>OX031016.1:15270412-18237412 GCA_943736025.1 Tenthredo mesomela | reverse complement strand
CCCCTAATTCCCTTAAAGTACATGACTAAATCTGCGTGGAACACGAACAAGTGCTTTGCTAATATACTTTTAGAATTTTGTTCGAGTTGAAAGCCCCCTATCGTTTCTCACGTATTATGCAAATGAAAGAGTCCTCTATGCTGACGTCATGCCCCAAATTGATGAAATCAGAAATGCAGATCATGCTTGAACAATTGGGATCAAGTGTTCAAAACGATATACGACCCCCCCCTCGGTGCAGGTCGATGTGCAAGTTAAAAAACACCGAGAAAAAAACGGTTCAGTTTCTCTGTATATCCTTTTTGTGGTATTCTGATTTTTTTTCTTTTTTTTTTGTGTTTTTTTTCTCCGTGATTTTTGTCCTGTCTTTCATCTTTTTGTTATTTCTACTAATAGTAGGGCAAATATAACCACCGTCCGTCGATGATAAGCCGGATTTCCCTAGATTTTGCGAAAACCTTGATTGCCCACGGATCCCCTCTCCCCCCCCCCCCCCCCCCCCCCCCATATAATCCTCTTTCGAGAGGATAATCCTCTTCCGAGAAGAAATAAAAACAGCACACAAAAAAACACGAAGGGAAAAAAAGAAGAAAAAAAAAAAAAAATACTGCGTTGTGCTGTTGTCGCGTCGAATGACACTATTTATTCGAGGGATTTTAGCCAAAATCTGTCAGTTTCCGCAAGTAATAGTATGAAAATAAGTAAAAATAAGAAAAATCATACCGTGAGAAAAATGAATTGAATTGAAATTTGATAAAAAAAAAAAAAAGCAATAAAAAATCATATTCTTTATTGAGAGAAGTGAACAAATGGGGGGAAATGAACGGACGGTTGTTGAAAACCGCAAGGCGGTTACGAATTTGGTAACAGAACAGAACAGTGCAGTATATGCGCTCGTTGCAACAAATACAGTAGTAAAAAAAAAAAAAATTGATTCAAAAATTGAATGATACAATGGGAAACACTTGACGTGAGAGCCTGTGCAACCTGTGCATGAAAACTGGCAGTAAACGATTTCACGTCCCCATTGAGAGGGGGGGAAACTCATACAAGAATCGCCCCCGCTCGAGTTGCTGCAGCGATAAGTTTTAAATAAATTTCAATTGAAGTATCGGGTAGGTACGTATACTCCCTTATTTCCCCTTAGCGGTAACGTTTAACGAGCTATTGATACTACGCCGTTAGTGTATAGAGTCCACAGGGATTCGGGACTTCCCATTCGTATAGCTATAAGGCCATATATACATGCATATTATGTGGCTTGTATATGTGACGGGAAAAACGGGGCTATCGCGAACACCGCACATGTTAAAATGGGATGATATGAAATCAACCTGATTCCATTGTAAAGTTAGGGGTGAGAAAATTTGGGGTAAACCGAGGGTAGACCCTTGGCCCTTCTGCAACCCTGCAGAAGACTTGATATGGGAACTTTCAGATGGACGATCAAACGGGGTCGTTCTCTTCATTTCTACCTCGCTTCCTCTTTTTCTTTATTTCTCTCTCTGCGCGTATATTCCCCCTTTTCTTTACTCCCTATTCCCCGCCCTCACTTCCTGGAGCACTTTGAGGCGGAGGATTTTTTTCTTTTTTTTTTTTTTTTACTTTTTTTTCCACCTTGGTTTAATCTGCCCTGGTACATCGTATATACCTGCACATGCGCTCATTTAAACCCGTTTAGAATGAATTGAAATTTTTTGGTGCACAGGATGCCCTTTTGGATTTGATGCTGAGACCGGAAGAGCGCAAGACTCAAATTAAAGCAAACGCAGGAAATCCGTTTGAATAAAATCTTGCATACACATAGGTAATTTTTGCGGTATGCAAAATCAATGGGTAGGTAGTATACCTATATATGCATATAGTAAACGTATCCTATCCTGGACCGTATGTGCATCGTGACTTGTGAGAGAGTTCAGTCACGCAGCTCTCTGACATCACTGGTCAATTTATAAGAGAAGAGAAATTGAATCCTCCAGAAATTTACCAAACCGTGAGAAAGCCCCTGCGTTTCCCACAGGACTCGATAACTACTCCGCAGGGATTTTAATGGACGTAGAATTTCTGACCAGTTTATCACTTTTATTCTATACAAAGTTCATATGTGGGAACTTTGACACGTATATAAGTTGAACTGCAGTCAAAGCATTCAAGAGAAATCATATATGGGCCAAATTTCACAATAATAATTCTTATCGCATAAGATAAGTCTTAATGTATTGAATACGAAGCTTATAACCAGACTGAGACGGGTTGAACACAGTCGTATGTTGAATTTATTTGAATAGATCACAGCTTGTGTTAGAAAAACACATTTATGTAGGTATAAGCATGTATAATATACGTTAGCACCTGGTATTTTCACGTAAAGAATTATTATATGCGAAGTATAAAATCTGTGGATGGATGATTTAAAAATACCAAAGGAATCCTATTGATCCTGAAAAAGTATATAAGAGAGTAAGGATATGTCCCTTGCAGCTGCAGGAGGTCCTCGCAAAAGCAACACCCTCCCCGTTTCAAAAGATATATATATTCTATAATTGTTCATTGCCCGAGAAAACACGTGCCAGCCACATGTTGCACAAAAGAAATCTTAGGCCCGGTATATAACGGGGAAGCTTATTCCTTTGGAAACACGCGAGCATGCCGATTATCACAAAGGGTCTTTTTGGGGCGCCATAAATAATATTCTTAGCTATAGTAGTACCGACACCGAGAGACCCAAGGGTCTCGCTACTAGTCTGGGGCCTAGCAGGTCAGCAGATGTTTTTGGTACATGGTTGTAAAGCGGCTGTCCAATGGGAGCCACGCTTTGGTCGTGTGTGTCCAATCAAAGCAGGATGAAAAAGGCAAAAAGAAACGAGAGAGAAAAAAAAAAAAATGTATACCTACGTCCAAGGGAAGATTCTTAAGGAACCCTGCTGCAACACGTGGTCGCAACCATCTGTTGGCATCCTGCCTGCCAGCTCCACGTCAAACTGTAATTTTAGACCCTTCGTGCACGAAGATATCTACGGTATTCTTTTTTTTTTTCTCTCCCTCTCTGTCTCTCTCATATTTTTTTTCTTTTTTTACTTTTAGAAGGGAATAGTTTTTCAACGTGGTTTAACGACGCCAGAACGCCACATGTTGAGGGCTTACGCAGACGCATAAGATCACGTCTAATCTTAAACTATTCCAGTTCTTTTGGGATACGGTGGAAAAGAAAACCGCCTTTTGACCGCCCTCGGAAGATTTCAGTCACCAGGCACCTATATTTGAATGATTAATACCGTGACCGGTAATTGCGCAAGGTAATTGGATGTCAGAAACAGACTTTCCTTCGAACAAAGCTATGAGGTAGATACCTGCAGTTATTACACTCAGAAAAAGGTCTTGTTGCCACAACCAAAATTTCGGTTATTATATGGAAAATCACATTTTTTGTTCAGTCAACCAAAAATTTTGTTGGAATAGCAAAAATTTTGGTTGCCCCAACAAAATTTGGTTTTCCCCAATAAAATTTTGGTTATCCCAACGAAATTTTTGGTTGACTGAACAAAAAATTTGATTGACTGAACAAAAAATGTGATTGTCCATATAATAACCAAATTTCGGTTGTGTCAACAAGAACCCTCGAAATAAATATTCATAGGTAATACTGATGTACATTTTTTTTTTTTTGCATTCAAATTCCAAGAGGTGAAAAATACAAAAAATATGTAACATGAAGATTTGGCCGATTTTTCTAAATCTTGTGATTCTTAAACTATGGATTCGTACGGAGTACTTACCTATATGTATATTTCTGCATGAGTAACGAGGCACGAGATGTACATACGTAACTCACATGGTCTGCAGTAGTTGCACGCGTACGCCATATGACAAGACAAAAAGCTAACAAGTGCGCGATATGTACCGAAATAATAATCGAACAATACTCTAGTTAACTGGACCACCGCAAAGCATCATCCCCTGTCCCAAGGGATGACACCCTAAAAAACCTGCATCTGTTAGAACTATTCTAGTGGTCGGTTGTTGAGTTGTGAGTGTGGAAAAGCTACACCATACCTACTATATACACTTGTGTTTCTCAGGGGGTGTGATCCGGCATTGTTCTACCGCCTTACTCCAAGGGTTGAATTTTGGGTTTTTGCACGCCGCGAATAACCATAAGGGTAAACACATAAATCGCGAAGTAAATGAATAAAATGGCAAGGGTAACAGCCCGTGAAAAATTTAGTGATGTCTTCATATCTGTGGTGGCAATAATCATTTCGATATTGCTTTAGGTACGTTTTTTTAATTTTCTTTTTTGTCTCTCGGTCAAATTTTTTTTTTTTTTTACTTTCAACTCCAGATTCACGAATTCAAAGAAAAGGAAGAAAATTGCGGAAATTGTCCGGCCATTTTCAGATCAGCTTTTTTTATATTCTTATATATTCGGTTCGCTACGCCCTCAGGAAACAGCTGTGAGGAAGCAGGTGGTATGACGTAGACAAGACACACGCGGTGCGCGTGGCCAGCCGGAAGTCAACGCAAAACCACCCCTAGGGTCATTTCCGGTATCATACCTTTTTACCTTACATACCTTCGTGTACCCATGTACCTATAACTATATGTGTTGATATACATATACCTACGAAGTTCGAATTCCCTTGCAGACCCCCAAAAGCTTAGTATAAATATAAATAGAGGATGTCTCGTTTCAATCTCATAAGTAAAATATCGGTTTTACTGAAACACAGGGTACATATCGTTATAGTTATGACGCAAAGTGAAGCCTAGCGTCGTATTACGATACTTATCACCCCAAAGTCTCGCGATTCGGAAAGATAAAGAAGCAAATGTGGTTTCAAATAACGAGCTGGGCTACAGCAGCTATGTCTCAACTTTTGTCTGGAATTCTAATAGGTCCTTTCAAAATTTTAGTGTTTCTTTTTCTTTTGCGAAAATTAGCCGGTTATGTTTCATCGTTAATTCAGAATTAGGGTTATTTGGCGTTCCATGGTGTTGGTATAGGAAGGGGAAATTTAATGACTTTAATTAATTTAATTATACCTAAATTTACAACGCTCAAATTTGTTTCCCACGTTTCAAGATGTGAGGTGGATTCAAATTCGTTAAGAGACCCCAGACGTGTCAGAGTTTTCTAAATATTTATGAAAACGTGCTTCCGCGGTTTTTTTTTAAAAAAGCAACAAACTCTCTCTCTCTCTCTCTCTGTCTGTCTCTCTCCCTCTTTCACTCTCCCACGAGAAATAAGTTTGTTATTAATGGAGAACAGTGATTTTCGACTACTATCTGCGGGCCCACGATTAAACGGAGCTTAAACTTCGCCTTATCGGAATGGCTGTATGAATCATTGGACTTTTCCTGTCAAATTTAGTTCAACGTTTCAATATGAAACCGTCAGAATATATACATATACCTTACATATATATATATAGGTATATGCTGTATGAGTTTGGTCAGCTTATATCTCCAAAGCCTACGATATGAAGTCTTTCCTGGAATTTCGTGTTTTCTTTCATGGAAGATATGGAGGGTGTAAAAAAAATACCATACGCAAGTTTCTGTGTATAGGTAAAGCCATTAAGAATGAGTAATTTCTCATGAATTTCTCAACTTTCCATGAAAACTTGTCCCGCGGGATGAGATTAATGTCATTTTTCGAACAGAGAAAAAAAATAAAATAAAAAAATTACTCAGAAAAACGAGCCCGAAAGGGGCGCCGAAGGTATAGGTTCGAAAAAAGAAAAAAAAAAACCCTCATAATCATGATAATAAAAAGGAAAATATCCCTGCGGCAATAAGAGATTTTCGAAAGTTGTGTGAAGCTTCAAAACCGAAAACGCGATCGTGACGAATCGGTGGAAAGATTTTCGAATTCCAACCTTCTTTGTGATTTTCCCTACGCACTCTTCGGTTCAGTCAATTTTAAACCCCGCTTCACAAACTTTCGGCTACCTGTTCCACCTGGCTTCGACATTCAGTGGTTCTCATAACTCGAGGTATCGAAATATAAAAAAAAAAAAAAAAAGAATAGTTGTAACAGAATATTAATTAATTAAATCAAACCGAAATCATGAACTCGATTTGTGTAGAAATATTTTAAATTTAAATCCAATGTTCGTCAAAAAATTTAGACAAAAAATTCCGTTTCCTTACTTAAATGTGACGCATACAAAAATTTGTATATCACTAGATAAATTGTTCAAAGGCACTTGTATAACAAAAAATGTTCGTTTTTTAAAAGAAAATCTTGAATGATAATACTGGCAGTTTTTTCGAAGAAAGTGATTACGTCAAAGTCTATGATGAATTAACGACGAGATCAGAAGCTAAGTGATTTTTGAAAATGTTGAAAAAAGTGACTATCTTCCAGGAGTTATCAGCTCAAGTTTCCTTATCTAAATCCACATAGTGTTTGTCTAGGGTTCTGAGGACCCGAAGTATATACATATGTCAACGAGGTGGCCTCAAGCTGAACTCCTCCGCAAACGAAACGGCGAAACATCTGCTCCTCGAAGTATCTATCCTCTCCTAATAAAGCCTCCTTCTGTACATCGTGCTCGTCTCGTCTCGTCTCGTCTCGTTTCGTTTCATTTCATTTCATTTCGTTCAGTCACCTCTCTTTTCCTCCTCGTCCCAATGTACACATTTATTATCTCCGTCCTACAATCTCGCGCGTCTTCCTTTTTGGTCCATACGAAACATCTGCGGCAGCTGCGAGGCGGTGGCCAGCCACGCCGACGACCCAAGAGGCAAGAGGCAGGTGTTCCTCGACCAGATCCTTGGCAATATCTATAGGCACTCGTTGTTCGGCCTACCAATTACCTGCGTGGCACATTCCCTCCCGTGTGTCCCTCTCTTGCAGGGCGATCGTCCCTTATATATCCTCATCCTCCTGATTCTCCGCATCCTCAACCCTCTGCGTTTTGAAAATGCTTTTCTTTCTCGGTTTATTTTTACGTTCCTTTTTCACTCTCCGTCTCTTCTTCTTCTTCTTCTTCTCTATATACCTACTGCAGCATGGCACTCAATTCCGTTCTGCTCTTTTCAACGATTCATTATACTCAGGTATATATACCTAAGGAAGCTGGTATATACCTTTTTGTTTCAGGCAACAGTCAGACCTTTTTTTTTTTTTTTTTTAAACCCAAGAAATGGGGGAAGAAAAACGTCCGGCGTGGTCGAAGCAAATTGATGCCTGGTGCCTCGTGGCGAAGATTGGCTCGTGCCTTTCGTTATGGCGGTATGGGCCTTGGCTTGGCTCGTGCCAATAACGAGTTAGACGACTATACAGATATACTTGCAGACTATATAATATATACATACATTCGATAAATCTGTGATTAAATTGAGACACACATTTGATCGCAAATATATTTCTTTTCGCCAGGGTTCATCAGATATTAATATAAATTGTCATGTGATTATCGTTGTTTAACTATATGATCCTGAGGTGGGATGCGTTGAAAAAGAACACTCAGAGAAATAACAACCAAAATTTGGTTATTATATGTACAATCAAATTTTTTGTTCAGTCAACCAAAAATTTCGTTGCGACAACCAAAATTTTGGCTATTCCAACAAAATTTTTGGTTGACTGAACAAAAAAATGTGATTGTGTATATAATAACCCAAATTTTGGTTGTGTCAACAAGACTTTTTTCTCAGTGAATTTAGATCTGAAATTGCGATGTACTGCAGTATTTTGAACAAAGATTGATCTTACAATTCAATTATCAATTCGTTATACTTGACGAGGACAGCTATTCAATGTTGATTAACACTTCAAGAAAAGGCAGAGCATTGGCTGAAGCGTGGCCCACTTGCTTTGTGCTCAACAAATTTGGTATCTCGCAGCTGTTACGAACCGTAATTGGTCTCGAAATGTGCAAATTCTCTGATGCGTTAGCTTCTTCGCACAGTTCTCAAACTCTTAAATTTCATCTTTATATCGATGACCACCTGGCACCCCCCAACTCAATATGAACTTTATATACCCGACACAGAGATCTCTTACGGTGTGAATTACAGTTTTTGGAATTTACCCATAAGTCTCGTATTTCTTCATAGTTTTGATTATTATTATTATTTTTATCCCTTTGATTTTTTAATAACGAGGCAACAATTATATACGTAGTAAATAATTTCAATTGAGAACCACTTGCACAATCTTATGCATGCGGCTACAAACTTTGATACGTATAGATATATGGATTTATGTTTGTATATATATATACAACTGTAGATATATAATATATACCTAACACATGAAATATGTAGGTATGTATACTACAATCGAGCTAGAAAGGCCCTTATACCTAGCAACTATTATTCCCGCGAAGGATAAAAATTTGGAGCGACATTTCCTGGCGGTCAACATCCTGCTAGTTGTAAGATCTCGTGTTTTTTTTTTTTTTTCCTCTCATTGTGAGATAAGACGTAAACGAAAGAAAAAAAAAGAAACAAAGAAAAAAAGGAAAGAAACAATACTTTGGCGTATGTAGTACGTAATTGTTGTAAACTTACCCATAGAGCATTGCTGCACCGGCTATTCCACCCCCGCACTGTGCTGCCAGGTACAAAGCAGATCTTAGTGGTGAAATACGTCTGGATAACGCGAAAGATATCGATACTGCTGGATTTACGTGTCCTCCTGTAAAACAATGTTCAAAAATTCAAGATCTAATTAGTTCACGGTATACGAAATGAGGATATGGAGTATAAGAGTAATGCCTAATTTCCGGTTCAAAAAAATACGTAGAGTAGTAAGATACGAAACAAGATTTTTTTTTGGCATTTTTGCTTTTCAAAATTGCAACCTGGTTCTTATCATACGACAAAATCAGTTTTCAACACCATGGCTATCCAACGAAGTCTCATTCCGTTCCAGATAACCCACGCTGCAAGGTTATCGGATATTACGAACTAAGTAGTACATAATTACAAAGATCTTGTCATGACGAATGTGGGTTATCCGTTATGCTGTAATACTCGTGTTTCTCCATCTATAATTGGAAGATAATGCCACACGGGAATCTAATATACTTTGAAGAACGAATTTTCCTTCGGGAATTAGTTTTGATTTAATTTATGGAAAACCAGATGACCGAAAAATTTGATAAAAAATGCAGTGAAATTTCATGCACATATTTAAACCGGTCAAAAAATGGTTTTGAAAAATTTGTCCGTTTCCCTAGGAATAGAAAAAAGACGCAATATCTCATATGGGTAATCTACTTGAGTAGTACATACTATAATGTAGGCGCGCGCGTTCTATGTATAATATTCTTGTAGATATACGTACGGCTTGAATGTAGTGTACAACAAGTTCAGTAGGTGAATGTATATACAGATATAGAGACGGCTTTATCCAGTTAACTAGCCAATTGAGCACCGGGCATAGGGGCGACCGCAAGTGGCATTGTTAGAGAGGGTATATATAAAATATAATCTACTAATATGTTCAACGTAAAGTCGCATTTAACATGACGACATTGTTTTAATATCCAACACTCGGTTATCTACTTATTTTCAAATTATTTTAAACACAAAATTTCATTCAAATATGCATAAGGCATAAGTGTAATACCACATTATTTGCATATTTCATTCACTCTCTAAAATTTGAATTAGTGACATTAGTGAATAGTCACTGTTTTGCGAATTCAAATTATAGTATGGCATACTTCTCACTATTATGCAAAACCAGTGACTATTCACTAATGTCACTAATTCAAATTTGGAGAGCATTGAACATACTAAAACCACATGATTATATTATACAGTCCTCACTGTGCCCATACAGTTCCAGCACTTATTACCTCGTTAATAATGGTATTCGAAAATGCATGTGGATACAGAGTATAGAAAGTGGTGTAGAAAAATTTTCGAAACGCAGACATAAATAAATAATTATTTAAGAATTCGTCTTATTACCACTAATATGACTGAAGATTAGATGAATTGAAGCCATCGCAAGACCGGCAGCAATTGCGGTTGCCAAAATTGATAAACCGCTACCGGAAACTGCAGAAGCTACAGCAGCACCAGAAACTACTAATGCAAAGATGAAAGTTGCGAGACATTCGACAGCCACAGCTCGCCAAAGTTCAAGACTTCTTGCCTCCGTTGACATCGGTGTCTTTCTTTCGGTTGAATTTTCATTTGAATTTTCTTGCAGAGATGATAATCTACTGAATAGAGTTATTATGTGGGCGTCCAAATCCCGAGGAAGAGTTTCCGTAGTCATTTTGATTTTTTATTTTTAATTTTTTTTCAAAACGCAACTGGGTCACTTTTAAAAATAATTTCAATCGATCTCTGAATCACTAATATAAAGGCTCAACACTTTGTTAAATAATAAAAGTTACAGACGACGTTTTTTTTAGTGAAAATTACGGGTCATTTTTACTTTTCAAAATTTTGTGCACAGTTTACTATTCCACTTCTTTTCTTTTCTTTTCTTTTCGTTCAAACTCGATGTGGTTGAAAAAAACGAGCAACAATATCACTATACTTAAAATCGAACTGATTCGTAATAAAATCCGTAATTATGGTTTAATTTTTTAATTTGAAATTTTATGTTGTTTAACTTATTTCTTTGAAAAGGAACAAGTCAAACGTGCGTGAATAATAAATTCACGCGTATTGATGTATAGTATTACCCGTTTAATAAAATCTATTAAGTTTCAATGAACTGCCCCGCACGTTACCCCGATGTTGCCCCACTGGCAACGCGTTCTCGAGTGAAGATCAAATCGGTGGCGGTGAAACAAGTGGACCGATGCTTCGCGCCGTCGAGACGCCCCCACCCCGACATTTGAGGCACCTCTTCCCCCGCCATTCGCTTTAACTCCCCCATCAAACACCCCCTAGTTGAGGATTTGCAGTAGGTAGAAGCACTCGAGACAGCCCTTGCAGGTAAAGGTTTTTGACGCATATATATATGCGTATACTTATACATATATATATATATCGCGTCACTAATGTCATAAGGTCGTAAGCGCCAAAAAATTATTTTTTTTTTACGGATATGCCCAAACGATGTTATATGGCATGAAAAAGATTTTGCCACCAAATACACGAGTTTTTTTTTTTTTTTTGGCACTTACGACCTTATGGTATTAGTAACGCGATATATAGGAAAAAGAGAAGCATCTGCAAGCGCGCGGGCGGCGCGAAGATCCTTTCTCTGCAGATCATAGAGAAAGAGAGAAAGAAAGCGAAAGAGAGAAAGATAGAGAAAAGAGAGAAATTTTGAGAGACTTCAATGCGTGGATGTGTATAATGTATTTTGAGATGTTTAAATTCTGAAAAGATGTTTTTTTTTTCTTTTTTGTTTTTTTTTTTTTGCTCTATACGTGCGCTGAAATACTTTTGTGAAATAGATCTTCGATCGATATACCTTATATACGCTCTTCTAGGCACACTTTCGTTATAATATAATCTGTATAGGTGTAGTTTATTTGAATGAATACTTTGGAACAGCTGCAACGCATGCAAACTGCTCTCAATAGATTTTATACACGCATGAGACACTTTTCTTTTTTTTTTTTTTTTTCAAGATTTAACCCACGCGCTGGCTGATTCTGCAAAAATTTATAAGTATACGCGTATAATATATATAGGATAATTTTTGAAAGAATATTATGATAACATATTGTAAATCCTGCAGAAATTAAGGATTCCTTGAATCAAATGAAATTTATTGGTCTCCCAATATTATAAAGAAAAAAACAAATTCGTATTTATTTTTTTTCATTAGTTATTTTATTATTTAATTTATATTATCAAGAAGAGACGAATAATACAAAAAAAAAAAAAAAAAAAAACCGGAATCGATATAAGTTTCTTTTATTCTTTCATTCTGTAAAATGTTGTAAACTATGGAGTTAATATACCGAGAATATTCGGTGAGACTAAACGATCCCCTTCTTATAGGAAGGATTCGTTTAGTTTCACCGAATATTCTCGGTATATAGTTCTATGCTAATTGATTTAGATCTGGAATGCGAATACTACAATCCGCATTTCCGCTTTTCATTCTTCTCTCATGCTTATCTACTGGTATAAGACTGCAGAATTACTATCTAATCATAATTTAGATAAAGCGAAGTATTATCTTGAGATAATACGTCCGGTAAGATACCTATATGCATAGTATACCTATATAGGTAAATATAGATAATATACTTAATATCATATGACACACGTCCCATTATCTGCTGATACTATACGTAACGCTACTGTTTTTTTTTTTTTTTTTTATGCCAATGACTAGACTGCCTGCGCCTACCTATATGTATAATATAAAAATTAGAATTTTATAACATTTTAGGATTTTTTGTGTTTTAAAATTGACGAATGCGGTTTAAAACAATCAATAACTTTCATTTATTGAATAACTTTATTCACTGATTTAAGAATTGCATTTTTGCATTAAAAAAAATGTCGCTTTATTGGGCGGTTAAAGTTATTCTATGAATTTGCCTAAGAAAACGACATAATATCAATTCAAAAATGCTGTTCAATCAGCGAATTAAGTTATTCAACGTTAATGAAAGGTTTAAACTATAAACAAGCGTTTTTATTAATCAATTCGAAATATAATTGACATATACAACGAATTGATATGTAAAATTTTAGTCCAGTTTATTATTTTTATTTTTTATTTTTTTATTAAACTCGATACACTTAAACTTATATAGTGAATATAAAGTATGCATGATGCGCATAAATCGAAGACGTCATGAACGCACATGTTCGTCAAGTGTGTATAACTTACGCTTGTACATTTACGTGGATAAGTAGTATACTATATATATGTGTGTATAAGTAGTTATCTAGCATAAAGTAGTATTTAACATGTGTGTAACTCGCGCGAGAATGATTCACAACGTATATCATTCATTAAATCGTTGGCGACCAATAGCGTGAGGGTTTCTGAATAGTGACGTTGTTGAGTTTGCTTCGAATCAGCGAAAGCCTTTCGGTTTTAGTCACAACAATAAGTAGTAGATCAAAGCGATCGTTCAGCTCGTTGTGTTCGCAGATCATGAAATCTATCGTGCTGTTATAATGAAGCGTGAATATTTAGTAAAAGTTAATAGGTGAGATTGTCGGAATACTAAACTACATGTGTTTAATTAATTTTCATTTAATAATTACGGATTAACTGATCCTTCTTAAGAATTAACTCTAGGGCGTTGCCCAATGCCCGTATTATACTTATACGTGAATGTATATTACTATATTATACGATATACCGTTCTAAACCTGCACAGATCGTAAAACTGCGTGTTGTAAATTGTAACATAAAACGTGAAGCTCTAAAATACACGCGTTATAATATTTTACTAAACATCTGATTATACTATAAGCATATCCTAAAAAAAAAGTTTTTTTTCTCGATGAGACACGATTCTAAGTTTCAAAAGTTGTGACTAATAATTATCGACTGATTTCAACGAGATAAAAAAAAAAAGCAACTGGAAAGTTGGAAAGAGTTTTAAAAAATTTTTTCATTCAAACATATATACAAATTCTTGTGATAATAATTATCATTTTTGAAACTAATTTGTGAAGTTCATCATTGTCTCTAATATGAAATAAAGTTTAAAAAAAAAAAAAAAAAAAAATCGAAAGTGTGTGTTTGTGCAGTTCGTTTGCATACTGTATCTTATAATACTTATGCAAAGACTGATGTTACGCTTGTTTTTCGTCATCTATAGTTATCATCGCGTGTGTCTAACAATTAAGAAATTGTCTTCTCAAGAGCTCAATAACCGAGTAATTAATTAATACTTAAAGAAGAAGAAGAAGAAGAAGAAGAAGAAACCTACATAAACGAGTGAAATGAAACTAATTGACTGTAATTTAATAATAAAAAATAAAAATAAAATAAGTTAATATAATCATCACAACATAGTATTTTATTATTATATTAAATTTATCGACAAGAAAAAAAATCGAAGTACATATATTTCAAGTGTTTATAAATAAATAACGATACGATATCATAAAAACAGTGTGAAAAAATTTAATAAAGTTTGAATTTTCTTCATCAATAATTCGTTAATATCTATCACTTATCTAATAAATGTGAAATACTTACTATGTAATAATATTAAAAAGAATTATACTCATACTTATACTTTGACGCGTAGTAATATATAAGTATACATATAAATATAAACAGGTATATACAGCAGATAAAGTAGAACTTCCTACCTACCTGTATCACAGGTGTGCCTACGTTCATTGCTGAGGAACTTATGCTAAACTTACCCATTATAAAAAAAAGAGACGCGAAAGATGGCCGTGTGTAGTCGAAGTGTTGTTGCACACGCCTACTTAACCAAAGTTTATTTTTGTTTCGTATTTTTACCTATCATTATATTTGCACAAGAACAATATCAACCCAGCAA
Source organism: Tenthredo mesomela (assembly GCA_943736025.1). Taxonomy (NCBI): domain Eukaryota; kingdom Metazoa; phylum Arthropoda; class Insecta; order Hymenoptera; family Tenthredinidae; genus Tenthredo; species Tenthredo mesomela. The sequence continues at coordinate 18,222,989 of OX031016.1, read as the reverse complement.
CAGATACTATAACAGAGATTCACCGCTTAACGTACCTCAAAACGCTAGGGATTATCAAACCTACGTTTACAATGGGAGAAGGTATGGTCAGCCACCAAACTACCTGGACCCTCTGTACAGAGGCCCTACCCGATCCCCAGAAGATCGTTACCGTTACGGGGTAAGCCCTGATTTTACAAATATAAAAATTAACCGTATTTTACTGTACGATTCATAATCAACAACTTTTCTGAACTTACGTTCGTTTTTTTGTTTTTTTTTTTTATATTTTTTTTTTTTTAGTTGAGACACAACTTTAATGCCATGTTGAAATACGCTTTCGTTATGTTGTTGTCGATTGTTTACATATTTTAAATACCGAAAAACACTAGATTTTGGCAGATGTTTTGATAATATTGTTATCATTTCGAAAGTTGAGAATCCCTTCTTTTTTTTCTCTCTCTCTCTCTCTCTCTCTATTTTTTAATCTACAAAACTTTGAGAGAAATTTTGTCGATTCAAAAAAAAAACAGTGAAAACAAATTACGTCGCAAATTCAGATTTTTAATCACTTATAATGAATTATTCTTAATTTCCTTTCCTTTCAATTCAGAGTTATAAATATATTGTAACAAATTTTTTTATCAGTTTTTAATGCGCAAAGATAATGAAAACTCATTGCGATGTAAAAACACAGGAAATAAGAATAAATATAGCTAATTATCTGATGCCTGCGTATACAATGAATGCACTTTCTACATCCTAGCCAATGATTTACATACACTAATAAAAAACCTATTTGCATTTATATAGACAGAAATTATACAAAATTAACTAAAAAATGCAGGGAAATAAAACATCGTGATCATTATTTTGAATTTCTTGCCAGGATACAACGCAGAGAATACCATTGCCAGGAGTGTTGGGTGGTTGGCGCGAAGACTTACAAGGCAAGGAAAGACCGGATTCAAAAACCTTAGATCGTGATGTTTACGTAACAACTAATTATGGCCAAGTACAAGGATTCAAAGTATATTTATACGATCATCCTGAAGCCAGACATAGACCCTGGAGCGTACCGGTAGAAAGAGTTACAGCAAAGATTAATGTATTCTTGGGAATACCATATGCAACACCTCCGATCAAAGAAGGACGCTTTAAACCGCCTCGACCGCATAGGTAAACTCATTTCGCATGCGCCTGTGTTTCATAAAGCAGGGGAATTCGGTTTTTCGAAAGAGTTACAAGCAATTTGATTAGATAATATAGAAATAAGAATATAATGCAAGAAAGTAATGAAAAGTAACACAGTCGATTGATGATAATTAAATAACTCGATGCTATAAGTTCATAAATGAATGCAAGTGATATTCTTCGGTAAAGATATCCTCTTTTAATATTTCACTTATCATTTTAAAGGGGATGGCAACTCCTGCAAGCTGTAGATTGGGGTCCAGCTTGTCCTCAACCTGCCGATTACACTGGTATCTTAAAAGGTGTTCGTGATGTTGACGAAGATTGTCTATATCTCAACGTATTCTCACCTAATGTAAGGATGGCAATGATTGTATGATATTATCAAGTTCTAATAAATAAATAAATAAATAAATCTTATTTCAGACTGAGTCAGGAATGGCACAACGATACCCTGTTATGGTATATATTCATGGTGGAGAATTTATGCACGGAGCAAGCAACTTGTTTCCGGCTCATATATTGGCAGGGTTTTACGATGTAGTCGTTGTATCGATGAATTATCGTCTTGGAGCGTTAGGTGAATGAAATTATACTGCTGTTTCATTTTCTAATGAACAAATCTAAGATTGTAATGAATTTACATCACTAAGAAATATTTCTCTGTCATTTTATCAAAGGTTTTCTGAGTACCGGAGACGAAAACAGTCCTGGAAATTATGGGATTCTAGATCAAGCCTTAGCGCTGCGATGGATATACGATAATATTCAATATTTTAACGGGGATCCTGAAAGTATAACGATTTTCGGTCCTGGGGCTGGCGCAGCTAGTGCAGGTCTTCTGATGGTTGCACCGAGGTATGTGTAGCAAAAATGTGATTTGAATTCGATAAAAAAAATAAACTGCTGGTATTACTTCATAATTTAATTTCTATGACTAACGTTGATTGAATTTATTTAACAGAACTCGGGACATAGTGGCTAAAGTAATAGCGCAATCCGGATCCGCCTTAGCTGACTGGGCGATAATCCCAGACAAATATCGTGCGCAAAACACGTCCAGAGTTTATGCCGAGACAGTGGGTTGCAGTATAGAAAACAGTTGGAAACTAGTTCAATGTTTGAAGGATAGTCGTAGTGCCAATGATTTGGCTAATTCCGAATTTGAACCCCACGTTGGTATGTTTCCATGGGGTCCAGTTCTCGACGTTAACTTTACGGTTCCTAGAGACAACTGGTACGAAGATTGGAGAGCTTCCGATTGGCATTTTTTTAACGAAATGCCAGAAGATAGCATTAGAAATCGTAGATATCGAAAAGACTTGGCTTATATGACCGGTGTTACGACTCAAGAAGCAGCGTTCATCATATGTGAGTTTGAAACTGTTTTTCAAATTTGTTCAATTGATAAAACCTGATTTTATTCATGTAGGTAGAACTAGCATTAAGAAGAGATATAAATACCATCTTTTTTATTTTGATAAGCTGAATGGGGAGAATATATCATTTATTTTCTATGTTACAGTTAATAATCGTACATTAGCGAGAAACCAATATGTAATAGACCCTGATGTCTTTGATCAAAAAGTTAAAGAGCTGGTTCTGCGCTATAATTATACACTGAATCCATTGGGTATATACGAAGCTGTTAAATATATGTACACTTATTGGCCAGATCCTAATAATGTTACATGGATTCGAGATCAATATATAAACGTAAGTATCTTCATCAAAAGATACATGTAATGAAATTAAGAAACTTGACGTAAGTTAAGTTCATACAGTATAATAAGAAATTTCATTGAATTTTATCGGTTTTCAGTTACTATCAGATTTCCACTATGTCGCACCTTCGGATAAAATCACTAAGCTATTAGTAGAACAAAATGTTCCAGTATACATTTACGTATTGAATACGACTATCGAAGCGTTGAGATATCCGTTGTGGAGACGTGTACCCCACGATACTGAACATCTATGGTTGACTGGTGCGCCATTCATGGATGTGGGTATGTATCTTCATCGCATTATTAAATGAATGATATTTTTCAATAAGATTTTCACTGTATCAAAGTGTAACCAAAATCGTACATGTATTGTTATTTTCAGAATTTTTTCCTGACAAATTGAAATTGGACAGACGTATGTGGACAGATAATGATCGCAACATGAGTCACTTTTTCATGAAAGCTTATTCTAATTTTGCAAGATTTGGGTATGTGTGGAAAGAAAGAAATTTATTTTTTGAATACCGCAATATCAACTGCTGTAACTGCATTAGCAAATAATCTAATCTATCATTTTCAGAAATCCAACACCAGCACAAATTGTTGGACTTCATTTCGACATGGCTAAGCAAGGCCAGCTGCGATATCTTAACATAAACACAACTTTTAACAGTTCGATATTGATAAACTATCGTCAAACAGAGAGTGCATTTTGGTCTATGTATCTTCCGACAGTAATCGGACGTCTAGTTCCAACTTATCCACCAGTTACGGAGGTAGATTTTACCCAAATATACCTATATTATTCTCGGTATTATAAAAGCGTAATAGGTATCTTAACACCGATTTATTTTTGTTACAGTTTTGGTGGGAACCCAAACAACCATTACAAATAGCATTCTGGTCGATGTCCACAGCGTGCTTGCTTTTAGTTGTTCTATCGGTTGTCTGTTGTATGCTATGGCGGAATGCCAAAAGGTAAGCAAAAGGTAAACAGAACCAAATCCATGAACTACTTATAAACAGTTCCTGTTATGGGGATCGGTAGTGCATGTGAGTAATGGTTCTGGAATCTTATACTACTGTACCCCTTTTTAACAATCACAATTAGTTGATTATACATTATTATAATTATTCATATTGGCTTCACATGAATATTTTAGTGCTTATCTATTTAGGTATAAACATACGAGTTGTATTGAAATATTAGCTGTAAATTATTCGTATATATTTGAATCTCTCATTTAGATATCATCGATCAATCAATTCACGTATGAGACAAATCGTATTATATAATCAATTGTACTATATTATCTTGTCTCCAATTATTATTCATTATGCTTATTATTTGAACACGAACACATACTTTACTAACATTTATTATCTATCTATCTACATGCTTAGCAAAGTGAAGGCCGCTAGAATATGCGCAGGTATGTTTCTCACTGCTTGGTGGTATTATCAGCACAATCCTAAATATATTTCGTGGTATTTAGGACACCAATCTTGCACATATATACCATTTTTCTATGTAAGGTTTACCTGCGTTTTGTAAATATATATCTATATATATATAGGTAAATTCCCTTATGAAGAAAATAAACTATCATCATTCGAACGGAAAGTGAATAACAGCAACTTAGATACTAACTCAGAGTTGGATATAAAAAAAAAAAAAAAAAAAAAACATTGTTATTTGTATGTACAGAAATAAGTGCGAATATAAACTGTGAAGTGAAACATAATATATAATTTTTTAACATTTTTTTATGCTTAGACAATCTGATCACTACTACAGCGGAGACATCCTGATGATGCGCGAAGACAATCATTCCGAAGGGATAGAAAACTTGACTCAAGGTTCGAAAGAGAATGTCTATGAATACCGAGATTCAGCTACAACTAAAGCCAGAGTACCACGTCAAAACGAAAACAAACTTCAAGAACGTTTAGCTAATAATCGTAAATTCAGTTCAACCCCATCTTTAAGAACTAATTCTAATGTTTCTTTGAGAGATATGCAGTCTGAAGGTTTTGTCACAAGTTCACCAAATGGACATCCTAAAATAAACAAAGCTAGAAGTCAGAATTCATTGCCGAAAATTAAAAGCAAGACACAATTAGTTCAAGGTGTTCCACAGACAGCAGTTTGAGACTATAATTGTAAATTTCATTTTAACAATTTGACTTATTCTTACAGAGTACCACATTGTCAGTCACAATATGTATATGCATTGATAATTTTTATTGATCATCAATTCTTGTCAAAGATTCAATATTATGGATTTATCAAGTTTTTCATATAAGAGAGAGAAAGACGGAATTACTAAGCATAAAAAAAAAAAAAAAAAGGCAGGATTATTCTGTAATTATATGACACAAAAGTTACCTCGTAAATCGTGTATTTCGACTGATATCTATAACTGTAGGATCACTTATTTCTATCCTTTTTAGACAGGGTATATGGCTAGATTTTTTTCATCTATTGATCAAAGACAATGTGCCTTTTATTCTATTCTGTTATTGCCTTGAAAGAGAACTGCCAATTTTCAATCTTGAGTAGGTAATCAATCTAACATATTTTATACATCACGTATAATGAACAATTCAAAGGAATACTAATTCTAGTATCAGCCATGCAATATGAAATTTTAAATAAGAATGTTGTATTAATAATATATAAGATAATATAAAGGATAAACATATGTTATCAAATTTTGATAAATATCTAAAAATTATTAAGTACTTTATGTTTTAAAACATAATTTATGAACGGGTGTTATATTGAAAAAAATTTAGCATTCAAGCGAAAAAAAAAAAAAAAAAACATAATCATTCCAATTACTTAGCATTATGATTGCAGAGTTTTAATAATTATATATTCTAAAATACATAGGTATATATTTATATGTATACATTAGGATGCTAGATGTATATGTGATAAGTTATATTTGTTTAGCACACAAATTGTCCGTCCATTTATGAATATTAAAATTTGAGAACTTATTTAAGTCGTAGGGTAGTTATATTACGTAACAAAGTAACGTTATTTGACTTTTGTTAAATTTTATTAATTTTATTAATTTTAAATTCATTACAACTTTCAAGTACAAATAATCATTGAAATTAAACAATTGCTGATGATTTAATGATTTAATGATTTAATTGGTGAAAGAAGATGTTTAAGTAGCATTCAATCCATCAGATGCCAGTTTTGAATGTAACGATCATCACACATGCATAATACATACAGAGATGTTCTGTGGAAACCGGTCAGTCTAATGGAGGCGCACTTACTTTTTTTTCGTCAATGACAACGCTGTCAAAGCGATCTACTGATTTTTCACATGCCTATGACTGATACCTTCAGTCGACTTAGCGGAAGCTGTCACGTCGTAGGTTATGAACTGTCATATTAGAATAATGTTTAATTGAATTATTATTAATAATAATAATTAATAATAATTATTAATAATTATTAATATTAATAATTATCAATATCAATAATTATTAATACTTATTATTAATAATATTAGGTTTAATTCTTATTAATAATAATTAACAATATTATTAGGTTATAAATAATTGTCTTGGTGAAATTTAATTATTAATAATTATTAATACTTGTTATTAATATTATTACGTTTGATTATTAATTATTATTAATAATAATTATCAATATTATTAGGTTATAAATAATTGTCTTGGTGAAATTGACACATCTGGTAGTCATAAATTTAATAAGTCAATAGCACAGGATATCTATTCGTTACGAATTCATTTCAGGCGTGAATTCCTGTTTATTTACCACATTAATTGCAATCGAGCATTTCTTCGGTGACTGACTGACCCGTTGCATCTCTTCGACAAGTAGGGTTACGAACATAGCGAGGTGAATATCTTCATCGAGCATACAATATTGTGTAATTAAATTGTGATATCGTTCCTAATACAACGGTTATCTATTTCTGATTGCAGATTTCAATTTCTGTTTATTTCAAACATTATTAGGTTATCAATAACTGTCTTGGTGAAATTCACACGTCTGGTAGTAATAAAGTTAATAAGGCAATAGCATACGATATTGATTCTTTATAAATTCGTTCCAGGTGTGAATTTCTCTTTATTTGCTGATAAGTACGAAAACAGTCCTGCATAAGTGATGTGTTGGTCCATCAATGCGTGTTCAAGTTTCATCGAGTGAAAAATGAATTTAAATTATTGTTCCTATCAGCTTGCTCCTCATCGTCTCACAGAATATTGAGCCACTCTCGACGCTGGCTTTTTCCCCGTTTTCTTCGAGTACTCATAGTACTAATATGGGTTGTTACAATATTCCGCACGGTATCCATCGCTGGACGCGGTGGTCCCGGATTCTTCGCAAAACCATGTTCACCCTTTCTTCGACAGCGTTATTGAATTGTTATTTTTTTTTTTTCCTATTTCCTTCACATGTATTACGAATTATTGAATTTTATTGTTATAACTGAATAAACATAAAATTGTGTTGAATTTTAGAAAATTTACTTTATTACTACCAGATGTGTAAATTTCATCAAGACAGTTATTTTTAATCTAACAATGTTTGAAATAAACAGATATTGACATCTGCAATCAATTTAACACTACTAATCAATAATAATAATTTATTACTACTTATCTATGAAATACTATCGTATACTGTTGTATTATGAACTTATTACACAATATTGTATATTATATTGCTCGATGAATGGTATCCACATCACTATGTTCGTAACCCTACTTGTCGAAGAGATGCAACGCATCAGGTGAGCGCAGAAAACAACCCATATTAGTACTATGAGTACTCGAAGAAAACGGGGAAAAAGCCAGCGTCGAGAGTGGCTCAATATTCTGTGAGACGATGAGGAGCAAGCTGATAGGAACAATAATTTAAATTCATTTTTCACTCGATGAAACTTGAACACGCATTGATGGACCAACACATCACTTATGCAGGACTGTTTTCGTACTTATCAGCAAATAAAGAGAAATTCACACCTGGAACGAATTTATAAAGAATCAATATCGTATGCTATTGCCTTATTAACTTTATTACTACCAGACGTGTGAATTTCACCAAGACAGTTATTGATAACCTAATAATGTTTGAAATAAACAGAAATTGAAATCTGCAATCAGAAATAGATAACCGTTGTATTAGGAACGATATCACAATTTAATTACACAATATTGTATGCTCGATGAAGATATTCACCTCGCTATGTTCGTAACCCTACTTGTCGAAGAGATGCAACGGGTCAGTCAGTCACCGAAGAAATGCTCGATTGCAATTAATGTGGTAAATAAACAGGAATTCACGCCTGAAATGAATTCGTAACGAATAGATATCCTGTGCTATTGACTTATTAAATTTATGACTACCAGATGTGTCAATTTCACCAAGACAATTATTTATAACCTAATAATATTGATAATTATTATTAATAATAATTAATAATCAAACGTAATAATATTAATAACAAGTATTAATAATTATTAATAATTAAATTTCACCAAGACAATTATTTATAACCTAATAATATTGTTAATTATTATTAATAAGAATTAAACCTAATATTATTAATAATAAGTATTAATAATTATTGATATTGATAATTATTAATATTAATAATTATTAATAATTATTATTAATTATTATTATTAATAATAATTCAATTAAACATTATTCTAATATGACAGTTCATAACCTACGACGTGACAGCTTCCGCTAAGTCGACTGAAGGTATCAGTCATAGGCATGTGAAAAATCAGTAGATCGCTTTGACAGCGTTGTCATTGACGAAAAAAAAGTAAGTGCGCCTCCATTAGACTGACCGGTTTCCACAGAACATCTCTGTATGTATCAATAAGGTATAAATTATTACAATCACCAATATCATTGTCAATTGTATTACATTTCCACAAAGTGGTAAATGATGGGGGCTGCTTGTTTTATACTCATAAGTTATAGATTTGTCACTTATCAGAAATATCATATACTATTTTATTTTATCTTTTTATAAATGTTTTAAATTAAGAATACCAAGCAGAAGAGCCGTACAGCCGAGCGTTTACACAAAGTAGTTCTAGGTAGATATATACACAGCCATAACAAGGAGCAAGAGTTTGCTAAAATTGAGCAGTAAATTTGTAAACATTTCACAGTATCGTTTATTGAAAATCCTATACTTTTCAGAGCTAAACGATTCTACGAACAACATTCTACTTTATTAATGAACATAATTCAGTTCTAGCTGTGAATAAATGAGATTTAAAATATCAAAATTTTAAGATATAAACGTAATGAAAACTTCATGACTGTAGGTACAATTCATTTAGCTTACGTCACATCAATTTATTGTGGGCATCACTGAAAAATGCAAATAGAATTATATTATATGTATTCTGATATAATAATCCTCAATAATTTACATTTATTAATGTATCGCATTTCTGCCAGGATGTTATATGTTAAAATTATATCATACATGTATATTATACCATATTATAAATCAGATATATTTATATATGAGAAATATAATTTGAGATTTTTTTTATTATGTTAATATTATATGTTATAGATTTAATTTCTTTTTTGAGCTGCCAGCAGCTATATGGTGATAATACCAATAAATAAGCACAATTTTATACATTTAACAATACAATTAAATAGAATTATTTATAAATCATGTAAACTATATCATATGATGACATCAATCAGAGATAAAAAAAAAAAAAAAATCGTGCAACATTAAAGCACTACTAAATAAATAGAAGATTTTGTCAAATTCTCTACCCTTTTGTCTTTATACAAATCATCATTATTGGTCGTACTCATAATATGCATTCCTTAGACTAATAGCATATTCGACTGGGGCTACACCGAGCTACACTGGTGGCCATCTTTGTCTCTCTCTTCCTTATAGAAAAGAAAGAGGATGGAGATAGCTACACTACACCAGTGTAGCTCGGTGTAGCCCAGTCGAATATGCTATAAATGAACTAAGAAAATAGCAGGCATTAATTGATAAGTCATTTGTTATAGAAAAATGAAAAACATTTTAAATGCAGATCAGATTTTAATGTCATGTAAACACTTTCCACAAAACCGCTGTATCATAATCTTGTTAATATGATAGCCTATGTAATCTACGTTGTAATTATCATAGCAATATTGTATAGTTATTTTTAAATCTATAGTTAACTCTGTGATAATATATCATCATGAAGAATTTAAGGGGTTTGAATTTGAACAAGGCATAAAGTATACATGCCTGACCCGGCACGATGGTGAAACAACAGCCTGACGTAAGATGATTAATTGAGTTCGAAGTTAGTTATTTTTTCTCTGTTTATAATTAAAGTCAGTTTAAAATCCACCTAATTAATCATTTACAGAAATGCAAGCCTTCGGGTAAGGAACGAAATAATCGTTCAGTAGTATCAAAGACCACGTTTGATCCTTTGAGTATCGAGATCAAAGACCCAAGTAGCGTTGTACTACTACTTAAATCCCAAGAAAATTCAACCTTAGTCAACGCTATAACTTCATTATCAAAATTTGGATCGAAGAGCTCTGAAAATCTGGGAATACTCTTCGATCTAAATATCATCGCTCTTATACTTCCGCTAATAGGACATGATGATATAATAGTACGAAGGTGCGTTGTTTCATGTAGCGATCAGAAAGAACGTTGCTACTGTGAATCATATAAAATTAATGAGTTCAATCAGCACAATGAAACATTAATGATTTTGGATTCATTCTGATAAACAATTCAATTTCTGTTCATTTAGATTCGCCACAAAATTGTTCGCAGAAATGGCGACGCTACCTAATGTGCGTAATTTCTTGTTGAACTCAGACTATAACATCCCACATTTCACAAGTGTTTTAATGAATGAGTCGGACGTATTCATTCATGAATATGTTACATTAATTCTGTCTGAACTATCGAAAGATATGTTTGGTGTTGCACAGCTATTGGAACAGTGCAACAACTTCGACTTCCTGTTTCGTCTCATCGGAACACCTGATCCTGACGTTAAAAAAAATTCTATTGAAATAATATACAACTTATTGAGAGATCCGATAGCAGCTCAGATAATAGTTAATTCTAAGGTATGTTATTAGAAATATTGCTACCAAGAGTTCTTTCACAAGTTGTTAAAATTTTGACCCGAGCAATAATTAGTCAATTTATTAGAGGATTAACTAATTGCGCTATAATTTATTAGAATTCCAGTGCTCACATGCTTGAGCTTAATTAATTTGTCCCAGAATTCGGCCCTAAAAACGAATTTAGAGTGATTGACTAATTATTTGATCTCTGAATGCTTCTTTCTATTAAAATATACAATGTTATCATTTATGTTTAATATTTTTTTAATTTTCATAGGGTTTCAGCTTTTCTTCAATATATGAACTTCTGAAGCAGCCTTATCCAGTGATACAGCTGTTAACACTTAACGTTATTAATTTATTAGTAGAAAGAAACAAGGATGAAAACATTCAAGAACTGTTTCGTGTATCTCGAGGACTTCAGGCATTACTAGATATGCTTGAGGTGAGATATAATGAAGGGCATGCAAATGTGATTATTCATTTGATTTCAGGGACTCTGATCATTCATATATATTACAGAATGATGAGTTTTATGATTTACATCAAAAGATATTAGAGATTCTCTCCCTAGCTTGCGATAATCAAAGTACTGCGGATCTACTTTGTAGTTCGGGTGGCATTCAGAAGCTTTTCAAATACATGGAAACTCATGACAAGAAATTGACCACAGATCTCATTAGTGTTATCGTTCGATTAGCAAATTCTGCAAATGGTAGGAAGGTAATAGATGAAGGGTCAAATATATGCTTTGTTATTTTCAAAAGACACTCTATTCTTGCTTGTGATTATCATAACTCAATTGCACTAGATATTAACATTTTTTATCAGGAACTGTACAAACGTGAGATCGTTCCCTATTTATTAAACCTACTATACGAATCGTCTAATCCTGATATTGCTGGTCTAAGTTATTACGGTATTGCCAGAATGGCACAATATGGTCCAGCTGCTGAAGCAATCACTTCATCTAATCCTATCAAAAACATTATTGGTATGGTGCAAATAGTTATTTGTCTGCAATAATTATAATGGATTGTATGATAAAATTCTCATACGATGAAAATGGCTTCAAGGTTTCATAAAAAGTGAAAATTGGAAGCAATCTCTAAGACACACAGCTACATACTGTTTAGCGGAGTTGTTGGCTTCCGACGTACGGAATTGTTTGAATTTATTAGACATTGAAGGACAGGTAAAACCATCTAAATGCATAAAATATTATTTCTAGTGGTGATTATTTTGTTTCTATTCACTCGTGTATAACAAAATCATAGAGCTATCTTATAATATCTTCAGTCTTATTTGATACGGATGATCAAACATCCCGTCGACAAAGTTCCAATGGAAACTCAAATCACAGCATTGCAGTGCCTCACCGCAATAGGCGGTTATCCAGAATTGCGGGAAAAAATAATCGACACTGACTTGATAGAGGCTCTCTGTTCACCATTCGAAGTGAGCTTTTCAAATTTATTGAAAACGCTCAATGTCTTTGATGTGAAATGTTACTAACGTGGGTTGCAGCTCAAGAACAATGCCAGTTTGGCTGAAGCTAAAGTAGCTCATTGCAATGCTTTGTCCATATTTTGCATCGAGCAAACTGCGAGGGATATATTTATACTTCTTGAGGGTCCGAGGAGGCTGTGCTATTTATTACTTGACTCTGAATCTGTTCCAGTCAGAGACGCCGCAGCTCGATTCATCTCGCAATTATCTAGTGATCAAGTCGTAGCTCCACAGATTATTCTTGCTGGTTGCTTGGAATAGTAAGTATATACTATACATGACTTTGCATGTATCTCATATATTGATGCATCCTACGTTTGATAATTGAAACTGTTCTGATGCATTTTAGCATGATTAGACATCGATCAGCTTCAAGGATTGTACCGTCATGGGAATCATGCATTAAAGCGTTGTTGAATTCATATTTACCAGCAAAGTTCGCTATTACTGGACGTTTATCTTTGCATGATATCACAAAGAACGGTTTCTACGTTATGCAACGAAATATCAATCCGTAAGATGATACACATATATTCAAGCAGTGGAACTTCAGCATATCTGTTCATTCAGCTGCTCCTCATATATTACGAATTTGATGATAATTAGGATTGAGTAGAATTGCATGTATTTATACAGGTTCCCTATTCTGGATCAATTATTCACTCTGAATATAAGTCCAACACAAACAATATACACATGCAATCTGGCCCAGCCACGTCTACCGTCGAATGCATATTCTGAAACGGGAGAATATTCCCTTAGATCCGAATCAAGTAAATTGAATTTTAAAGTATATGCATCATCATTGTTAACATTGTGCAATTAGCATGATTATTATCAATGAAAGTAGTTATAACGAACATTACTGGCACTATTCGATCTCATAGATCTTCAAAAGAGAGTAATTAACTTTAAATGAAATAGTAAAAGCAGGAATTATCCATGTGAACATACTTCAAACAGCACTCAATATTTGTAGCGAAGAATGGTACGTCAACGACTGCTGAGAAGGGTACCTTTTCCATATACAGCACAGATGTTACTAGAGCAATAATGGCAGAGCAATTTGGAAAATTAAAAATAGATCCATATTTGTATGATTTAGTAAAGTTATTTAAGTGCAAACTCATCGCTAGGGAGCCTAAAGATGTGTTAGTACAATTTCTCTTACGGAGAAAATATGTAACAATGTCTTTACTCGCATTAATTTATGCCTACCCAATTAAGTCTGCAAGAGATGCAATGAAGCGGTTTGTGATGAGCAGAAAACAATCATGAAAGTTTTTCTCTTCAGGTATGAACAGGAAGGACCAGGACTCGTAAATATTTGTTACATCAAATCTCGAGCAAAAATGCTCGGTGAATTTGTAGCTCGTCAAATGTCTGGGCCAGGACCAACATCGAAAAAATGTATTGATCATCAGCTTGAATTACATCTTAATGAAATAAAATATGATATTGGAACGAACATCATTCCATTGGGACAGTTACAAGTTGGGTCATACTTGGAAAGAGCATTATTGTTCAAAGTTATCGCAGACAGAATAAGTCTGCCTGCTGCGTTGGTCCGTGGAGAATATGGTAAAGCATGGATAGAACTTGCTTTACCAGAGGTAGGAATTTTTCATTACGTTTTCTCATTATTTAGCAGTTCTAAAGTAGAATATATTTTCAGGATATTCTTTTCTGTATATAAGCTATGTATTTAACGAATAAAAATTATTGCTATTCCAAATTATAAACACTTTCATAAATATATTCACTATAGGCTTGTGCCTGGTTCAAAAAACGATGTTATTTAATTCTCAGGTCTTATCAAAAGTAGATTCAAATTGAATGTTTGTCATTTCTGAGAACAATAATATTCTCTGTTGAGTGTACTCCCCAATATCTTTTATGGATATTAGATCGAGACGCACAACAATGGAGAGACTATTTCTGGGTTTGCTAGTAATGAGGTCGAAACCAGCGAGCAAACTACAACATATCCAAGACTGTCTAATAGATCGCTTAGTGATGGTTCTCAACAGTTTGAAGGTCCAACAAAGGAACGAGTTTCAATTGATAAACCCGCGTCATTTATTTTGCCAACAAAGTTACTCAGGTCAAATTACTTAGTTGATTTAATAGAACTGCCCGGAGAATTAATACCATTGGGTACTAAACGAGCAAGCGAGTATTGTGGTTTTCAATAACGCTGCTCAACTAATTAACATGACTCTACTTTGGACGAAAGATAATGTTTTATAAAATGGAATTTATTTTTCTATGCATGTTGTTTGTAATATATATTTTTATTTGAAATAGTGTCATTTTGATTCTTCTAAGTGAATCTGCAGAGTAGTTTGGCGTAAATCATTATAATGATTTAAGAAGGTAAAACGCTCGAGACTTTTGTGTGCATTAAGTTTTTATTAATCTTTGTCAAGGAATCCAGCTTAATCCTTGTAATATAATCATCATATACAGCTATAAACTTAACATCTAATATAATATATTATGTGACAATTCAATTCCTATTTGAATTGTACTTATATTCGTTACATTCTACATTTTCATACATCAAGTGTGGATAATTAATACTTTTACATGGTATTTATTACAAGTTTACAACATTCTTCTGGTTTCCAATAAAACCAATAACTAATATATTTTTCCAAGAAAATATAAATACTCAAAAATTCAATTTAACAATAATGACTTGCATCAATTATGAGCAATTCAAAAGTGAACAATAGCTCAACACATTAATACCGTTACAGCGTCATACAATTTGTACTACATATTGTACCTAGAATAATATTATTCTGTTGCGAGAGTATGATAATATAAATCATAATCAAAGTCACCTCATTTTTTTCACACTTTAGTTTTGGATTCAGTTACAATTTTCAACAGGATTAGAAATGTTTACTTGTGCTCGACAATAGACCCAAGCTCTGGGGGAATCCATCGTCTTAACTAGAAGGCATAAATTCATTTCCATTGGCTACGTGATATAAAATAAAAAGAAACAGACTTTTCATGTTACTTATTATGTGGAAGAATAACAGAAGAGAGCAGTTCATGATCAGTTCAAACATTGATATGTTATCCTAAGACTACAGCTATCCTCAAAGAGCCATAAATATATTATAAGTGAATGTTGAATTTATGGTATAGCACATAATAATTTATCCTGTATTTATACTCTTAAAGCTTGTAATCATTTTTGCTGCAAGCCTGTGAATATTTTTTTGCTTGAATACCTACTATTTTAGTAAACGGATTTTGTCAGGTATACCGGGGAAGCCATAATAGTGAATCAGATCCAGTTTGGTTTCATACATGTGTTGCTTTTTACTATTACACCAAATTGTTATTCATTCTTTGCCACTTATCTTCGAATAAGATTCCACTTCAAGAAAATTGACACTGTATTTCGAGTTTAACTATAACAACAAAGGCAATATCATATTACTTCTCTAACGAATAGACGGTCCTATTGCTAATCGGAAAACTATATAACAAAGCTTTATTGTTATGTTTACATATTGATTCTCATGGCTTGAAAGGACTCAAACATTCATTGGCATTATATTTCCTTGCATTCAGCTTCCAGTTAATTAACAATTTTAATATCCATAAAACCCTCAATCTGATTAGCGATTAGCACAGATGACCATCTCCTCGTAAATAAATCTAATCTAAACTACTATATTCATATATACAAATTGCATATGAATTAGTATTATTTTAAACTGTTTTAAAAAATAATGAGCACGTAGAAAGTAGTTTATAAAAATCGTAGCAAAGGGTTTATAGAAATTCATGACTCACAAGTAATTCAATTATACAGTATTTCGAAGAGTTCACAAGGTGTATAAATTCTTGTAGAAAAAAACAAAAATCGAAAGATTATGAAAAAGTATGAGTATTATAATATCTG
The DNA here is from genome assembly GCA_943736025.1 of Tenthredo mesomela. Taxonomy (NCBI): domain Eukaryota; kingdom Metazoa; phylum Arthropoda; class Insecta; order Hymenoptera; family Tenthredinidae; genus Tenthredo; species Tenthredo mesomela. Next base: position 18,206,506 of record OX031016.1, on the reverse strand, counting down.
CCAATATAATTAATTAATAACGAAATAAAATCAAATTTCTCATTGTATGTATGTACATTTTGCTAATGGTTATACAATATCTTAAAAATATACAATTCTAACTGTATGCCTACGCCATGCTCTTATTATAATTGCTTTTAAATTCTGTGCACGTTGATTGATTGAACACTTAACTGTGTATCCCTACACAGCTCTAATCTGGATGTGCACATATAGAATTTTTATTTTCTATAGGCATCGATTTCTAGTCGACTACATGGGATATTCTCAGGGTAATATTGACATAAGCTGACATCAATTCTGCAATTTCAACATACTTATTACTTTATAACAACAAATATTTATCTAACTTTGTCTTGAATGGATACCCTAATACCTTCAAGAAATCAAAAAAAAAATACATAGCGTAACTGAAAATTCTACAATTTGTTGACATCTACAAGGTATAATACTTTCACGTTTCAGATCTATAGAATATTATTGAAAATTCAATTTTATTCTCGCGTATATCTTTGTATTATATTTCATCTATTCAACTATTTATGAATAGTAAATTGTAAATGATAAAAATCTAAATCTAGAAATAAATATCAGGTATATAAATAACATTGTTATGATTATAATAGTAAATTATTTTTTTCATATATTATGTCAATATTCTAAGGGTTCGTTTTAACAGTTATAAACTAACAAACACATATTTTTATATCATTTTTTTTTTTTTGTCTTTTTTCTAATACTATTTGCAAAATGTTCCAAAAGCCAATTAATAGTCTAGATGCTCAAAGCAAGTGTTTGTTTGACTATTGTCATTGCCTACTTCATTCGTATGTTTAATTTATTGATGACAAATTCATCAGTAAAATCACATATTTCAAGTTTTTAACTTCAATATATAATATTAGAATTTGACTCCGACTGGTAGGACAACAATATATCAATAAATTAGCTTCATATTATAATCTTCTTATCTTTTAACAACAACGATTTCTTTGGTCATTTGCCATCATTTTTTTTTTTTTTTTTTTTTTCCATTAATAATATCAATTTGCGCAGTATTAGATTTCTATTATACACCGAGTACAATCCTATATTTGTTCACACGCCCTAATATAATATTCCAGCGACACAAGGTAATTTACTACAAATCTTTACGATTACATGAACGTTTACGTTTACGTTTACGTTACACACTGACCTAAAATATATCTTCGATGTCTGGATAATTTCGATCCCAGTATTCACCTTGGTACAACCAATCTACTTGTTCTGAATATGGATTTACACCGGAAGAAAACCATCTGAAATTTGCGTTGCAAAAATAAAGTTATATTAGTAAAATTTATTGTATTCTAAATTTATAATCGCAAGTAAATTTGTCTCACAATATTAATTTACTAATCTTTTCAAAGCAGAATAATTCAATTGATTAATATTACCTCGGTGTCCAATCAGGACCGCTATTCTGTTTTCTTGTTTTTCGTGATTTCCTCTGCTTTTCTTCCAGCCTTATTTTTTCAGCAGCAGCCCCATCCTGATCCCCCATTTCAAGTTTTCTTATATCAGGACGAAGCCTGGAATCGGTGGGGCACAACGCTTTTCCCATTCCAGTTTCCATTTCGTTGAGTGACATTGCGAACTCGGTGAACTGATAGAACTAAAATATGTTTAATTTTTAAGCACCAGGAAGGTATCAATTACAAATAATGTTTAATGAAAAACGTTCTGCATACTGCTTTACAATAAAATACTTAAATTTTGTTACTTCTCACTCACTTCAGCGCTGTTCGCTGGTCTAGGAGCAACTTTCCAAAGGATAGTCGAGCCTGGAATCTCATCAACAGTTGGATTGTCGTCTCCTTCCGTTCCTGATGACTCATCTACCGCGTCCTGAAATCAATGCAGAGTATATAAGCAAATACAAGAAATTAAGATACATGATAGAAGACTGAGAGATTGGAGATGTATGGACGGACATACAGAATTCTTACTGCTAGTAACATTTGTTCCATTACAAAACGCACACATGCCAGAAGTTTGTGGCATATTCAACAGGTAATAAAAAGCTATGTGTGAAAAGTTTTGTTTTGATGCTTGAAAAGTTTAGTTAACATATTTCAATACATAAGCTATAAATGGTGTGAAAATATATACTATGTAATGCCAATTTATTTCTAGGATAAAATATACCTGATGAGAAGGCTTGAAGGCTCCAACTTTAAAACTATGTAATTTAGCTAAGACTTTTTTGTGCCCTGGACTACCTTGAGGGCTTTTATTCTCTCGTTTAATTCTTTCGATAGTTTCTTCATACAATATTGGTTCACAAGCTCGCAATTGTTCGGTCCACTTGCCGTATAGAAAGACCAATTTTTTTTTACTGGAAAATCAAGTTTTCGATCAATCGCATATAATTACTATTTGATTGCGGTGATTATCAAGTAGATATTTTAAATTTCAATATTTGTTATAAGAGTATCTCTGATATAAAGAATAATATTTAAAATTACTCTTGATCCGTTATAAATCCTTCGACTCTGTGCAAGTCTTTCCCATTCCGACTGGCGCTTTTAAATGTTAGAGTAGATTTCAAGTTAGCTCCTCCGTATTGTTTTATTTCTAAAGAACCCAATTGTTCCATCCAAAATTGACCGACTAGTACATTGTGTAATATGCAGTTAACATTTTGCCATGTATAAGCCTCCTTCCATCTAATAATCAAATATGATGATATGTAATTCTCTTTTCATATAACTGTTGTAATTATAATGAACCTTTGTCAACTTACTTCGGCAGTTCGACCGTTACCATTCCCTTAGGATGGATTTCAACAGATTTGCAGTAAAACTTTATTTTCGGATGTATACTGCCATGGAAAATAAAATCCTCGCTATCAGCATGGAATGCAGATACTGGTGGATGGTGAGACACCTGTTCGCATATTATTCTGAAATGAGGTATTTTTATAGATTAGAAATAATAGATATTCAAGGATTTTTAAATATTGATTGGTTTTTTTTTTTTTAATATTGATTTCACATGTGACTTGCGTATGGTTTTTTTATTTTTTTTATATATAATTTACGTAGATTAAATAGTTTAGAAATAAACATGCGATAAGTATATCAAAAATACTCTTAGATCTATTGAAATCTTCTTTGTATAACATTTTACTTAATTTCAATTCACAAGGAGAAGCCTTTTGTCAATTCATTCATACCTAAAATCGTCGCGCTGTAGTTCGTAGGTCTCACCAAGTATCGGATTGAACGGTTTTCCTAAACGTTCCCAATTGGATGCCAATGCACTTACTGCAAACGCTGATACATACTGAAGTAGCAAATATGAATCATCAATAAAATAGTTTAAAATAAAAGTCATGGAACGATTCTAACTGTTATTCAAACTATGTCTATGCTTTAAGGGTACTTTGAACGAATATAAATTAAATCTCATATTCCATGTAGATTATGAAGTCAAATATGATGTTGATTGAATTGAAGAATCTAATGCGAGCAAAGAATACCGTTTACATTGATGAATGTAACAGTAGTTCTCATTACCTGCAATCTAACAACAGGATCTTGTTCCATAGAAGCTTGTTTTAATAGCTTAGCATACTCCATGTACTCTGCAACTCTTTGTAAAAATGATAGAGGTTCGTTAAAAACGACAGGCATTGTAATTTTGCTTAGATCCTTGCCCAGTGTTAAAACCGAGCACAGGTTCACCTCGGAGCGTCCAGGAGCTGGCAAAGACGTCCTTGAATTATAGAAATCAGGATATTAAGGATGAATCGTTGTTATATTTCTAGGGATTCTCTTATAACTATCGTAAGTCAGAGACAAATTTAGAATACCAAAGATAATTAGCTAAGCTATGTACTACATAAGTTTAAGGCTCGTCATTTTGAGGCTTCAAGATTATGTGATCTAAGATAACGTTGAAAAGCCAAAAAATCATATAATTATATACTATAAGTAGATATTTTATTACCCAGAACAAACAGGGGTGAAAAAAAAAAAAAAAAATATCAAATCTCTTCGAGCAATTCATTGAATCAAATTATATTTGAGATGAGATTTCTTGAGAAATTTCTTCCTTCAACTTATTGTTCAGCTTCATTATATAGCCATGTAGAATAATTACAAAAATTGTTTTCATCACAGAAGGTTTCCAATTATTCTGTTCATGTAAGTTTAAGTTTTTAAATTTTTATCTTTTTTGGATGGCAATTTTTCATAAGTTTGGATCAAACTTTGAAAAAAAAATGATGATAATTGTGACTCTTGAAACTAGAAAAAAAAAAAAAAATAATAATAATTTGAGTAACATATGTGAGACAAATTTGGAACAAAACAACCCAGCCCAGTCTGTAATGTATAATAATATTAATATACTATAGATTATGAGAAATGGAATACCTAAAAAAGATTAGTGATTTTTCTTATAATAATTTATCACACTATATTTAATTGGGTATTCGTTTTATTTAAATAATAATCGTCATAAAAGTGTTTTTTTTTTTTTTTTTGAAATTCAATTGGATTATTGATTTTTTTAAAAGACAAATAGGAAAGTACTTGTTTGTTGATATACGTAACAGTTCGGGCATATATAAACCTAGAGAGAATATACCGAAATGTAGTTTAAAGATATAATTAACAATGAATTAACGAAATATTTAACTACTGACCTGTTTTGTTGATTTCCACTAGCCATCGTACGAAATAATGATGAAATTTGTAAAATTCACGTACGTAGTGTAAAAGTTGATTATTTTTGAATATCAGAACGAAATATCTAAGAGTCGATCCTATACAATGATAATTCTTCTTTATTCTTACACCCAACATCCGAGAAGCTAGTCAAATTATTCGATATTCATTTTCATTATTATTATTATTATTTGATAACTGGTCAATGATTTTGGTCCTACGGTAAAAATTCCGAGCTATATCACCGTGCGATTGACATACTGTATTATTTTTATTATTTTTTTTCTTCTCTCATTAATTAATTTCCAAAAAGTTCTATCAAATAACTTGTTCAGATGCAGGTAACTCGATCATAACTACCGCGAATTCAGACAAGTGTCACATATGTAAATCTGTGTTTAACACAGATTGTATCACAGATAAACTTAACTTGTGTAATCTCGTTCTGAAGAATCAGCTGTACGGCACACGGGGGTGCGTTTTTATGGAGCGACAAACAATGGGGTGATCTGCGACCTCGATAAAACTAAACGTTAAATAAACGCGTGAAAGACTCCAGCGGGGGTAAAGCGGTGTCAAGATATTCGATAATTATTTAATCCGAAATTGCAAAAATTTATTGTTCTCTATCTGGTAAATTTTATTAATAATAAACGTTCGTTGTCGTGATGGTTCACAACTTCATGGGAACTGAACTTTATAGGGGCGGGTGGCACGGACAGTATAAGTGTGCTTGACAAGCTGCTTCGCGTAACATCAATAAAACTGGGCATGAGTATCAAGAAGGTGGAAATTCCCTTGGAGTAAATATCTGATTTGTTGCCGAAGCACATGCGTGGGCAGGGCTAATAAGCTTCCTGGGATATTTTCGCCAGTTTTTTTTGTCCTATATATGTAATACAGCGTTTTTACTCGTATGAAATTATTCATACCTATAATGTAGTTGCATATGAATTCATAAATATCATTGCTGTTTCTACTTGTTTTTTTTTTTTCAAGCTTTTTATTCAACCTCAAAGCGCAACGTTTATCGAACAAAGTAAGATTATGAGAGATAGTATAATGCCATTGTTAGAGGCTTCTTACGAAGACTAGCACGTTTCAGATTTCTTACAAAAACTAGCACGTTTTGATATTCTGCACCACGAAGACTAGCATGTTTCGGTTTTCAACGCGTAAGCTAACACGTTTCAGATTTCGCTGATCATTGAAATTGAATGATCTTCAATCATTTAAACGTGGTAGTCTTTGCGGCAAAAATTATTTAATTCTAATATTGCCGCCTAAAATAAACTACCCCTTCGCCGAATTGTAAATACGTCACTGCATACCTAGATGCAGTCCTAGACCTAGACAAGAAGATTTTTTTGCTCAATAAATATGTATGTATTGTATCATTGTATTACCATGTCGCGGGCAAGTCTCTGAATTACTCTTGTTGCCGACAAAAAGCTTAGCTCTTTGATTGTCGAAACCGATACGCCATATCACATTCAACCCGCATGCCATTCTTGTAGTTCGACATCGGTTGCATATCATGAGGCGTATAGATATTTGCGGCAAAAGTAATTTGTCAATTTGTCTGCGAGATGGCAATACCTTTTGGCACTCCGTTGGCGTCGAGCGCTGACCTACGGTAAGAGCACCTCTCGCGGGTTCAGTGGCCCCCATGGCGTCGAAGCATTTACATCAATTCACATGGTGGCTGCGTTAATGAAACACTGCTGTCACAAGCATGTTATATCAACAGAAATACTTTTTTGAAGAAACGCAAAGAGTTGTGGCAGAATAGATATCGTACTCATTGACGTAAAACTTCCGACATTTCTAGTTTCTTCAGTAATTTACCGAATGGCATTGATATTATAACATTTTTCATTCTGTTACAGTTGGCAAAAAACTTCCATTGGAATCACAACATCCCGTCCAGCCAAGTTTCTGTTATGAAAATACAAATTGCCCATAACTTTAACAATGAGTAATATTGTATCTATGCTGCAGTATAATAAACTCGATATATGTACCAATAATCATTTGCTTGGTTATTTTCCACTTTCCCATCCCCATGACTATATCTATTTAAAATGAACGAAAGGTGACCAGCACACAAGAACGGTAGCAATGGAATTAATCATACTATCATCTTACCAATAGGATAGTAAAATTAGAATAAATGCAATTCTAACTTCTTAGGCTTAAATCGGATTAACGCTAATATTAATAAATATATAGATATACATGAAGACACGTATGCAAATACACTACTCCTTTCCCCCGCCAAAAATTTCAGAACACCTCCTCGGGTTAGATATTCTCCTGATACCAGGAGCATTTTTCGACTAAAAATTTGTAAAACTCCGAAAATCGCTAGTAGAAATGAACTATACAGAGACGTGCATGAAGCAACGCATGCATGCCTATATCGATACACTACTCCTTTCCCCCGCCAAAAATTTTAGAACACCTCCTCGGGTCAGATGTTCTCCTGATACCAGGAGTATTTTTCGAGTTAAAATTTAAAAAATCGTCAAAATAGCTAGTATAAATAAACTATATAGAGACGTGCATGAAGCAACGTATGCATGCATGTATCGATACACTACTCCTTGCCCCCTCCAAAAATTTTAGAACACCTCCTCGGGTCAGATGTGCTCCTGATACCAGGAGCATTTTTCGACTAAAAATTTGTAAAACTCTGAAAATAGCTAGTAGAAATGAACTATATAGAGACGTGCATGAAGCAACGTATGCATGCATGTATCGATACACTACTCCTTGCCCCCTCCAAAAATTTTAGAACACCTCCTCGGGTCAGATGTTCTCCTGATACCAGGAGTATTTTACGAGTTGAAATTTAAAAAATCGTGAAAATAGGTAGTATAAATAAACTATATAGAGACGTGCATATGAAGCAACGCATGCATGCCTATATCAATACACTACTCCTTTCCCCCACCAAAAATTTTAGAACACCTCCTCGGGTCAGATGTTCTCCTGATACCAGGAGTATTTTTCGAGTTAAAATTTAAAAAATCGTCAAAATAGGTAGTATAAATAAACTATATAGAGACGTGCATGAAGCAACGTATGCATGCATGTATCGATACACTACTCCTTGCCCCCACCAAAAATTTCAGAACACCTCCTCGGGTCAGATGTTCTCCTGATACCAGGAGCATTTTTCGACTTTAAATTTTTCTAACTTTGAAAAATTCCTGGTATCAGGAGAGCATTTGACCCGAGGAGGTGGGCTGGAATTTTTGACGGGAATAAGGATGTATGTATATGCACACGTGTCTTCGTGCACATTGCTATTATGTTCATTTATACTAGCAATATACTGAGTTAGAAAGATTCTAAGTCGAGAATCGCTTCTGGTATCAGGAGAGCATCTGACCCGAAGAGGTGGGCTGAAATTTTTGGCGGAAAAAAGGATATGTGTATTATTCAGTAAAAATGTTGATACGATTTTTAAATAATTCAGCTCTCACTAATTTGATACCTGAAATAACGAGTCGCAAGGAGGGGATAGTGGAATATAACATAGTAATAATTGATTATTGGTAGATCTGAAAATTTATTACTGCAGCATTGATACAATATCAAAACCTTATATTTATGATATCACTCATTGTTAAAGTTATGTGCAATTTGTATTCGTTTATCAATAATAAATGTCTCAATAAGTTATCATAATATGAAGTATTACTATCATTATCATAGACTACCACTAAGTACCTAATTAACCTAATACATCTAATTTTGCCACTGTGGAGTGTGGGCCTCTGACCCCTCGACAGGTGCTCTTATCGTAGGTCAGTGCTCGACGCCAACGGAGTGCCAAATGGTATTGCCATCTCGCGGACAAATTGACGACTACTATTGCCGTGACCATCAGTCGAGTCCGACTTGTTATATGCAATCTGAATTACGAGACTGGCATGCGGGTTGCATGTGTCGCGGCGTGCCGATAACTACGTCATAAATACTTGTTGTCTCACCCGCGAGATGACAATACCATTTGGCACTCCGTATGCCAATTTCACCCACTGCAGTGCGACAGAGTAGGTAGTGCTGAACCGCAGACTGCAGTGAGACCGGGACAAGCAATAAACGACTATTACCTTCACTTTGGCGCGAATTCTTGGCCTACATTTCTGTGACGAAATAAATATAGTTAATATTTGACGTGAAAATCATTCATTCTACCAATAACTGAAGTGCCTTCTTTGTGAAAACTTTCATAATGTCTGATGTAAAAAAACTGGTGGAATTTATGGAGCTAGTAGGCCGTCTCAAGGTACGATTCAAAATATCCTACAATCTTATTACTATCAATTTTCTAAGAATATTAATACGTTTTTACATTTTACTAATTCGACGTCTTTTGCTTTCGAAACTTCTCACTGCTCGCAAAATTATTATGTAATTATACATTAAATTTCTACGACGACACATACATATCATATCATCATTTGTAGGTTAATTTGGTCGAATTCTCAAACCACTGACACTTGACATTTCATCAAATATGTTCTACCTACTCCTTTGCTCTCAAGTTATTGACCAACTACAGTAGTACCCAATCAAGAAGACTATTATATTATATTGAACACATATTTTTTCATTAACAATTTCATAATTATAATTAAAAAATATTCCCTCGACTTCTTACCTAGTTATTTTATTTATTTCTTTCGCCTAATTTACTCTGGTAATTCAAGTTCACATGAAGCTTTTAACAAATACTAAATCAGGTATATATATTTCTATAGCATGTGAAAAGGAAGGGGTGGACTCTTTGCAGTGTATCAGATCCTGAAACTATTTCTGGGCATATGTACCGCATGGCTATGCTATCATTTCTGGTCAACAGTGAAGAAAATTTAGACAAAGTCAAGTAAGAATGAAGTTGAAAAAATTCACTGTGATTTTATCGTCTTTCAAACTTGGTGATAAACATTATTTCTAGATTTTATGTTGCTGAAGATATTTCTAAAGTTATTTTGTCAGATATGCAAAAAAAAAAAAAAAAAAGTCCTGACACATCATATTTCCGGCAAAATTAACTGATAACTTTCAAGAAGTCCTAAAGTCATCTATTTCCATATTTTATGACAAACACAGTCGGTTACAGTTTGATTCTCACATTTGATAACAATCGGCTTGCTCAGCCTCTGATAATGTGTATAGGAACAAAAACTCAAATCTGATTTGTACAATCTAATATTCAAATTTCAGCCTATAAAATAAATATTTGAAAATCGAGATAGCTAGATCACTTTCACTGACCTACTTTCTACTTTCTATTCACAAGACTTTATGCGACGTGATCATTTTATCAACAGGATAATGCAAATGACTCTAATCCATGATCTGGCTGAGTGCATAGTTGGAGATATTACACCGCACTGTGGGATTCCTCCAGAAGTAAAGCACAAGTCTGAAGATGATGCGATGCAGAAGATCTGCGAACTTTTGGGTGACAAGGGTCCTGAAATGTTGAATATGTTCAGGGTATGAATTCACAGAGTCTTTTCTTATACAGTATATTCGTTTAGAATCATTGTTGTTCTTTCTTTTTTCTAGCGATTTAAAATTCTGAAGAGAATTTACATTTACTCTATAATTAAAATAGTTTTGAAGACTGTCTCCGTTTGACTGATGCAATTTTGGCTTATTTTTCAGGAGTACGAACAGCAAGAAACTCCTGAAGCTAAGTATGTGAAAGACTTGGATAGATTAGACCTTATAATGCAAGCATTTGAGTATGAGAAACGTGACGGAACACCTGGTAAACTACAGGAATTTTTTACTGCAACAAATGGAAAGATAAGACATCCATTTGTTAGCCAACTAGCGGAAGAGGTAAATGTGCAAAGACAAGCCTTAGCAAACATTCCGTGCAATGATCAACTGTAATAATAACTTTTTAAACAGAGGAAGTACATTAAGTAGGCATATTAATTTAGGGACTCTCTTTAATAAGGCCAAAGACTGTATAAAAGTTATCCTATATCCATATTATACATTCATTAAGAAAATAATATGATTATTTAATATATACAATGATTTTAGGTTCATTATTTTTATAAAAGTAGAATTAAAAGAATATAGGTTCAACTTATTTCCAATTTTAAATGATATTTATTTTTCAATATTAGGTATTTATTTGTAGTCGGATTTAAAATTTTCATCAAGTACTCAATTATCCAGTCTAGCCCTTATTATATTAAACGCGAAAAACAAAAAAGGAAATAATATATATATATACATGAATCCTTTTTAACGATTTGCTTTGTTACAATCATTTATATGTATATGTATACATATGTATGAATAGAAATTTATATGTGTGCATCTATATACATACAAGTGCATATACCAATCTCTCGGTATGCTGTGTATACTCGTTGACCTTCAGTAAATACTTTTCATTAAGGCAGCACAATTTTCCTTAGCACTCATTTACATTGAATTATTGATTTATTGCCAACATTGCAATACTTGGTTTGAGAGGTCATTCATAGTTACTGGTAATAAATTAATATCAATGGCAAGACGCGTGCTGATTAGATACTTCGTAGTTCTTTTGAATTGTTCAAATTGTTTTCAACGATTCATGTTGTAGAATTGTTCCGTTTAAGTCAAGATAATTTCTGTCTCGAATTTACACCTATATGTTTGTGTATTTTTTCCTATATTTGACGATTGTTTAAAGATATGAAATTAAATTTATCACTCAGTATATAGCAAGCACACAATAAAGAGAAAGCTATAATTTTCGCACTTCTGCTTAGATTTAATTCGTACGTTGATTTGTCTGTCTCTTTCATAAAAATCATAGGTAATTCAATTAATTACCTTTTTTTTTTTTATTGAAAGAACACTCAACTTTGTATTGGAAATTATTCTAGGAATCAATGAATTTTTGAACGAAAATTACAATTTGAACGAATCTAAAACTGAATATTTTAAGGTACTCTGGATAATACAAGAGCTATAGACCAACTACCTCTTACATTCGTAAAATATGACCTCTCTTATGTTCTCTAAGGTAAACAGAGCTAGTTTTTATATGTAATAGTACTTCATGTTGTTATTCTTCTTTGTGAATGTTTTCATTTATAGTAAGTATTTGTCTAATGTTTAAATTTAACATTATACCTAATTTATTTTACAGTTATTACTACGAATTCTGATTATCTTTATTATAGTTAAGATCTACGACATTATTGTAATCAATTAATGTGCGAGCTATGAACCCAAAAGCACATATTAACGTGCTTGATATGAAATGAAATTTAGATGTTATCAAATGAAATGAAAATTTTTGAAAGCTATGAAAATCGTAGTTAAATTAAAATTATCTGCAATTTACTCGTTAATTGGATGATTTGTTCCAAAACAAAAATATTTATTCAATTTTTGGTCCAACAAAGCTGCAACGTTACAATTAAAAATACTTTTCTATTTATTTTAAACACTGTTGTCGAATATTCATTTTCTTAATAGAAACTTTATTCAAGAGATTAAAAAATACAATGCACCGTCAATTATTTGCAAATTGCCACAGCCAATATTAAACTAATCACAATTAAAACTTAAGTTTTGTTTATTATTTATCATGTATATAGGTATACACTTCACGATAATATTACTCCAATGAAAAGACTTGTTATTCAATTTTATAAAATTAACTTATTCGGCAATCGATGACACAAAAGATATATTTCAAAGACAGAAAATAAATTTTTGAAACTTAGTGACAGTATTTCGAACTGGATGGCTTGGTGATTACTATTATTATTATTATATCTAAGATTAAAAGCTTGCTTATTATGTATACTATTATACATTCACACACACGTACATGCATACATTTTGTTTTTTGTTTTTTGTTTTTTTTTTTCATTTTTTAATTAGCAAATAAAATTCGTAAAATTTAAAATCACAATTATTTTTAATTGTAATAACAAAGCGACCTGTATCAATATTTATTAATTACAGGAAGTAAATGCGACAGAATACATTTAACTCTCAACTTATGTAATCCTTAGAATAATATTGATATTTGGATAATTGTTGGATAACTAGTTACGATATCTTCTGTATAAAACGACATATAAACTTAATAAACTATCTAATATATTGTTTATTCGTAAATACTTGCTAAATTGACAACGTTGAAAGAATTCCGCTCGTGCCTGATTTTCTCACTAATAAAAATGGCAGTATCAAAAATCGTATGAGATCGTAGATACTATTGTCACAGACTGTATCTTGAACATTGGTAACAATAAAAAAAAAAAAAAATCTTTGAGCATTTAACTTACATATGTGTAACATATATTGACTGTCCGACCTCAAAAAAAGGTATACTAATACTAAAAATGATTGACATGATAATATGATTCTAAATTACGATGTAACAATATTCTCGATTCTTATATCGTTCATTAATTGTTTCATATATGTGTGCTTTGATTGTGAAGTGCTAATTGTACATTATCATGTTCTCACATCTCACACTTATTCGTTCCTTACCGAACTCTTTCAAACTACCTGTTGTTTTCTTTGTGATTCATTGGACAGTAACACTAGCTGTACATAACTGTGACCTTCTCGCAAATTGACCAATCTGTAAAGATATCTTTGTTATAAAGACAATATCTTATGAATTATCTTACATTATTAATGAATATTAAACAAAGTTTCGTATTCCAAACTTCACTTGTGTGATTGTAAACAATTTGACCCTTCAAGATGATAATTTTTTTATAATATTTCACCCCCTGCACTTACCGATTACGTTCTTGTTGTTGTATGTGAATTCTATCACCTCTGCGCAAAGGTAAAACAACATTGGTATGGCATGATACTTCGTTGGCAGCCGCACTAGATACTGCTGAACATTTTGTAACTCTTTGAGTTGTCGACTGACCTTCTGAATTTAGCAAAATCCAGTATGAATACTTTGTTTGTTGACCAACATAGAATATCTGAAATAATCATTATTTTGATTAAACATTTCTTCAGCTACATGCAAATATGTATCTCATCTTTTTTCAATTAGAATTCAGCGTTTGCTGATACCTTCATAACAACAATAAAGTTTTATTCTCTATTACTATTAGTTTATCAAGTTATATTCAATTTTCAAACGCTTTGAATTTACCTGAGTAGAAACCATGTACAACCCATTCATGGTAATTTCGATTGCTCTTTTATTATCCACTAGGTGGAATTTTTGAAGGTCGTAAAGTGATGTGTTTTTTACCAATTTTACCCACGGTCCTATTGCACCTAGAATATTCCAACAGTAAGAAGATGAGAAAACGAAAACTAACAGGAAATGATATTATATCGATTATTAAAAAAGCAGATCCTCACTTGCTAGTCAGTTAATTGATAACTTATACTAACTACCTGTGTCTGTTATATGCTGCTCTGGAATACCGCCGATAAACGTTGCAACCAATGGTCCTGTAACGAAATAATCTAATGTATTGAATGGAAATATTATGTGAGAGATTATTAAGTAGCAGCTCAGTGTAAGGAGTGGAAAAATTAGATTCTAATATCTATAGTAGTTCTTATTTGAAAAGCATAATCAATTAAATTTTAGCAAGACGTTAATTCAAGATTTAAACCTTGCACAGAAAATATATGCAAATACTATTAGAGATATACTTCGGACTGTAAAGTGTGAAAGTATAAAGTTTGGGGCTAGTCTGATTGAACGACTGAAGTTTGAAATCTAGTACAAAAATCGTCTGGGTATACCCAATCGCCTGCGACTGCGTTTGGGCCGCCTTTTGTTCTTTGTCCGTATTTTACCTCTTCCTTCATCATCTCTCCTCATTCTTGCTGTCCTAGGTTCACTCCGTAGATCGATAATATCACCAATATCTCTGTCGTTTGGTATCTGATCATTTTGTTGGGCCAAATTTGAGCTAGCTCCAGAGTCAGTAAAGTTTTTATGTACAGACAGAATATCTGCTTTGTAATTATCATCCGTAGTGTTTAATATCGTCCTAGTGAAACGATTTCCATTTTTATTCAAGTTATCATACTCCATATAATTGCTTTTTGGCTCTTTCTCACTGACTGCAGCGTCTCTAAAATCATCTCTTTGAATATAACTCGTGTCTTCTTTGGAATCACTTTCTGAAATCGAATTTGGCTTATCATCTGTACCACCCATTGAATTTACTCCGCTATCCTGCGTTGCAACAGATCCAGCAGTATTAAACTTTTTATATCTCGCAACAGTTTCATCCTTTCTGTTATAAGCAGAGTTTACTTGATCTTCATCAGATTCTCCTGAGGTAGTTGAAGGTTGATAATATCTGTGGTCATTTATATGGGAACGGACACGGGTCAGTTGATTGTTTACTTTCTCATATTTTGTCATGAGAATAGCAATTTTCGTTTCTATGCATTGTTCCTGAAGAAAAAAATTGGAAAATTTTTTTTGATCAATGATATTTGATCTTAGAATCAATTCTAAGTTGAATGAAGCAGGTTCTTTCATAAATGCACATCTATATGTAGTAGGAGCAATGTGTTGGCTATAGTATTGAGTAGGATTGTGTCATGTGTAAACCCCCAAGCTTTTGTAACATGATCCAATGTATGTCATGTAATTATCATCCTTATCTTTTGTTTTAATTCTGCATAACTCTCCCATGAATCTTTCCTCTTAATCAAAACAGAAACAAAGCTGAGGTATCCGGAATTATGATTTGATGATCTAACGCTTTAAGGATGTTATACTTGAGATTTATAGTCTGATGCCATTGGACTGTTAAGAATTTTACTACCTCTACAATGTTTATTTAAAATCAATCTGATAATGACCGAAAAAATCATTCTTTCATTTTTGAACATGTGAAGTTAGACAAATTTTCTTAAACATATTGTTGTCCATGCAGTGTTATACTTTATGACTGAATATTCGAGCAGTAATAATAATAAGCCATTGAAGTAGTTACAAGGAAAATTCTTTCATACATTAAAATCCGAGATTTTTTCCTTTTACCTTTTCTTGTATTAGAAATAGTGAAAGTGTAACACATGCATATGTTCGTTTCATATATTAATTAATTACCTGCAATTTTAAGGCTTGTAATTCTCTTTTAACATTATAGAGAAGAATGGTGAATGTACCAGTGAAAAAGAGAACCAGTACAAAAAGTGATTTCTGAACAAATTTTGACCCTTTAGAATTTGATACTGTCAGGTTCGTTTTTATATTCAGATCAATCACTTCTGTTGGTTTCTGATCGTCTGAATTTCCGTGAATTCTAATGACATTTTCTAACGCTGCTGTTTTTATTCTCGTCAATGTCATCTTTTTCAAATAAATTTCACGATGTGATAATAATTATTGCAGTTTCGTGGGGCAAAAAAGGAAAAAAAAAAAAAAAAAAATTCAAAAATAAAAAATAAAAAATAAAATATTAACAACTTTGTGGAATGTTATAATATATGCTGCTGTTCTGCAATTTTATCAGATGTTGATCAGCGTCTTTGGTTCTGTAATTCTGAAAAATATTATATTCATGACAACGATGATTATAAAAAAGAAAATACAGTTTTGAAAATCATAAAATTTCGTTTTTTAATACAATTAAAAATTGCAATTTGATGTGAAAATTACAGATTGGATAAAATGTGGACGTAAAAATATTTTCGACTATTTTTACCAACGCTAAATGTACAGTATAGATATAATATATAATATTGTACTACTTTATCTTATGATTTAAAAATAACAGAGCGCGATAACTATACATTTTTCAAAGTTCAATAAAAATTATACATAATAATTGTAAGTTAAAATATGGCTAACATAGTCTGTCTACGTCGTTAAATGACGATGATTATAAATTAAGATTCTAAATTGAACGTCTATCTCAGATATAAGATACAAGAAAAAAAAAAAAAAAACAAAACAAAAAAAAAATCGTGTCACAAAAGTATCGAATTTTTCAAACTCAACATTAGCTATGGTGGGCCGTATTTGATTGGTTCTATACCCACAAACCGCACCTGTTGCATTCTGGGAACATGCGGTGGACGGTATACATTCCGGTTTCTCCTTTGTTAAGAAACTTGAATACGTAGAATTTAGACTTAAAAATGACAATTTCAATACAACTATTTTATCATATCGTCTTACCTTGATGCCATGGCTGGGCCCTGCGCAAATTTATTTCTTAAAACTTTGAAACTTTAACTGAAAACAAAAAAAACAAAAAAAAAAAAAATAAATGAACTAAACTTTGTCCACTGTCCTGCAGCGTGGGCCCATCTTTTGTTTACTACATTCACGCACGGTCTGCCTTCGTACTCGCAGAGTCTCTACACCTCGAGGCGCCCCACTCCCAAGCGAATATTATTCAGCTTTGGTGCCAACGCGTGGTTCTTGGGCCTGAAGTCCCTAGAGACCGAATTATATATACATAGATATAGAAACGGTGTGACACGTTTCTGTATTTTAATTAAGATTTGGATAATCTTACCGAACTATTTAGTATATATACCACGTTTTATTTAAAATCACCTTGTCTTTCGAAAGTATATTTTTTCCAAATCTGTAGAATAATGTTGTATATGCATAGGTCGATGATCCGGTCAACCCATATCCATATATGAATCATGCATGTAAATAGCGATGTTAAAAATAACAGAAAACGTCTCAGATTGAAAGCCGGAAAATCTTGTGTATGAAGAATTATGATGATTGTAGTAAAACGCGATTTGCTACATTCAATTTTACTAAAATTCCTCCAAATAGTCTGTTATATTCATGTAATACCTATACTGGAATAAAATTTCAAACTGCCTTCTCTTCCACACTTGGTTTCCAAATTCTGCTCTATAGGGGAGACAGGGGCTAGAATTAACAAGGGGACGGTTGTACCATCGCGTTTATCTCCTTGAGTATGAAAGATAAATGAATGATTCCAACGCGAGAATGACTGTTGGAGTCTAACAGTTTCTTCAATTTATCTTTCGTACTTAAGGAGATAAACACGATGTTAAAACTTACCCCTGTTAATTTTAGCCCCTGTCTCCCCTACCCATTTGGCCAAAAAGTTCAATGCCTCGAAATGAACCGAACAAACAATTTTCGTCTGAATCCTACGAAAGGTTGTTTTGAAGATACATTCTCTCCTCCCCATTCCAAATCCGTCGATCCATTGTGTTTGAATTTATTACCGGATCTACATAAATTATTCAAAGTATCTCCTGTACCAAAATTTTGTTGAAATCAGTTGACTCGTTTGGAAGTTATAGGTGTCCGACTTTCTTAGGACACTAAATAAATCCATTCTCTCAATCTCTTATTTGGAGACATTCACTTTTCCGTATTTATTCCGTAAATACTCTTACATCGCAGTGCACTTGCCTTACACTAATTTTATTGTCGGATCAAACAGACTAAAAATAATACACCTGATCGTTATCGAGATGGATGGATATCGGACTGCATCATCCATAATATTGTACTGACTCTTTATTATTATCAAAAAGTGTTGATAAAGTGACGATAGTGCATACATACATATATAGACATAATATATACATGCAGACTAGGGTGTCCGTTAAAAAACCCAATTTTGAATCGGACTCGACGCACAAAAGGCTAGCTAATCTTTCTTGGTAACTTCTTCAGAATTCTTTATTTGCTTTACACTATGCGCATGAAATTCGTACCTTTAATATTCAAATCTATTTTCAGTTTAACTATAGGTACAGATTTTGCACGAATGACAAAAAGCATGCTTTTCGATAGCTAAAAAATTGATAATAATTGTTATCACGTAGTATTTCCGACCGACCTGATAATTTGTGTAGTAGTACTACTATACTAAAGACCCTGTGAGAAAAAATTGTTGGCAAATACAGTAGATAATAACTTTGTAGCCACATAGGTCAATAAAGGTTCTTTATTTATAAAAGCTCGCGTTATCGTGACGAAGACCTGCAGATGAAACATCGGCTTCATGACCGTTTATCTCTAGTCTCTACTTCGTACGTCCTGCGTTACAAGCTTAAATTTTTTTTCACAGATTGAGTAAATTGCTGCTCATTCGGAAATAGCTGTACGTTATACAGCTGTTCACTTTGAATGCATGTCTACTGTACTTCACAAATAGGATTTTGATGAATCATACATCCCAACAGATATATACCTTTCGTACTCTTATAAGGCTTCCGCATTCAACGTATACATACCATATCATTTTCTTTATCACCAAGGCTATACTGTTTCACACGTGCTTCATGTCTATCAGTACAAATGTGTGCCATTATGTTTATTTGGTAGCAGATGTCCCAGGATACGGGATAGCTATTATTATACCCTAGATCTCGTGGATTTTATCACTTATGACTGAAAATAAAGATATCCCTACTGAAAATTTCCAGATGGATTCATCTGGTCGTTCGAAATTTCTATGGAATTTGCTGGAAATCCAGCTGGTTTCAGATGGAATTCATTGGATTCTGGTAGCAATCCACTAGATTTCAGATGGAATCCATAGAAATTTCGAACGACCAGATGAATCCATCTGGAAATTTTCAGTAGGGATTATGATATTCACCCTCAACGATTAGATTGACATTTTGTTCATCAACGTTTTTTCACATTTCTTAATCTCCGATGTGTAGATGCATCATGATGAAGGAAATGTGTAAAGAATGGCTAATCATCAAACCACGATTACTGGTATTTGAACGAAAATTGCAACACTTGGAATTATTCTTAGAATGATACGCCATCATTAGATTACATATGAATCATAATATAAGTTATTCAGATGTGCAAACTTTTGTCTATCTGAAACACTGATCGGATCAGTACCGCAAGTTTTATTTTCTTCATCGCTGATATGGTGACTGCTGACAGCGATTGCAGTGCACGGTTCTGTTAACAATAAATATAACGGGTTTAACGCGTGGCATAAGATATGTGTTTTTTCCTTATTTTTATTTTACTTTATTTTTTTAATTACGCAACACAGTGGTCAACCATACTAAAATAATATTCTCGAGTTTTGAATAAACATCCCGTGTAGATATAAAAAAAAAGGCAGCACTATTCGTATAATCGGGGGAAAACGCGCGAGCCCGCTAAACAAAACTAGATTTTTTTTTTTATTATTATCGAACGCCGATAAACTTTAAGGTGCTTTCCTAGGCAATTCCACCAGTCCTGAAAACATCGTGAAAAAATGTGATATTAAACGGAATATCTCTGCCTGGGCACCGAAATCAATGAAACAAAATACGTCGCGCAATTCTATGTGCGACTCCGAACATGTACAGCCCAAAAAATGTTCGTTTTGCGCGAAAATAGAGAAGATATCCATGAAAAACGGTTTTAGAAACGGTTTTAGAAACGTTTTTCATGGATATCTTCTCTATTTTCGCGCAAAACGAACATTTTTTGGGCTGTACATGTTCGGAGTCGCACATAGAATTGCGCGACGTATTTTGTTTCATTGATTTCGGTGCCCAGGCAGAGATATTCCGTTTAATATCACATTTTTTCACGATGTTTTCAGGACTGGTGGAATTGCTTAGGAAAGCACCTTAAGTTTGATTTCATTTTTTCCTCGCAAATTCAGTAAAATCTAGTTTGGCTTCGAATTCATTACATAGTTTGAAAGGTTTCTATCAAGTTCGAATACAAGCTACTCATTGCAGACTTTAGGTATATATGTAGTAGTAAGTAAGAACATGAATCTCATACATATATCGCAACAGGTATGAGTGGTCATATCCGTTAACCACGCAGTTCTCGCTAATTTCTATGTAGTAGCTGGGAAAACACATTTTTTAATACGTGATGGAAAGTTACAAAATTATTTATTATATAAATGTGCAGTATAGATCGTCGATTGCACTCATAGTATCTTAATTGAAATCGTTGCTTCGGAACTTCACAGACTTTTCTATAGAGTTATATAAGTTATATTACCAGGAAGTAATATCTGCTGGGTACTAGCGAGAGCAAGTACCATATAATTAATCAAACAAAGATTTTCTTTGTTCGGAAAGCGGCGCAATTGTAACAGTTAACGATTGGAACAACCCGGCTAATTGCATATTTGTTGCGCCTGAAGTCGAACTATCCTCAGTACAATAAGGCGTCATGAGTTGCCTGGAATTAGGCGTACGTAAGGCTGTTTGAAATGCAGCTTTGCAAAAACGTTGGAGCTTTTTCGTGCGTCATAAGTAAAATTTCCGTTTAGTCATTTCCGATTTGATTTATACTACATAGAAGCGATAAATACGATCTAGCTTCAGCAACTCCTACATCCTGTGGTGCACAATCATATTTGTTATTTAATTATTAGGGAATATTTCTAATTCAGTTGTGGTCGTCTTTGGTGTTATTTGATTCACATGAATCACTTGAATATATAGATTCTGCATTACGCAATATTCTGAAGCTACGATTCATGATGTAAACTAGGTATATTATATTGTCTGGATCAAAATTTACTCAGAAATTAGAAATCATGTTTATGTTGTCGCAAGATTATTCAATTAATCATTGCGCGGAAGGCATTAGTCACACTTTGTCACAAATATATTCCGTAGATTTATTTTTGGCACCAGATTTGCTCGTAGCCAAAAGCCAAGAGCCAAGAGCCACGAGGTGTTGGGGTTAAATCACGTTTTCTGAAGGTCAAAAATATAACGGTCAAAGTTCTCTCGGTCGTGAACATCAAGGTTGCTTCAAATTGGAAGGAGAAAGAGTTCGAAGTTTGCAAGGAACTCGTTAGGTCGGTTTTTCTCCTACCCATATAATCACGTTTTTGCCTCTTTGTATACCATGGCGTGTCTTTCGGGTCTGCGTGTAGGTAGGTATAGTATTCAAAGAGATAATGTTTCCCCGAAGTTGGGGCAAGGTGTAGCTATAGCTACAGGACGCAAGTATAAACAGACATCGAATGACCAACGATCACAAAATTATCGTAGTCCCCAATACTTCTGAATATACTTACAATGCTCGTACTTATCATTCACAAATTGCAAGCAATGAATCATTCCACCATGAATCAAATTACCCCCGTAATAGGTATCTAACTAGTATTCATCCACTTCCTCAGTTCTTCGAAACTGCAATCAATGAAACTCCACTTGTTACCTTTCATGAATGAAATCGAGAGGATGTTGCATCAGATAGATATTTTAGTTAACACCGAATCTATTGGTTTGACTATTTGAACGACGAAAATATTTATAATTACATAAATGTGATTATTACTTCGCGGGTAGATAGGTACTGTTACATCTCACGAATTTGCAATGGCTTGCGTCAGATTTATTTTCGAATGCTTCGATTGAAATTCCATCGATAATTCACTCGGTGAAAATAGATTCGGTGATTTACTTCTATACATAGAATAATGTGGTTCATTGTAGGTATGTATATAAGTATAAATCGGCTCAATCCCCGTAGAATTTTTTGACCCCTTAGAGCGGCTGGCGGATCTCGCAGAGGAATTTAGGTCGCCCTGGCGCCTCGCTGAGAAGTCAATGTCGTTCGGGACGCCTTCAGGCTCGAAATGAACGCACAAATGTCCTACCTGGACCTATGTTAAGAATTACGAAATTAAGTTTACACTCACATCATGCTCTTTCGATATAATATGATACTCATGATTATTGGTCTGCCGACGTGTCAGTCGTTGCTATCATAGTTACATTATATACCTACATACATACATGTAAGTCTGTAAACGCGTTGCGTAAGAATAAGGTATACTTTTCAAAGCCATATCTATAAAAACCGTAACAGACAATAATGTGTCCTTACAGTATTGTATAATAAATATTGAGAGCACAAATCCAAACATTGATACACGATACATGTATCAAGTAGTACAGTAAGATTTATGAACACCTACCTATGAGCACTCTGCACTAGTTTACGAGATGTATATATGCAGACTGTTCATGGACACAGTTTACCACAATTTATCACAACACAAATAGCGTTATGATAATTTAGAAAATCCGACCCCAAAAATGTATCAAACGTTCCTAAATTGTTTAATAAGCGATTCATGTCCATCTTATCTGAAATCTGTTGACCTTATAGTAATTAGGTTTAGAAAGTCGGAGGTCATTGGTCAATGCATATATATATGAGGATGAAACATCAACGTTACTATCTGTTTGCAAAGATAGGCTTCACTTTCGGCCTGTCGTTTTAGTTTATCGCTTTTTCTACTCCGATGAATTTTGCGAGTTGAGTATATTAGTATTTAAGTTAATAACAGTTCAGCTGTGGACTATAATATACCGAGAGTGATAAGTGACTGTAGAAGCTGTATAAATTTCAAAATGTAATTTTTTTTATCGCCACTTGACTGTAATAAGAATTATTCAGAGAATAACTGACGAATGGTTTTATAGGCATATGCGTAATAGTATAGGACGATGCTGAATTGACGAGCGTTCATTTAAAGGCAATTAAGAATCGTTGTAAACGCAATAGGTAGTGAACTGAGAGGAAATTGTTTGCTGAATTATATTGTTTGCCCTGCAAGTATTATAGTTGATCGTTTTATAGACACGATCTCTGTGTTCTCTTCCTACAGAGATTGATAATTGGATATTAATCAAGTGGAAAACAACCGAGTGGATAATATAGATGCGAGAAAGAATTGCATAGGAGTTTTGTTACAAACGAGAATTAGTTTCTTAGGATTCAACTGTTTGAACGAGCTATAATGCAACAATTCTAGCACATAAGTATATACTAAGATCAAGTGTTAAACTTGGTAAAAAGTTAATTGAATAATTACCAGAGAATTGAGTATATAAACTAGGAGTCACGTTTCATCTTGACAAAGTTTAAATTAATTCTGAGATATATACGTGCATAATTGCGTGATACTTATTATTTTTTATTTTTTCTTTCTTTCTTCATTTCGTTGGACCAGATAAATATATTGGAGGCTAAATATATGTGGGACATATGTTACATATTTTATAAACTGTGTAGTATTACGTTGATTTTTTATATGTGGTATAACTGATATAACCAATGTAGATATACAGAGAGACGCGTCCTTCGTGGGTAAACACACCTTAATTTTTCAAAAGTATGTAATCTTTTTAACGAAATCACGAGACCGAATTTAGTGCTTTATTATCTAACGTCAAAACAGTTCAACGGTAAACAGTTTTACGCAAGACGGAGAAAACATTCCAATCCATGATAACATTCCATTCTATATTCTCAAACACCCGGGCTTATTATTAATGTCTTCAAGGAACTTATTACCCCGGTTTTGCACTTTTTCATTATAAGAAATAGTATATAGATCGGTGTAGGTATATATTTTATATATTAAATATTATAATCTTTGATTTATTCATCTGAAACCGGTAGTAAATATTTAAATACGCATATAGTATCTAGGTTGTGCAGAATTATATTATATTACACCAAGTTTATAGCATATCAATTTTCCTCTATAGTAAATTTTTTTTTCTTTTTTTTTATTCTTTACCAAGAAACGCACATCTAAATCTGAAAAGGTTAAGATCAAACCCTCCTATTTGATGTTGTGAAATATAAGGCATTGAAAACAATACATCTACGATCTAGATTCTAGAATATTCAAACCAATAATGATTATACCATTTGCCGCCATACCATTTGTCTCGATCATTCGAAGGCCGATCAATAAATGCAGATAATATACTAGTTATTAATTTATAGCATATTATCACAAGGCTTTATGTATTTATTCAACTTTTTTTTATTATCTGTATTATATCGAAAACGGTTTCTAACTGCGGTTCAACAAACTCTGATGTCAACTCGTAGCTGCTGTATATGGTGATTCGTTTGAGCATATAATTTCACGGAAAACATCATCTCGCAATTTTTTTTTTTTTTTTTTTTCCCTATCCCTCGGTTGAACACGTTAACTGAATTCCGCAACAAAATTAACAGATCGTGTATTCAAAATCGGATATATTCATTCAGGCAGATCAATATGATAATTTTTTCATACGTCCTGACATTGATGAAAAAAAAAAAAAAAAAAAAAAAAAAAATTCGTGCCAATGTAGGTTCAAGTTTACAAATTTTTATAACAACATTAGAGACTTTTTTATCTATGCTAATTAATCTTCATGCAGTCATTAGGTTTATCTTTTCTTTTCACTAAAATCTCACTAAATAATAATCAATACTCTTACAATTCATTTCTTCAATTTGCATTTTAAAGTTTTATTACCGAAAAAAATTGGGCAAAAATTATTGACCCACGAAGGGAATTTGAAAACATTTATGTTGAATCAAAATTTATGATTCAAGTGCATCCCGTTGTTTGTAATAGACACATTATAGTACGACGTCAATGATGCATAATTAATTTGTATCGGTAACGTAGCTAGTTTTTTCATATAGGTATAATAATATGATAGAATTCTTACATTCTTGGTACAGCACGTATGGACGTTGAATAGTAATTATACACGCATGCAAATAAAGTATATGTAGACGTTTTTTTCACCGAAGAAATTCTTTCGCAGATGTTCCAAGCCTATTTGAGATGACGCCTGGCATAAAAAGACAGCCGAAGATTAGATGACTTCATGTTTTAGTTATTCAACCGAATACTCGAGTATAATACTTAGCATGATCTTAAAGAGCTATAAGAAGTCGTCTTTGAATTAGTGAAATTGGACCTTTCAGAAAAGACTATGAATTTCGAAGAAATACGATAATTAACACGCATGCAGCAAAAAGAACTACTGGCAATGAATTGTCGATAGCGACAACTTTATACCACAAAGCAGCTCAAATTTCTTGATGTTCAATAAAAAATCTCAACTCAATATTGATCTAAAGCTAACTCTGCGAGAATAGCATAGAAAAGAACGCTAGCTTTTCATTGAATGCAAATTTTGTGGACCATGAAGAGATTTTTCCCTTATTAGATGAAGGGAAACAAAATTGATGAATTAAATTTCACTTCCGCTAAAGGCCATAGGGGGATATAGGCAGGGTAAAAATTATCTTTTTGCGGATATCCTAATGATATTTTATGGATAAGTATAGGCACTATTAAAATTCTAAGATCCTGAGAATTTCAGACTTCAATCTGAATTGGTTTTTGATATATTTCTTCTTATAATACTATTTATAAGTTCCTCTATCTTCAGTTTTTACACGTAGTACGTGAACACGTCTGCACTCAACATTGCCTGATTTTGTTTAAAAATTCATACTGCCATGCCATAAGGACGATAAGGCTCAAGATTTTCGCTTGCCCACATCAAAGAAAATTCCGAGATTATAGGTAGGTGTATGATCTTTCGAACAAAACTAATTCCTATACGAGACGCCCAGCTTTGTTGCAAGTTGCTACTGTCTCACAATCGAAAAAGAATTATATATTTATTAAGTTTCTTATCGTTTCAGTCTATGTGACTGAAATCTTTTCCAATGTTTAGATTGCTACGTTTTCTAGAATTGGAAAGCTTAGTGCAATTTAAGTTTTTCCACAGTTAGGAGAAGCAACGTTTCGCGAACGATACTGCAATCAGTTAATTACCAAGAAGACTGAAGGTTTAATCGGTAAATTAATTGCGGATAATCTTAGCTTTGAATTAATTTATTTACACTACATGTACTATATACAAGGTGATTCCATCGAATGCTGCGCCACTGTCAAGGAGGCAACATAAACGTTGTCGGCTTGCGGGTTTCAAGCCAGTCTGTGTCGCGCTGTCGAGACCGTGTAGTCGCTGCTCCCTGATCGGTTTCTAACTCCGATAGTATTCAAGAGAAGATAAAATAAGGACTTCGAGGGTCGGAAAACAAGATAATAGAAAAAAAAAAAAAAAATAAAAATAAAGGAAATATAAAAATAAAAATAAAATTGAAGTAACTGCAGAGGAGTGATAAGCAAGGGAAGTAGAGAGGAAGCAAGAGGTAGGAGGCGCAGAAAATCGGGAGATAAAATATGAAAAAAAGCGAATCATCACCCGATACCGAGGATTGATTGTATTTTAAAAGGGAATAAAACCTGCAGCGTAACAGGAAGCGAGGGCGTCCAAGAGGAAGAAACAAAAGACGTTACTCTCGACGTCTTGGGGTCGAGAATTTTAAAGTTACCCAACAGGTTTTAAGTCAGTGGGATTGTGCCCGAAGGTGGACACTCGGCGTTTCAGTGTATTGTAAATCTTTAAAGATTTCTTTATCGTCTTTCCATGTAGCAGGTCTTAAATATGTACGAAAAGATATGAAATTTTAAGCGTAAATTATATAGATGTAAAAAAAACTGGCAACTTCTACACTTCTATAACGATTAAAGAGACGCTGAGATCAATAAAAACTTCTATATTTGTATACACGAATATTAATCAGAGATAAAACATCAAACTGATTCACTTTATAGTACTCAAAGTATAATAACACTGCATAAATTTGTCAAACTTGACTTAGTTATCCAAGGTTGTAACTGGTCGAAATTTACGGGAACCCGAAATTCGGCGTTTTGGAGTAGGTACCTACGGTTTAAACCGCAGGACTCATTACAACCAGACTTCCTTAACCCACGGAAACATCGCTTGATCAAACGTTGAGGTCTCCCGTTAATTTGAACAACATTTAAGAAGATCCTTGCAAGCGATACTTGAAAGACGTGTTTAAAGAAAGGGAGAAAGCAGTGCTGATCACTAAAAATCATTGTCAAAGAACAACGTGATCAAATGAACCGAATTATCAAATCCTGATAAATCGAAAGGGAAAAATAAAATAAAATACAGAAGGCCTATTTGCTAACTAATCTATACATCTTCATCGATGCAGACATGACTTCCATGTTACCCTGCAAAAAAGGGGCGAGCACAGTCCCGGTAAAACCGAATATGGATAAGCCGAAACTTCCCAGCGATCCTACAAAGGATGAATCTCGATCATTTTTAAGTTTTTCTCGTGAGGATGTGAGCATTTCTCACTCAGATCTTGAGCAAGGCTTTAACAAAATCCGACCCCGTTTTCGCAGAGACACGATCCTGAGTTTGATAGGAATTTTTTTAGCCCTATTTTGCATAGGGCTTGAAATATGGAAGATACAAACTGTGGTGGACAACGCGAGAGAAATTGAAATACTTAAACACGACATTGAGACCATGAAGCATCGACTCCTGGAAGAAGACTTGCTGGACGAGTTAAAGGCATTCGAAGAGGTAAAAACGATAATCCATCATTATATCGATTGATTCATTAATTTAATGATTTTCTCACAAGGTTTGATCGACTTTGAACAACTGAAGACTTGATAATTGTTAGTATTCATTCATTGTTCATACGTATTATTAGATGAATGTTCATCGTGCAACCTTTGATATTATATACGCCATCCGCATATATGGGTATAATATCGTAATAGAATTCCCCCTGTAACATCTGTATTCTATATTCTGCAAAACATTTAAACGCGAATTCCTTTTATGTAAGAATCGACTCATCTGAACTCTCAGTCTTAAGATTTGTTTTTAAATATAGATCTGACTCTACAATAAAGGAACTAATTATTCGATCATACAATCAATTTCGAGCAATTAACCGAGTTACTAGAAGTAAGACATTTTCCTATTTTTAAGTCTGTGTTATTTGCTCAATGTCTCAGTTTATGTATTCAATAGAAATTCTAACGTATTGTGAAAATTTACCGTTACTTTCTATACAATGCGAGGTGTGCATTAATCTTGATTTACAGCTAAATCTGTCACACCATATTTGACAAGCAGCTTATTTTTTTAGTCGCAACTGAAATGATAAAATCCAGGATGGGATTCCCCAAAAAAAAATCATTCGAATAATGCTTCGTTCTTATTGCAATGTACCTAAAGATCGGATCAATGAACTTAAGAGATTTATATAAATGATCATTACACGTGCTCTAGATTTGTTTATATTTTTTCACGTCGGTCATAGTAATCGTGTTGCTGACATGTTAATGAATGAATTACATATGTAAGAAATAAAAGAAATGATTAAAAAAAAAAATGTGTAAGTATCGTTATAGGTATATATATAAAAAAATAAGCGAATATCGTAGATCAACTAGTTGTGTATAATGTTTGTCTATATGTGGACGATAAATAATCGGGCATCGTTGTTCGAGTGCTTCTAAATTCTAGACTATTGGAATCGACCAATATGCCTATTTTTATTTCTATTTAGCTATATATAAGTTAGAGTGTATCTATATAAATAAATATTTATAGCTGACAAATTTTTTGAATAAAAATAAATCGCGTATAGATGTCAGGAAGCTGCGCGCTAACTTCGTCCGATTATAGAACTATACGTGAAAGCTTGATTTATATTAAACGTTAATTTTCACGCTTCTTTCACAGAAGGTTTTATGCAGAATTTATTAACTATACAGTCATGATTTCTCTTGGCAATATTTTATTTCCAATGTATATGAATATACCTTTACGTTTTGACAATTATGTATACATGATGCTATATCGAGCAACTTTGATCCTATACCTTAACCATTAGTTTCGGTATATGAAATATGATAAATGCGATCGTTTTTAAAATGAAATAGTCAAGTCAAATATTTTTTTCGGTACATCACGTTCTTTACTTTCGACTTAGACTTCCTTGAATAATCCTGGCGCCAGCCAAGCCCAAAGTTCTTGGACATTTGATAGTTTACTTGACACGTTTTTCGCGTTTAGACGTCCCACTTTAAAATTCAACGGTCGACTACTAATTATAAGGCAAAAAGAATTAACTGTTATGCACACCTACGTATAATAAGATATATTATTATTATAGACTACATCTTAAAAGATAGACATTCTCGAAAATAATCATGACATATTTTTGCATCAAAATTAGTAAAAAAAAAAAAAAAAAAAAAAAAAAAAAAGTTCGCGAATCTTTTTAGAGGCGCTGCGAAAGGGGCCGGAGATTAGGAATGAAGAAATTCTTCGTAGGCGTATCTTTTTATGGCATTCCAGTCTGTTAATGGATATGGATTACTGCTTCTGCGACTTAATTTTTATGTGTAAAAGTACCGAGAAATTCTTTCAACTTTATTTTGAACCATAATTATTGTCTTTCAAAATAAAACAATGAACGCAGTGCTTCTCGGAAGAATAGATGAAATTTTTAGAAACGAATATCGAACATGTACTTTTTTTCTCACTAAAAATATCTAGCCATTCGAAATATCCCTGAAAATTTTTTTTTGTTTTTGCCAAAATCCCTACTGCTCAACGCGTTGTAAGTTCTGCTTCGTCGCTGACAGACTATGAGAAGTTAGATGGGTTTTACTCCTAATTGTGGGTACTGAAATAATACTGATTAACGTTAATATAAAATTGTCGGTAAAACGTAAATATCATTAGTGCAGTACGACATATTTTCATTTTGTTTCAAGCATTATTCTATATATATAAAATGATCGTTAGGACAAAGTAGACAAGTTTTTCTGAGACTGACAATTCCATAGTATAGATTATCACTAACAATTGAAACATTCTGCGAGCACGTTATGTGCAGGCAAGTGAAAATTGCATTCTTCACCTCTACGGCATGCACGCGGATTATCCGCACAAGAAGCATTTCCGCGGAGAGATAGTAGACAGAATTTTCACAGTAACGATTTTAATTGATTCGATTAAAACTTTAATTGCTTTATAAGACTCGCCAGCTCTACAATTGGTCTTATTATGTTTAATAACGTTCATAATCGCCGTATTCCTCTGCAAGCTACAAAATTATTGTGTACCTACCTGCTTGCATCTATATGGAACATTAAAATAAAAAGATAACTATAGATTAATGCCGATTTAATGATTTAGCGAGTATAACGATTACCGATTAACATGAACCCAGAAATTATGAAGTAGGTATAAGTATAGACGATCGTTTAAGGAAATTATAAATTATTTTCGTTATCTGAAGAATTTACTTGCATCACGTGTAAAAATAACAGGCAAAGTTTTTGTCCACGGGGTTAATAGACACAGTGGGTCTTGTACAAACGACAGTATCGCGAAAAAGTGGAATGTTAAGCTCTTAATTATCATCATAAAAATTCCAGAGTTGATGATGAGATATAATGTTGTAGATAAATATGTTGATTGACTATATGCACGGGATAGAATATATAAGTCAAACATAAGTTTTATTAATGATAAAAAGACAAATTCAACATACTCGTAGCTGTGTTATCTCGTGCTGACCCTGTATATGCTAAATATCTAAGGAATTAGCAGTAATTTGCCGTGTGAAATCTTCAGATTATTCATCTCATTGCACTGTTTTAAAGAAATTGCATGCAATCTGCGTACATAGCATTCGAAATTGAAATAAAATAATTCCGGTCACATCACATAAATTGATTATCTCGATGTTGCTTTAACTTATCACTGGAGAAATGTTATGTATTATTCACATTCCGATGCTGATAACTCATGCTTGCGTGCAAATTTTAGAGATTTACGTAACGAGTAAGCGAGTAATTATATAAAAGATCAAGAATGTGGTAGTCAAATACATCAAGTTCAGTTTAACTGAAATTTGCCAATATGCAAATGTACCTACTGATAATTTGCAATGATACGATAATTGGCTCGGTTTTAAAATTACCACGAAATCAAACACACACGGTGTATAGAATGCGGATAATCTGTTTCTGACATAACGAATAAAACAGACAAATGACGTACGGACTACGTTATACGCTCCAGAGCTTAGGTAGATCCTAATAAAAGACATGAGTAGTAATAGTCCCAGGAAAATCAGTCAGCCGTCAATGAAAAAAAAGCTAGGAATGCGGACCACTCGCTCGACGAATATAAACCAGCTCCCTAACGTATTTCGGCGATAAGATTCGCACTCGAAATTCTGCTCTGAGTTATTCATAGAATGCCGCAACAGGACTCGCGAATTCATCCGAAAGTCAAGAGAGCCAAGAGCCAAAGAGGCGATATTCCACACGTGACAGTAAAACCTACATAAGAACCCCCAATTCAATCCCCATCTTCGGGATAAAGCAATATATAGATTTTTCCCTCCGAATTTCCAAAGGTTAATCATTTTTTTGAATCATCAAAACTGCGCAATAATATTTCCATAAATTTCACATTTTCGTCCGATTCATATTTTTGAATGATCGTAACTCGGTCGTAAAATAATACAGCAAAGGTCTAATAATTGTGAAATGTAATTATTATAGTCAAGCGAAGATAGCAGACACGTATCCCTACTGAAAATTTCCAGATGGATTCATCTGGTCGTTCGAAATTCCTATGGATTCCATATAAAATCTAGTGGATTCCTAACAGAATCCAATGAATTCCATCTGAAACTTGCTGGACTTCCAGCAAATTTCATAGGAATTTCGAACGACCAGATGAATCCATTTGGAAATTTTCAGTAGGTATATAAACTGTTTGTTTAGTTCGTCACTAATTGTAAGATGTAACGACAATAATTAGTCCCGGTCAGTATCGAATATTATCTCCGAAGTAGGTAGGTATACAGCTGGTAAATCGCCTAAAGCCAAATCCTGTTTACTTTGAAAATAAAACCGGCAGCTTAAAGTATTTCAGGCGTCATCACATTACGTGTGTCCACAAGATTTGAATACTGACAAAATGTGAGTGTCACTGCACCGCAGACTTGGTGTTGTAACAAAATGAATTTGTTTCAACACCGCAGCGACGAGATGATCAGTTTGTATTGTCAGACACGTAGGAGAGGTCAATGTCTTATGAGACTTATGTGTTTATAAGATCGAACCTGAAGGCGAGGTATTGTGGTTTCTGTGGCCTATTATGTTGTATTACTCCCGTGTACAGTAGCAGGTTCCAATTAACGTGGACACCATAAATTCCAGAGGTTCTCATTTGCTCGTAAATAGAAAACAGATAAATCCTTGGACCGACTCCTTGACCTCAGAGAACGACTTATGCGATTTCTGAAGCCCCAATTCTGGCTCACCTTTGAACCAATCAACAGTTGCTAATTCATAGAAGCATCGCGGTTATATAGCCATTATTGACAGGGTATATAAAACCAAATGAACACTTTTTATTCATTTTTTATTTAGAATTTGGGTCAATCTTTATTGCCGGCATTATTATAATAAGAACAATAATAACACAATTTAAATGTGTATCAATTGTCGCAGACTAAAAGCCAAAAGTAATTCTCTTTCACAGCTGGTATATAGTAGACCCGTCTATCTAACGAGAGTATTGGGTTTATAGATTTGACTTCAATTGGACGAGTAGCAGCTGACCGGCACACGCACGTGGTTTTTCTTAGACCAGACTGTGCGAAATATCTTTCCGTGCAAAATATTAATAGAAATTATTCCTAGTGCGTTAGTCAAGACGTGTGCTCGATCCGTAAAGCGGAATGGTATTTTAATTGGTTCAAAGACGAAATGCTTTTATGTAGGAAAAAAATTAATAAAAAAAAAGAAAAAAAAAAAAGAAAAGAGAATCTTACGTAATTTATTCGTCACACCGCACGATAACTAAGCTCAAATTAGCCATTGTAAACAAATTCTTTCTTCACTACTGCTCAGTTGAGTCACCTGCAGTGATGATAATAATTATAATAATAGGCCCAAAAGTTCCCACCAAATACGGTGACAATCAATAGGACCATCAATATTACTCCGATTCTATTTTTAACTCTGCGACAACCGAAATTGGTACAGATGTTTTTCGGTTTATTTCGAAAAGCAACAGGACACTACGATTATGGGCAACTAGACGAATTTGACCAAATCCATTCACGGTTCGCTAAATCATTCTCGTTTCTTCTTTCCTCTTATTTCCGTGACGAATCACATTTGCCAAGTTAGTACTTTTACGTGGCGCCAGACCAAAAACAGACTTATAATATTGAGAAAAAAAAGCCAAGGCTGACCAGGTGCCTATACACCTGAAATCTTATATGTATACATATTAGATGCATGGTGTGTATATACCCGCCGACGTTGGCCTCCGTATATCTCGAATCAAATTATGCAAACGTGCAACAGTACTCACAGTCTCGCTGCGGCAGTCGACCATATCTTTATTTTTTTTATTTTTATTTTCTTCTTTTTTTCCACTCTCGTCTAAGTGAGGACTTTTTTTCTGAACCTTTCCAACTAGGGATATCGATTTCGGGCTCGAGAAGTAAGCCTACAACTAATTTATTACAGCGGTTGGCTGGTGGCTTATTAAACAATGGATAAGCTTAAGGTAGAATTCTATGTACGTAAAACGTTAAGGTTCTTACGGGTTCTTGACTCCCTCGAGTTTGAATTCTTTCTATAACTGTAGTACTATACTAATCGAGCCACATCACAGACATTGAAGTAAATAAGGGTGTTGCCAGATTATAGAAATGTTCATTAAATTCGTGGCCCATCGCATCATAGCCGACCAGCCACTACGCCAAAAGGAAAAGTACTACATACATAAACATACGTCAATTTTTAGCTTCATTGATTGCCAGCTACCGCATGCGGTCTAGTCTGTCGTCTAGCAGAACTGCGACCTTATTAGAAAAAGATGGAATGCTCAGAATTGGATCAGACTAAATTCGCTGTTTAATTTTTCTATGCAGTAGAGGTTGATTGATGTCAATTTTTAATATCAATTGGTATTGGTGTTAGCGATCAAGCCTTTCCGCTTCCAAATTAATCAATGCATGCAGTTATAATATGTGATGAAAATGTTTAGCCTACGTTTATCAGAGACTATAATTTCGAGATAACTTACAAGTTGTAAGCATATTATGGTGTGATCAGAAATTGTTTCTCAACATGATGCTTGTCGACACTCCATGAAACCAGTGTAAGCTCATAATAAGTGCTTCCCCATTACGCAATCACCTCGTGTATTTCAGTCGATGTGGTAAAATCTTGTGGTTTATTACACACATAACACACTATAGTTGTATCAGGATTTCAGAATTCATTGAAGTTTCCGTAAACTTATCTCTTAGTATATTCGTGGAAACTTGCATTTCAATATTACAAGTATAAGTACGTTATAAATTCCTGTTTACGGATTATCAAATCCTTTAGCATCCGTTCTGGGATTTATTCCCAAGATCGAATCACCTCAACATTGCGTGATGAGTAACATCATGCAAATCAATATGACGTCAGAATCTTGTGGAATCAGGAAACATTATTTGAGTTCATGGACTCGATCTATATTATTCTTGCGTCTAAACATGATCATCTGATTCACACGATCGAGCTCAAGTATTAAAAATTTTGTGCACTTGATGTCTGCTCCTTTAAAAGAGATTCCTGTGATCTCCGTGGGTTTCGAGGACTTGGTGGAGAACTAGACGAGTCGTTTCTTTTCAAATGACTCACAAATAACATCGGTAGCGAGTTATTGAAATATTATAGTTGTAGAATTATAAGAAGACTAACATAATAGATGAGAAAAAGTAAAAAACTACGATCTTTAGTTTATCGTTAGAAGAATCTAGCAGTAGGTACCTATATCATGCAAATAACAGCTGGCGGAGTGAGCTGCAATTCAAGACGTGCTGGCAGACATATCATAATGGGCTATGGTCGAGGCTATACGATTCTGAACTTGACCTCTTGCTAGTTGGAGATTTATATCTCATAAATTACAAGCTTTCGTTGTTTCGTTGTGCAGATGTATGCCGATGAAGATAGTGAGGATGACGATGCGGGTGATTCTGACATAGACAGTGGAGATTACGACTCTGTCTACAGCGATGATGAAGAGGAAGACGACGACCACGACGAAGACTCGAAACTTTCGAATCAGGAATATCTAGGCGATTATCACTCCACACCTTACAGAACCCACACTTCCGGATCTGGTGATGCTGTGGCATTAAACCGCGAAGATGATCTTGAAAATATGCTCGCAGCTCGCCAGAGATCGGAGTCGAAAAGCGTGCAGGAAAATCAAAAGAAAATTCAGCTCGAACGACTCTTTGATGAAGAGAAACCATCAGATGACGAGAGGGGTGAAAATCGGGAGGAAAAGGACGAGGAAGATTTAACAGAAGAATTTTCTGAAGATCCTGACTCGCCGAGGATAAAAAGAAAGCGCTCTGTCGAGAAAGAGCAGCCGGTGGGTTATAATCCGAGTGGTGTTCCCATATACGCTCACGGATATCTTCTTAGAAATAGAAAAAATTCACCGAAAAATTCTGCCAGACCAAGATTAAGCCTTTACGAAAATTTGATGAACGGGGAAAAGGCTACCACTGAGAAAAGTAAAGAAGAGTCATTGATACATCACGCGTGAGTACTTTAGCCTATATAACATTAATTTAACATACATACAGCTGCGGGATGTGTTATAAATGTACCGTGTAGCTAAATCGTGACCTGCTTACAAAAGGGCTCAGCATTGAAAACGCAAAGCCTCAAGGAAATAAGATACCATTATGGATAACATTGTTTAGTATGAACTATCTTTGTTTGGTAACAGACTGGCATTGACCCATTTAGTAGAAACAATATTAAGTTGGGCAATAAAAAATGAGAAGTGAGTTCAGAGGCTGATCTCAAGGGCCTTCGTTCCTACCGCTTCGGTATTAAGAATGGCCCCTGAATTATCAGAAATGACATTGAAGTTTGCATCGTTGGAACGCAACGAAATCCGAAAAAAAAATAATTTAAATATATTAATTTACCGAAAATGATCCTGCTGTGTTTGAAAAGTAGTATCATTAGTACTAAAATTATCCTAGTAGGATCATTTTTATGCTATGTATGTTTTTTAAAATTTACGTTAAATTTCGTGGCGTTCCAACGATGCAAAATTCAATGTTATAATCAGAACCTAGTTTGCATCTCGCTCTTCTTATCCGCTCATCGTCGAGCACAAATTTGATAAAATGATAACCTCATATAATATTGTTGAGTATGTATATTGTGGAATTATATGAAGAGATTATACCTAGTCGTTAAATAATTCTCGGTTTCGGGAGCTAGCGTTGAATTTTATCAACGAAGATTATATAAATCCAGCTCTCATACAAAACGAGCGCAACAATTATCCATATATTTGTAATTTGCATGCTATATCGCTTGGATACACACGTTTACGCGAATTAACTGAAATATCCACTTTGTATATTAAATATCAATTATAACGATAACAAAAACGTGATTATAATTAAGGGACGAGGATTTGGATTCGACCAAACAACCCTCTCAGTTTTCGAGTTAGCGCAATTCTGACTACCAAACCTAAGGGTTATTTGTCTTTGGATTTGTACCGTAACGGTTTATATAGTAGAGCTTAATAATCAGTGCTAGCATATCGCGTTTGCAAAGTGGCGAGGAATTAAGTGGGACTTAATAATATACCATTGATATTCTAAGGGAGTTTACTGGATCGAAATATTAAAAAATGAACAGGTGATATTATTAAATTGCTATAGTAGTGAAAATGGTGAATATACGATATTATAGATATCAGCTTAAATATTTGTTGCATTAAACTTTCCAATTCAATTTTAGTTATTGATTAGACACGTCACGTCAAATCTTCGTCAATTACTTTTAATGATTTACGCGTTTCAAACGGATATAGAACGAGTTTTCACTCCGAATGTCAAAAAATTGGTTAAACTCGTTCAAATATACTGAAATAATCTTCCAATTCCAATATTCATCCGCAAGTTTGACATCTCAGTGTCTCAATTATCCGATGTAAAATGCAAACCATGAAAACCAATAAAATACTAGGATAGCTCGCAGAAAGTCTGACATTTCGCTTCGGTAAACTATATTGCCAGGAATTGATTGTCTGAACGGACTGAAATTTGTAAAATATCTTAGAAATTGAGAGACGCTTTTAACTTTTCTAATGAAATAGATCATGACGTATAAAGCATCTTGCAAGGTATGACCATAATTTTTTTTTTTTTTTTTTTTTTTTGTACAGGGTTATAACATCGTGGGACAAACACCCCCCGAAGAAATATTACGCTCAATCGAGGCCGGCAACATCGTACGTAACACCCCCGCCACTTCACGGTTCGAGGGTTCATAATCCGCGGCAAATAAATGGTCGTCGTTCAGGGGGTCGGCGAGACGAGGGCCCTCAAGCTCTTACGCTAAAAGAGGAAGCGGTGAGCCGAGGAGAAGAAGAAGATTTAAAAGCTGTGCAGGTAAGGAATACCACTCGCGTTATGGTCTTTTGGATAAAAAAAAAAAAATCTCCATTTTCCATCCAGCCAACGATTTCTTTTCTTTTAGGAACCGCGGCTTCAGCGACGTCGTTGTATCACCCGACGTCATCTTCGAAGCCCAAGACAAG
This sequence comes from Tenthredo mesomela, assembly GCA_943736025.1. Lineage (NCBI taxonomy): Eukaryota > Metazoa > Arthropoda > Insecta > Hymenoptera > Tenthredinidae > Tenthredo > Tenthredo mesomela. The sequence goes on along the minus strand of OX031016.1, from coordinate 18,168,422 downwards.
TGGTAGCCGCACACTACGCCGCTGACAGTTCTCTTTTCGGTAACGAAGACGAGCATGTTGGAAACGGTAAAGGACGACACCATGAGGGTGTTTTTAAGGCCTGGAGAGCCAGCAACTGGGTAGATGATTTAGGGATGAGTAGACATTTCACCTTGTCCACCAATGGACGATTGACTGTCCAAGATATGGGGCTTTATCTTATCTACGCGCAGATTCATTACCTGGACGAACACGACGAGAATGGTTTCCAGGTTTTGGTAAACGACAATTCGATACTACAGTGCATGGTGAGTATTTCTACGATTTTTCAATCCATTTATTTTCATTTTTACAGAATCATACAATGATGATGTCAATTAGGTATTGTACCCTGTATGAAATGACAAGTCAATTTTTATACTTATTTTATTCTACAGGTATACAGTCCTGGCATGGAGCACAAAAGTCGATCCTGTTTCTCTGCTCAGGCAATATTTTTGCAGTCAGGAGATCAACTTGTACTCAAAGATGTGGGGTCAGACAGGTATACGTTGTTTCAACATGACAAGAGTTTCTTTGGTCTTGTTAAACTTGGCGATAGAGGGCTTCAGAGGCAACAACCGCAAAATTAAGGGTATATGGTCAATTATACTCTGAGGATATAAGCAAGAAATGACAATTCAATTATACATCACATAGCTGCGTCAGCTGTGATGAGTTGACAGTGAATTTCTGCTGTTTTTTCGTTTAATTAAGAATAGGAAATAAAAGGGTAGAAATATATTGTTATTATTTAATTAACGTTGTGTCGTCATATATATGCTATAATGATCGAAGAGTAACCTTAATTTATACATACATGGGTATAATAAATGTATACGTATCAAACTATATATGTTAAACTGAAGCTGTTCGTTGAACTTAGACGTACCTAGCTATTAAAAACTATGATTTAACAATTTAAAGCTTTTATAGTGCCATCGTTTGATTAACTCGTAAATTGTCATCAAATTGTAAGCTAGGCTATTAGTGATCTCAAATGTTTAAAAAAAATTATGTAAATAACATTTTGTATTTTATTATATTATATAATAAATTGTTTCTTAAATTGTGAGGAAATAAGAACCTAAATCTGTTGCTGCCTTTCACCACCGTCTATCAGTCATTGATTCTTTCAGATCATTTTTTAGCACGTCATATACATTTATCATATGGATCCCAAGAGGGGCTTTGAACACTTGGAACGTGGGTATAAATTACAAGCAAAAATCTGAGCAGAAATTCGAATCGAAACGATCCGGAACCTTCAATTTATTCATTGAACACGTCGAATGAAACAAAGTCAAATTTAGGGTCAGCGATCGCCGATCAATCAAGTAAACTAAAAGTACGATCCGTATTCATTCATAAAATAGCGAAGTACAAGTTAGAGCTTATAATTATGAACTTGTTTCGTCTGAGAATGAGAGAAAAAAAGATATATGAATAATTATTTATCATCGTAATGGAATGATGACGGAAAAATCAGGTCAATTATCGAATCAAATACTGTAACGCTACGTTTGATCGACATAAATTTATGTCTTAAAACCTCAATAATTAATCCATGAGAATAGGTGAGATACTGTATTATACATTACGGACCGATAGTACTATATAAATAAAGAAGAAAAAAATGCAATTACATCAGTCCATCATCATCGCAGAATATTCCATTGTGAAATTCGAATATTTTTCTAAGAATTGAAACGTGCTCATTCACCTGTATCGTTTTCTTCAATAAAAGCGATATCAATAATGAACAGGGAATGTTAAAGACAAGCTAACAGTCACTATGCGGTGACAATTCATTCGGGTAAACGATTCAGTGGGTATTAATTACACGCGCATAATAAATAAATGGTATTAAGGGTGGAATTGTTTCGGTAATCAATATGATAAATTATCTTAATCGTACTCTGTTACAGAAGACATTAAGCTGCATCGCAATTTTTTGCGGGTTTTTGGAATTTCATGGTGTTAGAAATAAAAATTAATGTATAATAGAAAATCTCTAGGAAATACGTATACTACCTACGTGTTTCAACGCCTAATTGTCTACGAAAAAGCAATTATTTTTACTGTATTTCCTACCCTTATAAAATAGCGATAAATCCTCGCCTGTGGCTTGCTATATTGTCCGTGATTCCTCCTAACTTTCCGTCGACATATAATACATATGTAGGTATACTTTTTTCTTTTTTATTTTTCTTCTTTTACTATTCTCATATTCTCTTGGCAAACAACAAAAGTTGAAATAAATACTTTGACAGGCAACTGCCGAGAACAGAATCTTTCGTCTTGATGTCCATCTCAACATGGCTGGAAGGTATTGTTTCTCAATATTCTCAGAAGTCTCGGATAAATCGACAATATCCAACTAAATTGAGAATTATACGATTCCGGGCTGTAGCAGTTACGCCACCCTTCTCGATATCGAGCGAAATGTCCAGAGTTCGTGTCCAGCAGAAATGCGAAACAGTATTTAAAAAAAATAAAAATTCAAAAATAAATAAATAATCAACGCTTTAACAGATGGAAATAATTTCAAAAAATTTCTGATGATCTGAAAATTCGGTTTCATACAATGATATGAAGTCATTTTGGTCAAGTATGTTGTCTCAGGCGCACCCCGTTGAATTTGACTTGTTGCTGTGGCGCCGGAACAGCATGCGCAGGTATATCGACCTGGTCTTTCTCTATATAAGCGATGAAAACGATGGTGATGGTAGGCAGAACGGATTCCACAGTCCAGATAAAACCAAGGGTAAAAATATATAAGACAGATAATCGTTATCGACTTTTGCTGTGGAAAAGGAGCTACAGATTTATTTATTACCCGGATGAAAGATTAGTCAGGTATGTCACTCTTAATCGATCAAATTTTCTCAATTTTCATTTTTCTCTTATTTATTGCTATTCTATATCATTGACCCAGATTTATATGTCTAATCCTCCTATACAACTGTATATATGCATGGAATATTCACTATATATACCCGTATATAGATTTCGCGCAACATTTCGCCAGTAAAACGCCCGAGTTACGTAACGAATTTTAATAAATTCGAAATAATTTTTCTTACAATTCACTACACGAATCAAAGAATTTTCACAGTAGGTATAGTTTATGGTGTCAATTGATAAAAAAAACAAAGAATCAGAAAATTTACAAATCCACGTGCATTTCGCATTATAACTATATTATAGGTAGTCATTTATGCTGATATCAGATTTTGGAAAAGACAAATGGAATGCCATATCTCATACAAAAATGATAACACAGGCGAATGGGATGAGTCGATGTGTACTTATCATGCTTTTTTTTTTTGTCAAATACTGTTAGTATCATAATAATGGGTTAATCTATAAGAGAGAAGAGTAAAAAAAAAACGCGGGTCTTCGCCGGTACGGATTTTTTAATAAATAGAGTGAATTATAACAGCTAACTCGTGTCTGTCATTTCAGATTTCAGGCACCCTCGTTCAAAGCATTTTGAATATATCAGCATGCTACAATGAGCATCGATCACGCGTTGACCATTTTAACTTGCAAATTTAAACGATCGACACTTCATGCAGATCATATAGTAGTTGAAAGTTATAAACAAGAAATAAATCTCGATTTCTCATAACTAACAACACTAGTCAAATACGTCAAAGTGTCAATTGCACTGGGAACGCGGTTGTCACCTGAACGGCTATATATAGCGTTACGTAATATCTATACAAAGCAATAAATTTAATCTTTTGAATATATTCAACCACATGAAATCGATTACATATTTTACCAATGTATAAAATACTACAGTACGATAGCGATTTCAAAAACAACCTGTGAAATTATTTCTCATCAATATTCATCGATGAATTAGCATTGATATTGTGCTCGACATCATCGCGTGGCATATACGAAACATCGCCATATATATATAATATATAATAAAAACTTAATTATAATTTCGAGGGAAAAACAAGAACCTCCTACTTGAAAGCTTATACAATACGTCTATCGCACGAATCTTCTCGATTATAAATCATTAACTTGGATAATCAGAAGACCGTATATAGAGGATCAAGTCAGGCCGTTCATGCACAAGTACTTATGCGCACCCTTCATAGCAAATTATGGAAGTGCGTAGGTATATATGTGATGGGTATATGTAAAGCGCATGTTCTGCCGCATATATAGAAAGATAGCATGTCCGTAATTGCTTTTCATTTTTATATTGCGATTACTCCGAGTGGAATGAGCTGTACAATAATTCGATGGGGGTACAATTACGTTCAAACGTAGCAGAATATCGGCTATAAGTTATTCGATCAGATATCGTACTTATTGTTTCACACTTACTTTTTGCTCATTTTTTTATTCTAATAATTTGACAATCGTAAGATATCGAAACCCTCAGTTATTCCTCACACACCAATTTTACATTGAATTATTCCAGGCCAGTATATTATGCTTTGAAATATATAAGAATTGTTGCGAATAAATCGAGAAAAAGCTTTAGGATGGTATTTAAAAGGCTTTAAAAAAATTCTGAAAAATTCTCGGAACCTTTTCGACTGTATAAAACGAACGGAAGAATTGAAAAGAAGTCAATTGTTCGAATCAGCTTTCTCCTTATTCTCAATATAAAATCTTATAAGTTTGCGTGAATGAGGTTTAATTTTAAAAAGACACGTCAGGGATACCATTTTTATTAAACACACCAAAAGAACTGGTCGCAAGTCAAGATCTACCCTTATCCCATTCATCCCCGCAATTCTGATAATGTATAATGGATTTTTCCTGTTTCCTTGCTATGTAATTCGATTGAGCGATAAAATTTATCATTGAATTTTGTCGTTAAATGCCTAATTTGATAAACTAAGTTTGCGACCAGTAACTCGCCAATTAATACTCCATTTGTAGAAAGTCTGTGTAGAGCACGTACAGCCCTACCAATTACCCGTATAGTTTCAAGAACCCAAAGTTAAAGTTGAACTCGTATAGCTGCTCTTATACAGAGATATTTTCCGTCGTCAATTCTTAGATCCACACTTCTTGCAGAGTATAGTACCGAGTGCATCTTGCACAGTTTTGTTGCAATAACGGCTGGACACGTGCACCACACATTCGTACTTACTAGTAGCTCGTAGCTGGTACCCCAGGGAGGCGAGTTCTTATATGCGATAGCAATTGCGCGACATACGAGAAAAGGCCTCACCCTCTTCGCAAATGCTACTTGTTGCTCGAGAATAGACTTGACGACAAGTTCTATTATGGTTAAAAGGATTCGTTGCCCATACGTTCATGCGGGCTTTTGTCTCACACCCGGTTGAGTAACCATTGGAAGAGATACATTGCTCAGATGTGTTATGGGTATACATAATGCAAGGGTATAATAAGCTAATGGAATTAAATACATTATTAATGAATTACCTCGTTTTATCTTTTCCTCCGTTTTCCGGGGCGAAAAGAATCACGACGGTATAGATCCGTTATATCAAGCCGATATCTAAGGATGTACGGTGATAGGCCTAGTCCTTCTGTTTTTGATGAGCCTTTGTGGCTCTTGAAATATGTTACAGCGGTTGCGGTTATTTTGAATTTTTAGATCAAAGAACGTTGCCTTTCGGCATAATTTGAGTGACGTAACATATTTTATACGCACATAGAACATATTTCTGTTATTTTCGTATGCGTGACGTATTGAATGTTAGATCTTTCTTTGTAAAGATTCTTTATCTCCTTATAACTAGGACCTGGATATATAAGAAGGAATAAGGCATTTCTCGTAAATTGAATTCGAGCTGGTATTTGCTCGATATCGACGCGTGCCTATCAAATTCCAAAGTTATTTATAGCTATAAAGCTTTCGGAAACTCATGGAATTCGAAACGAGGTTTGCAAGGAAATTAATCCCAACAATCCAAGTCAACCGAAGCCATTAGCAGCCGCGTTTGGATGAGCTCAGAACAAGCGGGCTCTCAATTGTTTTTCCACAATTTCGTATAAAAATGAAAAACGTACACTCAGAAAAAGGTCTTGTTGACAAAACCAAAATTTGTTTATTATATGCATAATCACATTTTTGTTCAGTCAATCAAATTTTTTTTGTTCAGTCAACCAAAATTTTGTTGGGAAATCCAAATTTTGTTGGGACAACCAAAATTTTGGCTATTCCAACAAAATTTTTGGTCCACTGAACAAAAAATGTGATTGTGCACATAATAACCCAAATTTTGATTGTGTCAACAAGACCTTTTTTTGAGTGTATGTACAGTTTCATACATCGTATTCAAAATCGGTTTTGCTTATCCCTCATAATGTCTCCATCATATCACTGCAATATCTCTAATCATATTTACGTACTACTAAATATTGCACAACGACAAAATTGATTCACGAATATAGTTTATCCAGCTGATGAGCTACACATCGTATTGTCTCGCACTATTACCTCAGAAATTGGAATCAGGGGAAAAATATGCGGCGTAAATTATATTTGTATAGAGGAGATCGATTGTCCGCGAATATTGTTCGAGGCGGACTATATTATGTACCTACTGATAATCATAAAAACACAGCCAAAAAAAATTCAGACGCCATCGATCAGACTAATTTTGGATACGTTATAGATATCATCATGCTCGTACCAATGTCATGCTAAAAAAGAGGCATAAAAACCGTCCGAATTTAGAAAAAAGAAATGGCACATATATAGGATCGGTTTATAAATATAAGAAGAACTAGAGATAAAAATTCTACCAAATTCGGCAGGATGCATAAAAGATTTAGCGTTAATTATTGATGCGAGTACTTTCGTGGACGGAATAAAACATGAGACAGATAATAGAGGGAATAAAAAATAAAATAAAATAAAAACCACCCTGCTACATTTAGACCAAGTTGATCGATGGAGATAAGTTTTTTGGCACACTACAGGAAGAGGACGGGATGTTGTTACAAATTATTGTCTTTTGAACGAAATGAAGATTAATACAAGTTTTTATATACGATTCATATAAAAAATTATAACTGTATAATTATATAACAGCGTTGAAGAACTATATTGAAGACAAGATAAATTAACGTCATACACTCAGAAAAAAGTCTTGTTGACACAACCAGAATAGGTAGCCAAAATTTTGTTGGGACAACCAAAATTTGGTTGTCCCAACAAAATTTTGGCTATCCCAACGAAATTTTTGGTTGACTGAACAAAAAATTTGATTGACTGAACAAAAAATGTCGATTGTGCATATAATAACCAAATTTTGGTTGTTATTTTTCTGAGTGTACCTTGTAATACGATGGCTTATGAGGAAACGACGGAGGCCGGTAAAAGTAGTTGAACCTGCAGGTATAATCACAAGGTATATTACGGAGAAAAACGCATATTTATGCCTGTGGATATGAGAAAGATAGCTGCGATAGGCGAGGGTGCAGCAGTCTATTGATCGGTACTCAAGCTGTGTCCCCAAGCTGACATTTGAGGTGGCAACTCACGATGACTGAAGATGTGAAGCTCATTTTATAAGTCTTCTAGTTATCCCATTATATGAGCGTAAAGTATGAAGCGGTAATCTTGTCCTAACGAATTTCCTTCTTTATGGTTTAATGGACAATCGTAATTTGCTTCTCTATACTACTTACTTGTTACGCAGACTTATGTAATATACATTACTCGCGAATCTCAGAAAACCCTAATGTATTCACATATAACGATGTTTATGCATGTACCTGCGTATGGATTTTTCCACCCTGAGAGAATTCGGTCATGGGAAGATTGATTACTGTACTACCATGTTATAATTTAACACGATATACCAAAATCTATATACGTATATAATATATATACATAGAGTTAGAAAATACGTTTATGGAAATTCTACTTTCTGCAGTATTCATACTTTTTATTCATGACTCTTATGCGTATTATGGTATTCTATACATAATCAAGTCGACTTGCGATCAAACAAAGAGGTGCAATTTGATAAAATGCATAGGGAAATATTCAGACGGACTTGGCGCAATTGGTATAGCGAAAACTTGATTAATTATATTCAACTTATTCAAATTTTTATAAATTTCATTTCAATATAAATCAGCCTCGATATTCTACCTGGTGTAATTCAACCTTATATACGGATAGTAAAATTGTCTGTTCTGCTTTGCATATAATCTGAGGATCAAAGAACGTAATTGAACGTTGTTAAAATAATTAACAAATTAAATGATTCTCTCGCGTGAAAACTAACCGAGTCAATATTTATTCCCAACAGTCACGCGATAGATTTTTTATTCATAATCACCGATATGATCACTTTTGATTAACACTTTTTATTACATTTTATCTGATTAGTGATTGTAGTTCATACGCAGCAAAGCGAGTTCATTTTCCGTCACTCTTCGATTGTAATCCTTCACTTGAACTTCACTTATTGGTACCGCATTAATCAATCATCAATTTGTTCAAATTTAACCCACTCAATAAAGATAAAATATACTGCAAAGTACTGTGGGAATTACTCGCAGGATTAAAGAATATAATTGCAATACATTATGTTGATGAAAGAATGTTTCATGCTTCTATCCAAATCGATTATTATAAAAATTTCTAAGCCATTACTATAGCAGAAGGTGTTAATCTAAATAAAGAGACTATTTTGACGAGAAAAGATTAAACTGATCTAATTTTTTTTAGACAAAAATGACAGCAAAAAGCTGGGCCTTGTTGTTTGTTGCGGGATTTACATCGGCCCTAGGTCCACCACCGCATCGAATGGATGAAGGCTCGCTCAGAAGTGCTTTGAATGCAGTTACCAGAAAACAACGATCGTTGGAATCGAGCCCTGATGAATATTACAACGATTTGCATTCCTTTAAATACTACGGTGGCCGCGACCGCGATCGAGACGATGATTTAGAATTTCTACCATTTGGTGAGAACGAGTTGAAACTATAGCAATTACTCAATTATATGGTCGTGCCAGGATCAGTAATCATAAAATACGACGTTTAATTAAGATTATTCTTATTGCACTTTACAGTGTCATATAAATTATAGGACAATTAGTCGATCAGCTTGTTTTAGATTAAATCTCGCCACCGTCTGCATCAGAGATCTAGTCATACTATAGCTGTATCACAGATATATTGTATTTATTAAATAATTAAAAAAATTCTATATATTATACTTCCGCGACAGAAAATGGTCAGCTAGAAACAATCGGTGACGGATTTCAGAAGACCTTACCAAACGGTCACTGGGCAGATGAAAAACCTGAGACAAATCTCAATACCAAACTATTCGACAGAATGCTGCTCGACTACTTAGGGAGTGAAGCTAATCTGGTGAGCTCATATCTGTGAATAACATTACTGCAGCAGGACAAATGAAAGTTATTGATCTTCTAAGTATTCCAGCTGCTGCTGTGCCATAATGTCAATTAATGATACGTTAACTTATATTGATGGTATTATAATTAGCTATTGCATACGCAGTGTTGCATACAGTGACTAAAACAAATTTCTAAAGCGTTGATATTAACTAATTTCTTCAGGGAGAACCGGCCCCATCCGCTTTTAGGGAACGAGAACGAAGTGGAGGTGAAAAGAGAGGCGGAAATAACGCACGATCAAATGGAAACGACAAACAATTGGCAAAATTATTTTTAGAAGAACTACAAGATGGGCCACCTTCTAATCAAGTAGAAGTCGACGACGAAGAGGATCTAGACAATTTTAGAGTTTGGTATGATAAGCACAGAGCCGAACCTGAAAGTAAAGCGCAAGGGTAAGTTTTATCAGACTATGCATATATATATAGATCAACGCCATTTCCCAAGAGATAAAAGTAACCGCAGATTAATGCAAATCGAGCTATTCACCACCATACACAAATTCTCTCAGGTCGTGAACGTGTGTCCAACTTAATTTGATCGGGTCTTGTGATACGATATCTGAAACGAAATGTTGATTACAGTCAGTGTGCATAATTGCATACAGATATCTATCATTGGAAATGAATAATGGATGAAACATTATATCGCTATAATATACAAGGCTGTAGGTACGTTTACTTTCTTTTTCAGGTATGACCTCTTTAATGCACCTATGTCCTGGGGTAGCACTTTCGTGAAGCAAAATGCCAAGGATCAGGATCGAGATCTACTGTATGTATTACCGGCCGAACGTAGGAACGTTAATGGTAGATATCCCTTGGGAGGATACAAAGATTACAGAGAGATAAGAAAACGATATCCCGTTGCTAAGAGGAGCCCAAAACCCATTCAGCAGAAAAGACAAGTAACAGACCCGAAGGTAATTTTGTAAACCGTTTTTTTTTTTGTTTCATTGTAGAACCCCAAAACAACAATTGCAGTCATATTTCTATAGCAATTTGATCATTTCTTTATATCTTTCATGGCTGTAAAGGTTGCGCAGGACTTGGGGAATTTATTTGGTAAAAAAAACCACGAACATCACGACCATTCGCACGATCACAGTCACGATCATGATCATTCTCATTCTCATGATCATGATCACAATCACGAGCATACATCCGAAGCCCCAGGTACCACGACTCGCCCGAAAGATGAGGACGAAAAAGTAACTCAGCAAAATAAGCCAAGGGAACATCCTATCGAAATAAAGAAAAAGAGCGTTGATTGGTCCCAGTACTTTGGAATTGATCGGAGGAAGAAGAAGGCTAGTTTATTAGCACGGCCTGGTACACAAGATCAGGATGACGAATGGCTCTTGCAACAATACTACAAGGTATAAGGACGTTTAACGATATTAATGTAGAATACAACAATATTGTGCTATAATAATTTGGGTTTCAGACAATGGCTGAAAACTTGAAACCATCAGAACGTGTCGCTAACAAAGAGAGCGGTGAGAAAAGAAACATGCTGCAACAAATAGACTCGAGACTGAAGAGCCTGGAGGATCTGATAATTGAAGAACCATTGAGATACACGGGTTCGCGAGATGCGACTGATAGCCAAAAGGTATAATATGACGATTGAAAATCGAGATATAATTTCTTGTAGCAGTAATGTTTGACGAAGTGATTGAATTCCAGGTAAAAGATAACATCATGGCTCGAGCAGCAGCGTCTTATTCCTTGGAAAAAATGAGACGAGCCTTGAGTGAATTTCAGAATAATGTAGCCATGGAAAGACAAGCTCAAAAATTCATTGCCACGCAGAATAATCTGACTACTGATTCACCTAACAATGAAAACGACGCTAAACGAAGCGGTAATAGCGTCGACAGTGATGAAGGTGTGTATCAAACATACATTGATGTAAATTTTTATATAGAAATTACGAAAGTACGATACTTAAACGTTAACGCATATTTAAGGTACAGACGATGATGAAAGTTGTCCAGAAATTGAATTAGTAGAGGCAAGATGCAAGGCAGTTGATACATGGGTGGGAAATAGAGCTCAAGTTTTTTACCCGCTTTGTATCATGCATCAGATCTGCCGAGCTTGTGTAAGTATATTAATTATAAAAGATGCGATAAAACTCCCTTCGCTATTTGATGAACATTTCTTTCTAACGCGAAGAAAGCTATGACTACGTTTCCACCGGAGGGTCGGAGTCGGGTTAGGTTCAAATTTGAGCCAATGAGAAATAAGATTTAAAAATAAATTACGGTAGTCTTTTCAAATCTTATTTCTCACTGGCTCGAATTTGAATCTAACCCGACTCTGACACTCCGGTGGAAACGTAGTCATTATCTGTATGATACCTATGACTTATGTATATCAGTCTGAATTTTATTTTATTTTCGTTAATAATTTTGGATTTCCCGCAAAGGTTCAAGAGGAGAAAGACGATAAATCCTGCGATAAGCTATTCGTTTCGGCATCTAGGGCATGCGATGGTCATGTGGGCTGCATAAGAGCAGCACACGTGGCACATACTACGTTGTCACAGTTGCAACCACTAGCTGGAACACCCGGTTTATGTCTCTGCGAATTGCAGGCGCAAATGAGAAAGTAATCTCCGAATAATCATGGTGAGGCTCTACTATATAATTTGAAAAGGACCCTCGTATCATGTTCGATTTAAAATAACTGTTAAAAAAAAAAAAAAAAAAGAAATAAAAAACCATTCCAGATTGCCGAGAGATAACGAAATCTCTAATCAGTACTTAACTTATACCGTGTGTAGCTCCATGCGAGTCTATATAACACTTTATAAATTTGAAAATATGGCAATAATAATAAAAAAAAAAAAAAAAAAAAAAAAATATGGAAAGATTTTACCATCGAACCTTTCGCAGAGTATTTGCCAATATATAATATTATATATCACTGTATTCAAAATCTTGTATAATGTTTTATGGCTATGTCAAAATTTAAAGGAATAGTTGTTGTTTGTTACATATACATAACATACTGCATATACCTATATGCAAATATGAATGAAAAATTATTCTAGTATGGATGGAAATTCTAATTTTTTTTTCAAGCATAATGATTATGAGAAGCTTATAAACTCTCGGTTTACCATCGAATTTTTTATTCTTATTTTTTTCATTTTTTTATTTTATTTTTTTGAAACCATCGAGAAAAGTATAAATTCAAATATTACATCGAACATTAAATATAATTGATCGCATAATTTTTTTAAATTATTTTCTAATTGAAACGGGGATATTATATAGAAAGTTGTAAAAATGAATTAGATTTTTTCATGGAAAGTGTATAGGTAAAATATATTTTATGAAAATATGGTGTAACGGATATATTATATTAATTAGTTTAAAAGATGTATACCTTTATCTTAAACTTCTTTAAATACTATCACTTTTTATGTAAAAGTCCTATTTTACGAATGATACGCAAAACGAAACGCAAACGAAACGTCCCGAGATATAGCTATAGGTACCTAAAATTATTTTGAACCTATTACGAATTTTTCAAGACCTTGCCTGCAGTGTATAATATATTGAACTCTTCGAAATTTACTCTCGTTTTACAGATCTAAGATAGAAAAATTATTATATGCACCATGTTTCAGTATATAAAGGCCTATACGTAGTTCGAAAGAGCTTCTCTTGTTACAATTTTAATTATATAATATACTATAAATGAAATATAATTTATTTAGGAATCGATGGAAAGTATATATTAAAAATATGATTGGCAAGTTATATGATATATCTATTTGCGAGAAATAAACGGGGAACGTATACACTAGATTTTTATACCCTTTCGTCGAACCGTTATATATTGAAAAATATTATCTTTTTTTCGATCAAACAAGACAATAACTGACAAATTTTTTAACTTATATTTAGCATTTTAGTAATATAAATAATATGTATAAACAGTCATATCGCGTCACTAATGCCATAAGGTCGTAAGCGCAAAAAAAAAAAAAAAAAAAAAAATTTCGTGTTTTTGGTGGCAAAATCTTTTTCGTGCCATATAACATCGTTTGGGCATATCCGCAAAAAAAAATAATTTTTTGGCGCTTACGACCTTATGGCATTAGTGACGCGATATATAATAGGAGTCCACGTATAAAGGGCAACTTTAAATTAATAAATATTTTATTTCAACTAAATATTACGTATATTACTTTATCGTTAAATTTTGTTTCGAAACTAAAACTGCGGGCTTCCTACGATAAATATATACATATATAATATATGCTAGGATTTTAATATTGTGGAGAAAAAAAATATACCTATTAATTTTTGTTATTTGCATGATCAGTGAAAATAATAATAATAACGTTGGAATTGATATGTTGCAATGTAATTGGAAAATAATGATTCAGGAAAATACATGCTACAAGTACTACTACATACCTACTTGCATCGTTTCGATACTTCGCAAATAGATGAAATCGTATATTTTTAGTTGCTGCATAGTTCAAGCTCACATATGTATCCCGCAAAAGTTTATTGGTGCATATAAAAAAAAAAAAAAAAAAAAAATTGACGTATAAGACAAACTATTACGATATAATATACTATAGATGTTGTTGATCGAGATATGTATTGAAAAAACGAATACCTTATATATATTATTAGATAATATTAAACCATATACCTATACCTACACATATACGATTATTGCAACAAAAAAAAAAAAAAAAAAAAAAAAAAAGAAGTGATTTATGACCAGTAATTGAATAAGGAAGAGATTTCCTGTAACTGAAAAGCAGTGTGATTTGTTAAAATTCTTAAATACTTTCTTTGTATGCATCGAAAGATAACGACAAAAATACAATATAATATTGGAAATATTTTCCTACGACTGAATTACAGCCATCGATGATGTGAGACTTTAGCCCGTAATAGGTAAAAAAAAAAAAAAAAGAAACAGAATAATTTTAACAAACAACCCTGCATGTAATATTTCGTTGCGTTGATTTTTTTAAATTAATTCAATATTCTATTTATGTTATAAAATGTAGCCACGTAACATATGTATCAAGCCCCCTATGTATGGATATAATAAATATATTTAAACATAGTTCGGCAGCTTTTCGAATTGTTATATCAATCGTTGTGTGGCGGCGAATTTTAACTTAGAGCGATACAAACTTTTCCTTCTTAGGCCGCCACCGGAGCGAATTGGTCACCTAATCAGTGACGATAATGGAAAAAAAAAAACCGCAACGACACGGTATAGCAGCAACTGCTGTAATTTCGAATCGCTCTTTCGAAATCAACACTATGAACATTCTACACCGGACTGCTATACGGAAGACAAACGTAACTCTCGGTAATGCAGCTGCTTTTTAACATCAAAGATCGCAAATATGAATTCTGTAAATTCCATATAATATCTAGCATGCAATATGCTTTTATTTTATCGCTTTTTTCGATGCATAAAATATTATTAAAGATATACAACGCATCGTAGTGTCTACTTTTATAGTGTCGCTATACTCGCTGGAGAGCTTCCGAGTATAGAAGGTAATTGCAAAAGTAGAATTCAGGTTTAATTTATTGATTGTTTTCTGCGGGTATACTAGAGTTCCCTTTTTCTAAATGAGAAAATGATAGAATTTCTTATCTGCAGATTGTACCTAGTATTGCATAGACCCCGCGATACGCATTACTTGTTCCGTATAAAAATAAAATTATCAGCGAGACGAGTTGGTCTCAGTAATCGAATCTTGTTACCGTGAACACCGTAAAAATAACTGCGCAGCAATTCTAACATAAGATAATCAATCTAATTTCCTTAATTCGGTCCCACTCACCACGCGATGTCTATATGACTCTACTTTTATTTGTGACTCATCTGGATTGACCCGCGCCCAGTGGTAATTTTCTTATTTCGTAAATGGATTTAGATTTTATTCTAAATACTTATATTACCGTAATTTACTGTTAACGTTGTTTAAACTGAAAGGCGCCTGTTTGTTTTGAACAAATATTTGAATTTCATTGGATTTGCGCCTTGTTGCAGCAACTTGCTTCACGCAACAACCAGATTTGATGGTGGCGTCGCTAGTTAAAATATTTCGAACTATTTTTGCCGCAATAAAACCAGCGGGAATCATTTTGAATCAGTCTGTCTTTGAATTTTTCAAATTTTTCTAAAGAATTAATAACGCTGTTTCAGATAAGTATTACGCTCATTGCGGCACTCTCACAGCGTTATTAAAGAGTTTTCCAAACTCGATGTGCCTTAATTGAATGCATCCGTGACGCGCATCGGTGATACAAAAAAATCTAAAAATGAATATTGCTACTAAAAAACTAATTGCAGAAGCAATCAAGGATCCATAAATTGAGAATTGAAAGATTTGCGCTTAACGTAATCTACCAATACTTATTTATTTTATGGACCGGATAATAATACAAGCAAATCTAAAGGGTCACTGAAATCACAGAGCTATTATTATATCCTACTTGTATAATATATTGAAAATTTTTCATGTGTTTCCCTTCAGTAAACACAAAGGATTAAAGGCTCGAAAAAAAAACCCTCTCTTCTATCTTTCCTTTGTAAACATCGTCTCAGTGCCACTTGTTTTCAAAATTATAAATTAGTTAGATCCAAGAAGCTGGAAGCAACACACCGCTGTACTGTACAGCTACTGTTTGATTTATAGGAATTTTCAATAAAGAATATAGACATAAGAGAACCATAATTATTCATAAAACTAGTGTTTGGAATTCATATAATTTTTCCTATGCAAACTGTTTGAATATTTTACTCTTCATGTTTTAAAATATAGCGATAACTCTTATCACGTGAATCATAACAAGATAAGCACCGGATAAATCAGAGATAAAACTGGTCTAGTATCAATTGTTCATACACAGAAATGTCACAGAACACCGTTGGACATTTTCCAGAGGAAATTCGGCCAACTGCGCCACCAAGAACTGGTGAGAATTGTCACAGACTTTAGAATGATGATGAAGAGAGTAGAAAAAAGTCATTTTTTTTTTATAATTTCACTCAAACATAATTATACCAATCATAACACAAAAATCAACCACACACTTCATTTTTATTTATCACCTAATTTATCACCTCTTTAGTATTGAATAAAAATTTCTGCTCCATTATTATACATCGATTCAAAAATGTTCATTTTTTAGACGTCTATGCCGAAGTACCTGGTGACACAGATGGAAATCCGACGTCTGCCGTCCCAGTCGTGTACACTAGACAAACTATTATAACAATACAGCCACAGAATCTGAGTGGTGAGCAGCACGATAACTTCTCATTAATACAAAATCTACAGTAATTAATGTCAACCACCCATTTTATTTGAACAATGCATTGCAGTTATAGCTACAGATAATAACCGACCAGCAAGAGTACCGGTTCCAGTGAATACAGCAAGATGGGTATCAACGCCGCGGAATCAGCTTAACGCACTCCTTGGGACAGATTTTTTAAATGGAATCGAGCAGCTGGAAATTCAACAGACAGTACAACTGAGCACTCGTAATTACTTTCCAATTATCTTGGCTCAAACAAGATCAAAAAATGCAAACTTGATTGTTTAATGTGCGAAATTGTTGATTTGTTTCAGTATTAGGTCAAACAAGATCGGGAAAACAATATAAAGTCAAAGTTCCCAGAGCTGAGACGATATTTTTAGCTACAGAAACATCTGCCACATGCCAATACAATTTTTTGGGATTATCAGAAGGCTTTAGTTTGAATTTGAACGATCCAACAGGCCAAGTTGCTTTTACATTCAGGAAAGATGTGAGCTGGGGTTGTTTGCCTGGATTTTTACATGTAAGTAGCATTTGGAAATAATATCAACGTCTATTGATATTATTTCTTATTTGGAAAAACAAACTTCTAACAAAAGTATCATGAATTTGACGTATAGCTACTGCGCCTTTGCGATTGAAAGATTTTAGCTACAAAAATACGATTTACATCAGCGACTTTATTCATTCAATTTGATGCATGAATAATATTACAGAAAATGTCGGTTGACTGTTTGGAACCGATTGGCAGCATAGAGCAGAACTTCACTTTCCTCGGACCTAGTTTCACGGTATATGACAACACACGGAAGCCTCTTTGTCAAATATACGGACCCAATATATTTTGTTGCTGTATCTCCAGAAATACTCAATTTCAGGTAACATATTAGCTAAGAGAATAAGATTTCATTACAGGAACCAGAATTGTATCTCGAAATTATTATTTATGTACTCAGATACACAAATTGGTGTTCTTTCTCATAGATTGTATCGGTTGACGGAACGCATCAGATTGCATCGCTGATGCGGCAGTGGGATCATCTGCAGCTTGACTATACATTAACATTAACTGTACCATCAGATACAAATGTAAATCTAAAAGGTCTACTTCTTGGTGCTGCATTTCTATTGGTAATTATTTACATAGTCTGTATAACAAATTACAGAAATACCCCAATCATCACTTCATCAGTAGCCTGGCTTTATAAATGCCGATAACAATGTTATTGTATGTTGCAGGAATATTTGTACTTTGAACGCTTGGTGAAATCTTGATGTTGACAGCTCCTAGCAAACTGACGATTTATAAATAATGTTCCCCGACGGAGTGTGGATATAAAAGAATGCAGGGGCCAAAACATTTTCTAGATTGTCGATTTTAATCTAATTCTATCAAAATTGTATATCAAATACGATGATGCAATTGCAGGTGTGATGAAACTATAAGACAGTTATTTCAAATTCAATCAATCTATTCATAACAATTCCCCAGATTCGATATCAATTCGATACAACAGATTTACACATTAGACAGACCCCATTCACAGAGGACGTAGACAGTATACGACATGCACAGCTCAGTTTATGAGCTAAATTAACAATAATTAAAAGCAAATTAATGAAGAGAAGAAGTGAACCAATTAAGCAATGCTCGGATCGAATTTGAGGATCCCTGTATGAATTGAATTAATCATTGCCTATTCATGTTGACTCAAAATTGAATAAAAGTTCGTTTTACAATTCGCAACTGTTTTTTTTTTCTTCACCTTATCAATCATCTCTGTTTTTCTATTGAATTGACAGTTGCTTCATATACATATTTCAAAAACCATCTGATTACATTTTTGAAATGTATGAACCACCCAACTTGGGGACACACATATCTGGACATAAGCCAGTCAAACAAGATTATTCTGGACCAATAGATGAAAAAAGTGGAATGAGCGATGGGATAGGCTCCGTAGTCTACAATCGGGATGATGTATTGCATTCTTATATCTGCCACGCCATTTAAATCTACTAATTTCTATACAGATTGCAAATTGACATGTGTAAATTATATTTCAGTATATGCAAAGCTATGAGGGAAGATTCGTATGGAACAACATGCATGGCTATGGTGAATACCAGTATGTTATGTAACTGTAATTATCATATCGACGCCCGATACGAATAACAGCACATTTCAGATTCCGGGTGAAAAGGAGCACGTTTCAAATTCCGGGTGAAAAAAAGCACATTTCAGATTGAGAATGAAAAAGAGCACATCTCAGGTTGACTCGAATACTAGCACGTTTCAGATTCACTCGAAAACTAGCACAGTTTAGGTCGAAGCGAATATTACTTATTAGCAAGTGTCAGGTAGGTTCATTATAAAATTGAATTAATGATAAAATTGAATCGAATTTTTGTGCATAATTGTAAATTTCCAATGTTAACACTTGCAAGTGTATTAGCATGCTAATAAGTGATATTCGCTTCGACCTGAATTGTGCTAGTCTTCGAGTGAATCTGAAACGTGCTAGTATTCGAGTCAACCTGAGATGTGCTCTTTTTCATTCTCAATCTGAAATGTGCTCTTTTTCACCCGGAATTTGAAACGTGCTCTTATTCACCCGGAATCTGAAATGTGCTGTTATTCGTATCGGGCGTCGATATATAGTATAACAATCATTTCGTCATAATGCGAGCTACTCAGGCAAAGTCTTGCTTTTTGCTCTGAGAATGACAAACTAATTTCTACAAATAACAGGTGGCAATCACTGAAGTATAAACACGAAGGCCAATTTTATGTGAACAAGAAAGAAGGCTACGGCCGCTTCTCATATCCATCTGGAGCATACTTTGAAGTACTTATCTTACAAAGTGTTTTAGATTTTATGTTATTCTTCAATCTACCATCATAAAATATTTTAATCAATATACTGGAACTTATAATTACGACTAATACTATGGCAGCTAGATACAGATATACAGATATGATTCACTAGGGTCTATATCGAAACGACAAAAGATTTGGTCCAGGCATATATACAGATGCCGCAGGTTTCCAGGACGTTGGTATTTGGGTGGCTTCGAAGTTGATTCGGTTGTCTAGAATCTTTGAGCCGGATGGCATAATGCCACGATTAGCCAGCAGAGATAAGGATAAAATACGAGTTTTGCGATACCGTCAAGTTATACACTTGCAAGAAGTAATTTATTTCAGAAACCTATTATGTATATGATGATGTATTAAATCCACAATATTCGTTACTCGTTTACTATTAAGCAAGATATAAATCTATATAGGAGAAAATAAAAGATGTAGCAGAAAGCTTGCTCGAATCCCTGACTCATCTACGAAACTATGACAAAAGCGTGCTGGCTAGAGCTGAGGAATTATACAATTGTTGTTGTAGAGACTACAGGGCACCTTCATTCAATAAACCTAGGTATTAATTCCATTCCAATGCTAGAAAACGTGCGTAGTTAGCACTATCTGGTTATTGATGATATCTAATGTAAAAATATGTATTTGACGTAGATACAACGAAACGTTTTTTGGTCATGAATCTAATCAGCTTACAATAGACGTTATTATGACAGAAGAAGAAGTCCAGCAAAAAATTGGTATAACGCTTGACTCGTGCGTACATTGACTATTAATTTCTTACGTGTAGAGATCCTCTCTTATATCGTCACATATGCATTAGCCCTATGTTATTAATAGAGACATCACAGTAGGTAGGAAGCGCATTGAAAATAACTTCTGAATAAATTATTGACTACAGTATCAAGCAAACTATGCATTTATGTAGTTTTTTTTTTTTTTTTTTTTTTCTTAGCAGTTAATATTAAACATTGACATTGAGTATCTATTAATATCGATTTCAACAGTAGCTGAGAAAGAAAAAGCTATTGAAAAAGAAGATTCGCCTAGCGTTGTTATACCACAGATTAAAGAATCAAAAATTATTCATGAAAAGTATAATCCAGGCAACATTCGAATAGATGACCAATATAGCAGTAAAACATCCCAGCATGATATAAATGTAGAAGTATTCAAAGACCAGATACAGGGAGGAGAAGCTGATTATTGCAAAATCAAACAAATTGATTTAGAAACTATGAACGAAACATTTTTGCTAGGCAATCACGAAAAACAATGGAATATATTTCAAAACTCTGCTATTGAAATACCACGGGACTTCGTGAGTGTATTTGACTCACCATAATTTTACTGTTCAACTGTAATTGTTGCCAAGTAATTCAATAAGCACATACTTTATACTCAGATGTGTTGCCTTGTAAAATATGTATTGCAAGGAGTCGAATAACTGTTTTTATGGAACTGTAGATAAAATGGGCTGTAATGTGATATGCAAATACCATTTGCGAAGCTGAACCAAGTTAGATACTTTTGATCGTTTAAATATACTAATTAATTTAAGCCTGAAAACTCAGCCTCAAATTCCTCAAATGAAGAAAATGTTGAAGGCGTGAATAAAGCAGAAAGATTGGAAGAAGAATTTGATGACTTTGGAAAGAAGAAAACCAAGGATACACAGCCCACAAAAAAAGTAGTTGTAACCGATCTGATGGCTTGGAATAATAGTCCAATAATAATCAAGTTGCTGAAGCACGTTTTCAACCATCGAAACTTTGAGGCAAATATTAGACGACAATTCAGTTTTACACGTTAAATAACTTAAGCTAGGTCCAACATAAATAATTATTTAATGATGCAAATCTTGTAGAAAACATTGAGCTTTGATATCAGTAAGATTCTGGCGGGGAGGCGTGGTTCATTCAGACAAGAAGGAACCCATGAAAAAGCTGCTCTAGAACTGCTTGAGGCATGCGTCAGTGGTTCTTCAAGTACAATTTCAAAATTGATTTCAAAACAGAACTTAGATATAGATATTGCCGATAGCAGAGGAAATAACGGCTTATTGTTAGCAGCCGCGAGGTAATAAACAAGTATGGATCAATCGGTCGAATTTTTTTACCAATGGCAATTGATTCAGAAGTCAAATCACAAAGATATTAATTCTGTTAGAGACCGGATAGAAGTGATAGACACATTGCTAAACTTCGGCGCAAATGTTGACAGTATAAATGACGAATGTCTAACGCCGCTCTCCTTGTGCGTGTTGAGATTACTGGAACTGATACATGATGTAACTGACTGGTCACAAGCTTTTTTGCCGCAAACGATGATTCACAATGAATTGACGGTATTTAAAAACTTTGAACAATGGCACGGAAGAATAAGTTGCGAGTCTTTAATGCAACAGGTTTGTGGATTAAAATTTCCGGTAATTTCAATTTCAATTCGAAAACGAAATTGAGTAACATATAAGAAATCAGTAATGCATTGCTGTGATCTAAGCGGGCTGCTCCTATTTGTCAAATATATAATTTCAAATTATATATTTGACATTGTACTTGTAATTGTTAGCAGGCTGAACAGGAAGTAATTCAAAAGCTAGATCATCTTCCAGATATACAAGATAATGATAACTCGGCTGAGCAACGTAAGATTTAAAAAAACAGATAAAGCTTATGAATGTGAATTTTATTTCATATTGGATATCATAATTCCAGATAGAAAGCAAACCCAGAGATACATTTTTGATATGTCACCAATAATTGGAGCTTTTAATTCTTGGAAAAAATTGAAAACCAATCAAACAAATAACAGAAATAATAAAACGAAAGTTAAAACCACAACAGATACGAAAGTAAGAGAGAGAAGTCTATCCTTGAAAGATGCAAAGCGAGTCAGAAGTAAAGAGTTGTTAAGAGATCCTAAGCGGATGCAAGATACTATCAGCAGTGAAGTTTCGACGAAGTTAGTTAGCGTCCGTAATTCAGATACAGCAACGTGTAGAATTGTTCTACTTTCTAACTACGCAAGAACGATGATATACAGATTTCACTCATCACAGGAAAGAAAAAATATATACTACAATATCAAAGTTGTTAGAAAGAGGTGCGGATCCAAACTTTGCCCAAGTGCCATATCCCGTTTTAATTATGGCGATTTTTACCAAAATCCCATCCCTGGTTAGGGAACTATTGAAGTATGGGGCAGATCCAGATACCACTTTATCTAAAAT
Source organism: Tenthredo mesomela (assembly GCA_943736025.1). NCBI lineage: Eukaryota > Metazoa > Arthropoda > Insecta > Hymenoptera > Tenthredinidae > Tenthredo > Tenthredo mesomela. The sequence goes on along the minus strand of OX031016.1, from coordinate 18,145,578 downwards.
TGTGAGCCAAATTTGAAAAGCATGTATTCAATCAAAATCTATTACACATCATTTCTTGCTTTATGATTAAACCCTAGGATCACTCCCTTACACCGCTGCTAATTTTGGCTGCTTTACAACCAGCTGACGAACATGCTCTTATGGCAAAAACTTTATTGAAGGCTAAAGCGGATCCGAGTGTTAGAGCAGATCCTCGCTACCGGTACGTACATCAGACTAACTTTAGTATTATTAATAATTTTGATTGATTGAATAATGCTTCAATTTCATCGTATCAATCATAAGTTACAAAATATTATGAAGTATAACATTTTTTTATACCTTCATCAATATCTGTTTGTTTTAGACCAGATTTAATGGATCGTTTAAAACGAAACAGATCATCAGAATTTATTGACAATTCTGAAGGCATTACTGCTTTACATCTTTTGGCAATTAGACCCGACATGAATGCAGACGTGAATGGGGTAGGATCAGCATTGGATTATTCTAAGCTTGAGATTAGTTGCTGTTTGAATGGATTAAACATGATTATCGTCTCTTTTGAACAGTACTTAGGGGAACTTATTAGAGTTATCTGTCAGCACAGATGTATTAAGAGGAGTGACTTATACCAGGGACATTCACCGTTGTCTCTAGCAATTTTGGAAGGTATTTCAAAACAGAACAAAATCAAACGTTCTTTATGTTTGCTACTTTGCCATATAATACAAATTTATACTCTGACTGTAGGTAATTCTATCGCTGTAGAAGCATTTCTGAGAACAACATGTGTCAATGTCAATGAACAGTTGGGTGCAGACTTAGGCAATGCGATGCTAATGCTAGAGTCTTGTAAATTGCAAGAATTACTGCCACCCGATCTTTTGCAAGATCTTGTAAGGCAAATTAGATTGTATTAAGACACAACTACCGTCTAGTCTTTAAATGTTTTATATCATATTGTTTCAGATTGAATTACTGCTAGAATATGGCGGTTGTCCTTTTGCATCGGCCAGAGTAAGAATTTAATAATATATGTAAAGTTTCAATACTGGAACAGCCAAGCATTAAAGTCGTTTACCACTCAGGTGCTGGATGAAGCGTATAATCAAATTGAATATGGGAGAAAAGAATTAATGAAGATGTCAAACCCTCCCAAGAACAGAGTAGAAGTGAAAGCGAAGAAGAAGGAAAGTAAATTGCAGGGATCTCAATGTTCTAAACCACAAGACACAAGGAATTTTGCTAAAAGCATGGATTTCGTTGAAAAAATTGCCAAGGAAAAATTGATAGCAAGAATAAAAGCAAATTTTGTCAGAGATTTGATGGACTCTCCTATAATGCGGTAACATCCTAGTAATACAATGAAGCAGATATTTCAATATCTCACTGTAACAATAACGTATAACTAATTTTATACATTTTATGTATTGTCTTACAGCTTACCTCCAGAAAACCAATCAGAATTGTTTGAGGAACCAATATTTAAAAATGCACAAACTTGGATGAATGGGGAAGATATAGCTATTGTTATGAAGACTATGAATTACAATCGTGGTAATGTTCGAGAATTAGTCAGACTATTTGTAACAGCTTGCATTTTGCCGCATCAAGGAACTTTGTCCGAAATGAATACGGTGAGTTACTTACAGATATAGATGATACCTCTCAGCTTCTATACAGCCTCTGCTGTAATATTTAATACTAAATTTAGTATATTTCGTTAGAGTTATAGGTAGAATTTATCAAAGTTTATCACTTAGTGAAAAACATTCTACCTGAATAAATAAATCCTCATATCTGCAAACGGAAGAGGTGTGAAAGTAAAATATTAAGCCTACAAATCATGCAAGTGATTGAATGAATTTCGTAGAATCTGTATTTTCTAGCTGATACGAAATGAAACGGAAAGAATAATAAACAAAGTAATGCCTTTGGTAGACCGGAAGAAACACGCTGGAGTAGTTGCAGATTTTAAAGTAGATAGACATGTCGACAGAGAAGAAACAGAAAATTTCAAACGAATTGCTGGCCGCAAAGCAGAATCAGATCTCCAAGTATAGCAAGACTAATTTTTTCAGGAGATTTGAATTTTCTGCTCACAGATTTACATTCAAATTCAATAGCTCAGCTATGAGAAACAAAAGTTTGACGACATTTAATAATATTCATGAATTCTCGAGAGTACAGAAGCTCCCAATCTTCTGATCTACAAGATTTGAAATGTTTTTGGAAGTGTTTAAAATTCATAGTAAAAGACTGCAAGATAATATTTTTCAAGGATAACAGATTCAACGTGTGTTTCGAATGCCTCAATGTTCATGGAAAAGTTTTGATTCTTTGTCCCAAATGCAAGCAAGTATATTTCTGCTCACAAGAATGTAATTTAATATGTGCTACACAAGGAGCAAATCTTCATCAATGCCCAGGTGAACGATGTTTGTTATTCAAAAGTATTTTCTGATGGAGTCTGAATTGTGAAACCTTATAGTGAATACCGAAATGCTTTAAATTGAACCAAGCTTGATATTTTGAAGCATTCCTTGGTTGATTTTTGGAACTATGTTCTACATCAGATTAAAGACCGAGAAATCTTTTGTTACAATGATAAATATGTATGAAAAATTGTTTAGTTTTTTATCAGAAAGAATGGATTAGACTAGAAAAAATCGCCATGACTATAGGCCTTGACCCAATAAGTTACACCCTGAAAAAGTTTGAAAATCCTGAAATATACATGGATCTAGAAAAGCAAGCTATAAGTTTCGTAGAACAACGAGGTAAATAGCGTAGCTAGAGTGCACTGAAACAACTGTTTTATTAAATATAATATTCCCTGATCTTGATTCAGATACAGTAATTTATCGACTTTGTACTTCAAACTATTTTAGAGAACATTAGTTAATAACAATATTTTCAACTGTCCAGACAGTTGCTCATTCATATCATAATATCTTCCACAAAACATATTTTTTAGTAATTATTGATACTTATTTGTATTTTGTACTTTTTATTTGACGAAAATACTTATATTATAGATCTGAAGTAAACCAGCTACTTATATAATACTCAAAAAGAATGATTATGATTTGTAAACAGAGCTATTACTAATAATTATTACGAATAATCTTAGTAATTATAAAAAATATCTGTGTTAATTGTTCAAGGTAAAAAGAGTTCAAAAAATCAAGAAGATAAGACGTACACCACTATACCCAAATGTGAGGATCGAGATTCTATAGCTTATAGGAAATATGGTACGGATCAACTTGTTGATGAAAACAGGAATCAACATGTGTACAAAGATGACGGTGCACATGAGATGAAAGGCAAACAATAGTTCGATTTAGTAACAACTTATAAATGCTTATTTTTTAAGTACATGTACTGATTCTGAATTATTTCATTTCATGTACTTTCAGAGAAAAATAGGAATGGAATAATCAAAACTGAAGATGTCGGTGATGATATAAAATCTAACAAACAACAGAAAAAAGGCCGTACTTTAGACAGGGAAGATAAAAAGGCTAACGATATAAAATCGAATAAAGAAAAGACAGATTATCTGTTCGATAATCAGGAAGATTCAGACCATGATATCGAATCAAAAGACATTAACAAGAAAGATCATGGATTTGATAATGTCGGCGATGCGAAGAATGCCTTCAATAACGTGATATCAAAAAAGGGAATTAAAAAAAGCCATGAGAATAGCTATGATAAGGATGAGGGAGCCGCCAACAATGGAATAAAATTGAAAGATGGAAAGAAAAATAGATATAAACGTACCACTAATGGAGTTGAAATAGATGGTAAAAATAAAATGAGATTAAAAAAAGACAAGGAAGAAGATGAAATTGAAGAGGACGTTGGCGACAATTTGAAAGATGGAAAGAGAAATAGATACAAACGTACCGCTAATGGAATCGAAATAGATGGTGGAAATAAAATGAGATCAAAAAAAGACAAGGAAGAAGATGAAATGGAAGAGGATGTTAGCAACAATTTGAAATTGAGAAAAGGAAGGGAAAAAAGTCGTGAGTTGAGTTACAAAAGGAAGGATAAAAATTCGAAGTTTAAAAATACGGACAATCGTTGGAGGGGTAAAAAAGGCGAGGAGAGATCAAATGAGTTTCACAGAAATGAGAATGATAACATCAAGAAGAATCTGGAGGGAGAACACGAAGCGAAAAATAATAAGCAAGAATTAAAAGAAGGAATAAATAAAACAAGAAGGGAAGCAGAGTTAACTGCTTCCAACGAAAGACATAAGAATAACAGACATTATGTAGAAACTAATGTCTCTGAAAAATATTTAGATTGGTTATTAAAAGTGAGTAGATCTGCAGGAGAAAACTTAGATATTGATATGCTGTTGCTGCCTTATGTAGTTTTTGCTCAAGGAGATACATATTTCAGAATACTCCCGGCTAATGAATACCCTAAGTTTGCTGGAAATTATAGTCTCATTTAAGGGCAGTAATGTTATGAGTGCGAGTTCAAGCATTCAATAAAAGCTTTCTGTTTCTATTTCGCGTGATTTTCAGAAAAACTATTCTAGCGTTTTTAGTTCGATGAACTTCCATGGAGTAAATTCTTAATATACTGCGTTAAATTATAACAATATAAAAAAATATATAAATATTATTCTCATAGTTTTTTCTTATCTGTTAAAATTGAACACTGGTTATATTTAGGTACTGAACGTTGTTGCTCGGGCTTGAAAGATGATTGTTACACCTATCTTTAAACTTATTTCTTTTTAGTATGTACTTTACCACCCCATCGTGCAACGAAAACTTTGACGTCGAATTTCCTTTGGCATCCTTTGTAATTCATGAATCGTATTTTACCAAAAATACTTCTCTCTGCCCAGCCTTGGTCATGAATACCACAGATCGACCACATACATCCTGTAAACACACGAGCGTATCACATGTAGTACAATCGCAATATAACTACAGATTGTAAATATTTTTTACAGGAATTTCAAAATCTTAGAGCCAATGAATCAGAATCTTCACTTAGCATATTCAAATTTCAATTACCAACATATCCACTTGGATCTCGGCCATCCATACTGTATTTATCATTCAAATATATCGCCCACTCAAGTGCTTCTTCAGGAGTACGTGTCCATTCCAGAATTTTTTTAGCCCAATACATTCTCAAAAATCCATGCATTTTTCCCTCTTGTACCAACTGAATTTGAGCTGAATTCCATAAGTCATCATGGGTCAGTGATTTTTCGAATTCCTTCAGCGTGTAGATGTATTCTCGTTTATCTTCGCTAATCAACACATTACATGGTTATAATTTGACTGTTTACCATTCAGCAGAATTAGCATTTGCCTAAATGACTATCATTTTCTTCTGGTGTTTATGAGAATGAAGAAATAAATTCAACATAATATCTTACCGATGCTTATCAAGGGTGTCAATAGCCCACTGCTTAGCACCTTTCAGAGAGTCGTAATGCTCGTTATAAAAGCAGAAATTATCCGACAATTCTCTCCTGACGATTGCTTCCTCCAAAAAAACTTCAACGGATTTCTTATGTTTGTCCTTATACTTCGATACTTCTAGGATACAACGTTGAACGGATATCATGCCGAAGTGAAACCAAGGAGATAAATTACTCAGAGCATTTCCCAAGGGATCGTTACGCTTTGAATCGTATACCTTCAAACGGTTTTGTATGAAACTCTCAAGTTCTAAAATTCCTTCCTTGTACCCTGGCTTTGCCCATTTTACTTCCTCAACAGATTTATCCACCTTAAGATGGCTCAACGCGTTTCCCCAATCGTTTACTTCAAACTTATACTTAGTAGTGAAGGGATGTTTGATTACAGGCGGAAATCCCGTCAAATATTCACCCAACTTTGAGTTTATCTTATTCCGAATTGTGCGGGCAGAGTATTCCAACTTGTCCGACGCTTCCCAACAAGGTACGACGTTGTGTGCATCGACCTGTAAAATAAAGACAATAAACGATTTCGAAAGTTGCTAAAGTTTCAAAATGTTTGATAATTTTGAAAAATCTCAACTTTCTAATGAAAAATATTTAAAACTGAATATTATTTTTCAAGTTATAAAAACGTAACGAGTTGTTATCAGTCTATGAAATTTTTATTCACTTGACAAACTGGAACGTCTTCTGGTAAATTTTTCTTCAAATCATCGACCCAAGCCAGATGCATACGTAACGGAAAGAAATCTGTTACGACTGCTCCCATGTTGTATTTTTTTACAAATTTTACAATCTCTTTGTTAGGCTGTCCGTAAAGGAGATGAAAATTGACATTCAAATTCTTGCAATCTGAATCAACTTGTTCCAAATTTTTGAGAAGAAATTTAAAATGGCGAATTGTTGCTTCTAGAAACTTTGGTAGAAGGCAAAATATGACGTGAAGAGGCACTGAATTCTTGATTGCTATTTTTTGCGAATATAATAACGCCCAGTTATCTGTGAAAAAAAGAAATAAAATATTCGAAAAATTAGTAGCGGGCGCATCGACACATACTTTATCTTCTAGCATGGCTTCTAGCATATTTTTTTATCGCCTGTGACCATTCCTAATAGCAATTACCACGACTAAAGCTATTAGTACTAACTAGTTGAAATGAGATAACTAATTTGATAGTTTTACTTGAGAATTAACATTTGAAAGAGTGAACATGCAAACTTTTAATTTGGAGCTACGAATTTATAACAAAGTTAAGGTTTTTTCGTTTTTGTTTATTTCGGAATCTGTTCTGTGAAGAGAAATCGAGGAACATTTGATGTTGATTGAATTTTTCATTGTTTCATGTAATTTCACATGAAAGTAATAATATAACGTTTTTTTTTTTTTTTTCTCTTTCAGTTTTACCTTGTACTCTAGAATCTCTAAACATCCAGTAAACGATGCCTTTAGAGTTCTTCTTTACTTTATCCATATCGGTCAGAATTCGTACTCTTTTTTTGTTGAATTTGAACTTCATCACAGATTCCGCTGTCTGAAAAATTTGAGATATGCATCACTAAGGCTGCTATTTTTAATAATAAAGAGATGCAAAAAAAAAAAAAATCGCTGTACACAAATGTATACATAATTCTTACGTTTTTTCTCTCATCTTCCAATTCGTTGACTAAATTCGAAAGCTTTGGACGTTTTGCTAAAAATTTATCCATTTTTTTTTTTTTTTGCGTTGTATTGAAATATTCCTTTTAGTTTATAGATTGATTATGTTGTTTACATTTATGATAGAACGAGGCTAAATTAACCTCAAATCATTCGTAAATCCACACGAGACACACTTGCAAAAACATTGAATATACTTTGCGAATGTTATATTTGCCGATTTCATCAATTGACAAAACTTTGATAACCGTTTTTTTTTTTTTTTTTTTTTTCTCTCTCTTTCTTTCTCGAACTTGTAACACTCCGGTTTTTAAATATGATTACAATAATTATACACTCCACACATTCCAAATTCGAGCTGAAGTTAAAATCTAAAAGTCGACAAGTAACAATCGAAAGTGAATCGATTTAATATCAAAAATATACGCGTATCAAGACCTGCGACATATACCTATAATAAGATATGTCGTCGTTTTATACAGACGACAATCACGATTTTTTTTTTTATTTAATTATTTTTACAAACAATCTCAGAAAAATACTTCTTTATTTTGCGTAGTCAATAACGAATCCACAATCCAAATCATCCAAATACTTGCAATCGATCGGGCGCTCGCAGCGATCGTCAGCTGATTCTTGCGGGATATTTGAAAATTCAAATGCAACGTTATCAGATGTCACCTCTAAATCATATATATTTTGTTTTTTTCTTTTAAATTACCTAATTTTCACCTATCTACAAAAATAGGATTTTACATCGTTTATTCAAGTTTAGAGCTCTTTATTAATATATTCAAAATATGGATTACAAACGCGTTAAGACTAATGCAACGCAGATATATATTATACCTACATCGTATAACGTACGAGTTTTTTTTTACTTCTATATTTTTTACGACGTATGCTTAATGCTCACAGATCGTTTAAAACTTGTTTAAAACGGCACTGAAGGCGACTAGAGAGTATTTAATATATTTGAGAAATATTTATACAGAAACCAACAATGATCAGTGTACACCTATTTTAAATAACTAATTTATTGTAACATACAATCTATACCTATGTCCACTTTAATGTAGTTATCGTATAGAGTAAACCGCTCGAGATCAGTTCGACTAATTTATGAATACGAGCATATGCAGTTTATAAAAGCTGCAAATATAAGGAGGGAAAAAAAAAAAAAAATTGATCTATATTTCAGTTCTTACGTCAAGATCAAGAAAATAGAACCGCTTTTATATGTATAGGTTTATGTAAGCCTGTATAGTTATCGAATGTATACTTTTCATTATTACGGTAATAAAAAATAAAAAAAATAATGTCCTAAAGTATTTCTCTAAAAAAAAATACGTATAAGAAAAAAGTCCCACGATTAATGCACGGCGATTTTTTGTGTTAGGTTTGATAGTGCGAGTAAGCTTGTAAAATTCAAATGATAATAACGTAAGATAGGTAGGTATGCATGTAAGTGTAACATCTATTTTCAGGTGAAATCAATGCAACCACTTATTGCGAGTAATATTCTTGCCGAAACATGGTATACGTATAGGTATAATTTAGTTATATTGTTAAAATAGAAAATTGAAAGTGTTATACGAGTTGATATCTCGGCTCCGCGATACTCAGCGGATGAAAAATTTGATATTCCAATTGAAACGCATTACATACTCGCATCGTTCACATAAACCTTATAGTAGTGCTCGTGATCGTGACCGAACGTGTTATAGCGTAGTGACAGACAAGCAGGACAGACACACGTACAATCGCATACGCGTGTAACGCCGCACCGTAAAAACTCACACAACTAAATATCGTCGCGCCGAGAGGTAGGAATGGGGGGGGAACCAATAAGAGACTAGCATCGGTATCACGTGGTAAACTCGCAGGGAGCAAGACCAAAGAGACTGCGAGAGCAGACCTACCCAACTCACAATACCGTGCATTTCAGCTGCTGTCCACACGGCAGCTTAGCATACATCGGACGTAGGGAGCGTTGAATGGCCGCTGCTATGCGCTACGCTCTAGGGCCTTTAGTTAGCTAGTTTGAATCGCGGATACGAGGAATATTAGCCATAAAATAGTAAAGCAAAATGACTATAATTGTCTTTCTGATCGACACGTCGGCCTCTATGAATCAGAGGGCCTATTTGGGCGGGCGCCCTACGCTCTTGGACGTAGCCAAGAGCGCGGTGGAGACTTTCGTTAAGGTACGCTAGATTTCAAACGATACCCCCCGTGTCAATATCCCTAATTGATAAATATTATTTTTTAGGTACGTCAAAGGTCGCCGGAGAGCCGCGGGGACCGTTACATGCTGCTAACTTTCGAAGAACCTCCTCAAAATATTAAGGTACGTCCGCGTTTCAGCCATTCCCTGCCATGTTGACTCGCAAGTCTTCGCCTTTAGTTGCGGATTTTCGTATATTATTTATTTACGACACACGCCCCGTTCTAAAAAACTAATTCCATATCTCAACGATATGGTTACGGACAACCCGTTACCACGATAACCTGGAAATTATTCCCGGTTTTGGGTTAAATTATTCCTATTTAGAGGGGATCAACGTGCCCCTCTGCGTTCTATCGTCCTCCGCTGACGAACGGAGAGAAGTGCATACTGGGTAATGCTGCTGGCCAGTGGTGGGGGAGGCGAGAAAAAAGGAAAAAAATAAAATAAAATAAAATAACTTACCGCGCCCCCTAGCGCCCGTTACGGATTTCCATTGACACAGCCCTGGGGCACGGGCTGAGCGCCAAGTGCAACCTAAATTGATTACGATTTACAATTGCAATATACTCGTTCTAACTAAGATGATAATTATCGTTTTTCTATTCAATGACGATTAATAATTATTTGTTATGAATTTAAAAACGAATGATGATATTTCAGGAACGTTCTTTATCCTCGTTGGTTCTTCTTCTTCTTCTTCTTCTTCTTCCTCCTTTGTAGATTATACTCTTTGTTACAGCATGGTACTTCGTTTTCTGATGAAGATTTTTTATGCAACGATTTATGGAAAAACTAATTGTTAAACTAGGTGTAGTCTGAATTTGGCCAATCGGACAATTCTTTGTTTGACGTTATCTTTCAGCTCAGATTAAGTCGCATGTCACAGCGAACTAATTGTTATAATTGCCCTAAAAGTAAATGAAAAATTATTTAATCCAGATAATTGGATCGAAAATTGCAATTCGGTAAAGTTAATCGAAAATTTAGCAACAGTTGTTAGACATATAAACTTGCATCAACACTCCGTCAGCTGGAAACATAATTGAGAATAATTGCACGCATACAAAGTAGCGCGGTATAAGTAAAACTAAATTTATTGTCTCATCTAAGTATTCATAAAGTTATAACGAATGCTTCTTCGCAATGAAGTGAAGAGAAATTTTTTTTTATCAACTAAGCCATAGAGCAGTTAGAATTTGAAAATATCAAAAAATGGCAGACAATTTAGGGAAAATTCTGCATTACCTGCAAAATAAAATCAAAAGTTGAAAACTATATGATATAATTGAATGATATACATCAATTTTGAATAGGCATGAAGTGGGAAATCGAAAACTCAATGAATATCAGTCTATACAACTCACTTTATTTTTTTTTATGCATTGATCAGATATGGCAAGCTAATGTTTGCTCATTATTCAAAAGTTAGAAATCTTTAGGCAAAATCTATTAGTCTAATATTTTATTGATTGAATAGTCCTTGATACTTGCAGGGAAGGTTTAATTGAAACAAATTAGGCTACAATTTAAAACAAACCATGTTATCATTTCTGATTTAAGCTGAATGAATATTAAAGATAATTCTTCAGTAAATTCAGATTTATGCACAATTGTAAACAATGCAAGATATTTTCATCCCTTTCTCTGAATACAAAAGCTTAACAGTTCCTGGCTCAATTCAATAACAACTAATCAATAAATACAGCCAATCAATCAATTCTCATTCTTTAATTACAGGCCGGTTGGAAGGAAAACTTGGCAACGTTCATGAACGAATTGAAGAACTTGCAATGTGTTGGTCTGACGACTTTGGGTGCAGCTTTGAAGCACGCCTTGGATGTTCTCAATATTAATCGTATGCAAACAGGCATTGATACCTACGGTCAGGGGAGATGCCCATTTTATTTGGAGCCATCGGTTATAGTCGTCATCACAGACGGTGGAAAATACACAGCTAACGGAGGAGTACATCAAGATGTTAGTCAACAATTCACCTTTGTTAATATAATATTAGGACCACAAAGTAGAATCAAATCGTTCAACGTGAAGAAAAAAAATGTTGATATGGATCATATTTACAAATCGAATACTCAGAGTATATCAAATATTGATTTTTAAGGATTAATATAATATGTTCAGTAATTTATCATTTTTTCCAATCGTATTGGCATTCAGAGCACGGTTTTATGCACTGATTAACTTGTATGTGATATCGATCTAATTATAAAAGTTAAATTGACTTAATAACATATGTGTTATATTTTTAATTACAGTTTACGCTGCCAATGCATACCCCAATACCTGGCACGGAATTAACGAAAGAACCATTCAGGTGGGACCAAAGATTGTTCTCATTGGTCTTGAGGCTGTCTGGCACTCCAGCTGTAGAACGAGATACTGGACTAGTAGCGAGCGATTCATCCCCAATCGATGCTATGTGTGAAGTTACTGGAGGTAAATGAGAAATTTTTGTGCCTTGATGCTATAGAATTATTGAAACACAGTCATCTTTGATCATAATTCTGAGAAAAGCTCGAGGTTCGGAGATATAAGGACCTTGGATTCTTACATTTGAAATAATAGAGTTTCTAGAATTTCAAATCAAGAAAAACTGTTGAAAATGACGAAATGATTATTATTCAGCTTAACTGGTACCAAAAGACTTGAGATTCTCTGTTCAGAATTCTAATCACAATTCACATCCAAGAGACTGAACTTTGAGCAATAAGAGACTCGATTCGAGAAAAATGAACCAACTGATTTAAAGCTCTGCTATGAAAGATTATTTTGTTTGTAATATGATAAAGAAGAAATATTATTGATTGATGATTTGTTCCTTGTTAATTTCTGATAATACTCTTATCTCAGGTCGTTCGTATTGCATAACGTCACATAGAATGATGATGCAGTGCATAGATTCATTGGTTCAGAAGGTCCAGTCCGGAGTTGTAATAAACTTTGAAAAAATTGGTCCAGATCCACCCCCTCTGGCAAACGATGCACAGCATCCAGAGGACGATGAAAATGAAGATGAAATGATTCTAATGAATGGTGTGAGATCTCAATACCCTCCAAACCCCATGGCGCCCGGTAATACTGCCTGGCATTCGTGTCGAAGGTTGATTTATGTGCCTCGATCTGCACAGAAAGGATTTGCAGTAGGTTTTTGGCCAATTCCTGAAAGTTTTTGGCCAGATTTAAGTGCCAGTTCGCTACCGCCCAGATCTGCGCATCCAAACGTTAAGTTTACTTGCACCAGTCAAGAGCCAATGGTTATTGAGAATCTGCCTTTTGACAAATATGAACTGGAACCAAGCCCTCTGACGCAGTATATTCTTGCAAGAAAACAGCCTACAATTTGCTGGCAAGTTTTTGTCGCTAATTCTTACAAGTCCAGCGAAGTTGGTCATCCTTTTGGGTATTTAAAAGCTAGCACAAATCTTACATGCGTCAATTTGTTCGTCATGCCATATAATTATCCGGTGCTACTACCACTTTTGGAAGAACTTTTTAAAGTCCATAGATTAAAACCAACAAATGAATGGCGAACACAGTTTCAAAACTATATGAGGACCATGCCTACTTATTACGCATCGGTGAGTATAGATACATGATTCATTGTATAAAATCCTGCTATTAAATGATCATTTAGATAAAAAAAATTCAATTTCTAGTTCTTAATGGATAAAACCTTTTGATTACAGTCATTGAGAAGAGCGCTGACACGGATGGGTGCACCAACGCCACTGGCACAAACATTGATCCCAGACAATATGGACAACTCCTTATCTTACAGTGTTTTAAACTATTTAAAACGTTTAAAAAATCAAGCTAAAATAGAGTTTGAAAGACTTTGCAATGAAGTGATTTCAAAGCAAGTGGCTAATGCTAATTTAAATAAAAATTTAGTTAATGGCAACTCAACGACTGTGACTGAAGGAGTTAGAGTCATTCCACGGACACCGTTGAAGAAAGATTTGGTAAGCTTAAAAGAACTATTACCTATTTTTTATTCCATCATGGCTTGAGTTAGAATCATCAAATATAATTTCTGAATTGATTTTTATGGCCGAAAAATACAGAAATCTGAATATGGCCAAGAGGCGTTGATAAATTTCTTTCTATAAGCAAACAAAGTGATAATCAGTATTGTGATAATTTCAGGTATCGCATCCATTGTTGCAAGACAAATTTACAGGACTTAGAGATCAGCTAAATGAATTTGGCGGTTTTGTCGTCGGACTTGTGAGAAATCAACAACAACAGCGAGGAGCACAGAGTTATAGAAACGCGTTTGATGTACCGAGAAAATCGTTACTTGATCAAGTTGTAAGAATGCGGGCTAATTTTCTACAGCCTGGATTATTACACACAAAGTTATTGGACGATGATTATGTCCACTCAATGCCTGTTGCTCAGATGGGAAATTATCAGGAATACCTTAAACGAATGACTCCTCCTTTGAGAGAAATAGAAAGTGCTCCCGTTAGGCAACACATGTTTGGTGAGAATCGATATTCACCTTTGATAATCTACTTTGAATTTTTCTAGCTACGGTTGTTGCTGACTCTTTATCTCTTATCATTTTTGTTTTGCAAATTTCAGGTAATCCTTTCAAAATAGATAAAAGAATGATGGTTGATGAGGCTGACATAGATATGGTCGGATCTGCTTCCTCAAATTCTAAGGCGGGGAGCTTGAAACGAGTTACACCACCCTCTGATAGCGGAGGTCCTCCCGCCCCGAGACCTCCTCCTAATAAAAGAAAACCAGGACCAATTCCTAAAGATGTTATTATAAGAAGACCGTCGTATTCGCCTATCAATACTCCGCCAAGTTCTCCTATACCATGGATGGACGAGACCAAGAACCAGGTTGTGCCTACTGCCAATTCCAATAATTTATCTAATTCATCAAGTGCCTCTGGTAGTATGAATTCACCACCCCAAACTGTGCCGGATAAATTGGTCAACGGTTTGGCTGAGATACCAGTGATGCCAGTTTTTGAGCCGATTCCAATCGAGCCAGTTATCGTCCATTCTGAACCACCTTCCCCTCCTCCTCCTCCTACTCCTACGCAGATTCCTACTTCAACTTCAACTTCAACTCCAACTCTAACTCCAACTCCAACTCCAATTTCGAATCTGACTCCAACTCCGACTCCAACTCCGATTCTGACTCCATCTCCAACTCCAACTCGAGTAACGTTGAATAATGTTGAAGCACCAAAATGTGAGAATAAAACTGAAAAATTAGATCAAGTTAAACCAGATCAAAATAGTTTGCCCGTTAATGATTCCGGGGAGAGTCATAATAGTGTGAAAATTGAAGCTTGTGACGAAGAGCCAATCACAAATCATGTCGAAGAAAGACGAGAGACTAAAATAGAAAAGGAAAAACCATTACCAAAGAAGGAACTGGACGAAATAAGAAAACACAATTTGTCCGTCAGAGAATCTGTATATAAAGAAGTACGAAGACGAGGAAAAAGTAAGCTCTTTTTTTCTCATATCAAATAGATTTTACTGATATTAATGAAAATTAACTCAATTCAACATCGAAATTCGTGTTGAATCTTATATATGTATCTTTGAGGAACAAAAACGAATATTGACTAATTATTAGTGCATCTTTTTATTACATTTTTTATTATATTCGATTATTATAACGAAGACTCAAAGACCAAAAAATTCTATTCATGTTATTTTCAGAAACATGATTATCACGATGCAAAATTGATATATTATTAAAAGATCAGAGATTTGTAACAGTAGATGCATGAATTGTAATATGATATTTGTATATAAAATGAGCGGATGCCTGCGATGGGGATTTTGGGATGAAATAATTTCTAAGAAATACATATGATCTTGCGATTTACGGAGTAAACTTTGTCTTTCAGATTATGCCGCACTATTTTTGCATTTGCACCAAATCCAAGGAACTCTAGATATACGGCTCGCATTTGTACGCGACGTGATAAAAGAGTCATTGCGATTTAAACGACGTAATTTAGCAAAATTATTAGAAGAATATCTTGAGAAGATACAAGAGGATGGTCCAACGATGAATCATAAAGTGAACAACAATGGTGCAACAAAAATAAGCTAAGCATTTCATGGTTGAAACAGGGCATTACGTTATTGAAAATGAAGTAATGATATCCATATGGAAGATTAAAAACAATACCGTACAAAGGCTCGACAAACTAGAGTTTAAGCTATCTGTGAGAAAAACCTTTACAATTTTTAAGGAGGACATACATAGTGAGGTTTAGTGATAAACGTGAAAAATTTGCATAGTAATTATTACTGTTAAAAATCTATGGCAAAAAAATAGCTTTGTGCGTGTCACAGAATTAAATGCAATTTCCAACAAATTATGCATCTAAAGAAAAAATTTCAGAATATCTAATTGGTAGAATTGTTGGTATAAAAATGCCAAAGAATAAAATATGAGTATACGTTGAAAGAATCAAATTCGTTAACAGAAAAGCAGACATATTAAAATATAACTAAATAAATATTTTTAGCAATGCATTAATCAAGAAATTTTGAGCTATTGCTATTTTGTACACTTTGTATTATAGTATGCATATACATAGCTATATATAGCTATAGTTAATTTGAACAACGATTATTAAAGGGTAAAAGGCGAACGACCAGCACTTCTATCAATATTTCATTTGAAAACCATTCATATCAGATCAATAATAATGCTGTGTTTAAAACCACACACTGTATTTTTGTAACAGAATTTCTTTTCGCTTATATATAATTACGGCAGAATAATAATGTTACAAAATTGCAATATATGCCAATATTAAATTTTAGGTTTAATCATTTTAAGCTATTATAATCAAATGAAAAATGTTGATCACTGTAAATTTTGTTATATATTATATCTGTTGACTTAGCAAGGTCGTGGTCTAGAGACGGAATCTTATGTTTTAAAAAAACAACCAAACAAAAAAAAAATAATAATAATAATAGTTATAAAATAATAAGAATAATAATAATAATAATAATAATAATAATAATAATTACAGCACAAAATCTGTGAAAATTTTTGGATTGGTTTGAAACGAGTTTTCGCGTATGGTACATTGTAAAAAAGTTACATTCTGTAATTTTTAAAACAAATACTACATATTTTACCATGTATTTTACTAAATTAAAAGGTCTGGAAAATCGAAACGTTCGTGTTGGAATCAATTTTCTTATCCAAAATTCAGTGCATTAAATATCACTAACTGATTATTGTATGTATGTATGTACAAGGGGTCGAGATATTCACCTGATACATGTTTACACCACTTTCTTTTTAGTCTTTTATCTGGTATATGTATCACCCTGTGTCATTGGATACATCTCAGATATCCTTTACCTTAGATGCATAGTATCGGATAAAATCGTAAATAACAATTCCCAGTATTTCAATCAAGCATTATTGAGTTCGAACCGTACGGAGTTAGAAACGCTCTATGTAAGCGTTAAACAATATATTCTTTAAAGAAAAAAAAACCCAGTGTATCAACAAGAATAAACGTCGTGTAGTTCGATTCTGAAATGATAAACTATCAAATGAAATGAATTTAATTGAATTATCAATTGATTGTAAATTAATATCAAATATTTGTAAAAATTTCGTTTCACAATATTATCACTTATAATATTATTGATTTTATTTTTTGTTTGAGAGTAAAAGACCAAAGATGGCTTTTGTAATGGCTAATAATGTATAATAATAATAATAATAATAATAATGTTACATTGAATTTGACGTATATATTTTTTCATTGATAAGTTTAAAGATATTTAAGCAGACTCGAGCTAGATGATAAGTAAGCAATGATTAATACATAAGTTACGAATTGAATTGAAAAATGACTTAGAATTGAATATCGTGTATAAATAATAAGAATGATTTTCAATACATATTTATTATATATATATAATGTCAAAATCTATTTACTTCTGCACTGAAATATTATTAGAATAAACAAGGTATATGAAGAAAAATTTTCCTGCCCTTTATAAAAACTTTTTAGCACACTGTACAGTAAATGGATTTTTTATTTATTGTTCCAAGAGTTATAGATATTTAATAAATAAATAAGTTAATAAGTAAATTTAAAATGGAGCCTAGCCGAGTCAGTTGGACAATGAAGCTATACGCTTAATAGCTCCAAATGAAAATGAACATTGATAAGAATGTTAATAATGTACTATGCATATATGTATGTACCACTAAGTGCGATTCTGTAATTAATCAATTATATAAGAACATTTTAATAAATGATCTTTGGATTTACTATGTGCATTGTAAGTAATTTAGATATGAGATCATTTCTCTCATATTTTATTTTACTCTGCACTGTAAATCTGTAGGTAATTAATTTGGCATTAATCAATTTTTTTTGCCAAAGGCTTTGCACAAGACTGCTAAATACAAAAAAAAAAAAGAAAAAAAAAAAAAAAATTGGAGACCTAGTAAACATATACGAAGTGAAGAAAAAAAAAGAAAGATTTCTCTGGTATTTGAGGTCATCTAAGATTACAGAATGGCTGTACACTAAGATATCCGGTTTCTAATAGCATTCATATGTAGGTATTCTTATAAGATATACACACACATATGTTGGATAGTATGATTAAATATACTACCACCTCAAGTGTGTGAATAAATACGGATATTGAAATGAATAAAGAAAAATAAATGCAATTTTATGAATGATAGAAATATGATGTCTGATGGACAAAATGTTTAACGTTACTTATTCAAAATATTGTCCGTTGATGTAACGATTGTGATAATATTAACGAGATTAGAATGTTTAAAATCATCTCGTGTAAAGAATTTCTTTAGTTTATGATAAAAAATATTCGTGTTTCTTCTATATCTTAGTTGAAACCTCCGTTACCGCGTAGTGTTTCTCGTTTTTAGGATAATAATATAATATAATTTATGAGCTGGTATTCTTTTTGTTCTTGTTTTTTTTTTTTTTTTTTTTTTTTTTTTTTTTTTTTTTTCTTATTTCAAATGTAAAATGAATGATATGTTTTTTTGAGTATATCTATTTTAATTAATGTAAAATACGTTATTTTGTAAATATTGTAAATACAATTGAAATTGATATGAAACAACAGTTTCATTTTTACATTTATATTTTAGAAGAAAAAAAAAAAAAGAAAAAAAAAATGAAAAAAAAAAACAACAAACTATGACAATGAAAATGAAAATTAAGAAAAAAAATAGGAATGAAAATCAAATAAAAGGAATCTGAAATGAAATTTGTCTTTAAGTGTGTTATTGCTTTATACCCTATCATAAAATTGTCAGGATCATTGCATTTATGATTATGCATATTAATTATTTATAAAATCTGATGAAAAATTCTTAGCATTCCAATTCCCATTGATAAAAATTAATTGAATATCAGTTTTCAATAAAAAAAAAATTAAAAAAAAAAAAAAACAACAATTGTCCATCTCTCTGGTCTGTGATACATGTAAATTGTTGAAAAGTAATAAACAGCATGTAATGAACTGATGCCAAGAAATTAACCAGCGTTGTGTGTTAATCAAAGATGTATAAATAGGCCATCTAAGATAATTCATAAATCGTGATGATTGGATAAAATATTAAACAATAAATCTAGTACATTGTTTAGAGTATCAACCCCTTGCGATATGCTACCTAAATAGATTAGTTATATCTCCCATTTTCCATATAAATAATATCCCTCCAAACATTAAACTAACATAAGTAGTGTTGATACAAGGGTAATGATAGTCTCTAGTAATACACACATAACTTATTTGTTGTTAGCAAATTAGCTGTAGGAATTTTTATAATTGAAATACAAATTCATGTAGAATTGATTAGATAATTACCTGACCTAAAAAAAAAAAAAAAAAAACATTAAAACTAATATTGTGGTAGATAAAATACAGAATCTGACTAAATTTGAAACAGCTTCTATCTGCACGACGGTTGTGGTAATTGTCGTAGATAATGTGCTATTATTTGTTTTAGCATACGTTTTAAGATAGTCATATCGATATGACATATGCGTACTATAGTATACGTCAATCTTTTGTATACAGATGAATGACTATTTAGAAGAATGATTGGGCGAGTACCGTAATAACCTAAAAAAAACTAATGAAATCAATTATAATTGTTTTTATAGTATATGACCACAATGACAAGACAAAATGTATATACAATTGTAAGTTTATACCGGTTTTAGAGTTTTAGGTTATAATTTCGTCGCTAAACATGCTGGGACGTATTTACTCCGCAGATTTCAATGAAAGCTATTGCGTATTTTTTTTTTTTTTTCGAACAATTATTTCAAAGCACCGTGAGTTTTGAATCGCGTAATTTATAAACGTTATTATCCGCGAGTAATAACCCTTTAATAACCACAATTATTAACATTACAAATGTGTAATTTTCAATAATGTTATAATAAAAAAACGGCAGGTGGGGCGACTCGGTGTACCTACTTCGCTGCAGGGAGGCACGGCGGCGAGCTCACATCAAAATGGCCGCATTTTAGTCTACAGACTGATTTTCTTTACTGTTTGCCAAACGTGAGAAAAGGGTGCTGAAGTGTTTGATAAAGTCACGCGATCTGTTTCGCTGAAAATTCTTCCATCGTCAGGGCTGAAATTTTTCGTGAAATAGACGGAATTTCGGTAAGAAATAACTTTGTTAAAAAAAAAAAAAGATCACTCCTCGCCGGACCAAGCCCATTGTGTATTGACTGATTTATTAATAGATAATAGTTATTTTACACTATTAAATTAAATGACGAATCGTCAATGCGATAATAATGAATTAAACTTAGCAATTGTCGAACATTGAATACCAAAAAATTATTCATTAATTGTTTAATCCTCGCTTACGTATATTATAATCATTATGGAGCAAACCTCACTTTAACTATGACGATAAATATACTTGATGTTAATGATTAATAAATTTAATTTCACCACGTGTTTATCATACGTGAATTCGTATAAAGGTTCAAACTTTTATATCACATGTTTTTCATTCGGTGACATAATAATCCCAAGTTAATTACCTCATCTTTTAAAGTATTGTTTATTGTGCGTCGACTGCAAATCACTCTAAAATATTTGCAACTTTTTCGATTATCATTCAATAATTATTTGTAAACAAGAAAATTGCCTCAAAAGATAAATACGAACAAGTAAAAAAAATTATGAAAATTAATTTCATCCAAAACTACTATAAGCGTATAAAAGTACTCCAATTTTCAATTACAATTTTAGGTTATTTCCCATATCTAAATTTTTCACTATACTACTACGCTGAATGTTGTTATGTATTAAATAAAATTTCATAGTTTGTCTTTCAATTGTTTTCAGATTTCTAAGGGTAGGTTTTGATAGGATGTTGCGACACCAACATCATTCAATGCAAAACCAGCTTCGAGATCAGAATAGGTTTGTATAATTATTCTTGTCAACTTATTGAATTACACAAAGATTATTGTTGTTTAGTAATAACTTTGCTACACTATTCTAATCTAATCAAATTTTTCGGAGTATAAGACAAAAAAATTAATACAAATAACGTTGTGGATCTACTTGTTGCGCTAAAAAAAATTGCATGTGGTGATTTTTTAATATGACCCCCAAAAATTTTTCCATTAACGTTTTTTTTTTTTCAAATGTTATTATTATTATTGACTTATTATTATTTATTAATGATTTTCAGGATGGCAGGACCGATGCGTCCGATGCAGCAGGCAAATATGGCCCCTCCACATCAGCCGCAGCATCCACATGCGCATCGGAATCCACATGTACCTCATCCGCAACAACAAATGCCAATGGCTACACATCAACAACATCCCCCTCACCAGATGTCACATGGTATTGCTCCTCAGAACAATCCTCGGCAGCCAGTGTTGTTAGGAATCAACTCACAACACACTAATGGTAGGTCAATTTTACTCATTTAATCTAATTTGTGTCTAGAGAATTGCTCAAACCGTTTTTCACACCTTTTTCAAAACGATACACGCATCATAATCATCATTATGCATACTTGGGCTGAAATAACAACCGTTAAACTAGTGTGAATGTATTTATGATCTTTGATTCTATGGATTAGCTATCTTAGGAAAAGAATTCATTCTGAAATCATCGTTTTGAATACTCTCGCGAAAAGAATAGATATGAAGGATAAAGGATACATGTGGATGAAATAATTGATCATGTTTTTAAAAAAAAAGTATCGCTATTCTTTTTGCAAAGTGTAAATGAGGATAGAATTAGCTGATTTTTTAATCTAAATAGTTAATTGTTATGAATAAATCGAGCTAGTATGGATGATAAAATATCTGGAAGAAATGATACAATCGTTAATAAAATATAGGGAGGGAAATTGACAATTTTTAGGAAATTACAGATTCGTTCTTTATTGTATATTTCTCATTTTCATTTCTCTCTTTCGTTCATTTATACATCAAGTTCCATTTTCATAATTCAATGTCTGTCGAAACGGCTGTAATCCCTTCTTTACAATCAAGCGGTTCTTGACCCCTGGTTCTTCCTTACCGCGTTGTCCAATTTGCTCGTATAGTTAGTCGATGCGAATCCTCTTTTTTTTTTTTTTTTTTTTTTTTATCCTTTCGCCAACTGAGCCAATCAGGTGTCTTGGATAGTTAGCCAATGATTGTCTGAGGGCTAGCTAGAAATTTCTACTTTAAGAACGCATTCAACGATCTCCGCCATTTGCCGGTCTGTCTTTTTTTTATAACGTTTATGATCGTTTATTAATTGATCAAACGGGGAATCACCGCCGCGTGCAGCAAAAGCCGAAACTGCGCCCTAGTTGTAGACTGTCTTTGAACATAAACATTTATTCGAAACAACTCATGACTCCTCGAGCTAAACGTGAGTTAAATACGTATAGAAATATGAAACATTACACCGTATTACAAACCTTCGACTCTGCGAAATACTTTTTTTCTTCTCAAATTCGTTAACGAGCGAATAGGTTAGAGTATACATTTTTCACACTCACGCAAAGGCCTCGTATTTCTTTCGTGGCTTTACTTTCCCCGTTAAAGAGTTATGCTTGATTCACGTCATTTAAGTCCGATTAATATCATTCAATATTCGAGTCGATTCACACGCCACGTGGATCTCAGGTATTTCAATTACGTTAATCAACTTATCAATTGACTTACGAAACGCGTGTCTATTTCGATTAGAAAAATACTAGAACGGTGTCACTTTCGAGATATCCGTTCATAGTCTGGCGATTTATTTTGGCCATTAAAAAATTGAAATTTTTGTTTACTTCTAAGGACTTTGAATATTATTGCGATTTTTATATAAAACAAAAAAAAAAAACAACATGTAGCCGCACTTCAATGTTTTCTCAGCAGAGTCATAGGTTTGATTGTCAATAATAATTATTCATCATCTCGGATACCAATGAGTTTTATTTCGTTAGTACGCCACCGTTTCATAACGGTGGCAAGTCTACTCCTTCTACTAAGCGTGGCGAACGGTAAAAAACACCGTCCCACGCTAAACTTTGATGTCGGAGAATTGGAGCTATTATTTGGACCAACTGGTTGCATTGAAGGTCTGTTTTATTTCAATAGAATTATGCATAACTTGATATTTCATTTATAACATTTTTCTACGAGTAACTCTTACATCGATTATATAGGTATTTATATATGCTTGATTGAACAGTTTCCTTTAATATCATGTAACTTTATTTTTATTTTCAGGTAATTTACTATAAGACAAATATCACCCAGTTTTAAAGAAAGAACTGAATTACTTTGAGCAAATAATTATAATTATCTAGCTAACACAGTTGAATATAATATGTAAATTGAAATTTATGAACATTTATCAGGTGTTATGGCTAACGTTGGGTTAATCGACCAGAGCAATACAGTTGCTGGAACTCTTCCCAGTCAAACGGTTCAACAAACGCAACATCAACAGGACCAAATCATTCAGCAGCAGCAGCAACCGCGTAATCAGCAAAACGCGGAGCAAACAAATTCCCCAACGAATGATGACAACGGAGAGTCCAGGGACCAGAGTCCTTCAAATCAAAGTCAACTAAATGCAAATAATTCAAACTTGGCAAACATGAAAGAAAAAACTCCAATGTGTCTCGTCAATGAGCTCGCAAGATTTAATAAAATACAACACCAGTATAGATTAACCAACGAACAGGGTCCTGCACATAAAAAGAAGTTCACTGTTACTCTGAAACTTGGCGACGAAGAATTTGTTGCAGAAGGTCCAAGTATCAAAAAAGCACAGCATAGCGCTGCTACAAAAGCCCTAGAAGATACCTGGTACAGACATCCACCACCAAAACCTGCAAGGGCTATGAGAATTGGTCATCCAGGGAAATGTCCTGCTGCTTCTGGTAATAATTAATCATTTTACATCGTTAATCATTCTATTATCAATTCCAAATTTAAGCGTTTAGACGTTTCCAATAACTGCAGTAGTTCGATATGGTCAGCAAAGACGAATACGAATCGATGTAACAGCTTTCTAGTCTTGCAGCAGAGGATTTTCTAACTGCCATCTTTCCCAACTTAGCTTCAAATTTGTTTTCACATTGTTTTGCTAATCAAATTTGAATGTTTCAACATGTATTTTGAATCGTAGTTAACGATTTCAGGTCATCTACCACCAACAGTTGAACTAAATGCTCTGGCAATGAAACGAGGCGAGCCAACTGTATACACATTTAGTCAAGCACCCCCTGTCCCAATACAACAATTTGTGCCCCATGGATATGGAAATTTTGCTCGAATGTTGACTCCACGTTATCCAACTTATAATCGTGGATTCCAGTCGCAGCAACAAGGGCTATACGTTGTTACGTTGAAGGTGCATTATCTGAAATTGAACATCTTGCTTATTCACAAATATATTTCTTTCAAAATTCTCAAATTTATCTATCGTTCATTTTTTTCCAGGTCGGAGACCGTGAATTTCTTGGAAGGGGTGTAACTGGTCAAGCGGCCCGTCACGACGCAGCTAGCCGAGCTTTGGAACAACTTCGTCAGCTACCTTTGCCCGAGGAAGTAGCCAACACCTGCGCAACAAACGAAAATGGAACTCTGAGCGGAATAGATGATCCCAATGCAGAATTGAAGAGCCCGGTTTCCCTCGTTCACGAAACAGCACTGAAACGTGGCTTGGCAGTAATATTTGAAGTTGTATCAGAACGAGGAAAACCACACATCAGAATTTTTGTCACAAAATGTACAGTTGGAGATAGAACCACAACGGGAGAAGGATCTTCAAAGAAGGTGAGAATCTAACTTCATGAAATTAACGGCAATCAACATTTCTGATTAAAAATATTTGCCCTTTGATTTTAGGTATCGAAAAAACGAGCAGCAGAATTAATGTTGGACGAATTGAAACGTCTTCCACCACTTCCGATAACTATTCAAAATCCTTCTACACAGCGTTTAAAACGCAAGCCACCAGCAACAAAGAAAAAGTCTCGAAATCTCATCAAAGTTTATCAAGAACCTCGCACCGAACCTGAAGCAGCTGAGGAAGTGAATCCCATATCTCGTCTCATTCAAATTCAACAAGCTAAACGAGAAAGAGAACCAATTTACACACTTATTGACGAAAAGGGCGCCCCTAGACGCAGAGAATTTATTATGGAAGTAACCGTTGGCCCAAATTCTGCACAAGGAGTTGGACCCAACAAGAAACTAGCCAAAAGGGCTGCCGCTGAAGCTCTATTGATGCAAATGGGATACAGCAAACCTCAACCTCAGCCTGTTAAACCTTCCATCAAGACTGGAGATAATGAAAACTCAGAGGGAAAGGCAAGGAAGGTAACATTCCTGGAAGAAGATCAAGTTAATGAGATTCCAAATCATTCAGTCGGTGGTAAGTTCAGTAGATAATTATATTTATTTCATAAAATAATGAACTTCCTGAATCGTATCACAACAAATTGATCATTTGATATGTTTAATTATCTAGGCACAACAGGGCGGCAGCTAGTTCCTGGGCTGCTGTTAGTTGACGGTGGTCAAGAATCCAAGCTTGGCGGTGGACCGAGTGTTCAAGCAGTTGCTGAAGAATTACGTGGTCAGCAACAGCAGCAAGCACCTGCAGTTGTTCCTCCCAAAGATCAGTTGAGATATTTGGCCCAATTGCTCAGCTTTGAAGTACAGTTCAGCGACTTTCCTAAGGTATTTTCTCAGCCAATTCGTATTATGTAATATTTTATCAGTTTCCTACTGAGAATCATAAATAAGTGAAAATTTCTTAAACTTATTGTTCATATGATATTATCACTTGTTTCTTCAGGGCAACCATAACGAATACCTCTCTCTTGTTTCCCTGAGCACCGATCCGCCACAAGTTTGTCACGGAGCTGGACCAACTACAGATGCAAGTCGAGATCAAGCGGCGCTTACAGCCTTGCGCACTCTCAGTAAGCTTGGTTTGGATAGTGTTACGAACCCACAAAAGAAGAAAGATAAGGGAGCTTCAGGGGATGGCTTACAACATATTAGTAATCAAGTTAAAAACAACTTGCTAAATGGGGCCATAAATAAGTAAACACAAAGGGGCTTAAAATTAGTTCGTAAGTACGATTTCGATGGCTTTTTCATCCTCTGCTAGTTGGCTTGCCATCGGTAAATGATTTTTACATTAATTCCTACGATTAAAAATGAGCTCGTAGTAAAGTTGAACGTAAAAGGTGAGAACTATTAAATGTGAAAACATCTACGATTCATTTTCCATTATGAAATATTATAAGAGCACAAAAGAAAGATGTCTTCAGAACTTATGGAACACACTTTGTTTAACTTTTTTCAAAATTAATTACTGACTAACATCGTGGTTCTATTTTCGATTTTACGATATACAAAAGAAGGACACTTTACGAACGTAACTATTGAAAAATTCCGATAATTATTAGACTACAATATCTGAGATAAAATGCGGCCATCTCTATCTGTCTTCTGACGCTTCGGTTTAATTGTCATGAATGTAAACTATGTCTAATTACCTAACACTGTTGTATAGATGAAATATTACGAATAGTTTGTCTTTTAATTTTTTTTATTTATTTATTTTTTTTTATTTTGTCAGCTAAATGCTAATGCAAATTATTCTCCTTGACATAAATAATTTTAATTTTTTTTTTTTTTTTTATATATATATATATAAATACATATATATAATATATTTACTTTGCAACTGAGAAAGATCTTTGAAAATGGGGAATGAAATTTCTAATTTTACATACTTATATAAAGGTGTAGAGAATTCTGAAAACAAGATCAATAGACATTTTCGAAAAATGTCTTAAAACACCAGAACTGTGTGTGAAGTCGTGTTGCATGAAAAAAAAAAAAAAAAAGTAAAATATTTAAACATAAAAAATTCGAAAAAATAAATAATTAAAATGAACAAGATAGGTAATTCGATGTACACTTTTTCCGTGCCCCAATTTGCTTTTTACACGGGGCCTGGAAGCACTCTGGGGTTATATTCATGTTAATATCTAATGTAATAAGAAATAAGAGAAAAAAAAAAAAAAATTATTGAAGCTTTCATGGATAACTTGTGAACTGTAGATCATCAGTTTTTACAAGATATTGAGTTGGAAGTTTCAATAAAATGAAAAGGCAAGATTTCAAAATTCGTGTCGTTTTGTAATTATTTTAATTAATTGAAACTCAACTCTGCAAAGGAATAAACTCGACACTACGACGTACCGAATTTTGAAACATTGCCGAAAATAAAGATAAAAAAAAAAAAAAAAAAAAAAAAAAATTAAAAAAATGAAAAAAAAAAAAAAACTAAAAAATAAAAATATAATAATGGATGTAGGCTGTTCGGAGATCAGTACAGGATAAAAGCAAATTAATATCATTAGTTTGCACTATACTTATTATTATTTTTTTTTCTTTCTTTATTTTTTTCTTACAATTTAACTGACGTTTTCATTTTTAATCTTGCATCTATACTTATTATATGAAGTTCTGTGCTGAAACTCCCAGGCGACGTTATCTTATATTCATTATTCATATTACATGCTCTAGAATATTAATTAAAATTTAAAAATATAAATG
Organism: Tenthredo mesomela; assembly: GCA_943736025.1. Lineage (NCBI taxonomy): Eukaryota > Metazoa > Arthropoda > Insecta > Hymenoptera > Tenthredinidae > Tenthredo > Tenthredo mesomela. Next base: position 18,118,091 of record OX031016.1, on the reverse strand, counting down.
ATCGTTAATTTTTAATTAATATACTTATTTTATTTTTTTTTTCTTTCTTCTCAACGCTAGGCAAGCGTGCGAAATGTTTGAAACATTGCAAGTTATTTTGAGTGTATTGACTTCATATTCACGTTATTATTATTATTATTTTTTTTTTCCTTTTATCATTGTTTTTTTTTTTTTTTTTTTACGATATACCTACCATTTTGTGAAGTTGTTTATGGATTACTTCACAACAAGTTGATGAATGTTCATTTTCCCAGATATCGCATTGTAGTTTCACACGGGTCTATATCTGATTGGGATTCGTAATTCATTGTCACATAAATTTCATACAAATTGTATATAACATCATCGAATTTTAATTGCCAAATGAATTCAGTAATAACTAATAACGAATGAACGAAGAAAGATAAAATCACCAAAAAATTGTTAAACAGTTCCAGAACTCGTAAGAGACCTTGCTTGTTTCAATTTCCGGTATAAAAGTAAAAATGAAAAGAATTATGAAACTCCCACAGATCGAGCCTCAGATTTAGCCCTATTTTACTCACATGAATGTATTACACGCCTTATAGAGATAGTTGGTAAAATATTAAAGTATTATAATCAATATAAAACATAAGATATTTGGGAAAAAAAAAAAAAAAAAAAGAAAAAAAAAGAAAAATTAAGTTAACAGCAACAGTTCTAAAACAATTTTTTATATTGAATAAGAATAAGTTCTTTCATTTGTTTAAACAAGATGAATAATTGTTTGCATTTGATATATATATATATATGTACGATGCAACAATTACGTGCGTTTCATTTCTATAAAAAAAAAAAAAAATATATATTCACGATCAAGAATTTTCACGCTGCTTTTAAAACTATTTATAAACTGTGGTTTATTCGTCTTTTTATAGAAATAAACAATTGAAAAAAAAAAACAAAAATAAATAAAATAAAAAAAAAATGGAAAAAATAAATAAAAAAATAAATAAAAAAAAAAAAAAAAAAACTGACTCAATTTTAGAACTGTTAGCTACGATTGAGGCATGATTTTCTCTGCGAATCGATTGAATAATTGTATCTCTTATAATGTAACCGATGACTGTGTGGAAGTCATGTAACGCCAATGTCTGTATGTCTATCCTGCACCCGGTTTAATTGATGAAATTACATATATATAAAATTTCTGTAGTTTAATATAACGCCTGAAATTTTGAAGAGAGCCTCAATTGAGTTGTGAATTATTATGGCAGTGGTTCTTTTTATTATTATTAAAATATAAAATTTGTAAAAATTTAATTCCGTCTGCATGTTGAGGCGATGATAATTTATTATTATTTTTATTACTATTATTATTATTATTATTATTATTATCATTATCATTATTATTATTAATTGTAGAAAAAATTACAATTTTGAACTACGGAAGTTTTTAATCGCCCTAATAATAAATAATAATACATTTCATGACAGTAAATGTAAGAGAATCTTATGGACGGGGTTGACAGTATAGACTTGGCAAGGACGGTTTTTACCGGCCTGAACATTGTCGGTTTGTATTCGAAATCAATAAACAATTACAAAAATGTTATTATAAAGTACCAGTTCCTCTTAAATAATAGATAATAATATAACGAATTGTGATTATTGCAGTCATAATGTTAATCAATTAAATTTTTAACATTATAAATACGGCTTCGAGAATATTAATTGCAATGGTTTTCAAAGATGTTAAATTTCTTTTTCAAAATTAACGTAGAATTACATTTTTTTGGGGCGATTATAATAATATGTAGACTATTTTTGCCGACAATTGATTTGCAATATTTATTTTTTTTTAATTTACAACAATTGATCGTAAAATTTATAGTAGTGCAGTTGTATGATTTCGAATCTCCCGCCGTTTGCCGCGAGCGCCATCAATCCTAAGCCGCATGTACTACTACACTTGTCTCTTGGTCTCTATTGATCAAACAAATAACCAAACATCAAGATAACCCCCGCAGCAGGTGTCTCTCGGAAAGAGAGTCGTATAAATTTATTAGAAAAAATGTCAATTATCGATAAAAATTCGCACAATATCCGGGCTGGTTAAAAAATAGATACACGTTCTCGTTGCTTCTTCTTTACTTGATAAATTGATGAGGCTGTTTTTTGAAAATCGAAAGTTACGGTAGCGAATGAAAAAAAAAAAAAAAAGTTTGGTTATAATTAACGCGGTTTGATGATTAAAAGTTTGAATGTTTAAAATATTTCAATAAAATTCTATAACTTAATCTCGTATTTTTCCTCAAAGTCGAGGAATAAATTTAATAATTTTTTTTTAACACGGTTTTAAAATGTTCAAAAATACTTTTCAATCCGGGTTTTTATCTATTCTATACAGCATTGGCAGCAAGCCTTTGCAAATTTGGGATAAAAAAGTGAGAAATGGTCACATCAAGAGAATAACAGACAATGATATACAGAGTTTAGTTTTGGAAATACTTGGCAGCAATGTTAGCACAACTTATATCACATGTCCAGCTGATCCGAGAAAAACTCTCGGTATAAAATTACCATTTCTAGTTATGATAATAAAGAATTTGAAGAAATATTTCACCTTCGAAGTACAGGTAACATAAATAAGAGAAAACATCGATTTTTAGCCATTTTTTTTTTATTTATTTTTATTTTTTTCTTCTAATTTGAATTTACATTTTTTTTATATCACATTACAGGTAATAGACGACAAAAATGTAAGGCGAAGATTTCGGGCTAGTAATTATCAGTCGACTACCAGAGTGAAGCCATTTATTTGCACGATGCCTATGCGATTGGACGACGGATGGAACCAGATACAATTCAACCTTGCTGATTTTACACGTCGAGCATACGGAACTAATTACGTGGAAACATTGAGGGTTCAAATTCATGCTAATTGTAGAATACGCAGAGTTTACTTTTCCGATAGACTATATTCAGAAGACGAATTACCTGCCGAATTTAAACTCTTCTTGCCAATACAAAACAAAGCAAAGTGTTGATGTTTTTTTGTTCAAAGTAAGCATTTAACTGAAGAGAGTAATTCATTTTGAAAAAAAATTACCCTCCTACCACATCTTTACATAATTAAATACACCATCGAAACTAATTTATATAGTAATAAATATGACTATTTACGTGCCTTTAATAACGTGTTTCAATATCAAAGTATGTTTACCTATAGCGTATCATCTCATAATTTAATATTAATTATTCAAATTACTGATGTGCGATAAATTTTTATACGTATAGCCGACTCTCGATCGATTAATTAATATTTTAATCTGCATATCGAATAACTATTATGTATAAACATCGTAGGTGAAGAAATGATAGTTTATTCTATACACACTTGACAATTTATTATCATAGAATAAGGTGATATTTTTACTGAATTTTAAACGCTTCTGTATTCAGCTTCGGAGTCATACTTCTCTCGTTGAAACAAAACATTGACTATTTCCGCTCCGGTATAATTTTCCAAGTTTTTAATGAAATCTTTAATTTGATTTTTACCATTTTTTATATACTTGATACGTGGCGCTGTTTCCGTATCATGTTTTAACATGCTTTCATTGTATACTTTCTTCTTTATGAACTGTGCCTCTTGAATAGTAAAAAAATTCGAACGCGATTCTTCTATATCTTTTTTTACAATATTTCCAATTGTATCTTCTACCAATTCTGTTGTAACACGGACTTGCGTTGACTTCAATTGAAGCAATGCAGCATCTAATTCATTCCTAAGCTGAATGCATATTTTATCGTTCAAACTTAGTTGATCTTTTTTTAATGATACATCCATCTGTACTGGTTGAACTGCGCTCAATCCGCTAGCTTTATCAGTACAGCCTTTCCCACTTTCTATTAGTTTTCCCTGACCATAACAATTTCTTCGATTTTTTGAATTATATATCGATAATTCAACCTCAGTAATTGTCAGACCTTTGTCCTTTAGTTTTTCTAATATTTTCTTGTTTATCGCATGACGTAACTCTAAGAAATCACATACAGCCTTATCAGTCGAAAGTACTGCCTTTTTTGATCTTTCGTCTGACGTTTTAGCTTGTAATTCCACCATGGGAGGCACGTCGTATCGCATATCTTTTGAAGTGTCTTTTTTTACTTCGGAAGGTATTCTTTTGTCGTTATCATAATTAATCAGTTGTGTCCTGATTCTTTGAACTTCATTAATAACTTCTTCTATAGCTTTGACACTGTAACTTAACAAACCATCGCCTTGATGGGTTTCAATTTTTTTCAAATTCCTTGCAGCGATTGGATCAGGCTTTAATTTTTTTATACTAACATCGATTTGTGCTTTCGAATTTTGCACAAATTCCTCTTTATTCATGACTGCGGATTCTTGGTTTGACGTCACTAGGCTTGGATCAAAATAGTTCGCATATGTGCTTTCCTTTGAACTCAATTTTTCCCCGTCTTTACCCTGCGCTTTATTCTCAACTTGATGATTTGATTTAATTCTTTCATCACACTTCTGTAAACATCCTCGAGGAGTTTTATCATCCTTCACATAGTTTAAATTCAGAAAATTTTCACCCATCTGGCTTTTCAAATATTGGCTTTTATCTATGTGTGTAAATAACTTCACCATTCCTTTTTTCTCTTTGAAATTCGAAGACCATTTTTGGATGTCACCGTTTAATTTATCTTCGACTTGAGTTTCTCCTTTCCTTTTCTTAGCCCTATGTTCTGATTTTTTTCCATCCTTCTCACATGAGCTAGCGAGTTTAGATTTCCGTTTTTCTATAGTACCTAAACTCTTAACGTCATACTTGGTGTTGCTAGGACTATGTTCACTGTTGGATAGTTTGAATTCTCGATTACTAATCATCTCTGTTCTCTTGCCAAGCTGATTCACGGATTTAGAATTATTCTTCAGTACCACAGTCTTGCCATTGCATAGAGTCATAGAAGCACCAATATCTTTGCCCATAATTTGTTTAATCTGATCTATCCGGCTATCCTCGTATAAAGACAGACTTGTAGTTGTAACACTAACAGATATGCTGCTTTCAGTCCCAAAGTACGCCAAGTCGCATGGTTGTAACGGCCCTTAACAAAGAACATTCAATATTATCGTAAAAAACGACAATGAAGAGAGTGCCCTAAATTTTAAACAACGCAAAAGATTTTGACATGAAAAATAAACAAGCGCTTTACACTAGGACCAATTCTAGTTGGACAGACCTGTGTATATTTCTTCTGTCTGACAACTTCTTTCTACTAAATGAATTCCCCACTTCAACATATACATATCGAAGAATGCCTGGCATAGTTCAACCGGTGTTTCATCTTGTCCATAATGTCTATCTTGAAGATAAACTCTTCTGAGTCGACAATTTGGGTAGATAATTATTCTTTGAATAGCTTGATAGTCAGATCCATAAAATTGTTTGCAAAGAGTTTGGAGATTTATTTCAAGATTGTTCCAGCCTCCTGCTAATTTAAGTTGTACATGAACTGCGTTAGCGTGAGCCAAAGGCTTTTCAGGATTGTGGGTAGCTAGAGAAAACTGGCGACGATGCATCATTTTATCTAGTAGCTACAGTTTCGTTTGGAAAAAATGAATATTTACAAATTTAGTTTACTGCTAATTGTCCTATAGTTCTAAATTAGGATTGAATTTAATCAGACGTTGCGCGAGTTCTGTTCTGCCCACCTGAAATTCGAGTTTGAATATCAGCTCTAAGTTCTTAATAACAAATACGAGAATTGGCAATTTTATGTTTAATACATCCATCGGATTTGCAGGACAAGATATATTGGTAGGTACAGGGGTCTGATGTGGTCCCATTATTTCAATGACTTTATCACCCCTCAACGCTAGGTCTTCGGCTCGGCGTACTTTTCCGTCTAATGAAATGTGCTTAGACCATAAACCCAGCGGTTTATCCCCAATGCTGTATAATAATGAGACAAAACCGCAGCGTTGTGGCCTTGACATTATTGCATATAATTTTATACCGGCGGTGAATATTTGATCAATGATATCTGCTGAGCTGCTATAAATTGAATTCTATTTTAAGATCTATTTTTTTTTAGAAGTGCATCGGTTCAATCACACTGCTTATAATTGTACGGGAATTTCTTTTTTCTTTTCATGCGAGTCTGTCCGTGATTTATGATAACTTAAATAGTCATTTTCTTCTTCAAAAATACATTTGGGGATACTGATCCATGTGTATCGGACATTGTGCCAAACGGTTATTTCAATTTTTGTTAAACTAGTACGAAATATTATTTTAGAATGTGTATTTCAAATCTGTCAAAATGTTGCATTAATTTTTCACGTTCCATCGCGAGGAATCGTTTGTTTCAATTTTTCAATAGATGATTGAGCTCGTTCTCTATCACGTTGAAAATACCGTGAAAAATTCTGATTAAATTCAAAATAAATTTCAGCGAATAGGTAACTGTTTATCTTCTGAATTTTTATATTGTGATTGCGTTTCGTCTTATTATAATATTATTGGGAAGAAGGAATAATGATAATGCAGATATATTTATCCAGTCTTTTTATTAGGGCTAATTTTCTCGAGTCCATAAACTTATAATAATAATAATAATAATGTATTATTCTTAATTTTGTGAAATTTGAAGTTCATATGCCGTCAATATATAATATCGGACACGAATGTAGATATAGTTAAATAATTCCAGTGCAATCTATACATAGTATGGCGTGTATTAATTATCAATTATTAAGTATTGATTTTTAAAAAATGGGGCGACAAGTCGTGTACCGACTCTCGATAGATTTCGTCTGTATACGGGACTATTTCGAGCGGTATCACAAAAGGTAAAAAAATAAGGGTAGCGTAGTGATACTAGTTCGTAAACGGCGGGAAGCATTGGATTTGAAATTGTCAATTTTGAATATTGTACGCGGAGTGATGATCAAATACGGAATGTAAAATCTGTAAAATACTTTTGGCATAATATCAGAGACGAAAAATTGGTCTGTTACTTTGAAAATATTCGCGAATATCTTGACTGTAAAATAAAAGAATTTCGCGTCAAAGGGTATTGGAGGAAAATGGCCGACCAATTAAGCGTTACATTCTGATACACATTTATTCTTTATTTCTATCATGTATAAGAGTTACAATTCTGAGATAATGCGATTCGGTCTTTGATCACGCCGTGGATAAACGCTCGTCCTCTAAAATGTCATAAGACACATTATAGCCCCTCTGGATTTATTAGAGTCGACATATTACTCTATATATCTATAAATAAAACAATCGCTTGTTATATACATATGTTTTTCAAATCGACGAATGCTATTATATATTTTGTATTGAGCACTCGTTTCGGGGGAGACGCCGACGCCCGGCGCCGACGTCGTTTTTAAAGCGTCGACGGTGTCAGAGTAATCTCACCAATCCTAGGGGTCATAAGTAAAAAAGATCGTTACAATAATCAACCCTCTCAGACGTTGGTTTGTCATAAAGATGAACTGCTAAAAATTCGGTATACAAAAAAAAAAAAAAAAGGGGGAATTAAATATATTTAAAAAAAAAAATAAAAATGTCTAGCTTTTGTATAAATCATTAGAAATTTTTCTTATAAAATCAAAATAAATAATTCTTTATTTTTTTTTTTTTCGTTTTTTTTTTTTTTTGTTTTTTTTTTTTTTTTTTTTGAAATGGGCACGGCTGGCCGCGATTTTGAGCGAGATAGAGAACGCGAACAGTGTAGAATTTGTGCAAACAACGTCTCGAAAGATGAAGGGGTCTATATTTTTTCTGAAGAAAGCAGACGACATTATCTACAAGCAAAAATACGAAAATATTTATACGTATTGGTGAGTTATTTCATTTCATTCACGTATTGTAAATAACATATCAAAAAATGGCAGGAGACATAATAAGTGACACACAGTATGAAATGATGATCAGTAAATTATAGTATGTATGTGCGTGGGAATAAAATTTATGGTCATAATTTTACTCGATTGTTCATTTCTCTGATAATCTTCACCTCAAAATAAACCTGAATTCGCAATTGAAATATATACGTAAATATTTATAATTTCCGGTGAGTTAATTATATGTATGTTCAAATGATAGAACATAATAAGACATGTGTCGAAAATGATATTATCTTCACGGTAAATGTGATAAAAATAATAAATTCATATCATATATGAAAATTTAATACCGATATATTAAATACTAAAAAAAAAAAAAAAAAAAAAAATTGGGAATTAATTTGTGTCATAGCTGCTGTTGTATTTTGTGAAGTATCTTACAGACATGTGATTTCTATTATAACAATGATAAAATGTTACAAAGCCCGTGTATACGAAACCCTTTTCGAAAAATTCGGAAAAAAAATTCTAGGTTACAACCAAATTATCGGACATCCATTCCGCCGTCTTGTATCAAAGTGTTGAAAACAAAAAAAAAAAAAAAAAAAAAAAAAAAAATTAGCATTTTATTGATTAACTATGAGTACTGTACCGTGTGCGCTATACACAAGCGCGCCTATAAAATATAATTGCGGAAAATACACATGCATGCGTATAGGAGGGTACATACATCGGTGACGATGTAATACATAGTTTATAAATCTACACGATACATTTCACAATTCTATATGTATACCTACGTTTCAATTTTACTGATAAGTAATAATTGAATATTCATATTCCTTTTTTTTTTTTTTTTCTTTTTACTCTATTGTATAATAATTAATCAGAAATATACAGATCAACAATATACGATATATTTATGCTTTTTTAGAAAATGAGAAACAAAACTCTGTCATCACTCTTTATTCCATTAATTATTATTGAATACTGATTTATTACTTTTGAAAAAAATTGCAATTAAAAAAATAAATTAATTTTTAATTTAAATTGATTATCTATCATCCGATTTCTAGAGGTTCAAAGAAATTGAATTTAATTTCCCATCATTTTTTTTTTTTTTTTTTAATATTTCATTCTTTATCAATTGCACATAATTTTCACCTAATTTAGCTAAATATCTCTTATCCGTATCTTTAATACTTAGATATGTTTTTTTTTTTATGCAATAGGTCTCATCTGATGATAAATTGCCAAAAATGGTTTGTTCAACATGCACAAAAAGATTGGACGGAATTCACCGATTTGCAACAATGGCACATCGAACCCAGGAAAAACTTAGATTACAACTATCAGAAATATATGAGAATGTTAAGTCAAATGACGATATGGACGAAGAAAAAATAAGGGACATACAAGAGGCTACCAGAAGAATGGAAGACAGAGGATTGTTACATTCAATTTTAACAAAAGTGAGTTTATACATTCAATAGACTTAAATCATTGAAACTATTTCTCCATAGTTCAATATTCTTTTATTCATAAAATTAATAGCTTACCAATATTTCTTATCTCTCTATTAAATTTGTTACACTTATTACGACTTAGGGTGCTATAGAAATTTTGGCAGAGGGTGAACCAATGGAGTCAGCATCGATATTGTCCCACGAAGATAGTCAACATACTCAAAGTATGGAAGAGATGGAAGTTAAAGTCGATCCGATGTTATTTCTACAATGCGCCTTAGAACAACCATCGTCTGATCTTTCAGACGCATCGGATAACGAAGAAAAAACATCTAGAACATCATCTCCAGAGCCATTGTCAACTGAACATAAGTTAGCGAATTGATAATGATCTCTACTCGCTTATATTTTTATTGCGTATTTGAAGTTGGACGGAAAAAAAATTAGGAAATTTAAGAAAGAAGACAAAACTTTTCACAATAAATAATTCATTGTTTTATACTCTTGATTTAAGATCTAAACTATTTTACGAAACAATTATCTTATTTTAGTTGTCTAAAAAAGAAAGCATTAGAAAAAGAAATAATAGAATTTTGTACTATCAGCTATTTAGTATATCTATTGAAAAAACAGATGGAATTATATTTCGTTCACACCTAAAATGTTCTTTTACGTTTCAGGGATGTGGAGATAAAACAAGAACCGCTTTGCTACGATACCAAGCCGTTTGAATCGACGGAAAGCGACGAAGACGTACTGAATACAAGCACAAAACCACACGAATGTACGATATGCGCTCGATCGTTCATATCTCAAATTGGACTGCAAAATCATTTATGGTCACACTTACCAAGGGATCGAAGATTCGATGGGAAACCTATACTAAGATCACAACAGGTCTACTCTGCGAACGGAGTGCTACATACAAATAGCGATAACAATTCAACGGGGAATTTTATCTGCCCAATTTGTAGTAAGAGAATTTCTACTAAAGGAAATTTGAAAGTACATTTGGAAACTCATCGACCCAAGGGAAAATATGGCTGTGATATATGCGGCAGAATGTGAGTATATAATGAAATTGATATAATATTTTTTAATCTGCATATTTAGAATGAATGAATGTTCATAAAATCAATTTAAACCATATTGAACATTTCCTTTTTGAAATAGATACTCTATTCAATCTGAGATCATCATCAATTTCATTGAATATTATATTATATTAATGTATTATGTAATTAATTCTAGAGAAATTGAAAATTTCAGAAATAATTGTAAACCCTTTTTGTTCCAGTTTCAAAACACAGTCTAACTTGTTTCGTCACAAGGAGTATCACGGGGGTATACAATTTCCATGTAAAGTTTGCGGTAGAGTTTATCCAACAAATTCAACGCTCCGTGCTCACAGTATTACTCATTCAGATCTAAGGCCTCACGCTTGTCCATTATGTGACAAAACTTTCAAGAGAAATCAAGATCTGAAATTTCATATAAATCAACATACTGGTGCCAGGCCTTATCAGTGCCCATATTGTCCAAAAGCATTCGCTAGCTCTGGCAATTGCTTTTCTCATCGGAAGAGAATGCATCCGCGAGAAGTACACCGGGATCGACAAAGAGCCGCGGATCTGATGAGATGAACCTCGGAGGATCAGTTCGAGGAATGGGGTGAATAAAGAGAAGGAGAATTACGATAACAAGAGGCACGTATGACTTTAGGTATATCATGTTCAAGTATGTTCTCTAGGAATTCATGAATATTTGACTTTTAGAGTATGTGGTGCTAAACATCTTATCATTATAGAATTTTTCATTTTCATCGTTTGTTTGACGAATGATAATATTGTATCGGAGATAAAATTTACTCGTTTTTTCTTTTCACGGTGAAAAAATATGCATTATTATTTTATATGAGTAATTTCCATGAGTGTGAAAATATAAAAAAGGTTTTCTTTTTCCTTTTAGGCATGACCAGATTTGTTGATATCCAAATTTATAAACAAATACAGTATGTAGTTATACAAATGTCGATTTTTGTATTATACATAGAGATAAAAGGAATCTGTATAATTTTAGAGAGCAAAGGAATCATAGTTTCTGTATTATGTTAGATATAAAAATCTGGATATCATCAATGTATGTACGTGTAATGTAATCAAAGGATATCAATTCTTATGCCAAATTTAGTTGGAGTGCAATACTTATATGATGAGTACTCTGGGCGTGCCTATGATGATTAATATAAGAAAGAAACTTCGTTGCATAGAATGCAATTGATTTAATCCGCAATCGGATTATCGAATAAAACTTAAATCGTGTTAAGTAGAATCCTAGTCATGTTTTAAACACAATTTAGATAGTTAGAGATATACGATACATTATTTTGTCTATGTGTAGGTTTAAGTAAAATTGGGTAGATCAAGTTGCGTAGGATATGTAAGAAAAGTGATTTTATACACGTACACAAGCTATACATATTAACAAATTGCCAAATGTCATTTGCAATTAGCAATTTAAAGTTTGTGACAATTTAATAGGTATGATAAATATCTAATTCAGTGTTGAGACTGTATACGAAAATTTTGTGTCAAATTAGGGTGAAGAAAATAGTAGGTATATAGTTACCGCGTAACTTACTTTGATTCCATGTCACAATAAGTAAATTTAGATACATGCATATATTATTTAGTATTAATATTTAAGAAAAAGAAAATTAAAGGGCCTAGTTAGAATCATAATACAACTCGTACCATTATTCTTATAAGAACAAAAAAATTATATTAATAAATGTTAAATGAAGTCTGAATAGTGTTAGGAAAACAATTTTTTGGATAGAAATTTGTGTACTGTAGTAATATACATATTATAGTACGTGCTTCCGTGCAATATACATACGTTTTTAATTTAATTATAATAGCAAGTGGAAACATAATTTACATTCAATAATAATCAATGAAACTGGTGCGTAATTATATTAATTAAATTCAGAGTAGTGCCATATTAGTTTATTAATAAATTGTAACAAATAGACACTCGTTTTTACAGCCTACACAAAATACATACTACATATACCTATACCTATAAAGGTACAATATTTTACGATTTTGTTTTGCACAAGCCACTAATTTATCACAAATTTGATGCCTCGAAAACTGGATAAGATTTTTTAGTCACTAACAAAGAAAGATCAAGCATATTTTATCATCAACCGGGGTCGCAATATCAGACGAAATATACCTAGTACCTACTCTTGAAATAGCAGAACAAGTGAGTCATTTGCTGCAGGAATATTTTGAATTGATTTAGAGTTTTGATACATGAATTCAACTTACTGCATCCCTGATAATATACGACAATTCAAAGAGTGGGTAATCTGAAAATTCTCACTTTTAGAAATGCATAGTACACTGTGAACAATGACTTTCCTTTTCATTTTCATAGAATATAATATATCATATATTATTTATAAGTCATGTGAATACAAACGTGTGAAGAAATTATAAAGAAAAAAAGTTTTCACATTTTTAATACGAATTTTAATGACTATGAAAAAAACAACTTAAGTTTATTCAAATTGTTATTGCAGCATTTGGCCCAATTACAGATACAACAAAGCGAAAATACCATAACTTGTTTTTCGTTTAGTGGGTTTTACACTGTTAATTATTAAACAAGTCGGGAGAAGGATAAACGTTTTACCTTCTAAGTGAGTAATTTAATTAATCAATGATCAGTGATAACAAGGATCAGCGATTTTCAAAGTGTGATACACGCTCCTTGATGTGAAGCTATATTGAAACATGTATTTCCAAAGATCTAATTCATGGTACAGCCAAATGTTTTAGATATTAATGACTGTCTGTCTCTAATCTCTAATAAATTTTACAAGATAAAATTGAACATTTTCAAGATCGTGAAAAAGTGAGGATTATTTTACTAACTTTAGAAGAGTGAATAACTAACAGATTCCTTCCCTGCACTTGTAAGACATATTTTAAGTACGTATTCTAGTGGAAGCTGTAAAGGAAATGTAGAGTCAAGGTGTAAGATGAAATTATACATGCTGGATATACAAAAATAAATCATTATACTGTATATACTATATATATTAGAAGTCAAGTACATAGTTATATATAGTTTTTACTTTTCTTCTTATATAGAAGTATTTTTCACCTTTCACTTCGATATTATCGACCTTGCAATCCTTTATTAATTAATTAACATTTTATATATCAATCTCTGATTTTATGCCCCTTCAAATTTTTATTAAATATTTTGTTTCATAAGTCCAGAATTTTTCATACTATAAAAAGTGCAACTCCTTTTATGTTGTATTAATTATAAATCGTAAGACATATATTATATCTCTTATCACAGACTGAGGAATTTATTTATTTATTAATTACTTTGTTTAAAATACACGTGAGTATTTTATTTCAAGGCTGCGTCATCTTTACGAAAATAAGAATGATCATTGCGAAATAAATGTAGGTGCGTGAAAGGTGGGGATATACATATATATTTATTATAGTATAGAATGGTGCGGATTCGTCGTCGTAATTGCATTCTCCGTGATTTCATATATATATATTTTTTTATTAATGCGATAAACTGGGATATATGAAATTGAATAAATATTTTTAATATATATTTGAATGAATAAAAATAAGAATTGATAACTCGGAAATAAACATTTGATTACAAATTTCAATTGGTTTAACAATCTGGCCTGTAATTAGGATCGGAAATACTTGTTTTGCAGATTTTCCAAAGATACGATTTGAACGATAGCGAACGAAAGAACACTCTAATATATTTTCTTTTCATAGAACTTCATATAGCGCATATTTTAATGATCTATAGATCATTCTTAAGTTAGAAATTGCGAAATACAAAGTTCTCTTCAATGTCAGAAAAGATCATGAAGATTCTGAAGAGAATTTATGAAATTGTTTGGAAATTTTTAATCTTTCTGATTCGGGTGACACTGAAAATTTCTAAATTCAAATATCGCGTGTGTTGGCGTTTTTTTTTTTTTTTTTTTTTTTTTTTTTTCAAATTTTCGCAAACCGTAGTTAGAGAGCAATAAAAAAATGTTCACTGGAATTATTTTCTCTGGAATTAGTGAAAATATTGAATTCGAAAATTTGGAAAAAAAAAAAATCAGCAAAAAATGAGCATATGGTTATAAGCTGTAAAAAAAAAAAACTCTAATCTCTCTTGAATTTGACACGAAATTTCAAGCTTAATCCAAGTGCTTGATAAATATCGGTAATGTCAATAGGAAACAGGAAATTTAATAATCGCTCATATGATAGCGTGTGAAACATCCGGATACTCCCATATGTTACAACTTACAATCCCTAACGCATTGTATTTGAAAAATCTCATACTTTGACTTTGGCTTATATGTAGATATGAAAGTCCCCGTAATCGGACGGTCTAGACACATTGTAGATAAAAAAAAAAAAAAAAAAAATGAATCCGGCCTTGTTTATTCATAATTTCAACATATTGAAAACAGTCTTTAAAATTGCGATACAATATTCCATTACAGTCGGCAGATCCCGTAGTAGTATGCCGAATGAAGTTTCCCTGTTTTATATTTAATGTTTGCTATAGAACCTGAAAAAACGTCACGTGAAACCTTGTGTCGAGAATCACACGTTCTAAGGTGTAATCATATCATTATAAAATAATTCTAACATCAAACTTGATGACCATATAATAGAAAAAAAGTTTGACTGCATACTACGTCGCGTCGCAGCTTATACATTGTTCGAAGCTGCATAGTAAGGTGAGAATAAATATTTAATCTTGAATTCGTAACTGATAGCCGTTAGCTTATTATCATTATATCTTTACGCAAATAATGTATAAATATAATATAAATCGTCGCTTCGCGAAACATATATACATATTGCAATGATCGTGAATTTGGATATGCCGCGTAATCTTGAGTTCTGTATAAATTGTTCAACAATCAGCTAAATAAAACTCTAAAACAATGACGCGATCGATTATAACATAAATTGCATACATGTATATATAAGATACCTATCATTGATGAGTTTCTATTTTCAACAAATTCATGACTTAACACTTCGTGATGAGCGACTGATAGTTCCTGATACGAAAGAACATATCGTGAGTAATCAGTATAATTTCGAAATCTACAATTGCTTCGTGTTATCTTTAGAAAAAAAAAAAAAAAACTGAATTTCTAAAATGTCATAGTTTCGTTATACCGCGAGAGCAAATCGAATTCGTAATATAGGTATATACATATTATTAGATGTATGGTATAGTATGTCTACATGTTTGCTAAGAATTATTATACCCTACTTTATATACATAGGTATAACAATATATACAGCAAATTTGTCGCAACGTCGTAAATTAACTTGCATGATAGCCTATGTAATATATATTCTAGGCTCCAACTGGATGGTACAAAACGAGTATATTATCGTGTCTGAATAATTTATTAATCATATTATTACAAGAATGAACATAGAATTTCCTTTACTCATATTATATATATAAATCATAAGAATTATAAATCTCAATATGCTCGCAGATTCAAGTGAAATAATGTCTACTTTTAAGTTTTTCATAATAATTACTTAAATCGTTCAAACATTCATTGTAACATATAATCTATGGTTACAACCGATGAATTCCGTGCATTAGCTGTATACTGGACATCGAGCTGAGTCTCCTTTCTGTATCGTGATATGAAATAAAACTTTGGGAATCCCAAAACGACACCGCAAACCGCGCGAAAACGTAGATCAGTAAACAGGGGATTCCCACAGTGAGAACGGGGCGTTGGTATATTGCATACGTTGTATATATCGCTCAGCCAGTTGAGTGATCCTCGCAGATATACTTCAACCCTTGTGTTGCATGCTTGTACAACGTTCCTTATACTTTGTCTTACGCCGATATATAATATAATATATATAATATAATATAATAATCGAACTGTAATCCACTAAAACTTGATTACGGTTTGGGCAGGATCAAATACGCGCATATCTTTACGAAGAGTATATATATACAATAATGCAGCCGGCAGCTAGGTAATATATTCCTACCTATTTACTTCTATAATCATCAATCATATGAATCGAAGAATTTTAAGGCATATATTTAAAGAATGGCGAGATAAATTCAATTATCTTTTACCACCGCATATTATATATAGTGCACACGAATACTATTATAGTAGTCTAGAATAGATTGTATATGGCAGAGATGACTGATCTGCGAGTGGAATTGTTGGATTTAATTTTCTTTACAATATATTCGATACGCGGCAAGGATACGCGTATATAAATCCAGCCGATGTCATGTTAATCGACTATTATTATTGTGTAATGATTCGACTACTATAGATAATATTATAGGACTTGAAGAGTTGATATATCTTGACCGGATGATCGCGCGTCGTTGAATAATATACGTATAATATGCTTGCTGCAATCCTACACATGTAGTATTTCTGCATATATAGAGCTATACGTACGGTATGACTCACACGTGAAAATAGACTTATACCCCAATATAACTATCACGCCAATTCAGTGATCGAAATTATAATATATGCATGTACAGTAGACCGGTTCAAAAAAATCGACTATTATTTTTTTTTCAATTTTCGCATTGATATACTTTCGGGGGGGGGGGGGGGGGGGGGGGGGGGGAAGATGCGTGTTAAAAGCGGAGCGATTTAGAGGTCGCTCATCGCGGATTTCTATTTTCCATTTAAATAGCATTAGGAATTTTATTTTTTTTTCTTCAGAATTTCATAGCTCACAAGCCAATAAACAAATCCAAATGACTCTTACATATTTTGATAGGGGATTGAACACTCTAAAAAATGTATCTATCATTGTGAAAAAAAAATCACAAAAAAAAAAAATAGTTAACTCAATTATAAATTGAACTTTGAGCTTGAATAACATTGGAAGGAGTCAATTTATCAAAAAATGATAAGAGAAACTTTTTGTAGAGTGTTCAATTTCCTATAAAAATATTTATGAGTCATTTGGATTTGTTCATTGGTTTGTGAGCTACAAAATTATAAAAAAAAAAAAAAAAAAATTTCCTATATGCTATTCAAATGGAAAATAGAAATCCGCGATGAGCGACCTCTAAATCTTAATATTAAGAGCTCCGCTTTTAACAGGCATCTTTTTTCAGCCCCCCGAAAGTATTTCAATGCGTAAATTGAAAAAAAAAAAAAAAAAAGAATAGTCGATTTTTTTGAACCAGTCTAATGTAACGCAGTGCGTGGTACCGCGTACTTGTAAGAAAGATTAGTTAAGGTTGATTATTTTTGCTTTGTGTTACAAAGTTGTTTTCAGTTATATATAATCAGGACATAGAAATGAATATTAAAAATTAAGCTCAATTAATATGATGATAAGATAATTTATTAAACGACGTTGCGCATATTAACTAATAGCAATTCTTCTTGTGGCCATATCTTTTAGAGATAAAATATATTCAATGCGCCAATGTATAAATGCAATAGGATCAGTATTTCATTATATAATCGTATCGGCATTTTTTTTTTTCGCATCCAATCTCTTCCCGATTTGAATTTATAGAACATATAACGCGATTAGCTTATATTTATACGCATATACGTAAATCCACAATGCCACGATTTAATTTTTTACTGTTTTATAATACAGTTTTAGGTATTTTTTTTTTTTTTTTTTTTAGGTATTTTTTATGTAGAAATAATTCTGATTGTGGATTGCAGCTAATCTTCGGGAAATTTTCGGATCTATATAGATAGTGCAATAACGTCTTTCCGTGTATGTATATAAATTATACGTAAAGGAATGGCAATTCTTTTTAAATTTAATCAAGTTTAAGAAAAATGTAGAACAAATATTCTGATGAATTCGATAGTATGCACCGTTGTTATAACTCATATGATAGCGAGACATTGAGCCTTGACCAATTACTCGAGCTGTGGCTATATAGTGTTTACTTATACTGCGTTATTACGTTATTACTGCGGACTATCGTGCTGCGCGTGCTCTTGTATACTCTAATACGCAATATCTTGATAATGAATCTTAATTTTATTTCCGTTATAATTTTTGTTTGTATATAAGAATATAAAGTTGAATTAAAAAAAAAAAAAAAAAAAAAAAAAAAAGGTAAGGAAACTAATTCATTCTAGTTTTCTCGTGTTATTATATATTCCATACGTATATATACTATACAACAAATTGTAAAATGACGTCAATCAAATCGGAATAAATAATTATATTCTATTTGATTCTGATCCAAAATCAATTACGCATGAGAAATGATCGCTATAGTATCATTTAACGATGATTGAATCAATATTTGAAGTTCAGGTAGTAGGATACGATGTATTTGTATACATATGTATAGTTATTCTTAAGAGATCCGTAATCGTTATATTAAATTGTTTCAATTCTCAACGCGTCATGATTGAATAACTTCGCGGAATTATTATTTTAATATATTATCAAAACTACGATTTCTAAAATTTGAAATTTCTGTTCAAAAACGGGTTAGCACGTTTATAATTAGCTATATTTAAAGCTATAATAAAACTTGTATTATCTTATCTCTAAACAAAGAGCTTATAATTACACGTGTATTGGGATTCTTTTGCATCATAGATTGTCATTTACGCATAAGCCTTCTCTATATACATTATCGTAATAATATGCATTTGTCTTTTAATATAATTCATGCATTCGTATACACAGCGAATATATATCTGATAACCAAGTTGTTTTTATTTTTTATTTATTATTTTTTGTCTTGCTGTAAAAAAAAAACTTAGATTCTTATATAATTCTAAAGTAGTAATTTAAAAAATATTTCATATTCTCCGACAAGAGCGGAAAAAAAAAAAAAGAAAAAAAAAAAAAAAAATTATTCGAATCTAGTAATAAATGCGACTCGCTCTTCATTGGTTGGCGAAACTGGCAGTCCCTTTTAAAACAGAGATCGTCCAAATGTATATCGCCATGTAGCAGACCCTATAGCATATTGTAGTTACTATACTTTAATGTATAGTAAGTGTATGGTTTCGAAAACGGGGTCTGCCATCTTCTAACGAATACTTCACGACCAATCAGAATTAACACATTCGGTTGTCAGAATCTGTTTTATATAGGGACTATAGTAGTAGAGTCAGACTAGTCACTAGTCTGAACGTTGATCAACGTCCTTCAAACGTTCCTATCGATTGTGGGGACTCAGGGACGTATATATCTTCGCCTGATGTTAAATAATGTTAGTTTGGTTCTAGCTGCTCGCGGGTGATTAGCTGTGTCTCAACTTAATTGATCAAGTAATATAATATTTCAAGTTTTATTCATTTATTATAGTGAATACGGAAGTATGTCAGCCGACAAAGACACGTCGTGGGGACGAACGCGGCAAAATGGGGTAGTTCAACCACTACTTACTGGTATGTCTTACGAAATGTAAATAATTATAAAACCGTAATTAAAATCGTATCACGATCGTCAGTCTAACCTCAAATTTTAAACTCACGAATCAATTCGACAATAAACCTTCACAGTCATTCGTTATTTGTGAACAAAATTTCGCGATGTGACAATCGATGAAATGTTATCATTCTTAACTTGTATTTTTTTTTTTTTTTTATTTCTCACTTAGAAATAAATCACCTGAAATTTTTTTTTTTTTTTTTTTTTTCCACTTGTTTACATTGAAATCATAATGAAAAAAAAAACTTGAATAAATGTGAATTGTCATGTCATGTTGATATTGTGATAATATTCGATAATCAAGATATCAATTTTGTCGAATTAAATATTTGAATTGCTTTCCCGCCTACACTAATATTTCGTCAGCTACGTAATAGTTGCATGTATGTATTATTCAAATTTGAATATCACGTGATACTTAATTGTGTTTATCTTATTACCGCTGTTATAATTCATAATTATTCTATGAAAATTTAATTATTATTCGAAAAGTTTTTTTCTCTTTTTTTTTTCTTTCTTTTTTTTTTTTTTTCTTTTCCTCGTAGTATCTTAAATAACAATCATTACCGTTTGCATGAAATAACGAGTTATGATATACTACATCATTTCTATTTGTAACTAATGACGAAAAATTCGGGACACATACTTGTCAGAACCGAATTTTTTTATGAACACACTGTTTATGTTTCTGACAACAAAGTTCACAAATTACATTCTACACTTAACACAATATTTTACCTATCAATAACAATTCAATATCAAATCAATAATCACTTAATGAGACAAAATTTCGCACTGTTTGATTAACACAATTCACTCTGTATTTACTGTTATTTTTGTTGTTTTTTATCACAAATATCTAATCTATGTATATATCTAATGTTATCCGTGATGCAAGAATTACATAATGATTTATACCCGTTGTTTATCTCTAAGAATTTGTAATGTCTACAATTTTTTATGTTATCTATTACATACACAAGGCATATGATAAATATATCAGTGAATTATTTGTCATTTTATTATTGCCAAAAATATCTAAACATTATATTCTATTGCTACATCATCCAGGCACGGTTTAAATTTTCTACTGTATAACATCAACTAATTTTTTTTCTTTTTTTTTTTTTCCTACAAACTCATAAACGCATAGTATTTAGATATCAATAGATTTTTTCTTTCAACATATTATCATGACCCGGAATCAGTCTAATCATATAAAACATAACATATCTGTACTTAATTCTTGTTGTTTAACAAAAAGCAGCAATACTATATCTCTTTTCAATGATTAAATATTCTCAACTTATTTGGTCGCTTATCCTTTTTGTTATCTGGAAAAACGACTAAAACCTACTTTAACATCAATTGAATGACCATCAAAATACGTAAAATCCTAATTCTTCATTCTTCCAATATATTCTTATAGATTAAAAATGTGTTGGATATATATTCTTCGATCTATGATAACTAGAGACTAGAGTTTTTACTACTTTTAGTTTGAAACTTAGATACTGTAGATCCAGGGACTAAAAGCAATGTTCTTGCACCACGTCGGGTCATTTTCATTTTCATCGTATGAGTATAGTGCTATAACATGTGATTATATAAATTGAATATTTTTTGCTCACTTTCTCTTTGGAACTTGGAAAGTGTACAGGAAAGGTTGTTAGGGAGGTGTTAAAATGCGAATCAGAATAATGTTTTATTCTTTGGCTATACCCACCACAAATTTCCTCAATATAGTTTTTTTCCTCAATATAGTTAGTTTTTTCCTCAATATGCTGTTGTGAGAAAACTGGAAAAATCCCTGTTTTTCTTCCTTCTTAGATTTCTACATTGTACATATTCCTACTTAAGGAAAAACTGCAATACTAAAAACTTCGGATATCATGTTGCAAGCTAGATATAATAGTAACTGCACTATACAGACTATACTTCAATGAGGCAAAACTTATTCAATATTTGAATCAAGCTGATTAAATACATGTGTACATGCTTCATATTTCACATTAAATCGACGATGCGATCGAACAAAAATGCGTCACCTGTTTAAAAAAATTACAAATAAGTAAAATAATAAACACATAAATATTACGCATGTTTTAGATTTATATCAAATCACAATGGCCTTTGCTTATTGGAAGAGCGGTAAGGTGCCGGATCGTGCAGTGTTTGATCTATTCTTTCGTAAAAATCCATTCCAAGGAGAGTTCACAATTTTTGCTGGACTTGCCGAGTGTCTAATGTTCCTGGAAAAGTTTCACTATTCAGAAAGTGGTACGAAGTCTTTTGTAAATTTTTTGAATAACAAAGCTGTGTAAGCTATCTTACAAACCAATATACATATGAATTGACTCGATTTAGACATTGAATACTTGAAGTCAACCCTACCGGCTACTGTAGAACCGGAATTCTATGAGTACTTGAAGAACCTCACTGCTAAAGATATCACTTTGTATGCTATCGAAGAAGGATCAGTTGTATTTCCAAGGTAGCCACGAAACTCTTAAAAGTATAACGTATTTCATTTAACATCTACATCTCTTTTTTCCTTTCTTTCATAAGTTTCTTGGCTTTCCAGAGTACCATTGATTAGAATTGAAGGGCCTTTAATAATGGTCCAACTATTAGAAACAACACTATTAACATTGGTTAATTACGCAAGTTTGATGGCAACTAATGCTGCTAGATATCGAATGGTTGCTGGTAAAAACGTATCCTTGTTAGAATTTGGACTGCGAAGAGCGCAAGGACCTGATGGTGGATTGAGTGCTTCAAAATACAGCTATATTGGTATGTTACTTCGTGATGAACTAGCTCGAATAATTGATAGATTTACAAACTTTGCATGTCTCTTGGTGATGGTATCTACTTCGTACCTTTCGACTCACACATCAACTAATCGCTCTGTTCTAACTATAACAATGGCCTTGTCATATGTATACACCTACACATATATATTATATAATAGTATCTAAGAAACTAAAATTCCAACTAAGATGGAATAAAGTTAAGTTAACTCTGGTAAAATACCGCAGTGTCCTAATTTGAAACTAATTATCTTTATATATATTTTATATATATATATGTATATATGTATGTCTCTAATGCCTTTGTGTCATGCAATTTCAACTATTACTGTTAGATAATCTACTATGCATACAATTTCTAACTTTGGTAAATATAATTGGGTTCAAGTATTCGCGTTTTAATGAGGAAAGTTTTTGAGGGCATATTTTTGTATAGTATCCGGTAATAATTTGTGTTCAAAGTATACATTGTTCACTCGCGACTAATACGTGTGTATAAATATACATAGATGAATGCATTCATAAATAAGTCAAAAATTACTCGGACAAATGTTAAAAAGATATTATTTACTGTGTTTGACTTTATACCTCGAAACTATGATCACTATCAGGGGTAATTAAATAGTAGATAGTTTTTAGAAATACATTTCTTAGATACTGGGACCATATCTTAATGTCAAATCTGTTTGTCTTCTTTACATTTTATCCACAGTTCTTTAAATTTATATACTTTTTTTGTTCATTTCCTTAAAAATGTGTTTTCTCATGAAATAAGAATATTCCTGATAAATTCACAAGCTTTTAGAACTAGAATTAGTAAACAGTTTTGATTTCAATATCAGTTTCTGGGGAGTGACTCATTTCATTTTCTGAATTAGAAAGGAAACCAGATAATTACAGTCTATGAAACTAGTTCGTGAAATAGTAAACATATGTATTCAAATTCATTGCAATTAAGATAATTCATATTCTTTAAAATAAGTTTCATTATAAAAACTGGAATTCTTTTCAACCCCAAATCTACGTTTGCCGGAATAATTTTATAGAATTTACAAAGGATAAAGCAATTTACTGTAAATGTGTTCACTGCCGTGCGTGAGTAGTTGATTGACTATGCTGCGGACAGGCTAGGTGTCTGGTACCATCACACCACAGGTCGTGGATGCCAAACAATTTCGTCAAAACTAAAATCAATATGAAGTTCCATTCAGTACCAGTAGGTATCATCTTTGTAATGTGTTACAAGTTTAGGGTCTGCGCTTATATACCATGTCCCTATCTTTTATATGATTCATCATGTGCCAACACGCTCCTACACTCTATTTTAATTTAGTTTGCCTTTTGTAGTTATACATCGATTGCTAGATTCTTTAAATAAAAATAGTCATCCGTCGTTATTCTCTCCTTAAATAAATATCTATTCATTTGAAATGCAAAATTTAGCATATTATGAAATTCAGACATTATTGAATTAACAGTCTCGCCCCAAAATTATGCGGCCTATTATTTGAACCGAATCCAAACTTGAGTTGTACAAAGTTCACTCGAATGGTATTTTATTTTGTAACTTATAGAATATGCTTGAAGAGTGCAACACTAATTTATTCGATGAATGAAATTATGATTCTTAGACACCGTGTGACTCTGTATTTATAATACTACTGTTTAGGTGGTTTCGATGGGACAAGCAATGTGTTAGCTGGAAAATTATTTGGAATACCAGTAAAAGGGACACACGCGCATGCATACATTACTTCCTTTACTGGTGTGGAAGACTTACAAAATAGAGTAAGTGTAATCAATCCGAATTGACCATGTAAAACTGAATCATCTCAATATTGATAAGTAATCATTTTCTAATGTTAATAATGACTAATTACGATATTTCGAATATCGTTTAAAATAATAGCATCCTTTAAGTACAGGAAAAATCTTTTGATGAGTGATAAAAAGGAAGAAGTATCCTCATCTCTTGTTATATTTTTTTTCAGACACTGGTACACAAATGTACGGGTGTGCCTTATGATCTTTTGGCTCTTGCTTACGATTTTCGCGACTCGATTGCATCTGAGCTCGGAGCCTTAGTGTCTGAGGCCTCAGATGGAGAGCTAGCGGCCTTGATAAGCTTTGCAATTGCTTTTCCAGACGGATTTATGGCCCTAGTAGACACGTACGATGTTAAGAGGTATTTTTAAGCTATGCACTGTAACCCAACACTTGCTTGTGGTGACTATTAGTTTGTATTATTAAATTGGCACATTGCACAATTCAAATTGGTACTTAAAATTATATAAAAGTTGCATTGTACCTATTGGTATTTTTTTTACAATTTTCAATTGATATAAACAAATACAGCATATCCAAAAAATTATTACCACGGATGCTGCTTGTTACATTTTATTACCGTTAAAGAAATCAGTGTTTTTCCAAGCATGAAAGCATTAATTATTTATTTTTCAATACTTACAAATCTCATTATTTACTTTGTCATATAATTGATGATTACATTGCATTCAACGATAAAAATGTTATCATTATTTTTGCAACTATAGAGTAGCAGACCAATCATAATCTAGATAATCTGCCCCTTAAATGTATGCATAGCGTATGTCAAACACTCGATACATTTTCATTTTTCAAATAATTAGATTCTCAAATTGCTCAGCATGTTAAATCAAATAGTTATCTCTGATAGTAAGCAGTAATCTTTTTTCCCTATTAGATTTGATGCATATTATAATCATTAGAAGCCCTGTAATAAATTTTTTTATGCCTGAACGTAATTATGCGAATGATTATAATAACAATGATAATAATAATAATAATAATAATAATAATAATAATAATGATAATAATAATAATAATGAGGACAAGAAAGTCTCATCTTTAAATCCACAATAGAATAAATTTAAGTTGATTACTCAAAAATGTTTGCACAAGCACATAGTTGTCGGCATGTGCACTGGCAGTAGCCTAACAAGAGTGTGTTTGTAGCATAGAAGCATCGGCCAAACGACAGGCGCACGTAGCAAGTCTAAATGTAAAGCCTAAACTTCTAACTAACGGACTTGCTTACGGAGCAAATAAGTCAGTGCTAAACGGTGGGAGAAATGGCCCGCTAATATCAGATCCTACAACGTTTCGGAACAATGGCTGTTTAAAGAGAGGTGAATTGGGCGAGCTCTATGTGAGGTACGAATCCGCGCTGATTGTCTGTTCTTTTCAAATACAAGAGTGATTACTTTTGTTAGTACAACCCATACGATATATCTTTTGACATCAAATTAAACTTATTTATTTACAAATGAACAAAATCCATTAAAACTTGAGGAGTAACAAAGTTTATGAATTTATAATTAATCCAGTCATTCCAACTTGAATATTTGACAATGTGTTATCGTGCGGTGCTATTCGTAAGTCTTGACATCGAACTTGGATAAAAAGTTCATAACAACAAATCCAAATTTGATATGTGTTGTATTGAGATATAATTTTATCGTTGTTATCAGTTACGTACTGAATTATTGATTCCTAATGAGTAATGAATAACTACCAAGCAGAAGAAGAATGCAATCAGAATTGACATCGATGGCTGTAAAAAAGATTTTGATTTCATTAATAATTGAAAGATGGACATTTTTAGTAATGAGATATTTGTTCATGGACACACGTGTTAGTAGGGGTTGTACTAGTGAACTATTATGCTAGTAAATTACGAAGTAAAACACTTTTTTTCAACAGACAAATATAATGTTTCATCATATCACTCCATTCACGCAGCATGAAGTTATAGAATAGGCAAATTTGACGGGGTTTCATTTAACATAAAGCTTTATGTGTTTTTCGTAAAAACATGGTTGTAAATGTTCGACCTTATCTAGTGCCTTCCCAAGTTCAGCCCCTGCGAAAAATAAAATAAAAGATTTTTGTCATTAGTTAATAATTCCTTACGGTTTTTAGCTCGGTTTTGATCTTGGTTTTTACATTATTAAAGAAACTAGCATAATCCCTTAAATACAGATTCTCATTGATCTATCAATTCAAGTATTAGTACTACACATAAAAATCATGAACTACTTATCAATGCTTCATTTCTAAGACTCAAAACTTTTTATGCGTTGATAAAAATTTACCGTCGAACTCCATATTATTATAACTATGGATGCATGTTCTTTCTTCATGTGTGTGTAAAACTTTTCTCACTGTGTGCATTGTACACGTGCATAGTATCGTGTGTCATATAAGAATTTTGTCACAGGCAGAACTGTGTTGCATTTGAATAATGGGGTAATCAACACCTTGTCAACATCTTGAAATAATATCGGAGAATTTCTTGGTTTTTCAACACTAGTGAGCATAGATTATCAAATTACACGTACGCTATCATATTTTCTTGTCATTCTTAGGCACGCGATAAATAAATAAATGCTAAAACTTTTGCATGGCTTGGATAGATATAGCTTTGTATTAAAGTCACATTTGCTTCTTAAGGAAAACATCAAGTCAAATAAATTGCGCTAGCATTTGTAGAAGTCAAGGTTCGAACTTTCACCATTACCAATTTGATTGATGCATGTTTAGGATCATGGATTTGATTATTTTGCTGACTCAAGATATTTTCTAAATTAGGAGTGGACTGCTGAACTTTTGCGCTGTAGCATTAGCGCTATCTGAGTTGGAATATCGAGCTGTTGGCATTCGTATTGACAGCGGTGACTTGGCCTATTTAAGTACCACTGCAAGAGAAGTTTTCGAAAAAATTGCACTCAAATACAATTTACCATGGTTCGCAAAGCTCACAATCGTTGCCTCAAATGATATCAATGAAGAGACTATACTGAGCTTAAACGAACAGGTGATTGCAGCCATCTATTATATATAATAAAAATAATGATTCATTGAGATATTTACGTTTGTCTAAAGAAACACTGGGGGTACAATAATTTGTTGGAACACCTAATTATGTATTTCAGGGTCACAAGATCGACTGTTTTGGAATCGGTACGCATTTGGTAACATGTCAAAGGCAACCAGCATTGGGATGTGTCTATAAAATGGTGGAAATAAATGACTTGCCTAGAATAAAGCTCAGTCAGGATGTTGGCAAAGTAACAATGCCGGGTAAAAAGAATGCATATAGATTGTATGGTGCTGATGGACATGCTCTAATAGATTTGTTACAAAGATCCATAGAGGATCCGCCGCAAGTGGGACAGAAAGTTCTGTGCAGACATCCATTCCAAGAGTCTAAAAGGGCATACGTTATTCCAACACGTGTAGAATCACTCTACAAGGTAACGTTTATGAAAGTGTATGATAAATTTCAGTTGACAATGTGACCAGGACGAATATAATTAAATATGCATTCAGATTAACGTTATAATTATAATTTTTTAATTCATAGGTATACTGGGAGAATGGCAAAGTGTGTAATCCATTAGCAACGCTGGAGGAAACTAGAAACAGAGTACAAGTTTCCTTGAAAACATTACGTAACGATCACAGAAGAAATCTAAATCCGACACCTTACAAGGTAGTTTAGATAAGCTCACAAACTAATAATATACGTTGGATCGGCTTGAACGATGAAATATTTTATGATAATTTGTTTATTTAAAAATGTTCATTTTCATTATTTACAGGTTGCAGTTAGCGATGATTTGTACAACTTTATACATGATTTATGGCTACAAAATGCACCAATTGGAGAACTTTCATAGGGATATGAAAAGCTGTTCAGCGCTAAATGACTGAAGATTAAACCTTGAGACTTATTCTCTATGAAATCATTCTTGTATTAATTATTATTGATACGAAAGGAATGTGGTTCAGTATATGGAATACCTGTTTGTGATTGATTATGATGCTGTGAGCATGGGTGTGGTGCTTTTTAAAAAATTATATCGATTATTGATATTGCTCAGTTTATACTGATATGGCAAAAAGAAATCGATACTTTTCGAACGAGAAACGTTAGTAATTGTAACGGAGTTAAAATTTTCACCTCCAAAAAAAAATGGTCAGATTATTATGTATCATACATCATGTATATAATGAAGATAATTAGTAAGTCGTTTATAATTAAGTAAAGTACAGAGTCCTAATTATAATTATATAACAGAGCATAAACACAAGTGACAAACTTTAAATTATGCTATTAAAGGTACAAAATTAAAGTGCACATATTATAAATATAAATATACTTAGAGATATAAGAATGTTAACAATATTCTATTTCATATTATATACCTACAAGTGAATATTGAACAGAAATCATTGTTTTACAGAACGATAAAAATTATATGTGTTTTGACTACCAAGTCTCAATTATATTCATCAATTCTTATTTACGATTTCAACACTGTTGTCAGAGTATAGCATCAGTGGTATATTATATCGAGGTCATTTATTTCATTGTAAGCAGTGATCCTAACGATTTGAATATAGTATGTAGAAAACAACTTGTTGGTAATAAGCTTAACGGCGATTTACTGTCGAAATATAATACACTGATTACTATTTAGGGAATAGCAGAGTATATTTAGGGTGTTTTAGATCAAAAAATATAACTATTAGAATTTCCATTATCAATATGGGTATATACTACGATTATAATATTATACTATTTTTGAACAGAAGACGAACATAATATCACAAATTAACATAAGTCGCACAATATACTATTGAAATATCATAAATTTATACCACACAAGTGTATTTAACACTTTATAGTATATCTATTAGTACTGATCGACACGAATTATATTTGTATATTTCTTCTAAAGATGAAAAACTGCTTTTCTCACAATGCATGATGCTTCTATATTCGCTATTTGAGTACAATAACAATACATAGTTAGAAGAAGACGTAGAAAAAGAAGAAAAAATATATTATATAAATAGATATTGAAACCAAAGTTGCCTCAATCAAAGAATATCTTCTATTCTAAATAATACAATGAATACAAACGATTAACAGTTATTTATATAACTTTGAACACCCTGTATATACATGCATATTATACAATTGATAATGATTTATATTATACTATATATTACACAGACCATAGCGTATATAGTATGTCAAGTTTTAAATCAATTCAAATACTTCTCAGGTCATACATTCGACATCAATATTGCATTCGGAAAATACGTTTATACTTATTGAAACATAAAAGAAACATGTCATTACTCTGGGAACTATTCAGGTCTAAGATATTTATTTTCACTGCTAAATAGACCAAGTTTATAATATTATAATTCCAAGTTTTCTAACTAGCTTTCAAAGTAGTTTCTTGCCATTGATATCAGAACTATCTTGTGTTGGACTAAAACGAAGATCGTACAGTTATAAATAAATTTTAATCATGTAATAGGATTATAAACCCATTGTCATAGATTGGTGTTTCCTTGAGGCCTAAATTGTAACGAATTTAATGGTGATTCGTAAGCGTAACTATCTTTTACTGAAGAGTGTAAATTATTTCATCTCATTGAGATTTAAGGACTCGGATTTGTTTTTCTCTTTTCTTCATTATTGTTTTTATTTCTATACGATTTATCTAGTCTTTAAATATCATTTATTATAATCTCTCTGGCATCTTTTTTTTTTTTTTTTTTTTTATCAATTTGAAATCTGACGCTGTTAAGTTTTAAGCTGTGTCCTTTGGATTTTAAACTTAGATTTTTAAGGCCTGTGAACTATATTGTAGTTTTATTAGTAACAAACGTGATAATTTAGATTCCTTTTTGAATAATTAGATAAGATGTCAAATCAAAACGTTAGTAGTTTGATACAAAATATAATAACAAATATCTTAATGCACAAGAAAAAAAAATAAATAAATAAATAAAATAATGATCAAACACAAATGTAATTTTCCTAGTGCATATTATTTTACAGATAAATCGAAATGTATTGAGATATATAAAGTATGAATCACATATTATGGAGTAAACAGATGACAAATGGTGCAAATTCAACTAGCTTAAACAAATTTATATCGCGGTTGATTCATCTTTGAGTAATAATTAAAGTTTCATATTATATTCGACTCTATAGAATTTTATGTGACTATAAAAATTGTCATTTTTCATGGGTTTACACCAATTGTACTTCTATTTATTTGGAATAAACTTAATATATATTTTTACAAACCAAGTACTACCGTTTTGTGGTATATAGTCTTTCAGCTTTATAGCGATTGTAATAATTCCGCAAAAGCTTAGTGTACTAAACTTCTTTTAGATCTTACCATACCATGCAGCTTTCACAATTTGATCGCAAGAAAACGAATGAATAGATTGATAATTTAGATGATGTGGTGGGAAATGAATCGAACAAACTATACTATGATAGGCTTTTTGTATGATGATTATTATTTTGATTTGTTGTTGAAAAATTGTTAATATAATATGCTTATAGAAAGAAAATTTTATTACATTATTATCCCCACCGTCTGAATGAAATGTTTATTCTTTAATTAAATAATCTTCCCTTGATCTACAAATCTTTCACAGGAATATTCTTCACTAACTTGAGACAATAATAACTCGTAGACAGAGGCTCTTGAAATTTATCAAAATTAATAGAGTATTCAGAGATAACTATCTATTTTTCTATTTTCAAGATATCTTAGCGTGTTTATAATGAGTTTGCAAGGGGTCACATTAAATACAACTTATTTGTGCTGAATATTTCCTCTGTTTATTAAATAT
Organism: Tenthredo mesomela; assembly: GCA_943736025.1. Classification (NCBI taxonomy): domain Eukaryota; kingdom Metazoa; phylum Arthropoda; class Insecta; order Hymenoptera; family Tenthredinidae; genus Tenthredo; species Tenthredo mesomela. The sequence continues at coordinate 18,086,725 of OX031016.1, read as the reverse complement.
ATTAATAGTTTATACACTGGTAACGAAATATATTTCATAATTTCAATAATATACGAACATCATACTTACATAGTACTTAGGGTATATTATTTTATAAAGGCGTGCAATGTTATTGCATTATATTTATGTAAACATAAATTCATATTTTGTACTACTAAGGGGTAGGAGCCAATGTCAATGAAACTTATTCTGTAAATACTGCATAATTGAACGACTTATTATTAGAGGAATTTGTTGAAAAAAAAAAGAAAAAAAAAATTAAGTCATTTTTGGTTGTGCTACGAAATTTTACAATAGATATCGATAAAACTAATCTTTCTATTTGAATGCTGTTATTGTACATTCTGACAAAGTTTATGAAATTAAAAATAATATACGTTTATTTTTATAGATAGTGCCCCATTATGGAGAGTAATGAAATTCTAGAATGAAGCCATAGCATAGTGACAATGAAAAAGGCAATTATTTTCGAGCCTTGTATAGATATATTATTACGAGATTTTTAATTAGTATAAGTAAACTAGATTCTGAGGAACATTTGAGCTAAAACAAGCAAATGAATCGTAGAAAAATGCACTGCAAAAATATTTATCAGTGAAGAATTTGGCCATATAAATATTGAATTAAAAAATTGTCATCAATTTTACAAAGCTCTTTAAGTTTATTGAACTTAAAATTTGCGAAAATGAGTCTAACAACGTTGTTGTATAAAGTTATATTAATTTGAAGTTGACAAAACAGTTTTGGAGCATTTTTCTATCGTCTCAAGCGCATGTTCAATTTCATCTTTTTCTAAAACTGCAGAGATACAAATTCTCAAGCTTGGTCTAGGCATAGTTATCTCTGTTTCAAGATACACAGGTGTTATAACAGCGATATTATTTTCAATGCACTTATTCGATATCAGATTCAATATTTCAAGTTCATCGGAATGCTCTGATGTATCCCTAAGGTATAAGTGCCTAACTGGAGATTCGGAAGATCCTGATACTTCAAAACATGTTAGTTCTCTAAGTCCAGAATCAAATTGTAGACAATTTTCCTTCAATTTCTCAAAAATCTCAGGCGTACGTTCCATTATTTCAACTGCAGTAGTCGCAGCAGATGTTAAAAACGGTGGTAAAGAAGCTGAGAAACAATATCCAAGACCAGACAATCGCTGATGTTCAATAATGAACGAAGATCCAACGCAAAAACCTCCAATTGAAGCCACAGCCCAGTCGAGAGATCCTAAAACAACAAACAGACAGTTTAATAAAGGTTCTTGCCAATCATTTCTCCCTTTAGTATAAATCTTCTGTAATTTTAGTACGCATTTACCCATAATCATGTCTATTTCATGTCTGGGAACTCCAAAGTGTTCTGTTACGCCTCTGCCATGTTTGCCAAGAACTCCAAACGAGATTGACTCGTCAACAAAAATTCTCAATTTATATTCTCTGCATAGTTTGACTAAATCTGGCAAAGGGCAGATATCTCCAGTGTTCATGTAAATTCCTTCAACTATTAAGAACCTTCGAGTCTTAGCGGCTTTTTTGGGATTTCGTTTATCTATCTCAGCTTGTTGGGACAATAATTTTTCCAAATCACGCACGTCGTTGTGTTTAAAATATTTTGTGTTCGATCTGGAAGCATCCAAGCCTTTCTGAATAGCAAAATGAACTTTTTCATCAACAAATACCAAATCCCTTCGTTTACAATAAGCCGGTATAGCCGAAGCAATGGTACTAAATCCGTAAGAATAAACAATAGCTTCTTCCATTTCCATAAATTTTGCCAACTGTTCTTCCAAGCTTAAGTGGACATCGACGGTACCATAAAATCCTCGGGGTCCGCATGAACCGACTCCGTATTTCTCAATCGCTGCTATAGCTTTTGACTCTATTTCTGGGGACTCTAAAAAGCCGAGATAATTATGAGTTCCTAAATTAAGACAGTCTTTTCCATCTACTGTAATCCTTTTTCCCACTCTGGATGTAACTTGCTTTGGATTCAGAGCTCGATGATTTTTGTTTTCAATCGGGTTAACTAACGGTTCTGGTTGCCAGTTGAGAATTTTTCTCTCCATTTCGTCATTTGACAATTCTGGTGACTGACTTGTATTGTATCTTCTTTTAATGGTCAGCCATATAACCCAGAGTAGTACAAATGCTCCTAGTAGAATATGGTATTGTGGTATTGTACTCAATAAATCCACTGATTCAAGGAATATGAATTTTGACGACATTTTACTGTGGTTTTAGTCGATTTTTTCACTTATAGAATCTCACTTACTGAGTGACTACTAGTCTGCAATGCACTACTGGCTTGAGTGATTACTCAACGTTAGTTATCAATTTAACTTGAGCGTTAATCAATTGGTTTATGAAATTGTTATACTTATCACTCAGAAACGTGCTTGTTCACTTCAGGAATGTGACGTGAGCTCTAGGGCGTTTTAAAATTGGTTCATTGCCAATAGTTAGGATGGCGCCACTTTGTGAATACGATTTTGGCGCTGTCTTACAAGATGTTTAAAGATCTACAGATTGATGACGTAGTAGGGCTCCGTTATGCTCTAAGGGCTCCGTATACTTAGCAGGCAAATAAATTTAATTTAATTTTCTATGGATGCAATCGTTTCGGAATCGTTTGAGAAAGTATAGGAATATTTTTTTATGGTTTAGGAAATGACAATTTGTTTGTTAATAATATGGTTAGCAGGCATGATTCACAAAAACGAAAAATCTCTCCAATGAACTCGAAATTATTTGGGAAACACGTCTTCAATGTTTTTAACATTTGGGAAATTTTATTTGATTTTATAAAAATCATGAAAATTGTATGCTTTTATGAGTCTAAAATCATTCGTTGCACAAGGTGACAACATGCGACCGCGAGATGGCGATACCATTTAATAGCACCTGTCACAGGGTCAGTGACCTCAGTGGCCCTCGTGGCGTCGAAGAGTACGCATGGGTAAGGCTACCAGATCTGAACGAGTGCAATGCAGAACACCGCCATTACACCCCCCCCCCCCCCCCCCGCCTCCCGCCCCCCCCCCCGCCGGTAATGCATGGACACAATCATTTAGTTCCTTTGTTTTTTTATTTAACACAATAAAATGACGTTACAATTATAAATTAAGTTTTGCAAACAAGAAGACTTAAACAGTCGAATGAGTGATTTATCGCCTGGTTTACGCAGCGCCGTAACTTAACTTCATTTAAGGATTGACCAATCGGGAGGTTCGATTCACCTGGCGCGTGGCTAAACCAGCCTCCTGATTCGTCAATCCTCAAATTAAGTTGAGTTACGGTGCTGCGTCAACCAGGCATTATATGTTTTGAAACAAATTGAAACGAACCCGCACATAATCCAGGACAATGCAGGACAATTCCTATAAATACAGTACGAATTCGGGGTGTGAAAAAATCCAGGACACTTAGCTCAAATCCAGGACTGTCCTGCCTAATCCAGTACGTCTGGTAGCCTTACGCATGGGGTTGCGTTAGCGAGACTCGATAGAAATATTCCGAACGCAATAATATTATAACACTCGTCCTTCTTTGTAAAATTAATTATATTAAGATTATTAAGTAGGATCTTATTGTAATACGGACGAAGTTTATTTTATGATACCTTTTATGCCAGGAACCAAATAAAGATTCTCGAACAATTTATATTTGATATTTATTCTTAAGAATCAATTATAATTTACAAATTCCACCGAACTTTGACGATGAATACGATTATATCAATGCTGCAGCAATAAATTCTTAAATATATGAATGATGAATTGCTTTTTTATTTCACACTTTCCCCTTCTTGCAATTATTCATTATACCTTATTATATATCCTTATTATAAAAAAAATATGCCCCTGATTTAAGGCAATTTTAATTTGTAATCATACGAATGGCATGCGGGTTGCATATGACAAGGCGCATCATTCTCGTCTTAGCGAAATTCTAAGTCGAAAAATGCTCCTGGTATCAAGAGAGCATCTAACCCGAGAAGGTGTGCTGACATTTTTGGAGGGGGAAAAGAATAGTTTATCGATATAGCCATGCATACACTGCTTCATGCACGTCCCTATAGTTTATTATACTAGCTATTTTTATGATTTTGAAAATTTTATCTCGAAAAATACTCCTGGTATCAGGAGAACATCTGACCCGAGGAGGTGTTCTGAAATTTTTGGTGGGGGAAAGGAGTAGTGTATCGATACATGCATGCATACGCTGCTTCATGCACGTCGTTATATCGTTTATTGTACTAGCTATTTTGACGATTTTACAAATTTTAACTCGAAAAATACTCCTGGTATCAGGAGAACATCTGACCCGAGGAGGTGTGCTAAAATTTTTTGGAGCGGGAAAAAGTAGTGTATCGATACATGCATGCATACACTGCTTCATGCACGTCGCTATATAGTTTATTATACTAGCTATTTTGACGATTTTACAAATTTTAACTCGAAAAATACTCCTGGTATCAGGAGAACATCTGACCCGAGGAGGTGTTCTGAAATTTTTGGCGGGGGAGAGGAGTAGTGTATCGATACATGCATGCATACGCTGCTTCATGCACGTCGTTATATCGTTTATTGTACTAGCTATTTTGACGATTTTACAAATTTTAACTCGAAAAATACTCCTGGTATCAGGAGAACATCTGACCCGAGGAGGTGTGCTAAAATTTTTTGGAGCGGGAAAAAGTAGTGTATCGATACATGCATGCATACACTGCTTCATGCACGTCGCTATATAGTTTATTATACTAGCTATTTTGACGATTTTACAAATTTTAACTCGAAAAATACTCCTGGTATCAGGAGAACATCTGACCCGAGGAGGTGTTCTGAAATTTTTGGCGGGGGAGAGGAGTAGTGTATCGATACATGCATGCATACGCTGCTTCATGCACGTCGTTATATCGTTTATTGTACTAGCTATTTTGACGATTTTACAAATTTTAACTCGGAAAATACTCCTGGTATCAGGAGAACATCTGACCCGAGGAGGTGTGCTAAAATTTTTTGGAGGGGGAAAAAGTAGTGTATCGATACATGCATGCATACACTGCTTCATGCACGTCCCTATAGTTTATTATACTAGCTATTTTGACGATTTTACAAATTTTAACTCGAAAAATACTCCTGGTATCAGGAGAACATCTGACCCGAGGAGGTGTGCTAAAATTTTTTGGAGGGGGAAAAAGTAGTGTATCGATACATGCATGCATACACTGCTTCATGCACGTCCCCATAGTTTATTATACTAGCTATTTTGACAATTTTACAAATTTTAACTCGAAAAATACTCCTGGTATCAGGAGAACATCTGACCCGAGGAGGTGTGCTAAAATTTTTTGGAGGGGGAAAAAGTAGTGTATCGATACATGCATGCATACACTGCTTCATGCACGTCCCTATAGTTTATTATACTAGCTATTTTGACGATTTTACAAATTTTAACTCGAAAAATACTCCTGGTATCAGGCGAACATCTGACCCAAGGAGGTGTTCTGAAATTTTTGGTGGGGGAAAGGAATAGTGTATATATGTATACGTGTTTTCATGTATACGTTGTTATATGGGATGATTATTACTAGCGTTTTCAGGAGTTGGACAAATTTTAGGTCAAATTTCAAATGATTTGTCTCCCGCTAATTTGATACCTGAAATAAAGAGTCACAAGGAGGGGATACTGGAAAATAACGAAGCAATCGATTATCATTGGTATGTCTGGAAATTTATTGTTGTAACATCGGTACAATATTACTTATATATATATTCAAAGTGATGTATATAATATTTCTCAAAAATAAATATGTATATTGTATACATTCAGTTTAATAATGGTAATTGTTATTGGACACAAATCTATTGTTAGGTCATTGCCAGGCGAGGCTTGTGGCGTCACCGGGTGCGAGACTGATTTGCGGAGCCAATATACAATTTTTCATTCACCCGCAATCACCAAGAAATCATTTTCTGAATGATTCCGATTTCCGCCGATGATTCAATATATTTTAATTAAAATGACGCGCGTAAAATATACGCTAAATATGCAATTATGAAAACTGAGTAGTTTGAGATACTCACTATTGGTGAGACTTATAGGAAAGGTAATAAATTTTATTAGTTACATGGGTAATTTAATGCGGACTTAGATTTTACGATTTCCAATTGATTCAAGAGCGCGAACATATATTCATACATATACATAATACACATTAATTGGAGATTATTACATTGGCGGCGATTTGCACTGATGACAGTTTTCCATTTTCTGATTAAATTCTTCTATTTGTAATGTCATTTCGAAGAAACTATACATGTCGTGAATATTTCTTGTCGCTGTGCGAAGTATTTCTTGCGGGGATTTACCAGGCGCTGAAATAATCAGGGGTTCAATTAATTATCTCGTTCAGTTTCTCGTTATTCATATAATACATTTATCGCAATAGAAATAGTTTCAAAGAAAATCACCTATCACAAGATGCGCGGAGAGAGCAGTTTTATCTAAAGAAAGTGCCCATATGCGTAAATTATGTACTTTGAGAACACCTTCAATTTGCATAAATGTATTTTCCACTTGTGAATAGTCTAGACCAGCTGGTATTCCTTCCATAAGTACATTGATCGTATCTTTCATAATTGCCATTGTTGTGATCAGGACCAGGGCAGAGAAGAAGAAAGTGCAAATAGGATCGACAATACTCCACTCGGGCTGAAATTTCATTCCGTTCAATTAGACTCAACGAAATTAACTATCAATCGACCAGTCGATTGAATTCAATTGAAAAAGATACAAGTTTCAATACTTTTGCGATTGGATTGTGGATGAATTCGTAACTCTACCTTATAATAAATAACGATTGCAGCAATAAAGACTCCAAGGCTCTGAATAAAATCACCAATAACGTGAATTAGAGCTGCTCGAACATTAATATTAACTTCATGACCATGGCCATGTGCTTCGCCGTTTTCCACACTTTTGTGACCATGGCCATGACCGTGATCTCTTCCACTGGCTCCACCATGACTATGGCCATGTTGGTGTAGAGTTAATCCCATACTGTTAGATAAAAATGGCATATATACGCAATTATGATATTACTCTGAATCAAGTGATAATTATTACCAATAATTTATTATGCGAAGCATAGTTTTTCGAATCTGTACTCTGTAAGAAATAATCATTATTGTAAATATTACTGAGTATGCACTAACACGAGATTTACCGCAACTCCAACTGCAGATGTAATCAACATGACCGTTGCATTGATTTCAAAATCTTTGTGGATTAGTCTCTGCACAGCCATGTATATCAGTATACCCGTTACCACCCAAATCATCAGAACGGATGTTAGCGCTCCAATAACCTGATAGTTTATGATGATTAATTATAGATATCATTGTTATTCAAGGCGTGTACTCTGATTTTATAATAATATTCCATCATTGTATTTAAATATAGATGTGCCACACACCTCTGCGCGGTACCATCCAAAAGGCATTTTTCTAGTTGCTGGCCTGCTGGCAACCCATATTGAAAATAAAGATATCATAAAAGATGCGAAATCTGTGAGCAGATGTGCTGCGTCTGTTGCAATAGCGAGGCTACTTGATAATACACCCCCTGTATGAAACCAGGAAATTTCATTACATTTTCAGGGACATAAATTATTTGAAGATTTTTTTTTTTCAATTCTTAGAATTCTTGCCTATCGTGCAATTAATAATTTTTTTATCAGAATTGTGCTCTGTGATTATGCTTGTATGGATTTACTCCGATTATTTACAAGGAATTTATTTACCTATAATTTCACCGATCATGAAAAGGACGCATAGAATACTTGCGATAATCAATTTTCTCCGTGCTTTCTTATCAATTTTTTCATTTCGTTCCCGATGACAGTGGTCTTCGACTAAAACAGTTGTGTATGTGTTTATTGAAGACTAGAACTAAACTTTAATATTCACTCAGCTAAGTTGTAATATACCTTGAGTTTTGAATTGCTAAAATTCATTTTTTCAAACTCACGGAATGATGGACTACGCTGATATTCAGGGATCGCATTATTTTCAATTGGAGAACTTTTTACGATCGTGCAACATCCAGATAGTTTTCCATGAACACAAAATATCACCTTTTTTCCGGAACTCTCCGGTTCATCCGAATCGTTGTTATTCGGTGGTAGACTTGTTCCATATCCAAATGCAGCATTATCTTTAAACCTATAGATGAAGAATGGAATAAAAAGTAAAACCGGCAGTTCTAAACGTTGTCTTTCTGGCAAGTGATCAGCGAATTAAAATCTACTGTCCTAATTCCATGTTGGAACTATTCATCAATATCATACTCCAATCTTGGAATGAAATATGTCAGAAATAATAACAAGACCTGCATTGCTAATATAGATAGAATATAGATTCTACGAATTCGATAGATACTGCAAGAAAAATAAATATAATCTCGAGTAATACCCGTTAGGAGTTGGTAAACAGAGTTTTATACACGTAAAGTTTTGCAGTAGTCCTATTTTATTTTTCATTAATAATATATATATATCTACTGTAGCTAGAAGACGCTAATTTTTTTTCAATTTCAAATAAATTATTATCGGATTTGCAAGTTTTTTTTTGTACGAATTTCCTTTTCAATTGGAGTATGACGTATAACGTTCAAATGGTTTATTGGAGAGATATGATCATTTACTCCTATAATCAATATTTACTCTGTATAGTGCGCGATTAATTAACGGTGTGCATTATAAGAGGATAAATTTAACACGGAAAAAGAAGAATAATTAATGTGTATAAGAAAATATGTAACGTTTGTATGGCTGTTATATAATTCCGGAAAGTATTAATTATACCTAAAGCAGAAAAATTAATAATTTCATTTTTGATAATAGTATATATAGGTACGCATCCATTTTATATCTGATTCGATGTCACATATTCAACGCTCAACGTATGTATGTTCGATTCTTTCAATAGTGAGGGTCAATCATAACTATATAGAAGCTTGATTGAGCTTGATATTGTAAGAACGCTGCTAATCCACGTGATATTAGATATTAGATATACACTTCACACCTCGGTCATCACTGGCTTACGATTTATGTTGTAACTGCAGTTTAAGCGACTAATATCGTCTGGAAAGAAACTCATAGAAAAATAACCACGTTAAACGATGGAATCGAATCGAATTCAATTCAATTAAATTGAATGTTCTTTAATCGTGTTGAGTTTTTAATTTCCAGAAAAATCTTCAAACTTTTTTTTTTCAAACCAACACTACATCGGGCAGATTTTTACTGATCAAAAACTCCGATTTCCAAAACTCAGTCGATTATGTGTATATTGTATAGTATTAAGTATAAAGAAAGACTTGTCGTGTAGGTTCAGTAATTTTACGAAATTGGACCAAAATTGCAATTACAAATTGTCTTATTGTTAATTTATTAAATTATCACCAATGCACGAGTCTGTAAAAAAAAAAAAAAAAAAAAAAATTCTTCAGTGTATAATAACGCGGATTGGGATCCGATAGTAAACATTCCAGCGTGGATTAATACGCAGACCGACAACAGGTGCGCGATACCAAGTATGAATAAAACTTTCAGAAGCTTAAATCAACAGTATGATTGAAAAAAAAAAAAAAAAAAAGGCCACTGTAACTCACAACTTGATCTTTTCCTCCTCGACCATGTTTTCCATTGAACACTACTATTGCGGAGTAAAGTCACTTGTAGCGAGACAGTGCCTTAAAGTTATTTGTTAATGCCCCACGGTTACCGTGCACACGTTACTAGTTAAATAAATAAAGCTTGGTCTTCTTCCCATGTCATATAGTAGTACTCGAGGAGCGCTGTTCAAAACTGCTGTCCGTTCCTACCAGATATCTTCTCAAGATATCACCCACGTTTATTACTATGCCACTGCTTTACGTCGTTATCGCTCGTGAGCTGGATCATAGTGTATATATACATAATACATATTATGGTGCACGTGTATTTTCATAGACGTGGATTCAATCGATATTTATCAATTTTTTCAGAATATCGGAATTTTCAAATTTATTTTCATTTCTTTATACTTTTACGATTTTATTTTATTAACGCATCATCTATCATCGATATAATGATTTTGTCGAGATTGATCTATGATGATGTCAGACACGTGTATTATTATACAGGATCATTAAGATTGTACACCAACTCGTTTATCAGGTGAACTACGTTATTTGAGCTGACGAATAACTTTGAGATTACTAATCAGCGATAAAAGATATTATACAGTAGAACTGATACGAGGTTATTGAATTATACAAAGAAATTCTCGTTATTAATGCTTTTTTTTCGGCAAATAACATGACGGTATTATAGCTTCAATTCCATGAAGGTTTCTTCGATTCAGATAGAAAAAAAAAAAAAAAAAACAAACTACATTTTGTAGTAACAGCGATCTTTAGCCTGGGTCACGTTTCGTATCGATTGAATTATTATCGATCAGTAAAAATGAAATTATCCGAGTCAGGGACATTGCGGAGTTGGGAAATTGTATCGGTTGTTTATTATCTAATGTCTGAAATCTCACGGATCAACAATGATTTCCTTGGAATTGATCACCAAATGGAAACCTCATGCTATTTATATATATATACAGATTTGATCTAATTAAAATAATTAAATATATCTCGAAACTAAACGTCACACTGAGCCAAAAAAAAACTTGATTCAAGAAAATGCATAATTGATGGCTCCTTAGAGAATATTTACTAGTCTCAAAAATTATTTTTTTACTTCAAGTTCACAATTACTCTAAACAAGTACGCGTACTTGTTTAGAGTAATTGTGAACTTGAAGTAAAAAAATAATTTTTGAGACTAGTAAATATTCTCTAAGGAGCCATCAATTATGCATTTTCTTGAATCAAGTTTTTTTTTGGCTCAGTGCAATAATTAAGTTTCTCAATGCAATATAAAAATGACAAAACCTTCCCGGATCTCATCTAGTAAGTTAAGAAATTAGTTACATAAAAATTTGCTCTGAATCGCTATCACTTATCTACAGGCACTTTCACCATTTACTCGGTGCAAAAAAAACAAAAAAAAAAAAAAAAAAAAACCTTTATGCATAAAGCGAAACCACATCTTGCACCATATTAGAGGCAATCAGCCGAATACACAAAGAGTTCGATCCGCGATTAATTTTCTAATTAATTTCAAGTTGAAACGAAAATATGGACGCCATAATATTTAATTAAAATTTTTTTAGTCGTACGTAACTAATCGTAAGTTGTACTACATTATACATGCAGCGTTACATTTGTGGGCGAAACACCTGTTCATCATCATGAACGTGACCTCTAAAACCTGGATGTACGTTCAATCTGTACATTTTTTTCACTAGCAATTTATTTAAAAACCTCAAAATTAATACGCCTGATTTTTCGAGATTTTTCAGACATAAAAAATCAATTTCCCTTTGATTTCTTTCTACGGTCATATAGACACGATAGACCTTTATACATCCATGTATCATTTTTTTTCAAATAAATATTCAATGTGGCCATGACGTGCCAACAAACAATCTTGACTTAGTGATCAATGGGAAAAAAAAAAATCCTCCCGTTCAATTTGTTACATTTACGCGGCACCGTACTGAAAAAAATATTCAGGGACATTAGCAATACGTATGGCTGAAATAGTAACATCAAGAAAATATGGCTACTTTGGCCATACGCATGGCTGTTTCAATAAAGTGCTACTTCAGAACAGTCAAATGTTTGCCTAAGATAGACAAAACATGATCTCAAAACAGCCATATTTTCTAGGAGTCACCAGTATGGCTAATATCCCTATATTTTTTTTTTTTTTTCAGTGCGATAGCCCGTTCACGATGAACTTCGTTACTATGACCTCAAATGTAGACGGAAAAATAAATTAGTTCGATTAGGTACCCAAATTCTTGAATTAATGCCGTGCCCGAATTATTTTGTCGCCTGCCATTGGCTAGCAATTCCTGCGCTAGACACTATACTTTTTTGAGTATAAAATATTTGAAAATTATTTAGTCCTTGAGAGGCATCATCTTCTCTCAATGAAATTTACTTATTGTGTACTACCACAATCAATTTTGAAGCCGGACGTTTGCCCTATTTGAAAGGTACTATTTCAAATTTGCCCTACCTACAGGTCTTATTCGTAAATATTTTCGTATCTCTACACAGAATTTCTTAGAAAATTAGTAGATTCGATTATACCTTATCAAACAAATGCGAATAAATATTTTAATACCCTTGTTTAGCGTACGACTAACTTTTTTCCTTTCCTCCGGTTATTAGTGATTTATGAAAATATAATTTTTTTTTTTTTTGATCGCTATATTATATTGAGAACTTAGATTTTCACCAGGAATTTGTATTTAGCTATTGTATTGTAGTTCGCAATGTTTAGGTATTTAAACGCGTTATTTTTGAACGGTGATCCAACGGTAATTGTGAATCTAATAAGTTTGTGCTTCTGTATGAAAATATATTTATTTTGTGTCCCCAAATTCCTAGATTCTATATGACAAAAATTTCGATTTTACCAAATCTTTGCGCGAAATTTTACCAGGATTCCCGGATTCCCAAGATCAGTCGACACCTTCATTTTCATTAATTCTTACCAAACATTCTTATGATTCTATGATTAATTATCTGGATTTACTAAAGTCATATTTTTCTTACATAACGTGTGTTTAAAAATATCAAATTGTGTCTCATGTTGTCCTAACTAATATTAAGTTCAATTAAATTTACTTTGTCAATGGAGTCATGGTATATGGTATGCACAGGTGTACGTTATAGCTGTAAATTTATACCTAACATGCATACATACAATACGTCGATAATAATTTTACTATACGTATAAAAATATGTGACACATATTTGAATGAATAAATAAATTATATAGTAAAAAGTCAAAAAAACATAATGAATTTTGAATTATATAAATAATTTTCAAATATCACTATATACCATTTTTGTCCTGCGACAAACAGAACACATACAACAACCGTTCTATTATTGTTACAATACAATCGTTATTATGACAATGTTCAACAAAAAATTTCGTCTAGTTTTTTTTTTTTTTTTTTTTTTTTTACGACAGAGCTGTCAGTTCGAGTTAATAATTTAGCACCTGTTACGCAACGGCATACGTAAACTACAGGATCCCTTGTATAATTATATACAAATACACAACAAATCACATACCGCAACTTAATTTCAGACGAATGCTTCAAGTATCTATAATACTTAATGAGTTGTTTTATTTTACGTTACGAAATTTTGAACGATAAAATAGACAAAAAATTATTATACTAGTATATGTTTACGTCTAATTTTTAAATAAACTTGGACTTTATAACTCGTCGAAAAATAAATTCGCGATGCATAGAATTGAATGTATAGCAGGTAGGATGATACGATACGGCGCTAATTTATAAACACACAATTATTATATTCGAAGAACTTCATCCATTACGTAGGAAGGCTGTACTTGAAATAAATCAAATCAAATAAAATACAATAAAATAAAATAAAATAAAATAAAATAAAATAAAATAAAATAAAATAAAATAAAATACTAGAATATTAACGTGCGCCTGCAGACTCTGACAAATCTTACGTCAATAATTTCATATAACTTTACCGTTATACTGTTGATCTATTTATAATAATATGTCGAATAATTTAAGGATCGCATGATTTGCAGATTTTCGGTTTTCAAGTTACGGAAACGAATATATCGCGTCACTAATGCCATAAGGTCGTAAGCGCCAAAAAATTATTTTTTGTCTTTTTGGTGGCAAAATCTTTTTCATGCGATATAACATCGTTTGGGCATATCCGCAAAAAAAAATAATTTTTTGGCGCTTACGACCTTATGGCATTAGTGACGCGATATAGTTTTATATATTTACTTGCTGTATACGGTGCTCGTTGTTGATCCATCCATTTTCAAAAATGATGACTATAAAATATCTCGAAACTTTCATAAGTGAGATAAATATTGTATAATATAGGTGTAAAAAAAAATAGTCTATAATGGATTTTGAAACATTGTAAAAATTGACTAATCGCGGACTTGCAAACGCTCTGGGACACGTAAACTGGCTAACTTATCAACAGCGTCTGACTTCTGGCGACCCGGGAAATCTGTCGATTGTATATTGACAGTAGAGGCCAGTGTTTACAGAAATGCAGAAAGATACATACTATATAAAGTGTATACACACTACTACTGCTAACTATTGGGAATAAATATTATGTATTTCGTGACCTACATCGCATTGTTTCTCACCGTTACATAAAGCAATTTCTTTTAAGTTTTTATAGTTATTCTAAGATTACGCATTTAGCGATCATCATATAGAAGCGTAATATTAATCGAGTTTACATTGCAAAAAAGCGATAAATTATTTTCGAACAAAAAAGCTGTTTCGTATTTTCTTAAAATAATATATATCGGATTATATATAGTTAAATTCCTAAATCAATGAATTCACATCGAATATTCCACTCAGATGAATTTCTTTCATAAGAAATAAATAAGTTTATACATATGTATATATATATATATATATACATTTAGATCGAGATCAAAGTTATACTCACGTAAATTGAAGAGCCATATTATCGCGATGGATCGTCACGCGTGTTCATAGAATACTACACCTTATACCTGCTCGTTAAATTGATGAGTTTTAAACTGCCAAATACTTAAAAATTTCTTAAAAGAAAAGAAAAGAAAAGAAAAGAAAGAAAAAAAAAAAAAAAAGTAACGAATCGCACAGTCGAAAAAAAATAGGACGAGGTCTCAGTTGCGATCTGTGAGAAGTAAATATCCTCCCTCCATCAGAAATTGACATGTGTACGACGTGTGTGTACATATACATATCATTAGCTATCATGAGAATAATTTGTAAATTATTCAGTTTCATGAATAAAGTATAGATCAAATGGATATTAATAGAATATACTTAACGCGTTTGAAATAATGTTAATTATTTTTTATAAATGAAATTTTTTATCTGGATGATATTATATACTGATTAGTATTTTGAGGTGCCGCCGATTTATGATTCAGATGATGTTAAATTCATTTTTTTTTTTTTTTTTTTTCAGTCCCTGTTATTTACACATAAAGAAAAGATGAAGAGTAAAAATTATTAGGTACTACTTACAAATGATAAAAGTCTGTGTGTTTCTTCACGCTCATTGAACTATAACGAAATATAGCACTGATCTTAATATCATTCACCCGTGTGAAAGAGTACAATGTATAATAATAATTACATATTCTTATTATCTAGGTATAGACATCTTTGAATATTAGAATTTAAAAATCTTATGTAAAATTTGTCTAGTTTTTAAGTTTTAACACCTTTTGGTACAATGATTTACGCTGTTAATTAAAGAGGCGATATGAGAACTCTGATTTAATCGATGATTTTTAACTTCTAATTATTAGGTATATAAAAAGAAGAAACAGCCTCACACACACACACCTTATGGTAAAAACTTAATATTCACAGTATCACTGGTTTAATTTACAACTCTTCGTGGCTCGGCGTGTCGTCAACGATTTCTGAAAATAAAAGAAAATAATGAATAAACAAGAAAAGCATAATTTTTTCACACTCTAATATTAGTAAAAAAAAAATTAAGGAAATGATTTGAACGAATCACGCATCTATATACTTTCGTATTAAATTCACTACCGCTTATAATGCCAGTGCGAAGCAGACTGATATATAAATGTATGTTATCATTGAAATGTTTGAAGTTAAATATATCATAATATTGTAATATTAAACAACATACCACCTTCTTCTCTTTCTGTTTGCCTATCATCATTTTCTATTTCTTGTTGTAACCTTTTGATTTCTTCATCATATCCGACCCATTCCGGTAATATACGCATAGCGGCTTGTAGTTTAGCTTCTTTTGTCATCGGGTTGTTACACTGTTATGTAAAACATGTTATATCATTATTTATCATATTCAGAAATAACTTATGAACTTTTATACTACTATCACGTCTTATAACGTACATATTGCGAATTGAATAGTATTGATATTATACTTCATGTTCAAGATGAGTAGATAGGTCATCATTTTATTAAAATCTAGTAGATATCAGTTACTCACCAAATCAATAGTTTTAGCATATTTTTTGGAATTGTCATCACACCATGTCTCACACCAGAGCCATTCTTGGGGCAGAGTCTTTATGGCCACTTGATGTATCATATTGTTGGGTAGATCCTAGAAAGTAATAATAGTTAGACATAACAACAGAGAAAAGAAGCGACTTTCTATAATGACCACGAAGAAGATACTGAATTAGTAGAGTCTAATAAATCTGACATGAAATTTTTTCATTTCAAAGACAAAAAAAAAAAAAAATGGGAAAGACAATTCTTTGATATAGAAGTGAAGAAAATTTTAATTCATAGTCTTTCTTCATGAATCATCATTCACTTTATACAGTAGCATTAATTGTTCCTATTCTAATTTTTTCGTTTCAATAATTTTAATCTGTTTATCATTGTTCAATTCTTTACCTGATCGAGATTTGAAAGACTATTAGGATCCTGACTTAGAGCCTGATATTGACCCCTCAGTCTGTCCCCAGCAGCTATACGTCGGAATCGTTTTAAGTCTACAACGTATAAAGCACTGATGTGATAACGTCTTCCTTGGAGATGATTACGCCAATAACCTTGCTGCCAAAATCTGAGAAGAATAGACACAAGATTTGATTGATTAATGTTATAATGTATAATTCAAGTCAAGCAGTTGATGAAAATAAAAATGGATGTAATGAAAATTTCCTTTTCTTTTCTTTTCTTACCTGAATCCATCCATCTCTCTTCTACTCTCACAAAATGGTGTATATGCGTACGGTGCCCCACCGAGATCCAAGTTGGCAAGTTCTTTTAGATCAGCTCTGACGACCTGGTCGTTGCAAAAAATATACGATTAATTAATTTGTTTATTAAATTTTTATCCGTAACATGAGTATAGTTGTTAAATCTTCACCTGATCGGCATCAACGAATATTATTTTCTTCACATCTAAAGGAAATAGTACGTCTAAGAATAGGATTTTGTATCCCCAAATGGTTCTTTGCTTTTCAGTTTGTTGGTGGAGCCAACGAGGCCATTTGTATTGTACCAGCTCGTATTCAAAACCATATTTAGTAGCCATGTGTGGTAAGAAATCCTGTAAAATTTTACCAAAGCTTTAAAGACTAAATCCTAAATTGAATTTAGTAGACCAAAAGGGATACGAATCCACTATTGAAGTTGAAAATTGTTTCTGATGAACAGTTTTGATATAGCAATGGTCTGTTCGTTTATCATGCTTACCTTCAAAGTAGGTGAAAGATAATTTTTCAAGAACCAAAACTTCACAGGTGTCTTAGTATGTTTTATTACACTAAGCATCATTATTTTGATAAATCTCTCGTACAAATGTCCAGAGGCTAGAGAGAAGATGTTCAACTTCTCATCTTTATCATCACCCTCTTCAGCGTTGGTAAACGTCCTGTAAATAACGAATTCGATTAGTGTAAAAAACAAAATTACCAATCATCTAGACAGATTCAACTTTCTAATATGATGATTGATGACTATACTGATTGGTAATGTGTTCGTTAATTTTGAATACTAAATGAGACTTTGAATTGCGTGAAAGATGAATGCTATCAATATTGGGAAAAGTTTTAAGGACAAATGCATAAATTTCTAAACTTTGATCATTATTCTTAGAGACAATATGATATAATCAGTTTTGAGATAGTTTACCTAGATATTGAATTCCAGAGACCAGAGCTTGGTTCATCTTCTGACAAAAGATCGACATTCGTCTTGTCTGGTTTCTTTGAAACTTTCAACTTCAGCACATGGCTACGCAATGAACTGATTACAACTTTCACATCGTTTTCATTCTGAATCACATCTTGCCCGTCAACGCTAGTGATGTCATATATTTCAGCAGATCTTCCTTGTCGTAGGCGTAAAAGCCACTCACCAGGATTTGCTTTTAGCTGGAAATATCCCAGATTAGCCATAACTATAGTGTCAACCATTACCGGCTGATTTTCAGTGCCTAAAGTTATCTGCAATCCTCTAGGTGGATTTCCCATTACAGCTTCAAAACAATGTCCTTCAAGAAGTAGATACTCCAATTCAAACTCACTGTAAATTATATCAATATGTAATCATATATTCAAAGTTATTGGTTTCAAATAAAATTCACAAACAAAGTTTGATAATATGATTATGAATGTGCTTGCCTTTGTATACCAATCGCTACATTGTCCAATTTAATATTATCCAAGTCGTATACACTGCGAACTACTTCGACGAGCCAATTCTCCGGCGCATGAATATGTTGGGTGAGCAATGATGACGTTGGTAATTTATTGAACTTTGCAATTGCCCCAGAAATCTGACCGTCGGATGTAAATTGCAGCTCTGGTTCAAGCACGAATCGATAGAAACTGAAATGATCGATAGATTTATGACGAAACGAGTTAAATTATTCTATTATGCTTTATAGAAGAATAGACATTTTTACCTCTTCAATGGCATATCACTGTTTTTGTCTAAGCAATTTAGGAACACTTTTACATGACAATTCAGAGTTTGTTGCAAGGCAATTAGAATCGGCCCTAATTTTTGTGCCCCACGAGAAACTGGGTCAACAATTGCGGTAAGTTCAAATGCCACGCTATCCGGATCATTTGCAGGTATTTTAATAGCACTGTAAAGATATAAGACAATGATTAGTAGTTGAAAATCAATGAATAATTACAAATAATTAAAGTTGATCATGAAACAAGTCACCCACTGAGTCGAATTTTTTTCAAGCTGTAAAGTTACCTGTGTTCGTCACCATGGAATGGAACATCGAATCGACTGCGAGTTTGAGGTCTAGGAACTAGAAGTGCGACAATTTTCACAATCATATCAGCTGTGATGTCAGTTTTCTCTGAAATAAAAAAGGTCCAATTTTGTTAAATCGCATATTAGAGCCTAATACTGACAAAGCTATAAGTTAATGCTGAGATAAAACGTTGTGTGATAATGTGTAAGTTTCTTGAACGAAGATTATCTCACCATATTCATCGTCGTCGTCCAACAAGTTGGTCTTGATTAGGGTTTTGAACAATTTATCCCCATAACTATTTTGGCTGAATCTTTCCAAGAGGCCAAAATCTTCGCTAGTAAAATCCTCGTCATCTTCAAATGGACCGATAATACGACCGTTGCATATAACTGCTCTGACTCCACTCGCTAAGTCGAGTGAATTTTGCACATAGTGTTTATGCACTGCCAGTATCGTGGTCTGTTCATCGACTTTCTTAGCCACCTCTTCATTCTAATCAGATTATTTGTATGATAATGTGATATTACTGTATATTTAATTCTTATATCCAGAAAGTAGAATAGAATTATGAACAGAATTCCTAAACTCACTTCAATTTCATAATTACCAGTGGTAATACGAGAAACTATGTCGTCGTGTATAAGTTGAAGTATATATTTCATAGCTTCTTCACTCGGTAATGCGCTCAACGCGGCAAGAGCCACTCTGTTTATGTCGATTGGCGGTTTGTCATCATTTACACTATTTACAATAATACTGATTCTCACATCCGCGTTAGATTTCTAAAAAATGAAGTCAACAATAAATCAAGATAAGAATATTCAACTATACGACGTCAAATTTGTTTCAATTTTCAATCGCTCACCACGTAGTCGAATGCTTCGCGCAGCAATTGTCTTCCAACTGCTAGATTCAGATCAACTATAATCCAAACAGAAAACAAGTGGCGTACAGCATTGCGTCGTGATACATAAACGTAATTCATATGCTCCATTAGCCATGACGAGGTATCCTGCGGACTCCACTTTGTAACGTCCTCAGTTGTAGGTACGCTACCGATCATGTCGAGCCAGTTATGCTTTTCCACTTTTAAAACACGTTCATTGAGTCTATAGGAAATAGAGAAAAAATTAAGAATTGAATTTTTTACTTGCTAAAGCCGAATAAACATAGAAATATATTATTTACTATTAAAAATGTGTTAATATGGACGAATTAGAATATTAGCCGATGTATTTTACCGTGGCATAACATTAGGCTGATTCATAATGTAATCGATGACATCGTCTCCTTCGGTCAACTCGCCTCTGTACACAGCTTTTTGAAAGGGTGGTGTTTGCGTCATAATTGTGGAAAGGACTGCTTCTTCGAACGATTCTGCATTGAGTTGGTTCGACGGCAGAGGTACGCCGTTCAATAGAGCTTGTGGAAATTTTTTAAACCCTGTACGCTTAACAAAATCATTGGCTAAATGACGTCCAACGTCGTACTCAGATTCTTCTCCAAGAATGTAATTTATATCAGCAGACGAATCCCTGGCTTTAATTGCCTTTCTTATCTCGTTCAAATCCGCTCCGTCTTCGTTAATGAAGTATCCCAGCTGTAACATAAGTGTTATTATAATGTATACAAAGAAATAAGAGATGAATGTAACACGAAGTGGCTCACTAAGAGATTAAGAAGTGAGAAAATGAGTTAATCAAATTATAATAAACAAGAGAAACCTACATCTGAAAGGAAGCGCATCGCTTCTTTATGCCCTAGAGATTCAGCAAAGTAGTGATATGCGTTATTAACTGCAACACTAGCATCTGTTTGACCTGTTACGGAAGTGTCGTAGTTAGTGACAAAAACGAAGCCGACTCTGAGCGGAGCAGAGTGTGCATATAGTGATTCGGCTAAGGAAATTAGCGGCATAGCTTCTTTGCTCAGAGGATCGATGATTATCACCTAGAAATCGAATGAGAGAATCAGAATTTAGTAATGGGTAATAAGATTAACGTATTTATTGTTTTCGTTTGTTCAAGTCATTTCTAAGTCAATTTCTATTACGGACCAAGTTATAAAGGTTTCTTCTTATGTTTCTGAGCATTCCAGGAAACGTTGGTCGCAGAAGTTCGGTCAACGAGGGGGACCAACGTTTGTATCGAGAATCGTTTTCAATATCGTTGACCCATATGATGGCTGAGTCTCTAATATCCATGGCAAAATCTTGACTATCTCCGCTTCCGGACATATCCAAAGCCAGTAGCTTGCTCATTTTTTTATTTGTAAATCCTGAAACAAAGATAAATTAAATGTTATTTAGATTTTGAAGACAAAAGGCTTTTCGTATTTAAAATTCGACGCAGAATTGATAGCAGATTCTAGACCTACCAATTTTATGGAGTGACTCCATCACCCGGAGTTCTGCGCGTAAGGATTCTAAGAGAGTTAGTATATCAATAGCTTCTAAATCAAAGAAAAGCCCGTTGACAAATAGAGCTGTATCTGTTGGTTGGATATTCAGATTCGCAGAAAATATCTCTTGGTTTAATTTCATCTCCTTTTTCATATCAGCGTTCACTTTCGTCCTAATTAAAGATTTGGCCTGTAAGATTGAAGTAGGAATCATAAATTAGTGTAAAAGTAAAAACAAACAAATTTGTTTCAGATACAAATTTCAACTTTTGCAGTAAAACAATGCAACGCGAAAGTCACCCTTACCTGCATGGGGAAATTTTGAGCAATATCAGTTAGAGCACCTATTGCCTCTTCGGCAGGTGAGTTCATAATTCTTTCGGCTGCTTGGTGACTCAACTCTTGGAATTGCCAGACTTTGAGTGCTCCAATCTCGTGACTGTTCTCGAGTAAATGTGTATGTAACTGTTCTAGATCAGCTTGCTTGTCTGGGTACAAATTCCTGTGCATCAAAAAATGGATTACATCAGTAGTTTCAATAATCTGATCTTAAGATACTTTTACTCTCTTATTTTACTCCTTTTACTTATTCATATGATATGAACTTTGATGAGAAGAAGCTTAGGGTAATAGACGTACTTCAATATCCCAAAATTAAGCCCATCAATTTCTTCGAGTCCATCGCTTGCAGATTGGGCCTCATTGCCCGAATTATCTTTAATATCAGAGTCATCAGTAGCTTTATATTCCGTAGATTTCATTTGAAGTTCTACTCCATATCCTGATAATCGTAATTTTTTTTCTGATCGATTCTGGAAGAAAAAAACAATATTCAATTAGTAAGCTAATTGAACATTGTTAATTAAATATTTTCGAATTAATACAAACCTTTATGTAATGGCGTAGGACGTAGTCAATCTTTTTTTGCTCTCCTAAAGACTTTAATTTATTATGAAATTCAAAGAACCCTGGTACTCCCATCTGACCATAAAGAATCACCGTTTTATCAGATTGATCTGCGCTGTTGTAATGATGATCTACACTATACGTATCGATTTTAGTATCCACGTGCTGTAAAGTGTGAATATCAATCATTAATGATTCAAGAAATTAAAGCATAAGCATGTATATATAGTAGAATTAATATGAAAAATATCAATTAGTTTCTCATACCTGATTAATCAGGTCTTCTAGTTCTTCTAACGAACAAGACAGCTTTCCACCAATGTCGACAACAAAGTCACATCCCAGACTAGAGATGTCTTTATTCTCTGCCATCTGACTGAACATTTCAACTCTAGCTGAATACGTTCTTAAAGAGAGTCCTAATTTAAGTACAGCTATTTCAGCTGGAGTTAAGAACTTCTCTGCAGCTCCAATGACTACATTGTAGGTATCTTTGTCTGAAGCTGTGAATCAAATTTACATGATATATACATTCGGGTCATAATTTCATGATTTTAAAATACAAGTTAATGTATTATGCGAGTTTTGTTCACCAATAATATTTCAACAAAACTAAATCCCTTTGCCGCCTATCCGTTTCATGGCTTTTTAAAGATTTTCATAGAAGCTAAAGTTAGTCGATAGCTACTGTGTGGATTTCAATTTGATAGAGTCCTTAACTTACCATTTATAATACAAGCCGTGAGACATAAATAATTTTTGCTAAATTGACTCAACTTTCACGTAAAATAAAATAGTGAATGACTTTCCTCATCCTTTTCTTATATCAAGCTTTAAATATTGCTAGTGGCAAACGATGTTGATATTAAAATAATAATTAGAATAACACAGCTTCTTAAACTTCCTTAAAATATGCAAATTAAATTATCGATATGTTTCATGACCGTCTCACCATTAGCAGGCAATAAATGCGAACTGCTTGATATTTCCTCGACAAATCCCCAAAAATAATCCTGGCTTTCATCGCTAAGATACTCAGCTACCTCTAACGAAAGAGGTGTCTCATTCCACTTGGCATCGATCAACGTTGTTACATACTTATTTATCTGTTTATCTCCAGAAATTTGACTCGCATATAATATTAGTGAATATAAAAGTATAAAAGTCCACATCTGTAAACGATCAAACAAAAATATCCTTGTTATGATTATTACTTACAATTATCAATTGAACAAATATACTTATACTATGTTTGTTTTACAACTGTTCACAAGAACTAAGGACAAAGCTGTATTAAATGGCAAATGTTGTTAATCATTTTGTAGAAATATTTTCTAATCTTCAATAACTAATTGAATAAAAATTAAATTTCTAGTCAGATTTAATGTAATTATCTATCTAATACTGCTTCAAGTTTCATTTAATAAGCGACAAAAAATGCGGAAATAATGTTTTCTTAGCCAGGAGGAGACAAGGTCCAGTAGTTTTATAGTTGCATATTTTATACATTGACGTGACTATAATTCAATTTCGGGTTGACTAGTATTTACATTACTATTAAAACGAGCCCATCACATCATGTGAATTTTATCTAATGTTAATGAATTTTGTAACAATATGGAATTGCTTAAAATTTGGTAATTCGTTCCGATCGAACGAAATACATCATTTTTTTTTGTTTTTTTTTTTTTTTTTTTTTTTTTTTTGTTATTTCCCACAGTAAAAAAAGAAAAGTTTTATTGTTTGACGGGGGAAAAAATAAAAAAAAAAAATTAATTTGACAGAGTAAAAATTCATTGATAAATTTACTTTCAAAACGTAATGTACAATAAATGTTTTTTTTTTTTTTTTTTTTTTAACCCTATAAATCGAACAACAAGTTGTCAAGAACGATCGTACGTATTTATTATCGTTAATTATAATTACCTTTGAAAATAAATAAATTTTCCTATTTTATATGTTAAAGAGAATTCATTGATGACAGCAAGCAGCCAATCCATGCAGCGCACGTGTCACCGGGTACCACACAATCACAAAACTTGAAAAAAAAACTAGCCTAATCACCCGCGACCACCTTGCCAATTTCCCAGTAGATATGATCCGTGGCTGTAGTACACATTATAAATCAGCCATTTTAAAAGCGATGAATATTGGTGTTCCGAAAGTCATCGTTATCTTATTACTAGATATGATGGTCATTGCTGTACGGACTAGTCCGCGTATGTTTTTCTGTAACTTTGCGAACGCATGTTTACCGTCAAATTTCGGTACTTCGTAGAGAGTGTGTGAAATGTTGCTGACGGTGGTATTTCAATAAATATATTTTTTATGGTGATTTTTGACTTGCCAAGAAAAAAGAAGAGAAAAAAAAAAAAAAAAAAAAAAAAGTAACGAAAAAATCTTGTGTCTCTAGGGCACGGTTACAAGCAAGTTAATTATTACAAATTTTTTTTGCATTTACATACTATAATTAATCTGTACCGTGCCACGATATAATAAACAATAACTTGGCCGGCTGTGGGGAAACCTTTTTTTTTTTCAACCATGGCTAGCGTTTCGTATCAAATAGCAAATTTGCTGGAAAAGGTAATATACACATTATTATTATTTTTTTTTTATATATATATATATATATATATATTCATATGTATATAAATAACATATATAACTATTTTCACAATTTTTTTTTTTGCAATACGTATAATATCATCTCAACAAAAATCAACCAGTCATGCAAACGAGTTGAACTCGTTGTTCATACTTAACCTATTACTTGACTATATGTATTCAATACCCGAGATTCATTCATTTTTATACGATTTTAAAATATTATACAAACAGCTTCACATCCTAATATATATTCAATATATTTTCCGACAATATTACGACGCATTTTTTATTTATTTTTTTTTATTTTTATCTACATTTAGATACTATCCAAACTTTCAACTACTCCGAATGTAACAAAAGATGAAAAAAAAAATAAAAAAAAAAAAAATGAAAAAAAAAAAAAAAAAATGAAAAAATAATTGAAAAAAAAAAAAAAAAGTACATAATAATATAAGTTTATTAGAATTATTACTTATTTATTGCTTTGAAAAAATATCTAACAGCTTAGAATAAAAATTCATTCATCTATCTGAGTAATTGATACAAGTATCGAACCAACAATATGCTCTCTGCTATTTTTATTGAAACATCCGCTTTTCTTGTTAAAAAAATAATTGAAAGCGATGAACTTTATCAAACATTATAATGCTGCGTAGTATAATATCATCTACAGTATTAATAATTATTGAATTTTATTTCAAACCAGATTAGTACGGGTTCTAAGAAATATGTAAAAAACGTTTTCTTGCGTTTTTCTGATGCTCACATTGTAGGATGCTGAAATATATATCTGATACTTTATCATTGAGATAAGATTCTTTTAACAGCAACTTTTTCTTCAAATTTAATGAACTTCGTTCTTTGATTTGTTATTATAGAATTACTAGCCAGTATTCGATTTGATTAAATATCTTTCTAAACAGATTTCACATTCACTAACGTAAAGAAACTTTATTGTTTCTTGGAAGTATGACCGATCCCATACCAATTCATTAACAGGGTCAATTGATACGGGATTGCGTAATTCTGGGTTGTTTAGTTTCCTATGAACTCCCAGACTGCTTATATACATTCAATATTAGAAAGACATTTTTCATTACAGATGACATCCAGCGATAAGGATTTCAGATTCATGGCAACGAACGATCTCATGACTGAGCTACAGAAAGATAGTATAAAACTTGACGATGATTCAGAACGCAAAGTTGTCAAAATGCTTCTAAAATTGTTAGAGGATAAAAATGGGGAGGTACAGAATCTCGCTGTGAAATGGTTGGTTGATCAGAAAACACGAACTACTCTGCGACATTTTAGAAATTACATTTTCCATACTTCTTAATAATTTAACAAAAATTTCGTTTTTCAAAGTGAAGCGTTGATATCGTAAAAATTTTGTCTAACTTAAGTCAAAACCTGTCTTATTTCCAGTCTGGGCCCTCTAGTCAACAAAGTTAAGGAGTATCAGGTAGAGACCATTGTAGATGCTCTCTGCGGTAACATGGTCTCCGATAAAGAACAACTCAGAGATATATCCAGCATTGGTTTAAAAACTGTTATTTCCGAGCTCCCATTGGGGTCCAGTGCGCTCGCAGCTAACGTTTGTAAGCGAATTACTGGACGCCTAAGCAGTGCTATTGAAAAGGTGAAATACACTTTGAATATTGTAGCAGCGGCGATGTCGTTTTCCAAAAATATCATTACGCAAAGATTTAACATTTTTTTTTTTTTTATTGCACCTCATTCCAGCAAGAAGATGTTTCTGTTCAACTGGAAGCCCTGGATATCCTGGCGGATCTTTTATCACGATTTGGAGCTCTCCTAATAACATTTCATCCAACAATTTTAGCAGCTTTACTACCACAGCTCTCTTCTCCACGTCAGGCAGTAAGGAAGCGTACTATTGTAGCTCTCAGTCATCTCGTCACATCAAGCAACAATCATTTATACAACAAACTTCTTGATCATCTCTTGGACGGACTTACTACTCAAAAAATTAAGAATGTTATCCGAACCTACATACAGTGTATCGCTTCAATCTGGTCAGTAAATTTTCATTTTTTTTCCAGCGATTGAATCATTCGATATGTTATATCATAAATTTCAATAATCATTTACATGTTATTAATTGTTTTAAAATAATTTCAGCCGCCAAGCGGGACACAGATTTGGGGAGCAAATAGAACGGGTGATGCCATTCATCGTACAATACAGTAACGAAGATGATGACGAACTGAGAGAATACTGTCTCCAGGCTTTTGAAGCATTTGTTTATCGCTGTCCCAAAGAAATTACACCTCATATAAACAAAGTAATAGATAATATTTCTATTCGATAATGAACTACTAGATAAACATGAGTCTATTTATTATAATGCAAAAGATAGCATAGACAAATATTTAAAACCATTATCAGAGAATCTGACTAAATAACATTTATGAATAATTTCAGATTATAGAGATTTGTCTGGCTTATATAACTTACGATCCAAACTATAACTACGACGATGATGTGAGTGAACAATCCGACGGGGAATGGGTAGTTATGGAAACTGAAGAGGACGGTGAAGAAGATGCAGAAGATGAATACTCAGATGACGACGATATGAGCTGGAAAGTGCGCAGAGCTGCAGCTAAATGCTTGGAGGCTGTTGTTTCAAGCAGGCGTGAACTGCTTCCTGATTTATACAAAATTGTATCACCAGCTCTCGTCGCCAGATTCAAAGGTTGAATTTTTGGTTTATAATATTTTAACAAGGAGGAAATGATAGCAATTCTTGGTTCAGTCTTCAGTAAGGATATCGAAATTCAAGACATACTCCAATTTGAATGTTCGTTTAATTTCAGAACGGGAGGAAAACGTGAAATCAGACATATTTCATGCCTATATTGCACTGTTGAGGCAAACCAGGCCAGCTACCGGGGTAGCGCTTGATCCTGATTCAATGGAGGAAGAAGAAGGACCAATTTCTCTTCTTCAGCAGCAAGTGCCGATAATAGTAAAAGCAGTACATCGTCAGATGAAAGAGAAAAGCATTAAAACACGACAGGATTGTTTCTCCTTGCTTAAGGAGCTTGTGCTAGTTCTGCCCGGTGCTCTAACAAATCATATCCCTGCGCTGATTCCTGGTATACAATACTCACTTGGGGATAAAAATTCTTCTTCAAATATGAAAATTGACACTCTTGCCTTTGTCCATACTTTGTTGATAACTCATCACGCGGAAGTATTTCATGCTCACATGTCGGTTCTCGCACCACCAGTTATAGCCGCTGTTAGCGATTCTTTTTACAAAATCACAGCCGAAGCTCTTCTAGTCTTACAGCAGTTGGTCCAGGTCATAAGACCCCATGGTAAGTTTCTGGTTTATAAATAAACTGTCGTATCTTCATAACGTGCATTTATGTTATTACTTTTCTACCGGTGGCTGAAAAAAGGCTATAACTTTGATGATTTTTTGATTACAGGTAAATCATGCAATCCAGAATTTGCATCGATCTCTACTGAATTGTACCGATCTACACTGGTACGACTTAGAACGGCAGACATAGATCAGGAGGTCAAAGAACGAGCTATAGCATGTATGGGCCAGATTCTTGCACATCTTGGTGATTCTTTACACAAAGAATTGCCCGTATGCCTTCCGATTTTCCTAGACAGATTGCGCAATGAGATTACACGGCTCACAACAGTCAAAGCATTGACTTGTGTTGCTGCATCACCGCTCAGAGTCGATCTAAAACCTATCATTGTAAGCTTGCAATTTCTTAACTCAGTTTTATGGTTTAATATAATTTGCTTATTCACGTTCAGCTATAGTTTTTACTGTTAAAATTCAAGAAAATCACAAGGCAATTTAAATCTAAATGATTGATTCCGATAATTTTTAATTCACTCACACACCTGATCTATACTTTTGTTCAACAGGAGGAAGCAATCCCGATTCTCGGTTCATTCTTAAGAAAAAACCAGCGAGCATTGAAGCTGTGCTCCCTGTCTTTGCTGGATACGTTAGTGCGTAATTACAGCTCAGCTCTCCACACGGACCTCTTAGATAAGGCAAGTAAAAATTCTTGATTAACACTCGTAATGCAATGATTTTTTATTTTCTAGTATTATACATTGAAGATCGTGAACTAATCTTCTTTCTTGTTTAATAGGTCACAGCAGAATTACCACCCTTGTTGAACGAAGCTGACCTACACATAGCGCAACTGACTCTTACGCTTCTTACCTCCGTTGCTAAGTTGCATCCCGTTGCCTTGACTAGAGTATCGGATAACATTCTTCCAGAAATACTTGGGCTAGTTAAATCGCCGCTTCTTCAAGGTAAATATGAGGACTTGTATTTGTGAAAAGTGTGCAAGTATCACATAAATTACTGTCTTACAAATGTGGTCATCATTTCTAAACGATAAATTAATTCAACTTCAATAAATCCAGGTGCAGCACTAAACTCCATGCTGGAATTCTTCCAAGCTCTGGTTCAGGCGCGGATTCCTGGTCTGGGATACAGAGAACTTTTGTCAATGCTTGTAGCACCGGTCAGTCAGCCTCAGGCTTCGGTATTGCACAAGCAGGCATATCATTCTCTGGCAAAATGTGCAGCTGCTCTTACTATCACATGGCATCAAGAGGCCCAAGGAGTTGTTGAACAGTTTTTGAAGGATGTTCAGAATCCGCATAGCGACTCGCAACACATCTTTGCATTGTTGGTCATCGGAGAGATAGGCAGACACGTGTATGTTTATATTATTTTAGGTAAAGGTAGACAAGTGGTACTGCTTCCGGCTATAAAGTTGAATCTATCATTTTGGGTAATTTGATTATCTATTTGGATAAAATTTTCGATGAACTAGACAATATAAATAAAATGAGCCGGAAGAAGTTGGACTTATTTAGAAGCCAGAAATAGCAGACAAGTAGCGTAGTGTTGAAAGAGCTATCGATTAATTTGATATTATTTATCCCCTAATTTACAGAGATCTAAGCGGAATAAATTCCCTCAAACATGTTATTCTGAATTCGTTCTCTTCTTACTCTGAAGAAGTTAAATCAGCCGCTAGCTACACATTGGGTAATATAGCCATTGGAAACCTGCCAGAATATCTTCCCTTTATTCTTCAAGAGATTGAAGCTCAACCCAAGCGCCAGTACCTCCTTCTGCACTCCCTCAAAGAGGTAAATATGTTTTTTGGAAAAAAACAAAGAAAAAAAAAAGGCATTGTTAATAGTATTTAAAATCGAATAAGTTTCTCATTATGCGACGTTCAATATGCTGTGAAATCTTTTAATTCCTAATCACATCGAATTGGTGTGAAAAAGCCATGAATGAATTAATCGATTCATCTCTTTCACAACAGATTATCACCAGCCAATCGGCTAGTCCATCCGGAGTATCCCACCTTCAGAACTTTGTGCCGTCAATCTGGATGTTGTTGTACAGACATTGCGAGTGCACAGAGGAAGGAACTCGTAACGTAGTAGCCGAGTGTCTTGGAAAGCTGACTCTCATCGATCCTGCAACTCTGTTACCGAGGTTACAGGAATCACTAAAATCATCGTCTGCTTTGATGCGAACTACCACAGTGACGGCTGTGAAATTCACTATTTCAGATCAGGTATGTTGACAATAACTAATATCCATAGTTGCTTAACAGCAGTTATAATTTCTGGGATATTTTCAGCCTCAACAAATCGACCCGATGCTGAAGCAATGCATGGGACACTTCCTGGTTGCTTTAGAGGACCCTGATCTGAATGTTCGAAGGGTTGCCCTCGTGGCTTTCAACTCTGCTGCCCACAACAAACCTAGCTTGATTCGTGATCTTCTGGAATTGGTGCTGCCACAGCTTTACACAGAAACAAAAATCAAAGTATGATGATTGCAATGTTATCAAATTATTAATTTGATAATAATAATGAAATATAATAACTTAATCTCTTCATTTTTATATCATTTCAGAAAGAGTTGATAAGGCAAGTTGAAATGGGGCCATTCAAACATACAGTGGATGATGGTTTGGACTTGAGAAAGGCGGCGTTTGAATGCATGTATACGTTGTTGGATTCTTGCTTGGATCGACTTGATGTTTTTGAATTTTTGAACCACGTTGAAAATGGATTGAGGGATCACTACGATATAAAGATGCTGACGTACCTCATGACCGCACGTCTAGCTCAGCTTTGCCCCACTGCTGTCTTACAAAGTGAGAAATTGACTTCACACGTTTAGATACAAAGCATTTATTTTTTCATTATAGAATAACGAAATTCTAATTTCTAATATTTCCAGGGCTAGAAAGATTAGTCGAACCTTTGAAAATCACCTGTACCATGAAGGTGAAAGCTAACTCTGTGAAACAGGAGTATGAGAAACAAGATGAACTCAAACGATCAGCTCTGAGGGCAGTCGCAGCACTTTTCACAATACCCGATGCTGGTGAGTAAAAAAATTGTTATGGTATTAGATTAGAAGCGTTTCATAGTCTATTTAGGAAATTTCAAACCAGAATGTATAAAAAATAATTTTTATCTACAAATCGTCGTTATATGCGAACTTTTCTGTAATACTATATTGTCAAAATTGATTGATTATCTATGGATATAATTTAATACGATAAAGTTCGTTTACTAATGTAAGTAAACATCGATTCTGATTATGAAAATTTTATGTGTGTGCTCGAAACTAATTTTTATATGTTTGACGATTTATTATTTCAGATAAGAATCCATCTCTGAGTGAGTTTGTGGCTCAGATAAAGGCAACTGCAGAATTGCAGCCATTGTTCGAAGTGATACAAAAGGACTGTACAGGAAGCAACATGAATGAAACTAATATTATGGATCAAAGCTAAAGATTATTGATTTAATTATTATTATTATTATTATTATTATTATCATTTTTTTTTTTTTTTTTTTCTTTTTTTTTTTCGTTTTTCTAACTTATAAATACCGTCGGTTAAGTACTTGTGGTAATATTATTCATAGTTTATTTCTATACGCTATATTTTCATTTATTTCGAATTTAACATAGTTTCAAAGAAATGTGATTTCCTGTAGTGCGTCATGTATAAACTTAAAAATAAATTTACCTTACGGTAAGCATTTTATGATTAAAACCCGTTGTTCACTTTTCATTCATTCATTCATTCCTTCATTCATTCATTTATTCCTCATCATTTTTCATTATCATTTCGAACCAAATCTGAACTAAAGAGAAACAGTAAAGGTAGTAAGTAATCGCTGAAGCGCTAGAATTCATCTGGAAAAGTTATTAGATTTTTGTAATATCAGCATTTCCGTCCAAAACGAATGAAAAAAAAAGAAAAAATAGTGTCTGTTTATTATAATAAAACTCATTATTGAGAAGCAGTACTTGAAACACAATAAAAAATCGCGGCTCGAAATGCTCATAAGACGCAGGCGCATAGTATTCCGTGACGTCAGCGGGTGTAATTCAAACCTGACGTTTTTGGGAACAATCTAATTTAAATTTCAGCTATCCCGATATTATTCTTCCGAATCATCACCTTATTTTAATTACTTTTTCTATTTTATTTTACGACAATTGCCATCCCTTCACTTCAATACGCGATGCGAAGAATCGTTTTTTAAATATTAATTACTGATTGAAAATAATGCTAGAAAAAAATAATTGGAGATTAATTCGATGTACAGATCTCAGACGTGAGAAAAAATGCCAAATATACCTGACTGGGTGCAGCAGTAATGGCTTTATACTATTTCAGTCTTGTCTTTGTTATAATTTGTGATTATTATTTTTTCTTCATTTGCACGGATATTGTACAGCATTGGAAAAATTCTCTCTGAAGACTCGTTGGACAGCTAGTTTATATTCTTTTGCTTTTGATTTACTATGTCAGGATCGTTTATCTTTATAGTTATTTTTAAAAAAATCCTGTGTACTATACTTGCAACCGATAAAATTTCTGCAATTAAAATTTGCCTGCAATTTTTTACAGCTGTATTTAAACGCCTTTAGTCATGGCGTATGTAGTACATCATGGTCTGTTTATCACATGATTCGTCTGGATAATATCAGGATTTTTTTTTTTTTTTTCAACTATAATATACTGTATCGTGATTTTCCAACATTCCAATCCTTTTTCTGCAACGATTTGCTGTCGTTCAAATGCGCTGTAATTTGATCTGAGTTAAAAATAAGAAAATCGGTATATAATATTCGCGAAGTATTTTAAATATATCATTAGAAAAAATTTCAAACTTTATCGGAATTGCAGATTCTGTAAATTAAAACGAAATGTTTAATTCAGTTAATTCAAAAAATGTCCAATCTCAGTGTATAAATGGAAAAGAATTTGATTTGCGAAAAAATGAATCGTATATTCAATTCTTTTTATTTAATTTTATTTCGAAATCTTTAGATAACGAAACAACTAATTCGTCTTACTTGACTAAGATCATTATTCCAATAATCAAAGTTGAGGACATATTAATTACGAATTAGTCTCATTTCAGCTTCACACGGATCGATACGTAGAGGCAATTCACTACTTGTGTATCTAATTCATTGGCAATTTAAATAATGGTACATTGATAACGATTTACAGCATGTATATTGGTGTATCGTAACCCAGTAAGTTCTAAAAAATTTGTCAATTCAATATTATCTTAAAGTTTTCTGATTCAAATTGGAATCAAAAGAATTGAAAGCGATTAATTTTGCGAGGAAAATAAATCTGATTTAATTAAAAATCTTTAAAAAATTTTATATCGAAATATTGTTTATCCTAACTAGAACGTGAAAGGTTTGCAATAAAAAAAAAAATAAAAAAAAATGAATTTAAAAAAAAATTTTTTTTTTTTTTTGTCATTATTGATCCAAAATACGTGGCCATATTTCATAAAAAAAATCATTTCCGACCACATTAGTTTTTTTTTGGATTTGGTGCCCGTTTTGCCCCGCGTTCCCCTACATATCCCACATAAATTGACAAACTGAAAATCTATAGCAATGAAATTCTTTCGCTTATAGAGATGAATAAGATAATACAATACGCTTCTTATATGTAGATGTATGCATTAATACGTTGCCAACAAAAAAATTAAGACTCGCTATGAGGGCGTGACATTATATGGTTTCCATTTCGCTTCACACGGTTCTGCACGTAGGCACTACTGCACTGCTATACAACTTAATTTAAACGCAATCTAGATAATAGTGGATTGATAAGTCTAGTTATATACCGTCACGAGCCAATGTAACTTGAACTGACTGGCAAGATATGTGTAAGTGTCGGCTGGGCAATAGTGGCATTCACAAGTCACAACCCGATCAGGAACCCACACTTTAATTTCACTCTGTCTATCGGAGTATCAGACTATCATACCTCGTATAGTACGCTTTATTACTGTTGAGATTCATGTCTTAACATAGAAAATAAAATACTATAAAATTGCATATATGGTTTTACTAAAACCGCGAAACAATTTTCTCTATTATATTTAAAATATTGAGGTTTCAAAATGCTCCCTGGATCTCAAATTTATTTTCAGTTCTTTGGTCCAAACATTTCTAGCTAAATTATGAAAATAATTAGAAGAGATTCATGTAACTTTTTTCAAAAATCAGTTTAGGCTTTCTCATAGTATAAATTATCTTACGAAAATCGCAAAGTCATACATATTAGACAGCCTATAGAAAATAATTTTCACTGGTATCATATGAGCTCTAAAAAGTGCAAATCCTTACACGAGTCTGCAACTTTTGTGTATTATGAATTGTAAAATTTGAAAATTTTCCGAGATCGTTATATATAGGAGATATTTAATATCAAATTTTGATACGATATCGCAATGAGAAAATAGAGACGCTTGTTCTTATCTATAGCAATCATCGTCAATACTGATCAAAGATATGAATATATAATTACATCCTGTATTACCTTCATTAAAGATAGGCACACAAACGAATGGAGCAATTTATCTCGCTAGATAATTCTATATACACTTCAAGTACTATGTATGTATGTACTTATACAAATGCGATTTATTTGCGCTAATCGGATATGCAAAGGCTGCACGAGATCCGCACCACGTTCTTGACGATATAACGTATTGCACATATATTATGCACAGTATTGTTAATTGTTACGGTCAACGGTCTCATCAGGTCAAAAACACATTTTTCCTAAGTTTAAAACGACGTCAAAGTATCGTCAACGTAATTATTTACGTATATCATAGGTATAACTGTCTAATTTATGATGCTGCTGTTCATAATATGCGATATTTGTGACCCCCAACTATATAATATTCACTCAATATTTATCTGCAGTATTTCTCAGTAAATAATTAAAGAAAATTATCATTATACTAGCTGCAGTCTTGTTACACTTCTGCGACGATATTTAATTCATACACGGAGAAAAGAGTATACTAACTTTTCTCATACTAATATAGTAATGGTTGGATATACTGCAAATATGAGGATCATTCCTATACTTTATACTAAATGTCACCATGCATAATAGAAATATTCCTATATGCATGGTGACATTTGGTATACAGTATAGGAATGATCATCATATTTGCAGTATATCCAACCATTACTATATTAGTATGAGAAAATTTAGTATACTTTTTTCTCCGTGTATATAGTATATGATGCGGGCTTATATACCGTTATATCAAACAATTAATCTTCCGAGTACATAATCACATATACCATGATGACCCGAAAAATGCACTCCGAAAACAAGGGCCAAGTGTTAATTAACGGCTAGAATTAATTATACTTATGCACATGAAACGGTAGTGCAGCGATGGTCTCACAAAGTAAAAAAGATTATTTGAAAATCGAAAAAGAAGGATGATCATTATTCTATAAAATTTTACTGATTTATTTTCATAACGCCTATATACGCCACCCAACTTCAATGATTCAGAAATATATAGGTGATTTTTATAAGAACGGTGATAAACTCTTAATATTTTTACTCAATTCAATTAATCAAGAGATTTTAGGTATATTATGCGCTTTTATGTCTCTCGTTAAATTCAATTATACTATAATTCGCGTCACTAATGCCATAAGGTCGTAAGCGCAAAAAAAAAAAAAAAAAAAAAATTTCATGTTTTTGGTGGCAAAATCTTTTTCGTGTCATATAACATCGTTTGGGCATATCCGTAAAAAAAAAAAAAAAAAAAATTTTTTTTTGGGCTTACGACCTTATGGCATTAGTGTCATTGCAGCACGTGTTACAAATTGTCTGATATTGCAGAAAGTATTGCGTTATATGTTTGCCGTAGTTTTATATTAATTACTAATAACATATAAAACTGTAAACATTAATACGGTATATAGAAAATACATCGCTCTACATAACTTGACTTTGACACACGTGGGATATAAGCGTGGAGGGATAATTAAATTTCTTTATCTCACGTAACTTTATACTCGCTTATATTACTTATTTATGAAAATTTATGAAAATTTGCAAGAATTATGAAAACGGAGACTATAATTAACACCGTGAAGATTTTTTTTAGGCTGTGCTGTTAATTTTTATAATAAATAATGATGAAAGAATTTTTATTATTTTTTTTTTTTTCAAGAAATTTCTAGCGGGTACGCCGTTGGCATAAAGAAGTAATGGTCAGTCGAGCAGATACGGGGCCGAAGCTTGTCTTCCAAGCTCTCAACCCAAGTACAGTCCACTCGGTTTGCTGCTTCTTCGTCACGTAGGCACCTTCGTTCGTTGCAAAAAAACGACTAAACAAACCAACACGTCTTCAAAAACCGTGCAGACATTATATTCTTCGATCATACTCCCCCTTTTTACCATTACAAATTGCATTATGCATCTCTAGAGTAGCTGCAGATGTATATAATGAACGTTTTAGGATCTTATAGCAAAGACCCGAAAAACTAAAATCAGATATAAAGCTGCAGTATAACGCATAAAGATATTATGGTCTACCAATTTCTTTCAACGTTTTAATCTCATCTCCACCACCGTTGTTGCAATAATTTTATACAGATTTCTAGGGTGTATTCAGGCTGAATGATTTGTGGTTTCTCACATGTCACAAGGGACTCGACACGCGTTGAATAACAGAGTTGGTAAATATAATATACTAAATTCTATACGCATCTATATACGCGCGTTAGCTCCAGGCAACTCATATCTCTACCTCCGAGAAGATCCTTTTCACCAGAGAATTCGAGTACATAGGTATACAGTTTTGCGGTGGGAAAAAGGGGCTTCCTGGTCTATAAGTCTGCTTTAAAGAAAAAAGATCATATCGTTAGAAATCCTCAAGTAGTTCTTGCTATAGATGCGTTATTACCGCAGACACTATAAGCCTTTTCTAGAATCCCAACACCACAGGTTGAAGCTGTATAGAACGCAGATGTTGGAGTTGCGTATTGTCCGATACTTTCTGAGTCTATACAAGTAAATTAAACGCTTCAACAAACCCCGATAAGACTTATAAGGCTAACATAGGTGGCAATTGGCAAATTTACTTTGCCACTTTAAAATCGCACACGTAACTTTGCGCTGAAAATAGTATCACTAATTTGTAATGATACCTATTTTCTTCGACGTTATTGATTTTACGGTAAAGTGACTTATTCCATTATGACAGCTGTTTGAGTTGAGAAACATACTAGTAGCTGGCATTCGAGATATTCCTACCCGATCGTTATGCCTAAAAATTTGACCCGGATTGGCCTATCTTTTGTACGAACTATGGGGTGGCCTAAGGCTTAGGCCTGAAGCGCATCTGCGAGGTCTACATGATATGAATATAATGACTACGTACGGGCGATAGTTTACCCGGATTTCTTTTGTTGTTGTTTTGACGATTGCGCAATGATTGAATCAAAAGACGTATAGTCACATATTATAATATAATTATATATAGCAAACGCGGCAGGAAAATTGAGAACGAGGACGAGTTGATTGATTCGCAACGAAGTCCACGGATACTCTTTCTGAGATATGAACATTTATGCCTCTGAGCTTGATTCGTGTGATCAATTTTATCAATTTTTTGAAGTGGCTCGAATGATGGGAAAAAAATGGAACAATCAGGAGTGCCCGTATTAGATAACGAAGCGATTCAAAGCTTTAATTTTAATGGTATTTTTAAGAAACTTGATAAGACTGGGACTTCGTGTTGGATACGCAAGGCTTCAATTTGTTATTTTATATCGTAAAGAATTTCGGGTTGGGTATAACGTGCTCTCCGATGTGAGTAGAGAAGCGAGAGAATCGTGTTACTTTTGGGTCTTATTTTCATTCGTTTTTGCCACACAAGATTCAACCATGATCCCGTTTGGTGATAAGCGCAGTATTTCGAAGAATCGGAGTTGGGGAATCTGCGCGACTCTTTTATCTTATTTTCATTTATAGTCTGCCGAGGGGTCGATTTATAGGAAGTCTGGCAATTTCTTTTCTTTTCGCGGAAAAATTCAACGTTTATATACCTGGGAAGTCCACAGATTGATAAAGAATATGTTATTTCTGTCTTTCACTTAAAAATCGTTCGTGAAAAAAAAAAAAAAAAAAAAAAAACTCAAACAAGTCTCTTTTGGAAAACAAGTTAAATATAAATGGAATGACTAGTCGATATTGAATTAATTCGCATAAAGAATATTGATCAACACTCTTTATCAATCTGTGACTAATAGAAAATTACGGATCAAACGAACTCATAGTTATATAGTTAATTTGCAACAGCTGCGAATCGTTAATTAAAACCGTGATTGTCATACTGTGTAGAAAATTCTTGACCATTCCTTTCGAAATCTCGTTAGGAACGGCCAACCGAACAGTTCTGTGCTTGTATTTTTATTTCATTTTATTTTATTTATTTTAGCAGTGGGGGTCCGCGGGCCGAAAGAGTCAGCTCAAAGAGAAATCGCGATCATGTCAAATAAATTTCATTTTAATATCGCCTCACTTGCTCACAGCTATGTATGTAACAAGCATATCTATACTCGCACAAGTACACTGTTCTCTGCATGAAAAAAATTAATCTCCAATATATGTCTTGAGGGCAGTTGTGCCTATATTTATTTATTATAAGGTGACAGATCGCGTGCGTACAACCGGATCAAAAACCAATATAGAAACCAATATCCAAAAACCGATATTTGTCCGTACTTAGGCGTCTTCATTGCATCTTCTATAACCATAAGAGAAAAGGCTGTAGAATAATACCGACTGTATAAATCTATCAGATCTACGCTTATTAATGAGACAGGTATTTATTATGTGACGTTGGTATCGCATGAACGGTTGCGGTAAATCCGCGTCACTAAAAAGTAAATAAAATCTAAGAATTGCCTCCAAACTGATGGAATGGTTCTATATATGTTATGACGTAGACGATCTTGAAAAGTTGTGTACCGTTTACGTTTTTGAGAATCTTCTACGAACTCCACACATTTATAACTGGTCTTGAGTCATGCAGGCGCCAGTTACACAAACCGCAATAATCGTACTGCCAGGTATCCGCATGTATAATACTATATGTGTTGGTGTTGACTACAGAGCATCGCGCCGTTAGGCAAATATCTGCATGTGTAATTAATTTGCACAATACTTACTCACATGGTACTATATAGTTAAAATCTCATTCAATATCTAATTCTTTTATCTTCTTTTTCAGCATTTTCAAATATCTGAGAACCTAGTTGTAGCTTAGTGATTCACAATATCGAATGTATGGACCGAGGTGTATAATATAATATGAGATATAAATGTTATCATTACCTGTAAAGCATAATTTGATCCCTGTGCCGAAAAAAAAAAAAAAATAATAATGTATACGTGCATGATAACACGTCTCTCTCCCTTTGATGATTTAAAAAATTATCTAAGCGTCTACATACAGGCATTATATGTATATCTGCGAATCTCAATTTGTACAGCCGTTCTCCAATGATGCAGTACCATTTATCTACCTGACGCAATTTGCTCTCAGCTATTGAATCACATATGTTCTTTACCATACAGAGTCTAAATTGAAAAATTAATGATATAGTGGTTGATAACCAAAGCTAGTTATTGAAACTATACCCATACCAATTTCCTGGCTCGAAACATCGCGTATTAAATTTATCGAATGAAATTATAGTGTCTGATATTTCTGCACAGCAGATCTAGTAGGTAAATAATAATCATGATATTACAGCAGCTTTGGTTGACAGAGGTATCGAATAAATTTCGTAAAAATATCTCAAGCGTAAAAATTAAAGTTTGCTCATAGCTTTCTGGCTTGTCCTAGTTTACTAATAGAATAAAATAAATGAAACCCCTCGTATAGGCTCAACTACTTTTGAATATGAAGGCACTGAACTTGCCACAAAAATTTAGTAGACTCCTATTTCATGGATTCTAATAATAATAATAATAATCCCCTAGAAATATTCGCTGATTTTTTAAATTTCAAATGACTTTGTGGACAGAGACAGCTTCAGGAAAAAAATCTGACATGTCATAAAAAAAAAGTAACGATACATGTAATAAAACGACTTGCTCATCAAGTCTGCAGTCTGTAGGGTTTGGAATGATAAATTCTCGACTTCAAATGAGAGCGTATAATTTTCGGGCACTTATCATGATCTTCGTATTATTTGGACCACCCACAATGCCGAGTAGATATTATAAAGAGATGAATTCGGTACTTGAATTAATAGTTGGAGGCTGTTACTGCCTGGCACCTCCTATAAGATCACCCTGACGCATATATATGCCAAGATATTTTCCGCCTCTCTGGCTCGGTAAGGAAAATTGATCCTTTGTGGATGCTGTGCCGTTGAAAGACCATCAGAAACAACAAAAAATTTACCGAGATCTTTTTATAGGGTATAATAAAATTCTTCGGCAGTTAAAGAAGGCAATTGTCTTCTACCTAAATATATGTATATGTGTGTGTATGTATACGTGCACAAGGACGTGACTCGGGGCGCTTTATGCATGGTTAATTATAACAGAATTGAAAACCTCAGTTCCAAGATTGCAAAAAAGATTGTAGTACGTGACTGTCACTTTTCATTACGATATTTATTTTAATTTACTATTCTAATCAGAGTTTGTACGAAACGGATGTGTGCATTTCAAAGGTGGGCCTCATCAGACATGTTACTTTTTTATGCAGAACAGGTAGCTGACTTTTCGTGGATATATAAAAATTGCCACTCATGTTAAGATTACAGCATCGATATAAATCCGCATTTAATTAATTATGCAGTGGGGACAAACTACGTTTATGTTAAATAGGCCAGATGAACTACGTGCATGCGAGGCTACTTGTGGTTGGAACTCCCAAGAAAAATTTTTGCTCACGCAGAGGAATTCTCCAGTTTCGGGGATTTTAGAAATGATCTTTTTACTTAAAATCCTGGAACAGTGAAGTCAGTTTCAATTCGTGAAAAATTATTGACGTTCAACTCTAATGGGAACTCTTGAGGGACTTTAGTCTCGTCCTCTCACTCTCATCAGAGACAGAGAAAACTATACACCTATAGAATCCAACGTAGTCTGTACTAGGCTCTTATGTTAGATAGTATACAATTATCTAACAATACCTGCCTGGATTCGAAGGTCGAAAAAACAGGTATAAGCGTTTTCGTGCTGTTTAACAGGTGCCGTTGTTTGCTGGGGCGTTAAATGTATCCATTCTATATATAACGTTTCCTGTAGTTTGTTACTCTATCTTAGCTTTTCAATGATAGCATATTGCCAATCGTTTCTGTTAATTTGATGCGAAATTTTCGCTAGAAGAGCCATATATCTACATCACGTTACACCTTCTGCTAATTCGGGAAACAAACAACGGTGACATACCTGGTCGTTAAGAGGTGAAAGTATGTGCAGTCTACGTGATGTACTGCTGTATATATTCTAAGTATAATATGGTCACCGATTTTCACAGGACTTTGAGAAAAAAGCCTGAATAACCATCTTCGGATTCTTTATCTTCACAGCTATACTGGAACTTTTACACTCCTTGCAGTGAATATAATCAAGTCAGAATATTTCGAAGACTTTCGTCGCTCTTTTCCCATGGTCTTTGTGGATATCATGGTCCCTGTCTTCAAGAGAAGATTGCATCATCTGTTATTCACACTTTTGGGAACAAAATTTAGTTTCTTTGACGCAAAAACGTATCTTTCGTTAATTTAAACATTTCTACTGCAGATAGTTCCTTGAACATGACCAGACAATTCTATACAATTTCACTTGAAATATTTCTTCCGGCTAGGCAATATGATTTTTTAAACGTTGCGGCGCTATACAATTTACTGCCTTAATCTCGTCACGTGAAACATTATTTTTGACTTGTTCGATTTTTAGATTGGTTGTGAACGAAAGCCGCAGCTGACAATGAGTCACTCCAAATCGGAAATAACAGAATTGTATGTAAGCCCCTCATGGCTACGATTACAATAAAATTTGGTAGAATAACTTTGACGGACAATTAACGGTTATCGGAGATGTTCCCAACTGTGAATGTTCATTCAAAAATATTGTATTTTTCTAAAATTATATTGAACTTCAATTAATGATTTCTCCTACACGCAATATTGACGAAAATATGGTGTATTTGTTAATAAAAACACAATGCAAACTTAATTTTTAGATATATATACACTCAAGAAATGAGAAAATGAATTCTATCAAGTTTCGAGTGTCTCATATGTTTAATTATGTCTATAATCGTACGTGCCGTTAATGCTTTTTTTTTCTAGAAATATTTAGTTGAATTTCTGAAGAACCATTCTGGTCATGCTGCAGTAATACGAAACTTTTGACTAATGACCGAGGGCTCACACACACGTGCTCATAAACCAATCGAAAAAAAACTGCACGTTATTGCAGTTCTTCGCTGTATTTCTTAAGAATTTTTCAAACCAGCTGATGCGACGAAATTACGATGTTTTTTTATCTTCTAAATTTATCCCCTTGCGAAGTATGACGACGTGATTATGTCATTTTAAATTTGTATCTTTTTTAGCATATAAAACGAATAAACTGTTTCGAATTCTAGGCGCATGATATTACGGTATAGGTAAGCAGAATTTTTACACGTGATTCTGCGAACCAGACTTGTGACTGTCTAAAGATATCCAACGCACGTGAGTTATCGCATCATTAACAAATCCGTACGGTTCATGTTTGTCACAAGTCTCGGATCTGGCAGAGAAAAGTCATACTGATGATTTTGATTTCTATTCCGGTCGAGACTCCCACCAATAATTTTCCATTATTTCAGGACCGACCGTATATATATATTGAATCAAATAGACGGTCAAACTTAAA
The DNA here is from genome assembly GCA_943736025.1 of Tenthredo mesomela. Classification (NCBI taxonomy): domain Eukaryota; kingdom Metazoa; phylum Arthropoda; class Insecta; order Hymenoptera; family Tenthredinidae; genus Tenthredo; species Tenthredo mesomela. The sequence goes on along the minus strand of OX031016.1, from coordinate 18,043,543 downwards.
ATCAAATAATTGTTCATTGATGAAAAAGGATTGAATGAAACATTATTTAAAGCTATTGAAAAATAACAACGAGATTCAACACCGCGAACGTAATTGTAGAATTAATTCACGCTTTACCGTACCATGATACAGCGTTCAATGAACCACAATCACGTAATTGATTATAAAAGAGAACGGAAAAGAAAATTTTCATCCGACACTATAGATTTATCTGTAGATCCTCGCTTTCTGGATTGGTAAGAAAAAAAAAAAAAAAAAAAAAAATCTAATCTTCTTGAACGACCCTCTAATCATACATCTTCCTGATAAAAAAAAAAAATGACCGGACTATTGGTATTGCATCGATGTCTCTTATGCTACTGTTCATTTCTTAATGCGGTTCATCCTATATGATCGTAAGAGTTGACCTCGTACTGATCGTCAGGTGAACGTTGGCCACAAGTTGCGGGGGTGGGGGGGTGGGACGGACAAGACCAGTCGTATAAAACGACAGAACACCGAGGAAACCGAGCAATTCTCAGCTGTCGCTGTCGCCAGGTCATTCGGGTATTAATGACGGTTAAAATTATCAAAATTAAATGAAAATAACAAACGTGTGTGTTTCGTTGATTGATTAATTTTGAAATTATCGTATTATTGATCAATTCGTACGTACCTTTCGATCGACTGTTAAAATAACAGTTACGAAAAACAGAAAAAAAAAAAAAAATTTGGCATTTAATTGAAAAGCTCAAAAATGTGTGTGAGAAAATTATTTGGGGATGAAGACACTGGGGATGTACTTCTGACCACTACGAATCAACAACACAAACATCATGATGAACATCAGGACAAACTAATGAAGGCTAAAGATCACTACGTCAAAAAGCATGACGACATGCTACATAGAGAAGCAAAAGTCGCTCGAGAAAATGAGAAATCTAATTCGAATATCATATCTGCAATCACCAACGACCTCTTGACCAAATCCACTGTGTATCACAACCTATTAATCAATCGTCTCTCCAAGTACTTTCACAATTGGCAATCGTCTCCAGCTTCAAAGTGAGTTTTTATCAAATAAGATCACACGTATAATAAATATTATAGTCATTTTTCTATAAAATCGTGAAATTTAGAGTTCCGAAATAAAGTTAATCAACGTAGTTCCGTCTTACACTCAGAAAAAAGTATTGTTGACACAACCAAAATTTGTGTTATTATATGCACAATCACATTTTTTGTTCAGTCAACCAAAAATTTTGTTGTAATAGCCAAAATTTTGGTTTTCCCAATAAAATTTTGGTTATCCTAACGAAATTTTTGGTTGACCGAACAAAAAATTTGATTGACTGAACAAAAAATTATGATTGTGCATATAATAACCAAATTTTGGTTGTTATTTCGCTGAGTGTACAGCGAAGTGAACCCTGTAGCAAAACTTGAATATAGAAGTAGTCAAGTGGTTTTTGGAGTTATCAGTTGGCAAAGACTGAAAACCACATTCGGCTTCTTCTACTTCTTTTTTTCTGCAGACGTTTCCTTGAGACTTCAATTTCAGTAACTAATAAATGAAATATCGCCTCCTATTCCTTTTGAGTGACATAGAAATTTTGTTAACGTATTTATATTCGCAATTTTGCGAAATCAATCAGATTTACCAATTACGGTATGAATTTTTTTTTTTTTTATCTCGTTTCGTTGTATCTTGAATACAAGGATTTGTGAACGTTTCGAAAATCATAAAATCGACTACCCTTCGTCCTGCATTTCAAAGCATATGACACAAACAGATATCGCCTATAAAGTATTTCGATTGTTTGTTTTCTATGTACATAGTAGATAATAGCATACACGTTTATCGAGTAGGCGATTAAATGATTGAACATTATTTCGTACTTCCGGCAGTTACAAGGATAAATTTTGCACGAAGGCAGTTTAGAAGCCAGTACTATAATACAATCAAGAACGCCGTTTTCGATCGTCGCTGTTTCTTATTTTTGTATAATCTTTCTGCTATGGAATTATTGTCGCAGAAAAGTACTAGGGGCTACTTAACATTTCCAATTTCATTCACAAACATCTTGGCTGAGTTATTACTTCAACACTCAGTATATCCATAGGAGTTATCTCATGCTGATATAATATCAACATCGAATTGCTCTCTGTAGTGCGAAATCATTTCCAAAATCTTGATTCATAATTAGAGTTAAGGTAACATAAGGATGTTTCGAAAGTGTCGAGAAATGGATACAATTTGATGCAGGAAAGAGAAATGATTGTTTTTTTTTTTTTCAAGGTTTACAATTAAAGTTATAATTGATATAATATACCCAATTACGCCCCCACCGCACGTGGTTTCTATACTTCTTCCTGGAAATATCAAGTTGAACTTCCAAAGGCCTTGCAGTTCTGATTATGCAATATGAAACTTTCGATCAACGACCGGAGCCGCAGAGCACACACGTGCTTGTACTTTGATCACAAAAAGTACACATTCCTACAATTCATACGGTTTCTTTTCTGGAATTCTTGAACCAGCCTATTCTCATGCTCCTTTCTTTCTCGGCTAAAGTTATTCAACCTAGTGTAAAGACACAACTAATTAATTGTCACTTCTCATCTTTTGATCGTGAAATAAACAATTAGAAGCTTCAAAGTCACCGGTTTCATTTGCGTCAAAGATGATCCCCAGATCTGTGAGCGTGCAGATATTGAATAGACTAGTATGCAGAATTCTTACACGTGATTCAGCGAACCGAGCTCGTGATTACTGATCAAAAGGTATCCCACGTGAATGAGTAGGATTTTCTTAACACATCTGCGTCCGGCTTCTTTGTACCAGGTTTGAAATCCAGCAGATATATATAAATATATTTATATACTATAGTATGTCGCAAATGATTCCTAATGCTATTTATATCGAGACTTCCGTCACTATTCAAACCTTTCGAGGGAGTCCCTATTTTTTTTTTCTTTTAATCATCAATGACTCTTCGAATGATAGCATATACCTTTACAAAAGTACACGATCACGCATTACTTCATATCAGCTACTGTTCATATCGTGATACAATTAAGTCAGTAATGACCACCAGGTGAACGTGACCAAAAATTACGCGGGTGGGGACAATGCCTGTTTGTATAAAACGACAGAGCACTAGGGTAATAGAACAATTCTCAGCTGTCGCTGTCGCTAGTTATATCGGCTTTTAATGACAGTAAAACTGTCAAAATTTCATAAAATATATAAACGCGGGTGTTTTCTCGAGTAATTTGTTATCCGAATCGCCGTATCATTTGATATAATTCATTTTTATCGTTTAAAAGTCTCTTCTATAATAATTATTGCCAAAAGATATCACCGTTCAATTAAAAATCTCCAAAAATGTGTATGAGAAAATTATTTGGAAATGAAGAGACTAGGGTGTTACTTCTCACCGCCACGAATAACTTAGATCCTCAGGGTGAACATGAGAAAAATTTAATAAAAGCTAAAGATCGCTACATCAAACAGCACACAGAAATGCTAATACGAGAAGCATCAGAAATGGTTGAAGAAATTAAAAAATCTGAACCATTTATCGTCCCAGAAATGAGCACCGACCTTTTGGCAAAATCTACAATATACTATGGGCTGTTCATTAATCGTATGGCCGAGTATTACCGCATTTGGCAACACTCCCAAGCTTACAAGTGAGTTTTTTTTTTTTTTCTTATCAAATAATAACGCAAGTATACCTTTGAACAGATCAAGAGACCTTGTAAATTTAAGAATCGCGCTCTTATCTTGACAGTATTCAGACTTTATCGTTTTATTGATGATAAACTGCTCAACCCGTTGTTTGCTTTTATACATATATCTACAGGTTTCTTTACAGCGGTACAGCAGCTGTGATCACGTCAGTATTACACGTCATGTCATGTTTGAGCGGAAACCAATGTTACTTAGTACAGTTCATTTTTCTCACAGAAAAAAAAAAAAAAAAAAAAAAAAAAAAAAAATATGTACAACTTATCGAAAGGGAGCTAGAGCAAGAAAAAATTGAAATAAAATAAAAAATGACGTGAAAATGTATCAGACTTATTCAAATTATTATATCAGATATTTAAGTCATGTGCAAAAATGGGATATAAAATTGTATTACTTTTATAATGATTGCCGATCTATTGCCGCAGATCCCTAATCTGCAGCAGTATCCAATGGATAATCAAATACAAACATAGTAATAAATATAAAAGATTCGCTCGTAGGTAAGAATTATTAAGCTATTGATAATCTTCGATAATAGATTGTGTCCGTATATATAGTTGTTTGATTTAAGCACTGACTGTAACGATTGCATAAGGAATCTTCCGCAGATTTACAGAAGACAAAGATTTCAATGATTAGGTATCTCAAATTTTGAAAAGTTCAATGTAACTCTTGTCGGTAATAAATTAAGCAGAAATGAAGAAAAATAAATGAGTACAAAAAAAAAAAAAAAAATAGAATGAAAAACTAAATAAATGAACCAAAGTAATAAGATAACATACGCGGTTCTATTAAGCCAGTAAATTATCATCCTTACATGTTGTTACGGATATCTCGCGTTATCTGTAAGTCGGGTGGGATATCATTCGACGCCAGATATGTTGTAATCTTATATGCTGATAGATATCGACGTTAAATTAACACCTTGGTACAAAATCGTACCCGAAATCTTGACGTACACTAGTACATTTGAGATAATTAATATACCGATAACAATGGCAGAATCCTTTTGGCTTTGCGATGAAATCAAAGCCGCGAGATTTTCATCCTTCGCTGATTCATTATATAATTGAAATCATAAAGTATATTGGTCAGCTGATATCAATCTTATTAGAAAATTTTGTGGTTCCTCGATTTTATCCTATCAGAAAAAAATTTGAACCCAGAATGATTGAAATTTTTTGAGATTCTTTCGCTAATGTGAAATAACGTTTCGTATTATTACTCAATAACTAAGCTACTAGATGCAATATCAAAATTTTAATCTACATATCAGAGAAGAACACTCGACAGTTTCGTCCTAATTAACAATTAAGTAGAATTCACGGAAGTTAGAGGCAGTCATGTTTTCAATGCTTTCGAGATCGACGCGATAACGTATTAAGGTGCCACAGTACTGGCGTGTCCTATATATATTTTGTGACGTCAGAATCGTGAAATACGAGGAATTTCGTCGACAAATTGAGCCCAAACGAGGAAACGAATACCACGGGTATTATTTTTTTATAAAAGCTTAAATTGATCTGTAGGGCGCTTACTTAGTGATTTTCAGCGTAGATTACCCAGTAATGTGTATTGCGAATAAATAAAAGTGACAGGTCGTTTATACATATCCAACATGGCGGCATCAGAATCCGGCCATTACCGACTTGTCGTATTTTCGCCGCATCCAGGAGATTAAAACGTCTATCACTCAACACAGGGAGTAAGCGCCCCGTAGGAATACACACTTGTTTCAGGAAAACTTATTTCACCTATCTGCGTCCCGTAAATAAGGCTCAATTTGTCGACGAAATTCCTCGTATTTGACGTCTCGGTATGACATATATCTATCGAAAATCTGAGAATTGACTTCCGGTACTGTGGCACCTTAAGGTATACTGTATACGATAACACTTGAGGTTTCCATTTAGGTTTATCGCACGCCAGTGAGCTAGGAGTAGAATTGTAATGTACAAAAATGTTTAACTAATTGTTTTAATGTATATGGCATGATGATCTTTAATATCAACATCAGTATAACATTTTAGTAAGGAAGATAACATCTCGTATTAATATTATTAGATACGCCCACGGTTCCACGCTGTTAACGAAGATTGCATGTGTTGATGTGAACACCCCGAAGAAACAAAAATCAGCTCATGAATCAAACGGACTTTCATTCACTAGTTCGATGACCGAATTTAAACAAAATAATTGAAAATTTCTATGTCTTTCTATACAGGCAATTATTGGATGCATTTATGATTTTAAAAAAACTACTACTCATACACTGTGAGAATTTTCCATTAATTTTTACTTTGCATGGAATTCACATTTTACTATATGGTGCATATTACTGGTGAACTTTGTTTACTCAATCCTAAATTCTATAATTTGTTCTGCACACACTGTGTTATAGTAATGGCAGAGATCAATTAATGAAATTAGTCTGATATGCCGAGTGGATAAGCTCAGCAGTACAAAGTTTCAAGCGTCTTAAAATTGATTATTATAGAATCTAACAACGTAATTGCTTCTAAAGCCTCGAACTTTGATATGGAAAAAAACACAGTTTATAAATAAATTAGCACTCATTCTTCGACCCGGACGCGAATGTATGAATATCGATTTTTGAGTCTCAAAGTTCGATGTGAAAAAAAATCATCATGATTTACAAATTGATTAGCACGTATTCTCGGGCGACTCTATGAATACATGAACATCGAATTTTGGACCTCAAATTCGGTGTGGAAAAATACATAGTTTGCAAATAAATTAGCAAGTATTCTATAGCATATATAAATAATAAATATCACATATTGATCCTCAAATTTTAGTGTGCAATAAACGTCATGGTGTAGAAATTAGGTAGCACTTAAATTATCTGACCCGTATCAATATGCAAACATTGCATCTTACACATGCGGACTTTCGTATCTCAGATTTGAATCGGATTCGAAAAGTTCGAAAAGCTATACTTTATAGAAATGGCATTTCGAAATTCTCAAGCTCGTGATCCCAGGATGATATTGCGAAAGTCAAAATTTAGCGGCAGTTTATCCCTGGAATAGAATATCTTCTATATGCCATTTTTACTTCAGAATAGTAATAGGCGCGTGACAGGTAACCGTGATTGAAATTTTGATATTTTGCCAAGCCTGAAAAAAATCTTCCATTCTCATCGCTATGTACACCTATTGAGATGAAAAATCGTACGTCAAGTAGCTGTTTGGGTTCAGCACGTTTCGAAAAGGGTTGAAAATAATCCATCCGAAGACCTCCGCAATGCATGTCTGATATTTAGTGATCCTTTGTCTAAATTTTCATTTCGGAATTATACTTAGGGGTAGTAGGTGTATACCGTAGCGATATCATGAAAAAGAGTCGCGTTATCCCTCCAAATCTCAAAGCAGGATTGATACGTTGACAATCTGATGTAGCCGGTGGAGATTATTAAAGCTAACGAATTATATACGGGTTAAAAGAAATGTCTTGAGTATAAAGTCGGGATGGCAACGTGCCATCCTGCACGTTAGCCAACTCTGATAAGTAGCTAAACGCAGGCAATCGTGGGCTGAGTTCGATATGTATTGACCCACACCTAGTCATGCAAAGACACGAACACATTCGCATTTAACATGTAGAGTAGTAACACGTGTAAACCAACCCAGCTGACACGACTTTACAACAATATATTATAGTCATCGCATCTTTTAATGTTCGTGCTGAGCTATATAAACGACAAATACGACTCTATTAAACCAAATTATGTATACCATGGGAAGATAATGATTAAACAGATCCATCCTACTGAAAATTTCCAGATGGATTCATCTGGTCGTTCGAAATTCCTATATGGATTCCGTTTGAAATCTAGTGGATTCCTAGCAAAATCCAATGAATTTCATTTAAAACCTGCTGGATTTCCAGCAAATTCCATAGGAATTTCGAACGACCAGATGAATCCAGCTGGAAATTATCACTAGGGCAACCGGCACCCGTGAATTTAGAGAATTTTATGAGAGCTGATTTCAGCCTACAATTAGATGCATTATGTTGCGCAGTATGAAGTCAATACAGATTGGAATTATTTGAAGCAAATTTATGTACGATTCTCCACACGTGGATGTATATCTCGTTCCGTATTGCCACCCTTCACGCAATTGCTTTATCCAACCATCTTTACACGTTATAGCAAACTAATCGTCGATCTAAATGCGATTAGATTGGGAACAATAATTATTGATGTATAGAGATGTAACCTTTGTGATTTACCTGCTGATGTGATGATTCGAACAGTAATAAGGGTGTTCTTTCTCCTTCTGAGTTTCTTCATGGAATCACAAATCCACTGCACTTATATAGAAAGATATATCTTTACGCACAAAGTCAGATTTTTTTTTCTATTTCCTGGTGTATCGATAAATTTCGATACTGATCCATGGGAACGGAAACTGTAGGGTCAATCGCCCCCTGCACCCAGAGCATTGCGGTTACGCAACTGACCTATTTGTGGTCACTAATTTAGAAAATGTGCGTACGTGACTTGTTCACTACACGCTACATACATATGTGTAACATACGTATACGTCCATACACGTGTCGTATTTCAGAGTTCAAGTAGACTGTGCGAATTGTTTGCTAAGTTTAACTGATTCCAAGCTATTTTAAAAGAGGTACACACAACTATTGTACGATTTTTTACTGACGTAGGTATGTACGAGCTTGTGAGGCAATGAGATCTGAGTAAAATTTGCATCTACGTAAACAGAACCGTTTCAGGTGTATTAGTGTGGAAATATGTTGCGAGAATTCGTGGCTGGTTAAACTTTTCGTCTTCAACAAAAAAAAAAAAGGCTCTTGCCATTGCGAGCTTCAAAATGTTATCAAAAACAATTTCTTAGAAAAATTGATGAAGAGGTTCTTTCTAGTTCAAAGTTCGTTTAGTAATATATCACGCATGGAATATAGGTAGCTCTGTGCTAAAAAAAAATCATTCAATTATACGCTCAAATTTATCACGATAAAAAATGTTTACATCAAAGTCGTAGTAAAATCGGCGATAGACGTAGATAATGACTATACAGAATTTGACTTGCGACCAAAATTATTAATAGCGCACTTATAGTGACTAGGCGATTTGATAAGGATATTATTTGTTCTAGGCTTAATTGCGAACAATATTTATCATGATTTAAGATTTATGTACAAGAATCTCCCCTTGTATCCCAAATTATAGCTTCACACCATAATACCCCTTGATCAAGTGTTCTGAGACATATCTTACTCCCTTATGAAAAGATATCGACCAATGATGTGTATAATTTTACAAATGGTGAATCATAATGCTAAAAGTTGAAGACTGTATATCGCGGATAACGAACAACGATATTATATTAATTGCTCACGGTTTATAATTGACTGAAGTAAACAACAAATATTGTTTTTTTTTTTCTTGTCTACCTCATTTTAAATACAAGAACAAACAAGAAGCATCGATTCATCCAGATAAAAGATCTGCACAACATCTAATCAAAGACGTGTAATATTGCGTGGTCACGCCGTGTCAATATCTATGTCACTATCTATATAAGATAGAAATATATATATTTAAAACTCGTTAAATTTCTTCTTCGCAAAGTCATTATCCTCGATAAACCAAAATTTGAACTGGAGCAGTCTATAAACCCTAAGGGACAACACAGCCTATACGACCTGACTGATATAATATCGGTTGAATGCCCTCTCACTTAGATATGTTACATTATCCATGTGTGTAACGTCTGGGAACCCGATTTACCATCATAAGATTAAAGATGCGGCGCGTGTGGCTTAAGGTATCAGCTGCATCGTGATTGGAAGCCTCAAGCGTCGGAAATTTCTTTCGGAATAATATTGCTGTGGCAGCAGTAGAATACCAGAAAGAAATGGATCGTAATATGAGAAAACAGTTATTTCGTGTCTTTTTTTTGTATAAATGTGTGCACAATGCACAGATGTATAAAAAAAGACGTGGGTCTTCTCGATTCTTCTCACCATATGCCTATACCCTAGTCATAGGATACAGTCTCTAAGTCACAGGCTCTGTGACACTAATCGGATCGCAGGCTGGCCTATTCTGTAGAGACGCATTTTATTATATGCGTGATCGGAGTAGACAATGCTTGGCCCTTCTGTCAAGACAAATTCTCGAACTGATGTCTATGCGATAAAGAACGTGCAGCACAGTCTTTTTATTTAACTTTATTTCTTTTTTTTTTTTCTTTCATCGTGAAAATAAAGTGTCAGCGACGACACCAAAGTATTCTAAAAAAAAAAAATCGTCGCCGAAGATTTACACAGGTCTCCCCAGGTGCACAGACGAACTCGTATTGGAATTGCTTTGAGAATCCGTGGAAAGAAAAAAAAAAAAAAAAAAAAAAATACTCGGGTCGGATTGTAAAATAGACGGCTTCAGCCTGGATAGTCATAAACTAGTCTCCGCGGTAAAAAAAAAAAAAAAAAAAAAAAACGTAAGAAAAATCGCCACAAGCTTATAAAAAATCTATTTCGCTCGTTTTGTCAAGCTATTTTGAAACTATTGAAAATACAATAAAATTAGGTGAAAAAATACGAGCATGTCTGCGTGCCAATGCTTTCGCGATAAAAGATTCACATATGATCAATTTATAGTGCAGCACAAATCAATATTATTAATCACTTATACTTGACAATGAAATTGATATATTGTCAAATCACGTGCGGCTAAGATGATTTTCAACGTATTAATGATACTGCATTAGTTTAATTAAACGTTGAGTAATTGCATGAAGCATTATTATTTTTTTGCATCAAGATATTTTTATATCAGTATAAAAATTATCCATTACACATGTTTTACGTGTTAAATTATTGAGCTTTGCGCGTATGCCAAAGAGATGAAAGGACATATCTATCGATCGTTTATACAAGTGCGATAAAATTTGTCATGTAATTATCCTCTTCTATGAGAAGAATGACTGTATTTGTTGGAAACATACTACAGCCGTAAATAAATTGCGTCAATTTCAGATACAGCATTTAAGTGTATTATTGCGATAAAGGAATATTACCAGTAGTAGGTGTCTCATGCTCCGACGAATCAATATACGCGAGGTTCAAGTTATAAACCCGCAAACTTTTCGCTATATATGTGATTGCAAGTAAATATGAAATATCTGAGTTCCAATACCAAAGGGAATACTTAAACCGACCCATTCTTTATTATTGCTATATACCAGATTTTCAATGATTATTAAGTATGTCGATTTTCGAAACGCTATAATCACTAACTTGCTATATTGGCAAAGCCGATTTCGGTGTCAATGAACTTTTCAGTATACGACAAGTTAATGTTGCTGACAAAAAATGATAAACATGCGGATGAATGCGGAATGATGTATATAGGTACTGACGAAGTGTTATTTGCAAATGTAATGTTGAATTCGCTTACTGAAGCGAAACGTGTACCTACATATTTTCAAAAAAGGTATTTCACGAGAATGTGATAAATGTGATAAATGTTAAGACCCATGGCCTTTCAATGTCCATGAGCTTCACCGCATATGAGAATTAGATTCAATGATAGTCGATCATCTATAAATTTAGAAACCAACTATATGGTTCACCTCGAAAGCACTTCCCTGATAGATAACGCGATTTGTACTGTACTATATCAAAAGAAAAAACAACGCTTCATTTAAAGCAATGATTTTAATAAGTCGACGGTTATTTACTACTTCATACTAATTACAATATATGCAAAATTTATCCGCGAGATTCGACTTTAATTCCATAGAAGATCTAAGAACATTATTGATTTTGATTTCCCATATACTTAATATACGAAGCCTGAGATAAATAGTTAATCATAATTTATGAATATAAAATATATATATACAGGACGTATCCATACATATGATTTATAATCTATCGTTGAATCCTGACGTTCATAAATCATGTTGCTTATTTCGACCTACTGCAGTAAAACGCAACGTTAATAATATCTGTCAACACTCGTAGATTTTCTCCTTGATAATGATTATTTGCAAGGTTGAGTAAATTTACAAACCATCACATATGGATTTGACTTGGGCAAATATTTGAGGCAAAAAAATCAACGGTTCATGTTGTTTTTTTTTTTTTTTCAAAGATAACAGATTACGATCATTTTCGTATATAATTGAACGATCCTAGGTAGATTTAATTGTCAACTGCTAGAACATGTATCTAAATATCTAATGTATACAATTGTACTATTTCAATGCTGAAATTATTCCCTATTCTATATCTTTGTACAGATTATAAGATGAGTGATAAATTAATTAAATGCGGAGTATTAAATTTGGTATAATGTAGTATGGATTTTACTATTACGTGTCCACTCAAGATTTGAACTATAATATCTGCTAGCTAGACACTGAATCACTCCCAAGATAAGACTTCGGTAAAAAAACTTGTGGCCAAAAGCCACAAGTTGTGCTGAGGATGCTAGAATATATTTAACACGTTTACTTTCGCGTTTTATTTATTACCACGATCTACCTATCCAGGTGCTATTTTTGTATGCAGTCTATTTTCGAAATCGAGTTCGTTGATCGATGAAAATTGTGCCAAAATTTATTATCACAGGGTATTTTCTAATATTTGATATCAGAATAGGGATTATTGGATGGTCGTGGTATCAGTACTCGAACCTTAGACCATACATTTCAATGCGATAAATTTTTTTAAACTTTATCTTAGTGATCTTAGTGAGACTATTTCAACCCAGACGTGAAATCGTCAAATTAGTCTCAAAGTCTGCAATGCAAAAAATTCTATTTTTACTACCAAGCACAAATCAATCAAGTTGAAAACTAGTTTCAAAATCTCAGATTAGATTTGAGTTTTATACGTGTTATCGGTCCTCAATTCTGCAGCTACGATAACTTGCAGACTATATAACAATTTCGCTATCTCGGGTAAAGAGAAATTGTATATCTTGTAGCTTGTACCGAAAAATGAGTGACTACATTATAGTATTGAATAAATTATTTATATCCACTAAAAAAAAAAAAAAAATCATTTTGTATTGTTTTTTTCAGAATTCTTTTCTACACGACTCAGCCAGCTCATGTGATAATGATTGCTGCTGTTCTTTGCGTGACTTCTGCCCTGGTACCATCTACAGAACGTGTTAATGCAGCTGGTCAACCCCATTCGCGTACAGCTTCTTTCATCTACCTTAGTTCCTTTGTAATGCATTTCGGAGCACAAATCTGGATGACTTTTGTATCAGGTAAGAATTATGAGATCAAACTCTACTTCACTATTCAGAATTCACAATTCTCCATACCATATGATCATCAAATATTAATTTAGGATTTTTAGTGCCGATATTTAATTGTGTTTTATTTATTTTTGCCACAGGCCTGTCCTTATACTTCGCACTGCCTAGACACACCTTTGGAGAAGTTCAGCGCATCTTGTTTCCCAGATATTTCAGCCTAAACGCGTGTCTCAGTTTGATTACTCTTCTGATATTTGTGAAACATCATCCAATAAATACTTGGGACACTGAAGTAGCAATTCAGGTATTAATCTTTCATAATTCTCACAATATATCCTCAAATACATTCCATTATTGATCAAATTTTAACAATGAATTTTATCAATTATTTCAGGTTGCAGGAATGTCAGGTGCATTCTTCTTGGAATTGTTGATACGTTTGTATCTCACACCGCCGTTGTTACAACTGATTATTCAAAAGAATGCATTGGAACGTGCAGCAGGAGTTGGAACTGAAATTGGCCGTCATAATCCAGGGCCATTGAAGCACTGCCCACATTATTTAATTATACATCGTGCTTTCCGCCGTGTTCATGTTACAATTGCTATGGGTAACATGGTGACAATGGCATGCACAGTTCTACATCTTCACTATATATCAAGTAAACTGTGTGTTCTGTAAGGATAACGATGTAGCTGATATAAATGTAGAAGAAATAATACAGTAGAATTTGTCACGTATACGTGTCGCTTACTAGTTACTGTAAACTTTCTAAAGTATATCAGAATTGTATTAAGATCTATAAGTGACGATGAACTCCTCTATCGGATGTATTGGACAAAGATACAATGTACACAAAGATATGACAGCAGTAAGACTGAAAATAATTTAAAAAAACAAAAAAAAAAAAAAAAAAAAAAAAACACTCATCAAGGCAGTTTGATAGAGTAATCATTGAGGTTTTGATCTCAATATGTAAGTGAATTAGTTTCAATTAACGAAGCAGATTAATAAAGTTGAATTATTTCACTGAATTATTTGAATGGACTTTCTCAGTCAACGATAATAGGTACATTGTATAGATATGATAATTTAATTAAAATAAGAAATATTCTTGCGATATTTTAATACTAAAGATAAAACTCTGGCTTCAAGTTACAGTATTCAGTAATATCATAGAATCTATACTCGTTCTATTATTCTGTAGAACATGATATTAGATTTTTTGAGATAACTATTACTTCGTAAACAAACCAAGTCAGAAAATAATGCATTAAATGTATATGTTCTACTCTTTGCCTTTGCGATGCTGATTGTTTAACAACAAATAATCCATACCGGATGCCCTATAGTAATCAATACCAAAGGTAGCGAAACATTACAATATATTTGCCAATACATGACTGATAGGTATGATGCAGTGATAATGTGCAGTGTCGAAACTAGCTGGATTCATACAGTTTGTGCAATTTCCTTTTAGTATTTAGCCGAATGTATTTAAATGAGTTGAGAATGTCCGAATCGATTTTTACAATGGATCAATGAGACATAGAAAGAATTTATATAATTTAAATATCGCTAATTTCAATGGAGGAATAAAAATGTTTTATAGAATCTGAGCCTAATGTGCCTAGTTGCCACACTGCATTAAAATTTCACTTGCGTGTTGCAATAATGATAATGTGATGTGTGTACAACAATAATGTTATTATGTCACGTTTAGTTATGAGAGAAATTACTCTGCATCAGAGTTGGTGGTATTTATTGAAATAATAATACTGAAGTTTATAGAAACTTGAAAGTGAATGAAATTGTTTGTAAGAATTTAATTTGTTAAGGAATAATAATTAATCCTGTTACATTAACTTACTAATAGTCATGTTAGGAATAGGACGATTTCGATTTTCGATGAATAACGATAACGATAACGATGAAAAAGAAAAGAGTATCGTTAAAATTTGATTCAGTATAGTCAAGAGATTTCTGTACCGCCCCGTTCCTAAATTATATTTCTAGACTGATATTTAATTTATAATCATCTAGCATTTAATTTCATTGATGTAAATACTACATGTTCTTTATCCATAAGATAAGTTAAATTATTTAGGGCAACTTCATTCGAAAATATAACCATTGCTTTTTTTAATAATTGTGAATTTTATTCCTTTTCATTTTATTTATCTTTAAATTAATTATATACATCAAACTAAAGTTAATAAAATGATCCATTTTCAAATCACGATGTGTATCTACACTCGTAATCAATCTGAAGTAATGGAACACATTGCGACTAGGTCCAACTATGCAGTGAATTTTTATTGTCCATTTCAAATGAAAAAAAAACTAACGTAAAATTACCAAGTATTATTGACGTCTACAAATGTCTGGTACATACCAGTTTACTTGTAATTATAGTTAGTATTCGCATCAATTTCTTTAGTTTGACTCATCATATCATTGAAGTTTGTCAAAAATAGAAGAAAATTTAATTCAAAACGCTTGAATGTATTAAAAAATTTTGCCTGATACAGGCCAAAGTCACAATTATTAATGATATTGTAGAATTATGAGTATAATAATAATTTGCATTTATTTTCCAGAATGAAAATTCATATATAAATTTATCAAAACCGTTCTTATCACCTTTTGAATACAATACGAAAGATGTAAATTTGTAATCCTTGGAAAACACAACGATTCTGATATTAATGCCTCCAAATGTTATGAGATAGGTTTCTGGTTACCATTTAATTATATTATCACATTAGTTGGTTTTACCGAAAGCAAAAACATTTTTTCAATCAAGTAATAAACCGAGAAAGATCTTACATAGACCAATCGTGTAAGAAATCATTTGTTTGCAATTCATTTTGCAATATAAGTAGAATCATAAAATCACCATTCATTCCTCGCTGATAATTTGTACGCGCATTGAATATGATGTAAACTGATTCAGCTACTCTTACTCTAAGGTAAGTCTGCATAATAAATTACTCATAAGTACAATTAATTAATATTATTGAAAAAAAAATTATCAATAAATCTACGAAAAATCTTTGCCATTACACGGCTAGAACAGTACTACACGATTATTGGTATACAAAATTTTTATTACACCTAATTGCATCATATTAATTGAAAACAACAATAGCAGACATCTGCCCTACGGCATAATGGCTTAAAATAGACATTATCGATATATCAATCAATCCCTAGTTTCGTTTTATAATTCTTCCCGGCGATTCTCATCTAGAGCCAACGAGTTAGAAACTGATAAATTTTTACAATCCATATTATATGTGTTTGCGCAGCAATTTCATAACTTTGTAATGGACCAAATTTTTTTTCTTTCGTTATATTTAAAAATTTATAAATACTGATGTTTTCAATTAAAACAATTCAATACGTTTTATATGAAACAGTACTATAATATTCTGCGTTTAATTACCTAGTATTTATAAATAAAACGATACAGTATGTATACAATCATACATCATAAAGATACCATTCACCCAACTAAACTTGTGACCAAAGTAAAGTTGTCATCTTTATAGAAATAAAATATGTTATGTATTTTTGTAAAATTTTTCGATCTCGAACACATCTGAGCTCTGCTAATTTCTTACATAAGATGACAACTCTAGTTACAAGTCTGAGAGAATGAATCGAGTATCAAATATTATTGATATAATCCCTAAATTAAAATAACATTAATCAATTCTATTTTCTTGAAATAATGCCACACGCTACTTACGCATGAATAGAACTGAAAACTATTCACCTAAGCTGAAGAAACTGATCAGAATACATGCGATTATGGATAAATGGAGGTAATCAATGGTTTCCCTTGATTAAAAAAACCATCGTTGATGAGATTATTACTTGTTGTATTCAACCTAATCCTAATTACAGCTCAATTATTAAAAGTTCTTGGTGTTATCATAGATATTTGATTATATATAGTATCAAGTCAAATCTAAGGACTTGAATAATCATCGGAGTTGATAAAACATACTTGACAATTTTTTTTGGTTCAGACAATTGTGCAATAATCGTATGATAAACTATAAAAATTTTGTAACAAACTATTTTAGATTCAACACCTGATGATGTTTTTAATAACAAAAGACTTCTTTCTTCTTTTTAGGATCACTTTGATCAATAAGATAAATTTGATCACTGATCAATAATTATCAATTGAATATCTAGACACATATGAAGTCATTTTTAAAATAATTGGTAAAAAACCGAATCAGAAATACCATATACCATACGAAATAAAACATGAAGTATAATAGAACAAAACTAACTCAAATTTCTTTGACTTTGACGCTGCTATTAGTACGAATTCAATTTCATAACCAGATAAGTTCGTCACTTGTACTTTAGCATATAAAAGCTAATGAACATCGAACACAGAACGACAATTGGAATCGGTACAAAAATACGAGAAGAGATTAGAAAAGAAGACTCCAAATTTGTACTATGTCTACTCAAAAATTTGATGTAATTATATTAAGCTTCAAAGTAAGAAATAAAAGAGTGGATGTTAACTCTAACATAATAATGAATTAAGATGTTCTCTAACGTTCATTTCGAATGATACAATACAGCTACTGCATCGTTATTATATTTCACTAAAAACTCGTGTGCCAAAGTTACTCAACTCTATTACTCTAATACAACTCGACAACAGAGCAAACCGTCTATGCCAGACTTTATTACATATCAAAGTCATAGCCTAGGATCCATACGGTATATGAGTAGAACGTGGTATAACACAGGGAATGGATATTTTGGAAGATGCACTTACGATACGACATGGTAAATGATGATTAATTGTAATTTGTATAATTCAAAGTTAACTGTCTATGCATTATTTATCATTAGCCCTGCCGTCTGCGTCACAGACAATTACACGTAGAAAAATGTAAGAATTTCAAAATAATCTTTACCACACAATTTTCAATTCCTAAAACTGTTACAAGTTATAAATAATTTTTATAAGAATAAAAGTGCGTGGTAAAGTTTCTGGTTTTCTTTTAAAATTCCGCAGTTATTCGTACGCGTAGACTCAAGTTTATTTTAAAAACGTATTATTTAACTTTAATTACCTAGACTCGTAGGATTTCAGCAGCCTTGTTATAACAAATTGCAATCCAATCCGGCTGCGTCGCACCCCACTGAATCTGATTAACTTCACCTTCCGCAGCTGTATAAGCCAGTATTGGATCCTCTATGGCTCTTGGCATCTGCTGAATATCCCAAATCAATGCTTGATGATCATCGCCCGCTGTGCATATGTGACAACTCGAATGTGGCGCCCAAGCTATTCCATTCACGCTTGCTCTGTAGCATTAAACAAATGAAAAAGATAATTATTCGATTATACGAGCCAGATGCATGCAATATATTCCTGTGTTGAATATAGACCACAAATTTCCAATTTTATTGATAATTTTAAAAGAAGTATATCATATAAATTTAATGATGGATTCTTTTAATCATTGAGTTTTGATGTGATACAAAACACAGTAGAATTTATTCATTGAGTCTGTTTTTCACGATATTTAATAATAGATTTGTTATTACTGTTATTCTAATATAAGAAAAAATGGAAAAAAGAAGGAGCACAAAATTCGAATTCTGCTTATCAAAAATTTCAAGACTAGATTATGTATGCATCCAAAAGTTCACCATCCTTCATCTTGCTTCTGTTTAAGCTAATACTTATCGAGATAAATTATTCTCTATTTTAAAAATTAACGATAACCATCTCAAGATAATCACCTATGGTTGTTTAGTCTGGCAACAGGTGTGCAAGGTACACGAACATCCAAAATAATCACTTCGCAAGCATCCATAGCAACCGTAGCCAAATAATTAGGATCCTGTTTATTCCAAGCTAGACGTAGCAGCGGCGTATGTTGTGGATCTTCATATATAATTGTAGAATGTTCTAAATGACGTAAGTCAAACATTCTAACAGACCCATCTGCTCCAACTGAAGCAAACATATCCCTGCCTCCACCGGCTCGACTGAATGCAATATCATATACTTCTTTATCGTGAGCAATAAGCTGAGTTTTAACATGCCCAGTGACTAGATTTACCCTTCCCAACACCTGACCAGTCTCTAAACCCCATATTGTGCAAGTAGTATCGATACTTGAAGTCCCAATTAAATTTGGATCTACCTCGTTCCAATCGAACGAAGTTAAGGGCGCACAAAAATCTGAATTCTTATTATTGTTAAGCACACATTCTAGCCGCGTTTCAGGCTCAGCTGCTCGCCATACTCTAAGATAATCACCGGACGTCGCTAACAAGTCAGGAAACAAACCTGGGGATTGAAAAAAGCACAAATTAATTACGTCGCTCACATTATTTCAATTCTCCTTTAAAAAATCGTATTATTATGTAACCTTTTCTTCTTTCAATAAATAATCTTCGATATTGTATAAAAATGAATTGTTTAATCAATGATTAGCCCCTCACCCTTGCTGTCTGGTATCCACATAATTTTGGTCGTCGGATAAGGATGATCGAATGTACTCTTAGCGCTAAATTCTGATGTTTCCTCGTCCAGAGATACAATTTGTACCTTGTTGTTATATTCTTCTACAAAGCTGCCTAAAGCGAGTCTAAATCTTTTGTCGGGTCTTACGGACCAGTTCATACTGTAAAGTGGCCATGGAGCTTCGTATTTATAAATTTCTTTACGTTTTGGTGGAACACTGTGCAGAGCCATTTTTGAGTGTTGATTGTTTTCGATTTGTTGGTTAATATTGTTACGTAGCTTTTATATTCTGCTGAAAAGTTTTACTATACGCAGAATAATACCGCAAAAAAAAAGCCGGAATTGATATGTTTATACGGCTTTAAGAACGAACGAGCTATTTAATCCTTTGATATCAAGTTCACTCAACCTTCAATTATTATAGACATTTTTTGACACTCCGAAAAAGCGGTTTCTATTTTTGATGAAAAAAAAAAAAAGATATTAAAATTATTCTCTTATCGCTTATTTATTATACGAACTAATCGTTCTTTACTCTTTCATATAATTGACGGTATTTTTCATGCTCACGCAACATTTTCTTTGTAAACACAAAAGCGGATTATTACAAAAGTCATAAACTTAGTGAAAATTCATTAGAACGTCGTCGTACATTAAAATCCGTTGAGTCGGGTCGTCTTGGCATTGGCTAACTAATAAGAAAGACGGGATAAAACACCGTCTCTCACAATTTGGCGCGAATCGCCATTTTCAATTACGTTGTATATTTATTGTTAGGTTAGGGTCGCTTCATGTTGATTAAAAAACATTTTTAACTATTGAAATTCACTTTAGTTTCAAACAGATAATTATTGCATAAGTAAACTGCAAACCCGCGTGATTGTCACCAATATAAATAAAGCAATAATTAGTTGAAGTGAAATATAGTGCGTTGATAATCAACGAACCAAATTTATTATATTTGAATTAGGTTAACTTTTGAGTTAACTTTACCTAAAAAAAAGAATTTATTACTTACGAGATGAGTCTGTGGGTTGATAAATATCGCCCAACTAGTTTGGGAAAACTTGATTATCACATACAACAAGCAACAAATCTTGCAAATATGGTAATAATCTTTTTTCTTTTTTTTTTTTTTAATATTTTATTGCACACGTTTCAGAGCACTAACACATGCTGTGTAGTAATTCCTTAATTTTTGAATTATACAACCCATTTATTCAATGGATCTATAATTCGAATTTATAGTTCATTCCTTTTGAGATAAACATTGTTAGAATCAGAAATGCGGAAGAGTAAATTCCAATTCTTATATTAATGAATGAATGTGTATATTTTATAAATTTTTCTAAAACTATTATTTCTTTAGGTTCAACAAGGAGATTTTCCTCATTTATTAGTCTACGGCCCTCCAGGAGCTGGGAAACGAACTCGTATAATGGGGATAATTAAAGAATTGTACGGCAGTGGAGTAGAGAAGCTTAGAATGGAAAATATGCAGTTTGAGGTACCTTAATGACCCCGAAGTCTGCCAAAATTTGTAATCTCAACTATTCAAATTTTTTTTAATTCCAAAAGAAGAGCTGAGTCTATGAAATTAGCATTAAAACAGGAAAGCTGCTAATCCTTAACTCCACAGATCTCAGTTAAACTAATTTTCATGCTTCCGAATCACTTGGGTGTTATTCATTACATGAAAAAGCAAATATAGAATAGAGTTTTCGATCCATCAACTCAATTATAACTTGACTATGTAATTAATATCTTTCCAGACTCCGTCGCGAAAGAAACTTGAAATAATGACTATAAGCAGCAACTATCACATCGAAATTAATCCAAGTGACGTTGGCATGTATGATAGAATAGTAATAATGGACCTTATAAAAACAGTAGCTCAAACCCATCAGCTTGATTCATCGGGACAAAGAGAATTCAAAGGTGATATCACAATGATTCCTCACTTTAGTATAAATAATTTTAGTATCACTTTAAAATTATTCAATATAATTGTATTCAAACGTTTTCTAAATAAATGTGCGATTATTTCTTACAGTCGTTATGCTGACGAATGTTGACCAACTATCAAAGGATGCGCAACATGCGTTGAGACGAACGATGGAAAAGTATATCTCTACTTGTAGGATTATACTCTGCGCAAATTCAACTTCACGCGTTTTACCAGCAATTCGTTCGCGTTGCTTAGCCATTAGAATACCAGCACCTAAGATTGATGAGATTACATCTATCTTAGAATCTGTTTGTAAACGTGAAGGACTCACTCTGCCACGGGAATTAGCTGTTAGAATTGCGGAGGCTAGCGAAAGAAATTTAAGGAGAGCTATTCTAATGCTCGAAGCCTGCAAAGTTCAACAGTGAGTAATGAGACTTGTCTGGTTATCACTGAGCCAAACTATTGATCAAAAATTTGATTTCATTTACATACTATATACCCCTTTTAAGGGGGGGGTAGGGTCTTGAAATTTCAAATTTTTTATTTTTTTTTTATTTGCTCATATGAAAGTATAGACATTAAAGAATAGTGTGTAAAATTTTCAAAGCGATCGGAGCAAAATTATGAGAGTTGTGATGTTTACAGCGGAGCGCTCTGTTCAGTGCCGGCCTGAGCCGGCAGGTAAGCCGAGGAACATCTGGCAGCTGCTCCGCCTCTATTGTTTATGTTCCGAAACCTTTACCTTGTAACTGTATACAATTTGGCTCGTGTTATACATGTATATATACATCTATAATATATATATACTATGTGTAAGTATGCAACATAAAAAACTCGATTATTGATGTTCAAATCTCGAAATTCGAGCGCTGAACGCTTTGAAAACTTTAAACGCGTTTATCTCGAAACTACCTTTTTCAAAGTCCGTTGCCGCGATATCTCGAAATCTAATGAACCGATCCTTATGAAAATTTAACCCCATATTCTTGATCTACTTTTTCAGACATTGACATCGAGTTTTTTCAAAATTTACAATAAATATTGATTTTACAATAACAATTAGACCTTTTTTTTCGCCGAAAATCGCTGTTTTAACTTCAAAGTGCCTCCAAAAATTAAGAAAAAATCCTACAAAAAATTCCGTGCCGTCAATTTCAGGGGAAATTCATATAGTTTTCAAAATTTCCTGGTTTTTTGATTTCGGATGATCCAGTGAGGAGTTATCAGGGCAACGGAAAGCCAACTTTTTTTCGCGGCGTCTTCGGAAATCTGCTGCCAATCATTCATTTTTTAATATTTTGACTAAAAAAAAATACCACTTATTGATAACATGTTACTTTATCCGGAGCCGTTTATGAAAATAAATAATATTCAGCTATTAGCCGGAAAAAAAATTATAAAAAATGGTCATTTTTTCAGCCTACAGACCCTACCCCCCCCTTAATGCATATTCGTTGTGTTACAGATATCCGTTCACCGTTGATCAGACCATATCCGAACTTGACTGGCAAGTGTATATTCGCAACACTGCTAAATTGATAGTAGCAGAGCAGTCTCCAAAAAAGTTATTAGAAGTTCGTGGTAGGCTGTACGATTTACTGACCCATTGTATACCGTGTGATTTAATTTTCAAAGGACTGTTTCAAGAGTTAGTTAAAAATTGTGATCTTGAGCTTAAAAGACAAATTGCGACTACTGCTGCTGAGTATGAACACAGAATGCATCATGGATCAAAACCTATATTTCATTTAGAAGCTTTTGTAGCTAGATTTATGGCAATATATAAGAAATATATGGATAACAATTTAGGAGATTTCATGTAACTGTTAATTCTTATCAACGAAATCATATCGTTTCTTTAATTTTTTTTCATTATTAACACTTGTGTCATAACTTTGTAAACAGATTTCTGGAGAAATAAATTTTCTATTTATTACATTGGTGGTTCTCGAATATCAACCTTATTTTTTGTTTTGAGGATGTTTAACAAAACATGTGAGAAGTATAGAACCTAATTCTCGCCTTTGGTAATGAATAAATCATTAGTTCAACTCTTTACATATCTGTTGGTATTCAACATCGAATTATTATTTATTATACATTTCTCATATTTGACATAATAATAAATAATCTAAACATTGTCAAAATGAATCAACAAGGATCAGATTTTAATATTTAATACTAATAATTTCGCTTTCAGCTACATAATCTCTCAATAAATACCTCGTTTATTTTAATAGTTTTAAAGCATTGCCAATATCACAGATGCGATGCTCGACGTTGCCAACATTATGTATCCAGTTGTATAAACGTCCTTAATACTGAGAAACATCCCCAAGTCCCAAGCCTGTAAAAAATTTAAGTGTATGTATGTATAATAAATAAATAAATGCCCTCCAACTCCTCAACAAGCGAAATTTTTTACTAAAATTTCCCTTACCAAGTGACGAATTCCATTAAAGAAGTGAAACGCTGCTGGAAAAGCGAGTGCAGTTTTTCCAACCAATAATACAGCCGCTGGTAGACATAGAGAGTGTACAGCTGCAATTAAACACGACACACCACCAGGGGCGAAGATAGTAGCTGAAAGATAAAATATCAGAAATGAAATTAGCAGATTATTATTTATACGGATTAAAAACGTTGATAATAATAATTAATCATTGATCGTCGTCACTTACTGAGTCCTATTGTTGCTGCGTATCCGGCTAAAATCATTCCTGTAGCTCGGTGAGTTATTGAAAACATGGTAGTTACTTGTGGTTGATAAATTGTCAAGTGGGGAGACATGGGTCTGTTAAGTCGCATATTCTTTTCATCGTGGCTTTCGGCGACCACAACCTTTTCTAACGCTCTACTTGTTGAGGAAACAGCAAGATTTCTAGAAAATATTCAATAATATTTATTTCAATGAACTCTCTGACTTAAATAAGATATGAATTATATATATAGTACGTGTGTATGTGATGTATTTATGGGTTCGTGAATTATTACGCAAATATGTAGGTAAATTATTGTTCAAATCAAACTTCTTCAATTAAGAAAGAAGGAAATAAAATTAATATCAATTTGGTAAATTAATACGCAATAGATCGATCAGAATATCTAACAGATCATAGAAATGTTATAGATTATAGGTTATGAAATTTATAAATAAAGTAGTAAAAAAATTATGTAACTTACTTGCTGGTGTAAAAACCCCGAAAGCTGTTGACACCCAAATTGCGTGTACAAATAAGCCTGAAAATCGAATGAATCGTAATAAATGATATTTTATTACTAATAGGTTAGCAAATCGTAGCAATAATAATAATTAAATGCAAATACCTAGTATAGCTGAGAGCCATGTCAACGATGTTAGATCAGCTGATGAGGAAAGAATAATTTTATTAAAGAACGTTGAGCAATAACTTGATTGAATATATATAGAATTATGCTTTTTAGTCAACACGTTATTATTGTCTGGGATTTTCTGTGTGTAATTAATATATTATTAGTTACAACCAGACCAGCTGATAACCGAACATACAGCAGTCAGCTACTTACGAATCAACTACAACACCGTTGATCTTCTCTTTTATCTGAAAGACTACTAATCGTCGGTTGAAATTTCTCAAGTTACCGACTGACGGTCAATGCCATAAATTCGAGTCGATAATTGTGGAAATTATTAATAAGCCCGCGAAATTTTTTATCAATTTGAAATGTTTTTTTTTTTTTTTTTTTTTTTTTATTGCTTTCTCAGTTTTGAAGGTGTGATAGCGAATATATCGAATTCTTGTTTCGTTTATGCAGAATAGTTTTTGTTTTTTTAAGCAATTTTTTGTCAAATTGCATAACAAGTTAACGAAATGGAATAAATGACCCCAAGAATAATAAAGAAGATTTATAACAATATATTTACTACAATCATTTAATTAATCAATGCTATTTTATGTACAATATCGGACATGAAAAATATATTATAAACACAATCCATAGAGAAAAATACAGATTATTTAAAATCGATGTTACAATTGGGTAAAGCTTTAGTAAGCTTTCCCATAACTTCGCTTTTATCCTCAATATGAGACATATTTCCAATCTTCAATGTCTTCAAGTTTCTGTAAACAACAAATTACATGTTTAGCTTATTTTTAAATTTGATATTTCTACACGAGATTATTAAGAGAATAAGATAAAAAGTTCAATCCAATTACCTAATTATCAAAAATGAATATATCACAGATTATTTTTCTCATTAAAATTAACGAGTTTATTCAAGGAGATATTTAACAACTGCAGGCGAGAATGATAATAGAAATTCTATGTCTATGACACATGAATTCGATATTCTAGATATAAATCAGTTTGATACCTACGTTAGTTTATCAAGATCAAGCAGAGCTTTTGCCGAAATATTAGCACAACTGCTTATTTCCAGATGATTTAACGTTTCTTTTATTATAGAGAGAAGTGGTATGGCTTCATTGTAAAGGTAGCCACAGTTAACCAGCTTTACTTCATCTATGTACTTACATCCATCTAATTTTGAAATAGAAAATGTAATTAAAATTCGAGAACAGATTTAAAATGACACGAAATGTTTGAATAAAAAATTAATGAAAATAAGTTTGAAAGATCAAACATCAAACATAAGATCATTTCGAACACATATTATCTATTTTTTTTTCATCTTTGAGACAAAATATTGACTATTTTGGATTCCCTGGAATCATAGTGGAATCTAGTCTCAATAAGTTCACTCACTGAAGTGTGGGAACCCATGATGACTAATAGCTGAATTAGTAGCATCAACTGTTTGAATATGTTTGCGCGGACTTTCCAGCGAAGGGAGAGCGTTATAGTCAGAAAGAAGAGTTGAATCTTCTTTCCATTTAACTCCAGCTCCATTTTTCAGTAACCATTCTGCACAGGCTCGATCAGGTCCAACTTCTTTAATACGTTTTCGATCCACGCTT
Source organism: Tenthredo mesomela (assembly GCA_943736025.1). Classification (NCBI taxonomy): domain Eukaryota; kingdom Metazoa; phylum Arthropoda; class Insecta; order Hymenoptera; family Tenthredinidae; genus Tenthredo; species Tenthredo mesomela. Next base: position 18,017,106 of record OX031016.1, on the reverse strand, counting down.
GAAACGATCAATTGATGATGAAAAAAAAAAAAAAAAAAAAACTCGCATTCAGAAGTTTGAAATCAATGGAATTGATATAGATTTCAACTGCATGATAATTAAATCTTGAATGATTAAAGCAATAACTGTTTTATTATTATTTATCAAATTTCTACCTGTTGAAAATTATTGTAATCCAATAAAACAACGATCGTCTAGGTGCTGTCTGAGCCTGGTACAGCGAAGAATGAAGGTTGGTTGAAAACTGAAAAGTTTCGAAATTGGAAATATAATACAAGGAATGGTAAAAGTGGAGATAAAAAGTAATGAAAATAGTGAATTGTATTAGTATGTAGCTAAATTCTAATCATATAAATAAGATTTGGGAAGTTAAGAGTAAATGTCGACAATGGAAGTACAGCTGATTTTTGTGTATGGGTTAAAAAAAAAAAGCCGGTTGTCATTGTAATCGATTGAGATTAGAATGACAGATTTAAAACGCCTACAATAAACGTTAACGATAAATAATAATAATTAATGTATAATAAATAATAATTAATGTATAATAAATAAATACCAAGGAGTTCCATGCCGAACGAGTTGCCATACTCGGGTTTGTAGATTTTATTTATAAATCTATTCACTTCATTGGCAAAATATTTACGTGACAGATCTATTCGTGACTCTTATTTCTTGTAATTTACCTACAAACTACTGCATGCATATGTATTTCGTATTTGTAGTCCGGATGATAAACTGCGTGCCAATCTTGTAGTTCTAAGCTGTATCATAGATGGCGATACCATTCGGAATGTGAATCGCGGGTTTCCGCCTGTTCTCATGATTTTTCGAGAATGATATTAAAAGGCGGGCTTCGTCCGCGAGTTTGAAATTAAAATATCAACCAATTATTATTTATCGTTTTTGGTTGACAACGAAGAACATGTCTATTTTGGCAATAAATATATTAAAGCCACAAATCTGCCCTTTCATATTATGCATTGCATTGATTATGAATGTATTATATGTTATAATACTGGGAAAACGAAAGGCAGTTTTTTTTTTTTTTTTAATTAGGAGTAAATATTCCATTTTCTGTTAAACATATATATTTCAAATCATATAAAATATTTAAAATGAAGGATATCACATACCATAAGAATATCTGATTCCAATATTCAGTAACATAATATTTAACTTTAATCAGAATTTTTTTTTTTTTTTTTTATCTCTTATTTGTATTTAGGTAATTTCTTTGTTGAATACGACAGAAAATTTTGATGAAATTTTCTTTGTAAAATAATCATATAATAATGTTTTACTTATGATAATTATTATCATTCTTTCATTACTGTAGGCTAAAGCCAAGATTCATGCATAATTAATAATAAATAATTTCATGTATTAATTGAACTGAAATAAAGGAATAAACACTTTTCAATAATTTCTTGCACGACAATAAGTTATTCACCTTCTTTTGCGATGAATTAAAATATACATCCATTTCTTATAGTTATTATATATATATAACATTTAGTTTCATATTTTACTGTCCAGGCATGTGCTATTTTCCATGTTCAGTATCATTACAGTTTCTATCTTACAACGCAACCATTCCAACGTAACTTGGTCCTCACTTTCAATGTACCAATCTGTAGCCTGCGAATTTGGTATGTTGTCGTTCTAGGATTAAGAAAGTCACAATCATTAGTAACAATTGACGATATCAAAATGTGCTAAACAATTGTCTGGTTCACAATCTTCTATGAAGAAAATAAATATTTCACAACGTCTATGTACCCTAATTAAATTCCAAACTACCTATTACCTTGTTAACATGTAGGATTAATTTTTTTTCAGCAACGACTGGAGGCTTGATTAAAGTATTGATATCCAAAACCCATTCGACGTTCCATGAACCCCATAGACACCGTTTTTCAATAAGAAATATGCGCCTGTAATCGTGATGATGTATTTATAAAAATCATTCGTATATCAAAAGAAGTTAGATAAAAATTTCAAATAACTGATTGCTTTCCATCATTTTCATTTATTAAACTTTTAATCTAAAATGCGTAGAATACATACTGCAATGATACGAGTGCAATGTACTTTCCCTCTTTGGAAAGTGCCGCATGAGCCCAGTACACATCCTTATCTAAATAATGACCTTTGCTGATGGTGTTTAACAAGTGCATTCCCGTTGCCTTGTGAATAGAATATGGCTCTGCACCCTTCATACAAGAATAGATAATGGGACATTTATAAAACACGTAGATGTTGAAAGAAAAAATATACTCATGGATACGGGTAATGGATTATTCAAATCGGAGTATAATTAAACTTACCAAATAAGAATTGATGTAACGCGGTAGTCGGATACGGGAGACAAATTCGTAGCCAATTGCTTGTGCCCTGTAAAAAGAAACCGTTCATTAAAAATGTATTGCTTTTTTTTTTTAAACCGATGATTTGCTCCTAAAAATTTCGAATAGTTAGTACCTTTTAATTGCATCGGTTATTAAACCGGAACGAAGATTTAAGTTAACATTTTTCTTTATTGTAAGGTCTAGAATACCCTTGCCTAAACCTTTGAAAAAGTGCTTCAGTTCTTCTTTGTGAATACCTAGATAAATTAATAAAGGTTTAAGAACAGAAACAGATCAAAGCAGTCCAGTTTTTATCTCTTTATGTTCAAACTCACTGTTCGTAGGCTGTACAATGATACCAGACATCAACAGCTCTACTCCGATGGAGAAAGAATTATTGGCCAATAGAATGGATAGCGGTATTTCACAGTTTGGTACTTCGAATTTTCTATCCTGATGAAGTAATAAAATAAATTCAGTATTATATCATTATTATTGAGCTATACGAACACTACTACTTACCGTACTGTAAGTTGTAACATGGGGCAGTGAGGTTTCAAAAAATGAAATTATTGACTGAGTTGTGTCTGTCGTCATGTGTCCCAACAGACTTTCAATTTTGTGACTGATTTTATCAGCTATATCATCCTCATGTGTGACCTGTAAAAATGAATAAGAATAAAATGAATTCGAATGCTATTACATCAATAAGATAAATTATTCTGCTCAGAACTGAAAAGTTTAGTTTGTTCGTGTACAAAATCGATAGTAAAATAAATCGTAACGCTAAAGATAAATAGTAAATGAATATTGGTATAGCTCACCATGTTCAATCCATTGAACACATCTCCGCTCTGTTTGAAGTTAAATCCATAAGGATTTCCCGCAACAGTTAATGCCAAGATGAGAACATTGAATTGTTGCAGTATCTTGGAAGAATAGCTCTCCCTTATATCTGAATATAAATCATCGATGCTGCATGTTGTGTCATGTTTTTCATACTGTGGTAAGCTGAAAGCCATATCAAACATTTGAGATGAGATGAGACGATATTCCAATTGTTTATAAATCCTTCGCCAAATATAGCTCTGATGAACTCACATGAAATCTGCGGTTTTTTCAAAGAGTGCACCATGAGTGTAATTGAAAAGAAATTCGATAAAGTTGTAGTAACTGAATGTAAGTTTATAGGGATAGGAAGTCAACCCTCCGGTACCCCCCAGTAATTTGAGCTGCATTTTCATCGGAGAGATATACAAATGCTCAAAAATATCTCGTTGCTGAAGATTCGATATCTGAAATGACTTGTGAATTATACAAATATTTTAAATGATTTCTGAACATTATAATGCATTAGCCCTTGTACACTAGTCCTATTATCTAATGTGTACTATTGATTATTAGAATTACCGAGTTTGCAATATGCAACAAAGAAGTATGAATAGCCGATAGGTCTGCTCTTAGCTGTAAAGAAATAGCAGCCTTTGCCTCGGTCTGTTTGGGAATGAGATTATCCAACAAACAAACAACAAAATCCTTATGCAAGTTTAGCGCAAACTCTTGAACAGTCACTGTAATTTTTCTATAAAAAGAAAGAAATTTCAAATCAAAATCGTGTGATAGACTTTGCGAGGGAAACAATATAAATCGATATAATCTCCAATTCTGTATATTGTCACGGAGTCTTACTTGTATATGTCAAAGTTTGCTTTTTTCTGTTTAAGAAAAGCAAATTCTAAGCACGGTTTCATCTTTTGACTTCTAATGCCATTAGTTAAAGATCTCTGAGGCCAGAAATATAAAACTACAGGAAAGACAGCATCGTGAAGTTGATTGTCGATCTGAAAAAAATCATCAATATTATCGATTGCGAATAGAGTTGTTCGTCTAGGAAGTAGAATCAATAATACTAAAGATATTTTGGGCCAATTCAACGAATAGTTTAAAAACGTGACAACTTTTACCTGTATTCTGTGTATTTTTCCTTCAACATATATGTTGGAGTAAGATTTTCTACAGTGCAACCAGATTCCGGGTGAATAACTTCTCCGTAATTTGGCGTAGAATGGTTTGGTCATATGCATCTTTTCGAAATCGACCTATCGAATAAAGATATAACATAATTAAGCATTTAGAGCCTTGTGATCAACAGTAATACTAAGTGATAGACAAAGGCGTATTGTACATCAATCAGATCCTCTAGCTGCGTCTTTTGATATGAATTTTTGTATCTATCTTCCATCCAAGCACTCAATTCCAGAGATAAAGTCTTCCAACGTTTTCCAAAATACAGTTCCCATATAGCAGAAGAATCCGTAATACTAAAGTATGCCAATTCTTTAACGTTCATAGCTGATTCCATCGACTGAAATTAAAATAATATCGAAATTGTTTTATGAATGTAAATCGTCAATATTATTCCACAATAAATGAGGTCATTGTAAGTATCTGGGTCTTTTGTAACTGCAAATAAGTTGTGATCATCAAATACATCATATCCTATATAATAATAGACTTACAATGCTGAAACCAATTCCGGATAAGGAGAAAAATAATTCTTTCTCGCTAGATTCAGGCTCAACGATACTTCTTGCCTTGTGAAAGATGTTTTTATCCTGAGTAAACAATAGTACTCTTTGATGTTTTTCCATAAAACTGACCCAATATACTTTTACTTCGTCATTACAGATCTTTTTTACGCTCTGTAAATATACAATAAACAGTAAAACATTTTATTTCATTGATGAATAGACTTCATGATTACTAAATCAATATTTGTGATAATCGATTGTACCTCTGGCCTTTCGCTCTCCAGTATCGCCTCATTATTGGCAAAATCATCTGTAACAGAAGTCGACGATGCGCCTTTCATACCAAAGGTGAGCTTCTTCGCTAAGGATACTGAATAAGTTGGGGAACTAGATTGCTTCAAAGTTCGAAATGATACAGTTTCCTGTCCGTAACCATCCTGCAATAAATATTCCTCGTCTCATAATGGTTCTCACGATCGATGAATGTATCATGAAGAATAATGAGACGCTACCTTGGAGAACTTTGCGTTGTACCCATCGCTTTCATTGTTATATACGTTCCAAATAAGCTCGCGTTTTATAGTCGGTTCATCCCAAGTGTATAACAAGCTCTGATATGGGTTCAGTAAAGCCACTTGTCCCAAACCAGTCTGATTTATTTTAAGGAACAAATTATGACAAAGATTGTCAACTCTAACAGGAGCATCTCCGTTCTGATATTTATGAAAGATGATTGAAAATGGAGCGTTGCTTCCACCACATACGTCAACGCACAGAGCAGTCTATAAAAATGAAAGAAAGGATGGCGATAAGGATACATCGATCATGTTATAGAAAATTTAGATCAAGAATACGAACCCCGTTGTCCATTCTTAAAACAGTCTTCTGGATTTTTGTTATGTCAAAATATTGAGAGACTAATTGACTGTTAGCCCATTTGATACACATTCGCATTGAATCTGTATATGGCCAGAACGGAGTGACCTAGAATTAAAACATTGTTAATCCGCATCCAGTATGATAATAATTAATTAATTAGATTTAAATGCGCACTTGTCCTCCAGCCAAATCGTTCCACAGATCAGCTTCTTCATTATCTTCCATGAATCGCAAGCTCCGTCTGGTCTTATTAACGACCAGAAAATTAGGCAAGAATGTGACTATCTTAGTTAGCACAGGACACAGCTGGGAGATTGTCACGTGTAGTTGAATTTCGTATTTTCTTTTTCTCTCAATATCCTTGCAAACTATTAAACCCACTGTTCCAACCGAATCCAATCCAAAAGCCGGGGACCAACCAGACTGTTGAGCCCTTAATCTGATCAGTCGATGACGATTTTTTTTATAAGCAAATACCACTGGGTCTTTTCCTTGAATTTCGTAGATCATATTTGAGCAGGTTTCCTGTAATATTAGAACGATTACCAATCGTTTCACATTTGGGATGAAATTTTGATTCTGATGAAATATTGGTAGTAAGATGATAACTTTCTTACTCTAACGTCTAACGGAAAGCCAGTTTTGTTAACAATCCAATACTGAGCATAAATAGTGATTGCCCAGCTTTCTCTCCAATCCTGCCTGATGCTGAGTAAAAATGGATTGAAATTCTTTGGATCATTATCAGGTACCATCTTGACGAGCTTTGTTTCCGATTCGGTAGTTATTGGTATTGTGCTAGTCCATGCGTTACCCAAATAGTTTTGTACCTGAACAATTATTAGCCATAGATTTTTATACGTTTAGTCTGGTTTATTGGTAAAAAAGACAAACAGTAAGCATTACCAATTATTAAAAACACCCGTAACATTATATTTCATTTATACATGGGATCAAGCTCTCTTCCAGTATTCCGTAACATCTATCTAGACAAGAAATCAAGACCAAGACAAGACACGAGAAATAATAGTATGTTCGTGCTACTTAGGTATACTTATTTACATCTCGGCCAACTGTAAGTGGGATTTCTAATAATTGGGATGAAGATAGAATGAATAGGTCAGATGGAGATGAAACATAAATTACAAGCTTCGAAAATATATCAAACAGAAAAAAGCAGAGTTCCCATTTGTTTTTCCACAGGGATTTTCAAGTCGAAATAAAAATTGTAATAATGTAATACAATGGGATTGCTCACCTCAAAAGTTACCCTTGGATTATCGCTGAGCTTCAAAGTATATATTGTTATGTTTTCGCCTGGTTCAATCCTGACGGCATAATTTATTACAGGAATCTTAATGTCTACTGCAACTGGTATTCTGCTGTGAAACATGAGTGGAGGTAGTATCCTGATTTGGTAATTTGGTATGCGAGAGTTTGTTTGAACTGTTATCCTTTTAGCGCATAATACCTGAAAAGTAAAGTGATTCGTACGTTTTTTTTTTTACCTAGAATACATTATCACGTACACATAATAAATCTTCATATCAATGTTATCAATATTATCACCTTTACTGCGAATACGGATTCATCCGTATTATCCTTCGTGTAACAGTACACATCCTTTGCTGTGTTCAAATTATTGCTCAACTCTTTCCAGCATATACCAGCTTCGCTAATTTGATATTTCCTATTAACACAAGTTTTAAACAAAGCAAATTAATATGAACATCGGGAATACCAAAATTCATTTAGAACTTATAATAAGTGTACAATAATCTCCAGCGAATAAAATACCTACTCTATGTATGCAGGTTGTATGTGTATCTGAAAGTGGTAAGCAGCATACAACGGGACATTCACAATTTCATCTGGCTCAATAATTGCCATTCTCATGTTATCATCGAAGGGGTTTAAAGTCTCTCCAATAGTTGGTATATCCATTTTTTCAGCCAACTTTTTCTTGTAGTACAATCCTATTGCGAATGAGGTTTCATTTCGAATCTTGAAAAACAATATTTATTCACATTATTTATACTATATGAATTAGGGTGGTCCTTATTTAGGGCTCGGACGAATTTTTTATCAGACGCCCCGCAAATCGACTCCAAATAATTCAAAAACAATACCCTAATTTTTTCAGATTTTTATCTAGACTCTAACCCCTCCCACCGAGAGGGTGGATTTCCCCATTTGAAATACACGTGTTTTGGCCAGATTCTCAGGATATATTTTATTCTAAAAGTAAAAACTTTTAGAAAAATCTGTAACTGCGAGGTTTTAGTGTTCATTGGTGCTACTATTTGAGAAAAAAATCACATTATCATACGGGTCAATCTAGACGAATTGCACACCCTTTAATCTGCTCTTTTTTCTCAAATGAAGGGTGTGCAATTCGTCTAGATTGACCCGTATGATAATGTGATTTTTTTCTCAAATAGTAGCACCAATGAACACTAAAATCTCACAGTTACAGATTTTTCTAAAAGTTTTTAATTTTAGAATAAAATATATCCTGAGAACATGGCCAAAACACGTGTATTTCAAATGGGGAAATCCACCCTCTCGGTGGGAGGGGTTAGAGTCTAGATAAAAATCTGAAAAAATTAGGGTATTGTTTTTGAATTATTTGGAGTCGATTTGGGGGGCGTCTGATAAAAAATTCGTCCGAGCCCTAAATAAGGACCACCCTAATATGAATAGTCAATACTAGTTGCATTGCTATCTTCATCAATGTCGAACCAGAAGCTGATCAATATAATCTATTTCACACCTGTAGCGGAGAGCAGATAGTTATAGTTCTGTGAAAGTGGTCATTGGTATCAACATGCACCATCAGGTGGTGCCTTATCCCATATCGCATAGGCTGCAAAGAGATTACCTTAAAGCCCTGGCGCTTTGGACAATAGACAAGAGTGTCCTCAAATCCTGTTTAAAGAAGTAGACACAAAATTAGTTGATATTATAAGGTTGCAATTCCTTAATTTAGAATTAGTTTTCACAATGTGAATCATATCTTTCATCTGTAGGAATTCTTCGTGAACTCGAAGGCAGAGTGCAAAGGATCTCCAGATGATTCAAATGTGAATTGAAATCAATGCATATGATTTCATACCTTCTATTTGGATCCGTAAGCGTTCCTCGGTGACCATATTATAAATTTTAGTTACAGATTCAGTAGGAGTTTGTGCGATGAAGGAAAAATCTTTTTGAATATAAGAGATTGAACAATCGTTGAATCCACTGTCAAAACTGTAACAATAAAGATTAATTAACTTATATTTATAGTTATGAGTTTCCAGTTTTACATATTCGAGTCATATATGCACACATACTTCTCTACAGCTGTGAGAATAGTTGATTCAGGAAAGTCTTCGACCTCTGGACTACTAGGAGTATTTGCCATGGAATCTGCCCTATGGTAATTAGCAATAGCGATCAGGCGGGTATGATTTCTTGAATTTTCCTGTAATAATATTATATAAGTGTAGTTAGATTATATTTAGCATTTAGGGTTTCAACTTTCAATAAAAAATGAAATTTTTGTTACTTCAAACAGAAAACTTACCTCGTCAATGGATAGTAGCTCCACTTTGCTAGCATATCCAATATCGTTTCGTAAAGTTAATTTTCCTGCACTTGTTGCTATAATTGGAATACCGCTACTGCTTTTTAAGAATGATGACAATATTGCGCTACATGTATTGATTGTATTTGGTGTGATGGTGAAGTTGAGTTTCTCCTTTGCATCGAGTACCACGTAAGTTGCCGAATGATTTTCTTTAATTTCTTCATCGTTTGCAGGACACTCGTCTGTAATCATTCAAAGTTATGTGTTTCATTCGTACGCATAATATAAAGAAGAAGTAAATTGTGTTGGTATAATGTAAAGGTATAATTAATTATATAAATGACAAAATAGAATAAGACACTAACTCATCACTTGCAAATCGTCGGTATTTTCATCCGAAATTTGTACCCCTTCATCCTCGTCTCCACTAGTCTCATCTGTATCGCTAGTTTCTTCGTCGCTTCCATCCCTAAAAAAAATTCTCTCGTTGATGAATACACGTTACATTAACTACCTAATTTGTTATATGGTAATGTTGACTATACCTAATGAATAAATGGCCAAACGTTCCAGTAAGGGTTCTCATCGAGCCTTCATTATCTGAGTCCGAATCATCGTTGCACTCAAAACTGTAATCTGATTTGGTAATTTTGAAAACATGAGAAGAAATTTTACCCAAAATATCGAAATGTGAATAATATGCACATTACTTTTTACATAACTATCCAAGATACTGATAGAGTGACAATGTGAAAAAGAAGTACAGGATAAGAAATTAGAAGAGTCTGAACTGTAAATGGGCTGAAAAGTAATGTGATTCATGAGATTATGTGCATTTTGTGTACTTTTATTCATTTTAGACGATGCAGAATGATCTGGATGTATGAATAACATTCCATCGTTGTTTTCAGATTCCTCTTCTTCCAATCCTTTCTTTCTTGCTCTACTTTCAGAGGAAGTTTCTCGTTTTTGGCTGCGTGTGTCCTTTCCGCATGTGTTTATTTCATAAGAATCGGACTGATATACCTGTAATGATAATTATTAGTGAATATCAAATAACAGGCTGAACAAAGGAAAAGAGCTATGAATATTAATTGGTGAAATAATCACCCTGAATGTCATCTCCCACGGCTTATAAATATTCTCATCTTTAATACAAGGTTCGATTAAAGGCTCCCAAGCTCCAGCATTTATATTGTAACACGAGGCTTGTAGTTTCATTACAGCTGTGAAAAAATGATTTTTATGTTATGTTATACCTTTACAATTTGTTTAAACACTATCTTGTAAAATACAAGTTATGAAGTAAGACAGAAACAGATACGCAATAGTTTTCTATTATTCTGAGTCTTGGAACTTAATATTATTGTGCACATACATTCCATGTGAAACTTATGATTCCAATCTTGAAGGAAAGCGTCTACTTCAAGTTGCGCCATCATCATAGGGACTCTTTCAATCGTATCTTCCATCTCCAATAATATAGAAATAGAAACTGGTTTCAATTGAAACGTCTCACATTGTCTGACGAAGCTATCATTGAGGAGCATTCGTGTCAGTGAATCTGTAATGTTGAAGTTGAATAACAGATTTATTCATAGGCTGAGATAACTGCTAGCAAATGTAAAAACAATTTGATCATCGCACCTTGTCTACGGGTTTTGTACGGAATACATGCAACCTTTTTCTGAGACCACAAATCATTATGTGGCGTAAACTCTTGATATAGATTTTTATTCTCCATGTCGTTAGATCGCAAAAAAAATATCGCATCTTGTAGTATCTGTTGGGAAAAAAATCAATCACATTGTTCAATAATATGGAACGATTAAACTTTTGATGAGCAAATAAGCCTTTCAATCGTTACGTCAAAGAGATATACTCACATCGGTGAACGTTTGCACAGTGCTGGCGGATAGATGAATATCAACTGAACTCACGTTAGCGATAACATGGACTTCGTGATTCAGTAATTTTTTTGTCTTTGAAATCTCAATATCACATGGGCGCAATACCTGGAAAAAAATTCGCCTGTGGTAACTCAATGAGACTTTGGACTTTGATACAAATAAAAGTGTGCAGTTTATAGACAGACGTTAATAGTTGAGAAGAAGGAATATAAGTGGAACAGCGATCGTAGCATACCCAATGCGGTGGTTGCTTTTTGTATTCAGATTGGCTTTTACTTTTAGCTTGAACATCGGACAAAGAGCATACAATTGATGAGACACCATCGTGCGTACTACTTTCAATGATCAATTCAGCTTGAAATAGTACCGCGTGTGCATTACTGGCTTTCAGATCACCGAATACAAGTAGTTCTGGTTTTCGGATTCGTATAGATACTGACACACCTGTATTAAAGCAATTTATAGATTAAAATCAACAATTTACATCATCAAAGACCAAATTTTTTAATACAAAAATCTGTAGAAGTACCTGGCTGTTCTTCAGGCTGCGCCATTTGAAAGTTTAAGTAACTACTTACGACCGGTGCTCTCTCAGCTTCATACTCTGCAGTCTTTGGGTCAGCTAGATTAGTCTGTAAGATAATTGTAAGATTTAACGTCAAATCACCTACAAATGTAGATGAATTTAGTTTGTATAATTGATAAGTTCTTCCAGTCTACTTACTAGAATATTACCATCGCCAACATATCCTTCATTAATAACACCTCTGTCTACCGGATCTCCAGGTATGGAATCTATGATATATCTCCCAATGTGGATTAAAAATGACATCGATAAGTTTAGACGAGTTTCTTCAATGAGAACATCGATGCATCTATCCCCAGCCTGGGTTTGTTGAAACGTAAAATCCAATATTGGTGGAGTAGAGATTGAAATATTAGACATATCTGCTCCAATATTTTGCGAATGGGACTGAATTATTCTGAAACATGTTAAACATCGTTCCATTTGCATAAATTTCATATCGTGGAATTTCGATTTCTATATTCTTTGTGCGTTGATCAAAACTCTGACTCACTTTCGTATTACGATACTCTCATCTCTGCGGATATCCTCCAATAAACAACTCCTTACTGATAATTTCATTATCAAACTCTCGTCGCTGTACACATCTAGAGACAGTGATACTTCACCTATTGTCAATTTGCACAAGCCGTGATTGAGATCCCTTACTGGCGAACTCAATACCTAAAGTAATAAGTTATGGGATGAATACGTCTTATTGTCATCATCAATTTTAACGCATCTAACAATCGGTTCACCTCCTCTGTATCCGAGAATAGATTGACTTGGAGTCCATCCAGTGATAGCTTCATACTAATTTCACAAATGGGATGTTCATTTTGTGAAAAGAAAGCTTCGAGCTTCTTAACTGCTGTATCGTTTGATGCCGCATTTGGTGACGTAGGCTCGAGTGAACAATTTTCTTCAACTGGTGAAGTTTTACCTGAAATAAAGCATTGTAAGCATATATTATGTTCGTACTTTGCTACGTTTGAGATGAACTCCTATTGAAATATTACCCATTGTAATGATTTTAGAGATGTTATCTTCCCAGATAGAGAGCGCAGACGTAAGATCTCTGTGTCCGATATTTATTAATATCATATCAATAGCTCCCTTGAGATCGCACTGGCAAACACACTGGTTATAAGAGCTCATTGCCATTGCAGTTTTGTGATCAATTTTCCTGTTCAAATCCAGACGAATGAAGACTGGTTCCAAGATTGGTTCCTGTTGTGGAAAGACGTTATCAACATTGCATTACGAACTGTATTTATCAAAAACGGGATGTGGGTCTTAACGAGGGAAAATATACGGATATTTTTGCCTTAGTGAAGTTATAGAAAGTGTAATGCACACTCCAGACTCACTTGAGTCTCTAAATTTCCACTCAACATCATGATAGCCCTCGATAATGTGACCGATCTCAGTTCAATCAAAATATTATCAGTAACTATGGATTCGGAAGAACTTCCAGTCGCATTACATTGCTTCGGCTGTTCTTCAGATTTGAAGAAATTTTCAATCGTTAAAATACCTGCAGATCAGAAAATGTGTTAGGTGAATGAAGTGCTATATAATATAATTGATGAAAACATCTTAAAAGTAAATTTCAATGAAGATGATAAATTATTCCTAATTCCTCAGCGTAAAGTGTTAAATGAAAATCATTTTCTTAGTACCTGTATCAAAGACCAATAGACTCGGAGCATCTTTCTTTTGAGGAAACAAAAAAGTAGGTCCATGTAAATCGAGAGACAAGTGCAGCTTGATAGCACTGTGCTTTAGTTTTCTTATATTAAGAAGTAACGAATCAATTAATGAACTTATCAAAGTTCGAGGTATAAGATATGCAAAGGGTTTGAAGAAATTCTGGAAAAAACGTTCCCTGATTATTATCAATGCTAACATTTTTTGGGTATGCAACATGTGTTGAAATACATGGAAAACTATACCTCACAGTCTTGTAGCATCTTAGAGATAAATATTATGTTAATTTGACCCAAGGACATCTTCAAGCTTCCATCCGTCTTAACGTCATCCTGTCTAGCATCGATATCGGAACATTTATAAAGTTTTGGCGTGTGTCTGACGTACTTGAAATCCAATACTTTGTCTTCGTCTACCGTGACGATCTAGAAACAATGATATCATATTGTGTCTTCTCCATCGTAGATGAATATTAGGTATTTTATTCAGATATTAACTGATAATAAATCGGTGCGTTTAGATTACCTTAGAATATAATGTCAGATCGCTAAGATCGACAACAGTAAGTCCTCTGAGATGTAATCGTAGAATCATTCTCTCATTAGCTTTGTAAATACAGTCGCTTTCTAAGCCCAATAATTTCAGTTCCAGTAGAGATGTGTCTACGTCGCAAAGGCTTATACGAAGCATGCTCATTCTTGCCGAGTAGCTTAATTTTGTAGCTCCTAGAAAAATGATAACAACGATGGATTGTACAGACCCAAAGATTTTATTTACGAATATTTACCAGGTGGAATAGGTGGGTCGTCCGGATTTTTAGTCATAAATGTAGAAGTATCAAAGATATCTACTTTGAGATAATTATATATTTGTTTGAGATGTTGGATCCTGAAATCAAAGTAGATGATCAGTTTTTATACAACTGTTCGAAGGCCAGTGTACTTTATGCAATATTTTCTCTAGCGAATATCGTGAAAATGAGTAGAACGATTCTCACTTTAGAGTTTTATCGAAGCAGTCTTTTAACGTTAAGAATGAATGCCGGTGAAATATAACGTTAATGTGAGCAATGTCTATGATCAAAGATTGCTCGGTGCTTTTGAAGTGAGATTTAAAGTCTGGGCAATTAGCTGTGACCTGTGAATAAAAAAAATTGTTTATTGATTGACTGATGTACTGAACAGTAACTTAGTATCAGTACCTTGCGATACAACATCGTTATAACTTCAGGGGCAGTGTTGGTGGATATCAGTTCCAGATATGAACCAGTTACTCCAGCATTAGTTTTATCTGCTAGCAATATACCGCCGACACTGAAATGTATCGATGAGCCATAATCCATGACTGCAGATTCCAGACACAGTGCAGATATTCTTAAAGTCACATATGGTTTTTCGACAATTAGAGATTGCTCCCAATGAATGCAGAACTGAAATTATAAAAACGATTTTATCTTTATAGTAAAACGTCTGTTAAGTAGGAGTAGTTTGAAAGCGCAGAAAGGAAAGTGATTAATTATATGCGAAGAATCTACCTCTCCGACAACAAATCTCAGTAATAATTTTATAGAATTGTGGGGAGAGATGTTATCGTCAAATCCTGGTAATTCAACGGTTGAAGCCCATAGTTCCATATCTTCTTCGCTCATCTCAGAGGATACAATACTCCTGAAAAATAAGAATAATTATCTAGTGAAACTGTATGGTGAAAAGCAATGTGCATCTTACCTTTCAAGGTCTGACACATTTGGGTCCAAAGTATCACTAGATTTTTGTTTGGAATTGAAGCGCTGTGTGACTAGCGATGATTGAGCAATGACTCTCCGTATTTTGTCTAGTTCTTTGAATGAGAAGGCATCGCCATATTTTGCGTTATCTTCTGTTTCCAGCTCGGCTTTATCCTCTTCAACTTCGCCATTGATTATTTGATTTGAAAATGGTATGGAACAAAAAAATTCAGCTAGAAGGTTCAGCTTCCTCTCGGATAGATTCAACTTCAAACTAGAAATTGACATATTGAGCTTGGTCCTGCAAATAAAAAATCCTCCGTTACACATATTTACGTATTGAAGTATTTTACATCGATCTCAAAAATGTATGTACTCTTCATTCTCATACGCGCTAGGAATTGCATACCTAGGTAATACTCTGTAGTCTATTTTCACGCTGTGAGATAAAGTGAAATTGCATTGTATCTTAGGTAGTAAGTGATTTTCAGAGTCACATAGCTTCTTGACCTCTCTCCAATCGTCACCTAAAAGAAATTATCGCCACTATTACATTGATCATACCTAAATCAACAATATACACATTGAAATAGATCTGGTCAACTTTTATGCCATGTCTCATCCGCGTTGTAGTAATATCAATTTCTGTTTAAATAGAACGCTAGACTTTTATATAATAAAGAAGATGAGGAAAATTGACTAAATAATTAAGACAAGTCATTTTACTGTTCTCTACAATATTGTTCATCCTTTTCAAAATAGAAATTAGTAAGATGTTTGCTTTAAAATTGTTTTGAGATTCTTCTGGCATCTGCGGTAAAGTAATTTTCATAGATAATTTACTAGTTTTCAGAAACTCCGATGAATTTAAAGGCAGTCAATGTGTTCTTGAAGAATATCAGAGAATATTATTCAGCGATTCTTTTGATTTTGTATTAATAGTTCAATGATAAGGACACATCTAGTACTATATTTAACTATTAACAACCTGAATGGCAAAAGAGTATTTGCCCATCAGTAAAACTTATGTGAAGTCTATCATACAATAACTCTTCTAGTTCCATCATCGTGGCATCTTCCAGCTGTACATTGGCAGCTTGTAGTTCACTTTTAACTGTTATTCGTCCGACATCAAATAGTAGCAGATTACCTCCGCTAAAAGTAACAACGATATCAAATTTGATGAATTGAGATCATCGGCGAAGGGATATTTTGCACAAATTCTATGCATCCGATAGTTATATCAATCACACGCATACTTCTGGACAGATCCATGTTGAGGTAAAACTATGTATGGCCCTTTGAGGTCCATTTTCAGATTTATTCTTTTCTGTCTTGAAGGTATAGCGTATACTATATTCAAAACCTTTTCCTTAATCGAGCTCATTTGACATCCGATAATGTGCACCAATTTCGTTATGTTCAAATCGCTGGTTTTAAAAAAGTTTATAATCTCTGATATGGCATACTGAAAGGAAGAAAATCGATTTCAAATTTCATAGAAAATTGATGAACGAAGCCTGACGAATTTTTTTCATGATAATGTTGTCTCACCTCGTGATACATAACTTCGATCGGCTCTAGTGTCACAGAGATATCAAAATTTGCGAAAGAGTTTAAAGAATTTTTCTCAAAATCAACGGACAGAAAATTAGATGCCATATTCCCTGTAATTTAAATAATTATGAGATTTACATTCTTTCGCTAGCTTTATAATTTCCATAAAAAATAAATTATTCACCCGTCAGAACATTGTCAGCTGTTATCAAAGGTATCAGCTCATTGTCGGATGACGCTCCTTCAATGACAAAACTTTCAGCTCGAGCAGATATTTTAAACGCAGATGCATACGGCCGAGTTTCAACACTGGCTAAAAACTGCGTTAATGTTATGACCAATACTTCTCTGTCTTCGTTCAACAGACTCAAGGAACAATTTGCCAAAGTGAAGTTATACTTGTGATCTGAAATTATTTCAATATACATATCGATCAGCATTCAATGATTTCCTACATTTTATGCCTCTCTAAAATTTCATCCAATATGTTGCCGTTGTTTCTTCGTTCTGTAATAAAATATCCAAATGATACGAATAGACGTACCAATATATTGTGGCAACTTCTCGGGATTTGTTTGTTCTTCCGAACCATTGCCCATAATTTGGATAAATTTACGTTCTGGACTGCTTAGTTGGTTACAAGCTCCATATGCTTTTTCATGATTCACAACAAATTTTACCATTTCTGGTTCATCCACCATATCCCACAGGCTCGATTTACACACTTCGACTGATACATGCTGGGGAGCTTCCTCTTTCAACTCAATTTTAGCATGTTCACGAGCAATTATTATGCTGACTATGGTGAGCATATCTTCGTACTTTTGTAAGTCCAATTTAAGTTCGGTATCAGTAGGTCTAAGTAAAGTCATTTTGAATGCATTTTTATATTGATGATAATTTTTTCTATGAGTTTGAAAATATGCCCATGTATAAGGCTTTACGCTTCGATCCACTATGGCTTTATAAGCATATCTCCACCAGCCTGCACAATTTCCATGGACGCTGGTCTCAGGATGATATTTTCTGTACGGCCTATAGATTAAATAATTACAAAATTTGTTGAACATTTTTTTAAATTTCATATTCTCACGAAATTATTCATGTACAGACCTATTGATTGATATTCGTTTGAGAGATCGACAAATTTCAGAGAGGGTAATGTATTGTTGCTTAGTAATCTGAGTAGCAACATCTTGCAGTACAAAATCTACCAGCATTCGCGGTACTCGTACCTCGTTGCTTTTGTTGATTATAATTTTTATTCTTGCAGTGAAAGGTTTCATTACTGAAACAGAATATGCGTTCAAAGTTTGCATATTAGTGATATATATCATATCATGTGGAAATTGTTCCATCCGCCTGAGTCTCATCAGAAATAATTCATACATACAGAATTGAAAATCTTGATTGTTAATACTGAAGGTTTGAAGAGCTCGATGCATAATATTCTTCCATGCGAGTAGTTTTGCGAGTTCCCATTTAGAAGGATATTCCGGTAAACAAGTCTCTGCTTTTGGGTCCAAGTAGACCGATAGCGACTCAGCTCTCATCAATTGGTAAATCGATGTTGAATTTGTGGCAATCACGCCTGGTTTCCATTTACTGTAAATAGTATCGAAATAAAAGATTCAACCAAAGTATAGAAACAAGCAGTCGATACGTACTATGAACATGTAAAAATAGAAATAAACACAAGCCACATAAGTATACAGCCATGCGTTTAGAACATATAACTTTGGTCGATTTCTTTAGTCTATAAAAGGGTAATTTATTGCTTATGAACTGTCGTATTCTTTGGTCATTCGCAGTCATATCTTTTGCAGTAACATACGTCACCTCTATTCTCAAAGAATAGATAACTTTCTAGAATGTGGAAAGTATTAAAAAAAATTCATATAACAAGCGTAACAAGGGTGAATGATAAAAGTTGCAGCGCTGGGTTGACGATGGAAGCTGAAATAATGAAGCTTTGCTGTAATGAAAATAAGAACTGACTACTATAATCAGACATTCATGCTGATTAGAAAACCACGAAATGGTTTTCTTTAGTTGTTCCAACGATTACTACCCATTAAAAAAATTACAGATTTATAAGAGAACAAAGAACTTGTTAGAATGAAATGAGGAAAAAGAAAAAAAAAAAAAAAAAAATTGCATCCTGAAGCAGAGGAAGTATGTTAGCTTTTGTTTGTTATTACTTGTTAGTGGTAGTCACTGATAGACTTTGAATGCACAGACCACAAGCAACAGGTGTTGGCTGTGTAAAACTATCTTCATATCTGACATGGACATTATTGATGGTAATTTGAAAATTGTTAATAACAGATGTCACCAAGCTGTCGAGCAGGCTTGAAGTTATTCCTAAGAAAAAAAAAAGCAGAAATTTCTTATAAGAAAATTCTAATTTTTGAAAATTTATCTTCAACCATGATAACAGCCTCATACCATATCCAAGAAAATAATCTTCATCTAGGTCCTCTAATATCTTTTTCTTTGCTGCTCTTATCAGACGTTTTTCAATGTCTGGGTCGTAAGCATCTCCCAATGCTGGAACTGCTATTATATATATATCCTGAAATAATCAGTCACGATAATTATTCAATTCATTAGTACTGATATCTCAATCGTAATACAATGGTGTAATGATTTTCGTTGACGTAGATTAGTTCGAATACGATTCTTGAAGAATTGGGATTGTTTCTCCCTCGTTTTCTCAATATTTATGAAAATTTATCAAACAAAAGGTACTTATGTCTCACCTCAACGCTAACGATTACTGGCTGAGAAGTGAGACCTGTCCAAGGAATTTTTAGACTTATTTTTCCAATCAAACCAATTTTGATTTTTATTGGTAGTCCGAGTTGATACTGAAACCAGAAAACTCATGATGCCTCACCAATGGTAGGGGAGAAAATAATTAAAAGGAAAAATCAATCACAAGTAATTGATTGATACAGCTTATGCCGTTAAATTAAACCATTGTTACACGTACAAGCGCTTCGGTTTTTAGCTTCAAATCTGTCAGGTATGCATCGCCAGAAAATATTCCAACATTGAAATTCTCAGTGTCTAGATCTTCGATGTAATTTCCTAGGAAACGGTTTAGCAGTGCGGCAACTGCTCCCTCGAACATGATGAAGTATCTGTTTTAATTTATGGTCCCGTTATCTAAAGAAAAAATTATTTCATTCGAAATTCAGTAAACACTCCTATTACTTGAGTGTCTTAAAAAATGCTGGAAACAGCTGGATGAAAATGGAATATAGAATTATCTCGGTCAACTAAGAGAAATTGGTTTTACTTTTTGGGAAGATTTCGGATTGAAATGAATAAAAATGAATACATTTTTGGGTCACAATGGAATCTATTCATACAATCAGTTTCATAAAAAATTCTCAAAAATTGAATTTACTAGTTTGATTTAATTCATTCGGATTTTACTAATTGACAAACTGGTTTGATTTACAACTCTAGTTTTTCAGATAATCCTCATACTGCTGTCTTTTGAAGAGAATTCCCTGCCTGAACGAAGATGGATAAGTAAATCCTATTGTTATAAAGATTTTGTATTAAAATGAATGAGAAGGAATTAAAGTTGGCGTTAAATTAGGTCTTTGGTTTTTATTCTAATCCTGAATCCTCAAAAATAGGATTCACACTAATCCATGTTATCATTCTTCACTGTAGAGTAATAGAAATATTCTGGATACATTTAATAAATTTTTATTTTCGTTTGAATAAAATGAATAAAAATCATTAAAATCATAGACCTAGAATTGTGAATTTGTAACACGATTATTTCATTATTGTTAAAAACCATTGTTATCAATCTAGAAAATTTTGAAGTTTGTTCATTCAGTCAGGAAGTAAAATGAGTATATTTTTTCATACATCACATCGAAAATTGATTTATCTAAAAAAAAAAAAAAAAGGTGCGATATTGAATTGACATTGAAATCTTCAGCTGAAAAAGAGCCTTTTAATTCATAATTATTTAAAGAAAAAATGTTTTCTAATTATGTGAATGAAACTGACATTCACTAGGTTCTCATAATACGTATGTTACGAACTTACGAATATTCTGTCAAGTTCAAGGTATTAGCGGGACGTTAAGCATCTGACATCTTAGGAATTTATCAAACACATCTGTTTCATTTCTTTTTATGATATACCAATTTAATTATCAAAGGAATTGACATCTTTTTTACTTTCGAAGCGACTGCGAACGCACGCAACGTACGTAATGTTTAATTGCAGACTAGTGTTCTCAACGATTTTACACACGTCACGTAATATATTAGAAATAAATAATTTAGCCAATCACAAATCATAACCTCACAAATTTCACACCACCTCAAAGTGTACGAGAAAGATATGAAGCAGTGAACGGGAGTATATTACTTCAAGTATTGATTTTATTCTCATCCCGTGGTCCCGTACCATTTCTACGATATAGAAAGTGCGTCATTATACAGCGCGTGGAAGTATGGACATGACTTCTGCTTCGGTCGCTGCTTGACAGCTCTATATTGTGTTAAGTTAGCTTAGGTTAGGGTAAGGGGTTAAGTAGGGATGGCTACTCAATAAAAAAAATAATCGATGCATCAATTAATCCATTATGAAAAAAAAAATAATCTTGCAAATTGCAATGACTTCAATTAAATCGACGGAAAATAATTAATTATGTATTCCGATTATGTATTTAAAAAAATTACCTTTTACTTTGAAAAAATTATAAAAGGAAACGGAAGCATTCATCAGCGCGGTCTGTGTGCGTATGGTATTACCAGTTTTACAACGAGGAAGCATAATTTACGGGGAAAAAAACTACACCAAAAGCTTGAATATTTAATTAATGAAAATAGAAGAGAATTTAAGTCTCTCCAGATATTTCTCAAGAATTTGGAAGACTCTAATGTTTCCCTACAATATTCCTGTATCACCTTATGAAGTTGTTTATATTTTCACATATTCTGCAAGTCTGCGACTTCGACTGACTGAGTTTCTTACCAATATTTTTGCTAAGATATAATTGCTCAAATATTTATTCTTGTTCGATATTATTGTTACTTCCATTGTATTATGATCATTGTCTTTTCTGTTTTCTTTAATCGTTGCAATACATCATTTTTACATTAAAATAAAAGAATAAATATATTCAATTATACCTATATGCATATATAGTAGTTCGTATATTTGAACATTTCAAATCATCCTCGTTGCGCTCTTTATAGTTTACTTTATCACCACCAGACTGCGCGACTGTATCGTGCCCCGGTTAAGGTTAGGTTGAGGTTAGGTTAGGTTTATTCAGTTGGTAACAGGAGTCCGCTGTCACTTTTGCAGAGGGTTAATTGCAGCCGACAGAACTTCGATAATTAAGCTGTCAAATTCAGAGACACAAAAGCGAAAAAAAACACTTTGCAAATTTTCTACAGAGATTAAATAAATCTTATTAATGCTTATACGGCTGCGATGTAACCGAAATAATACCTATATCAATTATGATCATAAGAAAAACTGAGAATTGGCACAGCTCACTATCCCAACTTTTTCAGATCGTATATACATTCGATTTTTATATTTATAAATATAAATTACCTTTATGAAATGGAGATAAATCCATTGAGCGTTATTTTAGTGAAAAGCGATAGCAAGGGAGATCGAATGCTATTTAGATATCCTCATGCCGCTAATCTCGAAAGAGATTCTAACCAATTTACAAA
This sequence comes from Tenthredo mesomela, assembly GCA_943736025.1. Taxonomy (NCBI): domain Eukaryota; kingdom Metazoa; phylum Arthropoda; class Insecta; order Hymenoptera; family Tenthredinidae; genus Tenthredo; species Tenthredo mesomela. Next base: position 17,994,580 of record OX031016.1, on the reverse strand, counting down.
AAGAAAAAATCCTTACTCGTTGACAATCAGTGAGGATTTATTACAAGTATATTATTTATATTCATTCATAACTTAACAATTATTGATTATCTTATCTTATCTATGTTGAATATGTTTCATCTTTTATTATTTCCTATTAAATTATAATTACCATAAGAAAATATTTTATTATTTCTAAAAAATAATAACCATTTTACAAACATCTTCTCGTCTATTTTATAATCTCCTTGAAGAGTAGTCGAGAATCATTAAATTTCTTGTGATACATAACGTATCGTCTTTCTTTACTTCTCTGCAATAACAAAGATTGTATATCATTTTGATACAAACATGACCTATATTAAAGATGAACAATATTTGAATAACAATCTACTAGAATCATGATTATATGTTGTTAAAAATAATTTTTTTTCATTGCTAAATGTTCACATGTTATTGTTTTGCAATAACAAATGTTATTGTAATTAACAATTTAAAAACATTTACGAGTCTTTTACGACACGGAATGAACTCTAGTTCTAAATAGGATAAAATTTAATTTTTCAGTCAACACCGTTCCCGACGTCTAATATAAGCAATGGAAATCTCATTGGCTTTTCGGACGAAGTTCTGTCCACACTTTTTGCAGTTAAACCAGAATTATGCGAATTAAAATTTGAACTAAAAGTAAACAACGTGCGTTTTGTTAGTCACCCAACTTTACTTCCGTCCAGAGGATTGAAAGACGTTAATTCATCGATGCTGTTCAATATAGTATTCGCTTTGCAGGCCCAAGCGAATCAGTCCGTTGTTAAATGTTATTACGATCTGAGTAAAAGGTGATTGAAATAGCCCTAATTATTCATTTTTGCTAATATCGACTAAAATTAATCACAACTAAACCTAATCCTAAGGCCTTTGCTTCTTCTCTTGCTTCATTTAATTGGTCATATTTTATTTTTCACAGACTAGGAATCGCTTTGAGGCACGAGGAAAAGAGATGCGGGTTTCTAACGGATGAAATAAAAGTCATGGTTTCAACTCATGATGAAGTTGCTGCCCGGTAATGAATTTTCATTTTGTTTAACTGGGTCAGATTCTATTATTTGATGCAATTTTCACAAGTTCATATATATCTTTGCTCTATTCAGATCTGAAGAAGAAAGCGAGTCTGATGAATCACCGTATGAACTTATACTCCAAAGAAGTTCACTGGCTCGAGATCTGAAGTCTGTTTTTAATAGCTTGAGTACATCTGGGGTGATAAATATCATGATAAACAAATGGATTCAAGTTAGCTTTTGTCTACCGCAAAAGGTTCATCAGTCACATAAAAAGGGGTTTATCATGAACCCGGAAATAATAGATAGGTAATTAGTCGTTATTTGTTGTCACACGACTTTCAATATTCATAATTTGTCATCGATGAATTCAATGATTGGAAAAAATCGTTTTATGAATATAATTAAAAATTCTTTGATGTATCTTAATAATAGAGGCATTTAATTTCTCTATATGCCTCAAAACAAATAGCCTTTTCACACGGTAAATGATAAAATCAATGAGAAGTAATCTCTGCTCAACTATTGCAGATGTCTTGAAAGTTTGCGACCATATCATGGACTACTGCTTCTCATAGAGCCTCTGGATCTGTTGGATTCTCTTCCCGCAGACTCTGCACCAGCCCTAATACGTCTTATTCAAATGTATAGCCCGCTAAAAAGTCTCCAAACTCTGGCTGCAGATTCAGATCTTAGTTTGGCACAGGTAAACTGAGTGGATAAACTGCGGATAAAGAATTGGTGATTAACTGATTATTGATTAAATATCTGGGATTATCTTTTTCTAGGTGTTTCAATTGACTGGCCATCTAGTGTACTGGGCTAAAGCAACTATCATCTACCCCTTGTGTGAAAGCAACGTTTACGTTGTAGCCCCTGATGCTATCCTTACACCTCAATTGCTGGACGCGTTTTCGGAGCAATTTCCAGGATTGTGTTTACTGCAGGTAAATATAAATATAGCTGATGTATTATCGAATAAAAGTATTTGTAACATAGGACTTCTCATGATTGTTCTGCTTGATTCGCAGGTGATTAGTGATTTTTCTTTGCCCACATCTATAAGCCAAAAATTGAATCCGCTGAGCCAGCCTCAACAACAAACTCAATTAGTGAAGATAATAATTTGGTTATTGAAAAACCATTTGCTTCTACAGCTACACACCTATGTGCAGTACATGCCGACGCTAAATGGCTGTACAAAAATAGTAATATACCTATGACAAATCGACACCTCAGTGGAATAACATGTTGTCTCTGATTGTGGTTGAAAATCGTGATATCTCAAATATACTGATTAAAAAAAAAAAACACGATATCTCGGATTGTGGTAATAAAAAAATCATGATATCTTCGACGTCATAGTAGATATAATGTCTTTTAACCAGAATTTGAGATATATATGTTCAAACCACAATTCGATATATCATGTTTTTCCACTGAGGAATCAAAGTATTATAAGATTTAATTGAAGTATAAATCAAGTTCTTGTTCTCATTTTCAGCCACATGCGGCGCAAGATGAATCTCGACAAAACGGTGCTACAAAAATTCAGCATAGCTGGGAAGGAAACGATATTTCTGTTGGCACACCGGGTGAGAGTGATTCTGCAGTTTCTCCTGCGCTGCATAGTACAAGTGGAATTTTCGAATATCAATCAGACAATTTTCCAATACCTTCAGAAGATATGATTTTATTAGACAAATTATGCAGGCTTGGTTATCTTAAGGGTGGTCATCATCTCGAAGAAATTATGTACCTTGAAAATATTCGAAGGTCTCAATTGCTGCAAATATTAGACAAATTCAGAGACGTATTGATCACTTGTGAAACCGAAGATCCAGCAATCGCCTTGTTCTATTCTCATGTTGATTATTGAACAACATCAGAGTTCAGCTTCTATTTCATTAAAATCGAATACCAACTACTGAATTCATGTGTAATATCCTTATAAATAATAATGGGATGCTGTACAGTAACTTTTAAGTTTCATAGTAAAGAAAAATTTAAAAACTAAGCATATCTTTTTTCTCTTATTCACACGCATTCACATACATACTTAGGTATATAAATACAGTACATAGATGTACAAAAGAAACGCTCTTAGATATATTTTTCTAATAAAAAAGTTTTGATCCAAGCTTTTCATTCTCATTATCTTGTTTATTTAAAATCTTTGTCCAAAATAAGTTTAAATTGATTTGCGTGTTTTTTTATTTTTTTATTTTTATTTTTTTCTTCATATATATTCTTCGAAAAACACAAAATAAATGCGTAGTATTTTGAAAAATAAAAAAAAATGTGTTTAAAAATAATTATAGGTACACCTATATTCTTATTTCTTATTTAATAAAAGGTAAAACTACGCACCTGATGACTATTGTGTGATAAAAACACGTGGGCTAATTTACCCGCCACATAGGTACGCATACACACATTATTTAACACACACGGCCCTGTACAAACATGAATTTCGCGGGAATTTTTTTCAATTCCCGTGCTAGTAACCACGTATGCTTTAGCCGATGACGTCATCTTACCTGCACGCGGCACGCCTTTCAGAAGTCAAGTTACATACATACATACACGCATATGTATGTATACGTGCATACCTGCTGATTGGACTTACCTTTCATTTCTCCGTCATGTATAAAGGAGTGTGAATGTAAAGAAATAAAAAGCAATACTTCTAATACGGTTTCATCCAATCAGATGTAAACATTTATACGTATACAAGTAGGAGGGCGTAGATATGGGTAGGGTTAAGTCGTCGGCATATCCTGCGGGTTGAAATGTCAGTGATTCAAATGTCACTTCGTTCAATTGTCACTTATAAGACTTTCTCCGAATGTATATTTGAAAGTTTGGTGCAGTTTTAATAAATCTAATCCGTAATAAAGTTGAAAAATAAACTTGAAACTAATATAACCGTTAGTTTAGCGTAAATAAATAAAAATCGCTATGTCAAAAGACGTGGAAAAGTTGTTATCAAAATTACGTGAGTTTAATCAACACCATCTGTTACAATTTTGGGATGAAATAAGTGACGATGAAAAATTACTACTTATTCGTGATATCGAAGAACAAAATTTTCAAGAAGTATCTTCCTATTTTAATAACGCTGTATCATCTTTAAACGCTGATCAAGTTAAATTGGATTCAAAACTTCGACCTATACCAAGCGAAGTAAGCGGATCAATCCTCAATTCAACACCCGAAGAAATAGAAGGATACCAAAATTTTGGTCTCAAAGAAATCGCGGATGGAAAAACAGCCGTACTTCTTATGGCTGGTGGCCAGGGTACTAGATTAGGAGTAAGTTATCCTAAAGGAATGTACAACGTAGGTTTACCATCTGGTAAAACTTTGTTCCAATTACAAGCGGAGAGAATAATTCGTCTGGAAAATTTAGCCCAAGAAAAATACAATAAACGAGGTTCTATAACTTGGTATTTACTCACTAGCGAAGCTACGACTAAATCTACCAAGGATTACTTCAAGGCTAATAAATATTTTGGTCTAAATGAAGAAAACGTCGTTATGTTCGAACAGGGAATGCTTCCCTGCTTTAGTTTTGACGGTAAAATAATATTGGATGAAAAATATCGGCTGGCTAGAGCACCCGATGGAAACGGGGGACTTTATAGGGCTTTAAAAGTCAAGGGGATACTCAAAGACATGGATAAACGGGGGATTAGATCTGTACACGCTCATTCTGTCGATAATATTTTAGTCAAAGTAGCAGATCCAGTTTTTATTGGGTATTGTCTCTCCCGTTCAGCCGATTGCGGCGCTAAAGTTGTTGAAAAATCATCTCCGACTGAGGCAGTCGGTGTAGTTTGCCAGGTCGAAGAACGCTATCAGGTTGTTGAGTACAGCGAAATAACTGAGGAAACTGCGTCGTTACGCGATGAAAATTCAGGCAGGCTTAAATTCAGAGCTGGAAATATTTGCAATCATTATTTTACTAAAGATTTTCTTCAAGCGATAGCGGATCGTCATGAATCCGAGCTTAAGCTCCATGTGGCAAAGAAGAAGATACCATATGTTGATGAGTCGGGGGTAAGAATTGTACCGGATAAGCCTAACGGTATTAAGATAGAAAAATTTGTATTCGACGTGTTTCAATTCTCGAAAAATTTTGCCTCTTGGGAAGTTGTGAGGAAAGAGGAATTTAGTGCTATGAAAAATAACGACTCGGCTAAACAGGATTGCCCATCTACTGCGCGAAGCGATCTTATTGAATTGCACAAAAAATGGTTGCTGGAAAGCGGCGCTAATAAGATAGAAGGAGACGTTGAGATTTCGCCGCTATTATCTTACGCTGGTGAAAATCTTGACGTTAAAGGAAAAATTATAACAGGGCCGGTCGTATTGGAATAAAAGAAACACTTCATCACAATTTCATACGAAATAATAATAATGCACTTAAATTTATAATCGGTTTGGCTAAATTTTTATTATCTAGATGTAGATGAGACGATGATTGAACGTTCAAAACGTTCTTTCAAACCGACGGGCCTTAGGTCTTATAAAGACCTGCAATCTGTTATTGCAATACTTAATTTATGTATTTTGGATCTTGTTAATGGTCGGTATTGAAATATTTCGTATTACATTCCAATGATGGAATATTTTGATTTATTTTCTTGAGAAACTTGGTATATGGTGTGTTGGATTATTTTTATGAATAGACACTATGTTTTAGATGATTATTTTAATTATAGAAAACTAATATTTTTATCCTAATTATGACTCTCGCAGAATCATTGTATAGTAATTATACCAATTTTTTCACACACGTTCAGCATGATTTTGATCAGGAATTCAGACTTCTATCAATTACCAATTTCTTATGATCTGTTACAGTCGTAGGTAAATTTCATGTGTTTTCACAAGCGAAACTGCTCTATAGTGAATGAAATATTTTTTTCAAAGTAGATAAATTTTTATTCCAGTAGCAGAGCTGTATTCAAATGCCTGTAATCCAAATTGAAAAAAAAAGCAATGAAATTTGTTTAAAAATCAGCTGTGCCCGTAAAGTGACTAAAAATAATTTCACAAATTCAAGAGCTTATACTATTATTTTAATGTGATAGGTAGATTATTTTAGAAGATGATATATACTGCTTTGTTTCTATTATAAGTTAGTCTTCTTCGTATTAATATTTTTATCGCTCAAATCAGTCCAACAGTTTTGAGGTCTGAAACCAGTTTTCAAATTCAAAACTTGTCTATTGCCAATTTAATAGTCATTATACATTTATACTATCTACAATTTATTAGTTTTAATGTGATATTTCAATTTACAATACTGGATCTATACATCGTATATACAATATACATACCTAGTATATTCGAAAGTTATTGGAGCAATTTTAACATGATCAAAATTCATTTCTTAAGCAGTTTTTGTATTTACATACTAACATTAGATTGATTGAATACTCTGCTTAAGAATTGTACTTTGTATTGTAGCTGTAAATTTTTGAATTCTGTAAAGTATTTATGTACTAATTTATATACACCATGAATTGATATACCGTATTGTGTTTTTTAACACATTTATTATCAGCGTATGAATAACTTTACTTTAGGTGCATAGTACTTTGTTCTAATCAAATGTACAAAAAATTTGTTACATCTTAATGCATGTAAGTAAGCCATGAATTTGAAATGAAGATAAAATTGTACAATATTTAATCTGTTTTGAAGTTTTTTTTCTTTTAACTTCTATATTATAGTAGATCAAATCTTTTATACGAAGAAAAGCCCACATATCAAACTATGGAATTTATACATCAGATTTATGTATAAGTATATAAGTTCTATTCAATGGCTGAATAAACTAATTACAACTTTTTCAAATAACTATACAAACGAAAGAAGACATTTGTGATACCGTTTCATTACATTGTACACACATTCCCTTATAGTATATGACAATTTAACATGACCGTGCGTCAATAATGTGTTTTGTATCTTAATACTAAAATTGCTCAAAAACGGGTTACGACTGATATTTTTTGTTCCTCATACTTTAGAGCTAGCAGATATAATACTAATGTTACATTGATATATGTGCTTGATAAATTCATCGAGGAAGCCGAATAGCTGCAGCTCTCACTCGTCTGAATACTTCCATAACAAAAGTCTAGGGGATAACAATGACAATAAAATAATAAGTTTAATATTCAATTCTTGTATGTGTAAAACATTGGTTTCATTATTCACACACGAGTCGTCAGGTCTGCCCGAATTAATATTTGTAATAATTATTAATCCTTTGAAATTTTTTTTTTTTTTTTTCTCAGTACGTTTGATACATTACTGGTTTCTGATTTTGATGTACTTTAATATTCCACATAAAAAAAAGGAGGCAATTATTAAGATTTTTATATTAACAACACAAACTGTGCCTGGATGAGTGTAGAATAGTAATATATTGCTAATAATACATGAATAATGCTATATCCACAAAAAGCTATATCTTATCCTAGCAATAAAATCTCGTACTTTAATAAATATTTCAAATATTACTTCATTTAGCAAATAAAATAAAATAAAATAAAATAAAATATATACCTAGTTATGATACAATGGAATGTATGGTGGCGGGCCAATCATCTCTGAATAAATATATATTTTTACTGCAGTAATCGTTTCTTTTATTGAAAAATATCATTCTGATTTTGTCTTTAAAAATGTATTACATTTTTTTTTTTTGAAAACTTGAAATCTTGAAAGAATTTTGCGAGTAAATAGAATGATCTTGTTAAATTTTTGTATCGAAGGTGATTCTATTACTGGACTTTACTATCGTGAACAAGATGTATCTCCACTTGTATTTGAGGGTGTTGTCACAGGCTCCGTTGGATCAATCAATTCGTACTTTTCAGTCGTACCTCCGATCTCTTTCAGCTCAGCAAGAAGTTCTAATAAATCCATTTTTCGAGATATTACCAAGGTTCGAGCATCTTTTGGACCATGACTATGCGATTTAACGCCCATCTGTCTTGCAACTCTGTAACAATTTACCATAGAGAATTATTCGATATACTATTGTACTGAAAAGTGTGAATATTTAATCAGCTCGTATACTCACTGATGAATTAAAGCCCTTTCATCGTTTGTGAATTCGGAAGAAAATACTAAATCTGTTCTTGTATCGCCACTCAGGTAGTTGTTCAATATATCTTGAAATTTTTTCTTCAGCATACCCTGACTGCATTTTCCGGTCTTCAATCCTATTCCTTCTCTGCTTATCTGTTGTGTTACCCTACAATTTTTTATTCCAATAATTATTCACAGAATACAGCCTCAGCTTTAAATATAAAGTCTATTGTTTCTATTGCATATGAAATTATCGAAGACTATGGTAAATTGTGCTTGCTTTAATCGATCGAAGAATCCCACTCCTTCTCTGCTTATCTGTTGTGTTACCCTACGATTTTTTATTCCAATAATTATTTACAGAATACAGCCTCAGCTTCGAATATAAAGTCTATTGTTTCTGTTACATATGAAATTATGGAAGACTATGATAAATTGTGCTTGCTATATTTGATAGAATGTATGAAAAGTAGGTTTTTGATGTATTCATGTGTATAAGTACAAAAATGAGTGTCTTACGTTACTGGCTTGACTATGCCTTGTTGAGATTTGCCAAGGCCACCGCCACTCCAACCCATGAGTAGCATTAGTTTTCTTCCTATGTTATCATCAGGTAGTGTATTCTCTACTGGCGCAGAGTTAGTCAGAGACTCGGTGCTAACTACACTTTCAGATCCTCCATGAAATGCCTTCTTTATCTAAAACAAGGCTTGATTAATTAACTAATTCATTATGTGTAAGTATAACTGGAGTTCATAGTTGCAAAGAACTTTTTGGCAAAAGATTTGCATCTCTTGATGAGTTTCATGTCTGTACCTTGATAGTATGATAGTATTTTTTTAGTTCTTCTACACCTTTGGTTGCTGCTTCTTTTTTAGCTAATTTTTTACTTGCACTAAGCCCTTCCGTCAACTTTTTAGAGTTTATTTTTATTTCACATTTGCTGTGAATTAAATACAGTATCAATTCTTATGTGCAAGTAAGTAAATTTTAGTTTTTATACTTCTAATGAGTGTAAGGTTCGCCTTGCTTACCATCCAAATTGACTTTCGTCATATATCCATTCTAAATTTTGTCCGCTAGCATTTACTGCATCGGTAAGGAGACTTATAGAATTATTTTGCGAGTGTTCAACCAATACGATATTTCCAAAAGGTCCATTACTAGTAAGATTACGATTTTTTCTTTGTTTATGAATATTTTTAGTGGGACGAGTATGATCAACTTTCATCTTTTTACTCATGCGAGAATCAATGTTCGAAAACTTATTCCTTGCAGACGTCATACCGGGTAATTGGTCTGATTTGTTCCCACTAATTTCTGGCTTTCTGATGTTTAGTCCTGAGATTAAAATACAAATCATACATATATCTTACATATAAACGTATTAAAGTATAAAATGTATGGACAGAAATTTTTTTTTTTTTCATATTGTCCGGGAAGGACTAGAATATGAAGAATTGAGTCAACGAATACATCCTGACTCTAGACGCAGATAATATTACCTAGTTTGAATTACAAAAATATATTGTGATAACTCCAATCCTCTAATAACTCACAATTTTTAGATCTACCTTTGGCCTTGGCGCCAGCAGCATCTGACGCTTTAACAAAGGTTCGTTGCAATTTTGTCTTCTGTTTCTCCCGATATCCGGCTGCTAAATCTTGAGACAGTTCGGCTACAAGCTGCATCGTTTCTTCGGGATATCTGAAAGCGATAAATTACGTGATAATTAAATAAAATTAAACACACATTCAAAAAAATTATGAGTAGCGTTGATTAACAGTTTTGAAACTTGATTTATGGTTTCCATGGAAGAAATTTTCTTTCACAACTCACCGACATCCTAGAAATTCTACATTTGTAAAGACCTGTGCCAAGCACACGAGTTCATCTTCTGGAAATTGATCTTTGTGAGCGATAAGAAAGCGTCGTCTTAATTCCCAGTGTTCGTCACACTCGTGTTCCATTTTGAATTGTTCAACGTCCCATTCTTTTTCTGATTCCATTTTCATCAACTTATGTAGAGAAATTAATGGCTCAATCTAACCTGAAATATTTATTTGAATTTTCGAACGATGAATCTAGATTACAGGCTACTAATAATATTCTAGTATAATACTATGTTAATTTGTAAATTAAACTAAATTCAATTCAGATCCAGAATCGTCGAGATAAAGAAGAATTTCAAGAAATTTTTACAACGTGAAAGACATTAACCAAAAAAATAATACGCCACATACGTTTGACGGTTTTCCTTTTTATGGTTTAATTAATTTTTATCTTAGATCGTAGAACCTGTATTCAAATAATTTATTAATCAAATATTATGATCCAAGTTAACCCTGTCGAAAGAGAAAATAAACATGAAATACGGGTTGGAGGTTACTTTTTAATTCTTAATGCCGCGTTCACACATGCAGTCGCAGATGGTAGCAGATGGTCGCAGACGAGATGACTATCGCATATTCGTTTCGAGGTGTATTTTGATTGGTAGTTAGACAGCCAGTAATGCTGTGACATGCAGCCGCGACTTTATAGAGCGGCGTATGTGTGACACTTGAAAGCGAAATAGCACGGGTTCCTAAAGCCAATTAAAGGGAAAGAAAAATAATACAAGCGGCGTATGTGGTTTTCGTTTGAAGGGCCGTTTGTTTCGCATGAGTTGAGGTGATTTTTAATCATAGAACGACATGACACATGTAATCAGATTATCAGCGGTTGGTTGAATAGCCAATAAAAATTTCTGTATAGAATAGTTCCGACCAATCCACATCCAACCGCCACGACCCGGTTGGATGTGGTTCGATGATAAATAAAATCGCCGTATGTTATAGACGTTATTTTAGTCTTTTTGTAGCTGTAAACAATTAATATTTGTAGGTAAAAGAACACGTAGGTTGTGTTTTTGCAAAATAATTTGGAAGTGAATATAGTGAACGCGAAGGCATGCTGCAAGTAAATGCGATACGTGAATGCATCTTTTTACATCGTTGGATCGTGATCGCGTAGTATCTGATGAAAAGAATTGATCGTGGTGTATGATATCGATTAAACCGACGCTTTGATGTATGTATGTAACCCTGTAAAGAAGAACTGTAGCGAAACGAAATTTAAACGCTTTTTAACGAAGCGGGATTTGGCCGGGCACATGGGCGTCGGAGGTAGACCAATGACTAGAGCGTTGAACTAGAAGCTTCGCATTCCTCTAAAAACTCGAGGATAAATTCTATTGGACGAGGGCGCGATGCTTGACGCAGATATCTGCAACGGTGCGCGTTCTCAACGATATTTAACGACCTTAGAATTATTTTCAACACAAGAAGTTTTTATAACAGGAATACATAACGAATAAAGAAATGAAACGTAGAAATATATCGCGACTTAGTTGAAGTAGTATAATCAGAAATAATTGGGTCATTGGTTTAGAGGCAATGATAATGGTGTTTTTTTTTTGTTCATTTAATTTACTTTCGTGAAAATGTCAGGCATACAAAATTCGTAAATTTCTTAATCGCCGAATTACAATGAAGTAAGATTGTAAAAATGAAATAATTGTAAATAAAAAATAGTCCTGTAGGCGACGATAGTGCTCTCTATAGGCGTCTGGCCATGCGGTTAATGCGTGTGATTTCCAATTTCCGTTATCCTATTTTACCGACCAATGGCGTAGTTAATTTCGATAAATCTACATCCTTTCGAAAAATAGACGTACGTGATTGGCTGGTAGATATGTTGCCTCGCAAAATGATAGTGGGGATGTAAGAACATGGCTGCAACGCAAGCCGAAAGCCAACAAAACGATGTGCATAGTGAAGTGAAATGTATTCAAAAACATTCTCAACTTGGCGTAAGTAACACAGTAAAACAATACGATTCAAATGATGAACTATCCTGTAACGCGGTGCTTAAATATGTGAATCGCGGCGGGCCAAACAGTCCCAGTTTAGTGGAGATGAGTCAATACCGCGAGGACATTAGTGGACACCCTACTGCTGCTGGTGCCGTGTATAGTGAACAAAATATCGGTGGTAAATCAACGAAAGAAGGATCGCTGGGTGTTGATCATACCTCGAAAGGTGAACAAATTGACACAAATCATCCGCATGGTTTTGTTGGAAACACCTTGGGCGGTAGTGGGGGAAGGGAGTATAACAGTGATGAGTTTTCTAGTAAACAATCTGTCAGTGAAGGGAGTACAGGACATTCAGTGAGTCAATGTGAATCTTCTGATGAACATTACCTCGTCTCTAAGATGGAGTCACCGCGCCTCTCTCACTCAAATCCCCCCGTATCTTCTGGTTTTCCGGGACAATCTCCAAGATTTTTATCCGGTCAAAGTATATCCCAAGCCACCGGCCCTACGCCTACGCTTAATCAATTGTTGCAAGCGTCCAGTCCGGTGCATCGGTTTCATACCAACTATCCAGGCATGGGTACAGAACCGTACCAACAACCTTGGCCGATGCAACGTCCACCTGTCGTACCGCCGGTATATCCACAGCCAGGACAACGCCCCCCGCAAACTGTGAGTAACATGTTTCCAAAGAGTCTGCGTTACGTTTAAATATTTCATTCGCTCATCATTTTCAGTTATTATTTACAGCAAGATGATATTCAGACGCGGTCGATGGATCTGCCACCTATTTTCTATCCTCCAATAACCGAGCGAGAAGATTTTTTACAAATCTATAAAATTTAGCGCCAGAACTAGCGCCATTGATTTTTTAAGTAGTAAGGATTTGCAGGGATTGAGATTTGCCATTCGTATTTCATTACAACAGGTTTTTCAGAATATTGATTCGACAAAACTAATCCAAAGAATTTAGGTTTAGGTTAAGATCGCGGAACTCTGAGTCACGAACAGCCCACGCTGTTGAAAATGTTGAACGAAATTGGATATGTTCTGAACTCTGATTCTAAAGGATCAAAATATCATTGTAGAAGACAATTGAAACAATTATTCCAAAATCATTCTTCAAAAAACTTGAACTATTATTGCAGAACTCTTGATTTGTATAGTTACGAATTTATGCTCCGACGTAAGACTGTACTTATCTTGAGCCAAAGATCAAAACTATATGCATTGAAGTCTTTTTGGAAATTTAGAGTCGCTTAAAATTCATTTCATATAAAACTATTGTCTACTTTAGTGATTATTACTGTTTGGTTTCATCTGGGTTACCGGCAGAAAATATTTACTGTAGAAACTTTGAACATCCACGTGTTTTCACACACATAGTTGATTTTTGTTTCAAAATTGGGGATAATTCATTGGAAATTTCATACGATTGAAGAGTTTAATACATAAGACTATGGCGTCGTCAAATTTCTTTGTACAACATCAACGATATTGTTGAGCGATTAAATTGCTGAGGCATAATACTTCACCATTGCAGAAAGAGTAAGGCCAATGTTTTATCAAAGGCTGAGATGTTCCTTTAATTCTTGAATGTTGTATACTTGAATTGCGCTGTATATCGACATTCATCAATTGTTGAACATCAAATAGCTTTTGTAATATATCATAATGACTAAATTCTACCTTATGAATTTTGCTTTATGATATTTTACTCCGAGTTCATTCTGACACTACTTAAATACGACCCTTGGACGTTCAGGTGGTTGATTTCAGTATAATTTCATGTTTTGAAAGCAAATATCAATGATTTTATCCGAGATTCATACTGTTGAATAATTAAATAATTCCATCAAAGTTTAGAACAGTATCTAATTCTATTGATGTTTGTAGGGTTCGCCTAGGTTACATCCCGGACCAGGGGGACCGAGGTCTCCAACACCCATGCCATATCCTCCGTACACTCAGCGCTACTCATCGACATCCAGACCTCATGTACCGTACAGTCACCATCAGGTAAGATCAACATAATTCATTCGAATTCTTAGAATCGCGAACGCTGCAATGGTAAACAGGCATTCTTATATCAAAGAATTCGAAGCAGCATATCTAAAAACAGATTCACATAACTAAAAGTACATCTATTTGTTAGCGGGCTTTGAACTATTGAGATATTTGTCGAAAGCTTGAGCTATTCATCCTTCATTCTGGCGTAAGATTAATATTGAAAGAAACAACCGACAGAATACCGAGAAAACATATTATAAATTTTATGTTGAAGATGTTTTTCAAGAAAAGTTCAGTCGCGAAGTTGGATACAATAAAAGTCGCAGATTTACCACTTCATTTTTATCTCTGGGATTATATCTTTCTCAGGAATGAAGATGTTGGTCTCAGAAACTCAATTTTCAAAAAGTCAAAAATGTTGTTTCATCAGCAAAAGAATAGCTTTAAAAAAAAATGGATATAGTCCAACTAACATATTCTCTTGAAATGAAGTCTAAAATTGTTATCCCGCATCTCTGATCTCTAATTGATGCACAACTTTGTAGAATAACTCTTGAGCGAATTTTATCATGCAAGTAGGACTATAATTTTGAATTTGAGACTGGTATTTGGAATAATTCTTCAAAAAGTTGCCATGTGTGTTGTAACTACGGGCCAAACAACACGCCTATTTTCAGACTTTGGCATGAAGCATTTTCACAACGTTTCATGAGTCTCAATTTGATTTTTTAGTGTCTATAGTTATTTCCATATTATACTTTAGGAGCTATAAAATTAAGTCATACAATTAGTCACGTTCTATGTAGTTTAATTTAAGATGTAGATGGCTGAATTTTAATGATCCAGAATAATATATCGATCAATTATTTTGTCCTATTTTGTATCTTGTTTTTTTTTTGCACTTTTCGAACCTTTGGCTCCGTTGGATAGTTTTTTTTGTTGCTACACACCTATTTTATTCATTGAAATGACGTACAGAATATGAAAGTAAACATACAACAGAATAGTTTTATATGAGCGCTGGAAAGCAATGCTAATCTTTTGTTAGCGAATACTTATACCAAAGTTTTTATGCACAATGATCTATAACAGCTAATTGTTCAATTAATAACTTGATTCGAAAATTTGATTTATCCCTTCCGATACATTGGAGTAAATAATTATTTTTCCTATCATTTTCGTACATGGTACGTATGTTTGTTTTTTTATCAATTATATCGATGATTCCTCGCGATAGAAAATTTTATAATAAACTATTAATAATAGTTTCTGATTTAGAATAAATTCATTTTCCAATCTTCTACTATATTTTAGTTGAACTCATATGGAGCACAAAGCGGACATCCGCCCAGCATGTATTCTGAACCAAGAGGATGGAATCAAGGAGGACCAGCAAATCCTCCACAAATGCCACCCAACCAAGTAAATCCTGCGAGCCAGTCTCCGCAGAGAGCATTGTCACAGTCTCCAGCCCCGCCACCGGCTGCTTCTCCGCAACCTCAACCCCCGAATCAGTCACAGGTCAGTTGCTATTACTGTAAATAGATGGAGGGACAGTTTACTCTCATTGCTACTGCTGTGATTAATTATTACTTAAGTTTCGAACATGTATTTATAAGACGCTCAAAGATGGTAGCCAAGGGGTTACGTTATAATGAGATTATAACGATGATCGCCCCTCTACGTGCACACATACTTGAGTTTATGTATTTATCTATTTCTAAATAGTTACACTGCTCATTTCACATGAAAGCTTGGATTATGGTTTGATATCATTTCCAAACAATCGCAAAAAAAATATGAAGCAATTTCTTGAGCTCAAGAGGTCTTCTAGATATCGGGACTCGCTCATTAAAGCACTCATTTATCATTTGAGCTGCTCCAATTTACCTGTAATATTCTAATAATTCAAGAAATCTGTGATAATTGTCTCTCATCTCAAGACATACATATAGTAACCAATGAATCTATAGTCATCCCAATTAATATATAACTATGTCACAGAGTCATGAAGCTAAAGCGGATAGATTATATATTTGACTTACTTTTAGTTGATAAATCAAATATTTACACATAGTAGGATCCTGTACATTACTCCAATAATTGAATGGCAAGTCAGGTCTGTGAATTTACTAAAAAACATGAGTTTAAAGCTTAGCAGCTCCAAGTGATGTATTAAATTGCAATTTGCAATCTTTACATCAAAATTTTGTGCGGCAAATTCATTGCATTTGGAAGATATGGATTCTGATCAATACAAACTATCATTCGTAGCGTTTTCATAGTTTGACTAAATCAGTTCAATTTCGTTATAAAACACTCCTATAAGAAGCACTGTGGCCATACCAAGGATAGACCAAGTACATGCAGCCGGTTAAAATATTTTAATATATTCATCAATATTCTAAAATATTCAACCCATCTTTTTAATTGCTGACCTGTTTAGCAAAGATAATACAAAGCGGTCAATCAACTCTTTTCTCCTCACTTGATAGTGTTTTCATTTTATAGACAGCAGAGCAAAAAATTTTCATTTAAACTTGTTAATTGTTGGACTTTAGAGAGAAAAATACTAGCTTCCAAATCCAGCCTCATCACATGCATGCAAAATGTTTAAGCAAAAAAGTTCAATGAATTAAAGAAAATCTGTCTGACGATCGTGGTTTTAATATTCGTGTTGCTTTTTTGCAGTTGGATATGTGTCTGTATTGCCTGGTAGTCCGATTATAAGAGGCTTGGTTTTCTCCTTTTCTGTTAATGTTATTCAATCTTATTCAAGGTTCTTTGCAAAATAGTCCAAAAATGCTTAGCTAATAAGTTTAATAAATCCTTAGTTTTAGCAATTTTCTCATCATTTTCATCTCTCGTTTATCACTGAATGTTCAGGTCGTCAATTATGTAGCTCATCACAATTTCATTCACTTCTTTACTGCTTTATATGAATTCTTCACCCGTTATCATCAATTCAAACTCTCTGTTCATCCGTAGCAGCAAATTCTATCTATCGAATTAGACGTCCAACTATTGATTACTTGAATCAAATTTCTATTTTCAATCTTGCATTCAAAACAGAGTATTTATAATTCGTGCTTGACACAAAACACCGTCATCCTGTTGAGTTTCTGATTACCAATATTTTATCTTTGTCAACGGAGTGTGGTATAAAATTCTTATGCAATAATAGAAACGAAAATTCTGAAGTATTATTAATTCTAACAATACATGGATTATCATTATACTTGACCACCTTACCAATTCGATATATTTGTCTTGTTACAGAATTTTCATAACATGCAGCAACGATCCACCACACCAAATGCGCAAGGGATTGACGCTGGCGTAAGTGTTGATAAACTTTTTTTCAAATTCACAAAAAATATCTATTCATAAAATTTTTAGATCTTCATTATATTATTATCGAAATACCAAGCTTTTCACGTATACGCATGACTTTTCTCTCTATCTATGGATCAGATTGTCCAATGGTAAAGAAATACAACAAGGAGTACACTCACAGTTTTCAATAGCTTGTGTAATTTCAGTATCATTCTCAATCAAAGGCCGTTGATTTTCTGTTTACTTGTATTTCATAAACATATATGAGCACCTACCTCTGTTATCGTATTTGCGTGATAAATCAATCATTACATACTAATCAAAGCGGTAAAAAAGAAAAAATAATAATGTATGAACCGAATCAACATTTATGGAACTACATTCGTTATACTAGTTACTAAAGCATCGTCACCAGCTAGGCAAATTATTGCATCAATTATAACAAAATGGTTTTTTTTTTTTTTTTTTTTTCCTCATTCTTTGTGTGAGCGATGCAAATATGTTTTTTTTCAATCTTTTATAATATAAACAAATTCTACACTATTTGCTGAAAAAAAAAAAAAAAATTACTCTATTTAATTTGATCACCACAAAAACGATAGAATCATTTTTTCCCTTTTTTTTTTTTTTTTTGTTTTTTTTTTTTACTATGGGGAACAACTACAGATTATTTGTGAATCCCAATTTGTTGACTTTATGAGTGACTGATGAAAGCTAGACTATAAATATCATTGGAAATTGGTACCCAGCATCTCACACCCTTTAAACTTTAAAAGCCAACATCTAATATAATTTTACCTATATTGTCTCCAGACACTTGATCCAATAAATGAATACAAGTTGACCTCTATCCAATACTTACAATTAGCCAATATTGTGATTCTGACTGAAACTATTAATACATTGTCTAAATTCTAAACCACCAAATGATAATGAATATTGGATATAAATTTAATGACAATAACAATTGAAGTTTAGTAAAATAGTTGAGAAATTTATAGTCATATACTAGAATGGTCGATTGTCATTCATTGTCCTCTTAGATGTTTTAGAATGAAATTTACAAGTTACAATAAATGAAATGCAATAACAGGCATATATACAATTTTGTAGCTAGATATTTTGATGATCTAATTATATCTAACTACATAATATTCAGCCAATATAATGGTCTTTGAAAAGAGATCATAATATGTTTTATGCAAATTATAACATTATGCCAAACACGGTTTGCCCATGTCCAGATAAATCGACAACTGACATATACGTATTATATTATTAAGTTATTTGAACTTCATTCTTCTCTTGATTGTGTTCAACAACCACAACACGAAAAACATATTTGCTCAATTAAAGGAAGGAAGGAAAAGAAATAGATGTTTTTGATATTTTAATAATATCATTCGCGTGCTATTTTAATACTATAATGATAAGATTTATTAGCTACATTCCTGGGCTGTAACACAAAACTATTACTAAAGTTGTTTCAGTTTTTTTTTTTTTTTTTTTTTTTTTCGTTTTATTGATTGATTATATATTTATTTCCCCGAGATCTTCAACCCCGACAAATATATTTAAATAAAAATAAATTCTTGACTATTCGCTGGTATCTATGTACGCGCGTCATATTTTAAATTACGCTACACGCGCAAGCGCAAACGCTAGCGTACCTTTATCGCGTGCACGCCATGCGTATGTCACGCATACATGTGCCCGCGGTATAGTCGTGTCGTCCGCCTATCCGCACCGTAAATATATATCACGTATATATATATATTTATATATATATGTCTAATATATATCTAACATAAAAACAGTAAAAAAAAAAAAGGAAAATGAAAAAGAAACTACCTATCCATTTATGGATACAAACATGTATTAAATAAATGTAGAAATATATATTTTTTTTTTTTTTAATTTTATTTTACATATAATACATTCGACGCTTCGTATCTTACATTAGACCTATACACGTATACATTTATGTATATGTGTATTTCACAAGGGTGCTTAGCGTGTAAAAGTTTCGCCATGCTTCGTAGTACGCGAATGCTAACGCATACGATCATTGGCTAATATCTACAGTATCTACGGGTTAAGCGAGTACGTCATCCGCTACCTGCTACAACATTGCAATATGTATTAAAGAACGTAGTTTTTTTTTGTTTTTTTTTTTTTTTTTTTTTTTGTACTTTATTTTTTTTAATTTTTTTTTCTTACAAGCATAGGGTTTCAATGAAAGGGACTGAATCCCTTCAGTTAATTTTATTTCATTCATTTTTTTTTTTTTTTTTTTTGTTTTCTTTATTACTATCTTTTACGATTGTTGTTTTTTTTTTTTTTTTTTTTTCTTTTCTTTTTTTTTTTTTTTCTGTTTTCGAATGCACACACATAAAGTGATAGTGAAACGATAACAGAACCGTATATATATCGCAGCGGTATTTATCAGCGTTCATACATATATACATAAGGTATACACACGCATATACACGCAATTGCGATATCGTTACGTAATACTATTAATCAAATCGTGCCAATTGTACGACACCTAGGGGCATACGTTGTTACGATGCTTAATACTTGAGGAGGAAAAAAAATACAACATCAACGCTCTGGGCAGTTCTGGTTCCCAGATTTTAGATGTTTTTTTTTTTTTTTTTTTTTTTTTTTTTTTCTTTCTTTTTTTCTTTTTTCTCTCTTTTTGTTGAAAATAGGCATTTAGTCGTTCGATCAGAGCTAGAGCTGCGCGGCTGCCGGAGCCCCAGATATTTGCGCCGTCCTTCCTCCCCGCACCGCAGGCAAGCTGGCTCATACGGGTCGGTCGGTCGGTTGGTTGGTCGAATGGTCGGGACTCGGGTGGCTGGCTGGCTCGCTCGGCTCGCTCGGCGCTCTCAGCTTTCATGTCGGATGGTACCCCTCGATGTGTTCCATGTTACTGAACGCGAACCGTTCGGATGCTCGGGGTCGTTCGTTCCGATGAGCGATTTTCTTCTTTTATCGTATACTCTTTTTCTCTCGCGGCTTTTTTTTTTTTATTAAATTTTTCTTTTTTCCTTTTTTTCTTATCCTTTACATATTTTCATCAAACTTTTGTACCTAACTATTTAGTTGTATATATGTGTATTTATATATATATATATGTATTTGTTATCATTTTTATGTCGAGTTTGGCGGGTTTAGTCGAAACTCGGAGAACCTGAATATCCAATTTTTCTTGTTATTTCTTTTTATCTCCTTTTGGAATTCAAATCAGCAGCTCGGACGCTGCTTGTCATTAAACTAAAATTTAATAAAACTCGGTTCGCTCATTACCGCGTTGTAGTAGTTTTACCGCCTCCCTTTGCGCTTTGTTGATTTTACAAATGAAATGAAACTTTTTTTTTTTTTTTTTTTTATATTATATTATATTGATTTATCACGTTTAATCGATCCCTCCCCGCGTTTTCTTCATTTCATATATATATATATATATATATATATATATATATATATATATAATATTTACTACTATAAGCGAATAACATTTTTCGCGCGCGTTTTATAAAACCAGCTTCAGAGAATGACTCGGCCGTTTATGCGTTGCGAAGACTCTGAAAGCTGATAAGTATACTAGACAAAAAATAACGTTACTGCTGATGGCGTAAGAAATTTACTGCATTAGCTTGCTTACGAACCGGGTGAAGCGCAGTATTCATGAATTTCCAAAATATTTTTAAGAATATGAATGAAAACTAATAACAATATTGGAATAATAAAATTCGAAGCTATAAGAACCTTTCCCCCCCCCCCCCCCCCCCTTTCCCCCGCCCTCTTGGAAATAGGACGAAAAAAAAAAATAGCAAATACTAGTACGATGTATATTTTTGCTCGAGATCGTAGAATTTTTTTTTCTCCCCCTTCGTAACAACCCTACAATCGGCATGCTGCTAGAGAGGGGAGTGAAAGGAGTGAGAAAAAGAAAAAGGGGGGAAAAGAAAAAGAAAGAAAAAAAAAAAAAAAAAAGAAATAGAATCAACCGGATAGGCCGCGTTTGTTGATGGAATTCCCCGGCTCCCGGAACACACGGGTTTTCGTGCAGTATAACCGAAGCGATGACGAACATTGCCGAATATCCACGATCGACCAACGAGCTAGCAGCTAGCGGTGATGCTGCTTCGAACGAACCGCGCCACGATCAACGCACCGCCCTCGTACGAACAGGGACGACAGGACTGGTGCCGTGTCCGCTAGCCCGAACAACTTGGATTTCGTATCAAACCTAGTACCGCGATTTGCGGGTTTTTTTTTTCCCCCCTTTATTCTTTATCGTTGTTAGAGTTGATTCGCGTCTAGTATCGCGTTATTAAACTCTTCTATATATGAACGGTAAATTTTGGAAAGCGGACTTACATAAGTGAATTAAAGGGGCATTAAGTATGTCTACTACTATCGTGCTGTTCAACGTGGTGGTGGGCATCGGGGCGACGGTAAAATTACCGAATATACTACCAATGGGGATCGTATTTATATTTATTAAATCTAGATGAAATATAATAAAAAATTATTCACATTAGTGCGCGGTAACAATATAATATAGTAATTCATAATGTTTCACGTTAAATATATTATTTTAATGGACGTGATCGTCGGTGGGCGTTGTAGTTGTAGGCGCTCCTGTTATTGGAACAACTTGTGTTTATAATGTGTTACAAAAGTAAAATCATCCCCCCCTCCCCCCCCGTATACGCGGTGTTCGATAAATCTTATTATATTATAAGTGTAGTGTTCATTAAATTGTGTTAAGAAAAAGTAAGAAAAGGAAAAAAAAAAAATAATAGAGAAAAAAAAAAAAAAGAAGGTGTTACAGGATTTTGTGTGACGTGTGAATATTAGTGAAGACACACACACACACACTTGTTCAATGAATTGAATATTATTCTCAAAATCGTTTACAACTATACCTTATTTTACACGTATGATGACAATAGTGTTAATTACAGTGACGAATATAATGTGTCGAATAAGTTATTGGGATTACTTTATTATAACGAGGATTGGATATTCCCCGCAACCACCGGGTTGCCCTGCCGTCGCTGTTTCGTGCTGATTAATTACGGTACGTGTGAAAAAATATGGAAAAAGGGGAAAATAAAAAAATAAAAAAATGAAGGAGCGCGGAGATTAGAAGATAGAGAAATTATTATTATTATTATTATTATTATTATTTTTTCTTGTTTGTTGAATAAATGAAATATTATTAATAATTATTGTATAAATATACAATATATATATATATATAGAATAAAATAAGTAAAACAGTTTCGTTCGTTGGTGAAAAAAAAAAAATATTTCTTCCGTATATAACGTGAAAAAAGAGGAGCGATGCGAGAGGCACCATTTTTTTTTATTCGGTAACTTGTTTTCACAAAAATATTTATCCATTGCTTATACGTTATAAGTCGAATCTATTCGTTTTCCTCCCTCGATTTTTCCCGTTTTTTTTTTTTTTTTTTTTTCTAACGAGTTTGTAATAATATTATAGGTATAATAGACTGGCGACGATCATTCACGCGACAGGTACCTATATTACGAAATAATAGATTTGTTGACATACTATTATGTATGTATATACTACAACGAGATCGAATCATCTTCCGTTTCGAGATTGTTTTATATATACATGGCGTGGATTTACCCTTTTTTTTTTTTTCATTCTTCAATATTTAATTAACAAATACCTAGAATATATTCTTTTATCTTTATTCTATTCGGTATTGAAACGCTATAACGAAAAAACGAATCAGAATTACGAAATGCGAGAATATCGTGAATAGCATAATATTCAAATTTCACTGATTAAGCAATTTCATTTATATACTCGCATACCATACGCTGATTATAATGAGGATAGAATTTATATATATATATATTACAAAATGGAGAATTTTTAAACGATTTAATCTAGTCCAATAGAATTTCGTAAATATTAAGTAGTAAATGAAAAAAAAGTGTTCTTATTGACAAAACGATTTTATGCTTTCGATTATTTTGTCTTTATTTCTTCTGCTATATATCGAGTTTTGAATAAGAAAAAAAAAAGAAAAAAAAAATCAGGTCCTAATTCCGAGAATACAATATCAGATGACCTGCCAGTTACCGAATAGCTCTGACATGCTGTTGAGACTTGGCAGGTTTTTTTAATCTCAGTCATAAATACAGGATTGATAAATTGAAAAAGAAAATTGAATTTTTATATACATATTCGATTATAGAGTGGATACAGTATCATTAAGAATATATAAATAAAAAGATTTTAAAATTGATGCCAAAAAAAAAATTATAGACTAACTACACAAACTTACAATCTGTATTCAAAAGTAAAATTAATCCTTACGACAGAAACTAAGATAGATAGATATCTTCACTTCAAAAGAACTCTAAATTAGAATTAGAAATTTATATATATATATAGAATTAAATACTAGACTAGAGGAAATTGTGTGTATAGTACTAAACATCATTTATTATTTAAAGTAGTATGGTCGTCAAAAATGACTAGTTTTTCATAAATTTATTATGGCATAATCGCCACATTGAGTATTCATCGAATTATTATATTCATAAGCTGATGATTTCTCTGACATGTCCAGAAACAAAATAATACCAAAATTATGAACAAATGGCCAGATGTCGATTTTTCATTTTTAATGACTTCAAAATCAAGAAAAATCTAGTAGATTGGTTCGATTACAGTCTACGATGGCTTATTTTCTTCAGGGAACTATTCTCTATAATCCGACCGTGATACTTTTTTTTCATCATGTTGGTGAAGGTGAATATTCAATTTTACAAGACTGCACTATATAGATTTCAATAAACAAATAACCATATTGAATTGCCGATTGACAGAGAAAATAATCTGTCGCGGTGAATTTGTGGGAAATAGTTTTCTGGACAAAATGAGCCATCGTAGACTGTAATCGAACCAATCGACTAGATTTTTCTTGATTTTGGAGCAATTAAAAATGAAAAATCGATATCTGGCCATTTGTTCATAATTTGGGTATTATTTTGTTTCTGGACATGTCAGGGAAATCATCAGTTTATGAATATAATAATTCGATGAATACTCAATGTGGCTACTATGCCGTAATAAATTCACGAAAAACCATTTATTTTTGACGACCATACTACCTTAACTCGCATTCAAGATATTTATGTAATATCTGGCACTTTTATTACTATACTATTCACTCTTTGGACAAGATTTTAATATTGAATGAACTTTTTTTTTTTTTTTTGTTGTTGTTGTTGGAAACATACACATGGGCTATATACTCTTTTCTTATTTTTTAAATATTGTGTAATTCAATTTTCGTGAATCACATGAACGCGTTTTGGACTGTTATTAATATTAGGCACCTGTTGACTCCGTTTTTAAATCACAGAAAGCTTGGTCTGTTTCTGTAGCGAGATATGTTTTTTTTTTTTTTTTTTCTTTTTTTCTATATATATCATGTCTGAAAAACATAAAAATAGTACTTCTTTTTTTTTCTCTCTCTCTCTCTTTTCAGATCATCTATAATCTAATTAATTGAGAAATAATGATCAGCCCTATTTTCAAATACCGTAAATGATATCGACAGTTTTAAAAATAAAGCGCTGTCTCCTTTGATATACAACATATGAATAGTTGATGTGATACAGAGTTTATCGTTACAAAAAATCTATAGTTAAAGTTGATTTATTACTGGTAGAAAAAGGTCTATTATCATTTCACCGGATCATAATTACTGACACTAAGTATCGATATTGATTTTCTTCTAACGTAAATTCAAACGTTTGAGAAAGTAGTACCCTATTTAATTTTGCACTTGAAGAAAATGGTCACATGTTTGACAAATTTTCTACACAAAAGAAGTTCATATTTATCGTAAGCCGGTTTTTACGTTTATAATTAAACGTCTCATTGTTGGAGTGAAAAGCGAAAAGCAGTCTTTTATTCTCAACACTATTTAATTGATGAATTTATTTTGGCAATAGTTTTTCTTATAACACTACAATTTTGAATGAGTAATGAAATTTTGATCTGGTCTTATATCATTTGGAATATTACACATCACATGTTCGCACGAGTACAACAAACAAAACGTAGATTCTATCTCTGTCAATCGTCAGTCAGTTGGCTAACACGTGTCATTCATTCATAAATCCGTAGTAAAATATGTGTCCGTGTACATATGTGCGTGCGCTTTCCATTCTAGTGATAAATTCAGATTCTGGTATACAAATAGTACATCTTGAAAGCAGCAGCACCGTTTACTCTCTCTCTTTCTCTCTCTCTCTCTCTCTCTCTCTCTCTCATATATTATATTTATTATTATTATTTGTAGATTATTTTAACTCAACTTATTTCCGACACAGTTGAACCAACAGAATTTAGTCAATATTAAATCTTGTTGTGTAGTTATACTTATAGATTGTAAATTGTATCTACGTATTATTAAAACGCTTGTTATTGAGCCATTTAAATTATACACAAGAATCAAGTAAACAGTCTACAGAAATTCAGATTTAAAGATAATATGTCCTAGTTTAGTTTCTTTCATGTTTTTTTATTCAACCTAATTTTTTTTTTTTTTTTTTTTTTTTGTCTTGTTCCTTTTTAAACTTTCATTACTCAATGTTGAGGTATAATTTTTTTGCTCATCTATTACACTTGTAGGTGATAGTTAGTTTGGATATAAGCTTGTCTTGCTTATATCATTGTTATCTAAAAAAACAGACTTTTTTTAGCAATTTTTTTTTATAAGGTATTCTTTTTTTTTTTTTTTTTATGAATGGTTCAGATTGAACCGTGGTCATGGATTTATTTGAATTTGTTTACTATAGTAGACTGAATACTAACGATAAAATAATCATCAGGGATTTGTAATCAATCAACATGATATATAGATATGTAAATAAGCAATATATGTACGCAGTTTAATCTACTTCACTCCTTTCTCCTTATTTAAACAAACGCGCCAAATGATTCATCCATTCAGTTTCCCACGTTACGTAATAATCGTTATTTAATCAAAAACTTTATCCTGTTTTTAATTTTATCAGTTTATTACAAATTAGCGTAGTACAATCAACTCAATTTGTTTTATCATCTTTTTATCCATGTTATTATAGTAATAGCTTTTGTTTACAATTAAATTGGAAATTCCAACGTGGTCTTTTTGTCGTGTATCTCATCCGCCTTGAATAATCCATAGTAGCAATACTGCAAGTAACAGTTTTTTTTTTTTTTTTTTTTTTTAATCTAGGGCTTGTGTAATTCCTTATAAAAACAAGTCACTCAACTTGAAAAGAATGTGCGCAAGTAGGGATTGAAAAATCACAGATGACTATATGTGCGTATTGGTCGGATCGTATAAGACTATAGATGTGTTATTGACACACTTGCACACACATCATTATATCGCATATGGTATACTACAGTTGTGTGCAAATTTCAAAGTCAGGGTTAATCAAGTTGTTTGGCTTCCTCCATATTTATTTACCTACTATCTCAGTTTACATAATCATTATTAATCGTTCATGCTATAATAACCAAATATCACTTTTTAGACGTATGACGTCGCTAAATAAACACTATTTTATACACAGTCTATAACGCTTAAAAAAAATATACTGTTATTCATTTCACAAAGAAGAAAGCTATTAGTTACCAAAACACATCGTCGCATTCATTTTTTAATTTATTTCTCATTATTACAGATTTCTCATTAATCCAATGCCCCCCAGCGTTAGGTTTTGATTTTTTATTCAATATTAATATTAATTCTGATCAGATTATCAAATCCTGTCATATGGATCCATATACCGCAAATTCAATATCATCTTTGATGTTAATAACTAAATATTAAATTCCATTGCTTTTATCTAATTATTCACAATCATATTTGCTTTGGTATAGATTAAAATTTGATTCATCTTCTGGCGCCTAATCAATCTTTTCAATATTTTCAATTAATACTCGAAATCTAAAATGTATTTTTTATTTCAGGAATTATCTGGTCAAAACAGCAACGACAGTTCAAATGGGCCAGCACCGGGGACACCGAATTCTCAGGGAATGAGGCCTACCCCATCACCTACAGGGTCCACAGGTTCTCGCTCAATGTCCCCAGCTGTTGGTTAGTATTGTTTTCATCATTTTTATGCATATCTTGTATAAGTATATTCTAAACTAGGTGTATTTTTTCTGGAAATCATTGAATCCTATATATCCACTTGCTGAAAAGTTGGGTGTACATATCTTTCCATAACGTAATCCAAATTTTCAAAAAATTTACATTTTGAAAATTGTTACTTCTAGGTCAACCAAACGTTCAGATGCCTCCACGTCCATCAAGCAGCCAGTCAGATGGTAGCGGGCCAGCACGCATGAGTCATTCTCCGATGGCAACTCAAGGTTCGTTCATTAACTTTTTATTAATTGAAACTGTATTTTCTGTCCTTAGAAACTTCGTATGAAAATTATTATATAGTAAACTGTTATCGTTTTTCAATATTTCGCTCTCTATTCATCTCACATTGCTATTCGAATAAATATATTTCATGAAAATGCTGCATTTTATGCCAAAAGAATTTCAAATTAGCAAATATCATCCTCCGAACAAATGTGCACATAATATTCGAGCATTTACTGCCTTTTTCTTGTGATATCAAAGTCAAATTTCTTGGTCTTTGTACTCTGATTCCTTGATGCCTTATAGCTTCACCAGAATCAGAATAAATGAGATTTTCATTTTCAGACCATTTTGGTTTCTACTTCTTTTTTCCGGATCATTTATCCTACTGAATGCATCTCAACCGTTAATAGATTATAAAATTTTGTTAATTTCACTTTAAAACTCTGCTCCAACCGTCTGATAAACAATGTTTCAATTATTGAGATGCACATTTTTATTTCTCACTGCTTAGCTAATTAATTCTTGTAGTTTAATCTAGAAGGAGTACTTCATCACTCATCAGTTATTATTCATGACTTTGGAATACGTTGAATGAGCAACAGCGCCAGCTATTTTTTTTTATGAACAAAGTCTTCTCTGTGGATATAAAATGAAATAAAATAAAATAAAATATTTTCCAGGCGGATACCAACAGCCTTTGGGGCCGTCACCGCACATGCACAGCTACAAAATGAACAGCAGCGGCCCTGGCGTCGTCCAACCAGGTCCTGGACCGACTGGCTTAGGTGGAATCGGATCAATGGGAGGAAGTATGGGGTACTCGACCGGAGGGGCTGCAGGACAGCCTGGCTACCCACAAAGTGCTTATCCTCTCGCACGTCCTCACATGCAGTTTGCCCAGGGTTATCCACCCCCATCTAATTCTCAGGCACCACCAAACAATCAGTATCAGCCACCAAGGCCAAATAATATGGCACCGCAGTATCCGCCTTATCCGGTAAAACTAACATCTCTTCGAACACTATCAATCCTATAATGTATCATGTTTAGATTAATGCTTGATAATCAATGTGAAAGCATATCGATATGATAAATGTAGAAAACAGTTTCAATTTGATACTTGAAACGCTAATTTAATTTCTCTTATTCTCATTTCAGCATAAAATGGGGTTTAACAGTGTACAGCCAGGTATGCCGCCTAGTCCTGGACCTCCGCAGGTCTATGTTAGTGGCAGTAGTCCTGGTATGGCACCTCCAGGACCTGGTGGCATGGGTGGTATGGGAAGTATGGGGCCACCGGCAAGTTCTATGGGTCCGCCACCACCGTCGCCTAATCATATAGGAGGAAATCAGCCTTCGTCTGTACCTCCATCTACTCTTGGGCCTCATAGTGGTTCACATCCTCCAGCAGCAACACCACCTCTTAATCATGAAGGAAGTCCGATGCCTCCGCCGAGCACAACTCCCAATTCTCATCCTACTTCTATGCCTACACCGAGTAGCCATAGTTCTACAGATCTTGCTACTGAAAGTTCCAATGATAGTGGGATTACGACGACTGCGTCTGGTAAATAGAGTCTCAAGTTTATCACCTTTCCCCTCCCTGTATTTATCAATTTTTCTTCATTTTTTGTTAACTAAAATTTATAAAAATCGTTCTATTTATGAATTATTCTTACAGGAACATCAGCGATTAATGTTACCTCAACGTCAAGTGGTACAGTAACATCAGTTATAACAACTGGTCCAGATGGTACTTCATTGGACGAAGGATCCCAGCAATCGACGTTGTCAAATGCATCAGCTGGTAAGCTAGGAGGAATATTTATTGGATTGAAATTTGTTCTATTTGTATTAATTAATTATGTGATTAATTATCTATGAAAACTGTATGAAAGACACCATAGTTTTATAGAGTATACTATAACGTTATATTTTTAGCCTCTGGAGAAGATCCTGCTCTAACACCAAAGTCTCGCAAAGAAATAATTGGCGGAGGATATCATAGTCATCCTGCCACTCCTCAAAGTACAGTGCCATCTCCTGGTGCGGCGAGCATTAATTCAATGCACGAAGAATATCCTGACATGAGCAGTCCGAGCTGGCCACGTACTCCAGCTAGTCCTGTATGTACTTATGGGTTTTATTCATAATTTAAGAGTTTGAAAGATATTTCATATGTATTTGTGAAAATACTTTCCTGTTTGTTCTTCTATATATATTTTTTTCTTCGAACAATAATGTCATTTCACTGTTTCCATCAGAGATGGATTTATTATAGATATTAGAAACTGTTTGAATTTTCAATATTTTCATGTTTTACAGGTGTTTAACAGTCATGTGCCTCAAGACCCATACAGATCTAAGGTTATTGTCTTTCAATACAAGTATTGGCTGCTGATGTACGCTTAATGTCTGAACTGATGCTACTATTATGATTCTATTATACTTCTGCTTTTCGTCTTCGTGAAGCTTAAATAACTGTGTTTAACTATTAAATGTTATCGTTTCTTTATACGCCCATCTTGATATACAATGCCCAGGGAACGATAACTTCTAGCTCTTTTTACACGAGCACAGAATCTAATAATGAGATGATACGATTTAAAATTTATTATTTTTCGCTCATTTTCCGGATTTTCAATACTAAGAAATCAATCTTAACTCATTTTATCTGAATTTTATCTACAATCATTTGACAAATGCTATGAAAATGAAGTAATATATCATTTTGAAATATCAATCGAAACGTCTTCTTATAAAATTGTAACTATCTAGTGTCCAAGAATCAGTTTTTATTCAATCAATAACCATTCATATTGCATACGTAAGTTTTGTTGCATAGATTACTAAATTGGTCAAGCTTTGTGATATAAATTATTCTAAATAAGAAACAATTGATGATATTTTGATAATAAATGATTCAATGATATTGTCACTAAGGATCACCATGCAAATCTTCAATCATCAATCGAAATTCAAAGACTTGGAATCATATTTTAATCGAAGGAGAAGAATATTATTGATATTATTTATTTATTTAATTGAGTTCATTGCATGACCTTCATGCTTATGAAATTTTTCTTCCCTCAAACTATTTATATGCATCAAATTATAATTTGACGAAATATGAAATACTAATACGCTGCATCGGATATGATTGATTTTTTTTTTTTTTGTTCTTATTTATATGCACTAATCATTTCATATCAATAACTGCAGAATAAGTGAGTAGATTTTATCTGGCAATTTTTTAACTGGAAATTTTCTGTACAATCAATTTTACTATTGGAAATAATCATTTGTTTTTTTAACGGTGTGCTTTGCTACAATCGAATAAACTCTACTTGAAACATAAGTGTTCACAAGTTACAAGTGCAGCAAGGAAATATGAACCTGAATTTAGGAAAAGGATTAGTTTTATAGATCTTCATTAAAAAATCATTGAACATTGAGATCATAAAATTTGTATACAATATATTCATTACTAACCGACGCTTGAATCATGGAGTAAAAAATCAATAACTAATCGTTCATTGTGAACGGGAGAGGGATGGTATAACATATGTTTAAGAAATTGTAAATCCTTAACTTGCAAGAGCTTGTTACATGGAATAGATTTAATACATTCTATACTTGATGGGATAACAGAGTAGAAGGCTAAATGTAATCTTGCACTTTTAATACGGCATGATATATTAGAATTATAATAATAATTATATATAAAATAAACTTTTTACTTCTCATCTACCGTCAAACTTGAATGTTATTCTATTTACAGAAGCCCGATAGCCTGGCAAAACTCTACGAGATGGACGATTCAATGGACCGAAGGACATGGCTAGACAAACTTGTGGCCTATATGGAAGAAAGGCGTACGCCTATCACCAGTTGTCCTACCATCTCCAAGAACCCCCTTGATCTATTCAGATTATACCTCTACGTCAAGGAGAGAGGGGGCTTCATGGAGGTATGCAAGGTGCAGTGTAGTTCCATCTAGCCCTCGGTGTCTTATGTGTGTTTTGTATTTTTACTCTAAAGGGTGTGGTTCACAGAAGGTATAGGCGATTTATCTGTTTAATGAGGTAAACATGAAAAAGCTTAAGATTCAAGTTACATGGTAAAAAGAAATCTTATCAAATTCAAGATTTCTAATTGACATTTTTCATATTTATCTATATCCAGTAACAATTCATTCATTTTTATACAATTTTGTAGATTATTCGTATGTGTTGTATTTGTTGAGTATTGAAGTGATGTTTTCGTTTGTTAGATAAGATTTTAAAATTTGTGTTCAAATTTTATGTGACTAATCGTTACCATGTTAGATTATCGTCCCGCTTATACCACTGCATGATATTTTCTGAGTGTTTTTTTTTTTTTTTTCTCACCAATAGCAACGATTGCATTCACACATGCCTTTGCATTTATGTGTATTCATATTAAATCAACAAGAATATTGTGATTTGTCAGTTTCTTTTTCTTCGTTAATTAAACTTTTCTTTTATGCTTTTGAACTGCGTTCAGGTATAATAGAATCACTGTCCCATCATTAGTGAATAAATACTGAATAATATTTACACTCAAAATACGAACGCAGTCCGGTTAAATTATCAAGATTTATTCATCATTTCTAACAATAACGAAAGATATCCATCTAATTCTCAAGAATGGTTCGTAGTGGTGCATCATTACAGTTGAAAGTCTGGTTGAACTGGAAAGGCCATAATATAATGATGAATTGATATCAAATATTCGTAATAGACTTTCAGTTTCTATTTCTGACAAAGTATTAATCAAATTCTTCTCAAGTTATACAAATGAATTTTTTACTTTCTTAATTTTCTTATTTCCATAATTGAAACTCTGATTTACTGCCTTGAAAGATAACTCCATATTAGTTTTAATAAAGTCACTTTCTAACGATTACCAAACTTATTGATTTTCAATTGTGATGATAAAAGACCACTTTTCTAAACACGAAAATACCTACAACTTTGATCTAAAGCTTTTTTTAAATTTATTTACGTGATTAACAGACTAAATTATCACTTATGTCTTTTGACGCACCTTACACAATGTTTTTATACATTTATTTGATGATCATGCATGATACGCACAATGCTATGCTATTAAATATAAAGTACGTTTTTGTAATCTTAGATGGCAGTGTATATTATCATTTGCTCGAGAATGTCTTTCTTGAGCTCTAATGACTTGACAACTATGATTTAACTTATTCTTCATTCTGAGCAATCCAAGACATTGTCTCAAATGAAGAATAACTTCATTATTGTAAATTATGTCCATTTTTTTTTTTGTGTTAATTATTATTATAATATTATGTTGCTTGAAGCTTTGCACTTACATTAGTTATTTATTATAATTCCGCTTGTACAGTATATTCAAATCATTTGTATCATACTTTTCAGAATGAATCATCATTTGATTTTCAACTTGAACATTGAATGCGCAATATAATTTCGTGATTTGTAATTGTAAAAAAATCTGCTTACTTGAGGCATAAAAAAAGTATTCGAAATTCGTTATGGTAATATAAAATTCATTTTTTCATTATTCAAAAAGTAGCTCGGAATCCTTTAGAGTATTGTTTGTTTTTTTTTTTTTTATTATTAGACAAGGATGTAACTATTGTTTTGCAGGAAAAAGTGAGGATATTAAAAATGATGTATTAGAAATGTGTTGATGCTATTTTGAAACGATTTAAAAGAATAAGAAAAAAAAAAAAAGAAATGATGATAGTGTTGTCAATTCTATAGAAGCAAAGACCTACAGAGTAATTGAATAAATTAACTTATTGCCATCTAAGTTTTAAGACATAATACGTCGCGGGACTTGATGTTATTTGTAAGATGATCTTTGTTAATGAATACTTTTAATTCACTGCAAGAAGTTCTAGAGATAATCAAGAAAAAATCATAAAATGGTATGTATTATAATGAAGCTGTGGGGGGAGCTTGTGTGAGAAAAAATTTCATGCCAAACATATTTTCATATGTGCTATAATTTATTATCATTTAATTGCATGTTTGATCTTTCTAAATCATTAATATCACACATGGATATTGCACAGATTTTTTTATCTAATATAATAATATTTTTTTAATGAAATTGTTTTTCAGATTAATATAGCTAAAAACTTTTCTTGTGTTTTTAGTTAATATAATTAAACGTAAATGAAATTAAACACGAAACCCACACAATCATATTTCATTCCTTTCTGAGAAATATCATAAATTTCTCAATCCTATTGTAGGATTTAACGCTGGTTTAAGAAATGCTTCACACGATTTACGCACATTATATTACGTGTATATTATTAGTAGTACTTATGTTCACATTGGCGAGATAGTAGATATGCGCACTAATTGATGAATGAATATATTTTGTCAACATCCTTTTTCTTCTTCTTCTTCTTCTTCTTCAAATTTATAAGAAATAACCAGTCTCAAGAATTCTTCTTTATATTATTATCTAAGCGCCTTTACAATATGCTCATTTTTTTATCTCATTGCACAGCCAGCTGTTATTGGAGCCTGTTTATTTGTGTATATTCTAAGGTCATGCCAGTATCTAATTCAAAAGTGTGAAAAATATGTTCTGTGTTTTTGAATTCTCCTTTTTTCTTCTTCTTTTTTCTCTCCCTATCTATGTCGGCATTTTATGCTATCAATTTTTTCTAAACAGTTTAAAAAAAAAAAAAAAAAAAAAAAAAAATGCTGCAAGATAATTTGCTAAAACAATTATGATTTTAATCTTTAGTAACTTGGCCGAGTTATAATGTACAGGAATTACGAAAGACGTTCGCTTTGGTATGAAATTTTTTCTTTACATGTGGGACAAAGAGTTGTACAGAACTATTAAACCACAGAATAAATAATGTGTGGTTTTCACACATGTGACTTAAGTCGATTTCTACTCGTTGCATATAAAAATGATTAGATTTTAAATGAAACTCTACAATGTTTGTAAATCTGAATGATATTTGAAATTTAATTCCTTGATACTCCAATTAAACTGAGTATATCAGGCACATCTTGCCAATAGATCTGTATAAGCTAACAGCTCAATTATGAATGTGTTCTGGCAAAAAGCATGAAAATTTATGTCGTGTTATATATCTTGAAATTTGCAATTATGTTATTAATTTGCATATTTAAAGAATATACCGTTTTTGAAAAGGAAAATACATAGTAGAAATCGCAGTTATTGCCTTCTCATACCTTCACCTTAACTATGCTGTGTACATATATGAAAATGGTATATGATTCGATAGGTAACAAAAAACAAGACATGGAAGGATATAGCAGGTCTACTAGGCATCGGAGCAAGCAGTAGTGCGGCATATACTTTGCGGAAGCATTATACAAAGCATCTTCTTGCTTACGAATGTCATTTTGATCGAGGTGGCGTCGATCCTCAACCAATTATTAATCAAGTCGAAGCTGGATCAAAGAAAAAAGGATCTAAAGGAACAGCTTCTGTACCATCGCCAGGTAAAAAATGTAAAAAAAAAATGTGATGCACATATCTGATCTCATTGCGAAAGATATGTCACAAAGAGACGTATAAAGAATAAAGTAGTTGATCGCACAAAGTGCAAATTTATGGTCACTGTGAGCACAATATTTTTTTTCCTATTTAAATATTTTTATCTTTTAGATTTCATTGTTAGTATGTGATTTATTGTACTATATCAAATATATATATCCAACAGAAAAATGTTCAGAAAAAGCTTGGGTTACTGAGAAAGGTTCGTAAAGATGGAAGAAGTCTATAATAATCTATGTTAATTAAAAAAAAAAAAAAGAGAGAAAAAAAAAAATAATGATCAAATTAAATTCATAAAAATACTCAAATAGTTGAATGTTTGACAAATTTGAGAACATAAAATTGCTTTAGCGAGTTGAACAAGTGTACAAATCTTGGAACAGATCAGTTATGTTGCTTTTAGAGAGATACCGTGTTGAAAAGAAAGTGCAAAAAATAATTGCACCTCTTTGATATTCACGGATATTTCAATTAATTTCCTAATACCATAATGTATCTCATTTCCATATTAAAAAAAAACAACCAATCATCTTTTAATAGTTAATTAATTGACGAAATATATTTGCAAAGTCTGTTTAGTTTCGTTGAAAATACGACGTGAATCGTAAAAGCTTATTGGTGGGCATGCCTTTTGGCACGTAGAAAGAAAAAGCTATAAAAAATATACCAAACACCAATTAATACAATATAAATGTTTCATACGTAGGATCGTCAAACTCCCAGGACTCGTTTCCTGCTGCTGGCTCCAGTAGCACATCTATGGATGGTTATGGAAACTATCAAAGTGGTTATACAGGTGGTGCACCAGGTGGACCTCCATCAGAGTACACTCCACCTCCGCCTCGACCACCCAGTCAAAGCAGTGCACCATCGCCGCATCAAGGTCATTCAAAAGAAATCTATATTCGAAACCAAAGATATAATTTGAATTTGAAAAAGATATAAAGCTTTTAATCAAATCTGTTCCAAAGAGGTGGTAGCGAGTCGAGTCAGCGGAGTAAATAGCAAAAACTAAATATCATATATAATCAAGCACAATCATTTAAACTAAACTAAAACTAAACTATTTCATTAGAATAGAAATTTGAAATAATATTTTTGTTACAGGTATGCAACAAAGCAATTATCAAGGGCCTGGACCTTACCAGAATTATTCCCAGGATCAATATATCAGACCTCAAGGTAACGCGATGGGACAACAGGGCGATTTCAATCAACCATACTCTCCTCGGTCTCATTACCCTCCCTATGGGCCCGAAGCTGAACGGTTAGTCTGATTTCTATTTTATTATCATTTAGATTATCCAGCTTATAATCGTTAAGGTAATTATAAAAATGCAATGCTCAGAGGGTATAGTGGAGGAAACATGCCACCAAATAGTACGGGAGTACAGGATCTGTACAATAGGTACGGCAGTGGACAGCAGCCGGCTGGTGGTTATTCTACAGGAACACCACCCAGTGGACGTAATAGCAGCTATCCTCCTGGTCCGCAAGGTCATCCACCTAATACGCAGCAACCATCAACTAGCCAACCTTCACCTCCGTCCCAGTCACCTGCAGCTTCCAATTATTCGGGATCACAAGATTACTATAGGCAAGAACAGGTGCGTACAGATTCATAGTTTGAATCCTATTTTCTCTATATTTTTTATCATTTTTCTTGTAGTTTTATTTAAAACTGATAATTAATTAATCAACGGTTATTATATTTCAGGGAGGATATGCGGGATCTGGGAGTAACCAAATGTATCCTAGTGCGAGCACGGTGAGCAAAAATATGCCTCCTCCTCCACCAGGACCAACACAACCACGGCGACATCCTGACTTTGCCAAAGACCAACAGTATCCACCATATAGTCAGCAGAGGCCGGCCTATCCAGGTAAAAAAAAAATACATGTTTCGCTCTTCAAATTATTCTATTTTAAATACAATTTCAAAAGAGGGAAAAATGAATTGACAACTCTATTTTATGCTAGGTGATAATATAGTTTTCGTAACATTGAATTATCATTTATTTACACATCTAAAGTTGGAAAAAGTTTACACATGTATTGATGATCATTCAACAGGTTGGCCAAGCAATACAAATCAGTATAGCAGTGGCAGTAGCAACAATAGGGTTCAATATCCTGGACCGCAACCACAGCCGCAACAACAACCACAGCCACAAGGAACGTCAGGAACATCAGCCTCGAGTGCAGTTGGTGTAATCAGCGGGCAACAGTGGGGAAACCAACCGTCACCACGACCTGCAACACAACCGAGTGGAAATACTGCCGCGCATCCACCACCATTGTGGGATCATCGATATCCCAATCAACCATCCCCTCTTTATCCACCTCCTAGTGCTCATCAGGTTAGCATCTTTCTATTTGGTTTCAAGTTCATTACGTCAATTTAATAAGCCTGATTCGTAGATCGAAGTAATAAACAGATTTACACCTTTTTTTGGATTCTGGATAATGAATTAATTGTCCTTTTCTTTATTTTTATTTTTTTTTTATTCTCTGCGCAGAGTCAACTAGGAATAAGCCCTATGATCAATCAGCAAACAGCACCAAAAAGGGAGATGACATTCCCTAGTGACAGCGTAGAAGCAGTCACACCGTTGTTGTACAAAAGGCGTAAACTAACGCGAGCTGAAATCGCCCCTGTCGAGGCATGGCGAATTATGATGGCGCTGCGGTCTGGCTTGTTGGCCGAAAGCTGTTGGGCATTAGATGTCCTTAATATTTTACTATTTGACGATTCTTCTGTAAGTATCTCTACTCGTATTTAATAGTAACTCACTTCTTGTCCATCTTCATTTATAGTCAAGACCAAAATTGTTTTATAAGTTGGCGAAAGCTTTGTATCAAAGGAAGAGTTGAGCTGTTTGTTCAAAATCTTCCTACACGCGAAGATAAAGTCTTTTAAATACATGGGATCTTAATTATGCTTCCAGGTGAGTTACTTTGGATTAGCACATCTTCCGGGACTACTGGACGTATTATTGGAACATTTCTCACGTTCTTTATCGGATATGTTTGAATCTCCGGTGGGAGAGGACGAACAACAGTGGTGTCGTACGTCGGATGGAGGTGAAGTTGATCTTGGAGCGGTTTCAAGACCGGTCGATGCCGAAGACCGTATAATACTTTTGTCTGGTTCAAATTATACATTTTTATCAAGGCGAGGTCGTCCCGTTAAAATGATACCTCGTGACGACGATTTATTTGTTCTGGATTCTCGTCGACCTTGGGATCATTATCCAGACTGCGAAGCAGACACGGAACCTTGGCAAGTCGACGCTAATACAACCAAATACATCGTAACATGCTTTCAATCTGAATTAGACAGCGTTCCTTTCGCCAGACAGTTAAGGGACGAAAAACCGCCTCTTCTAGAAAAAGAGGTTGAAAGTGTTGATGTAAAAATAGAAGAATCTAAATTAGACAGCATGTTAGAAAATGTAGATACATTTAAAAAATCTAATGATTGTAACGACAAGCCCACAACTCCTATTAGTGAACGTAAACAGTTTGATAAAAAGAAGAAAATTAAAACTCTTAGCGACGTTTTATCAAGGATTAAGAAAGAGCCGGTCGAAATGAACGACCTAACTAGAGAATTATTTGAAAAAAAGAATGACGGTACGCGTAAAGATTCGGAAAATGAATCCAAAGCTAACAATAATATTGGTGAAAGTTTATCGGAATTTTCTAGAGCGTCCAACGAAGACAACGCTCTCCCTAATCAGAATGGCTTGAGCGATAGCTTGAGCAATTTAGATTCGGACAAATTGACCCAAGAAGAAGAAGAGTCTCTGAGTACAAAGGATGAGCAGAAATTGAATATCAAAGATCCGGCTGGTACGTTGAAGAGGAGACGGATAAGTGACTACGAAGACGAAAGTTATTCTCGAGACGAAGCCAGTCTTTATCTGGTCACGGAGAGTCAGGATGGATTGGCACGACGATGCGTCTGTTTGTCTACAATATTGAGAAACTTGACCTTTGTACCTGGTAACGAAATCGAATTTGCAAAGAATGTTACCTTTCTTAGCATACTTGGAAAGCTGCTACTGTTACACCACGAGCATCCGGTTAGAGCACAAAAAACAAGAAACTACGATCGGGAAGAGGATGCAGATTTTGCAGATTCTTGTAGCAGTTTACAAGGCGAAAACGAATGGTGGTGGGATTTTCTCCACCACATTAGAGAAAATGTATTAGTTATGGCAGCTAACATCTCTGGCCATATGGATCTTAGTCAGCATCCAGAAGAAATATCAAGACCAGTTCTAGACGGTTTATTACATTGGGCGGTGTGTCCGGCGGCACATGGACAAGACCCTTTCCCAACTGTAGGTCCGACGTCGTCGCTCTCCCCGCAAAGGCTAGCTTTAGAAGCGCTTTGTAAACTTTGCGTAACAGAGAGCAACGTAGACTTGGTAGTCGCTACACCGCCGTACTCTAGATTGCAACGTCTTTGCTCAGTTCTCACAAGGTTACTCTGCCGTAGCGAGGAACAAGTACTCAGAGAATTTGGAGTGAATTTATTACACTTTTTGTCAGCCGCGGACAGCGGCGTGGCACGAACAGTAGCTATGCAAACACCGTGCATCGCTTTGTTGGTCGCATTCATCGAACAAGCGGAAGCCAGTGCGCTCGGTGTAGCCAATCAACATGGGTTAGCAGCTTTAAGAGACAATCCTGAGTCTATGGGAACTAGTTTGGATATGCTGAGGCGAGCGGCGGGAACTTTGTTGAATCTAGCAAGGCACCCAGATAATAGAACACTGCTCTTGCAGCACGAATCGCGACTTCTTGCGTTAGTCATGAGCCAGATATTGGATCAACAAGTCGCAGCTATAGTGGCTCGTGTATTATTCCAGTGTTCAAGAGGGACGTAACTCTTCAATCTTTCTTATATGTGGAAATGTACTTTAAATGCAACGTGCGGAGACTGAAAAATGCTACACAGCATGATAGTAGTTTTATATAAAGCTAAATATTGATGTTAGCGTTGGTATACTAATACTTGGTATACCTTCCGTTGTGAATTGGATAACATTAATAATGTAAGATATTCTGTGGTTAAAAACGTGAACAACTGCATAATATATAAACATTTCAATCGCAATGTAAACAATATCGAAATGTGGGTGATTATAAATATAATGCAAATTTTTATATTTGCATATTTGTGCTGTAATTAGCAAGTAATGATATTTTGTAGATAACACTTCCATTGAATCTTATTTAATTTGCACTCTAAATAGTGCAAATAAAGTGGCTTTGACCCACAAGAGTCTCGACTTTATATTAGAAACTGGTGAAACATTGCTGCTAGTACAGTCTGATGAACTGTTAGAACTAAGCAAAATCACACTTAATAAAAATTAATTTTTCACATTTTGGTTGTTTGAAGTAAACTGTGTCCAAATTATTATAAAAAAAAAAAAAAAAAAAACATATTTGTGAGATGATGTGTGAATGGGTGTCTATAGATTGATTTAGACTAATATTGTGACAATGCGAATGGAGCGATTCCGAAATACAATTGAGAATATACATTACGATGCGCTGATGATACCACTGGTCAGTATATTACTTGACTCTCCCAGTTACCTTTCCAATAATCCTTCGTATAGAAAAAAACAAAAAAAAAACAAAAAAAAAAAAAAAAAAAAAAACAAACTATAAACTAGTTAGTGCATCAAGGGAGTTTGAAATATGAAGTATCTATTTTATAATGGTGATTAGGGACATACCAGACTTTGACTTTTTTCGATTATACACCATTAGTGAAATTCCATAATTGCAATTAATTTAAACAAAACAAAAGTTATACATAAATTAAACTTTACACACTATAGTATGTGGACGTAAAAATGAAAAGGAAAAAATGAAGAAAATAAATAAAAATGAAAAAAAAAAAATAAAAAAAAAATAACTACAACCATACGAGAACATTGCTATAAATTAATACTCAACGTCGATGATTGCTTATTTTTATTTTTTATTTTGTACATAATTTTGTATTTCATTATAATATCACTTAGTGACATCACACAGTTGCTCTAGTTTTATTTTTCAACATCCAACAACAAATTTAGGAACAAATTGGTCCAAGTTACTCAATTGTAATACATTATTTTCTTTATACTTTAATGAATGGGCTTTAATTTTAATAACATATAAGCATTACGATGTATAGGCATGTGGGAACTGTGCGAATATATTTTTTAAATTTCATTCTTTTTTTTTTTTTTTTTTTTTTCTTTTTTTTTATTTATACTTTTTTTTTTCTTTTTTTTTTAATTTCTCTCATTTCTCAACAGTTCTTATGTTTCACAGTTTCTTATCATTTACGAGCATTACATTAAACAAAATAATTAATTAATTCCAACATGCGACTCTCTTGTCCTACCACATTCTGTATAGCAGGGACATTGTTTCGGAGCACTTGCCACATGTGTAAAAAAAAAAAAAAAAAAAGAGCTTGTATCGAATTTAGCAAATTTTCCTTGAAAAATATAATTTAAAATAATGTACATCAAGTAAATTTATTCTGCCACTACCAGCTCATCTCTATATGTATTCTCTTTCTTTCTCTCTTTTTTTCTTTCTCTCTTTTTATATTTCTTTCTGTTTCTCTCTCTCTCTCTATATATATATATATACACATAGATATACATATTTTATATATGTGTATATATATATATATTACAAATATCTATTACAATTTCTAGTCACCTAAATACCTTCAGTTTCATTTGAAACATAATATTTTATTTATTTTTGTTAAAAAAGTTAATTTTCAGTGTGATTAATTATTTTATATATATATATATATATATATATATATATTTTTTTTTCCAACCAGTTAGATAGATTAAAAAAAATCTATTAATCAATGTATCAACCAGTAGAGATCTTACAAAGTCTATCAGATTGATGTAAGCATCTTCTGTTTGTAAATTTACTTGAAAAATTTAAATTATCTAAATGAAAAAAGATCATTTTTTACATAAATAATATTGTTATTTCCTGTTGACTGTTTGAAATATGTCTGATTATTATCGAATGGTAATAATTGATTGATATTATTCGGACTTGAAAACGTTGGCAAGTTGTGATTTTTAGAAAAAGAAACATTTCATTATGATTAGATGATCAGGAACTGTGAAGAATTAACATCCAGTTTGTAATTTAAAATGTTTATCAATTTGTAGATTCCCAATATTCGTACTAAACATATAGTACAATATTCATGTTTAACATCATTAGCTTTACAACGGACAGTAAGAAACCTTAGAGAAATTTTCTTCCTTTGTTAAAAATGTTTAAGTTTCATTATTTAAGTCTCTACTCTGTAACGGAGGTAATATATTTTTAAAAGTTACCAGAATCAAGTTTGTAACAAACATCCATAACTTCATAGACTTGTAATAATTATTGTTAAATCAAAGGCAAAAATGTATTTTTATTCTATATCGGTATAATTATGTTCATTTTTATAGAACTAATAGTTTTTTTTTTTTTTTTTTTTTTCCTCCTGATTTTAATTAATTGCTTCAAATATTACTTTAGATAGTATTATTTCTCGATTCTACAAAACTTAGTCAAAATTGTTAGCATTATTAATATTAACATTCAATTTATTGTTTTTCATTAAATTTCTCTTAGATAGACTTTGAAAAGAAACTTTACAAAGGTAAATTATACGTCTTTGTTGTTCTTTTATCTATTCCAAAAAAAAAAAAATTTTATCCAAAAAGAGAGAATCAGAACATGCAAGCTTTGCTTATGCCTATTCCTCTGCACTTTTTATTTCAGAATCCAGAAGATTATGATATAGTAGGTATTTATACTATACATTCAATAATCTGTGCGGTATCGTTACTTATGAGTATTTCTCATTGATCGACAAAATTTGATCGTAAATTTAAATTTAAACAAAAAGTCTTACAGAATGAGCGTTTCAAATAAGCGCGCTCTAGACAGTATGCCTACTTGCGTATTTTTGAAGTTTGAGTTAAAGTCCGAATTAATAGTTACTAGGATAGAAAAATTTTCTCAGATAGTAACGGAACTAATTATTTTACAAATTTCAATAAATTTGGAATACTAATGTTGAAAAGATTACATATTTTTCTCTTTTTTTTTTACCGAAATTCAAATAAAAGTTTTTCTATTGACTATTTGCGCGCATGTTTGTTCTATCTAGTATCTGGTTTTCGTGCTAATAGCACAGATGTCGCAGGCTGTATTCTCACTGATTTATTGTATAATTAACATAACCTATTCCCTGACATCAGGATGACTACGATCGTTGCTAAAATCAATCAAATGATACATAATAAATGAACTAACAGGCGATAATTATATCGATTGAAGTCTAATTCGTACATAAGTGGGACCTTAAAAAAAGGTAA
Organism: Tenthredo mesomela; assembly: GCA_943736025.1. Lineage (NCBI taxonomy): Eukaryota > Metazoa > Arthropoda > Insecta > Hymenoptera > Tenthredinidae > Tenthredo > Tenthredo mesomela. The sequence goes on along the minus strand of OX031016.1, from coordinate 17,950,781 downwards.
ATTGTATAAATGATAAACATTTAGCAAATTATAAGATATCTCAAATAATAGCATATATAGTGTTGCAACATAGGTTAGCTTTCAATCATTTTTGTGAAAGAATTTAAATCGCAGAATGAACTTTACCTAGATTTAAAATACGTTGGCAATACATAGAAGATACAAATAATCACACACGTCCAGAAGTTTGCGTAATCAATGTATGTATTAATTTTCCTAAATGCAGAAAAATGGGTGAACGCAAAGGACAAAACCACTACTATCCCCCCGACTATGATCCCAAAGTTGGGGGGCTCAACAAGTTCCTTGGAACACATGCGTTGAGGGAACGAGCCCGTAAATTACACTTGGGAATTTTGATCATACGTTTTGAAATGCCGTATAACATATGGTGCGAAGGATGTGGAAATCACATTGGTATGGGCGTACGTTATAACGCTGAGAAGACAAAAGTTGGAATGTATTACAGCACCCCTTTGTATCAATTTAGAATGAAATGTCATCTGTGCGATAATCATTTTGAAATAAAAACAGACCCGGGCGTAAGTTTAATATTCATTTATTTTCATCATGCATGAATTGGTGAAAGTTTCTTCTCTAAGTATTTCTGAAAATCTGAATTTTTTCTTTAATTTTAGTTCAGTTTTGGGGAAAAACCAAATAAAACCAAAAAATAACTTTGAAAAGTATTAAAACAACTTTTACTTTATAGAACTTGGACTATGTGATAGTCAGCGGAGCTAGGAGACAAGAAAATCGTTGGGACCCAATAGCAAATGAACAGACAGTGCCGGAAACTAAAGAAGTATCGCGCAGATTATACGACGATGCTATGTACAAAGTGGAACACCAAGCAAAAGATATTAAGACCTCAAAGAACCGGGATCCTGTACTCGCCAGACTTATAGATATGAAAAAACCAACTTGGAAAGATGATTACAGTTCTAATTGCCTCCTCAGAGCCAAATTAAGAGTAAATTACAGCAAAGATTCGAGATATATTTATTGTATACAAAATATGTATTTTTATCGCTAATCAAGCATGTGTACAAATTTCATTGTTCCAGGCAACAAAGAAGGAACTCCAAAAAACACAAGTTTTAGATAAACAACTCCTTGATAAATCGAGCCTAAATATTAAATTGGTTACTGAGCATGAAGATGATATAAAATTAGCACGTTCTATTACTTCTGGTTCTAAAAAAGGTATAGAAGAGTTTGTTTTTTTTTTCTATATTATTGGAATAATTTAAATGCTGAGCTGTTGTTTGAATTATAAATTAAATTTGTTTTTCTTTTTCATTACAGCTGTTAAGAATCCCATAAGACTACTTCCGAAAAAAATAAGACTTTCGAAAATAAAAAAAATCGATGGACAGAATCACACGAGGACAAAACTATCACGTCAATCTATAGGAATTGAAGTAAATAATGAAAAATCAAAGCCAGATTTACAGCCTGCTGATAATGAGTCTTCTACATCTGAATCAAAAAACGAATCAGAATCTGAACAAACGAGAAATGAAATTGAATCAAAAAGCAACGATCAGCAAAGCCCATCTTTAGTCGTTTACGATTTTTCGAGTTCGGACAGCGGTTCCGAGCGTTCATGAATGAGAACCTTATCTCGTCTCGTCTCGTTATCTGTAATTATTTACAAAAATGTATTTATATCGTCAGAATTTTGTGATAAAAATTTTTAATCACGTATTTATTTTTTATTGGGCTAAAATATGTATATTGTCCCAAGCGCAAAATCGAAATAAAATTTTACAAATGATGTATTAATTTTATCATATTACTATTTAATAAAATTTATTATAATATATATACTAAAATTTAAAGGAATATTAAATTACCCGCATTTTATATATTTCATTTTAAAATATAAGTTTCAATATTTTTTTCACCGGATGTCGCTGGCACCCTTATATCCAAATTTCAATACCAGTTTTCAATCTGTTTATTCTGTTCATAGTTTTGGTTACAGATATTTGTGTGCCGCCGAATATTTGACAACTAGAATAACCTAAAATTTGGTCAAATCTTAGCGAATAAAGATAAAACTATAACACTAATATATTATATGTGTTAAGTTTATAATTCGACGAGAGTTTTACCTTGATTTAAGTTATTATTAACGATCGTAATAATACATTTTATAAATATATATATATATATATATTATTATAACCTATAAATTAAGGTTCATTATTTTCAAATATATATATACACAATTTATTTAACACACAATTATTCCCATGGCATTTCCATTGAATGATCAAATTTATACCAAGTCTTTCACTCCCAGAGAATATCAAGTAAGTTATATATATATATTTATCATTGATAAACCGTTACCTTATTCACTTTATATCATTATTTTTTTTATCAAATATGTTTTTCAGGAGAAGAATTTTTCATTAACTATTAATCGTAGTAACTAGAATTAATTTTTAAAAAATTGTTTTTTTTTTTTTATATTCTTCTTATATTTTAAATAATAATTTTTTTCATCTTGTCTAGGTGGAGCTTCTATACGCAGCTTTAGAAAGGAACATTATAGTCTGTCTAGGAAAAAATTCTGAACAAATATTTATAGTTATAAAATTAATTCAAGAGCTTGCTAACAGCAACAGAAGGTAACGCAAAACGTGTTTACTTACAAATGCTCCTTATTTTAAAACTAAAAAAATATTTATAATACTAGCATTACTCAATTCTCTGTTATTTCTCATAATTTAAACTGTTTCACACACTATTTATATCCTACATGAAATTATTGTGAATAAATATTGAAGTTTTCAAATTCCATTCGGCTTCTAATCTGATTGTAATAAATATTCGCAAGCAGAACCTCGTCTGATATGATGAAAATATAAAATTTCTAATTTTTCAACATAGTTCAAAGTTCAATGTTCACTCATTCATGCACCCGAACTCATCCAGTCATTAACTGAGAATTTATGAATTCCAGATCTCCTTCCGAAGGTGGCAAGCGTTCTATCTATATTTTGAGAGATACAGAACGATGTTTGACCAAAGCTGTGTATATACAACAATTAACAGATTTACGTGTTCTGGTATGCGACTCAGAGATATGGCCAGAGTTCGATACAAAATTTGCAGAGAGTCAGGTGAGCTTCTCACCCGCTAGAATTGATGTTATTTCAAAGTAGCATTTGCAATATATTTTTTTATTTTTTTTATATACAAACTGTTTCATTAAATTTTTGTTGATTCTGTTTAAGGTGATAGTGGTCACTTCGCACGTCTGTGCAGACCTGTTGCTTCAGAATAAAATTAAAGCCGATCAAATAAATTTGGCAATAATAGATCAATGCCACAAAGCAATTAACGATGAAAAGTTGAAGTTTGTTTTACAAAAACTCAACATATTTAATGGACCACGAATAATTGGTTTTGCTGCTCCAGTTTTCAATCTTACTCGTGAACCGGGTCGACTCGAAGCAGAAGTTAAACGTGTAGAAAATACTTTTCATTGTACAATTGAAACTGCAAGCGATATTTTATCAGTATTACGGTTTGTATTATCTTATTTCTTGCATCAAATATACCCAATTTATTTAAACTCCAAGAGTTTCATCAGTTTGATGAAAGATATAGTTAAATCTTATTTCAAGTTCTTGGAAAGCTTGGAACCCTGCGTATAAGAGATAATCGAATAATAATCTTGTGTGCTTTCATCCAGTTATAGTCCAAGACCAAAAGAATACATTGTGGAATTTAAATGCGGAGAATCTGAAAAGTTACATCAGACTTTAGAGAACTGCGCTCTACATGCTATGAATTTTCTCCGTGATCATCGTTACGATCCTACTGAAATTTACAATGACGAGTTCCTAGAAGACATACAGAAAATTCCTGATCCCAAACAGGAACCATGCTCAATGATAGAAGACTTTTTGTACATACTTAGAACGCTTGGGGCCTGGTGTGCAAACCACGCTGCTCTCGCTCTTCTCATACAGGCAGAAAAGCTAAAAGTAAAAACACCTTATGAGCGACACTATCTATTATTTAACGTCGTAGTTTCCCTGTTTATTAAAATAAGGTACGTATTATTTGAGACTCATAAAAACAAGTCCCACAAATCCTGGGAAGAGGCTCTCAGCTACACACTCCACCTCTGTCCTCCACGATTAATTTATCACAATATTATGACGTTGAAATTATTTCAAGAGAGGAAAATAATGGTTTATTCATTTTCAGAGCGATATGTGAAAATGAGTTTGAAAATTTGAATGAAAGAGATAGATTGTATAAATTTTCCACTCCATGTGTTCATCGGTTGCTGCAAATACTCAAATGTTATGCTCCGTCTAATAAAAAGGAATCTAATATTGCAGACAACAAATTATGTAATGGTAATAATACATTGAAATATATTTCTTGCTATATTAAAAAGCATACATTAGCAATTTTTCATAATTTATCCACGTTCTATCAACGCAGGTGTGCCTACGTCTAAGAAGGAATCTGATAATGGAAAAGACGCTCTACACCAATCAAAATGTATCGGAAATGTTAGAAAACTGCGAACCGGCTTTAAGAGAACTCCAAAATCTCTCCGTTATCCACGCAGCCAAATTGATCCCGATCTTTTATGCGGAGTGATCTTTGTTGACAAAGGATTCACAGCAAAAATATTATTTTATTTACTCAACGTGAGTTTGCGTTATCTTTTGAAGATAACTTATTCGATTTTTCATATCGATTTGAATATCTGCAGCTAGTATAGGATTTTCATTTTATCGATCTTTTCGTTTTTCAGGACGTATGCAAGCACGATAAAGACTTACAATTCCTATCGCCGCTTTATACGATTGAAAAAAATCCTGAAGGAACGAGTTCTTCCCACGATACGGAAGTCCAACATAGAAAACAGGAGGAAGTTTTAAAGAGTTTTCGAATACACGAATGTAATTTATTAATTGCAACATCAATTTTAGAAGAAGGTATCTAACGCTGGCATTGTTTAGAAAATTTTTTCATTCTAAACGAAGAACAATACTCATGACTTAATTTTCACCATCTATTCTTTCAGGAATAGACATTCCAAAATGCAATTTTGTCATGCGATACGATTTTCCTAAGAATTATCAGTCCTACGTTCAGTGTAAAAGCAGAGCCCGAGCTGTTGACGCCCTCCACATACTTTTTGTTAGTGAAAAACGGTCTAACGAATGCATACAACAGCTGGCACGATATCATTATATTGAGAAGGTATATTTTCGACTAATTATAGTTAGAAATTGAATAATTGCATACAATAACGATTAACTCTTGTGCTTTAAAACCCATCATTCATTTTCAGATTTTGCTATTAAAGTGCGCAAACAAAGAACCGTTAGAAGCCGAAGAATTATCCGCAGACAAATGCGGAGATTTGTTACCAGAATACAAACCATTGAGCGTCGATGGCGCGCCTAGTGTGTCTTTCAATTCAGCAATTTCTTTAGTAAACAGGTGAAATTCTTAGTTACTCCCGCTTTCAACGGGCTCAATAAATTCAGTAATTAACATTTCTCTTATATTCTTGTTACAGGTACTGCGCCAAGCTACCTAGCGATACATTTACTCGATTAACACCTGAATGGACAATTGAACGAACTAACGTTGACAACCAGACAATGTATGTCTGTTCGATACGTCTGCCGATAAACTCGCCAGTAAAGTATACGCTGACTGTAAGTATAGTAACTCGATTTCTTATCAAAATTTGAACAAGTTATTGGGTGATATGAATAAAGCGAAGCATATGCTCATGCTCATACTTTTGTATGTATTTACTGTACACTTGTGTATAGTAAAATCACATAGAAATATGAGCATGAGCATATGTTTCGCTTTATTCATATTACCCATTGATTAACAAAATTTCTACATTACTTAATATTGACTTTATTTTATTTTCACAGTCGTACCCAATGCCCAATAGGGCAATGGCTCGTCGATTGGCTGCGCTCCAACTCTGCGTAGAACTCCATAGAGCGAATGAAATTGACGATTTTTTATTACCTATTGGTAAAGAGAATTTTAAAGCTAAACCAGAAGATGCAGAAGTTCCTGCGCTACCGGATGAAACTAAAGCTGATTTCTCTGAAGCTCGTCCGGGCACTACTAAGCGAAGACAATACTATTATAAAAAGGTATTCAAACAGCCAGAAAATTATCATAGATGTATCAATATATCTCAGGGACATACTTATGTTATTGATATATAGATAATATGTTGTGGAATATGAATATATATGTTATCGGAACAGTTTAGTGTTTGTATTATATAAAAAAATGTGTTTAATTTCAGACTGCAGAAGCGTTAACAGATTGTAGACCTGTTACAATGACACGATCCTTTTTATACCATATCAGTATGGTACTTACGTGTCCTTTGCCTGAGGAACAAAATACTAGAGGTCGTCGAATATATCCTCCGGAAGAGTCGGCTATAGGTTTCGGCATCTTAACTCTTAAAGAAATACCAAAGGTGAACTAGATGCAAAACATTTCATTTGAAGTTTTATTTTGGCTTTCAAATTTTTCTCTATATTCAAACTACAATTGCAATACTACTGTCCTGATCCCAAAATTCAAACTCCTTCAATCATTATTTAATTTCAATTTTGATTTCAGCTTTGCCCATTTCCGATCTACACAAGATCAGGAGAAGTTCACGTTAAACTTAAATTAAGTAAACAGATGGTCACGCTAGACACTGCTCAAATCGATCGTGTAGCAGCCTTTCTAAACTACACGTTTACAAATGTCTTAAGACTGCAAAAATATCTTATGCTTTTCGATCCAAATGCTTCTGAACACTCGTACTTTATCGTCCCTGTTAAAACTGGTAAGTATTAAACTATGGTCTTGCAGTTCATATTTTTTTCTGCATTTTTTTGGTCACAATTTATGCAAAGAATTCTATTCCGCATGTATTTTTTTATCTCTAATTAATTTCAGTTACAACAGACGAAGGCCCAGATATCAATGTACATTGGGAGTTCTTGGAATGTATATATGCGAATAGAAATACAGTGCCGAACGAAGTGACGGAGGAAGTTCGCAAGCAGTTTAAATTCGACGCTTCTAAATATCATGATGCAGTTATAATGCCATGGTATAGAAATCAGGATCAGCCACAAGTATATAAATTTTTCAATATTCATTGTATATCGTAGACTGTAAATTTGTGTTCATCTTTTACTTTAAGATACATGGTAATATAATTATTCTATTCTTATAAAAATTTGTTTCAGTATTTTTATGTGGCAGAAATTTGTGGCAACTTAAATCCAAGATCATCGTTTCCTGGGGCTGACTATAGCACCTTCGAAGAATATTATTTAAAAAAATATAATATACAAATTCAGAATCTTAGTCAGCCTCTACTTGACGTTGATCATACATCAGCTAGACTCAATTTTCTCACACCTAGGTAAAGTATATTACAAACATATCGAATATATTGGAAATTGCATCAACAGAAAGTTATTGCTTCGTTACATTTTGGAACGCGTTAGGTGTTATAATTTATGTTATTCTCATTCTCAATGACTTGAAATAAAAAATTATTTTTCTTGGTTTTAGATACGTGAATCGCAAAGGCGTAGCATTACCAACGAGCAGCGAGGAAACTAAAAAAGCTAAAAGAGAAAATTTGGAACAGAAGCAAATTTTAGTCGCTGAACTTTGTGCCATTCATCCATTTCCTGCCTCATTATGGCGGCAAGCTGTTTGTCTACCGTGCATATTATACAGAATTAACGCACTTCTATTGGCGAATCAAATACGGTGTCAGGTTGCGGAAGTGATAAATTTAGGGCAACAGCATTTAGATCCAGGTACTACTATGAGACAATATTTAGAAATTTATTTCTTCTAGCAGGTGACGCTCTGAATTAAACTATAAATTTTGTCTAAAATTATTTTCAGATTTTGAATGGTTGCCATTAGACTTTGGCTGGAGTTTGGCTGAAGTTTTAAAAAAATCAAAAGACAATAGTAAAGTGGTTGAAGTTAAGGGTGAAACAAAGACAACTGAATCTATTACGTCTAAATCGACAAACGCCCTGCCTACGGCGAAAGAGGATGGGCGTAGCTCCCCGGAACATGAAGATCTCGTTGATAGAGATAACGAAATGGAAATTGGTACATGGTCGAATGAAATGGCTATCGACTCGGTGGAATTGAACAGCGAAGACCTGGAAGTTTTTCCACAAAATTTACCAGTTATGCAAGATACCTTTTCTTGGAATGACGTTAGGTACGGCTCTCCTGCTTGTGATTCTGATTTAGACGGCTACGACACTGACGATTCGTGCAGCGAAGCTATGGGAGATTTTTCAGAGGAAAGTGACGAAGGCAGCGGAGGTCTGCGTATAGCTTTCATGGGAGATAATGTTGCAGAAGCAGTAGAGGACGAGAAAAGAATTCGAAAAAGTGAAATTAACAAAAGAATTTTAGATTTATTAGAGCTAGAGAGAAGCTACGACGAAGATGTTTGGCATTGTCCTGATGATATCGACGAGGAATTAGTTAGAAAAAATCAACAAGCTCAGAATGCTGCCACCGATCGAAATAAGGAGGAAATACTTAAAAATGGAATGTTTATTCCTAGCGATCAAGAGATCGTTTTGAAGAGACGTTTATCTAGCATACAAAATAAGACTGAGTTACTTCCACCCGATTACCACGAGTATGTTTCTAAAGTCGCTGAGCGATTCACGGAGGAAGTAATTAATACCAAGACCATCAGGCAGCCTGTTAAGAAAGATTTGAACAAATCTCTGGTCCCCGAAGATGAAGAAGATACACTATTCAGCTTCGATTATCAACCTAATCTTGACGGGCATCCTGGACCAAGTCCAAGCTTGATTCTTCAGGCCTTAACTATGTCGAACGCTAACGATGGCATCAATCTAGAGAGACTTGAAACTATCGGAGATTCTTTTCTAAAGTATGCTATAACAACATACTTATATTGCACCTACGATAATATACACGAAGGAAAATTGAGTCATCTAAGATCGAAACAAGTAAGTATTACGTATATTCAAGTATAAAAATGGTAATAGATCAATAAATTCTTCGTCGCTTTATCATATTTAGCATCGGCATAAGTCTAATATTTTTATTTCAGGTCAGCAACTTGAATTTGTACAGATTAGGGCGTCAGAAAGTGCTCGGTGAAAGTATGATAGCAACTAAATTTGAGCCCCACGACAATTGGCTTCCACCATGCTATTATGTACCTCGAGAATTAGAGCAGGCTTTAATAGAGTCTGGGGTACCGGCGAATTTATGGAATCAAGCGGATATCCCAGTTCTGAGAGCTGTTAATCCAAACGAGATATGTCAACTTGTTAAAGAAACTGAGCATAAGCTTGGTATCATGCGGACCGAACTTGATAAGAGCAGCAATGATTCTATACCTGATTTTGAAAACCTACGATGTTTTATACCGTATAATCTCATCACTCAACACAGTATACCCGACAAAAGCGTTGCTGATTGCGTAGAAGCTTTAATAGGAGCGTATTTGATTGCGTGTGGACCTAGAGGAGCCTTTTTATTCATGGCGTGGCTGGGCATTCATGTATTGCCATATGAGGAAGTTGCTATCATATCGGAGAATAAACCGGTCAACAGGCCTCCGGGTAGTTCGTCTTATATTAAAGAGGCAAATGAGGATGGCGAAACGAGTTGGACACAAGTATGATCATTCATTGATCAATCATCTTACATAAAATTAAATACAAGCGTATATTATTCATAAATATGTAAGGAAAGTTCTTCGCAATTCTGATACTGATCTGATACAAATTACAGATACGATATGGAGACTTAGACGAGCCACAGTGTCCACTATTGAGACATGTAACAAATCCTGAACAAGAGCTGAGTCTGATGTTAGACGGATATGCAGAACTTGAAGGAAGTATGGGGTATAAATTTCGCGAACCGAGCTACTTACTGCAAGCATTTACCCACGCGTCTTATCAGCCAAATAAATTGACGGACTGTTATCAACGTCTAGAATTTCTTGGAGATGCAGTTTTAGGTACAATAGCATATGAATAGATGGACATTTGATAGAATAGGAGAAACTGTCTTAATCCTGATTATTTTTGATTGATTTTTACCAGATTATTTAATTACAAGACATCTATACGAGGATTCTAGACAACATTCACCAGGTGCTCTAACAGATTTGAGATCAGCACTCGTAAACAATACGATATTTGCTTCGCTGGCTGTTAGATGTGGATTTCATAAATACTTTCGCCACCTATCGCCAGGTTTAAGCGTAGTCATTGACCGATTTGTAAGAATACAAGAAGAAAATGGTCATTCTATAAGCGAAGAGGTGAGTTAGATTCAGAAAAAATTTCTTTCCATGATGTTTCAAATGAGTACTATATCAACTTTTTGACTTTAGTACTATTTGATCGGAGAAGACGAATGCGAAGAAGCAGAGGATGTCGAAGTTCCAAAGGCTCTTGGCGATGTTTTTGAATCGCTAGCTGGAGCTATTTACTTGGACAGTGGCATGTCTCTCGATGCTGTTTGGAGAGTATATTATAGAATCATGAGGTCTGAAATAGGTATGTATTACATTTTGATCAATGATTAATGGATATGAATATTAGATATGGATGAAACGAGTCGATTAATTTGATTTTTGCATATCGCCGATGTTGTTTGATCTATTGACAATAAAATGATGAATTTTTCAGAACAATTCAGTACGAATGTACCAAAGTCTCCTATAAGAGAATTATTAGAATTAGAACCAGAAACAGCTAAGTTTGGAAAGCCTGAAAAACTAGCCGACGGACGTCGTGTTCGAGTAACAGTAGACGTATTTGGAAAGGGTTCTTTCAAAGGAATTGGAAGAAATTATCGTATTGCTAAATGTACAGCAGCTAAATGTGCGCTTAAAAAATTGAAAAAAATGCAACGACATCAAAGAGAAAAACTGTGATCATCAAAAAATTTGTAAAATATTATCTTGTTGAAATATTATGTGTAAATGAGTATTTATAATTAGGTGTTGAAGTCAGAACAATTTGTAAATATACATTTTAAACTATGTGTCTGATGAATATATACAATATCTTATTATATTACAGTTTGTACAGGGTGTGTGTGCAGATTCTTTTATATGGATGGCACGGACTCAGTCTTTGAATATACTTTCCTACGATGTAGAACCTGATTTATCCACAATTTTGTAACTCAAATTTCTCTTATTTTTTAAGTCAATTTAGAAAACTATGATACTCTTGCTCACTCAAAATGGGTATGTAAATAAAATAGGACTACTTTTGTGCCACAAGATCCATGTATACGAATTTACACACACTCTATGCATTATTTACTGTTCTGTAACAGTATAACTGTATGCTGATGGAAGACAATTTCAATCCTAAGATAAAAACATTAGATTGTCAACAAATATAGCATTTTATATTCAATTTACTTTACATTCAGAGTACAAACAGCGACGATCAACGCGCAAAAGAAGTCTAGAATTTTTTGTATTCGAGCACTGTATACGTGTATTTAGATTTATTCCTAATTTTTTTTATAAGAAAACGATGTAGAGTATACAAAATTTATAAAGCAGAAAATAAGAAAAATAAAGTGGGTATATTTTATATAATTAAAAGGGGCATGCGCTTACAACAGTTCGATAAACAGATATTATGTTTAATTGACTACGTATCTTTGAGATCAGTAATAATTATGACAAATTTTTAAACAATTGCATTTATTGACAATCTGATATAATTTTTTTCTTTTTGTTTTCTTTTTTAAATTTTTTTTTTCAAATCTTTTTTTTTTTTTTTTTTATATATAACTGTATTTGTATTATTAATAAAATAAGATATGGTATACGTAAATATAGTATAATAATTATTCTTAGATATGGGAAGAAATTTTCCATCAAGTATGAAATGTATTTGAATTTAAAATATAAAGGCGCCTTAAAACTAATTGCCATAATTCATAATCTGCAGTTAGATATCAGACAACGAATTGAAACATAATATTATGAAGTTTTTATCCAGAGTACCATTTATTTCTTTGGGTGTTTTTGCTCTATCAGCCGACATTCCATTATTTCTATAATTTGATAACTATTAATTAAAATAATTACGAAAAACTGTGACAATTTCAAATCTAGAAAAATCATGTAGGTGAATTGAATGAGTAAACCAGTTTTTCGATAACTATAATCAAGACCCAAAATAACTGGGTCCATTTTATTTTTAATATTTTTTGTGCATCAAATGTTTATTGCCAAATAAGTATAGGCAATTCATTTTAGTAACATTATTTTTGTATTCTATTGCAATAACATACTACCCTATTAAAAGTTTATCATATTCATTGTGAGAAATTGATAAAAATTGGACTGCCGATAATTGGAATTTTCCTATTCTTATTCTTATTCAAACTTCTGTACTAATGTTATATCGAACAGCGAAAAATTTGTGATACTTGATACCTAAGTTCTATAATTGAAATCCGCTGTATGATTAAGACTCCAAATTTTGATTCCGTTTTTTTTTTTTTTTTTTTATAAATATATTAATCAACGGTTTGATGACAACAGTTTATGAAACAAAATTCATCTGATTAACATTATTCGTTAAAACTTTATAAATTAGGTATATTTATAACGAAATATTAAAAAATAGCGTTAATCCAATTAACACAACTCGTAAATTATTTATAAGAGCAAGTCTTGCCAGCGAAATTCAACTTCATAGACTCCTTTTTCATCCTATAGTTACTAACTAGTGTAAAATACATTTTCGACGTTTATCCAGTTTCATTATAAATATTTGAATTCAACTTCACGGTATCGTGTGCATATCAAAGCATTCTCCACCTTCCAAATCCAAACTCTCAGGGGTATCGTTTGGGGATACGGAATCACCGTCAAATTGAAATTTAATTTTCTCTTCTGGAATTTGCAATTGCTCCGCACACTTCATTATCAGTACTTTAATCTTTTGTGTTTTCTTTATGGATATAGTAAGTGATTTCTTTTGATCTTTAGTCTGTATTTTGATATTAATACTGTCTTTGTCTACGTTAGTGTTAACGGTTTGCTGTTGCGGCTCAGATTGATTACCATCGATAATACCACCCTCTGAAACAATTATACAAAATTAATCATCATTTCTATGATCTGGGTTTGTTCGCCGCATAATTATTTAATAGTCAAACTATGTTTCAGAATACCGCACATACCAATTATATCTACAATTGTGAAACCTAAGGAATCTGGTGTATCAGATGACTGTATCGTGATCTGATTTCGAAAGACCAACCATATTCTCTCCTGAGATATATTTTCCTTCTTAGAAAAATACTCGAAAACTTTTGAGAACTCTTGATACTGAAATTGAAATGAGAAAAATTTCATAATTACATTTAGCGTTATCATTTAAAAGTGCATTAATCGTCACAAAAATCACTGGAGTTTTCAGGTAATTATTCAATAATGTTCATGCTGGTTTACTGCGATAAAAACAGATTCTAATTGATTATGAAAATCTTTTCTCAACAGTAAATAATAATATGATAAAGAAATTGAGCAGGTATACCCTTCTCAGAGGCAAACGTTCAAGTCTAGTAGATTGCCAATTGACTTTAATAGTCATTTCATAATTTTCATCCGCGTCATCACTCATCGTATCTTTATCATCAGGAATTGATGTTGCTATCATTTCATCATTATCAGAATCCATCAAAGAAATCTGAAATAATTTTTCAAATATCTATCTTAGTCATACGAAAGTTCAACGACACCAATAAGATACTTACAGATTCCACGGGTTTCTTTTTAGCAAAAAGTTCTGGTAAATTTTCTGTATCTTCTGAATCTGAATTATTATAATTCCTTCTAGTCTTTCGTCTACTTTTACGCGCAGGCTTTTTCGTTTTTGGAGGTGTAGGTGCCTCACTAGAAAAATTAAAGACCCAAATCATTCTGATATTCACATTCATGCAATGTGATGTCATTTTTTGTCTCAAATATGTAAAACATAATTCGTGCAATTTTATTTTCAACTTTGCTATGCCAATTGGTGGTCGAACAATTAATTTACCCAACATTGAATATTCTCAATTTCTTTTTTTATCAATGAAAATTGGAATACTTACTCTAACATGTAGACATCAGCCACATAAGATGTTTCAAAATCTTGTGAGCATGGTGGTGATTCTTGTTCTAGCGGACTTCCAGTAAGGACTAATTTTTTCTTCATCGCTATCAACAAAGTAAATTATTAATTAACAGCCTCGTTTCCTATAGATTAAAACAATAATTTGTCAAAAAGATACTTTTACCGGTTTATTTTTATATACGGAAATTAAGCGCCCATATCAAAAGCAACTCTGAATGTACACTAATTATGAATTTTCTAAATAAGCAAAAATTTCAAATATCATAACGGACAAATAGGTTTGAAACTATTTTTGTGATTCGAAAAATTATTTTAGCCACGGTTTTGGCAATTTAAAATAAAATTCAACGTCGTCTAATGAATATATACTTTATTAATAAAATATACAAGAAATTAACGGTGAGTATAAGTATTGATGTATGAAAATCACCGTTTGAGTTTAAAAAACTAAACACAAGTGTTTGACGTCGGTGAGAGGTTATTTTGAAAAAAATATTATTGTTAAAAATAAAGAATTACGTCAATGTACGCTTGTGAGATTTATCATAACCAAAAATGCAAACCTTTTAGAGCTTTTGCAGAATTAACGTAGCAATCATCATCCGAAGAGTTATCTGCTAATGACATGTTGATTTCTGTTAAAATACCTTATCTTCTTCTTCTTCTTCTTCTTTTTTTTTCGTTTTTATGCAGTTTTATAACCAAGTATATTTTTTATTTGTTTTATATTTTGACATCCACACACCATCCACAGCTGAAAGACCCGGTTTTTCAAACTATAGATGGAAAATAACCTAAAATAATTGAATACGCTTGCGTATACTCGACGCAGATGATGTAAATGCACACATACGTTCAAGTGCCTAACAATCTAAAGACACAAAACAACTTTTTTGTTCATTCAATATTTGGATGAAAAAAGTTAAATCCAGTATGTTAATTATAACGATAATATAAAGAATAAAACGCTATTTGAAATATACGATTAAAATTATCAACAATAAATAATAGCGAAAAGATTTTATCTAGAAACTAAAAAATCCATCATGTTGCACATCACCAACTATACGCTTTAGTTTATGGTTTGTAAAATATATAGTCAACAAAACTTTCAAGTTCAACATTTCCGGCGCGAAGATATTATATTATTATGCTCTAGTATAGAAAACATTCGATAAATTCATAAAATATAACTGATATTACAACAACGTGTTATTTAAGTTCGCAAATATGTCTAGACCCGATTATAAATACCTCGAAGTTATGCGAGACTTCAAGAAGTGTCTGGCAAAGTTAAAAAATTTTCTTAATTTCGATTTTACAACTATTAAACAAGAAACATTATCTCGTCAAGAAATGAAAATTAATTTAAAAAACTTCATTTCATCTATACAATCTCACGCAACTTGCATCGAATACACAAGTCTTAACAAAATGCTTGCCGTATTTTGTCTCATGGTAAGAATGAACAACAATACAATATAATCTTTTTTTTTTTTTCAATTTTTTCTATATTTATTTACTTATTATTGTTATTATTGATATTATTATTATTTAATAGGATGATGAAGAGGTTCAAGCCATATATCACTTGATCGAATCTCACGCAGTTTTACTTCATCTCCAAGTACAGCATAGATACAACAAAACTGAAGAACGAACGAAATTGATCAATGAGCCGCAAACCTTCGGTCTCAATTCTGCCTATATTAAATTTAATCCTGGAGATAGATTAGAGGATTGTGTGCCAGTTCTGAATGAAAGATTATCAGAATTTCCGGAAGGTGAACTTTTGTCATTAAAATAAAATAAAATAAATAAAATATCATATTATTTATTATAATGATTTTTAAGATTTATATTTTTCATATTCAATTATTATTTATCCAGGAATTTTATCTTTTTATTTTTTTTTTTCATTTTTACAGAGTGGTATATGGTACAGTTAACCGGTCAATATGAACCGAGTGAAAATTCAATATACAATACCTCTGAAATCAGTAGTATGATTCCTATTCACATATCTGTATTACCTACGGGAAATAAAGGGATTCAACCCTTTTGTATAACTGTACCTAAGCCTGAATTAAACACTAATTATGATGTGTGTAAAGAGATTCGTGATATTTTGAGTACAAACAAAATAGATTTAGAAGCTAGTTACGCTAATCGTCAGTTGTATTGGAAAATGAGAGACAGACAAAATATTAAGATGAAGGTACTAGATATGTATAATAAGTATTCTACATTATACTTCAAATTTAATTATACAATTTTTTAGACAAAAAAGCAAAAGCTTTCTCAAAGCGGATTTTTTAAACTTATCATTTCAAAGATTTTCTATCGTCACACTTACATATTTTGTAGTAAATATTGTACATCGATTTTCAGACAGCAGTTTCTGAGCTAGAATCTACTTGGCTTCGGGAATGGAGAATTCTTTTGATTGCTGATCCCGTAGAGGAATTGGGTTTAGTAAAAACGATACGGGACATGGTGGATAAGCTTATCGCAGATGATAAATCATCGTAAGATTTCTGTTTATTCAGAAATATTGTTGCCTGTTCGACATTTCAACTAAATTACAAGATTTTAATGGCTTCTACAGGAAGCATGTATCGGAACGGACCAGATGGCTGCTGCACAAGGTAGCGTTAGGAGCTTGTTTCCTGACCCGAGCTGAAATAGCTCTGGCAATCAAGTATATTCTTCCGTTTGATGAAAAGCTTTCAGAAAATTTGATTCTATCAATTTATGGAAAATTGAGCTGTCTAACACCGTTGATGTCGGCCAAACGGAAAACTCTGGTTTTAATCGTAGACGAGGTATGAATAAAGCAGGAAATGTTTTTATAATCAGTCGGTTTTACTTCGCTATTATACGGCAAATCAGAATCAATTGTGATTCAGATTATCATCGGCACGCAACATTACTGTAATTGGCTTAATGTAACGTGGTATCATTATGAAAAAGGAATCAAACAGTTATTAGAATTTTGTTAAAATCAATTACTATGCTCTTCTAGAGTATCAAGAATTTAAAGTTCTGATTTCTTCAGCTTGCTAGAACTGATTTAAGTATCGATTACTCCGAATTATAAGGGTATTGATGCCCCAGATTACAGAGACAATAATATAATAACGAGTCTGTCTTTAACTGTTTCCTATAGATTTTGGACCACATTCCATTTGAAATAATGGTTATTCTTCAAAATCATCCAGTAACACGATTCCCATCTCTGCATATGGCGTACGCTCTGTATAAAGAGCATGAGGATACAATTGAAAATGGTTGCAAAATTATTGAAATTGGAAAGGACAATGGTAGCTTTATTGTGAATCCATCAGGAAATTTACCCGAATTAGAAAAACGAATGAAATTGTTTATTGACTACTGGCTTCCACACTGGACAGGGAGTTACAATATTCAGCCTGATGAGAAGAGTTTCGAAGCTGCCTTGACGAACTATGATATACTGATGTGTGTGAAATTCGTTAATAGTAATTAAAATTCAAGTCCAATACGACTTTTGATAACAAAATATCATTCAAATTTCTCTTTGACCAAGTAAAATCTTGATACAATCCAGTTAGTTTTATAATTATCGAAGATTTCGATCTAACTAACGAATTGACCTGAA
The DNA here is from genome assembly GCA_943736025.1 of Tenthredo mesomela. Lineage (NCBI taxonomy): Eukaryota > Metazoa > Arthropoda > Insecta > Hymenoptera > Tenthredinidae > Tenthredo > Tenthredo mesomela. The sequence continues at coordinate 17,932,913 of OX031016.1, read as the reverse complement.
GAATAATAGAAATGAGATATGGCTTATCATATTCCTTAGTTTTGAAGATATTTATGAACCATTGTTTCCTACATTATTCTCATATTTCAGGTACAGCGGACATGGAAGTGGAATACAATACTTATCAGGGGAGAGAATTGAAAAGTTACGAGTCAAGGCAATTGTTCTTTTATTCGGCTGTGGTAGCGCAAAGCTGTGGTCAGTAGGTGGCAGGTTTCCACCAATTGGAGTCTCGAACCAATATCTTATAGCGTGCAGGTAAAGTCTTTATTTCAAACCATCGTCCAAGTGCTATTATCTGTTAATAATCACATATTCAGATTATATCCTCCCATTTGTTGTCTGAGTGAATCTATTCTGTTTGAATTCCAGAACTTGGCATATAATCGTCCAATAATTACATTAATACTGTTTGCTTCTTTTTCCACACAGCCCCTGCGTATTGGGTATGCTGTGGGAAGTCACTGACTGTGACGTAGACAAATTGACAGCAAATTTAATTGGAAATTGGATTCCCTCGCCGGCCCCACAGCCTTGGTCCGATGTTAAAATAAACGAATGGATCGGTGGGACATTGGGTGCGTAAACATCGCTAAGTTGTCACAAAGCATGCGAAGATCGAATAGCATTGGAAAGACTGCTAACTCGTAATTATTATTTTGAAGAATTGTGTGTCGATTGAAATGTTGTTTATATCATTTTTGCTTTTTTACTTAGACCATGAATTCATTGCAAATCTAAAAGGAATATTGTATTCAGTTGATATAAATAATGTTTTTCTTCTATGTGGCAATAGAGTTCAAAGATTTCGATCTGGAAGATGGTATCTCAGCGCTGTCTGTATGTGATACTAAATCATGTGAAACATCTGTAGAGCCAGAGATGCTACGTGCGTTGGCTTACTCTAGAGGAACATGTTCTCAATATATGACAATGGCTGCGGTTGTGGTTCGTGGACTTCCTATAAAACTGAAGCGAATATGAAGCTGATATAATTGTGAAAACATTGAAAAATGTACATACATACATATACGTAAATGGTGAAACACCGATATAATTGAGAGCAATGTAGCCATAGACTCAGAGCATATCGGTGCTTAAACTTCAATGGCTCAAATCTAAAGCTTTAAATTATCCTTCAGCAATAATTTCAGAAATGAAATGGATGAAAAGCAGTTGATATATATACCAAAGATTTGCGAACGTAGTAGAGGAAATCTTTCTATCATTATATGAGATTTTTTTTTAGATATAACTCGTTTTTATACAGGGAAAGAATCCCAAAGTAAATATTGGTGATAGCTGTACTATAAAAGCTTAGAAAAAATTTACAAGACATCATATTTTCGATACAGTTAATATTTAGTATTTTGTAAGAATTTATAAACACGAAGTGCCTAGACTTTACAATCAACAATGTGCAAGTTTCTTTTTACTTAAAACCTTTTTCATAATTATTTCTGTTAGCCTTTGCGATAGTAAGTATCAAATATTCAAAGCAAGAGAGTTTATAAAAGCAATAAATTTTAATCTGTTTTATAGTTTTTTTTTTTTTTAATTTCACTTTTCAAAAAAGTATAAAGCATACATTTACAAATAGTAATTTACAATACTATTAGAAAATAAAAAAAAAAAATAAAAAACAACTGGGATCACATAGTTTTGTATGTTATTCGATATTTACAAAATTAACTGTGTGTCCAAACCAAGTATGTAGATCACATTATAATCTGAGGTTCTGGCACGGACGTCGCTATACTTTTATGAGGCAATACCTGGCCACCATTTATGTACAATTCATCTTGCACTATCACATCTTCACCCAAAACAGTCGTACCCTCCATTCGAACCCATCGTCCAACAACACTCCTCCATCCTACGATACATCTGTTGAAAAAAGACACGAAATTCTTTATTAGCAATTGCTTATCATTTTTTATTTTTGTTTATTTAACTATATCTGTGGATGAGTTTAGGATATCTCACCCTTCCAACCAAGCGTGTTCTTTCACCGTAGCCCCCTTCAGTAAAGTACATTTCTTCACACAACTACCATCTTCAAGCGTTACACCAGGGCCTACAGTAACGTTTGGACCGATCCTACAACCTTCCCCAATCTTTGCTGTGGGATCAACAAGTACATTCCCCACTGTTCCTGGACCTGAATATAACTTCTCGGGAGATTTTTGTCGCAGTGATGCTAAGTACATACACATTCCTGAAATATACACAAGTTTTATTGTCATTCAGCTTTTTTAAGAAGTTATAAACAAACAAAATTCATAATTGTGGAACACGGGTTTGCCTTTCAGAGATTTGTGTTACATTTTAATTGACTAGCTTTTATTTGCAAGGAAAAAGGCAAAATAAAAAATGAATGGAGAGCAGCCTTGGTTTTAATCGCTGCTTACCCGTGAGGAAATCTTTGGGTTGTCCTACATCCATCCAAAAACCTTGGAGCTCCATAGCGTACAATTGTCCATCCTGAGCCATGCCAGGAAAAACTTCTTTCTCTATACTCGTAGGTCTCAATTCTATCCGATTCAAAACACTCGGATTCAATATGTACATGCCTGAAATTATGTTTCGCATGTTATTTTCGATATTTAAAAAATGGAAAGTAATATTGTTTGAAATTATAGCATGAAAATCATTGACTCTTGAAACAGTAAAATCAGTTTTCTTATAAAAGTTACATGTACAACATTGTTCCCAATTTACCAGCGTTAATTTTATTGGAAACAAATTCCTGAGGTTTTTCAATGAAGCTATTGATCCTGCCGCCTTCTCCATAAACTACAACACCATATTTTGATGGTTCCTCAACTTTAGTTACAACAATGGTTCCTTCCCTGCCATGATCTCTATGAAAATTAGCCAACTCTTTGAAAGGAAAATCGCAGATTATGTCTGAGTTAAGAACGAAAAATGGGTCGTCGCTAGAGCTTAAAACATCTCTAGCTAAAGCGAGGGGGCCCGCTGTACCCAAAGGCTCTGTTTCGTGTGAAAATATCAATTTAACTCCAAGCTTTTTCGCCTCGTCGCCAAGTTCTTTTTCCATTTCTTCAGCTCTGTATGATACGGCTAAAACTACTTCAGTTACTCCTGCCTCTACCTGCAGAAATAGTTTATTTATATTAAAATCATAACAATTCCTGATGTATGCAAATATTTCAAATATTTCTTCAAACCAAATTTACCAAGGCTTCTATCTGATGCAGTAGCATTGGTTTATTAGCAAATTCCACCAGAGGTTTAGGACGGCTTAACGTTAATGGACGTAATCTTGTGCCGTAACCACCGACCAAAATTAAGGCTCGCATCGTATCAAGTTTCTTCTTTTTCTCAGGCATGAGGTGATGCTTGTTTAGATCTTTAGGATTCCTTACTCTTCCAACTGATAAAAAAAAAAAATCATTAAACATGTATGTATGAATAAAATTTCTATTAAACTTATTAAACCGATTACACAAATGACGATGATTCGACTATTTGAGCAAAAATCGTTCATGTTTCAATAATTTAATTTTTTTAAATACAAATAAGGGAATTTTAGCTCGATATGTTAAACAGGTGATACGGACAGATGTTAGATTTTAATCATTTTAATCCATGCAAAGATTAATACAAATAATTAGTAGATTTTATAATCAAACATTGATGCTTGATGAATTTTTTTGGAAAACTTCTTTTGCGGTATTGAATACATAGGTGATATATATCGCAATGATAAGACGTGTTGAAAGGTGATATTATTTCAGGTAAAAGTTAGGTTTGATTAATTAACGATTTAAATATTTTTTTTTTAAGAAGGGGGGAAATAAGTATAAACAAATGACAACTTACACGATATCAGTATCAGTATAGGCTTATCGAAGATTCGAAGATATCTAAATATTGAACACTACGTTAATCTTCAGCTATTCAAATCTTCGATAAGAATTGCCACGTATTACTGAAACAACAAAAATCGAAAAATCTTATCCACGCGCTTTGCCACTGTGGCACGTCAATAGAATGACTTTATAACATTCACACCACGTTGACAAAGAGCCGATACAATTTTCTTTATTTTATCATACGCAGTAAATTTTTAGCTTTAAAAATGAGGAAAAATAAAATCCTAAAATTATCGCTCGTTTTATCATATTTATTTAAACTATATACACGATTATAATAGCGAAATATATCATTCCAACCCCTAAATAAAATGCATTACATATTTATTTATTTTTCATTATATTATTTAATTAATTGAATGACAGACGACAGAAACTCTCGCTCCATCTAGTAGCCATACATAGAACATAGAAGGTAGAAAGATTCCATTGAGAATTGGTTTAGAACTTAGTCACAGAATCAGATGTCAATGACCTCACTGTTGTGTCGTTCGATGAAAATGTGACCAAATAAATATATGACGCCGCCGTGTACCTCTGGCGGTCGTTTGTTTAGACATAAAATTCAAATCCTACAAAGTGCCAACGGATATTCAAGCCGTTTGTCTTTTTGTGATAATCAGCGTGCCGCCTCTCGTAACTCTTATATATGAATATTGTCTCAATAGCTGCGAATATTTGTTTGTCGTCAAAATGAACGAAACTCGAATAAGTAAAAAGGAGAAAAACCAACACATACAGGTCTTCGTTCGCGTAAGGTAAGCAAAAAATATACACAGAAAATTAACCAAAACATTGACGAAATTCACTACCTTATTTTATACGAATCCCTTATGTCTCGCGTCCCCCCCCCCCCCCCTAACAAGTTACTACATTCCACAGTATTTATGAATCCCTTTTGATTAAAAAAAAAAAAAAAGACAAGGGTTTTTTTATTCAACAACTTTACATTTCGTTGATAATTCAACCCTATAAATTATTCATCCACCTATTCAGTAAAATAAATATAAACAAAGATCTATAGAATAAAAATCATATCCATTTTTTTTTCTTTTTTTTTTTTTTTTTTTTTTTTTCTGCTGTATTTAATCGGTATCATTAATTTCTGGTTAACAGACCGGCTAATAATGCCGAAAAAGCTGGCAAATCAGCAACAGTAGTAGACGTTCCTTCATCAAAGGAAGTGATCGTCAAAGAAAGACCTCAGGATAAACATTCGAAGAAATTCACATTTGACAAGGTTTTTGGGCCAACATCGAAACAAGTAAGATATCATCCAAGCTAATCCATAATCTCACACATCGTTACACTTTTTAATATATTTTAAACCCATAGTAAATATTTGATCATTTCATATTGATTTTTGTACAATTAATCCCTAAGAAAATTTTCACCGATATAACTCTGGGGAAAAACGTTCATCAGTCAATTTTTCCTGACTCATACAACGACCCTTTTTGTATATTTTACAACGGGTAATTGATTATCTGTAATTTATCACAGGTCAGTGTTTACCAGGCGGTCGTCAGTCCGTTATTAGAGGAGGTTTTAGCTGGTTATAACTGTACAGTATTTGCATATGGACAAACAGGTACAGGAAAGACTTTCACCATGGAGGGTGTCAGCAATGATCCGTCTCTCCATTGGGAAAGTGTAAGTATTTACATCCCTTAGATTCTCAATCCTTTTATTTTCATTTATTCATTTTATCGCTTATGATTCCCAGGATACTAGTGCAGGAATTATACCACGATCGTTGAGTCATCTTTTTGACGAACTCAGGACTTTAGATGCTCAAGAATATTCGGTTCGTGTTAGCTTCCTTGAACTGTATAACGAAGAACTTTTTGACCTTCTTTCACCGAATGATGATGCATCTAAAATAAGGTAGAATTCATATTTCTTGTTCCTTCTTACAGATTGGGACCATAAATACAAATTTATGGATTAATTTGTTTAAAAATCCTTAATTTATGTTGTTAATAGATGAAAACTAATTCAGCGTATGTTTATTTGCTCCGTCAATTTTCAATCAGCGTTAATTTTTCTATTCCAAATTTTTAAAATACAATAATACCTGGAGATTCTTATGAGATTCTATTGTCTCAAAAAAATTTCATCAAGTCATTTAGTATGAGCTACAATGGTTTAACACGTTTAATGCCACCGTTACTTCATTCGATGATCATTTTATACAAGAAAAACTATATGCATTAACAGATTGTATGAAGATGCGTCGAAAAAAGGTGCGGTGATAATTCACGGATTGGAAGAAGTGACTGTACACAACAAGAGTGAAGTATATAAAATACTTGAAAAAGGATCAGAAAAACGACAGACAGCTGCAACGCTCATGAATGCTCACTCTAGGTCAGTATAATTATTTGAATTAGTCAATTTTTTTTATTTCAGAGCTGATCGAATTTCTGTTTCAAATGTTGGAAATAAATGACTGTATGTTCTTTTCATGCGAGTAAATACAATACCGGATTATTTTATTACAGCCGTTCTCACACAGTGTTTTCAATCACTGTACACATAAAGGAGAACACAGTCGACGGAGAGGAGCTACTAAAAACTGGTAAATTAAACTTGGTCGATTTAGCAGGAAGTGAGAATGTGGGAAGATCTGGTGCTGTAGACCGCAGAGCTAGAGAAGCTGGTAACATTAATCAATCTTTACTAACTCTTGGCAGAGTGATTACTGCACTTGTTGAACGGGCGCCACATATACCTTATCGGTAAGATCAATAGCATGAAATAAATATTATTAATATCAAAGTAGAATGTCTGAAAAATATAATGAACAAATGTTTGTTTGTAAAAAAAACCTGAATTATACATAAAGTAATTAGCTAAGTGTTAAAAATGAGTTAAAACTTTTAATACTTTTGAACAGAGAATCAAAACTAACAAGATTACTGCAAGAATCTCTCGGAGGTCGTACTAAAACTTCAATAATAGCCACAGTTTCACCGGCGAGTATTAATTTGGAAGAAACGTTATCTACGTTAGATTATGCACATCGTGCAAAGAATATTACAAACAGACCAGAATTGAATCAAAAACTATCCAAGAAAGCACTTCTCAAAGAGTATACCGAAGAGATAGAAAGGCTTAGGCGCGATCTTCTGGCGACTCGTGAACGTAACGGAGTTTATTTAGCGCAAGAAAATTTCAACGATATGCAAGCCCAGATAGATTGTCAGGAAAAAGATATCGCCGATAAAATAAATCACATAAAGGCGTTGCAAGAAGAGATGAACAAGAAAGATGTGAGTTAGAGATGATTGGGTTTATATATTGTGTAAAATTGATTAATGAAAGATTATGCTAATTCATTTATGTATTTATTATCGTGTTATCAGGACATCTTTAACGAACTACAAATGAACTTTGAAATTCATCTGAATGATTTGAATGAAACTAAGAACGTCCTGTCGGATACAAAAGATCATTTAAAAGTCACTGAAACACGATTAATGCAGATAAAACAGGAAAGCGAAGAGCGTAAACATCTGGTGGATAAACACGTTGCTACTGAAAAGATTCTATCATCACAAGCACGTAAATTATTAGGAGTCGCTGACACGGCAACCAGTGATACCCATAAGCTTCACGATAAAATTTCTCGTAAAACGTAAGTTCGAGAATCTTGAATAGTAATTCAATTTATTACATCGAAATTAAATCGAGAAAGCCAATGGCGCCAAACAGCACTTTGCTAAGTTCAAAGAACGAAGATTTCATGTCGTTTTTCTATTACAGTCAAGTTGAGCGAGAGAATGAAACACTAGGCCAACAATTTCAAAGGGATATGACGAATCGAGTTGAAGAAATCGAAAAAGACTGCACTGAATACACACAGAACTTGGTACAATTTTGTATGAGCATGAAAGATGATATAGGTGAGTTTATTATTCATTCTAATTCTCGTTCATATTTAATTATCTAAAAGTGATGAAAAAATAAATCATAAAGACATGCTGAAAAAAATTCAAATAAATTTCTCTCGTACATTTTAGCACTGATTTTCAAACTTATTTAATAAAGAGATACAATTTTGGAACAGAAAACGGAATAATTTAACTTTCGGTGTTACCAATTAATTTATTCATGCAAAACATTTTTTTTTTTTTTTTTTTTTCACATTTCTCGAATTTCAATAGCTGCCCAGTTTGCCACACAAAGCAGAGGAATCGATGCAACGATTCAACACATCTGTAAAGACCTTGTCCATAGGCAAACTAGCGCAACCAAGAATTTGACAGAAAATACCGCATGTTCGGTGAGTAAAATATTCAGTTTTAATCAATAAAAAAAAAAATCATCATTTCTTTCGAATAGTTGAGTAAATGAAATTTCTTAATTTAGTTTAACAGATACCAGGCCTGGACCGAAGAGGAGTTACAGAATGTTGCCAAAGTGTTCAATGACGAGAGTAAACATCTTAATGAAACGGCAGTAATTTTAGCACCGAATATAGAAGCATTAGTAAACACTCGAGTTGAAAAGAATCTTGAAATGATTCGTGTTGACTTGGTAGAAAAATTAGAAAATATGTTCTCATATGTTGAAAGCAGCATAAATGACATCTGCGACAGATTGACAATGGGCAAAGATCAAATTTCAAACAATGTTGAAAAAGTCAAAGAACAAATAGAAACTATACAAACGAAACAGAATGACATCTTGATGAATAACCAGTCGTTTAATAAGGTTGGTTCAACATTTTTGAAAATCTATGCTACGAGATAATACTTTGACATTATCATTGTTGAATAATAATGACAATCTATTCAATATGTGATTTTTAATATTTTCAGGCATTCGAACAGCTATATAAACACTTTGTCGTTGCTAAGACGTCCAATCAAGAACATCATACAGATATTGCTAGTATGTTAACAGAAATTAGCAAAACTCAAGACAACGTCCTTACGGATGTAACGGAATTTTGCGATGATAATAAAAAGACTCAACGATGCCATGAGGACAAAATGAAAGAACAAATTACGACAGTCAAGAATGATGTACAGAAGAGTATTGACGAGGTAACGCATTCATGCCGTATGGGATTGAGTCTGTATTACAATTTGTTTTTTTAATTAATCATTATTAATCATGTACCTAATTTTATGTTCACAGAATATATCGATACTGAAGAATGTTGCTGCCCAAGGACGCGATTTAATAAAACAATTAGAAACTCGAATTCAAGATAGAAGCAAGGCTTGGATCAAACATCGAGATACAGTTGAGCAGAATGTCAGTGAACTACAAAAAGCTGCTGAACGTGATAAGCAACAAATGCTATCAAGTGCCCAGGTGAGAAAATCTACTATTTCAGAAAATGTATAAAATATTTGACTATTTTCTTGTCATCAACGAAATAACGAACTTTGATTACAATACATTACGATATTATCATACTGGGTATATTGGATCTATTTTAAATTGTATATCTTTCAGGAACTACAAAGCATTGTAGTGGATGCAAGTGTGAATCATGAAGAATTCATGGAAAGTCAACGATACAAAACGCGGCAAGCAAATATCGAGGTTCAACAAAAACTTGAAGAACAAGGAATAGGAGCGACTCAGTGGGGAGCTGGAATTACTGCCCAATTACGAACTACACATCATCAAGTTGAGAAGTTTTTGGCTGAAGATCTACGGCGGGATGTTCCTACAGGTATTATAATCTTTGTTTTTCACTAGTAAATGATTCGAATATTGAAAAAACACGTTTTTCAATCAATTTGCTATAAAATTAACTATAATTGTGCTACTGATGAAAACATACAATAAGCTAATGGTGACTGATTCAATGTTATAGGTGGAACACCGGTGAGGAAAGAATATCAATACCCTAAAGAACTTGCCGCCACATCACCTCATGAACGGATAATTCAACGGTTTCGAACTGCGATGAATGAGGCAGTGGCTGATGGCGAGGTTCGTATTAATTGAGATTAAATTGTTTCGTCTAAAATTTATTATGCCAGTCTTTGGTCTGCTTACAAATTGTGTTTTTTTTTTTTTTTCGTACGTTTTTAGGACTTTTTATATAACGTTAAATGTATAATTCACGATAATTTTTTATGTAGACACTCTGAAGTGATGATATTGTTTATTTTTCAGAGTGACAATAAAGAAAATGTGGAGAAGGAAATCGAAAATTCTACAGATATACAAAAGCAGATGATTTCGAAGTTGAAACCTCCGTACTTGAGCGACAGGCGCGTCCTTGGATCACATAATTAGAAGCGAATAACTTTTTAAAAATTATTGTATTCTTATTTTATACTCTCATAAGTTATATGTATAATTTACCTAGACAGAATGCAGGTAGACAGAATTATAAATGCAGATACAGCTACTGCATGTAGTTAATAATTTTATAAATTGAACGCAAAAGAGAAAGATTTTATTGTAAAGATGTCGAAAATCAGTGCTTTGAATATTATATTATGTAGATTAGAATTATTTTATGAAGCATTGTTCCAATTAATTTCTATGCTTGTATAACTATTTTTCTAATTTTCGTACTCTGTACATTTCAAGCTATATCGCCATTCCGTATTTATCATTAGCATGTCTCTATCAAAATATGGAATTAAACTTAGATCGTAAGAATTATGTGCTATTGGGTTCAATAAATCCTAAGTGAAATAAGTGAGGAAAAATATATTGCAAACGTGATAATAATTTATTTACCTTTGAAAATAAAACAACATAATACTATAACTTAGTACAGAAGTAGATTACCCCACTGCGCAAAGTTAATAATTTCATAAATTGAACACATACAGAAAGTTTTGTTTCGAAGATATAAAAAACTATCTAAAATGTAGATTGAAATTTTTATACAAAGAAAAATGGGTAATATCGTTTCTGATTTTAGTACCGTATATCTTAAGGTCCGAGGTATTTTCATTCCATATATTTTGATAGTGTGTCAAAGTATGAAAATAGACTTATAGATCCTAAAGAGGTGATGTCACTGGGCTTCGAGAATAGTAACACTGACATTACCAGAAACCAGAAACTAATTAAAATGATTTAAAAAAAAAAAACGTGTGTGAAAATTGTGTATACATTAGAAATGTACGTAAAATCAATTTGCGAATAATACAGAATTATATCAACAAGCTTCACGCATTGTGTTATAAGTACACAAGTTACTGAAGAAACTGAAACCCTAAAACAACAATTTTTGAGATGTGATAAAATCCAATTTAAGAATTGGCAAAAGACAACATTAAATACATCCAGAACTTGAGCTCGATAAATTCTAAAATGTTAAATCTCAACAAATTTGATCCTGATTGCCATTGACAAGGTAGTCTTACAATCATTAGCAGTAGCCTTACTCAATTATGCCTATATGAGAAGGGTCCAACAATTCAAATTGTTCGATAGATTCAATAAGCCAAATTAAAGGCAGAGATTTAATATGTGACATATTGTATTTTATAATTGGCTCCTCCTCGTCTGGTATGTATATTATATAATGAGAGCACTTGTGCAGTGGATGTGTAAGATGACTTCTTAGGTGAAAGGGAATTTCTTTCTGAGTTTGAATGACCTCGGGTTTAGGTTCTCTACTCATTACCTTACCTCCTCCTTCTGTGACTAATTTAGAGAGTTGCGCTTTTGTAAATACCAATTTCCCGAATGTATACTCAGTTTGGTTGTTCATCGCGAAGAAAAAATGACAATTATTGAAAAGTCTTGGATTCTGTAAAATATAAACATCGAGTAATAAATTATAACTAATTTTCTATCATACTAATTCAAAGTAAAACAAAGTATTCCATATATTATTTACCTGCTTCTGTGCATTTACTCTGGCTCTAGTGGGAGTGTTAGTTCTTGGGTAGCTAGTTGTACCCTGTACTTCAAACGCTTCTAATTCCATTATGCTGAGGTCTGCGAGTGACATACAGTATCTAAGCCCTAGAATCAAAACATAGTAATCAAGGATTACGGAGCACTATTTTCATATTTCTAAGTTTTAATATAAGATACTATGAAAATGAATGATAGTTATGCATACGATATATGAAGAAAAATTGAATCAATTTTTATAGTATCGTTAACAAAAAAATCATCTCATTTTTTGTCAAGCTTACATTGACTGGTGAGCATCCACTTTCCATGGAGAATAGCTAGTAGAATTTCGTAGCTCACAGGCGTCACATCCTGATCATTAACTTCGACTATGACATGGGTCACAGCAGATCTGAAAGTTAGATGATACAATTATTACAGTATAAATTATAGAGGCACTAAATCTGAATCATAAAGAATAATTGCGATATACTAATACTTACGTAAAAGTTTTAACTATTTTTACTTTATGTTTATTTGCAACTTGATCAAGCAACAAAAGACTTTCACTGCTAAGATTCAAGCCAAGTAAATGAGTGCCATTTCCATTTAAGTTGTTATTATGAACGATCGTTATGTTTGAAGAATTTGCTAATGTTCTCTCTAGAATCACATCATTCGGCCCATCCTTTAGTAGGATTTTTCGTATTTCTTCAGTCTCTGCATAGTCACTTTAAAATTAATGAAATATTACTAGTATTTTTCGAGACTTAAGAATTCATTCAGTTACCTATCATCAAACATGATACGATTTTATTTCATCAGATAGATCGATGATCAAATGGTTTCTAAATGGAATATAAACAATGAGTGATTCAAAAAATCAACTCCAGATGTAATGAACAGTCCTTTTTGTGACATGTGGTTACCGCTGAATTTGTATTTAAGTATATTTACTTATTAAAATACTCACAGCGGTGTTTTACCATACTGATCCTGCGCTTTTACATCAGCGTTATAGCTTCGAAGAAGTTTAATCTCTCTAATATCATTGAGAATCACAGCTTCGTGTAAAGCAGTTCTGTTCTCATGTCCTGGGGTATCTGGGACCGCCCCTGCCTCAAGAAGCAGCTCACAGATGTCATAATACCCAAAACTAATTGCCTCGTGCTGTAAAATCATTCACATAGAGGATATAGGATCTTTTGGCAAAATCAATGCAGGATAAAATAGCGAATATTGAATATTTTGTGAATCTCTGATACAAGGAAAATCATTATCTTCATTTGAATTCTAATCGAATCTTTCATTTGAATGAACCAAGTGTATAGTACCTAAATATTATTTCACATTATTGCAGAGTTAAATCTATTCTGACAACAGTTAATGATCTTTGCAATCATATCACTAAATCCTTTATTACCAACGGAAGCCAATCGCTACAATCTCTTGTGTTCGGGTCTGCCCCAGCGTTTAGTAAAGAACGTACAGCGTCAATGTCCGGCTATAAGATAGAGATTAATGAATAATTAGGTAAATGTAATTTAATATGAATCTGTAGTTTTATGTTCAATATTTGATACCTCACCTTCAAGCAAGCGACGTGTAGTCGAGTTTCACCTTTCTTGTTACGCTTGTTCAAACCTTTTGGAATATTCTGTGTTTTTGATGATGAGTCATGTTCTTCTATAGAAAGGCTACACCTTTGAGATTCATGGTCTTTCTTTAGTGGCGAATGACTGAAAATTAAAAGGACTTTATTTATTATTGGATAAACGGTGCAGTTTTTGTACAAATTTAAAAAAAAAGAGCTGAATACTTTTCAGAGGCTTTTTAACAAAGCGGACCACCAACCCCAGTATAATTAATTGTTTATTAAATTTGGTTTCCAAAAAAAAAAAAAAAACACTGATATCTTCTATTTTAAATAAAATCATTCTTACGATTGTTTAATTATTTGAGAAATAGCATTGCCACAAATGATCAGTTGAGGTACGACTACATCAGAGTGAACTTCGTTCCGTTTAGCCGGAACTCGGCATGTTGGACATTGCGATTTTGATCCAACACATTCCGCACAAAATAGGTGACCGCATTTCTGGTAACGAATTGGTTGGAGTGTGGTAGTTTTGCTGAAAGAAATTCATAATTGACATAAAGAAATCAGTAGTTGAATACACACTACTTAGAAGTGAGGAGATATACTCTCTAATTACAGCGCAAACAGAATTAAAGTAAATTTTATCTAAAAAAGGAAACGTGTTGAACATATGAACAAATATTAGGAGCTTTTTGTTAATTATAAGCACACATAAGTCTCTTGTATTAATTCAACGTGTACAATGAGTAGATATGACTTGATATATTTTCAATAATAATTCACCATTTACCATTTACTACAGTTGAAATTTTCCATAAAAGTTTTTAGTGCTGCCTTCGTGTGAACCCATTGATTACCACTGCTCGAAGCCATGGTATTGTTCGTGATATGCGTGGTGTTAGCTTATCTGTAATATTGATAATTTTAAATTAATTATTAATTATTTTTCATGATTATGTTATATAAAGTATTGAATACAGGCTGAAGACCATAAGATGAATGATTATAACCTTCTAATTTTTACATATCCTCAAAAATCTGAAATAGTTCATAAACTTGGTCGTTAAACAGGGTGGCATGTATCTTGTCGCACGTTCTACCTGATCTGTGAAGTGTTTGAGAAATATTTGGGAACATTCAACTTAGAAATTGACACTTGTTGCATAACTATAAATCACACATAATGCACGTGAAGTGAAGCTAAATTTGGCGCGAAACTTCTGCCAGATTAGTACGCCTTGACATATGCAACTTACATGCCGTTCTTGTATTTCTAATTTTGGTTGCATATCGTGAGGCGTACAGATGTTGCGGCAAAAGTAGTTCGTCAGTTCGTTCGCGAGATGGCAGAACCGATTGGCAACCCGTGAGTGCCGAACACTGACCTAGGGTAAGAACACCTGTAGTAGGGTCCATAGGGTCAGTAGCCTCCAGGCCCTGGTCACCAGAGAATGGCATGTGGGAATTGCGTGTGTGTGTGTTTTTCAGGCGATTAATATACCCCCATGTATTTCTCTGGCGCTTGCCGACTCGTGGCGCTCCCGCATTGGGTGTTTCTTAACCTCGAAGAGTCGGCCAGTCGGTAATAGAAGTCTTACATTCGAATACAGAACGGTTTACCGCGGTTGGAAGAATTCAAATCGGGGGTGTAAGGATTTCGTTGTTTATTGGCAAGTGAACATTTCGTCCAGTGCCTTAAAAATCGAGGTCCGCGTCTTTTCTCTCAGTGTGACTTCAGAGTTTGATGGGTTTATCTTTAATCAATTAACCTAATTGTTGTTTAGACTAATCTTTGTGTTAATTCCAAGTCAATGAAATCGGCTATAAGGATATCGCCGCCGCAAATTCCACGAGATGGTCTCATTTGATTAGTATAGTGGGGAATGCTCACGAATGTTCTCTGAGCCTGAAATTTAATCTATTGAAAAAATATGAAGTCACATCTTTCGTCTAATCGCATAAAAATACCGTAAAGATAGTTGAAACGTATCAATTATCGTATAGTATTCATGAGAATAGAATGCAGCCAAGTGCGATGTTCAGTTATATGAAGCCATATTGTTTATGGTATCTGTGTTCACTATTTGCCGCCAAAAGTTTTAATTATTGCAGCAGTAGCAAGTTTTTCGGTTACATAAAAGTGTCGATAAAATTATACCATCGTAAAGTGAAAATTCTCATCAAAACTATTATACATATATCATACGATGTGAGTTGTGTTTATTAGTTGTCAATGCAAAAATATACATATAATTTATTAAAAATGCAGTGGATTAATGCTACATGACATCGCCGTCCGTGATACAAGTTAGAACTACAAGAATGGCATGGAGTTTACATATTTCGGTAAATTGTTACTCTATTATACAGTGCGATTATATGGATAATCACGCGCCGAATTGGGTTTCATTTCCCACGAAATAAATAAAGACGCGTGATTTTCCACAAAATCGCACTATATATAATATAAGGCGACTTTTCATCACAGCGTACGCAGGCCGGTCGATGCCATCGAGCGCATGCATTGGTCACAGTTTCTTGTAAATGTATTTCCATTCGCTCTTAGGAGCAACCGCAGCTGATAACGCGAGATGAACAAAATAATGGCGAAATCACATATCAGTATCACTGCGCTAACGGAACGACAGTGTGGACAAGTCAAGACACCGTTTCCGTCTTTTTTGATTTTTTTTATCTTTCTTTGCACTTTAGGGAAGAACCTATTTAGACAAAACGGTAGAAAATGAGATCATTCGTTTGAGAATTTCAATTCTTATTTATATGTACGTGACTGGCGTATGATGTATACAGTATAGTATTATATTTATATATTGTAGCGATAGGACGCACAACGTGTGGTATATATAAGCACAGTGAAGCAATTTCCTATCACAGATAGCGAGCAGCGTGAGCTTTGATCACTGTTGCTTCTAATCTCGCCCTCGCCGTTCGATACGAACGTTTCATCTCCGGTCTCCAACTCTGAATGAACAGAATGTCTGACAAGATGTTTCTGAATTTGTGCTTAGTTATATTAAGTGTATTAATTACCGTGTCGGCAAAAATCAGCAACGAAGGTAATTATATCACCAAATTACAAATGTTAATGTAATCATGATGCGTAAATATTGCCACATGGCGCATGCAACAGATAGTTTATCTGTAGACAAAGGAAAATATTGTAATTTTTTTTTTTAAACAATACAGGGGACAATACTGGTCTAGAAACACCAAAACTTACCGGCTGCCAATGCGTAAACAATGACTGTGGGTGTTGTGAGCACATCAAAGTAAAAGCTGTTCACCTGGACGATACAAGTAAGCACGCAAACTTGTATAATTATGTACTTGAAATTGTCGCTTGCATGCAATGTTGTTGAATTCTGATTTTTTCCATTTTGTTCAAAACATTCTCATTTTCGAAAAAAAAAATAAAATAAAATAAAAATAAAAAGTTGTGTCCATTGCGAAATCAACGCAAATTTGTTAAATTTAACTTCTGTGGAAACAGCATATTTCAAGCCAAGAAGATAAAAAAATTTATAAGTATTATCAATATATTTAATAACATTGTGCAAAATGTTCAGCGAAGTGAGTATTATTCATGTGAGTGTGAAGAAAACATGTTCTTTTTTCCCCCTTTTTTTTTTTAATGATGTTTACAAGCTAATGTATGATATAGCGTACCAAGTTATATGGTGCTGCCGAATGAGATAAACACTTTCAGCGTGACAACCTTCAAGACAACCTATGTCAGAATTTGTTTTCAGACATGCGTACTAACAAGAGCATAGCTTAGATGGAAAATTTTACGCCAAAAATACGATTTTAGATATCGCTTTGAGTTATGCATTTACAAACAGGCACCCTGTAATCAGTTATCATATATGATAATAAGTTGTGACTATAAGCAGTCTTCATGTAACATTTTATCCATAATTAGCATATTAAAATATAAAGCGATTGAGTACAGAATGTAATACGTACTTCTAGTCGAAAATCTCTTTGCCAATTATACCTACTCAAGTTCTCCTATGATGAAAATACCTGTAAATAACCAGCAGGATATAGGTAGAAATAAGAATACGGTATATGTGTGATGAGTTTATCTTCAATTTCAGTGTGTACAAACATAACTTACCTTCCCGATGACTATGGATTTACACTGACCGTTACATTCGACTCTTTGACCTTGTTCAATACAACAATATCAGGTAAACATTCATTGAAATTGAACTCTCCTCTTTAATATAATGCGCAACAAAAGCTGTAATGCTAATATGTCTACATGTTTGTTAAAAATCTAATATTATTTCGGTATTTGACTAACATTGTGCAAGCAGCTCTTGCGTTGTCTGAATTTCGGGACGTATCTAACACTAACAATAAGTATATCATTCACTGTTACAAATTATTTTTTATTCTTTGAGAAAAATCATCTATTTGCTTTCGATTCTTATATTCAAAGTGGAAAAATTGAATCACAGGCACTGGTTTTTTTTTTTTTTTATTTACTATAATATGTGCATCAGAAATTCATCAATTTTTTTCATCCAGATTTTTAGAATACATGTGATTAACTTGCTTGGGAGCTCATTGAAAAGAGCATTTAGAGCATGTAAAGAAACTTACAACGTTATTATCAATACCTCGATTGATATTCATATCAATTCAACAGAAACAAACAGAATGCAAAACATTAATCAAAACTTGCAAAGCTATGGTGATATGATTGCATGATATTGCACTCGGAATGCATAAAATTGTCATGTTTAAAGCATGATATAATTCATTATTGCAACATTGCATTGAGAATGCATGTAGACCCTTTAATTCGTCTTTCTAAAGCTTCCATAAATTTCAGAAAATGCAGTTCAATAGTTGCTTTCAGCTTTCAGTCGTTTGCTTGCATGATGAATGAGTTAGTTTCAGCACGAGTCTATTCTGATCAGGGAAGGTCTCTAGATCGTCACTAATCTAACACTTCTAACTTTCTAATCGAATAATGAATATATTAATTAATCAACAAATTGGAGGTGGATTCAAAAATATTGTTGAAAATACAGTAGTAAAATAGAGTATTTCATTCTCTAGCACGAAATCCTCCACCTATTTGCATCGGTCAAGATTATGTGAAAGAATTGGAAGCTGAAATTTGCATACGATTCTACAACTTGGATGCCAACAAACATCACTTACACGGTTGCCTAAAATTCGAAGTCGAACTTTATAAAATAAAACTGGCCAGTTATGATCTTGGCTGTTTTGATCTGGGTCCTAAAAGTCTCGAAAATAATGAAAACGCTATAAAAACAAAGTTACGTAAATTTTTTTCCAGAAACCAAGTGCCACAAGTGACTATGGTATAATTAAGTAAAACCTTTGGGTATATTCATTAATAAGTTACAGATTTAAGGTAATTTAACGTTATATATATAATTTTGTAAGAAATAAAAATACATTTCACATTGATACATTGAATATAAACGTGCCAACCTCACCTCTTTGGAAAAGCAAGTTATATGCCGCAAGCTTAATTCGCTAATTTGCTTTTTTAGTTTAGCATAGCAATCAGAAGTTTCTTCGATTCTGCCGCACAATCACTCTGAAAAAAGTCAGATTATTTGTTAACTATAAATTAATTAGATATATAGGTATTAGTGCTTACAGTAGAAACAAAGAAAAGAAAGCATTCAATGTGCATTTGTTTATTGTTATTAATGAAATTTACATGAATTCTCGTAATTATAAAATGTGAATAGTTTTTGTTGATCAATTAGTTTGTTTGTTTTTTTTTTTTTTTTTTTTTTTTACGATCACTTAATTTTAATTGATCATGGCGAGTAGAAGCTTTTTTAAATCATCGCTGCAGTCACTCTGTAAATTGAACAATCAGAAATAAATAATGAATCAGCTCAAAGCGTCCACTGCTCTATTAAATATAGAAACTGAATTCATTCTTCTAATATTTTTCTGCTCAAATAATGAGGGCGAAACTTGATGGCAAGAAATTAAACCGCTTCTACTATCCCTAACAAATGGTTCTATCAATAATAATCAGTTGTTGTCCAAGAAACATTGAGAATTTAACATTATCGTATTGATTTATTAAATTCAATTTGTGTACATGAGTTTGATCCAATGTGTTAGATATTATGACGTGTTTATTATTTTATATATTTAACAAATAGTGCAACAAAAAAAATATATATTCTTAGCCGAGCAGAGTAAGCAACAGTTTCTTGTAGTCTCCCGAACAGTCATCCTGAAATTTGTAGATAATAAGGTGAAGTTAAACAACAACTAATTGCGCTCATGCATTGAAAGTAAATTAAATATTGTTATACTAATGAAATGAGTGTTAAAAAGTCTACAATATTATTAAATTCCTTCAGTTTTCAGTCTTTGTTTGTTAATATTAGTAATTAATTACATATGAATATATACACATATATATTATATAGTCGTATGAAATACAACATGCAAAATTTTCAACTAATTCAACTCACATCAATATCTCCTGCCAACGATTGACCGTATATCTGCTCGTATGCTTCTTTGATATCACCCAGATCTATTTCAGAGCGCAATATGACTATACGAATGAGTGTATTATCGTCTGTTCCCAGACCAGCCATTGATTTGCGTAGTCTTTCAGCGAAATAACCAGTCTTATCACGGGCGCATTTTACTGAAAATATGAATCAAGATTAAGAAGTTTTTCTTGCACAGAGTACAACTGCCTTTATAATACAGTACGAAAACAAACAAACAGATAATTAAATTGCATTACCAACGGCGAGGTACCCGTCCTCGATGGAACCAGAAAATTCTCTCTTGATCGTTTGTTCTAAGTCAGTTCCAGAAAGTCGTTCATACTCCTGGAAGATCCTACGAAGCTGAGGATAGCTTCTGCTGATCAAAATAGCGTTAAATGCACTTTCATCAGTTCCCCACTGACCCTCACCAGCCTCAACGAGTCTTTCAGCGTCAGTAATAGCTGCTGGTACATCGACATCATTTGACTCATCTCTGTTGGCCTAAATTTTTTGATAGAATATTCAGTCGTGTTTCTTAATGGAATAATTCGATAATGAATATGAAATTACTACTAGTATTCAATTTTTGAAATTTATATAGAGATAGTGCGTTACTGTGAAGTCTAAACTTTTGATTATGGAATTGAAAGACAAAAATTGTATAAATGACTTTATTTCTTTTATTTTAATCATCGATACTCACACAGCTAAGAGACACAAGAAGCCTTTTGAAATGACCAGATGTATCACCCTTCAGATCATCTTCCAATTCGCTGTCGTAAACTAGAATCAGACAAAGTAGATTTTGTTAAACCTTGCGTGATAGAGTCAAATTTCAATCAAAAATTACTATCTGATGATACTTACGATCTTTGTAAACAGCAGAAATAGTCTTGATGCCATAATTGCTGAGGGATGCGAGAACCTCGATGATGGCACCTTCATCGGTACCAATACCAGAGATAGCATCGTGCAATTCACGAGCATACAATTCTGGCAGAGGAGTCATCAGCGCGACAATAGCTTTTTCGAAATTTCCTCCAAGTTCAGACTTAAGTTCTGATGTTAAATCCTTTCCATATAAGGTCTTGAATTTTTCAGCAATTTCTAAACGCTGGACTATACCTCGACGACCAAGCACATCAATGATTGCTTGTTCGTCGGTTCCAAATCCTTTCATTGCGGTTCTCAGGAGAGCCGCATCTTCTTCAGCATCGAATGGATCAGCAGGGTAGACAGTTGGGGTGCACTGTAAAATGGTACTTATTTAAGTAACCGTTTCGTTTGAAAAGAGGATTTTCAACGAATTATCGGAAGAATTGATGCAGATTTTTATTCATTAACTTAGTGTCGCGAAAAATTGGGTAATATTATATAATAATGTTATAATTAATTGGAATTATCGAAAGAGAACACTGTGATTTTTCTTTATTTTTTCTATTTTTAATGGTGTTTACGTACCTGAATATGAGCATACTGTGGCGACATGGTTGTAATTTATGTTATCTGAAAGAAAAGAGATATAATTATAATTGAAAATTTTTATCAGTGATTTATGCAGAATTATATTTCAGACAGGGAACATAGCTCTTATATTCAATAAGAGTATTGGTCTGGACAATTTTTTTTTTTTCATGTTTATTTTATTATACTCGTGGCAAAAATATAACATGTTAATCGAATATTGACACGAAATTCTATCACGTGTTTATAAAGTATGTATAATGTGTGAAATATTTAACAGTCTATACTTGATCTCTTAATCTAGAAAGCTCTTTCATGTTTGTATTTAAATATTAGCAAATTGAATTATACCATTTTTGTTAAAAAGAAATTCTCTTTGACCCTGCGCACTAGGTATAATACTTTCATTCAACATGCCCGGTATACAATGAGATTCTTTCTATTCGTTCTATATTCTCGTAAGACATCGTTCGAATCAATATCTTAAACGAGGTTTCTATAAGGCAGCATAATATCTATATATTTCACATACTTAACGACAATTAGCTACTACTATTGAAAATTATTATAGTATATAAAAATTAATAATGTGAATGGTGTCCGCGGAACTGTTCGTTTGAATTTTAGTCGCGTATTGCTATGCGGATACACCGCAGTCTAGCTGCGCATATTTTTAATCTGTGATTCCCATAATCAGTATATTAAGGTATACTCAATGCTTTCTTCGTATGCATTAAAAAGCCATTTGTCATCTTATACCGCGTAGAGTAGAGTATATTATACACACGAAGGTGTTTTTTAAAGTTCGGACCCATGTTTGACGATCATTTTTTTTCACTAAATGAAAAAAAGATTGAACAAGAACAAGACATAGGAATTAATGCTTTCATAGGAAGGCATCAACGTAAAATTTAGCCAACGATGATAATTCGCGAAAAAAAAACATGAAAATAATAAAACTGGTATATCAGAGGTGCAGCCCAACTTTGAGAGATAAAATTGTGACGAAAGCTTCTGCTCCGGAAGGTGTAGATTATAGCAATCAAATTTAAACATGGTTAAGCTATAACCAAACTCAAATCGTTATCATTTGCTGTATTTTCGGTCCCAGAGAGAGACTGAAATAAAGTTTCAAATCAATTTCGAATGTATTATTGATAATAATAATAATAATAATAATAAAAAAATGCAATCGCTTCCGATAGTACTGCACAGACTGTAGTTAGTATTGAACAGTATATAACGGTAAATCTCTGCTCTATGACTCATATTTATATTTATTATACAAAGCCGCGCGCGATATCATATTAAATATGGTTCAAACCGCCGAAGCCGGTTAAATATCTCAACTTATGTAATATACCAAGCTTTTGAATTTGAATTACGGCACGATACAGGTTGTAAATACTCTTCAATCTAACCATATATATGCATATATACATGGTGTCTAAAAATTCACGCGGCAACTGCATACCAGCGGATACCTTACCAAAAAATTGAGACGCAAGTCACATAGATATGCAAAAAAAAAAAAAAAAAAAAAAAGTCCGCGAGGACTTAGATTTCTTGTAAAAACAGTTAGTAACGAACGAACCAATTACCGTTCGCCTTTAAAGAAAGACTGCATTGTATACTCAATATTCTGCGAGCCAATCCTTTCTAAAGCCGAAAGCCGATTGGTATAAAAGAAAACTATGTAAGGATCTTTTTTTGCATGGGCAGGTAACTTTCGTCTCAATTTTTCGCAAATACAAATTATGATGCGCGTAGTTTTCGAACACACTGTATAATGTATTATGGTTTCACTATTTTGAATTTCGTTTATTACATACATGTATACTACATATACAGAGCAGCGCGTAATAGGTCATTTCGGAGAATTTGCTCCGTTTATCACCGCGGTTCTGTATATCTGACTACATTCTTCAGTATATGAAAATAACATCTATATCGACTAACGAACTGAACTATTGTCAAATAAAATTTAAAAAAAAAAAAAACGCAAACATGATAAAAATGTACTAAGTAGCATATTACAACAATAAATTATTGCTTACATTAAGTATATATGTACATAATTATAACGAAAGTTTCCATATTCTGTATATCTGATAGCTATACAAGTACACTCAATTATACCGGCGAGTTGATATAACGAACTTAATACGTTACAACATAATATATCGCGTCACTAATGCCATAAGGTCGTAAGCGCCAAAAAAAATTTCGTTTTTTTTTGGTGCCAAAATCTTTTTCATGCCATATCACATGGTTTGGGCACATCCGCAAAAAAAATAATTTTTTGGCGCTTACGACCTTATGGTATTATTGACGCGATATATAATTGTACCTACTACTTATATTAGCCGTTGTGAACCGTATAGTTCGATCTATAAGTAGTTTCTATATGTGCAAAATATAAACCGATTTAAAATATTCAATTTCTCGTTCTGCATATCGTTTAAAATTATCGGATCTATATATTGTATTAAAATAATAAATTCGACTCACCGTCAAACTGTCAAAAAAATATTTGATCACTGACGTATTCTTGGATTGGTTTTCTGGATTTACTTTGGTCCAGAGATGACGACCGGTCGAATGACAGACACGAAATGCTTGGGAGTGGCTAACTCGATGCCGGCTTTACTGCGGAGAACGAGTTACGTGGACGACTACGATGACGACGACGGCGGCGGCTAGAAGGCTGCGGTATAGCGGAGACAGTGACGGCGAACGCCGGGGATGCGAGAAAAAAAAAAAAAAAAAAAAAAAAAAAAATGATAATACTATACTACGTCACCGCTTCTAGATCTCAGCCGATTCATCGGTAAATCATATAGATGACGATTTAAAATTCATTTAATATAGGTAAACTACTTTTGAATTATAAATTCACAGATGATGATGAATATTATGACGTAATATAATAATTCGTTTGGATAAAATCCTTGAACTGGATAATAGTTGTATCTATTTTATTTGCAAACCACTCATTACGATTCTCAGTACAACAATTTACTATACGATATTATGTGTAGAGCTGCATTATATATGCACGTGAAATGTTTATTAATATAGTGTTAGTATACGAGTATAAATTGGTTTACTTCCGCATGTATTCATGATTACATCGTGACGTTTTAACGAATGTAAGTTTCGAATGAACATCATAGGCTGTAATAATAACTATGACATGTATGATTCATCGATCAGTTGATCGGTTATTGAGATGAATCGTTCTATATCGTAATATGTTATACGTAAAAAATGCAGACTTTCCTCGTTAAATTTTATACATCAAAATATGTAACGAGGAAAACGCGTATAGGTATAAAATATATGATAACAATATTCCGGCTCTTTCCACATAATCCACAGGCCAGTAATAATAATTATTGCGCTGTCAGGATGTGGTAGCTGATATTTATTACATAATTTAGTATATAAACCGCTATAGTTACCCATAAGTATCGCTATGCAAAGTTAATATCCTTTTGGTACATCAAATTGGTGGTCGATTATAGGTAGTACATACATATACATGTATATGTCGAAGGACAGAAAAGTATTGATCGAGAATATGTGTATATAATAATGTTATAATAAAGTTGATTTATGCATCGACGTTGAATTTTCTTTATTTTCATATATATATATATATATATACGATTATTAAAACGGTACTGAGGTCACGTGATAAACATATGTGTATGTACATACATTGCGATTAACCGTTATACCTTATAATACACTTTGTTGAACTTTGACATTCAATATAGTAATCAAGAAGAGACCTTTAAGGATATCTTACAATATTAACATTATAGAAAAAAAAAAAAAAAAAAAAAATTTACTTTCCTATAGATTAACTCCACTATCAATGACGATAATATATTAGGTACAAAACTACCCGCGATATAGTTTTTGCGAAATTCTGTCAAAGGCAATCTTGAAAATGGACAAATATTTCCAAATTTTAATAACGAATAAGTGTCATGCGGGATCTTTTACTTGTACGAGTCATTTTTATGAATATTTCACACACGCATTTCGTCATTACATATATACTTCATGCGATATCAGAGATCGTGAAAGCCATTGAACATCCTTACTTTAATTATTTCGGGTGTTGTTTCGTTATACGATTGTTATCTGAGGTAATGAGTTAACGTCCATTTATGAGCTCAGAAAATATAATCAGTATAATCGCATGTTCGAAAGATTCAGTAAGATTTGATTTATATATGTAGAATAATTAAAAAAAAAAAATACTTATATGTATAGAGATTTTGATAACATTTAGTGCTCATGAGCGACCTCTAAGCATTGATCGATCAAGGTGAAGGTCGCGTGGAATATTTTCCCCTTTGAGATCGTATAGCGCTCGGAAAAATCAAAAACTTAGCACATGCAGGACTTTTTTTTTTCGCATTACTCTGACAAAGAAATTAGTAAAAACGATATATAAGTCAGAACTCTCATGCTTTGCTCTGCATATATCGCATAGCCCTTGGATCCTGTTTTGAAAGTTTAATTAAACATATATTCTTCTTTAACACATAAACCTATATAGGTATATGTAAACGTCAAGTTACGAAAGTATTATAACAAGTGTTGTTAATCCGTCAGTGAATGAACGGTTTGACGACAATTATTAAATTTTCGAGCTTGCGCAAAGAAATATATATATAAGGCCCCGAGAATAAGAAGAGAAGGCGAATTACTCGATGTACTTTGAATGGGTCTTACTATACTCGTGTTGGCGAGGTCGTATAGTCGTCGTACCGTTACAAGACTTTATGATTCGTCTTGCAATTCACGAGAACAACGGATGATTCATCGTTGAATCACTCCGCGTTGCTTATTACTTCCTACGTTACGGCTGACGAACACAGTCTATCATTTCAAACATATATTTTTACCTAAAACTAACAACTTCAACTTTTTGTATACCTACAATATACAAAAACATAAAAGAAAGAAAGAAAGAAAGAAAGGAAGAAAATACTATAAAAATATCATCAGATCAGATCTTGATTTCCTCTGGCATCCGGCTTCTATCACAATATTATTGCATAAGACTTTTGCATAAAATTTTTAATTATATATCTGATTGTAACAGGCTGTGACAATTTTCATTAAATTTTAACGTCTTGTTATGTTACGCGTGTATATTACTGCCATATGTGCTAATAAAGAATGAAAACCATTACATGAATTATATGCGCCGTTTCCTGGCTACATAATCAAAAGTCATAATAGTTCTTTGATGCACCCGCTTTTCAAAGAGATCTCTTCAAAAAAACAAAAAAATATATAAGAAATTTGTAAACACGACGATGTCAAATACTTCCAAGCAGTTCAACTGCAAAATAGAAATAATCATATACCTATATAGACTACCCATACCGCGGTTGCAGTGGTTGCAGTGGTAACGGCTATCGATGTCAGCCACATATTAAATCTTCGGGATTCATAGAGCTCGCACTTACTATTATAGGTATTACATGCAATATGATCATTGATAATAATTGTTACGATCCAGCGATTTATTCACACTTCGTAAACGAGTATAAATTTATTATTATTTATTTATTTATTTATTTTTTTGCCTATACGAAAAATTGGTCTCGTAAATATATAATGTGGTAGTTATAATTTATGCTTGGATATAATATGTATAAACGAAATTTCTGCGGTATTAACAAATTTTTATTTCCCGCAACTGATATGATAGTAGACGTAATTAGTTACAGTGTTTTTTCTATACTTGATATATATTGTGAATAAGTATAGTTCGCAGAGGCCCCACAAGTATTTTGCCTCTATAGTCATTTTTTTTTTTTTTTTTTTTTTCTCCATAATCATCATAGTAGGTATATTAAATTGTCGTAAATTAGAATTGTTACGAGTGTTATGCTTCTATCCGAAACTGACCCACGATAATCGCGGTAGTAATAGTCTACGCGTAATTATATACACTAAAATATACACATTTCATGCGATAATAATTATTTGTTATTCGGCAATTTTTCTTTTCTCCATCGCGATATATTATTTATATACAAATTATTATACGCTCACTAAACCAGCTACTAATACTGATAAACGACAGTCGCGGTCTGTCCGAGTCACGTATTTTCCTCATCTCGGAAAAATTTGTTATATTATATATATAGGTACCCACCGCAGAATCATTAAAATCTAAACAGGAATAACTAGTTTATATTTATAAGGGCCTTATATCTCGCTTAGTAACGGAATAACAATGTGATAATTTTATACCGTGTCTGCACGAGTGCGAAACTCAACATTTTTCATTTCTCGTACATATATTATATATTTAATTTATTTTTCGACTAAAATAATCCTTAAAATCGGTCTGATCAAATTCAATTCCTCCGCATATGTATAAGTAAAGATTCTATAAGAAAACTTCTGCAGTCGTTTATCTCCACTCACATATAATCAATTGAATATTTAGTAAATGAATATTCAACTGAGCTGCAGAATAATCTTATAATTAATCGCAAGATTAGCAGGGTTTATATAGTTATCGCGGGCATTAACGAGATTTAGTATTCTTACAGTGTCAGGAATTAATGAGTAACGTCTTAATTATACTAATTATTACCCCCCCCCCCCCCCCCCCCTTCCCCGTCATTGTACATATTCTATTTAAAGTCTAAAATATGAAAACATGACCTAAATAGAGAATATAGATTGTGATTAGGAAAACGCGTAGCTGCGACGAAACGATGGGCTATAGTATAGAAATAGAGCTATATAGGAAAATCCTTGGGCGAATCTTTACAGTAGTAAAAAAATACCCCTCATGCAATTTGTCAAGCCGATAGACGCACCCTCATCGGCAGTAGTAAAGCATCGGGCGCGTCAGACTGGCGCCACAACCTTCGTAGCTAGGGCTAGCCCAGATTATATTGACGTTGCTTGTAGGAATGTAGGCTACGTAAACATGAAGAAGGACACATCCCTTAGGTTATTTCGTTCCTTCAGCGAGTCCTTCCTATATAGAATTAAATCGCGTCACTTTATGCCATAAGATCGTAAGCGCTAAAAAATTATTATTTTTTTTTTTGCGGATATGCCCAAACAATATTATATGGCAGGAAAAAGATTTTGCCACCAAAAACACGAATTTTTTTTTTTTTTTTTGGCGCTTACGACCTTATGGCATTAATGACGCGAAATAATAAACGGAAGTATAGCGAGTCCTGATCGGATGTAGGTCGATCGATGCCGCAGAAAAAAAAAAAAAAAAAATGAAAATGATAAGGAGGCGTCAGAAATCCTGCGAACCTTGACTGCAGAGGATTGCTATATAGAGTAAAGCGAATTTAGTGAAAATTTTGATTATATAAGTTGTAACATCAGTTTATAAAACTTCATCTTTTTTCTATAATAGATATACCTGAGAAGTAATCGTCTCCCGAAATATATTTATAGTAATTGCAATTATATTACGCACGTGCGAAGCGCTAATTAATAAAGATGTTAATTATATGGGAATCAGAGAAGGAGATGAGATTTTTTAAAATTAATTTTTTAGATTTAAACTGGCAAAATAGCTCACGTTTATTTTTGAACTTTCTCTATATAGTTTAAGGAACAATTGTCATACTTCTTGTTCGATAAAATTTGTAAATAGGACACACACCTGCATCTAGGTATAACGATTTATTTTATTCATATCATCAGTCACATATGTACATACATTTATTATGTCAATTATGGAAATAATCAAATCTCGCAAGATTGACGATCTTCATAATAAAGTGCGCGATCTTTTGACCGTTAATAATAATAATAATAATAATAATAATAATAATAATAATAATAATAATAATTGCGTACAAATTCGCACGTTTCAAATTATATCGTGATTATAGAGCTCGGCTCCAATTGGGTTTTGATTATTGTTGAAGAAGAATCTCTTTATTTTTCTATATGACAACCTGGCGGTTCATATAGTTTCATACGTATACGTATACGTATATATAGTCCATCAAGCGAATGCGCGCATTATAACTAATATAATAGGGCCGTATAAAATAGACCGGGTCTGCGTCTATATACTGTGCCGGCCTTCTCTTCTTATTTTCTAAACATAATGCTCATATACCTTTCCCGGTCGGTTAACTGGTTGTTCGACTGGTTACCAGAGTATAGCCATCAGGCGACCTTTACTAACCTTCACACGTGAAGCTTATACGTATACGTTTTGGTATTTTTTTTTATTCTTTAAGATAAGCATACATATACCTAAAATATAAAAAGAAAAAAAAAAAAAAAAAAGAAATGACAAAAATCAAACAACTTCAAAAGAATCGAAAATTGGCAAAAATTACTTAAATATGCTCATTAAAACATAATTTTTTTCTACACTCATATCTGTTCTGCACGTATATGTATATTAGTATAATTAATTCGAATCCAACATCCGTCATAGAAAAAAAAAAAAATAATAATAATAATAATAATAATAATAATTAACAAAACTTGTATAAAACATTTATCGCGATCATTGACTTATATACCTATACGCATACGTATAAGTTTTTACGGGTTTCGTTACCGGCGTGGAGGTCCTCATTCATTAACCATATACGTATAATGATAAGTTGAAGATACTTTCTGTGAGTAGTATAGAGGCGGGTCATCAGCGCCTATTGACAGATAGCCCAATGAACACGCGTACCGCAAAGGTACCGCTATTCGTACAGTATCTATATACGTGTACACACACATATATACTACAAATATATACTCACGAACCTATACCATATAAAAATTTATAAATTCGTATATCTATAGCTTACTCTCAACAATCTCAACTACTACTACTACTACTACTTCTTCCTCTTCTTCGTCATCTTCTTCTTCTGATTCTATATAGTAGAGGCTAAAGAGGAGTGAGGTAAGGCCTTGAGCATATATGGAAAATAATGCGGTAGTAGGAATATATATATATATATATATATATTCTACTACCCATATATATACCATATATAATATACATATGTGTATATATATGTATGTAATGTAGGATGGGGATGGGTGGAGTTGGGTGGGAACCAGGGAATGCAGACTGTAGTATCCACAGGTACATTCTTGGGTCGTCGTCGTCGTCGTCGTCGTATGTCGAGAAACACTGGTCCCCTCAGAGCAGACCTGGCCCAGTACTCTGTAGTATATAGTGTTTCGTCGTGGTCAGTTAGGCGATGAGGCCCCGTACCGTTCGGTTAGAGAATCCATCTGCAGTTAGCACCGGTTGACCGAGTAAACCCACCCGTTTCAGGGATATTAAACCACCACGTGCAATATAAGTGAATAGCTTGTGTGTCAAGTGTCTGTCAACGTTACGTTATACGTCTCTTGGTGTGTAAGAGAGAGACAGAGAAAGAGAGAGAGAGAGAGAGAGAGCAAGGCGAGATGCACCTACGGGGTACATTCGGCGGGGGCCTTCTCGCTGTCGTTTATCTCTTCTTATTCTTCTTCGCCCTTACGACTACCAAGGCTCAAGACGACGATTCCTTAGCCGGCAGTTTTCTATCTGGTAATATATTTATGCAAAAAAAAAAAAAAAAAAAATATGAAAATGTTTTCTCAATTCGTTATACTATTCGTATATATTAGCTACACAGAAAGAAAGGTTGACTTAATATTCAAGATAATTTTGCGGTTCCAAAAAAATGAAGATCGAAAATTTTCTCGGATCAAATAAAAAATTTTTTTCTCGAACCAAGAAAATTTTCCAAATTTTCTTGGTTCGAGAAAAAAATTTTTGATTTGATCCGAGAAAATTTTCGATCTTCATTTTTTGGAACTGCAAAATTATAGTATAGGAATATGTAACAAACAATAATACAATTTGCATTCATCTCGCGATCTTCGATGTGGAATAGAATAATGTTAGTATATAAATTATCGAAAATCAGCAGAGTATACAGTTGGTAACTGTAAATCGTTCTATACTATCGAGTATTATTGCTTCAAATTCAAAACAATCTAATCGTGCCTAGCGTTTATTATAAGACTGCGAATGTGTGAATATTTGAATGAATTGCTCCATTTTTTTTTTTTTTTTTTCTGTCTATGAATAGAAGATTAACAGTTAAAATAAATTTGCATGTCGTACTTATTATAGAAAAATATAGATTCTAACTTCATATATTCTACGATATAATATAGCTGCGACGACGCACGGTGTCGGAAATTGAAGCGTTTTCTTTTTACTACTTTCCGCAAATCAGGACAGACGAGTGGCGGCTACAAAAAAGCAAAGGAAGTCACTAGTTGTTTCGCTTCCTCGACCTCGGCACGCGCTAAGTTGTAACAGTAACCTAATAAAAATTACTAATATAACGTAAATTAGATTTATAAACGAAAGAAATGGGTATATATGGTTATTCAATACCAAACCATAACTACTTACGCGTCTTTGATTCACTTTTTTTTTTTTAACAATTTTTCAAATACAATAAAATGATGAACCATATCATATATACGTACAAAATCGTAAAATATAACGATCACATACACATGAGCTTTATGCAAAATTGATTAATATTTCTTATCTTCAGTAAAGCTAAATGAAAAATCCGCTATTACAGTTTGATCAATATATTCGTATCTCCCGCTGAAGTGTCCGATATATTTTTATTGATTCATTTATACGAAATATACGGAAAATTTTACGGTTTTTTTATATAGTTTCTCACAATCTTATATATTCGGGACTAATTTTTTCTTCTTACATTTTTTTCAACACGCAATTTCATGTATTGTTAGAATAATTAGCGAAACAATCCGAAAGGCCGTATAGTTCCCATATTACGATATGATTTATGCACGTGAAATGCACTTCTCTAGTTGATCTAACGATGATAAGCATTCTAAACTGTATATATGGTCTAGAATTGACAAATAATATATATTCTGCATTCTATATGTATTATCAAATCATACAAATTTACTCCCTTAATTTTTTGGAGTTAAAATCGTGCAACTCCGAGAAAAAAGAGTGAAATTTCACTCTGAAGGAGTTGAATTTCATTCCAAGCAGAATAAATTTTCACTTCCTAATTGGATTGCAAAATCGTGCAACTCCAAAGACAAAGAGTGAATTTTTGACTCCAAAAAATTCAGAGAGTATTATAAACGAGAAAATAGATTCGATCGCATTATACCTGAAGTCGTGAATGAAATAAAACTCAGATCATATCATTCTTCTATTATTCACTTTGCATAAGCTATATGATCTCTTCAGATACGCAGGTCAAAGTGTAGGCCGGGTTCATTGACCACCAAAACGCCTATCAACATTTCAATAATATTCAGATAAGAGTGTGTCGTGATTGAATGTTAAATTTGAAGAATAGAATTTTTTTCCAAGTGTATTTTTAATCAGCTAAAAAATAGTTCAAATTCTTAAATCTATACCGGCAATATATTCATTACGCACGACTAATACGCGGACGTCTAACGCGGACGACTCGCGAGAAAGAAGAAGAAGAAGAAATTTTTGTCGATTAATACTGATAATACATCTTGTTCTTGATTTGATTAATTTGTAATTAATTGAGGAGATATTTAAGTTGATATAATAGTAATGGGCGCAAAATATGATTCTATCATTTGCTTGGGTATATTAAAAAAAAAAAGATATACATAGGCTATGCCTATTCCCGGAAATGATCAACTTTTCCCGTTAATTTATACGCGTTAGTTAATTAATTCAACGGTATAGTTGATATAGCTCTTGATTTCTTCAAATTAATATATCTCCGATCGTAAATTATTGCAAAAACATCTATGGCGATAATTCATTCGTAAACTTTTGATAATAAACTCGCCATCAACGCCATAATCAAGAATTTAAACGTTACAGTTATACGTATAGGATTATACAAGTTCGTAGATTAATAAAGCGTGATTATTATACGATCTATAAGTGAAAATACGAGTATTAAATTGAAACGAAATATTTATAGCTACAGGAAGAAATAAATTTTGATTAAATAGCCTCATAGTCGTTATAATTTTGTTCGATAAATTAATATTATTTATTAAATTGTGCATAGTACTATATAATATTCTTATAATTATTATGCTACCATATAAAACCTAATTCGTATAGTATTCAGGATTTTATACGCTGTCCTAATTCCGAAAGTATCACACAGTGTGTAGAGTTTAACGTGCATGCAATTATATTATATTATTGCCAGTCCCATTGTCTCCGGTGTAACTACCTCACACGTCTGATATATTATAGTATAGAATAGCTCGCGTTCACTGTCACACACAAACACAAACACAAACACAAACAAACTCGCGGAAATATAAGGTTGGCATTGATGCTCCAATTTGTCAAGGATGTTGTGCCGTTACGAAAAATTTATTTTACATATGTCTACGCACCTATATATATATATATATATATATATATATATATATATATTATATACCTACGTCTCGTCGACAATCATATATCGTTCGTTTATATATACAGACGAAATTTATTAGCGAACATTTAGCCGGTAAATAAAATAAAATTGTCAATATATTTTTGCTTAAAAAAATCTTCTCGAAGGTGTATCAAGTTGTAGAATTAGACACACGATATCTTGACGAGCGCACGTGTGTGTGTGTGTGTGTGTGTGTGTGTGTATAGGTATATCGGAGGGGAATAGTCGATAAATTAGATTTAGTAAGTAGCTACTGACTTACTAGACAACACGCACTCTTACACATAGCTAGCTCGATACGAGTGTGGATGAGGTATACAGAGAATTAGAGAAAAATCTTATAAAAAAAATGTGAAAAAAAAATGCGAAAAAAAAAAAAAAAAAAAAAAAAAAGAAACAGGGAGAAAGAGGTGAAAGAAAGAGAGGGAGACTACTATGCTTCGTGCGCTGCTTATTAACTCCCGTTATATTTGTTTGGGCCGTTATGCCTGCGCCGATGTTTCAACTTCAGGATTACACCGTTGAATATGGGCATACCTATATACCTATACCTATACCTACTTGTATTTATACAGGAGAATAATTCTATGCGAATATATATTTAGACATTACAGATATACTGAACGAATAAACGCGTTACTTCAATGTCACCGTTACTAACGTTAATTCGGTAATATTATCGAAAATTCGTACAAATTAGCACGAAAATTTGAACAGTAGGGTACATATTTTTCTGTAATTAAGGCCCATCCCTAGTCGCCCACCTTCTTTTGGTCGAAATGTGTAGCATTTCGATTATTATCCGAGCCCAGGCGTAATAAACACAAAAAAGGCCAACTTAGCGCAAATTCTATTTCAATTCCGAACACATACATACAAAAAAATGTTCGTTTCGTGCGAAAATAGAGTCTACAGATGGTTTTTACATTGTTAAAAAATTATTCGAATTCGATTTCCTCGTCGAACAATGTAAAAACCATCTGTAGACTCTATTTTCGCACTAAACGAACATTTTTTTTTGGACGTATGTGTTCGGAATTTAAATAGAATTTGCGCTAAGTTGGCCTTTTTTGCGTTATTGACGCCTGGGCTCGGATAATAATCGAAATGTGATACATTTCGATCAAAAGGAGGTGGGCGACTAGGGACGGGCCTTAAAGACGCGTCTTTCGCAATTACATATTCGGCATAATGGAACTTGCTTATAGATATGACCTGGAGATAATAATGACTCCTTTATTTATTTTTTATTTTTTTGATTGTAAACCGTGAATTTTGAGATATTTCTGCGGGTCATCCGGGTCGCAATGTTCCGGACCTGCGGGAAGACCGGGGGGCCTGTGCCATCTAGGACGCGGACTTGCTAGGGGGGCCTACTCACTGATTTGGTATTCTTTTTTAACGGGAACGCGAGTTCCTGCCTGCGAGTTAAGGCTCTGTATAGTATATATCAGTTCTTATATGATGTTCCTCTTTGCGCCTTTCACACTCAGATATATATTCGAATGCACACAATCATTCTTCTAACTAATTATATAAACCGCTTGTCGCAGCTGACGTCTGACTCTCAGGAACGAATCTTATAGCGAAACGTTATTCTAAGAGCACTTAATTTTTTTTTTTTTCTAATGTCGCCGGAAACTACTACTACACAATTATACGTGACAAGTAAATTCAAATCTTTAGTTCGGGGATAATTAGTATAACATTTATCACGTGATTTATGTTCTTAGAAGTAATTTTCTCAACTACTTCCGAATACAATATAATTATCAGTATATATCACAGAGCCTTAAGTAATTTTATATCGGGTAGATTTTTCTATATATCATTTTTTTACTTGTATGACCCCGATTTAGCGAACCGGTTGTTAATTAATTAGCAGAATCCTCCCACAAGTACAAGTATGCATATTGCACGCAGTGCAGGGAATGGAGCACGCTTGAACATAAAGCCAAGAAATATAATTATATATGATAAACTGATATAACTCTTGGAATGATGATCAGTATTACATTTTAGAGAAATGGATAAAATCGCACATCAAATTGTCGCTTTTGTGAACCGTATAGCATTTACACTCGTCAGAAGATCGTTATACTGTAGTAATTACGTGATTAAGATTCTTTTTTTATATAAAGAAGAAAATTCTAGCATTCATATCATTATAGCTTTACTCTCCAATTTCAAGGTTTTTCCAAGACTTCACTTCACCGCAATGTTCATTAAAAGGTTCTGTGACTTATCAGATATGAATATAGGATGTGGCTAACTAAGTTAATTATAAATCCAACCAGTATAGGTACAGCGAATTTCTTATATCTTATGTACAGACCCCAGTAAAATAAAAGTCGATTTTTTAATATCAATTCTTGAAGATTTGAATTGAAAAGAATTAATTCTGCTACGTGAAATAAATTCTTTCGAATTTAATTCAACCCACGGTCTTCAAAACGAAGAATTCACAAATCCGTCTTACACCAGTTTTCTGGGTTGATGATCCGCAAGTCTGTTCACTGACCAGGATATTAACTTTCATTTTTCGGAATTAAATCTCTATTTTTAACATATACTATACCATAACATCCGTAACAGGAAATCCTTGCTAGTATTGATGTCACTTGCAAATTTGTCACTCTTCAAATAATTCACTCTGCAAATATATACTGTTGCTAACTATTCAACTATATAGAAGCTACTAAAATTTAAACAGTTTCTCAACAATTCCTGATAGTATTTTCACATATACTAATAGAGTTTTCCTTTCAACAATAAATATTTACAAGTAGCTGTACGTAGTACTATACATAGTTGAAAGGTAATTTATTCAGATAAATGTTGCTTCAAACTATATTTGTACTAAAACTTGACAAACTATTGGAATATCATTACAATTCATGGTACCCAATGCTAATTTTTCAGGACTATTGGACTCGATAACGAGTACTGCAAACAGTGCTGATTGTCCTGGCATGTGTGTTCATGCATTTGCCACTTTAATTTGCTATGAAGTACTCGAAGATGTGCAATGCCCATCTGCAAGTATGCGTTGCTGTGTGGAAGCAGCCAACAACACTATTTCTACTGATACATCAAGTATCAAGGGTGGTGAAAATGGGACAAAGAATACAGAGGCAAAGACTACTACATCTACACAAGCGCCCACAACGGTATCAACAACTACAACAACCGCAGCGCCAAAGCATTCTACTACAGTAAAAACGACGACAGTAAGTAGCTTCGTTCTAAATATGAAAACACTGCAGCAGCACTTCAGATTTTATAATATTATTGTTGATTCCACAGCTGAAGCAGAAAGAAGCGCAGGACAAATCTGGACTATCTGGAGGTAAATCAAGGATTGTTACACTACCGTGAATTAGTATCTAATTGATATGATTTACAGGAGTAACAATTTTTTGAATCTTTCACAATTCCAGATAAAGGTTGTTCCGGATTGTGTGTAGCACAGCATATAGCAGTTTATTGCGAAGCTGTGTTAGCTATAGATGGACTGTGCAAAGACGGTTTGCGATGTTGTGTATCACGGGATATATACGGCGACACTCCTCCACCGGAATTGATTGTTATAAATGGAAATATGACACGAAAGGCCGTAACTGCTCAAGAAAAAACTACTCAGATGACTACTGTCTCATCAGATACACCAAGCTCAACTACCGCCTCAACTGTTAGCGTTGCGACAACAACTCAAAGGTCCAAACCTTTAATCCAGAAAACATGCAAAGGAGAATGTGTAACAGGATTATTTGCTCTCTTTTGCGACAACATTGATAGTGAAGCAGAATGTCCTAGCGACGGTAGTTGTTGCATTACTGATGCCCCAGAAAAAGCGGTAATTTCAAATGAAATTTCATCTTCTCTGTCTTTAAAGATATAATTATCATTAATATAAGTAACATGGAATATCATATTCATCTGCTTATTTTTATTACTAGGAAGTCACTACTACAACTATACGCCCTTCCACTAGACCTCCGCCGTCAAAGCTTCCTCACTGTCCAGGGTTTTGTTTATTGAATATTATGGCAGCATTCTGCGAACGACCGAATGTTCTAGTGCCTAAGAGTACTTGTCAATCAGGATCTATATGTTGTGACAATACCAGAGCGCCACCTCAGGTAACTGCATCTCTTGCGTCTCAATGATATCATTAATTCTAAAATCTGGGACATTTTCCAGTACTGAATGCGAATTTAAAGTTTGACTATTGACCTTGCTGCGATAGTCTGAATTGTAATAGTTGTTTACTGAGACTCACATTATTCTCTTCACAGCGTCCTAGGCCAAAACCAACGCCACCGAGACCAACGACTACAGTAGCTCCAACACCGCCTGATCCTCGTCCAGAGTGCCCTGGGTCATGCATAGTTTCTTACCTATCTTTCACGTGTTTCAGTAAGTGGATTTCACTTGGTCTGATAAAATAAGATGAAATATTTTATTTTCATATGAAATCGTTTACACTAGAAAAATATGTGAAAAAGTATTTGTATATAGGAAATGCCGAGATGACCGAACTCTTCAAATGCAAGAAATCGGGATATCAATGCTGTGCCCCAAAATCAATCATTAGAGAACTTCAGGGTGGAAATTCCAGCGAACAAATAGCATCAAAGAGAAATGACACCATATTTACACCAAGTTCTACTACAAGACCTTACACAACACCGTTATCAAGTCAAACCTGTAAGCAAATGATGTTTTATTAAATCTGAATAGAAAGATATATGTGAAGTTGAATTTACATACGAGAAACGAACATCTAGCTTCATTATCTTCATGCTATGTTTGATTCAAATTGATTTCAATGCGATACTTTACAGATGAAACAACAACGATAGCAACCACCACACGAACACCTGTGTATAGCAAATACGTATGTGGAGTCAAAGGGACCTCACGAGGTCCAGTCCAAGCTAGAAGTAATGACAGAGAAGCTCGAGTTGTGGGCGGAGAGGATGCCGATGCTAACGAATGGTGCTGGCAAGTGGCGCTCATCAATTCTTTGAACCAGTATCTTTGCGGCGGTGCCTTAATCGGAACCCAGTGGGTACTTACTGCAGCGCATTGTGTTACAAAGTGAGTATCGCATTATAGATTCGCATACAAGTGAGAAAGCGATAAATTTTTTTTCATAGCATGTTATTTTTATCATTGCTAAAAAGGAACTACAGATGAAATTTTCTTTTCTATAATATTGAAGCTATTGAAAACCTATGAAAATTTCAGTATCGTTCGATCAGGAGATGCGATATATGTCAGGGTGGGTGATCACGATCTTACACGCAAGTACGGCAGTCCCGGTGCACAGACATTGCGGGTCGCTACTACCTACATTCATCACAATCACAACAGTCAAACACTGGACAATGATATAGCACTATTAAAGCTTCATGGACAAGCTGAATTGAGAGAAGGTGTATGTCTGGTATGTTTACCAGCTAGGGGTGTTAGTCACACAGCTGGAAAGAGATGTACAGTTACTGGCTATGGCTACATGGGAGAAGGTGAGTTATTTTATAAAAGCTTGATGACTCAACGTTTGAATTTATTTCTTTTAAATAAACCGTAGATCTGTATTAAACAAATTATACCAATTTCATTACAGCAGGACCCATCCCATTAAGAGTACGTGAAGCAGAGATACCGATAGTAAGCGACGCCGAATGTATTAGAAAAGTTAATGCTGTGACTGAAAAGATATTTATATTGCCTGCGAGCAGTTTCTGCGCAGGAGGTGAACAAGGCAACGATGCTTGTCAAGTGAGTAGTATTTTGAATTGCAGTTAATAAGTAACAAAAAGAATATTAAGAAATCTCGTCATCCATTATCAAATTGGTCAGTAATATAACTTTTTTCTTTGTTATCGCAGGGAGATGGCGGAGGCCCGTTAGTTTGCCAGGACGATGGATTTTTTGAACTAGCAGGATTAGTTTCATGGGGTTTTGGATGTGGACGAGTAGACGTACCTGGCGTTTATGTAAAAGTTTCAGCTTTCATTGGATGGATAAATCAGATTATTTCCGTAAATAATCTCTAGTTTATTTTAACTCCGTATTCAATATGAATTAATTATTTATTTGCACATTTATCTCTATCCCAATTATTTTTTTATAATAACTGAAGATCCCTAGGCGCTATATGTATATTCGCATATCAAACAATTTCGTTAATTTAAAAAAAGAAAGAAAAAAAAAAAGGAAATAAGATAAACGATTTATTCCCATTCGTTATAAAATACATTTTTAAACAAATATTCGCCTTTCTTTCCACGTTACAGTAGAATTAGGTTTTAGAATTATCCCATATATTTTATATGAGTAATTTACAATTTTTCAATCACTAGAATCATCGGAATCTTCATTATTTATTGTTCAAAATGGTCTATAAGCGTAAAAACTTATTATGTGGTTAGTACAAACCATTTGCATTAACTACCATCTCCATGTGTTTATGTACTGTGATTAAGACAGGAAAAAATATCGGCTATTCAAGTGAATGATTTAAGTGGTACAAGTGGTGATTTTAAAATTCACATACTTTTTTCATCTAATTATTCTCATCAGAAATAAGTTCGACAATAAATCTTTCTTCATCAATTCATCACTTGACAATCAAAGTGTTGTAATGTACTAGATCTGTATTTATTTTTTGGAGAAATTTATCTTCGTGGACACGTTATAAATAGATAGTCCCAAAATGTTGTGATCTTTATACAAATAACTGTAATAAAATTATATTGAGTAACAAATTACTATGTGCGATTAAAAAGCTGATAATATACTAAATATCTTCGGAGAAAAGTAATAAGCATCTTGTATATTACGACATTTTTAACATGTGTCTGGTTTATAAATCAGACAACTTGTGCACCATGAGTATATCTCTTCTTTGTTGTCTAATATGAAATTAGATAAGGATGACAAAGATGACAAATGTACTGTGTTAAATTATGCATAATACCATTTATAAACCAGTCATTACTCTTATAAGACAATTTTTTTTTCTTTATTTAACAGAAAATTGTTTCGAGCTATGAAAAAATATATACCTATATTTTCCTGCTTTGTAAATTAATGCATCATTCATAATATTGCTCATTTCATTGGTAAATGTAAGTTATTATTATTATTATTATTATTATTTTTTGTGTGTGTTACGTTGCAATTACGAAATAATAATATAGTAATTATCACAAAAATATTAAAAATTTACAAAATACTCGTACAATGCAACCATACTTAATATACCTATGTTACATATTATAACTATTAATTCTTGCTAGAATGTGTAAGTAGGAAAGCAATTGAAATGTTGTTAAAAGGGCTTTAGGTTCTTTTTTTCTTTTAAAACTTCTAATCAAGAACCAATATACCCAACTAGAATGCTTTGGTAGATTATCTTGTTATACAAAGAAAAGCATAATTAAATGTTGCGAAACTTAAATTGAAGAACTCTCATTGAGAATAAAAATAAAGTAATGTTATATCAATGTATGGATAAACTACGTCTCTAATATGTGAGATATTATGTTATAACAATTTACAAATGCACATGTAGGAAGCTTTCATTTGCTATTAGAAGCATTGATAAATATATATAATATATTCTAGGTGAATATCTTCTGATATTTTTAATGCTGCGTTGTATAAGTTATTGTGTATAAATATATATTTCTGTATATACGGTCGTTTTTTTTTTTTTTTTTTTTTTTAGATATAAGCAAGTCCTTATTAAAGTCTTGCTAAATTCTACAGTTTCCAATATAAACTCATCATAGCAATTGTGGGATAAATTCTACTGATATTTGACAATATTAAGAGAATTGCCAACTGATCAACTGCCTTTACATTTTTTATACAATTTTCAATTATAGGAACTGTTTAAATATTATACACAAGAGCTGAAAAAGAAACAATCCACATTATCCATTCATAAAGAACTCGTCACTGAGAGAGGCGAGCTGTAGGTTTCTATTTTTAAATTGCGATTATTTGTCAACAAAAATGAATCGAAATCTATGAAACTTTAGAGACTGATTTGTGATTGTTGGATGTAAAACGTGGAATGGAATTTGGTGTAATTCAAAATTTCCACTGTCGTTATTCCCACATACATGTGAAATAGAAGAGTTTATGAGAAGCTAGCGTATCATCACATATTCATTAGATAGTGAATTTAAAAAATTTCCTATTTTATAACTTATACAGAAGTACAAAAGTTTTTTTTTTTTTTATTTGGCTACTTTATCTACTTACATATTATTATACTTATATTTTATTTTTATTGTTCAAATATTGCGAATTGAAATTCAGATCAAACATCCTCACTTGCTTAACAGGAATATTACTGACTTACATAATATTATTGAAACTTCTATATATTCATCAAATTTTTATACAATGTTACTAATAGATTTGTTAGAAAATTTAAGAAAAACACTATTGAAACTATTTTTGATAAAAAAAAAAAAAAAAAAAAAAAAAAAAAACGGAATTAGTATAGTTTTAAATTATAAAAATCCGATACTGATCAATAAAACGAAATGAAAGCAATATCTGAAATAGTTTTCATCTTGTGCTATTTTTCAAATACAAAATATTATAAAAATCCTATTTTATAATTTATTGTGTATCAAGTATGTATGCGCTAATACACATAAAACGTAAATTAAAACGCGTGTAAACTGGAATACCAAAATTATCAAATTGAGATTCATATGAAAATTGAAATATTATACTGAAAAGTGTGAAGATCATATTTTATATTATTTTTAAACTTTTAAATTATGCTATAATTTTGTTCGCGTTTTGATAAATGCCACCATCTAGTACTAAGGAGAGAAAGTGAGTGAAATTTCTGCATATCATTTTGATGCTTTGTATTTTAAGGACCTTCGGTAACTCCAAAGTTCGATTGAGCTGACAAGCTGAAAGTTTAGACTACAAAATTTGGCATTGCTTGAAATGCTGCTAATTAATAATCGCTAAACAGCCATCATTTGAATGTATATGGTTCAATGATAGTTGTGTATATAGGTATATACTGCCTATGAAAGTTCTCGATGCTACAACAATGTAGATTTTTACTTATCAGATCTAGTAGAAATAGAGTATGGAAATAATACCGATAGTTTAAAGTACTCAGAACAATATTTCCCTCCCTATCGGTGTTTTAAACATTTGAGTATTCTTTAAAAACTAGATCGGATAAATAGAATATTCTCTTTACAATTTTCTAGTACCGTTG
The DNA here is from genome assembly GCA_943736025.1 of Tenthredo mesomela. Taxonomy (NCBI): domain Eukaryota; kingdom Metazoa; phylum Arthropoda; class Insecta; order Hymenoptera; family Tenthredinidae; genus Tenthredo; species Tenthredo mesomela. Next base: position 17,889,807 of record OX031016.1, on the reverse strand, counting down.
TACGTCGATGGTTTTTTTTTTTAAGAGTCATTATCTTGAGTAAAGAGATTCTTAGATAAGTTCAAGACTCTTAAGTTATAATTCAATTCACTTAAAAATTTATTTCTATTATAACTCATCGCGTTTCGATTTTGAAACAGTTAATAACAACGTTTCAACATCCCTTACAATCTTGCTAGCGGAAGTGGTACTTATTTGGCTACCTTCGTAACTATTACTATATCTTTGTCCTTGGAAGTACAACATGACTGTAGGATATGCGCGTACTGATGCTCTGACACAGAGTGATTTGTATTTATCACAATTAACTTTTGCAAATTGGACTTTGTCTTTTAGGATCTGAAAAATATGCATAAAAGACTTTGATTTCATATCAATGTTCTATCTTCTAAAGAAATTCATACACAATGCAACTAATTCAGTTGAAAAAAAATGTTATCATCACTATCTCACTCTTATATATTTATTGTAGAATAATTTACCTGCGCTGCTATGCTGTAATGAGGCTGTAGTTCAATACAATGATGACACCAAGGAGCGTAAAAATCAACGAGCCAAGCACCTGTTCTAGGTAAAACCTCATCTTCAAAACGGCCAACATTCAAATCCTCAACTTTAACAGGCAAAAATGCTGCGATCCAGTTTAGCATTGATAGAAAATCTCTTGCTCCATTGTACAATCTGAATATATAGATGAACAATTTATGTGGTGAATGAATTCAACATATTGTATAATATTTGTTAATATCTATGGAAAAAAATACTCTGTATCTTACGCGACTCGATTCAATCCTTTGCCGTCTGCGGGATACAATCTAATCGTTGGGTAACTGCGAACTCCTTGATTTGAGCAAAGTGATTTCTCTAGTTCACAATTTACTGAAGCAACATGCACGAATGGTAATACTTGCAATGTTTTAGCAATCAGTGTCCATTGAGGAGCGAGTTGTTGGCACGGACCACACCACGGTGCGAAATAATCAACGAGCCAAATTTCACCAACTTTTTTCTCACCAAGTTTAACGTCGAAGTCATCCATAGTCAGCTTTGTAACTGTAAGAAAAAAATCAAGGTATGATTCAAGATTTATATTAAATGATTGCGACTTTGAAACGGTCATTTATCAACTGATGTTGATTATTACCTGTAGGATTCCTCATCTCTGTAATAAACTCAATAAGACTAGCGGCGACTTTATCTCCTGAGAATAAATTTGTGTTACTGTTGTTCACTAGCATTGCAGTAGGATATGAACGTATGTTAAATTGCCTGCAAACAGTCGAGTGAACAGTACAATCCACTGTTCCAAATTGAACAACCGATGGCTCGAAGTGTAACGATGCCTTCCGTAGTTCTGGCAGAAATCTTATGCATGGTGGGCACCATGGCGCATACCAATCAACAAGCCATGCCTCGCTGTCTGCAATGTAATAAGGTAAGATAAAATGAACAGTCAAGAAAATTCACGTATATTAGAAGTATTACATACCTTTCTTGTTATTCATTATGGATAATATTTCGTCAACGGAAAGCATGTGTACATTTGTTGCCTTGATACTATCAACAGCAAAACCGGCAATGTAATGTACAGAATCTTTTCCATGATGTAATTCAAATGCTCCGCCCGGTTTTAGAACTCCCCATACAGGATAATGATTAACATTTAGCTGCTTGCATAACTCTGAATATCTTCCACAGTTTACTTTTCCTAAAGGATAATTACAAAATTTAAGATACAACAAGTTTAGTCGCCTATTTAGACTAACGATATAATGGATTCATTGTTTTTCTAAATAATTTCTCACCCAAATTTATGCTCTGTATAATACTAGGCAATCTTTTCAACTGTACATCCAACTGCGTCGCATGTCCTACATAAAAACATATCAGCCAACCAACGTCAGACCCGGATTGAAGACCTTTTCTTATTTCCTAAACGGAGTATTGAAAAGGTATAAGCAAGGGTTGTCTGCTCACGTACTTTGAGGGAACAATTAAATTGAAAATTTCGAATCTACTTGGTATACCTGGAATTCATTAACAGTAAGATCTTGCGGTTCTGGTAGCTGCTCCAAAACTTTCCTTGCAAGCGTTTGTACATCGCTTATATCTTTGAAAAACACTGGGTCTGAGGATAGAGTATCTTCATTGATTTGAAAAGCAACACCCACATCATGCGGAATTGTATCGTCACATTCGTCTTCCAAACACCTGAATACCCTAACATTGACCATTTTGTTCTAGAAAATGAAGCGCATAGATTAAGAATATTTAGAATTTATTTTTCTGAATAAAATCTGTATCTTTAATGTTGATCGAAAAATTCTCACCAAAATCGCAGCTATTTTTAAACGATCTTCAGCGGTATAACAATCACGGTTTACACCGCAAATAAATAATAGGCTAGCACCTTCGCTTGGCTCAAGACCTTGAATAATTCTTTTACCAAGAGAAACACCAACTGGGAAGGCTTTCACATCTAATCTATTTAAAACGTAACTAGTAATATCTTCGCGTGTATTTTCCCCGGTGTATTTAACACCATTTGTAGATTGCTAGACAGTAATGGAAAATAAGACATTTATTTATGATCTAGAATCGATTACTATTTATATCTCTTTAAATTCATAAAGTAATAATAACTAACGTGTTCACTCACTCTAGGATAATGAAGCAACGTAGGATAAGACCTGATATTAATTTGTCGACAAAGATGCCAGTCATCTTCACAGTTTACAGCACCGATACGCACAACTCCTTCTAATTCTTTAGCTATTTTTCTCCATACAGGAGCTAAATGATGGCAATGACTGCACATCGGTGAATAGAAATTTATAAACCAAATGCTTTCAGACTGCAGAACCTTCTCATCTATCAACAAATAATTGAAATGACAAATTTTTTTGGTAGATATAGAATCATTTTTTTTTTTTTTTTTCCTATTAAATCATGAAAACAACATACAACATTAGTTAGTTCTTTTAACTGAAAAAATTATGTATCACATAAATTATTACTCACTGTAGTCATGCTTGTTGAGTGTTTCTACTTGAGGATCGTCATCATAGATACCAAATTGGTGTTGATAGTAGCTCCAAGATTGATATTGCTTTGCTTTATACTGTCCATTGAGTCCCTCTTCGCCATAAATATCATATTTCTTTCTTGTTTCTGAATCTTTCAGTGTTTCATATGCCGTTGTGAGTTTCACGAATGTATCATGAGCTCCGGGATCATTCTGAAAGATAAAAAGTAACAATATTTATCACAATTTATCATATTTGGAAGAAATGTTTCAATTCTCATATCATTTAGGGTCTCTTTAACACTCTTCTTCATATATCGTTCGATGTTTACTATAACATAATTTCCTGTTATACAGATAAGGGTGAATAATTTACCGTATTCTTATCAGGATGCAAAGTAACTGCTAGCTTTTTAAAAGCCTTTCTGATCTCTTTGTCGTTTGCATCTCTTTTTATTCCTAGTAACTCATAATAGTCTTCTGCCCACGACAATGAGATCGCAAACAGCAATAGGAATACTTTAAAATACCTGAAAATAGAAAATCAATGAAATTATAATATGAAATAATTTTTTAATGAAAAATATTCGTTTTATACAGTTTATTAGATAATAATTATATATCTTGTGCTTTTGTAATAAACTCAGGACCTCATTCTATCCGAGAAGCACAAGGCGAGGAAATATATCGATATTATAATGTATAATTCTTCGAGCGATTGATATTTAGCAAATTTTATAAAATTCTGTTGATTCAAATAACAATTTGCTACTCATTTCAAGGCTAGAGGACTCAAATGACTTTTGGCAATTGTCAAGTGAGATTATCCCCATTTTTACTAATGTAAAATACAGCGAACCATGACTGTCTGGAGGTGACTTTACCTCCGGGCATTTTAATTCGTCGGAAGGCAGCGGTCAGAGCGGAACAAAGACCAGCTACGAGGAAAATATTGTTCTGAATCTATCCGACTTTATTACACTGTATCTTGATGTAGTAATAATAGCGATCTCTTTTCAAGGACAATATTTAAGCAAATCACACATGTATGGAAAAAATAATTAGGGATTTTAAGTAATAAATGAGAAATATTTTTATCGTTAGAGAATAATGAGGTCGTGTCCAATTAGCTCAAAGTATAGTTGATAGAATTTTTAATTGCAGTAATATTTGTTCGTTAATTTATCGAAAAGAATAGATGTTATTCTAACCTATAAAATAACGTAAATGTGATTTTTAGTTATTTACAAACTATCTAACAAACGTATTTTTACTTACATATTTCTTAATAATTTATAACGAACTATACTTGGATACGTGTTACTTTTTTTGTCACGATCTTATCAGCTTCCCACTTCTAGCATATTCTAACCGCCCACGATATAAAAACGTCAGCTATTCACAATCTGACACTTAAAATGTTTGAGGTTAACTATCCGGATCTATCCGGGCACGCATATGTTTCGGTTTCGGTTTCGCTGTTCGCATTTATATTGACAGCGCATGGGCATGCTTTAACAAACACGTGTTTATCATACTTGTCAAAAAAAACTTTGACATCAACAATGCAACATTGCGTAGCGTGCATCTATTTCATCAATTTATTATTCATTATGAAGAAAACAACTCCAATACCCAGTCATTTATACAAAAATGGACATTTAGTCATCCGGAGATGGGATAAAGGCATATATTATAGCCGATATACCGGAATGTTTCGCCAACGTAATTTTTAATTCTTACATATTTCGTCTTAATTACATCCAGGTTTAAGTCAATTTTTGGCAATTGGCATTGCATAAGATTGAAATCTGCGAAACTAGAGATATAAGATGCATTGCACTTCAGAAACATTAAAAAAACCAAGAGAAACAAAAAAAAAAAAAAATGAAAAATACAGATTATTATCGAACTTTGTTGAATATTCATTGTTATTATTTTTCATCAGAACTAAATACATATATGTGTCTCTATTCATCCATGAGATTAAAATCTACATCAATGAATGCGCACCGATTATAATATTATACTTATAGCATGAAAGTATAATGTTTATTCTTTGTTAAAACTAATTTGAACAATAATGTATGACTACTATACTCTGTGTTATGCCTGGTAAAATGCATTGAAAAAAGAAGAAAAAAAAAAAACAAACAACAACTTTTGTCACATAACAGTATACATAATGAACTTAATGCGGAAGGTTTTGGCGTGTGCCATAGCGTGTTGGACAGTCACGCTTTATGCTCTGACGGTGCCTATCCCTTCCTCTTTTGGTCACTATACACATACAGATTCTCTGCAATACCATAAAATTTTATTTGAAAGGTGGCTCAGTCTTTACTAGGATTTTGTAGAGAATTGAATTACGCTCCTATAATATTAACGTTACAAGGTGTCTAATATCTTTATATCATATTATAATTGCCATTCTAAACATCTTGCAAAGCTATATAACAAACACAGAGGATTCAAATAATAATCGATCTAGATTCATAAAAAATTATTTTTCTTGTACTAAATATTTATAACGATAATTCACTCTCTATTATTTTCAAAATCATATCGTTACTCGATTAATGATAATGCAAATAATGGAACCTTTTGGGTGGATTTTTATATCCAAATTTGAATTATTCCTTCACACTATTCACACATTCTTATATTCACAGATATTTATACAGAGATCGAGTAATCGGTATCTCTTTTTGTGATCTGTGCCTTATTACGCATATAAATAACTCCGATTTATTCATTTTTAAACTAATTTTACAGGTACGTCAATCCAGCATATTATATAATAGCAGGAGAGACGTATAGAATGATACTACTGATGGATAAGCTGAAAGAAGTTCAAATACTTGGGGCTTTCCTGATCTTTAGTTTTGCTTTTGAAAGAGGAGATTCACGGTACATAGAGGTGAGTAAAAGTGATGATAATAAATCTCATGTTTTAAGCGTAAGAAGTAATGAAGCCGAATTCATATTATTTTTATACATTATTAGTCGATGATATAGAAATTAAAAAATGAAAGTGTTCATCCTCCTCTAAGAAATCTACTTTCAATAGCGATTTGGTAATCTTTTGTGTATTTCCCTCAAGGATAACAGTATATTATAAGAGTAGGAAGATGATACAGTTTGATAGCTGGCATCCTTCGACATGCTTCGTAGATCTTTAGTCACAGTAACTGTTCATTGTTCTATGGTGGGTTGGGCACAGATACATTTACAATTGTAATTTTTAGATTTTACTATAGATGTGTTTATAAAATGTGGGTTACTGAGTACGTTTCACTAATTTTTTGTGACTCATCTATTCACACCAGATTTACTTTTCTAAATAGCGATTCATCTCTCTCTCTTTCTTTCTCTCTCTATAGAGAGAGAGATGATTCATTTCCGGTAATATGAGCAAACTGTTCCATTATTGAATCGAAGCGAAAAAACTGAATCTAACAGTAATGTCACAGCTTTTATGTTCGATTCATACCTTTAATTGAATTTATTATTTATTTATATAGGGACTGAACGTCAATTTGGGAGAGGCTTTACAGTTCCTTAGAGAATATGACCGCGAGGCATCGACAATGTGCAACAGAGTGACTTCTGCACAATGGCAATTCGTTACTAATATAACAGATAGTAATCGGCGTAAAATGGTAATCATCTTGCATAACAGAAATCCTTGTTATTTCTATTCATGCATTTATATGATTAGGTATGATACTATATAATCGGTATTTAAATTCCCTTAACAGTTAGATGAACAGTCACTAAAAGCTAAATTCGATAGAGCATCTTGGAGAAAGGCTGTTAGCTTTGCATGGAGTAGAATACCAGATCCTTCAGCGAGACGGCAGCTTAAGATGCTTGCAACTCGTGGAAGAAATTCTTTGACCGATGATAAATTTAATGAGGTATTCAACGCAGCATTCGTATAAGTATCAGTAATCATATATTTTATATAGGAATGAGAAACGTATCCTCTTGAATAACTGCAGAAATTCAATATATGAATTCACCGTGGAATAAATTTTGGCCGTTATAATATTGACCTTGTGAAAATAAATACATTTATTCGAATCGAATTGAAGAACTTTTAATCCATGTGTTCTAGATTTACCATTTGGTAGCTGAGATGAAAGAACTTTATACCAGAACTAGGCTCTGCTCGTATAAGGAAAGCGATCAGCACTGTAATCTAGTTTTGGATCCAGGTATATTGAAATATAATTATAAGTGGAACTGATGTTATTTGTTGGAACAACTTACAATAGGACAGCATTGAATAATTGAATAGAACTTTTGAAATTCGAATATGCTAAGTAGTTTAAAAACTGATCCTTATTGCACTATTGTAATCATTCAGGGAGAAATATTCTACATTGAGTAAAGTTATATTCTCTATTTCAGATATTAACAAAATAATGGCCCAGTCAAAAGATTATAATGAGTTATCATATTATTGGAGAGCCTGGCATGAAGCGATTGGACCGCCGTTAAAAAATAAATACATTAGATATGTACAACTTGCTAATCAAGCTGCAAGACTCAATGGTAGTTTTCTAATTCTTATCGATTTTTTTCGGCTGATACTATGAAAAATAATTAATGAAGAAATTTTAAATACCTAACTGTTTTCTGCGTAGGATTTGCCGATGCAGGAGATCAAATGAGAGAAAGCTACGAAGACGACTCTTTTCAGCAAAATATTGCAGAAGTTGTTTCGGCGGTAACTCCTCTCTATAAACAGTTATTCACTTATACCAGGCGAAAATTGATAGATAGATATGGTGATGATGTGATAAGGAAAGACGGACCCCTTCCTGCACACATATTAGGAAATATGTGGGCCCAGAATTGGCAAGGAATTTATGATATAGTTCAACCTTTTCCTGCAGCTAAAAAATTGGACGTCACTCTGGATATGATGCTTCAAGGTTTCTCACCATTGAGGTAATTCTAGTTCAGCAATAGAGATATTCTACAAAATACTAACTTTTCAATAGTAAACGATATGAATGTAATACAATTGCGAACTGAACTGACTTACGCATTGTACTTTCTAGGATGTTTCAGATAGCAGAGGAATTCTTTACTTCGATGGGTATGATACCGATGCCCCCAGAATTTTGGAGATCGTCTATGTTTGAGAAACCGAATGATAGAGAAGTTAAATGCACGGCAAGTGCATGGGATTTTTGTAATCGTGTTGACTTCAGGTGATCATGGATATTCCATTCCGAATTTATGTACATTATTTTATGCTGTTTAGACTACATGTTTTGTAATATAGTGTATTAGTGGAATATCTTTTTTACCAGCGATATTAAAAAATCTCGTTCTTTAAAATTATAGAATAAAACAGTGCACCGTGGTTACTATGGATGATTTATTCTCAACGCATCACGAAATGGCTCATTTGCAATATTACCTGCAATACAGAGATCAACTGTTACTGTTTCGAGAGGAGGCCTTACCAGGTAAATTTAAACCTTGTAAACAACAATTTGCTTGTGATATGTGAGAAGAATATAATTCATTCATTTTTCATACTCAACAGGATTTCATGAAGCTGTAAGCGATGCAATAGGACTGTCTGTGATCACTCCACAGCATTTACATCGTATTGGGCTTTATAATGATTCCAGAGACGACTATGAGACCAATGTTAATTTCTTACTTATGATGGCTTTGGAGAAAGTGACTTATATACCTTTTGCATACATCGTAGACCAGGTAAATCAACACCTTAATTTTTCTATAGATCAGAATGCTTATATTTTCCATTGCTGGTATATATAATGAAGATTTGACAATCAAGCAGTTGCTCATTTATCTTCAAACACTAAATCAACTTTTCTATTCAATAGTGGAGATGGCGAGTGTTCAGCGACGGCCATGCAGATATGACAACAAGGTGGTGGGAACTACGCTTACAATATCAGGGCATAGTGCCTCCAGTAACCAGATCAGAAAATCATTTTGATCCAGCATCAAAGTACCATGTTCCCGCGGACATTCCATATGTGAAGTTAGTAATCTCAAGCTGACCGCCAAAGTCTTCTGATTATCAAACGTGATTATTACTCTTCAGATATTTCGTCGGTATAGTCCTGCAGTTCCAACTGTTCGAATCACTCTGCGAGGCGGCTGGCCACGTAGGAACTCTGCACACTTGCGATTTCTATAGATCCCGAGAAGCTGGTAGACTACTTTCGTGAGTGGATGCAGTATTCTTGTCACAGTCATCTAGATGACCAAAATCACTTTGTTCAAACTTATTCCTTTCTTCTCAGAGACGTTTTGTCAGTGGGTTCATCGCGCCACTGGAAAGATACAATAAGAGAAATGACACGTGGGCGAACAGACCGTCTCGATGCAGGGGCTATGCTGAGATACTTTGAGCCACTTGCTCAATGGCTGAGGCGAGAGAATCAGATGGAACCTGTAATAGGATGGATAACCAGCCTGGAGGATACAGGTCGGTACATGGAATATTGCGTGATCAAATACTTTGATTAAAAATTAAATTGAACGAAACGTACATATAATTATAGGAATGTTGTCTTCATTTTCAGCACTATTTGCACACTGGACGAAAGGCGAAGCTATGTACTTAAGGCCATCATCGATGGTTTACCTGGTGATATTTAATACATTTTATTGGATAAAGTAGAAACAAGATTCGCTTTGTCAATTTGTAAATAGAGATAGTTATTATTTATTTCCTGGCATAAGTAACGGTGCCAGTTTTGAACTAATATGCTGTTATAGTATAGGAGGGGTACTCTAATGATGATAAATGAAGGAGGACAAAATTTTATCTTATATGAAGGTCAGGATTCAATATCTTGGATATAAGAATATAGTATGGGGCCAGTCATTGTTTAGAAAGTCCTTATTGGAATAGTGAATAACACAATAAGAATCTTTGCCGGAAATTATTTATTATCGCTAACTCAATTCTCATACAAACACAGAATCATATAGATAATATCTATCGTAAGTTAAAAATTTCAATAAATGCTCGACATTATGATACCAGGCACGGATCTCCGTTGTTATTTATGTAACAACTGAGTTTCTCTAAGTCATCGATATCAACTTCACGTTCAATTTGATTCCCATTATTATCAACACAGAAACATTCATCTCTATGACATTGCCAAGCCTCAAAGGTTCCAAAGTTACAACAAGTCGGGAGTTCGGTAACTGCGGCTTCAGTTAGAAGCCATCGTGTTCGCGCGCAGTCTATAGAAAAATATTTGATTAGGTGAATTATCTCGATCATAATCAATGCATACATCAAATCCAAGAATTATTATTAGATCCAAGCGTAAACTTACTGCAATCCATTATCTCAGCTTCTGTTGCGTTTGTCAAAGCTTCGAAACTATCTATTTGTATACCGTTAGGATCGGTACAAATTTTTCTGAAATTTAATGAGCCGTTATTATCAGTCCAGATTTAGAATTCAACTTCTTCTGTTCAAATCTCACAATAATTTATATGTATTATAGTCATTCTATTTAAGAAATTGATATATGTGATCTGTATTTTTCTTTCCAATTATAACTCGCAATGTTGAAACCATCGCTAGGCTTAAATTATCAATACTAAGAGTCAGGAATGTATTAGACTTACTTAGAATCTGAGTATTGAATCCTCGCATATTTTCCATCTATCTGACAAGATGGCAAAAGTTCAACATCTGTTACACCGCTAGCGACCAAAGTATCATAAGCTTCTTCACAAGTTGTATTGTACGTCCCATTAGTATGGATTGTTGTGTCAACTGGAAAATAGATATGTTGTATTAAAAATCATTCGTTGTAATAACAATCCAAATGGGTAACGCATTTATCGTAGTAAATAGAGTATAATATTTAATCAAAAATATAATAATAATCTTCAAATTTGTCTTTAAGAATCAATAATATTTAGTATAAATAGAGTTCCTCGATGATTTATTTATGTACTAGTTAATTATACGAACAACAAGAAAGGGTATCCTCCGCCAAACTTGTAACATTAACTGTTTTAATATTAGTTATAGGTGTTCCGGTGATTTTGTCAACGCACAAACAGGTAGCATTCGTACCCATCATACATTGTACCGGGTCAAATTGACCATTACTAAGGCAGCGTGCAACTGGTATATCGTATGTTGGGTCTAAATTATTCTGTGCTTTCCAAGCATTCAGGGAGCATCCTAAAAGTGAAACATCAAATTTTAATTATTGCTATATCAGACGAAAAAGGACGAGCGTGTAATCCTAATTACCGCAACTCATTTCTCGTTTATTCCATGGATTTAAATATGGTATTTCTCCAAATATCCTTTGGCCAGTGGGATCCAGGCAATAACATCTATGGAGTAAACGATTTATTTTAAGATAATTTAAACTAGCCGATTACTTGTAACAAATTTACACTATATTTTCTCTAATTAAACCCACTAATGCAATAGATCTACTAACATAGATCCCGGAATACAATGCATTGGTGAATAAAGGCCATCAGCGTCACATTTTGGATATACTTCGCTACTTCCCAGGGTTCCGTTAGCCCTTCTTTCGTCCATCGTTACTTGCGCCAAAGCACAATCAGTTGTCACTGAATAATATCCATTAAAATGTTAATAATTGTTACATTGAGCTTACTACATAGTAAATGAGCAATATTAACAAAGCAAAAGTACTTTCTTGGCAGGATGCCTGTTCATCATCGTTTGTAATGCACTTTATTCCTGGCCCACAAATTTCACCGGGTGGTAGTTGACCGGGTATGCCCGCAACGCACTCCTCGTCTTCAGCTAGATTCGTCAGACAGTAATCACAACAGTTGCAGACATCAGGATAGAGAAGGAAAGTTCCATGATTTGTTGAATTAAGGGCTTGGCAGCCGGTGGTCAACGTAGGACAGCCAGTGTCGCTGATGTATTCCTTTTAATAATTTATTTAATGCAATTTGAGATCGGATTCTATCGGTATAAATCATCAGTAGATAGGAAAGAGGCAGATTCGTGTAGCCTGTTGTTAATTAGTCATTGGTTTCACGTTCTGTTAATTACTCAAGGAATTTTTTATAGTAAAGAATCGATCGGATTTACTTACCGTACAATAGGCAGCCGTACATCGAATATCTAGGTCAGCCGAAGCTTCGTAGGCAAGCGAAAGTAAAATAAAGAACACCTTGTACTCCATGCTTGATATTTTGCTGCCAAGATATGTTCCAGTGCTTTAGAACTGTCTATGTGTATAATCTCTAATTGTAGAACTTCGATAAAAAAAAATCTAGATAAGATGGATAAGTAATATCATTTCCTTCAATCAAAGCTGTTCAACTGATAATGACGTATACATACGTCACCATAAAAATCTACGCTTTCTTGGATAGTTCATTGAGGCAGGTAATGATAAGAAATTTCTTGGAGATTAAAGTAGAAAAACAGTTTTCATAATACGTGCATGAAATGGGCCTTCTTTCATGCTTGTCGGGCGTGGGGAAAATCGCTTGTGTCGAACTACGACGAGAGCGGGAGGGAAAGTACTTTTCCTCCCGCCCATATATATATATATATATATATATATATATAATATATATATATATATATATACCTTTTCCGATCGACGCGCATCAAAGAAGGCTTATTTCGTGCCCTTATTATGAAAAATACAGTGTGCAACTAGGGGGGGATGGCCATTTCTACCTCGGGTGAGACGTTTTTAGCACTCGTCGTCGTCTCGGGCACCTTCGGCGCCCTCTACTACGACTCGTGCAAACGTCTCACCCTCGATAGAAATGGCCATTCCCCCCCCCCCCCCCCCCAGTTGCACAATATACTATTCTGTAATTAGTTTCTTTATTGTTTAATAATACATGAATAATAGTTACAGATTTAAAAAAGTTTACTTCAAAACTCTGGCCCTAAATTATTTGTCAAATTTTTTATCATGATTCGTTTTCCATACTTACATAATACTAAACTTTTAAAAAATACTTCAAATTTCATAACATATTTGACAACACAGTAAAGTCATTCTTAAAATCTAATACATGATGCTATTTAAACTTATTTTATTATTAGCTGAGATTTCCAAATAAGAAATGCTATTATAATTTATCATTCAATAATAGCTAATCAGAACTGCAGCTCCTAACATTAAGATTAGAATATAGATTAAATTAAATTGCACAATTCACAAGTTGAATATTTAAAAGTCTTATAGTCTTCAGGTATTAATTCAGGTAATAATCAGCGTTTCTAATGATGAAATATTTTCTTCATCGCATCATGTTTTGAGAAGTAAATTTATACTATAAGAGCTGCATGATTTAACAAAGTCTAGTTATATTATGTAAAAAGAGACTAGTGAATATCATAAGAACATATCAGACGATGTTTGATTTAATGGAGTCATATAGTAGTTGCACGATGAACAATTAATCTTTGAGTAATGGGACATTGAATTAAACTATAATAATACTTGTACCATATCAAGGGAATATCATTTCAGGCTAGTAACAAGAAGATGTCTGCAACTTCTTGGGTGAAATCGAACATGTAAAATTTCTAGACTAATTATAGAAACCACAAATGCAATTGTGAAATGTGAAATGAATCTACAGGATCCTTCTCTCTAAATTATTCCTATTTTGTTCATTAAATATCTTATCGTTAGTTAGTATACATAAAATTCAAGTTACTTTTTTTCCCATACAATTGTTTTGTTGTTAGTTGGCATATCAAAAATATCAATCAAATAAATTCCATTCTCATTCGCCATCTTTTCCAAATCTCTAAGATCTCTTAATCCCCATTCCGGATCTCTGGCTTTCAAAGATCTATTAAAATTGACATTACTTTCTGGCGATATGATCCCATCGATCATGTAAGCCCCGTATGTAAACAAGAATCCATTTTTTTTCAACAGTTTGCTAGCATTTTTAAAAAGTGCAATACTACAAGCGATCGGGGAAACGTGAATCATATTAGAATTATAAATGTAATCAAAACTGTTCTCTTCAAAGGGTTTCTCACCCCAAGATGCACAGTCTGTAGCTACATCAATTCTAATTGGCGCTTTGACATTTGGAAGGTCTTTTGTGTAAGCAGCTATGCTCTGTAACAGTTCGGAATCAATTTCGGAAGGATAAAAGGTGACTTGAGGAAAATATGGGGCAAAGTGAGCCACGTGTTGGCCACTACCAGAACTGATCTCCAGTAGAGTTTGATCACAGCCAGAGCGAATGTATTGTCGCAAGACTGAGTAAATGGGCTCCTTGTTGCGGTCAGAAGATGAATAGAACAATTTCTTAGCGGCTACAGAGCTAGATCTGTGTGGACAAATACCAGTATCATAGGATGGAAAGCTAATCACAAAACAAGGTGAACAGACGGACTTTTATATGTATGTATGTTTGTTTTCTATGTAGGGGGATAAAATCAACATGAAGGCTGTGATAGAGAACATTGTTGAAATGGTATTGTTCAAATCATCGTGAATTGTATTTCACCATATCAAGCATCAAGCTATTCTTGAATGTTTTATTGAAGTACTCTGGATTGATACACAATGAGTTTGTCTGTGGCAAACATATCAATTCCTTATTTTGATTTAATTTTAGATTGAATAATATTGTAATGTATTTTCTTACCTGTGTGAAGCGGCACATTTGATAACATTCATGTTTCCTATTTGCCTTATAAGTTTCATTCAGCGATGATATGGTAATTAACGAATCTGAAAAGGTATACATTGTCTTTTGTCAGAACTGATTCAAAACATAAACTTTAAGAATGTGTTAGAGCTAAGATATTCGACTAGCTAAATTAATGATAAGTTAATCTCTACACAGCCAACTTCTAAACAGATTCATTATCTCATAAGTCTAATGAGTTGACTATCGCACATCCTATACCTGAAAACTTTAAAAGAAATGTGTCTGAAACATCTTCTACATACTTTTATGCTGAAGTATGGATTTCTGATTCTACTATTAACAAAAGCAGCGTAGAAAGTATCAGAAAATGGTAGATACTTTTTGGAGGTGAAATAAGCCTATTGCAAAATTCACTAAACTAATAATTTAAATGATAGAACACACCATTTTACTTTATATTGTCTTTATTGCTGAGTGACTCAATCACTCAACTGTCTGCTCATTTCATCAATACAAGGAAAGCCAGTTTATGTAGTATTCATTCAGCAGATTTTATATCTGCACTAGTTTAGACAAATAACTATTCATTAAGTGTTACATCCCGCTTCAATAAGATTATAAACCCTTATGCTACAATCAAACAACGCAGTTGTTGGAAACGTGGTTTTGTCAACCCAAAATCATTGAATAAATAATGGTATTCTTACATAAGTGTAGAGTAATCAAGCATAAAAATGAACTAATAGATGACATTTATTATCTATCTAAATTGTGAGTCTATTAACATTTGTATTGCGTTAGAAAAACAAAGACTAAGTTCAATTATTCTATTCATTCTTGGTACTTTGTCAATAACATATTGAGAATTGTTACATTTAATATGAAGATGATCGAATGTAATACTAATATTTCTTCTATGTACATTTTAATCGCTGACTTTGCCTGATTGCTTTTTACTCTTTGTCCCCCTTTCTACATCTTTTTTAGACTTTGATAGATTAGGGATATACACAGAGTGACCAGTCTTCTTCAAATGGTCAAATAACTTATTCTTTGTTGAAAATTCTGCTCTGCAAGTCACACAACAATGAGCTAAATCCTGAACATCTTCTATCCCCTTCTTTCCCTTCTTTTCTCTGACTTTGCTCTCCCCAGAGCTTGGCTTTTGGATTTTTCTTGCTTCCTTGGCCTTCTTGCCTTTAGATTTTTTCCCATTTTGAGTCAAGTTTGTTGTATTCGAATCTCCTTCGGAGTTCAAGTCGGAATTATCATTGTCAGAAGCCACTTGGCTCCCATTCGCTAAATTATCAATTGTTTCTTGGACTGTTTTATCTTTATTTTCATTTGATTTATCTGTATTTACATTACTACTAGACTGTTTAACTTCAGATGAAAGTTTATCAAGATTTGATTTCCTCTGGCTTTGTTTCTTTCGCTGTTTTTTGGACAACCCAAAATGGAGATCCAATTCCTGTTCGTCATCACTACTTCGTTCATGAGTAATTTTTTGGACATTCTTTCCTTTTTTTTTCTTACTCTTTCGGGACTTTTCAATCACGTTATCGTTCAATTCCTCTTGATCTGATATTAATTCATCTTCGGAGGTAAGTGCATCTTCATCGTCTTGGGTTTTGGGTACTTTAGGTGCCATATCAAGAAAATCTTCCATTTCTGGACCAGTTGCTAGTTTTACGCCTTGTCTTTTCAAGAGCTTTCGCTTCTTCTTCTGCTTTTTCGAGTTTGACTCATAATCAGACAACATTTCTCCATCGGATGTACTTGGCTGATCGTTATCTTCATTCCCATCGACATTCGTGCTAGGATTCAATAGAAAATCAGGCATTTCTGGGCCTGTTGCCAGTTTGACACCTTTGAGCTTCTGATTCAACGAAGAAATATCTTTTTTGCTATCAGAATTTGTCTCTGAATCTGAATTTGAATTAAGCTCTTCGATACTATTTTCAAAGTCTTCATCTTCCTTTAATAGAGACGCTTTCATAGTCGAAATATTGTCCTTGTGCTTTTTAGAATTTTCATGATTGGTAAACGCCTTTTGAGTTTTGAATATCTTGTTACAAGCAACGCAATACAAAGTGCTGTTTCCCAAATTGTCTTCCTCTTCAAAATCTGTATCTGAACTTAAATTTTCTCCAAACTCAGCAGCAAGATTTGCCTCTATCAGCTTCAAATCTTTTTCTATGTTAGAAAATTTCGACCATTCTGACTCGGTGTAACTTTTCATTTCCTGTTGCCTCTGGATGAGCTGCTGTTTCTTTCTTTCTTGAGCCTTCTTTGTATTTTCCTTAGCCTTGTCTGCCAAAATCTGAGCATATGCTTGCACACGCTTGTCACGTTTACGTACGAACGCTACAAGGTTCCTAACTTGTTCGTTTCGCTCTCTTTTAGCCTTGTCTCTAACTTTTTTGTTTTCTTTTTCTACCAATCTTAAAACCCGTCTGTTCGGAGTGTCGCGAATGTCATACGGATCCAGCCAAGCGAAAGACCTTCTCGTGGAATAACTCTGCCAGTATGAATAAAACTTGTGAACAACGTCTTCGTATGAACTGTTAGAATCCCCAAAGCCAGGTATCTCCTCATCTGAATCTTCTTCTTTACTAAACTCTGAATCCTCGGCAGCCAATTGTTCAAATACTTTTCTATAAACCATATAAAATCCTTTTTCATCATTGCCATATCCTTTGTAGCAGCTAGTTGTGAAGTATTGAAACAAATCGATCGAATCATCTTTATAATTGTCCCCTATGCCTCCTTTCAAAATTGCTTCTCTGTGATTATCGTACCAAGCTCGTTCGTGCGGGTCGCTTAAGACTTCCCAAGCTTGTTGTACAGATTGAAATTGCTCTTTAGCGTCCTCTGTATTTTCCAAATTTTTATCTGGATGCCATTTCAAGGCGAGTCTTCTGTACGCCTTTTTCAAATCATCGTCAGACACATCCCTCGGAACTCCAAGTACTTCGTAATGGCATTTCATGATGGTTTTTGTTTATATAAATGTGTACTACTTGAAAATATATATTTTTTAATAGAAACTATTATTAAATAAGTATTGAAGATTTTTCAACAATTCTAATCTTGCTGATAGAGATTACTGTAACTTTCTATCAACAAGTCTGCGATATAGTTAATGATTTAATTTCTGACTAATTTCATTACTTTGATCTGTATATCTTTGAAACGTGCCATTAGAATGTCCTAGAAATTCCCTGAAAAGTAAAATATATCACAGTCAAGCGGTCGGTCGGTCAACAGAAGCATGGCTTACCATGTATCACGAAAGAGGCTGAAGAAATGTGTAGCGGACAAAAACTAGTTATATAACTACAATATTTGTTCAATAACAAGAATGGCGATTCTCGCTAATAAAGCGGATTATAAAATAGACTATTTTTCATTAATTGAGAGAAATGTATAAGTTCAAATTTCGACAGTAAAAAAAATTTCAAAGTATGATTGAGAATGGTCCTCCGTTCTTGATTCATGGTTGCATGTTTTATCATAATACATACTATAGCTTGACGTAATTAAATCAAAGAATAACATTTAAATAAAAGGAAATATACCTTAACTAAACAGGGTTGTAGATTGGAAGTTAGATTCGATTGATAACGATTTTCAAAACCCGACTGTTTAGGGAAACTATAATAATTCCTTTGTAATTAGCAGATTATAAATCGAAAGAAGGTATTTCTTGATGCAAATCACAGATTTATAGGTTAGGGATATTTTTTTTTTTTTTCATTTAATATGATCTAACTGTCAGATGAAAATAGTGTAACAACGTGTTAAATTTAAGAACTTATAATAGTTTATAATTACAGGAAGAGCAGTATAATATACGTCTATTAATAAGTGTGTAACATTGTGCAATAAATGTGTGCTCCAATCGTCCCAATCTTACCGTGACATATGTATGCGTTACGTCGAAATTTGGCGCCTCGGTCAATGTTTCTCCGCCGCGTGAAATTTATTCAGTATACTATAGTTTTACTCGGAATTTTTCATGTTATTTGAAGTCAAAGGTACCGGGATAATGATCAAATATTTTCTTATTTGTTCTCATAACAAGATAACCCCCAATTGTTTGATAATCATATACAACCTAAGAATACAGCTACAGAAACCTTTGTGTAAAATATTATTAGGATAGAGATTCGTCCTATTTTATCGATGAACCGTAAACTGAAAACATCGGCGGTTCGTCCGATGTCGTAGTTTCTAGATACTCTGCAAGATGCCGCCACGAGTTTAACTAAGGAGACGCCATTCAGTACTCCAGCGACAATATTATGAATGAATCACGGGCTCCCTCGTGACGGTATGCGCGAGTGCATGTGCGGCAGCAGGTGCGATCATGGGTACGATACGGTCAGTGACCCTCGCGGCGTCGACGGGATAACATCTGAGCTATGGTGTTGTGAGAGGCGACTCTGACCTACGCGGCCTAAATAATTTTTCTCGACGTAGAGATCTTACGACGAAATATCGGTTATATTCATTGAGGAAAGGAAGTTTATCTCGATTAGTAATTCGAGTACTATAATAAATTATTGTAGTACTATAATAAATGCCAGCGATATTAAAACACTCGTCCTTCTGTTAGAAATCAATAAGAAACATCTGCATCTAGGGGGGATTCTTTTTCAATTCCAATTACTATTATTGAACTCATTGTAGTATGCAAAGTTAGTTTTATCAGCTATACAGTATATTATTGTAATGTGAATGTAATTCATATTAGGATAACTCGTATGCCAAAAAATGAATATTGACACTTGATCAATTGCGATATTACAAAACACAATTGAAAATTATGTATAACTTGAACTATGAAGTATGTATAACTTCAACTATAAGTAATATTGTATCAACGTTGCATCAATAAATTTCCAGACATACCAATAAGCAATTGTTTCGTTATTTTCCACTATCTCCTCCTTGCGACTCTTTACTTCAGGTATCAAATTAGCGGCAGACAAATCATTATTTGTGATTCGACTTAGAATTTTTCTGACTCCGAAAAACGCTAGTAATGATCCTATACATATAGCAACGTGTATGAAAACACTATATACATACACTTTTCCTTTCCCCCACCAAAAATTTCAGCACACCTCCTCGGGTCAGATTTTCTCCTGATACCAGGCGCAATTTTTGAGTTGAAGTTTTGAATAGTAAGAATAGCTAGTAAAATAAACTATACATAGCGACGTGCATGAAGCACCGTATGCATGTCTATGTCAATACAATACTCCTTTCCCCCTCCAGAAATTTCAGAACACCTCCTCGGGTCAGATGTTCTCCTGATACCAGGAGTATTTTTCGAGTTAAAATTTATAAAATCGTCAAAATAGCTATCATAATAAACTATATAGCGACGTGCATGAAGCACCGTATGCATGCCTATATCAATACAATACTCCTTTCCCCCTCCAAAAATTTCAGAACACTTCCTCGGGTCAGATGTTCTCCTGATACCAGGAGTATTTTTCGAGTTAAAATTTTTTAAATCGTCAAAATAGCTAGTATATAAATAAACTATATAGAGACGTGCATGAAGCAACGTATGCATGCCTATATCAATACACTACTCCTTTCTCCCACCGAAAATTTCAGAACACCTCCTCGGGTCAGATGTTCTCCTGATACCAGGAGTATTTTTTGACTTAAAAATTTTAAAATCGTAAAAATAGTTAGTATAATAAACTATATATAGCGACGTGCATGAAGCACCGCATGCATGCCTATATCAATACACTACTCCTGTCCCCCGCCAAAAATTTCAGAACACCTCCTCGGGTCAGATGTTCTCCTGATACCAGGAGTATTTTTCGAGTTAAAATTTATAAAATCGTCAAAATAGCTATCATAATAAACTATATAGCGACGTGCATGAAGCACCGTATGCATGCCTATATCAATACAATACTCCTTTCCCCCTCCAAAAATTTCAGAACACTTCCTCGGGTCAGATGTTCTCCTGATACCAGGAGTATTTTTCGAGTTAACATTTTTTAAATCGTCAAAATAGCTAGTATATAAATAAACTATATAGAGACGTGCATGAAGCAACGTATGCATGCCTATATCAATACACTACTCCTTTCTCCCACCGAAAATTTCAGAACACCTCCTCGGGTCAGATGTTCTCCTGATACCAGGAGTATTTTTCGAGTTAACATTTTTTAAATCGTCAAAATAGCTAGTATATAAATAAACTATATAGAGACGTGCATGAAGCAACGTATGCATGCCTATATCAATACACTACTCCTTTCTCCCACCGAAAATTTCAGAACACCTCCTCGGGTCAGATGTTCTCCTGATACCAGGAGTATTTTTCGAGTTAACATTTTTTAAATCGTCAAAATAGCTAGTATATAAATAAACTATATAGAGACGTGCATGAAGCAACGTATGCATGCCTATATCAATACACTACTCCTTTCTCCCACCGAAAATTTCAGAACACCTCCTCGGGTCAGATGTTCTCCTGATACCAGGAGTATTTTTCGAGTTAACATTTTTTAAATCGTCAAAATAGCTAGTATAAATAAACTATATAGAGACGTGTATGAAGCAACGCATGCATGCCTATATCAATACACTACTCCTTTCCCCCGCCAAAAATTTCAGAACACCTCCTCGGGTCAGATGTTCTCCTGATACCAGGAGTATTTTTCGAGTTAAAATTTTTAAAATCGTCAAAATAGCTAGTATAAATAAACTACATAGCGACGTGCATGAAGCAGCGTATGTATGTCTGTATCAATACACTACTCCTTTCCCCCACCAAAAATTTGAGCACACCTCCTCGGGTCAGATGTTCTCCTGATAACAGAAAGATTTTTCGCCATAGAAAAATTTCAACTCGAAAATTGCGCCCGGTATCAGGAGAGCATCTGACCTGAGGAGGTGTGCTGAAATTTTTTGGCGGGAAAAAGGAATAGTGTATGCATACGTGCCTTCATCCACGTCCATACACCTACATTAGTTTATACTAGCGTTATTCAGAGTTGGAAAAATATTAAGGTCGAAAATGCGCCTGGTATCAGGAGAACAGCTAACCCGAGGAGGTGGTCGCAAATTTCTGAAGTAGCTGAAAATGCAATAATTCTAATATCCTACTGATTTTGTGTGTCTTACACACTGTTTTACCTCCAGCTTATGAAATATATAAAAAATATAAGGAAGGGGAAAGTGGAAAATAACGAAGCAATTGAATATTGGTATATATCTGTGAATTTATTGCTACAGTATCGACACAATATGTCTTGGAAATAAGTTACACATCGCAATCGATGTCTTTGTATTGAATTAATTCATAGGGGAATTGAGAAATCTCAACAAAAATGTTGAAATAGTTAGAATTTCTAATCTGTTATTCATAGTTTATGAAATAATCTCCGAAATGTTATAAAACATCATGTTCAAATAAAAAAATTATTAAAATTAAAAATTGAATTCAAAATTTGTTAATATTATTTCAAATAAAATAAACATTAATATATATTATAACTGTATATTATTTATTTATTTACTGATTTTTCAATTTGTTATAAAATCAACATGAACATATATATTATAATTGTATTATCATTATAGTATTTATTTATTTATTTACAAAGAGTAGGACTGATTTTTAATAATTTTAAAATTATTTTAGTTTGTAATGAATTATTGTTGAGGAGCGTTTTACTAGCAACGTAAAGTGATCTACAGGGCGATTCAGATTCGGATTCATAGTTTCAGTCGTCCTCGGAAAAGTGATCCAAGCAATGTGCACCATCTTTAGAAATATGCCTATCATTTTTAAGTGTGCTTACGAGCTCTTTTAAAGACAACACCTTCTTTCGCATCCTACCAATCATCTGCTTCTGAGTTTTCGCGATCTTCGTCAGCTTCGTTACACGTTCCCTCAATTGCTTATTTTTTCTACGACTGGTACTAGGGCTGTCTTCGTATCGGTGGTCATTGAGTATTGATGCACGTTGGTGATCTAAATCATTCTGACATTTTAGAAGGGGGGGAGTGGTGCATCGATCTTCGGATTCCATACATTGCAGCTGATCTGTAAAGAAATGCGTCACATAATTATTAGTGATGGGATGTACGAAAATTGGGTATCAAGCGAAATATCTTCAATTACCTTGTGCAGGAGGTGGCAGCTGTTCCTGGTCTTCTTTCATAAAATGGGTTTCAGATCTGTGCTTAGACACATATTCCTGCACTTCTACGGGTGAAAGAGGTCTTGGAACAATTTCTTGACCATCTAACAAAGAAGGTACCGCGCATCGCAGAAGACCAGTGCGATTTGCAGCATCTTCGAAGCAGTTAGCTGGAAAGTGTTCAGAGCACAACCTGCTTGCAGTTTTTGGTGTCCACTTCAAGTTCTTAACACTCCTGACCCAATTCACCCATTTAGCTCGCAGTGTTGCATTTTTCTTAGGAAATCTATAAAATGGGGAGAAAAAGAACCATGGATGGATGAATCGGAAAGGAGATTCAGGGAACATGAGGTGTAATATTTTGCGGGGAGAATGGGAAAGGGAAAAGCTCAATTCAACTGATGAGCATGAAAATTTATAAGAACTCATATATCGTCGGTGATAGTGCAATACCGCGTAACTAAATATTGCACCATGTAAGTACTAAAAAAAAAAGTATGAGATTTAGTGTGCATATTGTGTTTTTTATTTCTACATTGAATGCACACCAAATCTCATTTTTTTTTTTTTTTAGAATTTGCTCTATTTGTCACTCTCACTCCTTTTAGGTAGAGAGAGACGAACGCTGATACACTACACCACCAGTGTAGCCTAGTGCAGCGCCAACCAAAATAATGAAGACAAATAATAAAATTACCCAGCCGTGTCGCGGTACGAGTTACGTATACAGATAAAATTAATTTAACTTACCTGTGAAAAGAACATTTTGATTTTTCTTCTGAGCGCGACGGGCAAGCTACACATTTACCCATTTTACTAATACAAAATGTTTATTGAACAACATCAGTGCGACCGGGCAAAATTTGAAAATGATGAATTGATAGGTAGCTTGATGCGGTCAAGCACAGATGGCGATAGACGGGGCTCCAAAAAAAAATGACACTCAACTTGCCTCACGCTTCGGCCTATATTTCATACGCGATCGGCTATCCAGTTATAATATATATCAGTAGTATTTGCTTACTGGCATACATGGATTCTTATAATATAAAATAACATTTGAAATATAATAATATACTAATGTCACTAATTTTGCGAAGACTGACTGACTGACGACACGTGCTCTCAGCCCGGTCAACGAAGTGGGAAAAGATATCGCCATCTCGCGGTTCAATTTCCAAACTACTTTCATCGTTGATGATGACACGCCTTATAACATGCAACCCAAATGCCATTTGTGTATCGGAATGCGAACCTTCAGGCGATTTGCGGTTTTACACAATTTCCTGTTTTGACCTAAAATTTTTCTGTATACAATCAGTCGAAAGGGACGACGAAGGTTATTTCCTTGACGTCATTGATCAATTGTGTTGTTGGTATAAGTCCTAACGTAAATAAGTCTACTAAAATTTTCCAGGTAATCTACGTACACGTATTCATAACACATATTACATATAAAAATTAATAAATTATTACCTTACTAATATTTTCACAAAAGTCTAGAGTAACCTCAAAAAAAACTGTTAAAAATAATTTTCAAACCATTAATTATATTTACCATTGTATAATTAGCCGTTATTCAAAAGGTTTGCTAGTTATTGTTATCCGAAAAAACTAATATGCCTGGGGGAAGGCGTAATCCTGGAGGACGTTCCAACAATAACAGTCGACCTCAGGTAAACTCCAGCGGTACAACTCATGGAGGAATCGGAGGTCCTAATAACATCGGTGGTATTGAGGATAAAAAAATTAGTGAAACATGGAACGGAAGACCGTTAGCACCTAAACATGTACCAATCCCTATAGTACCTGTTGACGGACAGTTATCCTTTGAAGCTTTATCGCTTGGTATATCGACGATCGCAGTCTGCCTCCAATTACTTAATTTATATCGTACAGTGTGGTGGCTACCACAGTCATATAATGAATATACCATGGTTGGTATGATTTTTATGATAATTTCATATGCATTTATATTTCTTATTCGATTATTTTAGCGCTATCAAAGCTCAGATTTATTCAAAGCTTAAACTCTTTTATTACAGAATTTTTATCTGATTGACCCATACTTGTTAGTTTTCATTGGAACAATGCTAGTGCGACGATTAGTTTATGCCCTGTTACGAAGGCTAGTTGATACCGTAGCACCAATACGTTGGCTTCCTACAGCACAGAGAATAATGAGGTATAACAATAACATAGGAGTGTATTCGATTGTGAAAATCTCTTATGAATTACCTTGTAATTTGTTTTTTTTTTTTTTCTTATTCTAGGATATGCCTGCTCTTAATAGTCATAGGAGTTCTTTGTTGGTGTTTATACTACATGAGTGAAAATCACAATTCAATGAAAGTCTTTTACCTCTGTTACCCGTTAGTATTATCATCATTGTATCTACTTTTTTTTTCTAATACTAATCAAATGAAATATTGAAATATAACGAGTCTTAATTTTCTAGGAGCATATCTGTATACTTCTTGATGTTTGGTGTGAGCATAGGACCATTCTTTGATATATCTACAGCCCCTTTGTATGTCAAAGAAGATCGCAAAACGAAGTTTGTGCTTGGTAATATTTAGTCATAAACAAAACAAGACCATATTTATGAATAAGATACGAATTTCAAAAGAAAAATTTCATATGAAATCTGAGTCTTCCATGTAAGACAGTCCGAAATTTTGTACAAATTTCAAAAATGGAGTTCAAAATTACTTCTATCATTAATTAGCAAAGATATTGATGATTGCACAGATAAGCCATTACACAACTGTTCGCTGAGTGCGCCTGCAATTAGAGCCGAAGTCTTGAGCTTGAGATCAGACTTCAATAGACGTCTCAAAAGGGCACTATTCGCATCGTCTGGAACTGCATATGTATGCGGTATCGCGCCTATCATATTTGTTCCTCCTCATCTGCACTTCAACGTTTCATGGGTGGTCCAACATATTGTACTCTTCTGGCTCGGAAGACTTAGTGCACACTTTGCTCAGGCATATCCTGTGAGGTATGATTAATTGCATGTCCAAAATAATACCAATGAACAGTAGATTGTATTATTTGGTAACTTTGAGTTCTTATTATTAGTTATTATTATCCAAGGATTTCTTTCTTTCCTCAGATATTGCGACGTGCTACACAGAGCCGCTCTTCATCTTGGAAGATGGACCAAGGTGGAAGGTCGCAACAATCATATACCAACACAATTGTGGAATGATTCGGTTTTATGGCCGCATGGTTCCCTGGTCAAACACAACAAGGAGCTTTATCGCTCTGAAGGTCTTTGCACTGCTGCAGAGCCTGGAAATTCTAGTCATTATAGATTCCATGTGAGTATAGATAAATGAAAGTTACAAATTTTAAAAACTGGATTTTGTAATATGCTTTAAAATGCTCAAAATAATTATACACCTTGTTATGTTCGTTGAAGAAATTTATCTTTTGTTCACAGGCACTGTTCAGTAATCCAACTATGCTTATTTGTTCCCTATTGGGCCTTCAGTTATCGCTAGTTGTTGTGCAATTACTGGTACTTTTACGTACCATTGAATGGTATCAAGTTTTGTCAATGACGCTACTATTAGTAACAAATTATTACACATTGTTTAAATTGGCGAGGGACTATCTGGTATGCTGGAAGGTTTACCGGGCGGAGCAAATAGTCCAAGAAAAAACTCAAGCCGCAATAAGCAATGTTGCTCAATAGACTGTTATTACTTAATTAATTTAAGTTTCTTATGTGATCTTTTGATACTGTAAATAAATTATTTTTAAGTAAATTGTAAGACATAATATGATTTAGATGAAAAGTAATAAAATGTTTTTTTTTTTATAAACACAGTTTTCTGTCCTTAAAAACCGATTTTCACCCTAATTACTTATAGTATTTCGTTCACATATATTTATTTCCATTATGTTTAAAAATCAGGAAAACCGGGATCAGCATTATTTAACTTTGATAAAATTTATTATTAAAATTTTTAATTATAAAAAAATATTAACGATAACAAAGTAAAGATAATAAATTATTTGGAAATGGTAAACATTAAGTTATTATCATTAATTATTGTTAGAAATACCTAGCCACAGTTTAATGTGGAATGATGTTATAATACAACTGCACACCTTGATAATACACCAGGTGTGCCGAATCGAGACAATCCATATATATCTCACTATAAATATGTAATGAGAATATTATTTCGAATTCCCCAAGTTAGTAAATACCAATAAATAATACCAATAAAATATAATTCTATAAAGATATTTGATTGCATATGAAGTAAATATATAGTTTGAAACTATGATCGACTCTATTGGTTATAGCAGATATAGTGTAAATTTGTATATAAACGTATATATCTGTAATATTGTATATTATAATCTCCATAAATAATTTTACATGTCCAGTGTAAATATATTTTCTATCTTATCAAGAAATGAACAGTAAACAAAAAAAAAAAAAAGGGAATGTTAATGAATGCCAACGGATCTAAAGATCATTGAGTGTCTTCAAAGAGCAAAGTCGAATGTAGTAATAAAATCCGAACAGGTAGTGTATCTGCATATACATTAAATATATTCTACCATAATACCTGGAATTATTTCTAAAGAAACCAGTAAAATGAATTTTCAAATCAGATATCTGACTTTGATATATATATATATATATATATATAAAAGAAGATTACCGATTATTGAATTGAAATTTGATAATGTTGATCAAGTAATTATTCTAAACAAGAGCTCAACTAATAAGACCTGCTCTGAGTCAACGTCTTCTTACCAAAATTATCAGTCCATAATAATAAAACTTAACGAACTACGTTAAGAGGTATGACCTTGTTACGTGGCATTACAGATACTAGCGCATCGCCAAGAGATTCGGAAAGTTCATGCCAGACAAACTTTCCAATGATGGAAACCTCCTCTAGAGGAGGACGGAATGCTACAAGCATTGTCAGAGACAAACCATCCTCTCCGTGGCCACCGGCATATTCTACAGATAGCAGTCCATGTGGTCTGTGTTGCGCTACGTCGGCTCCAAAAATTTCCTGAAATTCAAAAAGATTTTTAAATTAATGAATTGTTTTATTTGTTAAATATCTCTACGCATATAAACTTTACTTACAATTAAGAATGTGAGATTTTTATTCAATAAATTGTCTAAACAAATGCTGTAAATGATTTTACTAACTACTACACTTATAATATGAAAGCTGTACGGCAACTAAGGCAACAAAAAAAAATGAGGGTATGCATGTAAAAGGGATCCATAACTTTATTTGCTCACGTTATTTCCTTGAAATATATTCAACAAGGCTTTTAGACATGGAATTGCATATCCCGTTAGAAAGCAAAAGACATAAAAGGCGATAGTTCATTTATTACTTTCTTGGAGCTAAGATAGTGTGACGATGTAACACTAGACTAATGAATATTATAATGAATAATCTATCCTAGTTAATGAAATTTTCAGTTTGCTATACAAATTTTAGTTTCTTCTGATATCCGAAATAAGAGTATGAGTTTAAAAATTGATCCATGTTGAACCTTTCAAGGGATTGAGGTATATTCGAAACACAACTACTGATCTATTCTTCATAGGAGTCAAAGATACAAAAAAATCACACAATCTAACTTCTGCTCTTCAGTTGAAACTAAGATTTTTAAATTTCAAATTTTGATTATAATACTGAATTGTTTGAATTCATCTTTTAATAGGTATGAAACTATATCTGAATCTACTATCTCAATAGCATGATAATATCTTAAAAAAAAAAAAATCCTTACCACCATAAATTTATGTAGCGTAGAGTGAAGATTCCTTCTTGGATTTATTTCACAAATAGGTAAATGATATTCAGTTCTCTCCGACAGTAAAACGTGCATTCTGTTTCTATAAATAGAGATGAAAGAAGTTTTAAATAATGCATAAAAATACTACTATACTATACTATAGACATATTACACACATTTATATGAATAAATCTTACGTTGCTTTCTTTTTAATGCATACAATCAACCTCAGGTAAAGTCTACTGTGAGGATTAGTCACAGGAAGGAGTGGTGAATGCCATGGTGCGTTATGACCTTGTTTATATTCTCTGACTCTTTGTATCAACGGTATAATGTCGTATGCTCTAAGTGACAAATCCTCAACATTTTGTATCCAACAAGCTTGTAGTGATTCTTCGTCAGCTTGTTCAGGAGTCTTCAAGGTACCTCCAACAACATTTCCGGTCATAACAAATCTGAACCAAGAACCAGTAGCGCATTCCACTATCATTAATGATTTTGGTTCAACAATCATCCCAGTCTCTTCTAAAACTTCTCTTCTTAATGCGTCTGTTAATTCCTCCCCTGGTTCTACCCTCCCAGCTGGAAGATACCATTTCCCAGCACAAGAGGCCTTCGCCTCCTGCATCATCAACACTTCGTCATTATCGTTTATCAGTACAGCCGCTACTATGTAGGTAACAGTTTTCTGACAAATTGGAACATAGTCAGAACTGGCCGTAGGCTGAATTCCCTTCGCCTCTAAAGGGAGAGATTATACGGTCGACAAATCAGGTATGAAAAAGCTTTAAATATTGAAATTTATTACATTGTTCTCGGAATAAATTTTTAACCAGTGAATTGATTCCACCAAAATTTGGCGTTGAATAATTTTCATTTCTTATCTCAAAATTATGATAAATAAATTTTTTTTGTTAAAAGTGTGTAAATTAATTATTGACGGATATCTACTACTATATTATAAGAACCACGTACCCTAGAACACCGACTTGTTTGGTGAACGTTTATAAATGTATTTTGGAAAAAAAAATATTTTAAAATTTTTAAATTTCATATACCAGAATAATAATTTTGATTACAGCAGAATTTTTAATTTCTAATATAAAGTATGAATAAAAGAACAGGTCAATGACCCCTCGCGTGCTATACTATCGCAATAGCTAGCTGTATATTCTTGAATGATATTGGTTCTATATAAATCTTCTTACCATCCTTACCTATAGCCTCGTTTTGTTCAGCGAGAGTAAAATCGCATAGATCATCACTGTCACTTAAACCTTGTCCGTTTAGTACTAGCCTAATTTTTCCCTCTATTGAATCTGGCATTATTATTTATTTATTTTTTATTGGTAGTTATACTCTTTGTTTAATACTTCCGTTAGCGATTTAAGTTACCGATTCATAACTGTTGACGGTCAAACACGCTACTTCTTTATACGTGTTATTCTTCATATATGTATGCATGTGTTATGTCTTTCATCCCCTCCCAACGTTTTCCCACTCAACTTGTTTTGCAACACGTAAAAAACATTCTAAGCACGTCTCCTTCTTCTTCTTCTTCTTCTTCTTCTTCCTGCATTCCAGACAACTTATACTAACCTAGACTAAACTAGCTAGACGACTTCGACGCGTTAAACAAATCCAAAGATTTTCACATGTTATACTTATTCGTAGTAACTTTCGATAGAAATATATTATTAAAGACTAACAAATTTTTAAGGCTATATAATAATATATACTATGATTGTTGTTTTCTACGAAACTAATATTATTCATATCGAACGTCTTATAGTTTTATATAAAAATTTATTTATATAATGATAAAATAAAATTATTTTAGTTTTTTAATCTGTAAATACAATCCGCTACGTTTCTGATTCGTTTGACAGATCAACGGTGGTGAATTATTGGCGGGGGGGGATTTGAGGTTTTATAAAGTGGCGCCGTCTTTTGAAAATTTCTGAACTAGCTGGAAAGAGAAGAAAGAGAGTATAGTATAGCATTGAACTAAATATTCTCGGTAAATTTCTATATATTTCCAAACTTTCCACGGAACTGAAAGAAGCTTAAAAGTAAGTGACGGGAAAGGGATCCATTTATTGGCAATAAAACAGGGGTATGCTTGTCGGTATTTTCTATAAATTTATGTGATAAAACAGTGGAATTGTATCAACATAAGTTTAATAATGTCGTCGCCGGATAGTACGGTGATATTTGCAAAGCTAGAAGCTCTCAAGGATATTAGGTTCGTAATAAAAATGACTAAAAACAATATTCGTTTATCTCGCGCTGCTTATTGCATGGATCTGATTGTCAGGAATGGATGCTTCGGAAAAAGGGCGAGATAAAAGCCACTTGTTTAAAAAAAAAAAAAAAAAAAAAAACAAATTTCACGACTTTCTTTGCTTTGAATTAATTTCCTAATTCACAATTTATTTATTTATTAATATATCATTAATTATGTATATATTCGATCTATAGCACATAATTTCCTAAAAGACATTATTTCATTCTTTGTTTCTTTAACAAGACAATTATTGAACTCTGAAGAAAAACATACTAAATTGACTAGAAAATGTTGAATTATTTAAATATCATAATATGCATAACAATGATTTAGATCAAAGACTTTACAACTTGAAAAAATGAAGCAAAGAATAATCCAAGAGGTCGAGCAGACAGAACAAGAGGAAAAATGTTTAACAGAGTATAAGCAAGAGATGGATCTTTTGATGCAAGAAAAAATGGCACACGTTGAAGAACTTCGTCAAATACACGCAGACATCAATGCGGTAAAATTTAATTAATCAATTTATTTTTTTTTTTTTATCATTTCGATACTAATACTAATAGAAGAAATTTGTCTCTATCTGAAAAGCGAATATCTTTATCTGTAAATTTTCATGATAAAAAGCAAGAGCATAAGTTTTTAAAACAAAAAAAACATACATCTCAAGTTATTATATTCGTTATTAATTATTATAGATGGAAACAGTTATAAAGCAAGCCGAAGAGGCTCGTAACAGAGCGAGAGAAACAGCAAAGTTGATACACAACAATGATTATCAACCGTTAAAACATGACATAGATAGAATGCGCAGAGAATATTTAGGTCTCGAGAGATTACCAGAACTCTATGAGACAGAATCAGATCTTATTTCACCTGAGTAAGTGGATATCTAATACTTGAATCACTTTTTAGATCGTAGATATTAGTCATAACGTTTAATAGTTAGTTTAGTAATTTTTTTTTTTTTTTTTTTTTTTTTTTTCTCTTTATCGTCGTATCAAATTTTTTTTAATAAAGTTGTAAATTTAAATTTTTATAAACATATAATAATTATAATTAAAAACTGGGCCTCTGACTATTTGTTCTTAATGTTGCTGAATTGTGTAGACGATTTGCTCGCAGCTACTTTGATCGTCCAATGCAAAAGGCTGAATGGCGAGTAGAGGTGAGGGGCGAAGATCTGATGCCTCCGTTAGGTTTACACCCTCATCAAGGTCATCCGGGGGGTCCAACTCCCTTCTTAGCTCCACAGCCACTTCAAGGCCCTAGCAAACCGGAGCCTAGACCTTTGCCTCCAGCCCCTGGGCCGCCAGCTCCAACATTCAGGTACCACTGGTATATCTTCACCTTCGCATTATATATTCAAGAATATTATACAGAATAGGGCAATATTATATGAATATTTCTTTATACATATTTATTTTCATTAAATTAACAATTACAACCCCTTGGTATTTAATTGCTGAATAATAGAGAGAATAATAATCAAAGAGAATTGTTATAGAAACATGAGATAACGATTGATATAACATTTTTTGAATAATAAAAATATGTTCAGTTTGAATTTTTATTATTATTTTTTTTTTTTCTTTGCAGCATTTTTCAAATTTCATATTGTCGAGTATATTTTGTATAGCAATATTATCTATTTGTGTTTGGAAAAACAAAAAAAAAAAAAAAATATATAATAGTGCCCTGTTCTGTATTTTATATCAAAAATACTAATTAATTTACTATTTCAGGCAACAACCTCCGCCAATGAAGTCATGTTTGTCTTGTCATCAACAAATTCATCGAAACGCACCCATCTGTCCTCTGTGTAAGGCTAAGTCACGCTCACGTAATCCCAAAAAACCAAAAAAGAAAGACTAATACGTAAAATCGAATGTTGATCATTAGTTGTTGTATAGGTATAGGTATACCTACAACTCGGAAGCATTAACTTAAAATAATACAAAATCATTTTCGTTGGCAATATCTTGAAGTCGTTAATAAAATCATTGACCAGATTTTTTAAACATGAGCTTATAAATGAATATAAATTTTCATTATATATAATTTACTGTAAGCTTCAGAATATCAATGACTTTATATTTACATAAATATAAAGTGTGTCTCATTGAGAGATTGGATGTAAACGAAAAAAAAATCTCTCAGAATTTATCCATTCGACTAAAGGAAATGAGAGGGGCTTCAAGTTATTGTGTAAATAAATTTTACGTTAGCTAGTGAAATGAAATAGAGTGTGACTTTGAATTGAGTTAGGTATAGAGCAGCAATTTGTTGATAACTTAAACAAATCCAGTGATTTATAATACCGTAGTTTATTATTTTGTATTTCTGAATAATTCTTCGAATATTTTGTTAAGTAAAAAATTTTACATCAAAAATTGAGATGTGAATGTATTAGATATAATTAGCTGAATCATGTTTGGTAAATAGTATTTAAACAAGTTGTTACTTACACTGTTAAAAGTTATCAATTACCATTCAAGTTATTGCAATATTCGTATTGATTTGAAAAAATAATACTAATATCTCTTACAATTATCTAATTAGGGAAATGTTTGTATAACAAAAATTATTCGATCATTAATCGATTAGGATAAGTTAAATCGGCGATTGTCGTCCGAAACAATTCCGAAGAAAGTCTAAATTAAAGATAAGTCGTAAGTTACATTAAAAATCATTAATAAATGTGAGAAATTAATGAACCCCGCACGAGTAATGTAGTTGAAAATATTCGATATTCAATTAGTAGTACATCATTTCTCCTTGTGCCATAATGTATTCAAATATGACTTCAATGAAGTTACATAGTTCTATGACATTTATAACAAACCCGTGTGTCGTTATAAGTTTCAATTTTCGGGCAAATAAAATCTCAACACGAATCTGAATGGGAAAACAAAAAAAAATAGTTTTGACATTCTGGTTCTGTTCTTTAATCTCAAATATTCAAAATTCAATAAGCCAAACTTATGAACTTTGGAGTGCAATTCTGCCCTAAAAATACTCCGCGAACTTAAATTGGAAATATTTCCTAACATTTTGATATCAGTTTAGAAAATTACGTTGAACAATTAAATGAGAAATTTATTTCTATCAAACGCGTAGTGGATTCAAGGTTTTGTTTTAAGATTTAAAAACAGATGTATATCACATACTGTAATATTATATATTATATACCTATTTGAATTTGTTCTCATCTTTCTATTATGTCAAATTAGATAATATACTAAATGATTAGGAAAAAAAAAAGTTAGTATATGACTTAAAAATATTACACCATATTTGTGTGATCAGTGTATAAGGAATAAGTAATGAAATTTTAATTGGCAAAACTGTATTACCTAAATACCTAGTTATTTTATCTTCATTATCATTATCATGTGAATTTTAAAATAAAACATTTATCGAATTATTTCTTGTAGCCATATAGGCAAGATCTTTAATGGACTGAAATATTTATTATTACAAATATTTGATATAATTTCATCACTTATATAAATTGAAATTATTTTATAGTCATACATATAGAAAATATGAAATGTATCGCTTAATATATATATATATATATATATATATATATATTATATATATATAAAAAGAAAAACAAAGGTACTTAAAAATACAAGACTTATAGCTAGAATCACACATACAAATTTTTCATTGACAAATAAATTGTGCAAAAAAGTAGATCTGATTTTTCGTATTAAAAACAGTTACTATACACAAGCTAGACTCTATATTTTGATCAATAGTCATGCTTTTGATTTTAGTAATAACCGACTAAATTTATCTAGAAACAGATTACATATCAGCTGTAAGTTCAGCTTTTTGAATGATATTCAAGATTTACTTTTGCGCACATTTATTTTCTATCCCTTTTCTTAGTTTGTAACAAAGTGCATTCAGTGACGAAATTTCACCACACATGCACGAATAACAATAACTTCATCACTTTAGTTCAATAGAACTAAACAAGAGGGTAGCTAGCAGATGAGGCAATTCCACAATTGTTTTCCTTATTCCTGGCCATCTTGATGTAGCCTTCCAAGCCCCAGGTTTTTCCCCAGCTGTTCTTAACGAGCCAGTAGTCACTTCCATTTTCATCAGTTCCGTAACCAACAGCCAGAACTCCATGGTCCAATTCTTGCGAGGAGCAGTCAGGTTCGTAGTAAACACCTAAAAGATTAAGTATCACAGTGTAAAGTTACAAACGTTTAACTTATTCAAAGAACTGTATTTGCGAAGAAACAGAATTAAAAACGAAGCAATGAATCTTGAAAAAAAAGAAACAAAGTGGATATTAAATATGTTTTTCGTGAATATGATATGATAATGAAAAATTATCATTCACCTTCAGAGTAGAATTGGAAGCTTGAATGAGAAGCATCAATGGCAACAGAAACTGGTCCAACGGTGGCTATAGCTGCCTTTAATTTATCTTCATCACCTTGGGGAATGTCGACAAAACCAACGTCAGTGGCTCCAATGTTGCTAGCGGTGTATCTGTGAGGAAAAATAAAGATGAGGTATTTTAATAATTTCTTGCCCATTCTTCCTATAAGAAAAAATGGCTAAAATTTAAACACTGTTATAATTATAGAGAAATATAACCATTACTCATAGACATGCGTGTACTAGATTGAAACAATCGATATTAGCTCTTCAGAATCTCACAACAGCTGATAAATAAAAAAAACTCTTCTTCTATATATACATGAGGATTAATGTTTTCTAATTACCGGCACGTATCGTCGCGACCTTCATATGGGTAACTCTTTTCGGTATCAATTCCTTTGTTTTCCTTGATGTACTGGAAAGCATCGTCCATAAGTCCACCTCCGCATCCATTGTTACCATATTTACTAGAGCAATCGATTAGGTTCTGCTCACTCAAAGATACTAATACACCGTCTCTTCTGAAGTGTTGACCTTCCAGAGCTCCGGTCTAATAAACAAATAATTATCAATATAAATAAATACTTGTAGGTATTTAAATGTTAATATGATATTAAAACGAAAATTATTGACGACCACCTCTACACAAGTAATCATAATTAAACATTATAAAATCTTTAAATCTTTTTTTCTTTTTAGAAAAAAAAAAAAAAAATGGTCACATTGTTGAAATATTGAAGAATTTTCCTGTTCATTTTTATACATTAAATGAATATTTGGGAAATTTTCTCACCGAAGAGAAAGCCCAGCATGAACCGCACTGTCCTTGGTCTTTGACAGCCGTTACAGCTCCTTCTTTAGTCCAGTCAACAGTTTCTGGAACTGTAACGTGTGCGGGAGGGATAAAGGTGGCTCCAACTGACGCCGGTCCAGACCTTATAGTTGATTTGTTGAATCCGTTCAATGTGCTGACAAATTCATGATGTAACTACAAAGGAAGATTGGGGTATGTTAATATTGATAATAATGAAGCTTTGATATCAGTTAAAAAAGAAATTGTTGTTTCCTTGTTCTATGTTATATTTATGATACGGTGTGAAAATAATTTTTAATAATTAACTTTGAATAAATTCGTTGATTTTAATTATTTTTTTCTTTTTATCTTAAATTATTTAAGTATACTAACCATATCTCCATATTTGTTTATCTCAAGTTTGTAGGAAACAAGACCCATTTCATACTTTGCATTGTGTTTGGCAATCTTGTGTTTATTTTCCATGAATATTTTCATTCTGAATTTCTCCTCTACATCGTCGTTGTACGTCTTCTTATGAGAGATCTGAGATAAATCATTAATTATATAGTTAATAAATTAGATGAGAAATAGTGTAACGATAATTTTAAAATTTGAATAAATGCTAACAGAAAATGTATTTATTATTCTTAATTTGCACTGAGTAGTTAGTAAAGTAAAACACTAAATGATAAATAAATCGTTTCGATTGTTATAATTATAACTCAAGATTGGTGACTCATTATTATGACAATAAAGAAGAATGCAGAGTACATAATTCGTAATAGGGAAATCTGAGTCTATAACAGGTAACGTTAAGCTTGTTTAGAACCTTTGTGTTTTTATGTTTTATTCAGAAACGTAATTTAAAACTGCTCGGACGATATGTTATGTAGCAATACGCGTTGACAATTCAATAAAAAAATTTAAAAAAAAAAAAAAAAAAAAATCATTGGTAACTCGAATGTTGATCAAACATATATATTTGTTTTCGTCGCGAATGTTGAATAAGAAAGATAGCGATAATACGGTAATGCGATACTAGAATACGAACAAAAATAATGATAGATAGATAAATGAATAATAATTCGTGGAATTAAATACTGATTAGGATTAAGCCATATGTAAAGCCGTGCCACGAAAAGTTACGAGATCAAATACTATAGGAGAGCTGTTATTGGTTGTTGACACAATCTGAACAACTGAGAACCAATAAAAATCGACTGTTCATCATTGTATTGATAATAAACACGACGTAATGAACGCACGCCATTTTAAAAATACGTTATAATATGCTTTTATGCCAGCAAATTTATGAATTTTACGTATGATATATAAATAAATTGTAGAGTCCGTTGGATATTCGAGAAAAAATGTTAATTATCTTTTTCTTTTTTTTTTTTTTTTTTTTTTTTCTTTTTTTCGCGTGGTTTGCGCGTACTTATGAGTTTTATGATAATGATAAATTTCTCTAATTGGTTAAGAGCATTTGAAAGTAAAAATATCCGAACTTATACGGGCGCGTATAATAGTACACAGGTATATTGCGTTGTAGATTCTAGACGATGGAAAGGCATATAAGATGTATATTAATTAGACTCGTACGCGTATGTATAC
Organism: Tenthredo mesomela; assembly: GCA_943736025.1. NCBI lineage: Eukaryota > Metazoa > Arthropoda > Insecta > Hymenoptera > Tenthredinidae > Tenthredo > Tenthredo mesomela. Next base: position 17,852,020 of record OX031016.1, on the reverse strand, counting down.
ACGCGTTCCTTTGTGTATACACGGCGACTCGCGATTTGCGATTGACTATCTATATCGTTATCGCTGTTTTTATCGAAAATTGTTAAAGGCATAGGAGCAGACGTGTGACGCCCTCAAAATATAAACAAGTTTAGATGATACATAGAGATTTATTTTATTATACGTTACCTTGAAAGTACCCCACTCTTCGAGAACGAGGTCAAAAAAGGAGACAGCTTGGCTAACGGCAATCACAGCCACGAGTAAAATGAAGAGAACCTTCATTGTTAGCGAATTTTATCTAAAATATAACACGCGTGTTGGTATATAGTAGTTATTTAATCGAATAAGGATTTTGTAATAAAAAATAAGAACTTGTTTCACAATAACTCAATTTCGCATAAATGAGGCAACGGTGAATTGAATTTCAGTAGAATTTGATATATGAGTCATATTATAATACGCATGAATTTATTAATCTGTACAAGCTAGAGATTATTCTCTTTTTATTTTTTTTTTCCGTAAACTTCTGCTCTTACGACACGCTAATTTATCATCAAAACAGATGACGCATCAGCAATCATGAATCCATTGGCAGATTCATTGTATTTTACCATGACAATGCAATTGTTGTTATAAACTAGACAATAATATTTAATAATAAAAATTTTAACGATCACTATAACCCGACAAAAATACAATGATATTACAATGACCTAGGATGAATACCCACTTTAGAACTCTCAATGGTAAAAAAAAAAAAAACGAACAAAGACTCGTTACGACGTATTTAGATTCAGCCGTCAAATCATATCGAGGTTTAAAATAACAGAATTGACAACCGTGTACCTAATTTCCGAGATACATTAAACAATAATGTTGAACATTTACGTAAAAAGTATAGAAAACATTAGGACTTACCAATTCTGATGATCACAACTTAACAGACGGAGCAACGTGCAAACAGTGTTCTGAATTTCTGACGACTAATCTAATCTGAATGAAGCCCCCGTCAGCTCAGTTCGTAATATAAACTCTGCAGATAAATTAGCCAGCCATGAATTTCCTCACCACGTGATACAACGTCGCTCTAAACGCACTGTGATTGGTTGTTTATATCCCTCTTTGTTCTCTCGTGACTCGCGCAGCGCAACAACTATCGCCATCTATCACTCCATCGATGTCCAGTCATTGTCACGAGACACTTGCTATCACGAAAAAATTATCCTATACTCCTATACTCCTTCCCGTTTCCTTTCTCTTTTATTGTATATACAATAGTATATTATATCCTCAGCCAGAAATAAATTTATGAATCAATCGAAAAAGTCTCAACCTTCTTTGACAATAAAATTTATATTGAGATTCGATAGATAGTTTTAACAGATTTTAGAATTTCTATCAGCTAGTCAGAGATTTAAATCATTTTAAATTAAATTAATTTAGTCGTGTTTTTCCTCTAGTATAATTGGAATTTAAATAGCAACCGCAGATCTAAATAAAAAGGAATTTTATTCATATTTGATTTCTCGGAAACAATGCCTCAGGCACTCATGATAAATTATAGAAAATAATATGATATAGATATTATTTATGTATTTTTTCGAAAATATGTTGACAGCGATATTTGACGCAAACATCGGTTAATCAATAAATGCGTCTTCATTTCTGGCTTAAATTATTCGATGCTTTTTTTTTTTTTTTTTTACTCTAGCGATCGTCTATCCCCGAAGATTTTTGAATTTAATCACGATAGTGCGCGCTTTTTAGATTTTTTTTTTTTTTTTTCATAGTGGTAACACTGGCTGATATATTATACTCCTCAGGGAAACATGGCGGACCCAACGAAACAGTACGATATTGCACCTCAACAGTTAAAACTCTTGCAAGAGAGAAATAATCGGCGAAATTTATTACGTCAAGAATATTTAAAACAAGTGGGAGATCCGTACCGGGGTGGATCTGGTGAAGGAGGTTTTCCGGTACGTAATTCTAACGTCATTTTCAACATCCAACCTAAATGGTATCACTATGCTGATAAAATTCGTATTATCAATGTAACATATCTATCATGCAGCTTGTTTGTCAGATATTTCAATTCAATCCCCCACAATTGAATATAATTTCACGTAAATTTACATCATTTTCAGAAAGTGTTATGAATAATGTGTTACATAAAAATAGCGTAAGAACCGATCGAGAGAATTTGCAGGTTTACCAACTCATGGTTAATTTTAATTTTAATCCAGCTTTTCAGATCAAGGATAAATCTCTTATTATTATTTTTTCTACAAATTATTCATTGTAATAAAACTTTTTTTCTAAAATCTGTTATCATGCTGATAGAATCTGACGTAACTCAGATTTGTAAATCTCTTGTGTTTGTAGCTTGCAAATTTCAAACAAATCAATTCATAATAAAAGATTAGAATTATTGCTTACTTATCAATTCCACATAGTCAAAGTTCAACCTCGTGATGCGTTGTTATCAGCCATTACTTATTCTATATTTACAATTGAGTTGGAAAACCCAGAATTAATATTTTTTTACTTTACTGCGTATGATTTTTATTAATTTCTTTAGATTAAGTTATTCTTCAATTTGTCAATCCCATTTCAAGAATTTTAAACCTATACTCTTTGGAATTGTACAAGTTTTAAACGCACTGACGTTACTCATATATGATAGCAAAATAAACAGTCATAACAGCACAAGATTATTCTTATTATTATCTCCTATCTTCGAACCAAGAAATGCCTCATGCATTTCCTACGAAAATCATGAAAAACTTACACGCAAAACTTTAGATCCAAGATATTGTACTATAATTATTTTATGATATCCATATTCATGAATAATGTTCTATCATAGGTCTATACTATATGTTTGAAAATAAGATTGCTATTATTATTATTTTTCATCTCTTGTTCCTCAAATATCAATTCTAATAAGTATATTACAATCCTATTATTATTAAAGTCAATTAATTGAAATATCTTTGACTAGTTTGATGCAGGACTACAGCGATTCATCGCAGCGAGAGTAAAAACCTATGACTACTTCCGGCCAACATTGAAGGGTGCTACGATGTACTACTTCGTAGTGATTTTACCTATTGGATTGTTTGCCTGGGCGCTGAAATCTTCCAAGGTGTGTTATTCCTTTAATTAAAAGGCGATACGATTTTTCTTGAATTGCAACCCCTTGAATTCTAAAATACACATTTTGTTGTTGTTACAGAATAAGCAGGAACACCTATATCGTACTGGCCAGGTCAGCTATGCGGAAAGACGCTTTAAGTTCATTTAATTCTGTATATAATTAGTGAACTGTTTGTAGTAGCAACTACCTTGTACTATATTAATAAATATCTCAGTGTAAATTAATTATCCATTGTGTTTATTCTATGCTTTTAATTTTTACATATAAACTTGCCTTTTGTCGAAGCAAAAATATGGAATATCAATCTACTAGTATATAAATGATGGAGTTTTATTAAATATCAATAATAAGGTTTAGAAGCACTATAACTTAGGTAAAATCTTGTTTTTTCAAAATTCATAGATATTTCGAGAAATTTATTAGAATAGCGTTTATAATAATAATAATAATACGAAATTAACATGAAAATTTTATATTAACGTAACGAATAGCTTAGAACTAACGATCCTTAAAGTTGAACATACTGAATGAATAGTACAATTATACATATTTTAAAAATCAGTAAATATCCATCTATTCTACTTATCGATCTTCGAGCTGTTTATCACGAGTAATAACTGCATGGTCAAATTTCACCATGTATGTTGTTCCTTTATGCCAGTGCGCCGTCACCTTTGCTGGCTGTAATAAGAGTAAGAGTGAATATTATATTGTTATTGAAACTATAGTCATATTATTGTAAGTCTGTAAATAAAATACTTGATATTCTTGATTTTAAATTGTGACCGTAACAGATAGAGCAAAGATTATCTAACGAGCATCTGTGGTGTCAGATGCACAGTAAATTAATCATAGGGTCAAAGTAAGTCATGAGTCATATTGTAGTTGCTGGTAAGCTTATGCGAGTGATTAGATTCATTGAAACAATAACATTAATACAGGAGAGTATCCGCCCATGATTAATCATATTTTTGATAATAATGTTCTTCAATTATTTTATTGCAATATAAAACACCTACTTTTCAGAAAAATTCTGCTATAACAACTATAGTAATTTAACAAGCTACTTGAACAGTATTAGACATATTACACTGCGTCATAATCCGAGAAATTTGAGCTACACCCAGGTCAGATCAAACAGTTGTTATCTCTGTAGAAACCAGAACATTTGTGGATAATAAGATGAGAGAAGTGAAAAATAATATGATCTCACACAGCTATCAATTGCATCATTTAAGCTCTGCACGATTTTCCTAACATAACAGTGCTGTTTGTCTCTTTAAGACCCACGGTACAAACTGTATTGTATTTGAAGTGAGTTTTGTTGAGTCTGCTGAATTGTTCAGATTGCGTGCTATCTCAAAACAGTGGAAATCAACTTGGCCACAATTACAGCAATATAATTCATCAAAAGTTCTCAGAATTGTATATAATTTGTTTTGGTTTAATGAGTTTCATCCCAACTATTTGAATTTGTGATTGTAATGATTTTGCCATTTTCATTTTCATTCCCCATTTCTTTTTCGTAAATTTCATTGTTAGGATATCGAAGTTCATGCTGTTATTTGCCGAATAAATCTACGTGTATTCATTGCAAGATATCCAAGCACAAGTCAAAGATTGAATAAATTACTGATACTCAATGCGTTTGTTGATCTAATATTCTAAACGTTTCAGAGAATTCAGGTCATATCAGCCATATGTTGAATACGAAACATATATCCACATCAGATTACATTGTGGACTGTTTAAAATATGCAATAAAATCAATATACCTTTACACACAAGCGATGCTTGTGATTCGAAACAACAAAATTGAATCAAACTATTCATGAAAGTTAAATGCATTCCATTCAAAACATTTTTTTTTTTTTTAATTTATTGCAATCTTATAAGTTTTGGTAAGTAAGAGAGTTTGAGTTTTAGTACACATATGCAAAACCAGGGTGTTGATAATCAGATTTATTTATTGATTAAAAACATACTTACAAAGCCACAGTCTGAGAGAACTGCTTCAACAATACCAGCGGTAAATGAAGCGCAATTTAAACTTCCCTTGTCTTTTGGAACTGAAACAAACTTGTTGACTAGTGCTTCCTTTTCTATAATGTAATATGTCCGGTCGTCATCATTGGCATGTTCTAATTTGTCAGCTTCGCGACCAAAAAGTGATTTCCAGACGGTGCTTTTGATGAAGAGAAGAACGCTTAATAGCTTTATTTCACGTTTGCCGCTTTTCTCTCGCATTACGAGAAGGTCAGTCATTCTGTGACCTACTTCTGCACCCATTTCAGCTAATCTAAAATATAAATATGAGGGGTAAAAATGATTGAAAAATTATGATCAACGTTGGAACTAGTTGTGTTTATTGTGAAATTTGAATTATTATATGTGATGAAAAATGAGGAAATAATTAGGTTAGAAAATGGGATATTTACTTGTTTTGTAATTCAGGTACGGTGTAAACTCGATTTTGACAATATTGTACAAGTTCCGAGAATAATAGAGCGTAACAGCTCAAGCTAACCTCACTTTTTCCTTTGCTTAATGACTTATCTAAAATACTCGTTCGCGGACGAACCGCGGATATTGTTATACTGGTCATATTGTAATTCGGTATTAATATTTAATGAATAAAAACTATTTATTGACAAAAATAACCGTTGTACACTAATTTATTAACACCTTGCGAACCTTTCCTGTCATAACACAAATTCACATTTGCGATAAATAGCTTGCGATGTTTGATGTCGAAATCGAATCGAATATCGATAATACTCGAATCGTTCGAATTGTGGGAATTTTGAATTCGAAAAACTGGCTCACCAATTTCTGAATATTATACTTGTAAACCTATGAAAGGCTCGATATACCTAATTCAAGGAATTGTATTATGAATAATCAATAATGTTGAAAGGATGTTATCATCATTCTCATCAGAAATTGTTTGACAATTTAAAATATAAACAAGTTCATTGTTTAAAAAATATCGAGATAGTTAGACATTGTGATTGTTTATCAAATTGTGTAATATTTTATTATATCAGTAAACACATATTAAAGTCTATAAGTAATCGCGAAATTCACCTATACTTATTTATATTTCAACAAAATCAACCGTATATTATGTATTTTACATATATTCTGTAGGATCCACCCATACTTGAATATAACATTAATTTTGGATAGCGAAGAATCTGTGAAATTAGTACTATCCAATGGATATTGTATAATATATTCAAATGTGTTCTATATGTATAGACAAGAGTCAACACTTTATATTTCCTTTAGGTGATGAATTATTTATACAGATTGAAAGTTACTTTCAAAATTCAATATAACGTGAGATTCTTATAGTTTGGCTGCTACACCCGGAAGTCCAGACGTTCCAAGTCCTGTCACTCTGAACGTACGTCCAGCATTAGCGTGTCCCTCTTTGTCCCATGCACTGCTACTGGTCACGTATAATTCATCAAGATTTGGTCCACCCCATACGCATGACGTGGTCTGGAAAGCAGAAGGATTATTCAACAACATACTAACATAGTATTGGTTCGGAACCAGTATTTGATCGCGTACAGCTAGAATTGACTTTTCCAATCGATTACTATAATTTTTTCAAAGTCGCAATTTAAAATAACTGGAAGTTTCGAAGAACAGCTTTTTGTTGAGAGGATGTGGCTGTACATACATATGGTGAAGGAATTTTTACTGATTGGAGAAGAGCACCAGTCTTAGGATCAACTTGATACACCCCACTTGCACCATACATGGCTATCCATAATTTGTCATCCTTGTCTATGGCCATTCCATCGGGTAATCCATTGATATCATGCTTCAGCACGTCAAATACCACGCGCTGGTTTGCTGGAAAATGTATAATCGTTAATCAATCGTAGTTTTCATTTGTTGTCTGATAGTGATAATATTGATTCAAAATCTAATAAACTGTAAACATAACTTCTGAATTGAATTCTCAGGAAATCTAAAATATTAATTAGTAATTTCCATGCAAAAATGCAAATATTAAATACACGCCAGATGATCCTCACATATATCTCCACTATCGATGTCATAATCGAATCCCCATACAGCGCGGTTGTAACTGTCAATATAGTACAAAGTTTTGTGATCAGCAGGCCATGCCAGGCCGTTGCTAACTCCAATATTGCCAAAATGAGCTCTGGCAGTCTTTCCATCATTGTTTACACTGTACAGTGTCCCATTTCTTTCTTCGGGTACATCTGGATTAAATTCAGAGATTGTCCCTGACCACAAGCGTCCTGAAATTTTCAAAATGAAGCTCTAGCATCGTGTTGTCCAAGTTTGAATCCAACTATAATAGCTATCATGGGTTGGGGTTGGCAAATGAAGTTGAACGGCAGCTATTGTCAGAAAATTGCAGATGGGATAAAACAAAAGGTCACCAACAATGGCAAGGGGACAACATGCGAATTCATTTGATAACACTTGTAGTTGCACAAAAAATTTGGATTATTATCCACAGTCATGCATAATTATTTTCTACCTTTGGGATCAGCTTTTCCATCGTTGAATCGGTGGTCGGTTCCATGCTCCACCTCAATGATGATCTTGAGATCCCTGGGCTCTGTGCTGACGCCGTCCCAAGTTAAAACAGCAATGTTTCTACCATATGCGAGAGCGAATTTATCTTTAGAACCTGCTACAGGTATGACCCAGCCAAGAGGTGTCTTGTTCTTTTTGTCTGCAAAAATTCGAAGAGAGCTTTGATTAGAAATAAACAAAATATAAATGATAGATTTTCTAGAACTTTATGATGTTTGCCATTAGGAAAACCGCATTTACGCACCTACGATAACACAGGTAATCTTCTTTGTGCTAGGATCATATTTGAAAACGGTAGACTCAAGAATGTCAACGTAGTAGAGTGCTTTTGCTTCGTGATCCCAGTGGGGTCCCTCGCCAATACTTAACTTCTCATCGTGAATGATTTCAACTTTAGGAGCCATCTTGTGGTAGTGAAATTTATTTTAAACGTTGAAAGAAAATCTTGTTTCAGAGTTGAAGGAAACACTGTGAATCTGTTGGTTGAATTAGATGTTTATATACATTTCAATATCTGACAGGTGATTATTAGTTGTTTTATCTTGTTTTACATGATATGTTTATATAATAACTTTGTGTAACATTTCAAATAATATGAGCATGGTCACGATTTAGCAGGTTTCTTTTTATCTATCAGGTGTTGAGATAAGAGCGTAGAGTTACACCACAAAATCACCAAAAAGTCTCTATACTCAATGACTTCGATATATTAAGATTAAATTTGATATCACTATCAAGTTGTGTACAAAGCAGATTGGTTACTGTTTCGAAACCAAATACAGTGCCTAATTTTCATATTGCCATGCTTATTATCGTCATCTGTGAGGTCTCTTTGCCAACAGCTGTCATGATAAATCATAAAATTTAGAATCTATAAGTACAGATCCATAGATAATTAGGTCGTATACTGATAACTTCGCGAACGTATGTAACATACTTACACGGGATCATCCCAAACTACAAATTTATATCTTTCTGCGTTGGAATTGCGTTCTTTCCATTCACAGTCTGGCTTTCAGATATGCTTTTTTTTGTTCCAAATTTCGCTCAAATATTTCTGACCAGGCTGATATCAGATTTTCAAAACAAAATGTTGTAATCTTCGAGTTTGAATTCAATTATAAGCTATCAAGAATGGGAATTGACGAATGAACTGAAGTGGCAACTATCACCTGAAAATTTCAGGTGCGATAAATTGAATGATCGCCGTTGATTGCAAGGGGATAATGTGCAGATGTATGTAATCATATTCGTAGTTGCGCAAAAGATTCATAGTATTATCTACAGTCGTGCGTAATAATTTTTTACCCTTGATATCAGCTTTTCCATCGTCGAATAGATTGTTGGTTCCATGGTTCACCTCAATGATGATCTCGAGATTTGTGGGCTCCGTGCTGATGCTATCCCAAGTTGAAACAGCAATTTTTCTTTCCCATGCGATAGCAAATTTATATTTAGAACTTGCTAGAGGGATCACCCAGCCTACATGTGTCTTCTTTTTGCTTTCTACTGCAGTAGCATCTGAGTGAGCATTAGAATAAATGTCGTCAAATAACAGGACAGGACACAAAAATGAACAAAATATACATTATAGATTTTCCAAGCACTTGAGGTTTATAATCGATAGTAGATTCGGATTCACGCATCTACGATCATATGAGAAGTCTTCTTCTTCCTCGGATCATATTTGATCAAAGCAGTAGAATCAGGAATGGCGACGTAGTAGAGGATTTCAGCCTCCTGATCCCAGTTGGGTCCCTTAGCAACACGCAACTTCTTGCCAAAGATTTCTAATTCAGGAGCCATTTTACGTTATTGAAAATGATTAAGATGCTGGAAGGGCTCTTTTACCAAAGTGGGAAAGGACTCTGTGATTTGATTGGTACAATCAGATGTTTGTAAAGATCACAATATCTGGCAGGAGATTAGTAGTTGTTATGTACTATTTTGCATAATATCAGCTTTATGTAATAACTTAGTGCAATATTTCGAATGGTATAATTGTCATGATTTTATAGCTTTTTTTCATTTATCACATGTCAAGATAAGAGCATAGAGTTTTACCACAATATTACCAAAAATTCACTCTATATTAAAAATAAATCATAACATACAAAATTCACAACTGTAGATCCGTAGATATCGGATACGTTTTACTGATAGCAATAATTGGCTATTAACCACAGAGACTTGAAGATCTACAAGTTTGGGACGAAGCTATGAATTTGTGTCGTAAATTAAATTATAAACATATGTTGGAGATATTTGATCTTGAGGTAAATTCTTGGAGCCGCGCACATGTTCGCGAGTTGTTTTTTGAAAAGATATCAAAACAATGAAGACATTGCGATTGTTGGTGTAATTTTTTAATAATTTTATTGTGTCTGTAAATATGTATTAGAGTCCACTTATAATCTGCAAAATCCACTCGTACTTATTCAGATTTCAACAGCATGAACAGTTCCGTATTTTGCGCGGAATAATTGCAAAACGCACTATATAAATTTCGATAAAACCATTATGTATAACATATTATTCAACCATATATTCGACCATAAGCAGTGTCACTTTAGATGGTAGTTGAATATTATAATATGATATATTTAACTATATTCTATATATGGGCAGTCATCGACGCTTCATATCCCCTCTGGATTAGAAATTATTTATACTGAGCCAAAACCAGTTCCAATGTTCAATTTTATGGAAAATTTACAATTTGGCTGCTGCACCCGGGGGTCCAGACGTTCCAAGTCCTGTCACTCTGAACACACGTCCAGCATTAGCGTGTCCCTCTTTGTCCCATGCACTGCCACTGGTCACGTATAATTCATCAAGATTTGGTCCACCCCATACGCATGACGTGGTCTGGAAAGCAGAAGGATTATTCATCGACATACTAATAAATAGTATTGGCTCGGAACCAGTATTTAATCGCGTATAGCTAAAATTGACTCTTTTAATCGGTTACTATAATTTTTTCAAAGTCGCAATTTCCAATAACTGGAAGTTTTGAAAAAACGCTTTTTGTTGAGAGGATGTGGCTATACATACATATGGTACAGGAATTTTTACTGATTGGAGAAGAGCACCAGTTTTAGGATCAACTTGATACACCCCACTTGCACCATACATGGCTATCCATAATTTGTCATCCTTGTCTATGGCCATTCCATCGGGTAATCCATTGATGTCATGCTTCAGCACGTCAAAAACCACTCGTTGGTTTGCTGCAAAATTTGTAATCGTTAATCAATTGTGGTCTTCATTCATTGTCTGATAGTGATACTGATAATATTGATTTCGGAATGTAATAAACCGTAAACATAGCTTCTGGATTGAATTCTCAGAAAATCTAAAATATTAATTAGTAATTCCCATGAAAAAATGCAAATATCAAATACACGTCATATGATACTCACATATGTCTCCACTATCGATATCATAATCGAATCCCCATACAGCGCGGTTGTAACTATCAATGTAATACAAAGTTTTGTGATCAGCAGGCCATGCCAGGCCGTTGCTAATTCCAACATTGCCGAAATGAGACCTGGCAGTCTTTCCATCATTGTTTACACTGTACAGTGTTCCATTTCTTTGTTCGGGTAAATCTGGATCAAATTCAGTGATTGTCCCTGACCACAAGCGTCCTGAAATTTTCAAAATGAAACTCTAGCATTGTGTTGTCCAAGTTTGAATCCAACTATAATAGCTATCATGGGTTGGGATTGGCAAATGAAGTTGAGCGGCAGCTATTGCCAGAAAATTGCAGACGCGATAAAACAAAAGGTCACCAACAATGGCAAGGGGACAACATGTGAATTCATTTGATGGCACATGTAGTTGCACAAAATATTTGGAGTATCATCCACAGTCATGCATAATTATATAATTATCTTCTACCTTTGGGATCAGCTTTTCCATCGTTGAATCGGTGGTCGGTTCCATGGTCCACCTCAATGATAATCTTGAGATTCGTGGGTTCTGTGCTGACGCCGTCCCAAGTTAAAACAGCAATGTTTCTACCATATGCGATTGCAAATTTATCTTTAGAACCTGCTACAGGTATGACCCAGCCTACAGGTGTCTTGTTCTTTTTGTCTGCAAAAATTCGAAGAGAGCTTTGATTAGAAATGAACAAAATATAAATGATAGATTTTCTAAGACTTTATGATGTTTGCCATTAGAAAAACCGCATTTACGCACCTACGATAACACGGGTAATCTTCTTTGTGCTAGGAACATATTTGAAAACGGTGGACTCAAGAATGTCAACGTAGTAAAGTGCTTTTGCTTCGTGATCCCAGTGGGGTCCCTCACCAAGACTCAACTTCTCATCGTGAATGATTTCAACTTTAGGAGCCATCTTACGTTAGTGAAAATATTTTGAACGGTGAAAGAAAATCTTGCTTCAGAGTTGAACGAAACACTGTAATCTGTTGGTACAATTAGATGTTTATATACATCTCAATATCTGGCAGGTGATTAGTTTCCTATCTTGTTTCACATGATATCTGTTTAGATAATAACTACACGGAGAGAAATTTCGAGCGAAAACAGCGTGGCCCTTGCCGCTAGAAACGCATGCTACTGTTGCCATGTGTGGTTAGTGCACCATCTGAAGGAAAATCTGCATGACTCACAAGCAACTACGCTTGAGAGACGAGCGGCTTCTGCTAGAGAATCACGGGCTATATCCGCATGAAAAAGTGACATGCTGTTTTCGCTCGAAATTTCTCTCCGTGTAGGTCCAACATTTCAAATAATATGAACATGTTCATGATTGATCAGGAGTTTTTATCTATAATGTGTTAAGATAACAGTGTAGAGTTGCACCACAATATTACTAAAAAGTCTCTTTACTCAATCACTTCGATATGTTGAGATTAAATTTGGTATTATTACTATTGAGTTGTGTACAAAGCAGATTAGTTGCCTTTTCGAAACCAAACACAGTGCCTAATTTTTATATTGTCATGCTATAATTGTTATCTGTGAATTCTAGTTGCAAACAGGTGCCATAATACGTCATAACATTTAGCACCTATAAGTGCAGATCTATAGATAATTACGTCGTACTGATAACTACCTAAACACATATATGTAAAATACTTACATGGGATAATCCCAATCTGCAAATTTATATCCTTCTACGTTATGGGACTACGTCCTTTCCACTTTCAGCCCTTTGAGATATGCTTTTTCATGTTCTGAACTTTTATATTCCTTGTGCCGGATTTTGCTCAAATGTTTCTGACAAGGCAGACATCAGATCTGTTTGTATTCGATTCCAGGAGAAGGGGAAAAAGGTAGGGACTAGCAAGGTCTAGTACTATACTCACTCAAGACAGAGGAGGAAGCACTGACAACATTCACAGGTTTAGTGTCAAGGTCATATCTTTTCATCAAGGATTAGGGATAGAAAATTAATGCCGAACTTAGGATTAAGCGACTTTTAGTATTATTTTTTTACAATCGTTATACATACATAACGGATAAGCAGATGACATTCTCTGACATTTGTTAACTAATGGTAATCAACACCCATTATATCATGTTCATAGATCACCAAATATCCATTAAGCTTCAGAATTCCATAAAGTGTCTTTACAATCTGACTGGCACAGCTGGAAGTCCCGATGTACCAAGTCCTGTGACTTTATACAAGCGTCCTGAGTAACGGTTCTCCTCTGTCTCATATACGCTTGCACTAGTAACATACATTTCATCTAAATTCGGTCCGCCCCATGCGACTGAAGTTATCTGAAACGGAAGTGTTGGCTAGAAATAGTGGTTCCAAATGCCGGAATAAATCATGGTTTTGTTTAATAAATGTATAGCATTCTTCTTCAATTATAGTATCTATTTCTAAATTCATGGGCTTGAGATCTTTTCACTCAAGTTCAGGAATGTTTCACCCTATTTGAGTGAGGTCCTTTTAGTCCTAAGTTTTATTCTTTGTAGAATCAGATTCATACCCCTGATGCTGGTAGCTTGACCGATTGCATAAGGGATCTAGTTTTAGGATCAACACGATGAATTGCATTTCCTCCAAATGTAGCAAACCATAATTTATCTTCTTTATCGATGGTCATTCCATCAGGCATTCCCTCTACATTATTCTTCTTGAGATCAAAAACTGTTCGTCGGTTTGCTGTAATATTGACATTCATTTGTAATCATTATTTATTGATTTATAAAAGAGATAATGTTTGCATAATCAATCTTATGTAACAATTGGTAAGTTTCAATCACAGAAACAAATTTTTCGCTACCAATAACGACAAGAATTAGAGGCTTCAGTAATGCTATAAAAAAGTGAAAATGTTAATCAAACACCTGGCTGAATACCTACTTAATTTTCCACTATCGATATTATAATCGAATCCATCAACTGCCCAATTGTAGCTATCTATGTAATAGAACGATTTGTGATCACAGGACCAAGCAAGGCCGTTGCTAATTTTCACATCAGTCAAATGAGCATCGACAGACTTTTCGTGTGCATTCAAAGAATATAACGATCCGTATCGTAATTCAGGATCGCCAACGACTAATTTCGAATACACGGTCCCAGCCCATACACGTCCTGAAATTTTTTCAGGAAACTCACACGCAATACCAGATAAGCCAAATAAAATGAATCAAGATGAAAGAAAACTTAAAATATTTGAAGATGAGATGCGCTAGTTAACACCTTGCACTGAGATGAATTCTCTTCACCAATACGGTTTTCAAATTACCGAGTAATGTCGAAGAATATTAGTTAAATACTGGTTACCTCGAGGGTCAGCTTTGCCATCATTGAAGCAATTTTCAGTCCCTGGTTCCGCATCGACAAGAACCTCGACGCTGGTTGGTTCTGTGCTCACACCATCCCAAGTAAGAACAGCAAGTTTGCTGCCATATCCAATAACGAATTTGTCTTTGGTCCCTGCTACAGGTATCACGAAGCTTACGCGTGTGTTTTCCGGTTTATCTGCAAGTACATAAATAAATGTCAATCAGAAGAAAACGAAATTTAATATTTAATTTAATGAATTTTTATTTACGCACCCACAAGAACTCGAGTAATCTTTTTTGTGCTAGGGACGTACTTGAAGACGGTACATGCAAATATATCAACGTAATAAAGTGCTTGAGCTTCGTGATCCCAATGAGGCCCCTCGCCAAGAATTAATTTCTCGTCATGTGTGATCTCTACGTTAGGAGTCATTTTGGTTGACTGACTGAGTGGACAAATTGGGTATAAAAATATTTTTGAAGTGCTCTCCAATCTACGAATTAATGATAAGATTAATATGTATTTAACCGAACTTGATATGATCGCTATTATACTTTTCAAGTCGTATCACATTTTAGTACCTAGTTTTTAAATGAACAAATATCAAGATTGTTTAACATAAAACTATTACTCCTGATGATTTAAAGGTCATTGATTACAATAAAGACAATCCATCAAATCGAAAATTTATGGAAAAAAGTTCATGGTATCTCTTCATGCAACATTTGTTGCAAAAAATTTATTGTTGTGCGAGAAAGATACGTATATGCTATCATCTGATGAGAAATTGTTATTATATATGACGCTGTAGCCCCCAAGTGATCCCATCGAGGGTTGTCTGCAGACTGACGAACCAAATCTTGGATCTGTTGGTATTCAGTTCCATAAAAGGGGAGGCAGGTGGAAATGAGCAAGGCACGCTAGCATTGACTGAGGACGGAGAAGGGAAAGCTGACAATATACAGGCATAGTGTCATTATAAACTTGTAACTTTTCATCAAGGATAAGGGACAGATGGTCAATGACGAATTTCAGATTGAACAAATTGTAGTATTATTTTTTCACAATTATTATTACATAAACAGATAAAAAAGGATGACATTCGATCTCCGGCTTGGGAAAAAGAAAAAAAAATTATTAATCATACATGAGATAAAAATTTATCAACTGAGTATAATCAATACCCATCAGCATGTTTATAGTTAATATTCATTAGGCTGTAAATTTGCATAAAATCTTTACAACACGGCTGGCACACCTGGAAGTCCAGACGTACCAAGTCCCGTAATTTTAAACAAACGTCCTGAGTAAGGATTCTCCACTGTCTCACTCATGCTAGCACTAGTGACGTACAGTTCATCTAAATTTGGTCCACCCCATGCGACCGAAGTTATCTAAAAAGAAAATGTTGGATAAAAATTGTGATCCTAAATGGGTAAATAAAACATGCTTTTTTTAATGAATGTAACAGCGTTGTTTTTCAATCTCAGTATCTATTTGTCAATTCACAGACTGCAATCGTTAGTTCCACCTACGACAATGAAATTCCTACGCAATTGAGAAATCGAAACTAATTTCCGTTCATTGTAGAAATAGATTCGTACCTGAGATGCGGGAAGTTTGACCGACTGCATGAGAGAACCAGTTTTAGGATCGATACGATGAATTGCATTTCCTTGAAATGCGGCAAACCATAATTTGTCTTCTCTATCTATGGTCATTCCATCGGGAAATCCCTCTATATTATTCTTCTTAAGATCAAAAACTGTTCGCCGGTTTGCTGTAATATTTATATTCATCTATGACCATTATCTATTGATTTATAAAAGATATGATATTTTCACGATTAATTTTATGTAGGAATTAGTAATTTAGCATCACAGAAACGTATGTTTCTCACTAGCGTGATGAAAAGAATTGAAACTGTAGTAACGCTATATAATATAATAGCGATAAAGTCGATTATAGACCTGGCTGGATACTCACCTATTTTTCCACTATCGATATCATAATCAAATCCATGAACTGCCCAATCGAAGCTATCTATGTAATAGAAGCTTTTGTGATCGGAGGACCAAGCAAGCCCGTTGCTGACACACACGTCAGTTAAATGAGCCTCAGTAGACTTTTCATGTACATTCAAAGAATATAACGATCCTTTTCTCTTTCTCATTTGTTCACCGTCAACGTCCATTTGAGAAAGCATAGTTCCGGCCCATATGCGACCTGGAATTTTTTCAGGCATATTAAATACAATATGTGAAAACGAAATGAAATTAATGAAGGTAACTGACTATGCTCAATCATCAAATTTGGATGGGAAATTGTTGGAAAACATGATGGAATGAAACATATTCTTGTGACAATAATGACTTAAAACTTCGCAAATACTCTAGAATTGAAAGCCATTGAACTTCAGTTATGGTTCAATTGAACTAATGAATTAGTTAGTGGGCTTACGTTAAATAGAGCTGATGCGATCACGTAGTAGACAACACCTTGCCTCAAAATGAATTCTATTCAGTCATATAATCTTTCTATGAGACAGTGATGTAATGAATAAAAATACTATATAAATGTCAAATACCTCGAGGATCAGCCTTGCCATCATTAAATTGCGTTTCAATCCCCAGATCTACCTCAACAAGAATTTCAACGCTGGTTGGATCTGCGCTGTTGCCATCCCAAGTCAGAACAGCAAGTTTCTTGCCGTACCCGATTACGAATTTATCTTTAGTACCTGCGACAGGTATCACAAAGCTAATAGTGGTCTTATCCCGTTTATCTAAAAGCATATGAATAAATATTAATTAGAAGTAGTACTCATTCAACATATGTAGTACCGAAATATTCTGTAGTCATGTATTCATTACGATAAATGAATTTCTATTCACTTACCCACAACAACTCGAGTTATTTTTTTAGTGCTCGGAACATATTTCAAGACGGTAGAATTAACTATGTCAACATAATAGAGAACTTGGGCTTCATGATCCCAATGAGGCCCTTCGCCAAGAACCAATTTCTCATCATGTGCGATCTCCACATTAGCAGCCATTCTGATCGACTAGAGTTGATTAAGTTTGGCGTGAACTGACTGAGTGAACAAATTGGATAAAGGATGAAGTTTCAAGTACTCCATATTCTGTATAGTCATGATGAGACTAATGAGTTAAGCAAAGTTGATACCAATGCTGTAATACTTTTAGAGTTCTTAACTAAAAAAAGCTGATGGATATCATATCTCGCCTAATCAATGATATCATTTATCGTTATAGATTAAAGGTCACTGATTACACTATGCACGCATTAGGCCTGCAAAAAAATAAAATATATTTTTTATTTCGTCTCTCACAACTCGAAACATTAGTCTCGGGTCTAATAATGACTCTGTCAAAATTTAGGCTTTGTCAGATAATTTTAAGTGGTTGCGCATCGAGTCTCAATATTTGCATTTGATTAACACGTGAAAAATAACTTTCTCCGTTCAAAGTTGTTCTAAAAAATTCTAGGCGATCGAGGGGGGTGTAGATTGCTGTGCGGCTTTATTCTATGTTGAACTTAATTTCAGATGCTGAATTAAATTTTTTATCTCCACATAACTGAGATTTTGAGTCATCCGAAAGTAGAAAATGTTTTAAAAAAACAAAAAATTCAACAACATTGTTGAAAGAATTATATTCGTTTACTCGCTTCTAAAGTACATTTAACTCTTGCAGAGTATGATAGATGTTCCCAGGATCTTGAAATTCTTATATTTTATCCACTATTTTGTAACATTTTGTAAACTTGTAACTTTGCATCAGGGATAAGGGGTAGATAGTCAATGACGAATTTCAGATTGAACAAATTGTAGTATTATTTCTTTTACAATCATTATTACATGACATCCGATCTCCGGCTTGGGGAAAAAAAAATTATTAATCATACATGAGATAAAAATTTATCAACTGAGTATAATCAATACCCATCAGCATGTTTATAGTTAATATTTATTAGGCTGTAAATTTGCATAAAATTTTTACAATACGGCTGGCACACCTGGAAGTCCAGAGGTACCAAGTCCCGTAATTTTAAACAAACGTCCTGAGTAAGGATTCTCCACTGTCTCAGTTATGCTAGCGCTAGTGACGTACAGTTCATCCAACTTTGGTCCACCCCATGCGACCGAAGTTATCTGAAATGAAAATGTTGGATAAAAATTGTGATCCTAAATGGGTAAATAAAACATGCTTTTTTTAATGAATGTAACAGCGTTGTTTTTCAATCTCAGTATCTATTTGTCAATTCACAGACTGCAATCGTTAGTTCCACCTACGACGATCAGATTCCTACGCAATTGAGAAATCGAAACTAATTTCCGTTCATTGTAGAAATAGATTCGTACCTGAGATGCGGGAAGTTTGACCGACTGCATGAGAGAACCAGTTTTAGGATCGATACGATGAATTGCATTTCCTCGAAATGCGGCAAACCATAATTTGTCTTCTCTATCTATGGTCATTCCATCGGGCAATCCCTCTATATTATTCTTCTTAAGATCAAAAACTGTTCGCCGGTTTGCTGTAATATTTATATTCATCTATGACCATTATCTATTGATTTATAAAAGAGATGATATTTTTACGATTAATCTTATGTAGGAATTAGTAAATTAGCATCACAGAAACGTGTTTCTCACTGGCGCGATGAAAAGAATTGAAGCTGTAGTAACGCTATATAATATAATAGCGATAATGTCGATTATACACCTGGCTGGATACTCACCTATTTTTCCACTATCGATATCATAATCAAATCCATGAACTGCCCAATTGAAGCTATCTATGTAATAGAAGCTTTTGTGATCGGAGGACCAGGCAAGGCCGTTGCTGATACCCACGTCAGTGAAATGAGCCTCAGTAGACTTTTCATGTGCATTCAAAGAATATAACGATCCTTTTCTTATTTGTTCACCGTCAACTTCTAGTTTAGAAAGCATAGTTCCGGACCATATGCGACCTGGAATTGTTTCAAGCAAATTACAGAAATAAAATACAATATGTGGAAACGAAATGAAATTAATGAAGGTAACTGACTATGCTAAAACATCAAAATTGGATGTGAAATTATTGGAAAACATGATGGAATGAAACATATTCTTGTGACAATAATGACTTAAAACTTCGCAAATCCAGTGGCGTAACTATGCCAATGCAACCAATGCGGTCGCGAGGGGACCCTGACTCAAGGGGGCCCCAGCTGAGCCCGCACGACTAGTAACTATAAAACTTTTTACGTTGAATATGAATTTAACAGCATTTTGTATTCGAATAAACCAAATTTCATCAACTTGTGTCTTTTGGTCAGTCGATGTCTCATTTTTTACATATTGTTTTTTTGTATAGCGATTAATGCAAAGTTCCGTATTATTGTGATAAATTTATTTTCATTTGAAATAAATGTAGGCTTTTGCCATACAATTCCCGGTTTTCTACAATTTAATCATCTACACAAAGTAAGAGTTTTTTTCCGATAAATATCATCCATAATGAGACTTGTTAGAACTCATTGTGAGTTGTGAACCGTCTCGTGATGTTAGTTTAGTTGATTACTGGCTGTACATACTATCCTCGGTCAAGGGTCAAATCCAATTCACACTTTTCATAGATAATGGCGGCGGGGGGTCCTTTAATTTTTTTTGCATTGGGGCCCGTAAAGTCTAGTTACGCCACTGCGCCAAATACTCTAGAATTGCAAGCCATTGAACTTCAGTTATGGTTCAATTGAACTAATGAACTGGTTAGACTGTTTACGTTAAATAGAGCTTATGCAATCACACAGTAGATAACACCTTGCCTCAAAATTAATTCTATTCAGTCATATAATCTTTTTATGAGACAGTGATGCAATGAATAAAAATACTATATAAATGTCAAATACCTCGAGGATCAGCCTTGCCATCATTAAATCGAGTTTCAATCCCTGGATCTACTTCAACAAGAATTTCAACACTGGTTGGATCTGCGCTGATGCCATCCCAAGTCAGAACAGCAAGTTTCTTGCCATATCCGATTACGAATTTATCTTTAGTACCTGCGACAGGTATCACAAAGCCAATAGCGGTCTTATGACGTTTGTCTAAAAGCATATAAATAAATATTAATTATAAGTAATACTCATTCAACATAATTTAGTACCGAAATATTCTGTAGTCATCGATTCATTACGATAAATGAATTTCTATTCACTTACCCACAACAACTCGAGTTATTTTTTTAGTGCTCGGAACATATTTCAAGACGGTAGAATCAACTATGTTAACATAATAGAGAACTTGGGCTTCATGATCCCAATGAGGTCCCTCGCCAAGAGCTAATTCCTCATCATGTACGATCTCCACATTAGGAGCCATTCTGATCGACTAGAGTTGATTAAGTTTGGCGTGAACTGACTGAGTGAACAAATTGGATGATAGACGAAGTCTCAAGTGCTCTATAGTCTGTACAGTCATGATAAGACTGATGAGTTGAGCAAAGTTGATACCAATGCTGTAATACTTTTAGACTTTCATATCTCGCTTGACAGTATCATTTGTTATAAATTAAAGGTCATTGATCACATTATGTATTACATACACAAACAAGTTACATAACTATTTCTTGTCTTAGATAGGAAAACAGTAAAGAAAATTTGAACAACATTTCTGAAAGAATGATATTAGTGTACTTGCTTCTAAAGTACATTTAACTCTTGCAGAGTATGACAGATGCTTTCAGGAACTTGAAATTTTCATTTCATTGATTATTTTGACCCAAAGAAACTACCAAGTCCTGCAAATGCTAAGGATATTTCTATAGTTGCATCTAGGACGAGGTATATCAAAGGATACATGTTTTTTGTGAATCTGTATACATCTAGGAAACGAATTAGATCATATTTTGAAAGTATAAAAACTGTATTCATATGTTACAGTTACAGAACTAAAATATTCCTCATCACATAATAATACCATAACATTTTAGGATAGCAAAAAGCTCTGCATCTTCTGTAAAATAATTTCATCTCATCACGCACATTATAAATGTTAAGACGTGTTTTATACTACTTAGATAAGAATAGGTGTTTTATAGGCATCAATAATCCATAGACATACATTCAAAACCCACTAATCATATTACATAAGTGATATAAAAATTTATAATTTGACTGCTACGCCTGGGAGCCCTGATGTTCCAAGTCCTGTTACTTTGAACACACGTCCGGCGTGGCTGAATTCTTCTTCATCATAAGCACTGGTGCAAGTCACGTACAATTCATCTAAATTTGGTCCACCCCACGTGCACGAAGTGATCTGAAAAAAAAAAAAAAAAAAAATGGGTTGCCAGAATTTGTGACTATTATAGGATTTTCATAGTCCCGTAGTGATTTTAATTATTCTAATCTGGTAGATTCCACAATAATTGCTAGGTACAAAAATAATTGATGGATATGAAATCAGCTGCGTACCCCTGGTACTGGAAATTTGACTGTTTGGAGAACACTGCCGGTCTTAGGATCCACTTGAAACACGGAACTTGAACCAAATACAGCTACCCATAATTTGTCCTGCTTATCTATGGTCATTCCGTCGGGTATTCCTGCGATGCTGTTCTTCTTCAGATCGAAAACTACTCGGCGATTTTCTGAAATATTGCAAAAATGTTAATTCTATAACTCACACCACGTTGTATGCATCAATGTAGCAGGTTTCATCATCAGTATTGTTGCTCAATTCAGTTTTGAGGATGTGGAAATATTTAATAGTGGTATACAAAAACGATAATTTCAAGTACTCACTTATATCCCCACTATTAATATCAAAATCAAATGCATCGACAGTCCTATTGTAACTATCTATATAATAGAAAATCTTGTGATCAGCGGACCATGCTAGACCATTGCTGATTCCAACGCCTCCGAAATGATGTTTTACGGACTTTCCGTTATTGTCCAAACTATACAATGCTCCCTCTCGTTGTTCAGGTTGACCTGGTACAAATTCCGCCATTGTCCCTCCCCACAAGCGTCCTGCAAATTATGTGAATTAAATTAATATCGTAATGTTCAAAGTCGAAAATAATTTCAAATGATTGAAATTAACAACAAGACGTTGAGAAATGTATGGAGGCAAC
Organism: Tenthredo mesomela; assembly: GCA_943736025.1. Lineage (NCBI taxonomy): Eukaryota > Metazoa > Arthropoda > Insecta > Hymenoptera > Tenthredinidae > Tenthredo > Tenthredo mesomela. The sequence continues at coordinate 17,829,351 of OX031016.1, read as the reverse complement.
ATGTGAACTAGTGTGATTATAGGTATTTTAATATCACACTAATCAATGATCGTTACATTGCTGGGAAGTCCGAAATATCATTCCACGTTCCGTATAATTATACCGTACCACTAGGATCAGCCTTGCCATCGTTGAATCGGTTGCCAGTTCCATGCTCCACCTCGACGATAATCTCTAGGTTTGTTGGATCTGTGCTGACTCCATCCCAGGTCAAGATAGCAATTTTGTTACCATACGTAATGAGGAATTTGTCAGGAGAACCTGCGATAGGTATCACCCAAGTCACAAGTGTCTTGTCCTTCTTATCTAAAAGAGAGACAGGGTTTCGATTAGGAATGATGAGAATTTGGTTTTTGGATTTTTGTAGCTTCAAGATATTATGATTATGAGAAAAATTTCAAAAACATACCCACGATAACACGAGTTACCTTTCCAGTACTTGGATCATATTTTAAAACAGTAGATTCAAAAATGTCTAGAAAATAAAGTACTTTAGCTTCGTGATCCCAGTGGGGTCCCTCACCAAGCCGCAATTTTTCATCGAGAACAATTTCTACTTTTGGAGCCATTTGACGATTTCAAAGTTGTTTCAAGTGTTGAGAGATATTGGTTCGCTCGATCCAATATGGAAAGACAATTTGCCTCTGAGCTCGGACATAAGAGTATATACACGGATGTACTCACTATCAGCAAGTTGATTAGATATGTTATCCAATTTAATGCAGTGACAAGTTTATCTCACATTTGAAGTGTCATAAATATCTTCGAACTATAATAATTGCGAAATAGAAAGCAAATACTTGGAAATACTTGCAGATGTGAATCGGATATTTTAACATCATATTGTATAAGGGCAAACGCTGATATGCGAAGTCTATATTGAAGGTTTGAACACCTTCTTTACAGAGGGTTGGGGTGGGGGGCCCGTTACGCGTTACGCCGGGGGCAGGGGGGCGGGGGGGAGTGCCCTCGGCAGGAGGGGGCTCAAGGCCCGTCACGCGTTATGCTGCGGGTGGGGGGTTTCATTCGTTTCTTTCAATACAAATCTTATAAGAATAGGTTTTCAAACCAGCTTTTAGCCATAAGGTGAGAGTTTCTAGAGTTACTGCTAAATGCGTTTCAATTTTAATTGTATCGCAGAGGCAATTTTTTTCTACTAGAAAATACTCAACGTTATGACATTCGGAAATTCTGAGCAATGAATTATGCCATCATTAGGAAATAATCTGATGGAACCAAAGTCCTAGGCTCAAAAACAGAAGTGCTTCTCAGCTTGAATTCATATTAAGCATTACGAGATGATGAGACTCAGATTCAATACCATAAACTATATTTTTTTATTACAAAACTATTCTTACAAATCCGTAAATATTCGGTATCAAAATATTCCCTCTAAATATATTCCATACGTCAGATAAAAATCTAGATTTCAATACGCCGATTATCAAGTCTGGAAATCGTAGAATATTCAGTTAACTGTACGATTCCATGAAATCTTTACAATTTGACTGGCACACCTGGGAGACCAGATGTACCAAGTCCCGTGATTTTGAATAAACGTCCTGGGTAACGATCCCCCTCTGTCTCAGCTATGCTAGCACTAGTCACGTACAATTCATCCAAATTTGGTCCGCCCCAAGCTGCTGAAGTTATCTGAAATGAAAGGGTTCATTCCGTGCGTTAATACTACTCTGTAAACTAAGATTCATGTGAATGTTTTTGTTTCATCTCACAAGAATATGATTTTGTAGAACTTAATTTTCGTTCTGGAAAGAATATGAATTGTACCTTTGATGCAGGAAGTTTAATAGATTGGAGAAGGGAACCAGTTTTAGGATCGATCCGATGAATCGCACTTCCTCCAAATGTGGCAAGCCATAATTTATCTTCTATATCTATAGCCATTCCATCAGGACCTCCTTCGACGTTATTTTTATTCGTATCAAAGACTGTCCGGCGATTTTCTGTAAAATTTATGCTCATCTGTAAATCCTATCACTTGCTCCTCTATGATACAGGTGATTCAGATATATAGATGATATAAGATAATATGAAGATGAACATTTTGTTACATAATAGACACACACAGTAATAAGAATGTTTAACACAGATATCTAAATACTCACTCAGTTCTCCACTATTAATATCGTAATCGAATGCATCAATTGTCTTATTAAAAGTATCCACGTAATAGAAAGTTTTGTTATCAGCGGACCATGCAAGTCCATTACTGATTCCTACGTCAGTAACATGAGCTTTGACGGATTTTTCATGTTCATTCAAAGAATATAATGTTCCATTTCTTAATTCAGGACCACCTGGCTTGTAGTCAGATATCATTGTCCCAGCCCACAAACGACCTGGAATTTTTTTCAGCTATTATATCACATACAGGGTATGTGTGAAATTTTACCTTATGGAATACATTTGCATACACAATACAACTACGAATTGATAAAAACTTCAATTATCGTACAATCGACTAATTGTTTTATCAATAGATAACTCAAGTCTCCAGAAAATACAGTAGCTATAAGATGTTGCGTACTGATATGACTTCTATTCATTCACGTAATGTTAAAATTATGTAATAATTTTAGATATTAATAAGATATAATACTAGATACCTCGAGGATCAGCTTTGCCATCATTGAATCGATTTTCAGTCCCTGTATCTACATCAACGAGAATTTCAACTTTGTCTGGTACTGTGCTAATACCATCCCAAGTCAGTAGAGCAAGGTTCTTCCCATATCCAATAACAAATTTGTCTCTAGTCTCAGCTACAGGTATCACAAAACCGACACGTAATTTTTTTTCTTTATCTGAAATCACGTAAACAATTGTTAATTAGAAGTAAATCAGATCCAGTTTGAATAGGATGAATTTTTATTCACTTGCCCACAAGAACTCGAGTAATTTTTTTGGTGCTCGGTACATACTTGAAGACCGTACACTCATCTATATCAACATAATAAAGTACTTGAGCTTCGTGATCCCAATGAGGCCCCTCGCCAAGAATTAATTTCTCGTCATCTACAATTTCCACATTAGGAGCCATTCTGGTTGACTGGAAATGATTAAGTCCAACGTTGACTGACGGAGTGAATAAATTCGAGTGTAGAGAGAATTTATGAGTGCGTTTTTATCTAATCATCAAATATAGGACCATTATAGTCAACTGAACTTGATATGATTGCGCTATCCTACTCTAAGAATCCTATCACATTGCGACTGAGTTTTCGAACATAAACAAATATCAAATGTTTAATATGAAACTATTATTCTGTATGATTAAAAAAAAGATCATCAATGACAATATGTACACATACCCAACAGCACTATACTAGTCGATTATTTTTGTATGAGTTGGGGGGAAAACATATACTATAATAAAAATTTTAGCAACAACGGAATGATTATATTATTAGTGTACTTGCATCTGAAATCAGAATTGAACTGTAAGATAACTCATGAACTTCGATTAATAGGGAGAGTTCAATGTAGAATATTAGGTTTACCAAGTGAGTGTAGCTTAATACCTAGACTGTTCTCCCTCCCATTGAATTCAATCAGCTAGTTAAATTCCTTACTCAGAGTTCTGATTGGCAGTTGAAAGGCCAAATAGATGTTTAGCTGGAAGAGAAAGTTGACCGATAGATATGACAAGTAAATAAAAAACAGAATTGTAACTGAGACTTTGTCTTGTATTCAAATATTGTCATGGGGTGTCCAATGGCAAGATTTAATTTATTTTTCCTTTAGATCTGATTATTGGATCTGTGGGTTGATTCATAACAGATCCAGCTCTCATGGACATAGTTCTATTTCTATGATAATGAATAGAATATTCATTCATCAGTCTTGCAGAGTATGATACATGCTTCAAGAATACACGTAAAACTCACAATCTTCAATACTCTTTCAATTTCATTTTCGTTGATTATTTTTATGCAAAGAAACTCCCAAATCCTGCAAATGCTTACATATATCTTTTTATAATTTCACTGCTAAGGATATTCCCACAGCTGCATCTAGGACGAGGTTTATCAAGAGTTATATATTTTTTTTTTTTTAAATCGGTATTCAAGGAAACGAAATAGATAATTTGATGAGGTACATATATTAAGACATGTTTTATATGAGTTAGATAAGAATAAATGTTTCACAGGCTTCAATAATTCATATATACAGTCAAAGTTCAACAATATAAAAAATTTATAATTTTACTGCCGTAGCTGGCCGCCCAGATGTTCCAAGTCCTGTTATTTTGAACATACGTCCGGAGTAGGGGGTTTCTTCTTTGTCAAATGCACTTGTAGAAGTCACGTACAATTCATCCAGATTTGTTCCACCCCATGTGCATGAAGTAAGCTGAAAAGTAACGAGGGAATTAATTTTTACTATTTCAGTTCATTTGATTTCATAATCTTTGCTGTAGGAGAAATTAGTTTCATACCGCAGATATAGGAAGTTCGACTGCCTGGAGAATACTGCCATTCTCAGGATCCACACGATACACCGAACTTGAAAGAAACACAACTACCCATAATTTGTCATCCTTATCTATGGTCAATCCATCAGCTAGTCCAGTGATGTTATTCTTCTTCAGATCGAAAACCACTCGACGATTTGCTGGAATGTTAATACTGGTTTTTTTTTTATAAAAATGTTATTTCTATATTACAAACTGGGTTACATGCACCAAAATAAAATGATAGCAGTACACAGTGAACAAAATTTAGAATGCAGTCAATTAATCAATACTTACATATTTCGGTATTATCAATATCAAAATCGAACGCATCTATAGTCCGATTGAAACTATCTACATAATAGAAAGTTTTGCTATCGGCAGACCATGCCATGCTGTTGCTCATTCCAACATTGACCAAATGTGTTTTTACAGACTTTCCATCGTCGTTTAAACTATACAATGCTCCTGTTCGTTGCTCAGGTCCACCGTTTACATATTCAGCCATTGTACCGCCCCATAAACGTCCTGAAATTATGTATACTAAGTTAGTATTATAATATGAGAGTTTCAAATGATTCATAGGTGACGAAATTGACAAATAGCTGACTACTGTGTATAGGCAAGATATAAACCAATGGAATAACATGTCTCCGCAGATTTGAATTTTTGTTACGCTGCCCAAAAATACACCGTATTATCCATAGCAATATAGAATTATGGTTCACCACTAGGATCGGCTTTGCCCTCTTCAAATCTGTTATCAATACCACGCTCGACCTCGACGATAATCTCTAGGTTCGTTGGATCTGTACTGATTCCGTCCCAGGTCAAAATAGCAATTTTGTGACCATATGAGATGGAAAATTTGTCTTTGGAACCTGCGATAGGTATCACCCATGTCACAGGTGTCTTGTTCTTCTTATCTATAGTAAGGAATCAGGGTTTTGATTAAATATGAAGTAAATTTAATTTATTATAATTCTAGTTATAGGTGAACCCGCGTAAACTTACCCACGATAACACGGGTAATCTTTGTAGTACTGGGATCATATTTGAAAATAGTAGATTCAAAACTGTCCACATAATAAAGTACTTTGGCTTCATGGTCCCAGTGGGGTTCCTCGCCAAGCGTTAATTTCTCATCGTGTGCAATTTCTACCTTTGGAGCCATTTTACGTATTCCAAGCTGTTTCAAGTCTTGAGATATTGATTTTTCATTCAATATAAGAAAACACTATGAAATAAAACGTGGATACAACGGTATATATATATACTACCTCGCCATAAGCCAGTTGATTAGATATAGTAGTCGATTTAACGATTTATCAAACATGTTTATCTTATTGGTAATGAATCATCTCAACCTACAGATCAGATATCAATTTAATGTTATGTAGTTAGCTATGTCATAACATTCTGCAATTTTCAGCAATATAAATTATACCTTTATGATAAAATAATTTCACCAAATACTTACATTATAAAAGAGCAGATGCTTTTTTACGATGAGAAGGAGAAGGCTTCAGATGATAACGAAATTTTTCAACTAGCTTTGGTGTGCTGGTAGGCCGTGGTACACTGCTAAGAAATAATTGCTCAGATTTATAAAGAATTATTCAATTTTGCAGCATACCATGCTTATCTAGGTACAAAACAAAATCACATATTTTATCTCTATATAAATCTTACAGAAAAATAAATAGAAAAAGGTAGCACCGTATTGTACTTGTAGATATGAGGAAAGATCTTAATCAATCTATTAGTCAAGTCAGTGTCAGTGGGCCACTGAGCCACTGATCATCGAAGATTCAAGAATCAAATTTGTTAATGTATGTCCAACCAGCTGAAGGCCAAAGGCCTCTAAAGATTAGATAAAGCTAATTTTAACCAGTTATATAATGATCAAATTCGAGAATAATACTGGAAAGTACTGGACATAGAATTTTGGTTCATTTTTCCATATCATAAATTCTATAAATGGATTTATTTGAAAACATAAATATCATGCTTTGTTTATGAATGAACAAATAAAGTCCCGACTAACAAATGATCTATGTTAAGTTTAAGCCTTACTAGTGTTTTCTAGATTTTTGAAATCCTGAATTTATACGGGTCTTAGAACTTTCAAGAACTAACCTGAAAATACTCGAGTAACGCACTGTACCTTTAGCTCCATTTTATTATTATTATAAATAAATATGACGAATTCGACTCATCCGGGGGCGCACAGAGTTCACACTTCAAATTTTTACTGATTACGAATAGACAATCATACAATCTATTAAATATGATGTATAAGTTCTGGAATGTAGAAATGCATTTACAAATGCATACAAATGCATTTCTTCTCGTATGTTCTCTACTTGTTTTCCATTCGCATTATCATAGTTTAGAGATACTGACAATAGCTTCGAGTAGATAAATATTTGAAGAAATATGAATAAGAAGCGCAGTTTATTTTATTCGAATCCCTGATATTATCAAAAACACACAAATAATGTTCGTATTGTAGAAAAATCAACAATCACGCCGGGCGTATAGACTATAGTATCAGTGAGATAGACAAAGATGAAACGATAAGCATGGTTGTTGTCACATGAAGACAAGAACCTCGCTATTATTCTCGTTAAAAAATCATCAGATCCTTACGATTTAGCTAAATGACGTCATATGAGGGTAAAAATTTATACGCAGTAGATGCAGGATGCAGTTTATAAGAGATTAATAAACCTCCGACAATATTAACTGCGTACAGAACATTGACGTTTCCCACACATTGCCCTTGGTCAGGGTTGTCTGGAAGTTTCGACGCCGTATCCATGACAACAGCCAATAGGATGCAAGTGCGCTGCAGTTTATTCGACAGAATATTCTCGCGGTAACTAGAATTCTTTCGTAACGTATATATAAACTACGACGTTGCTGTTGCAGTCCGTCAGTATTCGTCAGATATGAATCGAGTGAACAATTGATTGAATAAAAGTTTCAGAATATAACGTGTGAAGTAGATATAACTACAAAATAAGAAATAACCAAAGTGAACAAGTTTATTATAATAATCTAAATTGAAATCGATATATACCAAAAAGTATTGAGTCAAATATAGATTACAAATATACAATAAAATGCCTGCAATTGGAATTGATCTTGGAACCACATACTCCTGTGTCGGAGTTTGGCAACAAGGGAAGGTAGAGATCATCGCCAATGATCAAGGTAATCGAACGACCCCAAGCTATGTGGCTTTCACAGATACAGAACGTCTCATTGGAGACGCGGCAAAAAACCAAGTCGCCTTAAACCCGTCAAATACTGTTTTTGACGCTAAGCGTTTGATCGGTCGTCGTTTTGACGACCCAAAGATACAAGAGGATATGAAACACTGGCCATTCCGTGTTGTCGAAGAGGGAGGTAAGCCTAAGATCCAAGTTGAATACGAAGGCGTTACTAAGCGCTTTAATCCTGAGGAGATTAGCTCCATGGTTTTGACAAAAATGAAGGAAACAGCTGAGGCTTTTATCGGCCAAAAGATCAAGGACGCTGTCGTCACTGTCCCAGCCTATTTCAACGATTCTCAAAGGCAAGCGACCAAAGATGCTGGAGCTATAGCCGGTATAAATGTACTCAGAATTATCAACGAGCCAACAGCCGCAGCCTTGGCTTATGGTTTGGATAAGAATCTTAAGGGAGAACGAAATGTCCTCATTTTCGACCTTGGTGGAGGAACCTTCGACGTATCTATCCTCTCTATTGATGAGGGGTCACTGTTTGAGGTGAAGTCAACAGCGGGAGACACTCATCTAGGCGGTGAAGATTTTGATTCGAGACTAGTGGATCATCTAGCAAAGGAATTTGAGAGGAAATACAAGAAAAACTTGAAGAATAACATGAGGGCTTTGCGCCGTTTGCGTACCGCAGCTGAAAGAGCAAAACGAACATTGTCATCCAGCACTGAGGCTACTATTGAAATAGACGCCCTGTTCGATGGCATCGATTTTTACACTAGAATATCTAGGGCTCGATTTGAGGAGCTCTGCGCAGATCTATTCAGAGCCACGTTGGAGCCGGTTGAGAAAGCGTTGGCTGATGCCAAGATGGATAAGCGAACGATTCAGGATATTGTTATGGTTGGGGGTTCGACTCGTATTCCTAAAATCCAGAATCTCTTGCAGAACTTCTTTTCTGGAAAACAGCTCAATCTATCCATCAATCCGGACGAGGCTGTGGCATATGGAGCCGCTGTACAGGCGGCGATTCTAAGCGGCGAAGGTGACACCAACTCAACTCTCCAGGATGTTCTCCTAGTTGACGTCGCTCCACTTTCTCTTGGTATTGAGACGGCTGGCGGAGTAATGACCAACATTGTTGAGCGCAATGCTCGCATACCTTGCAAACAGACTCAGATTTTTACTACCTACGCGGACAACCAGCCCGGGGTATCGATCCAAGTTTTTGAGGGAGAGCGTGCTATGACAAAGGACAATAACTTGTTGGGCAAGTTTGAGCTGAGCGGAATCGCACCCGCTCCTCGTGGCGTACCTCAGATCGAGGTGACCTTCGATATAGACGCTAATGGGATCCTGCGAGTTACTGCCAAGGATACCGCCAGTGGACGTAGCAGCGACATTAGAATTACCAATGACAAGGGAAGACTGACTCGCGAAGAAATTGACCGAATGTTATCCGAGGCTGATCGTTACCGTGAGCAGGATCGCCTGCAACGTGAGCGCGTAACTGTCCGCAATCAACTGGAGAGCTATGTATTCTCTGTTAAACAAGCAGTTCAAGAACAGGGCTCAAAACTACCTCAAGAAGACAAAAATATGGTCTTTAATCTTTGCGAGGAAACTATCCAATGGCTGGATAGTAATACCTTGGCTGAGAAGGAGGAATATCAACACAGGCTTGATGCTGTGCAGAAACAGTGTCAGCCTATTATGACCAAACTTCATCAGGGAGGAGGGGCGAGCGCTAATGGAACTCAGAGTTCTGGATTTCAGTCTAGCTCTAACAATGGAGGGTACTCTGGACCAACTGTGGAAGAAGTTGACTAGATTTAAGTTCATCTACATACATAATATTCTACTATTAGACTGATTTTTTTTATGTATTAGAATTTCCTATTCTTTTCTTTTTTGTTGTGTTTTTCATTCCTAATCTTATAATCTGATTAGAATAAGTTTAATATAAGCACTCGATCTAGCTATTTGTACAACACCTTATTATATTATAAAACTGATGCTCATGGTGAACAGATAGTTATATGTAAGTCCCATTTATGTGAGAACATGCATTTTTTTTTTAACCAATGATGTATAAAAAAAAAATTACTTTATACTGACAAATGGTAAACTTATCAGATGACTGGTCGGCATTTATTTTGTACTTTAAGACTTGATTTTTTTTATTGTTGTATGATAAAAAGATTCCTCATACGTTGTATTATATGAATAAACATAAAATATATATGTACTGGAATATGGAGTTTCTTTTATCATCACATCTCCGACTTCTTAGTAAAATAATATTATCCAATAAGGAAAGTTGAGCCAGACACAAAGGCGTTGCAAATAGAATACCCATTTATTGCTTTATTTTAATTTCCAAGGTCAGATCGTAATTGTCTTCTGATCAATTCAAATCCTTTACCATATACACATAATAGCACGTTGTCGAATCTGTAAAGGTATCAATTATTTCAATTATATACAGGATAAGAGGCTTTAGATTGTTTCTCAAGAAAACAATCAACCATTGCTTGTAATACGTAAATTAACTATATATATTTTTTTTTCTACTAACTCGTTAGTATGGCAGGTAATCATTCCTTGAACATCGGCAATTGATGTAATTATTTCATTTGTTAGAGACACAGACAAGTTTCCATGTTCATAGAGGTAGTTGAATATCAAAACTTTCTGATCTATCCCAACGCTGATGAGGCTTCCTCTTCCATCCAATATCAATCCTGAAAACAGAAAAAAATAAAATAAAATGTAATAAATAAAGTTTTCAATTCATTTTGAAACTGAAGGAACATAGTACACTTGACTTTCAGCCATTTCAAACTTAGCATACCTGTAATTTGTGTGGAATGAGCTGAAGAACATTCCCATCTTTTAATCTCCTGTATCGATAGAACTCCATTATCTGATTTCATTTCAAATACTAAAAGGCAAAGAAGATTATCGTCGCCACCAGTTGCTAAGATAAACTCTGATCCTTTCAACTTCTTCAAATCGTAACTGTTGATGCCACACTGATGTAATCGTAGCTTTGCAAATGGTGAGAGATGAGTTGTTGATTCAGGTTCATTGTTTTCAGGTAAATCTCTTGAAATTTTATCAACCGTTTCATTCAGGCACCAAAAGTTTACAACACCATCGGTGGCCATTGTCAGAGCAATTACATTTTCCTTATAATTAAACACGTGTGTCTTTATGATGCATCGATTATGATATGGTATTGCAGTTCGAAGAAGTATGGTGTATGTTATAATGTTGTAAGAGAAAATCCTGTGAACGAAATATTGATCATAAATACAAAAAAAAATCATTCAATTATTAATTGTAAACATTTGTCACGTAAGAATTCAATTCTAATTGAAATTGACTTCAGAAATTTGATTACATTGAAGCTGGTCTAGTTTTTCATTAGTTACTAACTTTACCTTAAAAATCCATCAGAACAAGCCACAAGAAGCAAGGCCATATCTGGATTTGCTTCTATCCTGTATACATTTATGTTCATGTAACGTGTCTCAGGTTCATCAGAATGAGATTGTTGAATGCTTTGTTGCAAAGATCTTCTTTGTTGTTGATCAGTACCCCGCAACATGTGTGATGTTAATTCTACACAGCTTAAATTATCCTTATCCAATGCGTGTTCATTAAATTTTATACAGATCAGCCAGACTTTTAGTTGCGCTCTGCCACCGGCAGAAAATATTAAATTTTTGCTACACACAGCAGTGTCTTCCAAATTGATTAGAGTCAAAGTTTTAATACTTGATATGTGTCCGCTCAGTAAAGCTATGGCATTGAATTGCTTAATTTTACTATTATGAGGTTTTGAATCTGTTATATGTGTGATTAGAAGATTTCGATCTTCGCCACCAGAAATTAATATGTTATGACCAGTAGATGTTCGTATTCGTTGAATGCAGTACACTTCCTTTGCATGAAAACCGTTCTGTAAAAATGATCATTACCATTTAGAATTTTATCCAGAGTAGTGATCAACACTTATTCGTATTTGCTGTATGCATCTCCATTTTAGAGATTATTCATAGATTAATACTCAACTATAGTTCATCCGTGGATTATTAGCAAATATTCACATTACCTCTATCGCAGGGATAGCTAGAGAAGCCAGTTGGCATTTGGCGAAATGAATTTGCTTATCGCGTATGTAGACAAAGGTAAAGATTCCATTTTTTAATACATAATCCCATGATCTATGTCCACCTCCACAACGAATTCTCAACAATACACGCTGATGCGCTGTACTGTATAGGATAAAATCAACCTGTAAAATAGAAACAAGCATTATATTAAATTCCATAAAATTAAATATGATGCTGGTTATTTACTTTCAATACTAATTCAGATTAAATGAGAAGATTTGAGTATAATACTTAATACTGATGCGATCGGAGACTGAAATCTCAACTAGAATATTTTAGACTTGCAGGAGATACTATTATTTGATCCAACAATTAAAATCACGTTGTTTGTTTACTGTGTAATCTACTTTGTGTATCTAAAGTTAGAAAGTTTATGTACAATTACCAATTATTAGTTTATTTATGCAACAGTTTTCTACCTCCTTGAAACCGAGCACATAGAGATCAGTGTGAGTCTTTAAAGTAGTGCTGACCCAATCCATTGGCATTTTATCTATGTGTAGAGGGCTTATTGTTTCACGGCCTTCTTCGCCCTTGTGCAGATCATAAAATCTCAAAGTACCATCTCGGCCTGTACTTAATAGCTTATTTCCCAGAATTGTGCAAGAATGTACACCAAGTCTTCCATGAATTTTGGAAAGACTTTGGAAAGGTAATTTATGTGAAAGCTTTATATCGTCTGATCTTTCGATATCATTTGTACGGAAAAGATGAATGCTTCCTGCTCGATCTCCACAAATCAGAAGACTTTTGTGTATAATAGCTGCAGTTGTCCAACGTTCTCGTATTTGAGGTAGGACGTGTTCGGCCATAACTAATGCCATACCTGCAAGAAATATCAATGAAAAATATTGTCGTTTATTAAAGTTACGTGAATTTAGAAGAATTTTTCTACCATTTACTATCTTGAGTGTTTTGAGACAGCCTTCATTTCCACACAACAATAACGAATGATCATTCAGCCAATGCATAGACAGTATTTTAGAATCCATCATTTTCTCTTCTAAAACTCTTTGTAGATATCCCGTTTCGTTGTCATCTACAAAGAGAATAAATACGGTAATATTATAAAAAAGTGGAACGCCTGATCGGTCCTCATTTCATTTCCAATGAAAAAGAAACATCAAAGCAATCATGAACATATTTTATCGTCCACAGTGCAATAGCATCAAATTTTTTGTCTTCGAAACAATTCACAAAACTTGATTACCTTCGTATATAGTTATGTGTCCATCCAAAGAAGCTAAACTGAAACGCTTTCGATTTGGTGATATCTGCATCACAACATAACTACTATACATTTTGATATCAATTGATTCTCTTAAAAGATCTAGATCCTTATTATAAGTTATAATTTTTCCTGTCTGTGTTATAATGACCATCATTCCACTGCTTAAAAATCCAACATGCTTCGGTACATCAAGTGAGTTGTTTGTCGGTAAACATTCAGTTTTGAAATTCGTATTTTGTGTAAGAGGCCACATATGAACTGCTCCATCTCCACCTCCTGTGATTATAACATCTTCAGTCACATCTACACTCCAAATTGGAGCTCCATGATGAGCTTCTATTTTGTTGATTAACATGCCCTTCGTGGTCCATACGCATACTAAAGAGTCCTAAACAAATGAAATAGAGTCTTAAAATAAGTTTCAGTTTCTTAGTTATGATGAAAACCAAGAATGAAATCCTCCTGCCTTCCATATGGTATAAAAATGTTATTAATGTTTGATACTGGGTCGTTGATTAATTCAACTTTGATAGCGTGGGGCTAGAAAACGCCCTAAAAAAATTCCATATTCATACATACCTCACCTATGCTAACAACGAACTCTCCCCTTATCAAGGCTCTCCATACTCTAGCTGTATGACCAAACATAGTTGTCATCAGAGAAATATTTGCCTTTTCCCATCTTGAAATGCTGTTATCAGCAGACTGGAATTCCACTGACCAAAGCCTGATGGTTCTATCATCCGACGTTGAACATATCAGACATGTAACGGGATCAAATGTTACAGAGAAAATTACACCCTGAGAGAAACGAGTGAATAGGTAATAAGATTATTCGATATAATATATTCCTAACTTCGATTTGGGAATAGCAAAAGAAAAATAAAAACTGATTCAATGATTTCAGTTTCATCATTGCTACTGACATTGTGTCCTTTCAACCGATGTAGAACTCGTACTTCGTCTTTGTTATTAACATCCGTCACCGCCCATATAACAATTTCTTGAAAAACTGTACCAGCAAATACAACGTAGTTATCGGCACAGTCATTGACGACTGATCCACCATACCTATTTCTTTTATGTAAGGAAAAAAATGTGATCTCCTATTGATCGGATAATAGAAATACTACTCTGATCTTTACTGAATATATTAAAAGCTTATTTCGGGGAGAGAGATATGATCATTAATGAAGACATGAAAGCCTGAAATTTTAATGAAAGGATACAAGATACACTTTTCTTCACATTGGAATTCGGTAGTGTGCTTCTTCTTCCAATTGTATAGAGACAATCGATTGTGTGCGAAAAGGATAGCGAGTCTTGATTCATCGTCTTTGTTGCTCCACCAACCTACAGCAATTATCCAGTCATTGAATCGATGAACGTCGTTGAACAATGTGGTTCTGCGTTAAAGCATCTCGGAGTAAAATGTTATGCTTGAATTTTTGGTATTGAATTTTGATGAGATTTTATTTTTCATCAACTTACCGTATTGTTTTATTTGAATAATTCAATTCTACAATGGTGATATTTTGTCCACCAAAAACAGCCAAGTAATTACCTGGACCCTTTATTATACCGTGAATTTTATCTGGGTAACATACGTCTAGCTTAGATACCAAATTGTTATTTGATTTTTTGTACGTGCGTAGAGAATAGCCAATCCCTGAAATTGCGAAACATATTTTATCGGAAAAGAAAGATAATAACGCTGAAATAAGATAGTAATAAGAACGAGCGAGATAGAATAATAACGCATTCTTTATAAGTTCTGTTAAAATAATATTCAAATCTCAAAGGTTACGCGAGTATTGCTAAAAATGAATAAATAAAAATGCGTTGTAAACTAACCTACAAAAACATAATCACCGAAGCTAAGCACAGCTAGGACATCGGTGCTTAATAGTTCTGACATTACACTAATCTAATAAAAATTCTTTTACTTATTTATATTAAAAATAATATATCTCGCAGATAAAACGGAGATGTAGATTCTAAATGAAAACCTGCAGAAGAGTTGCCGGAATCGGACGACCGATCGGTGGTTCTTATTTTTTTTTTTTTTTATACAAGTTAGCCTTATTATATGCAACTCGCATTCCTTTCTTGTATTTCTAACTTGGCTGCATATTACAAGGCGTATTGGACAATTTTTCGTTTGTCCAGAATTTGTGATCAAATTTCAACCATGTTTCTCCTCTCGAATAGCTATAACTATGGGAAGAATGTACAGTTACATAATTCGGGGAATTCCCGAATAAATGGATTTGCTATCTGTGTGCTCAATCATCGGACTTAAATGCGTGCAATTATCTTTGTCGAATACAGTTGACATTGGAACTCCATTGACGGATGACAAGATACATTTGTGAACTCAGTGACTGTATACATGATACAGTAAACCTGAAAACGGAATATCGCATCAATATTGAAAGCAGTTTGTAGCATATTGAAAAGTAGGTTATCATCGTATTGTTCAACTCATAAAACTATTTGTTAACTCTTAAAGGTAATTATTAATTGATAAAAATGATACATATAATATGTTTCCAGATTTTTCGTGCTCGGAGATATCTGAAAATTTGATAGAAATGAAGCAGGAGCTAAACCATTGATAAAGAAAAAAGTTCTATAAATTCTTACGTTACTTTGTGTATAACAAGGTAATGCGGGTTTGCGAAACAATCGAAATATGGGTGGCTTCAACTCAACACCAGACAGAACCGCTACTCAGTCCTCGTACAGAAGAGAAATTGAATACGACGACTATTATAGGACCCATTCTACACGTCGAACTAACGTCACCGCTACTCAGTCTTCGGCAATAAAACAAATTGATTTTGCTGACGATATTGACTACGATTTTGACAACTATTATTGGTCCATTTCTAAACCTCGAACTAACGTTACCGCTACTCAGTCTTCGTCGATAAAACAAATTGATTTTGAAGGCTATTATAGGACCGATTCTTCATGTCCAATTAACGTTACCGCTACTCAGTCCTCGTTCAGAAGAGAAATTGATTACGACGACTATTACAGGACCAATTCTACACGTCGAACTAACGTCACCGCTACTCAGTCTTCGGCAATAAAACAAATTGATTTTGCTGACGATATTGACTACGATTTTGACAACTATTATAGGTTCATTTCTACACCTCAAACTAACGTTACCGCTACTCAGTCTTCGTCGATAAAACAAATTGATTTTAAAGGCTATCATAGGACCGATTCTTCATGTCCAATTAACGTTACCGCTACTCAGTCTTTGTCGATAAAACAAATAGATTTGAATAACTATTATAAGAATGATCGTACACGTAAACTTATAAGTTGTCAAATTTGTAGATTAGATATTTCAAGAAAAGATGTTTTCAAGCATACAGTCAGTAAGCGACATAAATACAATAAATTATTCATTGCTGTTTCACAAAATCGTTGTCCCAACGGAGACGTGGATTTCATCGTTCTCGATATTGACAGACTTGCATGCAGATATTGTAATTCTCGTTTAATTATTGACAGCGACAGCGACGATTTTATTGTTAAACATATTCAAGATGTTTGGCATATACAAAAAAAACAGGCCTCTTTAAATCGGATTGGTTTTAATGACGCGTCAGTTTCTACTGCTGGATATAGTAATAAGCTGCTACAGCCATTAGATAGTTTTGTAACACATGATATTAAAAATAGAAAGCGAATGAAGAAAAAAGTTCCAAATCTCAAGAAGAAAGCAAGCTCATTGGCAAAGTTAGAAGAGAAGTTGAAAGAGCAAAGAGTTGTAAATAATGTTGGTCAAAACACTGACCAACAATATTCATCGATTTCTGGTAATTATCAAAAGATGTGGGGAATAGAATTACCAAAATGTATTACCATTAGAGAAGGGGATAGTTACATATGCACTATTTGTTGCATAGAAATCCCAAAGAATATCATGAATTTAGGTATTCATATCAATGGTAGTGAACACACAAGGAAAATGATAAGTAAATCTATGCAGCCAAAAGCAATCGATGTGGATAAGGTCTTGGGGCCTTTCAGGATAGAAGAAACCGTAACAGATTCTAAAGCCACTAATAAAATTGTTGAAAACCATATTTCACAAAGTTCTGCAGTTTACCAAGATGAAACAGTCCCATTTGAAAAAGAATTCGAAGATTGTATTAGCTTAGCGGTAAACGGTATTTCCACATGTACGGTTTGTAGCATAAAGCTGACGGGGGGTGTCAAAACCGCAAATGACCATCTGACTGGTAAAAAACACCAGAAGAAAATTCTAAACCTTATAAAATCTAAGAATCGGCAATTAAAATTAGAATATGAAGATGAAAAAGCCCAATTTGAAAAAGAATTTGAAGATTGTATTAGTTTAGCGGTAAACGGTATGTCCACATGTATGGTTTGTGGCACAAAGATGCTGGCCACTTCCAAAACCATCAATGACCATCTGAATGGTAAAAAACACAAGGGGAAAATTGTAAAACTTATAGAATCTAAGAAACAGCAATTAAAATTAAAATATAGGAAAAAGTTCATACCAGCACCCGTAGCTTTTAGAAACACTAATAACATTGTTGAAAACAATCGTCCACAAAGTTCTGCTGTTTACCAAGATGAAACAACCCAATTTACAAAAGAATTCGAAGATTGTATTAGCTTAGCGGTAAACGGTATTTCCACATGTACGGTTTGTGGCACAAAGATGCTGGCCGCTTCCAAAACCAGGAATGAACATCTGAATGGTAAATACCACAAGGAGAAAATTGTAAAACTTATGGAATCTAAGAAACAGCAATTAAAATTAGAATATGCGAAGAAGTTAATATCAGCACTCGTGGATTTTAAAGACACTAGTAATATTTCTGAATACAATATTAAACAAAGTTCTGCAGTTTACCAAGATGAAACAGTCCCATTTGAAAAAGAATTCGAAGATTGTATTAGCTTAGCGGTAAACGGTATTTCCACATGTACGGTTTGTAGCGTACAGCTTTCGGCCGATCCCGAAACCATAAATGACCATCTGGATGGTAAAAAACACGTGAAGAAGATTATAAGACTTATAGAATCCAAGAAACAGAAATTAAAGTTAGAATATGTGCAGAAGTTAGTATTAGTACCCGTAGATTTTAAAGACACTGAAAACATTATTGAAAACCAAGTTTACCAAGATGAAATAGCCCAATTTGAAAAAAAATTAGAAGATTGTATTCGCTTAGGGAGAAACTATATTTCCACATGTACAGTTTGTGGCAGAACGATGTTAAACACTCCCAAAAACATAAATGAACATCTGAATGGTGAAAAACACAAAGAGAGAATTCTAAAACTTATAGAATGCGAGAAACAGAAATTAAAATTAAAAGATATGAATAAGTTAATACCAGCACCTGTTGGCATCGTGAAAAAGGGCATGTATAAGTGCATAAATTGCAATGTGACTGTGCCAAACCATGTAAACTGTATAAAAGCACACGAAGGCAGTAAAAAACATGTAAAGATGCTGCTACAACGAGAATGCTAATTCTCTAATCTTATATTATTATCTTATAGACGATCATATTAGAAGTAGTAATGACGAAGAGAACACCCAACCAGGGGTTCAAAGATTACTCGAGTACGAGGACTGAGAGCAGCTATGTTCCAACATCGTGACATTATTAACTTACATTTTAGGATAATTTTCAGGCAATGTTAATACCGAATGACACAGCCCATCAAAGACAAAGTGATGTATACATTTTTGAGTACGAAAATATTTGTATAAAATTTTATATGTGAATAAAGAATAGTGGTATACGCTGTATGAGATTTTATCATTCGTAAGATATCCAAAATTAAAACCCTCTCTCGCCTAATATAATTCCATATTTTTTGATACGATTATAGAGTATACATATAATTATGAATATCCAGTGAACTAGATCTCTGGATAGAACGAGTATACTTGATATGCGATATTCATCATCTCAATATATGTAAATTAAAGATATAAAAAAGCGACTCTCCCACTGCGCGCTAGGTGCTGCCCCTTTCTTCTACCGTCTCTCTCACTGTCACTGTGCTTCTAGAGATTCAAGTGACTGGTGGGGGAACTAAGATTTATCGCAGTTCTCCGCTTTTCTCTTCTCCTATCCCCCCATTTCCGCGGTATAACGAGGTCTGACTGTAGTAGTTTCCATAGAATGAGTGTATGTTTATTTACTGAAAATCTTATGGCAAAGTTATAATAAGATTGGAAAACATTATTTGTTACAAGGATAAACTAAATAGTCACTTAAATAAAAGTAGAAAGAAATATAGCTTCGAATCTCATATCGAATAATACTTGACTAGATAATACTCTTCTTAAGATTTTTTCTCAAGAAAACAATCAACCATTGATTGTAATAGGTATATATTTTTTTTCTACTAACTCGTTAGTATGACAAGTAATCATTCCTTGAAATCATTCCTTGAACATCGGCAATTGATGTGATTATTTCATTTGTTAGAGACACAGACAAGTTTCTGTGTTCATAGAGGTAGTTGAATATCAAAACTTTCTGATCTATCCCAACGCTGATGAGGCTTCCTCTTCCATCCAATATCAATCTTGAAAACAGAAGAAAATAAAATAAAATGTAATAAATAAAGTTTTCAATTCATTCTGAAACTGAAGGAACATAGTACACTTGAGTTTCAGACATTTCAAACTTAGCATACCTGTAATTTGTGTGGAATGAGCTGAAGAACATTCCCATCTTTTAATCTCCTGTATCGATAGAACTCCATTATCTGATTTTATTTCAAATACTAAAAGGAAAAGAAGATTATCGACGCCACCAGTTGCTAAGATAAACTCTGATCCTTTTAACTTTTTCAAATCGTAACTGTTGATGCCATACTGATGTAATCGTAGCTTTGCAAATTGGTGAGAGATGAGTTGTTGATTCAGGTTCACTGTTTTCAGGAAAATCTCTTACAATTTCATCAACCGTTTCATTCAGACACCAAAAGTTTACAACACTATCGGTGGCCATTGTCAGAGCAATTACATTTTCCTTATAATTGAACAGGTGTGTCTTTATGATGCATCGATTATGATATGATATGGCAGTTCGAAGAAGTATCATGTATGTTATAATATTGTAAGAGAAAATCCTGTGAACAAAATATTGATCATAAATACAAAAAAAATTCATTCAATTATTAATTGTACAAATTTGTCACATAAGAGTTCAATTCAAATTGAAATTGACTTCAGAAATTTGATTACATCGAAGCTGGTGTGGTTTTTCATTAGTTACTAACTTCACCTTAAAAATCAATCAGAGCAAGCCACAAGAAGCAAGGCCATATCTGGATTTGCTTCTATCCTGTGTGCATTTATGTTCATGTAACGTGTCTCAGGTTCATCAGAATGAGATTGTTGAATGCTTTGCTGCAAAGATCTTCTTTGTTGTTGAAAAATTCAATTCTACAATGGTGATATTTTGTCCACCAAAAACAGCCAAGTAATTACCTGGACCCTTTATTATACCGTGAATTTTATCCGGGTAACATACGTCTAGCTTAGATACCAAATTGTTTTTTTTTTTGATTTTTTGTACGTGCGTAGAGAATAGCCAATCCCTGAAATTGCGAAACAGATTTTATCGGAAAAGAAATATAACAACGCTGAAATAAGATAGTAATAAGAACGAGCTTAGGATAATAACGCATTCTTTATAAGTTCTGTTAAAATAATATTCAAATCTCAAAGGTTACGCGAGTATTGCTAAAAATGAATAAATAAAAATGCGTTGTAAACTAACCTACAAAAACATAATCACCGAAGCTAAGCACAGCTAGGACATCGGTGCTTAATAGTTCTGACATTACACTAATCTAATAAAAATTCTTTTACTTATTTAGATTAAAAATAATATATCTTGCAGATAAAACGGAGATGCGTAGATTCTAAATGAAAACCTGAAGAGTTGCCGGAATCGGACGACCGATCGGTGGTTCTTATTTTTTTTTTTACAAGTTAGCCTTATTATATGCAACTCGCAGTCCTTTCTTGTAGTTCTTACTTGGCTGCATATTATAAGGCGTATTGGACAATTTTTCGTTTGTCCGAAATTTGTGATTAAATTTCAACCATGTTTCTCCTCTCGAATAGCTATAACTATGGGAAGAATGTACAGTTACATAATTCGGGGAATTCCCGAATAAATGGATTTGCTATCTGTGTGCTCAATCATCGGACGTAAGTGCGTGCAATTATCTTTGTCGAATACAGTTGACATTGGAACTCCATTGACGGATGACAAGATACATTTGTGAACTCAGTGACTGTATACATGATACAGTAAACCTGAAAACGGAATATCGCATCAATATTGAAAGCAGTTTGTAGCATATTGAAAAGTAGGTTATCATCGTATTGTTCAATGCATAAAACTATTCGTCACTCTTAAAGGTAATTATTAATTGATAAAAATGATACATATAATATGTTTCCAGATTTTTCGTGCTCGGAGATATCTGAAAATTTGATAGAAATGAAGCAGGAGCTAAACCATTGATAAAGAAAAAGGTTCTGTAAATTCTTACGTTACTTTGTGTATAACAAGGTAATGCGGGTTTGCGAAACAATTGAAATATGGGTGGCTTCAACTCAACACCAGACAGAACCGCTACTCAGTCTGCGTACAGAAGAGAAATTGATTACGACGACTATTATAGGACCCATTTTACACGTCGAACTAACGTCACCGCTACTCAGTCCTCGTTCAGAAGAGAAATTGATTACGATGACTATTATTGGACCGATTCTACACGTCGAACTAACGTCACCGCTACTCAGTCTTCGTCAATAAAACAAATTGATTTTGCTGACGATTTTGACGACGATTCTGACAACGATTTTGACGACTTTTATAGGACCATCTCTACACCTCGAACTAACGTTACCGCTACTCAGTCTTCGTCGATAAAACAAATTGATTTTAAAGGCTATCATAGGACCGATTCTTCATGTCCAATTAACGTTACCGCTACTCAGTCTTTGTCGATACAACAAATAGATTTGAATAACTATTATAAGAATGATCGTACACGTAAACTTATAAGTTGTCAAATTTGTAGATTAGATATTTCAAGAAAAGATGTTTTCAAGCATACAGTCAGTAAGCGACATAAATACAATAAATTATTCATTGCTGTTTCACAAAATCGTTGTCCCAACGGAGACGTGGATTTTATCGTTCTCGATATTGACAGACTTGCATGCAGATATTGTAATTCTCGTTTAGTTATTAACAGCGACAGCGACGATTTTATTGTTAGCCATATTCAAGATGTTTGGCATACACAAAAAAAACAGGCCTCTTTAAATCAGATTGGTTTTAATGACACGTCAGTTTCTACTGCTGGATATAGTAATAAGCTGCTACAGCCATTAGATAGTTTTGTAACACATGATATTAAAAATAGAAAGCGAATGAAGAAAAAAGTTCCAAATCTCAAGAAGAAAGCAAGCTCATTGGCAAAATTAGAAGAGAAGTTGAAAGAGCAAAGAGTTGTAAATAATGTTGGTCAAAACACTGACCAACAATATTCATCGATTTCTGGTAATTATCAAAAGATGTGGGGAATAGAATTACCAAAATGTATTACCATTGGAGAAGGGGATAGTTACATATGCACTATTTGTTGCATAGAAATGCCACCGGATATCATGGATTTAGGTATTCATATCAATGGTAGTGAACACGTAAGGAAAATGATAAGTAAATCTTTGGAGCCAAAAGCAATCGATGTGGCTAAGGTCTTGGGGGGTTTCAGGATAGAAGAAACCGTAATAGATTTTAAAGCCACTAATAAAATTGTTAAAAACAATATTTCACAAAGTTCTACAGTTTACCAAGATGAAATAGACCAATTTGAAAAAGAATTGGAAGATTGTATAAGCTTAGGGCAAGACAGTACTGTCAAATGTACAGTTTGTGGCACAGAGATCCCGCACACTTCCAAAAACATAAATGACCATCTGACTGGTAAAAAACACCAGAAGAAAATTTTAAAACTTATAGAATCCAAGAAACAGAAATTAAAATTAGAATATGCGAAGAAGTTAGTATCAGCACCCGTAGATGTTAAAGGCACTGGTAAAATTTCTGAATACAATATTCCACAAAGTTCTGCAGTTAGCCAAGATGAAATAGCTCAATTTAAAAAAGAATTCAAAGATTGTATTAGCTTAGGGCAAAACTGTAATGCCAAATCTACAGTTTGTGGCACAGAGATCCCGAACACTTCCAAAAACATAAATGAACATCTGAATGGTAAAGAACACGACGAGAAGATTGTAAAACTTATAGAATCCAAGAAACAGAAATTAGAATCAGAAGATGTGAACAAGTTAATACTAGCACCTGTTCGCATCGTGATAAATGGCACGTATAAGTGCACAATTTGCAATGTGTGGGTGCCAAACCATGTAAAAAATATAAAAGCACACGAAGACGGTATCAAACATGTACACATGAAGCTACGACGACAATGCTGAGTCTCTAATCTTATATTATTATCTTATAGACTACGATTATATTAGAAGTAGTAGTGATGAAGAGAACACCCAATAAGGGTTTCAAAGATTATTCGAGTACGAGGACTGAGAGCAGCTATGTTCCAACATTATGACATTATTAACTTACATTTTAGGATAATTTTTAGGGAATGTTAATACCGAATGACACAGTCTATCAAAGACAAAGTGATGTATACATTTTTGAGTAAGAAAATATTTGTATAAAATTTAATAATATGGGAATAAAGAATAGTGGTATACGCTGTATGAGATTTTATCATTCATAAGATATCCAAAATTAAAACCCTCTCTCGCCTAATATAATTCCATATTTTTTAATACGTTTATAGAGTATACATATAATTATGAATATCCAATGAACTAGATCTCTGGATGGAACGAGTATACTTGATATGCGATATTCATCAACTCAATATATGTAAATTAAAGATATGAAAAAGGTATTTGAAAGAACATAGTAGTTTCCATAGAGTGAGTGTATGTTTATTTACTGAAAATCCTATGGCAAAGTTATAATAAGATTGGAAAACATTATTTGTTACAAGGATAAACTAAATAGTCACTTAAATAAAAGTAGAAAGAAATATAGCTTCGAATCTCATATCGAATAATACTTAACTAGATCATACTCTTCTTAAAGAAATACTTTCTTTATCTTTATAGTTTTGTCTTTCTCAAAGCTGAGTTCTGAATCAATATCTGCAATAAATTTGTATACGCAACATTTACATTTGATAGTAAAGATAAAAGAAAGACAAATATTACAGATTATCTTAGAAGCATATTTCTGGCAGCCTTTGGACTATTTTATAACGAAATTTAGTATTAGTAAACATTTTCATAGTAACGAATACAATACAGCTAGCCAGAGACATAGTTTGAAGATTACATTATACCATGGTCGAAGATGTCAGTGATGTAAAAGTAGAAAAAATATTGTCATTTTGCAGTTACCAGCATTACAATTCTGACACATACTTAGTTTTATGCTCTGTCTCAATGTAAACTATTGTAACTGGATACATAAAACACGAACATATCTAGTCTACTTTATTGAATCTTCTAAAAAATTTGTCTAGTCTTCATAAGGCTTCCAGACACAACAATATGATTCTATTCTGTGTCGTACCAAATTCTTAAGAGCACAAAGTTCGCATGGAAGTGATCCATTAATTAATAATGATCATAAACACTTTGTACGCTTAAAATTTCGCCCCTTATTCTTTTTTTATACCAGCTCCATATTATAGAATGTGTAACATAGGTATTAACTACTAAAGAAATAACATTTGAATATAATATGATTATCAAAAGAGTCAAATATTTATCACAGATAAACTATTTGATCATAGTATAAATATTAGTTTCTGGTTATTACAATTCTATAGTATTATTTACTTACAAGCAACTCTTGAGCTTCAGACTACTACATAAAAAACACTAATAATAAGATCTCTGTGTGAACTTGATATTATTGGCTTTGACTGGACCATCGTATATTATAAGATACCGTCGTGATACCCTACGTATATTAATTTGCAAAGAGACACCTTACTGAAAATGTTTCCAAGCTATTGCCAGAGTATATAATCGTGAATTATTTTTTATCACTGAGATCAGAATGATGATTTTATCATACAAGATAGGTATTAAGTTTTGGCTTAGGTAACGATTATTTAGTTATAATCTAACAAAAATTTGAATCAAAAAAAGGTTTTTAACAATATCAACTCTTGGAGTAATAATTTCCGATGATTTTTTAACTGGGATTCATTCATACGGATGATATTGACGAATACCTTAGCTTATGGTGAAAAATTCCAATAGAGTAAGTGGCAGTTAATTTTGCATAAAAATGATGTCAATTTAGATGAAAAAAAAACCTCCACAGTCTCGCATAGAAATGTATACTAACAATGAAAGTTAAGGTTCAAATAACTACTTGGTAACATTGGAATTTTGAGGTCCATTTGGCGAGCTTGGCAAAGATGTTGGAGTCGGAGAATATTGTACGTAATGTGGTACAGGCATAGTTGTTGTTTGCCCTGGCACCGCGTACCAATTCTCTGGAGTATTTTGCGGAGAAATAGTGGGATACACACCCGGTGGATACATATATTGGGGATAGAGAGGATATGGTTGTCCGTAGTTCTCACTACCTTGGTAGATATTTGGTGGGTAATGATTCACACTATTTCCATCTGTTATATCTGAGTGCGGAATGTAAGGAAGAGAATAACTCTGATTCGATGGATAATAGGGATTTTGAAAGGTGGATTCTGTGTCCGTTGAATAATATGGAACAGCGGCGTACATAGGTGGCTGTGAAAAAGGGACTTGGCCTACAGGGTTTTGATATACAGGATTATTCCCGGCATTAGCACCAAGATTATGCACCGGTGTATGCTGTCCTTCAGAACTATGTGGGTTCTGAGCCACAACGTTCTTTGAAGCTTGTACATCGATGTTGCCAAAATTTTGCTGATGCTGAAACGTCTGCTGCTGTTGCTGTTGCTGGTGGTGGTGGTGCTGTTGTTGTTGTTGCTGCTGCTGTTGTTGTTGTTGTTGTTGTTGTTGTTGCTGCTGCTGTTGTTGCTGCTGCTGCTGTTGTTGCTGCTGCTGCTGCTGTTGTTGCTGCTGTTGTTGCCGGGAATTACGATATCGACCTATAAAATTCAATGTAAATTCGTTAACTCGGGAAATTAGTTATGTTAGGGGATTCTGCAGAAGATTCCGATGCTAGATATGTGGCTGTAAATTAGAACAACCCGAAAAAATAGTTTAATTTGAACAAACCATCGAAACTTTTCTTGAATCGTGGGGCTAGGCTGTTTCTGTTTGGACGTTGAACGTCTTTATTGGGAATCGACGGCTCCTTTATCCTTTCAGTGTTTGGGCTGTACAGAGGTGACTGTTGCGCTGATACATTCTGCGATGAATTCTTATTCTCTGGTATATTTTGCGGATCATTTCTAGTCATTGGTTTTTGAGAACCATGATTGTTTGGATTGATAGTTCTACCATGGCTTTTTCCATTATTCGGTGAGAAATCACGATTCGAGCTAGTTTGTTCTCCTTGCTGGTGTGAGATTACAACCTTTTGCTGAAGTTGCTGAGTGATTTGGGGTATTTCGTCGTTCAATGGCAAAACCTCGTTGACTGAAACAGTAGAGAATTTAATCAAACTTTAAAAATTACTATTTCTAGATTGATATTTTATTCGCTAAGGTCTGGAATAGACCAGTTATTAATTTATAACTCTATAACAGTGATTTAATATACCTGCCAAGTTGTTTGCCGTTGAATTATTATATTGACTTTGCGCATGGTTGCCTGGTGAAATATAACATGTACCGAATGACATTGCTTGACCTGATCCACAACCCATCCAACTGCAGTTTGCCCGAAAATACTGTAAAATATAAATATTGTTATAATTTTTCTAAAAATTTGAAACAGATAAGTTCCTTGAAAATATCACTGTTATGAAAAATGAAGACCTTGACACCGAAATGCTACTATAAACATTTGGTGTAAAAGATTGTCATGCGAAATAAAACTTACTTCCACTCCCAAGTTATAGAAGAACCTCAGAGTAGCCAGATCTGTAATTAAATGAATAATTTTTATGACTTAAATCTGATTCAAAGATATGAAATGAAGGCCATATCACCAAAAATCTTTAATGCAGATGTATTAGGCCATAAATTGTATCATACATACAAGATAAATGGCATCTTGACTAATAATAAGCTGGATTATAATTTAGTTATCAGATAATTCATATTCTTTGTTATATCTGGTTTTGTTACCTGATAATGGTAAATCACTGTAGTTTGCTTCAACACTTTTTGGGACAGCAGTGTTAACAGACTGCAGTACTTGATTACCCTGACTAACGGGTTGTAAGGAATCCATTGAGGATGAAGGATACGACGTGCCATTGCTGATGAAAAACTGGGGTGAAGGCACAATGTTACAATCCGATGTCGGATAGTAAACGCTTCCATTTCCTGCAAGATACTGTGCAACACCTGTAACAATGTTTAAAAATGTTATCAATGTGATCAATGTAAGATCCAACAAATCCTTTTTATACATATATTAGGGGATAATTTTTGTAGAACATGATCTTTTATCATTCTACAGCAAATAATGTAAAAGGACCAACCAGTTTGAGCTGGATAATAGATTTCGTTCTGTGCATTGCGGTTGTAGTCTTGAGAAGGCTGAGATACTATTTCCGGTGTAACGGTTGATGTGGGAGTAGTCGGAGGTGGTTTATCCGCAACATCACTGGCTGGTTTGACCTTATCACCAGTATCAGCAAAGTTAAGCACATCGTTTTCGTCTGGCTTTGATGCTTCGAATGGCAAAGTTTCAGTTGAAATTGGATGAGGATTTTCCAATACAACCGAAACTGGCATAACATCGATAGAGGTCTGAATAAAAAAATGATAGTTCAATGGAAAAAAAGAGAATAACATTAATGCTTGAATAAAGAAAATCAAATAAATTCATTTCTTACATTGACTGCATAGCCTTGATACGCGGTAAGTCTGTCCATTGTGTACGTTTTGTACGATACAGCAGATTCATCGCTGTGCCTATTCAAACAAAATTAGTTATTACATAAATAATGTAACTTACTTTCGATGAAATACAGCAAATAGACAATAGGAAGGAAAAGATAACACATTTTACGGGTCCAGGGGTATGTAGTGACAATTAATGCAACATGGATCACACAAATGAAAAGATATAAGTGATGGAAAATTACAACTTATCAAAAAATGTAATTTAAAAATATAAATACTCAAAGAAAATTGGTACAGTGGATACAGAAGCGTTAGTATAAAGCTGGCTGATGCAGATTTATGAACAATTTGTACGTTTTTGACTTACTAACGCTGATACCTTGCGACGAATTTTTACCAGAGAATAATTTTTTTATTGTATCTCCCATTCCCTGACCATCTTAACAAGTTTAACGATACAGAATCATTTATTTACCCAGATTCATTGTCCCATTGGTTAATATCTTGGCTATGAATTTTGTTGTTATTTTTATCAATATCGGTGGACGTCAAAGAGTTCAAGTTTATTGCCAGATCCTTTATTTTTCGGGAATTTCCATACCAATTAGACTTCTTCCACCTCTGATCTATTCAAAGAATAATAATAAATACGAGGTTCAAAATATGTACCACATTAATTTCAGAGATCCACAAAATTCGACTAAGTTCAAAAAAAAAAAAAAAAATAGAAAGCCTCGAAAGAAATGAGCTGCTAACACGAAGGAAGATGATTATATTAATTCATCGGAGAATATTTGAAATATACTCACTGCCAGAATCGAAAATGGCATTTTTTTTATGATTGATAAGAGGCCAAGTTGTTTGTTTATTTTTCTTTTGACCAATTGGTTTCAAGGAAGAATATGGTACAGTTTTCATCTCGCCAAGTTCTTCGATAAAAACGACAACCGGGCCTTCATTTTTGCTCATTTCTTGTATATGCCCGCTGTAAACCAAGGGATCTTTTTTTCCACATTTCTTAGGACTCTTCGGCTCATTTCCATTGTTATCTTTGAAATGTTTTTCTCCATTATTCATCGGACGAGTGGAATTATTGTTGGCATTGTCAAGTTCATCCTCCTTAGTATCCATTTGAACCCAACATTTACCACCAACTTGAAGATCCGAACTATTATATCTCATCCAACCTGCGTTTCTAATCTCTAAACATAAAAACAAAATTCAACATTTTCAAATGCTTAAAATTTCAGTTTCAAGAGATTTTTTGTTCGAATATCGACTCCATCATTTCTAACTCCTTCGTCATCAATAACTAAGCGAGGCTTGTAACATCATTCTTGTATAGTCGCATCTGTACCTCGTCTTATCTCGTGCCATATATCGAAATCGGTATTGCGATATATGTTGGGATCCAGTGCCTTAGCGATTCTGTATGGAAAAGGTGTAATGCTTTTAACACCAATCTGAGGCTCCTCGCTTTCCTCTCCATTTTTGTCCATTTTGTTAAACAGTTCCACCGTAAGTTGGCTAACGAGAAAAAGGCTTTTATTCATTATCCGTTGAAAATATCATCAGTTGAAAATAGCCACGGATTATCAGACCGACAAAAAACTTACTCTCTGATATCTAAATTCTCTTTCAGGAAGAATTTGTCGTGAGAAACATTGTTAGACGATCTATCATGGAGCATTTTAAATACCGTGTTATCGACGTCAGACATTCCAAAAACATCTTTGTAAAGTGTTTGATACACTATAGCTGAAAGAAAATATAATAATCCCTGTTAACTATGGGATTAAAATGAAATTATTGACTTTTACTGAAAGATATTCTTCCCGATATGAAATATCCTCCTCTTTTCAAAATTAAAGCTAATACTATCACAGGCATGGCATTACATTGACAAAATGCTGCTGTAGATATGAACTCTCTTTCATATACAGTTTCGTACTGTTTAGGTGCTATAAAGCAGAGGTAAATGAACTTCTCAAATCCGTTACTAGTAGCTAATTGGCGAGTTAGCTTTTGTCCGTTAAACATAACGATATCTCTCTGATAAAGCAGCGACATTGCTTTGACCTCAAGCAAACCTCCCCATTCAGTGAAATAGGACATTTGTTCCAAGTAGCTATCGAACGGGATACTGATGCTCTAGATTAAAATAAACAACAAAATTGATTTGTTTTATTAATTTGATTCAACAATCTCTTTGATTTTTCATTTTCTAGAAAGATACGCTGATAATACCTCTTCGAAGAGATCCTTGTTGTCTCTCATGTACTCGACACATTCTTGTCTTACTTTAAGATGAAAATGCTGCGTTAAATAGACTTGTTCGCTTACGGCTCTGAACAAACAAGTCGGATCTCTCGGCGCATGTTTTCGAAAGTAGCCTTCGTTGTGTAGCCACTCGTCTACAGGTTCTGGTATTCTTTTGCACGGTTTTCGCGTTGACATATCCATGAGTGCTTTTAAGTTGTAGAAAAGCTATGATGGACTGATTTTTTAAAATTTCGATTCAATTTTAGATCAACGAGAAGTTTATTTGCTATTGACGTTAATTTTAATGCTATAAGAGATAAACTCGATTCGATTGCTTCTGTTTCTTGAAAATGTACAATTTTTGACAACCTATGAGTCGTATTTAAAGTCTAATAATATTTTGGCGAATATTTACGGCACGTGTCAATGTGAATTCGACAAAGTGAAAAAATTAAAACCACGTGGATACAGCCATGAGATTTGTGCTATTCTACTTATTTAATGACAGAATTATAATGAGGTGATATTCTTCTTACCTGATAGAATGGATTTTCGATTGAAACAATAGATTCTTTCGAGTATACGTTGGGATATAATAGGTAAGTATACGCGAAACTTGATTTTGAATATATGTAATTCGTTGTTGTTGAATAACGTCAACACTTCTTCGATAGAGTGGCTTAGTTTTTTTCTTAGTAAGTAAACTACACCAAACTGTAACGACGAGTGACACGCGAGTCAAGCGATACTTATACTTATGTTGATCACACCGATTCACCGGCCGTGCGAAATTAGACGAATACACAAATGTTTTGTTTTCATACCTACGTAGATTGTCGTCTGTTTGACCTTTAAGGCGTTATGAAAACGGCATAGAGAGCGAGAATAGTTAGGCGAAAATTGTATACCTATTGAGATAATATTATATATACGATACGATGATAATAACGATGATTATTTGAAAGAAAATTTTCAGATATTACGATAAAATAAATGAAAATATCGATAGGTTGAATTGTATGAAATAATAATAAGATCGAAGTTTTTGATTTGATAAAAATTAATGAAAATTTTTCTTTTTTTTTTATATTGTTATTTCAACAAACTTCCGGGAATTTTGAATAAATATCGTAATATTTTTATCTATTCCAAAGTCAGCTGCGATATTCCATCACCGTATTTGGGGAATAAAATTTCTTTTTTTTTTTTTTTTTTTTTTTGAGACAGTTAATTCCACCTGTTGGTATATTTAGCAAACAATCATCAAGTCTCTATAATTCTAATATATGACATGATGTTGACGATAAATTTAATACTACTTTCTGACGCAATAATAACCCGAATTATGAATGAAATTGATCATATGTGGCAAGAAAATAGAAATACACAACTTGATAACTAGAATAATAAATATCTAGGAAATAATTATCTAGGAGAAATTCAAAGTAGAATAAAGTAAAATTTTTGCTTTAGCATTATGTTTAAATGATGAAAAGAATATTGTGTAATATTTAGAAGAGTAGAGCCTGGAATGAATATAATATGTATATCGTATTATATTTATATTATGTATATATATATATATATATATGTGAAATAAATGAGAATGTAACAAATATTTATACAAATTATTTTTTTATTTATTGTAATAATTTTATTGGTATGACAATGCAACATGTACATGAATATTAAAAAGTACAATAGCCCGTTATATAAAATATGATCTTTACACAAATATACTGACCAGTACCTCTGCAAACAAAAAAAAAAAAACAAAAAAAAAAAAGTTGCAATATAACACATGCAACACCGACAATAATTTTACTGCTTCATATAAACCATAAATATTTGCGTATTGAGCAGCGCGGTTGAAAATATATAATCCCTCTACAAAATTTCAAGCTGTATAAAGCATTATTACTGCACATTATCTGATTTATGAGATCTAATAGTTTTATACCAGTTCGCTACTAAAGGCTGGTAGTATATATGAAAACATTCTCAGCTACATAATATGTATATTTATTACAATATATCGCTTTAAAAATAATCAGAATCAATTTTTCACGATTATATCCCATAGACGTAGCTTACATTAGTTTTTTTTTATTTTTTTATTTTTATTTTTGTTTTTTTTTTTCATTTTTTTGAAATTTTATCTCTACGTTAGAGTGTTGAATTGTTAGAGTATTTTTTAATTTTTTTTTTTCTTTTTAATAATTTTTTTTTTTTTTTTTTTTTTCTTTTCTTTTTTTGGCAAACACATATGTCTAAGGATATAAAGGTAGCAAAAATTTTTGCAATTATAAATATGAAATATGAGATTATATTATCACGGTATTCATATGATAGTAGGCATATTAATAATAGTTACGAAATGTTAGGTATAGAGAATGAAGAAATGATGGGTGGCTGCATGTTCTTTATGTACTTCCGACGCTGTTCAAGCAGCTACTTTTTCGGCGTCGATCGCTGAAACAACGGATTAATTTTTATTATACTATATGTATAACGATCTGATTGTGAATCTAAAAAATTAAGGACCTATAGTATCGATTGCTTAACTTCCTCGCTTTAAAATGAATAAAAAATAAATCTGCGAATATGCTTTCAGTTCAACATTCCATAATCTGACTATGATCTGAGATTATTTTATCAGTTCAGTTCCTATCTAGTCATTATTTAATCAATTATCAAATTACTATACCTTCTTTGGTGGGCAAAGGATTTTTCTCGAGTGTCTCTGCATGCTTCAATTTTGTCGGGTCAAAGTTTTCAATTCCAGATATCAGCTGCTGCTTTCCCTTTTCCTCCTGAATGGCTGTATAATGATAAATACATTTCTTATTAATAACTGAGCTTTACATATTTACCATTTCGTTACATGATCGAATAAAAATTCATCGTTTTTTTTTATCCACCTGTTATCATACTACTAGATAAAAGTTCATATTAAATATTGTACAAGTATTTACATATGGCAAATATATTTGTTTTTTATTTTCTTTAAAAAGCAGTGATTAAAATCATTAATAGATCCACACTGTGCTTGTAAGCTATACAAAAAATGCTGATAAAAAACAAAGACTAATTTAATCAATAAACATGCATCTGCGTTCAAATAAAATCATGCAAAGATAAAATCGTCAAAGATTCCATTGTTCGTTTTTATCATGTTCTGCCAGTTGGTGTTTCGATCTTGTAACATGAGATTGTTGCCTGAGAGATATTCATCTCAAGTGATTTTAGACATGATAGAAACAAAATAATTTCATTGGCAAAGCATAAACCTACCTTGAGGGTCAGGTAAAAGGTTCTTTTCGAGGGTCTTGGCATGTCGCATGGCTGCTTTGTTGAAGCTTTCCACACCATTAAGTAAATTCTGATGTTGCTTCTCAGCTTTTACAGCTATAATTATTTAAATAAAGACAAATTTTCATGCTCATGCCAACAACGCATATTCAAAATCTGTTATTTTACAAGATATACAAATATAGAATTTAGAAGGAACAGTTAAGACTGCCTCTGATCGTAGCTCTGCCTTGTAGTACTTCCATCTCTCGTATATTAATTAAACGTAAGCAAGATCACTCAATTCAAAAGCATATGCATATAAGTATAATACAATCAAGAAAACATTTTCTATGCGAGAGAATAAAATAAAAAATGATACAACAGAAAAAATACTGCAAAAAGCTGTATTATAATTTTGAATGCCATTCAATTCTAGCTAATATCACAATGCTTGGATAACTTTTGGAAAATATATAATAAAAAATTTCGTATAATACACAGAAGCAAAAATGTTAAATGATCAATGAAATATAGCGACGTACCATCTTTGTCCGGAAGGAGACATTTCTCTTGGGTTTCCGTGTGCTTTAGTACGGTCGGGTCGAATGCTTCAATTCCAGCAATCAAGGTCTGTTGTGTCTTCTCTGCGGCTACATCTGTGATTGAAAACACGTTAGATATCAGTGATTTTTCTTACATTATAATCGATTATAAATCAGTGCCACAGATGTTATGCAATTTTTTCAAAGAAAACATTACGCCATAGCTCAGCAGTCCTTAACTATCTAGTTAGGGTGATTAGAATTTTACGAAGCGACATTTTCAGCACTGAAAATCTTCACACTGAAATAATTATGATTAACATCGCAGAATGAATCGAATTTATAAATATATTCAGGTAATAGTACATATCCAGTTTATGTACACCTAATGCTTGAAAGAAAACAGTCATAATAACACAAATGAATCAACGAAAAATCCAACACGCTTCTTTAGTTGTTAATGAAAGTTTTCACATGAACTCAAACGTGCATAAAATTTATTAGGTTTGTCATAAAAACAATCTCAATTGTTTTGCAAATGAGAAGAATGGTCCGGGGTTTTAGTTAGGATTGTGAATGGGATTGATCAAGGATCTTTGGATGAGGATTGGTACCTTGGGCATTAGGCAAGACAATCTTCTCTACGGTGTCGATATGCTTCAAACGATCAGGCTTAAAGTTCTCCAATCCGTGGATAAGCTCGCAGTGCTGTCTCTCCTGTCTCACGTCTGTGTTACCATTTTATTTATTACAATATTGCTTATGGATAATCCATTTATGATTGATCGGAAATTGGAATCAGATATTTATAAACGATGAGAGTAATATCCGCGAGAAAAGAATGTTTCTTTTAATAAATTGAAATAAATCCTTCAATTTTAGGTGAGTAAAACTGATCTGCTATTATAATAACAGATCATATGTTATTACGAACGAACGTACCTTCAGCCGAGGGCAGAACGTTCTTTTCAGCAGTCGCAGCTTTCTTCATACATCCATGGTTGAAGCCCTCCAATTCACTTTTCAGATCTAATGCTACCTTGGGAAGGTCCTTGAGGGATGGGCTCACGGGGTCTGACATTCTGCTTTTTACTGATAGATCTGTAAAGAAAAAATAAAAGATTGATCAGTTTTCATGGATCTTTCAGTCCAAAACTGCAATAACTAAGACAGGATATTGCACACTTGGCAATCGTAGGAGGACTGCGTAGTATTCTAGTTATCATTGCTTATTAAATATGTAAGATTGATTAATTTAACAAATTATATGAGTAGCTACTCATACTGTCGTGAAATGGGATCGAACACAGGCATTCATACAGGGTGATGAAGTTTTATTAGATATGAGCAGAGTTTCATCAGATACCATTACACAAACGTTTGTGGTTTTAAGAGAACAGTTTAATCAATCACCGAGACCCGGAATTTGAAAAAATGTAAATTTAAAATGTCACAAGGTGAAATTTGAGCGACAGTATCATACGAAGACAAGGCCTACTGCGTTACTTGAAAATAGAACAAAACTTGTATGGCAACGTAACTTTGAAACAAATAAAAATCATATTATTCTATCTTGGATCTTTGCTTATGCTACATCATGGACCACTCTCTTAGCTGTAAATCAGATAGGACAAGAATTTAAGTGAATAATTATGAATAAATGCTGAAAGTAAAATCATAAAAAACTATACGACCTGCCTATAGACCGTACAGTTAAAACTCAAAAAAAAGAAAAATATAGAATCTGAAGAGTAGAACAACAATGATATACATTGCAAAAAAGAGACTGTTGACTCTACAAATTCCTACAGACATCCTAAACCGGTACTACGCAGCACGATCATCATCGTTTACTAACGGATGACAAAATGCTGTGATAATGTATTTATATTTTTAGCTATAAATCAAAAATCTAGAATCTGCCAAAAGAGAGAAATAAATATACAGACTGGCCCAATAAAATGCCCTCAAACTCCACTATTTTTGACAAAGAAATAAATAAAATATTTTTCTTTTCTTTCAAGTAGTTGAATTCAGCTCCTTGTCCTTCTGAAATTTTTCGGTGCGATTGTAAAATGAGAGATATATATTCATCTCTTGAATAATAATTATTTGAATTAAGTATTTTTTATTTTCAAAAAGTACTTTGATTATTTAAATCCCTTCGAAAAGGCTATAAAATTTTTATCTCCACGTGTAGTACCTACATACTGTTCAATTATATTTCACCGTATATAACAAATCGAATAACATAAATAAAAGTTGACGACCTTGGGCGTTCGGAGCACGGTAGCGTGGGTGAACAGGCAATGGGTCCCACGAAGGGGTCTACGACCTTATACCATTCGGTGAATCTTTTTTTTTTTTTTCATTTTATCTGTATGTGTATATATATACCTACATCGTATGTATAAAGGTGTACAGATAAACATGGTAACGATGCACTAAAAAAAAAAAAACGTTCTCCTCGTTCTAGTTACATTTTTCTGTATTAATTATGTGGTATATTATATTATGCGTATATTACACCTCGACTAACATATGATTATATACGAAATACGGTATTTTTAAATAAAATAACAAAAAGTCTCGAGTGGCTGGTATCTTCGTGTTTGAGATAGGCGGATAGAGCGAAATATTCGCTTACGTTGTATCCGCAATTTTCATAACAAAAAAAAATTCACATCGAATGCATATAGTATAATATAACATTAGAGGAATATCTACCTAACACCCGCGCGCTCATATTCTGCGTGAAATTTTTTTACTTTATTTCTATAATTTGCGTCGATTCTGCAAGTTCTCACATTTATTTTAACCAGAGGAGGGCGTATTACAAGTATAGGTATTCATTTTCCAGTATAGAATAGAAATTCATTTCCTCGTCTGCAATTAGCTGTATAGATATCGGGAGACTATCGCGCCTTCCTGATAAATGATAATCTGCATTTCCCGTATTTTTATTTTTAATCACTAGATATTCCATCTACTATTTTTTTTTTTAAAGCGTATCGGTAAATTTTTTTTAGCGAATAATACTCGATGTCTGCAGCAAAGATACAAGTCTACTCCGTCCAGATCAAAAAACCAGTTTCAGTTTCTCCTCGTTTCCCATATACGTTCGCAGACAGTTTTCACACGCTTTTTCTTCTCGCGGGGTTTCTTCTAGCTAAACACTTTCCAGTAATTCTTATCCGGAATTCCTTCCAATGGCGAGAAAAATTTTCAAACATTCTCGTTTCCATTTTTCGCGTTATCATGAAACCCAGACGAATTTTATTTTTTTTATAAATTTTTTTATTTTATTCATTCGACTACACCTCCCAAACGATACAGAACAAGACTCACATGCATCAGTAAACAATTATATGCCAATGGCAAAATCAAATTTCCGACTGACCGGATGCGAGCAATCTAGTTCCGACCGTTCGTTATCGGTTTTTACAATACACAGCATCGAACGGAAGTTAAATCCGCCGCTTCCTGCGTGTGTCGAAAAAAATCCTCATATATACTCGCAATCGGTTCTCTAGTCAAGCGGGGATCAGAACGATGCATGATATGCAAGAGAGTTGAAGACGACACTGGAACCACTCCTGGTTTTTAAATACTTTAATACGTGATCAGCAATATGTACAGAGAATGCTGTCTGCATCTCAATGTGCAGTCTCATACGTTCATATATAACTCCTAAACTTTAGAGTAAATCGTCTATTATATACCTACCAAATGCAATTTGTATTTCAGTTAATATTAATTAATAATAATATAGCTTGCATTACGTCAATACGAATTTACTCATATCGTATATATACAAGGTATAACGTATTTGAGTCAATCTACTTAAGCCGGATAAAAAGGATTAAAACACGTTTAAACGGAAGTGAAAAAAGGCAGGTCAGGCATCCGGAAAAAAAGGTCAGAGCGAAAGGACTTGCATTGCGAAGAGTTCATTGACCGAGAGAAGCTTTAGCTATATAAATACATACTATATTATATTAGAGAAGAAAGGTCGAAGAATTCTGTATGCATGAATATCGATCTAAGTATATACTATTGAAGACAAATTTATTCTTTAGTTATGGTTGGATGTATTGCTGCTTCTCATTGATCGGGTATTAGTTAGATCGCTTGCACGGCTCAAACCGACCTTATCGGGGTTTGTTAGACACAAGTTATGTTCCGTATCGTCGCGTCGTTCGAGACAACGAAGATACGATATACACTTGCGGTCTGCTTAAGCTCAACATTGGAAGAAGAAAGAAGACCGAAAAGGTGAAGCAGGGGTCTGCATTCCACGTGGGTGAAGTCACTCTCGATGCAGAACCGATCTGCGTGTATGCAATGTACTGTATATCTACAATAAACCGAGCTACATATATATACACGTAACATATAAATCAGCCTCGATGAATATGTAATATATGGAATTATGTAGTAGGTAGTTAGCAACTGATTACTCGTTCTATCAATAAACACGTGTTTTCTCTTTTATATACCGATTGTGAAGACACTCCCTGCAAGATGTAAATACTTCATATTATTATACGTATCGAAGATACCTATAATAAATCCCGCGTTACACAAATTCTTGCGTAAAATTTCATTTTATTTAGTGAATTTATTTTAGCCAAAAGTAGAACGCTGCAGGCCATCATATATATGGATACTTCTTTTTGTATACAAGTTTCCGGTTATTCACCTGCTGTTCTCGCGTAAAGTCCGAAAGTTTTATACATTTAGATCATATCGACATGACTTATGTCATATACTTGTCCGCAAGCTATTAAACATATTTCTTTTACAAACTGATTATATAGATCATGGCATTAGTGAGTCACTTTTTTTAAATAAGGTAATTTTCATCCAGCATGGATTTATTGGTCTTAAATATTCTAAAAAAAAAAAAAAAAATAAATAAACTATGTAACAGTGATTCATATTTCTTAACCGGATCAGGTTATCGCTTCAGGTTGTTTATCGTGGGTCGCTGAAGACCCGAGAACACGTAATTTGCAATGAAAAAAATCTGATAAAATTCCTGTACATTCTTGAATATTTTGACTTTAAGGGCACACCATGAAGATTGCAAAAAAATTTGAACAAATATTTTATTTTTCGTCATAAACACGTCACCCACCTCCCAAAAATGCAGGCATTGACTAAAAAGCTTATAACTTTTGAATAAATTGAGATATTTGAAAAATTCAAATTGCATAGGTAACAAAAATCACGGACTCGATGGAAACAAAAGAAATTCTTAATTTCGTGGTGCCAAGTAGTGCATTTTCTGAAATTGCAAATTTCAAGGTTCAAGAAATAATTCAATACATATTTTTATGTTTATACATGTTTTATATTTATTAAAAATTTATCAAAAACGTTACAGAAGATAGAAAATATATGTCCATGCCTTAAATCTATAACATTTTATCACCATAAACAATTTTCGCAGGAGGAAAGTCTGTGCTCATCGCAAATCGGCGACTTACATTTGACGCAACAAATTATGGTTTTCCTGTCTTTTTTATGTTCGCACACAGAGCATCGCTTTCTTTTTTCAAGTCTGCAATTCAAATCAACGCATTCTTTTGGAACGTTGACGACAGATTTGACGCTTTTTGAAAGATTTTGCGGAAGGTTTGATGTATGTGATCTGCTTTTCATGTGAGGTGTAACCAATTCAAGTATCAATTCTTTAAGAAATTCTCGACGATCTTTGACCGGATTTTCGCGTGGCAAATTGTACAGGATGCATGCATTCACACCTGCCTGATCAAGAATTCCCATGAAAAGACGCATGGGCCAACGACGTGTTTTACGAGCGCAAGAAAATGAAGTGCACAAAAAATTAAAAACGTCGGTTCCGGATTTCGTTTCATTATACATCTGTATCATTTCCGGCTTTTCTCTCGATTCTTGAGACACAGATTTGTGGTACGATGACAAACATAAAACAACTTTATTTTTTTTTTTACAATAGGATAACAGAATATTTTTACCATCGTAACCATATCTGGTAGTGCCAGCAGACGCTGTTTGTGTAAATGAAACAGGAATGTGTCTTTTATTTTTTCTAACCGTTCCGAGCATGGTCAAATTGTATTCGTCTTTCATTTTGTTGAAAATGTCGATAGATGTGAACCACTTGTCTGTTGTTATATGTCTGTTGGTACCATGAATTGGCAGACTCAAATTTCTCACGTAATAATCAGGTATAGACTCTCCGCGTTCAGTACAGACTTTGCCAATGTACGGTATAGCATTGAAAAGATAAAAAGTTTTAGCATCATTGAGAGTTACAATTTTGATTCCGTACTTTGCTGGTTTTGATTTCATGTAAACTCGAGCCGAAAATTTACCTCGAAAACCAAGCAATTGCTTGTCAATTGTTAAAAAATCTGAGGGTCTATAA
Source organism: Tenthredo mesomela (assembly GCA_943736025.1). Classification (NCBI taxonomy): domain Eukaryota; kingdom Metazoa; phylum Arthropoda; class Insecta; order Hymenoptera; family Tenthredinidae; genus Tenthredo; species Tenthredo mesomela. Next base: position 17,788,596 of record OX031016.1, on the reverse strand, counting down.
TTGGTTTGACAATTTTCTATGAAAGTATCCCATAATTTCCGTATCGGTGCTAGAGTGTCAGCTTCTCGACGGATATTCCGAGTATTTTTATCATCGTAACGCAGCCTCGATGATATAAACTTGAAACGCATTTCCGTCATCGTGCTTCTATATAAACAACTGCTGATTTCAGCTGACCACAGTTCTTCGATCGCGACGTCGTTTTGTTTCTGACACCCTGATAAATACAGCAGGCCTATATAAGCTCGAATTTCGATTTTAGTTACATTAGTTGTTTCTGCTGGCGGATATGTACATTCGTCTGACCCACGATAATTCTCAATTTCTTTATTAGTGTACCGGACCAGTATGTCAAGCATTGCATCAGTGAATAGCAAACTCCAAAGATCAAATGGAGTATTACAAGGAGTATCGCCTTTCCTCCCGGGTAGATGACTCACCCTCGGTACTCGAGGATCTGGTAGTTCCGTTGACCACTTGTGTCCATTTTTTCCATAAACAATTTTTCTATTCCTCGACCCTGCATCACTATTCTGTTCTTCATCTTCTTCGTCTTCTTCATCATCTTCTTCATCTATTTCTTCTCGTTCATTACCGCTGTCATCATCTGTATCGGAACAACTGTATTGTGACGATTCTTCGGATTCTTCGTAAACGTAATCGATCTCCACCTCACTTTCTTCGTCCAAATAATTCACTGATGCATTACGTGCAGGACGAAGTATTTTCAATAATTCACTATGTCCACGATGAGTTGACATGCTATAAAAGATGAAAAATCAATGTGTGACTCTAAAAAATTAATATGGGAGAGTGTGGTTGTACCGCTCACCCCTTTTTCTTTATAATTAAGAATTTTTTCACTCGTTTTTTTTTTCCCCCAATTTGGAAGATCCAATGCCAATATCTAATTTCTGTAGAAATTTGATTCCTTTAATCACTTTTAATAGAAAAAATAACATCTCTCTGTTTCGAGGTCCTTATACAAGAGTAGAATTGCTGGATCAGTAAATAAAGTTTTTCGTCATTTCAAAATTATTATTATCACGTCAAACGTCGATTCGCGGTAGTTCCACACCCTCGTCTAATCTTTCGAAAATTGTTCATAAATTTTGATAAAATATCAAAAACTTACCTTCTCACTTCAAACGTTTTCACTGCACAACTGACAACAGTTAAAGTTATCGTGGGTCGCTGGCGACCCGACACGTACTTCACTTGCTCAACACAAAGACCCGTTCGATACTAGGGGATCGTGACTCAGCGCAAGCGAGGGGTCCCAAACGTCCTAAAGTTCTTTTAGAGTGGGGATAGGTATTTCTCTCCCGTACGTCAGGGGTCGGCACAGTCGGGCCCTCAGAGCCAGCCTGGCTCCGTAAATGTAAATTACTACGGCCGTAAGTCCCCTCAGTCTACCTGAAAACGGTCACTTGTCCTTACCGGAAAGTTCGATGGTAGGGGCAGAGTTCAGGAGAAATAAAATGAACTAAGGGTTGTGCGGTCTATTTGGGACGGCAAGAACTGCGCCCGACCGTTCAAGTCTTTTCATACCTGCATACCCCTACCCATGCATGCGAAAATCCAAGAAATTACGTGAAAAAGATTAGTGCCTGCCGGTGAACGGGTTGAGTGGATTCACAACTTTGGCTCTTTGGCCTAATGAGTGTGCGGACCCCTGGCCCTACTTGAATTTTGAGAAATGAGACAAAAACGAAAAATATGGCTTGGGTCTTCAGCGACCCACGATCACCTGATCGGTTTAATAAAGAAAATTGAATGAAAAATTCATACTCGCATGCATAATATATCGAGATACTAGTTGCTGACCAGACATGTGCTTTCCACGTTAAGTTCAGTTTCACGGCCAAGGGCAGGGGCATATGGCGACTCGATATTCATAGACCAGTGTCACGTGGTAAAACTATAAATAGCTTAACCAAGAACCGCTTGGCCTTGTTGAAATAAACTCGGAGATACCCGATCGCATTTCGCTGACTGCATCAAGCAGCAGACAACTATAACAAGAGATGCGTGCGCGAGGTGAACGTATAATACTATACATATACGTCTATAATTATCACGATTTATGAATGAACAAATTAATAATAAGAAAGAGGGAAAAAAAAAAAAAAAAAAAAAAACAGACTCAAAATATGATCAAATTCTACTTTTATATTTCTGTGATGCGAATATTTATATTAGCTGTATGGATCTTCTTTTACATTCACATCGCGTGTGTCAACATTTGTTAAATCTACGAATATGTAATCATCAATCTCAGTCTACATTAACGAGAGCGAAAAAACGATTGTATCGCATTTTGAAAATATATCCTTGTAAAGGTCGCCGGTGATATTTCACAGCTCTTTCTAACAACACAGTGTGAACGTTATCCATTACGGATATATATATACATATACGTATATAATATATATATATATATATATATATATATATATATATATATATATATATATATATATATATATATATATATATATATATATATCTACACAAGATTGGTATATATATTGTAGGTAATATATGTTCTGTATAGCAGGTTTGTAGTAGGGTACAGTTATAAATTACAATATCGTATGGTAATGGTATAATAGCATGGTATTATAGATCGTGTTAGTCAGCACGCAATACGCAATACGTAAGGCGCAAGGCAAGGCTGTTGTCCTTATAAGGACCGAATCATATGCCCGTCTACGGCGTTCCTGATTCGAAAGGTGGCAAATAACGCAATCAGAGTCAAGCGGTCGAAGAAAACACGAAAGGCTTGCTTCGTATATAAACCATGGATTATATTATATTATGCATTGCGCACGGTCGAAAATCATCCTTATCAGGAATTCTACTATAGATATACTTCAGAGAAATTTCGAGAACAAAAATGTTCAACTAAAAAAAATGTACATTCAAATAATCTGTAGAATAAACACATTGGGATATAAAATCTCTGTCATCTTTCGTCCTGATGAGTTATTTAAATCGTGAAAAGTAATTTCAGGTTTTTGAAATTCTGTTTCTTCAAATTTTGTTCAAAATTCTATATTAGAAAATAGAAATCATCGCGTTGTGTTACGTAGAGGTAAAACTGCTTTAGGTACTGTTATAGTACATGGTTGCAGGAGAGGAAAAAGGAAAGAAAAAAAAAAAAAAAAAAAGATAAAATTGTTCTTATAAAACTGATAACGGTTTTATAACAGGAACTATGTACTTTGAAAGGATAAGAAAAAAAAAAAAAAAATTTGTCGAATGTTAGGAATAAAAAACGTAGTACCTATAAATGTACATTTTCCCTTCTTTTAAATACGAGGAATTTCGTCGAAAAATTGAGCCAGTTGTGATTTTTTTTTTTTTTTTTAACTAATGAAATTCGCCTTAAAAAGTTTCGCCTAGCTAAATAAAAACCATTTTATTTCAAACAACGCGATAGGTATAATAATAACCGGATCATTCGTCGAAATAACAATAATATGTAATAACGCTCGACATCACACTCTATACGTATACTATATAATTGTAATTAATTTATTATAGCTTATCAAATTGTACAAATCGCTTCTATATAAAGTCTCTAATTGGAATTAAAACAAAATTCAAGTTGGATATAGGTACTATAATTAGTAAAGAGTTATTTAACGACTTTATAAGTCATAATTTCATCGTAATTTATATTAATCTATGATTAATAATTTACGAAGTAGCTCACTTCCTACATCAAACTCTATCTTATTGCACGTTGTATATATAATCCGCGTATATAAAAGATATATTATAAGTATACTTCGCACGGGCTACGTGTATGTATCACTTGGTATAACATTTCTCGGAATACAAATTCACGAAGCACCAAAGAATATAATAACTAACCTTGTAGTCTGCGCTATAAGATCATGAGTCATGATAATTAATCCTTCCCTGCATTTTATTTCGCTTATAAAAATATCGATAAATCAATTTCTTTCGTATACCTATGTAGTATTTTTCACGCAGATAATATAAAAACAAATATTGACCATTGATATATATACCTATAATTACTTATAATAACTTTAAAAAAAATGAAAATAAAATTTACTACACATCTTTTTTTTTTTTTTTTTTTTTTTTTTTTTTTTTTTTTACTATTTTTTGGTCCGATTTTTCTTAAACCACTATTCAAATTTCCTAGTTTATATGTGAATTATTCGAGTTTCTACGGCAGATCTCACGGTCCGTGTAGCGGTATATTCGCATGACCATAAGATGATATTCCGCATATACTACTACCTATGTATACATATATATAAACTATATAGATATAGTATATAGTATACTACCTATACGTGGGATATGTTCACAGAATACATCCGAGTATACCGAGTAGAAAATTTCTCTCTCTTTCTCTTTACGTGTACTTTTATATACACTGTGGACCGTGTAAAATGAAATCCGCATGAAATGAACATACATACATATCTATATAGTATACCTACCTATAGAATAAGATAAATGTACCGCAATCCGTTCGTCTATAACAAATAGATATACATATAGGTGCACAGAGGCTCGTTCTGTACAGAATAAACTCTTAGCCCGTTAATTAACGCAAATAATAATAATAATAATAATAATAATAACGATAATTAATAAAGACTAGGTTCTTCTAGGCTGCAGCACGATACAGTATAGAGAACGCGTACAGTTAGGCAAAGAGGAATTGCGCGTACTTATATCGTTAATATAGCTACGGTATACGGATGGATGGACGGAAGGATAGACGAATGGGCAGCTGGATGACGATCTATACAGTATATATATATATATATATATATATATATATATACATATACTAGTATTTATATATGTATATACCTACACCTTGATGTACCTATACTAACACGCGAGAGACACACGCCGTGTACTCGAAGTGCAGTGGCGTGCCTGGTGCGACCGTGACGGGTAACGAACCCTGTACACACCATCCCCCTCGTCCACTGGCGTATCTCTCGCGTTTTCTCTATATTCGCGTAGATTATACTGAGAATGAGGATTTTTTTTTTTTTTTTTTTTTTTTTATAGATTTTTGATAAAAAACGAGAGAGAAAATGTTGATGAAAGGATTTCATACTATACAGGATCGAAAAATGAGTTTTAATTGAATGAACAAATTTATAAGTCGGAGGATTTTTTTCATTTTTATTACTTCTAATTCCTTATACTATACGAATTCTCGTTGATGATAAATAGATTCAATGTCGAGGTAAGTATATGCGTATATACGTGTGGAATAAGTAGGTATACGCGTTAATCTTCGTATTTGCGATAACTGCGCGGCTTACCACTTCCCATACAGGACTGCGGCAACGCCTATATATGATAGCTACTTATTTATCCGAGATATATAAGCTCAAGATTCCGAAGAAAGAACGGTGTAAAACCGATTAATATTTTTATCGAGAAATTTGATTTTTTTTTTTTTTTTTGGTAAAAACTGCGACTTTGAATTAAAGAGATGAAAATAATTATAATAAAATATAAAATAATGATGAAAGCATAAAGAAACGTCAAGATCTTATAGAATCAACTGACGTGCAGGGATTAAAATTCAGCTTCTCCTGTCTGACTTGGGAACAGCTAACTTTTCGATCTCTACGCCAGTGTTTTTAAACTCCTTCTAAAGTAACTTTACTGGGCAACTCTGATCTTGAGCCGGCAACCATGTTGCGCGCTTCGTAGTCGCGCACAAAACTTCTTACACGTTAGTTAAAATTCTTTGATATTATATATTTTGTACATAGAAATATATGAGAATAATTCACTTATACATATACGCACGTATTATTATAATCCGTAAATTCGTATAAGACTTTTGAAAATTATTGCAATCGCAATTGAAATTTTACTCGCAATTATTTATATCGCGTCACTAATGCCATAAGGTCGTAAGCACCAAAAAAAAAATTTCGTGTTTTTGGTGGCAAAATCTTTTTCCTGCCATATAACATCGTTAGGGCATATCCGCAAAAAAAAAAAAAAAAAAAAAAATAATAATTTTTTGGCGCTTACGACCTTATGGCATTAGTGACGCGATATAGAAGCTAATAGAAGAGAAAAAAATGAAAATAAAAATAATTAAACTATTTCTAATTAATTAATTTTACGAGCACTCGGTATATACTATATATTCGAATATTCGCATTATACGCAGTTATAATATACACGTTGCATTCCTACGGTTATAATTACGGATATAAAGATATCCATGCAGTATAATAATTATAGCTTGTAATTATATGCAGGAGATATTTGATTATATATAGAGGGTCAATGAACGTCGAATATTTAAACTTATATACACGTTTATACGATTGAAAGATATATTATAAAAATCTCTAACGAAATTATATTATATAGCCACGTACTATACCTACCGCGAAAAACCGCTTCCGTTCTTTGTCACGGTATATGAAGATTTGAATTAGCAGTGAAGAAAAAAAAAAAAAAAAAAAAAAAAAAAATTTATACACGAAATGTATAGTAACTAATTAAATAACCGCGAGGCAAAACGAAAACTCTTCTTCTTTTATCTGCACGTAGCAACAACGCTGATTATACTTGGATATCATCCATGTTACCATGCTAGTACATCAAACTGATATTATGTTATAAATTATAATAAAACGTTCGGAATAGATAAATTCGAAATATGTGTTGGAAGGGGGTAAAAAATTTGTCTCGATTTTTGATCATATTTTTGTTTTTATTTCAAATTACAGAATATCGTGTCACTAATGTCATAAGGTCATAAGTGCAAAAAAAAAAAAAATTCCTGTTTTTGGTGGCAAAATCTTTTTCGTGCCATATAACATCGTTTGGGCATATCCACAAAAAAAAAAAATTAATTCTTGGCGCTTACGACCTTATGGCATTAGTGATGCGATATGTAAATCGAATACACGAACATTTTTCCTTTTTTTTTTTTTTTTTTCTATAGGGTTCAATTAGATATATTTGATAATAAAGTCTTGATTTTTTTCTCTCGATATATCTATACAGCAAAAATTTCTCCCGTCTTTATACACTACAGCGTATTATTTTGTTCGTAGCGTGCGTCGTCGTCGTCGTTATGGCGCCAGTAAAGGAACGCGTCCGCGAATACAGGCTTTGTGCACTGCGCTGCAGCTATAAGGCAAGGCGAACGGCTCCTGCATCAGCTCAACAGAACCGCGAAGTAAATATCGTGCAATAATATTTCATCTCTTTTAGGTATATAGGAATTATACACGTATTATACCTATACATCTATATAGGTATATATAAAATATAAATCTCGGAGAAATGAGAATTCGGAAATGATGTTACTTTCCTTATTTACCGATCGTTATATTGGTTAGAGAGTTGAAACGACCGGGAGAATTCTTTTTTTTTTTTTTCTTTTTTTTTTTCAATAAATAATTTTTTACTATTTTTATTTTCAAAAAAAAAAAAAAAAGGCATACCAAACGATAATTTAGATCGCATTAACCGTATCTTACTGGTTTTTCTTCAACTATAGGTATAATAATAATTCAGATTGTATATAGCTATAACGTATAGCGAAACTTGTAAGGAAGAAAAAAAAAAAAAAAAAAAAAAAAAAAAAAAAACTATAGCCAAGTTCCAACTAAGCTATTAAAGGCGGTTAAGTTGGCTAATTGATTAATTCCTGCGGTTTGAATCAACAGTTTTAAAAATAAAAAAAAAAAAGATGATGAAAGAAAAGAAGAAGAAGAAGAAAAAGAAGAAAAAAATTTCCCGTCTCGTCTATGAGTCCAGTCATCCGCGTCGTTTATAGAAGCCCGCACAAGATTTCTCGAGAATGACTCTCTTCTATTGCTGTATTAGTATATATATATATATAATAATATAAACTTCGTTTATTATACGATATTATATTAATAATCTTATAATATAATATTATAAAAGATAAGAGAAATATATAAACTACATGGAAAATCTTATTGTTATATAAGATAAAAGCCACAATAATTAGAAAAAATATTATTTTTACAATTTATATCTGGCTGATTAAAAAAAAAAAAATGTATTAAGAGAACTTATTTAGTAATCAACGAGCTTTCGAGATATAAATTTAATTATGTATATACACAGAAAGAAAGGTTAACTTGATTCAAGACAATTTTGGGGGTCCAAAAATGAAGACCGAAATTTTCTCGGATCAAATCAAAAATTTTTCTCGAACCAAGAAAATTGTCCCAATTTTCTTGGTTCGAGAAAATTTTTGATTTGATCCGAGAAAATTTCGGTCTTCATTTTTGGACCGCAAAATTGTCTTGAATCAAGTTAACCTTTCTTTCTGTGTAGTATTTATAAATAAATATCTGCGATGTATGTAAATACTGTATATTGTATGTACACTAAACGTAATGGATTCTGATCCGGACGAGTTGGACAATTCTAGAAACAGCCAATCGGCGCTCTGGATTTTTTTAATCCAGAGCGCCGATTGGCTGTTTCTAGAATTGTCCAACTCGTCCGGATCAGAATCCATTACGTTTAGTGTACCTACGTGTGTTTACAAGCATATTATACCATAATGTAAATCGAGAAACCATAAACGGCAAAGATTCATCATACGAGAGTATAGGAAAGCAGATAATAAAGAAAGGCAGAGAACAAGTGCGTACGAGCGATTATCATGTCTACGCAAGGTGTATAATAGTAGATTTGAAACTATTTAAAAATTCTTTGTGTAAATGCAGTGTATGTATATTGCACGCGATGCAAGTTATAAATATATATATTTGTAAGACTTGAGGAGAGCGCGTTGCATCGTTAGCTCTGTTCGAAAAACGCACAAGTATTATTCTATTTTCGGTTTTATCTTCCAAGGAGACTCCGAAAAGTAGAAAAGAAAATAAGAAGAAAAAAAAAAAAAAAAAAAAAAAAAGAAAGAAAGAGAAACACGCTCGAACTAAACGCATAGAAACTTGGCTTGAAAAGATTCTGAATTTGCATATTTAAAACTGAACGCGGGATGCGATATTATGATTATATTATTTTTTTTTTTATTTTTTTTTTTTTTTACACCTACTTGAATAAAGCTCTGAAAAATCATCGCAAAACATATACTTATACGAGGTTTTTGAAAGTAACCCGGTGCTATATATATACACACATGATAACGAATGTCCAACTTGTGTGTATATTTGTGCAGCTTGAATGTCGTGTATATGTGAATTGAATTCACACGCGTGTAAATATCGCACACACATATATATATATATAAAGGTATAACATATGCGGTGCATGGATATAGGTAGAAAACCATATGCGAAGAAATGTTGCTTTTTAAACTAGAACGTAGTATTATATTATACCAGAAATAATATCATATGTTTATTAATTCGACAAACTTTAATCGCAGGTATTTAAATTCTGTATAAAAATTTGGAAACTCTTGTAATATCAAAAAAATAAAACAGGTGATCATTTTATTATGTATACGCTTATAATTTATATTAGAGAAAGTAACTCCCGATCAGAACCTCTCTGCAATATTGTCTCTCTGTCTCACATCAATCCAACTCGCATGATGTAAAGTATATAAACGAAATGCGAGACTATACCAAATTACAAGTGCAACAGATCGCGGTCATTTTCAATAACGATAAAGGGCTACTTATCATTGGTTCAAACAATTATACATTACATTTCATATTTCGCGTCACTAATGCCATAAGGTCGTAAGCGCCAAAAAAAAAAAAAAAAAAATTTTGTGTTTTTGGTGGCAAAATCTTTTTCGTGCCATATAACATCGTTTGGGCATATCCGCAAAAAAAAAAAAAAAAAAAATAATAATTTTTTGGCGCTTACGACCTTATGGCATTAGTGACGCGATTTGTGTGCGATCATATAGATAAAAAATAAATAAATAATTTTAGGAGCTGAAATATCTGCTTGTATATTTCGATTATCGTATATTATCGCGTATTTTTTTTTTTTTTTTTACGAATTTACCAAATACTCGATCGTTCAATATTACGTTAGCCACAATTTATAGCTGCGCAGAATTAAATGTTATACTAGCAAAAGGCATCTGGTTTTTTTTTTTTTTTATTAATGAATATAATTTCGATATTTGAAATATCTATAATTTATTGATCGTATTTATATAATATATTTTTAGTGAATTTTTCATTGATATAATAATAAAAATGCATATATATATTCGTAGACACCTCGACAGCCGCCAAATTCCATAGAACCTGAGTCATATCCTAACAGCTGCTGGGTATAGTAACAAATAAATGAGCTAAACCTACGACAACTCAGTGTATAATACCAGTTGCACTAGCAGCCGCAATTTATTAATAAAATAATCAACGAACTCGCGTCATCTTGTTAAACACGTATGTTTCACTGATTTGACCTACGCCTCATTTTTCGTCATTTCGATGAAACATTAAATTTCTTTTTTTTTTTTTCGTTTTTTTTTTTTTTGTTTTCGTTCAGGAGCGAAATTTTTCAGCTACCTAGTAGCAGTCTAGTATATAGGGTGCAACAACGAAGGACGATGACGTAATATAGGTATAAAAATCAATTGTCCACGCAAAGGGCGTGAATGGATTTCCGCGCAAGGGCGAAACCTGTGGCGGCACTCGGTCTGATGCAGACGGTTTTATCGATTGAGAATATAGCAGAGCTGGGCAAACAGTCGGCTGCACCAGCAGCAGGGGAGTTGGGAGACTCACGGCTGTTCAGCGTCGATATGCGCGTATACGTTTTCCGTATTCACGGCCAGGGTGAGGTTTAACACGAGGAGTATACGCGACCTTAAGCCCCGTTCACTAACATAGAGAATCAAGAATGGACACGTGCCAACTATACATTTTCTAACAAAATTAGAAAATAAATATACCTACTATATTATTTTTTTTTCCCCGTTTTAACTTTTATTCAACCAATTTATAACACATAAGACTCTACATCCGCGTGGTTAAAAAATAAATAACGAAATTTATTATTATCCATCTTCTAGTTTTAAAGCGATATAATAATTAATGGTTTTTATCTTTTCAGAATCAAATATAAAAGTAGATATAAATAATAATAAATGAAAAGTCGAATTTAAATGAAATTTAAATTAAGTATTAAATTGAATTAAAATTTATATTAAAATTGAATCAAAATTAATATTAAATTGAATTGAAATTAATATTAAATTGAATCAAAATTAATATTAAATTGAATTGAAATTAATATTAAATTCAATTAAAATTAATATTAAATTTAATATGAATAAAATTAAAAAAAAAAAAAAAAAAAAAAAAAAAAAAAAAAACGCCTACATAGCGGCAGCCAAAGAAACAAATCCGCGCATCCTTGATCAAGCGTAAGGCGCGGTGTACTGTATACAAAGAAATGTAGACGCGTATAGCTATGTATTGTAAGAGGAGTTGAGCGCGATTAAAAGTTGAAAGACCTCGTACACGTATACGTGTGTACGTTAGTAAAGGTGAACGGCACAAGATACCGGTGTGTACCTATACGGTAGACGCAAACCGTGAACGTGCGCTCGTCTTAATAATTTTGAAAAAAAAAACTAAAAAAACTTAATTTTGGTATTTCTGGATAGTAAGTATAGAAGAAAAAGACCCCAGTACTTTCGGTACAACGCGACGTGTCATTCTAAGGAAGTCTATTTCGAACGAGCATATTTTTATTTTCCTTTTTTTTTTTTTTTTTTTTTTTTTTTTACGGAGTACATACTACTCGCATGCCACACTCGAAAAGTCTCGTACCTTGCTCATGGGGATGCGCGCTTGCCGATGAAAAACATCTGTCAAAACCACGCCCTGTCCCTTACAGAGAGAGGAGAGAAAGAGGAGAGAAAAAGAGAGAAAGAGAACGAGCGCATCTCTCCCTCCTATACTATGGTTTCGCTACTGGATCGTCTAGTACCTACATACGTCGGCGACGAAAACCGCATCCGGGAAAGAGAAAGAAAGTATATTTCGAAATAAAACGGATAAAAGAAAAAAGTAAAAATTATTGTCTGCGAATATAATTTATAATTTATAATTTTATATATTAGTTTTTTTTTTTTTTATCTAGTCTAACTTCGAAAGATAATTTATACTCGTAACAAAGGAACTAACTCGTATATAAAATGTGACTAACACGACACCGACGACGACTCATTGTCAGGCAAATATCATTCGAGAGTTTGAGAGAGATCGGAGATGTAATAATAATTATAATGTTTCAGATTCCAGGAATATATTATATATATATATCCGAGTGTATTTCAAACGTTTATATTTCTAATTTAAAGTCGAGTGAAAAATCTATACGTTTGCCAAGTGTTAAAATAAGAATGTATACATATGTTAAAACGTATAAGAAATTTAGATTTAGATTTATTATTAGTGCAAACTCGTACCTATAATATATCGTTTTATGAATTTATATCGCTCAAGTTTTTAGCATCATTCAAGAATATATATATACCGGAAGTATAAAATAGATATATTATTTAATTGAACTAATCAAGCGAATTAATTGCATTTAATCAACCAGCTATACTAGCTAACTGAAAATAACAACGATCCAATTAAGAATAGGATGCTATTCGTTCGTCTCCGCGGGTAGATATAAAGTTGGAAAAGTCCATTCAGACAAAAATTCAGACCTGTTGCAGGAGCAGCCTAAGCTCGTTCCGCATAAGAACTTTGATTATTATTCATATGTATGTCTATATGACTATATGTGTCGCTAGACTTAACGTCTAAATAAATGATATTATCCTTCTGCTCTATACGTAGGTATATATATATGCGTATATTTATAAGATAAACTCTATCTATACCGATATATAATTTTAAAGATTCAGTTTAAACACACGTTCGAATATTTTAAGTATGGACCGCACCCTTGAATCCTGATGCGACCAAAGCGCACAAGCCACGACGACGACCACAAGCATCCCGGTTTAAAGTTTCGACGTATCCATTATAAAAATAAAAAATAAAAAATAAAAAATAAAAAATAAAAAATAAAAAATTGAAATAACTAACTTCGGCATAGTATATAAATTCGTATAGCAAATCTATACATATTATAATCTTTACAGAAATATTTTTGATAAGAATAAAAGCGCGTAGATTATTAAAATCTTTTCAATACATGATTCAACTTTGCGGTATTTCTTTGTTCTATAAAATAGAGGTACTATATATATACATTAAAATAATAACAACAGTATCTTGAGCACACGGTATACGTATGTATACCTAAAATCGAGAACAATTCTTAATAAATACACAAACACGATTAGATATATATATATAGGGTACGAATAACTGGTATATTAACGTTAACAAGAAGTTATAACAAGATATAATAATAAACAATAAAAAACTAAGTGCCCACTGACCTGTCAGTTGGTTGTCACTAAGGGAAGACGGAGCACTGTTTCAGCTGGACTTTGAAGGCAAACGCAGACTGACGAAGACTGGCGATCAAACGTTATTCCGTTCTTCCTGCGCCGATATGCACCGTGGATTGTAGCCCCCCCACTAAGTCTCCCTTCCCCAGTTACTTCCCCCCCCCCCCCCCCCCCCCCCCCCCCCCGCGCCATCAGTTTCCAGACCCAGCGAAACGCTACGTTACCGTCTGACGCCATTTTGAGGATATCCCCCTCCTCCCCCTCATCCGTCCCGTGTCCTGATGCTGTGGCTCTGACTCACCCTTGCAGTTCAGGCATCGATGTATTATATGTGTGGAACTCGTACATGTCTGCATGTAGATTACGGGGGAGTATAGTGTATGAATGAATGCTAAACAGTATACGGCTGCGTCCGTAGAGAGAGAGAGAGAGAGAGAGCCTTGTTTGTTAATCTTTTTTTGTTTTTCTACTTTTTATCAATATAATTCTGGATAGAGTTGTTATTGTTTCGAAAAGAGGAAAAATCGTGATGAATTATTACTGAGGTCAGAAACGAAACGAATTTAGACGATGCATCTCTCTCTCTCTCTCTCCCTAAATTTTTCGAGATAGTCAACACTACCCCATACGCATCTTTACGGAACGTGTGTTTCCACCCCCCCTCCCCCCCCAAACGTTCGTGCACTAGGCTGACTCACCCTATAGCGTTATTCTTATACTACGAATAGAATTACAGTTTCGATAATGTCGCGTTTAATACGGAATATAAAGTATAATATGGAAACGTATCTTTGTTGATAAAAAAAAAAAAAAAAAAATATCTATATCTGTGTTGTATATAACTTTGGTACACTTGTTTTCAAGAAACGTTGCTATACTTGGTATTCAAAGTTAGCATACATATGTGTGTTACGATACATATTATAGTATATATAGAGGTGTGTAGGTGTAAGCCGGACGAATACGTCAGCTATATAAGTTATGACTTTATATGTATATTCTAGGTATAGTCGAACGGTATTAGCGTTGGAATTTCTTCTATATAGCATATGATAATATATTTCGTAAATAAAACGAGTTTATAAATGAGAACGGGAATTATTTAGATTGACGAAGCGGGATATAATCGCGTTGACAATTATTATGTTTTGTAATAAATGATACAGATTATATATTTGCTAACTCGTGTTTTCGGGATCAACTTGTATGAATAGATTAGACGCGTTTGAAGTTTGCTAAGGGAGGAATATTATCCTCGCACAACTGTAGGTATAGGTATACACGCTGTAGCGTATCTACAATGAAATTTATTGACGCTACGAGTAATTCGGAAATGAGAATTAATGTTATGATCGTTGCAAAAAAAAAAAAAAAAAAAAAAAAAAAAAAAAAATGACAAAGTACGTTCAATGATATTAGAAATATTATCAATAATTATTTCGGAGAAATTTGTTGAAACAATGCTATTGTGATAATATTCGGACAGTTTCAAGAATTGCAGGTTTTTTTTATCGGAAAAATATGTTATCTGAATGTGTCAGGTTTAAAAATATGCCGACTGATCGTTTCAGGTTCGTTAAGTCGCGCATATTCGGTTCTCCCCTCCCTCCAAGTGAGTCATGCCATTGGGACACCCTGTATATATGTGCGTATGAACCATGTGCAGTCGACGGTGTACCGATGAAACAAAGAACCGTTCACGTTGTAAAATAATATTTTTATCTCATTGCCTTCGAGTTTAATAGGAGAAATTATCTTTGGAAACAGTTAATCTTTGTTGTTTCTTATATATATATATAATACTTCTCCTCGTTAGTAATTTATCAAGAAATTTGTGCAATCGATATATTACAGAGTAATACGGATTTCATGTGATTGCAAAAATTTTTATTACTAACTCGTTTATAAGATAACGATAATTCGACTTTCGTTAACGTCAATCAATTTTTTTGCTTCATTTATTCATTTATTTTCTCACGAATTAAACGCATCTATACAACTTATTGAATATTTTTTTTATTTTTTGAGCACAATATTTATTCGATACAATCGCTAAACTTTATAGAAATAAGTTACCCATAAAATAGCTATCGATCACGTAACCGTAAATTGTAATCAGTTCGTTATATAGGTTCTTTGTTCGATATCGTACCCTACCCGAAATGCAACGGGGGAAACCATTCCCATTCCCATCCCTAAACCTTCGCTCGACAAACGTCCACCCCTATAATGTCATTGACCGAAGTTAGTTATTGATATTTTGCTATACAGGCATAAATACAGTTTGGGTTTATTTCGGAAAAAGCGAAAATTCCTATAATCGAAAAATATTTCATTTTTATTTCGTACCTCAATTCTCGAATCGACGATGAATAATATATTGTGGCAAAAAAAAAAGCCTAATCAATATTATTAATTGATAATCCCATAACTGGCACAATCATATATTATAATCATTTTTTTGGCGATGTTTTAACACCGCTAGTTAGTTTATTTGTTGAATGGCACGAAGTTCACAAATAAATTTTACTGTTAGTTCGGTTTGCTTCTAAAACTATTCACGTCTAAAAACATCGTTGATTGATTATTATTATTATTATTATTATTAGCCAAAGTGAACTAATCCAGTAAGAAGAAATGGGCGGGAAAAATACCGTAGTCGCGTCCCTGTATCGAATTATTTTTCACGGTCATCGATTTTATCGATGCAGCCTGAATCGAGATTTCAGCGACATTGGGATCGAGATTTTTGGCGGTTATTTTTGAAATTCGTTCAAAAACAAGAATGCAATTAAATGTAAGCCGCTATACAATGGTATATAGGCGATTCGCATGTTATGTGACGAGTATAACTGATATATCAGTATATAGAATTTCGTGATTCGCATTAGTTTCGCTTTTTCATTATTTGAATAATTGAACCGCTTCTTCCTATATCCTGATTCAGGAAGTTTGGCGTAATCAATGAAGCGTATCATTTTACGTTATAGTTTATTTTTAATATATACTAGAAAACACTAATTATTCATGTATCTATGTATATCTATCGTAATATTGTAGATGTGTAAGAAAAAAGGATTAGAAAAAATAAAAAAAATGTTAAAAAATAATAAATAATAATGATATCCGGCTTTGGGTGTGTCTTTATTGATAGTAAGAATTACCTCTAAGTTTGTTACACATCACATATCATTATTTTCTTATAGTAATGCAATTATTAAGAATATATACAAAAAGCCATTACATGGAAATACCTATGTTATGTTGCAGTGTTACACAAAAAGTGTAGAATTCGTTTCGAAGGTAAAAAAAAAAAAAAAAAAAACCAAAGAAAAAAAAAAAAAAACTACCATTCTGGTTGCAGCTTACTGCGAATAAATGACGTAAATTTGTTATCATAATGTAATGAAAAGATTTATTATCCTACATCATATCGAGAATTATTATTTCGTTCGTTATAAAAGGAATTTATGATTTTTTATTTTTTTAATTTTTTTCCTATCTTTTCAATGTTGTTATATATACGTGGCCTGGGAAAGGTTTGTAACAAATATAAGTAACATAATAAGACAGTACAGAATGTTACAGTGATAAAAATGATTGAAAAATTAATTGGCTTCTTGGATTTAATCAAGTTAATATTAGAAGAAAAATTAAGAAAGAAAAATATCAACACAACGATTCGCTCCAAGCCATCCTTGCGATTCTCACACATTTCAACAAATATCTCGGGTCTTTTCTTCTAATGAAATATTGTATCGGGTGCGGGTGATGATATATATTGACGGAGATAGTGTATATCTAATCGTCTTTCTCTTTTTCCGGTGATTTGTCGCCATTCATTGGCGAACGCGAGCGACTGTGAGATTTGCTATGTTTGCTAATTGATCGTGATCTCGATCTATCGCCCCTTGATCGCTCGCGACTCGATCTGTCCCTGTAGTTGAAACAAAAAAAATATTCCTGTTAATAATTTGGTACATCATAACTAAGCATTCAAAATTTATCTAATATACACATGTATTAAAATTAGTGAAATTGACAAAAATATTTAATAATATTAGAGTTTCTTTTTGCAAAAACATGTCATGGTTTAATTAAAATTGAAAAGAATTTTAGAAGTTATGAAAAAAAATTTCTAGCTACTGTTGAACATTCAATGAATTGAGTTCTATAAGTGTTACACATCAATTTATAGTTACATACAGAAGAATACAAATTTTCTAGCTAAAAAATAGTATTTTTTAAAAATTTTCGGTCTTTCAACCCATTAGACTTACTTTGAGGGGGACTTGGCTTTGGATTTGGACTGCGACCTGGACTTAGACCTCTCCGCCTTGGACCTAGAACGAGATCTGGATTTGGACTTTGACTTAGATTTGGACTTTGAGTGGTCTCTTGATCTGCAAAATTATATTTCAAATAAAAAAAACGGAAGTAGAATTTGAAGAATGGCGCTCAACAAGCAAAGAACACAAATGCAACATTAAGCAAGAAGTAGGCAACGGAATTAAATTCTTCGTTAACCATCCCAAAGCAACATACAATAACCTGGACGAAATGAAACATGAAAAAAAAAAAAAAAAAGAATGACAATAAATAAGTAAAAAAATAAAAATAAATAAATAAACAAATAAACAAATAAAAAATAAATCAAATAGAAAAAGAGGGATGAGGTACTCACTTGGACTTGGAACGAGAGCGGCTGCGCTCAGGAGACTTGGATTTGGACTTTGATTTGGATTTCGAGTGTGCCCTGGACTTGGAGCGGCTGCTGCGTCGGCTACGGCTACGTGAGCTGCGGCGGCTCCTGGCACAAACAAAATCACGAATAGTTTTAAGTCTTCGTCTCGTACCGAATTAAGTTCAAATTTTATTAAGATATTTTTTATTACTGTATATGAAAATAAATAATTATTTTCAATTTAATGATGCGAATGATTGCCGATGTCAGGTCTATAACTGTTTCAATATGCGTTACGTCAATAAATTAAATCACAAGTGACCACTCGAGAAAGAACGAGTAATTAATTTCAGTTTAGATGCTATCATTGAAATTTAGACGACGGACAAGGTAGGGTTTGGTTTGTTTGGACCAAGTATGGGAGTCAAGAATAAGAAAAGAAATTTCTCCTTTTTTTAAAGATGGTGTTGCTTTGTTCTTGTGTTTAGTATTAATAAATTCCGTGCAAATCTAGCTTGTTTTTTTTTTTTTTTGTTTTAATTTTAAGCAAAATAAAAGATCAAGAGATTAACGCGTTTAGCTAAATTATCAATAATAATACGGCAGAGGTAAAATTCAGATGAATTATCATTCGAAGGTAGTTCTTTTTTTTTTGGCTCTGATATTTATACCTTGAACGAGAGCGGGAACGACGTCGAGAACGAGACCTGGATCGAGAGCGGGACCGCGAGCTGGAAGACCTCGAGCGACGTCCTCGTCTTTTGTCTTCAATCAGCCGGATTCTGCGTCCATTTAATTCTGTGTCATCAAGCTTGTCAATGGCATTCTTCAAATCGGAGTATGTTGCGAACTCGACAACTCTGATAAATAATAAATACAAAGAATTATATTATTGATGGACAGAAGAATGATTTCAAAAATAATTAGACTTTACAGAAATACATTTTTCACAAGCGCAATATATGTTTGATAAATTATCAAATGAAATGCTTACCCTTCGTTTCTGCGCTGTTTGTGTGCATCGGCATATGTCACTTCTCCAGCTTGTCTCATGTAATCCTTCAAATCCTGAGCATTACACAAAGAAATGAATTAGGTTCAATTAACGTCAATTTGTAGCTTTTTTTTTTTTTTCTTTTCTTTTCTTTTTTCATATTAATTGCATAAATAATTATTTTTGTGACGTGTTCCTAAGTAGCATGGAATAAAGTAATTTTCGAGCAAACGCTGTGCACTTTATTTCACGTTCGTTAACGATATGTAATATAATTGATTTCATTTATTTTATCAGATCTAATCTTTTTTTTTTTTCTCTCTTCGCATTTTCAAATTTTATTTTATATTATATATTATAGCAACTCTAGACTCAGCCGCTATCTATATCAATTCCCTAAATTAGTGTGCTCGAATTTAGTTTCCATTAGTGGCAACTTTTCTTTTAATGCAAATGCAAATCCAAGTATCAATACTCAGTATATAATAATTAATGATAAAATACATTCAATTAATCCCGAATTTTGTCCACTCTGCAGAAATATATAGTGTATTCTGTAGAATTATAAGATTTAAATCATTTAAATTCAGACTTTAAATTTCATGAAAAAAAATGTAAAATGAGCAATAAGAAAGTTATTTAGTAAATTAGTACATTATTATTTTGCAGAGTAGCTTACAAAAAAATTGAATTGCAATGAGTCGAAATTTCATATCTCAACTTAAATTCTATGACAATAATTTATATACTTTGCATAAAAACTGGATTCAGGTAACAAATTGAAATGCAAGAAACGCCAAATCCAGTGCACTAAATTTCATTAGCCAGAGAATTTAAGACACTCATACATTAATTAATTAATTAATACATTCATGAAAGTGAAATTGAAATATTGAAAATGAAAATGACGAAAAATATCTCTGTTTAAGATTAATCTTTATATAATTCGCTTGAGGTAGTTCTACGGAATGACGAGGGTGGGTGTGTTACACGTTTGTTTCATCTACAGATACAGTTTTACTCAGAATTAGATAATTATTTTCATGCATATTAGTTATGCTTCTAATGTAAAAAAAAAAAAAAAAAAATAAAAAAAAAAAAAAAAAAAAAAACTTTAAGAGAATTCAATTCGGTGTCGACTGTGATTTCTGCAACGTTGTTTAAAGATGTTTGGTTCCATGGTGATTTTCTGAAAAAACTTTCCTCCATATATAAAGAATATGCTTTTTCTCCGCCAATGCTTGTACTGCCCAACAACATAGGTGTGTGGACTTTGCTTCTCGTACGATCCCAGTTTGACTGCCTTTCCAAGCTCATCTGTAGGATGCTTTCTGTAGATATAAATCTTCGACCATTTCATGCCATTTTACTCAATGTCAAAGGTGATTCTTTGTAGTCTCTTAATCATTGCTTTCATCTCTCAAGTCGTAAGGTGTGGGAACCAGGATTGGAATCAAGTATTTATAATACTCTCCGATACAAGTTTCTCTCTGTTGAATTCTGTTGTCATTATAGATGGGGAGTGTCGAGCAGCTTAAAAGCTGCGTACAATCAGAAGATCCGCAACTTTTCCAGCTCGCTAAACTAGACGGCAATATCTTACGCTACGTCACTGTCATGGATTTAAATCTATTACCATAATTTGCAATTACTGATTTTTATTTGCACAAAGAAAAGTTAATCCCGTGAGTTTACTGGCTGATAAATTCGTTGGAATCTTTTACACGTGTAAAAAAACTAAAAACAAAGTGTGATGTAAAAGGAACAACAAAATGTATGAAAATTATTCGTAAAACTTTGTATAAAAAAATTTAAAAATAAATAAATAAATGAAGGAAAGAAGAAAAAAAGAATAAATTTCGTTGAACAAAGAACAAAGAAAAAAAAAAAAAAAAGTGTTCAAGATAAAGACAAGTTAATAGATTCCTAATTTCGAGCACATGAAAAAAAAGCCTGCGCTATAATAGTATGTAGCTACCAAATCGTCGGTCGATGTGCAGAGTAACGAAGTATATTTAGAATTAATTTATATCCTAATGCGCGTTCGTTAGTCTTGGATGTAAAACGTAGATCGATTTAGTATATTTTTAATATACATTACCCGTATAATATCATATGATAAAGTATCGGCAGAGGCAGACAGACATTGATTGTATTCATGAATTACTATTGTGCACA
Organism: Tenthredo mesomela; assembly: GCA_943736025.1. Lineage (NCBI taxonomy): Eukaryota > Metazoa > Arthropoda > Insecta > Hymenoptera > Tenthredinidae > Tenthredo > Tenthredo mesomela. The sequence goes on along the minus strand of OX031016.1, from coordinate 17,767,296 downwards.
GTAATAGGTATGTATGTATATAGGTATACACTCGTTTAAGGTGACGCATTTACCTTGGGCCCAGGCACCACCTTGCTTACGAACAGAGACAAAGGCCAGACACTGACTGGTTGGACACGAGACACACCACTTGGTTGGGTCGTTCGAACGGGTTGAATGGATCTGTGGTGTAGGTGTAGGTTCAGGTATTCGCCCTGTACCCGGAGTGGCCGCTGCCTGACTTACAAGAGGTGGATGTTCCCCAGTGATCGAACGTCAGTCAGTGCGATAGGGGGTGATTGTCAGGCCCCCAGAAATCTGTGATAACGCGCGCACAGCACAGACGAACCTATTGTTTCACTGGGTAGTGGGGGTAGGTTGAAAGCGAGGCACGGTATGCTCTCAACCCAGTGGCTCTGGCTCTGGCCCTGGCCCGGACCTCAGAACCAACCTGGTGCCACTTGACCTCAAGGCGAGCCCATCGCGTGCATCGTCATCTCTATCATCGCACATCATCAGTCTATTGGCCCTACCGGTCACCCCTCCATGGCGAAGAGGACATGGCTCTTCGGAAAGAACATCAATTTTATTTTTTTCTCAACTGCTTGCCAAATGTAAAGAAAAAATAAATTCAAAACGAAATATTCAAGAATGTTAAGTGATTTACTTTTTTTTTTTTTTTTTTAATTATTTAAATTAACTTTTTTTTTTTTTTTTTTTTTTTTTTTTCAACGCAACCAATCATCCGAAAAGTGCAACGATAGAATGTAAATTGATCAAGTAAGGCTTGGTCTGGTCTGTGCATTTTTTTTTTTTTTTTTTTTTTTTCTCCTCTCTTAAACGCTCGTTTCCATCCACTTATAGTAGGTATAAATATACTATGGTAAAGTGCCGAAGAACACCTGTCTCTCGATTCCTCGCCTTCTCTCAGGGTATTTGGAATTATTTCTCACTCGGATAATACTGCTAAAAAATCTTGAATCCTCCTGGTATTTCCCACATCATTTGCACCGCCCTCCTCCTCATTCCTGTTATCCACAAAAATGAGCTCTGTTGTCCTTTGCGATATCCCTAAGTATCGGTAACTTCCACGTCTGGTATCCGCACAATAGCGGTTCATGCCTTCTTTGATAATATTTATCCTCAGGATCAATTCTGTTTTTAGATTTTCCTTGTTCTTATTCTCTGTAACATTCTCTGTGTTATATTTCTGTAGGATCCTTCTCCATCTCTGTCCACATTAGATCGTGTCTTCGATTGTTATTTAGCTTTATCACGGCTCACGTTCCATTCGGTAATTTATTTGTTACAACGCCACAGACTTACTTGATCAAAATGTACATTGTTAAACTCAACAATATCTCAAGATCACGGTTTTAACGGGCAAATGAACTTAAAAAAACAACAGAAATGATTAATTCTATAAGTATACAATTTCATGAGTTTCATTTCACTCGAGTTTTTTTATCAACACCACTCTCTATCCCATCATCTCTTCGCGATTTCGTTCAGAGATATTCTCGAGTAGAAATAAAACTCACGATTGATCCAAACTTTCAAAGTTATTTTTCCGCTTACCTGCCAGCTGACACGGCTCGATAGATTCTCCACGGTGAGACGATACTCTGTGCGTGTGGGAGGTCCGTATCTAAAATGAACAATTAACAGATTAATTATATATGCCAGTGTTTAAAATGCAGGTTTTTTTTTTCAAAACCTGACTTTATGTAATAATGGAAAAGTTTCAAAAAATAATAAAAATGAATGTATTCAATATATTTTTATAGAATTAATGAAAAGTAGTTATATAAATGTATTTTTTTTTTTTTAAATAATTTAAATATGAAAAAACTTTAATATGAATAGAAAAGAGAATTGAATATAATAGATTTAAAAATGTAAAATAATTGTATCAATAATGCATAACGTTGGATGTATGTACCTGGGCAATGATTGCTTGTAGCTAGATGCGGTCCTCGTGTTTCTGTTCACACTATCTCTGCAAAAAGGGATGTCATGTGAACAGAAATATCGGATCAATGATTATACCTTGGGCAAATAACTACAGATTTGGCACTCATTGCTCAGGCACACAGTCAATCACCTGTTTCAATCAAATCAATCAAATCTACTCATAATGCAGCAATAGCGTACCTGTCGTGTCGCATATCGTCTCGGCTGTAACAAACACAACATCACACATCTATTAGTCTCCAATCGCATCTTCCACCATTTTATTAGTAATAAAACTTAAATTGGGAGGGATATTCTAGGCAGTTTGGTAGCTTTAGCCAATTTTCTATTCATCTCACACAACATCGCTTCTTTTCAACGAAGCCATATACTCGGGAGAGTAATTATCAACTCAAAGATAAACAATTAACAATATTGTCTATCTTTATTATAAAAAAATAAAAAATAAATAAGATATAACTTATCACACCACAATTTGTTGCTTAATTAAATGTGTATATCTCTGGCCCCAAAATAGGGATGTGCAAAATTAAATGAGGATTAATAATATCTGTAAAAAATTGTCTGTTTTTTTTATAATAATTTCATGTAAAAAAATATTAAAAATTGTTAAATAGGTATTCAAGAGTTTATAATGTAGTGCAAAAATTCAAACTTGGATACTTACTTTCTTGATTTTTTGCAATACATTTATAACTGATGAAGTAAATAGCATTTTCTCAAAATTCACACATCCCTACCAATGCTAAACTCCGAGGGATAGTAATGTACGCTTGACTTGACGCATGGGGGAAGGGGGGGTTGGGGGGTGGTGATGATCGCACTGATAAAATAAAAAAAAGGATAGCGTGTCTTACGCAGGTCGCCTCGAGTCCCCATAACCACCACGGGAGTCACCATAGCGCCACTGGTCACTACCCCTAGGTGTCCCCCGGGCCCTCTCTACAGTAATTCTGTAACAAGACACATTGGATATGCTTACTTGTCTCTCCAGGAGCGTGAGCGTCCGTAGCCACGGTCGCCTCGCCTCCCTGAAACACCACGTGCTATCTCCACCGCCACTCTGAAACACACCCAACAAAACCCCGCCTAAGTCCACGACTAATTCTTACGCTAAAATGGTTTCCCTCAAAAAAATCCTTCCTCCTTTCCCTCAGCCTCCTCTCGTCATCTGTTTAATTAACATCAGTCTCTCTCAGTCTCAGACCTCAAGTTCGTCCATCCATCATCCAGCCTATGAGGCGCTGCCCCCAGTACGTACTTTTCTCCGTCTCCTATGTGCTAGTTTTTTTTTTTCTTGCAATTTATTTATTTTTACAACTATTCTAACCCACATCCCATATTATTTTTTTTTTATATTTTATATATAGCTTTTACACAACTATTCACAACTATTGAAATATTTCAAAAATTTATGTTTTGTTCTCACCAAGGTAGCAACTTTTTTTTCTTTCTTATTTTCATATTTTTCAACAATGTATCAATAAATAAGTGAAAATTTAATTGGGTGGGGTTTAGATAACAAGTATGGAATTATTTGATAATTATTTACAGACAGTAAAACTCAACAAGAAGAATCAAAGTACTAATGGAAAAAAAACTAACAATCTATTTTACTATGAAGGTGAATTGTAAATACTGTATTTTGTGTATCATATCAATGTCAAGAAATCTCTCAATATTGAAACAGCTAATTTTGATGGATAAATAATCATAAAAAAAAAAAAAAAAAAATAATGATGAAATACTAATCAGGCAAGATAGATAGCACTTGATAATTGAACTACGTACATTTCTTGCACACATTTTACACATTTTGCACGCAAATAGAATGCATATATTATCTGATAGATCCTGTTATTGCTATTCTAAAAATATAAACTGGTTTGAATATTGATTAAAACATTTATTCTTCGATTTGCAAAACGTGTACAAACACGTGATTAAAATATTAATATCAGTGAAATAAAATTGACTAAAAGAACAAGGTTTGAAGTAATATTTATCAAATATAAAAACGTCACTACGTAATATAATGTAAAAGTAATTTCGAAAGTGAAGAAGACGAGTGAATTCAATGAAAAATTAAAAAAAATAAAGAGGAAAGTCAATATCATTCAATTTAAATATGAATCAAACAAGATCCATCAAAGTTTTGCAAGAAATTGTTACAACGCATTCATCATATGCACAAGCTCACCTAACTAGCTTCAGATACCTGAATCAGTGTACCAAGTCTATTGGCTGAATATTATCATATATCTTTGAAATCATGTGTATTTCAAGTTTAAAAATGCTTGTAACATTGATCCAAGTATCGTAGCACTCTCTGTTTAGTATCAGCTATATATCTAGATTTCTCTTACAAAATATCCAACTCTTTCGTCAAGCATAAAATTTTATCGTGTAATAAATTTAAAACCAGTTTAATAATTTCAAATATATTTAAATAACAGCCCGGACATGGAGTGTGATTATGCAAACACAACCAGGTCTCTAGAAATATTTAGCGGCTGTAAAAGTTGGCTGTAATTTTCTCAAACCATTAATATTGATTGAAAAGTTGAGAATAAGTTGGGCGCTGATGAACTTTAACTTTTCTCTAAGCGTCAGAAATCACGGTCAATTGATTCGGTTGAATTTTAATCGTATCGAAAAGCTTTGGATATTTGAAGCAAAATATTTTGGGCACTGCTAAAAGGTGAAAAGTAGAAATAGAAAAAAAAAGTAAAAAAAAAAAGAAACAAAAAAATATATATAAATTTTGAGAATAAAAATATCTACTCAGGTATTTTGATAATGTTAAAATAACGGCGCCCTGTATTTATAATAACGTGTATAGAAGCTTCGCTGACCTTTCTCCCAGGAGCTCTTTTCCATTGAGCTCGTAGACCGCGTCGTCGGCGTCTCTGTAGTCGTCAAATTCCTGTGAAAAAAAAAGTAAGAAAAATAAAATAAATAAAGAAAAACTATTATCGCAAGATAACGAAGCAACGTTAGAAAATTTTTAACGTCATAAAAAACGAAAAAAAAATAGGCAGAAATCAATGATTAAAAAAATTAATGTTTTCATATACTTTTCTGGAAAAATTCATACAGGTGGGAGAGTTATAAAGTTATACAAAAACCGATGTGCCATTTTCAGTGTAATAAATTAACTTATAATAAAATAATAAATGTTGTTAATTTAATAATTAAAGTAAAACATACCGAGTGCATTATTTCTCTCTTCCCAATTGAAGAGAAAGTGCAGAGGTTGTTGGAACTCAATATAAATCAAGTATCCACAAGTTTTGACCAATTAATTAATATAAAGACTCCGACAAAAGCAACGAGATTAATTACAGCAGCAAATTATAAGGAAAAAAAATTGAAATAGAAATAAAAATAAAAATAAAATCTAATTTAATCACATGGTTTGAGAAAGCTGATTTGATATTTAACACCACAAGATAGTGTAGTTGGGGAAAAACAGGTTTTAAAATCACATCAAGATAACTTGGTAGATTATATCAGCTAGACCTTGATTCTGTGACCTATATGACTTACAAAATTTGCAGAATAGTTGGCGATTAGCAGCAAACAGCTCGTCTAAGCATCCACAAGTACCATTGTGCAGGGGTCAGAGCGGGTCATGGATTAACGTTCGTAATTTAACATCTTATGTTCCGCTTGCTTTATCCATTTTATTAGTAAATGGCAATATTGCATTGCGCGAGAAAATCATTTTCAAAAGAAATAAAAATAAAAATAGGATAACAAAAATAAAAAATATTAAAAAATAAAAAAGGAATGAAAAATGAAGAGGCAAAATTGTTCGAAGCGTTTCAAAAAGAAAAATATGAAATCAAAGAAAGCAGAACACAAAGAGGTTTTGATTCTTTTTTTTTGTTTGTTTTTTTTTTCTATATGTTACGGATACTTACAACAAAGCCGTAACCGTTCTTGATGAGCACATCACGGAATCGACCGTAGCCTCTGAAAAATCTCTCAAGGTCTCTTTCCCTGGTGCCGTATGGAAGCCCACCGACATAGACCCTTGTCCCTACCATACTGTAAAAAAAGAATTGATTCACATTAGACTTACCACAAAGGCAAATCCGTTCTTCATAGCGACCTCCTTGATTCTACCATATTTCCGGAAGAACTTCTCAAGGTCGCGCTCTCGCACCCGGTATGTTAATCCACCAACGAATACTCGGGTGCTCATTCTTAAAGGAAAATATAAAAACACCTTACATAACAGGATTCCTTTCCGAACCTGCCACTTCATCCACATGACATAACATAATATGCATTTCATATTTGTATCTCAAATTTTTTTTTTTTTTTTTTTTTTTTTTTCAAGATATTTCATATGTAAATGTGTCTTTGTTATAATTGCCGAATCTAAGAGACTGATGTGAGATCCTTAAGATTTTTTTTCTTCTTCTAAATTGAATTTTACCTTTTTCTATTAAATCAGATAAATTGAATTTCGTGGAAAATCTTGATCTAATTCAGACTGTAATATATTTAGTTATCTATAAACAGAAGATAATCTAATCTTGTAAGGTTCCATGTTAACACTTTGCTCAATATCGAAGCGATTGTAATTGTTGATTTTGCTAACTGATAAATAAAGTTCGTCCATAATCTATATCAACTGTATAACCTAGTTGATGAAATTTATTCAAATCGAGGTAACCCTGTGCACTTTGACACAGGGGAAACGAAAAAAAAAAAATAATAAAAAAAAAAAAAAAAAAAAAAACACCGGACACCGCAATTAAGCTTTGGACTTTGTGCGTGAACATCGCGCGCTGGCGCAATGCCAAGCGGCATAAAATTAAACGGGAATTTATACACAAACATTGCGGCTTAAAGGCTTTGGAATGATTTGCACGATCGAATAACTGGATGTGGTTATTTGTATATACGGTAAATGAAAATCTACATATATATATATTGTAAATGGGTATGGATTGTGAACGAAATCCGCGACCTTGGATTAAACGAAGGACGAACGAATTCAAACGAATAATTTGCCACAAAGTGTTTACTTTTGTTTAAAATGCCGGTATACGACGACGAATGCACTTTATTCTATATAGTAATTGACTTATTATTTTGTTATAATTCTATTTTCTTTGAGTCATTATTTCAAAAATTTGAACGAAATAGTCTAGTATAGAATAATTTTCGAACTTTCTAATTAATACTATACGTGGATAATATTAATATTAAAGCCTATTAATTTTCTATCAGCTCCTGTATGTGTGCCTTTGAAATTTAGGCATTATTATTTCTTGTTTATAATAAATGCAGATTATGTATATCACGTGACGTAATGACGATTAGAATTTAGTAGGTGAGGCTGTTAAATTTTAACGGCGCCGACACGCACTTCCCGCATCGTCGCATATCATGGAGATTGATTAATAAATTTGTGGAGTAAATAAAAAAAAAAAAAAAAGAGAGAGAAAAAAAAAAAAAAAAAAATGAAACTCTTTGAAATGATAAAGAATAAAGAAATAAAAAATATAGAAAAATGAAATTATTATTATCTATCTAAAACGCGGATAATGAATACGTACGTTATTATCACTTACTCGTTACAATTTCTCGATGTGTAATCGAAACAGTATTGTAATATCAGTATTATATTATACCCGCTTAAATAAAGCTGCGGCTAAATGAAAACCGATGCCGCATACGGGGCGGTATTTGTAATTTTGTTAAATTTAATCGCCAAATACAACGTGGAATAATATAAAAATAATGTCGAAACTTACTTGAATGTTTAATTGTTGAAAGAATCGTATCTATTGATGTATAAAGACCGTATCACCGCAATAACTTCACTGAAATGTGTTGAGTAATAACGATCGGCGTCTAAGGCAAGATGGCTCGCCCGCAACAACGGAAACAACGGAAACAAAACGGGGCCGACACGGCAAGCCGCGTAGCCTCAACACCCTACACGTGTAGTTGAAAAATAAATTCAATATTATATTTATAAATAAAAGGTTATTTAGGTTATAAATAAATCGATTAAAATAAGAAATAATTTATTTACATTAGCTTAAGTTTATTATAAATATGGTTTATATGGTTGTTTACAAAAATGATAAGATTGAAAAAGGTGTCGAGGCTATTTCCGCCGGTAATCATACTAACAAAATTGAAATCACATAATTTATTATTTTAATCTATGACACATAGCTATGTTATAATTTTCGTTATTATTACGATTATGAATGATTGTGATATTTGATTATTTGTTTGATTGATTAAACTAACGCCAAATTGAATCCAACATTTGGTATTTTGGGTTCGAGACTACGGTGACGATCTATGCAAGCGCCATCTACTGAAAACAAAAATGGTGGTCAACAATATGCCCTATCCCTGCCCTCGTTTTATGGCACGCCAAATGCCGCCGTTGCCTAGGTTCCTTTCTATTATGTATTTCCTGCGGGCTGATATATCTAATTTCCATGTGAAGATCGTTTTGCAGCGGCCGCGCCCACATTTTGTGTGAAATAAGTGTCGCTGTTTCTAACCAAACAGTACGTGAATAAAAACTATCGAATATTTCGCATTAAATATAACCACACTGGTGTGATTTTTCATGTAATTTGCCTTATGTAATGTAAATAATGTGGATAAATGTTTACGCAATGCGAATGCGCTAATATCGTATTACCATTTAATGGTATGCCATAATCAACAACATTGTTGCAACAATGATAAAGGGCACGTTTACAATCTATACTTATTTAGTATTACTATACTTTACTTAGATTACTATCAACGTAACACAACTATGCCGATGTTTTCGACCTAAGATCAACGTCTCGCTCCAACCTAAATCCCCAGCAAAAAAAATTACTCACTTTATACAATTCAAACTTATGACGCTAGTCGCTCTTCGTTCGAAGAAAACTTCATGTTTATCTTTCTCCGCGCCATAAGACGGAGAGTTTCAACTCTCTAAAAGCTGTTAGCTGATAGACGACAGAGTTTATACAAAGAAATACCATGTCGCAGAGACTAGATCTTGATGGAATCTTAAATAGGATAAAAAGTGAGGAATATCATTCATCTTCTATGCCCTAATGCAAAAACAATTGTCAAAAGTATTGCGATATGGTATTTTTTTTAACTTAAAGCGACGTTTCTGCATTGCTGAGCGTGCTGCACTTTACAATAATAACTGTAGTCTTGTTTAATCAGTAATTAGATTGAATAAATATGTACGCTTTTCGTATGACCAATTAGTCTCGTTTTGTTTCTACACTTTATGAAAGTAAAGATTTTTACTACATATTTTTTTTCATCTTATATGTAATACGGTGTTAGTTACCCTAAATGCACGTAAAAGTAGTTTAATGTTTAGCTATATAGTAGTGCTTTCGTTCATAATCGAAAAGTAGTGTCCGATGAAAAGCGTTGTTTTTTTTTATTTCAAGAATATTGTAATATTAATATGGCAAAGTCTGATCATAAGAAGATCTTGAAGTAATAGACAAATAGACGAAACAATTTCTAAAAATATCTTCAAAATAATATCAATGCTTGTTGTTCGGCGAGCAACAATTTCATTCTATGATCAATTTATTGTACTTACTTAGTAAAAATTTCTGATCTGTACTGTAGTATTGTATATTCAATTTTTCATATGATTCTGGAGCGTTGTTTGATTATTGAAATTGTAATTTCTGAAACAATGATTTGTCTCAAATTTGAGTTATATGTATGTGGGATTTACTTTGAAGCCAGACTAAATCCAGCTTTTCGCAGATATTTAGATTATACTTATTAGCTTATATAGCTTACTATGCTGATATTTTTATAAATTTAGACTACCTTGTCGCGTGTTAAAGACGCTATAGAAAAACCCTCAGGGATGAAAATTTAATTACTACTTGATCTGTGTTTCAAATTGCTGTATGCAATGTAGTGCATTTATAATGTAGCTGAATTTTTAGTATTTCATTAAATCTCATCTTATTACTCTTAAGTCCAGTTTAGATACATTCCAATAATTAATAAATCAATTATATCCTTGCAGAGAATCAATCTTTGCAAGTACCGGTAATGAGTGAAGAAGTCCATACAATGGGGTTGGAAGCTGAAATTGCCCAACCGTTACACCTACAGCGATTGGAGCGCAGTTTAAATGTTCAACCTTTTTTAAATCAAATTAATGAAATGTTTCATGAACGTGTTAGGTACTTGAAATCAATTATATTATTTAACGGTCAGAATATCTTTTCAAATGTATAAAATATACGCTTTTAAATCACCGTTATCTTTTACAATGGTTGAAAAATAATTATAGAGAAATACAAATCAATGAATAGAAGATAATTCAATTATTGCACGAAACTTGGAAGGAAGCTATATGTTTCAAGTAGGTTTTTTTATCTTACAGTGACAATGATAAAAGCGACGATTCAGACACGTCCGACGAATCTGAAGATTACCTAAACGATGTTGTAACACGTAAAGAAGGTTCGTTTCAACTAAGCGTCTAGTAATATCACAGATATTACTCCATTGCTATGAGTAGAAATGATTTTTACTCTTCAAATTCATGTTTACAGATGAAAGAATTGACAAACTTCGCTTGTATAACATGAGCAGTGTTGGCGAAGAGCGCAGGTGGCTACAAGATATTTTACTCAGTGACTCATCCGATAGTTCTGTGTCTGAATCAGATACAGATGGTCCAATTACGGAAGATGATTTTCAAGATATGCTCAAATTTCACATATTGCGAAAGAAATATCAGGGCCGATTTTATCAAAAGCCTGAGGTGAGCTTCGCCTCAGTATCCGCTTGATGAAATTATCATTTCAAAACTCGACTAGGAATGATCTTTTCCTTAAGTTTTTATGCAGTTTGAATTCTGGGAGACCTTAGTCCAGAACGTCCTCGTCAAAGTTTCACCCAAACGTAGATCTATCCTATTTTTATATTTTTTAGAATATTCAGTACCAGTATTATGGCGCTGGCTTGTTATCGAGCTATGATAAATTCCCAGAACACCAGAAGCTCATTATTGGTAATAAGAAGAAAAAGGAAAAGAAGCCGGATAAAAGAATGATTAAGTTTAAAAAGGAAAAAATAGCTCGTCATAGACTACCAAATGAATATCAAGTGAGTATATTATGATCCAATGATGTAAGATTACGTACTTTGGAGATTTCTTTAAATCGGGATGATTGTTGAGAGTTTTTGTTTTCTTTTGTCATCGACGCACTTGTAATCAAAGTTGGTGAATTCGTTTTACAGGAACACGATTATCCTGAAGAGGATTGGGATCGTGTGGTGCCTAAAGAAGATGAGTTGGACGAGGCTGAGATAGATGCACTTATTCAACATCAGCCTAGACAACGGGGTAGAAAAAAACACAATAATAAAAGTCCTGAGGTAATGGCAATGAGGCGAAGAAAAATTTGGATAATGATGTCTAAAAAAGAATTGGGAAAAGTTCAGAGAGCTAAAACTAACAATCATAAGGAGATGTTAATCAGTTGCAAAAAAGTTGCTCAACACTGTATGAAATATTGGAGACAGAAAGCTATGCAAGTAAGTAAAGTCTTTATAATATCTTTAGAAGATAATCATCTTTCAATTATAAAATACAATCATATCTATAGTTTTTATATTATTCATAGCACTTTGATCTAAGCTGTTTGTTAATAAATTACAGCAAATACACAGAATAGCCATTTGATTTCCTACTGTATAAATATTGACTATTTGAGAAATAGAGTTCTGAACTTATTTAAACTTGTCTTTTAACTACAGAGCCAGAAGAATATGAAGGAGACGATATGGCGTGCCAAAAGATTGACCAGAGAAATGCAATCGTATTGGAAACGTTATGATCGTGTGGAAAGGGAGACTAGACGAAGGTTGGAGAAGGAAGCTGAAGAACAACGTAAAATGGATGTAGAATTGATCGAGGTATAACGAAATTTGAAACTCATTTATTATTATTACCATTACGTGTAAAAGGGGTTTCCAAGCTTTAATAACGTATTTCAGAAATTTAAACAACAATACTCGTTCTTATTTCAAAATGATTATTTTCTTATCCTGTCTCGTCTGTTCAGGCAAAGCGGCAGCAAAGAAAACTCAATTTTTTGATCACCCAAACGGAACTCTATGCCCACTTTATGTCCCGGAAATTAGGCAAAGCATCGCCTGAAGAACAGCTTAGAATTCTTAATCAATTAGACGAGGAAAAGAATCCCAGACTCATAGGGATTGACGATTACGATGGGTGAGTCCAAGGTGTATCTTAAGTTTATAATATGCTTTTAGTCGTCTACTATGTAAGGCTTTAGAGCTTACACGAAATAGTACCATACACTTCTTTATAATGTTGCTTCTCTAGAACCGATTAATCGTTCAAATGTGATCAACCAATGTTTTGAATCAGTGAACTGATGAAACAAAAGGCGAAGAAGAATGCAGTCGACGCATTCGACAGCGAGAGGGCACGCACACGACAATTCGACACCGCAGCTGCTGCACAAGAATTACGATTGAGCGACACACCTGAAACTCTTGAACATCCACAGCCAGATATTTTTACCGGAAATCTAAAGGGGTACCAAATGAAGGGCATGAATTGGCTCGCTAGTCTTTACGATCAGGTAAATACATGATAACTAATAAAATAGAGATATGATTTGGTCAAATGTTCATTATATCTTTGTCTTTGCTATAAAAACCACTACTTATAATTATAGGGAATCAGCGGTATACTGGCTGACGAAATGGGTCTGGGAAAAACTGTGCAATCTATAGCGTTCTTGTGTCATGTTGCTGAAAAGTACTGTGAGTATTTTTGAAATGTGTATTCCTGTATCAATTTATTGATAACAGAACAAATAAAGAATATAATAAATGAGAAAAGTTGAGCAAATACATATGTATGTGAATTTTATAGATTGATGAATGAATTGTGTTCATTACAGCTGTTTGGGGACCCTTTTTAATAATATCACCTGCCTCAACTTTGCACAATTGGCAACAAGAGATGGCGAGGTTTGTTCCGGACTTCAAAGTTGTACCTTATTGGGGAAATCCGCAGGAACGAAAAATTCTTAGACAATTTTGGGAGACTAAAGATCTGCACACTAAAGAAGCATCTTTTCACGTTGTTATTACCAGTTATCAATTGGTTATCACTGATTATAAATATTTCAATAGAATCAAGTGGCAATACATGATCTTAGACGAAGCTCAAGCCATTAAAAGCACAAGCAGGTATTTAGTTGAACGTTTTTGTCATAAAATATAGGCCTTTGTGTAAACAGAGTAACATATCTACACTTGTTGGATAATTTCGTTTCAAAGTTACATGAAATCGAATAACATAGCCGATTGCAAGTTTGCTTATCAGAGTTTGTTTTTTTCTTTTTAGCATGAGATGGAAACTGCTTCTAGGATTCAGTTGTCGGAACAGATTACTGCTCAGTGGTACACCGATCCAAAACAGTATGGCTGAACTGTGGGCTTTGCTTCATTTCATTATGCCAACACTGTTTGATTCACATGACGAATTCAATGAGTGGTTTTCAAAGGACATTGAAAGCCACGCGGAGAATAAAACTGGCATTGATGAAAGTATGCGGTAGACTAATTAATGATTCAATAGTATCAAATTATTGTCAGATCATCTTATGGTACTTGTTTTTTTTTTGCTTTGTTCCAGAGCATTTATCGAGATTGCACATGATCTTGAAACCATTTATGTTGAGGCGGATAAAGAAAGATGTAGAAAACGAGCTCTCTGATAAAATTGAGATCATGGTTTACTGTCCTCTTACGACTAGACAAAAATTGCTTTATATGGGTATGTATGGCTTTGGAATTGACACAAATTTTACAATCGATTTGTTGTTGTCTTTATATCTATGAACTTCGTAAGACTAAACTTGATTTTTATTTCGTTTATTTTAGCACTGAAGAAAAAAATCAGGATCGAAGATCTTTTACATTATACAGTGGGTGGAGCAGACGCGGCACCAAATGACAAGAACTTTACATCCAACTTGATGAATTTAGTCATGCAATTCCGCAAGGTGAGTTTATCTGAAGTGTAAAACGATTTTTCCTTGGAAGGAGAGACAAAAAATTTGATATTATTGAGGAATGAGAGAAACTTTATGATTTTACTATTATAAAAATGAATTTTCCAGGTTTGTAATCATCCAGAATTGTTCGAACGGAGAGACGCCAGGTCTCCGTTATTCCTGAACGTAGAAAGTTACGAAATGCCTGCACTTTTGTATAACGAAGGATTGATAGATTCGTCATTGCCGTCCAAAGATCATCTGCTTTATAACAAGCTGTGTATATTTGCGACGGAGTTTATAAACCAATCTCTTCATCATGGATCAGAAAACTCTTGCTTCTCGTTCACAAGATTAATCGATCTGTCTCCAATGGAGTTAAATAAGATTTTTGTGGCCGGTATACTCTTCAGGTAAATTAATAATCCATAAGAATGTAAAAAAACACCTAAATAAAAAAGATTTTATTCAATATTCTATATTTTACAGATGGGCGTGCACAGTGGCTTTGAAAAAGAGAACTCAGCTCAAACGGTATTGGGAAGACTGGTGGGTCGACGATAAAAGAATACCGCAAACTAATCTTACGTTACTTGTTAGTCCGAAATTAAATACTAACTCAAACGTTATAAACGATTTGATATTTACAAAGGACATTTCAAGTGGCGACGCTTTTTACACTCATACTACACACACCATTCACTCTATGCCAGAGACGGTAGCTCATCGAATATTACGTAGTAGTAAGCAGCTCTCCAGCAGCCAGCTGATTAAGGTGAAATTAATTTTTTAAAGGGACAATCAATTTGTACAACATTTTTATAATCAATCATTTCAGTTAGTAATGAAATTACTACTTTATAATGCTAAGATTTTTAATTATCATTTTACAGTGGCCAGTCATCTTGAAGACAGAACATGGCGAGGATACAAAGCTACCACTATTGCCAGAACATCCTCATACACCTCATCCGCCAATGATTCGACTATTTCAGCGTACTACGTTACCTGCTTTTGTCTGTGATAATAATCCTAAGGTAAGTTTCTAATCTAAGGAACCGAATGCAAGCAGACTACTTTTTTTCTTTACTTTAACAATTCGTGTCATAAATAAAATCAATCTTTATCATCTCTTTGCTGCAATATTTATCATTTATCAATTATTATTCATTCGGTATTGTGAAAAAATCAACTCATTATATTTGGTAACGTTCCTGTGTCTGAATGTTTTTTTTTCATATTTTTATTACAGGTACAAGCTAGTCCAAGAAAATTATATGTAAGTAGCAGCAGTGCCGCCTGTGCATGGCGACGACACGAAGAATGTGGGGGCATAATAGGTCAGCGGATGCTCTGGCTTGGTTGCGAACGAGCTCTACTCTATCCTCCACATAGCACGTCTATGGGTTCTCGTATCGCAATACCTAGTACATTCTCATACAATGTTCCCGGTGGTTTATTGGCCTGTTCTCCAATAAATGGATGGTCAAATATCATCATACCTGGTGAGTGTTTTATTATCAATACATTTTTTTTCGCATTAGTTTTAAGATATGATGAAAGTTTCAAAGCTCTAGATCTTAGTTTTTCTAAAGTATTTTCATATTTCGGATGTAATTCGAGGTCAATTTATTGAAATTTAAAGAGTTTTATGATTCTGTTCGATATTCATTAATAGCGAATTTGTATGAATAAGAAATACGCTTTTCCTTTACGTGCAATGAACAAATAGCAGTGTAGGTAGATCAAATATATATTGAAAATCAATTTTTATACAATATTTTTATGAATAAAATAACGATTTAGCGGATTACAAACAAGTCGAGACTTTGAGGAGATTTGATTCATTCCGCCTATTGAAGATGAACGGATGCTAGCGCTATCTAGTTGGTCATTATTCTAACAAGAAACAGGACTAAGTCATACAATTTTTTAACAGATGGCAGCAGAATGACTGTTTTATAGTTATTGATTAATTTCTTTTTTTTTTTTTTCAAAGATATTACTATATGATTTTCTAATGCTACAAGTATTTTAACAAACTTTTCAAACAATATTTATTCAACTTATATACAAAATAGGAAAATACATGGTTTATAATAATATAAAAAAAATAAATAAAAATTCAGTCCCTTTTTTTTTTGAGAAAATTGTAAAACTCGTCGATTCGTTAAACATCAATGATCGTACTTCATTATTATTTTTTTTTTTTTTTGCTTTCTTATCGTCTAAGTCTATTAATTTCTCGAGCTGCAACTGCGCTCTTCAACATTAACTCGATATCATTAAATCAGAGAAAAAAGATTACCTAAAGCTATAACACTTTTTTTCTTCAAATTATTCATATTACAATCAGGTGTGGTTATTAAAGCAAAGCGTTAGCAATTATTATAGTTATTCTAATTCTTATGATAATGAATTATTCTCTAGAAGTAGACAACTCCTACCTACTCTACTTCCTTTCGTAATACAGACTGTAGAATTATTATTCGATAAACGGTAAATTAAACTTATTATCATCTTTTTTATAAAGATCATTTTCCTATATATAGGTATACGTGTTTATTATGGTGGTTCTTAATTTCATCATTTTCGAATTTTAATGCTTCCATGGGCTATAGGACGTCTTAAAATATGTACAAAAAAGTGTATCTAAAACCCCAGGTTCCTATCTTCTAATTCTCTTCGGATTTCCCCATTTGAATGAAACACCATTTGTCACATTTCGTGGGTAATTTCTTTTTCTTCCTATTGCAGTATAGCTTCTAAAACTTGGTATACTCCTTACCTGTAGTAGTAGGTACACTCATGAAAATTGGACAAATTTTCAACGATATAATTTCCGAAGCTACAGCGCGCTAAAAAAATTATTTCTTCGAAATTTGAATATGACCGAATCAAGGACCACCCTAATGCACATATTATATTTATGATAATGAATTATTCTCTAGAAGTATAGACGAATCCTACCTATAATCTACTTCCTTTCGTGCAGGTTGTAGAATTATTATTTTAGAAACGGTGAATTGAACTTATTTTTATTATTATTATTATAGTTTTTATAGAGACATTTTTCTTATACTTATATACGCATATATATATATATTCTTACATATATATATATAAATATCTACGAAGAAAGATGATAGTAATTAAATAATTAGATAGCTAAACTTATTAACGATGTGTTAATTATTCTGTTCCCGCGTATATAATTATGCTTCTTTGTCTTGCACACACAAACATTACACATTACATTACATTATATATTAACTAGAAAACTCACACCTTTGCCATTGGATCGTATCGGTCGACAAAACATGAACGGTTCTCTACACTTATGAGAAAGAGAGACAAAACAACTCCAAGTACACCTATACCTACACACGTACAGAGATTGTGGTTTTTGAATTGCACTGCAATAATTACACCTTAGTTAAACTGGCAATTACAGTTACCTAACGATCATTTCTTTCTTCTTCTTTTTTTTTTTTTCCTTTTTTTCCGCTCTTCTGCCACTTTACTTGCGTAACATACAATATTGAAAATTATTGTTCGTAAAGGTACATTCTGAGTGTTCGAAAAATACGTTTTATTGTTTTTGGGATAGGTTCGAGAAACAGATGTAGAAAATTCATAATGATTGATTAATTTTCATTCAACTTTGAATGAAACGATTGGAGAAATACATTTTTAGGAACACCCTGTATAGTTTAGCGTTTAGTAAAAAAATCGACTATTCTTTTTTTTCAATTTTCGCATTGAAATACTTTTGGGGGGGTGAAAAAAGATGTCTGTTGAAAGCGGAGCTCTTAATATTAAGATTTAGAGGTCGCTCATCGCGGATTTCTATTTTCCATTTGAATAGCATAGGAAATTTTTTATTTTTTAGAATTTTGTAGCTCACAAACCAATAAACAAATCCAAATGACTCATACATACTTTCATAGGAAATTGAACACTCTACAAAAAGCTTTTCTTATCATTTTTTGATAAATTGACTGCTTCCAAAGTTATTCAAGCTCAAAGTTCAATTTATAGTTGAGTTAACTATTTTTTTTTTTTTTGTGATTTTTTTTCCACAGTGATAGATACATTTTTTAGAGTGTTCAATCCCATATCAAAATATGTAAGAGTCATTTGGATTTGTTCATTGGTTTGTGAGATAGACGGAGAAAAATTTATAGTAAATTTTCTCATACTCATATAGTAGTTGTGTCATATATTTTCAATATGACGATTGTTCCTATACTTTATACCTAATGTCACCATGAATATAGGAATGTCTTTCTCACATTCATGGAACATTGAGTATAATGTATCGGAACGATCGTCATATTGGAAGTATATAACACAACTACTATATGAGTATGAGAAAATTTACTATAAATTCTGAAGAAGAAAAAATAAAATTCCTATGCTATTTAAATGGAAAATAGAAATCCGCGATGAGCGACCTCTAAATCTTAATATTAAGAGCTCCGCTTTTAACAGGCATTTTTTTCCACCCCCACCCCGAAAGTATTTCAATGCGAAAATTGAAAAAAAAAAAGAATAGTCGATTTTTTTGAACCGGTCTAGTATTATATACATTATACATATATATCTATATATTTACTCTAGAATGTATTGATAATAATTATCGCTACCGACGCATCGCTATGTTAATTTATTATTAACAATATTGTTCAGCCTTCGTGCATCTGCAGGTGATGATCAAATACAATATTCATTATAATGAGAGCTAGATAATATAATATGCCAAGGCTGTAAAATCTGTGATTCTCACTGTCAGATTGCATTAAGAATTGATCAGAAATTATTTTACTATTATTAGCGATGATTGGATTTTTTTTCAAACGGGTTACAGACCGACTTATGCAGTAGATAATATAGTCTTATAGTCTGACGCATAATGTCTCTCTCTTAAAGTTTCCCACGTTACGCGTTATTATGCAAATAATATTAAAGTCTTGGGATTGAAATCGATTCCAATTTAGCACTGTATAAATATCTAATCATTCATCTAATTTTTTAATTTTTTTTTTTTTTCTTCTTTACACATATATATATATATATTTACCTCAATCCGTAGTAAAAGCATCCGGTCGAACGATCGTGTGGCGCCAAACTCTAATATACATATTATTTTATAATTAACTATCGCCTAGACGATTCGCAATTAAATAAAACACATTGTTAGGCGATTCACAAGCCGTAAGATAACGTCGGCGATTTAATTTCGTTATTCATTCACTGTAAATATAATTTAATTAGGAAAGTTTCATTCAAATTTCTTTATATACATATGTATATATCTTATCGTATCTTTGTCAATCGCTCTTTTATTATAATTCCACATTTTTGATATCGTATACGTTTACGAATTCGTTAATACCAATTTAAAATACATCGCGTCACTAATACCATAAGGTCGTAAGCGCCAAAAAAAAAAAAAAATTTCGTGTTTTTGGTGGCAAAATCTTTTTCGTGCCATATAACATCGTTTGGGCATATCCGCAAAAAAAAATAATTTTTTGGCGCTTACGACCTTATGGCATTAGTGACGCGACATACAAAAAAATGATTTTTTTCTTCACTTTTCGTTTTTTTTATTTTTTTTTTATTATATTTCTTTTTTCGAATTCGTCCCTATTACAGACAAACAGACCCTCGTTACTGATGCTGGGAAACTATCAGTTTTGGACAGCCTTTTACGACGGCTCAAGGAGCAGGGTCATCGTGTTCTAATCTACTCGCAGATGACAAAGATGATCGATCTTCTAGAGGTGAGTATCGTTCGTCGATCTCTCGCAGACCGTTAATTGGTCAATTATAGCAGATGCATATAGGAAAAATGTGAAATATTGGTTTTATTTTTTGCCCAACATTTTTTTCTTTCTCTGTCTTTTTTTTTTTTTTTTTTTTTTTTTTTTTTTTTTTTTTTCTGTCCCTCTTTCGATAAAGGCGATTAAATATCACCGTTAATGAGAAATGTTTGAAAATACTATAAGGAAGCTATATTATAGTAGGCATGAAGAACGCGAAAAATTAATACAGACGGAAGAGGTCGCGTCTAAAAGGATACATTTGTACATCCTGTCGTTTGTAACGCTACTGACGATTAAACTGGCTCAAAGAGGGTCGGAGATGGCTTAAAAAGGGTTAAAAACGAAGGGTAGAACCCCTTTTTCACTATACAACGAGATACTGTACGAGAAAAAAAAAAAAACAAAAAAAAAAAAAAAAATTAACGCGGGTTACAAAAGTATCTGCACGTGAGTACCTACGCGCGCTGTGTGTTAGGCATATGAGTGTCAAACGTCATGATGTAGCTGTAGCTTGAGAAAAATCTATTTTTACTACAAATTTAGAACCATGTTTAAACTCAGCTTTCTCCAATGTCTTTTCCAATGACACTGTATTATAATATTGGGATTTGGACAAAGGACAAAGTCATTGAAATCGATTATCCTGTTTCTATTTATAGAAATAATAGGAAAAAAAATAAAATAAATAAATAAAATAAAAATTAATCATGACGATGATGATGATGATAGTAAGATAATGGAGTTGCTTGATTAGAAAATTCGTTACATTAAAGAGGACGAAATTATATACTATCTGAGGAAATCGGTAAATTGATTCAATCGTTAGAAAGTCTTAGCACAACTTTCATCGCGGAAATACCTAACTCGAATTATTTCCCACGTCTTGCGCTGTATATTTGTCACTTATGTTGGCGAATGTGGAGAAATTAATTCAGTATATATTTACGAAGCGGAAACAGATTAATTAATTAATTAATTAATTAATTAATTATCGGAGAGGAAATTTTCGAATCAATTTTTTCTAATTACTTATTGCGGTAATATTAATTATTATTATTATTATTATTTTATTTTTTTGTTGGTTTTATGGCGAGAATAATTACGCTGTATATCAAATAATTATCATTATCGATTAATTTTTCGAATAAATTTTTGAAAAATTTGAATTTCTCCTTTTTTAGGAATACATGTATTATAGAAAACACACTTTCATGCGTTTGGACGGTTCGTCGAAGATATCTGACCGTAGAGACATGGTAGCTGATTTTCAAAAAAGGTAAGTTTAACTATCGATCAAATTGTTTCTCATATATATATATATAAAATGAAAATTTATACTCAGCTTTTATAATAAGAAAAATCGTTATCCATAATTCATTCTCGTTATTTCTATTATCATTTTTATATACAAGAGAGTTACGGTAATTTATATCCCGCGTTTTATAATACCACATATATACGAACGTAGTAGGTATATATATATATATGTATATACGTCTACCTAGTGATTTTCTAGTTTTTAATTATAAGCAAATACCTACCCGTCACGGGCGAGTGAAGACTCGTTGCATAAAAATGCACAAAAGCACGACAAGGCCTCGAGTAGGTACTACCTAAGTATCAGGTTTCATAATCACGTTATTCAATATATTAATTACGGCGTAAATTACGACAAATAATAATGTATGTACTTCGTGTAACACAATACAATAGCAGATATTGCGTAAAATGGAACTTGATTCTGAACGGTTTATATATATTATATATTATACACTTGTTATACGAATTATAGAAAAATAATAACTCATTGCTTTACAATTATATTTCATATGAAATAAATTTTCTCCGCTAAAATTGCATCAGTGAATAAAATTTTGAAAATCATCTCGATTAAAGCAGCAATTATAATCGGGGATCTAATTGAATTCCATAGATAAATTATTTCATCTGCAAAAAATTTCGAGAGATAGATAGAGAGAGAGAGAGAGAAAATAGAGAGAAATCGTTATGCAACGGGCGGTTATACGATATTCGCAATATATTCGTTATATTAGCAATATCTGGGCCGTTAACCGTTTTAGGGGTGGCTACAATTCGCTCGTTCGTTATTAATATTGCTCCTATATGAGTCCACATTCTGCCCATATTGCACCCATATTGCATTTAGCTTTGATTTACGACTGCACAGGCACCGAACGTGTCACCTTTATACAAAGCGAACCCCTTTGTCGAGGGGCCATCCTTAGCCCTCTCAATTTGTCTTCGTAAATCATCTATCATTTTTCTACAATAATATAATTTTATATTTTATATCCTATCGCGGCTATCGAGTCACTATAGTATTAACTTATGTATTGGAGTGCATTTTTTAAACGACTATTTTTTTTTTTGCAAAAACTCCCCATTGAAAATCTTGTTGTAGACGTCGAAAAAGGAATCTTGTCCAATTTTTAGCTCTTCATTCCAATTCCAGCACTCGTGCTTTTATTTTTAAGTTTTCCCATGCTAAAAGCATGTAAACATTACGACTTTTTCTTTCGCCGCGCAAAACTCAGCCGCATTTCAATGGATTGTTCTCATCCAAGATTCATTTTACAGAGAATTTAGCGTTCTTCAAAAGTGCTTCAGGTAGTTTGGTTGTGGTTTCAACCGCCGCACTTGTGTGAGCCTCCAAAGTCGATTTTATGCATAATTCTTCTTTCTCGCTGTGGGCGAATAAACAGTTGGACTTGGAGAAAAAAACTTCAGAACAATTTTGTAGGAAATTTATTTCTCTACAAAAAAAGTCCAGTACATAAAGTCTCTCAAACCAGTATTTCAAAAGATATAAGGACTTTGATTTTTTGAAATATAAAATTTCAACAAAATGTCAAGTTCAATATTTTCAAGACAGTCAAACTATCTTGGGCACTTTTGAAGAACACTAAATTCTCTGTCAAATGAGTCTTGGATGAGAACAATCCATTGAAATGCGGCTGAGTTTTGCGCGACTAAAGAAAAAGTCGTAATGTTCACATGCTTTTAGCATGGAAAAATTTAAAACGAAAAGCGCGAGTACTAGAATCAGAACTAAGAGCTAAAAATTGGACAGGATTCCCCTTTCGGCGTCTACAACAAGATTTTCAATGGGGAGTTGCAAAAAAAAAAAAAAAAAAAAACATAGTTGTTTCAAAAAAAGCACCCCATTGTATAACTTCGATATTTTATCCATGGAAATTGCACATACATATATATATATCTCTTGCATGGATTTGTACGCGGAAATCATACAAGAGCTATAGCTCTGACACCCAGAATTAATTTGCATCTAAAGTTATACCGAGGGATTATTATCAATGCCGCGCTCGTGACCAAACTCCCTTTATGTTTCAGGGCAGACATATTTGTATTTTTACTCAGTACCAGGGCTGGTGGTCTGGGGATAAATCTCACCGCTGCAGATACGGTGAGTACGACAATTATTTATTTATCGCTGCAGTTATACGAAATTTAGTAGCGTATATAAGCATATACTGTAGATTATTTCCATTTCCAAAATCATTCGAAAAAATAAAAATAATTTCTAGCCAAATTAAAGACAATTCAACGGGAATGAACAACTTAGTTGAAAATGATGTGACAATATCATATCAAGTCGAGATGATCAAAAGATTGCAATGTGATATAGATATATGCGTGCATATACAGTTTATAAAATCGTGGTAATATGAAACTGATAGTTGTAATAAAAATCAGTAGAATAATAACAAAACGGGAATCTATAATCACGGTGGTACTTGTCGTGTCGGTGGGCAATACGATTAGATCGAATATGAATGCGAGAGAGAGAGAGAGAGAGAGAGACGAGAGGACACGCTTTGACGAGAGAAACTCACACGCACATAGTATATACAGGGCCGAGAACCCTCTGCGATGTCTCGTCATTTTTTTTTTTTTTTTTTTTTTTTATCGCCGATATTATAACTATACCTATAATACTTGACCTCTTTTATCATTATAATATCATCGTTGAACCACTAACGATCTTATAGTTGCGTGTGGAATTAAACTCGTTGCAGCAGAGATATATACAGCAATTTATATTCACATTCATTTCATTATATATGATCATTATCACCGCGCATAGATATATATTCTAGGGGTTGTCTTGTCAATATCTGTATAAGCCGCACAGGCAACTTTATCGTGAATCTAAAATTTCTTTAAATAATTAATCTCATTTATATTAACGGTTAAGTATTTCTTTTTTTTTTTTTACCACTCGAGATTATATTCGTGTCTTAATTATAACGATTCGCAAAATCATTAACACTTTTGTAGATTTTTTTCTTTTCTTTTTCTTTCTTTTTTTAAAAGATTTTACGAGCGACGCGTCTCGAGAATTTTATTCAATTTATAAACCAAATAACGAACGATGTGGGTTATTCGGGGTTCGAGATCGCAGCAGGTGTTCTTCGTCAAATTATAATTGATATTTAATTAGTCACGTAATTCTTTCCTTTCATATATATAATATATTATGTATATACCTATATGTATATGGGTACACGAGTATAATCGCGATTGAGGCATTTAAATTTGACAGCATAAACCTTTTAACGGTATAAATTTATCTCAGAGTCGTATAGGTATGTAGTAGATATATAGACGGATAATAATGATACACGTCGATAAAGAAATCAACGGGTAGAAATTCTTATGCCACTTGTCCCTTCATGTAGATGACCGGAATTTAATCCTTTACCAATTAGAATATAATTCCGGATGTTCATGTAGATACGTATAGGAATTTTATTCATTTCATTCCATGTTTAAATATCAGTACTATTTTGTCTCTAAATTTGATAATATTCCCCTATTTCATACCTCTAACTAATTTTCGTAATGTTACGAAACGATTATGCTGCACCGATCAAGGTACCTATATAGAGAGGGGACTTCTTCAATCTTAAATTCACCCATCGATCTAACAAATATTATTTATTCGGAGACACTGCGTGCCTGCCTCTCTCACTGACTTTAGAGACTCTCATGGAAATCACGAAATATACTATCGTCCTTGTTCTCATTTTCGTTCGTTACCCCGCGTAGTGGGCTTAGTGGATAAAATTTTCATTTTTACTCCTGCGAAATGATCGGGTACCAAAATTGAGCCAAGAAAATTATTCTTGATTCAAGATACAATTTTGCGGTCCAAAAATGAAGACCGAAATTTTCTCGGATCAAATCAAAATTTTTGGACCCCAAAATTGTATCTTGAATCAAGTCAACCTTTCTTTCTGTGTACACTCAGAAAAATGTCTTGTTGACACATCCAAAATTTGTGTTATCATATGCACAATCACATTTTTTGTTCAGTCATCAAACAAAAATTTTGTTGGAATAGCCAAAATTTTGGTTGTTCCAACAAAATTTGGTTTTCCCATCAAAATTTTGGTTGATTGAACAAAAAATTTGATTGACTGAACAAAAAAATGTGATTGATGCATATAATAACTAAATTTTGGTTGTGGTGTCAACAAGACCTTTTTCTGAGTGTGTAGTTAGAACATTTTTCGAGATTAGATTATAATATACTATAATTGTCATAGTTTCTATAATATATTATATGCATATATAACTTGCTATATACAATAAGGGGAATTTGGGATAGATTTATCCCCACCATATATGACGTGCACTGCACATACCGCGTTATTGCAGTATTATACGACCTTTGTGACCTGATGAAGGCGCGGGTTGCCCTGGAGAGGAGCGCATCTTCTCGGAGGTTAACCACGTACCTACCTATTTCTCTTGGCTAGGTTTCTAACGGAGCGATATATACCTACAGAGTTACCTTTATAATACAAGCGCATACATTGACTACGTCATTTTATGGGTCAATTAAACACGCGTTGGTACAGGATACAGCGTGAGTCGAATATAAGCTGAAGCTTTCGTCTCATCGTCTCTCTCCCGGCTTTCACCGCGTTCTATGCATTGCAAAAAGAGGACGATTTCTTAGGATCCTGCGCATAAATCAGGGGTCCTAATTCCTCGCGTAGATTTTAGCAAAAATCTATACGCATATTTTCGAATAATTATTTCTTTCCTTCCTTTTCTATTTCCTTGATTAAATTTTGATCAAATTTTTGCGTATATTATTTACGCAGGTAATATTCTACGATAGCGATTGGAATCCAACTGTTGACCAACAAGCGATGGACAGAGCTCACAGACTTGGTCAAACTAAACAGGTTACCGTTTATCGACTCATATGCAAAGGTACAATTGAGGAACGTATACTGCAACGAGCTCGTGAAAAGAGCGAGGTAAATGAATTTTTATTCGTGAATACCTTTCTCTTTGGATTTTTATTCTTTATATATATATATATGCGGTTTTATATAAGTCAAGTCAAGAATTCATTTCGTAATATATATATAGTTATTCAATTATCGGGTTCTTAATGTATAATAATCGAAAAAGTAAGAATCTGAGAAATGAAATACCAAATATTATATAATATGAAAAATAAATTCAGACATACGCGTTGCAAAGTCATCCTACTGCATATATACGAAATTTGAATATAGTGATATTCAAATCGTACCATATATATAATATACATGCAGTCCAAAGCCATAAAAGTGATAAACGTAACGTATAAACCCCCGTAGATTCAACGCATGGTAATCAGCGGTGGTAATTTCAAACCGGACACCCTGAAGCCGAAGGAAGTGGTGTCTCTACTACTAGACGACGAGGAAATCGAAGCCAAATGTAAGTCGATGATTTTTGACTAACCCATGTTCATTTTACCTGAACCTAATCGGTTATTTTATCTTTCGATTATCTGTTTTAGAACATATAATTATATATATATAATTTTTTTTTCTTTTTTCTTCTTATTCATTTCTTTCTCTATAGCCACTATCGCGATTAGCTACAAATAATGAGTACACGCAACGATATAAAAGTGACACGGAGTATAGTAGTTATTTATTTATTCATTCATGCTTGTTTAGTTATCTGTCTATAATGATCTGTTCAATTATCGCGAATTTTCATCGCCGAGAGAATAAATTTGTGTAGGTAGTTCAGTTCCGTTCAATTATTAATTTGCCACTTTTTTTTTTTCTCTTATCACTGTTTCAAACTATATTATGTCGATAAAATCCTGACTTCATTTTTTTTTTTTTTTTTTTTTTCATTTATTCTTTTCTCACACATTTGAACACTGAATATTTCTATACAACGATTTTTACTCGTTTTTTTTTTTTTTTTTTCAAACTTTTTCACTCGATAAGTGAAAGATAGAAAAAAACTTGCGGGTGATGATAGCTAAAGCGAGACCTACGAACGCAGAGATGTGATAATTTTATCTAGCACGCTAATTGGGAATATGTAGTGGCAGGATACGATATGATAAAAAATAATAAAATGTAGTCATTAGCTTATACCTCAACGATGAATTAATCATGTTAACATCCGGCTTTTATTAATTTAAAAACAATTATATGACTGTCATGTCTTGAAAATTTATCAAAACTTGACAGAATTCAGCGATAATATTCGAATTCAAACAAGGCTTCTAGGTCGGTACATATACCTAATCGAATTTACAAAATTTTTTATAACTTCTAATTTAAAAAGCAATTTTATCGTTATTCTGATTTTTATTCGAATTTTTTCTTTCGACTGTTTCTCTAATTTGAATTACATTATATATTTTTACAAAGTTAACCACTTAGGGTGTTACTATGAGCTCGATAAAATTTTGATTACGATCGAACTAGTATGTTTTTTTTCTATTTTTTTTTTATGTAAAAATGGTTTTTTGGTGGGAAATATTAAATTTAGTGTCGAATGTGTCGGAATTTCTTCGAGCTTGTTTCTTCTGTTCATATTTTTTTTTTTTCTCCTTTTTTTCTAATGAATTGTTTTTTTCTTTCTACACCGTATGTAACATTCGCAGACAACGATCTTAATTGTCCCAAAACGCAAATCTTTGTTCTCTTACTACATGAGCATGATGAAAAATTGTTCATTTTTCTATTCCTCTTTTTTTTTTTTTTTTTTTTTTTTTTTTTTCTACTTGTCGTTTCCTTGATAGTACTGGCGTACGAAACTCGAGTTGTGTCAGATACATGTAGAAGTATGAATGCCTAGTTCTCACGTTTGTCAAGCAATTCTACTACATCGCTAACTACTATAAGGAAATTCGTAAATATTTTAAATCGTCTAAAAAAAAAAAAAAGAACACGACAGTTTGAGCTGCAGTCGGTGAATAGTGTCTTAATTAAATGTTGGTACCTTTAGCCATACATAGATATTTTTAAACACATATATATAAGAACAGTTTTTGTCTTTACCTATATATCAGATAATATTAAGCTTGAAAATCATGTTCGACCCTCACGGTATACCTATAACTAGTTTATTACATCGGTCACGATTGGTAGGTGTACATCTACTTACTTATACCACATAACGATCTTCGACAGGAACATATTAGACTCTTAATTGAATGATCAAAAAAAAAAAACAAAAAAAAAAAAAAAATTTTAAATTACTTGTCTCATATATATAATTTTAAATGACCCCCTATATTTGCCGCTCATTTAGGTTCGGTTTATACTTTTATTTTTCTATATACCTACTACAATCTTATAATATAATCATAATGATAATGATAATCCTGTTCATAAAATAATCGTCAAACTATATACGGCTCTTTCGTTTTCACGCAAACATAAAGCGTAAGACGTGAATCGCTTTCTTGCGCAAGTAGTTTCCCAAAAACATATCCGTGTATACCTACATACGTTACGGGTCAGAAAATAACGGGAAAACTGAAAGTGAGAGGCGATTCTTTAAATTTCTTGAATTCAAAATTTTAAATTGTAAGAAAAATGGAATAAATATATATAATATTATGATCGTTGATCGTTGATCGGTGAAAGCTTTGGACAATTATTTTATTTTTTTAATTTTCTTTTTGTTCTTTTTATTGTTTATTTCTTTTTTTTTTTTATATATATATATTTTATTTTTAAACAAATTCTAACGTCATCCTAGTGCCTAAGGGGCAAAGATGTACGATTCTCCGTCACTGCGACCGCCCTTTAATCATTCCCAGCGGGACGGACGACCCCGATTTCATTATTCTCATTAAGCTATGCTAATTTTCTAATAAAGAACGGGCGTAGAATATGAAATATACGGATTATTATCGAGTGCTATTATACATATGTACCTACTATCTATCTACATTATACACGTAATAGAAAATTTATACAGCATAATTTCGAGTATAAATAAATCACGGATGTTCATCGTCAGATTGCATGAAGAGCGAAATACTTTTTATTAATTAATTATTTTTTAAAAAGTCTTTCACATAAGAAAATTCAGAAAAAAAAAAATAAAAAATGACACGAGCCAGGGAATGGACTCTTCTTCTGCGAACTCGCAGGTATTTATCTATACAAGATACACTCGTACAGAGGTGCCGTTTAATTTCAGATAGCCAACGAAGCGAAGAGCGTCAGCAGCACATGGAAGAGATACGGCCAACTGAGCCGAGCAACAAGGAGAGGGACCGGAAAAGGAAACTAACTTCACTTCCGGTCAAGGTACTGCTCGAATCCCTTAACGCTCCCTTATTCAAACGTTCTTTACTATTTTCCTATCTTTTGCACTCCGTTATATGTTATATATACGCATCATTCTCTGTTTTACTCGAATCGGCTTTTACCTCACTTTGCAAATACTTGTTACTTCAGCTACGTTATCAGTGCATAGGTAATTCGGATCCAATCATCTAACTGCAGGAACTCGAAAACCGTTCAAAAAATGACTACAGAGATAAACTCTGAAGCGTTTGTTGAAATTTTACGTTTTAATAGAAATTTTACAGATCTCGAAATCATAGCGCGATTATGTGTTTCCGTTTTCAGAACGATTCGAAGAAACCTTGTCTCGAAGACGGCGTAATTTCAGAAGATATTTCCGATGTATTTGACGACAGTGCACCGGCTAGTCCTGCGAGATCTGAGGTAGATAAATATTCACCGTATATTTATAAATCGATTCGAAAATTTAAAACTGGAATTTTTTTAGCGATGTTTTTCCGTCATTTCAGGTGTCGCAAAGTAGCGCCTCCTACATTCATCATGACGATACAAGCAACGAAGGTCTCGTCGTAGACGTAGACGGACCAGTTCCAACCCCCGTTAACCAACCCCAAACACAATCAAACCTATCTACAGCATCCCATCTAACACCGGGTCCGCCTGAACCCCCTAAGGTATCGCGACTCACCCACCACTTCACCTTCGGTGGTGCGAGTGGAACTCGCGTACGTCCCGCAGGACGGGGTACCAACAAACGTGGTCGTCCCCGAGGCTCTCGTAGGGGTGGAACAGTCGGAGGCAAAGGAAGGGGTCTTCTGCTGCTTCAACCCCCTGCACAGTCGGTTTCACCCCAGGGGGACGGAGCTACTACGACCCTGACGTCTGTCCATTCGCCACATGGTGAGTGATACACATTATTTTTATTCGCTTTTATGCGGTCGATTCCTTTAGTGGTTCCTGGGGATTTCACAATATCGCACCCCCGATTATACCCCCTTCCCCTACTTCGATCATACAGAATCATTTTTATTTGCTTCTGCCAGAAATGCCTTTTGCAAATTTCAACAAATCTTCATACGTTTTCGAGCGTCTGAAGCATTGCACTCAGAAAAAGGTCTTGTTGACACAACCGAAATTTTGGTTATTATATGCACAATCACATTTTTTGTTCAGTCAGCCAAAAATTTCGTTCGGATAACCAAAATTTTGTTGGGAAAACCAAATTTCGTTGGGACAACCAAAATTTTTTTCTGAGTGTGAGCCAAGAAAATTATTCTTGATACAAGATAATTTTGCGATCCAAATAATGAAGACCGAAATTTTTTCGGATCAAATCAAAAAATTTTCTCGAACCAAGAAAATTGGGACAATTTTGCGGTTCAAAAATGAAGACCGAAATTTTCTCGGATGAAATCAAAAATTTTTTCTCGAACCAAGAAAATTGTCCCAATTTTCTTGGTTCGAGAAAAAATTTTTGATTTCATCCGAGAAAATTTCGGTCTTCATTTTTGGACCGCAAAATTATTTTGAATTAAGAATAATTTTCTTGGCTGAAGTTAACCTTTTTTTCTGTGTAGGATGAAATATTTGAGATATTTTATCAATAATATCGATCATTATGAAATATTTAATCTAACAGCTGAACATTTTTGAAAATGATTCCATAAATTCATTTTTGTTATACACATTATCGTGCGGCAGGTGTAAATATATATACTAGAAGGGGATGATTGCAACGATTATCTTTCTCAGCGTCGCCTTTCGAAGCTACCGAATTCTGATGTAGATTAAAATCGACATTAATTAGACTTGATATCCCAACAATGGAAGAACCGGAAGCGATTACGCTTCGCATAATAAGTTCCGGTACCGCATAAGACGCGTTGAACGGATATTACCTTTATAATTTGAAAGGCGAAGTTTCCAAGGTCCTTATGTAGCAAATCCTTTCGTTTTGTCCTCCTTATTATACAAACTAATCTGATAATTAATATTGAACGCTAAAAATCCACGTATATATATATATCTCGGAGTTTCGTTCTTTAAAAAAAGTTATTGAAATTTTTTTTTAATTTTCAGAAAAATTATAGTGCAATTATGATGACAAATTATGCGCATTATAAATTGATCCGAAAATCTAGTGAACTAATTTAACGTTTATTCTTCGATCTTTTCAATCGCGAACGAAGTTTATATATTCCGAATAATTTTCAGTGAAATTATTCGAGCCTAGTAATAAGCGATGATTTTAATTGTCAATTAGGCATAGTTAATTAACTTCTATATCGTTAATTTTTGGGGTCTTTCTTTTACAACGATTCATAAGGGTCTAATTTTCGCCCGATGTCCATCCAAGCCGATCGATGGGGGGGGGGGGGGGGGGGGGGGGGCTGTCGCACATCATTCTTCCCCCTTTTATTCCCTGCTATTATGATCGAGCCCACGCCCTACTGCAATCGGTCCGTTTCCCAAGGGAACCCTCCTAGGAAAACCCCCCCCCCCTATAGTTTGAATTGACGCCCGCGCTCGCTGTGTGTATGAAATACAGAGAAATTCCCTTGCGAGCACATGTGCGCGCCCGCGCCGGGGGAATTTGCCACGTTTTTACAGTCTTCTGCGCGTTAGTATACTTCCATATGATCGTGAGTCATTTTCTGATATACATGTGGCGAAAAATTGTACTCCTCGTTTTTTTTTTTTTTGGCAATCAATCTTTTTTTTTTTTTTCTTCTTTTCTGACTTCTTATTTCCGATCATTATTTATCGATCACTGCGGCTTTAACAGCTTGTGGACGTTTGCATAGTATACAGAGTCCGCAAGATCTAGGTCTACATCGGCACACGTTTTCCGTATGTAAAATTGCGAGGAACTAAGCCATGACCTGCGCAAAGGTCATCGTCGTGGACCTTTCTAGGGCGAGTGAACGCACGATTATTGTTCGAGAGACTCGAGAGGCTCAAGCAACAGTAGAAACAGCAGCAGCAGCATCCCAACGTCGTCGAGCGTCTCTTTGAATGATTAAATCAAAGATCGATTGATCCTCGCGTTTTATATATATATATATATACGAATGAGAGAAAAAGGAAAATTGTTGGAAAAAACGTGACTTGAATAAAATTCGAAATTCAAATACATATACGTATATAATATATACTATATATCCTCGGAACTTATTATACTATAGAACTAGGCGATATACCTTGAAACCCTCGATATATCGACGCATCTGCTACACACGATGATTCAGACTCGAAAACGAATGGCTATCGCGTCAAAGTCAGGGTTTTGTTTTTCAACCCTTAACACATAGGGGGATAAACAATAGGATATAGAAAGAATAAGTTCGTAGAGTTGATAACTTTGTCAAATAAACAGCTGCTATACCTTATATAGTACCTATACATCTATATATATTCCTTATCTATACACCTAATCTTCTGTCAAAACAAATTCATACACCGCAAATATCTTTCAATCAATTTACAGCAGTTTCATATATATATATAACGATTGAAAGAGATTTTTCAAACGATAAAAATACTCCAGGCATCTATAAGTCCCCTACTATATAAATACGCCAAAATTAAACATTCGCCGATTGCAGCTTTGCGGGTTTAGGTATATATACTCGAGTCGATCTCCCCTCGTACACCCGTTACAAACTTGGCCTCCTTTAATCTCCTCTGGGACGGTTGAAGTCGGATTATCATCTTCTATCTTTTATCTTTTATCTCCTTTTCATTTTTGGATGCATACTGAAATTTCTTTGAATTGGGGTCGCCGGTACAATATCAGCTTCGAAAGTTTGCCACGAATTTTTAAGGATTTTCAAAATTCGGTCTGAAATACGAAAGAAGCGTTTTCGACATTCTCGTGCGGCGGACTTTTATCAGAAAAGGTTCTCTCGCCGCCGCCTCCGCAACGCGTCGAGCACGAAACATTGAACATTGAACATTGAACATTGAACATGGAAGGTGGCCGCGCGAATCGCGATGCGAGAAGATATACTCGCCTAGATACCACAACCGCCAACATTCCGGGCGCACCGACGCGATCCAAGTGTTCCTTAAGCCGTTTCAATCCTCTACGAACCCGCAGAGCTGCATCCTAAAACTTTGCGTTCAGTATAAATATTATTTTTCTTATCCCCGACGCAGAACAACCCGTTTATCTCATCTCATCCTTTTTCCCTTCGATATCTACGAGTCTTTCGATCTTTTTCCTATATCTTAAAAAAAAAAAAAAAAAAAAAAAAAAAAAAAGTAAAAATTCTCAACTTTTCGAATACCTGACCATTGGCGTCTATTGGTCACGGTGACCGGAACACGTGAGTCCCAAAGATGGCGGCCAGACGGTCTGCGACGACCAGGGAATTTAATCGCAGAGTGGGAGGATATAGGGACGAGGGAAGGAGGGCAGGGTCGAAGGTCAGGGGCCTCCGGGCCGCACGCGGATATACAAGTGTCCCTTAACGATGGGTCAATACTTTGCCTATAAGTTTTCTACATACTTATAATATGTGTCTTCTACCTACATTCGAGATATCTCTTTGTCAAGATCTTTGTCAATATTATACGTTTCCTCATTATTTCATTAATTATTAGCCAAGTTTATACGAGATATATATATAAGATATAAGAGATATAGGTATTTTGTATTCGAAAGAAAAAAAAGGCTAACTTGAGCCAAGAAAATTATTCTTGATTCAGGATAATTTTGCGGTCCAAAAATGAAGACCGAAATTTTCTCGGATGAAATCAAAAATTTTCTCGAACCAAGAAAATTTGAAAAATTTTCTTGGTTCGAGAAAATTTTTGATTTGATACGAGAAAATTTCGGTCTTCATTTTTGGACCGCAAAATTATCTTAAATATCAAGTCAACCTTTCTTTCTGCATGTACATACATTTAATACATCGAAACCTTTGAGTCTCGTTTTACGTTCCGCGGAGAACCGCAGACATTATAAAACGCTGCAGGGACGGAGTTGCACAAAATGTAATCTTCTCTGCACTTTTCTTCACGGACGCAAGTTGCGATCTTATATATAGAGTCTAGACTCTTATAGAGATTTCAATTGGCGAAATAACAATATACATACTACATATATACGTGAGAAATTACCACGTTTGATTATATCATTGCGAATTTGTTGACGTAAAGTTAGAAATGTTTTTCTATACGTGTTCAGATCCCGTGCAGAACCCTGTGTTGGTTTCAAAAATTTCGTACATATCTTTTTTTTTTTTTTTTTTTTTTTTTTTTTTTTTTTTTTTTACGTAAAAATGAAAAACCAAACGTTTTTGTTGAAAAGAAAAATTTTCGATATTCATAACCTGTTGCCAACTCACAACTCCATTTAGCGCAAGGGTAGGTTATATAATGGTTTGAAAGCGATCAAAGGATTCTGAAAAATCCCGTGACCCTCTTTGATCCGCGTTAATTTGCAATCATTTTTTAAATCCGCTTTTCTTCATTGCC
Organism: Tenthredo mesomela; assembly: GCA_943736025.1. Classification (NCBI taxonomy): domain Eukaryota; kingdom Metazoa; phylum Arthropoda; class Insecta; order Hymenoptera; family Tenthredinidae; genus Tenthredo; species Tenthredo mesomela. The sequence continues at coordinate 17,732,331 of OX031016.1, read as the reverse complement.
GCTGGGTAATCCAGGCTTTAAAACCGCGCACGTGTTCTCATCCACAGGGAATTTGTATGCGGCTTTTATATACGAAGCCTGCAGGAGGGAGCAAACGCATATCGAAATTCTTACCTACACATATATCTCTATGTATGTGTCCTATACACAATCTCTTGCTAAATACATGGATATCATACATCTTCTTACTAGATGTAATATATAAAAAAAAAAAAAAAAAAAAAGAAAAAAAGAAAAAGATAAAGAAAAAACTTATACGAGCTCTACCGTCGAAATTGAGCAAGATATTAGTTTCCTCTACCTGTTTCTAATCTCATGACGCACGTTGCGCGAGCTGTATCTAGTCAATTATAATTGTCCTTCCACCACGTCTATTACTCGGTGTTTAATAATCTACGTATCATATATTTATATGCGATCGTTTCGTCATTTTATAACTCTATTATTTTTATATCGTCTTTTATACTACTGCTGCGCGTATTGTTCGTTTTTAAATTTCTTTTCGAATTCGAAGCTTTTCTCTAATACTAATATATCGAGTTTATCGATTGTGACAGTAGAGAGTCCCAATATTTATCCCAGTCTATAATATTCACGATGTATTACTATATAGAATAGGGTTTATGTGTGGCGACTATAATAGAAGCGAAATGGTATTTCACAATGACCCGGTCACCTAGAGTTGTAGTCACATGGTCGGCGACATCGATTACCAAAACGATAAGAATCTGTTTTGATCTCTACTTATATGCGGCTCCATGGTTAGTCGATGTAACGCGGATGCTGTGTCTGACGCACCGTGTATATACTACATACCTTGCGGATCTTTATATCTTTCCTCTCTATTACTGCGAGAAGAGCGATGACAATAGATTATCCGGCTATAGTATATACATTAGAGATGAGATATACCGAACAAATAAGGATTGCATGACGGTCAAACTACGTCGAGATGAAATCATACCTCTGCAGGCATTAATTCCCACCCATACACAGAAAGAAAGGCTGACTTGATTCAAGATAATTTTGCGGTCCAAAAATTGAAGACCGAAATTTTCTCGGATAAAATCAAAATTTTTCTCGAACCAAGAAAATTTGGAAAATTTTGAATTTTGGGGTCCAAAAATGAAAATTTGGAATTTTGGGGTCCAAAAATTGTCTTGAATCAAGAATAATTTTCTTGGCTCAAGTGAACCTTTTTTTCTGTGATAGATATAGGTAGGTGTACGACGATCACATAATTAGAAGATATTTAAAAATTGGTTAAAATTTTTCATCAAATCTTAAATAGTTCCAAAATATTATTCTGTTCGAATAATTAAAAAAGAACGTATCCCATTTTATTTTGGAGGAAATTAATGTTGCTGAAAATATTTTCGTCATATATTTGAAAGAGGTGATAGATCGTATATGTGGAACGTATGACGAATAATTATTGCCGTATTTGCCGACCTCTGACATGGCCGATTCCACGGTGGCGTAGAGGTGACGCAGTAAGTAATTCTGAAGTCTGAAGGTTAGTCATCTCTTGAAAATCGCTGGTAGATCAACAGTATGAGATAACGTCAGGACAGAATTTGTGGTACGGGACTTCCTTCAACGGAGTAATCCTTTTGTTGAACGATCTAGACATGCTAATATTGCGAATTTATCTCCGAGGATTCATAGTCGTATATATATAAGACCAAGTAAGTAATCACGCTAGTGCTTATGGTGCTAGTTTTTTTTTTTTTTTTTAACCATATCTCAAATTCTATGCGCTCGCAAAGACATTCGAGAACTTCCGGGATTTTAGAACTTACGTTCCGGTTTGTAAACTCGGACTTATACCACTATACTTCAATTCTCTTAACACCTGCAGCTGCGGGTTCACGTCTGATGATTTCATCCTTCACTTCTATATAATGTCTCAGTTTTCGTATACCTATTTACGGTCAAACGATTGCGTGCAGAATCGAATTCTTCATTTTTCGCCCTTATTTCCAAAAAACGTTTTTTTCTCATTCTTCGACTCATCTATATTTAAATATCTATACGATCGCGTTTTGGAAATATAATCGTAAATTTTTCTACCAGGACAAAATTTGGTTAATATATGCACAATCAAATTTTTTGTTCAGTCAACCAAAAATTTCGTTGGGATAACCAAAATTTTGTTGGTACAACCAAAATTTTGGCTATTCCAACAAAATTTTTGGTTGACTGAACAAAAAAATGTGATTGTGCATATAATGACCCAAATTTTGGTTGTGTCAACAAGACTTTTTTCTGAATGTATGTATCTAGAAAATATTTCATCCTCTAACGATGAAATCGAGGGGGATTACCCTTGCGGGGGTCGGGGCTTCTCCTCGATCCTTCGACGGCCTCGTGTGTGGCCCTCCGGGCACGAAGAGGTTTGCCTTCAGGCTCGCAACGGGCGCATCTTCGATCTTCGTCAAGCGACGGATTGACAATTGACAAACGACGTCGGTCAGACCTCGTGGTTAACAAGTTGGTCTCGTTGGAATGTCTGAAAGTCTCTTGCGCCCGACACGTAATCCTTTTCTCCCAGCTTTTGTCCGGTATTGAATTAGGGATATTTTTTTTATTTTTTTTTATTTTGATCAAAGATAGTGCCAACTTCGACACGCACGTTGTTAGGCTTGTTCGTATAAGATCCCATGACTATATGATCTGCACCGACAGTTTACTTCCTCTCTTAATATCTGCTTAATTTCTCGTTTCGTCATACTATCTGATATTTATATGATATTAAAAAGGAACGTATATATGTTTCGTCTTCAAGTATTCCGCACCTGTTTTTTTTTTTTTTTTTTTTTTGTTTTTTATTCACATCAATTTTTCACTTACTTAATACTCCTGAGTATGAAAAAAAAAAATTTTTTTAAATGAGCCAACAATTTGTCCGAAGGTTAGGATATATGACGAAATTTCGAATCCTTGAAAAACCGACAGGTGGTCATTCTATTTTTAGTATAAAATACGATCAATTATGTCAACGATATGAGATGTGAACGAGGACAGCATCGAGGAGAGACACACTGCCCGCGTGTTTCTGGCCTATTTTTATTCGTAGTACAATATAGTACTGGATAAAAATGTTCTAAAAGCCACGCTATAGTCTCTCAGTCAGAATAGTATAAAGTTTCATTTCTTCGTTTATGAATTTGATTATTAGAATTTAAATTAGAACCCTCCATACGAACGTATATCGCCGCAGTTTCTACCATTGAAGAAAGATTATAAATCATGTTCTATATATGATTGTATAAATTTTGTATGCGGTTCTTATACCGTCCTCAATTACTTGCCCTAACCCATAATCTTATTGTTCTACTTGTAGCCAGAGTTTTTCTCCGTAATTTTTTTTTTTTTTTTTTTTTTTTTTTTTCCATTATTGCTGTAATGAAAACTCACAATTTTGTTACTCAACCAGAGTTTCCTGCCTTGTTATAGAGACTAAGAAATTCTATCACTTACCGTAATTAACTTACTGTTCTCTCACGGTAGACCTATAGAGGAACGCCTCAACCCACTTTTAACACGTCGTTAACAGAATGACACATTGATCACGTCAATTCTTCACAACTACGAATTATCGTAATGAAATCTCGAAAAATAGTAAATCCTACATACATTTGTTGCTTTAAAAAAAAAAAAATAAAAATAAATAAAAAAAAAATTGACTTATTTATTTCAAACTCAAAGTTGCCAATTGAATATCTTAGTCAATTTTTCAATTCCCACGTCTTCGCATTCATTAATCTTATGCGATGATTTAACATTGTGTGGAAATAATTGACTGACAAAATTTGGTCAGGTAGGGTACTACTATTTGAATAGGAAAGATTAGCGTGGGCTTAAGACAAGGCGAAACAAAAACTATTGCTAATTATATTACCAGAGCAAAACTCGGCTACATCTGCCTCTTTCTCTCTATCTTTTAGGTTCTCTTGCTTTTTTAGGAATATATTTTCGCCAACTCGTGGGTAGAATAATGTTTAATGATTATAAAAATTAATCCACTGCCGGAAATATCTGTTTTGCCTTAACGTCTTATGATACATATAGCTATATTCTTTATCCTGAATCTGGCCTACTTTTGTACATGCGGTGGAGCTTGATCGGAACATAGTGCCCGTGATTTTTATAATGAAATAACGACACGAAAGGAGCTTTTTTTTTTTTTTTTTACGTATAACACAACATTTTTCGCGTCTTCTTTCTGGTATTTTTAAATTACCGTCAGTTATATTATAACATAATTTTTGGTCTCGTCGTGCGAAACTTAGCAGATCAAAATATGCCTGATATTGGCATGGCGCCAATAAACTCATTAACTCTGTCCATTAAGAAAAAAAATCATCGAATATCTTTGCACAGTAATACGCGAAAATAGAATGCTCAAAAGAAAACAGTTCACTATCGGATTACCAAGGTCAGGACAAAAAAAAAAAAAAAAAAAAATTGTATTTTACCTTCGAGTGAGCTAAAAAGGAAAAGGGTAAATCGTTACCTTCACCTATGCATTTGCCAATAAAAACCCTGCAACGTCAACTAACAGCTCAAAGAATTCCATACAGACACGAAAAAGGATAATTAATATAGCACTCCCTAAATCCCTAAAAAAAAAAAGAAAAGAAGTTGATAACAAAAAGCGAAAAAGAAAAAGAAATTCTTCGGTTCCTTGTTACAGGAAGTTCAGTCCCTGTACCAGCAGACGGCGATGGTCCCAGTACCGTGGGGCCTCTGGGTCCCGTAGCACCTTTAATGACTCGTGGAGGAGGTGCTACCGTTCGTCGAGGTCCAGGAAGGCCACGACTGAGGCCAACGGGTCCTGGAAATCAGGGTCACCGAGGGCACGGCGGTCATCACCATGGAAAAAAAGCACAGAGGCCTCTTCCCGTACCACTACGTTCACATCAACTTGCCACTTTACCTCCACGTACATCGGCGCCATCATCCTCGCAAACACCGACCTCCTCTGAGTCGAGGCCTTTTGGCTTTTACACACAGCATCAGCAGACGCCACCACGTGGATCTTAGGCCATGATTTAAAACTTATATTTTCATGTCTCTAATAGGATATACCGATCGTATGGCTATTAGTTATTACTATGCCGATGAGTGATTCAGCTTTTGAGTGATTGAGACATTGTCTGCGATTTCAGACCGAGAGAAAGAGAAATAAAGTATGTTTGGTCGCGTGTGTATGATGTTTTGTGTATAACAAAGGAGCTGAGATAACCCAGTGAAGCAGTAAAATAATGAAATAAAGAAATGAAGAAAATTTTATTGATCGAGATTCGGACGTAGGTATGTATCACATGTGGCAATGTATTTCAGGTATTTATCGCGGGGTGGATGTCCTCGAATTTGCCACTTTACTCACGTCTCGAAAAATTATGTGAGTCAAATCTATTTTATGATATCGTTTTAGCGAACTTCTAGACTTTTTTTTTGAGCCTGGAAAAGTCCAAAGTCACTTTCTGGTTGTATGTTTAAATTTCGAAAGAAACTCATTTCAGTCCTTTCGAAGCATGAATTTCTTCAATTGATTTAAACTGTATTGAGAAACGATACAACAATCTGATCGCGAATTCGTCAAAATCGACAAACGTCGTGGGTGAAACGCGCGAACTTCTTGAAAGCATCGCGTGTATTTAATTCGAGTAGTTAACTTAATATATTCGAGCAATCTGCAATTATCGTTCGTGCAGTCCGTGACCGACCGCGTTTCCTGCCCTCTGATCACTCGTCTTGGGCTTGTCCCTTGTACTTTCTCGATTTCTTCACATAGACGATTCGATCCCATATAACTCAAATTTTCATTTACTTTTGAACAAATCGGCGATAAGATATATGGATATGAGAAAATGGGTAGAGTTCATATAGGAACAAAGACAGACAGTCATCGGCTTTATGATTAGGAAATGATTTTTTTTTCTTTTTTTTAATCTGAGATTCAGTTTACTCGATGTATTAGTAATTTATAAGTTTATCGTAGATTAGGTTCCTCGATATTTTTATGTACGTTCGAATGTCCAGACTGTGTTGATTCTATTTGTAAAAGAACGGTATTTATTATAAATGAATAAACAAACCAATACACAGACAAACGAACCAAAATATCTCCGAAATCATTTTACCTTCAATCCTTTATCTCTGATCCTAACGATACGATGAAAAATGAATGATGGTTTCATGGTTTGATGGACGTTCGATCGAACTTCGAACTCTTCGAACTTACTGATCTCGGAAACTTCCGAGCCATTTTTACCGCGAAGAACTTAACTAATTTAGTTTTCTTGCATGGCTCAGACAAGTGGTGAGTATCTCTGTTAGTCTGCTGAAGCTCAAGACGCGTATGGGGGACGTTTTCAGGAAACCACCCCGTTTACTAAACAACCAAACGATTCGGACGTTAGTGCCGTTTGTTTTTATAATCTCAAGACTTTCTCCTCCCCATAAGAGAAGGGCTTAGCAGAAGACCGTGGTACTAAAGAAAGCAATTAAGTTGACAATTAAAACAAGCTACTAGCTAAAGGATATACTGAACTCCTATAACAGAAAGTCAATTGAAACAATCAGCTGTTATAATTGTTTCAAAAATAGCTTACCTCCCGCGAAGTGCAGAACGTGAATGACGACCTGCGTGCATTTAATGTACCTACAGTTCAAAAATAAAGGCATCAAATAACGCCAGTATGTCTTATTATGGGTATGCCGCGTGACCCCGCGGGAGGGTTATTGCCATTAAATCGCACCGCTATGCAGGTTTCCGGATTCCTATTTTCCACTCGAGTAATAATGACGTAATAAATTGCAGTACCAGTCGAAAGGGTGAGGCAAAGGGTACTCGACGCATTTCCATTGTCCTGTATCCGACCCATTGAACCAACGCCCACGCGACGTGGACAGAATGCACTGACAAACGCACACACGTATTTTCAGCCCTCGGCCTCACCCTCGCCCTCGCCCTCGCTCTTTGCCCTCTTTGCCAAATTATAGTCCTTTCTTTGCATTATATACTATTCCTTTTATTGGAAGTATGTTTAATGTCAGATCAGATATAGCAGTGGCGTTCGATCGCAAATTGCATGCCTTGTGGAAAAGATTAAAGAGTATTGCATTCGGCCCAAAGTTTAATCGCTGTACTTCTTTGATAAATCATTTCCCCTCAAGGCAGTGATCAAAAGACGATTTTCTTTCTCTGAAATCTGTTTTTTTTTTTTTTTTTTATTAAATCCGCACCAACGAAGGGATCACTTTGTGGAAGAAGGCTCGTCTGAGCTCAGCGGAAAATTCGAATAACCATATCGTACCTCGTTCTGTTAATTGATCAGGTATCATAACGCGATATAATATCGTCAGCGTTGGGTAAAGAGTATACCAAGGTAAGTGGAAGCGAGGAAATACTAATACTAATACGGATTAACGCGCTAGCGCTGCTGTAATCATACACCTACTTGCAATTATGTAATTATAACTGGAGACGACACCTACTCCGCTGATTATACACCATGTCCGGGACAATATATATAAATATTATTACCGCAGGTTTGAAGCTACGATAATAAATGTAATCTATACTAATAACTCGCGTAATTGCATATATGTATGTATGCAACGGATCATTAATAAGATGATAACACTCGGCGGTGCACGTTGCACGGCTGCAGGACTTAAGCCAGTTTCTTATCCGCATATAAGAAACATATAACAATCTATTCTTGAGCGAAATGTCACGTAGTTCGCAACTACCTATAATTCATAATTTTTCACAATCATTTATTTCAAATACACTCGATGGATCAGCTTTTTCTGAAATTCTTCTTCAAATGGTATTATTTTTGCGAAAAATTTGCGAAACATTTAAATTGCTGCATGTTTCATCTTTGCAGTTGTTGTTTCACATGTTTTCATGTACAAAATTTAGAAATTTATCTGTGTAAACTATATAAGTCTTATGCACGAGTTTGAGGTACCCGTTTGTGCCTCGCAGGTGTACCAGTGATTAAGGAAATAAAACTAGGATGGAGGATTTTGAAAAAGAGGAAATGCCACTCCTGAAGGATTACATCGTTTTAAACAAGTTTGGACTTTCGGTTTTGGGCGCATGGCCACTCGGTGATAATGTACCGAAATGGCGACATACTCTTCAGTACTTCCACGTCGCATTCATCTACCTTTTACTTTTCGGACTTCTGGTACCTCAGATAAGCGACTTGTATGTATTCAGAGGGAACATTCAGGCTAATGCAGAAAACCTGTGTACTAGCCTCACAACTTTCACGGTTATCGCTAAACTTACAAACCTTCTGGTTATGAGAGACACCTTAAAGGTAACAAGCCGATAAAAGTTATTCGCGGAAGCCAGAACTATTCGTATTCATGTTTTAAGGTCGCTATTCGTGAGATGGAACAGAATTGGAAGCGCACAATGCAACTCACTGTTCCTAAAGTTCACAGAGATCTCCTTCTGCAAGCCGCTGATGTTTCTAGGACCTTTACCAGGAGGTATTGCGTCATTATGTACATTACTGCTTCAATGTACTTTACCCTTCCGCTTATAACGGACATAGAATCTTCTACAAAACGTCCAAGAAAGTATCCTTTCTGCGCCTGGTACCGTTACGACCAAACTTCAGACATAATCTACGTGATGCTTTATGTGTCGCAGGTGAATAAAGCGCCTATCTCATGTCGCCTCTGTTGGACATAACTGCAGCTATTAATTTAGGCTGTCTTCCAACTATATGGAAGATCAACGAAAAGGTTTAAAACTCGAGGAACTGCTGCACTCAGAAGTCAGAGAGAAAAGGGAGGAATTAATCGTTCTTTTAACGCAGGTGGTGATCGGACTAAGCTGTGGTACGGGTAACTTCTCGATGGACAGCCTCTTCCTAGTTATGGTACAACACATCTGCGCTCAGCTACAAATTCTTCAGAGGGAACTTAGAATGCTAGGAACTTCTGGGTTGCAAACAGACTTAGAGATTCCTCCTCAGTATAGGGATAAGACGCTATCCGATGCTCAAGTCTTACAGACAATGAAGGACATTATAAGGGATCATGAACGGCACATTCAGTGAGTGTAGCGCTTTTCCCGTTCCATTTTTTAAATTGTATTTAGAACTGGTTGAAAATTTGATATCCAAGCAGTGAATCACCTTCAACTGCAAGGAAACCCGATGAAATGTATGTAGATGTAAAACGCCTGACTTTAGCACGTGTTTAAAGTCAACTCGCGAAATAGTAGGTACACTAAACGTTCTTTGCTCAAAGAAAATCACTGTTCGTCTTTTCTTTTTTAGGACATTCATATCATTTCGCAGCAGCTTTTATTACATTAGTTAATCTAGATTAATGTTCGAAGAGAAATATGTTTCAGAGTTAAAAACCTCGGATGATGAGAGTTTTTCATCACATTTTTCTAACGGAGACATAATCACATGTCTAACAGTTTGATCGAGTTTTTACACGCGTAAAGCTAATTATGTTAGTCAATTAGTGGCGTGAAATGATAAGTGAGATGAACGTCTGATGTCACATTCATTTTTGAAAAAATATTCGCCACAGCACACCACATGACATGACCAAATATTGCCTATTGGATATGAGTTTCCTTATTTCACCTAAAAAGTCTGAAAAAGTCAGAGCATTCTTTTTCCAGATATTTCAGACCCTGTATGCAGTCGTTTGTTAATTAAGGTAATCAAATTTCTTAGAATAAATTTCTTGAGGCTTCCGCCCTTCTCGCAGGACATATATATATATTCTGGCTCCGAGCTCAGAACTGGACTTCTAAAGTGTCTACGGATGTCTTGAGACAGCACTCTTCGCATTCTTGTATCACTTGTGAAAAAGTTCATTTATATTTTAGCCACCGCATTTGATATACGTATATTCTTCGCAGGAGCTCGCGTAATTTAAAAGCTGTTTTCGACGGCGCAACACTGCAGCAGCTGTTCGTAAGCAGCGTCATCATCTGCGTGATTGGATTCAAGCTGATCGTTGTGAGTTTCTCAAAATTACCTTTACACCTTTTTCTCTCACTCCCTTGCGATACTCTTGTTTAATTATATAATTTACTTCTCAACATCTACTCGAACCGATCTAAGGGGCGTTCTTCGTCAACTGAGCCACTATATGAACGTAAATTTTACAGGAAAATCGACGGTGCCTGATCGAACGAAAAAAAATCGTTTCATAGATCTTCCTTAGCTATAAATATGGTAATTGAAAAGTGAAAAAAGAAAAAAATAGAATTATTTCGTTCCTGGACTTTGAGCAGCCTGACGTTTTCACGATATCCTTAATTTGAGAAGAAAATGCATCTTCGAAATTGTTGGCCTTAAAGTCAGAAAAAGATTCACTGAAAGCTTTTTTGAGCAGTATTCTACAGACTGGTAAATTATAAAAAATGTCCAAGCTAGATTGATGGAAAAAGGTGGCTCAGTTGAGAAAGAATGCTTCCTTTATACGTGTAAGATATCATGCGCGGATATTAATATAATTACGAATCGGGAGATAGAATATTGGGTATAGATTGACTTGCAACAAGATGGAGTATCTCCACAGTGTTGGAAAATAGTTTATTAATCGTTTCCGAGTTTTTTTATTTTTTATTTTTAACTGACGATAGTTTGATAGCTTTGAACGTGAAATAAAACCGTTAGGAATTGCCGGATAGAATTTAACGCGATTTAACGCGATGTCAGCCTCATAGTTTCCCCTCACAATATACCAATGGAATATTTACGAGGCCGTCAGTGTTTTCAACAGCTTAATAATACCGTCGATCATCGAGGCGAGGGAGGGCGAGCTTTTGGGCGTCGAGACGCCCCCTGAACTGTGCCGGGGCAGCCCGTGCAGACGTGCGTTATGATATGTTGGAAAATTTCACACCTAATCAAAAACCGACTGTGCATGCGAGGTCTTTTATAAGCTGTTTCATCATGCACACGTGCCCAAGCTTTCACGTACGCAACACACGTCCGGAAAACAACGAGGCACTTTATATTATGCTATGTAATTGTAGAACGTGCGTCGTCAGGGAAGCTCAGGATTTTGCCGTTACCAAGCAGATTTCAAATTAATCAAATCACACGGTAGAGACTTACGCGTGTATTCGCTGAACCGTTACATAGCAGCTGTCGCAACAAGCGAAACCGCGGGCGATTATCGAAAAGCGTTTTATTCAAGCACGCTATGAAAGAGTTTCAATTATAATCTTTTAATTCTATACGACTACAATAAATTATAAAGAGGGAAATTATTGTTCGACGTCTGCAGACTCCGTATATATACTTACCTATAATTTAATTGATTATTTAATTAATATATAAAGAAGCAATCATACGAGGTATTAACTCTGTTTTTTCTTCTTATTCTCTTGGCTTCGTTCCTTGATTGAAATAGTCTTTGGATTCAAGCAAATTCGAGATAGTCATTTACCTGACGTACATGCTCCTAGTCATCTTTCAAATTTACCTGTACTCTTTGCCGGGAGATGCTCTGATGAACGAGGTAAGTCTATATTATCTAAAGTCTCCATAAATCCACTAGCGAAGAACACTTCTCAATTCAATCAAGACAAACCTCAGGGTCTGATTCGAATCCGGTTTGAACTTTTGAAGTGAGCTGATGAGATGAAAAAAAAAAAAAAAAAAAAAAAAAAAAACAACGAACCATTGCACTCTTGCGGTTTTAAATCAGTGTAATTAATCGCGTGCAAAACTAAAGTCAATTTTATATTCTCAAAAAACGCGTGAGATTGAAGTTTTCGTTCAGGCAGAGATTCGACTCTGCAGGTGTTGTGTAATTTCACACGAATTTATCCATCCGGACGGAAATACCGCGAGTTACGGGCACTCTCACGTTCCTTTTTACCCTGCACAAGGTACATCTATAAATTTCTACGATTATATGTCTATTTATGCATATCTAGGAACTTGTGTGTATACCGGTATGAGGTAGAAATTGCTAAATGATGAGCAATAGTACCGATGTGACCTATTCCCAGGAACATATATGTATGTTGTATGTATAGTTACCTACAAATGTACTATCGCTGCTTAAATCTATCGAAGTGTTATATACGACACGGTCACGGTCTCTCGATGTTTCGTGTCCACGCATTCTTACTTCACGCCTTTAGGCTTGTGATTGTGCACAACACACGCTGATTGCACGAATCGCTAACATCGGGTTATTGGAAAATCCAATGGTTCAATTTTTGATCAACTTTAATATCGAAAGGGAAGGAAAAAAAAAAAAATTGCACATGGAAGTTTTAATTTGAAATGAAAAACAGCAACGATGCACTCCAAGTTTTGATACACTGACATCTGCTATGAAATATCATCTAAGTATTCAGCTCCTTCCTGTTATTTATCCTGCGATGATGTTCTCAGCGGTTTTGCCGTGATGAAGCCCATATTGTATCGTGCAAGTGATTTGCATACCATGCAATGTCGTATCAGTGGTTTAAAGCCACGGTCTTTCTATTCTCGGGAATATTATAATCTTGATATTGTTGTTGTTACATAGGCTAAATATAAAATACGTGCGAGGTAAAAAATCCGGCTAAAAAGCATGAGAAGAATTTTATCTCAGTGTTGGGAACGAATTAACGATACTTTATTAATACTGAGACTTGATTTATATCGAGATAACATACTCGTAGTGTATTTTCTAAACGTTGAAATTTTTCTTCTGTAGTCAATGAAGTATATTTTTACAATGAAAATATATTATTTTTAAATAATGATAACCACTCGCGTGAATCATCTTGTTGAACATTGTAGACATACATTTTACACACACTCATATATACGTACATACGTCTATATACATCTGAATATAATACACTCATATACACATTCGTGGATAGACACAGCTTTGCACTAAGAAATTCGTTTTAACAAGAGTTTCGTCATCCGCGTTGTAATATTATTTTAATATTTTTCTCTTTCTCATGTTAGCATTAGGATATAAACGTTCTTATACACGGTTTACAGCCAGTTATGAAATTTAATTAAGACAATAAGATTCCGTGATATTAATTATTGTTGTACCTAACGGTTAACGACAAACATCAACGATAAACGATATATTATATGTGTTCAATCTTTTGATTAAAAAATATCCTCGACTACTGCTATGGGATTGATTCAAGGCCTGGAAAAGGTCACTCTATGCAGGAATAACATCGATTGAGGAAAATTAATCTTCGTTACTCGCATCTGCAGTGCATATATGAGTCTATCTTATACCAGTTACCTCGTCTCCTTTACTTTACGACTAGAATCGTACAACATAAAGCTCAATTAATACATTCTATCAGGCTTTGACTCACGCTCTATCAAACTTTATTACCTTTCAATCGGATTTCACTCCGCTAGATAATAATTAGAAACTCTTTGCTCAATTTATTATATTCACAATGACAAGCCAAAGGATTTTCCATTCGATTTGATCACATCTAATTCCATTTTCTAAGTGGAATTACAAACGGGATGAATGGATTTCACGACTATGAGAAGATCATAGTTTAAACTTATTCGCAAGGATTATAGTATTTTATCCAATTAACGCTCCTGCATATAAAGAATAAGAAGATGCATGCGTGCGTGCATGCGTGCGTGCGTGCATGGATATATATAAAAATCTTGAGGTAACTTTTGCAATATCCGTTGATGAACATTACACAAACAATTTATCATCCTCTGTTTTACAGCTATATATACAACAGTTTTACAATTGTATAGGTAGAGTCGTTGCAAAATAACCGCCAGATGAATTTGCCAAACAGGTGAAATAACCCAAGGCAAGATGAGTAATATCATCACATCCTTTAAGTATCGATAAAATCTTTCATTCGGTCATCGTCATTTCCTTCGACTTGAGTGAACTTTTTTAATTGTTTTTATTATATCCTATCTCTTAAATTCGGTAATTATATTATAACGGTCGATTATTTAACGACTATATACCTATAGAGGTAGTATATATATATATATATATATATATATATAACTTCCCTCGCAGGTATTCATAAACAGCTTTCAACAATATAAAATATACTTCCACGTACCTATATTCACGCACCTGTGAAAAGTTGCGCAAGTCTTTTTACTTTGGAGTTCTATATATACGAAAGAAATTTGTCGATTTTTTAACCACCGTGATTCACTACTGTATATGGTCAGGTTTTATCACTATCATTAGAAACTACTCATCTCGTTGTCTGCGAGATTATTGTCATTCGCGTCTTTTTGAGGAAGTTCGAAACTCGCGGTGCCCTAAATCGCCCGCGGAACTGCGAGGGTTCCACTTGGTGAAGCTCAGCGATCATTAGCGGCGTCAAAATTCTCACCGTTGGCGTCGCGACGCGATACGCTCCGGAGCCACTACACGGAGCCATGAAGTCGCGAGGGCGTCGCGGCGCCGCGTCTATAGTAACGGGGACAAGCGGATCGTTCTTCCTATATATTTTTATTCACCGCGGGGAAGGTTTCCTAACGATACGACGTCGTCCTATTCTCTCTATATATATATATATATATATACACTCATGCTTTTCAATTTTCTGTCTTATAGAAACCGGAAGTAGTCGAATCACCGTTCGAATTAATCGTATAGCAAACCACAGCGCACGACGACGCTCGCTGTATGTAATTATAACATTTTTTATTCCCTCTAATTGTTTATAATTACGCAACAACTCTCGCCATATACATACACGGTGCTTCATGGCATAGACGTTGATAATACCTGTACCAGCTATACGCGAGGATGCCCACAGCCAGCGATACGCACGCGACAAAGTTCATAGTTGAAGGTTTGCGATCGTTGTCATTGAAAATAACATATAAAACTCACCCTGATTTATTGGAATTTATTGTTAAAAGATTTGATACTGCTCTTCGTAGCAGCAATTGCTCTCCCATAGACGATGGTGTATGGAAATGAATAATCGTTTGATTAGGCCGATGACTGAAACATGATCTTCATCGATTTGAAAATCCCAATATTGATTTCTAATGATCGAATTAAATCTCGAGTGTTGTTTTCTCTATCAAATCGAAGTCGTTTTTAATTTTTTTTTTTTTTTTTGAATCGTTGGGTGGTTTTGAGAAATGCTGTAACGTTTATAAGTACTGTATGTGTTACTATTATACCCTTATTCGAAAGCTGTATTGATCGAAAAGGAACTGCGGGGAAAAAGCGTAGTGGAAAAGAGGTGATCAGAGGAGAGAAACGATACGAGACAATTCCCCAATTACGCCAATTACAATTAGGGAGTCATGTGCGACGTAAGGGGGCCGTGTGCCGTGTGCGTAAAGCGTGCAGAGCGTGTAGAGTAGTTACCCCGCCTACATTTCTCTCCTTTTTCCTCATTCCTCTTTCCTTTCTCATCTTTTCTCTTTTCTTTCTTTTTTTCTTCTCTCTTATTTGTTTTTTTTTCTCTCTTCTCTCTCTCTCTCTCTCTCTCTCTCTCTCCGCCCCCGCCGCCTCTTCGTTCCAGGCTCACACTCGTCCATTGTTCAATTACTCGGTTCTTTCGAGACCATGCGTCTATATGTAGTCGGGAGAGACTCTAGTCTATATACCATGTTGTTACGACAAGGAATGAGGAAATAATATTCGAGCTTTTATTTTAAGCTCAGATAAGCGCGGCGAAGAGTTGCTGAAATATTTACCTGCGATACGTCGACCTGTTCCAAGCCACTTTAATTCAATTATTTCATTTGCTCGTGTTGCCCGCAAGAGTTACAGAGAGGAAGTTACGCGCTTTATGGAAATTTATACGCGATATGCGCTATATAGGTACCCTGCCGTGTTTTCAACGTAATGATCGTAGCTTTGTATACTTTATAAACTTATACGAACATTTTTCCAAATAATACCATCTGCAATGGATATTCGCTACGGTTCAGCTGTTATAGTTGGATTAAAAAAATGTCGCTTTAATATACGTATACAGATCACCTGCAGAGATATTCAAATTTTAATTGTGAACATGATCGTTGCAAAGTTCTCTTCCACAATTCATTTATAGATATATATTTATATACGTTCGACTTTCTCAACTTTGGCTATAGTTGTATAAGTAGGGACTTCCCCTGTCACTCGGCTGTGACCAATTGGGGATTGAATTATATACAGATGGGACATTACACAGGACGATGAGAAAAGAGAGATCGGCTATACTGTTTTTTTGAGCACAAGAACTAAATATATACGAGTCATCTGCCCCGCGCTCCGGACGATTAACGATGAGTCTTCTCAAATTTACACTAATTTTTCTTATACAACTTACTAAAACGAAAGACACATATATTATGTTCACATTTTTCTATACCATATGTTAATTTATCAACGAAAATTTTACACCATTTCGCATAAAGATTTTCAAAAATTGTAACTTCAGAGACCAAAGACGAGCAGTCTTCTGATAAAACTAAGATTTCGTTCTTTCGTACAAATTATATTGGGAACCTTAGAACCTCGATACGCCAACTAGTGGCAGAAAATAGAACTACTCAAAGAAGGCTAAAGTAACCAATGAGAGGACTTAGAACCTCGATACCCCAACTAGTGACGAAAATAGAACTACTCAAAGAAGGCTAAAATTTCAAAGCCACACCCATTCCAAGGATACCAATACTAGTTCAGTTTTTGTCAGAACATGTTTTTTTTTTTTTTCAAATTTCTTTGAGACACCCGTTAGAGCAGCGAGGTGCTGAGCGAAACGTAGGTATATGAATAGCGAACTGGCCTTTTCCACGTGGAGGCGTTTGTTCCTGGATCACGAGTGTCCTGGCATCCCGACGTCGTCACGCACGCGATGTTATAATATCTGTTGTACCTACCTATGTATGTTGCATGTAGTAGGTTTTACGTAAACCTTTACTATATACGTATATTACCTCGCTGTCCCTCCCATTACATTCACACATTAACTCGTCTGCATGACGTGCTTTGGACGCAACGAGATCGCCTCGTTTTCCGCCTACGCGTTACTCGATGCTTTTACACCTTCTTCACTCCTTCTTTTACTTGTGACAAATTAAAAATACGTTAACCTCGAAAGCCAACGTCCAGGACGTATGTCTACGGACCATCCCCATCCGGAAGAATATACGATGGAGTTGTACAAATGAACGGCTAATATTGCAGAAAGAGTCAACATGGCTAATCACGATCACAAAAGCTCTTATTCTCATTTCCTCATCTTATTTCGAATCTTTTTCTCGTTTAATTGATGGAAAATAACAGTTTTCAACTCTTTCTGATATCAGTCTGATTCCTCATGTAGTACATAACTAGCTTCTGAATTTTCCCCCAAGTGTGATGACGGCGAGGGTTTTCTCATTCTATTAACAATCCTCAAAAGTGACTTATAGGCTTCTGTCTGCAATAAGCTATTTGAATATACATTGTCATTACAAACGATATGCAAATCGGGGATCAATGAGAAACTTAGATGCAAAGTACTCGATCACCAAAATCTAGACAGATATCATAAAGTCGATTTCGTTGCATGATTTCATTGCACATTCAGCATTTGATGCTTTAGTTTCACGTAGGCACGAATCTTTGATAATGCAGCATGCTAGACAGCATTGTCTACTTTCTACCGCACCGTTCAATTTTTCGTAATCATGGTTGAGGCTTGGGGGCGCTCTCGTTGACTGCGCATCAGAGTTTGCTTAATGAAATAAATGACTAGAAAGCAAATTCCAGTGCAAAGTTTTAATGAAAAAGTCAATTCGGACGTGACGAGCACGCCATTTCGTACACTGCATATATTTAGGTTGAATTAAAACTGAAATTATTCATTATTACGATGCATTATGCTATAGCAATGAACCCATAAATAATGATATGATATCCTGCATTGGCACATTGATCATACCGATTACTCATTATAGTCATTACCTATAACAAATCGCGTGTATAGAGTCTCGAGATCGGAAAAGCAGCCTACGAATGTCCTTGGATGGATTTACCATCCTCTGTGACACGTTGTCTTTTGGTAACGACCATGCGATCTCAAAAACCGTTGTCCATCACGGCTGGAAACTTCATCGTCATGTCTATGCCGAATTTCACCAAGGTAAGTGATCGCAGTTTTCGCTGTCGTGCTTTGGGCGCTGCAGTTTCAGCGAAGGATATAAATTCGAAGAGAATAATGGACAGACGAAATTTTATCTGCTGCTAGCTTTCCTCGTTACTGTGACGTAGACATTTTTGACTCTGTTAAAAAAAAGTTCAGGGATTATAATAAAGGGGTTTGAAATCAACCTTAAATTCGATGTTGAGCATTTGGGACTGGACTAAGTTGAAAAAGAATTGGACGAAAGAGTTATTTCGATTTCTCACGTTTCCACTGAAATCCCACACTTCAGTTCTTGGCACTTACCCAACCTCACCCGACGGAAGTACATATTATAATATACAAAAGTAGGCGTGTCTCGTTGTGCTGTCTTGCAACGCCATCCGCTTCTTGCAGTCATCGTCCTTATGGGACCATAGAAATTAATCTCTTGCTAGCATAAGCCTCGTCGAGCCATCATATAGGTACATATGGAACAATACCTGATTCTTTGCACTTACAGATTCTCAAGACTTCGCTTTCATACTTGTCAGTGCTACGTGCAATGTACGACGACAATTAATATAGAAAGTACTTAAGGTCTTGGCCGCGTCTTATCGCCGCGGTCCCAAAGTCTCCCTTGGCTTTATACAAGTCACCGCTTGTCCAGGGGGATCAATGACGTTTAATTAAATATTCTTAGTCATAAATATGTTTTCAATTATCTTCTTGTAGCGAAGTAATAATTTGGACTGCGATTAACGCAAACCATATATGGAATAAAATATTATTATACAGGAAATTGCACGCTGTTTTTATTCAGATTTTGAACCCCTGAACGAATGGAATTGACTAAAAAAAAAAAAAGAAAAAAAATATAACTATATAACTCCCCTTTCATTTTGGGGTTCGGTAATAGCGAGTCTCGATTTCGAGATGAAAGAACTTTATTTCGGTAGTTTATAGGTGAAATCGCCTGGCTTTTGACGGGTGGTCGACGTTGCTATAGGTACGCACGTTGAATAACGCAGTAGTTTTTATTTCCAAATCATGTGCGGATGACGTCGTTGGCTTTGAATTCTTTTGCCCAATTCCCACCGTTATACGTTGAGTTATATACGTGCCTTGCGGAGAACGAAAGAGAGAGAGAGAGAGAGAGAGAGAGAGAGAGAAAGGTATAAAACAGCACGTATCACCCGGTCGTTACGAATTTCGCGATTCGTATTCTCAACACGAATTTTTTTAAATCAAGCCAACGACTTCCCTACTCCTCTTGATCCCGGCTTCCGTGTCCTTCCAATGCAGGCGTTGAAATGGTAATTTCCAGCTCCGCTCTATAAAATCAGCAAGAAAAATTTTTCACCGAAATCTCGCGTTACAAAAAAGTTCCAATAATTAGCCTCGCTTCTTGCACGTGAAATCCCATTCCTACGCTACCGCCGCCGACGCCCTTACGCGGTTAATTAGGCGTAAAAGAAACGCCTGTGCATACTCGATCCTCGACCATCCTTCCTATCGCCGGACATCTTTCACGAGATATTCGTTAGAATTACTCCACGGCTGGGTCAGCTTCTCTTAACGAGAAATGGTAAACAGCTATCGAAGGTTCTTTACCAAACCTTGAAGATACGATCATCCTTCGTATAGTATACTATACCTTTTGTAAATTCGTTCTGAATACCTTCGGGAACCGAGTTTCTAGTTCGAAAGTTATACTACGTGCTCTGGCAACTCTGCTTTATCAGAAACTCTCTGGGGTCTTACGTAGTGCACTGTAAACGAGCTGGAGAGCAAACCTCTCTCTATATAGGTATATACGAGGCCCAGAAATGGACAGAACGTTAGATGCACCAAGTAGTCGAGGGTCCGAGAGCCGGCGATGCGGCGTCTAAGGTTGTTGGCGGCGGGGCAGCGAGCGTACTTCCTGCGGTGACCGGAAGTCGCGACTCAGTGAGATCGGAGCCCGTGCAGGAGAGGCTCGACCGACGGCGAGGGGTTCGTGCTAGAGTAACTTTGCCTTGGTTCGAACTTACGTACCTAGACCCGCTGATTTAGGAATACATATACTATATATTATGCCTTTACCTGCCCATATATTATGTTCCCTGGTCTATCCTGGCTACCCTGAAAAAAAATCCATCAGGGGTAGCTCACTCGTTTATGGAATTTCGGAATTTTTATCTTTAGGTAAAATGCGAGAATGGCAAATATTGCATCATTTCACATGAATGATATTTAGATTTATTTGGGATTCGTGAGAAGAGAAAGAAATGCAAACGACTGAGGATTCCGAATGCAGAAATACAGACGAATGTGCCTCTACTAACGAAATTCGTATCTTAAAATGAGAATATATTTATATACGAAGTCAAGCAAGTGGCGGATAGATAAATTTCGATAAAATATATTGGTAGGTACTCTCCGTGAATATAATTCAGTAAAGAGTTGAATTTGGACACGATCGCGGAAATGAGTTCATCGAACGGTTATATAGCTGGCTCGTGGATTATACGTTTCGTTTTTAAGACACGAATAGGACCTTAAGTATAATATTATAAACAGTATAATTACGTACGTTCATCGCTTCGTTTTTCTTTTTTTATTTAAATTCAACGATTCTTGGAACAATCTACACGTCTTAAACCGACTATTATCACCTTTACCTCTTTCATTCGAACAGCTCGATTCAAAATACAATTATTTACACTATAATTTTCATTATCATTCTCTACCTATATCAAATTTCTTAAATCAGGGTAAAACTTCTATTTATTTAACAATCGTTATACATAAGTTTCTATACCTGTATTACACATATCTATATAATATATATTATTTTTTAATGATCCAGGATTCGATGTCGTTTCGGTATATTGGGTTGACATTTGCGTATCGGAAGTCCGTGCCTGCAAAATTTAAAGAACTGTTATGAGAAGCGATTTTTTACATTGGCAGACCGCTCATAGTTATGTTCTATAAGATTTATGTAACTGGCTCAATTTGACGCGATGAATCGCGTAGCTTTTTGGCTCATTATTTTCAGATAAATCCAAAGGTGTGATGGTACCTGATCTCGAGGGTCGATTTTCTTTCAAATTCCTTTCACACCAAACCTTTGTGACACTTTCTATAGACATATATGCGTGTGAGCAAGAAATACGGTTGAAACGTTTCAAAGACGATAACGTATACATTTAGACGTACAAACCTTTCAGTTCTATAGCTTCGCTACCGATTACGTTTAGAGTGGAGATATAGGCATTCATATACACATATACGTGTATTTGAGTTTCTGGTTTTTATCTATCCATGAGAGAGCAAATAATATGATCTTAATAGAATCAATTACCCTGCAGAGATATTCGAGTCGATTATAACGATCGAGGCATATGCGCGTTCAATTGACGTGGACTTTTTTAGCCCCCCTTTTTTTTCTTTCTTGCTCGTAGGTAAATCCGTCTAAATTCTCGATTCTAAAGGGCTGAGTGCATGCTGGATATTCCGTACTTTCCATCAGGTGTTGAGATCAGGTGCGCCACTTTTTGATACGAAAATTGAAATATGAGAGCCCGCCCACCTGCGGGACTGTCGTTTGAGACTCGTATAGAAACGGGTTCCCCTAAGTTAAGCTTTTCAAAATCACGCTATTAGATCGTCGTTTGAAACCATTGAATGAAATTTTCATTTCAATTGAAGCTAAACAGAAACAAAAAAAAAAAAAAAAAAATGTCAGGTACCTATTAGGGACTAAAAAATTGTCAATTGTCATATAGCTACGCGGAGGAATTTGTCCTTTCTCTTAGTTTTTTCTTCAATAATAGAAAAAGATTTATCGGGGTCATGTCGCTGTTAAGAAAGAAAAAAAGGATCGGCAACTCTGCGGGCTGAAGAAGATATTTACCTTTACTTGAGGACGGATGTCCAGCCGTCCCTGTCCCTCGTTATATGGCCATGGACCTGGGTCTGGACCTGGACTCGAAGCTGTCCCTGGACCTGGACTGCAGGCTGTGTACGATACAGGTCCGCAGGTCTCTTTCGCGGCCATCTGCTGCCGATGTCGTGACACCTGAAATTTATCGAAGTAGGTATATGGAGGAAGGTGCGCGTGGCCTGGTCTCGGCCGCCACAGCACTATACACAGGTTCATATACGTTATCGATGGCCCTAGTATTATATGTGCCTTGATTAAAGCCGGTTGCTTGCCTACTTACAATTAGGAACAGCGAGCCCAGCTCCATGATGCATATTAAAACTTAAGACTGGTTTTCGAGATTTTTACCACCATAAGAGAGGCTGTCACATAATTTACCGGCTGGTATTTCAAGAGCATGCATGCAGTTGCTCAGATACGTTTTAAATACTTCGCCACAAGAATTCTGATCAAAGATGCGGTTCATTATACGATTAATAAAAGGTATTAAAAAAAAATGCAACGATATATACTATTTTCGCTGTTACGTATTGCAATTTTTTTTATTTTTATTTTATGATAAATATCTCGATTTTATTTTATAACACGAAGATGCGGCTTTGGAATATAACTCGCTGGTATAATAATATGTATATTGTAAATATGGTCGATGCTTGCAGAGAATTTACGCTCTCCGCTTGTTAATCCTACTTTTCTCGACTCGGTGAGTTCTAGTAAATGATAAATGCACGTATGTGTATTTCTATTGAGTCATTCTTTAGGTATTTCTCATAGAAACGAGAATTTTCTTGCTGGGACCACCGGTTACTCACGTTAGTCTTTTAAGTGATTCTGATCAGTTTCATATTTTTTTTAGACATGTAGGCGTTGAGTTGTTTCGATTACTTACTGACCACCGCAGCTCAGTTGTATATATCAACCATAGATTATCGATCAATTTGATACCAATACCCAAAAATCTGGGCAAAATCTACACTCCGTATGATACCGTAACTCGATATACAGTATCATGACCACAATTGAGACAACGTATCGAGGTTTTCGGTTTCTAAACTATCTATTTTGTTCATTCAGGATACTCGATTGCCATGCTATGCCGATTCTAGGCTCACTTTATTTCAAAACCTACCATTGTTTCGAACTAGTGTTCTGTTTCCGATGATTAAGGCTTCCCCTCGATCACATTGCATCAACTTTTAGACACCTGGGCGACAAATCAATTTCCTGATAATTGATATCGCTGCAGAGGCATACGTTTAGGGCACGTGTTATGTCTCTTAGATTACTTCTATTCGACTCGCCCCACTGCTTTGGCCTATTTTTGACTGTTTTTTTTTTTTAGATCCAGAACATTCGACGAAAACGAAAGAGAGAAAGAACGAAATTGAAGAGTTCGTTGTATTTGTTCCTTCTATCTTTTGAAATGATCGTTTTAATTGAACTATTTCTGTACGAGGATATAGATAGCCCGTTAGATCGTCGTAAAACGTTTAATACTGACAAATTTCAATACCCTATAGAAAAGAGTATAGGCATCAAACCACCTCTGAACACCTGGACGAAAAAAGTGTCTAAAGAAAGCTGAAACGTCTGTGATATCCAAAGTACGATAAGGCACAGGTAGGCTGCAGGTACGCGAGGACAGGAACGTTGACAAAAAACACTTCTATAGTACGTGGCAATCAGCCCCAGACAGGAAGTCTAATTTGTATTTTCCTGCCAGCCTCGCGTAGTAACCCGGACAACTTATATGTCCTGGAAGGGTTACCTGCGTCTAGATGTTTCAAACGGATCTAATAAACATATAAAGACCACCTTGCTCTTCTAAGTTGAATAAAATTTAACTCAGGTACATCGACGAAGTTTTGTTTCAAGGGAAACTTACAGCTTTGTCATTTTCTATGGCCAAGATAAGGTGAAAAAAAACAAAAATTCATATAAATTTCTGTATTAAACTCTCTCTTCGTTATGATATCCTTACGCGCACCGTGTCTTCGTTCCATGAGGTTCCGTACAGTTCCATACGGTTCTTCGTGCTTGTACTTTCGTTCTGTTTCGGTGCCGATGAAATGCACTGCTGCCGACCCTAACGATCCTACCGCTTCCAGCTAACCTGGCTACTATAGATGCACGCCTCCGTATCTACACCACTTTAAGAAAAAAATAACGAGAGAGAGAGACAGGTAGGTAGTACCTCTTCGTTATAAATTAGAGGCTATATCTTTACTAACGAAAGAAAGAAAGAAAGAAAGGAAGAAAGAAAGAAAGAAAGAAAGAAAGACATGCTAGGCCATGCCACATAATTTGTTGTCCCTTTTATGCACTAATATAATATACGGTGTAGGTACGTAGTGCGTAGGAATATATGTTTACGTAATAACGTAGGCGCGAATAACGAATGATAATTAAATTGCGCCAAGCCTTTCCCCGAAATCGTATATAAACAACGTTGGGCAACGAGTTTCATTTATTAAATCATCATTAGTCTGAAACTTATTATGTAGGTATATATGATATGATATTATGAGGGGAGGAATCTCATATATGTGTACTATTATAATATCCTATCGGTGAATGTGTATGGAGTGATGTGTTCGTTCGATCGTGTCTAAAGAGTCCTTTGACTTCCGGTTAGCGACGCCCAGACCACCTAGCAACGAAAAATACCTTTTTGTAAATCGACACCTGTGCAGTGAACACTCGTATGATCGGCATCACAAAGATTTACTGAATATCTAAATAGGAGGCTAATTATTCCATCATTTGAGTACTTGTATATAGTTTTGTATGTTCCTTTTTCTTTTATTCCTTTTCGTTTTTTTTTTTTTTTTTTTTTTTCATCCAAATATCAGGTAGCGATAATATGTTATTGGAAATTAAGATAAAGATATGTAATTGGCCCTGGTGACATTCAAATTTTACTTCTTCGAGTCGTTGACTCTTCGAAAGAGGTAAAAACTCTCCTCAATTACTGTAATTTGGGTGTCTGGGTAATTGGGTGCCCGGTGCCTCAGGCTTGTTTGCCACGCGGCGACGAGTCGTTTACAAATCGATATGTATTACGAACGTTTGGAAAACTCGTCGAAAGTTGTTTATCAATGTTTACAGCTATTCATTACATGTGTATACCTACATTATATACGTGTATAAATCGAGTGCCTCCAAGATACAGATGCTGCAGGGAATCGAATTATACATTCACACCATTTCGTTTATAAATTTGTTGGTAAAAGAACCAAAACCTTGATCGAAAATCTTTCGGGTTTAAATATTTATCTTACGTACTACTCTGAGGGTTCTCCTTTTACTTCGAATCTCTTATGCGGTTGTTAGCTTCTGAAAACAATAAATATTATGTATACTACAATAAGGCATCAGTATAAAGCCACTCGAAGTCAATTGTTTGCTTACCGGAAGTAGGATCTTTGCGGACGATTCAGGAGTGAAAGGAAAGTGGAAGTGAAATCCAGATGGCCGGGAATCACCTTTTTCAAGAGTATAGGTATATAGGTACTACTTCGTGCTTGTTTACCACGACGTTGTTTACTCTTCAACCTAGATCCGCTGTTTTTTTTTTTTTTTTTTTTTTTTTTTTTTCTTCCCCACATTCTATATAAGAAAATATTATAGAACCGAGAGAAGAGACCTATAGGGCACGTAGAAATAAAGAAGATCTTGAAGAAGAGAAGGTCGCATAAAGAAATGCGAGGAAAGAAAGATAAATCTTATATTGTCGTCGATCAGAGGTGAAGGATCCGTGAGGGGCGCGTATTACGTTCAACGTGGAACGTGGCGCGTGACACCGCGGTGTATTAACGTGGTACGAGAGGCCAAGAAATCGAGGCAGACTTTTTCGAAGACACGTTCACCGGAGGAACGCGTCGGATCGTGGTTGTCGCCAGATGTCTGGGTGCTTCCAGCAGCTGCAACCACCTTCGTCGTCGGTGCCCCTCCCTGCTACCTGTACAGTATTCGCCCTCTCTTTCTCGAGGCATCATTTTAAACACGCTCCAAAATTTTTATCAGCTGCTCTCCATAGTCACACGGGTCCACAAGATCATATTTGTGGATTACATGGGTCGACGATAGAAAATCGATCTCGATACCGCGACATTGATGAAAGTAGAAAGAAAATTGTATTTAAAAAAAAAAAAAGAAAATTCCGGGATCATTTAGCCACCGTGAAAAAGAGGAAGAAGTACTTTTCGGTTTCCGTATAGTATTTGACCTCGTCAAAGTTTCAAATGCTGGAAGTAAGCCAGGAATAAAGAAATTACAAGAACTAAATTTTTTTTTTCTCTCTCTTTCCTATTACGCTCGTGATAAATTAGCTGTGATTTATTTTCATTATATCTACAAGTAACATTTTGCCAAGTAGAGCGTGCGGCATTCTGCCCAGCCGAGTACGTCGGATATCAAGACTTGTCCGCTATTGAGAATCCGCTGTATATGTGGAGAGTTTGGCTTCAACTTTGTTTCCAACTAAAATCTCGAGTTTTTTTTTTTTTTAATCCTGAGGCCTCAACCTCTCTCGCGAATTTCCGAATACTAAAATTACGCGAAACTTTAATTGATCGCCATTTCGGTATATCGAAGTCATAAAATTTCCCAACGAATTTGATAAAAACTAAGGAATCGTCAAAGTTTATGAAGTTACAGGCTAAGATCCCTACCGAGTATCGTCCGCATTGTCCGGCTGACGTAAATGGACCACAAGGTGTTCCTTCATGGGAGAATATCTTCTCGGTTGTATAGTGCGTGTATGCATGTAGAGCCTTCTGCTGTCTTTCAGCTTGTCTCCGAGCGACAGCTGCAAATAGTCTCCATCTCTTTCCTTATGGTTCCTGACTTGGGCCTGGTTTGGACCTTCTTTTTGGCCCAGGCCAATAGCCGAGTTTCAATATCTTCCTTCAGGTTACGCAAGTTTGTTTCAATCCATACTGCAGAGTGCAGACGGCCAAGGTCGATATTATACTGTTACGGTAAGGTGGGTAGATTGGTAGGGTAGGTATAGGTATATATACCTACATATATATGCCTGAATCCCGCTAATTGTACGCTTCGCTTATAAAGCGATAGGTATATAGTATTCTCTTCTCTTGCCAAGCTGTTTCCAGGAACGCGAACATCTGCGAACGAATTAATTAAATTTCGCCCTTTAGGTAGATCGATTCTACCGCCCTGCCGAAATGTTTCCCACGCAAGGCGCAGCTATCTGGGAAATCAGAAAGACATAAGAAAAAACTGTAATAAAAATAAACGAGTTAATAATTACAGCCGAAATCAACGCGGGGGATTTATTTTCTATATGGTTTATACTCTTTTATTTCACACAAACGCAGTCATTAAGTTACCCCGCACTTGCGTATATAATATAGTTTCCAGACAATTTTTCGAATCGCGATCACGTGACAGTAATTTGCAAGATTGAACGATTGTTTTATTCGTTGATTAATACCTTTCAAAGCACATATACCTGTATACGTAGACTTAGGGAGGCCATGAATTAACGGAGACACGCAAGGCCTGAAGGAGTGTCAATGCGATTCGAAGGGTCTGACCGGATTCGATCGGACAAGTAAGATTCTCTGGTCTCCCTTTTTTCGCTCTTCAAAGCTGGTTAACTAAATTACGGGGGTAACATTTCGCACATGATTTACTCATTTCCCCATTACAGGTAATCGACTACTCAAGTGGAAACAGGGGCGAGCATGCATGTTCTTCCACTTTAAAATACTTTAAGTGTTCAATTTCGGGGTGATGCGTTTATAACTCAATGCGTAGATGTCGCGAAGTATATTAAATTTATATACAGAATTTTTTCTTCAAAGTAACAAGAATCAACGATTATAGATCAAATACACAAGATTAGCTTTTTACGTTTAAATAAAAGTTTTTTTTTTTTTTAGCTTCGACAGAGGATATAATTTTTTTTCACGGATCCTTGTGCCAAATTTGTGGATTTTACTCTGAGTATATAGTAGTTACGCCACTGTACTTGGGGTACCATAGTATAATCGTATAATGCATGCGGTAATAAGGCGATAATTAGACCCTGAAAGAAGAGCATTATTGCGCTCGGCCTATTATATACACCCTGATACATGCGCGTTCTGTTAGTGCCGTAAATTGTGTTGTACAAGTTTACATTACCCACAACGTATAGTAGGTAGTCTTCTTAAGCAGTTTTGTTAAGATGCGTCTCGCGCCATTTCGCACTAATTATATTCACTAGCTCGGACACTCTTGCAATATTATTAACCGCGGCGCTTGTGTTAATCAAAGAGATTTCCCGCTGCACTTCTCTCCGCCTTCGTTATATTATTCTGAATAATAATTACTGCGCATATATATATGTATTTTATGCGTTAAAGAACACCACGAAGCCATAGCTATAACGCAGGTATTATGCTGGACAAAAATTTCCAGACTACGTCTTGGAATCGGTCTCAAAGCGTCGTCGACGAAGTGCCGCTAATAGCTCAGCTACCGAATAACGGCGGGTTGGAAGCTGAGCTATTTACGAGCTCTTATACCGTCAACGCGGTCCAGCAGACGCCGCTCCGCGTGTTTGTGCCCCGGAGGGCCCTCAGTTTACATCGTCAAGGAGCAGCGATCCAACCTTGTGCCGAAGACGATAGCTTCTTCGCGGTTCTTGCCCCGTCACTAAGACGAGAGAGAGAGAGAGAGAGGGAGAGAGAAATATATTAAAAAAAAAGAAAGAAATTCTTTACGAGGTCGCGGTTCTTGATAAAAATAAAAATAAAAATAATTTTAATTTAATCTCCAATGAAGAACAACTTTAGTCTCACTGCAGTAATTGTATCATGCACGTATATACTCGAGCCACGTACGTGGTTCCTGTAACATTATGCACGTTCATCCCTCGTTTATATATGTAAGGTACCTATATTTGTTCATTGACATAATAATGCGTGATATAGTGAAAAGACGTACCTACGTAATTATGATATATGTGTAAATCTTGGAGAAATTTAATTATTCGTTCAGTGAAAATTGTACATTTTTAATCGAAATTGATGTAATCTTGAATATCCGTGATAATGACGATGGGTGCTGCGGTTGGTTCGGGGTAGTCGAAATTCTTGTATGGTTATTTTTTTTTTTTTTTTTCTTTCTTCGTTTTTCTCCATATCCTCGCGCGATCGGAATAAGACGATCTTAGATTATCGAGAGACGAAGAGCTGGCACCTGGAGGCACCTGGAAACACCTGGAAATACCTGAAAATAGCACGTTTGATCTCGAGGTTGGAGATCAAGGAGAGTCGAGTGCCCGCGTCTGTTCTACCTCGCGAATTGTCGTCACGCACCACACGCATCACACGTCTCACGTAGGTCACAGATATTGTGGTACCGCGTGTTGATACGCGTGCAAATACATATATACCTATATAAATACGAGGCCGAATATACATATGCAGTTAGGCAGATGTGCAGCTCCTCCGTCTAGACACTCTGCGATTTGCGATTTGTGAATTGCAATTTGTGAATTGCTTAGCCAGTTTCTGCAGCCTGCAGGAATACGATTTCTTTATATTCCTGCGGGTGGTTGTCAATTCTCAATGCACGGTCTGCGTCCATGAAGACGTATCGAATAAAGCAGAGGAAAACTTCGATTTGGAAAGGTGTGTAAAAATTTTCGAACTGCATAGGTACTCGAGTGACTTTCAATGCGATTACTCGATTTTTTCAAGAAAAGTGAGTATCGTATGTAAGAAAGAGAATCGGAAATACGAATCGCCTTTGAATTGTCGTAATAGATATAACGAAGTCGACTGCAAAAACTTTGTCTATCGCAGGATTATCGTGAATTTATGAAAAAGGGAGGAGCAGGGATGAAAATTATGCAATATATCGACTGTTATAAGCCTACCCATCCTCAATTCCGAAAGAGTTAAACCTAAGTAAATCCTTGTATATATAGTATCTATATAGTAAGCGATACCTACTCGAGCATAAGGTATCAGACAGCAAGAGTCTACGGTTTGAAAATCGTCGCGTGTATACTCGCGGGCTTCGAGAGGCCTCAGAAAGGCCCAAAAAACGCCAACGCGGAACCACATAGGTGCGTGGAGGGTCCTCGAATCTCTCGACGCGTTAGCGTCGCGACGTAGCCCATGGGAGAGGCAGGAAGTACTACGAGGGGGCCCTGAAAAAGAGCCTTAGGGGGCGTCCGTCCTTCCTGCCATAGCCGTCGTCGTCGCCTTCACCGCGGTGCGCGCAAACAGGCAGATGTTCGGATTTGAGCACGTGCTATACGATCGCTCTATACTCCATCCTCGGCAAAGAATATATATATATATATATATATATATATATATATATGCCAACTACACTGAGGTAGATGATATCCCTCTGTCCTGCACTGTGCAGGTATACAGTATAGCTCTATAGCCAGAACTTTGGGGGAAGAAACCTGCGCGGTTGAATCCCTGACACTTTGTGATCGCATGGTGCTACTAGCCCGGTGGTGCAGGTATTATGAATCGGGTGCCAACTGCACCCCGCCCATACATATAGTAGAGGTGCGTTTACCTTACCTCGGTTCTAAAGGTTCTATACGTATATATGTACGAATGAGCTTGTAAGGTATAGTTATTCACGTATATGCACGCGTGTATATAGGTATGTAAGTATGATGGTTCCGTACCTGCAGCACTGGAGCGCGAAAGAAAGCGCCATTCATTCGTTTCTTTATTCAAGAATTTTGGCACAGTTGGTTTTATTCTCTGGGTTCGTTTTTCTGATCCATTGTACTATATGGACGATATTTTGCAACTTCTGTATACCGTGCAAAATTTTTTCAAGAAACATGCAGACAAGAAGAAAAATAAAAAGAAAAGAAAAATAGAATTATATAGCGAAATTATTTGTATTTCCATGTAGCTTACATTTATCTACACTGATCTTTACATATCTGATTAATCTAGATGATTAAATTGCTAAACTTACCTCGTTCACCCTTCGGTTGTGATCGTGATAAAAAACTGTTGCTCTTTAGTGTAGATAGGTATAGGTACGCGTTACAGCATTTCCATTCTTTTTATTTTCGAAATTTTGACTTGTTATGCTAAAACTTTATTCTTTTTTTTTTTTTTTTTTTTTTAATATTTAATTGCTGAGTGAAGAAGAAGAATTTGAGGAAAGTTAGTATATTATACAACACCCACGCATAAGCGGACGTCTAATTAATCTCCTTGATTAATTTCACAACTTTCGCTTGTTAAAAATTCCCAGAACGTATATATGTATAATTATTGTTCGTTGCACTTTTGGTGTTGGGTCAGGCGTTTGATATAAAATACGTGTTTTTAGAGTTGAACCTCTTTCGCCGGCACGTCAGCTAATTCACCTACCGTATCCACGAAACGTATTTCCTGTCTCGAAGACGCGCTTCGCGGTGTCCCGAACTTATAACGTATAGCAAAATAGAGGCTCGAAACTCGTATCGGTTCTCCGATTTCAAGTCGATAAATCTAGAGGTATCGAGTTCGAAAGACAAGGAAAAAAACGTGAAAAACAAAGGACAAACGAATGAATGCCCTGGTGCTAAGATTACCCGAAAACCGCATTAGTCAGTCATTCCCCTCGCTCCCTGTCTCATCACTTGGCATTGAGACTCCGCTGTAGGGTTGCTGTAGATTTACAAAAATCCCAAGATCCATTGATAGAAGAAATTTTTTATTGCAACAATTTTTTTCGGGAATAAAAAATTTTGAATTTTCATTACTTCTTAGATGTATAAAATTTGGCATAGCTCGCACGTGCCTGGGGCTAGCATTGCCGAAAATATCCAATGTGGTGGAGTTCTAAATACCTACAGTTAAACCGCATGGTAAAATTTATCTCAAGCTGTAAGCACTCGTGAATATAATATAGAGTATAGACGTACCCCTATGTGTGTGTACTGCTTCCTTTCTCAATTTAAAAGAATCGGAAGAAAGGCAAGAAGAAAAGTGCAGTTGAAAGGGTAAAAAATAGTACAAAACTTTTCGGGGAAAGGGTTCCGATCCCTTTTCAGTTCGAACCCCTTCAAGTTTCTCTACGATCGGTTCATTTCCGTTCCATCTTCTCGGGGGGCTATTTCCTCGCGCTTTCAAAGGAGACCGGGGAAGAAAAAAGGAGCCATTAAAAAAAAAAAAAATGAGCATCTTCGAAATTCGTTTCGTTTAGCAGGCGACGCGACGCAACGCAACGTTTCAAAAGCCTTGAGTGAAATTCCGTTTTCCGCATGTGCCACCAGGTCCTCCGGCTGCCGTTGCAATCTGTCGTTGCAACGCCTCCACCCCCAACTTTGCCCCCACCTCTTCCTTCTTCTCCGCGAAGAAAGCCGGCATCATTCTGCGACGGCGATCATAGCCCGGTGATCCTCTCGATGGCACGTGCCTCTAACGGCACACAAAGACACGCAGCATCCCCTTCCAGGCCATCTGTTGCTTCTTAAAGCTGTTCTATAACTTCTATATGCTGCAGTTATGCGTCTCTGTACGCACCACTACGCACCAGGCGTGTAAGACGCTATTTAGCTCCTCGTATATAAGAAAGATGGCATCGTTTTAACTCGGTGATCGTTCGAGTGACATGAGATTACATGCACGCCTTATGCTCGGCGTCATTCCTATACGTCTCGAGTCTTTTCTTACCCGAGTTACCAAATTACATAGGTACACCTTACAGGTTGTGTATACTAAATTCCAAGAGTTCGTCCTGCTGTTCGTTAGATACTGCACCCTTCAACATTCCAAAAATTTTTACCTCAAACACCTATACAAACCCTTGACAGCCACCAGGTCAATCCTCACGAGCAGCATATCATCAGAAATGAACACTAACTTTATCTCATTTTTGTCTTGAAATTTCGAATTGTGTTTTCTATTTTGTGAACGCACCCGAAAAAGTGTCGAACGATGTCGCTGCATTTTCATATTCTAACAGAAGAATGTTCCCCTAACAGTTTAACCCTTATAGTATAGTGGGCAGTGATGATAAACTCAGGCGGATGAATAAAAAATCCTCAAAACCCTTAAAATCATGCAAGTATTCTGTAGAAAATTTCTTGTTGAAGCTATCGTCTACTGAATAATGATCGACCTCTGGGGCAATTATCACGAATCGTCAATTAAGAAAGCGGGGGTTTCGATCCTGTGTGATCGGTAGCCGGTACAAGTATTCACCATTCAGTCATTGCTTTTTAACGAGCACCGCCTTCGGAGGAAGCGCGTACACACTCGTAGGGATATTACTACGCGCGGGCACGCGCCAGTCCCACAAAGGTCCGCTAAGACCCACTAAGGCCCACAAAGGAATCACCGGATACTCATCCACGGGACGGGGACAGGCGGGACGGATCACCAGGTCAGCGGCGCGCGTCCGCGTTCCATTTTTAAGAGTAAGACGAGATGGGGATCGGCATCTGCGGAAATTCATCCGGATGGTACCTATACTTGCGGCTTGGTGAAATATTGGGGGAAGGGAAGAAAAGCAACTAAAGAAGGAAGAAGATCTGATGCCAGAGGGTATAGAAGGCAGGGGATAAGCTCTGGCCCAAGAAAGGACGAAGGAAAAATGCAAGAATAAACGACAACGAGGACCGCGGTCGGTGGTTCTTCTCTCTTTCGGCAATCGACTGTATGGGGAAGCGGCAGATGTTCCCTGAGCCCCGGGGACGACGCGGCGCGTGCCCGCTGCCGACCACTTGGCGTCGTGCTTCTATACACCAGCTGCCCGTTTTCTTCCTTCTGGAAGCAGTGATATGGAATTACTACTAGGCATACATCGAATAAGGTCCTCCTTCGACGAGGACGTCGCCCGCAGGCGTCTTTCGACGTATTATATACATTTACATACCGATGTGTACATATAGATGGACACTATTTGTCTGTATAGGTATTATACGTGCCAACACCCAGCAAGTTCTACACTCTACGCACCCTACGCCGACGACTACGTAGCTCTCCGCTTATCTCTGCTTCCCCCGACCGCATGTAATAATTCCTGTAGCCAGGTTGCGGTGTGCGACACCTTGTTTACCCCCACGGGTAAACTGGGGTCCCCGTACAGTCGGCTGTGAGATATAAAAATCGGTGAACGCCAGGTGCGATTCGTCACCATAAAAAAAATAAAAAATAAAAAAATAAAGAAATACCCACAACGCACAAATTCCTTATCATAAAACACTCCGAGATTTCCGCAACTGTTGATCACTTCGAAAATGATAAATGCCATTCATATGGAGGTGGCATTCGAAAAATCTGAATGAAGCCATGGATTCCAGTGAGAAAATCACATCGATGATCCACTGACATCTTTTTTTACGATTATTGCCAAATTTGCGACGAAGAGACAGTCAGGAAAGATCAGAAAGCAGATGGTCTACCAAAGAAGGTAGAATCGTGGTTGTAGGGAAGAGACTAAGAGTCGGTGTATATCTATAGTTATCTATAGGTACAAACGTACGTCAAATCGGGTTCCCGCTGCAACCGACAGCTTTTTCGAATAGTGATCATATTTTATGCTACTGATTAATGATCGGTGGGGCCCTGCGCTTTGTCTCTTTTGACTCGAAGCCTCCGCTAAGCAGCTACCAAATTGCCTTTCAAGGCTCATCGACTAGCCGAACAATGACCGATTTACCGCCACTAGCTGAGGAAAGCCGCAACGCTTACGCGGGATGAAATTAATTCCTTGCTACGTCGTTAGCTGAAGGAAAAATGTATTTGAAAGTTAAAAAAGACTTTTGTAATATCTCTTTTTACTTTTCGTTCGTGAACAATGTACAGTTTTCTGTGGGTTTTTTTTTTATTTATTTTTTATTTTTTTATATATATGTAATTTGTACAAAAACTAGTTTCCAGTTTCTACACCCTGTTCACCACCGTGATTTTCTGAAATTATTTTTACAAGAGAGAAAAGCTACCGGGTTCTTCACCGTGCGATCTAATTATACGCACGATCTATAGCCGTCACTAATTTTTAATTAGTTTCAAATAATTATCTAACCACACCTTTCCAACTTTCGCACTTATAATGGGATAACTTTTCAACGCGGAAAATGTACTTTGTCATTGTGGAACATCTCCCAGCGTTTCACGTAAGTTAGGTGTCTCTCACGCTGGTAACAGTTACTTGAACTTCATGCTTAATTAATATAGAGTACGTAATTTATCTTTCAAGGGTTATTACATCTATACAATTAACGCCGAGGGGCTGGAAACTCTGGAAATCTGGAATACAGTGAGCCACCTGAGCCTGAAATCGAAAAAAAATCACAAGAAATCATTGGAATTCAAATGATTTCTTTTATCATGTATCAGTGGAAATCGGAGAAATCATAGACGAAATTAACAGAAATTGATTCCTTTTGCATTCACTGAGCTACTCATATAAGAAGTTGCTAGCCCCTCGATTAACGCGCGTCTTATCAACAAACCAAAATCCCCGTTTCCTACCAACGCGCTTATAATTTATAATTGAAATTATTAATTTGACCACCAGCGAATTCGAGAGCCTATGACGTCTGCCACGTTGTCTTTTCTGACTTTGATGATAAAAAAAAAAAGGCGAAAAAAAGAAAAATATATATTAAATAAATGCGAATCTCAATTGAAAGGCAGAAAGTAAACGCAGGTGTAAATGGCGAGTAGAATAGGACAGGGTGAATTTCTTTCGGCAAAAGTACAGTAGGTACGCTAGAAGCTAATCTTTTATACAAAAAACGTTGTACAAAGGTTGAATATCTGTGCATCTGCACCAGCAGTCCAAACACACCGATATATTTGATGGTAAATGGTCTCTCGTAAATAGAATTGAAAATCAAAACGGAGCGACCTGCCAGCTGCAGCAAGGGCATGCAGACCGAAACGGACCAAAGGGTTGAATCCATCCGTAAGGGTTAAAAATCGACAATTGCTTTAGCTTCATAGAATTGGTGTGTTTTTTCTTTCTTTCTTTCGTTCTTTCTTTCTTTTTTTTTTTTTTTTCCTCTTGAGTATTCTAGTATTCTCGCTTTGTAGCGTAAGTCTTTGAATTTCAATACTTTGGATAGGTCAGTAGGTTCCCACGCGAGAAAGATGGCTCGGCTTTGATCTTGTTACTCCTGTTTCGTTAGGGCCAAATTAACGGCGCCGATAAGGAAGGGCAGGTGTCGTTTTCGACGCTCGTGCGTCGGCCCCAATGCACCTTTGAAGTAGCCAGCGTCGGCACATACATATTTCGAGAAAAACTGGTATACCGAAGATGCGAGAATAGAGATGATACGCTGCGATCAATTAGCCGAATTTATATCCGTGAGCGAAGCTGATATGGTCTGAATTCAAATTATTTTTTTTTAAAGTTTGCATCAAGAAAACGCAGATCATTGTATTTGATAATCCAAGGTCGTTATTTTTCGACTAGCTTACATTAGACTACCTATTTTGAATATAATCTCATTTCTTTGATCGTAACAACTCAGCTGCCTCAAGACTATTCATGAGACGATGAATTTTTCTCACTTAATTAATCACTGGCTGCTCCTAATTTCATCGTACTGACATATATATATATATATATTATACCCATATATTCTATTTATACATATATGCAGTATATATATATTATGCAGTATGCGACGATACTTTAACCTAAGGTGATTATATATGCGCGTACTGAAATATACCACGGTTTTTAATATTGGGATAGGCACCTTACACGCGACAACCACACATCCGGTCATTTTAACGGATCATATTCACATCTGGGGGCGATTTAGACGGTCAGACTTTTCCTTGTGCAACGTTCTCTTCAACTAACCATAATGTAACATGAGAGAATCACGACAAAGCTCACAGCTCTGCACCATCGATATATCTCACCTTGTCTTATAAATCCAACCCTCGAATTAGTGAAACTAATATAATACTCAAAATATGAATATGCACAGGTAAAAAAAAGTGCGGTCAAATTTACTATGTGACCAGTAAATATAGGGACAGCACTTTTTTGCAGTAGAAATTATCACAATTGCAGTATTGGGTACATTGGAGCAAGTGGACTTCAATGTCTACATATGAGTGAATGTCACCACAATTGTGATAATTTCTACTGCAAAAAAGTGCTGTCCCTTATATATTTACTGCCCACATAGTAAATTTGGCAGCACTTTTTTTTTTGCGTGCATGGATTGCGACGGACATATTATACAATTGAACATTTCGAGATCAAAAAATGATTTCTTTCGATTTTGAAACATCATTCAGTGATATTATAGGTATGTAGTTCGTATCGAAAATACACTTATTCGATATTCGATCTGCGGTTCAATGAAGAACGGTGATTAATTTTTGCCTATTGCGTCCATGACGTTATTTGTGTTCAAATTTTTTTGGTTGTGCCTTGAGTCCCTCGTCGACGTTGACTGAGACCCGGAGTCAAGCTACTTAGGAGTAAATCGAATTAATTACGCTTAATCGATTCGTCGCTAGGGATTTGGAGGGAGTCCCGGATCCGGGGCGAGCGAGACGCCCTCGCGTCTATAAGGCGCGGTGGTTCTCCCTCGAGAAAGGTCCTGCCCAGGCACTGCCTAGCTGTTTAGAGTTTGAGGAGAGGTTTAAGGAAGAGAGTGAGAGGGTGTTCAAGTTCCTCTGCATAATTTATAATATCCTATATGTGTGTACGTTTGTACGCTAAGGAAAGCCAGCCGGCAACCACCTAGCTGAGCTCCCTTCTGTCGCCTCCTCTTCTTCTTATTCGAGAAAGATTTTTTTGATTTCCTTTTGATTTTAAGAACCCCTCTGCTGGGCTCTTTCGAGGCACCGTAAGGTCCTTTGAGGTCCTTCCTCACGCGCTGCAGCTGCTTCCCTTTCCGACTCGTCCTGCACGCGGGAATCCTCTTCTGGGACTTATACGGACCCAGTATGCGAAGTTGGATAAAAAAAATTGACAAAAAATAAACAAAAAAAATAGAAAACAGACCCTAGGATATAGTTTGGGCACTTTTTTTTCGCCAAGGTATACCTACTCGCCGCGTGACGTCGCATATTATAAACCGAGCCAAATCGGATTTACAATTTGAATCTTTACTCTAGTTGCTCAGTGCAGTTGGCAGGGATTTTTCTTGACAGCACACTTGACGTATATCCGGTATTTCAACAGTATAAGAAATCCGCGATTTTTTTCTTCTAATCCTAGTCGTGTGTGCGTTACGTAATGTAGGTATATATATAAAAAGGTAACTTCTCAACATCTATTCAGTGGAACTAATAACTGTATACGTATACAGACGGTGAAAAAAAGAATTCATTTCTCAGACTGTAATCATTTCCGGACTTACATTCCCATATATAGTATAATAATTGCAGGTAGCAGGAAGGGAAAATATAATGTATCGTTTGACGGGACGTCACGACGATTCACTCCTGTCTGTTTGAATATTATACGTGTTGTCTGTTTGATACGTTGACTTTTGTTGCAATCTGCCACCGGCTAGAGATATTATCAAGTCAGTGTGCAGATGCCTCTGCTTACCTCTGCGCTCGTTGTGTTTAGGGAGCGCTAGAAACCAGAGATAGCAGAGACTTCTAATCTTGACAGATGTCCGCCGAACTACTATACTCTTCGAAAGTTTTCTCTAATACTAGACAATTATTACTTATCGTTTTCTCTCTCTCTCTCTCTCTCTCTCTCTCTCTCTCTCTCTCTCTCTTTTTCTATCTCACTTATTCAAAACTAAACCCGGATACGCGTTGGCTCAACAAATATTTTAACGCTCAACCATATGCGTCAATTAAATCGACTGACGAATCATTTTTTACCATCCCTGACCAAACAACATCATTATATAGACGTCGTAACCCGCGGGTATACCTATAATCAGGAACGAAATAAATCCTATTCCCTTTTTATTTACAAATTGGATTTATTGATTCTTGTGTGTAACCGAAATCTGTATTGGTTTTTTTTTTTTTTTTCTTTCTTTCTTTCTTTCTATCGGATTTGAAAAGCCTTTGCGCAAATATTTTGGAATAATATTTCTTCATCTTATTTTAACTATTTGAACAAATGTCTGAAGCGCATTAGGAACACCGTTCAAATATCCTTATGACGTCTGCAATAACAGTAAGGGAGGAAAACGACGTGCTGATCAAAGATCTTTCGGGAGCTTAACTAATCGTCGTGCCTATAAATACTTTGACACGTATTACGGCGATCTTGGCCCGTTTCCCCAGTTATAGAAACCGACGAAAAATAAGAGGGATACAAAAATTAAGCTCTTATAGGTACCCGGGGCTAAAGAGGATGTGTGAAATCGTGTCGTTTCGCTCTTTCCACTTCGAGGCTGAAACACCTGCAAAAATACGATATCGTTCTCTGAAACGATCGCATTCATATTGAAACGAGACTTGATAAACGACGGACCAACTGCAAGTGGTGGATAAAGGCGATACTCGCACGCTCCACGCACGTTTCCACTCACAAATTATTACTTATACCTTTACATATAATTATATACAGGATGTTCTGGAATGCTGACAACATAATGTCAGTTTGAATTGGGAACTTTACACGATAGTGGATTTGGAAAGGGATCTTTCTGCGGGAATAAATTTGAAAGTCAAATCGTGTATGTTTCAAGCAGCTCGAAAGGTGAAAAAAAAAAGGTGAAAAAAATTTAGAAAAGTGACGTTTTGAGGCAGCTAAGAATACCTCAAACTTGTTGAATCTCAAGCATGTGTGTGGCCCTAACTAGAAACACACATCGTATGAGTACCCCGAAATCCTTTGAGATGGAAGATTATATCGTCCGATTAACAGCCAGGACTTCCACCGGTTTTAGAAATGTACAGTTTGACGAAAAGGAACGTTGAAGGCCTTCATCTGATTCCAGAGATTCGGTTTGTTTCTCAAATATAGTACCTAGGTGTATAATGTAATCCTTGCAACGGTCATTTTTCAAGGTGCAAGCCTTACCTCTTGAAATTTGAAGTTGTAAAAAATGGTTCAACTGTGGGTTACCTATATATCCCTCTTATCAATTATTCTAGGACATGACGTCTTTGATACACATTCGTGAGGTTTATATAGTATGAAAAACATTTCTGAGCCAGGACAATCGATGATGAAGATTTTTGCTGGTCAATGCCGATGTTCCTTCGTATTGAATTACTAGCTTCACTGAGTTCATGTTCTGGTGACCCATTCAAACCGCGATTGACAATTGACCTAATGTGGCCCTTGCGTAATGTTAGACATCACATGATTCCCGAATACCCTGTAGATCAGGGGCTACCTGTCAATCTGTCATTCTTTCATTCAAGGGGCCGCATGCGGCACCCTCGTAACGAAGCCTTCACTAGTTTCATTATTATTATTATTATAATTTTTTTTCTTTTTCTTTTCTTTTCTTTGGGTCGAAACCAAAATTATCCTAGCCTATAGCATCGTCCGTTGGCCTGATGGATTTGCATGGAATCTCATACTCGGTATATATAATAGTGAAAATTTATTCTTGGAGGGGATCGAAGCTCGCGCGCTTTCTAGGATGAAAATAAAGAAAGGAAACTAGAAGGCAATGAGTTCTTTGGGCTTTGGCTACGCTGAAAAGATTCCCTGGGTTCCGGGGTAGGTACCATCTGCAGCTGTCCTATCCTTCTGCTCATCACCTTAGAGAAACTTTCGTTCCTTCCACCTTATGCGCCTCACCTACTGGAGCCTTACCTCGGGGTGGGTAGAGATGCATTCGCCATTGCCTATACGGGTATACCAGAGTGCAGATGGAAATTGAGAAGCCCCAAGGCAGTGGGCCATACGCAAACGCTCGCTACGGCTACGGCTAACCGGCGTCGACTACCTGAGGATCTCTCGAACCGTTAATTCTTAATATTTTATCCGAGATTCTCGTAAATTAATTTATATTACATTGCTTTTTTTTTCTTATAGCTTATGGCTTTTTTACCACTCTTTTATCTCGATTACGGATCTACCCACGTGCCTTTAATTAACATCACGAAGCTCCATATAGTATACCTGTGTATACCTATATAATACCTATATAAAAGTGAGTTTCGAATAAGAAACATTTTCAACCAAATGCGGATTGTTTTTAATGAATTTATTTTTTTATTTGATTGAATATTGAGAAAATGAAAAAAAAAAAAATTATGATCGCTGTTTTTCCAACCGTGTTCAGATTTATTATTCAATTGGAATTATTATAGGTATATGCGAAGTATGGAAGGTCCGTGTGTCTACAACATATGAGAATATTATTACCGAGGATTAGTCCTCGAGTTCTGAGTGTTAAGAGAAGGGTTGAGCTTTATAGGCCGCGGATTTAGTAGAGATTTGAAAAGACTACTGGAACTTCGAACGTATCGGCGTCAAGATTACGGCACCAGATTGCCAGTTGGGGCTTCTTGGGTCGCGCTACACTGCTGACTCCCCGGACAGAGGGACTTCTGGTCCCGCCAGAAGGCACCCTTCCTTCCTTCCTTCTGTTTGCCTAAGGCCCTGTAAAGTCTAAAGCGAAAGAAAGAGAGGGACAGGGAGAAAAGCTGAAAGGAAAAGAAAAAAGAAAATGAAAAAACGAGAACTGATCGCCTTGTGCTGTTGATATTATTAATAATTCCTGGGGTGCTATTTCGGAGGGTTGCTGCTTATTAGGGAACTACAGCTACGGGAAAGGGCTGCCTATGCCCCCATACCGTCCACCCCATTCAACCCTTCCAGCTTAGCTAGCCCACGGTTAAGTTACGTTGAGAAAAACTACGCGCCACATGGAAGGTGTAGTTCATATATTGGGATCCTTGGAATGGGCGTGGCTTTGAAATTTTAGCCTTGATAGAGTAGTTCTATTTTCGTCACTAGTTGGCGTATCGAGGTTCTAAGCCCTCTCATTGGTTACTGTAGCCTTGATAGAACAGTTCTATTTTCTGCCACTAGTTGGCGTATCGAGGTTCTAAGGTTCCCAATACGCATACAGCGTGTTCTCATAGTTCTCAATCTCAAAACTATAGGCTAATATTCCTCACAGATAATTCTACACAAGAATTCATTCACTTCTTCTGATTGCTCCAAGTATAATCGAATCATTTTGATAGTCGGTGGATGAAAATAGGATCACATCGTATCGAACACAAACTGGGAATTGAATTTTTTTTTATCGCAAATGGTTCGGATTTTGGAACACCCTGTATACCAGGAAGGAAGTAAGAGAGAAGTAGACAGATATAATATAATACTTGTATTATGGGTATTTATAGTGTATGGTATATATAAACTATATAAACCGACTTTGGTGACTTTACCATCTGCAGCTTGGCTTGGCAGTAATCGCACCCTTTCTTTAATTTAAAAATTTTTTTTTTTTTTTTTATTTATTTTAATTAGCCACAGAGGCGTATTTTTGGCAGTCACGCCACAAATGAGCCCCTGTACCGGGCAGTTTGTCAGTGCGTGCTGCCCGGGCCCCTCGTACTTGTGCATCGTGCAGAACGCGATCTAGCCTTTTTTGCGTGCCTCCGGTTCAACCAACTTGACGTAACTCAATTTACTTCCTTGAGTATTTCCTCAAGTCGAGCCTCAGCACACACATCATATTATATATATATATGCTCGGTACACGGTGCCGGACATTGCGAGTCAGTTGAAGAAAATCTCAACGGTATAATGAGAGGAAGGAGGTCTACTCTCGTAAAAGAATTAAAAACAAATACTAAGGAGATAACGTATAATTAATAAATATTGAGTATATATGCCCATATGTCATGGGGAAAAAGACCACCGCCTTGATGAACGTATAACTTTGGATCAAAAGAAGTTCTTCCAACTTGCAGGTAGGTAGGTATAAGTGGAATGTAAATGTACGTAGGTAATATACTATACGTGTTATAAATTCGTTAATTAAGACGGAGCCTAATTAGGACGTGCGCCACCGCACGTCGTATATTTTGACAGACTCAAGATCGTGAGACAACAAAAACAACAAGCAGAATAAAGAAAAGAGAAGTTTACCCTTTATCTCATCTGATCTATAATCTATAACGCAACGAAATATATACCCAATCTTCAACTCTTCTTCTTCTTCTTCTTTCACATTGACCTTGAACGGGGAACCACCGTCTGCCACGGTTCACCAGGGTAATGCAGCCGAATTGGCATTTATAGCTTCGGGAATAATAACGATTCGGTAATAACACGCACACTGCAGCGTGGATACCTCATGGTGTAGGCAGGTATGGGTATACCTCGAACGTATAACGCGGCCGACCGACAGCGGACAGGGGCATCTGTTGCACCAGCCACATGACCAGGTGCTGGGGCCTAACTTGGGCCCACCTTCTTCCCATCTTCCCCCAACCCGACCCTGAAAAAACCTTCTCCCAGCCCTCCTCCAGCTTTATTCCTGAGATTTCTACCATCTGCACCCTAGACACTTTCGCACTGTCGAACACCTTCTGCCAAACGTACAAAACTACAAACGTCTGCGTAGGTCTTGCTGCCCGGCTATATATCCCGTATTTATTGCATCTAGCAATGGCCCTAAGCGGGCGTTCATCATTCCTCGATATTACAAACTGCAGGCAAAACTTCCGAACCAGGGTACGATTTTATCAAATTTGAATATTTCAAACCCTCGGTTCTCACGGTAGTCAAAGTAGTCACGAATTCATCGCTGCACGAACATGGAACAATTTAATTTTTTAGAACTCGTTTTTTTTTTTCGGTCCTTTTTAGATTGCGGTTTTTGTTTTATTCTCGAATAGTAAAAAAAAAAAAAAATTTCAAAACAATTTCGTTCAAATTTTATAATATTCCAACGCTCGTTTCTATCTCTCACTTGTCCTCCGTACAACAATAACTCGTGCACAATGCCAGGGTGCAATATTACCTTCGCTACCTGTGCACACTAGGTACCCACCATGCCTGGCTATTGTATCGTGGTTACGACCGAGTACCGAGTTAAATAAAAGAGAATATGTAAATTTCACTTCTCAAAGTCTGACGGACGACACCTGATCGAGTACCGCAATTACTTCGGCAATAATTTATGGCGATCTGGCGACCAGATGATGTCCAATTGTTGATGCCAAAATTTCCGAAATTCCCAAATTCGAGGAA
This sequence comes from Tenthredo mesomela, assembly GCA_943736025.1. Lineage (NCBI taxonomy): Eukaryota > Metazoa > Arthropoda > Insecta > Hymenoptera > Tenthredinidae > Tenthredo > Tenthredo mesomela. The sequence goes on along the minus strand of OX031016.1, from coordinate 17,688,172 downwards.
GGATTCATTTATAAATTTGTGAACATTGTTTTTTTCATCGGGTGTCCGTTTTATTGGCAGGAGAACAGGTATTCACAGTTTTGTGTCAAGTGAACAGAGATTTTGGATTTCAAAAACAATTTCTTATGATCACTACTTTAATTAAAATGTTATATGAAATTTGCACTGGTTATTCTCTGTGGGATTTCTCGATACTCTCTCCGTATGATATACGCAATTTGGCAAAAGTACGATTAAGCCATTTATGAAAGTACTTTTTATTACTTCCAATCGACCAAGTGACTAATTTTTTTCATTATCATTGGACTGATGCCCAAATACAAAAAATAACTATACTATAGGCAAATTGGCAAGACTTCAATCTTCAATTCCTTTACTGTTATTAGCAACAGATGGTGCAGGAGAAGATGCGTTTATTTTGTACGTAAAAGATCGACGACTACTAACCCAAGGTCGCGGCTTTGATCCAGCTCTCCTAAAAAGTGGTCTATAATTAGTTTAATTCGGGGGTCTGCAGTGAGAAGAAAATTTTATAACATGACATTGCTCAATTTTCTTAATTTTTCAACTAAACGATTCCGACCCTCCCAACACTACAATTCACGATGAAAAGAATATAAGAAATATAGAAGCGATGTAGAAGTAAGATACGGTCTAAAGTGTCAAAAATAATCATAGGTATGTTATCCTATGAAAGGGAGAACTGACGATCTCCGATTTAAACGATTTTTAAATTCTCTCGGATTATACCCCGTAATTTTTTTTTACTCGTTGCCAACTTTGATTGATTTGATAATATTGGTTATAAGAGAAATAAATTAATTGAAGTATGTATGTGTCGGTATGTTATGGGTTATTATTAATTGGCATTGCAGAAAAATGAAAGTCAACTACTTGGAATATTTGCGCCATATATACCCACTCGCCTGGTAGAAAGCTTCGGACGGTTTTACGTTTACTCAAATATCTCCCGCATGTTTGCTGTTTACTGAAACAAATCGATTTCTATACATTCCTAGAAATCTTATCGCGATTTAAGTGTTTCTGAGAACGTGATTTAGGTACCTATCATTTTTCAAAGATCGCAATAAGAAATCTGAAGTATTGAAAATCCAAATTTCTCCCCATGCGTTCAGTATAATATAACAAGTCCACTTGTTTCCTTGCAAGGCCAAAACTACAAAAGGGGTTCCTTTTGGCTTGCGATTGCGTCGACGAGGGCCAGGTGAAAATGCATTTCGTGTGGTCCAGGTCTCACGGACATTTGTACAAAGGGTTGATGGTGCAGCGGCCAGGTTTATAGTGCAGATTCAGAATGTGGGTGAATGTGACGGGAATAAAAACCTGCGTTTCGCGGCCGACTGCCCAACCAGCACCAGTCTCATATCCCGTTATAATACTGCTCGCCTGCAGGACGAAGGGGAAAAGTGAGGGAAGTACAATGCCATGCACACAATACGACGCACAATGCTACGCACCTAACTGCACATAGATATCAGACCTTGTTTTCGCGATTTATAGTACATGCACCTGTTTCACGCTTTCTCATTGTCAATACATATCATTTCTTCGTTTATCTCTCATCAATTTCTCTCTTTTTCTTTCCTTATGCAAGAAGACCAGCTATACCTACACCTAATCGTCTATTCAGTATAGTCGCAATGACCGCGTCATAACTCCGTGTGGTGAATAAATATTACCCAATATCAACGTCAGTTTGGTAAAGTTTGATCAAAAATTTTTTTATCTTTTTTTTTTTTCTACACTCAGAGAAAACGTGACTCAAGTTAATGAACTCAGGAATATTCTCACCCTTCCGGATATACGAAGGCGTCGAGTTATTTTCTGTGACCAGTTAGTTTAGATTTGCTGGATATTCTTATCTGCGAAAAGGCGGCTTATACACAAATGGATAAATCAAATTATAGTACAGTAAATGTATGTTGTACAATCATACTCGTGTAGATTACGTGCAGGTCGTATATACCTATGACGAAGCGGAATTTCAACGTCACTTCAAAGCAGAGCAGATGATCGTCTATACAGGTTAAGGAGATGGTGGCTTTAGACTGTAGTCTGCAGGACGTAAAAATATTCTTAGACACACCTTGCGCTCCTAGAGTAACGCATTCAGAAAGCGTCCCACGCGGACCTTGCGCCTACTATACCCGTATGCATGCGCACATACGTGCTGTAATTACGTATACGAGTAGACGGGCGCATATTTACACATCAGAAAAGTATCTGGCATTTGAAGTTACTCATTTTTGTTTCATTGTCAGTGCAGGCGGACGAGATGGAAGCTCGAACCTTCTGAATATGATTCTTATGATGTACATATTTATGACGTAAAATTAGGATACATTTGATGACCCGAATGATTGCAAGTAAAATTAACGTATCAGATGTACGGGAATCGCAGTATTTTATAGTTGACCGATCAGCTCATACTCTCGTCTCTGATAGGTTTTTAATTATTGAAAACCATCGACCGTCTTAAACCAATAATAAAAAATAAGTTCAATTTCCATCGATTTTGACAATGAATCCGAAATTTCATTCGACCCTCAAGTGCAGAGACTATGCTGTTTCGTAGTTGTGTCAACTTCACATGATTTTTCAACGGAAAATAACAAATAATTCGATGGGCATGAATGGGTTAATTTTTCAATCCTATGCAAATGAAAGAACCAAAGAATTGTTTAAGTTTTTGAAATTTGAGGAAATTTTATTGCGATTAGAAATAAACAGAAATACATATTATTCTACTTTATAAAATGTTATCGAAAATTGACCCTCATTCTATATTATATATACGGCATTCAGCGAGCTTTAGATCTCGCAATAAGATGCACCTGCACTTCCTACTCGTACAAAAAATAAGAAATGCGAAAGGTTGGCTGTTGCTGTAAATTGGGCGATGGGGAGGCGTGGGATCAGAGTTGGTTTCGCGTTGTTTCTGAGCGCGGGGCAGCTGACGCAAACTCGCGGAAGGTGCATCGGCAGGAGCAGGAGTAGCAGCAGCAGCAGCAGCAGCAGCAGCAACAGCAGCAGCAGCAATAACAACAACAACAGCATCATCATCAGCATCAGCGATAGCCCGTCTCGTCCGGCGCGTCGCTAACCCGTTGGCTTTCATTTAGTTCTTTGAAGAAAAAGAAGTAAAGAAAAAAAAAGGCCCACTCCTTCCCTTCGGCCTGAACGCGAGGTACGGCAGCGGGTCCGAAAAGGACCTTGGGGTTGAGGTGCGGGGAAGAGAGGACGAAACGCAGCTAGCGTGGGAAGGTCGGGCAGCTGAGGCGCGCACCGAGTGAAGGCGGCTGCATCTTCCTGACCATGGGATTCTGCCGCGTCCTCCTCCTCAAGAGAACAAGAGAGAAGCCTGCGTAGGTAGGCACTAGGACTCAAGAAAACCAAAGATCGATCGTATACGCAAACGAATGATCATTACATAACAAAACGAAGAGTGTACCTATAGGTATATTAAATCGTATGGTCTCACTCGAGACATTCGAACGAGTTTGCTTGTCCCTGCATAGCATGTCGTAGGTCAGTAACATCGTACAGAAATTACCGTGTAGGTTTCACGACTTGGATAAGTCTCACACAGAGGCTGAATCAGATCTGTAGCCCTGTAGGAACTCCAGAGTAGAGTATTTCCGGTGTCCAAGGGCGGAAACTGAGCTCGGAAACTTGGTAAGACCGGAGGGGGTAATGAGCTGGGTTTAAGAAGATTGAATAATGGCAGAAGGAGGTGCGGCAGGACACGGCAGCAAGGATCGGTGGAGACATCCTGTCCCGGTTTTGAAAGGAACTCGCGATTCCTATTATTAATTGTTCGAGTTCCTGTTCTAACAGTGAGATTGAACTCGGGAATCTAATCCCTATAACGTTTGCTTGTATTGCGCGTGTGAATGTCACGACGTTTGTATTTGTGCTTATATACACCATACGTGATTCGTCCCTATGTTATACACGCACACATATGCACACATGCACACGCGTGTACGCAACGACTACCACCACCCACTCTTTCTCGCTCGAACTGATCCTACGTTGCGCAAGGTAGTCGGAAGATCCCGAATTCGAATCCGGGACAGGAAACGCGTACCCCTCCATGGCCCTGGATCCTGGGTCCCGCGTGTATCCCACCCAAACCCAGACGAACCTCAGTATTTCGTATGAGGAAAATAAAAAACGTTTTCTTCCGGTCCCGCGGATCTCGCATCTGGCCCTTTGCTCGGATATACAATATAGATATAGGTATAGATATATGGATTATAATATCTGCCTACCTGTTCGCCCCCAACTTTGGACACCCTCCCTACCTCTGCAGACCCTTCAGGTCCATTGTGCACCCAAACTATACACCGTGCGCTTTACGTATCTTGTGCATCAGGTTCCGGATGCCCTTGCAGCATCCGATACCTAGGATGCAAAACTTGCCCCAGTACATTCGGTGTATGAATTAGACTCTTGATTATTCGTGAGATGCAGGAGTAGTATACTTCTATTTTCCCTCCATGTTTTTTATTTTCATTTTATTTTTTTTTTGGTTCAATTTTTCATCTGGTGATATGGAAAAGATGAGTCTGGCATATAACAAGAAAGCTACATAAATACAATTTGGGCGTGTATATATGATACCGCATGCATAAATATTTATAAGCGTTGAAATGATCAGTGATATTTTTTTTTCTTCATAAGCCGCTCACGTCGTTGACTTAATTTGTCAGCCTCTAAGCGTACTATAATTAGCGAAATGAAAGATTGGCAGGAAGTGAATCATCGATGCGCAAGCTATTTCCTGCGTTCTCATACCTATACCAGTCGTACTACCGGCGCGATAAGTTCCGGTTATATTGATCATTCTATGATCCTTATAAATATACTTATTCGTTAATTTTTTATCTCGAATACTCATTACCTCTGAAAACGGAGCCCTGATGGGAATGATAAATAAAAAATTCGAAGGTGAATCATTGCGTTTCTTTTTATATTTTAATTTAAAATATACATTACAGGATAAAGTTAGAAATCACGAAATGTGAATTGCCTACGTCTAACCAAATATCTTCTTGACTCCCCGTTTAATTTTCGCGAATAAGTTTTTTATGTACATTTTCCACGACGATTTCGAAACTTTTGGGAATAAGTTCTGATCCGGATTGTGAGCGATAGGCAAACTCTCCCAAAAGGCGTCTTCGGGATTACTTGCGGATTCTTTGGTGCATTGCATAGTCATAAAGCTTTGGGGTCCGTTGATGTGAAACGTATTCAAATCTCCGCCGGTCTTGTCTATCGGCATCCACTTGTTAGGCAACAAGTCTGTACTTTCCGGGGTCGGATTCCTGCACATAAATTCATTCGTTATACTGAAACTTTTTCACCGAAAGATATGGAAAAAAAAAAAAAAAAATAGATTTACCATTTTTTTTTTTACTTACCCGGTTGCAACGAAGTTGTACCAAAGTTCGGTAAAAGTTTCGGTCATCATTCGCTCCTCTTCGCTAACGCCGATGGATCTTCTGAATATGGACTTAAAATCGAATAAATAGAGCAGATCATCGCCGTGACAAACTCCCATGTCAAGAATCCCGGCACCGAGTATTTGAGAGAAAGATAAACTACCTCTGTAATTGAAACAAGTCAATTAGGTAATTATAAGTTTCCCACGCCATGTCACTATGCAGCTCGAGTGACGCTCTCCTCTCGATTTAATTCTTCTCGATTTAATCACTTGGTTTTATCCTTCTTCTAATCGTTACGTAAATCAGTCATTAAATTCACACTAAAACGACCAGAAAGAATTTCGATTAAGTGAAAGTTCGGTAAAACTTGTAGTACCTGTAGTTTAGTTGATAAAGATACATCGTGTTATTGACGCGTTGCTTTTGGGCTATCCGATTGATTGGTCGCTTGAATAATCTCGTCGTAGCTGCCTGGAGATATACAAAAACTAATATATAGCTAATCGTGAATGAAATTTAGGTGAAACCGAGTCAAACTGCAGAATCATAAAAACCTTTTGCAGATCGGAAACAGAATTCCTTGAAATTTCCCCACTAACAAAGTAGTGATTTTTAATAGCATGGGAAATCTCGTTCTTTGCTTGATCAGAGAAATACTCTTCGTAGACAAATATGGCCGGAAATGCTGTGAGGAAGTTACTATCAATTTCGGATAAAGTTGACTGGCCGAACATCAGTGCTGAAAATATAAAAAAAAAAACCACGTACATAACATCGCAGTGTCTGTTTATCGTCAGATAATTGTTAATCTGTCGTCCTTGAATCTCGGATGTAAAAATCCAAACGATTGTATATCACTGGTAAACAGGGGCGGTGTGTCACTCGATATGGACCACATTTTTACGCCTCATTATCTCTTCGAGTGTGATTATTGCGGCAATGACATCCTACGTTTTAAATTCTGCGTAGATTTATCACACAGCGTTCAAGGCCCGTGTCTCATCGCCAAGGTTGGTGGGAAATAAGCCATTCACTTGTTATATAGAATTGCATTTTATACTCACGGGACGTGATCGCTGCACCTTCATCACGCACGGTGCCTATCATCATCGAAATATTTGCCTGGTTACCGTTTTCGACCGCACTTTCAGGGTGTTCGACCAGAAAAGCACCTTCGACAGTTCCCTCGACGACAACTCTTAACGGTACTGCGGGTTGACCATTCCAAACCTGGAAATAAATCGCGTGTTAGTAAATTACTGCACAAGATTCGACGATTTGAATAGGAAATAGGTTCGTTCACTCACATAAAGCAACGCATCGGAAGTTGTAATCTGTTCAACGTCTAGCTTACGAAGACAAGCTATCATCTCAGCGTTAGATGTTATTGGGCAAGCATTTGCTTCAGCCAGACGTTTCGCCTTGCTCAAAGCCTCGCCTGGATAGGAAATAGCCGAAGGCGAAAAGGCACTGCCACTCTGAGAAATCACCGAAGTAATCAAGTCTGGGAATAAAGTAGAGGCATTAAGAAATACGGAAGTAGAATATCGATCGCAAGACTTTTTATAGGAATACTAAAAAATTATTTACCCTTGCTCAGGGGCGAAAACATGTGAAGGTGTGCACTCACTGCACCAGTATCTTGGCCAGCGACTGTAATCCTCTCAGGATCACCGCCAAAATCTTCTATGTTTTCACTGACCCATTTAATGGCCGCTGCTTGGTCTTTCAGACCATTGTTTCCAGGTACCACGGTGTCCTCAGTGCTGAGAAGACCTTGGAAGCGAATTATATACCCGGGTTAATAAATCGTGATCATAGATCGCCGTTGAAGACCGTAAGATATTATTATATCATATACCAAGCCATCCTAGACGGTAATTAATCGTGACTAAAATTAGGTCTTTGTTCATAAAACGATTTGGATTGAAGTGCTGCCTCGTGCCACTCCACCAAAGCCACGATCCTCCATGAATCCAGATCATTACGGGAAGTGGGTAGTGCCCGGGTTGCGAAGGTAACTTAACAGATAATTATCGAAGGTCAGTAATTACGTTCGCTGATTATTTACCAGTGTTGAATAGTACTTTCGGAAACCTTTGGGGTGTAGATATTCAAGTGAAGACAGTCTTCGGAGCCAAGAAGCAGCAATGGATCGCCTAAGAAGTCGCGTTGGGAGCATGATGAACCGTCAACAGTCGCGTTAAAAGTTCCAGCCCATCTTAGTGCTGGAGCTGGAGGCTGAAAGCGTCGTTAATTAAAGCTGCTAATTATCCAACTAGAAATCGGACCCGGTGTAAATATTAATTACTTTCATAATAACTCACCGAAAATCTGAGATTTCCCAGCGGAGCTTTGGCGTAGGGAACACCGAGAAATGCGTAGAAAGATCTTCCATTTTCAGCCTGAGAGACAACGCCTCGAATTTGCCCGAGGGCTGTCGATAAAATTGGCTCGTTGGCTAAAGCACCGTTATTTTCACAATTTGCAATTATTACAAGAAGCAATCCGCAGACGTGGTACAGCCCCTTCATCTCGTTTGTGGTCTGCGACGATCAGGTTTAGCAAGCGAATTATTCCTACTACGCGTATAGACTTACGTCACTATTACTGCGTGCACGCTGTTGATACGTTCGATGCTAATGTATTATGCAGTCAATGAGTTAAGCTATATATGTATATATACTCGCGGTCAGCCTCGGCGAATGAAGTCTTGGCGGGATATTTCAAGTATCTTAAAAACCGGTTCAATACTTTTCTTTTTTTCCTCCGCAGTTATCGTTCAACACGTTTGTCCACCGTGCATTCCGGGGAGGTACTGCAAGTGCAGATGTTGAAACTGTTCGACAATTTGTACGGGGAGATAACGGTATGGTTCGTGTATACCTATTTATAGTCTATTTGCACAGTGGGGAGTAGTAAATAGATTAATAGACTTTGCCTGTTTACGAACGTGGCGAAATTTATTGACCGTTATGGCGTAAATTTTAGCCCCTCTTACTACTCAACTCTCAGATTTTACCACTTATAGTATAGTATATGCGATATAGTGGAAAACTCTACGTAGACTCGAAATAAACTAGTGTAGGCGCGTCTAATTTGGAGCAACCGGTGTGTAGGCAAAAAACTAATGAAATATGAAGTCGATCGGTATGTCTAAAGCTACAGACTGAACGCGTGGATCCGTAAATAGAACCTCGAATACTCTGACACGAGAATTTCTTGAGCGTAAATTCTACACGTAGTTTTGTTGACGTGGACTTCGGACTTGATAAAATCAAACAACAACCGTGAACTTTGCAAGTCGTTTTAACTAATAAATCACATTTTATCGAATCATTGCTTCGAGTGTGTCACTGTAGTGGTTTGTGCAATTTTTATTATCAATTTTTCTTATTCTGGGCTACTATGTCCCAAGTTGCAAGAATCTCATTTCAGGGGCACATCCGGACCCAATAAATTGTTTGTGAATTATTTACACAGTATAGAATAAATAAATTTTCACTTTCGAGAATCAGCTCTGATTTATCGACGCATTGCTAGACATATAGGTGTATGCAAAACGCATAGTTATACGTCTGGCATTTCCGTGTGGTTACAGTCAATGGAGTAATTAAAACTCTTTCACTGCGTTCCTCGCATTATTACCGGCAGTTAGACTGTAGTAGCTAATGCACAGTGCCTCTAAGCAATAATGCTAATTAACTTTAACGCATAAGTTAACCAACTCTGCGTATCGCGTTGCTGCTGTTATTCTCAAGATGAGCCTTAGTAAGCTCAACGGGGCTATAAATTATACGCCAACCACACAAGTTTCTAAACGATTGTAATTCGTTCTCATCTCAAAATACTAAAGAATAACCGCAGAAACTTTGGTGATTATCATTAAATTAATAAACAAAGTTTACGTAATATTATCGTCCTTGTTGGCTACTGGGGTGTCCTTGAACTTTTTTAATTCCAGTAAAAATTGCATGTCGTGAGACTGCCCAACGTGTTTCCCTAAAACCTAACAAAGTAGGAAACCCATCTTAAGATGAGGTATAAGAAACAAAATGATGTAAAAGAAAGTGGAAAATGGGAACCATATAGAATAGAAATTGACCATATGTTCACCACCGCAGCAGCCGTTCTCTGCTACCACTTTCTACTTCCGGAGTAGAGATGAGTGTTATAAGGTAGATGAAAGCGAGGGGGTGTAACGCTCCTCGAGTGGGCAGTGGCCGGTCGAAAGGAAGTGGCTGTGACGGAGGCTGGCGCTGCAACCACCTTGGCTTCCGGACTGTATCGAGGGTTTGCCTCTCTCAGCCCTGTATATATCCCCCTTATCACCCTCTCCATCCGTCTGTCGTCCGGGCAACCACCGCCTGCAGAAACCACCGCACCGGAACACACGTGTTTCATATATCAATCCGTCTCTCTTTCTCGCGTTGTTGACGGGCGTCAGTCCAAAAATAAGAGCAACGCACACGCTACTCATCTCGCTTCCTTCCTTGCAGTTTCTCGCACTTCCTTAGCCTCCGTTCAAACTCCATCTCACTTCCTCATACGTTTTTTATTTTTTTCTTTTCTTATTCATTCTTGTTTTTTTTTTTTTTTTTTTTACTTTTTTTTTCATCCTCTTCGTTCCCAGCTAAGAGCGATCTCACAGCTGCCGTAACTTGGTGAGAAAATTGGACGCGACACGCGAGGGCGATAAAAGAGCAAAGCCTCCCTCACATCAATCTCCATCTCCTCCCTTATTCTTTACGCGTAATAAAATGATCCGAGTAGGTAGGTACCGTTCAATTTTCAATATTTGCATCAGAGTTTTTCCGTTTCTTTTTACGATTACGATGAAGTTTGAATTTTCGCAATTCTGTCTTTTATCTGAAATATAGTAAGAGTCACATGCCTCGACTCCGCGTCTGTCAGGAAAGATCAGCTGGTCTCAATCTCAAACCACAATTACAGTGACTACAGCCTCCTGACCACAGATCGTAAAAGCAATTAGCAACCAGTCGTTAAACGGAGACGTACCTATACCTATATACCATGATAAGTGGTAGCGTGGTGGTAACTGAAAGATCGGATCAGATGCGATGACATTTAACGACGGTGTAATTATTGTATCCACGGATAATCAGCTGAACCGGTTTGAAAAAAATAATTTTTCTGTATAATTGGCAGTAAATATTTATCAAATACGTATAAGTATATACTGATTAATTATAAGCGTTGTATTGTATTACGTTGTATAATAAGCATAGTCTAATATGTAAGATGCTCTTACGGCTTAAGAAACTATCATTAGTAGTCATACATACCTAGAATATATATAGCTATATATATAAAGACTCGATATTATTTCTGCTCTTTTTCTCACGGAGTCCTCTCGGTGTCTCGAGATTAAACTTCGTGATTAAAATACGGAAACAGACAGTGAAATCTTGGCCTTGAACTGACGAGCAACACGTTCGCAATATAATCGAGAACGATTCTTGAATTTCATTACGTTTGAACTCAGGGGCGCATTGCAAAAAAAATTTCATATTCAATTCCTCCAAATATTGAAGAATTCAACCAAGTTTTTGAGCTATTATTATTTTTTTCTTCAAAAATTCGAATCGTTGCCAGCTCATTGAAATTTTAACTGTCAAATAATGTAATAAATAGGCGATAGATCGTGCGATGATGGAAGGCGTGAATCATGTCTAGTGTTACGGATGGGTGGAGATAGCCAGTGTCGATTGAATTGCAATTAACAATTTCTTTTGTGTTTGAACGTCGAGACGTTATTGTCATCATTGCGAGATACGAAAATAAATAAAGAAAGGAAAAACATGAATAAAAAAGTTTTCTATACTTACTCACTATACGATGTACTAGAAAGCGATGATAATGAATAGCTAATACAGTGATTACTTATTCGGGTGACGCGATGATCAACACCGTTTACCTTATGGCGCGAGCTATAGCTAACGTTGGGCATTATCTATAACGCGTTAAAGATTACGCTCGTGTCTCTGACTCTGCCTCCTCTCCACCTGACGCAGAAGCTACATCCAGTTTATATATGTAGGTGTGCGCATGCATATACGGTCAGAGACAATGCTGGTGGTTTCTTATACCTTTTAACATAACAATGCGCGCTGTCATACCCGAAGCTTTTGTTCCCACAGGTTTGTACCACGGGCGGACGAACATTCGACGTCAACTGCAACCTGGACGTGAGGCGAATGAATTTTCTATTCTCAGGTTGAAATTTCTCGATCGTATATATATACGTACTCGCGCGTTATCGTATAGCCATATGTATTTTACGCACTCGCGTAGGCATTTCTTTTTTTCTTATTCTATTCTTTATTTCATTTCGTTTACGCCTATATAACATGCGCGTGGGAGGAGGCGAAACCACCACTTCGAGGGACGTTCGATGTTTCCGTAATACTGGAAACAATGCGTCTGCAGAGCTTTATGGCTTTTTAAAAGTGACGTGACCGTGCGAACGAACTGACCCAACGCTACCCGACCCCCTCTGGAATCCCTCACGATTCAGTATAGATCTTAGATTATACCATTTCGAAAATTTATTTCAAACAATATTTTCGACTCGAGTTCAACGTTCAACGTTCAAATATACATATATCATCAAATAATTACAATTTTTATATCGATTCATTTAATTGTTCAAAAATATTTCATTCACTATGAAAATACGTATGAAAACCTTATAGGCATAGGAGTACCTAACATTTTTTAAAACCATTTTCAACCCCGCTGAGAATTGTCCGATTTTAGCTGGACGATTTGTCCCAAACTTTGTCAAGAAATCCAATTAGACCTCTTCTTTAAGTCCAGGTATATAAGAGATGAATCTATACCCGGAGGGTCTGAGGCCTGTCGTCGAGCGTGGGAGGCGTTTTTGAAACGGCAAATTTTAACCAATCGAATTTATACTCCAACCTCAGGTTGTTCATTCAGTCTGAAAGATTCGTTTCCTTAGCCTTAAGGGCATAATTACGCGCCTTGTAGATTTCTCGCAACATTTCTTAACGACAAACGATCGGTTCGAGGATCAGCAGCTCGTTGTGCTTAATCAACCGAAGAAAAGGCTTAACGAGAGTCTTTAACAAGAAGTCAGAGCCCCCCTCCTCCATTATACTTTCCCTCAGTGCTCGTCGGGACTGACCCAATGGAAAAGCTATTAATTTCCAATGAGGCTCTAAAAAGCCGGCTGCACTCTAAGAAAATCCTCAAAAGTCAAGGTGGGACGCGCCTCTCTTTTTATCTCATCTTTCTTCCACGCTCTCCTGTTCGTCATTTTCGATCCAACAAACCAGAAGCAAAGAGCAAGGAACGAATAGCGGAGGCAACAGGCTCCTTCCGAGATCCAGATGCTGTCCGAGACTTTGAGAAACCTGTACCATATACGTATATACCTCGGGTGTATCTATCCTCCAGACGTTTATCCGGGTGTCTTTCAGAGGAAAAGAGACATACCGTATTTTGAGCGTAAGGTTTAGGACAGGGCCCGAGTTTCAAAGTCTCAGAGAATGAGAAAGGCGTTCGACTTTTTATGTATCAGCCCTTTTTTTCGACTATTAAGAAAGTTCTTTCTTTTTCTTTTTTAAGATTAATTTGACTGTCCAGATGTTTTAGTAAAATTTCATTCGTACAACTGAAAAAAATAAAATCAATCAATTTTATTGAATGATCGTATATACTTCCGTATTTACTGGAATACAAAGAGTTTTATGCGTTCTTCCTTAAAGCTTTACGACAGTGAAAAATGATGGGTTAAACTTAAGGAAGAGCGAATGAATTGCGGAGTTGATCATGCCATGATAGGCAAAAAGTATAAGACCTGCCCGCGGCTCGTATATCCCGTCTTTCCTTATACTGTGAGCGTGTACTGTTGTACAGAGAGTAATTAGTACGATACTTAAAAAGTATAAAAACCAAAAACAAAGTAACCTGGGCCCTTCTTAAACCGACTATAAAGTCTTGGCTCTCTGCAGAGAGCTGAAAGGAGGCAGGGAGTAAAGACGAGGACAGAGAAGGGAAAAACTTCAGAACGGTTCGACGGACACACTGCAGCAGCTGCAACATCCGATCCGTATCTTAAGCTACGCGGGTCTGCCTGGTCAGAAGATTATTATTATTGTTATCGGGGTTCGGTCTTCAGGTTTCAAAGACTTCGTATATCTTCGGTTTAAATCGGTTAGTTTCGGGCACGTGTCACGCGTGCTTATACTTTCCCCACCACTCTAAACCTGCACGGCACAATCAACCCCCGATTTAATTTAACCCCGAATGATCAGCTACTCGAATGACTAATATGTCTATGGAAAGAAAAAAAAAAAAAAAAAAAAAAAAAAAACGAGGAAGGAGAATCCCTTGAATTGGCTTCGCGAATTTATTTAGTGCCAATGGATTCGATTAATTGACGCCTTCCCATGCGGACCCTTGGGGGAGCCTCTGAGTCGCCAATATACGCGTTGATCAGCTTCACGAACTCGAATTTCTATTCCTAGTCACGATCTGCTCTGAGCCCTTGGCGCCCCTTATCCATACGTATAGTATGGATAGCTATATAATTATACGTATAGGTAATACACTTCATGGTCAAGTTTTACCCAGGTTTTTCCTCTTACTGCATGCAGGGTTGGTCATTGGGTACGTATAGCATATCCGAACGTCACTAAATTACTCAATTCCAACGCAACTTTAGGTGTAATAAATTTCTTCGTATAAGTCACTAACCGAATTGGTAAACACGTACTAGACGGGGAAACCTCGCGCTTAGGGGATATGCGAATAGCGGCTTACCCTCTGAGGGATTATCCCTATAATAGGCGATAGATCGTTTATCGAACGTTTTAAATTAGCTTTGCTATTGATTTTACTATACTAATATATTTTTTTCCTCTATTTTTGAATTTGTTAATTATTATTCGGCGCAGGAGGTAGCGACGCGGTGATCATGAACTGAAAATAATTGCGTTGCAATATAATATTGGATTGCAACGCCAGAGTAATTGGACGTAACTAATAGTATATACGCGTATATATTCCGAATCATTGGTTAATTACGACTGATGCCAGATGTGGAAACTGATAATCAATAATCACACAGCGTGTAGTATGTAATTACGATACCTTCTGTATTATAGTAGTAGGGGATGAAATATTCGTTGCAGTATCAATAAAATAATAAAATATCAATTTTACTCCTATAAATGTTTGAATTTTGAATTCACAGAATTGTTGAAATCAGTTTATTATTACTATATCATGCATTAACAGTAGAAATTTTAAGACCTTTGCTTAGTTAATTTCGGGGTAGGATATTTATGATCGAAATAAAAAGTCGTTATACTTCCTTTTCAACTCTTTATTAAAAAAATCATATCATATAAACAGTGACGTATTATACCTACATTGTATAATTACAATATTTTCGGATTTATAGTTGTTTATAAATAATATATTTGATAATGCGGGCGTCGCAGTAGTATAAATCATTGAATAATGCGGGTATAATATACAGGTACGAGATTCGGCTGGTAGAAGAGAGAAAAAATAAACGAAAAGAAACAAAAAAAAAACGAAAAAAAACGAAAAAAAAAAAGAAACAGGCTTTCGTTAGAGGTGATGTTTGCTCAGTTGCTAGGAATTCCCAACCCAGGACCTCCTCGGCGAGGCGGGGGACACACAGTGCAACATCGCGCTAGTCGCGAAGAGGGAAACTCGTTCTTGGTCGGCTCGCTGCAGCATTCGTGTTCACGTAGGTACCTACCTACCTACCTACCTCTCTATCCAATGTTGACTTTCCCAGCACTGTGTTTCCGTTTGCCCTTGGCAAATCTTTATTATTAAAATACAAGCGCCAACGAAACGTTGCAGCCATCATGGGATAGGGTTCACGCCTTAATTGCACCGCGTACTTATATTATATTATATGTATAATATATAATCTCACCCAAATCTTTGCCCTGCAGGAAATATACAACAAACCATGGCATATATACTATAAAATCAGAATCGGAACTGCAAGGGTTCTGTGAATAGTAAACAATTATAAGTCCACCAAAGTTCCGCAATAGGTAATATAAATCTTATCGTATACCAACGATCGCGCTGCAGAAATAAATCATCATGATATACCGGAAGTAAAGATCCTCGGTGGTAGGGGGGGGACAGGGTGTCAAGGTCATCGAACTTCGGACTCTATATGTATGTAATAGTAATACCCATACACTCGCCCCTTCTCATAAACATGGAGCACAAATGTATATGTGGCTAAAAGAATGAATGAACGAGGTCAGCGTTGCGTTGCGTGCTGTCTATAATACGAACGTCGTATAGCCTCGAATACTTTACAGACGCGCGCGCGCGCGCGAGTGCGCGCGTGCAATCCCAAAGAGAATACTATATGAAAATCGCGCAAGTGTAACGAAAGTCTGCTGTGCCGGTCCTCGTTACACGATGCATAGAGGTAGTCATACCCATACGTATATCATTGCCGCAGCTTTGTGTGCGTCGTATATATAGATATAGTTTCGGGTATACATCGAAAGGAGAGAAGCGCACATGTACAAGAGTACATGTATGTCGTTCTATATAATAGGGGGCAAGAGGAGAAGAGGGATATATACGCGCGGTGTAAGGCAGGAAGTGGTTCCATCTGGTTCCCCCTTGGTCTGACCTGTTGAACCACCGCGCGACCGGAAGAACACTGTACACCTCCGGAGCCCCTCCGTCGAGTTTGACAAGGAGCAAAGGGGGGAGGGGGTGAGGGGAAGGAGCCCCTTGAAACCCAGGTTGGTTTAAAACAACAAAGGCTTCCATTTACACGAAAGAACACTGTGCAACGGGCTGTATACAGTATACACCCCGTTATCACTGCAGCTCCACCCGATTACCTGCGCGACTCTTGTCAACGTTCTCTATTTTCAACCCTCCATCTATACCCATTGAGTTGATATATACGTATCGTTAAGCTTCCGAATAGTTCGACAAGCTTCTTTACTTCTTTATACCCCCTGCGGGTTGCGATTTTTCCATAAAAATTTATATACTTGAATGAAAATGAACAATCTTCGAGATCTATAGACTCGGCGAAATGGTAAATGAAGAAAATTCACGTATAGTACGCGACTCTGTGATGCAGGTTTGAGAAGTTAGGCACCGGCGCTTGGTCGCGGGCCTCGGTCGTGCGTATAGGGGTGACGTCACGCGGCACGCGGCGCGTGCCACCGGGCCAAAGGGTGGGGGTATCTGAGCCGCGGGTACTACGGTCTGCTTTACTCGGGCACGGGGTGAGTGGTGGGGGTGGCGCGTGCAGCCGGCCTGCAGCTGCCCCTTAACGCGGGGCCCGTCTCCCCTCGGGGGGCACCGCCATTATAAGTAGGGGTAGCCGTCCGCTGCAACCTCCAGTCGAGGGTTGCACTCCGAAACGAACAGAGGTGCCGACCGTACGATATATAATTTTGTAAAAGTAAAAAGAAAAAAAAACAAAAAAAACAAAAGTAAACGGAAAAACTTATATCTAGACGCATCCGTTAATAAATTTATTTTTAAAATACAACGAAAATATTATAGTTTTTACATAGAAACTAAATAATTATATCAGTGAAACTTATATAAGTACATATGGAATAAATATTGACATTCAAGTTTTCAAGTGTAAAGGAGTAAAAATTTTGCCGCTAAGAAAACCGACGATAAACCTGGAACCCCGTTTAGTAAAACGCCAGCCATCTGTCGGCGGTACAAAGTACGAATAGTGTCGAGTGAGTTTCACGTTTATTCCCTAAGTGCGGCGCCAGTGTCGCTTAGCGAAGCGAAGAACTACCAGGAGGGCAGCTTGCCTTTTCCCTTTGCTTGTGTCGGCGTGGGGGAGAGACAGACAGAGCGTGTTCGGCTCGCGCCAGTAGCCTCTCAGCAACGGAGTAGTGACTAGCGGTGTGTGTGCTGTATTTCGCCGGTTATAAATTGACTTGCTCGACTTTTCGCTCGTGTATCATTTTTTTTTTTTTTTTACTTCTCTCTCCTCTCCTCTATTTCAAAGCTTTACTCATCTCTCTTTCTCTCTATTTCAAAAAGAGAGAATGAGCGTCGTCGTATTGTCTTGATAAGACAAAAAACAAAAAAACAAAAATATACAAAACATAAACAATATAAAGAACGAACGTCTTCTAATTATAGGATAAAAAAAAAAAACAAAAAAAAAAAAAAGATTATCGCGCAGGTGAACTAACCGGCGATTATTAATATAATGTCTGAAAGATGGACCGTTCAACGACTGTTATTCAATCTACGGACGTAATATAATCATCGACTAGTTAATAAAAATAAGAAAAAAAAAAAAAAAAAATTCCAAAATCAGGAAAAATAATTGAAGAAAAGAAAAAAATAAAAAGGGGGCCCGTTTATATATATATATATATATATATGTAAATATATATATATATGTATTTCGTCAACGTTCCTGTGTGCGTCGTGACACTCGTCTACCCGATCCTCGACCACACGATTTGGATTAAGTGTTCAGTGTGCAGTGATTGATTAATTTATTTATTTTCTACGTATATATATATATATATATAAAAATAAAAAAAAATATATATTTTTAGTTCTTTTTGTTTATTTTTTTAAAAAAATAATTATTTACAAGCAATATTAATTGCAGTGTGGTTCTGTGTTCTACTCCAGAGTGTTAGCGTCCAGCAAACTCTGGATAATTAAAATATACAAAAAACAAAAAAAAAAAAAGAAAAAGAATAGAGAAAAGATAAGAAATCTATAAGAAAAATAAAAATAAAAATAAATACCAATATAGTATATCAATTTAAAAAAAAAAAAAATCATAGTATTGTTCTATGGCTATGAAGTGTCGCGATATAAAATCGACGAGGTAACATATAACCAACAAGAGAGCTTGAGTGCTCCTACTAAGAACCTGGTTTAATTATTAAACCAGTGTTACAACAACGACCCCCTAGATTCACAGCCAAACATGTGGACCACGGTCATTCTTTGGACGGCTGCCGTCGTCCTACTACCCTCTCCGCTCGAGGTAAGAAGTCAGGGATAAAAAAAAAACGACGAACTAAAAAAACACAACACGTAGAAGATAGGATATTATTGTTATTCGTTTATCTAACATTCTGTACTTAATTCATATACATATAATACAATCGTCGTACGCGGCAGCAAGGGTTTTGATATAGTCGTATGTATGTATATAGAAACGGGGGCGAAGTGTATTATGTGTATCTCTTCAAGAATCCTGACAATGAGCGATTAGTATAAACGCTCAGGCATGATAGGGGCTAGGCTGTTGGTTCCGATGAATGACACGTTGTTTGGTCCGGAATCGAAGTCAGTCGGTTGGTTGTTCCGGCGTTTCGTATACTGTTGTTGTATTCAGTGAATCGTCTGTCGCCAGAGGCTGAACCCAATGAGTCTGATGAGTATAAGAGGGATAGAAGTGAATTTATACATGTATGCGTCGAGCTCGACGAAGAGGAGCTGTACTGGATTCTCCCTGGGAGAGATTTTTTCAGTTTCTTCATGCCTCTTACCAGTCTTTCTTTATTTCGTTACTCTCTCTCTCTCTCTCTCTTTCTCCTCTCTCGACACTCGGGTTCTACGGATCGCGCTGCAGACCCCCATCTCCGTGCGTCAAGAGTGTCGGGACCCGAAAGCAGATTTACTACAATGCTAAATCTGGATACCACTCTTTTAGAATTGTCTAGTCTTTTCGTTACCAGACTAAAGTGTCGCGCTGCTTTGTACCTTCAGCTCTGACTATATAGTTTCATCTTCTTATCTCTTCGATATTCGTTTTTTTATATTATATCTCGAAAGAAATAAGAGAGAGAGAGAGAGAAAAAAAAAGAAACTTCCCTCTACACCATGCTACCGCGTTGCAGAATCTTCTGTGTGTGTGTGTACCTATATATAGAATTGGAAAAACAAGTTCGATTTACGATATACCAAAGCAATTCCACCAATTCATCGAGTCGTAAACTAAATAGAAACTCTTCCCGTCTCTGTCACATTGACGTTTCACTCTCATGTCAAAATCCCGCGTGACTTTTACTCTTCTTATTTATATTCTAATGTTGTTTTTCGCCTCTTTCCTTCTTTCTTTCTTTATTCTTTTTCTTTGACCCTATATACTTCGCTCGCTGCATGTGAATCGCTTATGACGAAATACTGGGGGTATCCATAAATACACGTGAGCCATTCGAGACGAGAATAACTTCTGTGCGCCAAAAGTCAATCCGAATCGGCGTGTGGACCCCTGCTGACGGTTGTTATAATCACGGTGTATACTAGTTTCTCACTTTACCCCGTGGAGTTTATGCCTTATTTTTGTGCGTTTAAACTCAAGAGTATGTGATGGCTTTCTTCTCTAAGTACGGTATGAGACGTGCGCACGTGCGAGTTTGTTAATACACAGAAAGAAAGGTTAACTTGATTCAAGACAATTTTGCGTTACAAAAATGAAGACCGAAATTTTCTCGGATCAAATCAAAAATTTTTTCTCGAACCAAGAAAATTTGAAAAATTTTCTTGGTTCGAGAAAAAAATTTTTGATTTGATCCGAGAAAATTTCGGTCTTCATTTTTGTACCGCAAAATTGTCTTGAATCAAGTTAACCTTTCTTTCTGTATAGTTTCGCAGTTTTAACTTATATATACGGTTTATTATAAACCATTTTTTTTTTTTTCTTACTCTCGCGATATTTTGCTATTTTCTTATTATTATTATTATTATTATTATTATCACTTCAATTCTTTAATAATTTTCTTTAACCTAACCTACCTTATACCTTCATCAAGTCAAAGAAAATTCTCAAAATGGCTTCCTGCCAGCTGAGCAGATGCCCAATCTTCAACCTCTCCACCCTTTACTACTCTTCATCAATGTTTTCCTTTCTCTCTCTCGACGTATATATACTATACACAACAAGGGAATTCCTCGATTTGTTTACCAATCTCTTTCTCTTTCTGTATTTCAAATCTCTCAATTATCGTTATTATATCGTGTCAATTAATAGGTTGAAACTAAATAAAGAAAAAGAAAAAGAAAAAGTTTTATTCCTTTCGCCCTTATCGTACCATGCTGCTTGGTTATATTACATAAGTTTGTTAGATAAGCTAGTTTTATATACTTACTACCTCTATCCATTCGTCTATATCTATCTATCATATACCTACCTACAATATAGTTATATACCACGGTTACCGACACGTTGCTACATACAATGTTTCGTATCGGTTTGTTTGTTTATTCAGCCCAGCAAGGATCATTGACTGCCTGCAGGTCGGAGCTGAGTAAAGAGTAAAGTAGTTAGGTACCTACTTTGGGTTTTCGGGGTTTCGAGTAGGAGGTAGGCCTGTTAAACTTGAGATGTATGTACGTCCTACCGGTGCTCTCGAAATTGCGTCTGGTATTTAACAAAGTCTTGGGGGGGGTTCTGTTTGAGACGCTGTTACTCTTGCGGTGTATGCATGCGCAGCACAGCTCGTATGCGTAGCTGGACTCTCTCTTAACGATAGCGGATATTAGTGTCGTGATATAATAACAAAGTTTTTAAAGAGTCAAAAATATATCGGCGGGGGGTATCAGTATAGCTAAAAGAAAGAAAGAAAAAAAGAAAACAGAGGATAGAATCCTTTTAAAGTTTTCAACTCACCGCCTACCTATAGCATTCTGTAACATATTATTCAAACCTCGATTTATGAATGACCTGCGCTCACGATTTTACGCACCGTGCCAACGCTCGACTGTATATATACATACCTATAGCCCTCTTTGTATCGACTTATACACAGGTTTATACATAAGGGGACAATATTCTAACTATCAACTACGTTATATTACCGAGCTTTAGGCACTCAATTTTCTATTATTATTATTATTATTATTATTATTATTATTATACAGATTTAAGTTTTGGCTTACGATTAGTTAATCCTTGTTATACTTGTATAGTATGGGTAAATCATTCATCAATATTTAATTCACATATCCGTGTATAGAAAGATTATTCAATTATATGCATGACTAAACGTAACTTTAAAATAATATAACATGTTCTTTTATATCGAATTGAAAAATTATTCGCATATTTTATAATTACTTCGGTTATTCGAAAAATCTCTTATATACTGCTTGCGGAATAAAAATAAAGAAGCGAATA
Organism: Tenthredo mesomela; assembly: GCA_943736025.1. NCBI lineage: Eukaryota > Metazoa > Arthropoda > Insecta > Hymenoptera > Tenthredinidae > Tenthredo > Tenthredo mesomela. The sequence goes on along the minus strand of OX031016.1, from coordinate 17,666,500 downwards.
CACAAATTTAGCCAAGATTTATGACCGTTCCTTTTTTTTTTTTTTTCTTCTTCTTCTTCTTTTTCTTCCTTCGTATTTTCTATTTTCTCATTCAGATATACGCTAAGATCTTTAAAAGTTGGAAAATAAACAACCTGATCGATTATATGTAAAAAAAAAAAAAAAAAAAAAAAAAAAAAAACGTATTTCTTCGTGGTTCTAATGATTGAATGAAAATTTTCAGGTGCGTGCATCCGGCGTATTCGAATTGAGGCTAAAGTCTTTCATAAACGAATACGGTAAGGACAGTCTGGGCAAATGTTGTTCAGGAAGTACGACACGGACGGGAGAGTGCTCGGGCCCTTGTAAAACGAGGTTCAGGGTTTGCCTGAAACATTATCAAGCAAAGATCGACACCACGACGCCGTGCACATTCGGAGACGTTGTCACGCCCGTTCTGGGTGAGAACGTCGTGAACCTTAGTCCAGCGGTCTCGTTGCCAAGTTTTTCGAATCCCATCAGATTCCCGTTCGATTTCGCGTGGCCGGTAAGTAAAACAAAAATAGAATTATATTACCTATATAAAAAAAAAAAAAAAAAAATCATAACATTCTAAACATCATTTTGTCATCTCGAAACTAGAAAATTGTTTATTTATTATAAAAAAAAAAAAAAAAAAAAAAAAGTTCTTAGCATAAAACAATCAGACGAAAGACGAACTCTCCTTTACGCGTTTTATAGAGACTGACAGATGGTGCGCGTAAGAGAGAGACCCAAATAGTTGCAAAGCACTTGTCGTCTCTCCCTCCCTCTCCTGCCTGCTTGCCAGGCTGTGCCTTCCATGCAACACACTCTGGTATAACGAAACTCCGTTCTTTCGCTCTGCTCTCCTGCAGCAGTAGCAGCAGCAGCAAGAGCTGAACGCGGTGGCAGATGGCTTAGTCTCTTTTGTCAGGTCCCCGAGGCTCTCTCCCTCTCACAGAGTTAAATTTACTAACCCATATGGCGCCCCTTGTACCTAGACCGTCCCGCGCGATGTATACGAGGATTAGCCAATATTGTAATAAACTCACAGCGTTAATTACGAGATTTCATGATTTTGATTTTTTTTTTTTTTCTTGTTCCATTATTTTTAATGAATAAAAATAAGAGTTTCAAGAAAATTTTTGTAATAATATTAATCGCATTCGTAGTATAATAATAGATTTAAAATATGAAATAAGAAACCGTTTGAAGTTTGAGAAGCTGCTGAGCTCTTGATGTATATCTCAGTATAGTCGGTAGGTATATATATATGTATAGTTAGAATATCGTAAACGGAAACGAAATCTTAGTTCGCGTTGCAGCACAGACCTTATACTGTTTTCTACAGAACTTCTTAAGTTATAACGTAACGTTCTAACGTAAACCAATTAGGTTTATAGCCAAGCGGATAAATATTTTGCGACTTAATTAACTACTAAATACGTGAATATGAATTAATTAGATCTAATATCGTCTTATAATTGATAAAATATTAATCTGTCGTCATTTGTTATATATTATTATTATTATTATTATTATCATGATCTCGCAAGCTTTACATCGCATTATACAAAATTATTTCTATTTTTTTTTTTTTATTTATCTATTTATTTTATTCCTCACACATATAGATATATCGCGTCACTATAATGACATAAGGTCGTAAGCGCCAAAAAAAAAAAAAAATAATTCCGTGTTTTTGGTGGCAAAATCTTTTTCGTGTCATATAACATCGTTTGGGCATATCCACAAAAAAAAAAAAAAAAAAATTTTTGTGGCGCTTACGACCTTATGGCATTAGAAAAGAGAAGAGAAGGTGAGGTATAGATACCTACCGATTTTTTGCGTCAGGTACGCTCTTCCGTAGGATCGCGTGCCGTATTGTAGATAGGGTCGATAGAATTCGAGGCTACTAACCGTGTAGATTGACGGTATAGAAAGAAAGAAAGAGAGAAAAAGAGATAGGATAGAGAAAGAAAGAGAGAGAAAGGGAAGGACGTCGGACAACCTGGTCCCACGCCCGACGTCTGCGTGATTCGCGTCTCAAACGCGAGTTTGAGGAACAGATGAATGGCCGGCCGACCGAACGGGTAGTCCGCGAAACGCTTAGCATAAATTACTCGATCGCACCGCTATATGAAGTGAACGCGAGGAGGACCCCGCGGTTCCAAGGAACCTTGGTGTATATAGAAAAGATGTAGGAAAAGTTTATTTTTATTTTTTATTCGCTCTTATATATATACATAAATTATCTCGGCGTATATATTGCGCGTAGCTTATAGAGTGAGTGCGTGAATTCAAAATTTGAAAACTATTAAGGATATAAACGAAAAAAAAAAAGATCATAATTTAGGGATAAAATGGTCGTATATTACGTATATATAAACACGGAAGGGCGCATAAGGGACGTATACATAATAGGAAAGACCTAAAAATAGGTCGTCAAGTTTAGAATGAAACGGATGACGTAACGCCTGAATGAATGGTAATACATTTGTGTCTCGGGGCAACACGACACGTGGTAGTCGCTCGGTCATCTGACAGGTATCAGCTGATACCTGTTCCCCGTCCGTTATATACGTTATGCTCCAATCATTATTCCTTCTCGTTGTATATATATACATATTATACCTTCGCTTATATATATATATATATTAACATGGGATCGTGATTCTTGATGCTTATACATATACATATATATATCTACAAATAAAAACACGCGCACACGCATATATATAATTCGATACACATCTATATATTATTCGTGTATAAATAGGCGCGGAAATCGTCTAGCCAAGGTGGGAGCGTGCCGCGGGTCAGGAGTGCCTAAACTCAATGGGTCACTGACGTTGTGATTTTTAGAAGAATTATTATACTTATATTATTATTATTATTATTATTATAATTTGATGGAAAATATATAATCAAAGATAAATTTTTAATTTCAATTTGTTGTGAATTATTATTATTATTATTATTATTATTATTATTTTTTTCGTTAATTTTACTATATATTCAACCCGCATATCCTAGAGGCGTATATAAAGATAGTATAGATATATATATATTTTCGGCCTAAACTATCGATTACTTGAAAATGGTAGAGGCGTGGATAGATTGGAGGCAAAGGGGTTATCAAATTCTCGAGGAATGTGTTTTCTTAATTTATAATTTTTTTTTTTTTTTTTTTTAATTCAATTATTTTTCTTCTTCTTTACGCTCATATTATATACGTGGCGGTATTTCGGCATACTATATACTGCAACAACCAGTGCCGGTAAATAACTCGTCGAATCGAAGCACAGAGAGAAAGAGAAAAAGAATGAATGACAGAAAGAAAGAAAGAGAGAGAGATAGACAAGCTTCTCTACCTGCAGTTCTTTCTTTCTTTCTTTCTTTCTTTTTCCATTTCTTTTTTTCTTTCTTCTTTCTTCCTTTCTTTCTCGATCTCTCGCGCAGCGAGCGAGAACGAACGACCGACAGACTATAAGCTGCCTATATTCGTTGTGAGAGGGTTTAACACATGTCCCCATCGTTGCTTTATACGTGTATACGTGTGCATAAAGAGCGTGCCAGCGCGAGCGAGTGAGATAGAAATAAAAGAGAGCGAGATATAGCGAGAGAGAGAGACGGAAAAGGGAAGAGCGGCAAGAGGCATGAGGCATGAGGCATGAGGCACGGCACTGAGCGCCTCGGCCAACGAGGGAAGGGAAGGGAACAGGAGGAGGTATGCTGCGCAGCCGTGGGAACCGACTCCCGGCTCCCGACTGAGTCCTTTCTCGCTCTGTCTCGCTTTCGATATTTCTTTCTCTCTCGCTCCATCTCCCGTGCGCGGCTCTATTCTTCGTTCTTTTTATTTTATTTTTTTCCCTTCTTCGTAATTTTTTTTCTTTTTCTTTTTCTTTTTCTTTTGTCGTCTATACTACGCCTCGCTCGCTCTCTTTCTATTCTTTCATTTTATCTCTCTTTCTATATTTTTCTCTTTTCCCCCCACGATTCTCTCGCGCAATCCTAAAACTGCATCGTCGAAAACATGCGGACAACATAACATTGCTCTCGAGATTCCGGGGGCCAGGTTTTCGGACTTTTGTCAAACTCTTATTTTTTGCTTTTACTTTTGTCTCTTTTTCTCCTCCTCCTCCTCCTCCTCCTCCCCCCTCCCTCAATCTCCTTTATTTTTTTTTTTATAAAACCTTTTTGTCGGCTTAATTCGAACCTACGTATAATATAATAAATTAGCTCGCGGTCAAGTCCAGCCCGTTTCATTTGTCTCCCGCGAATTTATCTGACTTCTATTTCGCTCCGCTGCACACCGCGAACGCTTTAATACATTTAATTTTGACTCGCAAACACCATTATATATATATATGAAAACCTTTTTCTAATACTACTAAATCAATCATGTATATATATAATATATATATATATATATATATATATATACTCTTGACGACCATTGATCTTGACCACTATATACGATTGTCCGACGCGAGCGCAGATCTCTCTAAAAATAAATATAACTACTCGGGCTATAGTATATCTACCGACAGCTACTACCTGTTCGTTCTCAGCTCTCGCCGTCTCTCGACCTGTTCCTCCGAATCACCTGTTCAATTCTTGCTCTCTCACGCGACATCCCGATACGATCGACTTGTTTTGCTAATCTCACGCAGTGCGTGCTTAAAAATATACACTGTATAGCTTTACGCGGTATATGTTGTATTTATCTATTAGTATATATATATATATATATATATATATATATATATATACACAGAAAGAAAGGTTAACTTGATTCAAGACAATTTTGCGGTACAAAAATGAAGACCGAAATTTTCTCGGATCAAATCAAAAATTTTTCCTCGAACCAAGAAAATTTGAAAAATTTTCTTGGTTCGAGGAAAAATTTTTGATTTGATCCGAGAAAATTTCGGTCTTCATTTTTGTACCGCAAAATTGTCTTGAATCAAGTTAACCTTTTTTTCTGTGTAGTACTATCGTTTTATTACATTATTATACAATTACAATTATATCTTTTCTATATATCGCGTCATTAATGCCATAAGGTCGTAAGCGCCAAAAAATTATTTTTTTTGCGGATATGCCCAAACGATGTTATATGGCACGAAAAAGATTTTGCCACCAAAAACACGAAATTTTTTATTTTGGCGCTTACGACCTTATGGCATTAGTGACGCGATATGTAGATTCGTCTCTTTTTAATAACTGTTTATATACGTTTTCGTAAATATACATTTATATACCGTCAAGTTATATATGCCCCCCCCCCCCCCCCCCCCCCCCTTCAACTATACACTAACCCGAGTATTCAATTAGCGCTGATTGTTGTTATCGCCCATCCGCGCAGCTATTATAACAAGACACGTGCACGTAGCGTTTAATAACTTAACGTGTCAGTTTTTAAACAACAATTTATATATAATGTCGGAAGAGTATATGTAACGCGATCTCTTGATTCCGGTTTATATATATATATATATAAATGTATTATATACATAGTTATGATAAGTATAGTTTAGACAAAAATTGATTTAATTAAAAAAAAAAAAAAAAAAAAAATTAATCAGCTAATACAAAAATCCTCGAAATATCTTCTGTCTCTTTGGTAAATCGTATAATCCTTAAACGGTTTTTTTTTTTTTTTTTTTTTTATACACTAACTCTAATCCCTTTTCATGAGACACGTGCTTCGCGTAATATGTACGTGCGATTGATGGCCGGCGACAAGTCGTGTTAACGAGGGTGACGGTTTACCGTATTCCCGCCTGTATATACTTCCGAATTTGTAACCCCACAGGGTTTACACGTCGCGTTAGATTGGGGAGTTTCCCCGTATATTGAAACGTCCAGGTGTACAGTAGATCTCACATCAGTCTATATGACGCCGTATTATATTATAGTAGTACATACACGCGTTCTCGCGGTTTACTCACTCGAAACGGTTCGTTTTGTCATTAATTATCTACCCACCAACCGCGCGGCACGCCTACGGCGTAGACATTTAATTATTATACCTATAGATGCGATAATACAACTCTATTCCCAAGTAGCGCGCGAGACTCTCTAATGTATTAAGGATGTATTATACCTTATATATACGTATATACCAATTACCCGGCACGCTTCTAATTACCTATATCTAAACAATTATACTTTCTGTCATCTTTTAACCGCAACATAATAAGAAAAATCAATTTTTTTTTTTTTTTTTTTTTTTTTTTTTTTCAAAGAAACTAAACATAAAAAAATAAAATTCTAGATCCTTAATTCTAATTGTAATTTATTTTTTCTATTTTCAGGGTACTTTCTCGCTAATAGTCGAGGCATACCACGACACCAACTCGACGGACGAGCCTGGTAAGTTTTATTTCATAATTTATAGAAAAAAAAAAAAAAAAAAACGAAAATTCTTTACATTGTTTAAATCTGCCTCGTGACCTCGTTTTGTTCGTAATTGATCGTTACAAAATTAGGGCTTTGAGCGGTTCGCGCCCGCGCGCGCGCGCTAACGCTAGCGAGAAAGGATGGTAAAGGCAAGGGTACGGAAGAGGACGTTATATAGCGTGGCGGGGTATACGCGGGTTTCACGAAAACGCGAACCGGGGCAGCATGTGTGGGCCAGCTGGCCCCGTGGCGAGGCGCGCGCCACGGACAGACGCTTGAGTTTCGGTTCGACAGCCAAGACGCAACTTCCGGCCGTGTGCGCGACATTCGCCAGACCCCTAGGCCTGCGGTGACCCCGCAGGACGAAACTTACCGCTTCCTTTATAAGTAAGACCCGAAAAATCCAGTTTCGTGGATCTATTCAAAATCTGATTTATTCTAGTTTCTCGCAACGTTGCGTTCGGAATACACGAAATCTTTTTCTCAAAAAATGAAACTATATAAGGAATATCAGTACAGTTTTTCGAAAAATTTTATCAAACAAAATTTGGAACAATATTTGTGATTCATTCGATGAAGAAATATGTATGATTCTTAAAAATTCCTATAACTCGAGTCTCTTGACTATATCGGGGATTGAATCTTGACCTAGAAAATGTAAAAACAGTAAATTATTAGAGTAGGTAGTATAATAAGATTCCGAAAGAAAGAAAGAAAGAAAGAAAGAAAGAAAGAAAGAAGAATGTATAATAAAACTACCGATTATATTCTTGAAATACACTGAATAATACATGCGTGTGCAAATTACCTACGCGTATATATTATATCTACATAGTACATTGTAATAGTACCTTATACTCAAACCCACACTGGTTAAACTAATGTAAGACTACAGTCTTTCCCGGAGGAAGAAGAAGAGCGACACACGAGTAGCGATACTTACATACGCATATGTATACTTATATATATACGTCAGGGGACGTAGCGGCGTCGAGAGGGAACAGGGTGCCTAGTGTTTCCTTCCTGTGTAACCATATAGTATCCCTACACTCTGTATATGTGAAGATATATATATATATATATATATATATACGTTTATGTATATATAAAAGCCCGGTTAAGGGGAGACGACGGGGTTGGGCGAGGTACCTTTGCTCTTATAGTAGCGAAATCCGACACCGGACCACAGTGGATACATCCTATACGGAACAAGGTTTACGGTTTATACTTGACACACGAGGGTAGTAGCTGGAAAGTAGAAGAAGGAAGAGGAGGAGGGCTGATGCTGTTACTGCTACTATACTGCTACTGACGATGGCCAAGGGCACGACGTGGACAAGACCCTCTTCCGTCGATCGTGTGCGCCCCCGCGTTAACGGGCTTCCTCTGTTTGTCGAACCATTAACTTCCCCGGTGCGAACGGTCAATCACTGCAGTAACAACAACGATCAAGACTTTTAGGAGGGCGTAGTGCATATTATAACGATATCGTGAATTTAAGGCAAACTGCAGGGATATATACCTCGACTGAAAATTGATGAAATCTTATTTTTTTTTTTTTCTTTTTCTTTTCTACAAAGAATATTAATTTTTAACAATTTTCAGATAAGGTTTTCGCACTTTATCCATATTCTTTCATAAATCATCGGTTGTATTGTGAAAGAAGGAATAGAGAGAAAAAGACTACAACTTAAAACATATTCTATTTTCGTATTCGAATCTTTTTTGTTTTGTTTTCTTCTTATTCATTTTCTCCTATATATATATCTTTCGCAAAGTTGAATAATATACATCTTCCATGTTGTGCAGGAGATGAACGTACGTGTGCATATAATATATAGTATATACACAATCCAATTAACTACGCGATCAGAATAAGCTGGCATTAGCCGCGGTGCATGCAGGTCGTCTTCAGAAAACGTTAAGCTTCTTAATTAATTAATTGGCTGGGCAGGGAACCAGAATACCTTATATATACCCACGATGATTCTCTTTCTGTATATATGCCGGGCGAAATAAATCTATAAAGGTAACGCATGGCGGCTCACATCCGCTTTTATATATACCGGCTCTTAATTACTGAACGAAGTGGCGTGGTTAGGTTGAAATTCCCGGAAACGGTCGGGTCAAAGGATCCCTTCATGATTTTTATTTATTTTTTTTTTTTTTTTTTTTTTCATTTTATTTTTTATTTTTTCCGCATATTACAGTTTCATTTTTATATATTTCTTATTACTATAGTATATTTTCTTTTTATTTTTATTTTTTATTTTTCTTTATATACTTCTCAATCGCTGCAACGTCATAATATATCTATATACTAGGCGTATAGTATAACCCGAATTACTACTAGAAGTTTATACACCTGTAGGTATACCATGCTAAGAAAATACCGTTAGTTTTAACTCCGCAGCTTCAACACGGACTAATTAATCCGAGATTCGTTAACGAACTCTATACCTACTAGAGGTAAAAAATAAAAAATAAAAAAAATAAAAATAAAAAAAAAAGAACAACCATTCGTATAAAACAAGTTGATATCACGTTTTATTCACCTCGGTAACATATAAGCATTGTACTATACCTATAAAGTAACAGATTTTTAAACAAATTAGAAAAAAAGATTCACGCCTTGTTTTACGCGATGTATTATACCGGGCGATGATAGAAATGAATAAAAAAAGAAAAAGAAAAATAAAAAGAATAGAAAGAAATTGAGATCGAGAGGCAAAGAGGGAACGTATAAGATAAACTGACGGGAACACTGATAACGTAGCTGGCTTGCTGACTGGTTGGTCTTTCGGACCGAAGACGCACCTGCCTCTCTACTCGGACCGTAATAATAACAATAACAATAATTGGTCGACGGCTGGCCAGTCGGGACCCTCCCCTCACTTCTTCCTCTTTTTCTCTCTCCGTCTTTATCTCTTTATAGTATACTACATGCCTTCGTCTCTTGTGAACGCACGCAGTGGCTTGGGCCGCTGGTGATACAGGTTCAGAGGCTGCGAGCCCGATGAAATTATAACACACAACAGCAACAGTAGTATAACCACAAACTTACAACTTCGTATCTTCGCTGAGTCTGGAGTAATACTCTTAGCAGCAGGGACCAAGGACCGCGCGCGCGCGCTCTCTTTCTCTCATTGTATATATGTACATACTTTTTTCCTATGTTACAACTATATACATATATACGCGGCTTTTTAATGAACAGGTAATTTAATATTATTATATAAAGTATAATATAACTACCGTATAATATACAAATTTGATTCAATGAAACTATAAAGGCGGAAGTTCCGGAGATCGTATATAAATAGAAAATAACAAACACCCTGCAGTCGAGTTTTTAAGTTGTTACTTGTTACAGTTCGACCATATGAGAAGGTAGAATTTCGGCGCCTCGTAAACATTTATACCCGCACCTTACTATATGCGCTCGTAACACCGCGCGCGAAACGTGCAATATGTGATCGAGACAGACGCCGCGCGAGCTATAGAACGAAAGTAAGGGATAAGAACGAAAGAGCGGAGAGTTGGCCCGTATGCGAGTTATTACGAAGGTTGCTGCTGCAGTATTATATAGGCGTGCTATACTGCACGTTGGCTAATCGGTCCCGGTTCCCGGCAGCATGGGAACTACGGCCGAAAATATTGCCCGAAGGCCCGTTCGTGCCTATTTTCTTTATCTGGATGCGTTGGAGAAGGAGCGCTTCAATTCTCGAACCCTTATATATATATATATACGAGAGCATTTTAGGTACCGATTTAAAGACCGATTGGTAACCCTGAGGCGGTCAGGCGTACGGAAGCATCTTCAACTCTTATACAGTGGAGCATCCGGTTCGCCCTGAGGCACGTCGACGAGAATATACCTACCCATGCAAGCCCCGGGTTTATCTTTAATTGCCATCTATCCGCGCCCTTCCTTGACCTTGATTCGTGTTGTTGTTTTCATCATTATATATACTCGAATTGTTATTGTTATTATTATTATTATTATATATGTTATATATTTATGGTAGATATCGCATTTTCTTATTTACAGAAAAAGTTCTCATAACGAGACTAACGACACAGAGGTGGCTTGATGTTGGCGCAAATTGGACAACCGACGAACACCGAAGTGCTCACTCAAGAATGGTATATGAGTACAGAGTGACTTGCAACCCTTCTTATTACGGAGGAGGTTGCGCAAACGTTTGCCGATCTCGCGATGATAGCTTCGGTCATTTCAGCTGCAGTCCGAATGGGGACCGAGTTTGCTTAGCCGGTTGGAAAGGCGATTACTGCAATGTTGGTAAGTTAGCATTTTTTTCTTTTTTCATTGATATATAATTTCAATAAAATTTTCTCCGATCATATTATATATATCTTCTAATTCTTAAATAACATCGCGATGTATAGAACATCGAGGAGGGGGGTATTGCGGGTTTGCGTCTGATTTTAAACGGTTTGCGTGTTCATTGACGACGTTGCTGCGGTCAGGGGGATTCGTCGTTATGATTACGAGCTTGATTATGATTGTGATTAAATGGGATGGTGCAGCGCGGGGAATCGGGTAGTTAAGTCTTAGTCGGGCACGCTGACGTTGATCTTATGCCCGGTACTTCCCACGCCCGATGATACCCCTCGCGTATCTACCTATATATAGTCCTCCGTCTCCTCATTCTCATCCACGTCCTTCTTCTTCTTCTTCTTCTTCTTCTTCTTCTTCTTCTTCTTCTTCTTCTTTTTACACCCGGGAATATAGCCGCTCTTTCTCGACTCACCTGAGATCTCAGACTCGAGACTCGGCTTCGGATTTAGCTTTAGCTTTGCGTACCTACAGCTGCATCACTTCGAAAGATCAACCAGAGAGAGAGAGAGATAGAGAGAGAGAGTGAGATAAAGAACCAAAGAGTGAGAAAGAAAAGGAGACTGCTATCCTGGACCACATCCAGACGTGCCTCGATCATTCGGACACCAAAAAACTGACTCGTTTCTTTCTAACTTCTTATTTTATATAGTCTTCTTGAAAGTTTACAACGAATCCTATACTTTTACATTCATAGTGTGCCAAGACCCGTTATTTAAAAAAAAAAGAAAAAAATAGTATTTTTCTTTTCTTTTCTTTTATTTATTGTTCGATATATCGAAATTATGAGAGACGAAGGGAGGGAGGGAAGATTTGATTTCCGGAAGTTTGTAATCGGCACCAGGAAGGAAGCGCGGTGCAAGCCTTCAGGCAACTTCTTCGTGCGGTCACTTGGCCTCTCATGTTACCAGCTGCACCATGCGATCGTTGTCTTTCTCCGATATATGCGATGTTTGCTTCGCGTCTTTCGCCGTTCTTCTTCTTCTTCTTATTCCTGTTTTTCTCTTATTTTATATATATATTTTTTTTTTTTCACGTTATTCAAACCCTGCACTTTGTTCCTTAACTCACGCGCTCGATTCCACCGATCAAATTACTCAGATATATATACATAACACTTGCAGTATAACATCTTGTACGGGTAAAGTTTAATATATAAACATCCGCATCAACTTATATGCGTTTTTACAAATTTTTCTTTATTTATTTTTCAATTTTTTTCATTTTTTTTTTCTTATTATTTATCAATCCCAATGCTTTTCTGCAACGGGGGACCTTCAGTATTCTAACAACTGTTTCTCGAGTGAGTCATAATTATCAAAAGTCCCTAACGTGTTTGGGAAGGGTTGAAGAAAAAAAAAAAAAAAAAAAAAAAAGAAAAAAAAAAAACGAAAAAACAAACGGACTTTGTTGGCGTTGACTATCGCGAAAGGAGGGCGTTGTTTTGGACTTTAGGGGTTTTGGGGTCTAACGTTATGGGGTCGTTGCATAGGGGTTCTATGCATCGGACCGACCAGCTGCACATGTACCTTATACCTTGGTAAAACGCGGCCAATCGAACTTACGAACGAACGACTCCAGGCCCGCCTCGATGGCACAGCTGTCGGTGCTTTAACAACAGCTGCAACGATCGTTCGAAAGGACTTATATACTCTACCTCGTTCCTTGTGTCGTTTGTCACTATAACTATATATAACTACGTTGCCAAAATTTCACCATATACTATTTTTATAAAAATATAAAAAAAAATAAAAAAAAAAAAAAAATTCAGTCAACTTTTTTTTTTTCCCCACATCTCACACGATCAGGTTCACATTTTTGTTCACACAATAGAACTTTATTATATAATTTATACTATATAACTTTTTTTTACGTAATAAAAAAATCGAAGACTATAATCATTTTCATCATTTTTTTTCTTCGCAATTCTTATGCGTTATACTTTGGATGATATTATATAAATATGGTAAAACGATAGACGAGGTAACATTTATAGTATACTATATCTATATAATTCTGTATGTATACGGCATTGTTTCGCATTTGTCTAAAATCCCGTGAAATGTGAAATACTTTGAATACTCGCAGTCTATACGTCGTTGAGAAGGTTAATTTATGTGATTTCGTACGCTTCTTCTGTATATATATATATATATATATATATATATGTATATACCAACGGTAAGGAGAAAAGGGGGATTCAGAATCTGCACCGCGGTTTACTAAGGTATTCGCATTCGCAGTAAGGAATTTTTCCGATTCTGTCGGTCTTTTCGGACCCCGTCGTCGCCTTCCCGTCTCCGTCTACGTTGTCGTTGTCGTTGTCGTTGTCGTTGTCGTTGTCGTTGTCGTTGTCCACGTTCACGTTCACGTTCGCGTTCACTGCTGCTTGTTGCTTGCTGCTGCTATGGACTATAAATAAAATAGTCGAGCAGAGTACCGTGTACTCGGATCCAAGGTCGCTCCGAGGACCTCTTCTCCCTGTAACCGAAACGGCGGCTACATTTTTTCTAAATTCTTAAACTTCTATATATTGCAATAATTGTTTTTAGCTAACGTTTTTCATTACGTTATCATTTTTTTTTTTTTTTAGTAAAATTTTTTTTTTTTTTTTTTGCACACTTTTCGTCGTTACTGCAGACGATATTAAAATTTTTTTTCTTCTTCTATTATCAGCTATTCGTCGATTCAAGTAAAAGAAAAAAGAAAAAAAAAAAAAAAAATAGAAAAAAAAAATGGATACAAAATATTTCGTTCGTGTTCTAAATTCCAGTAATTATTTTCAATATACTATGTTAAATATGAATACGTATAATGGCATACCGCCAAAAATTCTCGTACTTATTTGCGTCAACGAGTGTAGGTGTATAAATTTTGACGTGACATAATTTTGTTTACAATTCGTTTAGGTAAGTGCGGGAGGGTTGAGAATTATATTGTACTGGGTCCGGGTTTACCGCGCGTTGCAGTCTTTGAATATTGCATTATGGTTCTTGATTCATAAGGTTTTATTATATATTATATGAATAGATTCTATATGCCTGGGAAAAAGAATTTTATAAGATTTGAGAACCTTATATATATATATATATATATATAAAGGTATGGAGCGCAGACAAAAAGGAATATAGTATAGTTTAAAGGGAGAAAGATTTAAAAGTAAAAGAGAAGGAGCGAGGGAGGAGTATATAACGTAAAGGGAGAGAACGAAGTGGCGTGAAAATTGAGCCACGTTCGTCAGCTTCGAAATGTCACGTAGCGCTTGAATTAACCTTTGCGTCTCTTTTCTCTGTTACAGCTCGCTGTCTGCCAGGATGCGACGACCAGCATGGCCACTGCATCCAGCCTAACGAATGCTTGTAAGTATAATAATATTGTACACACAGTCTGTACGGCGCCATTTCAAATTATTATATACTGTATATTATATATATATACACCTTATACTACACCATGCTGCTGATGCTGCTGCTGCAGTCTTACGATAAACGCGTTTCGACCTGTTTCACTCAACTTCGTTATATTTCGTTTCTTACATTATAGTTACTTCTTCGAATCATTCGTATATTCGTATCATAACGACTCTATATAAAAACCATCATATTATAACCCCGCGTAATTAACGAGCAAAGAAATATATACTATATAATATATTTATATACCCTGATATTTATATATCAAGACAAGAACTAGTATCGCACTATATATATATATATACCGAGTATTAGACACCCCTTTAATTCTACACAATATATATAATGTACGTGTATATGGTTATAGCCGGGGATCCAACTCCTCGTAGTAGGTATGTAGTACGTTATGCGTCAGAAAGTAGACACGGATATGCAGTGGCGAGTTATACTATATACCTAGGTATAAGTATATATGTATGTATAAATATGTATGTATGTATGTATGTATGTTAGTGCACTCCAGGAATAATATATACGTGTATAGGTCTTATACATTGAGAGAGAAGGGATATATGAAGGAATGATACGAGGTGGGGGGAATATAGAGAAAGAGAAAGGGTACGTCGCGTAGCATCGCGTCGCGCGGGGCACAGCACGGCGGGAGACATAAATCTCAGCTGCGAGAGGTTCGGGCCAAGTTTGGAGTTAACTCAATCATCTAATTACTGCGCCCGGGTTAATTGTCCCGTTAGCTGCAGGCTCGGGGTCCGTCCGTCCGTCCGTCCGTCGATCCGTCCATCCGTCTGTCAGATTCTCAGTTTCAAACCCGTCTAGTGGGGTCCTCGATTCTATATACTTATTTTAATTGTTTTTATAAAAACGATTATATTCCTCATCTCATTCAATTTTATTTTATTTCATTACTACATTCCATTTTATTTCATTTTATTTCCTACCTGCGTATATTCTATGTAGGTATATAGGTATATAATACGCGAATGAATAACTCGCGCGGTTGCACGGGGCGAACGGGACGAAGAGGGGCGGAGGGGGGGGGGGGGGGGGGGAGAAGGGTTAATATGCATACCTACCCGCAAGAATTCCATATAATAAGCAATCTTTTGAGGATTGTAACCCATACCTATATAGGTATATAGTATTTGTATTTATATATATATATATGTATATATATATAGGAGTTTTGCATTTCGTGGGATACTCCGCGGATGGTATAACAGCTCGAGTGATGTCAAATAGGTATAGTAGCAGGCGGAAGAGAGCTAGAGCTTGAACGATTGTCGCGACAAATAACAAAACGATAAAATTCAATAAACGACCGGTCACACGCGTTTTTATATATATACTATATACTATAGGTAACTATTTATATCTATACGGCACCTGTACCGTGGGATTTCGGAGAGTTGTGGGATCGGTCCTATTCGAATTACGTCCCGAGTAGATATATAGATAGATATAGATAGTGTATACCACGCATAGGTAAACTAATTGAAATTTCGAACTCTATCGCACCGGGGAACCCGAATGAGAACGGAATACCGATGCGAACCATTGGCGTAGACCATTTATACATTTAAACCTCATATAGGTATACAAACATGTACATTTATTATTATTATTATACCATATAGAAGATTAAAGATATATAATCACTTGTATATACCTACTATGCACCCGCGCTGCACATCAGGACTTTTAAAAGTATTCGAAACTATAATCGTCATACTAGTTTCGTACCTATACGGGAATTGTCCGCATCTCTTCTTCTTCTTCGTCTTCTTCTTCTTCTCATTCCTCTAGTCATACCTATATAATACTACGTACACACATACACATTAACAATTTTCCATATGTGTATATGTGTGTGTGTGTGTGTGTGTGTATGGTTCAGGCGGCATCGGCGGTCGAGCGAACATCGCCGACCGGCGGATGGTATTAGTGGGCTCGGCGAGCCACACAGAGGAGCATAACCTTTCCTTGACCCGCATACTGAACGGCTGCGCCAGGCTCGTACCGTGGGAACACCACTCCATGACCCCCCACTCTCCCCTCTACCTCCCATTCTCCCTACCGCTACCATCCAACCATCGCGTCCACGGGTAGTCCGTAGTCCTCGGTCCTCTTCTCCGTGTCCGTCTCCTCTCTCTCATCTACTCTCCTCTCCTCTCCTCTCTCCTTCACTCGCTCTCTCTATCTCTCTCTCTCTCTCTCTCTTATACTCCGAACTCTATACTATCTGCAATGCGCTATATAGGTATACGACCATAGGTATAGTATTATACTCGCGATCGGCGCAACGACGTGCAGGAGAGAACCTCCTGGATGGACAATGTAATGGCCGACCACCATCCTACTCTCTCCCTCTATGCCCAACCGAGATGCCCTTCCGCCTTCATCTCCGTGCTGCTGCTGCAGCAACAGCAGCAACAGCAGCTTTTATATCCACCTTTGTACATACACGTTTAATTCTATACTAATAAGCGATGAGGAAATAATCGAAACGCGTTTTTGATAAATTTCTATATACAATCCTTATTGTTATCAACTTATCACTGATATAGATATGAATTGAAAAAGTTGTTGACAGAAATGAAAAAAATTCTTGTTTCAGATGTCAAAACGGATGGACAGGACGCCTATGCAATCAATGCGAACGTTATCCAGGATGCTTACATGGCACCTGCCAAAATAAATGGGAGTGTTTATGCGACGAAGGTTGGGGCGGACTATTCTGCAACCAGGACCTAAACTACTGTACGAATCACAAGCCCTGTATGAACGGCGGCACCTGCTTCAACACCGGCCAAGGTAGCTACACCTGCTCATGCGCTCCCGGGTTTACTGGTACCGACTGCGAGGCTTCGTTACAAGACTGTGACTCTAAACCTTGTCTGAACGGTGGTACTTGTGCCGAAAATTCAACCCTTGGAATATCAAGAACTGGATACAGATGCACCTGTCCACCCGGATGGAGAGGAAGACATTGTGAAGTTACGTCAAAGTCGTGTCGCGATGCTCCATGTCTACACGGTGCTACGTGCGAGGACAATTCTCTGAAAGGATACCTTTGCCACTGTCCTCCGGGATATTCAGGAACCGACTGTCAGACACAAATCGACGATTGTTCACCAAATCCATGTCTAAACGGTGGCACATGCACGGATCGTTTGAACGGATATCAATGCAGTTGCCAGTTCGGTTTCATCGGTAATCGTTGCGAGACTAATATAGACGATTGTCAAGGAGATCCTTGCCTGAACGGCGGCACATGCATAGATCTGGTTAACCAGTTCAGATGTCAATGCGTGCCTGGATTTGTAGGTCGTTTGTGCCAAAACAAAGTCGATTACTGTTTAGCTAAACCATGTGCTAACGGTGGCAAATGTACATCGGGTACAAACGACTATACTTGCATATGCAAGCCAGGATTTTCGGGCAAAGATTGTAGCGTTGATGTTGACGAGTGCAAAAGCGCGCCTTGTCAGAATGGCGGCTCATGTCAGAACCGAGTTAACGGATTTTTATGTATTTGCGTTGACGGTTGGCGGGGAGATACTTGTGCCGAAGAAGTTGGAGCGCCTATAGCTGTACCATCGGGTCCTAGTTACTGGGCTGGAAATATATCTAAACAAGTTGCATCCTCGGCTGCTAGACACGCGGGATTAACTACCGAACATGTAGTGGTTATAGCAACTTTGTCCACGGCTGTACCAGCCTTCGTTTTAGTAGCCGCAGTTGCGGTGATGTGTATGAAACGAAGACAGAAGAGAGAACAAGCGAAAGCTGACGAAGAGGCCAGACTTCAGAATGAAAGGAACGCGGTGCACAGCAGTATGAGTAAAAGAAGCGGTGGTAGTTGTTCGCTAGGAGGTGGTGATCCCCATATGATAAAGAATACGTGGGGTGCAGCAAATAAAAGTGTTAATAATGTGACGAGGGACGATTTAGACTCATCATTTCAGAACGATAATTGTACACTAGACTCGTCTTGCTCGGGGGTTGGTGGTGTAGGTGGTGGTTATAAGCCGGAACCAGTACTTCAAGACGGTCGAGCAACGAGGACTACTAAACAGTTAAATATCGATGCTGCTGCAGCAGCTCATAGAGCGTCACACCTTTTCAAAGAGAAGGATATCATCGAAGCTAAGAGAACATCTATGTTCGCTGAGTCATGCTGCGATCGTAACGATTCTTCAATACTAAAGAGGCCACCGGCTATCACGGACTCTACGGGGGTAGATCCTGGTGCCGGTGGTGTATACGTTATCGACGATCATTACAGGCACGATGCCTCACTAGCAGCTACGCTAGCGACGGAAGTGTAGCCAGAAAAGTGGTTTTTTTTTCGGCTATAATTATTCTTCGCGACTTGAACACAAACTTTTCTCCCTAGTTTCTAGTAATTATTATTATTAATATTATTAATATTATTATTATTATTATTTTTTTATTATGTTTTTTTTTTTTTCTATATTTTTTTTATTTTGTCTTTTTTTTTTTTTTTTTTTTTAATTCTTTGTTTTCTGTCTATATTTTGACCACGAATTGCGGCGAATGCTTCGGTGTGTCTGTGAAACGGTATCGGTCACTCCGTGCTGCAGTTGGCTGTGTGTGTTGCGCGTGAATGCAGCGAATTATTATTATGATTAATATTATTATTATTATTATTATTATTATTATTGTCCTTATTATTATTATTTTTTTTTTTTTTATTGTTTTTTCTTTTCTGTCTTGTCAACGCGTAAATATTGTTTGACGTATTAATAATTTGGTACGTTTATCAGTTTACGCGAGAGTCGAGGGCGACGTAACCCAGGGGGTGCATCAAAAGACGTTTTATACAATTGAGCAACTCTTGTTTTTTTGTCTATTTGTGAATTTCATTTTTTTTTTTTTTTTCAATTCTTTTTTACTCGAAAACGAGGATCGTATAGTAGGTATATAATATAATTGTATAAGAAGTAGTTCTTCAATATATAATATATAAGTAGTGTTTATATGCATTGTACATGTATATCGCGTCTTTTGATGCACCGCGGCTCGATCTCTAGGTATTCAATATTATATCATGCTTGAAGCACACCTCCCCCCTCCCCCCCCCCCCCTGTACAGAACTAATTTATTATTATTGTTATTTACTATTATTATCATTGCTATTAATATTATTATTATATTATATTATTATTATTATAATTATAATTATAATTATAATTATAATTATATTAATTTTCGATCGTATATAGCTGACCTTTCGCGCTCGTGCTGATATCTATAGTATATGGTATAGCGCGAGAGTGATGGACCTAATTCAGAGAGAGAGAGAGAGAGAGAGAGAGAGAGTGAGAGACAGATTCGGAGAAAAATATGACCAAAACTAAAACCTTTTTTTTTTCATTTTTTTTTTTTTTTTTTTTTTTTGTATTTCTTTTTTCGAATGTTTGGATAAAAAAAAAAAAAATTCCCTCTTGCCTCGCGAGAAAAAAAAAAAAAAAACAGTAAAAATGAAATAAAGGAAGAAAAAGGAAAGAAAGGAAAAAAAAAAAAAAAAAAACAAACAAAGAATCATTTAGAAAATTATAATATACGATATTATAGATATGAGAATAGTTAAAAGTATTGTTGCCAGTAAATAATTAACGACATTTGCCTGCGAGCCGCGGACGACGCGATATCTACCATTTTTTGAACCTCAATCTCCGATCTCTTTTGCATAATTTATTTATTTATTTAATTTTTTTTCTTTTTTTTTTCTTTACCCAAATTCTTGCTATAATCGGGATCGGGGATGCCAATCATCTTTGCAATGGTAACTCCGATCCATATGCGCAAACCTTTGGAAAAGAAAAAAGAATGTTTACTACCTAGAAACGATAAAAAAAAAAAAAAATAGATCAACAAGAGCAGCAGGGAGCGTCCCTTGCGGTAAGCAAACTGCTATTCCCTTTCTCGAAAGGGTGGCCCAATCCGAAAGCCGGGAATGTGTCACCTTTTCCTTATATTCTCCCCCTTATTCTTTATCCTTTCACATCCCCTTCAAACCTTTTCGACTTTTAGTCGGTTTCTCCCGGAAACTGTCGTAAAACCAGGCCGCAAACCCCTTAGTTGGAAGGGGAGGGAGAGATCCGAGATGATGATGATAGTTTCCGGTTTCGGAAGTATAAAAAAAAAAAAAAAAAAAAAAAAAAAAAAAAAAAAAAAAAAAAAACGGATGTTCGGGTTGATGCAGGCGAAAAAAATGGTAGCCGCAAAGTCGTGTAGACACGCACAGATATATACATTTATTATGTAGATGAAACGAAGATGGGTTTATTTGAAGATGTGTGTGTGTGCGTGTGTGTGTGTGTGTGTGTGTGTAAACTTGTGTCGTATATGTGTATACATATATATATATACACCCTATTTATTTATAAATACATGTATATGTATATACGTATACATAGACACGAAGTCCACGTATATATATATTATAATAGGTATATGTGTATATGTATCTCTCGAATCCTCGCCAAACGGTTAGTCGCTAGGTAAATAGCCTCGAACTAATATTGTATATGTTGATAAAAAAGAAGAAAAAAAAAAAAAAAAAAAAAAAACGAAAAAAAAAAAGAAAAAAGGAAAAAGAAAAAGAAAAAAAAAAAATGAGAATAAAAATAATAATAATAATCATTTCTTTCGCTATACGACCTCCGGGTGTATGTATATCGGAGCATCTAAAAGCGAATGAAAAGTGTGTGATCTCTCCGCCCTCTGTAAAATTTTTCACAAATTTAAAGATTCATATAAGTTTGCGCGGCGCGATTCGTCACGTTCGTTAAAAATTTTATCCATTATTATATATATTATGCTATATATAAGGGGATCCGGTAATGAACGCGACGAATCGACATTTAAGTAATTTTACAGTTATCAAAATAGAAGATGAAGAAAAAAAAAAATTAAACAAAGAAAGATTGAAAAAAATGAAAACGTAATAATGAAATAATAAAATCATATTTGTAGTAATTTATAGCGTCCAGTCTACATAATATATATACTGATCATGAAATTTTGTCTATTTGTTTATCGGTTCTTTTTTTTTTTTGTTTCACCGTGCTGATCGGACCCGGATTAGATTGACAATGTGAATTAGGAAGTTTTTACCCCATTTGGTAATTACTTGCGAGTAATGGGTCGTAATCCGGGGCTGCACGGTTACGCGTGACTTTGTAATGATATAATATACATACTATACGTCTCGTTGATTATATACAATACGCGGTTTCTATAAGAATTAATTTGATATTTATTTGTAAAACTATATACGATGATTGATAATTGATGATTGATTATAAATGCGATTATATGCGATTATATATGATGATTAAAAGGTTGAAGATTTTTGATGATTATGATTATTATTATATAAACTATTATTATAATACGAAGACGAAGAACAAAGATTCGCTAATGTTCCTGTTAAATAATATTAAAAAAACAAAAAAAAATAAATAATTAAATAAATAAATAAATAAATGAATGAATAATATTAGCAACTAAGTCATATGTAAGTAGACTCGAACTACCCTCGATCGCGGCATATCTGTTCACCGCGTAATAACTGACGAGCCAAAAATTATTGGCGTTATATTATATATATAATATTATATACACTTTATATAAAAGCGGGTTTATTCATTTGATAAAACGATCTGGCTAGTTCGGAGGTGCTACCCTAAACTACCCCCTACAACCTATTCATAAAGAGGCACGTAACACATCTATATATATAAACAATTCTTATTATCTCATTTATATATGTATAAATGATGTAACTAAGCTGTTGTCATTTTTTGTACTTACACCTACTAGTTCTTTCGACGAATTTCATATATAAATATTGCTATGTTAATATACCCGCCTATATATATATATATTTATGTAATATATATATATATAATATAGTATATATGTATATATTTATATAATATATGTATATATACATACATACTTCCAATACCGCGCCATCCTCATTTTCACCCTCTACACACAATAACACATATATATAATATTATACTAGAAATTATAATGTCAATTTTGATAATTGCAACTTATAAACGAAAATCTACACGACTATAATATAATTTCGCGGCAACCAATTACCCCATCATTAATATACCCCCTTCGTGCTTCCCACCCTTACCCCCCCACCCCCCACCCCACCTTAAGGCTCCTCTCGTAATTATGATATATAGATAACATTGTAAAGACTTCGAGTATACCTTTTTGTATAAAAAAAAAAAAAAAAAAAAATTCTGTATATTTGTAGTAGAAGTGTATAATTATGATTATTATTATTAACTATTATTATTAATTATTAATATTATTATTAATATTATTATTATTATCATGTAAATAGATGAATTGTCAATATTATGATGTCAGAAAAAAAAAAAAAATGAAAAAAAAAAAAAAAAAAAAAAAAAAAAACCACATTGAATGATTAATAATGATGATATATTGAAAACTATCTCGGCTATTATTTTTTATTTGATCTAATAACGGTCAGCTCTAATTTATCACAAATCCCATTCGAAACCTGGATCCTATAAGATATTCAGAAATCAAATTGAGAAATAATAATCAGTTATCAATATGGATTTTCCACGAATTTAATTCTCAAGCAACGATATATTATGTCAACATCCTAGAAAAAAAAAAAAAAAAAAAAACTAAAATTTGACATACATTCGGTAAATATTTATCGAAAATTCAGAGTTAGACTAGAGCTAGTTCAGCTTACAGTTTTTTATTTTTCCCTTAACTTAGCGTCAAATATTAAGAATAAAAATACCAATCAAAGCGAAACATATTGCATTCGCTTACCAATTGCCAATTGCATGTATGAAAGTAAGTGCATATAGTAACACCATGGTTTACATCGTTCGAGAAGTAAATTCAAATCTAAGTATATCTATATTTCTGAAAATTGTTACTAAAAAACGTGTTTGGCAAAAGAATCAGGCCAACCGTTGTACACAGAGTTCTGAAATCGTAGCAGCAGTTAGTTGAAAGTTGAAAGATCAAAAATTTGCATGAATTTAAGAAGGATCGAAATTATTTTGGCACCTAGGTCGTCAGTTATTGACATACTTCCGGCATAAGCAGTAAATAATCGGCTCTCGGATATACAGATACAGTTAATTGCAGAGCCTACTATGGCGTTAAGTACCATCAGTTTAAGAGCCAAGTACCTGTATAGTACCTATATATTTGTATTCGAGGCTTTAACTTGTTTCACTCGAAAGAAAAAACATCCATCATTAAATTGCATGGGATTTTAGCGTCTGGGAACACGAGGCTTCTCGTTTTTAGAATAAAATAAAAATCGACTCACGCCATTCTAATACTGAGTTAAACTGAAATACATGCAATTATCAAAAGTATATAGTTGAGCTGCTGCAGTTTCCATATATATGTCTGTTTGCATTCTGGATTTGATTCGTAGCTTCAAATCTGCAACGGAGTCGGGCTTTTCCATCGAATCGGAAATTCATACCATGGGAAGAATATTTTTAAAAACGAATTTTCTTTCAGCGAATCGTTTTGATTTGGATGACCGTAAAAATTTTTGAGATATATAAAACAAAATTTGAAAACAATCGAAAATACATTTCGTCGAAATCAAAATGATTCCCCGAAAAGAAGAATCTGCGGTTTCATTATTTCGAGGAAATAGGAGAATCGGTTTGGCCAATTTTTTAGTATCTATTAGCGTGCTTCGTGAAATAGGTAGTATTTCTCACACGTCTCCGAATCGAATTGTAACAATTTAAAAACTGGATTCGAGAACGACGAAATCTGTAACGGGTTACTATTGTCATCAACTGCAGGCTTGATGACTGACAACCTTCGTTTGTGGCTAGTGTTTTACCGTAAAAAATTTGAGACAAACGGTTCGGAGACAAAAGGTAATAGAAAAACTATTCAGTTCAAGACTTCAACCGATCGCTGGTGTATAATCAACCGTGTCAATTCAATTGATGATAAAAAGTTCTCAATAGTATTAATTAATTGATGTATAAGTAATTATCAATCTTAGGAAACTAAACTAATTGTTTCTCGCCTATACCATTTCTAATTCTTCGTTAAATTATCCGTAAATTATAATTATATCGCTCCTCGCAAAACTGATTAATTTTATCTTTATTTTTCAAACAAATATCCTATACCGTAACTGATTCAATAATATTCATAGTTATTTGGGGGGGTAAGTCCTATAAATAATATTTAGACACACTAGGATATTTTTTAGTGCCCTAAGAAAGTAGGACAATTATTAATTCTTCACGCTGTTCGTTCGTCCATCCGTTGAACAACTTTCGAATGAGTCCACCAATTTTAATGAAATTTGGTACAGTGATACCTCGAATAATTTCTAGATACGGTATTAAATTTTGGCAAAATTAGTCTAGGAATTAATTTGGCGAGGGGAACGAAAAATGCAATTTTAAAAAAGTTTTTATTATTCAGTAGTCGTTCGAGCTGGTTGGACAAATTTAAACAAAATTGACTGATTTCATCAAACCTGCCGGTTTTTTCTTTTTTGTGTCTATGACCGGTACGGAATTTGTAAGAAAATCAGATAATAAGACGTTTGAAAAAAATAAATGAACATCACACGCTTATTTTTCGTTGAAATTGCTGACAGTCGTCTCGCCGCAATAAAACCAGCTCAAAAGGCAGTAATGACTGTATCAATTACATAGTCTTACCATCCGAGGGACCGTCTGGTCCTCACAGATGTCTTCCCGCTGGGCTTAGAAGAGAAGCTGGTAGGTAGGTATTTACGCTGGCGCATCTGTGCGTCTAGGAACCAGAACAGAATAGCTGACATTTCGCATTTTGATACTTATGATGCGGTTGCGAATCCTGGCGTTAGCCCGGAGGCCACACTTGAGACAACCCAACTATTCGACACTATGAAAGGACTGTCTTATCGACTCGATCATTTTTGGCACCGGGACACGATCGCTAGAGTAAGTCGTCTAGCGACTCGAGGTTCGTTTCCATATTTGTAAAATTTTGTATAAGATTGAAAAAAATGTACGTATTTTCGTGCCATTTTTAAGTTTTAATTTTTAATTTTATTTCATTTATTTTATTTTGTAGTTTATGTTGAGCTCAGTATTTTCGAGTCTTTGAACGACCGTTCTTTCCCCGAATAAAAAAGCGGTGATCTTAGCCGTAACGCTGCGTTTCAGACTCGTCCATTTAGGTGCACGTAATTAAACGGCAGTTTCAGCTCGAAGCCGTAACAACAAGAGCCAGCTTGAGAAAAACTTACGCTTCAGGCTAGGCCTACTCTCGGGCTCTACCTCCTGGCACTTTGATGAGCAATAAAAAATAAAAAATAAAAAACCTAGAAGACATCCACGGGGAATTATTGTTGTTGCTTTTATTTTAGGCCATTTGGAGCCATTTGGCTCATACAGCCTCCGGCTACCCCCCAGTCAGCTGGTACTAGGTTCGACTAACTTTGAGGTACCCTGACCCATGACATACTATCAATTTTTTCAAATATATTGCATTACTTGATAAATCTGGTGCGATTTATAGGATAAGGAAAATTCGAGATGGGAAAAAGGACGGGGGAATGAAAGCGAGAGGAATCGAACAGACACCATCCAGTTTCGAAGCTTTTAATACCTTTTCAAATTGGGTCTTGTCGTAAACGAGCAGAACTACTCGCTGGCTCCTGCTGTTAAAAAGAACAGGAATGGTTTCACCTCGGCCTTTCTGAGATAGGGACTGGTCTGGCCTCTGGTCTGAGGGTCATTATTATTTTCTACGGGAAAAAAATTTAGCAATTTTTACTGTTTTTCATTCCTGTGGTTTAGAATTACTTCGACCAACTGTTACGGTCGTGTGCTTATAGCAGGTAATAGACTTACCTGATAGATTATTTAATGGAGAGAATACGATAAGCTATAGGAATACTTTTATCAGATATTTCGGTATAGTTTTATGCTTAAATAATTGAAAAACAAAAATTTGAGATATAGATTTCATATTTCATAATATTTGTCAAAAATAATTTACGTTTGAGAAAAGTTTTTCAGAAGCTCGTGTTGCATCCGTTCCTGTGGTCAGACAGTTTTTCCATTTCACGACCTTTGGCGAATCGATTAAACGTGATCGATCTTTACGCTCGAGGCGATAAAAATCCGTTATTAATCTCTCGCGGCGCGCATCATCAATTTTCTATTTTCTAGCTTCTTGTAATTCGTAATCTTATATCCTTTCTCCATTTCTTCTTTTCTATAGGTACTATACTTTCAAACTGTAAGTCAAATTTAATTATTTATCCGTCTCCTTATCTAAGAAATAAATCAAGATGTTTATATACCGTTGACCGACGACGCGGACGGTCCTAGCCACGGAAGGCATGATTAATTGTAGAAACTTGAATTTGCGGAAACGAATAAAACCCTGCAGTCGAGTGAAAGTCTTCAAGATGAGTTCTGCTACCCACGAATATAACTGAGAGAGATTACTTATATCTGCATTTAACTGCAAACAAGCAAACGACTGTATAGTTTTTCATACGCAGATGATATTTTTGCATCTCAAAATTGAGAATTCAGTACTTCATAAAAGACGTGAATATTTTTCCAGCTGTTCGCCATTCACCGTTACGTATATTTGTGCCAAAAAAAAAAGAAAGAAAAAAAAATCATCCTCTAAACTGTTTGAAACTTTTTGTTTTGTAATTCTACGTCGACTTTCGATCCCTCGTCAAGAAGCAGACATATGATTGCGTGCGATAGATAGAAGTTCACGCGTTTTTTTTTTTTTTTTTTGTTTTTGTTTTTTTTTTTTTTTTTTTATGAACCACGAAAAGATTTAATTTCAACGACCGCAAGGGCAACAGCAAGATGCTTAGAGTTCAGACTCTGCAGGCGGTAATTACGTCACTTCCGGTGATACAAAACCGCGCAACCCAGGTTCCCTGGCAGCCGAAACTCCAAGAGTACCGTTAATTGCG
The DNA here is from genome assembly GCA_943736025.1 of Tenthredo mesomela. Lineage (NCBI taxonomy): Eukaryota > Metazoa > Arthropoda > Insecta > Hymenoptera > Tenthredinidae > Tenthredo > Tenthredo mesomela. Next base: position 17,639,274 of record OX031016.1, on the reverse strand, counting down.
CACAGAGATCGGGTGCAAGGTTCAAAAGTTGAAGTAATTAATCAACCGGATCCCTCCGGCCAATTCCGCTCCCTAAAATCCAAAAAAAAAAGTAACATGCGCCTTAATAGTAAACTACCGTGAATCTCAACCCCCTCTAACTCTGATGCAAATTACAATCTTATCGATACGGAGATCGAAGAAGACCGAGTCATCATCATAGTTCGCGATACATCCTGAGGGCAAGTGAAAGTCTGCTATTCCTGGCTAACGCTACTTATATGTGTTATACATATACCTATAGGTATACCTATACGTTCAATATACAAATACGTAACAAGAAATATAGACATATATCCATTTGCCCCGGCTTACAAGCTGCTGGATTATAATGAATTACACTGTAGGTGTGCGTTGGTATAGATAAACCTCGTGTATACTGCTTCTGACGGTGTCTTCTAAGGTCCTAGTTAAGGTTGATTCACGTGGTAATCTGACTGGAACGTAGGGCTACGTTATGGGATTCTTCTCGTATTTTCATGTTTTTTTTTTTATTTTTTTTTATTTTATTAGGCGTGGGCAGAGGGATTGAAAAAACGTCTAGTACTCGACTGCAGTGAACGAAGTTTAAGAGGCTCAGCTCTGTTACTGGTATAAAGTGATTTAAGTAAACGAAACGTTGCAGTGAGTAATGATGTGGGACTTAATTCCGGCACTTAACTCGGTTTGTTCATGTACACAATTTAAGGATGAGGTGTAATCCACTAATCCGCCTTTGTCACAGATATTTTACTGCAGTACGTCTCAGGCCCCACACAGACAGAAGCTGATGGCCCACTTCTATATCTCAAGTATCCAACGAGAGACAAGTTGCAGACTTCTAAGTTCATTTGGGGAAATCGAAAACCAGTGACGTTTTCCCGTTAGTATAAAGTAAAAGTTATTTTTGTCAAAATTATTTTCAAAGACGTGAAAAAAGATCTAATGGAGTAAATTTGAACTGGAAATTTTACAGTCGAACATAAAACTTAGTATACCTTAGCTACTAGACGTTAAAACCAAGCTTTTCACGTGCTTTGTTGACGACGAGTTATATTAGTGCTTCAGAGAACATCAAATGTTTCGAGTTGTTTCAGTGGAAATATCCCCTCGAACTCAGTGACCCGGGAAATCTCCGCAGTCCCGAGGGACGTTTCAGCTTTACGAACGCGCAAAGTGAGATGGGCTGATAAATTAACTACCTCAAGCTCAGTTTACCGGTAAATTTATACAAAATACATTATTCAGTTACTTGGTTTTTTAAAAAATACCCATTTTTATCTTCTTTCTACCTCTACCTCTACCTCTCTCTCTACCTCTCTCTCTCTCTATGCTACATTATGTTGTTTTTTTTTCCTTTGATATCGAATCACAAAAAAGAAAAGAAAAAACAGATCACATCGTTATACGTTTAACGAACGCCAACATATATCAGTGCAGGTGAAAAAATTGTCTCTACCATGCGAAATATAATGCCCACATAGTACCTACTCGTGCTTTTCCATAAAATTGAAAAATCATGCCAACGGAGAGAATATTTTGACGGACGGAATATTATGTTCCTTCGAAGTGACTGTTTTGATTTGGATGATCAAAAAATTTGCGAAAAACCAAATCAATACCATTCCCCGTGTATAGGAAAACTCGTTCCTTTTCCCGTGGCGTGATTTTCCAATTGCTCTTACCTCAAGAAGCACTTTACTTTTTCAAAGTCTCTTAGCGCTATTCGTTCCCGTCCGATATCTCACGTTATATTACTTCCGGTCTGGGTTGAAAGCGAGGTACCGGCGCCATATCCGCGGATATATATATATATATATGTATTTAGGTATAGTTCGATTCGCACATCCTTGTTATTCGCAGCAGAAAAAGATCATCGAGATCTGCAGTGGCTATCGAATTAATATTAGGCCCAGCGCGGTGTATAGCGGAGCTAACGATAATACATTGGTGGCCGTGCGCAGGTAGTCGAAAAAATTAATTACCGGATGCAGCTTAATCGCGTATCGTGTCGATGCTATTACACGCGAGTTCTCTGCCTCCTTGCATGTACCTGTACCTATATACTATCTGAAGTAATCGCGGAAGATTGCAGTCGGCTCGTAAGGTGACCGCGCATTCGTCGAACGCTTTGTTGAATTTAATTAGCTAAAAGTAATTGGATAGGCGCACCGGCGAACGTTCAGGTATGCATCACCGATTGTTTAACACCAACGCCAACGCACCTATCGATGCACCTCCGTGCTCGCCGCTCGGCAACATATGTAGGTGGATATACTAGGTGCAGGACATGAGGCAAAATTCGTATAGGAGAAGTTGGAGATGGAAAGCGTCTTTCTTTCGCTCAATTTTTATGTGCATTTTTTATATTTAACAATTTTTTTTTTTTTTTTCCAATAGACTTTGCCATCATTTATGAGTTTCGCTCGTGTGCAGCATCGCTGCAACAGAACTACAGCCTTCCGGCTATAAACTGCAGACGAGAAATAAACCCGGGAGGTACAAACTACTCGCAAAAGAGAAAGAGATATATACAGCGAAGAGAGTGCCTCTGTACCTGAAGACTGGATTCTATACCAATACATGCTAAAAACTTTACGATATTTCTTTGTGGATGTCTTGGTACTTGATGTAGTCGTTATACTCTATCCGAGTGCAGCGAAATGTCACTAGACCATGGAGGCAATATACTTCGCACATTTTTATTCGATACAGGAGTTGTAGCTTCGGTTAACAAATATTGGATGGATATGATGGTATTAAGTGGATATTTACTTTTTTAGTTGAAAATTATGTATAACTTCTACTTTAATCAAGAAGTTGATGTATAAAACATCAGGTATAAAGGTATACAGAATTACAATCATCTTGAATTGTTTCAACGCAGTGAATCAGTGTCTGAATAATGGTTTCGTCAGTAATCACGTCTCTCTCGGAGCGTTAAGACGTCATCATATTGCACTTTTACCACGGTTTCAATGTCGCAGATGCACATGACCAAGAAATATGTGAGGGTCGCAAATTGGTCAGCAAGTTCTATTACTATGGCTTTGCAATGAACCTGACTGTTATTAAAGTATAGGTGCAGTACATCGTTTTATATATTTCTATCATAAATTATACTTTGCACAGGTCTTCATTATATAGATGGCTGCGTATTATGGTAGAATTTTTAACAATACATTTTTTTCGTATAGTTACACCTTCATACTCTATACGACATCTTGTTCTTTCTTTATCTCTTTATTTATTCAAATCAATCTTCGCCCATAGTTAATAGAATCGGACGTTGATGTGAGATTGCGAGGCGAGCTTCGAGATGCGTGTATTATAGCGTACGCACACGCGGTCTACGTTATAGCGGTGAGCTGTGGTATACGGTACATTCACCAATGACCGGGTGGCACAGATCCTTTACTGACATAATATCAGTATAGGTATGTCTGTCGCCGCAGCTGTCTGTCCAGGAGGCTGTAAGGACAAACCCCAGGTCCAGTGGAATCGAGAGTCTCGTCCGTGGTCGTAATAGACGGAGTACCTATCAGGATTGCTCTGAAATCTACCATATGTATACTATACCTTAAACTTGTATATATATACTTGGGTTTGTGCATGCGAGTTACGTAAACGTAATATTGAGCCTTAGGATTCATATACTTCGTTGGTATATTTAAACTTCCGGATTTAATAATCATCCATGGTATCTATAGACATAAACTGCAAGGACGTGAGAATCGATGATATTACGTTGCTCACGAATGCAATTTCTTCCCAGATCATAAAACGCGTGGGATTTTATCTCTATTACTGTTTGAGTTGAGACATTTTTCTATTATATTGCAATGATTCGTCATTATATATTACAAATGACCAACGTTAATAATCATCTATTTATTATACAAGATGACGTACGACAGCTGGACCATGAGATTTCCATAGTTTAACATGCGATAAGTTGCATTCAGGGAAGTTCTTGCGAAATATACATCTTCAATAGTTTCATCCTCGATTATCATTTCTTGGTGAAAAAGTTATGCAAAGTAAAAGTTTCTTATAAGAGTATATTAATGTATTATATGTTCGCTTTCAGAATTAGGGATATTATCTGGCAGTGAGTTATGGGCATATATATATAATTAAAAGTTAAGTTTTTAATAATAAATTAGTTTTCACTGAAATATGAAAGAAATTAATGAAACGATATTACTTCAACGCTTTTATAAGTATATTAAGTACCCGAGTATTATTATCCGAGAAAATATTATAGTAAGTATAATAGCCTGTTACGGTGTAAGAAAAATGACTCCCTTTGTGGTGTAACAACTTTAATCCTAAACTTACCTTGGCATCAGTATATAGTTGATTACTGATTACGTATAATCACATCGATTTATTTAAACAGCTAATCCTGCGTACGCATTAGCTGCATATAACCAGGTAAGTATAGGCATATATGTATGTTTATACTTATATCTTAGTCCTGCATAGGGTATTACGTAAGTTGAAGCATCCAGTTACGTAATTGTATAGTCGCGGGCGTCTTTATAGACGTAGGATTATCCCAGGATGCGTGACGAGTGACGTGTCCTATGTACCCCTCTCCATATGTGCAACTGCAGAGATTAAACGACAACAATAAGATTTATCTTATCTCGTGGGAGGATTCGATTTCTTCTTGATTCCTCACTTTATATATTGAAGGCTTATGGTATAATATTATAATCTCTTATAGCTGCACCACCGTGCGCAAGAGTTGCGCTTTACACACGTTATACACGTTACACGCTTGCAAATTAACGTGCCTAGCGTGCCTATGTACTAAGAAATATTATACTGTTACAACCGATGAAAAAAAAATGCTAGAAAAGCGTGAAATATCAAATTTCCATGTAACATATACCTACCCAACTATGTCAAGCTAATTAAATCCATTCTTCGACTTCAGGGCTCGTTTGACGATTCAAATTACCACCAGGTATTATGCTATATATATATATATATATATATACACCAAACATAAAATACAAAACGACTAAACTATAAGAATCTATTAAAAATCTTCGAACTTTTTATTCTTTTCGAATATTTTTAGTATGGATGAAAAGATACGTTCAGAGGCTGCAACTATGAAATGTCTATTTATCACGCGCGCAGAATCGGAGACTTGGCTCAGACCGAAGTTATTTTATATATTTATTTTTGTTACTGTAGACACTATACGCTGTCTCAAAGAACGTCGCTGATATTTTCTGAACATTATTATACATCTCCTAGTTATAAGACTAACAAAAATCGATGTGTAGGTATATAAATATTAAAGATTACGAGCCATGTTAACAGAAATCGATTTTTTTTCATCGACTGCGACACATCTCGTGAGAATAATTCTGAGACAAAAAATATCTGTCTTTTAGACGAAGAGAAACGTCACTTCATCAATAACTCGTCAATCAAAGATCATCCGGATAACGATGATCATGAGATCGGAAAAATGTCGAATGGACTTCCGGGACCGCAAAAGTAACTTCCACGATCTCTAAACGCATACGGAAATTTATGAACGCTCGCGACTTCCGCTGGACCAATGCAAGTATGTATGAGACCTGGATGTCTCGCCCACCTTGTGCACGTTGCATGGTATCTGAAACCACTAAATATGAGACGGAGGTGCGCGTCTTGCTTGCGTCATCCACCTGCTGCTTGATGTTATATCTAAGTCCGTCTGTCGCTTTGTGCCAAGAAGAGATCGGAGGAGAACTAAAGAGAGATAAAGAAAGATGGAATATGAGAGAGAGAGAGAGAGAGAGAGAGAGATAGTCGCAACACGTTTTACTTGCGTTGTCACGTCAAACCGGTAGCCGAATAAAAGGTTTGATATTTAGTTTTAATTTGTCCCATCTCTCATCCCTACTTTACTCTTTGTTCCTATTGAGCCTCGCCCAAGGTTTCGGGTGAGCCCGTCCCTCGGTATAAGTTGCGCCGCAACGGGTTTGTCGTTTACACAGTACGTATGTAGGTATACATATATATATATATATACCTACCAATGTTATAACGTGTGTGGCTATTATTCATGTAGACATACAGACATTATGGGTACAGGACGATTCAAGCACCAGTATCCGATATTTCTTATCCGTGGTATTTAGTCTAACGGTGAATTTTTTTGTTCGGTAATTAATCATCATTACGTATGTATAATATGTATATCTATACCTATATACGTATACTATCGGAAAATGTATAGGTCGTTATTATTAATTGGCAATTTTCTTTTTATTCTAGTCTGTATATTTCAACGCGTTAATCAATTTCTTAATTATTCACATATATATTGCATTGCGCATATTGATCATTACTTTCTAAACGCTATAAGTCTTTGGAAACACTCAGACACAGAACAGAATTTAGAAACTTGTAATGTCCGGCTACCGCATTATGCGAATCTATCCGTAATCTCGAAATTATGAATTTGAAATAATAGGTACATATAATGACAAAATTTTTTGTTCGATTATCGTCGTATTGGATGAAATAATTCTAAGCCCAGGAAATGGAGTTTCGTTAGATCTGAAAAAATGTATATATCATCTGACAAACAGAAACTAAAACAACCTCGTGAATCACCCTGTATGGTTTAAGTTAGACACATACACAACTGAAAACGAACATAGTTATAACACGCGTGCGCGGACGACCAACGTTTCTCTTCAGCTTACTGGAGTCGGATAGATGAATCTGCCTTCGATTTTGTAACAAATACTTTTCGCTTTCGTGGACTGCGCGGAGTGACAGAGAAACGAATTTCTAGCTAGAGCGATAGACAGAGGAAGAAAGATGGAGAAATACGGTTTATTATCCTCTGGGGGCAAACGATCGAGAAATACAGTGACTTGAAATAATACAAGTCACAAGTCTGATCAGCGCGAGTATATATATATATAGAGTAGAAAATAAAAATGAAACTGAAGACACTATATAAATGGTAAATTATGATAAACGTGGAAATGAAAATGGTTCTTCGAGTTAGATGTCATAGGTAATATCTCTAACATATATGAGTGACAGAAAGAGATGACTGATGAGTAATTAGCAGCTTGTCCGATGAGGCAAAAAGTTATTCGTTCAAAAAATCTGCGGTGAAAGGAAACGAGAATTTATATAGGATTTTCGAGGTGTGAGAGAGAAATAAATGTCGCTCTTAAAACTAAAGATTATCAAATGATTGGCAAGCGCTCTGCTACCCTACATGTAATACAACATCGAGACAAATATTGCGCAGGATATTGCCAGGATTGCACAATTTCTGTTCTTGCAGCTCAGCTATTCGACGTATACTAAATGCAAATCTGAATCAGAAGTGTTTCTCTCGTTCTTTACTGATAAAACCCGAATATACTAAACTAGAGAATCGAGGTGAGTGCATATACACTCAGAAAAAAGGTCTTGTTGACACAACCAAAATTTGGTTATTATATGCACAACCAAAAATTTTGTTGGAATAGCCAAAATTGTGGTTCTCCCAACAAACTTTGGTTATCCGAACAAAATTTTTGGTTGACTGAACAAAAAATTTGATTGACTGAACAAAAAATGTGATTGTGCATATATAATAACCAAATTTTGGTTGTGTCAACAAGACCTTTTTCTGAGTGTAAGTACTACTTATCTGCGTAAGGAATTGGTTCACATCCTTGACTATAATTCCACTTAGTAAAGCAAATGTCAAGTTTTGTCGAAGTAGGTCTTTAGTTTCGTTTCGTATATACCATCTGCTCGTGAGTACAATATTTGTTACATAAATCTCATAAACAATTCGATATACATATATATATATATATATAATGTATCTCTGGTAGCATTATAGGTAGGTACATAGTACATACATACGTTGATACCTTGATACATGTATAAGTATGTATATCGGCACAGCGAGGTAATGGCAAATCGTGGTTCCAGTCGACGCGGATGGCACGCGAGGACGAAGGGAAAGGCGTGGGGGGTAAAGAGGCGAACAACTTTCACGTGACGACGAAGAGGACGTACCTACGTCGGCAACGCGAGCTTCTTCGTACCGGAATTCTCCTACGGCATTGTCGGCGCCCCAGGGGGGCTAAAATCGGGTGCCAATTATTAGATTATACATTTTACATTATAACTTCGCACGCCTGACGGTTGCCTCAAGCTAAATAATATTTCCGCATCCGATATACTAACGCGGAAGGATATGTGATTGAAGAATTTTTTTTTTTTTTTTTTTCCGATATTTCATCCATAGGCATTATGACACAAAAATATTCGGTACATCATTCAAAATTATTGATATGGTCATGTCGTACTCGTACTTTTCTATCGAATTACAAAATTGGGTCCTCCAAGGAAGAATATTTTGAAGAACGAATTCTCAGTGACATGATTTTCCATCGAATTGGACCCGAATTGAAACCGAATGAAAGAGACTCGAATAATGAAATTGTGTGTTCGGAATATTTTCTCTGTTATTATTAATACGCAAAAGTTGAGTGTGTTCAAAGTTATAACTAATGGTAAAAATATCGATTATTTAAACCTTGTAAGGGTATATTTTTGCGCGATCTTTCGTAGTGGAGAGAACCGAGGTGACGCCCATATTCCTATATTGGATCCGCTCATCCCTCGTTCAATTACTTGTTCGAGTTAATTGAACGGCTTTCGAAGTTGCACCTCTTCCGAGCCAAACATCTTCGTGACTTGGTGGCCCCGAATAACATAAAGACCACCGGCTGGTCGGTCGGTCGGTCTGTGGTTCTCAGGAACCTCTGTTCCCCGTTCCCCATTCTTGATTCTTTGTTTTCTGTTCTTCCTGCGGTTTAGACTTCAGTCGTTCAATAATTGCAACTTCTGTTCCCTCCTTAATTCCGGCTCTCGAGTTTCTTGAGGTTTAAAATTTCTATATACCTATACCTATCCTACCTACTACGACGAAGCTGTTACAACACGTCGAGATATATGTGGAATTTCGATAACGCTGGCCGATACCTCATATACACAGGAATTAATTCCACAATTTCATCCTCATGTAGGTACTATATATACTGGAATCTTCGGTTATCTAGAGATTTATTGCTTTTCACAAGCCTTATAACTCAGCTCGGGTATATTATTTCGACAGCGCACCAAGTATTTGCCATTTAGATTCGGATATAGAAGCAAGACTTCTCCGAGCTAAACGACACGATACAATTTTATTACGTCATTTCGTGTACCAGTTACTTCCGGAACGGATGTTACTTACAGATAACTGCACCTGAACAATGTCACTTCATCCTTTCAGACTTTGATACGCGACTAAATCTTCGCTTATAATTGTCTTCCTGATCATTTTTTTCTTCCATTTTTGATAGCGTTATATCGTTACTAATACAAACGATGACAATTTGTACACAAGACTGAAGTCTGTACCTTTTAAAAACTGAATCGTATCTAAGTATATATATATACTTATATAGTTTGAGAAGAAACACGTAAGAGACTAATTGCTACGTTTCATTTTCGTATGTTGATCCCGGAAATGAACATTTGCCGTGGTGTACTACCCAATTGAAGATGTGTACCTACCATACACACGCATTCACGTTCTATATAAGCATATACGCGAAGAAAGAAGAAAGGGAAAAAAAAAAAAAAAAAAAAAAAAAAAAACGAGTACAAATGGCGGCAGGATCAAGGCGCTCGCACAATACCGATCTTATATATCTTTGCTCGACTTTGTGAACAAGAAGGGCTGCCGACTTGGGTCAACTTGGGCGAGGTCACGTTGCGGGTTAACTGGGGGCAGATTAACGCGCATGGGTTACCAGGAGATCCGGCCTGGATCAAGGATTTTCAAGCATCGATAAACGCGCCAACTTGTATCGGTATAGGTGTATATTATACATGTATAAGCTCTGGCCTTTTCAATACAGACGGATAACGTGGGATAAGGATTTTCAAAGGGGTAATAAACGGGAAACAATTCTAGAGACCGCAATATGTCTCGTGAAATGATCGTGTCAGTTTTATAGCCTTTGCATTGACCACGGGAAATGAAGTAGTCAAAGACGTTGTTAATTAGTTTTTAAAGTAGCCCGACTTCCCGTCTGCCATTTTTTTTTTTTTTTTTGTTTCTTCTTTCGATTTTTTGCCAAGCCGTTTACAAAATAATCAACCAGGAACCAGATTTTGGTTTACTTGATCTCTAAGTGCTACGTAAAAATTCAATGACCTATCGCATATTATGTACCGTGAGATATTATATATATATAAGCCATTTCTTTGGACAGTATACATACATATAGGTATGTATATAGATTCGGTGTGTAGGTATAATAGTTGGTACCATCTCCACTTTACACATAGGGTATACAGAATATACATGGGCACCTATATGTACCTATATCGTATATATATATATATATATATATATATCGTATATTCCGTAGCGTAGAGTCCGCGGTCCTCGACCTATAGTCTATACGCTATGCCGTATTATTGATACTGCAGCTCTTTGCGCGGACGACGCATTGGCGTAGACTACGAGTTTCCATAAAACCGATTGGTTTTCATTTCTTAAAACATATATATACCTGTAGCCGGTTTCTTGCGCTTATTATATTCAGATAATTATCGAAAAAAATTAAAGGGTGAATACATATATACTGCGTGAAGAAATGATAGGTTTGAATTGGCGCCAGACAATGTATTAGTATATAATATACGCTATATGGCGTGAGCTTCCGGATGAGTTGAAAGAAGATTCCACGAAATGCTGTAACGTTGAAAAACCATAAAGTTGGACTGTAGTTGCAGAGTTTAGTAATATATCTACCTACGTGGTTTATATAGGAACACACATAAGTCTACCATATTCTAAGATGGGTAAATGCAAGAATGATCCTTAACACACATATCTAGGTATATATACATATATATTTCATATATAGCAATTCGTTGTAGCGCCGGAGAAAGAGGCAGAGACCGGGACAATCGGTTGCAGGTTTCCTCAGTATTGTATATATATACCTATATATATATGTATTATACATTCACAATTTATATACAAGTATAGATGGATAGCAGGATCCTTTGTGCGAAGATCTAGCGAATGGAAGTAGGTATTATAAATAAGGAGGATGATATTAGCTGTTATTTGCGCCGCTGTATTCCACGTTGCACAATATTAAGCTGTGCACTGATGTGTGCGAGCATTCTATACGACGTGAGCTGCTAAGGCAGACTGAATTATTTTAATTGATGTAGTTTCGATCGTCTTTCGAGCTTGCGGGTTACCAATTAACGCGCGTTCCTTGTGTTTATACGGGATGTATATATACCTGTAATTACATATATATACGCGTTTGAAAATTTGCTTTCCGTAAATCACGTTCGTGACCGATGGCAGGATCCGAGCCGGATCGTTCAAATATTGAAGTAACATTTTCCATCCTCGAGCGCGGATCGGTTTCTTGCTCCATTGCGTCGGAAAATTTGATTTTTGAAACGTATGAATACACTGCAAGTCGCATAAACGTAAAGTGAAATCTTTCCAACTCGCACTTATCTCTCTACATATATCTTGATCCATGAAAATTAACGCTTCTTTTGCATATGCACTTTTACATTATACCATCATCAAAATCTAGATCATGTTTTCCGAAAGCAAGCCAAAGTCAGCAGGTGGCATACGCAGACAGGTCAGGCAGGTGCATATACTACGACGGGGGTGTCGATAAGGACCCGGCAGAATTTCGTGCTGACATATACATATACATATACATATAGGTATGTATGTATCTATTAGTCAATTTTACCGTCGAATTACGTTTATATATTAATACATAATATAATAGGTATATGTTTTACCACTGACTGGACATATAATATGTAGCTTTATTATATCATGCAGACTGCTTGATGGTCATTCGTTTAGCCGACGCAGGTTTCTTCCTTACCAGCATGGAAGAATTCAGTCGATATGAAACGAGACCGACGATGAATACGAGAGTATATAGTGCTGGCTATCGGTACCCAAGAAACGCGAGAGCAACTGTAGGAAAGATGCGATTATTAGTCCAATATTAAATAAGGTCTGATTTAAAAAAGTTCCGAAGTGGCCTGCATTTTTGGCATTAAGGGGTTTTCGACCCTCAGGAACCCGAATCTGAAGTCATTTTTGAGATTCAAGGTCACAGTTTTGAGAAAACAGCAAAATTTTACGTTTTTTTCCGAATTTCTGAAAAACGGTTATCGACAGGTGAAAAACGACATTATCTCGCGATATTTTGAATCCCCTAACGATCTTTGACCGCAGGGACTTGGAAAAAATAATCCAGAAATACGTACTATGAGCGGTATAAGAAAAGAATGTTGATTATTGTTTTATCACACTATTTTTCATTTATAATTATAAATTCATGTCGCCTATTAAGCTTTAATTTATCCCGACGCTCAATTAACATAAGCCGATACAATTTATTTTTCAATAATCCATAGTTTTCATAAAGCCTAATATAACAACTTAAACCGGACTCCCCCACAGCTATAGAACTGAGACCTGACCACAGCACGTATACAGCATAATCACTGCCGCTCTTGAGACGGAGCCAGTGCTGTGATCATCGTTTTTATATATTAAGGAGTTTTGGTACACCAAAATGACTAGTTTTTTTTTTTATAAATTTATTACGGCATAGTCGTCACGTTAAATATTCATCAAATTATTATATTCATAAGCTGATGATTTCTCGGAAATTTCCAGAAAAAAATAATACCGAAATTATAAACAAACGGCTAGATATATCGGTTTTTTGATTTTCAAGTGCTTCAAAAAGTTTAAATTAGTTAGAACTCTAGTAGATTGTTTCGATTACAGTCTACGATGGCTCATTTTATTCAGAAAACGAGTTTGGGCGATATGATAACACAAAATGCCGCTGAGTTATAAGAATTTGAAAAAAAATAATCTGAACTTACATGTTATTTAAATGGGAAATCTTCTCACGTTCTGGGCATCTACGATAGGAGTTAGTAATCCCTTCTAAAAATAATCGATTAAACACGATTCAGAACGATTCCGAACGGTCAGAAGTTGAATCGTTTTGAATTGTTGGCAATCGGGGAAGCTTTCGTCAATCGTGCTAAATCGTGCTGAATCGTGCTCGTCAAAATAATCGATCAAACACGATTCAAAACGGTTCAGAACGATCAGAAGTTGAATTGTTTTGAATTGTGTGCAATCGGGGCAAGCTTTCGTTAATCGTGCTGAATCGTAGCAAGCGTGTTTTAGGTTAAAATCAGCATATTTTATTGTTCCCAATCGGATGTAGGTACTCACTGCTATTTTCAATCGACTTTGTAATTGCGTTACTACAGTTGCATGTGCATCATATGTTATAATGCAAAGTGATCTTGACTCATTATTGCTACAGTAGATCCGAGTAGATCTTTGAAGTGATTTATTATATTGCGTTCGATCTTGTTCCTCGTTGTCTGTATTACGCTATATGTTTTGCTATGTGTTTATTAATTAGGTTAATATATTTGGAGGTTAAAAAAATATTCTTTCATACTTTGAACATTGAAAATTGTGGGCAAAAAAGCTCATGGGAGCACTTCCATCGAGCAAGAATTATTGGAAAACGTTTTTTCACTTTTTGGAAAATACATACTGTCAGAAATGTGTGTTGCTCGAAAGAAGTAACAATCCCGTTGCAAATCATTCCCGCGAAATCGAAGTGCTGCCAAACTTAACCTCTAAATCCAAGAACCCGATTGGGAACGATTGGGGGCGCAAGAAGACTCAATCGTACCCAATCGTGTAAACACGATTAAGAAACACGATTGAAAACGATTGAGTTTTTCATTCTATCGTTCTGAATCGTCCTCAATCGATTATTTTTAGAAGGGATGATTTATTAGAGAAGAATTAACGCCTGTCTATTGAACTTCTGGTAGTCACTACGCATTATCCTTTATTTAGTTTTACCAGGAGCAGGAGCAGCGGCAGGAACATCGTTAATTGCTTCTGGATTAAACCGCGTCGGTATAACTAGAACTTTTTTCTCGAGTGTTCCGCTTTTTCTCCATAGGATGCGTGACCTTTCCAGCGAACAACACAGTATCCGTTGATACATCCTCGATGAATAAGAGGAAAGGGTGTGTAACGTAAAAAGCCGTGTTGGCGATCTTGTTACCGATTTGAATCTCTGGTACTCTACTATAAGTACCCTTTAAATATTCGTTGGAACCATACCATTGGAGAAAGGAGTTTGTTTTACTCAACACCCTCTTTTTCAAAACTGTAAAGATATCTGATATTGGTAGTTTTTCCCTAAGGCAGGAATCTGCTGCTGCCTCTAAGTTAGCTAATCTGTCGGCCTCTTCGTTGCCCTCTATGCATTTGTGCGCTGAAAACCAGACACGACTAATTAGATCCTTTTGTGAGTTTAGAGAGCGAATGCGTTCGCGAATTTGGCTATAATTATTGGGTGCATTTTTCCATCTAACCCTGTCGACGCTATGTTTCTTAAAACGCTCAAGGGCCATTGACTCACGACAAGTGCTCTTATCCTAGAGTAGTGAATAGTTATCTGCTTTGCCTGCCTCGAACCACACACAGGCTGGCAAATCGTATTGCCATCTCGCGGACGGACTGACGAACTACTTTTGCCACAAACATCTGTACGCCTCATTATACGCAATCCTTCTCGCAATACTGACACGCGGATTGCATGTGGTAAGGCGCACATATGATAACGATCAATATAATTTTTCGACTTGACCACGAGATGGTGATACTATTTGACACCCCGGATGCAAAATTCTGTGATTTCTGATGCCAGAACATAATATTACGCTTTAACTCAAACTGATGAACTATTTTTGATTGAACAAAAATTTTAGATTATTAGATCAACTCTCATCGAATAAAGACACCCATAAAAATAGAGTCTTTCGGGTTTCAGTTTCCATGGATGGCTCTCCTGTTCAAAAAATTATTTCAATTTCTATCTTGGATTGGTGTACGAATCGATAAGAAGCAGGATAATAAAACTGATATATTTCTTATATTTGGCTGAATAATAATCATTAGAATAAAGAAGAATAATCGAAAGAAAGAGGATTGAAATTCATGTAAAAAGAGGATAATATAGTCGTATTAGGTATAATAAAAATCGATTGAAATTATGAAATGTTAAATTTATGAAGAAAAGATTTCTTCGTGTCACAAAATTCGAGTTTGAAATCACATTAATCATCACGGAGATATAAAAATAAATTAAATTAGGCGCATATACATATATATAAATATAATATCAACCGCAGCCTCTGTGGCCACGATATATTCATTTTACAAGTGGCATAGTTACTCGCTATACTATAAGCAGAGTCGCAAAATAGCTGAATACAAATTCCGTCCATACATATCAGTTGTATACTTTGGCAAAGCAAAAATTCCGAAATTCCCAAAGGCGATTCGAGCATAAGAGAACAACTTTTGCCAATTTTAATTCACTGATTTTTTTAGTCTATAAAGTTAATAGTTATTATGCTTGATATTGGATCAGTATGTAATAGATGGCTAGTCACTCGAATTATCCAAGGCAACCGCGCATTACATTAACGTTAAATAAAAATAAATATAAACTAATCGTCGCGTACAGAATAATTTACAACACTACTAAAACTACAGTGATAAATAAAATTAACACTTCATATACAGATCAATACATTTCACTAACTTTAAGAACCATATATATGATTTTTGTGACAAAATATTAATTTGGTCCCGTTATCGAAAGTTGATTTTCAATCCGCGAAGACTTTCAACAGTCTGAGTCGGAGGCCTCATGAGGTATACATATACTATACTATATATTATAATCTAATGCGATTTACAAAACATCAACATCATTAAATAATTACGCTTGGGCGAATACCTGCACCTTGGCTAATATTGTGTAATAAAACATAAAAATCGATCAGTTTTCGGACTATCCTGCAATACCGTTTAATTTTTAATTCTTAATTTACTAATAAGCCTCTGTGCAGAGTATATTAACATCAACAGCTTTATGATGATTAGAAAACAAGCTTGATGCGATTTTAACTAACTCGAAGTCAGTTTTCTCTAATCGTAGTAGTTTTTCGGTATTAAATTCTTTTAACTTATACAACACGTTAGACTTTGCAACCGCAAGCATTTCAAAATCACTCTATGTATATTATATTTATTTATTCTACGCGCGTTCCAGTCTCCAATGTAATAACATTTCTAGCAGCCTATTTTCAGAGATGTGAAATAAATTGTATGGATGTATGTTCTTTTTTTTTTTCTCTCTGTTTTTGAGAAGAAGAAAAAATCAAATGTTTTTTTTTTGCGAAATGAAAACTAGCTCACAATTAACTTCTACTGATACTTCGATACTTATTCTATAATTCTATCTTTGATCGATATTGCGCTTAGAACAAATCGATCGCGATCGTTAAATTTGAAGTCAAAGATCATACAATTCTTAGCTAATAATCGACACAGCGAAAATCGTGTTAATTTGTAGAATTTTCTCATCAGTCGATTCGTATTTCCCATTGATTTAAATATTCAGGCAGCGAAGGGCCTTCGATGGTACCCTCGACGTGTATTGGAAGGAATCTTGTCTCAGAGGATTTTCAACATTTTCATCGTCTGGTCTGTCGGCCTGCGCACCTTCCAGCTCAATGTCTTTCAAATCAATGTTAAACTCTCTGTTTCCCATCAACGTAGTTAGGCACATTTTTTGCTCCTTAACTCTCGCTCTAACGAGCATTTCCAGCGAGAACAAATGCTCGTCGTGAGCGTCTGGTATATACTGATGCATAAAGTTTGCTAATCTGGAAAATAAAAAACAAATAAAAAATACATTCCAATTTTATTTCAACTCAAAAATCGGAAAAATACACAGCATTGCTAATTATACTAATTAGTATAGGAAAATGAATAATTTTTTTAAACATACCTCAGGACATATTCAACATTGTGACCACTGGGTCCTGAACATTCGGTAATTTGTCTAGCTATCGACGTAATCGGTGCATCTCCTAGCCAGTGTTGATTCGCGCTTGTCGCAATGTAGATTACAGCAGGAAAACTGCGACTTCCATCTTTCGAGTAAAAAGTTGTAATTTTAGTTAGGTAGCCTCCCAAGGCACACTCTCGTCTTTCTAAATAAGGCAAAGCTGCACTGCCACGTATTTGAAATGCTCGACCCCACGCGAGACCCTGAAAAATTTAAATTACAAATGAATAAAAATAAAAGCGATTGCTTTATTGTAAATTAGTTCGAAATTTTGACTTCCAGTGATAACCGTAACGTAACGTTATCAAAGTACTCGATTACAGGATATGAGTTTTGATTATATAATCCTCAGCACTTTTATAGCCGAATGAAAAAAAAAAAAAGGCTATTGAAGGTTTAATTGCTAAATAGAATAAAAGCAGGTATTAAATAATTACCTCTTTGTCTTCGATCAGAGTAGCTACACGCCCAGGCTGAAATAAGAGAAAAAAAATAATATAGAATTAGATAAGTGGAAATAATACAATAACATCAAGGTGGCTTTTAGTTTCTCATTTTTATCTCTATAGCAGACCTATTTTATACTGAATAAACTTTATGGACATAAATCAACAATTTTTAACATCAAATCATAGTTGTCATCGCTAAAAAAAATTTTATCTCTACCAGACTCATCTAATACTAAGTAAACTCTGTCTATAATAATTGTGCGTTGAATAATATACGTGGTTTAGAAAGTACGTCTGATGATCATATATCTCTGTGTTTTGAGTAACTAATAATAGCCGAGATTCTAATCGTGTGATTTCAGGGAAAATAATCTCGTTATACTACGGTGAAAGATAATTACCACGAAACATAATATTATGTCCTTACACTGAGAAAAAAAATTTGTTGGATATACCAAACCTATTTGGTTGATATATTTAGTTGCATTGAATGAGTTTCAGTCGATTCAACTGAATATTTATTCAATTTAAAGCTGTACTATTTGAAATGATCATATTTTGATTGTTCCAACCAAAACGGCGTTTCGCCGCCCGCGACCGCCGAGTTTAGTTCAGACAATCAGTTTTTATTCAAATCAATCACATTTTTTTCTCAGTGTAGTATCACATAATTCATAATGCCGTAGGTGTGTAACTAATTTTCGATGAAATTCCATCAACATCATATAAATACCTATAATCTATTATACAAGATCAACGAAGCCACCGATTTAATTGTATATATATATTAGACCGGTTAAAAAAAAATCGACTATTCTTTTTTTTTCCAATTTTCGCATTGAAATACTTTCGGGGGGCGTGAAAAAAGATGCCTGTTAAAACCGGAGCTCTTAATATTAAGATTGAGAGGTCGCTCATCGCGGATTTCTATTTTCCATTTGAATAGCATATGAATTTTTTTTTTTTTTTTTTATATATAATTTGGTAGCTCACAAACCAATGAACAAATCCAAATGACTCATACATATTTTCATAGAAAATTGAACACTCTACAAAAAGCTTCTCTTATCATTTTTTGATAAATTGACTCCTTCCAAAGTTATTCAAGCTCAAAGTTCATTTTATAGTTGAGTCGACTATTTTTTTTTTTTTTTTTTTTGTGATTTTTTTTTCACAATGATAGATACATTTTTTAGAGTGTTCAATCCCCTATAAAAATATGTAAGAGTCATTTGGATTTGTTCATTGGTTTGTGAGCTACGAAATTCTGAAGAAAAAAAAATAAAATTCCTATGCTATTTAAATGGAAAATAGAAATCCGCGATGAGCGACTTCTAAATCTTAATATTAAGAGCTCCGCTTTTAACAGGCATCTTTTTTCACTCCCCCCCGAAAGTATTTCAATGCGAAAATTGAAAAAAAAAAGAATAGTCGATTTTTTTGAACCGGTCTAATATATATGCATATCGCGATTGCATAGGTACGTTATGCTTATATAGAGTTACTAAATAAAATCGAACAACAAACATGGGTTTGTGTTTCACCCAGACCACATTCAATTCATGCGGATATCGACTACAAGACAGAAGATATTGAAATTAGAGTTGGATTTCTTCTCTGCTTTTTATCTCCTATAGAAACAACATATATATCCTACTGATTAATTTCAAGTAACTTCCAGACGTGTGAATATAAGGGTTGGATTGCAAGACACACTGAAATCGATATACTTGTCTGGCTCCACTCGTGAGTAAACTATATATTCCTCTGATCTCACGTAGTTTGATTAATAAATTCCCACGATTTGTATGAGGTAGTAAATTACTACAAGGATAATCGAAAGTTTAAGAATAGCTGACATTGGTGTTCGTCGTATCCACCTCAACACTCCACACGGATGAAGTTTAGGAAATTGTTTATATTTTCGTGAAATATTATCACATTCCTATACTACCTATAAACGACTCGCATTTACTCAGCGGTTAAAAAAAAAAAAAAAAAAAAAACACCTGTGACAATAATTTTGCCGAAGATGAAACACATTTGTACGTATAACTGTAACATTAGTTATATATACGTATATAGTATGTATATCTTACATACAGCAGTGTTTTTTGTTATTATCAATTATCTCAGACACGCGGCTGCATGTATGTTGGACTTTGGGTTCAAGTGCATTTCTTTCAGATTTAAGTATATACACACGTGTGATTCGTTGACGCGATTCTCTCTTATCGTTGAACAAATTCCGAATGAAAATATCTCCTGGTTTCTAATTTTTCATACTTTTCAGGTTGAATGAAAATGAAAAATTATTCAAGAAAGAAAGAATCGCGTTGAAATAAGAATTTTCGAAATTCCTTAATTCGCAATATTGTGATTCAGTTATTGCGGTATAGCAACAAAATTTCAATGATTTCTTACACTGGCTGATGAAGGCCAAAGATACGTGCGGATCTAAAGCGCAGGTATAGGTATAAATTTTCTACGACGAGCGGATTGGAACAGGTAACAGTAATTTTGTGTGTGAATTTATTCAATGAATATAGATCCGCTAGAATGAATGTCGAAAGGTTCTCGTCTATCACAAAGTCCGAGATTTGATAATGCTCGAATTCCTGTGAATTAATTCTAAATCAAAAATTGCACGATAGTTATCGATCTCTAATTCCCGGAAAAGGGCACTTTATAGTATAATTTGTTAATTTGTGCTTATAAAAACAATTTAAAATACACGAATCCAGCCCGAATTGTTAGAGTCGTAATACCGCGATCTCGAGATAAAGATATAGGTAATATAATATGTAATCAGTTGATCGGTTGAAATATTAATTTATGAAAACATTAGAAGACGTCAAAACATGTTTTTTTTTTTTTTTCCTTAGACTTTTGTAAATACCACGTTATATCATCAGTATAATTATTTGATCAAGTTAAACAATCTAAAGAAATAAAAATTGCCTTTGGATATGGAGACAGATTTTCTTTTTATTTTCTACGAAAATTCCTATTAGTTATATAATACATACATGAGATAATGTTGTTATAGTAAGTGCCAGACATTTCATCTATTGGTTATTTAGGAATTGAAAATAGAGAGAAAAATATATTTCACCGATCGACAAACAGTTATACTATATACATAGGTATAAGTATATACTAGGGTGTGCAAAAAAAAAAAATTCAACCGCGCATCAAAATTTCGGTAGAGCATCTCAAATAGAACATCTCAGCCAAATATGAGCTCTTAATATTGATATTTAGAACTGCCTATTAAAAGTTTAACAGTGCAGCTACTATATCACATGATTTTTATTACGCAAATAAGAAGGACGAATATTAATCGCATCACAAATGCCATAAGGTCGTAAGCGGCAAAAAAAAAAAAAAAAAATTCGTTGTTTTTGGTGGCAAAATCTTTTTCGTGCCATATAACATCGTTTGGGCATATCCCAAAAAAAAATTTTTGGCGCTTACGACTTTATGACATTAGTGACGCATTTTTTCGATAAATAAATCAACATAAATGATCAAGAGTCGAATAATTATTACTGTTGATAAGAAATTCACGTGACTTCACACAAATTATCATTAATTTTTCAAAACAAACTCGACCTTTCATCGAAGAGATCTTTCGAGAAATTTATCAGAAATTCAATTCAGTTATACTCGAATATATAATGAAATTTTCAACTCGACGCTATACAACGTTATCGTCATATACGTTAAATGAACTGTTTTTAAGATCGTCCAAGTCTTTACATATCACGTATCTTTGCTATACCAGGAATTACTCACATTTGTTATAGCTAGTCAACAAGGGAGACAAAGAACTTTATGATTTCTGCTTGTGATTTGATAATAACAATTATTTCTATCTAACTGAATATCTTTTGCAATCCATAGATGAACGGATGATGATTATGTTAATAAATAATTAAATAATATATTAATCTGTGATCGAAACTAGTAAGAATAAATATTATTGAAATTAATCTGAACGCATATTATGTTGTTTCAATGTGATAAATTGTTTTAAGTTTTAGTTTAGAAAACAGTTGAGACAAAAGAAAAAATGAGAAAATAAATACCTATATGAATGAAAGTTTTTTTTTTGTGCTTTTATTAATAATGCAACGTAGGCATTATAATATGATAACTGCGGACGATGAGACTTTATATTATACACTTGCATTTGACCTGGCATTCTGTTAAACGCGAGAGTCAAATGTCATTTGCAAGAGATTTTTTATTGAATTAAATGAATTGAATACTTGTCACAAAACAAATTGCAGTTATCAATTCATCACAGCTCTTTGTAAATCTGAACCTATATAGAGGTGTGCGTATATATACGATATACGTGTATAAGTTTCAAGTTTGCATATTATATACGAATGCCATATATACATATGGCGGGCACGAGGATGAAACGACGCAAATATTATACAAACATTATAGGTATTTTAAAAGTTTGCAAAATCGGAATAAATAGATCCGCGAAACACGGAGCGAAGTCGTGATCAAGAAAGAAAATTGATGATATTTATAGACAAGGGGGACCGCCGCCTTCGCATTTCGTATAGTTGTTCAACGCGATGATTGATTCGCCAAAGGAAACTGTGAAGAGTCGAATACAAGATCTAAGACAACGCGGCATAGCAACAAATTTTAAGAGCTAAAATCTATTGGGAACCTTAGAACCTCGATACGCCAACTAGTCGCAGAAAATAGAACTACTCAAAGAAGGCTAAAATTTCGAAGCCACGCCCATTCCAAGGATCCCAATAGAAAAGTGAAATTTTACAAAAAAAAAAAAAAAAAAAAAAAAAAAGACCCGAATATCAATCTCTAATTCGAAGGTATAATAATATATTTAAGTTAATAATTATATCTACGGGTAGGTAGCTGCAGGTCATACGAGAGCGAATTTGTATATATTTTAAAAAATATTATAGCGCAAATTATTACGAGGAGAAAAGGAACAAAGGAACAATACTATAGAAAACAGAAGCTAAATCGCGAGCCAATAGTTATCCGTAGACATTTTTTAATTCAATCTAACTAGTAGAGCCAAGAGAGCACGTGTTAGGGGTATAAATTTAGATCGCGATATATATATAGTATGTAGTACCAACAAAATATTTACATGTTTACACATTGGCCGCGAATTACAGAAGAAAATAATTCTCTTTCGAAACTATGCGAGGATTTATATATGCAGAAAAAAAAAAAAAATTGATAAATACTACTATATCGCCAATTTTTATTTTCACCGCTTTTTTCGGTGTTATAATAAATGCAATCAGTATAGCTATTCGAGTTTTTTTTTTTTTTTTTTTTGATAATTAAATAATCCATTATTACCGCATAATAATCAGTTTCGGTGCACGAGAACAAAGATAATAGTCTCTAAAATTACGATATCTTGATCTCCGCGCGTGATTGTTATCGTTACTGCCGCTATTATAATGTCGAAGAACAAAGTTCATGAATGAACAGTATACACAGCAGGTGTCGCATTCAATATATATATAGTATATATATAGTATGGTATATAGTATATATAACATTATATGCAAGAATGGCACGTGGAGCTGCATAACAGCAAATTGATTTGATTTACACATTCAGTACTCGTGGTGTTGCTGCGAAAGCATCACCGCGGGTTATTCATGTTAATAAACATCGCGAACCTCAGGTAATAAATTGCTAATTTAAGATCGTTGGTTTGATAGAAAGAAAACGATAGAATATCCAGTTTGATAATTCGCGTCACTAATGCCATATAAGGTCGTAAGTGCCAAAAATTATTTTTTTTGCGGATATGCCCAAACAATGTTATATGGCACGAAAAAGATTTTGCCACCAAAAACATGAAATTTTTTTTTTTTTTTTTTTTTTTTGGCGCTTACGACCTTATGGCATTATATTGACGCAAATTGATTTCTAGTAAACAATAAATCGAGAAAATTATCTTACATATATATATATATATATACGATTTAATACGCTGATTTATATTCATTTATAATATACTTGATCAACGAATCTATGCATTTTTCAAAACTGCGTATCAACGTATATATATATATACAGGGAAGAAACCTTGATACTGCACAGTCGATGCGCCTAACTGCGCATGCGCCAAATAATTCAATTTTATTGGTCGGTGAGATGGTCTCGCGATAATATTATGACGTATGCGGCAGGGGTGCTAACTTGCGAGAAATGAAGCAAGAGCTGTCAAACTTTCGCGCGTAGATTAGTCAGTTGAGGTTATGTTGTTGTTCATTTTTATTTAACGTCATTATCAAAATAAAAATGGCATTTGAGATTATAACCTCAAAAATTCGTATCAATTACATCGCCGCCAAAAACAAAGTTTGACAACTAAAACTCGGGATGGCTAACCTGCCTCAGCGGACGACGAAACTCGCGCATGCGCAGTCAGGCACTTTGACTGTGCAGTATCAAGATTTCTTCCCTGTATATATATATATATATATTTATTATGGAACATAGATAGGTGTATCAGCGGTCAATACCTACTTAGCGATCGATATTCAATGGATGAAGATATTTACTCTACTGATTAGGCTTTAAGTACTATACGTATACGCGGTGTGAATACTGATCATTCCTATAATCATATCAGCGGAATCGGAAAGTAGGTAGGCGAATAAAGATTTCCGCTCAACTCAACTTTTACAATATTATGCTACTTTTTCCTTACTCATAATATGACTGATCTCTATAAATTATGTTTTTTTTTTTTAATAATTTTATCCTGTTTTTAAAAACCTCATGTAGAAAACTTATACGACCCTGATACGAAATCATACAACTGTTCTTATTTTCTTTCCCCCAAGGTTATTCTCAATGATATATATATATATAGGTATAATAATAATATGAAAATAATTATTGGGAATAAATATCACTCCTCAGTCGATAAGTTAGTGTTGTGTATATTTTTGAAAAAATTCCGAATTGGGAATAACAAAATATTCATAATTTCGCAATATTTATATAGTGCGTGTTGTTACAATACATAGTTTCGAAACGCATGATATGACTTAACATCCGGATTCTGTCGAAAGAGAGAGAGAGAAAGAGAGAAAAGAAAGAAAAAAAAAAAAAAAAAAAGAGCGAAATTTCTCACCAAGAAAGTATTAATTCTTGACTTTCGCATTTTAAACAACGCAACAAGTTCGCGACTGCACGCGTCCCCAACGTGCCCACGTACTTGTTGCTTATAAATAAAACACTGGCTAATATTTTCAAACGCTACCAAGTCTCTTACGGCAAACAATATTAACAACCAGAGTAAGCTATTTCGTATATGAAATTAGAAGCTTCGCGTGTCTCTGTATATTTACCTAACGATATCATATACGATTTAGCGGTACATAATTCGCATCGTATACGGTCGCGCGTTTATCATTCAAATTATCGGTTGACCGTATCGTTTCATAATTAACTAATCGCTACAAAAAAAAAAAAAAAAAAAAAATGATCACTTCCTTCGACAATGAAATTTTGTCGTCAGTTGCATGTGGATACTCTTCGATAATATAGAAAATGTACTTTCCACAGTTATTCGAATATAGAAAGAATAATCAACACTTGCATCAGTTAATTTCTTATTCTTTGAAATATATATGAGTTAATAATAATTACCTTATCAACAGTTCCTCGATGCGTTGAATTTCCTTGCCAAAATTTTCTCGTAAAACCTTTTATATGTCCGGTAACACTTCTTTCAAATTCGAAACCGGGATGCCAGCACAAAGATCCATAGCCGAAAACCCAGAGTCCGTTTGCTGCATCCATTTTCAATACTTGTTGGTTTTTATTTATTTTTTTTTTTTTTCAAATACTTTTTCTTTCTTCTTTATAAATATATCCCATATACTAATCAGTCTTGGCGGCTTTATGATTATATATTAGGATATAATATATCCAGCGTAGGTAGATTAGCGATATAACAATAATATATGTATGCAGTATGTATTTAAACAAATTTAAAAAAAAAAATAAAAAATAAAAAAAATATATCACAGATCGGAAGTAGGTAGTTTAAATATATATGTATATGTATATGTCCATCATATTACTATAATATATCAACTTAGCCAGAATAATCCCTCGTGTATTAATAAAAAATAAACGGGAAGTAGTCTAAGACCAAAATCGTCATCAGCCATCTATAAGCGGTATAAAACTGGCGAACCACTACTGACCACTTTTACTGATTCCTTTTGTATTATCCCAATTTCTTATAATGCCAAACGAATAATGAGGTACTAACACTCGGCTAACGCGTCGGTTAGCTCTAACTCTGTAATCTGCGCTCTCGTCTGCGTACTCTGGTCTATTAACCAACGCAGACATTTAGCTGCTATATATACACAATATATATCTATATATATATTTGAAACGGTAGCGATACAACGTCGGATGACTGAACGATTAGGAAGATAGTTATTGCGGTGAACGAGTATAAATCGTTCGGTGGGGTGGTGGGCGCTTTGCACATTGCGTAAAGCTATTGATAAAGTTTTTTTTTTTTTTTTTTTTTTTTTACAACACTGTATACTAGTAGTCACTTACGCGGTCATCACTCATTACATTACCAGTCGGTATAGTCATTGCCAGGGTCAGTCACGGTACGGATATACGAATATAGCGCAGATAGACACGAGGATCGGATGTATACTATATTATATATAGGTATATATATATATATATATATATATACGAATGAAGACACAGGCATCAATGTAGAAAAAAACAAAAAAAAAAACACTTGTTTTATAAACTGACCCGACACAACGGGACGTTAGAATGTTTCTGACAAGCTGGAGCAGCAGTCAACAGAAGCGTGGTCGAGGGTCCCGTATAGGTACAATGCGCGCGCGCGCGCGCTTCTCTGCTTTCATGCGCTTTGGAGAGAAACGTTTGGATGATGAAATAACCGCGTTTGGTTAACGCAGGGTTGATTCGTACTATATAGCCTATAATTACAAGCCGGTCGAAATACCATGCGGTTTACTTATTATACTTTACTCGAAAGTGTATACTACTGTTATTCAAATTATGAGTCAAACACTACGAGTCTACACAGAAAGAAAGGGTAACTTGATTCAAGAAAATTTTGCGGTCCAAAAATGGAGACCGAAATTTTCTCGGATCAAATCAAAAATTTTCTCGAACCAAGAAAATTGTCCCAATTTTCTTGGTTCGAGAAAATTTTTGATTTGATCCGAGAAAATTTCGGTCTCCATTTTTGGACCGCAAAATTTTCTTGAATCAAGTTACCCTTTCTTTCTGTGTATGTATTCGTATACAGGTATTATTATTGCGGAAATAATGATGTTTGTAGTACACTTCTTAAATGCTAGTTCTGATACTGCTCACAAGAATTAAGATATAAGGATTGAAATTTTGGCTGAAATCAGAGGCGGGCATAATAAATAATCATATTTTTCATTAGATTTCTTGAAAAAATCAAGCTTATATTTAATCTTCTCGACTTTCGGTATAGTATAGGCCTGTATTTCGTAATCATAATTAAATTAAGTACATACGTAGTACGTGTTAATCTGTTTGAAAATGCGAATAATATCTAGTATGTACATAAGAATGACGCGAGATTACAGGGAAAGCACTTTCGAAATCGGAGAACAATAAAATTGCACATTGAATAGATAAGCCGCGTTCGTTTGTTTTCCGCATATCGGTTTATGAGGAAAGAAAGAAAATCTCAAAGGAATTTGCAACTGGGAATTATACAGATTTTTATACTACCTATAGAATTTTTCTAGGAGAACAGTTATCTCCGTCATCATGAAAATAATGATTCATCTAGGATGTAATTTACGTAGCGTGATTGAATTTTTAATCGAAAAATTATATTTGCAGTAGAAAAATGTTTTTTTGTTTTTTTTTTTTTTTTTAATATACTATAATTTCTTAGGGTTTAAGTTTGAAGATATTATGAAAAGACGAAAATATTATACGAGTTTTATAATTGCGGCGATCGATTAAGCGATTCTATACCTAAAGCGGACGCGTTTTCATATCATAAGAACTTTAATAATAGCTTTTTCTCGAGGTCATGACCGATAACAACCATTATACTACAGCAAAAGAAGTTATATATATTTTAATTATTTTATTTAACATATTTTATGGGATTCTAAATTCTCTTTCAGTGGCCGTAGCTCGATGAGTTGAATTCACAGCAGAACACGAGTAACTAATTTTAACGCGGTTTTCCACTGACGCATATATATATATATATATATATACTACCTATACGTCTTGAGACACTTTTTCCAAGTCAATGTAAACAAAGGAGAAAAATGCAATTTCCCCAGAATTCAAGTAGCTTCATGTAATTTAACATCGTTCATACATTATAATTATCATTATGATGGTAATTTTTGCTTTGAAACGGACTAATACTGGGCGAATCGGTATAGTAACATTTTTACGAAAATAAAGAAAAAAAATATTGTGCTCAAATTGTCAGAGTCTGAACCGCGCCTTAAGATGAGAATTTCAAATTGCTAAATCACCGCGAAGTCGCAGCGGCACTTTTACGCTCGATAAAAGTGTTATATCAGCTCATAGACTCAGATGAGACCGCAAATTCGCACTAGCTTTACGTTAGAGCGAGAGAGACGGAGAAAAAGCAACAGAGAAAACGTATAATCTCAAGTCTGAGCCAAAACAGCGATGTGACTCGCAGACTTTTTTTTTTTTTCGATATCATTATCGTTTCTTAATCGCATGACTTGTCTTTCACGACTCAACAGACGGGATCGACATATATATGCTTAACGGCATAGAGTATATTATATGTTTTGTCAGACTGTAAATATTATGGTTTATATCGCGAGATCACATCTCCCGCGGAATTTCGGTATTAGTTTTATAAAGATGTGCTAATTCATGTGCCGATATAAAGGTATAACATGGGTATATGTTATAAACGCGTATAATTTTAAACGAAGAACGCCATAATTTTTCGAATGGTTAAAAAAAAAAAACGCTAAATAGCATCTACGCGAATTAAATTATCTGATCACGAGATATACCTACGGGTTGGAAATTTTTCAGCTTTTACACGATTTTATGGAATGCCAAATAATAAGCTATGCCGAATTCCAAGACTCGAAGATCCGATGCAAATAGCAGGAGAATTTTATGCGTTGCCAAACTATATACAGTGGACGGTTGTAGCGACTGAATTCTAATTATATCGACATTTTATTAGGTAGTGTAATCATATATGTATTTGTCAATGTCAAATCTACGGGTATATAAGGTATGCATATATAGATACACATTAGACCGATTCAAAAAAATCGACTATTCTTTTTTTTTTTCAATTTTCGCATTGAAATACTTTCGGGGGGCGTGAAAAAAGATGCCTGTTAAAAGCGGAGCTCTTAATATTAAGATTTAGAGGTCGCTCATCGCGGATTTCTATTTTCCATTTGAATAGCATAGGAATTTTTTTTTTTTTTTTTTATATAATTTGGTAGCTCACAAACCAATGAACAAATCCAAATGACTCATACATATTTTCATAGGAAATTGAACACTCTACAAAAAGTTTCTCTTATCATTTTTTGATAAATTTACTCCTTCCAAAGTTATTCAAGCTCAAAGTTCAATTTATAGTTGAGTTAACTATTTTTTTTTTTTTTTGTGATTTTTTTTTCCACAATGATAGATACATTTTTTAGAGTATTCAATCCCCTATCAAAATATGTAAGAGTCATTTGGATTTGTTCATTGGTTTGTGAGCTACAAAATTCTGAAGAAAAAAAAAATAAAATTCCTATGCTATTTAAATGGAAAATAGAAATCCGCGATGAGCGACCTCTAAATCTTAATATTAAGAGCTCCGCTTTTAACAGGCATCTTTTTTCACCCCCCGCCCCCCGAAAGTATTTCAATGCGAAAATTGCAAAAAAAAAGAATAGTCGATTTTTTTGAACCGGTCTAGTACACATACATGCAAAATACATAATTTATTGCGATAAGTATAATTATACAAATCCATATATAGTCTGCGTGGTATATTGTTTGACACAACCAGAGCAGATTAGTCCATCCTTCTCGTAGTCTGATTAGAAATAAAACGCCAAAAAGAAACTCAATTTGTCTCTTATGCTTTGCATTTTTCTGTCGTTATAAGATTTTTAACATTTTTGTCATTTCTGATTTCATCGATTCACGAGGTATTATTTATTATCTGCGCTAATATTCGAGACTGTTCAAAAATCAACGGTTCTGCGACTATTATAACATCGATGAATCGAGCGAACTGCCCAACAATTTAGCCCACATATATATTTACTGCTTTATAAACAATCAATGAATTCTCAGATTAATAACATAATTATTATATTATATTATTATGTACTCGTTAACTAGTTCGAAAATATTTCATAAATAACAATTACTGAGTAAAATAATTGAACGAGCAGTTTAACGTTATCCCGAAAGATGAACTGTGTTATTTATATAGGCAAATGGGAGGTAGTGATAACATATATATATATATATATATATATATATATATATATATATATATATATATTCAAGTCTGATATGGATCTAATATTTAAAATACAATCAAGTAGAGTCAGTCTAAAAGATAAGTCTCATTTTATATGCCGCATTAACTTATCGTTAAGTTAGTCTACAAGATTATGACTCGAATTATGAATGCTGCGGTATTCGAGATCCAGCAAAATGATATAATCTGATAAAAAAAAAAAAATCTGTGGACTAATTTCAGATTGGAATCACTGGTGAAATAAAATTGATAAAAATCTAATTATACAAGAAATTCTAGCGAGGTAAATTAAATTTCTTGTAACTGTAATTCACGCGAAATCGTCAACCTCCGGAATTATTAGACAAAGTTATTTCTTATATAAAAAATGAAAGGTACAAATAGTTGAAAATAAAAAATTACCGCGCATGTATCATTTTTCTAGATCTCATTTTCTATAACTATTGTCATTTTAGTTCTCGACAACCCAGATGGTTTTCATTTGCTTGAGTAAAACGTCGCTTCGGTTTTAAACTTCAAATCAAACTATACTAAAATATTTCTTACGAGCAAAGAAAACTGCTTAACGCTCAATGACGTTATATATCTGTAAGCCATGTAGGTAGTAGTTACCTACGCCGTATGTTTTATGCATCCTACAAACAATCTATAAGTTGATATTTGCAGAACTTGTGTAGAAAAAAGCTGTGTAGAATCGAAAAATCATACCACGAAAAGAAGAGCCAATTTTCCATTCAATTTAGTTTTTCTCGAACTTTTTTATTCAGCTGATCTTCTTCCATTAAATTAAAAACGATTCCCCGTAGGAAAATTCGTTTTTCAAAATACTCTATTTCGTGCAGGCATAATCATTTACCAATTCGTTAGCAAAAGTATAGTAGGATTTACGGTATCACCTCAATTATTTTTACACCATGATAAGAGAAGAGCAGCTGCGTCCAATACCTAGCTAGTATGATAAAAAAAAAAAGGTTACGGTACTTGGTAGTAAAAATAAAAAAGACGTATTGTATATGGTAGTAAAAAATAATTGTATTATCGTTGTGGTGTAATATGAGAATCGACGATCAAGACGCTTATCGAAATATGTATGTGTTAGACGTCACGACGCCCGACAAATGCTGCACCAGTAGGGTAGATATAATGTCGTCGACATAGGTATAAGTAGTTATATGACGTTGAAAATTTGTAAGTTTTCTTTATTGAATGTCAACGGAAGACGGAAAACGGAAAAATGTTAAAAACAGACAAGGCTTATATCAACTGTATAATGAAAGCTTTAACAGGATTAGTCGAACACCCGGAATAATTTTCGATGGTAAAAATTATGTTTCCAGATTAAACCTATAGTTTGAAATGATTATTATCAATTCCTGCCGCGAAACCTTGTTTGTTGTGTGTTCGTATTTGGGGCTAAATCTGGGCTCATCGTTCGCCCAGCGAATAGAATACTGTTGGTCACAGAATCTCGAATAATGAAGACGAAGGGATGATCAACTGAGAAACGCTGAACTGTAGAACCCATCAGCGGTATAACCGCAGCCGCTGAAAAATAAAAGTAAAAAAACAAATAAAAACAAACAATTAATTATCAACAATTTCGAAGAATAATATTAAAATTTGAAATTTATGAATAATATGAAATTTAAACGAGGGAAAAGAGAGTTTTTCCTTTATCAGAAGAATTTATGCAATCAATTGAAGATAACTTACAATAATTTTTATAGCCATTGCGTTCTAATTATATTATGTTAAATCGTGCAAAAGCTGTCTACAAAAAATTGGGTCAACATATTTGTGATGAAATTTCGCCAGACGCCCCCACGCAGGTTTTAACCGATCTTCAAAGATCTATGGTAAGATTAGACGATGCGAAATTGCCTCCTACGTTGTTAATAAATTATTGCCACGATGTTATCACACCACGCGGTCTAGTGATAATTACAATCGCAGACTTTTAATATTTTAAGACAAGGGTTAATTAAGAATGCTTTGTCTCGTGACGTTTAAAATATTTTGCATTTATCTATGACTGAATACTGTCTGAAAAATTCCACTCGTATAATATGTACGAGCATAGAAATTTTTTTTTTTTTTTCTTCAGAATTTCGTAACTCACAAACCAATGAACAAATCCAAATGACTCTTACATATTTTGATAGGGAATTGAACACTCTAAAAAATGTATCTATCATTGTGGAAAAAAAATCACAAAAAAAAAAATAGTTGACTCAACTATAAATTGAAATTTGAGCTTGAATAACTTTGGAAGGAATCAATTTATCAAAAAATGATAAGAGAAGCTTTTTTTAGAATGTTCAATTTCCTATGAAAATATGTAAGAGTCATTTGGATTTGTTCATTGGTTTGTGAGCTACAAAATTGTATAAAAAAAAAAAAATTTCCTAAGCTATTTAAATGGAAAATAGAAATCCGCGATGAGCGACCTCTAAGTCTTAATATTAAGAGCTCCGCTTTTAACAGGCATCCCCCCCCCCCCCCCCCCCCCCCGAAAGTATTTCAATGCGAAAATTGAAAAAAAAAAGAATAGGCGATTTTTTTGAACCGGTCTAGTACGACATTTAGTTTATTAATTCTAATCTTTATTCAAATTCCAATTTCCTACACTGAACAGAATGACTATTTCAAATCTCAACCGCGGGCTTGTTAAAATAATATTATTTTATCATAAAATTTATATCACTGATTATCACCCTCCGCTGTAGCTAAAAAATTTTACATATTCTATTCGTGATCCAATTGTATGACTGTTGAGATGGAGACATGCGAGGATAATAGTGGCACAATCAAGTCGACTGCCAATTAACACACATGCGTATTATATTGTAGATAATTATTCACGGATGTGCGTATACCAAGTCTGCATTATCAATATTCAAGATAAATCATTTCGAGTATATGTGGCAATTTATCAATCCCTGATATAAAGTGCCACATACTCGAAAAGTAAATTCCGTTTGTAATGAACGTTGAAAAAAAATAAAAAAATAAATAAGGCTGGCGAACTTTAGTTTTGTATATTCGTCCGATGTTCCGATTAAATGTTTGATGATAATTATTTTCGATATACATCATAGGATATCTTTATGTTCCCATCGAGGCTAATTTCCGAGTTTGAAGATAAAGGTACCGTTTTTATTTTAATTCAAAAATCGGGGACCGCGCGAACGCAAGTCCCAACACCCAAAAATTGTACGCACGAGTGCCCGCATTAAGAGCAATCGCAAGGGTCAGCCCAACCTATGTGCAATGGAAGAGCCTCGCCCTGAAGGAACAGCCTTTATGATCACGGTAGACCTTTGCGCCAGGTAAGTTTGACGTAGATTGTTATAAAACGTGAGTTGTATTTTTTGTCGACAAATTTTTCTTCCGAGTTTTACGATAATTAAACACAATCTATCGGTGCATTTCTGAAACTCTTTTCAATCACGTATTTCAGAATTTTATTATTTTGTTGTTTTTTTTTTTACAAAGCGAAGAAGAACGCAAAGTGCCATGACGATTTTTCAACGTTTGTCGTTTTATTATTTTCTCCGATTAAAACGAAGCTGGATAAAAAGTTGATTGAGATATAAAGGCATTAGAATGTTTTAGATTTATAATATAGTAATTGATAAATGATTGTTTTATTATTACGTTGTATTTAGTACCTAATTGTAATTTATTCGGCGGTTAGTAATTTCGTGACGTAATTGTTTACGTATACTATAACACTATGTTGTTATGACTGATTAGGATATCTTCTCTTCGTTATCAATTAATGAGTTTTTTTTTTTTTTTTTTTTTTTTTTTTTTGTACTTTCATATGATATTAAAGTTCTGTTAATTCACGAAAACAAACGCAGTTACTTACGCTTTTGTGTCAATTAAAAATAACCCCGCTGCACAAAGTCGATAGAAACTGATAGAATGCGGATAGGATCTTATAGATCCGGATTCAAAGAATGGATAGAATTCCTAAATTCAGCTGAATTTATTTTCATATATGTTTATATCATTTCTATCGGACTTTATCACTAATGAAGCAAATTATATAGCCACTAATAATAGTTACGATCTAAAATCTTCCTTTCTTAATAAAATAATATTTATATATATATATATATATGCATTTGAATAGAAATTACCTGTAACTGCTGCTGCGATCGTTCCTTCTTCATTCACTTGGATCTTAGCATTGTGCAGAACACTTCCGATTTGGACAGGACCACTTATCATATTCGTAAGGTTAGCGTTGACGGGATCGAACAAATTTCTAACTCCAAGCTGCAAGAGAAATTTAAAAAAAAATATAAAAATTCCTCCCCTTCGTTCCCTTCTTTTCCAACAATTTTAAACTATTTATCGAGCGTTACAATCGAAAGACAACAATTGACGCTGCTGTGGATAATATGATTAGCTTTAATCAAGTAAAAAGACGCGTTAAAAACATAAATTTTGTTCACCCTCTTATCTATATTTAATATCTCCGAAAGATTCAAGAACATATATAGAGATCGAGGGCTACATAAATTCCAATGAAAAAATAATAGTTTCAGGCCAACTATTAAAAAAAAAAAAAAATATACATAAATTATAATATTCACTGACATTGAAAATTATACCTTTGAATATTATCTCAATTCCGCGGGTTATTATAGCTTGAGAAAATGACAGAAAAAAAACCTTGAATATCAAAGATTCGAACAACCTTTTTATCTAATATCTAATAACGCTAGGTCTTTGGCACAGGATGTGTAGTCATCAACTCTGATTACAATCTTAGAGGAATTCACATATTTAACGAAGATATTTCGT
Source organism: Tenthredo mesomela (assembly GCA_943736025.1). Classification (NCBI taxonomy): domain Eukaryota; kingdom Metazoa; phylum Arthropoda; class Insecta; order Hymenoptera; family Tenthredinidae; genus Tenthredo; species Tenthredo mesomela. The sequence goes on along the minus strand of OX031016.1, from coordinate 17,604,316 downwards.
GTTTCCAATACGCCTTTTGGCATACTAAAACCAAAAGGGCATACCTATAGTTTTCTCAAAGTTTGCCTAGTAGTTTGAAAACATGAAAATAGCGTAAAAAGTGAAAGAAAAAGCATCTTTTTAAAAACCAAACAGGCATATGTATATAGTTACAGGCCTTTTGAATTTTAGTTACTTTTTTCATCCACATATCCATTTCAAGTTATTCTAATGCGATTGGCCGGATTCCTTTTTGTTTTTATGTCTGTTTGGTTTTTGTTTGGTTTCTTTATGGGGACTATTCGTGGAAGCGCTCCACAGGGAAGTGGAAACTTCTGCATACAGGCAACTCGAACACCAAGCGATTGCGTTTTATTTTTCACGTAGCATGCTTAAGTTGCCTGCACGCAGGCGTTTTCACTTCCGCATGGAGCGTTTCCACAAATACTCCCGGTTATATAGACCTATGCCTTTTTGGCATTGGAGACGCGATTTATCTACAATCACCTGCTCGAGGGATGGTTTCAGGTCTGACTTCGTTTCGATGGTGAATCTTGGCATACTCAAACGAATTTCCGTTTCCTCCAGGAGTCCAGCGATGGTGGTTAATGAAACATGAGCCAAGTCCCGAGCAAGTCGATTTATTCCGTCCTCTATCCGTTCAGGAACGATAATCATCATCGTGAGTAGCCCATCCTGAAGAAAAATAATTGTTAATAAAAACCGGAAACCTATAAAGGACCTCAGCTGCCAAATTTAGTCGTTCATTACTTACCGCGTAAGGAAGCTCTATCACATTAGCAGCCAATGGTGGAATATGGGCAAATTTAAAATAGTCAACACTGTGCATAAAGTAGGCGTTCTGGCAGACAGATTTTGCCACATAGAAACATTTGTTGACCGTTAAATTCCGGTCGAAAGATTTCTTCCAGTTACCCTTCAGGTACAAAGCATTGGTCAGCAGCAGCTTAGTGTCAGTCCCTAGGCTACCTGTAATTGAATTCTTGTTAGGATAACGACAAAAATAAAAAAAATTGATCATCAAACTTTTCAAGTTAAAGGAAATCCCAATAAAACCTGAATTTATTATGAGGCTGTATATATCCGTTCGGATACTCGTTAGGTGGATTTATATTGTTATTATACAACAATATGTTGAGTGATAAAATGTTTAGGTTTACGAAAAAAAAACTTAAATAGCTTCTTATCCTTGGGTTTGGAATTACCCAGATTTTAATGTGTATGCACATACGTGTGCGTTTATTTGCCAAATATTGTTTTAGCATCCGACTAAATATATTCATAACGAATATTTTTCTAAAAGTTTTGCCGAGTGGATCGGACAGACATGTGCATGCACACTAATTGCAAGCTTTTTCCACCATACCTAACTGAGCAGTTAAAAGCTTATCGGATCTGCACCCACCTACATTTTGCTACAAAAATATAATTATAGGGAATTTATTTCAGACGATGAAAAAATAGCTGTTAATACATTGAACCCCCCCATCCGCGATTAATTTTGGTAGATAAAGTCAACTCTGTTTTAACGTTTCCACTTCATCACGAAAATTTGAATTTTCTACGCTGTACCCTCACCACACGATTATACTCAAGTAATCTGAATCACATGAGCAACAGAATTTCTCACCTGGAGCAATGATCGATTGAATGTGTCCGCGGGTATGCTGGTAGACCCAGCCGTTGATTTCACCTGCTGACCGAGTAGTATCTCCAAAGTTAACGGACTGTATATCACTGTCGTAGTATTGACGCAGAGAATCTGCGTACTTCGGATTAACTTGAACATTAGATCCGGTCCAAAGACGTGTTGCAAGATCCAATTGAACACCAGCTCTCTGAGTCTTTAACGAAAGTTAACGATTAGTTATTCTATCTATAGTTCCTTCGTGATTCGTTGATATATTAGGCAATTATTGGAAACTGATGATTATTCGCAAACGCACCGTTCAATTATTTGATCAATTATGATACCAAACAGCTCACAACTTACGAAACTGCGGACGCAAAGAGTAAATTTAGCTTCAACAGCGATTTACCAAATACTATATTGAATCTCATCATAGTTGCAAATATTAGTCTTGTCTTGACTTTTGACGAGGTGAAGGCTTTCGAGTTTCTTACCTTTAACAGTACCACTGAGCGTCTTGCCGCTGCCCTTATACCTTCTACATCTGACGGAAACCTCAACAACTCAAGAAGTTGGTCGGTAGTGCTTCCACCGGTTCCTTCAATCAGAGTAGTTAGTGCTGCCTTAACGCTGGCCGGAGAGATGACAAGGTTATCTTCACCTTCTGATATCGCTGTCTATTTAGAGATCAGAGGATAATTATGTCAGAAAAAAAACTATATCCGTCTTTCTTATAGCCATACATAATAATGATTCGTGGTCGTATTAAATCTGTTTGATTTTTACCTTCAGAAGCTCAATGTCGAAGAAGTTGAATCTGTCATCAATTTGTGCAGTTTCAATGGGCGCAACTGAAAGAAAATAAAATAAGTTAGAATAGTGTAAAAAATATGTTGCTTTATACTAGTTGGAATAACAACATTCATGTTAGTATATTAAATCGCAGGACAAAAAATTCGCGGTTTTTTATCACGAATTTAAATCATTCGGTCTTGGACGTTGTGCCGTTGAATACAATGAGATTGCTGTATCAGTTTACAGAAAAGGATAAAACCTTCTGCTTTAAGATTTCAAATGGAAGAAACAAGTTTAACGGGATGCGGTTATGCCGGTTGTGTTTCTTCGCTTGGGAAAATCCCCATGTATGAAGCAACTACAGCCTCGAGTCAAGGCTGACTATACAACGAGCATCGCGACGCTCGATGTGCTTGAATTCCTTGCCTCAAATATTTATTCAATCATTATACTTCATCGTTTCTTTTTTTTTTTTTTTTTTTTTTTTCTATAGATTTCATGAATTCTGTCAGCAGAATTTCGCACTCTGACTAATCGCAGTTTTCTGTACGTCAAAAATACTCAAAGATAATATATGGGCTATTCAGTACTCGTTCGATATAATCACAAATTTCTTTTGAACTGGAAGTTAATAAAATCATATCAGTCGGATTGGGTTTTCGACGAGACTATACTAATATCGATATGTTTAATGACCTTAAGCATCAGTTTCTCTCACCGCGGTCTGTATAGTTCAATATCATAAACACAAGTGATCGTTAACAGTAGTAGCTAATGTCAAACCCGGTTCGTCGATTTTGGTTTTGAAATTTCAACATAGACTATATCACACGTATGCTGACCACGTTTGTAGTTTTAAAAACCTTCTGAATGTTATTATTTCCCGTATACATAACATATGCGAAAGTATTACAAGGCTGTTGTTCAATTAACAGGCTAACAAACAAAACAACGAGTCTTGTCTGCCTCAAACCTGCAGAGGATGAAGTCATGAAAACAGGTGGATTACACAATACGTTAAGATAACGGCAATACGGGGAAAATTTCTTTTGCAGAAAATTACATTTCTGCAGTACAAATGAATAATAACAAATGTGACGCTATTCAAGTTTCTCGCACAGCTATGACACCCATTATGCTCTGCCCACGTTGAATGATCGGAGTTTCATTTCAAGAAATCCAGACTTTTAGAATTGACGAATTAGTAGAAATGAAATTTAGTCATCCGGAAATGTTCGAGGGTCTTCCAGCTGCGGACTTACTATAATCATGTTGTTGTGTAAAAAAACGGACAATTCTAATGCTAGCGAAACAAAATTTCTACGGATATAAACACCGGACTTACGTTATAATCGCGATAACTACAAAAGGTACAGAATTTAGGCCATGGTCATGCTCTCTTCATGTGCGATAGTAACATAATGTATACCTGAAACCGCGCAGAGGAATAAGCCCATCAACGATGGGTAAATCATCGTGTCTTCTTTCCGTTCTGCAAGAGTCACACGCACTATTTTCTGTCTCGATTTTTCTTCTTAATTCAGTCTTTAGTTTTATATATATATGCCAATGAATCAAGTGCAAACCTCCAGGATGTCTATTCCCGTAAACACGCTACGAGCGATTGACGCAAAAGGATCATCAGCGTGACGGTATTCCCGACTGTCCTCGGAATCAAACATGGACCGTGCGCGATAATTACGCTCGAGCTATTCGGAGAATATCCAACAATTCCCCCACTGATCGGTATCAGGCTATATGGACAGTTCCCCTTCCAACTGCTATACTGACTTCTGAATATCCTCGATCCTCTCTCGTCATACGGATCTCGTCATTAAATTATTTCGAAAAAGGAAGAACTATATCGAAAACTGTCTGAGCGAAATTCATTTAATTTCCGTATACAATAAAACGAGAAAAATTGAATCGAAATGCGCTACTATATATATAAATTTTACATATGGGGTATTCCACGTGAACCGGGCCGGTTTTTGGCAAAAAAAAAGTAAAAAACGGGAGGCTGGAAATTTTATCACTTCTTTGTGACACTTTGAAGTAATTTCGGTGAAAATTTCAAGGCAATCCGTGTGACCCTTCAAGTAGAAAAAAAATAAAAACACATATTTTCCAAGTTTTACATGCTTAGCCGGTTTTTTGAAAAAAAAAAAAAAGAAGAACAATGGGAGGCTGAAATTTTGATCACTTCTTAGTGCCACCTCGAAGTAATTTCGGTGAAAATTTCAGGGCAATTGGTGTGACCCTTCTCTAGAAGAACAAAGAAATCGCATAGTTTCAAAGTTTTACATGTTCAAGAATTCCAAAAATAATTGAAGTGCTACATATTTCGAAGGAGCTTATTTATGCGCGTAGAATGCACTATGGGAAGTTATGATTTTGTTCATGCATGGCTGAGATAAGTGGAGTTGAAAATGTGGTAATTAAATTTTTGGCATAATTATGACAGCGATATAAATTGAACCAATTATTTTCAAGCTCTGTAACTATTGGGGGCATCTTATGTAGTAACAAGGAATCTGAATCTGCATTGGCGTCAAATTAGATGACCTCAGGCCAAAAACTGGTCCGGTTCACGTGGAATACCACATATGATAGATTGATTGAGTAGTCGAATGAACCACAAAGAAAAAATTATTCACCCCGACGATTAACCGATTTTTCTAATCGACGCCAATCATTATGAAACTATTCGGATGATGCTGCAAATAATACAGATGCAAATATATGACGAGGTCCAAGAATTATAAGCAAAGATCATCCTTTATTTATCTCGCGGGGTTTTTACGTGTCAGGTGAATTATATTGACGCAGAGAGAATAAGACGTACTCCCATAGGTCAGGCAAACCAGAAATTGGTAATGCCTGTTGGCATTTCGTTGAGACGTCGATAAAGCCAGTTTGATATTCTTTTTTACATCGAATATCAGTGAACGCCTGTGGCGAAATTAACAAGCAGGTGAAAAGATCAACTATTTATGACTTACGTTACTATTGCAATGATTATTTTTATTTTTACTTTAGTTTTCAGAACTGGTATATATCGTGTGTATAATCTCATCATGAATTCACCATATCTTATATATTCCTACCAACAGGATAGTGACAACCGGTTTTACTGTGCCAGATTAAATTTCACGTTATCAGAATCTGCTTCTTCTCTACTGCAAATTTCACGATTTTTTGTGTACAGTTTCATTCAAATACCTGTTCTGACAAACCAATTATAAAGCTCTGAATAAATCAGCAGCTCCAATGCAATTAATATTTACCATATACTTTGATCGCGAATATACCGCCATTTAAGAAACCCAATATTGATTTATCTATCGAAATCAATTCACCCATGTCAAACTAACTGACGAAGATGGCAAATTCAACACTTGGCTCTGATTTGGAATATTTAAAAATAAATGTGAACATTTTTTTTTTGTTTTTTTTTTTTGTTTTTGACCGGAGTAATTGAGATCATTGGATGTTTGGGATTCGCAGATCCAATTCAATATATATACCTATATAGAGGAGGGGAGGGCGAAATGGGTACCCTAAGAAATTAACGCTTCAAATAGAAATTTGAATCAATGGATCTCTGAATTTTTACCGAAAAACGATGGTAAATGTTGAACGCCCTCACCTGAAAAGTTCGGAGATTGCGGGCAAAATGGGCACCCTACAAAATTTTCGAAGATTTTCGGTATTGAAAAATGTTCTAAATTTACTTTCGTATTTACTTTAGAATACTTTTTATTATTTTTTATTTTATTTTTTTATTTTTTGTTCATTCTGCCCGCCTCTCCCCAAGTTGTCAAGACATAGTTTATTTGATGTTTGAAGTTTGCTAGCGCAATGTATAAATAATGAAATTTCAAACGTTTTTCAATTTTGAAAAAGTACGAAAAATTTCTAAGGGGCCCATTTTTCCCTCTTCTCTCCTACCTGCTGTGAAATTTTGCGAAGTTGAAAAGGACTAAAAAGCGAACAACCATATTTCATCCGTTGCAAAAATTGTTATTAATAAGCACAAAAAGCAATACTTAAGACGTATAGAGAAAAGTGAAAGAAAAAAAAGAGGCGGAATGAATATATGCAGAGATCATTGACGTGATATTTGTACCCATAGTAAAGTGATCGAAATGTGAATCAGGTCGAGTTATCGTAATTTCGGAACCAAAAATTTACGGCTTACTTGTTCAATCTTCAATTTTTATTCAGTAAAAATTACAAAGCCAAACTTGTCTAGAACTGTTTTTACAATTTTACGAAAAGTAGTACCTGTATTAAATTTAATCGATATAGTATAGGAATTTTTATAACTACGTTTGACATTTGAGTAAACTATTCATCATTTTCAATACCTGTCGTATTTGCCAAATGACTATATTCTCTGAAAATATCGATCCATCATCCAATACAATAAATATAAATAGTAAAAAAAAAAAAACTATGTGGATGTGTATGTATTATAATATTACCGAAACTGGTGAAAATCATCTAACTCATTGAACCGAAGACATCGTCCGTTGCAACATGAAATAATGATCCGAAAAAACATAGTACTATTCTGAAGACCGTTTAAAAAACTGAAGAAATTTCAAAGATTAAAGTTTGAATTGATCACTCGCCACCATCTAAAGGTACAGATTCTTCGATTCGATCAAATTCACTTGATTCAGGCATCTACGATAGGGGTTAGTAATGATTTATTAAAAAAGATTAACGCCCGTCTATTGAACTTCTGGTAGTCACTACGCATTATCCTTTATTTAGTTTTACCAGGAGCAGGAGCAGGGGCAGGAACATCGTTATTTGCAGCTTCTGGATTAAACCGAATCGGTGCAATTAGAACTTCTTCCTCGAGTTTTCCGCTCAGTTCATTAGGATTCGTGACCTTTCCAACGAACATCACAGTACGCGTTGATACATCCTCGATGAAGAAGAGGAAGGGATGTGTAACGTGGAAAGCCGTGTCGGCGATCTTGTTACCGATTTGAACCTCTGCGTAATGATAGAAAATGTTTAGATTATTTCTTAGGTCGATTATTTTTTTCTCCTTGAAAAGCGAATTTACAAAACGAGTTTACTAGATATGCGTCATCAGAGCCGTGTAATGAATATAATTTACGATACAACAGATTCATGGCAATTTGAAAAGTATTTCTCAGAAGGCAAAAGCGTTAATAATTCTACGAAATTATTATAAATCGGGTAAGTCCCTTACCAGTAACAGCATATGCCGTTGTACCAAATTCGTTTACTTCAAGACCCGCCTTCTGTACGAAATCTGACACCACTAGACGCTGACCCGCTTGCTTGGCTATGTGGATGCCAATCAAACTTGCTGTGTTATCGAAGATTTCGCGAATTCCTAACTGCAAGTATGAACACAAGAAATTAAAAAAAAAAAAAAAAAAAAAAAACAATATAGATTTTATTTTATAATTTTCGATGTATTGATAGTAAATTTATCTCTTACCTCGCGAAGGACACTTTCCAAGTGAGCAGTGAAATCGAATCTGAATTTAGGAATTGCTAAGTCCACTGGGACCTCTTCCATTCGTTCTATACAACTCCTCAAGATGTACAAGTTGATGTTCTCTATCAGATGGCTAAGTCCAGATCTTGCTCCGGGAAGAACTATGAACATGGAGTATTTATCCCCCTGGAAGAATTTCGATTGATTAGCCTTAGGAATTATATAATGGTATAAGTATACATATAAAAGATCTCGCGATTTTTTGTCGCGAAAAACCTACGAGATAAGGTAGTCTGATTATTCGAGCACCAAGCTGTGGAGCATCAACGTAAAAGTAATTTCCGACTTTATGCATGTAACGGACTTGCACCGTCCTTTCGAGGTCTGTGTGGAAATTTCCGAGCCTGGTGGAGCTCTGATCGAAAGGCTGTTTCCAGGTACCCCTAAAGTACAACGCATTCAGTACCAAGAAGACCGAATCCTTCAGTTTGTCCGCTGTTAATTAAATTCGCAAAATTCACACGGATAAGTTCGCACATGCATTTATTGAACAATAATTGGTTCATGATATTTATTTGTATATCTTTTCAACTCACGATCGGTAAGTAGTTTTCGAACGTGACCGTGAGTCACGTTGCTGACCCAATCGTTGATGTCTCTTAGAGCGACGATGGGGTCGGATAAATTTGCAACTATGACATCCGTGGAGTAAAATTGCTTGACTCTTGACCTGTACGGTTGTTTTGGTTCAATTGACGAATCGACGATAAGACGAGTGGAGATGTCGAGAGCATACTCTTGCCGGACCTCCTGTGTTGTGGAAAATATCAAATTAGGTATAATATCCAACTGTATAATGGAGAAAACAGCTAGGGAACATAACTTGTGAAATCATTGCTGAAAAACAACGAACCTGGAAGGATCTGAGGACATTAGCGAAGCGATCTCGAACCACTATATCGGAATCGGGAAAGTGAAGAGCATTAGCAAGTTCGTGTTTAGTTTCACCTTGTGCACCTTCGTAAAGAAGGACGAGCGCAAGCTTTAACGATATCGGTGAAATTACCATGTTGCCTGAGGACTTTTTCGACAATTTCTGCAAATGATGAATAAAGATTATGTGGAAATTATGGAATTCGAATATTTAATCATTTATATGTTTGTCTTCAATTTATTTTTATTCACTTGGCAAAGATTCCAGTCAAAGAGATCGAACTGTTCGGCTATAAAGGGAGCGTGGACTTCCACACGAGTATTGTTGGTGTCTGCACTCCTTGCAACTAACGCAGCCTCTGTCACTCCAATGTGGACCAAAATGGCGACTAATCCAAAAAGTAAGGCCGCCATGACTGAAAGAAAATTAATGACTAATTTTACATTCTATATTCTTTTCAAAGCATGAAGAACATATCTTTGAATAAAACTTTAAAAGATGTAGATGCGCGATGGAAAATTATCAACAGGCTGTAATCCGATCAAGAATGCGGAAGCTTTACCGCAGTTAAAATACGGTATTTCTTATCTTGTGGACAGCAGATTGCACTCCAGTAAAACAAATCATTAATACGGATAAATGACAAGGATAATGAAGTTGCTGAGAAAACTATAAAATCATAAAATTGAAAACTCCACATAAACGCAAATGGAATCGACTAATCTTCTGGTGACTACGGAATCAGGAATAACCCGGTGCTGTCATCAACCTCCGGGATACCGCGGGCAACCACCTCCGCCAAGGCACTCTTGTATTAAATGCAAAGACATGATATATACGTCGCGAGTTCCCATATTACTTGTCAGCTTACAATTTACAATTTGAACAACCCAAGCCGATACATTTTCGTGATAGATACTCTCCGTCCACTTTTGCAATTTTTGCAAAAGTGTCACGCACACGATCAACATTCTTTCGGGTCCTTGGCCTCTGAATTCGAATGACTGCTACTTTTTGACACATTATTTATTGACTTCCCACACGTAGTTGTTAATCAATGCGATCGTGAAATAAGCCATGAAGTATACGAACTCCAAAGCCATTTCAACTTCGAACTGAAAATTCCCAACAATATTGATTCATCTGAGATTTTCGAATTGGTTACCCTAATATGCGACAAACAATGCAGGGAATACTACCTATGACATAAAAATAGCATAAGATCGTTGATTACTTTGCAATTTAGGTATTTGTGAATTTAAAACGTGGCAGTTTGTGCGTTTATCTGGCTGTAACTATACATATATCTAAAGCTATAATACTGACTGAGCCGTTTGCTTCAATACGGATAATTTTTTCGCATGGGTATATATAGCTATACATCCAAACAAATGAGACCATCAACCGAAAGTTTTTTTCGAGCTGATCTTCCGCTTAAAACTTGTTTACCAACGTATTAATATTTATTATATGATGTGGTATAAATATTTGCGAATAAATTTCAAGATATGAACACGAAGAAGATAGTACATAGGTCATCTAAGAGATATATATACGCGGTGATATAAAATTAACAGACGAAACCTGTACTTATGAGGCACATACGGGTATGTATAGTCGAAATGCTGAGGGAAAAAATTAGAGAAAAATGTGAAGTAGGTTGAAGCGAAGAATTAGTTCATTGAATCCATTAAAAAATATAAGCTAATAGCAAGAATCCAACTGCCTAAGTGCCTATTCTGATAAACTTTTACAATCTACGAACTTGTTTTCCCGCTTGATAATATTCTTAATTGCGCAGCGATCGGTAGACTTTTACGTATGCATAGTTGAGGATGTAATTATGACATATTATTATTGATTACTAATCAGCTGAAACAAACACTGCTGATTTCAAAAACCCGCATGACTAATTTCGTATTAATTTATACTTCAACTGATATATATTGGAGCGTCAGATTTTTACCATTTTGCATCTCCATAAATTCCAAATATTTGTGAATTCCAGTAGTTATAAGACAATATATATATATATGTATGGAATAATTTTTTCTTTCATCATTTATATATACCTTATAAATTGAATCAGTTTCTTTGAAATACCTTACACACAAAAATTACAATTTTATAGATGTAAATTTACGACGCTTGTACTATAATTAGACCGGTTAATCCAGAGTTTGGAATTCCCAAATGGCTTGGGAAGGTAATTTGTGACTCATTCTACATGGACTAGTATCCTTGATAACGGAAAAAAAAAAAAAAAAAAAGTTAGAACACCTTGCTGACCCCGCATTTCATCGAATAATTTTCTTCTTCTCAACTCCAATATAATTCGCGCCTTAAGCAATTAAATAGCTTATTTGACTAATGGTCCAAGTGTACAAGGACAGTCTTTGACATTTTCCCCAGAATATTATGAATTCATAAGTATCATTCCACTACTGTAAATGATGAGTTTCTTCTTATCTAATATACGCGTATAGCCCGCAGCAGTCGTATTATATATACGAAAAACTGTTTCTCTCTATAATAATATTAATGCAAATCAGTGATATTGCTATATCTTACAATTATTTTCCTGTATTAGCACACGCCCCATCTCTGATTATAAAATATAATATATTTCCGCAAAAAACTATCACGTTTTCAATAATTTTATATGGACACCGTACTACATGCACATGTGAATCCATACTATATACATGAAAATTTAAATATATAATATATAGGTATCAACTATATAGTATAAAATATCGCAGTCCATGAACTCACCTATCCCAGAAGACGTTGCACGCATTTTATACACGTTTATATCAGATAAAATCTTTCACTTAATATAAGAACGATGATCACAGCACTGGCTCCGTCTCAAGAGCGGCAGTGCTAATGCTGTACACAGACTGTGGTCAGGTCTCAGTTCTAGCTGTACGAAACCGGTGTGCAGCGCAGTAAAGTTTTCCTTATACATATACAAGTATATACACCCATCGGATGTATATAAACGACCATGTTCTGGGCAAGCTGGTGTTTGTATTCATGTATGTATATAGATATACGAAATCTATATGTATACGGAAATATACGTGAGGTGATGACGCGCTGGGGCTTCCTTGACTACGTGAAAGGATGGCGCCTTACGCAGGAATGCTCATAATTATTCCACCAGATTTTAAATATTGATTATATATTATATATATTATATAGAAACCGATCGATCGATTAAATTTTTTCATATTATATATACTATTCAAGCCCTCTCAATGGCAAAGACGATCGATGCTCAACCAAGGAATGGGCTTAGATTGAGAATTTTTACTTTCAGGTTGAAAGGTTGAAAGAACGTCGCAACGTGATTTCTAATAGCATACATTACTATATGAATTTATGTAGAGTATATTAATATGTAATGTCCGATCTCAATAGTATATATTATAATATTATGATTAATTTACTTCAGTCCCCGCATGAAAAAATATACGTATGTGAGATATATATAGCGAAATGTATTCAATATATTATACAATACAAATATACCATATATATATATATATATATATATATAGAGACTATATATATATATATATATGTGCGGCAAAATAAATATATGTGAAATATATTGTAAATTCTCTATATATATTTCGAATTTAAATCGGTTATATTTTAGGCATATATTTTGCTTATATTTCATCAAATATATCCTATGAGAATATATAACCAATTTATATTGGAAATATTATTCGAATATATTTATTTTGCCGCACATAATAATATGTCGTTATATTTTTCGATATATTTCACATACTACATATTTTTTCGTGCGGGTCTGCTAAAAATAATGAGTTCGAAGTTATAGCGAATTTAGATATAGTATCCTTATCACACAACAAGTGACCGACAGTTTTGACCTCAAGTCACGGGGCATAGAGCTGCTCTGTATCTTATCGTCGGACTTCGAAGATTCCCCAAATTGCACAAGATTGAAAGTTGTTTCATCCAACGTCGCAAAAATGTTGATTGCACCAGTTCTTTTTTTTTTTTTTTTTTTGTCTCAAAGTTGAATTTTGCCTAAAAATTGACTTCACAATCCAAGTCCATTTGAAACAACAAAAACTGACGCATTAGACATTTATAAAGACAATTTTTCGTTTCGTGTTGTCTGGCCTATCTCCGTGCAATGGGTCCAAGAGTTTCGAACTACACGCGCTTCCTCCAGGTCATAGACCCAGGGTCAATTCTCAACCTATTGCTATGCGCTTTATAGCAACGTCACCCTTCGGTGGCCCTCCACCTCCAGGTCAATTTTGGCTCTGATCTCAACTTTGAACAGCACAACTGAACAACTATTATAGATATATTAGTATAATAATATGTAATGTCCGATCTCCATAGCATATATTATGATTAACCCTTTGAGGGGCACATTTTTCTATTGAACAAATTTTCAAAGTCATAGGTCCATATAAAGAGTGCAAAAATTGATTAGAAAAGTTAAATAAATGCAAATGAAACAGGTGGGACGTATACGTCCCACTGCCCCTCAAAGGGTTAATTTACTTCAGTCTGCTAAAAGTAATGTCGAGTTCAAAGTTATAGCGGATTTATATATGGTATCCTTATCACACAACAAGTGAGCGACAGTTTTGACCTCAAGTCACGGGGCATAGAGCTGCTCTGTATCTTATCGTCGGACCTCGAAAATTCCCCAAATTGCACAAGATTGAAAGTTGTTTCATCGAACGTCACAAAGATGTTGATTACACCAGTTTCTTTTTTTTTTTTTTTTACTTTCGTCTCAAAGTTGAATTTTGCCTGAAAATTGACTTCACAATCCAAGTCCATTTGAAACAACAAAAACTGACGCATTAGACATTCATGAAGACAATTTTTCGTTTCGTGTTGCCTGCGGCCTATCTCCGTGCAATGGGTCCGAGAGTTTCGAACTATACGCGCTTCCTCCAGGTCATAGTCCCAGGGTCAATTCTCAACCTATTGCTATGCAACCTCTCGCTTTATAGCAACGTCACCCTTCGGTGGCCCTTCACCTCCAGGTCAATTTTGGCTCTGATCTCACTCTCTAAATTTTTTGGATTGAAAATCGTGCAACTCCAAGACAAAGAGTGAATTTGGAGTGAATTTTTCACTCCAAAAAATTTAGAGAGCCACCTTGAACAGCACAACTGAACAACTGTCTAACATCTGAAGATTCAGCCGCTATTTCTTTTGTCAGACAAAAACTACTAGCTCAATACCAGAGTTCGACGCTGCTTACGAAGACTGGCACGTTTCGATATTAACCACCGCGAAGACTAGTACGATATGTTCGTCGAACTGAAACGGATAATGTTTCTATTTTGCAACATTTTATCATTCTCTAACTGTCTATTGTAAAATATACAAACGACGTTTTGAAATTATTTAACAAATGTTCAAATAATTTTTTTGGGTGCTCCGTAATGAATCAATCAAAAATTTAGAACATCAGTTCGAGAATATTTATAAGTCTATTTTGATGGAAAAAAACGCACTTCTGCATCCGCAAATTGACTTTCATTTCGACCATCGCACACCGCACAAGTCTTCATAAAATCCTCGTTACAATAATCGAAACATGATAGTTTTCGCGGGGATGACTGAAACGTGCTAGTCTTCGTGGTAAATATCGAAACGTGCTAGTTTTCGTATAAGCAGTGTCGACTTGATGTATACATATTTATTCAAAATATTAATAGACCGCAGTTTCTATTTCCTATTCAAAAATCTTCGCAACGTTTCAAATTGAGGATACTTCAAACATGATTTAAAATGGCTACTTATAGTAATTGTTGTACAGTATTTACGAGGTGAAAGTTCAAGCATAAAGTAACTTCCAGGAATTCGCAGATGGAGCTGGGATATGAAATGAGTAATTATTGTTCGGAAGATAAACTAATGCAATAATACCGACGCGTTTATAAATTATCAAAGAATGAAATTCATGTTTATTAAAAATAAAATGATTGTAATGACTATATGTTACTACATAATTTAATGATATAAATAGCATGGGTGATCATAAACACATGTGTGAGATAATAATTAATCATCTCTGCACTGCAGTTGTTCAGGATTCTTCAACCTTGGTATTTTCAGTCTCTTCTGTGTCCGGCTGTACCTGCATAGCGGAGTATTTATCAATAGCTCTTTTAACGAGGTTGGTAGCTGCAGTAATCTTTTCTGGCGTCATAAATGTTCGAGCAAACTCGGTAACTTGTTCCGCTACCTGTCAGGATATAATAAAACATATATATATATATATATGTATAATGAAAGAAGCAGACATTCTCAAGGGTAAAACAACTCAGCGTTGGAAATACCCCAACTTAATCAAGCACAAGTTTTTCCTTCAGGAATAATTCAAATCAATACTGTATATAATTTACTGTTGAATAAATTATCATTCTTATTCTTTCAACGAACAAAATTTCGAAAATCAACAAGCTACCAAACATTTGAATTTAAAATTTAGAGAGAAACGAATTTTTATAACGAAATATTGCATCTATACATGAAAATAATGAATAAAAATCCAGACGCTCTTACCTGAGTCCTTGCAAGTCCGAGAGTAAGTAACGAGCAGAAAGGAGTAAAGGCGCATGTGCCGATGGTCAATAATGCTCCCGCGCCTAATGCCAGTACTGAATTGAGCATATAACGCCCGTAATTTGAAAAGAACCTCGTCATCGGACCCGGGAATATCCCCGATATTATACACCCAGCTCCGCAGCTGGACGTTTGTTTAGTTGGTGGTGCGGGTGTCACATATGTTACTTCACCCGTCCGCACTGAATATCCTTGGTAATTGTCATATGTTGGATAGCCCAAAGCTGGTTGTACCGGATTGACACCATCGGGCAAATTACTTGGCGTGAAATACGTCTGAACTTCTTGCGTCTCAGGAAGTTTCGGACCGGAAGAGACGACTTCGGAACGTGATTGAAACATTGGTCTGTCAACTGGCTGCACAATGGTACCGGCCAAAGCGGCGCTCAGTACCATCGATAATATAACCAGAATGCGATTCATCTTTAAATTAACGGAATATCAACTGCTGCAACAACAATAAAAAAATTAAATTAATTTTCGAACGGTTCATTATGCGTTGTTGATTATTTTTCAAATTTATCATATATTTATGGTCATTCATTTAATCTTCAGGATGAAGATCACATTCACCATATTGATACATGGACTATAATGCCATGCTGATGGTAGGAGAGAGTTGCCACTGTTGGACCGCCACCTAAATTGGACCGTTTCAATTTGGTAATTTTTTGCAACTGTATCTTCTCAATTTTGAGAATTGTAAAAATGGATACCATCAGTACTAGAAATTCTCTAAACATTCCTATTTTTACAATTCTCAAAATCGAAGAGATACTGTTGCAAAAAATTACCAAATTGAAACGGTCCAATTTAGGTGGCGGTCCAACACTGGCAACTCTCCCCTATATTCAATTATCATTAAAAAAAAACAGAATTTCCTTGAAATTTACCTGTCTCGAATAGAAAACACGTTTCTTGATCTCAATATTTCACTGTATTGTTCCCGCGTTTAAAACTTCTCCAGAATTTGGCGAACTGTTGACTGACATTCAATTTCTGGATGTCTGCCCCTTATATAGGTAATAGCTACCCTTAACGGTTCAGCGGGTGGTTCATTAGCGAAGTATCGTCACCACTCACCGATACCGATTTTACTACGAAAAGTGAAAACCTCTTATCCATTGTAACGTATTTGCACATCCGGTGTCCTACGGCTTGCGCAGGTACATTTGTGTATATAGGTAAAAATAATGTAGCACGGATTTGGTGCACCGCTGGATTATCTTGCAAAAGAAAATTTTGGTAATGCATGAGGGACTTTTTACCTATTTATTTACTACCCGATGGCTATCAGACTACAGCAAAGTATTAGACTATCAATGCAGTAATGACATTACGAAAGGTCGCTATGATTGTTCAGGACGAGCGAGGAATGTGCAGCAGGCATACAATTTTTTTTTTTTTTTTTTGCACAAGTGCAGGAAGTCAACGGTCCCAGAATTTTTCTAATTTTTATTTCACGTTTATACTCATTATCGAATGTCGAAGATGATCCGATGTGCTCGATGATTTCGTACATAGAAAGAGTAAGAAAACTTAATCGTAAGTTGCTGCTGTAAAGTTGGTATATTTTAGAAAAACCAGTCATATACGATTATCACCTAATTATTCTACTGAATAATTATGTTTTTCGTGCCTATTCCTGTATACGATGACATTAATATTGCGGTGTGATTGAATTCAACTACCTATATAATGAGTAGAACAACGATGCGGAAGATATCGTAACGGGTGATTCTTAACCGATTTGAAATGCCAGTTATTGACAGTTATACATATGTTCGTGAAAGAAAAGAAATCTAGATTTAGGACACGCGATAAAGAGTCACGTAGGTATATTGTTAGTGTACCTCAGACTCATAGGCCACTCATTTAGAAAATTCCATAAATTTCAAATTACGACTGAGTGTATGGATTTGCGGTATTCCGCTGCATTTCCCCATTATTCATATTAATAATTCTGCGGTATTTCGGAAAACGTATTCTCATAATCTAATATTAAGTAATAAAGAGAAGCCAATTAAAAATTTCTATAAAATCTGTTTTATCAATTACTACATGCAGCTCTCAGTCCCATCAAACTAAAATTTGAAATATGGGTGTAATTATTTTATTCAATGAAAATGACTACTATCTGTAAAAGGGTAGACCACAACATGTCTCGTGACAAGGCATAGACTCGTGTTTATAATTCTAATAATTAAAAGGAAAAATCCCGTTGCTCAGCGTAATGAGTATGCAAACGTCTGTATACTTCACTCATGTCAAGGTATAGGCAGTAACAAGAATAGCAAACACGATGTGTGTATGCATACGTATGGGGAATTCCACACCAACTCGACCTGGGTCTGACCCTCGACCCCTTGGATTTAGTCCGTAATTTTTCATATGGTTGTTCTATCTTTCGAAAGTTATCAAGTTTGTTCAAATAGAAAAATCAAATTATACTTACGAAAAAAATAACATCGAAGGACACTTTTCAAAAATCTGAAATTTTTTTCAAAAATCCTGCATTCGATACAAAGATTTTTGGCGTGTGGACCAGAGTGGGCCGACGTTCGCTTCTATCTGTAATTTGCGATTTCCTGGTAAAAAATAAAAATAAAAAAACAAACGCCGACGTCAGTTCACTATGAACAGCTGCTTGAACATTCTTATATCTATAACTCCGGATTTTCTAGAATTTTTCAAGACTTTTTTTAACTGCCTATACAGTGAACTGACCATTGCGTCAATTTTTGTTCTCCAGGAAATCGGGAATTATAGGTAGAAGCGAACGCTGTCCCATTCTGGTCCGCACGCCAAAATTCTCTGTATCGAATGCAGGATTTTTGAGAATTTTTTCAGATATTTTTTAAATAGTACCCGTCGATGTGATTTTTCCTTAAGGTGCTTTCCTAGGCAATTCCACCAGTCCTGAAAACATCGTGAAAAAATGTGATATTAAACGGAATATCTCTGCCTGGGCACCGAAATCAATGAAACAAAATACGTCGCGCAATTCTATGTGCGACTCCGAACATGTACAGCCCAAAAAATGTTCGTTTTGCGCGGAAATAGAGAAGATATCCATGAAAAACGGTTTTAGAAACGTATACAGTACATTTGTATTAAAAGACTTGAAAAAAAAATAAAAATATATCGTATCTGTATCTCTGTCTCTCCCTCTCTTTCCCTCTCTCTCTCTACATATTTTTTACCAGTGATATTTATGATTGTTAATCCTGTTCTTATTCATTGCTGTAACTATTTTCGATTGCCCTTTGGCCTATGCGTAGGCCACGACATAATAATCTCTCTCTCTCTCTCTCTCTCTCTCTCTCTCTATCTGTATCTCTATCATCATGCAGTATGTCCTGTTTTGTTTAATTCAAGTATGTGACCTTTCCGTGAAAACCCAATGTATAGATATACTTGTTTTAAATATCGTATTTAATAGTTCTCAGATAAATATAGCAAATGTTTATCATTGCTTATCACCGCGAACCACTTAAGGTAATATAATTCTTAGATTATTGAGACGTATAGTAAAAGTCCGTCCGGTCACGATTGTGGTAAAAAATCGTCGAAGATATGTTCTTCTGACAATTATAACACTGAACATATTCTGCAGGGGATTTTTGAGTCACCTTCTAAGAAAAAGCAAAGAAACCAAACTTTTAAAGCAATTTCTTACATACTTTTTTGCGGTTTGATATATAAACCGACCTTTCGAATAAAAGTTGAATAAATAAAATAAAATTCTATTTTTTTTTTTTTATTTTATTTTTTTTTTTTGCAAACAGTAAGAAATAAATGTTTATTTGTATTTCGTTGGAATAAATTAAAACAAATTGACTTCATATATTATACATTATTATAACAAATATTAGCTAGAATATAACAATAGAATATATAATACATTTAAGACTAATGAGATGAAATTTTCAAATATAAATGATAGAAAATAGAAAATCTAATATTACATATTATATAACGTATGAATGTATTGATTCGCAATTTCAATTTCAGCTCCACAGCTTTTCAAATAAAATAAAAAATAATTTTTATATGATACAGAGATATAATTACGTGATCGTTTCTCCTTAATATCATTAATTTAACGTATATCACAAAGAGAGATCTTAAGACTAACGTGAACAGAAATATTTTCATTTCAAATATACTTCGTTGATTTGAATTATTTACGGATGTGAAACTGAAAATTCATCGAGTGTGTAGAAATAGAATAAATATCACAGAAAGTATCAACACAATCTCTTTTATAAATTAAAAAAAAAATACTCCAGCTGTGATATACTTATCGATGATAATACTATTTACAAAAGTCGTACACAGTAAGATTGATGAAAACGTATATATCGCTTTACGGAATAAATTCGTCAATTTTTATTTTTTTTTCAAGATCATTGATTCCTCAAGAATCTGTTTTCTAAGTTTTTCAGTTTCATCCTCGCTGCTATTACTATCTGACAATTTATCTTCTACTTTTGATCGCTTCCTCGTTACAGATTCTCTCCCCGTCTTTGAACGCTTTCGTTTCTTACTGTTCAATGCCCTTTCGTTCAATTCGAGTAATGAGTCTTCGTGTGTTTCCAAGAAGAGATCATCCTCACCACCACTCACACAGAAAGAATCCTATAAATTAATAATCAAATACAGTCAAATGTATATTTTTAGATAATCTCAATCATAAGATAAGATCATCAACAATATTTTTAATACAGAAAACAGTTCATTTCTGTATTTTGAATGTTTATATTTTAGGTAGACAGTATTGTTCCTTTCATTAATATCAACAATACCTGTATCCCTTGAATGCTTGTTAAATAACAGAAAAATAAATGGAATAATTAGAATTATTATATTGCGTGGGAAATGTTTCTTAAGATAGTAATGAACGAAAATAATAACTCACATATACGTAGGCAGACTCTTCGATCTGAGACATAGGTTGAGAAAATACTTCATCATCTGGTACAAAAGCCCTAGGTCGTTTGAAATGGAGAGTATCTCTGTTATATACATCTTTGATGGATTGCAAATAATGCCCTTGCATATCGACGGTCTCAGGTCCCTGCTGAGTGTGACTTACGAAATTTTCTAGATCGTCATCATCTCCAGAAGTTCCACTCGAAGTATCAGAATCTACTTCAGCTTCGCAGTCTAAGAATGCAGATTTTACCCGATTCCGAATCTGATATTTCTTCCTTTTATGAGAATCGCGATCTAGAGAACCACCTTTCTCTCTATCAGCAGTAGTAACTTTTCTAGATAACGGTACTTTTCCCATAAATTTATTCTTTGGATTTGCTGAAAACGAGTTCAGGTTTATAACTCCTGAGTTTGGTTCAATATTTTCCTTTTTAGGACGTGACCATTTCAATTTCTTCAAGAACAACGGGTTCTTGCTTGGAGTCGAGACATAATTGATGTTTGGATGATGATCGTTATCAGTTTTAAATTTTCCGTCAAGTTTATGAAAAAAATCGTCTTCAAAATCAGAATCATTATCATCATTAAAGTACCCTCTACTTGTGCTCGGTTTAAATATTTTACTACTCTGCTCAGTATCTAATTTCTTTTTCATCGGTGCAACGAAGCTTGATAACGGAGTTAACTGCTTAGTCTTAGTGGATAATTTTTTGCTTATCGATTCCACAGCTCTTGTATCTTTTGACTTGTTTGGTGGGGACGTGTTGTTTGAATTACAAAATTGCTTCAAGCTTGCAACTGGATTTGCCGGGGTTTCGAAATCACTGTCCCATTCGTAATCACCTAAATCAAAATCCGCTGTCTTCGGTGGCAAAGATTCTTCGACTTGCATATTACTTTCTGAAAATATTCTGGAACCATCAGAATTAGTTTTGAATGATTCTTGTTTCTTGTTCAGCAGACTATTCTCACACCCATCAGTTATCAATTTCTCAATTTGGGTCTTATTCTGTGAAAGAATTTCCAAATCATCAGAATCGGTTTTGAACGATTCCTCGTTCTTGTTCAACAAACTTGTTTTGCTTTTATCAGTTGTTGATGGTCTGGAATATGAATTTAATTGACCATCTGTTCGAACGCTAGACTTATTACAGGCTGCGTATTCGTTGTCGCTTGCAAAATTATCTTCCCATTTGATGTCAGATAAGTCTAGGTCAGCTCCGTCTATTTCTTCAATTTTCAAACCATCGTCTAAGTTTTTTGAGACATGATTTTCCTTGCTAAAATAAGATGAGACAAAAGGATTTGTGCTATCTGATTCAACTTTTGGTGACGCCTTGTCGCGCAACGAAAAGGGTTTCTTCGATTGATGACACGTCGACCGGTTGGATTCGCCAGGATTTGATAAATCTTGAGAGTTTTTGCTAATTTTGCTCAGATTTATCTTACGCGAAGTACTATTGTCAATGAATTCAATGATCTGTGTTATCGTAGATGGGCTGGAAGTAGCATTCGATTTATTTGGCTTCTTTCTTTCCGTGAATGAAACTTCCTTCTCAAACACTACCTCATCATCGTCTTCATGAAGCGGCTGGACGATTGACCTATTCCTACTTTCTTTATCCGTTGTAATTTCAGTGATCTCCTCAATGAATATCACGTCATCATCTTCATCCAATGATTCTTCGAAATACTTATCTACATTCTTGCTGCTACTGCTTGTTTCATTTGTTAACGCATTCACCGGTTCCACAACTGTATCCCTCGCCGGATTTTTTAAATTAAAATAACTCCTTGAGTCTGAAGACTCGTTACGTTCTGACGTTGAAAGTCGTGAGCTAGTTTCCGTACCCATGTTGACGTTTCTATCAGGGATGATAGGTAAATAAGAAGCTTTCCTATCATTACAATGAAACTGCTTATTGACATCTGTGGATTTGTTTATTTTGCTAGTGTTCACAGTCGACATTGTAATTTCCATAATATCAGGATCAACTTGATGTACGTTATTTGTCAAAGATTTAGAGTTCTCGTTCATCAATGAATCCATCTTATTCTGAATTCCTGACGCAACATTGTTTGCAGAAATTTTCGACGACTTGTTTGTACTATCCTGAATCCCTACTTCATTTTGCTTTTTAGATACCGCCAAATTCACAGGACTTGATCTTTGTGTTATTGTATTTCTTCTTAAGTCTAGGTCAGTCTGGCTCGAAGGAATATCGCTGTCCGAGGAGGACTGGTCTAGAATACTTTCAAAACAGCCAATTTTCAGTAGATTATCTTCTTTTTCACATTGCTGTTTGTTAGTATCTGAGACCTGGTCTAATAAGCGTTCAGTAACATTTGTTGTATCGAAGTAATCATCGTCTAGGAACGCTGCACAATAGTTATCACTCTCATCCTGTGGGAGTCTTGCTGTAGCATTGTTTGACTCTTCGTTGCTTTTACATTGGCGACTCTCTTCATTATGAGCCAATACTTTCACATTGTTGTCCAAAATTGTGCCTTGTGGATCATCTAAAAGGGCCATTTGATCTGATTCGGTTGAATCCTCAAGTAGATCTTCATAATTGAAATTTCCAACCGCCGGTGTATTATCAACATTTCGACATCCGACAACATCGAGTTGATTGTGTTCTGGCAAATACAGGTCATTGTCAGTTTTGTCAAACCCAAAATCTTCTATATATTCCGGAGACACGCATCCCGTAGGCTCTTCTAAATGTACTATACAATTTAGTATATCTAAATCAGGCACTAGATAGTCAAAAAAATTGTCCATTTCATCGTGTTCCGATATCGCTAAATAAGTTTCATCCATTCGGTTCAATTCATCTTCAACTTTATCCACTTTAGATGCCTTGATTGCACATAAAGTTAGAAATTCAAGCACAACAGTGTCAGAAGTAAATAATTTCATGGTATCTGGCTGTGAGATTTGCATAGGTGGTTTATTTGTCCAACTGGGTTGATCAACACGAGTCAATACTTCGTTAGGCTCTTTGCTCGTAGAAGGTTTTTTCAAAAATTTCAGCATTGACGATTGCATGGATTTCCCTTTATCGACCTCACCTAACAACATTACAATCAGACAAAAGTATTTAGATATTATTCAAATATTGATCCCATTCCTGACGATTATACATATTTTATTATTATTATTATTATTATTATTATTATTTTACCTGCATTGCTTTTTGCTACCGTAACTTTCTTTTTATTTTCCTTATGCGTATCGTCTTCCTTTTCTTTACGTTTCCTTTTATTGTTTCCTGCAGGAGTCTTGGGTTGAAGCACAATATGCCTTTTAGAACATTCTGGGTTAAGGTGTGACGGTACCATGCGCGGACTTTCTTGAAACATAGCTGAAATTATGCTACTTGAATGGAGCACCTTTTTATTCAATGAATCTTTTTTTGCTATCGTTGATTTCAACACCTGCAAGAGGTATATGATTACGTTACTGGATCCTATCGACACATCACAAGCTCTAGAAGATCTTGATTGCAGTAAATTCATTATCTATTTACAGCGACAAGATAACTTCTTCGTATCTGACTAGTGATATCACTTTTATCATATATTATGGTATGTAAAAAATTTATTATATAATGCGTATGTATTATATTACCTGATGTTCTTTGCCGTCGGTAACAAGCATTACAATTCTACCATCTCGCCGACGACCCGTACGTCCCATTCTTTGAACAAGTCGAATAGGCGAACTCTGAGATATATCAAAGCAAACTATCAGATCCACTTCACCAACATCGAGACCTTCCTCACCTGTAATAAGCGCATAGTTAGAATAATATGATTTAGAAAAGAAACGAAGCACTTCCTATTTTATAAAGAAATAAATGAATAGTTACCAACCAACTGATGTAGAAATAAGAACATTGGCTTGGTTGTTTCGGAATGCTTCCATCGCTTGCATTTGATGTTTACGTTTTTGTCCTGCTTGACCAACAAACATTTTAGGTCTGAGTGTTGGTCTCATTTGAAGAAGTGATACGTATACCTCGTTTACACTGTCTCGATACTGGAAGTAGAAAGAGAGAAACTGTATTTAATTTCAAAAGATCTCAGGGAAAATATACTCGTTGCTTTTGCAGAAAAGCTAAGTTATAACAGGAATCGCTAAATTTCTTGTATCTTGAATTGATTTGTACAATACGTACCTCGACAAAGACGATGGCTCTGGTTTCCTCATTCTTTGAAGCAAATCTCTGAAAGTGTTCCAATAACAGCGTCTTTAGTTTGTAAAATTTTGTGTGCCCAAAAACCAAGTCATTCGGAATCTGAAAGAATTGATTGATATTCAACTACCTGTGTTGATTTGAAACACAGTCACAGATGTAAAAATCAAAATTTCACTAATGTGTTCATACTTTTTCTACACTGCCATCTGGTAAGGGACACAAAGTCGGAAATGGACCAAGAAAAGATAATATTTCATCAAGTAAAGTCTGTAACGCAGGCTCGTCAGTCATCCAAATATCAGCAGAGTGAGCTATTGAACATATTATAATGAATTAGACAATGCTGTGATTATACAATCGCATTACATTAACTACATACTATATTCTGATAATTTGAAGAAAGTGAATAAAATGCGAGTAGTCACTCACTTTGGCAAAAAGTTGCAAACGCCCGAAGGCCATGTCGAATCAATAGATCATAAGCATGATATAAAGACATACATCTGCTTATAGTTTTCATAATTTGACCATAGTTTCCAGGTCTGTTGGTCTTTGATTGAAACTCTTTGTATAGATAAAATACCTAGGAAAATAGGATCATTAGAATTGAACGAGAATAGTCGAGCACATATAAATAGTGAAGAAGATATAAGAGTTCTTGCCTTTCCTTTGCTAATGGTACTCGCATCCCCCTTGAGTACATTGTACTGGACAAGAAGTCGAACGTGACGATCCATTATCGAAACATACTTTTCTTTGAAACTGGCTAAGTCCTTATCCAAAGGAACTATTATAATATCAATCTGCCTTTTGTTCAGATAAGGTATTATGTCTGGTGAAGTCTCATCTCTTAGTTCCAAATTTGATATTAACAAATTTTTCATTACCTACAGTATAACGTAAAGTTCATAAAACGTTGAAAACTATTGAAATAATTGCTCGATAGTTACAAGCTTAGAGTAAAAAAAATCATTGAAAAAATCATAGTGTGTTTATTAAATGCAAGAAAAAGAAAACAAGTTTTTTCAGATTAGAATCAGCTTGTTTTCATTCAAACAAAGTTTGTTTTTCTTTGATTTGAACCAGAATTCAAAATTCTCATCTAAATGAACTCAGTGATTGATAGCATCTGAAATCTTATTATCTAGTTTAGTTTTTTCTCTATCAAGATATAGAAAAATTCAAAAAATTTCAATAGTTGAGGGTGGCTTCAAACCGTACCTGGCAAACATCGTCTATTCTGCTACCAGGCGTAGCAGAAAGTGCCAGTACTCGAAAACATGAATTTTGAGTACGCAGTATTCGAAGACTCTGAAAAAAAAATGCAAGAATTATAAAAATGCGTGGTATGAATGTTGAATATACTCAAATCTGGACCAATAAATTGGTTCCGAATGAGCGAATTCTTCCTCACATGGCTGACCTTATATCTTATATGTGCAGATTAGACACGTACCTCGCAATACGCATGTTTTCCCAAAGCCTTATGAGCCTCGTCTATTACTACACATCTGACTAAATCACCAGATGCGATGTTTTTCTCAAGATCATTTTGAAATACTTGGGGTGTAGCGAATATAACACGTTTAGTAAACCAAGCTATTTGCCGATTCTTTGGATTCATCAAACCTAAGAGATTATAATTGAATTCTTATAAAAATGTTTATTTAATTTTTAAATAAACATTTTTATAAGATTGATATCTGTTACCGGTAAGTTCGATTGTATCGCTACTAGGAATTCCCATAATGTCATGACAAGCGTGTATTTGTTGTGCTACAAGCGGCTTAGTTGGAGCTAAGAATACTATTTTTCCTCTGGGATACCATCTCCAAAAATTATACATCACTACAGCTGCGATCAAAGTTTTTCCTAGGCCTGAAAGAATAAGATATAAAATACGTTGTTTCATTTTTATTGAATATTGAATTCAAAAATATTGACAAAACTTTAATAAAACTTAATAAAATCATGCAGTGATCATCTGTCATGTGAATTAGGTTATTAAGAGTTAGGTTATTACCGGTTGGAAGACAGACGAGAGTGTTATTGAAAAGTGAATTTTTCGTTATGTTATATTGATACTCTCGAAATTGGTAATTTATTGGATAAATCCAACTTGTGCCGGCCGATAAATCGAATCCTTTTGTACTAGGATCCGAAGAAATGATAAATTCTGTCTGTGACAGTTCCATTATGTAGCTTATGCTGTCTTTGTATGTTAAACTGTCATTTAAATATTGTCAATTTTATATGATAGCGCAATTTTCGCTACACTCCGAGTTATGTACATTTTATACATAAATCATAATACGATGATCAATATATTATTTTTGTACGCTTTGATAGGTTAGGATAAACGACGAAATTTGACATATTTTTAAACTACCCGGTAAGTCCGTGGACCAAGAAAATACGAGAAATATCTCGCAGTTCGAATCCACCGTTCCTATACGCATATTCTTTAACTACAGTGTATACACGACGACACAATTTCAAAACGACTATTGGCTGGATCCAACAGTCCTAACCAATAATATAACGGCGTCGATCAGTGTCTGTAAATTGAAAAGCGACCCTTAAGCCATGCATACAGTACAGTTTCGTTTCGGAGTTCCGGTGGCCCTAGAATGCGTACAATTTGTATCTCAAACAGAAGCAAGCTTCAGTTGAGATTTAAAACTGTTGTATTCAACGAAATGCAGAATGTTCATTAAAAATATTCGAACTGATATTTGTGTTTATTTATGATAAAGTGAAGTTTGTGTTTAAATCATCAAATTTCTGTCAAATAACTATTCAACATCGTCTGCGATCAACGGTCCTCCTCTGTGGGTATTTCTGACTTCGAAGAGGTTGACAAGGTGATTATTTTTTTTTTTTTTCCTTTTTTTTTTTTTTTTTTCTCGCGTTCATCAATACAAGTTTGAAGTTCGCACTTTTTTTACTTCAAATATACTAAACAAATATCTCAAACACCACATTTACGTATCTCTAACACTTTTTTTTCTTTCTTTCTTACCAAACGATACATACCTTCGTTTTTTTTTTTTTTTTCGTCGAATTAAGTAAACTATTTTACAATCAAACACTACTTAAAAAAAATATATTTTACTGTGAAAAGCCAATCAATTTTCATCCCACGAAGTATAAGAGCAATGAAAAACCCTTTGACACAATTTCATAGATCAATTACTCTTCTACGATGGAATAGAATCACTTACAGCTTGTTTCTTAAGTTCATATGTTACTCAATGCTAACGAATCTATCTCATTGTAATCTGTAGCGGTTATAATAATAGAAGAAAATTACGTTATATAAATGAAAACCAAATTTACACACCAATTAGTTGGTGGAACTTATTATGGTATTTCAAAAGTAATCGTGTTCCTAAAACTCAATAATTTTGTATTGATATTATCACAGGTGTGACCATAATGCCAGCAATCGGAAAACAACGCCGTGCTAATATCAGAAATAAGACGTTTCGTAAGAGGAGGGATCGCTTTGCCGGAAGCTCTAAACCCAAGCCTTTTACACCACGTAAGTATTTTTCCACGAGATGAATCTGTAAATGTTTATAATCATGTGATGAAAATAAAAAAAAGTTAATCACTTTAATATTTAACATTTGAAATTTTCAGTCTCTGGAAAGCTTAAGAGCAACAATAATTTATTAGCAAAAGCTCTATCTGCGCAAAAACAAGAAACACAATTATTATTCTCTGAGAAAGTTGAACTCACCAGTCAATTACAGACATTAAAAATGGCCTGCAACAAACGCGATGTAAGTGGTATTCGTATTCGTATTTGCATTTTCATACTGTTTCTTATTTCTACAGTTTTTAATACCTAAAAGTATTCTAGGGGTGTTTTATCATTGGCAACCTAATGATAATCATTCCGTGATATTTTACAAATTTTTAACACTTATTTTCACAGTTGATGTTCGCAAATGTACAGAAGAACGCCAAGGAAATGTTGTCGATGTTAGTGACAATGACAAACTTTGTGACAAACACCATCATGACTTGTCAAGAGTTTTCTCATAAATCTGATTGTAACACTACAGGGCCTCGCTCTACCTCAGCCACGAGTAAGAATGCCAATAATTTGCCTGTAATAATATTTCACCATTTTTTATGCCACAGTTTATCGTACTTATGTTTCAAATATATCGAGTGCATTTGCATTTCTTATATATCTATCTACCTACCTACAGAACTACAGCTGAAAATTAGACTTTTTCCTTTTAAGGGAGAGAATCTAATAGAAGACTTTCGACAAAGTCACCTGCAAGAGGGGTAGTCAAGCCTATGGTCAGCGGACACACGATTACTAAACCTACTATTAACTTACGTAGAATCAATATGCAGCGACTTAACGATATGTTGGATCTTAGCATCGTTGAGGAAGGACCTTCGAGTCCTATGAACAATAGTACAATTAATAACAGCCGAACACATACTGCCTCGCATACTGCAGCTTTCACCAGTACCAACAGGCTTGGATACGTAAGTATAGGAGGGCTGATCACTAAAATCTTGACTTAGCTGGAACCTAAGTTTTTTTTTTTCCTATTTTTGTACTTTTCCAAGTAAAACGTTTCTCAAATCTAGAAGGGACTGACGTTTTTTTTGTCAAAACGTTTCAACTACTTTTGTTGTATTTGATTTTTGATGGACAATTTTTCTATTTTGTCATTCCCGTCTTTTTTTTTTTTTTTTATCTTTCTATGTGCTTTTAAACTGGAAGAATATTAAATGAAAATAGTTACTGAATAATGATCTAATCTCTCATATTATAATCTTAGGAAGGTGAACGCAGACGCAGATTGCCGGAGAGAATACCAGTAGCATACGTTGAATCTGATGGTAAGCGTTTCTAAATTCAATGAATGAAACAAGGTAATTTAATTCCTTTGAACAATAGAAGCAGAATATTCTGAGTCATAACATTGTTCCAGATGACGAGGAGGAAACACTTAGCAGACAGGAAACAAGACTATCTGCAAGATTCTCTGGAAGGATTTCTAATAGTCTTACAAGAAAACTAAGTGAAAATACACTTATGTGTCAGATACGTAGCCCTAGTGTTTCTTTGTGCGATGTATCTAAACTACTACATAATTCACAGACTATCAACGTTCGAATGGTAAATATCTGGAGAAATTAATTTAATTAGAATTAGAAAGTCAGAGTTATTAGGTATATTAATTTTTGTTTCGTTTGCCTATTGAAAATTCGTTATTTGGATTCTTTATTGAGTACCTATATCTATGTTTTTTTTTAAACTGAAAAAAGATTTCATAATTCAGGATATTTAAAATTTGAAAACTTGTTGCAGCTACAAGATTCTCAAGGTACTGGAGACTCCAATAGACTATCAGATACAGTACAAAATTTCTCTAAACGTATTAGCGACGGAGGTACTCCCAGAATCAACATTGCTATACGAAAATCTGAAGGGGCACGTAAAAGCCTTGAAAAGCCAGTTCAGTCTCCTCCGACTTGCAGAAAAGTTGCGGTTGAAAAAAGTCCAAAAACAGTAGAGGAAACCTATAGAAATGTGGCAATAGACCCAATGGAGGGGCCTAGCTGGTTATTGAATAGATCCCCAGTGAATCAGACATTTGAAGATGAAGAAAAGACTGTAGAAATTTTCCGTAGAAAACACATTATGAGAAAATTAGATTCATCAGATTCTGAAGACGAAGGACCAAAAGAATCTGACGATGGAGCAATGGAATTTACAGAATGTGTTAGGCCCATGCAAATACCACCAGAAATTGCAACACTCCGATCAGTTGATAAGCAAACTGATGTTAACACTAATCTTCAAAATCTTATAATCCCGGACGAAACAATTGGAAACAGTTTGTCTAAATCACAAGATGTGGACAATTCGTCAAATCATTCTGATGAAGAAGAACAGTGTACTAACGTTGCTGCTGCTACTCGACCGAACAATTTTATAACAGATCGTCGCCAACGTTACGTTAATCGCAGTGATGACGATGACGATGATACAATCATGTTGCAATTGTCCAAAGTACCAAAGCCTTCGAACTTTAATATCAATGATTTTCGTTTACCCGTTGTGAGTTGCCCGGTCGTTGCTCAGGTAGAACCTCATTTTTCGGATCCAGAAGTAACTACAACGATTCAAACAATACCACAGAACTTTGTACCACCAAATTTAATTGATGACAATGTCGAAGAAAGAGTATCAGATATTGGCGGTCTACAACTGCCAAAAATTGATGATGAATTGATTAAGTCTAAGAAAAAGAAACTTCCAGTTAAGAGAAAACAATCAAAGAAACCATCAAAAGATCATGATTCTGACTCCAGTAACTCGGATTTTCACTCCGAACAGCCTAAAAAAAAAACAATCAAAACTACAAAACCGAAAATTGTGAAAGACCCAAGCAGTGCTAAGGTTGTCTTGCAAAAACTCAATGATACAAGCATGAAAATAAGGTCTACAAGTCCTGATCAAAGCCGTGTGGATAAATCTCAGGATTTGTATGTATAACATAGTCTTATACTTACATTAGAATTCGTAGAACTTTGATTTTGTTACAAGTATCTTGATAATGAAATTATATTTCATGGTAATATCTGAGTTCTGATTTCAATTTTGGTAGATAATTTTCCTCGTGACCAGAAATTTAATGTTGAAGCTAGTTTTATTTAGCCGTATAATAATTTTCTGCTCCATGATCCGATAAATGGATAGCTTTTTTTTTTTTGTAAACATAGATAAATACCTATTTCGAATTGAAATTCATTCATTATTCTTCTTTTATCAGCGATGCAACAAATCATAGGATATCTGAAACTGGGAACTCTGATCTGGTTACCGATAGCAATAGCAGCACACATAGTGTGAACGGAAGCAACAGGCCCAGACGAAACAAAGCACCTACTAATTTAAAGGAGCCGAGTCTATCAAAGTACGTTGGAAATCAGAGAGTATAATGCTCTACATATTCACGTTAGACACGTAGGTATATCGTAGGTATATCGTTTTAGTGGCAATTTCACTATAACGTAGAATTCTTCTACTGTTAAAATTTTATACGAAATACACTATGCATAGAATCATCTTGGGTGGAATGTTCGACTTTACTTTTTTTTTTCCACAAATAGTGTTCCTTTATTTTTACACCATCTTCAAATTCATAGATGTTCTTGATATTATACCTATAATCAAGTATAATCAGTACTGAATAAATTGAATAAAACCTTTCGAGTGGATGAAAAAGTACTGTGGGATATTTGGCTCTAGTTAATTCCCACCTGTAGTACATTACATCATTTATATAATCTACTATTATCTATTTACGTTAGCGTTAGTTAGTTACAAGCTGTGTGACTATCAGGATTTATATAATTGAAAATTGGTTTATCCATATATACCGACGAATAAGTTTAGTAATACTTTAATCGGTAAAATTTTTGACAACACTAAAACGATATCCTTGAATAATTGTTTAATAACACTTAGAGTGAATGTTGTCTTTTCCAGAAAACTAAGAAGATAATTTGAACGATTAAAGCAACGTTGAACGTTTTATTCAAGGCGATATCATTTAACATTATTACATTTATAATTTTTTTTTTTTTTTCTTCACCTACAAACTAAGTCAATATAAAATAGTTTTAAAAATATTCAATGCATTTATACACATCAAACACACATTAAGCATGTGAAACATTATTTCCATAGCATTTAAACATAGCTGAAGTTACATAATTACACCAATTGCCATTTAGGAGGAGTAGAAGAATCAGTAAAATTTACATCCACATAGAGTACGAAAAAACTTGCGTCCTGATCAAAGGATATTTATACCTACTTCTAAACTTATTATGTGTGTGTGTGTGTGTGCGTGTGTGTGTAACTTGAGTTTAAATAAAATATCCATTGTTAGCAAGCATACATACATACATTGGCAATACATTTCTTTATAGTCTCCAGGCATCTAGTTAAGTTACGATAATTGCATAATTTTTGTTCGCGATAATTCAGCTCCAATTTTATTTAATACACGACGGAAAGATTTATTTTTTTTTATTTTTTATTTAAGACACAAAAGTTTAACACATTATTCTAGATACTTCAATCTGTGTTAGACTGTAATATTACTTACATTGAACTTAGATGAATAATTGGTGGTCGATTTTTGTCTCAATGTGCTGATTTGTTGAAATTTATCTATTAAACTATTTCCCATGTATTTCATCATTCATAAAATGGGCCACTTGCTTTTGATACATAGCGACAGTTTCTTTTTCTGTTTTTCCTAATCCTACTATATAATATTTCTCCAAAAAGTATGAAAATTGACAATACGACACCCACAATAACTAAGGATTGTAAAAATATTGTATTCTCAAAACTTAGACTCCTGAAAGACTGAACGTCATTAACGACATCAAACTGTGTTACTTCTAAGATGTCATGATGAAATTTTTCTATCAAACCAGCTTCTTTTAACGTGTGCAACCTGTTAAACAAATTAACTTTAAACGCAGCCTTATAGGTATACTGATTTTGTACTTTATTTCATTTAGTCTACTAATGTTCATGTTATCATTAACATCGTGTGATAATATTTACTATAGTATTATTATCATTTACTATTTCAAAGTTGTATAATGCACTTCTTATTCGCTTACCAGCGATTGATGAAGGGCAGGTATTCGTTATGCTTAGTTGTGGCATATGAAGTGCTTACTATGTACTTTTCATGTGGTAGATAATGAATTTTGCATGATATTTTCGATTGTAATTCCATAGCTCGCAATCTGTTGACCATAAATGCATACTTTTTTCCAGAACAAACCCGTTGTAATCCTTCTAGATACGACTTTGGTAGATTAGAAACATTTTTCTCCATTATAGCATTGTTCAATTTTTTTAAAAATGGATTATCTGTGTTCTGTAAACATTATAATATAAAGATTAGAAGTAAACTTTAATCCTCATTAAATTGTTAAAATTGAATAGAACTCATATTCACATAGTAAAGTTCAAAGGCCGAGCTATATCGATGAACACCAAACTCATATTGGCCATTCTCTAACAGTTCTTCCAATGAATTAAACGGAGCTGCATAATGCTCAACGGCCAAGCTAGAAGCTAAAGCGGCTGAATACATAGTGCGAAATAAAAATGCCCACAAATTAAAGCACACAAACACCAGACTAATGGAATGCAATTCTCTTTGCAAATCTCCTCCTGTATTTGATATTAAAAATATAATGATTACGTACTGATTACATTATGCCCAAAAATTAGGAAAAATATCGTCTCCTGGTTGAAAAGATTTTTTAATATATTTGATACCTTGTAGACATAACATTTGATGCATCGTGATACACAGATCCAAAAAATTAAAATGTTTTTTGATAAGACCAGCCTTGTGACCAATGTAGTGCATAAATAATAATATCACTGGTAAAGCAGTAATTGTTGCAAGCATGCTATACCAAGCCTCACCAGGCAAGAGATCAGCAAAATAAGACCTTGTGTCTGTATCAACACCTCCTTTTTTTATGTATACCCTATAACTGTGGACAAGACAATATCATAGTCACCTAACATTAAACTAGTATTATGTTTATAAAAAAAATTCTGCAATCATAGATCATAGTAAGAATATACATACTTAGTTTGGGCAACAGGTCCACTATAATCTATAATACTTAAGCTTTTCGACTCCAACAAAAGTCCCACCATAGACATGTCGGCTTCATTTTCTGCTAACTTTCGGATAATAATAGACTGCGGGGGTTCGCCATACGGATAAGCTGAACTATTTTTTGATACCATTACAGTTTTTACCCTATAAAAAAATACATACATTCTTGTGAAATGGTATTGCCTTTAGCTATAATATGAACCTGATGTTACTTACGTAAAGTTTAATTCCTTTTGTAACAATTGTAAAATAACTCTGAGTAATTCACTACGTTTACTATTTTCAGAGCGAAGCAATTGCTCCTAAAATTTGTTATTTAAGAATATTAAAAAATTGAGTATATTATCAAAATTTTCTGCAAGTAAAAGTATCGCTTTTGAATACCGCTTCAATTTTAGCCGAGTAAAGAACAACTCCTCCAAAATCACGCCGTCGTTTTAGAACAGTCAATTCCGTTGCTCTTAAACCTGTATCAGGTTTCCAGTCACCATAATAGATTATGCGAACTGGATTGTTCTTTGCAGGCTTATAAATTTCCCAAAATTTATATCCATCATCTGTTCGTCTAGCTATGTATACTTCGCTTCTCATTGAAAGTACAATTTCGGAGATAACTAATTTCTGATCAGAATCATTTGCCAGGAATAACAACCATACATCTTTTCTGATATCTCTTTTCCTCGCTTCTTCAATCTAATCAAGTTATACAATCGATTGCAATATAAATTGAAAAACTAACAATAAGATTAAAAAATTATCCAACAAAAAATGGTAACATAGATTAACTCTAATTTCAATTCTCTTAAATATCATCTTTATTCTCACCATATATTCTGCGATATATGAGACATTTCCCATAATGAAGGATCGGAGTGGTTTGCTGCATCGCATTGCAGCGGAGACAAATTTGTTTTTTTTTTTGATACTGAGAACTTCTAAGATAGTAGGTATATAGTTGTTTTTGATTGCTGCTTTATAAAAATCAAGCGAAGCTCTTTGAACGTTCAATTGATTAGAATGTGTTGAAATCAAAATATTACATTTGACTGAATGAAATTCGACAAATGCTTTGATAGCCTGTTGCATAATATAATCTGCTTTAACAAGCCCAACAAGCAGAAATAAAAAGTTCCAATTAAAAGGTAGCAACATGTTCAGATTATATCGAACAGTTATTGTTTCGCAGGTAGAGAAGGAACTGATCATTTCTGGATTGAGATTCCTAGATAAATAATACGACTATCAATGGTAGTCTCAATTGACATCCACTACTATTGTATGATAACAAAGCAAACTTGGCATTCGAATACTGAAATCCCACAATTAATCTAATTCATGGTCCTGTGTTAAACAGCCAATGATTGAGTAGACAGTAAATCTGTTTGGCCTTTGTACGATGATAACAATAGCATCAATTCTTGGTCGACAAAGGAAACAATTCAGGTGTCAGAAGTTCGATTGTAGAGGGCATAAATGTGATCAGATACAATGATGCAGTATTGTAAATATACGTGTATTAAGTATCACATTGTGGTCAGTTTTTTCTTAATTATATAAATTAGTTTTTCCATTTAGTTGATGAAACACGTAGAGCATTTTCGGCATAAAAATAATGCTCTGACTGTGAGTGTAGGGTGGATTTGTAGTCCATCAAAGCCACGCGATCTCTTTGTAAGACAAATACCTATGAAATAGATGAATAAAATCAGTATTAGAGTTGAGTTTTGCGACCAATGTTGTATACTTACATCTATAACAGCTCTATGACACTGGAGTTTTTTTGCCAATTCAAGTCGTTTTTCCAAATTGTCTACATAGCTGAGAAATTTTGCAACCAAAGAAGATGGGGCCTGGTTAACGTGGAGAATTTTCAAAATATCTTCTATGGAAAGATTAGTTTGTAACTTTTTACTTCCAAGCCACCCCTGAAAATTCATTCAATGAAACATCATTTTATACAAAGATAATTAGAGAAAATAATGTGAGAAACAATAATATTAAATGCCAAATGAAAGGTCAAATTATGGATGATTACTTTTGTTATAAGTAAAGATTCAACGTCCTCCCATGCCTGCATTGATGCTCTAGTACTAAGCGCTACGCTTTGGTACTGTCTTGGAGAGACAGCATGTTCCTTGCAGAGATTTGCGGCTGACATAAAGGAACTATCTGTAACACCCCAATGATGCCGACAAGCATACTGGAGACAATCTAATACCGAAGAATGTGTTTTCAATGGTTCACTAGATTCTGTAGTCTTCGCCACTATCTGCCACTCTGTAAGGGTAAGAATTGAATAATGTAAGATTATGTCAAATGTTCTAGCTTCTATACTCAACGAAAATGATCTGGAAATTGAGACTACAAATGCTTACCAAGAAGTTTAATGTAATTTTCTACGTAAGATGTTTCCTTACAATTTGGCAAAGCAGTGAAATGTGTTGTACAACAGTTCTGAAGCTTTTGTAACAGTCTATCGTGATGAGGTGTATTTTTGACAATGATTTGTAAGTTTGTCATCTGTAAAACTAGAAAATTTATTCACACTTATCAGGGTGATATATATAACAGATATATCTTTATCGTTCAATACTCACAGCTGCGTCTTTAGAGCGTCTCAGCATTCTAAAAATTGCAAATCTATTAATGTATGAAAAAGCAAAAACTTGAATTAGAAAAATTTGTAGAATTTGAAGTACACACTCACGTTAAAAGATCTGTGAGTTCTACAGTGCGCAAGGTTGTAGCAAGATACCGAACATATACATTAACTGCGTCAGGTCTATCTGCGAGTAATCTCTGAATCAATGATCGCTTCAAAGTTTTTGCTATGAATATTATCACCTGTAATAAAATTATTTCATTTCATAGTAATATCATAGGATAATAGGAAAAGTTCTAAACCAAGAATTGACTTTAGTTTATTATTACTAACAATTAAAATGGCATTTCCATCTCCACAAGCAATCGCTGCATCTAGTAATTCGGTTTTACTCGCAAGTGACTTGTATTGTTCAAGCATAAACGGTTGACCCAACAATATTCGTCTCAGAGTTATGTCTGGCTGTACCAAAGGCTTCTCTTCACGAATATTCTCCAAGTTGTCGGCTGTTAGAACTATGATATCGCGATATTATTAGAAAGATGAAAAGAGAAAAAGGAGATAAGTGGAAGTGAGATTAACGAAGTGAAATACGTACTACTAGTCAATGTTTTTTCAGAAATAACAGACAGCAAAGGTTTGAGGTTAGAATGTGAAACATCGGATTTTAAATAATCGTCAGAATCATCAATGCTGGATATTCCAGCTCTCAAACGAGCTGTTCCTGTTTTCGAAACTCCGAATAATTGTCCTTCCTATAAGATAAATTTACGGAAAATCATAATATTCATTGTAGTATCAGAGGTTAGGTAGAAAGTAGTGTTTGAAATAGGTTGATAAGCGCACCTCATCATCTTCGAAATTAAATACAAGTTTTTCACTGGTATTCCAGTAGTTCTCATCATCTTTTGCCGTATTCATTTTTATTTCAAGATTATGAAAAGCGAATTTCTTAGCTTAAAAGTGCACGGCTCTGTTCAGCCCTGTTTCTTGCAGAATGTGTCAGACGTCACTTTTTAGTTTTTTAAAACAGCTCTGTACGCCTTATTATACGCAACCCAAATGTCGTTCCTGTAGTTCTGCTGCTTGATCTAAAACTACGAAGATGGTGTATGAGTTGCATACAATAAGGCGCAACGATATTGGCGGCAAAAGTAATTCGTGTCTGTAGTTATCAATGTATAAAAAATTATTTTCAAACCTATTGATAACTTATGATCGTTTGAATATTTCATTTAGGTATGATAATAGATTTACGGATTATGGGATAAGGGGTAAAACAGCGCATTGAGACTAAATATTTAAAATAATAACGATTTATATTCTTATATAAAATATAGAATGTTCACTTGATACGCTTAAACTTTACTTTCAATCGCTATTGCCATTTTGGCAATTATTACATTTCGATCGATTGATATACATATTATGTTTATATAAACACGTATCGAGCGTTACACAGTATACTGAAGTATACTAATTATTTTAGTCTTTGTTTATCATCATAAATGCATAAAAACACGCAGAAACAATTCACCCGCTTATAAAATCTCGACCTAAATTAAATGCTTACTTATACTTAATGTGTATCGATAGAAAAAGATTTGCACAACCCAAATTACGAAATAGCATTCAGTACAAGATACTCGGTCTGTGTATACCGTATTGGCCTGAATATAAGTCGAGGTCTTTGGTGACCGATTTCACCCACAAAAACCGTACTAGATTTATTTTCGGGCTCGAACTATATTCGGGCAGATCCCCCAAAAGTCCCGAATGTAAGTTGAGCCAGAATATAGGTCGTGTACGGTTTTTGAGGGTAAAATTGGTGACCAAAAACCTCGACTTATATTCAGGCCAATACGGTACATTCCTATTTACATTTTTTTTTTTTTTTTTTTTTTTTTTTTTTTTTTTTCTACCTTTAGGTCTAACATAAATAAGTTGTGTAAAAATCATACAAATACTCAGCTGCATTATATTCATTTAGTTTATAGCAATTCAACAATCTTTTTCTACATTCCAATTTTTCTCACTTTACACACATTGGCAGCATCTTGATATACAAGACTATTTATTCTAAGGTGTAACTTATCATCGCAATTAACTGTATACATCCCCATACCTACAATTGCAGGAAATTAATATATTCACGAATTAGTATAATGGATTATAATCCATTTTATAAACTCTTAACTAGCATAAATATAAACCATACGATATTGGCACATATTTACAGAGTGTGAATCGAAATGAGGAGATTGTCTATGAATTAACAGATAATGGAAGGTGGAAAAATCATCTAGGCGCTTATTTATCACCCAGGATAATTATTGATTGAATAATTATGTTTTCCAGACATTCGAATATCATTTAATTATTCATCTTATTGATACAAGATGTGAATCGTAACAAAATAAACTATTGCGTAATAAACTATGGTAATATATACAGTCGAGATATTGCGATATCGGCTTATACATTTTCAATAGACTATAGATTGTTTGTTATCAACGCGGTGAAAGGGCTTAAATTAGGCTGTCTGATAGTCAACAGTCTTCAATTAACTTTCTCGTAGCTTTCACGTGTATTTCAAAGTACATGAAAGATACGAAATCGTATAGTTTCCCGTAAATTTACATATGAATTTAATTGCAGATTGCGTTATGCCAAGTGTATAAATTGTAAAAAAAAATAATACCGAAATTGTCATAATCTCTGTTGTTTTGTTCTGATCCTCTAGACTAATTATAAATATTTCGTATTTTATATGGAATGTGACCTGAATGGTTTATTGCCTTGAGCCAATATACTCAGTCCATGTGATGAATCCGTCGTTGTTAACATCTGTTGCACCCATAACTGCTTCAATCACCTCCACCAGCTCTGAGTCAGTATGACTATCCACATGCGAGTCTTCACCCTCTAAACATTATGGGCAAAGAAAAAATACTCATGTAATCTCGTGTAAATACTTTGAATAAAATTTCATTTACCCAACAAAATATTCGCTCCATTCATTATAAATCTGCCAGAGTCAAATACATAAAGTAAGAAAATGAAAAATATCCATCAGTGAAGCGACATTGAGAACAATTAAAAACTCAAGCATTATTCGAATGAAATCTATGATCCATGAAAATAATGTGAAAGGACAATTATTCGTATGGTATAATAATTGTAGAAAGTACTGCATATCTTTGCAAGTGAAGAAAATTCGTATTGACGAACTTTTATACAAACTAGTAAATGACACGTTGAAATGACTAGCCCTGATCTCACCTGAACGAGTTTATGGTCGTCCACCACCATTAGCAGCAGCTTTTTGCTGTGCCTGAATAAATTCTGGATAATCGATAAACCCGTCTTTGTTCACATCATCCATACCCAAAATAGGGTCAATCAAAGCAACCAATTCATCATCCTTAAAGAGTTTTTCCTCAGCATGTGGTGCCCCAGCTGATTTACTCCCTTGCTCTGCGTACCAGAAACCAACAAAAACACAAAGCAATGCAAGACGTCACTTTGAAGCCAAAAACGAGAACGATTAAACAACATAAAGATAAAAATTGTCATTTTTAGAATATTGTAAAGCAAATGAGATTGCGAAATAACACGCAGAAAAAGTTAATATTAATTTTTCAATGTGGGTAGGGAAATCTTACTTCTACATAGGTTTTGATTAATTTCTTTTTCATTTTATGAAGCTATGAAATACTTCCACAAGTGAAACATTGGAGTAAAGATTTGCTTACATGTGATAAAACGAATGAACAATAGCTACCTTACCTAAGCCTTAATCTTGCTGACAACGAAATTCTTTGGATAACATATAACAGTGAAAAAGCTTTGTAAGAAATAAACTGATTTACATACCGTGCCAATGGATGAGAGATTTTATAAGTTCACAACCATCTAGTTTATTATTATTGTCAGCATCGTGCATTTTGAAATAATGAAACTGTAACTCCTGATCAGACATTTTACTTGTATCCATTGGTATTTCCATATGTTCCTGTATGTGCCTGTAAGAGAACAAGTTACTCTTTTCAATAATAATCACAGAGTTTATATCATAACATACTTAAAAGTAAAGCAGTAAACAGTCTAATTATACAAGATTCAGAAGCTGTACTGAGGATTATTTTCCTGAAGATGCTCTAAAAACATTGAAATTCTTCTTTTTTTTTTTATCCATACAAACTTACGCCTTTTCATTTTCTATATTTGCTGCATTAAGGATTTGCCCTGGTTGTGGTGGCCCATGGTTATGATCGTGTCCATGTGGTACTTGTTGTTGTTGCTGTTGTTGTTGTTGTTGTTGTTGCTGTTGTAGGACAGGAACTTGTTGAATTGGAGCTTGATGTTGAACAGGGACTTGCTGCACTGGTACTTGGTACTATGAAATTACAACATTATTTCAAAACCAAAAGCTACCAACAATTACCTTAGACCTGAGCTTTTAATTATTATTTATAATTCAATAAGAAAGGATAAGTTCCGATATAAAATAACGATGGAAAAAAATTACATTGCAATTACATATAAAAAAAATGAGAACAGTGCCACACTTGCGTATTGTTATAAGAATTCTCAAGGAGATATACTCTCGTTGTTGAAGTTTAATAACTTCAAATAACAGGTGACGATCAAACACAGATGTCTCCATGGTATCTGAACGCTTGCGCAAACATTTAATTATCCATAATACGTGAAACTCGATTTAAAAGCGATAATAAAACTGACTGTTATTTTTATTACCTGTTGCTGTTGTTGTTGTTGTTGTTGAATTGGTTGTTGCTGTTGTTGTATTGGTTGCTGCTGATGAACTTGTTGATGTACTTGAGGTTGCTGATAACCTTGTTGCTGTTGATGAACTTGATGCGGTTGAGCAGGCTATAATGAATTTTGAAAAAATAACAAAAATTATATTGTTTTGAAAAAGTTTAACGAACTGACTTGAGTATATTATTATATTATTAAATATAAGACAACATTGTTAGGTACTACAAACCTGTTGTTGATAATGTTGAGGCGGAACACCCGGTGCAACTCTCTGTCCCTGAGTATTAGCCGCGTAAAATTGGGCCAATAAAACAGCGCATATCCATGCAGTTGAATACATATTGGTTTACCAATCTGAAAGTTAAATTGTGTTATAAATTTCTAATAATAACAACAACTGGAATAACATGAATATTTATTATAATCAAAGTTGTTATAGAGTAACAGCTGCTACACGGACAGTATAATATCACAAGCTAAGATTCGACATGATTGTTTTTTTTTTTTTTTTTTTTAAACATTAAAATTATTCTGACAGTACCGAAGTATAGGAAATTATGATGATAACTATTAGACTTATTCCTACCTTCTCTTCTATTATAATTTATAAAAATCTTCTCACATATGTGAGGATTAGCTAGTTTCGAAACTCCTTACTTCCAATACGATACGATGTCTGCGGTTATGTTACGTCGCAGAAATTTTATATGTTCGAAAAATCCGCACACGACTGACTTATCCCACGACGCACTGACGTGGACCTATGGAAAAGATGTAGAAGAGGGGGATGCTAGCTTGATGTGATACTAATAATACAGTCTGCTAGCCTCTGCTGGTAAGAAATTACGGAGATAAATATCAGAAAACAGGTACGTGTCTACGTTTTAATGTCCTAATTAACGTGAGTTAAGAAGAGTTTTGTGAAATTTTATTATAAATTTAAAACACATATTTCGTTGATACGTGAGAGAGGTTAGTGCGAGGTCACACTGACATTTGTAGTTATCTGTATACTGTGTGAGCTGTGATTATTACTTTGTTATTATTACTCTAGATGACGTCGGTAATGAAGATAATTTGAAAATTTTTAATCTCATTTTATCATACGAGTTTACATATCAGTGTCGAACGTCGAAATATTCTATGATCTTACAGATGTGGATTGCGGTCTGTGGATCCCCGTTTTATGTAGTAGGAAGTCTTTTGTAGGAACCACGCGAGACTAGATATACAAATTATTTTTTACCGGAGGAATCAAACAGGGTATTCTTCTGCACGGATACGGATTGCTATTTGAAATTGTGCTGTACTTGGGGAATCATTTGTTTGCACTAGGTATTCAACGCGGGATAAGTCAAAAAGGTCATCATAACATTTCACGAACAAAGAACCTCACCGTATACACGTGTATGTATCTATCTATTACGTATGCCTGTACGTCAGTCAGTAAAAAATATTCTAAATATTGTGTCTAAAAATAAACTTATGACTGAATATCAATCATCAATCATCAAACTCTTCCTCGCACTTATCTATTAAACATTTAAATTACCCACAAGTACGTTAAATATTCATCTCTCAGCTCTGCAGATATTCGTCAATTCGTTAATTTCAATTTTCAACATACCTTATATTACAGATCATGGCGATAGCTGGACACCAACTGTTACTCGAAGTTTCTAGACTTACCGAACTCCAATCTACGCGTGTATCGATAAAAGAAAGTTTTAAAGGAGCTGCAGTAGCTGGAGTATCGACTTTGCTCGGCGGTCTGCTTCTCGGACCTGTAGGACTAGCTATTGGTAATAGAATTTAGAAATTTAATGAGATTTTTATTCAAATCGTTGAAAAACTTGTGTGAAAGATTCTTTAGTTTTTAAGTTATCTTGAAATTTGATTCTTCTACTTATTTTATACGTATATCTTTTCAGGAGGAACAATTGGGGGATGTTCTGCAGCAGTTATGGCTAACAAAAAATTCAGATCTATTCCTCAAATTATTCTTTACGACCTGACACCAGCACAGAAAAATGAACTTGTCGCAGCAATTCTTGGAGCTGTTAGGTCCATTCCTCTAAGAGACGTAGTTGACTTTGCAACAAATGTTGCGCAAAATCCAGCTGTAGCTACAACTGTAGCTATGACTGTTGTTTCTTTTTTAAATTCACAGCCAGGAATGCAAATTGTCGATTAAACTAAAACGTATCACTTCATTTAGAAATAATTTCAAACAGTAGAGTTGTTTGTTACAAATATAGCTTATCAACGGTCTAAAATCAATGCACAAAGAGTAGATTGATTCATATTGTCAATAGCTATTCGATTTTACTTGTGGAAAGAAAGGAAGAAAAAAAAAAAAAATTTATAGCTATTCAATTACTTGCCTTTGGTAATTTTATAGTATGGTACCATCTTCTGGTACAATATTTTCGTGTGTTAATGATTATTCATTCATTAAGTATTTTATTAAGTTAGTAGTATACTTACTATTGAGAAAAGTCTGACTAAATTGTCTTCGATAAGCTAAAATGGTTATATCTTAGCTTATCTGATTAGTTAATCTAACTTATCATAATCTACACTATTTTCGATAACAATCATGACTTATCAATAACAGATAAACGGTTTGTACAGCTTAGAGAAAAAAAAAAAAAAAAAATCGTAACATTTCTTTCAACATTACTGCGTATTTTGCTACCTCTACACACCTAGATATAAGTTTGGTGCTA
The DNA here is from genome assembly GCA_943736025.1 of Tenthredo mesomela. Taxonomy (NCBI): domain Eukaryota; kingdom Metazoa; phylum Arthropoda; class Insecta; order Hymenoptera; family Tenthredinidae; genus Tenthredo; species Tenthredo mesomela. The sequence goes on along the minus strand of OX031016.1, from coordinate 17,559,855 downwards.
GTGAATAATTGACATTTTTATAATATGTAGTGTAATGTATATTGTAAGTGTTTATATTGTAGATTATTATCGAGATTTCTATTTTTAAACGAGTAATGTTCAAAGTATATTGTTAGATATAATATTAAACCACAAGTTGCCTGAATCTTATATCATTCATGAAACGGTTTTTAGATCTCTATTATGTAATATCGTGAGATTTAGGAGCGAAAATACGTTCCTGATTTTATCAAGCAGTTTATAACACTGTCGGGTAGAGCTGCTATTAAATAAATTCACTTAGACTGGATAATTTATGTATTCGATCTATTGAAATAATTTATTTTCCGACTTTTAAATGGATTATAATACGTTGAATAGAGATATAAGTTTGTCAAGATAATAGAAAATATAATATTATGTTGGGAAAAATAATGATTTTTGATAAATTGACTGTAATAATTACTCATTTATTGGAAATAAAATTCATATTCTCAATTACCTAGCTACTGAAAATTTTGTTGATAATATTTTTTTTTTTTTTTTTTTTTTTTTTTTCACAAAAAATTCAATCCTGTTCTAAATTAATATTAAAATAGGTAATATTCAAGAAATATAAGAATCAATTTTTATCGTATAAATAAATCTATAAAGTTGAAAAATCCTAAGATAAAATGAAAAATTATTTTCAGTTCATGATTGACTATAGCATTACTAAAATAAAAATGCCAAAAAATGTATATTAAAACTTCTCATTCTTCCTCGGGTATGTAGTATTCCGGTTCTATGATCTCGGATTCTCTTGCGTACCCTTGGCCCTAAAAAATGAAAAACAAATAAGCAATCTATGTAATATTCTCTTTCTACATTTAAAAAGCTGCTTCGTTTTTTCGTTACACAATATTTAGAATAAATAAAAACTTAGAATAAATGAATAACTTGTACTTTACCTCTTCAAAGATTATGAACATTTCTTGAGCAACAGGCAACGAGGAAAAAATTGCTTTTAAACTACGTTTCACAGGTGGTTCTAAAGCGTAGTCTATTGCTGACCATGTACACTCCTTTTCATTTACCTATATATCATAAAATGGCACAAAATTATATTTGCTAATAGATATAATATGGTAGCATGTATTTTTCTAGAGTTTCATTCACCAATTTATAAATAAAAATGAAAGAACTGTGATATCATGATCACAGAAACTACGAAAACTAGCATAGTAAAATACTTATTTCTAATACCTGCATTTCAGTCTGCATACTGATTACTGTATTGCTGAGAATATCCCCCGTCGAATCAGCTTCAAGAACTATCCTAGCGCCAAAAATATTGTGATCGTAAAGAACTTTCAGATCACCCATCGCAACATTTTTCCATGTAGTACCACCGTTTTCTTGTGCCATCAGAGTTGCCCTTTTTTCAAACATTATCGAATGCTCTTCTTCGTCATCCTCTTCATCAAGTTCATCTTCATCCTCATCTTCATTTTCGTTATCAATCTCATTATCATTCTGATTCTCATTTTCAGTTTCATTTTCATTATCATTCTCATTTTCATGTTCATTTTCATTTTCATGTTCTTCGGGCTCGCCAGTCTCTGATATTTCTGCTGTATCCTCAGACTTGTTCACTGTCAACAAAACGAAACAGTATTACAATAAGATTTAAGATTCTAAATCAAACGTAATTTAGAGTTCTGTGCAATTGGGGATCACACAGTTCTAAACACATCTAACAATTGCTAAGCTTCTTTTTTTTTTTTTTTTCTTACATTTATCTGATCCGGAATGCACTTTATTTAGTTATTAGAATAAATAGTTAATAATAGCAAATACTCACCTCTATAATTTTGATTGATTCACCGATCTTTCTTCTTCCAATTGTTCTTATAAATAACTTATATTAGGAATATAGTATGGATGCATGGGTAGATTAAGATGTGAATAGCGTAACTTTATCAATCTTGAAGTGCAATTAATGTTAGCAAGTAAATAATGACAATAATAATAATAATAATAATATACAATGTTTTGTAGGACATTGCCGAATTTTACATTCCTTATTAGACAAAGATCAACAGTTCAATTATCCAGTATTATAAATATTCTAAATGCACTATCTAACAGACATTTAAAGTGATTGAAAAAAATGCATCTTATCAAGTTGATTTCATGATTATCAGTAATAAGAATCAGATATTCTATTTCACTCTTTCAGCATTATAATATTTGATCCACACCGACACTCGGATAATTAATTATGAGCAAAAAGAGTGGTGTATCGGTAGTAAACATTCAGGTAAAACTCTTCGTAGGTGAAGAAGTCTAGCTTTTGAATGCTGAATAATTAATTTATAAAGCAAATATAAATACATTTGTATTTCATTATTCGATATTACTATAAAGATTCAAACAATGATTAAGCCTAAAGTCAGACTAGACTGAATTAATTTTGTTAAGGATAAGATCAAGTCTAATACATGTGGTCAAGTAATTGCATTGTATTGTTAAAAAAAAAAAATAATTTGAACTAAGGACAAGTTTTTTTTTTTTTTTTTGTTTTCGATACAGAATTTTTATTCATATTAAAATCACAATTTTATGTAAAAAAAAGAAGAATAGAGAAAAGAAAAAGCCAGGTACAATCCTCAAAGCAAAATATTTTCAGCAGTGGCATTTGCCATGTAAACTGATAGTACGAAAGAATGAATTGATTATTGTTGAATATCAATATTCCTAATTATTGTAAGAAGTATGTATAATTAAAATTGAAGAAAAATTTAATGTAGATAAATATATATCTCACCACCTCATCTTGCATACTATCAATCGTTAAAAAAAAAAACGAGAAAAAAAAAAAACAAAAAGTAATAAAAACAAATAGAAAATACAAATACCAATACAATGTGTTAATATTGAAGCATGTGAACAATCGTACGTATACAGAAAATTGATGTTACGATACGAATAGAAGCAGTAAATGTTAATAAAAATACAATGAATTGTTATTTGTTCTAATAGATTAGCTACCTTGGCTGGTGTTCTGTTTCTCTCGCAAAGCTTGTTGCGCCTTATCAATCGCTTCCTTGAACTGCTCAGCGAGCTCTGGATTCTTGAATTTCACAGCTAATTCTTCAAGCGCAGGTTCTTCTTCCGCGTAATTCATTCCCGCCCAACACCAAGCTCTATCGGAGCTGTTCAGAGTGTGAAATTCCTGCTCTGGTGTAAGTAACAAGTTACAGACCACCTTGTGGACTTGTTCTCTGCGCAACAGGAGGCGATAAGTTCCATGAGCAACGTGATGCAACAGCTTCATTTCACCAACACCTCTTTCCTTCCATTCCTTCGTTGCGTTTACATATCTGTATAATTTCGCTCGCTGGCCAAATTCTGTAATCATAAAATCGAGATATAGTTTCAGTTCTGTTTTATTAGAGCAAAATAAATTACTTTCATAAGACTTGGTTCAAAAGTTCTGTAAATTACAAACCTTTCTCTTCATCCTCCTCTCCGGTACGCACTTCGATTGCATCGGGTAGAGGTACGATTGGTTCAAAGTGTGGGTCGTGCTCTTCGCCGTTCTGTTCTCCTTCTTCTTCGTCATCTTCTTTGGTCTTCTCATTCTTTGACTGTGACTGTAGTGCATTTTGAGCTTGTTTAACACCGAATACCGTACTTCCCGCTCCAGCGAATGAAAAGTTTGGATCTGGAATTGAATAAAACAGAATGAATAAACAATACAAATGAACGGATTAGAGGAGATTGAAATTCCCCCCAAATATCTTTACAATGAAAAAATAATCCTCACCTATTTGGAACGCTGGCTGTTGCGGTGCCTTCGCAGCTAGCGTTGAAAAGCTAGCAGCATTTTCAGTCGGTAGGAATGAAAAGGCATCCTCTTTTTTTGTATCAGATATTTTGTTAACAGATTCAAAGACGACAGGATTGGCTTGAATGGAAGCCGGTACTCCGAATGCAGGAAGGGCCGGCGCCTTGAAGATATTAGGTTTTTCTATCTCAGCCTGTCCCGTTGTTGTCTCTACTGTCCCAGCCAAGTTTCCAAATATTAAACTCTTTGATCCAGAAAAAATATTCGGAGCAGGCAGTGTAGTTGGTCCTGTTAAGCTTGCTGGACTACAAATTTTCAAATCCTTAAACGGCTTTGGTTCAGTTCCAGAATCAGTAGTCTTGACTTCGTTCATACCACCGAAAGAAAACACACTAGTCGCTGCGCCAGGTACGGAAATTGGTAAAGCGGAGGTAGTGGTGGTATTAGCTTGACCAGATGGTAGACTGAATCCAAAACCAGCATTCTTAGCTAAACACTTATCATATGTTGCATTGTGTCTGAAAAGACATGATCCGCAATCATAAGAGCCAAGTGGGGGCGGCTTAAACATTTCAGCAAGTGACTTATTTTGTTTGTTATTATCGTTTTTCTCTGGCTGTACAACGGCGGATGTTACAGGCCTTGGAGCAGTCGTTCCAAATGTCATTGGCGTGCTGGTTGTTGTAGTCATCGACGGAGGCCCTTCGCCGAAAGAGCCCCAACTGATTGTCGCAGGTATTCCAAAGGAAATGGTAGTTCTAGGTGTAAAACCGCTAAGATTGGGTTCTTTCGATGCGTTAAGACTCGGTGCTGGTGTTGTGCCAGTCTGTGATACCGGCGTCAATTTTGGAGGGACAAATATAGTGGACTTAGAACGTGATACATCGGTGTTAGAAAATGGTTGTACAGTCTCAGGTTTAGGCAAAACAGCTACTGGTTCTGGTGGTTTAGAATTTTCTTTAATCGGAGGTGAATCCGTGTCTTTGCAACCTCTGCATCCAGGACAATCGGGTAAGCGTTTGTAGGCATAAAAGTTATCTGGTAACTGAAGTTTCAATGCAGCAGTCTTTTCTTCAGGTGTGACTGTTGCTTCGTAGACAATTTCTACATCTGAAGTAGAGCTGGAACGTCCAAACAAATTCTTTTTTATAGTTACAGGTGATTTTTCACTCTTCTTTGGCGCAGATTTTTCAACAGGCGTTTTTGCAGACTCTTTAGCGTTGTCGATGGCTGCTTTAAACTCTTGAGCTATTTCGCCAGTCTTGAAACGGCACGCAAAATTTTCATGAGAAATATTTCCTTCGCTGTAATCGGCGGCATACCATAGCCAGGTTTTGTCATCTTTAGCTGTGAACTCCATATCAGGAGTAACGATGTGATTTAAGCATAACTTAAGGACTTGATCCCTCCTCATTAGTAGACGTAGTTTCCCGTTCTTTCTATGCTTAAGAAGTTTTATGTCACCCAGGCCTCTTTCTTTCCATTCTTTACCAGTGGACTCGTATCTAAAGAGCTTTGCTCTGTGGCTATAAAGGACTTCGTCATTTTCCTCCCCAGTTTTCACATCAACTTTATCAGGAAGTGGAATTACTGGGGCAAAATAAACGTCCTCACTTTCGGCCACTTCGTCTTCGCTTGTCTCACCACCGCCGGGTGATTTCACAGGAGATTTAGCCTGGAATTGAAAGTCGAATGACTTTCCTGGCGAGCCAAACGTGAAGGGTGTCTCGTGATTTGGTGTAACTCCTAAATTCTGGAAGTTTCCAAAGCTGAATGTGGCACTGCTATTCAAATTTTGAGATCCAAAACTCATTCCAGCAGAAGTCTTCGCTGAATCACCAGCAGCTTTAGCATCGGCCTTAGGTATCCCGAAGCTAAAACCACCAACAGGATCTTTCGGTACGGTCTGGGGTATACCGAATGAAAACGAAGGTACCGACGCGGATGAAGATGCAATGTTAAATCCGCCAGTCTTTGGTTTCATAGGCATAGATGGATCCTTGGGTGAATCACAAGCAACGCAATAATTATTTGACGAAGTATTAAGAACCATACAGGCATTGCATGACCAGCATCCAGTAGTGAACTTGAAGCCCTGTGTCGGAGGTACTTCATTAGATAAAATGGTCTTCGAAGGGGCAATTGGCGATGAACCGTTGCCACAGGTTTCGCATCTCTGATTATATCCATAATTTTTGGTTGAACAGCTCTTACAATCCCACGACGGATGTTCAAATGGTCCTGAGGGTGGAAATTTGGGAGTAGCAGGTGGTGGCGCAGCAGTTATCTTGCCAGCGTTTGGAGCAATTGATTCACACGCCAAACATTTGAGATTTGTTGCATCGTTTCTAGTATAACATGATCCGCATTCCCAAGAACCAACTGCGGGCTTAAACATCTCAGCGAGTGACTTATTTTGTTTGTTATTAGCGTTTTTCTCTGGCTGTACAACAGCGGGTTGTGCAGGTCTTGGAGAAGGCGATTCACATGCCAAACATTTGATATTTGTTGCATCGTTTCTAGTATAACATGATCCACATTCCCAAGAACCAACTGCGGGCTTAAACATCTCAGCGAGTGACTTATTTTGTTTGTTATTGGCGTTTTTCTCTGGTTGTACAACAGCGGGTTGTACAGGTCTTGGAGAAGGCGATTCACACGCCATACATTTGATATTTGTTGCATCGTTTCTAGTATAACATGCTCCACATTCCCAAGAGCCAATTGCAGGCTTGAACATCTCGGCTAGTGTTTTCTGTTTATTGACATTATCTTTCGGTTGCGCTTGTACATTTATAGCATTCGTTATGCCTGGCTTTATTACTTCAGTGGGAATACGATCGTTGACAATCTTAATCTGTTCAGTTGTTGATATGTTATGAAGTTCTCTATCGTTGACTACCTCGGGTATAGAAAACGTAAACGAAGCAAATGGACTTTGCTTTGATACTTCGTTCGATTTTTGTGTAGTTTTAGAAGAATCTGTTGACTTTTGTTCCTGGATTATAGGCTTGGATGTGAATGAGAATCCCCCGAGAACGACTGGGACATTCGCAGCCTCTCTTGTAACCGGTACTACTGGAGAAGGCTCCGAAGTGTTAGATTTTTGGTCAGTCTTACTGCCAGCGCTAACAAAATTTTCAACTGAAATCGGCACGCTTACTTTAGCTTTATCAAAGCTAAGTTTAAAGTTGGCAGCCTCATCCTCAGTCTTAAATTTGATACATAATTTTTCTAACTTGACTTCTTCGTCGGCAAAGTCATTGGCTACCCACATCAGTGCTTTATCAGTATTTGGCATTTTGGTGAGCTCCATATCAGGTCGAAGTAAATGGTTAGCACATATCTTCAGCACCTGATCTCTCCGCATAAGTAAACGGACCTTTCCTTCAGCATTACGAAGAAGTTTGACGTAACCAACGCCCCGTTCTTTCCACTCTTTCTCAACGAATCTAAAAAGCTTTGCCTTAGCACAGTACAAAGTTGTTTCACCTTCTTCGCCAGTGGTTATTTCAATCTCAGCAGGCAGTGGTACAACTGGCATAAAGTCCGGTATTGGATCGTGCTCAGTTTCGACGTACCATTCGCTTGACTCATTACCTACGCCGGTTGACAATATGCTTGTATTTCCGCTACCTTTTTCAGTAACAGACATATTTGTTGGAATGGTATTTGTCAATGTAGTATATAACGGAGGTAAGTTAACGGTAGTTGGAATGGTGGCTTCTAAAGGCATTGAGATCTGGTAATTGTGTGGTACATTAGCAGTTTGTGGTATTCCCCCAAGTCTATGATGAGGGGGAATAGTAACGCTCAATGTTGGCTGAACGGTTGGTACAGTTGTTGGTAAAGTGTCAGAAGTAGTTATCACGACATTTACAGGAGGCGGTTTGTTAGGAGGAGGAATATAATTCCTAACAGGCTCAATCCTTGGCGCTGGAAACGGTGGTAGAGGTTGATATCTCTGCGCAGGTGGGAACATATTTCCAGGAAACGATGGAGTTGGGCAAAAGAAAAATGGTTGTACTGCTGGAGGAGCGCCGTAATTCAATTCCCCATAGTCTTCTTCGCCTAATACATACAAGTCCTCTTCAAGGGTTGGATTCAAAGGGGCTTGAACAACGGGTCGTTGCTTTTGTGTCTCTTTTCGCAAATCGGCTATCTCTTTTTTCAACTCTTCCAACTGGTCTCCCATTCCTTTTGTAGTATCCAGAAGAGTTTTATATTGTTCCATTATCGTCTGCATGACGTTATCTCTCGAGTGTATCAACTGACGAATTTGTGCATCCAGACGCTCGGGACTTGGTCTTGCTTCCTAATTTTTAAACAAATTAACAAGCATAAGCATTTATTCATCTCTAACATCACCAAATATGAAATAAAGCAATTATTACAATTTCTGATCAATGTCTAAAGAATTGCATTCATCAGAGCATAAATATACAACTTACAGTTCGATTACGTGACAAATCTAAGATATCTTGATGTTGGGGCCGGCAAGGCGTGCTTGACTGATTTGGTGTTCGATGAGTATTCCTATGAGGAGTGTTTAATTTGTGTACAGTACTGCCTAGACCATAGGATGTGTTTATAACTGGCTGTTCCCCGCTATGCGCCGATGAATAGCTCTCGTCAGATAATTCATCACATTCATTCCTGTTTACTGTAAATAGAAATTTATTGAAAATGTGTTGCAAAACATTGTATACATAATTCAATAACTCGTTAAGAAAGATAAAAATTGTATTTTTTTTATGGCTGATATTCGATGCTGTGAAATTTTGTTCTATTTTGAAGAGTGAGTTTCATTTTATGAATTAAAATGGTGAAATAATAGTAAAAATCAGATAAAACGAAATAGTAATAAAAAAATACCAAGAACTTACAATCATTGCGCCACAAATCTGGATCTATGCGTTTTAATTCATTTTCTATTCCAGAGATATGAGTGCAGAGCTCTGAATTTAGTGGATGTTTTGGGTTGGTGCCTGGGCTGCGCAGACGATCGAGAGTTAAATAGAAGCAATCTCGAGCTTTTGACAACATGATAATATGCTGAGAACGCATTTCTGATGTTAAACTTTCTCTGGGTAATGAGCTGACGAGTTCATCAGCTAGTGTTTTATAAATCTGTAAGAAAGAAACGAATTCCGTGAGTTCACGAGTTTCAATATTGCTGAAAGAAGTCATTCCCATTGTTATCGAACCAACCTGTCCCTGCTGAAAAGAAGCTTCTGGACATTTCAGAGCTTGCAGAGCTTCGATTGCCTGTTCATGTTGTTTATCTCGCAGATATCTTTGGGCTAATAGCAGTCTACCTTCCTCCAAAGCATTTGTTAGTTCCACATTATTCATGTCTTTCCTGTGGGTGAGCAGAAAAATACACCATAAAAATCAGATGATGATCCAAATTTCATTCATTTAAAGCGCAATAAATTCAAAAATACTGACCCTTGATAATCAAACAATTTAGTACCCGTGCTTCGTATGGCTTGATTATTCTGAAGTCTTTCTAACAAAGGAACAGCAGCGGACCAATAAAGCTCACAACGAGCCTCTAATGCTGGAATATCTGGGTGTTCTTCGTTTTTCTCTTTTGATATTTTGACCTGAAATGAGAAATGAGAAAATTTTAATACCAAAGTTTAACAAAGATCAATTTTTTGTGAAAAAAAAAAAAAAAAAAAAAACAACTATTTAATCTAACTAATGCATACCCTGTGATGAAAGAGACGTGCCAAATGGACCAAAAGACACGGGTGTAAGCCATGATTGTCTATGCAACGAAGTACTTCTAGTCCACGTTGGAGTACTTGTCTTATTTCTCCAATCTCACTACCGACTCCTTCCTGTTCTCGATACATCTTATAGGCCGCTGTCCACCTATTATTACAATAAATATTGAAATTTGTTCACTACAGCGCTGCATCAACTGTAGTGAATTCCACATAATATTAACTGCGACTAAAAAACAATTATTAACTTTGCGTCTATACTTTCAATCATTTGTACAGTTAATAACTCCATTTATACTCATCAGTTTTCTTTGCAAAAACAAGAATCCGCGAAAATTCAATATCGTGTAAAATAGTTTTAAAAATTCAATCATTATCTCAATATGTAGGTAGATTAATTATTTTCACCATGATTTTACCATTCATGCATTCTTACATAGCTGATATTATAATAAATATGTAATCATTAATCAATATTAATATCAATTAATTATAGTACGAGTATTAGGTGATTCTCAAATATTACTATATAATATAAAAAGAGAAAATTCAATGAATACAAATGTTTGACCAAGGGAAAATAAAACTGCTACATATTATAATCGGAAAAATAATAAAGTGAATATTAATCAATATTTGAATTGATGATGTTATAAATAAATAAAAGAGGATTTATTAAATATGAAGATAGTATTCAACAATTTTCATGTATGAATTGTGATACGAAAACATGAGCAATCTCGTTATTCTAATTTGTTGATCATTTATAATGGTTTCAAAGAAATGAAATAAAAATTTGAATCTTTAGTTAATTTACTATGATTGAAAAAAAAAAAATTCATTCAATTAGGTATTAATAATGTATGTATTAATCCTCGAAAGTCAGGAGTCGAGCTGTTGGTAATTCTTTCCAAGTAAAGCTATAATGTTACCCGATGTGTAGCAAATCTGCTGGATGTAGAAACATTTATAATACCCACCACTTCTCTTGAGCACTGCTACAAAGTGTGTTGGTGATGTCAGCTGGTAGAGTAGGCAGCCTGTCGGGACTCCAGAAGCCACTCCGCTGTTGTTCCTCCACAACGACAGAGGCGCACAAAACTGTCACACAATCATACACGTACATACATACAGCCATGCATTCCCACAAAGAGAATATCATTAAAAGATCAAATGTGTTTCATATTTTAAACATGTGCATATTTAGTTAATTTTTGTCGGTGAAGAAAAAAAAAAAAAAAAATTTAAACAAAATAAAATAAAATAAAATCAATCAATATAAAATATCTTTTATAAAAATTAAATTGAGAAAGCATAGTAGTATTGATGACTTTCTCATTTTTTATTTTTTATTTGCAATCAACGATTCAAGCTGGAAAATTCGTACTAGATATGTTGCAATAAATTCCTGTATAAAAATGAATAAAATAATAGAAATGTGATTTTAGAAAATTTTGTATGAAAAATTAAAAATGATTTCACATTCAGTTCAGTTCAGTTCAGTTCAATACACTTTAATATAGCCTAGTCTTATTTTGACTCATCTAGGTATGTCTGAATGAATTTTAATTAAAATCTGTATATGTATATTTAATTATTGACCTATTTGAAAGTGACTAGTGAGTTAGAAATAAGAAGTAAGGATATATACCTATGTATACATATTACATACATTCTATTGTTCGCAACATTTTTATCCCACCTCCAGATAATAATTTATAACTAAAACACTAACCTGCGGCATTTAAAAATGCATCGATGTCTAGCCGACTGAGACTATCGGCTGCTGCGAGACTAAGATTGTAGACAGAAAATTGAAGCTCAGGAAATATGTGAGAATATTGATGAGGGTGCGGGCCGTTAGAGTTATTTTGATGATTATGATGCGGTCGACTTTTAATGCCCAACCAAACTTGATGGTGTAATGAACCAGGCCAAACCTCTTCGGAGACTGTAAGAAAAAAATGAATTTCATAGTTTTCAATTTATATTTTTGATTTATTGATATCGAAACCCACTGATAAACAAAATATGATAAAATAAAAAAACATGATAAACTCTCTAACAAACCTTCATCGTGATGTTTCAATTCGTTATGTGTGCAGAGTCTAAGTGGAGGATTTGGGGCAGAATGATTAGCAAAATGTGAGCTTTTTATCATTTGCTGTTGAACTCTGCTTACAAATATTCTCTGAAAATAATAATTATCAATATAATATATTATAAACGAAAGTTCATTCTCAACCCATAATTCAATCGCTAACACATTTCTAAACAAATAAACTACCCTTTACCTGATATACACGCTCTCTCCAAGCTCCGGTACAAAATTTATCAATTTTATCAAGGAATCTTTTTGTATCATCTCTTGCATAGTCTTGAAGTACGTGTCCTTGAATGAAAAGACACACCTTTATTATTAGAAGCCTTATTTCATGTTTCTTCAGGCTTTAGATCAACACAATACTTAATATTTAAAAAAAATTTATCTAACAGTAGGAAATTACCGGCTTGACTACATCTGTAAGATGCTTCTCTGTACCAGAGGTTTACTTCAGCTCTGCGTTGTTCCTTTAGTTTTGTTGACCAAAGAGCAGTTGGATCAGGAGGGTTGGTATGCAATGCGCACAACAAAAGTGGCGCACACAACCGTCCGGCTTCGTTCCAGCTACTGTGTTCACGCTTTGTTTTACGCAGCAATAAACAAGCCAAATGGAAATGCAATTGACCCCACATGTGACCAAACATATGTCCAGCAAAGGTGGAATCGTTTGAAAATTTCTTGTGGAGTTCCGCCTCTGCCAAACTTTGGTCAAAACTGAAATCACACATTAAAGTATAAGTACAGTGATTCTGCATTTTTCTCATTACAATATTAATGAGAGAATATCTTTTGCTCTATTTACTTCAATACTGCTTGCGCAGCTTCGGGGATAGATTTCTTTGGCCCGTCTCCGTGTTCTTTGATAGAAAGCGCTGCGAGCCTTTCCAGAGTAGAAACATACAGCATCCAGAAGGCCCAATCAGATCGTTTGCTGTCTTTGCATCTTCCAAGTAATTCACAAACTGCTTGATACCATATAATGTTGTCTCTGAAAGCGTGGCTTGATTCAACATTAAGAGCATGCTTGTATGCATCTTCAAGGTTGTTCTTTTCCATGTAATAGCGCAATAATTTCACACGCAAAGTTACGTCCATTGGTCTTGCAGACAATTCAGCTGTAAAGAATGATTCATTATGCAGGATAAGAAGCGAATTTAGTTTTATCAGAATCACAGAATCTGCAAAAAATAAAAACAAAATACAATTTATAAAATTCTAGCATTACTCACATGCTATAAGAGCCACAAGATCTTCGGCATTATCATTTGGTCTGTCAATGGTCAGTAGTTTTTCTTTCAAACGAAAGACAATTGGATGATGTGGGAATTGTCGGTCAGCTCTTTCCAGCCAGTACCTTGCCCTGCTTACATCCATTCCTACATCTGTGTCTGCCAGTAGTTCGCAAACTATTTGGATAACGAAAAACAGGCATTTAAATCAAGTTTCAACCCCATGAAAATCACGAAAATATATTATAGCTGCAAAAGCAACGTGACTATTCGTGGATTGAGTTTCTTCTATTTTATATCATTCCTAAATTTAAGCTAATTAATTATTGGGAGAAAATATATCAAAGTTAAGGTCAAGTTTTGGGTTCACCTTTTAATACGAGGTCATCTTGCCTACCCTCAAGTTCGAGGGAGCATTTATATTCCGCTAAAGCAGCTTCTTTCTGATCTAGTGCTTCGAGAGTTTGACCTAATAGTTTATGTGCGCCTGCTGAATCTTCTCGCACTTCTAAATAACTTGATACGTATCTTCTTGCAGATTCATAATCGCCAACTTGATGGTAGAGTTTGGCGATGTTGTAGCATCTGAGACTTCGCTGAAATTTTATTTTTCATTTATAGTATTTAGATTCTGATCTAATAGAGAAATTTTGAATAATATTAAAAGATAAATCTGTTCTTGTTTTCAGAGCGATATCATATTTTTCGTTTTTTACAGCCAAGTACGAGCGATGCAAAGCTCGTATAAATATTCGATAGAAATGATGAAGCGGCATCAGCGTAAATAATATAAATGATAAAGACGAAAGAAGTGGATAAATTTATTGAGCAAAAATTACATCATTTATGATCATGATTACTGCGTAAGTACAGACATAGATATAAATGTGATGTAAAAATGAATCTGTAAAAACGTGGATTTTTCAGGGTTACTAGATTCGTGCCAAATTCCTATGAAATTAAACAATGATTCGAAGTTTTCGCGATTACGTAGTAATGCTATTAATAATTTTGAATAAGAAAATTGTAAGACCTCGTTCGGTTGGTTCTGTTAGTTTCGTTTTTAAACGCGTTTAGCGGTATATGAAAATCTATGTCTATGTATAGGTTATGTAGATATATCTACGAAGGTTCCTCGTTCGAGGCCTTGGAATGAATAATAAGACTTAAACATGTGACATTGTGTAAGTCAATAGCTAAAAATAAATGTAATAAGGTTAAGCTAGTAAATGGTATGAAAAGTTAATGGGGGATTAAAGGGAACGAGGATAAGTTAATGATCGAAATATGAAGGTGACTTCTGGCGGGATGATCCACATCTCGCATGGCATGGGAACGACACCGCCTAACGTATTCGCACATGAATAACCTCACCGCACATACCTCTTTTTCCGTTTTTAATTTCCTTAAGATTTCTTGCACGTGGCGATCGACGTTCTTCTTATCGTGGAACATGATTCCCCGACTTTACGAACTCCTCTTGCCGGTCGTGCCGCACCGCAAAAGTCAATACTTTCTTTTAGAAAAACTGATCCAAAATACAACAAGAATCACGAACCGCCGCCTCACCGTGCACATCACTTTTCAAATGGACTTCTTCTCGTCAGTTCTACCAACCGATATTAAAGAGTCGAAAATATGGTCGATTGATAATATCTATTATTTTAATAGCACAGAGATAAGATTTTTTCAATCTATTATTACTTTTGTGAAAATAAGATTAAATAATTCCTGAATTTATGGCATTTTAGCGAAATTTATTCACGCAAAACAAATCCGCTTTGATACATGAATCTAGTACCAAATATGTTACTACGGCTCTACAGTTGATTTCACAAACTGTTGAACTGACTGAACCGATGAAGATTATAATTTAATTCGAACGTTATATTTCAAGAATGATATAAGTTGTATTAATATCGTTTTATTTGTAGTTTTAAAAATCGGCAAATAATTTATAGCTAGATTTTAGTTCAGTTCAAACTAACTCAGTCTCTAATTTATCGCATGAATATCTTTGCGGTTTAGGGTTCAGTTAAGGTTAGAACGAGGCATACCGGAAAGGATGAAATCATAATCGGACGATCTCTGAGTTGATGAGAATATTTTAGATAAATAAATAGTGTAAATTGTATCCGAACAATAGACCTAATAATGGAAAGTAACGATAATAATTCTGTCGATATTTTATATCGTAGTGAAAATTTCCTAGTAGTAAACAAGCCTTACGATTTGGTTATAAACAGTAATAACCGTGATTTGAAAGTAATAATTTGTTGAATAAAAATCTACTTATGATGGTATAAATGATGATAATTTGAAAAATTTATTTCTGTATCGTTTTTAGTCCACCTTGCAAACGGAGATACAAACAATGTTTCCCGAACTAGTTAATCCAGAGCTACGTCATGAATTTCATTTCGTTCATCGACTAGATTACGCAACAAGTGGTGTAATTTGCTTGGCTCTAAATAAACAGGCGGCTAAAGCAGCCACTAGTACATTTGAAAACAGAAAAGCTAAGAAATATTACTTGGCTTTGGTTCATGGTCACGTTAAAAAATCTCATCTTATTATATCGGAGCCAATTGGTTGGTGAAAAGGATTTTATCAATAAAATAAAAGAAAATTATATCAAGTCCAATTCCCCGATAATTTACAACCAATATTTTGATGATATGTTCTAAATTCACGCTTTACATAATTCAAAAATTACAAAATGCTCTTTTCGTTTTTTTTTTTTTTGTTTTTTTCCACACAGGAGATGACGTACGTGAAAAAAATGGAAATCACAAGATGTGCACCGGGGATAGCGCCTTCTGTGAAAGACCTAGAAATTCATCAACAGCCTTACTAGTACTTGAGATAGGAACCAGAAATGGTAAACCGGCAACAAAAATATTACTTTGTCCTAAAACTGGGCGCAGACATCAATTGAGAGTACATTGTTCACATATCGGTCACACAATCATAGGAGATTATACATACAGTGAGAGGCAGGATACGGAACCACATAGAACTTTTCTACACTCTCATAGGTCGAGTATTTGTTTACATTTTATTTTATGGTAGATACGCATTTATACTTTTCATCTCCATTCACATTCATAAATTAATTATGTTTATTATTACAGACTGATACTAGAGAATGAGGTAGAAAATCTGGATGTTAGGACAGAAGATCCGTTCAAAAGTTCAGACCCAATAAATCAATGGGTTCCAACAAAATCATTGCAGGTTTTAAACAATAGCGCATTTGCCGCTATCGATGAACTCACATCAAAGATGTGCTGACATATCAAAGGTCTTGTACCTTTATATGTGATTAGAATCCACAATTTAGATAGTAATATGTTGTTTTTTTTTTTATATATTCTAGTATATTCGCGTTTATACATACAACAGATTTTGTATTATTCTTAAAATAAAATACAAAAGAAAAGAAAACACTGAATTTCCATATCAATTTTTGACTATCCCAGATACTCCAGAACTTGTTATTTTGTATTCAATGTTACTGCGCGGCAGATACGATGACTGCATAGCGTGAAAATAACGATGAGTATCTTTTCTGCATAGGTAGAAATTGTTTGTTATTATATTAGCCCATGTTATACCCAGTGTTGGCTGTTCCATTGCTTGAGGATCATCTTGAATGGTTGAAGAAACTACTGCAGATACCTGTAAATAGAATTTAATCTGTTATTAGTCGTTCAATCAATACGAAGATTCTTGATTTTGCATAAGATTCTTCAACTGTTAACATTTTTTTGATAATTTTACGAAAATCTTTGATATCAGACCTGATTAATACAAATAACAGTCAGCTTATATTCACTCGCTAAACTATGCAATCGATGTCCAACATTCCAGAGACTCTTTGCTCTGATTTTCATTTCATTGTTAGAATATTCCGCTCTGTACGGTGCAGCGATTGAGTCTAGTACTAACAAGCCTATCTTTCGGCATTCTAATAAGCGCGGGAGTCTTTGGGTAATACAATTTTCTAAGTCAGGCTGAAAAATGATGTAAATCAGTTTTAAATCTTTCATTTAACAGTAAAGAGACTAATAACAAAGTCGTATTCATTCATAATTTGAATAATTTTTGTAAAATGAGACTTTAAACAGATCAATTCAATTCCTCACAAGTTCTAGTAGCGTTTCGACAAATATAGCATCTCCAGTGATATTAAACTTTTTAGCAAGGTCAGACTGACGAAGCAACTCCTGTAGCCTTCTGATTGGAAAATTTCCCTCTGTAGAAATATATACTGCACCTTAAATAACGAATATTTATCAAATTAATTAAAACCGCAGGATTATAAGATAGATAGAGTTTTCAACTAATTCCACAATATTTTAAGTTTCATACCAGCCTCATACCCGCCACTTAAAATCGGGAGTTGAACTGTAAGGCAAAGTTGAAGAGCAAATTGAGTTTTCCCAGTACCTGCTGCTCCGTAAATTTGCGTTATACCTCTATTCGAGAAACCGCCTTTTAATAAATAATCTAGATTCGGGCATCCAGAGGTAAGAAATTTCTCTTTACTTGTTAGAGATCTCGCGGTTATACCTAGGCGAAATATCGTGTAACATATTCATTCGAATTAATTAAATTTGTTGACATTCTTTCGAATCTTTTAATTTAAAAGTTCGAATAAAAGCTAGATATTGCGTTGATATGTACCAAGAAATAAACTGTCTTTCTCTTTAGGAGAAGTTTCTGTGCTTTCGTCAAACTTTTCCGCCTCTATTTCGTCTTCGGTTTCCATATTTTCAAACTTCAGGTGTTGAATTTACTATTTACTACGCTTACGGAAGTTTGTTGAGGCTATGTTCCTTTTTTCACTTCCAGTACTGCGAGTTTTCCTTGCTTCTTTCTCGCGCCTGTGAGTTCGTGAATACAGCTATCTTTTTCTGACAAAAGCTTGCAGTACTGGCAGTGAAAATAGGAACATGGCCTGAGTGTTGAACTGCCAAGTACCAACTGAGGGAATTTAAAATACTATATTTAATATCTGGGGTATATTTTAGGTATGAACGTAGCCGGTGAAATTTTTTTTTTCAATACGCATGACAACAGCCAACTTCAGGGTGATTGTTCAGGCTTGAAGTATATCTACAAAAATCCAATAAAATTTACAACTAATTCATAACCATTGAAAAGAAAAAAAATTTTTTTTTCTTTATAAAACGATGTGTCACTTATGCAACATAATCTTTTCATAAATAGAATAAAAGACAATTAAATTAACGGATTTAAATTATCTAGGTGTGCAGTGACAGGTGCATAAACGCCCTTTTTTTTGATTTTTTTACAATGACGTCATAACATTGTTCAATACGAATTTTAACCACAATTTATTTGATGCGTATGACAGAACTATACTGACACCAGTAATCATTTCAATAAGACTATAACTATACTACGGTTTAACGGTATGTTATTTATACTATATATAATAAATAATAAATAATAAAACAAAATTATTCATCACCGCGAATATCTACTCTTGTATTATTTAGTGTCAAACACGCAAAGTTAATTTATAAATAAATAAAATTTACTTTTGTAATTATAAAAGATTTCAATACAGATTTATGTTACCTATAATATATTATCAATATTTTTTTTTTATTCTAAAAATTGACAATTAATATATTATTTTAATAGCAACTTCTTTTTTTTTTTTTTAATTGTTAGATAATTGAATGTATTCAAGTTAGAGTATTATTGCATACTTTCTATGTCATCTGTTCAAGTAATACATGGGACCTGTTTTAATCATCATTGCATCATTAATTTAGTGCAGAACTAACATTATAAGTTGTATAGAATTGGGAAAGTAGCTATACACTGGCAGTCTGTTATAGTGGATTTGTGATTCCTAATTTTTTTTTTTTTTTCTAATTCTTTCTTTTTGACTAATTCAATCTGCATATTAAGTTGCATATTTTTTCGTGAATTTTGAATCGAAATTCACTGTACTAGATTGAAATTCGTCTTTCTCAATTCTGAAATTAATAAACAGTAGAGAAACTAGAGTTTTAATTCTAAATCTACGTGCAAATGTGTAGTGACTGAATTAACTGAATGTTGACGGAAAAGTACCGTCATATAAATTATCATATCTGGCTCTCCATATCAAACGTTACTTACTAACTTATTTTAATCAGTAAGATATGCATAAGAAGCAAATACGTTTTATTATTATGGGTTACTATAGCGGTTTAGATAATCTCAAAAGATATGAGACAAAATTAAAAGTGTGATAAATGAATTAGAAATGATCACAATATGTCTTTAGGTCAAATTTTAATGAAATTTTTTTGTACCCCTTCAAGGTACGATGTCTCAAACAGCAATAGCACCCAGTGGAATGGAGCGCAGCATACATGAAATGCTTAAGGATGCGCCGTCCCTTAATGAAAGTGAAAATGCAGTTCATACTGGAACTCCGCCACCTCACGTTCCCAACAATCATGCTAGCGGTCCGCCACGACCTGCTACAATGAATTTACCCACGGGTAGTCCTACGTCACAAAATTGTAAGAAAATAATCAAATTTATTGCAAAAATTTGATGAGAAATATTTTTTAACAATTATTACAAACTGGAGTATTTTATTAATTAATTTATTATTCATTATTTTTTGATCAGCAGTGACGGTGACAACTCCGAGTACACCACTTCAAAACGGCGATGCTCAGACGATGCGTTCTGCTCAAAGCAAGATTGAAAGTATTAGAAACTGGAGTATTTCAACATACAAATGCACCAAGCAATTGATGTATGAAAAACTTGGTAAAACATCGCGCACTGTGGATTCTGGTAAAATATTTTTCTCATATTTTTATAAAGACTATCGACTAACTGTATAATATTAAACAATTTTAATCATTTAAATATTTCTAAGATTAACTAGATGCGTTAGATATTAAAAATATGATGTCAATTTAATGACTACATGTTACAGAACTTGAGGCACAAATTGAACTCCTAAGAGATACGCAGAGAAAATATTGTAACGTATTACGATTATCAAGAGCCTTAGCATCTCACTTTCATCATGTAGTACAGACCCAACATGCACTAGGCGAAGCGTTTTCAGAGTTGGCACAAAAGTCGCCTGAACTGCAAGACGAGTTTCTTTACAATTCAGAAACGCAACGTAATCTAACTAAAAATGGAGAAACACTTTTGGGGGCCTTAAACTTTTTCGTCTCGTCTGTTAACACTCTATGTAACAAAACTATAGAGGATACATTACTGACTGTTCGTCAGTATGAAACAGCTAGGTAATTATTTTTCCCATTTCTTTTATTTTATGGATAAAAAGTGAGAATCTTTTTAACAAAACTATTGTTAAACATGTTTTCTTAACAGGATAGAATACGACGCGTATAGAACGGATCTGGAAGCTTTAGCGCAAGCAGCAAAGACTGATGCCAGCAGTGCATCTAGAATGGAAGAAGCTCAGGCGAGCTATGAACAGCATAAACAGAACTTTGAAAAGCTTCGATCTGATGTGTCTATAAAACTAAAATTCTTAGATGAAAATAGGGTAGGGAAAATCGATCAATCATTTCATTATGAAATTATGCTCATTAAATTCAGAATACTTAGATATTTTTTAATTTTCTATGTTCATTCTGATTCCAGATCAAAGTCATGCACAAGCAGTTACTGCTGTTTCATAATGCTGTATCAGCTTATTTTTCTGGAAACCAAACCGCGTTGGAGGCAACTTTAAAGCAGTTTAACATCAAAGTTAAATCTCCTAACTCGTCCCTGCCGTCCTGGCTTGAACAGTAGAGATAACGTATGTTATATTTGTACCTATGATTACTAGGAATACATTTTAATATTTACAATCATTGGGAATGATATAATGATTTATCTGACAACAAAATAGTCGAATTGAATTATGTGGCTCGTCGATATTGATGTAAAATAATTCCATTATATCATTCAGATAGTCTTGAATGTTCTATAATGTATATAATTTTTTAGCAATGGGAACATTCGGTCGCAATGCCTAGGATGGAATATCTGCATCAACAACCTTTATGCCAGATGCTGAGGTATGTTTTCATTTCGAATTGAGGAAAAAAAAAAAAAATCTGTGAGGAATACCTATTTGGTAAAAGCGATTATATGTTAAATTCGAAAATAACAAACGAAGAAACTTGCCCCAAACTGAGCTCACATTTTTTCCTATCGAGTTCCCGAATGGATTAAATTTTATATTTATGTTCGATGTGAGGGTTTTGCTTTAATCTGATTAAATGAGTTCACGAAAACAAATTCAATCCATGAAAATAACGAAATTCAGTCAAGATATTTTACTAGGCATAGACGCAGTTGCCTACAATGAATAATTATAAAAAAAAACAAATTTAACTTTGAAATGATATTTGTATACGTGGGCTAGAATTATTATCAGTGAGGCACATAATAAAAACGATTAAATTCTCGAAGTTGAATAAGGTTTGACAAAACTCGTTTTTGAGCGTGGCATATTATATTAATAAATGACAATAGTAATTAATAATAATATAATGAATAATTGATAACTGACTTTATGCATTTTTAATCTTTTTTATTTTGTGTCTGTTCCTATTTTTTTTTTTTTTAATCAATTTGCTTTGCTCTCCATTTTCGTTCTGATCAAAATGTATAAGGAGATGTTAATGTATTTTGGATTCCTCCAAAATATCCAAACCCTGTAATTAAACTAATACATTTTTATACTTTAATGAATGTTTTTCGTTCGGTAATTACGTGATAAAATAATCGGACCATTTACTTAAATTAAGACCTGAGAGCTTCACATCTATTGCACACAGTATCTTGAATTTTAATTAGCTAAATAGTTAAATGTGGTATACGTTCTCTTTTGAATTTTGAGAAAAGATAAGTAATAAGGAAAAAAAAAAAAAAAAGAAAAAATTGAGAAACATACGTTGATAACGTTACATAGAATCCTTGTTAGATTTGAAAATACATGTTAAAATAGGGGCCTAGTCATTAAACTTTAGGGATTACGTACTGTAGTAAAAAATAAAAACTCAGACAAGAAATGCTTAGGATTATATGTAATTAAGGTAAAAACTACTGAGTGTGGGTACGAAGAAGTTTTCATACCATTCATTATACCACTTTTATTTTTCTTTCAATTTTCCATTTTGTTTAAGAAAAATATATTGCAGCACTCGTATAGCGATGGTAAATGACTAGATGACGATAATCAACATATGTCTAATGAATCAGAATATATTATACACGTGCCTGTATTATAGTAAACAGCTGGAATCTAAACTATGTTTATGTTAAAAAATTCAGAAAAATCATTTTAATGTCTGTATGGCCAGTACAGGAGATGAAAGTCTCTTAGAAAAGATAAATAATGTGAATATATGCTCTTATTAAATTTATGAAATTGTCAACTGACAATACGATTAGACAATACAAGTACAAAAATATGCTCATATATTTTGGGTAAAAGAACTAGTCTCGCTTACGAATATGTGTCATCAAACATCGTTTCGTTAACACCTGTGATTATAATGATATTGTTAAGTAATTATTTTTATTTATATTTTCCATTAACTGTAGGAGTGCTGTATAAAATATTGTATTCAAGATTTTGGAGTAGTATGTGAATCTTAAGTTTGAAACAAAACGCTTGTGTTAATTTTCATTCCGATAATTCAGATACAGATAAAATGTATATGAATTGCAGGTCATTATAGTTTAAATTAAAACATATCTTGAACTTTTAATTAAAAAAATGATAAACTAAAGGTTCAAGTATAAGAAATTCACAATCTATTCAGGAAGTAGATTATTTAATCATCAAAGCACTTATCATACTCAAACTAAGTCAAGTGTGATATGCCGTTGTGGGCAGTCCACATTATTGTATGTTTGTATTGCGACTAAAACATCGAGGCCATTTTTTTTTTGTTCACCTTACTTTACCGTGCATGTTAATTAATTTAATGACATTAAAAATTTGTCAAGTTTTTACACCAGTATTTGTAAAAGCTCAAGTAAGACATGTCCTGTAATGTTAATATAACACACCTCGATGATATTTCCAAGTATATAAGTCATGATAAAAACAATTATGACTTACATAAGCTTGTCTGAATGTTAAAACACTATTCCGCAACTACAGTCTCAAATGCCAGTATTTTATATCGGTTATTTCATGCTATTATTTATGGAAAAATAGTAGGAAGAAAAAACAAAAAAACAAAAAAAAAAAAAAAAAACTGTTGCACTACAAAGCATTTGAGGCAATATATTGTATTCATATTTCAATATTATAAACAAAAAAAAAAATAAAAATAAAATCTAATATAAAATATTATGTGTATGATACATATAACATTCTGTATATATACACATACTCATCAATAAATCAATGCTTATGTAACACGTGAAATTATGGCTTTGTTATTTCAATAAATCATCTCATCAATCTACTTAGGAGCAAAAACCTCCAGTTTCAAACACTACTGCTTTAAAGATACTTCTAGTCTATTATTTCTACAGAAGTAAATTTAAAATTAAATTCAGAATGTACATTTCTTGAGAAAGATTAAACTTGAACATTTTTTTTTTTTATTTTTTTTTTTTTTTTTATGTACTTTGAATAATAATTACGGAACAATTTCTACCTGCGTCTTTTTCTGGACTAAAGTAGACGGTCAGAGAAATATGATGCAATCATTGGATAAATAACTTTTCATAATTTGTATTTGAAATATGTACAGAACGATTAATAATTAGAATATATATATATATATATATATTAGTCAGCTGGTTGATTTTGTTGTAAAATTTGACTAGTTTCAATGACTTGGGTATCTTGTTGAATTTGCTGTTGCTGCTGTTGCTGTTGCTGCGCTTCTGCTGTTGCTTGAACCGCGTTCATTTCCTCTATCCTCTTGTTAACTAAAAGCGGCTGTACTTCCATATAGACTTCCATTATTTTGTGATTTGCATTTATGTGTTTTTGCGCACAATTGTTTATACAAGATTCCTGTAATGTGAAAAAAAAAAAAAAAAAAAACAACAACAAATAATATACAAAATATTCGTATTAAATATTAAAAAAAAATAAATTGAAATAAAAGATCAGATAACTCGGATATGCGACTTTGAATGTAATTTAAATGGGTAATAATTCTTCTAGAAAATATTATAGAGAGTTAAGATACATAGAGGTAATTGATATGATAAATTATTAATCTTACCTCATCTAAGTCAATATCTCTGGAATTAAACGTGTTTGCACATCGCCTGAAGCATGTGTCAGAAATCTGATTGTACAACAATAGAAAATCCTTGAACTGTAAATAGAAGATTTTTAAAATAATGATATTATTCATCCGCTATTCAAGGAATAGTAAATTGTTTACAAATCATGAATAGGTATGCGGGTGTTTAATTTACGAGAAATTATGACAGAAAATACAAACATTTCTGATCTGCGCTAGGTCCATGTCTCAATAACCGTATTTTAATGGAGTTATATTTACAGAATTATGAATTTCAAATATCAATGACTCTTAGGATAATAAATTATATTATTGCATCAAATGTTATACGATTCGGCAATGCCATAACCTTTACGCGCTTGTTCAGAATTTTTGCATCATGAAGTTAGCGTTGATTCCCGAATTGTAGGTTATACCAAGCTGCCAACAGTAAAAATCAAAAAGCACTATGAAAAATTTGTATCATTGATGTGGCGGGAGAAATTATCGGATATCCGGAATACCGATCCCGTTCAAATCTAATTAATTAAAATGAGAAACTTAATTATTTTTTTTTAAACCTTTGGCTTAAAAAACTTAATTATTAATATGTATTGAAATGCCGTTGAATAAAAAAACAAAATATGAAAATATAGTTTGAGTTCTATATTTTATTTGAGACATATGCTTATATATACTCATATTATTATGCATAATATTACCTAGTATGCTTATTACATTATTATTCCAAAAATTTCATTAGTTATTATTTTATTGAACAATTTTTTTTTTTTTTTTTTCCTAATTAAAGTATTTGTACCTGCGTTATATTATGTATTTGTAAATATATATATCTATGGATACATAAACAACGTAAAATTAATAGATTATTTGTAATATAATACACAATGAATAAAATTTACAATGAAGAACAAAATAAATCCAACAATAATATAATTAATTATTAGATATTACACATATTATACAATTTTATTTGCTAATAATAAACGTTGTACGTTAATTTGTGCATATGAGAAGACAAAAAAAAAAAAAAAAAAATAGAAATTTTTTTTTTTTTTCAACTCAACACTAATGATCCAAGATACGAAGATTTCCAGATACAATTTTATTTTCTAAAATAGTTCCCGATGGTATATCTATGCGGTCTCCATGATTTGCAATTATTATTACTGTTCCTTTAAGGGAAACTCCTCTTCCAAATGTAACATCACCAGATACGGTCAAGTGGTCCAATTCTAAGAGGTCAGGAATTGTTGCAAATCTGCGTAGGTACTCTTTTACCTTAAAGTAATAAAGAATTGGATCATACTTGTATCAATTGTACAGTTTTTTTTTTTTTATATATATATCAAGCAATTTAAAGTTAACAGTATTATGGAAATAAAATCTGTTCATTATCACAGATACATCAAATAATATTGTTTGATGGTAAACCGTTCATTCATTAATATATTTCATCAGAAAAGATTTATGTTACCTATTCAAGATGTGAAATGTTTAGAATATGAATTTAATATTCAAAATACAGAAAAAAAAAAATTCTGAGATGTATACAGGGTGTTCCAGACCTCGCGACGAATATTTCACAGGGTAAATCTTGATCAAAAATGGGATCGAAATTCCCTCAGCCGATTTTTTCGGAGATGCATGGATTTTCCGTTATAATTATTTTAATTGCAGCTAATGACATGCGACTTATAAACGGCCGTTTGTCGGTGTAATCACCGCTCGGTTGTGTGCGCGTCTCTCGCCCTATTGTCGCCACGAAAAAAAGTGCACACAACCGAGCGGTAAGCACACCGACGTGCGGCCGTTCGTAAGCCGCGCGTCATTGACTGAAATTGAATTAATTATAACGGAAAAGATATGCATTTGAAAAAAAATCGGCTGAGGAAATTTCGATCCCATTTTTGATCAAGATTTACCCTGTGAAATATTCGTCGCGAGGTCTGGAACACCCTGTATATCTGCAAGTTTTCTTTTTTGAAGTATGTATTAAGTTCACATAAATACCTTTGAAAAGTGGTTATCACCAAGTTTAATGAGAGGAGTGGTGGGGAACATGCGCTGTGGACTCATGAGAAGAGATCCTTTCCGCAAACTGTACAAGTTGCTCATTACCAACATCAAATCTGAAGTCTTTTTAACAGGCAAGAATCTGCTACGAGGCACATTGATTCCTATCAAAAAAATAATAGAAGAAATTAATCAACTTTATGTATTTTTAATTTCAAGATAGAATTTTTCATCATTTGTGAAGATTTTGGACACTAATCATCGTACTAATGATGTAAATTCAAGATTACTGAAATTTGAAGAACTTTGGCAACTTTTATAATAAATATTTGTTTAACAAATTTTTATTACACTCTAATTGCAATAAACTCACCAAGACCTCCTTCAAATGATTTCATAGCAGCACCCACAGCTGTTTCAAGTTGAATAACGTTCAAACCGTTACTTAAACTTTTATTATTTACAATAATTTCCATGTTTAGGGTTTTTTCATCCAATACTCTCTCAATGGCTGAAATAAAAAACAAATGTTATTTCAGAAAGTGGCTATCGCATAATTTTATTCATAAATTCTAACGAACAATTTTATACTCACCAGTTAAACTGGCCCACAAATTATTAGTGTTGAAAAATTTGAAAGTTTTAACAGATTTGAAATCGTCTACATGCTCTTTTGGCACTTGGGCAATTTCCAAAAGACGGAGTTTATCCTCATATTGGATCAAGGTACCACCCTAAACGAATAACTGCCATTAGAATAACTATTCTCAAATTTTTTCCTCTATTTACGGTAAAAAGTCAGTATAAAAGATATGAGAAACCGTGAGCTGGATTCAAATAAGTCGAAGTTTACGTTATTGAAATGAAAAAGAGAGGATCGACCTTCCGTTACAAATATATTTGATTGTGTATAAAATTGAACTCTAAAATCAATACATTACCTTTACGTCAGCCCTAGTCTTGTTCGTTACTTCCATTACGAATTCTGGTGAAATCACATCTTTCGAATTAAGCAATAGATTTAAAATGTTGAGATCTACAGTAGCACCCAAATTATCAATGTTGGATATAAAGCAGTATTTACGACCCTGAAATAGAGATAAAAAATAGAAATGTTACACAAATCGAGAGTTATTGCTAATATTTTAGTAAAAAAACTTCCATTCTAACGCATCATACAGAAGAATTAATGATAAATATTGTTTATGACAAATAAAGAGCAATTTTTTTCATTCAATGATGACTCACCTGTTGAATAAACCGCTTTAACAGACCAGAGTTCTGAAAACTCTCATAAAAATCACCGTGACCAGGTGGAAACCATCTGTGAAATAAAAAAAGAGAAATGATTGAACAAAGAAATAGATGTGTATTTTTCTTAATTCAATAAAAACGTTAAGAGTTGCACAAAACGTTGATAAGACAAACTTAATTCTATTTTATCAAGCGACAAATGATCGTAATTTCAACTGTACAATTATATATGTACATAATTGAAAAACTTACGCCTCTATATCTTGATCTATATTACAATGCTTGGCAATTGGTAGAAGAGAATCTCTATTGATGCGTGGATAACAGCTTTGGTTGAAAGTGTGAATATCAACATTTAATCCCTTGTATTTTCTTATTATTTTCTGTGTGTCATCGTCTGTGTTAAACGAATTCATCAATATCAGTGGTACGTTTGCGTTGTAAGTTTTGTTTAGATCCTGTAAAAAATTTACTCTGTTAATAGATGCATTCGTTAATCGCTTTTTTCTTTCAGA
Organism: Tenthredo mesomela; assembly: GCA_943736025.1. Classification (NCBI taxonomy): domain Eukaryota; kingdom Metazoa; phylum Arthropoda; class Insecta; order Hymenoptera; family Tenthredinidae; genus Tenthredo; species Tenthredo mesomela. Next base: position 17,531,897 of record OX031016.1, on the reverse strand, counting down.
TAAATAAAATTGGGAAAAATTAGATTCCTTTTTATTCAAACTTATTTATACTTTCCAGACATAAAACTAAATTCTGACAATATATTTACCTCAATTTGTTGCACAGTGAGATCGAGGAAAGTTAAATCATTTCTTACAGCGATGACAGACTTTGGCCCATGGCAACCCATACTTGTTCCAAGACCACCATTTAGTTTAACGACTACCAATTTCTCTAGCATGCTTTTGATCACTTCCTCCGATGGGTTCGGAAGTGTGTTATAATCCCTGACCTGAATAAAAGAAAAAAAAAAAAAAACACATCCATCAATTCGAAGGTTTACATATTTATAGAATGAAAAGGAGAAACTATCTCGAACAGGAAATAAGAAGTATTGAGAAATCCAATCTTGATAATTAAAAAAATCACTGGTCACCTGAGATTTTCAGTTTAATCTATCGGAGATATTATGTAAATTCTTAAACGAATAATTCTATTATTTTCTTCTTTACTATAATATCGATGGTCTAATGACAAAAAAAAAAAAAAAAAAATTCGTTTTTTTTTTTAAGTTTAAAATTTTTTTTTAGCCTTACGCCCGTATGAAATTAGTCCATCGATATGAGAACTTTTCAATGAATGAAAATTCCTGTGCTAGAAAAATGAGTAGGTATAAGAAAATGTTTTCCAAAATTTTTGATAAAAATGAAATGAATGAAAAAAAAAAAAAAAAAGTAATTGCAAAACAATGTAATACTCACAGCAGCTTCGGGTAATTTTTGTATACGATTCCATTCTAAGGAGGGTCCTTCTTCTTGAAGGAATCTATCGAAGAGTCGAGTAAATCCTTGAAATTCACGACCCAATCTATCATGTTGATTCGGAGGTGCCGTTCCTAGGAGTCTGTCCACTTCATGTTGAAGCTGTATCAGAGCATCTTTTTTCGTTCTTTCTTTGAAATCACGCGTGTCTGAAGGTGACCTTTGATGGCCGCGAGACTGAAATTACGATAATGTAATGAATGTTTAATCGCTAAAAAATACGAGCTAAGCAGTATATAACATAAAACTGAAGAAATTGTATCGAAATAAAATCTTCAATATTACATATAAATCGAATCCTTTGGGGAAGAGAACTTCGATTAAATAATAATTACAACGTCCGTAAGATTTTTTTATTTTTTATTTTTATTTTTTTATTTAAGTGTTAAAATCGGGGTAAAGAAAATTATTTCAAGATAGTAGAATGAGCGAGATGATAGGGAAAAATAATCCGCGTAACATAGGTAAGTATGTATAACGTAAAATAATGTTTACCCCGTCCTCAAGTTCGTAGGATGATTTTCTGTTTACAGTTTTGTAAGTAGAATCGCCAATACCTCTTGATAGCATGATGTTTTATTGATTGATTAATTGATTAATTGATTAAAGAAATTCAAATAACTTAATATATAATATAATTACGGAGAAACTCGCTCAACGAATTCTCTCCTATACATGTAATGCGGTGGTTCGTATACTGATATTATAAATGGCTTAAACTGACAATCAGGTTTCGCAACGATAACACACCAAAGCACTGATTGGTTCGTGTTATGATAATATACCAATCAGAATTTTGTCTAAAATAAACAAAAACGAATATTCAATACTTTCTTCTATATATATATATATATATATATATATATCAGTGATAAACACGCATATATATACTACCGACAAATGATTATAACTCCATTCGATACTAAAGAAATTTTCTTTGATAAATTAATTATTATAGGTGTATTATAAATATGAGAAATAAAAATTTGAGCTAAAAATTGAGCATGATAAATTTCGTATCTATAGAGCTGATAATCTATAGCCTTCAAATTTCACATACTATATTAGTACCTATTATTTTCAGGACGGGTTCTCGGCATGAATATACTCCAGAAATTAATAAAAAAAAAAAAAAAAAAAAAAAAAAAAAAAATACAGCAATAATTCCACCTATAGCGAATTTTTAAATATTTAATTTCTTGGTACAATTATTACTCTTATGAATATATGAATCAATTTCTTCGATTTTATATACTAGAGTAATTTTTGTCGTTTTTTTCATTTATAGAGTTGCGATTGAATTTCGAAGCCTCTTTCATTAGAAATATAATTTCGGCATTGATTTTATTTATTATGATAAGCAAAAACAGGTTTTTCGAAAATTTATTAGGCGGAAAAGAAACCCGTTCTGCGAATATAATATATATTACTCGCGTATATTTTTGAGTTTGAATGATCGTTTAACTATATAAAGAGATTAAGCAGGTATATAATATAACTGTGTTTGTACTATCACACATATGTATATCTATATAATAGTCGTGAAGTGAAAATTCAAGGTAAACAGTCGATATAGAATATTATTATATTATCTATACACTATATAATATAATATACGGTATATAAGGTATTCATAATCACTACGTGGACTACGTGTTTAGATTAGAGTTTAAAAGATAATTCTGTAATCTAAGCAATAAATAAAATAGAAGCACAAGTATAAGCCATTGACAAGTTTAGAATTTAACAGTACCTATACCTACACGGTCACGTAAATTGATTAGTTAAATTATTTTCGCTATAAGTATAGGTAATTCAAATCAATTATTATACAAAAATTATATATCTATATAACGAAGTTATGTATAGAAAAAAGTTTCATCTAATCATTGAACATCCGTATATCGTTGAAAATAAATAAAGGATATCAAAAGCGAAAGATCGAAATCGATTTTTGAACACGAATTTTTTTTTTTTTTTTTTTTTTTTTTTTTTACTGTAATTGGGTTTAGTTCATCAGGGTCTGTATACAATGGAAATTAATTTTCTGCGCCGATGAATTGAGGGTAAAATTTTTTTTGTTCCCCTATTCGTATATATATATAAACGTATATTTCATTATGCTATATATATATCGACAGCCTAATAACATAATCCCGTCAGCGCTAAAAATGGCCTATTTTTCAAACAATTTCTAATAGACGCCAAAATTTTTTTGGAGAAACGTCTGTCAGTTTGCGAAAATTTTTTTTTTTGGCGCTTACGTGACTATGTTATTAGGCTGTCGATATATATATATATATTAGGGTGTTTCATTTTTAGGCAATATTTTTTTTTTCGATGGCATACCAGAGAATCTTATACTTTATAAAAAATGAAAAATTTTGCCGGCTGGCAAAAGGTTTTAGGTCTAATAGCGGCTTAGCTCATTCAAAAATTCGATTTCCCACCTAAATAACACAGGAAACTTTTCCGCACTAACTTAAGTAGTACTATACACTCTGCAACACAATACACACACGTGCTCAATTTACGAACTCAAAGACACAGATCAAAGTATTACAACATGTGTCGATGCTGCAGATTTATAATCCACGCAACAGAGACGACGAAATTTTACTCACTATACTATTCACTCAATAATTTACAAATTTGCACAAAGATACATATAGTTAAAGAAATTATTAGTCTAAAAAAAAAAAAAAAAAAAAAAAAAAAAAAAAAAAAAAAAATGCACAATCAAAATTAAAAAAAAATTAAAATTATAATAATTATTACAAATTACGGAGGATTTATACTCTTTCGTAAGATTAAAAAAAAAAAAAAAAAAAAAAAAACGAACGAATCACGCGTTATAATATACGACCAACATGTCGGACAACCTTGTCAACCAATTACTAGTCTCATTGCGGGTCGTGAGTTATAAAGAATCCGCACGTAAAATTCTAACGTATATGTACATATATATATATATATTTACATATACATATATGCATTAACAATTTCATAGCATAAGGAATATTAGTTATTGCTTAATATATTACGACGACCAGATAAATCTGCGTCCATATAGAATGATCGGAGATGATTTTCAACAGTGTAATAACGTTATAGTGTTGTTATAGAGTGATCAAGCACAAAGTTATACGCACTTGATCGTCAAGATTTATAGTCAGCGTGACTAGTCAAAAAAATAAAAAATAAAAAATAAAAAAAAAAACAACGATAAATGAATATAATGATGAGATGTAAAGTGAACTACTGTATAGCATAGTATTGATTTTTTGTTGACTACAGAATGAATGATTATTCTATAGATAACAATTAGAAGAAAAATACAAAAAAAAAAAAAAAACTATAATATGTGGTTTGAACTTTCATATGTACATAAATTATTATCCGTGCATGCAGATCATCAGAAGCTGTTCATGTCTCTGGCGTAAATTTATAGTCACGTTTTTATTCCGATCATGAAAATCAAAGAATTGTATCTTCTCTTGAAATCCACAATATGTGTGTTGTTTCATATCGATGGACTAATTCCGTACGGACGTAACCGACAAAAAAATTTTTTTTTTTGCGGATATGCCCACAAGATTCTCCATTGGATGAAAAAGATTTTGCCACTAAAAAAAAAACGATTTTTTTTTTTTTTTTTGTGGCTTACGCCCGTTTGGCATTAGTCCATCGATATATCAAATGATAGAGTGGTTGAAATTTTTTTTTTTTATTACATCGTGATCAATCGTGATACGAAATTCGAAACAATTTTATATATTTACGAATACATAATAAAGTCCGCAGAGTATAGAGAGACGTGAGGTAATTAATAATACTTTCCGAGAACGCGTGCGGTTAACGTAAACAATAACTTTATAAATTAGTGAAAAAATATTTTCACTAATTTTTTGCATATCTCATACGATTATGTCACGTCGTCTGTGTAGAACTTCGTGCGATGTAAATATGTTTGTAGTTGTCTAATATAACGAAAAAGCGAGAGATACTTCTGGTATGCTTATAAGCGATGAAGGTCATCGGGGTCAAGTTATGTCTGCACATTTATCAGTAAAACTGTAGATAAATTGATATTTTCTTATAATTAAGATCGTTGGAATGAAACACATTTGTTAAAAGTTGAAATTATCATTGAAAATTTGTTTATTTTATACGTAATAGTATATTATGCAACAAGTGCGTATAAAAATTTCACGCACGAATTTCATAAGATATATTTCGACACAGTGCGCGTAAAATTAAATTTTACGGATACTAAATCGAAAAAATTTTATTACAAACTCCGAATCTACTGCATCCCATGAATCCTAAACAACTTTGACTTTATATGATGTATCGTAAAATCTTTCCATTTATTTAAGCGGTTTATTGCAGATAAGAAAATGAACAAAAAATTTGAATTCCCAATCGATATTTTCGCGGGAATTTTAAAGCTGTTCAAACACGAGCTGTTTAATGCCAACTATTTTAGCGCGGTAATATGTTCCCCGTTCGAATTAACATACTCCGCGTACTCCTTGTATACAAATGTGTATATGTTTCATATAGTAGCACAGATAAAAGATAAGAAATCACAACCAGCTGCACTATACACCCACGAAGGTGTTTTATGGTTCAGTTTACTCACTCTGAGCAAGTACTCCATGTGAATGCACACCCGGGGACAAGGGGACTAGCTGAATGACTGACAGTCCTGACTGAGGGAGTGAATCTGTCTCGCTTATATATATATATTATATAGCGTTAAAGAACGTCGTGCATCTAGTCGGCTTATCGTTCAGTTCGACCGTCGTAATATATTATCTCTTATCTTATCAGTTCTAAGCTATTCAGTTTATGTTATCAACGGTCATTTATTTTCTTATCAAAAAAAAAAAAAAATCATACAATATAATTTTTAGCGTGTATATACTAGTATGTATCGGGCATATCCAAGCGAGAAAAAATATACAAGTACGAAAAAGAGGCTCGAACGTTATCTTACATATTTATTTGCGTCTGAGTGGTCACTCGTTGATTAAACGTAAAAATTATTCACGAAGTATATAGATAATAATTATTATACTAGTGACAAAGGTCTAAAGTACGATTACACAACGCGAAACGTAGTTCAAGTATTTAATTAGATCAATCAGACGAAACAATGTAGATATATAGATATAAATAAATAATCGAAGAAAATGCCGAGTCACGGTGGAATATTTTCTCATTTTATGGATGAAATAATGGCCAGATTTGAAATTGTTTATATTGCAAATTGCATCAATATTCAAAAACCTAAAAAAAAAAAAAGCTACGTATAGGTATATGAACCAGAGAAAGAATAAAACAATATATATAACTCTTCGTAAAATGAATCATTCAAATGAAGTTGCGTAACTTTTTGTAATAAATTATTGTTTGCTCTATACATTGAACAATAAGATTATAATATCATTCGAAAATTAAAGAATCATCGTTTGCATATACCCTTATAAAGATAATCTGTATGTTAAAAGGCGATTAGGTACATATAAGAATTCTAAAAAGTGTACTAATTCGTTTTAGTGAAAATCACATATCTCCCCTTGCGAATGAATTATCTTGGCAAATTTTTACTCTCTAATCATTTTGTTTTTACAAAATTAGGAAAAATCTTCTAATCGACAGAGTCCTAAGCATATGGCATTGAAAAAATTAAAAGCTCTCGGGTGTGTTAAATCCCAATTTATTATTGAAGGATTGACATGCTTCGCTATACGTGCAAACTTTGTAGTAGGATAAAATCGGTCAAAGTTAATGCATCATTCGACAGTTAATATGTGAGAATGTAAATTGATTGAAATTTTGAAAACAGTCAAGTGTTTTTTTTTTTTTTTTTTTTTTGATGCAATATGATCCTATCCACACTTTTGGGTTTTTTTTTTTTTTATCACCAGTTGCACGTGGATATACGATTACCAAGTCGCAATGCGTTCTTACCGCAAAACAGACCGCAACGTCTGACTACCGTCTATAATATTATATAGTAAAGCTATACATATTTCGTCTGTATTAGTATGACAGATGAGATGATGGGATATTTTGCTACTGGTGGTCAGTCAGGTATCGGTTCAGAAATGAACTTCAACTATTTTTTCTTTTACATTTTTTTTTTTTTTTTTTACTCAATTTTCTCTTCTACTATATTTTGATTGTTATCTTTACTAAATATAATTTCCGTTTTTTGTAAAATTTACAAAAATTTATTGCATGATTAGATTCAAATTGTGTTATGGATATTGTATTATACTTATCGATTGAAATTATCATTTTGTGACCTAATTTCATTATTATTATTCAAATATTAGAGATTCCGACGCGGGAGTAAGACGGCCTAAATTATAGATACGTCGATTTTGTAAAAATCATAAAAACAAACAGCCTTCACTTTCTATTTTACCTTTTTTTTTTTTTTTTTTTTTGAAAGTCATGAAATGTAAAATATGGAATTGTAAATGTGAGGATAGCTTAGATTAAAAAACAAAATAATCATAATCTATAGGAAAACGTAATGATTCCATTGAAAACATTGGAAGTATACAGTGAGATGAGAAAACAAATGATTAAGATAAACTCGTTCGAGTTAAGAATATTGTGCGCGTCACGAGTAAACGCATATTTATATCTCTATCGCAGAATACATTTTTTTTTTTTCATTTAAAGATTCAAAGAGTTGCAATAAGGTTATCAGAACGGTTTGCGCATTATACAATTTTTCAGCTTGATTTCATATCAATTACTCTGAGAAAATTAATACTATACTGCCTTTACACAGCTTGATATACAAAATCTAAAATTTAACCGTCGTATGATTTTGAATTACATAATTAAAGCGATTTAGCTGAACGAAGATATGGAAATGATTTAGATAAAAAAAAAAAAAAAAGAAATTTCATCCCTGAAGGTGTAAACTGTAATTCTGCTTTCTCTGAGTTGAGAAAAAGTAAAAAAAAAAAGAATTACGATTATCAAGATTTATGTCATTCACTTATACAACATTACGTATAATTATCAAGTTACTATATTTCGTAAATTGTGAATGATGATACCTAATGTTAATGAAATTCTATAGAACTGTATCTCTATTATTCTTTATTTCTTCAATGAATGAATCTAGGTAATATAATGTATGTAAAACAGAGAACAAGAGGTTAACGACTGTTTTATATATTATATCAGTCAAAGTATGAATAGCGTGGGAGAAGTGTTGTGATAATAATATTATTCGTGTCAGTTTTGTTAAATAATCTCTACTACTAATTTATCAGTCGTTTGTTTATAAAAAATAATTATTTCGAATATAATAAACGAGCTATGAAGATAAGAGACAATGGTAAACAATTAATAATAATCTTTGAATTAACTAACCTTTTTATCATCAACTTGAAGCATTATTAGATATTTATTTATCGAAGATCAACAGCGCGGCGATCAGCACCAACGTCTGACCTCTAACACACACGAAAGGTCAGAGCAAAGCTCGTATATAGGTATATACCGACACTGACCCTTCGCAAATCTCTAAGTTAGCCTTAGTAATAATAATATAGATAACAAGTAATTAAGTTGACCATGTCGCGATCTCAGATTATAACGTTATATTTATATCGCTCGCGAATTTAACCACGTGATATCATTACTGACAGAAACACAAATAGTTGATTATTTATAAAGCCAACTTCACAACGTTGCATATTTCGTTATACCGGCAGGTCCAGTATGTGACGTCATTGGACCAATGGACTTTGGACTATCACTAGCCTAAAAACAAGGAACGGTGGAACCGCCTTGGATGGAATAGGACTGAAACAGCTGATCAGTGGTTTTGACTTTTCTGTATTACAGAAGTGTCAAAAATCAAAATTATTGACGTACTAATAGGTTAGGCAGCTCGAAGTATATTGAATGATCGATTGATTAATAATCACATGTATAATGTCGGCAAATTATTATTTCGCGATAATCGGTCACGCCGACAATCCGTTATTTGAGATAGAGTTCAATAATTCTAACAAAGATGCTAAGGTTAGTTTTCAGATTTCAGGTTATGATCAGATTTGCGTATTTTTAATTACCTTTACCTTGTTTTTATTAAATTGTTATTAATCATTGTAGAAAGAAGATCACCGACACTTGAGTCAATTCATTGCTCACGCAGCTTTAGATTTGGTCGATGAGCATACGTGGAAGACTACTAATATGCATTTGAAAATGGTAGATAAATTCAATCAGTGGTTTGTAAGCGCATTCGTTACTGCTACTCATATCAGATTCGTTATGGTCCATGATAGCAAAAACGAAGACGGTATAAAGAACTTTTTTAACGAGATGTACGAAACTTACATCAAAGTAAGTAGAAATGAACAAAATTCGTTAATAAATAGCAAATAATTCCTCTAATTAAGTTTATCACTTTATTACAAGGAAATAGCAATTAGGGTATTCAGGTATTTCATAGAATGAATATGAAGGGATGTAAACCTGTTATTTTTATCTTATATATTCTAGTATTCCATGAATCCATTCTACAAACTGAATACTTCAATCAGATCTGTAGGATTTGAGAAGAAGGCGCAACTTTATGGCAGAAAATATCTATCGTCATAGATCTTGCTGAATGTAACATTGGATTGCAAGAATTCTTATTTTTTCATTTAAGCATTAGAAGATACAAACTTTTATTCAAATATAAACAATAAACACGATAGTTGATGTTAATCGATGATACTAATCTGTGTGTTAGGTATATTCTGTATATTTTTTCTCACATTGAACTACTGTTTGTTACACCATTCTGTTATATGAAGTAAATTCAAGCTTGAGTTGATCGGAAAATGTATGCCGGATGTGATTGAACTTAATAAAATAACACTCATTTCTTCAATACTAATCTGAAAGTTTTAATAAAGTTGATATACAGTGAACCAATATACCCAAATTGAAGTAATCATTTCGCAGCCTAATGACGAGACTTCGTTATTGTTGTAGCATACTTTGCAAGTCTTGCAACTGAAAAAAAAAGATACACTATCTTTATATGGCTCTTAATATTGAATGAATTATTCATTTGCTTTGTAAATGATTGCTAAGCTAAGTAAGTAATTGGCTCATTAGGAGCATTTAGCATACCTCCTGTTCCTTTTGCATTTGTTGAGTGAGCAGGTTGTCCAAAATGTCTTGAAATCTCTGTCTTAATGTGTAATTTTCAATATTAGCTATTTCCATTTCTTGTTGATGTCTTCGTTGCTTCAATTCTGCTAATTCTGAGTAGAGTGTATCTATTCGGGCTTGAATTGTGTCTGTGAAATATCGTTCATAAAAATTAATAACATTATTGGAGAAAACATTTGAAGCATTTGTGACAATGAGTAGATTTATTTGTAAGTAATCACAAATAGAAAGAGTTTCACCATTTGTCAGAGCCATGGGCTGGGACTGAGAGAAATCATCTGGAATCATGTATTCCGAGTGGAATGCTTCTTCCTTTGGAGCCTTAGATATATCAAGCAATGATTTTTCACCCTCTTCATTGTCGTGGAACATCTCTTTACTGAATTGTGTGACTAATCCGTTGCTGCTGGATGCATGATTGCCGGATCTTTCCGAGTATCGTACCTGCAACAGACACCATCAACGTTAATCAAAGAAAATCAAAACCCATAAGATTTCCGTCTGCGTTAACAAGAAATAAAAACAGCCTAATGAGATTAGCTGTATCGGTTCAACTTCGGTCTATAAAATCAATTAAAAATCTTTAGTTTATTCATTTTTATACAAAGAATAATTAATTGTGTGAAAATTCGATGTACATACCTGCATTGAATTTGAATCAGATACACGACTGTCTCCAGACAATCTGCTGTTTTCATCTAATTCCATTATATTGATATTTGCTTCTTCCTCATCATCCTCACTGTCGCTCACAGGTTCTCCAAATATATCGTGCTCAGCTGTAAATCAGATAAATTTAAAAAATGATGTAAAGAACATTGAAGACATGAAATTTTACAATCAATTCGAAATCTTAGCAATGACCTACCAACGTCAACACTCTGCGAAGTGCTACCGTCAATATTTTCTCGTTTAGTCTTGACGGTGCCTGACGATGAGACTTTATTAGGCTTAGTTTGATCTTCGTCTTCGCAGATAACTTCCCATTTGACGTTCACAGCTTCGTTATCAACTCTGAGTAGTCTTTTGACCTCCTTTTCGATCTCCGGAGCTTCAACATACTTCTTTTTCAATGTTTTCCTGAACCGTCGACGTCTAACGTTTTTAGCCGGAGGGGTAATTCCGTGAGGCCATAAAAATTTCTTGTCTACTTTATTTGGATCCTTTTTCTTTTGACGAACCGGAGATTCTTCGTCTGTCGTAGTTTGGTCATCTTCTTCTTTGCATATTACCATCTTAAACAAATTTCAATTAGTAAAAATGTTTTTTCCGATTACTTTGAAGTACGAAATTTTCTAACTTACCTGACAAATATCAGCAGTTTTATAAAAACTTTTGTTGTCTATTGTTTTTAAGGATTCTACAACCGTTGGTAAATCTACAACCTGTGAGAATTAATTTTCAAAGTTTTAAACCTTCGTTAGATATTTATTTTTGTTTCTGTTTTTTTCTTTTTTTTTTTTTAAGAAAGATGTGTAGAAAAAAAAAGGATGAAATTACCTTCGCATGAAGTAACCAATGATCGAACCTAACCTCTCCATATCGCATATCATTTTCTAATTTGATACTCAGACGATCTTTTAACGGTAATCCACTGCGCAATGTTTCTCGTAAGATTTTAGACGGCTCCTAAATAATAATTGACAATGAGTTACAATGAATTTATCAATAATATTCATTATAATATTGGTTAAAAAAAAAATAACCATTGGCATTCGTAGAATAAATTGACTCTCCAATTCGGCTGGCGGGTCTTCGCGACTTTTATAATCCGAATTTCCGTGTCTATGCATTTTTGTTAATTTTAATATCAACGAATTATTGATAAGATGCACTAGCCGCAGAAATTAAAAGAATTTTAATACGATAACAGTTTTTGACATTTGCCAAAAATAAATTCTATTTATGATTTTATCACGTTGGCCGTTGCAGTAAGTGCAGCGTTGGTGATAATCGAACCGCGGGGAATTATAAAATTCCCTAGAATTATGTTTTTTCACTAGATTTTGGAACACATATGAACATCACTGACGTCACGATTATCCAGTTACGAATGACGGGCTACCGTACGATTCACGCCGCGCAAACTAAAGTAAGGCAAAAAAGCCGATGACTTTTTCTTTTAAAAGAAATAAGCATTTTTTTCTTATACTTTGTGCAACTAGATGAATTAAAATTGAAGCAAAATGCCTTCGGATCAAATACAATACTCCGAAAAATATAACGACGATAAATACGAGTACAGGTTAGTAATTATCGTACGTATTGAAGGCAGACTTTCATCAGCACATAACCTTTTCTAAGTTCAATTGTTTTATTTTTGCAATAAATGATAATATTATCTTTTCGATTCAAGCTACAGGTCAAATAACATTCTGAAATAAAAAAAAAAAAAGCTAAAAAATCTTCAAATTGTGTTGCAATTTGATTATGAAATTTTCACAAATTTTTCGTTTATATGAAATATAGTTTTACTCCAAAATCACGTTGTTAAAAAATCTAACAACATATTTTACAGGCACGTCATCTTACCTGCAGATTTGGCTCGTCATGTACCCAAATCGCACCTTATGACTGAAACTGAGTGGCGAAATTTAGGAGTACAACAAAGTCCAGGCTGGGTTCATTATATGATGCATACTCCAGGTATAACGCCTTCCGAAAGTTTCAGATTATAATGAAAAAATGAATATAATCTATTCGGAATCTGAATCGCCAAGATTTTACTAAATTAAATATCTAGATTACGTTGTAACGCATCGAAGAAAAATTATTAACAATCTTCAAAATGAAAATAAAAATGAAAATCTTCATTGAATATTATATTCTGTTTTCAGAACCTCATGTGTTACTATTTCGAAGACCGCGAGTAGAGGTGCCTATGATTGTTCGAAATGCACCTATTCAGTCACAGAGAATTACTGCCTGATCAAATAGGCGTTAGAATTGATTTATACCTATTCTGGATTGACCACATACTGTGATAGTACCTCTTACTTGGTATTGTGCTATTTAGTAATATTGAAAACTTTAAATAATTGTATCTTATTACATGTTAGTTTTATAAATTGTAATGATACTTGTTATCTTTAAAGTATAATATGTAAAAATGTCTGATAGTTGATGTTGAAGTGTGTATATTTTCTCAAATTCTTCCATTGAACGTAAATAATAGCAACGAATATAACAGCAGAAAGATACGAATGTTAAAAAAAATTGTATTTTTGTATATCTATTAACATAAACTGTTTTTATAAACAATAAATGTAAATTGTTCATGAAAATGTTGTTGATTTACTTTTTACTGCATGATAATTTACTAATAGCCATAACGATTAGAGATGTGGAAATAAAATGTTGAGTATACCTAATTTCATTGAAAAAAAAAAAAAGGATATGCTGATATTTTCTATCCTTTGATACCATCTGAATGTTTTTCTTTTTTTATTAATTAGATATTATTGCTTACAGAATGATACTAAAATTCGGCTAGGATAACAGAGATGAATGTATTATGCAAAAAATTGAACAGTTTTGTAAATCTGTCGCTGATATCCTAGCAAAATATTTCTATAGCTAATAAAATTGTCGAACTTTCAGTCAAGGACTGATGATGAACTTAATACTATCAAACAAATTATTTGTTCGATTGACACTCACAAATTTTAATTATCCCAAATCCGAGATAATATGCAAACAATTGTTGAATAATATGCAATGGCTACACTTTTTCAACAAAAGTTTTTGGATTTTATTTTATGCGACACTATTTTTTCGAGCTTTAATAGTCTTTTGAATTACCCCCTCTGATTGTATCATATCACTTGAGAAGAACCAACAACTGTTAACACTAAGTCATCAGCAAAATATTATTTTCACGATATATTTTTCTTTTCTCTGCATTGATATGGAACCAAAACTCAATACCTATTCCTTGCGAACATACGTTAGATACAATATAAGCAGGTGCCACGATATTTCAAACTCTGTTCTTCCTGCATTAGTTTAAAAACTGTTGCAGTGTCTTCTTCAATTATTTTACCCTAGCAGAGAGTCTCTCTTAGAAAATTATAAATCGGAATTGTCGTTCAGTATTTTTTAATAGATTTGCGAATAAGGGCCAACCGCTGCTTGTGAGCTTCGGTAACCGTGGCTCGCTTGTAGGGGCGAACTTCATCGGTACCAAACCCAGGGATCCACATGCTCCAATTTCTTTCTGAAAATTTCATTATAAAATACATTATTTAGAATATTTTGTACATCGGTCTTTCAATCTTTTATATCAACTGGTTTATCTCCTTTTACCTAAATGTAGTTGAACATCTTTCACCTCGACTGTATTCGCGTGTCGATGTTTAGCTAAAAGGCAAGCAGCATTTACAGTAGTTTCAACAAAGTCATCGGCCAATTGTAAGAGCATTTCTTCTACTTCCTCATCCAATTGTTCCGTCGGATCAACTTCTCTCACTAAGTCTTGTAGCCGTGTTTTCGTGAGAAACTGCAAAATGAAAATGATTAACAAATGTATTAAAAATGTTCAGATTTTAATGGATTGTCACGATTTTACATGCAATTTTTGGAACTACGTTAATATGTGACGAGAAAAATAGGTGCTGAAAAATATAAGAACTACTAAAAAAACATGTTAAATCCCACATACCCCAAGAATTAAATGAATTATTTCAATTCCAAGCTATGATTGCGGTGAAAAAAAATAGAAACTAACTAAAATTTTGAAATAATGACTAAAGAGATTCTATTTCATTTGATATTTAAACATGTTTCAAAATAAAACCTGTGGAAACTCCGTAGAAGAACTGGTGTTCGACAATTGTACGGGTTGGCCTTTAGCTGACTGTGTAACATATTGCGATTGTTGCGTTTGTGTTTGTGGCTGAGGTACCTGAACGGTACTCCCACTTTGCAACGTTGTTGTAACGGATGGCGTTGAATTGCTTGGACCTACCGACTGCAAATTTCCAAGCCCAGAACTGGCATCAGAAGCTGTTCCCGATTGTACTACAGGATTTTGTTGCGCCATATCTAAAACACGTTTAAATTCACGTTTCATTTAAAAATATGAACAAACGTTTGATCGATCAATTAGAATAAGAATTTCGTTTACCAATTACATGTCTAAGTCGCATGTAATAGCGACAAAAAATTAATATAAATAAGTTTAAACAAGTTGTTGCGTTTATTGATGTCTAATGTTTACATTGTCGTAATAATCGAGTTAATGAATATAAAATAAATTATATAAACGACGAGGTATGTCTGAATGAAAAATAGTTTAAAAAATCTATTGTTCGTAGTTATTAAACGTAGAATTAATAATCGCGATGATTTAATAGTAAGAAATGTTAGTTTGACGATATGAAAATAACCTAAAATATTTGTTAACCTGTGAAAGTGATTCGTCACTATGTACTCGATTTAGATAACATATGTATGATAATAAATGCTGTTTATAAATCTTTGAATACATACCGAATTTCTGTATAAGTTTTAATTCAATTATAGACTACGAACGCCCCCGAAGGAATCAACCAAACGTAAATTATCCACCGACTTGAATGTGTCGAAAATTCTTTCTTTTTTTTTTTTTTTTTTTTTTTTTAATTACGAAGGAAAACAATTACTACGTTATTCATAATGATATGTGGTCATTATTAAAGCATAATATCGATTTATTATGTATCGCATTAGATTACTAAATTGAAATATTTAAGAAATATTATTGAATTTTTTTAATATTCATTCAAAAAAAGATACCATTTTCAAATCACTAACATGACTTAAGATTCTCTAATGCCCGGCGGCGTGAACCTAACCTAACATAACCTAACCTTACATAAATTCGAATGTTATTGTTATTGTTATGATTCTGTATCGCAATGAATAATTTTTTTTACTAGTTTTTAATTAACTGAATATCAAACTAAACAGTAATGGGATGACGACTGGTTCGAGTCTATAATGCTAGATAAATATTTTAAATTTCTTTAAACAATGAAGATCTCAATATTGTTAGGATCAGTTTGTTTGTCGTTGTTAATTGTTGCCGGCGATGAAATACCGAAGAAAAAATTACAAATAGGAATAAAAAAGCGTGTAGAAAAATGTAAAGTACGATCGAAAAAGGGTGATACGTTGTACGTTCATTACGCGGTATGCTTCATAACTATGTACAGATTATTAGACTAAAAAAAAAAAAAACCACACACATGCATTCACATATAGATTTTTTTTTTTTTTTTTTTCTTACAGATTCAGTTTTGCGCATGAAATTATTTTAGGTGTAATCGTCATTCGTGATGTATGAAATTATTTTATACATACCCAACGCATTCTCATAATCGCTCATGGACAAACGACTGACTCAATAAACGCAGAAAATGTATTTTTGGTAATCTTTAAAATTTTTAGGGAACGTTGGAAGATGGTACCGAAATTGATAGTAGCTCTATCCATGGCGAACCTTTGCCGGTGACCTTGGGCTATCGCCAAGTCATCAAAGGCTGGGAACAAGGTCTTATGGGGTTGTTATAATTTTATTTTCAACTTCACAGTCGAATTTCTTAATCTATCAATTTTAATAAATAAATATTTATCATGGAATTGAAGTAATAAAAATGAACTATACTAAGATAAACCTTTCATAATCGTGTAATTGTCTACTAAGATGCAGATATCTTAATCAGTTAGAATTTTTTTTTGAACTGAACGGTCATTTAATAACTTAGTTGATGATATTTTTCAGAATGTGTGAAGGAGAGAAAAGAAAACTCGTAATACCGCCTGATTTAGCGTATGGAACACCTGGGGCATTGCCAAAAGTACCTCCTGACGCTACTGTTATATTTATGGTGGAATTAATAAAGCTTGTGCCCAAGGAGGAACTGGAAGAAGTTGACGACGTTGTTATCAGAGAGGAGCTTTAGTTTTTTTTTTTTATCAAAGTTACCAAAACAATGGTTTATTGTTGAAAATATTTTATCTATTACCAAAGAATATCTGAAATTTTAAATTTAAACTTTAGTTTGAAATTTTATTCAAACTGTGGAGGACGTCGTCTCAATAGTTTTATTTTTATTTTTTTTATTGAAACTAGATTGAACGATGTATAGGAATTTTAATAAACTCTAGATTATCAAAAATACGTTTATTCATCATTAGGCCTGATGCGGCTAACGAGAATTATTTTACACATGTAGGAACAATAAATTATTGAATCACATTCGTCTTTGTAATATATAGTATGAATATTACAATTTGTTTACTATCTAAAGTTCATATAAGCTATAGAAATCAAGATTCACAAAATAAAAGAGTCATTGCACAATGGTCGAGTAAATAAAGTGCAAGGACTTGTCATCACAAGAAACATGAAATTAAATTAAATTAAATTAAACTAAACAAAACAAAACAAAAAACAGAACCCTGCCTGGATAATGTGTTAGAAATTAATAATACGATATTATCTGCAAAATTAACGAGTTCATGAGTCACAAGAAGGTATAAAACCAGATGCCAAATTAACAGCTTATGTCGATAATGAGCATTTACTGTAAATCATTAAAGTATGTTGAGCGCTGCCTTACTAAGGTACATCAAGTTAATTATCAAAAGTCATTTCAATGTAACAAAATATTATGAATGTATAAATTCAATTTTCACCTGATCCACGCTGCAGGTCAACAATATTGATCCATACACCTGCACCTTTTTCTGGAGATAATTATGCGTCAATGAGAATTATGATGTGCGTAAGAAAATATACATGTGCCTGCCATTAATATTTTTCAACTCATATTATACAATCGCACAATTTCAGTGCTGAAGACCAGTTCTGAAACACAAACGAAAAAAAGTTATAAGATTCCTTGAGATGCTAAATTTCAAAGATTATCAACTACCAAGGAAAATCCCAATAGAGAATATTGGGGATTCTAGAATAGGTTGCTAAACTTTGGGTTTAGCTCAATTTTGGCTAAAAGTAAAAACAGACTCACTTTTTTTGAAAACCAAATGAGCTCAGCAGACATTGTTGTCCCTGTTCAACTTGAGACTTTTTTTTAACTGGTTGAAATTTTCTGTTAACGCTAGATCGAGGTAAACGATTCTGAAATAATGTAATTTGTATTAGAATTGAATCAAAGGATGTATGTAACACCAAAATTTTAGTGTATATATACCGATTTGGCAGCTCCCTGCATCCCTCTTAGAGTTCCCTTCATACTTGGGCTACTTAGAGCAGAGACTGATAGCAACGTTGTCGAGCCATTTATCTTAGGATTTAACCACATGGATAAATTAGACCTTATAGAATTTGACTGCGACTCATATAGTCCGTTCGCAGGAGGCGACATTCCGGCTTTTACCGCTGACGTAATTTCCTTATTACTATTAATCACATTGTTAAATGAATTCATTGCTGGAATTGAACTTTCTTCAACCACAGATAAGGCACTGGATATTTCAGCTATTGTCTTTTCACATGTGAAATCAGACACACACGTTGATTCATCTATAATTAAACGATCCTGAGATATTTCCATTCTCATATCAGCTTCTGAGATTTTCTCTTCAATTTTACAATCAGATTCCTTATTTTGTAGCTGTTCGTCATTTTCTTCAGGAACCAGATGATTGCTGCTTTCTGAAGATACCGCTTTTTCAGTTCTTGAGTCAGTGGCTTGATGAGCACTATCGCATTTCTCGGTCACACGTTCGTTGCTCGTTTCTCCACAATTTTCTGAACTTGATTGAATGGAGGGATCAGATATACGGGCGAAAAATTTACTTTGGGTAAGAACGTTGTTGTCTATCACAGTAGGTCGAAACCTTGCTAGATTTCGAAATTTCGAGCGTTGTTTTCCTTTGTCCAAAAGACTGGGTGAAATTTCGTGAGTCTTGGTTTCCTTTGCAAATGGATTTGCTCTCCTAACTAATATCGGAGATTTTTCTCTCTCCTCTGATCCAGATGTATTTAACTGGAGCGTGGACACGTCCACCTCATGGCACGAACGTTTGCTGTTATCAGATTCGCTGCTTGCGTACAATTTCAGCATATCCTCTGGCTCCAGGTCTTCAACCTCTGAAATTATGACGGAGATTTACATAAATTGTTCAAATTTTCAACAGAATTGAATTCCTGAAGACCCTAGATGAATTAAGGCATATAATAGTGATGTTACTACCGTCATAATGGCGCTTAGGAGACATTAGGGTTCCTTTGGCGGTCGTTGTTTTGAGAACAGTTATTTTTCCAAATGTATCAGGCCATAATGTTGTCTGCTCACTTTTTTTAGGTGCCTTCTTATCAATTTTAAAATCCCTGCACCAAATGCTATTGTGGCTTGTGATCGGTTTCGCTTTCCATGAATTAGTTCTTTTTATACTCTGAAAGTATAACGAACAAATATTCATTTCTAGTTACCAAGATGCGTTAAATCTGACTAGATTTCAAACTTTATTCTACTGAATTCACCTTTCCAGCTGCAAAGGTGTCCGGGTCGTAGTCATGTAATTTTTTCAAAGACATAGGATCGTAATTGCCAATAGCTAGCTGCCATGCAAGATCATCGGGCATTTCCTTGCCTGCAAAATGCAGTTGCTCTGGCGTTACATCAGGAGTTGGAGGAGTGAGACGTACTTGTTTTCTATTGAAAGGGCAGAATACTAACTGGTGTTTAAATGTTACATCTGCTCGTAGAAACGCGTCACGATACTCCACAGTAACATCCAATGACTTCATGTTCAGATATGAAGGTAATCTTGTGAGTGCCTAATGATAAAAATATATAAAAAAAAAATTTAGAATTTTGAATAAGAAACAACCATTTTTCGATATAAGTTGCTGAAAATTTTTAGAGTATAGTTGAGAAATATTGTGGAGAATATTTAGTGCTGATATAATATTATGTGAAACTCTCCAGTCCAAATTACCATCAGCATACCTTGTGCATATCTGTTTCAGCAGTTTTCTTAATGAATTTGCATGCCTTGCTTAGACCGATGCCTGGCAATGAGGGTAAGTAGTCACAGCCCGATAAAATACACATGTAACGAAATTTGTCCATGCTAAAATGCTCGGTACGAACACCCATGGCCAAATGAAACCGATCTTGCTCAACAAGCACACCATTACCTAGGACATCCATTTTGAAGAATATCTGCAGAGACAGATAATTAAAATGAATAAAGATGAATATAGAACGTTGTTGCATTAAGCTGGGGATAAATATCGTCCAGCTTTAATTCCAACTGGAGAAAATATTACTCCAAAAATGTTTGACAAAATTAAAGAGTTGTTAGTAACTCCTGATTCACCTTCTTGCATCCAAACAAAGTGAGGTCACTGTCCTCAGTGATGATTACATCCGCTATTCCGGCAAGGTTTAAGTAAGCAAGTTGAGAATCTGCCTCATATGGTGCTACTATACAATCGATGTTGTATTCATGGCATGCTTTTATCAAATTCAATGCCATTTCATGAGATATATCAACGGATCTTCTCAACAAATTTTTTCCTTCGGCTACTTGGCCTATTTTAATTAATTCAGCAGCTCTTCGACGATTTTTTTCTCTCAGTCTAAAAAATATCTTAATTTAAATGAAGATTTTCTTTTTCTACACATTTACTGCGTTATAAATTAGATTACAATCAATTTAATCATCATTTTATTGATTTTTAATTCACCAAATGTGATTTTTAATACTAGAAGTAAAATAAATTTTTAATTTATAAATATTTAATTTGGTATAGAAAGAGGCGAAATAACATACTCTCTTCTTTTTGATTCGGTATCTTTTTTTGCCGGCAAATGACATCCGTCGAACACAAGAATTGGTTTGATTCCATGTGCTAGGAGCATGTTAATGTATTTCATACAATATGTTACATACCTTGAATGAGAATAAATGAATATGAGTACATCGCTCCTTATTGATATTATAATTATTATTTTTTCAACAATGCTATGGCGTAGTTAATTGAAATTCTATGACCGCATGCATGATAAGAATACGTAATTTCAAATCTATTAAAATCGGAGTAAGAATTTATAAATTATTGTTTTTGAAATCGATGAATAAAAAAATCTTTCAAATCCAAAATCAAATCAGATAAAACCTTTCTATCAACTGTAGAGAGAAAATCTTGTTCTCTATTTCCCAATTCTGGAAATAATGATCATATTTTGATAAACACAATAATTTACATGGTGTAAACATTTGGCAATTTTTTTTTTTTCTTTCAAGGAATAATAGCGGTTGATATAATCTTAAAAAAAAAAAAAAAAAAAAAAAAAAAAAACCTGAGTATAGATTAAAGATGAAAGAATTTAATTGAGGATAAAAGCATCGAATAAAGAATGAAAAGCAAGCATCTTACGCATCTGTTGGTTGCCCTAAGGCCAATTTTTCGGAACATGAAAAAGCTCCTTTGTGAAGCCAGCAATAAGAATCAATAGCGACTGTTTTTCCAGCAAATTGACTGACGTTTCCTTTTGTTGATGCTTTTTCCAAAAACGGTAATAGCCCGGTGATGCCCATTGTCTTTTTATAGGTTGACGTTAATGAATCGAAGCATCAAGCATAAAGATGTTAAAAATTAACTATTAATTGAAGACGTATAGTTTTCAGTATAACGCATAAGATTATTCCTTATTCTGTTACTTTAAAGCCTTTTATTATACGGCATGAAACTACCACGCGGAATCCATTAGAGCTAAGCAATACACCGTAAACTGACAATATCTCAACGAACTGGATAGTCTTTTGATGATTTTTGGCGCGAAAATAGGGCCATGCGATGCGATAATCGACTATCGATTTGTTGTGTGTGTCATTAAAAACCCTAGAAATATGGAAATCTGTTTGAATAATAATATTTTTAGATGATAATGGAATTTATTCGATACATGATAAAATATAATTTAAATTACGGCCTACCCCGATAACGGGGAAAGACGGTATGTAATATTTTTTTTTTTAATAATCGCATAAATCTAATGTTAAAAAGTCACGTGGCGCGGACAAGTCAGGTCCCCCACCACTATCTGGTGTGTCAGTGACATACACATGCGTGTATGATGTATGCATGTGTAAAAATAAGGATCAGTTGAGTTGCACGACGACAGTGTTCAAACCTTTATACCTATTTTCGAGTCCGCAAGAACTGAACGTCAGTCAGGGTGGTTAACTTAATTTTTCCAAGCCACGTCTTCACACGTCACGGTTCGTTGATAAATAGAAAATTGCACACTATAAACATCGAGTGTTAAAAGTGTGCTGTGAACGTAGTTTTGCGTATTCGCAGAAGTTGTGTGAATTCAAGATTTATTATAACGAAATTTTACAGTATCAAAAATGGCTACGGCAAGAAGGGCATCGCACGCTGGTAGCTGGTACACGGATTCTGGTTAGAATTTTAATAAATATACCTAGCATTATACATTCGTATAATTGACAATAGACAAATCATTCTTTGACCATATCATATGTTCTGTTCATAACCTTTATTCGAGGTCATTGACCTTCCGACAAAATCACACTCACATTATGCATTAGTCATCCACAATTTTCGCAAAACATTATTCAGGATATTTTTTTTTTTTTTTTACTTTACTATTATGTATATTTTTCAATTTTACAAATAAAAAAAAAAAAAAAAAATAAACAATATTTTCATGTATTTGTTGATCTGCAATTATTATCATTTATCACGAAAATATCTAACAATGATAATCATGAAAAAAAAAAAAAAAAATATAAAAATGAATATTTTTTTGTTTTGTTCTATCTATGAAATTACTTTCCATATTATTGATTTTTTTTTTTTTTTTTTCTTTGTTTTTTTTTCTCAATATTTACAGGCACTGAGCTGAACAAGCAATTGGAAACCTGGTTGACCAGTGCAGATTTGACTCACGGACCAGCCAGAGCGATTATAGCGCCGTTAGTAATATTAAAAATCATTTCAACAATTCTCCTATTACTATGGCTTTTGAGCAAAAGATTTAAACGAAAATTTACAGTCATGCAGGCTATACGTATTGCGGAGCCTGCGCTGGATTCGCTTATCGACAAATCAGTCCCGTAGTTGTGTGAGTATAATTAATTTTGATTATAAATTAATGAAGTTTCTTTTAGAAACAAGATTATTGAAATGTATTCAAATCGTATTCTTATATCAACTAGACTGACAAATTTATCCAATAATGTAAAAAACAAAAAAAAACAAAAAAAAAAAAACAATATTTTTATTAATTGATACGATTAATCTTAGCATTAGATCAGAAATTACCTGATTGAAATAATAATGAAAATAGCTGTTGCGCAGTCGCAGGATATTCATTTTAGGACCATCTCATCACGTCAGATTGGCAGGATGCGCTCTTTCTTCCGCATCCGTTTATAGAACTCCATTATACGATCTACATATAGATCAACAAAGTAAATACGCTTATTAATCGATTTTAGAAAGTTGATTTATCGAAATCAGTTTCCAGGGAATGTGAAACCCTAATAATTACTTAATTCACATTTATTATATCATTAATTTAGTCATTGTATTTTCAAAGAATATTAATTGGACAAAGAAATTTTCACACTCTCTAGATATTCCCTAAACCAATTTTTATCATAAAATATATCAATTTTTCGGTTCTCAATTATCAATTATCTTCTCATCATAGTTTATAGAGAACTAGAAGAAACTAATCAATTCGAATGGATGGATATGGACACTGACGAGGATGAGCATAGCATTGAAATGCATCTACCTTATATTGCCAAGGTCATGGAGGAGTGAGTATTTCATATATAGTTATAAATTGTTTAAGTTAATTTCAACTAAACATTAAATATGTTGAATCTAATTCTTAATTTTATTAATATTCAAGGTTCAAGGACTCCTTTACCATAATTCCAATTTTGGTGGGATCTTTGAGTCCGGATAGAGAAGCTGCTTACGGAAATTTACTTGCTCCTTACTTGGCTGATCCGCAAAGTTTATTTATTATATCATCTGACTTCTGCCATTGGGGCCAGCGCTTCCGTTATACTTATTACGATCAATCATGTGGTCCAATACATAGATCTATTCAAAATCTTGATAAAATGGTAAGTAGTCTCTCAGTTTGCGTTAGATAAACACTGAATTATCACGAGATTAACATAAGCCTGTAATATTATTGTCAAATATCTTTGTGCCTCATCTTGTGGCGTAGTTAGCTTGGTAATAGAAATACTTATTCAACTTATGCAATTATAAATATTTCAACCTTTGCAGGGCATGGATATCATTGAAACGCTAGATCCACCTGCTTTTACCGAATATCTTAAAAAATATGGAAATACTATATGTGGAAGACATCCTATCGGAGTTCTTCTGCAGGTAAATACAAAGAAAAATGATTTTCTTTAACATCTTAGGATTATCTGTGTAGAGTTTTACTTCATAGGCGAATTTGTGTAACTAATATCGACGATTCATTAAATATTTCTTTGTTGTTTTTCATTTTCTCCAGGCTATAGGCAGCTTAAGAAGTAACACTAATGGGCAGAAGATGAGTCTGAAGTTCCTTAAATATGCTCAGAGCAGTCAATGTAATAATATGGGTGATAGTTCCGTTAGTTACGCTAGTGCTGCTTTGTTGCTTGAGTGATATGGGTACTTTAAATTTACCTAAAGCACAACGTAAGGAGTCTGCTGTTTGGTGGCAGTGTCTACGGTAATATTACAGTGAAGATATTGTATAATATGATCAGAATTCAATGTTATACTATATTACGTAGCATGTAATTCCAATTGACTGAAATTCAGAAGAAGATATTTGCTCTTTTTAAGCCAGGAATTATTTAACTTTAGAATAAATAACAAGAGTGAAAAACACGTTATAGAAGATAGATTTTTTTTTTTTTTTAATAATCCTGCAATAACAATGTGTTCAAACGATACGAGTGATTTATTAACAGAGCTTATTACGAAGCTTGAAAAACAGATACCTTGAGAAGAACGTAAATTTGATTTTGAAGATATTTTTTTTACCTTAGGATTAAATAAACATGGACATAGCTTACTTACTAGATAATTTAATGCCTCATTTTGGAAACATTATTTGTGGCATAAATGTGTCACAAATATATCCCAGGCAATTTCTACAATATAGAGTTTTTTTTTTCTCTGCTGGTTTAATATTTTTTATTAATTTTTGTATAGATAATACTGTGTACTATTATTATGGAAATAACACTTCTAATTAGATTGTGTAAAGCCTGATTTTGGTCTAATATACTTACAGTGTTCAGTAGAGTACTTTTAATTAAATTCCTCAAAAACGAAACATTGAAAATTTCATCGCTGTGCTTATCGTTTAAATAATAACAGTGCTTAATATCTTTTCTACCATAGAGCGGAAGACTTCTGTAATTAATAGACATAACATTGATCATATTTTATACTTCGGAAGTTACTTAGATATTTGCCAGTCAATGTAGACATGAGACGTGCAATACTTTGATAGATCTTATCGTCAGTTTCGGAATCTGACCAATAAATTGCTTGTCCTATAATATGCTTTGTGGTATTTTGTTACTAATGAATTGAAAAGCCACAAGATATACGTAATCACGTATAATTATACGTAAATTCTCGATTGTCAGGACTGCTTGCAATTTACGTTATACAAGCCAATGTATTCTAAAATTGATTTTTTTTTTTGATTTGTTTAAATTTTTGAAACAATCAATTAATTAATTCTTAATAGCTAATAAATATGTATCTTAATTAACAGCAGATTGTGACCTGTTTTTCCTATCGTGAAATTAAATTTAGGAATGTGCGACCAGAACAATGATGAATTGATATAATCAGTTAAACTCGATTAAATTTTGACTATAAATTTAAATAAAAGTGCCAATTTCAAATCAAATCGATAATTAATTCTTCGATAATATTACGCTATCTAATAGTTCGAGTCTCTGACCCAAGGAGTAAATTTTGACCAATTTCAACTTAACGTAAACTTGAATGGCATTTTTATACAGGGACAATTTTGAGTTGTAAAGAATTGTAAGATACGTTAATATTGTACGAAATTGCTTGAATTCATTATTTTTTACTCCAATAATTGGGTCAACAATTTGATAAAATGCTTTTATCAATTTGTCGCTATAATATTCGTAAGTAAAGAAGTAAGTAAGTGATATAAAATTAGTATTTCGACCCTATTTCAAACGTTTTTATATTGTGTATTGATTTGTAATTTAGCTATGTACGAAATATATAACAGATTGTTTAAATTTTTAGTAAACCATTAATTTCCCATATCGAATTCAGAGATAAATTATATAAGATATAGTACATTTAATATTAAATATGGGTAATTGAAGTTTATAGTGTAATATATAATTTATTTAACAATTATCAAATAGTTGAATAAATTATTATCAGTAGTTTTCTTATAGTTCTAAAATTATATTTCACATTCGTTGAATAGAAGTACTACATACATACATACATACGTACAAATAAACAAATAAGAAAGTTTCATTACCAAACATTAAGTTGTACAATTTCAACAGTAAATAAACATTTACGGTAAATATGTTTCATATTATAAACTTGAGAAACGTGTTCTTTGAATATTGTTGTCATAATATGTATATCACTGTTAGATGCAAGTATAACTTAATAATAAGTGTGAAACACTGAAACATTGAGTTATACATTTGAAACAACTCGAATCATTATTCTTTCGAATATCAGATCGGTAAAAATCAAATAGATTCGATGTAATGAATAGACTAAGTTTCATTCTGTAATAAGATTCTACTGTTGGTCAGTAGCGGGGGAGGATATCACATTTAGATATATATCATATTGTTGATCAAGTCCAATGTAACAGTCTGACATTACATAGAACGTTAATTTTTTTCGCCCTGTAACAATGAAGAACAAAAATGAAAAGTTATTAGGTAATCTACAACTGCATCTTATCTTATCTTTGTCAACAATTAACTGATGAACTATTCATGCGAATAAGTCGTTTAAGACTGATTATATATTTACCTAAGTATGGCGGAGTGGCGAAGAATAATTGATTGCTTCTACGTTGTCCTCTGACACCTGATGCTCTCTTTAGTGCCAATAATTCCACTTCTGTTTCATCTCCTAAAGTTAAAAACCACCCTTCGTCTTTTCCTCTTGGAAACTTAGGGCAATGCGCTTTAAGATTTGAAGAGTGATTCTTTCTTCTCATGTTAACAATTAACGTGTAATCATTGTTTTCATGAACGTCTATCCAGCAATCTGCTCCAGCGGGTTGAGGCACTTTTTTTTCTGTGCTACCATCAGCCCACCATCCTTGTAACGTTAATTCCACCGATATAACTGGCATATCCTTGATAACTTGATGTATCTGAGGATGAAACAATACTTGTTATAGTCTTATTAAAAAGGAGAACAAAGTAGGATGGGAATAAAAATCACCTGCTGAATTTCATTGTCTGCCAATTCTTCCTGCAATGCATTTGCTAAGCGATTGTAATTGCCTTGGGTAACTGCGCATAACATAGGCAAAGATTTTGGCAATGAAGAGAACAAGCGCAAATGATCCTTCTCTATGTGCGGTAGAGTTAGTAGCGCAGGCTCGTCGACCCATCTCGCTTGAATAATCATTTGAAGAAGTTGCATGAGACGCAGCGATGCTCCAAGCCAACCCCGATCAGCAACGATATCTATCATTGCCTGATAAAAGAACAGAACTCATTATTATAAATATTCATGTGTAATCAATCTCTCTCATCTCAGCAATGATTATTTTTTTCTTTTCATTGAGTAGTGACTCTATCGTTCGAAGCCTATTAATTCATACCATATGTGAATTTATCGGACCAGTCGAACCAAATTTTTAAGTCTTCTAACTGAAGCTCACCTCTATATAGAGCGTGCAATCTTCAGATAGACCGAAAAAAACGGAAATGCATCATAATTATTTTTTTCAAGTAAAAATTCCTATAAAAAAATAATTATGATGCATTTCCGTTTTTTTTCGGTCTATCTGAAGATTGCACGCTCTATATAGAGGTGAGCTTCAGTTAGAAGACTTAAAAATTTGGTTCGACTGGTCCGATAAATTCACATATGGTATGATTATTTTTTTCATTTGCATCGAATTACAAGTTACATATGTAATTTTGATCCCGTTGAAACAATGGTCAATAGATTTACCTGCAGTATTCTGATAGCTTGATCGAGAACAGATTTAAGATCTGTTAGGTAGTCAGCGCAGGGTAAAGGCAGTCTAGAGAAATGGCCTTGAAGTAGTAAAAATGTTTTAGTGTTTGGAGAATCTAGCGTTGAAGATTCTACACTGTAGCGACACATTTTTGCCAATTCCCTGTAAAGATTGAACAATTATATGTTTGGTCATAATAAGTAGAGAAAAATAAAATGTATTGTAATGTGTCTGAAAAATCCAAAACAGTAAAAGTAGTGAAAAAAGAGAAAACACGTTTTTCTCAATAGGAAACGAACTACACTAGACTTGAGGCTTGATCATATTATACTAACTCATTGAGTAAGTCTTCATTGTGCCTCACTGGTAGTTGATTATACTCATGAGCATCGCATGCGATTCGCAAAAGTTGTTCGACTGTAAGATTTGCTACCAATTTTTGGTTGAATAGTAGCATTGACTGATGTCCCAGGTAATAGAACGACGCTATTCTGCCCATTGCGAGAGGAGACAAGCTTTGCTGATCCTGAAAAGTTAGGATATTACTGAATTAACGAGTTGTAATGCATAGGGATTCTTCATTCAGACAGCAAAAATTAATATTTGTTTGATTTGTAGCGTTACTTAAAAATTAATTCAATGTAAAAAAAAAAGTAGAATCTTTACCTGGTCATAATCAATACAATAGGAATCTATTAGTACACTGAGAGTTTTTTCAACCAACTCAGAGAGATAGCGATTAACTTCCTCTGGTTCTAGAAGATCCAGTTCATAATATCTCGGATTCTTCATTAATCTTCTAAAAAAGTATGTCCAAGTTAAATAGTCTAGAAATTCTTGTTTATTCTTTATCGTTCCGGCAACAATCTCTGCGTTAATGTGATCAGGCAATACTTCTAGCAAGCTTGATTCGACCGGGAATGGTTCGTATAAGAATTTCTTATAGAAGTTCTTTTTTATGTCATGAACAAGAACTACGGCGACACCAGAATCATCAAATTGAGGTCTGCCAGCTCGGCCCATCATCTGTAGCACATCTGTTATCGGCATATCAACGTAACGCTTCACCTTTCCATCGTAGTATTCAGTTCCTTTTATTACAACCAAATGAGCAGGAAAGTTTACTCCCCAAGCTAAAGTGGCTGTTGCTATCAATACCTGTTAACATTTCAAAGTTGTAACTAAATCTCTTCAATTTAAAAGAATAGACTCATAATCGAAGCTGCGTTACATCTACGCACCTGAATTTTATTATTCACAAACAGTTCCTCAACGGTTCTTCTATCTCTGTCTTGTAAACCCGCATGATGTAGTCCGATTCCAAAAGCTAAGGTCAGTTTTAAATTCAAGTCTTTAATATTGACCAGGATATTATCCATCTCATCTTCAATCATATGCAACCATTGTTTAGGATCATCCTCCGCAGCAAGATATGCAATCAAATCTAAGGCTGTTAAACGGGTCTGTCTTCGAGAAGATACAAACACGAGAGAAGGACTGCAAGGAGCGTGCTGTCTAATTGCTTGGAAAGTAGGACGATTCATCGTCGCCATTCTTGGACAGTAATGTTTTCCTGGGAATCCACTGATGTGAACTTCCAGTGGAACTGGTCGAACCGAAGGTCGGAAATTGTACAACCCCATCTGAAAAAAATACAATTTCAAAATAAAAGGTCACATTTTCGAAAGTAAGATTAATTGTTGCGGCCTATTTACCTGTTCGATTCCAAGCCAGCTGGCTAGATCCACAGCGTTAGCCAAAGCCGTAGAAAGACCGACGATTCTTAATGACTTGGAAGTGTGAGAGGCGATGAAGTTCGTTCTCGAAACAATCACCTCTAATACCGGGCCTCTGTCTTCGCCCAGGAGATGAATTTCATCAATTATAATCAGCGCTACTTTTTGGACATAGTTTCTTGTCTGCCAACTCCGACTGATACCGTCCCATTTTTCAGGGGTCGTTACGATTACGCTTGCACTTGCTATCGCTCGTACGTCTGGAGAAACATCACCAGTCAACTCTACGACTGATTTACCTAATTTTTCTTCTATTCTTACTTTCCAGTCGGTGATTCTTTCCCGTACCAAAGCTTTGAGTGGAGCTATGTATACTACCTACAAATGAAATTTTCATGTAAAATCCTATGATAAAAATACATAATAGTGAATAGGACAAAGCTTCTGGCTTACTTTTTGATCGGGATATTCTCTGAAGACTCTAAACATAGCAATCTCTGCAGCTATAGTTTTACCCGAGCCTGTTGGAGCCCCGAGAAGAACGTTGTTATCCGTATGATAAAGGCAATGAAAAATTTGCGTTTGGATTGGGTTGAAGTGAGAAAATTTGTACAATTTCTCGAACTTTGGATCTTTCAGAGCTGTTACTGGCAACGGCTGAAGTTCTAATAAATCTGAACACATTTATAGAGAAGCATTACAAAACACGTATAAAATTCACAGATATTTGTATAGCGTAATGGATAAATTGTTTCATACTTTTCTTCATTGTTAAGTATTTCAAATTTAGATTATAATTTAGTTACCAGTATGTGGTGGATGAGTCTCTGGAAGTATTAAACCTTGGAATGATAGGGCTAGTACCATTTCACATCCCAACCAACGATCGCTTACAGCTTTCACGAAGTACTGCGCCGGCAAAGGTTCGGTGAGTGGAATTGTCATCACAAGATCCTGAGCTGCCTTCTCGTAAACCTACATCGAAATTAGAATCGAATTAGAGAATTTAACTTCTTGTTAATCGCAGTACGATTTATCACTAACTATTAGAAAGTATCTATAGGCACTCAAATACGAAATGCAATTACAACCAAATGTGAAAACATTGATGATAGATAATAGATTTCTTATTTCAGAAGATGAAAAATATTATAAACAAGTTCTCACCATTTTCCTAGTCACCAAAAAGTATTCATGATGATAAATGAAGTTACTATCCGGATCTTCTATCCATATCCAAAAAGCTTCGGAACTCTTTCCGTGAACTCTATCATTCCAATGAAAATCTGGATAGATTTTCAAACGAATACGAAGAACTGTGCGTGTTATCGGCTGCATAGTTGCCTCTAGTTCTAAGGCAGGGAATTCATTGCAACACTTTTTGACAATACCTCCCATCTTCTGGTTCCTCAGGATGGTTCCTAACAAAATAATGAAAAAATATTATATCGAAGGGATAATTCCACGCGCACCATGATCAAATTTGTCGAGTCACCATGGATGCTTTACATTTTTACAAACTTCCTCTTTTTATGCACTCAACAAATTGTAATGATATTATCGACGTACCAATTTCTTGGATGTCCATATCCTTGAGTTTTTCCATTGATAGATTACGGTCTTCTATTTTTGTGATGATATCGAACGGTAAGCAGCAGAATTGGCGCATCGGACTCATATGATCCCATTGCTGAAGTTCCAGCATTTTTGCCATGCCCAATAATCGTCCAGCCATTATTGCGTTGTTCTTTCGAAGCACCATCTCGAACAGTGCTCGACAAATACGAACAGCGTTCTGTTAATAGTCAATTTCAGAATGTTTAAATATTTGTATACATGAGTTATTGTGTTAAACGTGAAAAATGAACGAATTCAGATCGCCAATTTGAAACATTGAATCTTATTTATGAATGAAAATTGTCTCAGTGTCATATCTTCTCTTCATATTACCTGCGTAATGTACGACATGTCCGATAAGAGTGAAAACGAATTAACACGACCCCGAGACAAGAATGTTTGCAACAAAATGTTCACTTTTCCATGAATATTCTCCGCTCCACCTAGCACCACTACCTCACAATAGTCTCTAGTTAAATTATCCAATTCATCCATTTCGTCATCTCGGACCTATGAGTTATCAAGGAATTATAGATGTAGCGGTCACATAAAATATAAGGATAAATAATTTCATTTAATGAGAGAACGCTATAAACTTGGGATAACTTGCTTTGAGCTGTTCGAATTCTTGGGAGCTAGATATCATCCCGAGAATATCAGCTTCAGTCATAATCGGCTTCATATGTTCGTTGAATATTTCTACGGTATCATATTTGATATAAAAGTGACTCGCTGTTCGTCCCAAATCTTTGAAAAGAAAATTTTTCATCCAAGATTATACTATAGTGAAACTGAAAGTTAGATTATAAAATTGTGCTGATTTTCTTACCAGTTACACTTAGATCTCCAGTTCGAGGAATGTAACGAATCATTCTAGCTTTATCCAAAGCTTTTGCTGCCGTGTCTATCAATTCTTTTCGTTTTCTTTCCAAGTTTGGATCTTCGATGACATCCTGATAATTAATACCGTAGACTTGAGGATTTAGTCTCATTCGTACAAATAAATAAGTGTAACTTAGCCACTCCACGGCTTCCTCCACGTTCGATATTGTGCCCAATGTAATCTGCGATGAAATGATTAGATTCAATTAATGATGATGCATAACAGAACTTGAAATTTTTTACACATAGACTGACTATTCCTTAGTTACTAGATACATGATAGAATCTGCGTCCATTCACCTCCGCATTCAAATTATCAGCCAAGTGAGTGATGAAGTTACTCTCGATTGGAAATTGATTCGTTAGGAGGGAGAGATAATGGGATAATTTGTTGTGCGTCGTGATAATCGTTCCGTGTCCAGATGTATCGAATTGTGGTCGACCGGCACGACCAAATATTTGCAGAACATCCAGTATGCCCAAGTCGATGAATGATCCGTGTTTCGAATCATAAATTTCTGTACCCTGAGAAGAACATATTTTATTATAAATGTAGAAACTAAAGATGATCATTTGATTTACTTTGTATAATAATCGTCTGAGAAAATCTTACACGTATGACAACAGCATGTGCTGGTAAATTCACACCCCAAGCTAGTGTAGACGTGCATACAAGGACCTTTATTAAACCATCGCCAAAATATTTTTCTACAAGATTTCTGAAAGAAATAAAAGTCGTGTTATTCAATTATGTATAAAACATTCAAAGAATACAACAAAGTTTTTGTAGAAAAAGTGTTCCTCTGGTCTAAATTCTGGGAAGCTTTGGTTGCTATGTACTCACCGATCCGTACGTAACATGCCTGCGTGATGTACAGAAAAACCGTAAGAAAATAACTCTCCTAGATGCTTGTTACGCGATTTTGCTAAAGCTTTTTGAGCAAGTCCAGTGTTACCGTCTGATGTAAACAGTTTTTGTGTTCCATTTTGCAATGCCATTTCTTTGAGAACTGTTGCTGTTCGGATTGTAGCGTTACGAGCGTGTACGAACACCATTACCTAATGAAAATGAAAGGAGATTAGCATTTATGAGAAGAAATAAGCTATTTAATAACTCAAATAACGTCAGGAATTTATCTATTTGCATAAAAACGATGAAATTTATGAAAATTGTTCATGCACCGACCTGATGACCCTTTCGAACCATATCGACAACATGATTATAGCATACAAGGTCCATATCAGCCATTTGTTGCATCGGTTTCAGCGCTTTCACACCAATGAATGTCTGGCCGAGAGGTACTGGTCGAAATCTATGGTCAAAGTAGAACAATCCCTTGTGTAGATTGACACGTAGGAATTTTGCAACGTCTGTATAATTGGGTAGAGTCGCTGAGAGACCAACTATTCTGATCATGCTTTGGGACGATTCAACCTGAGAACAAATGAATATGTAAACATTAATCAATGTTCAATTTACTGGATTTTTTTCCAGATTAGGTACTCATTCATCTTTTCACAAACATATTTTCCTTGTAAATTTCAAATCAGAATGATATCCACGCTGATTCTAATGATTATACATAACAAGTACATGAGAAAGAAGTATCACCTGTCTCAAGGTTCGAGCAACTATTGCTTCGACAACAGGCCCGCGATCTCCGTGAAGTAAATGAACTTCATCGATGATGAGTAGCTTTACAATACTCGTAAGTGCAATATCGCCCGATCCTTTTCTCGTAACTACGTCCCACTTTTCTGGAGTAGTTACGATCATTTGAGTCTGTTGAATCTCGATTTTTGTTAACTGCATATCGCCAGTTAGTTCTCGTACAGAAACACCCAGACAGCCTAATCTTTTATTAAAACTTGTGGTCATTTCAGCGGCTAAAGCTTTCATCGGTGCTATATATACTATCTTGAATTGATCTTTCTTCAAAACACCTTGTACAATGTGTAATTTAAGCTGATGTATTACAGTGAGCATTGCAACATTGGTTTTACCAGCTCCAGTCGGAGCACATATCAACAAATTTTCATTAGTATGATAGGCGGCGTCAAATACTATGGTTTGAATTCGATTCAATGATTTTATACCGTGGAACGCCATTTGACCGACCTGGAAAGAAAATATTGATTAGATCTGTGTTGTGGGTATAATTTGTGAGGAATTTCATTTCTTATTTCTGAGTCTGAGTGGTAATTCTGGAGTAGTAGAGAAATCTTTGTCAAGATCTACTGCAACTTGTTTGGCATTACCTCATCTAATGAGGATATCATCACAGGATTGTTACCAACATCCATAACAGCGGCAGGAGGAACTGGGATGTTCACTTCTTCACAAAGCTGCGAATCCTTTCTTTCAACATTTTCTGGTAGCATGACTTTCTGCCCGGAGACAAAGCCTGCAAGTGAATTACCATTCTTTCAAAGTATTGAATAAAGGACTGATAAATGATTATCATCATTTTATGAATCGATGAAATCAGTTTACCTGCTGCAGCTTTAGCAGTGAGTTTCGAATCGAACACAAACGGGTATCGTTCAACTTGAGCAAGAGATGGAAAAAGGCTTTTTTTGCTTGTGTTGAGGATAGGGGCTTGCATAGCCTGTCTCATCAATGCTTCTTGTCTTTTTAGACGTAACTCAACTGGGTCAAAACTTTCCTCGTCTTCATCGTCTCCACTTTCCATTCTATTTGATATTTTATTCATTTTCTTTTCTTCCTTTCTATACTGCTTGATCAGCTGCTTTTCCTTCTCCGATTGAACAATTACTTGACATCCTACCTGAGGTCTTGGCAATGCTTTAGTAACAAAGAAAATAAGGGATTCATAATGTATCGTGATTTTGTACCAGGATTCTTTCTTATTTTAAGAAACATGGTATGTTTAATTTACTTTCAGATCGCACGTAACTGCATTCTGGAAACTCTAACATAATCAAAGCTCAGAAAATGATGAAACTCACGTGCAGTATTTTTTGGTACTTTCTGTACTGTAAACATAGCAATGATGATCTTCTGATGCTCGAGAACATACTCGATAAATTCTATATTCTCATATCCAAGAAGATCGAAGAGTTCTGTTTGAAGATTATCACCACCGCATTTCAGTTTATCCACTATCATGTGTCCAAAATCTTCGTATTTCATCTCTGCTGAATATTGTTCATAACATTTTTTCAGTCCTTTTGTAAATCTGCTTTTTTCAAACTAGAAATTGAAGCATACTATTAAGATATTGCATTTTTTCAGTCGTACGTAGATATATACTAAACTTTTGAGAATTAGCTAAGCCATCAGGCTCATAGAATTCAATAAATCGTCAAATAATTTCGCTGGTATGAACATACTGTTACATCATAATCGTATTTGCTATTAGATATTTATGGACACACAGTATATTGTGTATACCTCAGTTTTATTTGGTAAAATTGTATCCACGTTATAAGCCATGGTAAAATTGCTGGTAATTTTGATGGGATTCTTAGCCGACATATCTTGAAGTTGTTTAGTTTCTGGCCACGTGACTTTGGCTGGATAAAATGGAATATCAAGACCAAACATATCTGGAGGAAAATTGAAAGGACTGTTCTCCTTTTCTTCTGAATCAAGTAAGTAGTCCAAAGATTCTTCTGTAATTCTTTCTCTTACAGATTTTATTATCTGAAATATAGAAACGTTGAAAAACTTTCTACTGAACGTTGTAGTTCAACAGTTTATGAAAAATTCATTTCATTTCTTATTCGGTACCATAAATTCCAAGTGAATTCAGATCAACATAATCAATTCTTCTATGACTTTTACCTGCATTATTTTGTTAGCTATATCTGCTGTTATACAGCCAAATGTTTGTTTCAAAATCTTCAAATTCTTTTGGCTAACGTTACTTTCATTTATCAAAAGCTTCAATGTAAAAATTGCTGCTTCGTCTATCAACGCAGAGGTTTGTCCATCTGAAATGTACAGAAAACCTTTTGTAAAAAGAAAACTACAACACACTAAATGCACTAAATATAATGTTTAAAATTCCATGTTTTTATTCACATTCCCAACTCATTCTTGAGTTTCTCCGTTTCGAATAATGCTAGAATAACAATACTTACCACAGAAGCTAGAAACTTCATGATGTAACTCATTTAGGTACGGCACAGCGTCTTGATCTACAGATTTACAAATTTCGGACCAATTTGGACCCCTGAAATTAAACATATTGAATTTGTTGAGAAATCAGGACGCAGACTATCACAAAAATATCACGAATCTTCGTAGGTATCGATTCTCAGATATCGACGATTGACGTAACTCACTTTTTCAACTTCGCAGCTCTTTCTAGCCGTTTGGCGACAAGATTATTTTTTTCATTTTCTAGCTGTTTTGTTCGCCCCAAGTCTGTAAAGGCTCTTAGCGAACGTGTGAGGCGAGGTAGCTCCCGCATCCTTACAGATTTCAGTAGCGCTTTTAGACGTTGAATTTCTTTGACACTAGCTGAAATTCAATTAGCATGTTTTTCATCGATTTTAACGAATTTGGTGTTAAATTTTTGAACAAGGTTATCACGCTGCTTAACTGAGTTACTATTGTGGGTAAAAATCTTAAACAATATGCTAATAAACCTGATAAGCACGGTCTACATAACCTATATTAAATGTCATACGGAGAAACGAGTGTTGGGCGACTTCTGTATGTTGACAGACTGTAATAAATAGAAAAATAGAATAAGGAAGAGCTTGGTCACTTACTTGAGACGTCAACGATTCCGATAGAGGCGGAATTTACATGTTTAGTCTTTGTGATGGCGAGAGTCTAGGGAACGAAATGCTTGAATTACTGGTAGCGAACTTTTTATACGGCTCCAATGTGCATTGCAAAATAAACGGCAATAATATGCAAGGGGTTTCCCCCGACTAGCTAGAATGTCACAGCGTTCTTTTCATTTATCGATAACGTAGATTTCAGTCGTCAAGATCGTCGGTAAGGGTCTAGGTATGTAGACGTCGTGGACAAGTTTTAGGTTATGTTGAATTTATTCAATGAAATTACGTAAATATACGTAGAATAT
This sequence comes from Tenthredo mesomela, assembly GCA_943736025.1. Lineage (NCBI taxonomy): Eukaryota > Metazoa > Arthropoda > Insecta > Hymenoptera > Tenthredinidae > Tenthredo > Tenthredo mesomela. The sequence goes on along the minus strand of OX031016.1, from coordinate 17,494,340 downwards.
TAGAATGGTAAATATTTCGTATGTTACAAGCGTATGAATGTGAATAGCTGATAACGCGTCCGATGATATTCTATCTTGAAATTATCGGAAGGCGTAAAAATGAGAAGCAACATTTTTCTAGGTTATATAGTAAAGGGTGCCCTATGTGAGGATGGGAATGCTACGACCTGCTGATTGAACTCAAAGGATGGACTTCGTCAAGACATGATGCAATTGTTGTTTATATTCAAAATACTCGAACTCATAAAAGGGTAAGAATATTTATTGCATAAGCGTTTTGTATGAATGCAGCAGGACAGAAGACGGAAAGGAAGTAGGATATCAATGAGTTGCGACCGAAAGAATTAGGGGAGTTTTGTACTTTTGTAGACATATAAAATGCATTGATCTAGATTCAGGAAAAAGTTTAGGAAATATCTAGTGTTCTGAAACCGGAGATATATAAATGTATATTATGTATAAAAAAATAGTCACTTTGAATTGCAATTGATTATTATTTCTTTACGATAATGTTATACATGTTGAGTAGACATAGACAAGTATAATAGAATATTCAGTTTTAGTATCCAATCATTTGTATATTTGCTCCTGGGTCAATTTTATTATTCAACCGAATATGTTAGTTATACTGTCCACCACCTTGGCCGATTCCACTACCACCTTATGCCCCTCATACTTGAGTCCGGCATTTCCCTTAGAAAGTGGACTTGCGGCGTTGGTCTGAAGGTAGAAGTCACCAGTGTTCCTGCAACAATTAGTCAGATTTATAATTTCGATATCAAACGTTTGAATTTTCTATAAATTCAAGTACAGTTACAGCTGAAGTCCTAATGTATAAAAATTAGCTGAAAATGTTATTACTTTAGCGAATATCCAAAACCCATGTTGTCGGTGACGCCTGTGCACTTTCCAGCGTCAAATTGAGTCCAAGATTCACAGACGATGGCTGGAAAAGCTGTAGGATTGGTAACAGACTCGGCGTAGAATTTATATGCGCTCCTACTACTGCAGTCAACTGAATAAATGTAAAATAATGTGTTTAGTTAGTAAACATTGTATGAATTAGAAATTTGATATTTATGAAAACTTGATAAGGTATGTACTACATGAGTTTCAGTGATATTATCCAATTTCACTTACGATCTAAGGAAGTTACAGTACGACAGTCGGGCTGGGGAGCATAACCACTGTTGGGATAAAAGTCAACAGTACCAGTACTCGTTGCAAGTCCTGCATATACTGCATTAGTATGGATCACATCAACATGCTTCGCATCCGTTACCCACAGGTGATCGTCGTTGAAGGTGTAAAAGACGCCGAGGTAAGGATCGAGTGCTACAGAATAGAGTGATTTTATTTATTATTCAGTATATGCTAATGAAATAGAAAATCATCGGATAATTCTTATGGCATAATCGGTTGGTGGTGGTTGCAGAGTTCATTCATTGAATAAAAAGTAAATTAGTCACTTGAGATGTGAAAATATATGTTCCTGAAAATTCTCAGAATATGGAAACGCCATAAAGCACATTATTCACATTTTGTGATTATTCAAGTGGCTCGATGAGCTTATTACATTCTAGATGATGAAAACTTTTAACAATCTTTTAAATCAGAATTTATAATTACTTTGGAGATGCAATAATGCCTTATTTGTATGATAAATCATATTTACCTGTAATTCTGAAAACTGTTCCGTTAGCAGTTCGTGCTGCATGTCCAGCGACGTGAGCACCGGTCTTATAGCCCACGAGATGTAGAGTTGAGAGGTCGAGTCCTGCTTCTACCAATCGGTCGATCAGTTTACCTAATGCTTCACCAACAAGGCCAGCATTAGTGACGAGCTTATTACGTCCTGTGAGCATATTGCCAGACTCTGCCCGAGTAGGGTAGTCAAGGGCAAGAATATTGTGGTCGCGACGTCCCAAATAAGCTGTAAAAATTCAATAGACAGTTAGGAAATCATATTTGAAAGGACTGGACTAACATATTCTGGCCCTAATGGGTTGTTAAGCTATTGCATCAATGATAGAGTAATTATTTGTTCTTCCGGTCAATCAAATTTACAAAGACACATACAATACCAAATATTTCGTAAACGTATGTTTACTTACAACTCGATTCAGAACATGAAGCGAAATACGAGACGTCATGTCAAAATAAGCTTTAGGTTTCAAGTATTCATAGCAGGGATAAAATATTTCGAATAGTTGGTCATTTCAAGGAGTATACCTGCAGCAATAGTTGTGGTGCTCTCAGATTCGACACTCTCGTCCACTCCATGAACAATGATTACGGTTGGCTGGCTCGAATACCATCCACAGCTAGTCGTAACTTCGTTGGCATTTTCTAGCGTAAAGTCTATGTATTCATTCGTTGCACGTCTGTAAGAATGAGATGAACACGTGAAAAGTAAAAACGAAAATTCTTTATTTTCATTTTGTTCAACGTATCAATATCTCCCGCTGAGGAAGTAACTTACCTATGGAAGTAACGAATTTTAACATCACCTGCTGAAAGTTCCTCGGCAGAAGCCAGGTATGCTGTAACAATTTTGAAGAATCAATTTTTATGCTCTGGGCGACACATTTGTGGAGTGATATTCGTTGATATCAGTAAACGAAGAATATTTAGATAATTCACAGAACAATTCAATGCAGAAAATAATTTATGAATGTATAATAAATTTTAATTCCATAATTTAAGGATAAAAAGTTCCAAACTTACCTGTGCAGATGACTGCTAAGGCTATTACAATCTTGGCCATGATTTCGGAATGATTTGATTTTGATACCTCCTGGCCTTTTTAAATGCCTCTGATGACGTACTTATCGAACTGTCTCTATAAATCATTCTGAAACACATTGCAATAGGGAGTATGGAACACTTGTTTCGACAAGAGCTACGTTAGAGGGTTCCTCGTCTGAACGTGCGAAATGCAAAGAATTTGAGCCAATATTTGGCACTTTGCCGCTAGTCAATAAATCGCTAGATATTCATTTTCAAATACATTGAGAATGTTATATACAGGGTGTCCCATTTTAAACAAATATAATCAAATATATCGAAAACTAAGCGGTAAATTTGAAAAACGTTTTGGACAAAAGTTCTTGTATATGAAGCGGGACATCAGACGAGCATCCCAGCTTTTGCATCCGGGGCCTCTGTTAGGCCCAACTTTTGTTTTTCAAATGGACCCAGGAACTGGGATGCTCATCTGATGTCTCCCTTCATATACAACAACATTCGTCTGAAACATTTTTCAATTTAATGCTTAGTTTTCGATATATTTGAGCATATTTTTTAAAATGGGACGCCCTGTATATAAGATTTGTTACAACGTACGTCTTTAACTTCTTTACGACGATACTCAATTTTGTATTTTATATCAAATGATACAGCTTATAGGCATTTTCATATCATTGATTCTCTTTCCTGCCATATTTTATATTGAAAATAAAATAGCTAATAACTAAATCGGTTTGCTCACAAAACTTGCTATTAAAATTGATCTAAAAATTAGTATAATAAAAATAATTGCACATTGTAAGCTTAGAGCAGCTCTCCTTTTCGAATGATTGCTACTACTCATTTAATTAATGAATTGATGCAATGGTAATTTCAATCACAATATTTAATATCATTCAAGGCAGTATGAAATCCGTTACAAATCGTTCAACATTCAATAATTTGCAGACGAAGCTATTATCAAACAGCGGGACGTATTTATTAGGGTGATTCTTATTTCCGGTAGAGACGAATTTTTGTACAATGATCTGCCAAACCAACTCCAAATCATTGAAAACGAAATCGCTTCGAAATTTCAGGTTTCTATCTCGACCGTGAATCCTTCCACTAGGGGATGAATTATGCTGCTATGTAGAACGGCCCCGATAAAATCTGAATTTTAATATCACAAGCAACATAGAAATAAATGTGCTATAGTCAAGTTTCATAATAAATGAAATACAGAAAATTTGCAAAAATTCAACCAGTTTCATAATGATTCGGTATGATGTGAATTATATAATCCTGAATTGAAGCTTTGTGGAAAAAAACCAGAAGCTATTATTCATTGGTAATAAGAAGGCAACGTCGATCAGATATTTATACAGCTGTTTGTAATTGCGTCAATTTGTAAGTAAATTTGTAAATAATTTCCTAAAAAATTCCGCATCATGGAAAGTTTTGCTCTCGCTTCATTATCTTCAAGAATTTGTGTAAACAGATCTACTTAACTCCATATTCTGATACAACAAAAATGCAATCTTTCAGATTTCAATTATGCGTGTTCAAAATGTGGATATTTGGCTAGAAAATATTTGCAGCTTGTGTTAGCTAATTCCGTAAAGTTGTACATATGTCTATTATAATATGTTATATATACACTCAACGTAAATACTTCTAGTAATCGGTAGGGACTCTATCAGTTCTGATGGGAACTCTGGTCACAAATATGAAGGTCTGGTTTCTATTGCCAGAGTGCACAGAACAGACTTTCTTGTGGATCTAGCGAACGAATTACTATTTTGTAGAAGCATCGTAATGATTGATAGGTGAGACTTTGATTCGAACTCTTTCACACATATTTTGGATTATAATAACTAGAGATATCAATTTAACATTTCGTATCATAATAGAGTATCTGTCCTCATGTGTTGAAGTTATATCGGAATCAGATGCCCAATTTCTTCAATACCTTTATTGCGTAGAATATTTATAGAGTGCAGATCTTAAGTTGAACAACAAACCACAATTACATATTCTCGCTTGTGTATTTGCAATGTACTGAAATAGAGGAGCGATTAATATGATGATTTGAGACAACCGTAGAAAAAGAACTACATATTTGTAATCTGTTTGTCTGTTGTAACACTATAGGAATGTTAAAAGCTAGTAATAATTATGTGATTTATTCCATTTTCAAAATCGTAGAGATATATAAATCAGAAGAAGGATCGTTCTAGTTGAAAAAATACACTATGCAGCAAGATGAGGCTGCAGTTCGTTCCTGAATCAACTACCAAGTGAATACTAGCAGAATGTTCTCAAGAATTACGCCGGGAAAAGAGGAGTAGAGGAAAAAGGAAAGAAAACTATCCTTTAGAAAATTCTTCAACATAGGTTCGAAATCATGATGAAGGAGGTTTTATATTCCAACACACAAAAAAATATCAATGAACAATAAATAAATAGGAAATGATCAGCTCACAGTGCAATTGATTATTATTTCTTTACGATTATGTTATACATATTGCGTTGATTACATACAGTAGAATATTCAGTTTTGGTATACATTCATTTATATATTTATGTCTTAAGGGCTTTAGTACATGCTCCGATTACCTCAAAAACGCGATTCGTAGTTTCTTTCATATTACACAACTGATCGGAATAAAACTTCAGGTATTACTGCTTCATTTCAGCAGAACATGCCAAGTATTTCGGTTTTTTAAATTTTTAACAAATCTTTACATATCCAGTTATCATTGAAGAAATTGTGGAATTATTCACAGATCTACTATTTATTGCATTTTTAAAATACTCATCGTTTGCTACTTGGTGGTGGCAAACCATACATTTTGACCACTATCTCATCTCATTTGGCAAGGAAATTACCGAGAAACTACAATTTTGCGTCTTATAGAAAAATAACAATATCTTACGGAATCGACACTTTGTACCCATATAATCAGGCAGTAAAAGTGGAACGTGCCGGAGTTCCCACACGATTACCAAAGCCTCTTAGTTCATATGAATATTCAACCGAGGAAGTACTTTAAGATAGATGCGAGCCACTCAAGGACTGTGGCGCTTAGGGCACCCATTGTACTGGCATCATAGATGATTCCACTGTCTCCCTTTGAATAAGAAGATTTGCTGTTGGTCTGAAGGTAGAATGTGCCGTTCGCTCTAAAACAATTAACAATGTTTGTTAGATTGATGTCGAACACTAGCATTTTGTAAATTCAGGTATTGCTGCAATGAGCTTCCGAAAGTAAAAAACTTGAAAAGATGTTATTACTTTTGAGAAAATCCAAAGCCCATATAGTCGATTGGTCCTGTACATTTTCCTGTTTCAAATTCAGTCCAGGAATTGCAAGAAATGGCCTTGAAAGCTGTGGGGTTTATTACAGACTCTGCAAAATACTTCCAGGATACGTCGCTACTGCAATAGAACACTACGAAGACAGAAAATGATATGATTATTCAACACTTGTAATGTCAATTTGTTATAACATTGCGATGATATCGATATGAAAATAATCTATAACAACTCCAGGGCTACAACCTTTTTCCTATTAGAATACTTATTTTTATACTCGCTGCTATTATTTTACAGATACAAATGATAATATAGTATTTAAAGTTCGATTCAATTAGAGTTTAACTTATCAGGGTATATTAAATTTTAGAATTTTACTTACGTTCTGAATTGAACGAATATGAACATCCAGGTTGAAGAGCATAGCCACTGTTGGGATAAAAATCAACAGTACCAAGCGCCGTTGAGACTCCCATAAGTATCCCATTTGTATGGATTACCTCAACGCTAGTCGCATCCGTTGACCAAAGGTGATCATCAAGACTAAAGAGGAACCAGCCGTGAAGTTGAGGGTCGAGCGCTGCAGAATAGATGTTTCATCGGTTATTCGTCCCAAAGTAATGTATACACTCAGCTTAAAATTTTGGGCCATTTTTGCTCAATTTGTGCTGAGTCACTTAAATTCTTAGGACGTATAGGAATTTCATTGCGCTATTTCTTATTCTTTTTAGTGAAATCTCTAAGAGGGTTGATGGATTTGTCGTACGAGATATAATGATAGCCAAATAATCTTCTAAGTTATGCATGATGATTACTTTGAATATTTGATGATGATAAATCATATTTACCAGTAATTCTCGGAAATGTTCCCAGAGCAATACGCGCGCCGTGTCCAACGACATGAGCACCAATACTATAGCCTATTAGGTAGAAAGATGAAGCCGGAACACCTGCAGCTGTGAATCGGTTGAGCAAATTTGCAAGGATCTCTCCAACAACTCCAGATTGAGTAACTAGGTGAGCAAATGCGTTGATAATGTTATCAGAATACTTTAATTGGGTGGCACAGTTGATAGCGATGACATTCCATCCTCCACGTTTTAGGAAAGCTGTAGAATCACAATAAACCATTAGAAAATTACAGATAGAACAATTCAAATATATTAGAGATTAGATATATTAGAGAATAAATTATTTCGAATAGTTAGCAACTAGAAATCACATACCGGCCGCAACAGTAATTGGGCCCTCAGAATCAACATTTTCATTCATCCCATGAACGTAGATTGCAACTGGGTTGCTTGAGTTCCATGCATTGTTGGTCACAGTTTCTTCTCCGAATTGTATGGCATAGTCAGTATAATCATTTGGAGTAGTTCTGTAAATTAGAAATTGGAACATGAAATGTTAGAACCACGATTATTCCTCTTCTCTTTCCTCGATTTACTCATCACGTCTTAGGTAACAAGTAACTCACCCATTATAGAATCGAACGAAAACATCATCGGCTCCGGAAACCAAATATGCTGTAAAAGTGCGATGACATTAATAATTAATAACACAAGGTTTAGGTGTGAGAACTTACATGCACAAACAACTGCTAATGTTATTCTTCTTCTTCTCCTTTTTTCGACTTATCGCCCTTTCGGGCATGTATTCTTATCTATTTTATGTTTGGATCAGGTAATTTTAGGTTATATTTTACGTGTTGAAACTTCACTATGTTTATTTAATATATTTAGGCCTCTAGTTGGTGAAATATGTGATTTATGATAAGTTTCTTTTATGTTTGGTATAATTTGTTATGTTTATTTATTTATTCATAGAAATCTTGATGTTTCCTGGTGAGTTTATCGTCCCCCACTGTTTTATATCTCCTATCCCTGTTGCGCCTGTAGACCCCCGGAGCTGTAGACTGCAGTAATAGATTACTCCCGCAATCCACCCAGTCTCCTCACTGGACCGAGATTCTGGAAACCCTGTCTCTGAATTAGTTATATATATTCATATAACCCAGGAAGCCCTCCGCCTCTCTTTTCCCGTCCAAGGCCGAACGCGCAAGCAGCACTACTTTATTAATTTACTGACTATTATTGCTACTCTATTTACACTATATACATTTGTACTGTTTTTTTTTTTTTTTTTTTTTTTTTTTTTTATTAGTCTAAAGCATTCTAAAGTAATCTTTACTGCCATTTTCAAGCCATGCTTTCTGTGTTTAACTCTAAATTCTTTGATATATATTGTTTTTTTTTTTTTTTTTTTTTTTTTTTTTTTTTTTTTTTAATTATTATCCCTATGATTCCCCCTGATGGTGCTATTAATTCCCTCATATATATATTTGACTTTCTACCATAAAATCCAAAACTTTTTTCCTTATTTCTGGTTTGATTATAAAGTTTATACTAAAGTTAATAGACCTATTTACCCCCCTTAGGCTCAAATATCGTATCAACTCTTGTCTCTCCTGGCTTTCCCATATAGGGCATGTCCACAGAATATGATTGATATTTTCTTCCTCTAGTCCACATTCACAGTAGCTAGAATTAGACATTTTGATTTTGTATAGGTGTTCATTAAGATTCATGTGACCCGTCATTATTCTGTTGGCCATTATTGTCTGTTTTCTGGACATAATTTCTTTTTCGTACCATGGTGTTAACGTAAGTTTTGGAGCATTCTCATAAAAGAGTCTGCCTTTCCGGTAAGTATGATCCCCATATAATTCCATTTCCTTATAAGCTATTTGTATCATTTTCTGTTTCAGTTCCTGGAATAAATCTGATGTGTCCATTACAATTAATCTAGAACTATCTGACCTACTGCCCCTTTTCGCTAATTGGTCCGCTTCTTCATTTCCCTTGATTCCCGCATGACCTGGGATCCACATAATTTTGATTCTGTTGCCTCTTTCCATTAGAAGGTGTATTTTTCCTCTTATGTTTTTAATATGCTCATGCATTTTATTATTGAGTCCATTGTTACTCAGGTTTGTAACCACGCTCAATGAATCGGTGCATATTAGATAATTGTCTGTTATATTCCTATTAATTAATATGCTCAGAGCTTCTGAAATTGCGATTGTTTCTATGGTAAATATACTCATTTTCGGGTTTACTCTAGCTGAGTAGTTTATGTTGAGTTCTTCAGACCTGATTCCGTATCCTGCCTCTTTATTAGAAGATTCCTTAGATCCATCAGTGTATATTAATTTAAAGTTGTTATATTCTTGTTGTATTATTTCGTTAAATTTTCTGTCCGGGTTTTCATTTTTTTTAATTTGATTTCCCCTATCTCTGAGACAAATGTTGCTCAGGAAAAGAGCGTTATAGGGGATGTCAAATGTAGCCATTTTATCTGTAGTTTTTATAGATTTACAGCCCTTTTGTATATCCTTCCAACACCTGTCTATAAATTGTAAATCTTCCTCCTGGTTTCCTGCTCCTTGTCTTATTTCCTCCCTTAGGCTAAGAGCTGAGTCAATGTCTTTAATTCCTGCGCTTTTGTTCCTTATCATATTCCTTCTCATTAAATAACCCCTTCTTATGCTCAGAGGTATAATTCCATTAATTTGTAGAAGCGAATTTATCGGTGTTGACTTAAAGCATCCTGATGTAATTCTAAGGGCGTTATTTTGTATAACTTCTAGTTTGTATAGTATTTTTTTGTTTGCATCCGCAAATACACAATATCCCCATTCTAAATTCGGTCTAACCAAAGATTTGTAGAAAGTTCTCATTGTAGCTGGGTGAGCTCCCCATTTTGTAGCTGATATGTATTTTAACATATTCATCATCTTATCCGTCTTTTCCTTCAGGTGTTCTATGTGTTCTACCCAATTCATTTTTGTGTTCCACAGTACGCCGAGATATCTTAATGAAGTGACGTTGCTGATCATATCATCGTTTACTAATAGAGTTACTGTTGAGTTAGGTATTTTTACGTTTTTTTTTGGAAAGATTACGAATTTCGTTTTAGGAAAAGAAATCTTAAGGTCCAACTCATTGAGAAATTTGTTAAGGTTTTTGATATCTTCTTCCAGTATTTTGGTTATGTCAGAAATAGTAGAGGCTGCTACAAGGAATGTAAGGTCGTCCGCAAAAGAGATGTTAGAAGTTAGGGGAGATATTTCTCTGTTTACATTAGAAATGTATAAGTTAAATAGCATAGGGCTCAAGATCGAACCCTCTGCTAATGTTATTAGAATCTTCGCCATGATTTTGAGATAAATACGTATCACTTCGGGGCAGAACTTGTTATATATAGCTCTGGAGACACTTTTTCTGAACACACATCTGTAAATGATACGTGTATGTAGATAAAATATTCTAACAGTATGAGAATATTTGAAGAGCAGTTTAAAACATGGAATAACTGTTTCTACAAGTTGATACAGCTGTATCAGAATGATTTTAATCATTCTCCTGATAAATTTATGCTGAATGTTTCACCTATCAATGTATTGAGCATGAGCATAGAATTCTTGAAAAAACTGTGTTCACCCACATAATAATTTTCTGTTACTATAACTAATTTTCAAAAGGCTCGAAGGATCAATATATCCGTGTAAGATTATTTATTTTTATTGTATAATCTTTATTGCATACCTCTCGGCTTTGCCCGCTATAAAGTTGCCAATAATAACAACTTTCTTATCAGAATAATTGTGTCATGTTGATTTTTTGTCAAATGTTAGGCATCTTTACTTTTTACACGATTGTTTCAAAGTGAATATGGCCATCTACTCTACATTGCATTACTTAGGCGATATATACTACTAAGATTTAACTGAACAATAACAGAATCAAAATCGCTCATCCACAGCGTTCTATTCTTATATTTATATTAGCACTACCACCTACCACTCATCCAACCCGTGTATTAATACAACGTTGATTTTAATCACAAACTTTGTTCTTACTTCAGCCAGTCTAAAACTAATTATACTTTTTTTTACTGTCCATAAATTTGTTCATGGGACTATAATCAAAAGATATGACTTACTCACGACTAGGAGAATTATTGGAAGTTGAAAAAAATCAGGTAGTGAGTTCAAACTCTACGCATCATATGCCTTATACAATATAATCTAACTACGCCAGTATAGAACTCTGAGCTATGAGAAGGCTTCTCTGAATAATTTTTTTTCCAAAGACCCTATCTAAATGATTTAAACACATTGTTAGCAGGACTTTTTAATGTTTATACGCATTTTATTAATAAATTTACATATTTAGATGGTTTCATACGTACATGTGAAAACTTGAAATTCTACAGGCAGTTCTAAATCAATACATATATATCTTTGCGATGTGACCATGCCGGAGACATTAGCAGGTCACAGAATTGATAGTTTTTTTTTAATTGCCAATACATTCGTTATTGTGTAGTCCATAGAACGGCATGTTATTCTGAATAGTTATATTCAGAATAATATTAGAAGCAAATGTGCTATAGTCCGGTTGTTTTTAGATTCTTTATCTGTGGCTTCAAAGTCTTGCCAAGGGTAGTTCATATATATATAGGCTCATGTGGAGGTATTACATTCAAGAAGATGACAAACTAAAGCTGAATATTATCGCTAGATTTATTAAATGAAACGCAGAAAAATGGAAAATATTCAACAAGTTTTAACATTACTGGGTATAATATGAATTATATAGGCCTGAATTAATAATTGTATGTGGAAAAAAACCAGAAGTTATTATTCACTTGTAATCAGAGAGCCACTTCGAACAGATATTTGTACAGCTGTGTATGATTTTGCTGATTCGAGAGTGAAATAAATTCGGCAAAAATTCCACGCCACATGAACTTTTTCTTGCTCTTTTATTTTAATAAATCTATAGATATGCTAAATCTTATCTGTCCCTTTGAATTTGTCGAAAAATAACTCGTATTCAGGGAAAAGCTCAAGTCTTCAAGTAATTTTCGATGTCTAAACCTTGAGTTTCGATATTCAACCAAAGTGGAAACAAGTTATATGCTATGTGATATAGTTGAGTAGTATGGCGCTAGATAAAACTATCTGCACTGCCATCATAGATGATTCCATTGTTTCCTTTAGAATAAGGTGATGCGCCGTTGGTCTGAAGATAGAAAACGCCAGTTGTGCTGTAATAATTATCAATGTTTATTAGATCAATATTTAACATTATTCAATCGTCTAAATTCAGGTATAGCTACACCTGACTCTTCAGAGTATAATAAATTTGCATAATTGCTTTATTACTTTTCAGAATGTCCATAGCCCATGTGATCGGTCTCTCCCTTGCATGCTCGAGCTTTAAATTCAGCCCAGGAATTGCAGCCGATGGCCTTGAAGGCTTTAGGGTTGTTCACAGACTCTGCAAACCACTTCCATGCTACGTCACTACTGCATAAAACTACAGAAACATAAAATAATATGTCAAATTAGGAATGCGATACATAGGTATAGAAATGTTGTAGAATTTCTGATTCTCTGATTTTCTGATTTCTGAATTCTAGATTTTCTTATTTCATTCACCACTTTGTACATTAACTGGTACTGGACATCCAGGTTGTAGAGCGTAACCGTTGTTGGGATAAAAGTCAGCAGTACCAAGTGCTGTTGAGACTCCCATAACTACCCCGTTTGAGTGTATTACATCAACAACTTCCGCGTCTGTTTTCCAAAGGTGATCGTCGATACTAAATAGAAACCAGCCGTGAAGAATAGGGTCCAGCGCTACAAAACAGATTCATTTGCTCCGTTATTCGTCATTAGAATTAACGAGTACGTTCATTAGAAATTACAGTTTGTTACAAAATCAATAATGTATATTATCAACCTTCTGAATCGTGGTGAGTGATTGATAATCACTTTGAAGATTTTAAAACTTCTCATTTATAAGATAAATGATATTTACCAGTAATCCTTGGTATACGTCGGCCGACAGAACGTGCAGCATGTCCAGCAATATGGGCACCAATACTGTAGCCTATCAAGTAGAATGATGAAACTGGAACACCTTTAGCGACAAGCCGGTACAGCAGTTGTCCCATACTCTCACCAACAACAGCAGATTGAATAACGAGGAAAGCTAATGCTCTGGGAAGAAATCCAGAATATTTTGCTTGGAAAGCATAGTTGATAGCCATGACATTGTAGTCACCGTGTTTCAAGAAAGCTATGAAATTGAAGTTACACAATTTTAATACCCTGTGCACTTGTAATCATTTGATTCATATACTCAAGACTTTAGAAGAATGACATCAATGCTTGGAGTAGTTCTTTATACTACATACTTTGCAAACATTTGACTATCTTACTGGCATTTTATCTAATTTTAAAATGTAAAAAGTCGATTCAAAATACGCTTTCAGAGCATTAGTAACTTGGAGAAGCATACCGTCTACGATGGTAGTGGTACTCTCAGAGTTAATACTTTCTTCTATTCCATGGACATAAAATGCAACTGGTCTGCTAGCGTTCCATGCACGATTATTCACTGCTTCTTCGCCAGATTCTACAGGATAATCGGTGTATTGATCTGTTGTAGTTCTGTAAGTTTAAGATTAATGAGAGATCAATCATTCTTTGTATACGGTAGCTTAAATTCATGTACAAGCTTACAGGTAGTCTAGCTAACTTACCCACTATACAATCGAACTATAACATCAGCTGCAGAAGCCGCAGATGCTGTAACAATATTATGACATTAATTCCTATGTCTGAAACCTCTGAGTTGTTCAATGATATTTTTTGCATGAGTAATTGTCAGATTATATTGAGGAAATAACAATTCTTACTCACACGTATTTAAATATAAGATTCGAATTTGATAATTTGGAGACAAAAAAAGTATGAAAACTTACCTGTGCAAATAAGAGTTAATACCGTCAGAATCTTGGTCATGATTTCGGAATGAATGAATATCGCCTCAGCAGTCCTGATCTTTGTATAGCTCTGAAAAAGGTCATACCAAAGAATCTGTAAAAATCATATGTGTGTAGGTGATGTATTTCAAAACAAGGGACATTCACAAATTATGTAACGCTGTTAGGGAGGAGAGATGGATGCTTCTGCATGACTAGGAGTGAAAGAGGGGGCAGAGGGGGCTGGTCAAAACTTATGTAACAAAATTATTATTTCAATACTTTCTTTTTCAACTAAAATGTAATGACATTATGTAAGAAATGCAGATAGGAAAGGTATATTTCTCTACATTTTGGATTTTAGGAATATATTTGAAGCTGAGGAAATCCTGTACCTCACATGCAGCGTATCTCGCCATTTAATGTATGGGAAATAGAGCAACGATGTTCTTCTAATACTCAAGAACACTCAATAATTTTTCCGTTGTTATAGTAGAGAAGATAGAAAAGTTCTGTCTGGAGATTATCTGGTATATTGTAATCGTATTTACTATTGAATATTTATATATACATTTTATATGTATACCTCCGTTCTATTTGGTGTAATGGTATCCACGTTGTAAGCCATGGTAAGGTTGCTCGTAATTCTGTAAATTCTTAGCTGATGTGTCTCGAAGTTGTTTAGCTTTTGGCCACATTACTTTTATTGAATAAAAGGTAATATCAAAACCAATCATATCTGGGAGAAAATGAAAAGGAACGTTCTGCTTTTCCTCTGAATCAAACATGTAGTCCATAAGGATTACAGTGTGAGGAAAAGGGATATGAATAAGTTGAGACAGAAAGATGTAGGGGAGTTTTTAGACAGATTAAATGCATTAATCTAAAATTACAGGCAAAATGGACCATATCTTATATTCTAAAACAGGAAGGATTATGAATATGCCATATAAATATACATAAAAATTAGTCAATTTTAATTGCAACTGATTATTATTTATTCACGATTATGGTATATATATGGAGTAGACATAGATTCAATAGAAAGTTTAGTGTTGGTATACAAACACCTATATATTTACTCCTGGAACGGCTTTGATATTTAAGTTAACAAAGCCCAAACGATGCCACGAAGTATGGCGAGCAATACGCTGGACAGAATCGACAGCGTAGTCTTGTCATAGACAATTCCTGTGCTACCCTGATAATAAGGAGACTCGCTTGTGGTTTGGAGGTAGAAAGTACCAGTATTGCTGCAAGAATTAGTAACACTTGTAAGATCGATAACAAACGTTTGAATCTTTTAAATTCAAGTACAGCTACATCTACAGACTTTTCAAGTATAAAAAATTGCTGAAAGTGTTATTACTTTTTAGAATATCCATAGCCCATATAGTCGGTGGTGGTTGAGCAGCTTCCATCTTTGAAGGAATCCCAATCGTCACAGGCAATGGCTTCAAAACCTTTAGGGTAGGCTACAGACTCGGCGTAATAATACCATGCTCTATTGCTACTGCAGGCAACTATATAAACACAAGATAATGCATGTGCTTATTTCAACATTTACAGCATCAATTCGTCAAGTTTGAAATGATCAATAACACTTCTAGATTTGAAATCTCCTTCCAGCAGAACAATGAGATAATTGAAATTTTCATCTTTATGACAGTTAAAGAACAAATTTTTAATGCAGAATACTATTCCCTTGGAAAAAATGATCTTCTACAGATCTAGATGCAAATGTTCCTTCATCAGAATGATTTGAATTTAAATTATTCCTATTCTCATTATGATTATTATTCTGCAGACGAAAGTAGTAATTGACCATCGTTTACGGTTCTATTAAATTAGAAATTTGATATCTATGGAAACTATTGTTAGAACATATAATATTATTCAATTTCACCCATAAGCTCTAAAGTATATACTCACTTGTTGTCAAAGTATATCCTCTGCTGCAGCCAGGCTGGAGAGCGTAGCCACTGTTAGGATAAAAGTCAACAGTACCAATTGCGTCCACAACTCCCAAAATTCCACAATCACCGTGTATTACATCAACAATTGTTGCGTCCGTTGATTCAATGTGCACGACACCAGACTTATAGAAGGCGGGAAGCGCAGGATCAAGTGCTATGGGATAGATGCGTATTTCTTGAGTAAGTGAGGGGCTTTGTGTTGCAAGAATAAAAATTACTGGCCTCTTTCTGCTCTTTAAATAATATATCATAGATACTTTGTATTAGGACTATTATTTATCAGATAAATCATATTCACCAGTGATCCTCGAAAGTGTGCCATTAACGGTACGAGCAGCATGCGCAGCTACATGAGGGCCAAGACCAAAGCCTATTAGGTGGAGAGTTGAGAGATCAAACCCTGCCTCTACAAGTCTGTTCAATAGCTCACCCAAAGCTACACCAACAAGACCAACATTTGCAACGATTTTG
This sequence comes from Tenthredo mesomela, assembly GCA_943736025.1. Taxonomy (NCBI): domain Eukaryota; kingdom Metazoa; phylum Arthropoda; class Insecta; order Hymenoptera; family Tenthredinidae; genus Tenthredo; species Tenthredo mesomela. Next base: position 17,478,008 of record OX031016.1, on the reverse strand, counting down.
CGACTGACCGTTGCTCGGGTAGAGTAATCAATTGCAAGCACGTTATAAGTACCATCAAGTCCCAAGTAAGCTGTAACATTTCAGTTCCAAGTCACAAGGTTATAACCACAATAATTTACATCGGGCTTTCAAAAAACATGTATAATAATATTATGTGTATAATATTATTATACACTCAGTAAAGAAATGTTTTTTTTTTTTATCGCAGCTTGGTCTAATATGTAGAACAAGGCATAAGAAATCGTTTAAAAATATATTTCAGGTGTCCGATTCTCACAGGCAGAAAAAAATAATACAGAATTGTTAATAGTTTGAAGAATTTTACCATCCACGATAGCAACACTACTATCATCATCAGCACTTCCAGTTAATCCATGAATATAGAGTACTGTTGGGTTGGTTGAGTCCCACGCACTGTCATTGACAACATCTTCTGCAGATTCTATGGCGTAGCTGGTGTAAGTTGATGTTGTAGTTCTGAAAGTGTAGAATAAAAGGATTATATGTTAGAATATAATGATAAGGTAAGTAAGTAACTCACCCATTATACAAACGAATTGTAACTTCGCCTGCGGTGAGTTCATCCGCAGAAACGAAACCAGCTATAAAATGTAAGAACATGTTATATAACACACAGTTTTAGGATGCTTTGAGTCTATGACTTGATGCTATACAAATTTTTCTATCTTAATAATTGAATAGAGGAATAGTTTAATCATTGCAATCAAAGAAATAGGATACGTGTTTGAAGTTATCAACAGTTTCAAAATCTCAATGTGTTAACTCGGAGATGAAGAGTACAAGTCAAAGCGTAAGAACTCACCTGTGCAGATGGCTGCTAATATTAACAGAATCTTTGCCATGGTTTTGAAGAGAATACATTTCGACTCGTTAGAACTCCTTATATAGTTCTGAAGAAAATTGTCATGAATACGTGTCTGTAAATCTTATCTGGGCACATGTTTAAGCACGTATATACCGACAGCAGTTTATAGAATCGAACAACTGTTTCTACAGTCGATCATTGACGTAATAGATGTAGGCTGAATTGTTATTAACGTGTTATTAATTAATATAGCCAGCGTTTATCTAACATAATATATAGCACAACGTTTTTATAAAAAATGTCTTCACCGATTTTAAGGACACAAATTTATTTTCAAAGAGAACTAATATTAAGTATAAGAAGCTCTAAGAAAATAAAAAAAGGCACAAAATAATAATATAATATATGATATTACTATCATCTTTGAATACTTATTCTATATTAATTAATATAATTCTTTCTAATATTAAAGATAGGTATACACATTGGATTGTTGAAGAAATCAATCGATTAATTTATTATAAATGAATTAGCTTTTATTTACTTAAATTAATCAATTATTGAATACAATTATTTCGAAAGATTCGCACCTTTCTATCTTATAAATATAATAGAATTTCTGTATTTATACAAAATTTTGATATTTTCAAGTATAGAATTTTCTACAGATTACTTCCATGCTTACACTCTAATACTGGGAACTTATCTATGCATAGTTATACAATATACAATTAATTTTTAACTGCTTTCCAGTGTTTAACAGACTTATAAAAATAAAAAACCTCTCAAAAGTTACAAAGGCAGAATTTTGATTTATGTTACTAACCACTATTACTAAAACGCAAGGAAAAATTGAACCCAGTAATTATCTATCGCTGTATATATTAATTATTTATTATAATAAAAATCTAATTTTGTGTTATTTTAATATATTTCTTTAATTATAACTTAGCATATGTTTATATGTAGGTAAAAGAGTACAATGCTGATTGAAAGCCAGAATAATTAATATAAAAATTAATATGTATTACATAAATTCAATCAAGCTATTTATTTATAATATTATATTTCCTTTACGTATTCGACATCTAGATTCTGATAAATTCAAACGAATACCGCCAAAAATTGAATACCCTTGGGTAAGGTTAGGCAGCGCGTCGCTGATTGGTTTAAAATTTCTTGCGGGTATTCGCGGTGCGATGTGCTTGATGATATATAATTTTTGAGGTTAGCCGCTTTTTACAAACAATGTCTCCGGGTTTAGGTATAATATTAGGGAAAACAAAAAACGTTTTCTCATACAGTACCAAAAGTTTAATCCTCCGATACGTGCAGACTAGTGAAAATGTTAACGCCAAAAAATATACGGCTTCTATATTGTTGCCACAAACAAAATTTCCAAATCGTTTAAATGGAAAAAAACGAGTGGAGATGGACAGCTATTTGCTAGAGGTATTTATTTCAATATAAAAATACCTGTTATTTATTCCACTCTAAAATAGTTTACCATCGTAATTATGATTTTCTACTAACTAAACCCTAAATCTTTTACGCTGGTATATCTTTGTACAGATAAGCCGAAATATTGATCACATCTTTCCAGATTTTGTTATCAACAATGTATGTGTACCTAGCTTGCGTTTGAAGAAAAGTTTTTATTTCCATTACAGAAATGTGGATTTTCCGAACTATATAGTTGGCAACGAGCTAATCTCCTTGGGCCTGATTTTGTCCTGCATGATGGACCTCCGTACGCCAATGGAAGTCCACACATGGGTCATGCGATCAACAAAGTGATTGAATCTTAATTTTGATATTTTAATTTTTTATGATATGCTGATGATGAATTTTTTGGATACTTCAGAGTACCGTTTCGTTCATAACAATCGTACGATGTATTTATTTTTTAGATTCTTAAAGACATAACAATACGAAGCAAAGTTATCCGAGGTCAAAGAGTTCATTATGTACCAGGATGGGACTGCCATGGATTACCGATCGAACTTAAAGCCTTGTCTTCGTCTAAAGACGAAATAACGAACTTGACGCCTATTCAAATTCGACAGAAGGGTAAAAATATTTATTGCAATAGATGAAAGATTCTATCAGAGATTTTGTAGCTTTCTCTTGATGTTTGAAACTTTAAACTTGAATCAATGCAAAATCTTAAGGATTCAAAGATATTGAGGAGATAGTATAAGGTTTAACAGCAATTAACTATTTATTATTATACTTTTTATTTTCTTTGTTACAACTAGTAATAAAATTCGTGTGTAAAATTTCTGAGAATTGTTGATAAGCTGATATAGTAAAGATAGTGGTAAGAAAATGCAAGCTAGATTTAGAATTAGTGACTCTTATCGATATACCAGACCATTGTATTTCATTATTGAAGACTCTATAATTAGAACGCAAAACAAATTGAAAATACGCGATTAATTGCGACATTACTAAGTGTCATATAAATCATATAAGCATACATCAATCGTCTGTTTAAAGAAAACTGAGAACTTTACCATTCAATAGTAATAAAAGTACAGAATTGTTCAAATATGTGTATACAGATGCTTGTTATTTTTAGCACTGGCGATTGACGTAAGTTGCCACGCAATTCTCTGTCACATGAAGTTCTGTTCGCTATGTCAATTCAAGAAATCTATACAAACAGACCAAATTTAATGCCCTGCTATAACGGGAAATGCAATCTTGATTATTTCCTCACTTTAAACTTTTGATTAATATATTAACAGCTAAAAAATATGCGGATGAGGCTGTTGACAAACAGCGAGAGGTATTTGCATCCTGGGGTATAATGGCAGATTGGAAAGAGTCTGGTTGTTATTTCACTAATAACACATCATACGTTACGAATCAGCTCCGTCAGTTTATAACTTTGTATGAAAAAAGCCTAATATGCAAGGATTTCAAACCTGTTTATTGGTCCCCATCGTCAAGGTACAATGTAATCATATATAATAAACTGAAAACTCTTTTCTCTTCTTCTCATAGCCATGGAAATATTTAACGAATAAATTATTGAATAAGTCTTAGATAGGAATTCGGATGCACGATTTTCATCAAATATCGAAATTAGTACATCTATGTATTTAAAGTTAAGATCTTAGAGGGTGTTGCGCACTAGTGCAGATCCACATTTAATTTTCTTGACTTTGCTCTTACTGTAATGGATTTCATAAAACATCATGTTATTCAGAACAGCCCTGGCAGAATCTGAATTGGAATACAACAAACAACATAGAAGTAATTGTGCTACGGTCAGATTTATTTTGGATGTTCTACCTCCTGCTTTGGAATCTTTTAAAGGACGATCGATCTATGCACTTATATGGACTACTACTCCTTGGACATTGATCGCAAATCAAGCAATAGCATTTGCCAGTGCTGCTAAATATTCCGTTGTAGAGGATGGAGAGACAAATCTCTATATTATTGCTGAAGATTTATTAAGTGAAACGCAAGAAAAAATTGGAAATCTGCGGCCGGTAATAACATTATCAGGTATTGTATCAATTCAACAAATTTAACAATCAATATTTGTCCAGCTTTGTTTTACCTCGACCATTCATACACTGTTATATTTTCATTTTATACCTTATTCATGATATAAAAAAACTCGAGAAACAAATTGAGCGAATTTTATAAAACAATAGCCATTTTCATATTAAAATATGATTTTATGATCAATGTGGTAATTATATTTAATTTATTTAATTACAGGAAGCGAGCTTCTCGGAGGAAGATATTTACAACCGTTAACAGGCGTCAGTTTGCCTCTCTTGCCAGGAAATCTAGTTACAACTGTGAAAGGCACAGGTTTGGTCCATATTGCACCAGCGCATGGAATGGAAGATTTTCTTGTTGGTCTAGCGAACAAATTACCAGTGGCAAGTATATAGACTTCAATAGTTGCGATTTAAAATTCTTCAAACAGTGTTCAGATAAATAATGATCTATTTTGTTTGCAGTTATCGTTAGTGGATGAAAATGGTTGTTATACAACTGAAGCTGGTTCTGAATTTGCTGGGTTGGATGTTTTAAAAGGAGGAAGCGAAGCTGTTTTACGTAAAATTGAAAGCAACGTAGTACACACCGAAGTTTATGAACATAGTTATCCATACGACTGGCGAACAAAAGAACCAGTTATTGTAAGAGCTAGTCAACAATGGTTTATTAACACCGATGCTCTTAAACAACAAGCGGTGGTAAGAAGCTACAGGCAAATGTTGAACCTTCTTTAATCTTATAAGAAACTTATGAATACAGAAATAAGTTTTCGCCAAATTCGTATGAAAAATTGACTCTGATTTAAGAATTTTCATTCTATTTTATTTTTAGGATTCTTTAAAAAATGTACGCGTATATCCAGAGTGCAATAGTATATCTTCTATCAATGGATTAATGCAACAAATAAAGCAGAGGCCTTATTGGTGTATATCTCGTCAACGTGTTTGGGGAACACCGATACCAGTTTTGTACCACAGAGATACTGGAGATGTAATTACAAACAGGTATATCGATCAGAATCAGTAATAAATAGATCGCCAATGTCTATTTGACGCTTATTGTTCAAATTCATCATTTTTTTTAATACATCTGTACAACAGAATTTAATTATTCTGAAACTGTAATCATTTTTCTATTTATTTATTTTTTATGAAGTTAAAAACTATAATAATGTGTCAAATATCCAGTTAATATTGTAAACAATTAAATATCCTGCTCAGAGATTGGATTGAAAGATTGTGTCGCTTGATGGAAAAGAACGGTCTTGATTCTTGGTGGGAATTACCGATCGAAAAACTAGCTGGCAAAAAACTCTTGGAAGAATTTAAAGTCCAAGCTTCTGATCTGGAGAGAGGCCAGGTAAAAGATAAAATATCTCAAAGATCCTATTTGAAGAGACTATTGGTAAATTCTTTACAATATTTGTATTTTCAGGATATTTTAGACATTTGGTTCGATAGTGGTATATCTTGGTCCGCTGTACTGCCTGATGGAAAAGCCGATCTCTATCTCGAAGGTATAGATCAATTTACTGGCTGGTTTCAATCATCTTTACTCACATCCGTAGCACTTCAAGGTGTTGCACCTTACAAGTATGTACTACATATTGTGTTCCAATGATACTTATTTTGATTCCTATATGCTAGGTCTTGATTATGGTAAAGAGTCATAGTTACATGAATCTTATTTTGCAATTACAATGACTAATCAGAGTAATTTAATTTTGATTTCAGATCGTTATTTGCACATGGATTTGCAGTAGATGAGAAAGGTCATAAGATGTCTAAATCATTGGGAAATGTGGTTGACCCTGAAGAAGTTACTCACGGTGGTGCAGATCTGAAAAAGAAACCAGCTTATGGCGTCGATACTCTGAGGTGAAAAAAATCATCATTTATTAGTAACTTATTGCTTAGCTTGTAATACAAATATTGAAACATATCGACAAAAATAAATTGTGTCTTGAAAAACAACGACGATTGACGTCAATGAAATGTGGAATAGGAATACACAAACTTTAAGACTTTGTGTAATTTATTGGATTTTAATTTGCTACCGCTCAATTGAGTAGCAACTGAACTGTGTGAAAAATATCTTGTTTGTATAGAAACAGATGTTTCCGATCGATCTTCAGTCAAGACTTGTATCATTTTATGTAACAATAAGATAAGATTTGTATGACGTAGAATAATATCAATGGATATATTATGAATGTTTATTACCGACTAATCTAATCCTGTTTAAAAAAATATTCTAACATTATTCACCACTTTCCTCTGTGATTACAGATGGTGGGTAGCTAGCCATGGTACTCAGCATACGCAAGTTCCAGTTTCGGAAAACCTATTAAAGGGAAGCTCCGAGTCTGTTCAAAAGCTTAGAATGATTTTTCGGTTCCTCTTAGGTGCTCTACATCCATATGCATGTGACAATTATCCAGAACCTGAGTATCATTATCTGGATAGATATGTATTGCATCAACTCTACCATTATGATAAACAGGTACAGAGTTAGAATGTACCATTGAACACTTACAGGCAATAACTCAATTCATTGATAGATTCGAAAGGTTTATTGCTTACGAAATAGAGACAGAAGCTGTGAAATATTAGAGATTTGATTCTTTATCTCTTTAATTTCAGATCGAAACATTGTACAACAATTACGAGTACCATCACGTTTGCAAAACTGTTTCATATTTCGTAACAAATACAGTATCTGCATTATACTGCCATCTGATTAAAGACAGACTATATTGCAATAGCGTAAATTCACCTCTTAGAGCAGGTGCTGTTGATGTTGTTAGCGAGATATTGGCTGTTCTAACACGAACATTAGCTCCAATACTCCCCCATTTAGCAGAAGAGGTCTGGTTACACTATCCTGATAATCTTGGTAAGACACAGATATCCCAAACATGAAACGACGCACATTTTTAAGCAGATTCAACTCTTAACATTTTTATATTGCAGCTTCTGTGCCACTATTTCATAGTGCATACAAGTACCCGGAAGATTGGAACCAGCCACAGATAGCTAAGGTCATAGAAAGTGCTTTAGATATTAAAGCTGGAATTAATAAGCTTGCAACTATCAATACATGGCAATTGGCAGCCACTGTAACTCTCAGTCCAGCCCAGTATTCTATTATCAAGGTGATACCCAGATTTCATCTTAATAAATTTGCATAAGTATATTATCGAGGAACCATTTCATTCAAACGAAAAATAATAATTTATATCTTTTCTGCTTTATAGAATTTGCAAAAAGATGAGAAATCATCGACGTCTGAACTTTGCGAGCTGTTTCAACTCTCTTCAATTACGTTAGTGCAGAAAGATGCTACTGAAAGTGCAGTAGTAGATTTAAAACCGATTGAAGAATCGCTATGCGAGCGATGTCGTAGGTATTCGGTACCGCAGCCTGGCATACTTTGTGCTCGATGTGAAAATGTTGTAAGTTCTATTTTGACGTAATTAAATGCATTTTTTATAATAATTATAATTTTTGTAAATATAATATAGTAATAAATAAACTGAGTCATAGTGAAAAAAAAAATTTATTACAATTTACTAAATGGTAATTACTCTTGCAATAGAGTTAATCTTACACAATGAGCTGGCTACTTCTAGTCATTGTAAGAAATTAAATAAACTCACAGCTCTCTTATCGTTAATATTGTTTCTTCTAATTTATTTAAGAATGGTATTACATGAAATAACAATTATAAAGCATTATAAATGGACAAACCTTAACATCAAATGTAAATATCAACATTATTGATGTTTATTTGCATAATTCAATGAGAATTATTCATCTTTTATCACCGCTATGTGAGATTTTTTGATATAATTTCAAACATACATGAGTGTAGGCCACACTAGAATGTCTATTAATTATTATTTTTATTATATTGCTAATAAAATATTGTGATCACGTTAATAGAACTCAACATGCTCGGACTTTTTGAATGATGGATAGACTGAGTATTATTGAACAGTTGTACAAAAGTAATACCTAATTCGTAAAATTTTATTCTAAAGTTTTAAATGGCGATGAAAAATAATTTCAAGTTATTCAGGGTTTCGAATCTTACGTAATTTTGAAACTGGTAAATACTTTCGCGATTACGTATATAGAATTAACGAGAAATTAAATAAAATTTATTATAAAAATAGACTAATGTATGACTAACGATTCAGAATGCCGTTATCAGTACTCTATATTGTTAGTAAAGCTATTTCAATCATATGATTGAATATTTGCAAGAAAATATCAACTACTTCTGTCTTTGTACCGACGTGTGCTATGATTTGTTATTGCTCTGTTTCATGTTTCAATATTTCTAGCAAGGTTTCATAATTTTATTAATTTTTTAATAACAGTTAAACTTTTCACCTCACTGCAAATAATTCTTATATCAATTAAAGGACATTATTTTGTGGTACAAAAAAAAGCTGTACATTTAAAGCATATAAATAGTAGGCAAATTGTGAAATACAAAATAAGATATTAACTTATAGTTTTATGTATACAAAATAGTATATAATATAATTTTTTGTTAAAGCAGGGATTCTAATAAGCCACACTTAGTGGTAGTATTTGCAAAAACTTCAATGTCAGGAGTATGAAATATTTTACTCCAGTAATGGAAAGATAAAAATATTTTTCATTCAATTTCAAATTAATTCTATTAATGAAATAAATATTCTCCTTACAACTTTTCAAGTCGGGGGAAAAAAAGAAAAAGAAAAAACCAAAGATCTCTCAAATTCTGCATAGCAATTAAACTCTATAACAAAACCTAATCTTATTGTTACGGCCAATTAAATTACTAGGCTGTAGCATATTTATGTGCATTTTTGTATTTCTCTAATTTCCAACACTTAGCAATAATTATTATCTATATATTGAATGAGTATTCGTCCACTTTTGATTTTGGACATAATTCATATTAAACTACTAGTGGAAAGATTCTGCTTTGAATATTAAAGAAGCACCGTCGCCTAACTGTGTAGTAACTACCCACAGTTAAGTATGATAACTTCTACGTAACTGCATCATTGAAACATGCTCAAAATCAAATTTTGCAGTTACCTACTAGGACTATCATGTTAGTATAATACAATCGTTAGTTGGAGAGATGAAGTGGAAAGCGTAATAAGTTTTTAAAGCTCAATTAAAGAAAGATCTTACAGAATTCCATGCAATGTTCAAAACATGAAGATGAATTAAAATACCTTCTTGTTCGTATATAACACATAAAAATTCATGAAAGCTACTTGTACTGATCACAGACACTAATTATTCAATATTTACAAGAGTGATAACGTCTTTATAACTTATGAAGACGGTGGGATTTGAGATGAATTTGATATCTAGTAGTAAATATTCTAATATACCCACAGCTGCATATATAGCAATGCAGAAATGTGATCTTTTTTTGATATGCGTCATTTACTCTTTTTTCTGACCTGCAGTTATATCGTAAAGGCAATTTATATTGAGCGCATTAAGAAAATGAGTTAAATGAGGTTGATATCCACTACTAGCCAATTTATCTGCTACATGGGCGAGATATGTCCGTAATTCGCAAAAGGCTTTGTGTAACTGCTGCAATTTCATGTAATTTGGATGTGCAGATCCTCTGGAAGTGATGATCCAATTTTGCGAACGCACACGATTGTGGAACTTCAAAATAACTTTGAAAATGTTATGTAGACATGTTCGCATTTTTTCTCCCCGTTGACTCAACATACACCTGAACAGAAAAGTTCAAACATCATTACAATTTGAACTCAAAGATATATTGATTGAATTATCAAAATTGCTTGCCGTGAAAGAATCTTTTTGACGTATCCTACGTGAGTGATATGAACCTGATCAATGGTTATAGCATTCTCAAGATCCTTTTCAAATTCTGCCCAGCTGGCATGGAGCACACTGCATGTCAAATAATTGTGCAAGGCGGTCATAAACTGCATCATCGAGTGACGGAATAATTGTACCTGTAATGATATCAAACACGTAACAACTAAATCCGTAATCTTTTAGTTATTCCCCAACAGTGATATGCACGAATATTCACCGAATGATACTGTTGAGAGTTTTCAGCTTTTCTTCCGACTTTTAAGATGTGAAAATCTTCTTGGAGAACCCACATAACACGTCCAACCATTAACAAGAATTTGAAGACCTTGCTGTATTGCAACATCGATATCTCATCAAGAATTATGTTGAGTGGCCAGGATATCTTGTAATTCAAAGAAAGACACTCCAACGCTTCGGGATTTGAAACCTGTAATCAGTGCGCAAAAGTATAAGAGTAAGCATATGCTAGAAAGTTATCATTGTTTACCTGCATTTGAGATGGTACATTGATTGCAGAGAGACTGAGACGCTCAGAGTTTGCATAACTGCCACTGAGTGATGCGACGAGCGCCTTATTGAGTAGATTATTCAACGTTGCTGAATTGAGGAGGTCTGCTGGTATTGAAATCTCATAGAGTCGTGTGAATAAAGATTTTGTCAAATTCTTAGCAAATTCTCCATTCAATAAGAAGAAATAACTTCTAAGGCTGTGTAAATGCGATAAGAATTTATGTTCGTCTAATAAGTACTTGATTATTGCATCGTTTACAAGTCTGCTCTGGACTTGTAAAGGTATAGCAACAGATTTCTCTAAATACACATGTAGCGAAGTATTGTCTATCATCTCAACGTCCGTTACAGTTAATGCCGATTCTGAAGTTGGCGTCATTGCCGCAGAGCCAAAGCCTAAAAACTTAGGGAACATGGGAGACCGGTCTGGAAATTTGAAGCCACTTTCTGTAATGTCTGAACGCGCAGTATCCGCGGTCAATATATCACCAGTGGTCAAAGCGGATCGTATATCGCCACTCATTTCGGATAATGGGGTGTCCATGCACTGCTGTAATTGTGAGATACTACTGCTCATCGACAGTGGAAAATGATCTGTAGTGCAAGACATGGGTGTGGTATTGTCCAGGACAATTTGTTGCGAGCTAATCGACTTAGAAATTGGAAATAGTCCACCAAAATCATTATTTTCGTCATTCAATTTCTCAACAGAAGTAGTGCCATATATGTAGAATTCTTGCTCCATAACTCTGGCACGATTTTTTTGGGCTTGAGTTAAGATTCCGGGTTGATTTCTGGTCATTTCATCGGATGCATAATTCGTACCTTGATCGGTAGAGTGTTGCATATTTCGATTTCGATTTTTTTGTGCATCGGTCAGCTTAGTTATTATGTTTTCGGCGATTACAAGTGTAGGAGTCTCTTGACCGGTACGATGTGCCATACTTTTGTTTCGGTTTCTTTGTGCATCTGTTAAATCGTGGTTGATTAAATTCGTCGCCTGCAAAAGATCATTCTGACCCTGATCGGTACGGTGTTGAACGTTCCTATTTCTGTTTATTTGCATTTCGGAAAGAGAATTGGGTGGAATTGATTCGATCAAAATATCTTCGGACTGTGCTTGACCAGTTGCAGTAGTATCAACGTCTTCGTTTTTCTCAGGGAAGATCGTTTTCAACTCATTATTATTCGGGGTCCAGTTGTATTCTTCTTGTAGAACTTTAAGCTTATTGCGTTGGAGTTCCGTCATATTATCAGGATTTACAAATTTCATTAGATCTAATCTATTGACGATCACTTCGCCATTCGAGTCCGTGATTCCGGCTTCTCTATCTAAATCAGTAAACGCGTCCAAGTTCCCAGTATTCCTCAGCCTATTAGCTAGCGCTTCTTCAGTAATGTCTTTTCTGTCGAACAGAAAATTCTTCAAATTGTTCTGTTTGTTCCCATATTCTTGGTAATAATCTTCTCCCGAAAACACCGTATGTCCCATGATCCTATTCTTGTTTCTTTGTAATGTTTCAGTTGCTAAAAGGTCTTGTCTGATTTCAATCGGCTCAGTAGACAAACTAATTGGCGTTATATTTAGTACAGTAGGTCGAGGTGATTTGATGGTAAGATTTTCAGTCGTTTTTTCACTATTTTCATCTTTTGAACCAATGTTAGTATCTTTGGTGGTATTTTTGGCAGGAATCTGCTCAACAGAATCCATGCAAACTTTGGCAAGTTGCGAAACGTTGCTATTTTCATCTTCTTGTGCGTTGGCGTTGGCATCGACTTCACTTTTCTCAGATTCAATTGGCCGCACAGAATCATTAAGATTCAAATCTCCAACACAAGGTTCAGCACTCTTTTCTTCGTTTTTTTCGCCGACATTTGTTTCATTGTCTTTGGACATCTCTGTCGCCTGCTGTTCCCTGCCTTTCAAATCTGTTGAGCTTAGTCTATCTTTCATCTCCCATACTTCATTTTTAGCTCTAGATAAGGCAGCCACTCTCTCATCGAATAATTGCATTCTCCTGATTCGCCAATCAGCATGAATTCTGCGTCTATCAGCTTCGGCAGCCAATTCATTGTAGTATGCTAGAACATTGTCTCTGAAAAGGATTTGAAGGATTACTTAATATGCACAATACTTGAAGATTCAGCAACCCATGCAACGTTGAAAGAAATTAGGTACTTCTCTTGCTGCATTCTTTCAGCCTCTTCCTTCTGTTCTCTGTTGATTCTTTCCGTAAGCAATAGATCAGCCTGTAGTCGAGCTTCTTTATCTCTTTCTCTACGGAGAATTGCCTCTTCTACTTGGTTTTTTAATTCAGCTAACAATTCACGTTTACTCTGGGCAATTCGTCTTGCAGTTTCTTCCTGTTCACCTGGAAAATAGTGGATATGAATTAATGATACAGTGTGTTCTTCGATACATTCTTGTGTGAACTTGTGATACATTGAGAAAATCGATTACTTTTATCGATAATATTTACTCACGTCTTATTTTCAATAACATTTCCTGATGCGCTATATTTACAAGCTGTGCCTTTTTCTTTAGGATATTTCTTTCCTCTTGAAGAGCCGAACAAAGAGATACAATTGAATCCGAAACTGATCTACCTCTAATTATGTATTCACTGCAATGCATTTGTTGCTCTCGCAGCTGCCCTACACTGAGACAGACTCGGACCGCGGGATGTGAAGTAGCAAGCACACCGCACAGCTGATTCTATTGAATATAATTATCTATTGTTATCAAAAAGTATCCAAAATTTAGATCATATACTGTTTGGCATAAATTAAATCACCTTCGGATCACAGATCTTTAAAAGTCTGACTGCTTTTCCACATTGCAATATTGAATCTGTTAATTCTACCAAGAAACCTGGCACTGATTTCTGATTAATTGCAAAACCTTTAGTCCAAAACCTGTGCCCCCTTTGTCGTAGGTATTGTGGTTTAACTTTGATCATAAATTCTCCATAGATATCATCACAGACACCTTCAAATAACCACTTTTGCAAAAACCTACAAACAGCGTTATACTTCATAACTATAAATATGTTTCATAATCAGAAATCACCCGGCTCAAATTATAAATAAATCTTAAGAATGGACGAAGCTTTTGAAAGGGAATCTGCCCAGTTAATTTAATTCTGCTGTTTTTTTTTTGTCTCGATTATCGTTATACATACCAAAAATAAACTTCACAGCAAGCCTTCAGTACGGAATAAAATACCAAAGCCACCTGAGGCTGAGTAACTTTAGTAACTTCTTGATATATGTGGGTCAGAATACCCAGACCTTCGTCAAGTTCAACTTTATTTTGGCTATCGCAATGACAAAGTTTAGCTAGTTCTGTGATTATGAGACCCAAAGGACGAACTTTGTCGAGTAAAGCTAACAATCCCACTGATCCTTTTTCAACGGGTATTCGATCAATTGCTGCTCGGTGGCAGAGGAGAACTTCTTTGATCTTGTTACACATTGCCTAGAATATTATCACATTCATATTAAACATAAATAAACAATTTATCTGATAGTATTAGAGTATTCATTCACTACATAAAATATGATGACTAGGCAATGTATTATCACCTTAAATATTAGTCCCTTCTGTTGCAGTTCACCAGTCTGTGAATGAGGTGTTGTTAGGAGAGTCAAAGCTCTGAAGCAATTTCCCCAGTGAGTAACGGGCTCACAAGCATGTTCTAGACTCTCAATGCTTAATCCTGGTATAGCCAAATTAGGCTGCAGGTAAAACCCCAACTAAAATTATAAATCGGTTTTATTAAAAAGAAGGACTAATGATATCAAACTGAATGACGTCGCGTATAAGTGAGCCAATTTTTTTTACCAGATTATCATATCTGAAACACTCGGACTCGATCCCAACGAGTATTAATTTAACATCTGATAAAAACTGCCGGGTAGGAACTTCTTTGATCAAACTTAGAGAATCTGTAATCTGAAAAATAAAGGAGATGGTTATTTAATGCAAATGTATTAAAAAGGTGATAAGGAGATAAGATTATTTTGTATCAATACAGGAAGGAATTCTTACGCTTGTCAAAGCCATTTGTAAAGTATTGGCCTGTTTTATTCTCCTCAAATGAAACATAGCTTCCGGAGTTTCGGTAATGAAATATGGCTGTTTGGGAGGATCGAATTGCCCGAGAGTCTCCCATGTACGATAATTAGATACTGGTTGAGCGTTAGCTACGTTTTCCCAAATTTCATCATAGTTCTGTTTGTCTATACTAGATCTTTCGTAGAGACAGTGATTAGAAACTTGGATATCCCAGACGTCAGAAGCGGTCGTTTCTGCCTGTGGTTGATCGGCATATTTCCAAGACGGCTCTATCTCGGATACTGAGCCTTCTTTCTCCAGATAATAAACATTTTCTAGCTCCTCCGCATCTTCCTGAACAGAAATATAGAAGAATTTTAAAAGAGGCTACAGCTTTTAATATGTTTAGGTTTAAATAGCTGGAATATATCCCCTACCACAATATTTGGAAGAAAATAAGATGGCATATTATAATCTCTCGATGCAGCGAGCTCTAGTATTCCTTTTGATGCATCTGATGTTATCGGTATCAACGTATTTTCACTTCTAGAAATATGGGGTAAAAATTATTTACGTATAACATGAATGAATAACATAATGAAATATAAATTGGTAATGATGAAAGATGGAAGAAATTCAAAGCTCGTAATCAAATTCCAGGGTTTACAGTCCCTGTAGAAACCCTTAATATCAAATTCTGTTTGAAATTCTATGTCAGCCTTGCAAATTCTGGTACAAATGAAATAATTGTTATCTTTAACTTCTGTTTTCGATTAATTATACCAAAAAAATTCACCTAATAGATTCAATTGCAATTGTAGTTGTGGATCTAAATCTTCCAAGAAAAGATAATCTGCTACCAGGTTCAACTGCACAATCATGTATAACAGAACTGTGCTCAATACCCAACATTCTCTCCAATATATCAGATACCACAAATGATTCCATTGGATATATTTGAAATGGTCTAACGCCTTTACCATCCCATAATGATTCCGGTAAAAAAGGATTAGGTTTCCCATAATGAAACACCTTCTGTAATATAAATTTCATATACTATTATATAACGAATATATATTTGTTTATTAATATATTTCATTCATATTCGATGTGATTAATCAACCAAATCTTAAAGATTATTTTTAAAAAAATTTCATATTTCTCACAAGTTCTTTATCCTTATGTTGCGGTTCTAAATTTTTCAGACCGACGAGTAATTGCAGGGTCGAATAAACAGCCGGATCTGTATCGTCTCCCGCGTTTATTAACTCGTCTAACAATATCTCCAATTCTGTAGCTTTTGCTACAGATTTTTGACCAACTTTTAAAACAAATGCATGTTTTAACAATTCTATCACAGGATCTCCGTCTTTTTTCTGTTGTTCAACTGGTAAATAAAATTATAAATAAAAAATATAATGTATTAGGTATATCAACAGAATATATTGAAGTATCTAAAATTTGAAAACTCATACTCACCATATAATTGATATGTTTCTGGAGATTTGTTCAACAATATACCATAAGCTTTGGATCTTAATTTTTTCAGAGTTTGAGAATAATCTTTTTTCGGAATGTATGGATGTTGTTCGGCAATTGTATGTTTTTTTAATAAATTTCTACAAAGTTTGGTTATAAGAGCGTATGTCCCTACATCGTCGATATTTAAATCCATTTTTAAAACTGATCGATGAAGTTTCTCATCTTTGAAATTTAATAATATTATATAAAATATTTATTACGCATAAATGACATTCGATTTATAGCTATGTATAATATATAAGATTATATTATGTCAACGTATATAAATAATACACATATATATATTCACTCTGACGTTTTATCACTTTATAAATTCAAAATATCATAATTTTACAATAATATATATAAATATACAACAAACGTAAACTTTACACGCGTTAACATACATTATATTCATTTTTCTATATATATATATAATTATAAAGAAATATTTATCAATAAACAATCTTTTGAAACTTATACATCAAATGTCACGCTTTAACGACTGTTAACGACCTCGAACGATAACTTTAGACAACTATAAGACACTGTTTGGTAACGTCGGTAAAACAGGACTCATACTCATCAACAATGTTTGTAGTAGTTTTCAAATTGACTAAACGATGGCATTACAGTCTTCGGAAAAGTGTCTGTTTTGAAATCATTGAAAACTATATACCGTCGTGTTTAATTAAGATCAGAGTTTAGAGAATTATTGAAATCTGAATTAAAGTACGTGTATACGTAAAAAAAAATCGATATAAAACGTAGAACCTCGATAATTTATATGTTTGACTTATCAATTGTTTAATGATTATTTATTTGAATCAGAAATATCCTTTCTCTTAATATAGCAACGAAATTTTTTTGACCAATTTACTCTCTATTCTTATAATAATAAGCCAACATCTGTTCAGGTGTTATGATCTGTATGAAAAAAAAAAAAAAAAAAAAAAAAAAGGAAGAATGTCTTTTGACATATTTCATCTTACTCCACATTACCGACAGTGTAAAACCGTGATGCATTTGTTTCTCATGTGTTGTGCGCGATTCGACAGTCGACAGTTCGACACCGGACACTTCTGCTTCCAGTTGCTTATACTCGGTGCGCCGGTCAAGTGATTGTGTGGGTTTTGTGCGTGTTGTGTTAGTACTTACTTACAATTCAAAGTGTTTCATATTTTATATGCCAAGTTATATTAGAGTGCTGTGAAAGATTGTTATCATTGTTAATAGTTTTTGATCGATTGCGCACCATTTCGAGTGACAAAAACACGGATTCGCTGATATTTCACAAGTGTGAGTTGTTGAAAAAAAAAAAAAAAAAAAATTATTTTACAAATTACATATCTATCAACTGTGTTATTACTGCGGTAAATGTTTAATGAGGTTACGTAGGAGTTTTTAATTTATTCTAAACATTTCCCGAATCATTTTTTTTTTTTTTTTTTGAATATCTATTACAACGAACGACATATAAAAATGACTTGACGGTTATATTATTAAACGATGTTCAAATGTTAAATCGACTAAATTGTGACGTAAGAATGCGGATATTATTGACGTATGCATACAATATCGTAGGTTAGACAGTTGAAGTATATAATTCGTAACAAAAGTTAGAAGGGTAAATTTAGAGTACATATGATAATATATTTTTTTCAACAAATTAGTATAATAAGTTTGAAATCGCAGGGAACATTTGAGTATAACCTACATTTCGTCTTTCAACATATACATAGTTCTAAAAATTTCTTGCCTTTTATCAACACAAATCGTTTGCTTATCTAAAAAGCTTTATATACAAATTTCGTAATAAATTATATACCATACTTACGTGGGGTAACTAAATTTCGAAATAATGATAATTATTAGCTAATATACATGACTATCTTCGGTTTTTGTATCTCAGAAACTTGAATAATAATAAAATAATTTATTTCACGGTAAAATAATCTTCTTTGACTTCGCAAATTCTTTGATGTATACAACCATGGTTTGTATTTTGTTCAATTTTCAGATGTTCATTTTCAAACGATAAATATATCATCAAAAAATTAAAATAATTTAACAAAATATATTTTAGAATGCTTTACGAGATATTCAAATCACGCATTTTTTTTTTTTTTTTTTTTTTTTTTTTTACTGCGGGGAAGAGATTTGATAATTTTTAATAATAATTTTATGGACCTATAAGCAATCATAATTTTCACTTTATAACGTGTAAAAATTAAATTCAACTCTAATATCTCGCATAAATTTTTCACGCTCTTATTCTTTAGCAAACTAAAATATCTCACCCTGGTCGTCAGCTATCCCTGGGGGCCTAAGTAGTATTTCGTAATTCTTACTACTAACAAAGATTCCGAGCATTGAGTAGTATATACGTGCGAATGTAAAAAACAAACAAATTTATACAGTTCAGTTAATTATTTCAATAAATTCTTCGGATTACATAATTATTACGTGGTAAATAAAGCTAAAAACATATCGGAAAGGTATAAAGATAAACGATTTAAGAGATAAACTCGTCTTTATAACCAGGCTAAACAGAATCGTTGAACTTATACCTACTTATCTCTGTCAGCTGACAATGAGACTTCCGTATCTTTTCGGAAGCCGTATTGTCTACTCGTCTTGTCTTGACCAAGATAATTATAGAAGTAAAAAAAAAAAAAAAAAAAAAAAAAAAAAAAAAAAAAAAAGACAAAACTTCATCGTCTTAATTCATTGCCAAGGCTACTGACTTCGTCGGTTCAATAGTCAATACATATGAACGTATAAACGATGTATTTAAAAGAAAATTTATCACTAGCTGGGTTGTTTAGTTTAGCCATTTTTATTATTACGGAGAATATAGAACATCGTTTCGTTTTTTTTTTTTTTATTATTTTTTTTTTTTTCTATCCGGAACGCAAATCTTTGAAAAGGATATTTTTTTTTTGGTAATATTATGTAAATTGGAAATTCTGGAATTTGCTTGTAATATAAATGTAAATCTAAACTTTGTACAAATACTACCCCGATTACGAATGATTTGTTTTATCCACGATTATAAGGAAAATAAGTAGAATAAATTTATTTCTGTGTATACGGGGCGTGTGCCTTGGCACAGAATCAACCACCAGCTTTTCAACCTTGAATCGATAACTTCCTAAACTTTGATCATGACAGTGTTACCTAATACGTGCCTGCGGTGAAAAAAGAATAAAGACTAAAAATCACGAATCTTTCCATTATTTCAAACCTTTGATCTCAATTTTCATAAATTACTTGTAACTAGTTTTGAGAAGATGCGTAATCGTCAGAATCCTCTCTGCAAAATTTAGTTTTGTTCGTTTTTTTTTTTTTTTTTTTTTTTTTTTTTTTCTTCTATGGATTTTCCCTTTTATCTGTTTTTTTTTTTTTTTTTTTTTACTAAATCTGTGCGTGTAATGAGTTTATAACTTTTTTTTTAATCGTTACCATTTCAGCCAGTATAATCAACTGATTGTATCCATGGCCTCCGCAGGACCTTCGGGGAAACAAAACGAATTACCGTAAGTGCGCCCTCCCTGTATTCGATATATAGTCCAGGAATTTTAGCACCGAAAATGGGTTCGCTCCGCAAAAAATCCTGATAATTGATTTTTCGATTGGATTATGTCAGAGGGTGTCCCCCAAGTGTAAAACCAAGTTTGTGTCGTCCGAAACCGCGAGCGTTAGTCGCTATCTTGAAAAACGCCTTTTTGCAAATATCTCGGAAACGGTGAGTTTTACGTTAAAAATAGTAAGGACCTTTTTTGTAGAGGATAAAATTCCCTATATTTTTTATTCTAAACTTTTTTCTTTATTGTTAATATTTGCCGAGATATAGTCGATTAAAAAAAAACCAAATTATTGTTTTTGGAAAATATCTCGATAATTTGTGGAAATACGAAAAAAAATTTAAAAATTGGTTTGTTCGATCGACTATATCTCGGCAAATATTAACAATAGAGAAAAAAGTTTCGAATAAAAAATATAGATAATTTTATCCACTACAAAAAAGGTCCTTACAATTTTTAACGTATAACTCACCGTTTCCGAGATATTTGCAAAAAGGCGTTTTTTAAGATAGCGGCTAACGCTCGTGGTTTCGGACGACACAAACTTGGTTTTACACTTAGGGGACACTCTTTGACATAATCCAATCGAAAAATAAATTATCAGGATTTTTGCGGAGCGAATATCTAAAAATCCTGGACTAATACTAATAAATAATAATATATAAAACACATATTTGATGATGCTATATATAGAGTGTATTATAGATAAAGGGTAATAATAACTGAGAAATGATGCTCTTATCGCTACCATGGTGATATACTAATTGTATAATGTCACTAATCATTATCCACCAATATAGTACAAAGTTTATGTATTTTAATTTTTTTTAAATTAAACGTATATGTAATTTTGATTTTCTTGTACCTACTCAATGTTACTTTGGTGAATTATGTATACGATGTTCATTCGTCGGTTATGCCATATACTAGGTTGTTAATACGTCTGCTTTAACAATTTAAAGTAATATAGAGAGTTAATGTTTTCGTTAAACATGTATGCATATATATATATAGGAATACGTTTCGTGCGTCAGTTTGAATTAGCGTCGATTACTGTTATATAAATTCGCGTACTATGTACTTGATGATTGTTTTTTTTTTTTTTTTTTTTTAGAAGCTAGAGGAAACTTTTGTAAAGTTAATATATATCTTTACTGATAACAAAAAGCAACGTGTCGTATTATATATATCCGGATTTTTTTTTTTTTTTTTTTTAAATTAGATATAAAATAATTGCTGAATCGTTAGAATTTTTAAACCTGACTTTTATAACACGCGATGAGAAAATTACAGCGGTCTATTTTTTTTTTTTTTTTTTTTTTAGAATATTGGATCATTTTATTATTTTTTATTTATCTATTTAATATTTAACTAGCTTGTGTCTAATAATTATTTATAAAACTATTCGTTCATCGCTATATAGTCTCTATTTTCTAAACCGTTTAAATTCAATTAGTATACATATATAACTTACGTAACATATATGGGAAAATTATATATGTATTACCAACTTTTATCACGATAATTGACCACGTATGCGAGGATATATTGTAGCGGTCAGTACTACGGTGCTGCAGTAACAAAGATCTTGTTAGTATATCATTTTAACGTGTATAATATGTACCATTGAAATATTAATGATATAGTACCATTTTAAAATGCAATAATAAAATCCTACTATAATACGAGTTAATTAATTTGATATATATATTTTTTTTTTTTCAGAGCTTTACCGCAGCAGAATCAAGTAAGGCAAGTATATAGAAACTGATGTTATACGTATGATACCTATATATCGCGTCACTAATGCCATAAGGTCGTAAGCGCCAAAAAAAAAAAAAAAAAAAAAAATTCGTGTTTTTGGTGGCAAAATTTTTTTCATGCCATATAACATCGTTTGGGCATATCCGCAAAAAAAAAATAATTTTTTGGCGCATACGACCTTATGGCATTAGTGACGCGATATGTTAAATTCATTTAATTAATTAATACAGATATATTTATATAATATACAGAAAACATTCGCGACTGCATTGATTTTCCGTTATATGAAATTTATCAAGTCGTCACGATCTATATTTTTCCTCTATAATACTATATAATATTATATTTACGATGTCTTGTATGTATAATGTTAACGGAAAATCGAATCGTTGTACTCTTTATGTATATATATACCCGGAATAACCACAACTTCTCTTTGAATTCTACAATTCCTTTAATTTCATTAAACACTTCGAAATGTTGTAATTGATGATTGAAATAATCAAATGATGAATCAAATTAAAAAAAAAAAAAAAAAAAAAAAAAAAAAGAAAAGAAAGAAAAAATCCAATAGAATTTTGAACCCCTTTTTCAATTTGAACCTGCTTAACCCCGAGTGCTATCCTGTATCGGTTTTGCATGTCTTCCGAAATCTTCTCAGCGATGTGTGCTAATTAGATATTCGAAGTGTGAGATAGTGGTTCATTAAAATCTATTTAGGTACAAATTATATCGAATATTCATCACATTATGAGTAGATTTTTTATCGAGTATACCTATATATGTATAACCACAGTGATGCAGGTAATAATATACGCCGATATCATATATGTTTGATTTAGGTCTAGACGACAGATTAAATAACATTTTGTGATTAGGCATCGCGTGAGAAACTCAAATACAGATTTATCTTAATATAGTTTTATTTCTCATTTCTTATTCTTTTCGGATAGTATTTTAAACTCACAGTATGTATTGGAAAGGCGAATGAACTTTCTATATGACTATATATTTATTTCATTCCATATTTTTATTCTCATATTTTCTTATAGAAAATTGTCAACGTACAACGAATATAACGATCTGTAAACGAGCGATCTTGTTAAGCCAATGTTTCGTTAATGTGAATTTTAATGATCTATTCTATCGCGTGCAGCGAACAGATCGAATGTCTGTTTAAAAAAATTCTCGAAATATTTTAACCGAAACTATATTACGGAAAGATTCTTTGAATTATTATCAATCTTTCGGTATTTATTAAAATAGTTTTTACATTGTTTTGAAAATCGAACTCGAAAGACTTTCACATAGATATTTTTTTAAACTGAGTGAAGTGACACATGCAAAAACACCTGTAGCTCAACTTGTCAAGTACTTAAATTTAGACCAATGCTGCTATTAGCACGAGAACAATTCAACACACGAGACTTTGGTCCGTCACACAGATCCTCCGCTCTTGCGTTCCAAACGTGCTTCTAAATACGCACCGTGTCAATGCCATGATTATATTTATCCCGCAGATCGCGTTTACTCATATGTCGCATGAAAATGAATATTAAAGAAATTTTTCATTGTAGGTAGACAATTTTTTTGGTACAAAAAATTTCTTAAAGCAAATTAAAATAGAAAAAAAAAAAAAAAAAAAAATGCTGTATACGAAATTAAAAGATATTTTTATTTCATTTTTCATAAAAACTACAATACAGGTGAATGCATTTACTGCACTGTGTACATAATATATATACATTTTATTATTTTATTTTCCATACAGATATATTACATTCAAATCCTCACGCAAAGATATTATACAGCGAAATAATCAAATTAAATATATATGTTAATCTCTTAAGTCTATACGATTAGCTTATTAGTATCGCCAAGTGGTTGTTGTAATTGGGATGATTAACTGATATAGTATAAGAGATTCTTGTGATTATTTTTCACACGATCGGTGATACCAAATAAAATTCTTATTCATCATACTTCTGCACTTTGAATCAGACTATATTATATTACAAAATTGATCAGTCACTTGAACCTATGCGGGTATTTTTATATTTATATTTACACTATGGGCTGCGGGAACTTGGAATATAATATCTCATGCACCTGTTATCAGTTCTCAGCTTTCATTTCAATAAAATACTGAACAAATCACTTATTATATATACATATAGTTATGCTATGTATGCACTTCGCAAATATTAAATCATCATTCAATGTTATCGAAAATTCTAATCTCCTATACACAAACAGGCTAATCTCATTCAACACGCATGTTATCGTGTCATTTTTATATTCAAGATTATCTGGTATGATTATCTTTGATATATACGAGTGTGAACTTATTTATTATTTAAAATTTGCTAGTTTATTGGTAAATACTCAGAAAATTTTTGAAAACAGTTGACTATACCATGAATCGCGTTCGATGTAAATAATTACAAATCATTACCTATTATACTATTATGTTTGATATGTTTATGAATCATTTTTGTCAATCTTTTTTTTTTTTTTTTTTTTTTTTTATTCTAAGTATCTGGGGATCATCAGCATCAGCATAAGTATAGCTAGAATTTTAGATAAACGAAAATCGTGGATAAAATTCTTTACGTAACGTCAGTTTATTTTCAGAGTGGCTACAATCCGAAGATCGCGAGTGCCAAAATTCTTGGTGACCGCGTGTATAAATTTAATGTCATAAAGTCATCGTATATTTTTTCGCGGTGTAAAAAAAAATCTTCATTTTTTTTTTTTTTTTTTTTTTTTTTTTTTTTCTTTCTATATGCGAATAAGAATCTTTGATTTTATTTTATTTTCGGAAGTGCCAATACTTCGCGGTGACTCTAATTCGGATAATCTCGAACTATCAGATCTTGTTACGAAAACATATTGTTGTTTTCTTTATTCTTATCTTTCGATACTATTAGGATAAAGTCTATCGCGATTTATTTTACACTCAAAGCTATTTGTTTTTAAATAGAAATAATTGTACTAGAAATATATTTCGAAATATTTTAGAAGACATATAATAGAGAAACTTTAGAAAAAATTTTATTATTCCGAAATTCAGGATCTCTGAATATATATATATATATATATATTTTTTTTTTGCAGTTTTCGGATGAAGTAGATTTTGTGCAATTTTCTACGATTTCATTTATGATTCTCATCATGATTTTTCACATCCAGATCCTCGCTCTTGTTTCACGAAAAATTATCTAGAAATTTTTTTTCGCAAGCTCTGACAAAAATTTAAATATGTAATTGCAGATTATTACCAAAAGTCGTAAATGGCGGTATCGCAGGAGTTATCGGTGTGTCCGTGGTATTTCCACTGGATTTGGTCAAGACCCGATTGCAAAATCAAGTGGTTGGTCCCAATGGCGAAAAGATGTACAAATCCATGTAAGATATCGATTCATGTATTTTTCATTAATTACTATTGCAAAAAAAAAAAAAAAAAAAAAATGCAAATCAAAAGCCGCATAAACTTTCAATATTTTTACAAATATTCAGTGCAATTCTTAATCAATTTTCTTAGGTTTGACTGCTTCAAAAAAACTTACAAAGCAGAAGGCTACTTTGGTATGTACAAAGGATCAGGAGTCAACATCCTGTTGATTACACCAGAGAAAGCAATTAAATTGACCGCAAACGATCTGTTTAGGCATCGATTATCTCCTGGGCCTGGGTAAGAAATTAATTGAAAGAAAAAATTCAAAAAAATGAGCAAAGTTCAACACATCATATTGCACATATAACATATTGCACATATTAAAGAGATAAAATACTAAAGAAGTACATGATCATAGGTTGCCCTTACCCTTAGAACGAGAAATGCTAGCTGGAGGAAGCGCGGGGGCTTGTCAAATAGTAATTACAACACCCATGGAATTGTTGAAAATTCAAATGCAGGATGCTGGCAGAGTTGCTGCTGCAGCTAAAGCGAGTAAGTTCGAAAATTTCAACGACATAAGACCACATCTGCAACAGCAGCTATCTCAATGGATTGTCTTTTATAAAAATAATGTATATTCAGAGTTTTCTACAATCAGGAATTTCGTTTTTACATTAAAGGTGGACAAGAAGTACCAAAAATATCAGCTTGGTCACTAACTAAAGATCTGTTTAGAAAAAGAGGTATCTTGGGTCTTTATCAAGGCACTGGGGCAACAGCACTCAGAGACGTTACCTTCTCTGTTATATACTTTCCACTCTTTGCTCGATTGAACAACTTGGGACCTAAACGAGAAGATGGCTCTTGTAAGTGACTCGAATAATCACATTCATTACATAGTATAGATCAAATTACAAGAATACTAATGATGATTTGAATGAATCGATCTATTCTGATCTCAACTAACAGGTACTTCGACTATCTTTGCGAATTATCAAATTTATTTCATATTTCAGCTGTATTCTGGTGTTCCTTCCTTTCGGGATGTGTGGCTGGTTCGGTTGCTGCTCTTTCGGTAAATCCGTTCGATGTTGTCAAGACCAGGCTACAAGCGATCAATAAAGCACCTGGAGATCCGACTTACAACAGCGTTTTGGATTGTATAAAGTAAGACCTTTATGCTTTTTTCTAAACATTTTTTAATTCTACTCCTTCGGTTTAGAGAATGAATACGATATTTTTTGTTGAATAAGGATAATTGCGATCTGTTCAATGTCTGTATTTAAATACTTGTATTTCCAGAAAAACAATGCAGCGCGAAGGACCGACTGCATTTTTCAAAGGAGGTGCTTGCCGTATGATAGTAATAGCACCGTTATTTGGTATCGCACAAACTGTGTATTACCTTGGAGTAGCCGAATACCTTATGGGTCTGAAATAGAAGTGTTAATACTCTGTGATTCATTATTGTATCTGTTGTTGAGCCGACAATAACTCTTTAAGTATTTTAGGACTAGATGTATTTATATAGCAATGATGTAGCACAAATGGCCATTGATGATCTAAAGAGGATATTTATAAATATTGATGTAAGGCTTATTGAAAGATTTAACGAATAGCGAAATATTATTTATCCAAAGTCTTGGTGAAATTTTAAGAATCTTTGCAAAAAAAAAAATAATCTATTTCGTTTGGTCTTTTGTGCTATTCTGAATTGTACAGTTCATTATGAGAACCTGAATTTAAAAGGTCTGTAACTAAGAAGTAACGTTTTGGCGATTAGTACAATTTTTTGTTTTAGAATTTAAGTAGGTATGTTCACATTGTACAATTTTCCTCAAAATTGAGAATTAGATATTATTTCATATATTTTATATTTTTTAGATTAAATTTAGTAAAATGAAATCTACTCTTTTCTGCCACAACGAACCTTGGGAATCTTCTGTGTTTTTCTAGAACAGGAATTAGGAAGTTTCGTGATGGCAAAATTGAGTGCAATCAAGACCTATCCAAGAGTCAGTATTCTCTTATTTTCACCGAATATTTGATTGATTATTTATAATTTTAATTCTTTTGCATTTGCTCATCGCTTTTATTTTCTGATCATTATACAAATTGGATATATAGTAGTTAGGCAAATGTTAAATCGTTTTCTCTTTAAAATATCAATATCCAACGATCTTAGACAGATCACGATGCAGAGTGAAGGAGCTAATGCTGTAATCGTTGACATAGAGTATTAAATATTAATTAATAAAGTACGACAGGTTCTACACGTGATATCTGCATGAAAAATCATTTTTATTGCCAGTGAATTTAAAAGCATGTCGTTACTATCGAACGGGAATTAAAATAGGAATGAAAAAACTGATAGGAAAATAGAAGTTTTAGAATAAGTGATGTGTAGCATCATTATTGGAAAAAAAAAAAAAAAAAAAAACAAGTACTAAGTACTGCTATTTTGTACAAAGGCAATTGGTAGGAAAAAAAAATATAATAATTCTTTCAAAATCTAAAAAAAAGATTGTGTCTTATAACAGTTTAAGCGAGCAGAGAGAGAGATAAAGAGATACACATCCTTATCATTGTCATTCATACACTTTCTTAGGTATCTTCTTTCTTCTTGAGTATTTTTGATCTACCCTTGACAGTATGATCGAATATTTTCTCATATAGTAATATTCATTCTCATAAACGATTACATTCCGTGATTGGCTCATAGTAGCTTCGAAAAGAATTTATGAGAATGTAATTGAGAAGAAATCTGCGTTGCCTCTTATCGTTAGATGTCCGTGACATAATATCAATAGAATAACACTGAATCTTGCCCAATGGCCATATGTACTATTATTCTAATTTGTATTCCTAATTCACTAGATGTAATATCATGTATAACAGTTCTACTATAATCTGTGAGCTTCTGGCATATAGACTATATTTTACCTACGCCGCATCCTATGTATGTCCAGTTCAATAATTATAGTTTAGTTGTCCTCAATTGAACATTGGATATAAATATTAAAGTTACACCACTGCCTATTAATTATAATAGATATTTCAAAGATATAAATTACTATTAGTCCAATGCAACGATATGCTGCCAATTCATTGTCAGTGCAATAATAATTGGTGTACGATGGATTAAACTTATAGTCTATATATATTGAAGATTAACATGTATCTCTGCAGCCTAATATACCGATAAACTTTTTTAAAGATTTTATTTCCGAAACTGTTAACTGTAGCGAAACTAGGAATATTGATCAAAGTAATATTGATTCTTATTTCTGACGTGTTATTATCTAGTTGACATATGTGAGGATGTTGATTATTTATTAAATATGTGGTAAAAAGGAAAATACTCCATCACATATATTTTATAGATATTCCGTTAGAGTTTATTCAAAGTTGATGCTGAATGTAAAAACAATCCCTTGTCTTCAATGTTATTATTATTATATATAATTAAACGGTAAAAGAAGGTGTATTAAATAAAATCAATATACAATATATATACCTATATAGGTATTCATTCATGCATATATTATCTGGATTAATATTTATAGTATCGTTTCTTTTCACCTGTAGAATTGAAAGTTGAAACTGATTTAACTATTATTATTTATTCTTTATTAATGAAATGAAGGGAAAAGCGAAAAAAATCTTGTGTTTGATAAAAGTACTCAATAAATAAATGTAATCATATAATAATCTTAGCAATAGAGCTTAGTATGATCTTAATGAATCCTGATAATAATTTGATTTACATAACATAGAAACGGATATATACCTATTGTCATATTTTGGAACTTTCTAAGATTATTAATATTTTTGTGAAATCAAAACGAAATAAGACTTTAGTTATACTTTTTCTATATATATTTAGATAATTGTTTTAGCTGTTTATAATACACCAAATTTCATACATATTTACAGTAAACACTAATAATGTATATTATATATATATTCTGAACATTTGTACGCCTTGCGTACATGTATAATAGTAATGATAATAGGTATACGATGATATCTAATTAGGTAATTGCTATTAGAGCAACGGTGCTATGACATAAAAATTCAACAAACCCGATACCATAACGATAGAGAATTTAAAGTTGCAATATTTTAATAGCTATCATTTATAATAATTAAATTATTCGTTAATTGAATATTACAACTACTGCTAAAGTAAAGCCAATGTATGAGTTTGTTAAATATCATCTACCTGTGCGCGAGTGCATGCACCAATAATACTGCTCTCTACTAAAATACTTTTCAGAATAACAAGTTGATTATTTATAACAACGGAAGTAAAAACTACCACATGGCATTGTTTCAGATAAACATTCCGGTAACATAGAATTTATTGCACTTTGATTTGATTCAATTAATAAATCGTGGGAAGTAAATTATTATCAATTATTAATCAGCTCGCGTCTAAGCAACAGTACAGTAATTAGTAGGTAAAAATACATTTATAGCATGCGGTTTGCTATTTCCCAATTGATCTTTTCAATTCTTGCTAAAACAAAAAAGGTAATTTTAAATGCTCGAACAACTCTGTTGCTATTTATCCTGCGGTAAATAATATGTACCAGTTTACAGTTTAGACTGTATAATTTAATCAACGATTCAATAGTTCTTAAACAAGGAATAAATTTACACCCACCCCATATATAAATAAAAATTAAAAATCAATATGAATTCAATGGTATAACAGAGTTTGGGTGGGTAAAGGTTATTCATAATATTATGTTGCACGTTATTGTTTTCTTTACTAAACTACTGAACGTGTATTTTTTTTTTCTTTTTTTCTTTTTTTTTTTTTTTCAACGTGATACATTCTTGATGCAAGCGGAAGTATTGTCATATACTGATTCCACATATACTGTACATTTTAATAGTTGTTAGTTGCGAAAAAGGGAATGTTTTGTAGAGACACAGATGTGGGCTGAGTGATGGGCATCTAGTCGGTGAATTTACGGTTTGGATTACGCCCGAACAGAGCTGAACGAACCTCTGGCACTAATTGATGAGCAATAAGCTCTAGCCTTGATTCCAGGGTGTTGCTGATCTTTATGCGTCCTGTAAATATTTTTTAATACACAATTAGAATATCTGCAATACCGCAATTTCACATCTTATTAATAATTTGCTATCTCATCTCTCCATCCATCTATTATACAGTGATTATTTCAACTCCCGGGCAATAATATACATTCCCAAGTTTCATTCCGCAATCATAACATAAATCTAAGATACAGAAGCAGGGCTTCACTGATATTAAAAAGATGTGACTTTCTCATTGAATTCAATTAATAAAGTCAATCTATTTGGTATTAGCTTGCACCGAGCTTCTCCAGTGCGTTATTAGAATTTTATGAGCAAGATAAAATTAGCTTGTAGCTAATTAGCTCAAGTTTATGTTAAACTTTAACATTTTGCAGGTAATCAACGATCCGAGACCCATCTACGCACCTCTACCAGCGAACAGCTCAACTCCTCCGCAACTTTCAGCAGGTAAGAAGTTGTCCCTGTCTATCTTAATGATGGTATCTTTTCCAGATACATCTTTGTATGTATCTTGGATAGAGGCAATGATCGACTCTGTGAGAGCAATATCATTCTGGCGAACTCGCACCACGATGTTTGCTTCCATCAACTATAATGAATATGAATAATGAATGTTAGTTATATTAAGTTTAAACATTCCCACTTCTTATAATATTGTAAAGTATATCATTGTTTTGAGATTAATTTCAAATAAAAATATAACGTTATATGATAAGCATAATTACCTGATACAGACTCTGGATGACGAGAGACTTGAGTACCTGACTATAGCGAGATTGATCACGAGTTACCTCGCCTAATCTTTTCCTAGCTTCATCGAGCACATTGCGGACATGATCTTCACGCACCTTTAGGACCTTCAGACGAGCTTGATTCAGCATGTTGGAAGATTGGCTGTGAATATAAGGTTGTTTTACTTTATCTACTTCTTTATCTCGTGAAAAAGCCAAAGAATTACGACTTGAGATGAACATAAGGACAAATATAATTTGTCAGAATTGACAAAATTGATTAATCAAGAAATTCTAATGAAGAACTGACTAGTTCAGAAAAAAAAAAAAAAAAAATTATAAAACTTGCTCTAGCTTCTATGGAATTTTGATTACAGCCTGAAATACAAATAAAAAAAAAAAAAAAAAAGAACTCCAAAAATCTATAATATTTCAATCAGTTTGTAAGATGAGATAAAAAATTTAGTCTTTTTCATCATATTGTGTGTTTGGAGTAAAAAAAAAAAAAATACACTAAGATATAAATAATGAAGAAATAATTATCGCATTCGATTGTATATTAAAAAAAATTTGAAATTGTAGAATTGTTGTTATAATTCATTTAATTAAATAATCTAATACTAGTCAGCAGCGTAACTGTTGACACGATGAATTCAAAACAAATAGAACCCACCTAACCTGACCCTAACCACTTGATTATTGATTACGTAACGTTAATCTGTGAATAAAATTAAAGTGGTAATAAATTGTTTAAAAGAATAATTTCAAGCGCTGTTCTAATGATAGTTATCAACGATTATCGAGGGATAAAAATTAAACTCTATATACTCGTTGGCGTTGACTTGTAAAAAGGTGGGTGTGGCACTCATTGGACATGTGACACCTCGGGCTGAAATATAATTCTAATATCTAGAGTGATAAAAAAAAACAAAAATATAAAAAATATATACATGTATATGTATATATAAATAAAATGATGCTCTCATGCGTACATTTTCTTCTGCAGTTCAACCTGCTTTTCCTTCTTTTCAAAAAATTCCATAATTTTAAGTCGTTGCTGTTGTACTAGACGACCCTTTTCGATGTTGAATTCTTCCTCCGCTTTTGCATCGATCTCTTCAGCCTTTTCGTTAGCCTCCTGCTCTATGAAGGCCATCATATGCTTGATCTGTAACATAATCGTAAATTTCGTTTATACAGCAATAATATTCAGCTTATTCTATAATTAGGGTAATCCATTATAGTCCGATCTAGACATATGTGCTATATTGATCCGGCCGAGTCGTCTGCTAGATAGGAAAATCGATGGTTCATCAATAGCTCCGAAATATTTATATATATTATATTGAAATAATTAGTAGCAAAAATTTTTGTTAAATCATCGTCGTAGACGCGGAGAATAATTTCACGACGAATTTAAAGACGCGAAAAGTTGTAAACCTATCGCGAGAAGAGGTGGAGCCTCATCTCGAACCAAGAATAGATATTGCGAATTTAGCGATTAAAATGATATGATTTTTGTAGACTGACCTGTTTCTGGACGTCGGCATCGCTGAGAGCCATGATGAACGATTTTTATATTACGTTAAAATAATCACAAAATGTAAAGTTAGTAGGTTTTAAAAGACGAACAAAAACACTCGTACAAAGTGGACGAAAGAAGTCAACGCCTACAAAGTACAGTGAAGAAACAGCGCTGAACGTTCCGAGTTCCGACCGACAGTGAACCGATCATATGATCGATGCGCGCGCACAGTTATTAGCTTTGGTCAAATGTTAAGCGAGTTATTTTGTTTGTTTCATAAATTATAACTCTATGGTTTCTTAGAATTTTATATAGTTTAATAATAGTATAATAAATGTAATTTTATATTAACGGTATTATTTTACGGTCATTATTTTAATAGAATGATATATTTATGTTGCTGATTTGAAGGCGTTCGTGAAATTGTTAATATGGCAGATATCTGTGTCTCTTCTTCTTCCTTGGGTTTGACTTATCGCCCTTTCGGGCATGTAGTCTAATATATACCGGGACATTACGTGGATGCGGTACACTACGGATACCAACCTAAAATTCGCCCGGCTAGTGACATTGCTTCAGCCATGCCCTGTTCAAGCTAACTTTATTCTGTTCGAACTCGAGAACAGCGCGCGTAATATTTGAAGGTTAGGCGCCTAATTTAAAATAAATCAGTAAATCGTGCGAATAGTTAAGCTAGCGTTATTCTGTTTGAATTCGAGAACAGCGCGTAGAATTTGAAGGTTAGGCGCTTAATTTGAAATAAATCAGTAAATCGTGCGATTGAGTGGAGTTGCGGGAAAATTGGACCGGGTAAGAAAGATGATTTAAATTAATCGATCAACGAAATAATTATTAGTTTTACTTGCAATCAATTTATTATGAATCAAGCCATTTTTAAGATGTTTTTGTTGAATCGTTGGAACAATAATTAAACAAATAATTATCTTATAACAAAATTATGATACGTTGGCAATTCGTGTTACTCGCAGCTGTGGTCGAGCAACGAATAATCAATCGTTGGGCAATCAAACATCAGGGCTGCATCTGGAACAAAACAGTGAGAATCAATAAGCACTACGGCATTAAACGTTGTAATCAACTTGGAAATGAGGCGTTCACAACAAACCTCAGTGTCGCATACTCTTCAGGAGCATTTAATTAGCGTTGTCATGCCAAGTAACGTACAACAGTTTTTATTCCAAAGCCTATCATTGCTTCTTTGGGCAATTCTCTGCACCTGAGGACACCTTCGACAACCCACGATGAGTCTCAGCGAAGAGCAATCCTTGCTTCGTCGTCAACTTTGTGGCTGCATAATATTTTGACTCGGGCACTCTTTCGAAAGCAACAGCGGAGAACATCCTTGAAGAATATTGTCTCCGTAACGCTAAAACATTAATTCAAAAGAGTGACTGATGGATCGTCGTTACACAGTATGCACAGCGTACAGCGTGCACAGTAATCAGAAATTACCGGAGACGATTGACTTTGGAAAGTATCTAAGGATGATCGATTGTAGTTAGATGCCGCTTGAGTCAGCCAACGTCTCGCAGTCCAACGTCTCGCAGTCCAACGTCTTTCAAAGTCCAGCGTCTCGCAGTCCAGCGTCTCGCAGTCCAACGTCTTTCAAAGTCCAACGTCTCGCAGTCCAACGTCTTTCAAAGTCCAACGTCTCGCAGTCCGAAGTCTTTCAAAGTCCAGCGTCTCGCAGTCCAACGTCTTTCAAAGTCTAGCGTCTCGCAGTCCAGCGTCTCGCAGTCCAACGTCTTTCAAAGTTTAGCGTCTCGCAGTCCAGCGTCTCGCAGTCCAACGTCTCGCAGTCCAACGTCTCGCAGTCCAACGTCTTTCAAAGTCTAGCGTCTCGCAGTCCAGCGTCTCGCAGTCCAACGTCTCGCAGTCCAACGTCTCGCAGTTTCCAAGTTGATTACAACGTTTAATGCCGTAGTGCTTATTGATTCTCACTGTTTTGTTCCAGATGCAGCCCTGATGTTTGATTGCCCAACGATTGATTATTCGTTGCTCGACCACAGCTGCGAGTAACACGAATTGCCAACGTATCATAATTTTGTTATAAGATAATTATTTGTTTAATTATTGTTCCAACGATTCAACAAAAACATCTTAAAAATGGCTTGATTCATAATAAATTGATTGCAAGTAAAACTAATAATTATTTCGTTGATCGATTAATTTAAATCATCTTTCTTACCCGGTCCAATTTTCCCGCAACTCCACTCAATCGCACGATTTACTGATTTATTTCAAATTAAGCGCCTAACCTTCAAATTCTACGCGCTGTTCTCGAATTCAAACAGAATAACGCTAGCTTAACTATTCGCACGATTTACTGATTTATTTTAAATTAGGCGCCTAACCTTCAAATATTACGCGCGCTGTTCTCGAGTTCGAACAGAATAAAGTTAGCTTGAACAGGGCATGGCTGAAGCAATGTCACTAGCCGGGCGAATTTTAGGTTGGTATCCGTAGTGTACCGCATCCACGTAATGTCCCGGTATATCTGTGTCTCTAGTGTTGTTTAAGGTGGCTCCGTCACGAACTCGATCAAACCAGAAAAAAACTATTTTTTCATATAATGTACCTAAAGTATAGATCTTCATGTATGCGAAATTCCAGAACCGACCAAATAACAAAGAAAAAAAAAGAGTTGAAATATGAATTTTTAGCACAGGGGCTTATGGAAGGACTACTCTCTAGAGGCATAAAACACGTTATATCTATGCATTTAGAAAACAGATGTTAACAAAAAAAAACAAGAATCTCGTTCACTGGGCCATGATAATTCTAAATATCATTGAAAAGTATCGAGTCACCGACTTATGTGAATAGATATTCTGTAATAAAGTGATGGAAAAGATGCAGTTCAGAGAGAAATTGTAACCGTATAGAGATTTAGCAACGCCGCAGCAATCAGCTGGCTCTCACATACAGGCATATGCATACACCATACAAGCGTATAGTGAGTCGCGCATGCGCAGTAATGAAAATCAAATCACGGTGACAACCGGCTGCGTCGTGATGGGTGTTTTGAAGAGAGAGAGAGAGACAGAGATTAAGATCAGTACGATAGACGAGTTGCAACGTTGCCGTACTTCTCTATGCAGTACCGTAACGTAAAATTGTTGACATTTTACAGTGTTCTTAATTTCAATATACCAGCCCTAATTCCTACAAAATATTAGCAACAATTCATTTTTTATTAACTGTAGATTGAAACGCATACATATATTACTAAAAATGATTGAGAGCCTTATCGAGACACCCACGGGATACGTCCCTACGTGACGGAGCTACCTTAAGTTCGACAAACTGTACGATATAAGTAGTATATTACATTGGTTTTAAAACCTCGTCTGAAATGTACGTGAGATCGTGAGGTCTGGTTTTTTTTTTTTTTTTTTTTATATCGTGGAAGTGCAAGGTGCGAGTTGGACCCAAGTGCGGAAAATAGTATATGTTTAAATTATTTAAACGTAACACGTTCATTCCAAGTCAACAAAAGCGACACTTTGATGTTTTTTTTTTTCTTCTCTCTCTCCTGACGTTCATCTACTTTGTTTATCATGAATACAATTATATAATCGTTGCAGTGATTTGCAGCTTGGACTTTACTATTAGCGTTTTCCACTCATACAGTTAGCGAAACTTTCGAATTCTGCATCGTGACGCTTGAGGGCGCAGCGCGCGTACTCATATAGAGTTTTTTTTTTTTTTTTTTTTTTACCATAATAGAACTGTTTTTACAGTTCTCTACCACTGTATACAGTTTGGCTGAGCCGAGCACACCGTGTCCTATCGTTGTCCGGTGGGACATGTGAAATTATTGGAAACTTGTATATATGTGGAACCTGGTGCTGCTATGGTGCTTGTGAGAGTGAAACGAAACTAATGCGACGCGTAGTGGCGCAGAGAGAAACTGTTTATGTGTTATGACGCCACACTCGATTTCGCGTCGTAAAATGTCGCCATATTAGAATACACTGGAATACACGACGTGCATCACCAATGCAATACGCTGCAGCGATAACTGTATGAGTGGAAAACGCTATATAAAATAGGTAATGATAAAACAGGTAATGATACATTCGATATTGACAAAATGCCTCCGTATTCCCGAGAACGCTTGCATTTATAACCTTTGTTTCCTTATGCTTGTCACTTCATTGTGGCCTCTGTAACGTCATACCCATCACCAACAGGATCATATTCGCTATCCCTTTGCCAATCACCCTTTACCCAACTCGGCTATTCAAATTTACCAGGCTACCTTTATCCCGACTTTATTTTATCATTCAACAACAAATCAAAAATTTTTCAATAGGGTTATAATACTCAGATATTTTAACCTGCGTAGGTCAGGTATTGCGTTAGATCAATTATGAAAAAAAACAAAAAAAAAAAAACAGATCTACTAGGAATTGTCATAGCGCATTGTATTATCATTCATATTTATTTAATTTGATAAAATAATAATAGACATATACGTAAGATTTACAGATATACCTGGAATCTGCTACAGGTGGATTTACTTAACGACAAAACAAAGGTCCGCAACGATTCGTTATTATTTTTTATATTATTTATGTATAATATTTAGCTACGACAAGATCAATTAGATCTATACATTACACACTTATATACAAACATTTTGAGTATTATTTTTTTCATTATTTTCAACGGTTAAAATAATGAGGGAAATTTTTTTTTTTTTTTCAATCGCTAGAGCTCCGGTTAAAAAGATTTCGTTATTGTTGTAAGATTTTTAAGATAGTAGTGAGCGACGGAACTTCATTACCGAACTAAATATCAAAGTATAATATATTAAAGCTCGTTAACGTTAAATATATAAGTCTCTGTTCAACGGTCCAACAGACAACGCATACACACATTAGAAACTATGAATAAATTTTTGAAATTTATCAACGCTGCGTTATCATTTCTTTTCGCGAACGTTATCTCAATATCTATAATTATCTATAAGGATAACATTGTTATTACTTTTTTTTTGACTCATTGGATTATTTAGAATGGTACGTTGCTCTTGGACTCATGACCAAGGTCCTACGAAGTGTAGTACCTATTCGTTTCTATTTTGATAGCCGTTATAAAGAAGAATATAGTTGTGACTTAAAGAAAAGTGTATTGGTGTGCCCCAGCAGGTACTTTATAGTGGAGCCATCGGGCTATGGCCAACCTGAACTTTGAGCAGCCGCCACGCAGTATAGCGAACGCAAGCCTTACCTCGCGTGGGGGCGGTGGGGGGGGCTTAAGCTCGTCGACCCTCCCGGGTCATGTCACGCCTACCTCGGGCATGTTCTCAGGGTCCTCAGCAAGTACGTCGAGTACTGCAAACTCTACCGCTGTTGGAGCGAACGTCTACCCAGGTGGAACTGGAAGTGCACAACCTAACGCGCACCCTACCCAACAACAGCAACTCTCGCCTATGGGGAGCAGAGGGCTCTTTGGACAGAGAGCTTTCACCGACAGACGTACCATGCCTGCTATTGGGTCAGTCCACCAATATCAATTCCCCATTTTCATATAATAATTTTAATTATAAAACTCGGTAAATTACGCTATAAAACATCGAAAGAGAGATCAACCTTACCATGCTACTTTGTCACAATCATTTTTATTAAAATGCGTTGGATCATTGCTCTTAATAATTTGGATGCTGCCTCTTTTCTTAATCGAAAATCACATAAAAATTCATTAAACTCATGAGATTAATTCTGTGCATCAGACATAGGGTCATGAAGGCTCATGATCTAGCTCTATTTCGCTATTTTAGCGCTGGACTTCTGTTGATTGATGTTGACTAATATTTTAACAATATTTTAATGAATGCGATCGCTGCTTCTGTTTTGTACTAATATTTGCCTGTAGAGAATCACTTGTGGCTGACAAAACTACATTATACCCCCATATCAGCGACGAATCAGTCTGGAGTATAAATTAACAAAGATGAATTTGAATCTGCTTCAAACATATACGCAGATATTGTAAATATGTAATTTCCCATCATTTCTGTGATCAGATTACACGTGATGCAGATACAAGTTCTAGTCGAATACTGAATTTATGCATGATGGTATATGGAGCTTATTTTATGCTGCATGGCTATCAAGTCAACAATAGTTTATGTACCAAAGTTACACCTCAAAAACCATCACTACAGATCCTAGTATCTTGCGCTTTGTAACTTAGCGTCCGAATTTTTATTCGCATAATTTATGTCGTTATATGACCTCGATGTGTTCTTTGAATATACTAACTTTTCATAAAACACTAATACAGAATATTTTCAAAGCTATCTTGATCAAGAATCGTTAGGAACATTCAATCTCAGGGTACAATCGCATCGTTGGTATCTAACTTAGAACGAGCAGTTTAAAGTAGGTTGTATTTGTTATTCAAGCTACTTACTGCACGCTGCATTTTTCTATATAACTTCAGAAACACTGGGGATATCGTTTGGATGTTCAGAATATTGATGCCACAACCGATCTATATTCAGCTACCTATCTCAAATAAGGATCTAAAATAGACGTACAATCGATCACAATCATTAGAAAAGTCTTTCATTTCCCAGAACATTCACGTTCGATTCTAAGATTGCACACTCGTCGAATAGACTATTTTTCAAATAAATCTGCAACGAGATACCTCAAGCTTTCTTCTTGTTCCGATTATAAAAAAATTAATCACTCTTATAAATAGCGAGTGATTATCAAATAGTCTCTCGAAGCTAGTAGCTAATCTTTGCGTCATTCATCGAAATGAAGAAATAATAATGGAGATTTGCTCTGTGAAAATATGATTAGATTTGGCTGAATTCTAAGTACAAATTCTTCGTCATACACGATTTCGTATTTAGGCAACTGTATGTCTTATATCCAAGGGCAAGGTGAACTTATTTTTGATTTGAAATATTTGCGAATGCAACAATATTTCCCAATATCCATAGCGAGCATCAGCTTTATCGACAATATATTTTTATCTTTCGGTTTTTTTCTTACAACTTTCTCCTCGATGAACTAATCGCAAGTTTACACAACTTTCAATAATAAACATTTTATTAGGTTCATACAGTTTGACCTCATTCGCAATGACGATGTTAATATCTTTTTCATATATAATCTTCCGAAACTATTCTAACAATGTTCTAAATAAAAACTACGCCCAAAAAGCTCATACGCTCTCAAAAAAATAAAACAGAATTATCATAGACACTTTGTACTCTTGCTATCTTTCACTATTTGGTAAGCGTGTATGTATAACGCATTGGATAGATATAATTGATAATGAAAAGACGATTCTTAACGACTGGTCAGCTGTAGCGCGAGATTAGTTGGGAGATAGTTAAGTGTGAGCAGGTCGTAGTAATTCAACCGATTCTTGCAGGAACGCAAACCCAATGGGTAGTATGGGCAGTTTTGGAATACCTCCAAGTCGCAGCTATGGATCCCAAGGTGCGATCAACAATTTCCACTCTGTATTTGGGAGTGGGGGTGGGGGAGACACCAGCACCCCTCCCCTTCTGGACCTTTCGGAGTTCCCCTCACTGACGAACAGAGGCCAGGGTGACTCTATGCCCCAGCCAAGTCCAATGCCGGGCAAGCAACCTTATGGTTAGTCCTATG
This sequence comes from Tenthredo mesomela, assembly GCA_943736025.1. Taxonomy (NCBI): domain Eukaryota; kingdom Metazoa; phylum Arthropoda; class Insecta; order Hymenoptera; family Tenthredinidae; genus Tenthredo; species Tenthredo mesomela. The sequence goes on along the minus strand of OX031016.1, from coordinate 17,437,958 downwards.
AGACTATGGCGAGAGAAGCGATCTTTTTTTTTTGATATCTGCGTTCCTATTGCTATTTGCTGTTTGCATCTCACATTACTTAGCATCTTCATCCAGCTTATCAACTTGCAACATTACAAATTAAAATTCAAATGAAATGAAAATTTATAGCAAAGAAATTTCGCATTATACTTGCGGGAAAAATCTTTATGAGTTTGTTCTGATGAAGTTAACAAGCTGGGTGAATGAAACTCAAATATTTATTATATTATGGATATAAAAAAAAAAAAAAAAATTTGATGTGTTTTGAAGTTGCAGCGTAAAACTCTTATGACTTCTTTTTTAAGCATGTTAAAAACACCACTAACTAATCAGTGATTTTTAAGTGCCTAAAACATAGAATTCTTGTTGAATCTATTATTCGATGGGTATCGTAGTAAGCCTGTCTTTTTTTTCAACGAATGATGAATACTTCATATTATACTTCTAGATAGTCTCTTACAAGGAAGGATGATTTTTTTCATTCATAGAACTCCCATGGCCTGTAGCATTATTTTAGTCAATCTTTAGTATATATCGACATAATTTATGCTCATCCCAATCCTTAGATCGTTTATATTCTGATTCATTGAGACTGAATAAATTGTTGTCATTCTCCTGATATATCACGAACGGAAAATTCATACTCTAGATGTTGAGTGATATTAGTATTCACAGATGGGTTTAGCGGCGTTACCAAGCTATGATCTACTGGCTTATCCAGTCTGCTTGATATAAGACAACAAACATCTTGCGATAAATCATACATATTTTTTTATTTCATCCTACTTTTATCGCCCAGGTAAATCGCAAACCATGAGAGTAGTTGTTATTTATATTATTTTTGATTTGTTTGCGAATACCTTATAACACAGTTATCCAGCACTATTCCCTCACATCCTTAAATATACAAACTATTAATCAGTGTATTTATACGTTTGTGTTAGCATGAATGCACATATAAATAACGTCTGTGTGTTAAATCTGCTATATTGTTGCATGAATGAATGGCAAAGCTAACTAACTTAGATAGAGGTTCCAAGTTTTTAACAAAAACAAGTATACACAAATCCGATGATGCGTGAAAGCACAACAAAAAAAGTTCATTGAACAGGAACCCTCATCCTTTCATTCAACACCCATCGAAAATAGTCTCCCACTTATCATTGTACACATCGCTACTCAAGCTAAATATTTATGTTATTGCTCTATGTCAATGTTTTTGAAACGCTGTTTGTGAAAGTATGCTTAGGACTTATGTAGTTTGTTGTGTGTCGCAGATCCTGCATGATTTATACTATCGAATCTGTTTTATTCTTCCTTTCCATCGTAATTTAATTTGCGCAATTCAACGCAAAGTCTGATTACTGGAATAAAACATTTTCTATAAAATATTGTTCACATTTCACTTTATCCAAGGTTGATCTTATTTGCTTTTCAATTATTATTCATTTACCATAAATTTCAGTTTCAAATAGGTAATTGAAATATCACTTTGGTTCACAATTCGTCAATTTTCATCTTACTTACGGTCACAATCGTTATGCACTCAGTGTAACGCCGCATCATATTCAATTTCAAACTGTTTTGCTACTAGTGTCGCAGTTTTTCAACTCGCTTGTATTTATCTTTAATATCTTGTTTATTCCTAGTATTATAGTATTGAAATATCAACATATTCTCGATATCGTGTACCAGTTTGAAACATATGTAATATGAACTTGATAATCCGCAACGATTTAGTTACGTTCTTAATCTTCTGTTTAAGGTCTGTTTACATTTCAATCTTTCAAATACAAACACAATCTTTCTCACTTATAAAATATCTTTATATCTGTTCATCTTATAATGTTAATATACTTTGCTAACTACCTCTATTCTGCAATCTCATACTTCGCATCCTTTCATGAACATGATTTGTTACAGTTGGCATGGTAAAGCAGCCAACGTCAGAAGCGAGTGAATTTACTATGAGTTCAGAAGACTTTCCTGCGTTACCAGGCACACAAAGCAGGGAAGGACCGTCACCTGGAGGTAGTGTATCGGGTGAAAAAGGAATGGTTGTGGGACTTGGTCCAGAAATTGGCCAAGATGTACTCCAAGTAAACAGAGCACCTGGCTCGGAAAAGTCACAGGCATCGAAAAGAGGCATCCAAACATCGCCCGACGGTAAGCTATAACGTATTACGAGCAAAGGCATTACTTAACAACTGATCATGTTACTTCAGCCACTATTTAAGTTTACAGAATCAATCAAATCTAATGCTATTACATCCTATTAGATGATATAACTGATGTATCGGACACGATATTAGTCGAAATACTTAAGTAAATAAAAAAAGCTTGTTCGAGAGAAACATTTATAGTAAGAAGAGTTAAAAGCAGACTTCGGTGTCGTTTTTTTTTTTTATGATAAATTAGATCAAAGGGTATATGCATTGATTTTAGGCAAAGTGACGCACATACCTGCAAGTATGGTGAAGGACCAATTCGGGATGGTGGGACTGTTGACGTTTATCAGAGCAGCAGAAACAGATCCGAATCTCGTATCACTGGCGCTGGGGCAGGACCTCACCGCCCTTGGACTTAATCTTAACTCACCCGAAAACCTTTATCAGAACTTTGGTGGACCTTGGGCGGAAACACCCTGTCGACCACAGGACATCGATTTCCACGTACCACCTGAGTACCTCATTAACGCCTCCATCAGGTATTTATCATTTAATATCTACGTGTTATATACCGTTGTGGGAATTTATTACAAGATGATTTTTATTGATTAAAAAGTTTACTGTTGTAATTAGTGTTCATCAAAACTTGCAAACAGTATACAATATCTTGAATTGTATCGACTTTTGGCTTCGGAGAATGAGAATATTTTCTTCATCCTATTATTAGATTATTATTTTATGTTTACATTTGCAATTTCGTTTTTTTTTTTTTTTTTTATTTTTTTTTTCATTACTTTTTTTGTGATGACTACGAATTTAAGAATTGTGTACTTGTACTTTACTTATCTCATTCTTTCTTTTTTGAAATAGGGATAAGCTGGCACCTGTTAAACTAAATCGGTATAAAGATGATCTCCTATTTTATATGTTTTACACGAACGTTGGAGATGTGTTGCAGCTTGCGGCGGCGGCGGAATTGTAATTATTACTAATTATATATTATTATTATATTATAAAATTCACAAGAACATTACATTGTACTTTGATTTGCTGACATTCATATTTATATGATATATAATAATAATAATAATAATACCTATTTAAAAAATAAGAGGTAGAAAATGCAATTTGAATTGTTAACAAGAATTTATTAGATCGAAAAATGTTTTCAGGTACAGTCGAGAATGGCGGTATCACATGGAAGAGAAAGTATGGATCACGCAAGCACCAGGTTTAGGTCCTGTAGAAAAAACGTCGACGTACGAACGAGGTACTTATTACTACTTCGATGCCCAGAATTGGCGGAAGGTTGCGAAGGAGTTCCATTTAGATTACACTAAGCTGGAGAATAGGCCGCATCTCCCCACCACTTTTCACCAATCCCAGCCTTGACTACAGGTAAATAAATGGATTTTCATTAATATTAAAAAAAAAAAAAAAAAAAATGCAGTTATAATTTATTTTCACATTACATTTATTTTTGAAAAAATTCTACTGTTCTTTTTAATCTTAATTACATTGTTGTCATTTTTATTCTATAAAAAAAAAAAAAAAAAAAACATTAACCAATTTATACATGAAATTTCTTCTTTCTATTTTCAGATCTGCCTGCAGACTCTTGTGCTGTCTTTAAGCTGGAAGAAATTCAGCTATTGTATAAATGAACAAATTTAATAATCTTTAATAAAAACATAAAATTCAAAGAGTAATAAACCAAGTTTCTTTCTAAGCGAGTCATTCAATATATTATCTCAATTAATTTGAATTAATATTTAACTGCGGTTTAATGCCTGTGCCGAAAGTATAACAACATTGAGTAATGATTCATTTCCAAATTATCATATTCTAACGATTTCGGAGATCAAATTTTACACGCCTTCTAAATATTATCAAAAATATAGCTGAAGTAATTCTTTACGACCGACGCACAAGGCTCTTGCTGCTCGAATGTGTCGACATAACTTAAACTAGGAAACCGAAAAATATCCCCGAAACGAGTAAAAATAATATTTTTCGACATTATAAATATTGAAGAAGTTTTAAGTTTTTACAAGCTATGTAATCCTGATTACTGTTTCAAAATTTGTCTTATCGTTCTGATCAACTCGTATGACCTGGTCTATACTGGTTTCGTTCCTGCAATAGCTGGGAAAAGACATTGAGAAACGTAATGAATTTTAAATGAATTCCGAGATTGGTAACTGACTGAGTGTTCAGGAGAAAATAACTCCAAGGACATTGAATTTTTGAATAAATCAGAGCCTTGCAGAGATAAACCTAACAGTCGATTCAAATTTTGCCTATCGATATGCCCGTGAATTGGTAATGCAGCATACAAGTATACATGAACATTTGTATCCTTCATCTCGTATATTATTATTATTATTATTAGCCGCAGGCTAATCTCAACGGCTTATCATGCAGCCCCGCGATTTCTGACCGAATAAGAAGTAGTTGTTTTTCATTTTTTATTCTTCAAACTGAGACCAAGTGTCAGACAAACCTCTGTTTGTCTCGTCTACGACTCCGCGTCAGTCTCTTTCGCTCGCTGGTTTGCCTTGTATCTGATCAACGATAAGCAAACTACTAAATATAAATATTGTATACATAACGATCGACACTACACGTGAGTGTTGTTCAAGCCCAAGGTAAAGATTTGTATAATTATTTGAAGTTTAAGCTTAGTTTTCTCTATTTTTTCTTTTAATACGTAATTTGCGAGAAAACTAAATTTTTAGCGTTAAACTGAATAGACGATAATAATACTTATAGATTATATTACATTTGAAATTATAGGTATAATTTATTCTCGCTATCGCAAAGGAATAATTCTTAGAAAAATCAAGACATGCGTGGCAAACATTTGATCGCAAGTTTGTGCATTGCACTAGCTATTAGCCCAGGCCCAGCTTTTGCAGAAGATCATACGCCGCAAACAGATGATACAAAAGAACTAACAGAAGGACTGCAGGATTTTGCAAAAACTTTGGCCATTTGGACTGTTGCGATCGAACGGACGGGTGATGCGGATCTTTTCTCTGAACTGATAAGAAAGAAATTGGATCTACCAAAGACGCGGAGAAGGTCGACATCGACAACTACTTCGGCTGGCTTGTGATCTATGGATATATATAATTTAGCCAATACAGTACTTAAATGATCGAATTGTATAGTAATATTACAGTAAGACGAAAATACAGAAATTTTCGTGATTATCTTGATTTAATTGATCAGTATCTTCGTTTGTGTATTTGATATTGTAAATCAATGTTGAGTTATATTTTAAAAAGAAAAAAAAAAAAAAAAACGTAGCTCGCTTTACGCTGGCTTGTGATTCATTTATGTATTTATTTATGTTCAACGTTTAGATCATCAGACGTAGGAAACACAGTGGGTATACCTATCGTACAGTATAATGCTTGTGTTAAACTATACATTCTAAAAGTTTATAGCTTCATCAAAACCTCATCGGACACATTTGTTAATGCGAAATTGATTGCATTAAAACTATGAATATATTTATTGGAAGCGGAATAGCCTAGGTGAAAATACATCTTTCATTCGTGTCAGTACGATGAACGAGTCCGAATTGCCGCGGAGCACGGTAGCGAGCGCCTAACTGCGTGCCACCTAACATACATGAGGTCAATCTCCTCCGGCTAGTAGTTTTAGAGAGGTGCTGCCGTAAAACGAGTTCGCCCATTTGCCCGCGAGATGGCGATACCATTTGGCACTTCGTCGGCAGTATTACCGGTAAGGGGCACTGACCTAGGATGAGACTTGAGAGTACCTGTCATCGGGTCAGTGGCCCCTGTAGCGTCAAAGGGTTTGCTTGGAGGTTGCGTTAACGAGCTACGATTTTGACAGACATGTCGTTAGAAATATTACAAACGTGGAGAGTTGTTGCAAAATAGACATCATACTCATTGACGAAAAAGATTTGACAAGTCCAGTCTTTTGAGTTATTTACCGGATGGCATTTAGTACATTATAACACTCGTAATTCTGTTACTGTTGGAAAAAACTTCCATTAGAGTAAAAACATCTCGTCCAAGAAAGGATTTAGTTTCAATAGCAACGTACGAGTCTTTATCAAACTCAGTCTTTTAGGAATTAGTTGTTATAAGTTAAATAGGTATACTATATCATAAGGCGATTTTTGGCGAGCTCTGGTATAGAGACCGTGCGTGAAACCGATGTCAGCGCCAAATCAGACACTATCGACGAAATTTGTCCCAAGCGGCAGGAGAATCAAGGAAAATCAGCCTATCAAATGCTTGGCGCGAAAAAAAGGACCAATCGTTTTGAAGCACTCCTGCCGATAGGGACAATTTAGCGGCGCCACTTGTACACGCGCACGGTCTCTATACGTACCAAAGTGTACCAGAATAATAGTGTGTGTCACTCAAACTGTATATTGGTCCCTTTGGTACACTAAACGTAATGGATTCTGATCCGGACGAGTTGGACAATTCTAGAAACAGCCAATCGGCGCTCTGGATTAAAAAAATCCAGAGCGCCGATTGGCTGTTTCTAGAATTGTCCAACTCGTCCGGATCAGAATCCATTACGTTTAGTGTACCTATACCAAACCTATACCAGAGGCTCGCCAAAAATCGCCTATAGTAGTAATAAGAATCTGATATAGCTCATAAGAAAATGAAGGAAGTCGATTATTTGCATAAACCAATAGCATTTTCGGCTGGGGCTACACCGAGCTACATCTTTGTCTCTTTCCTTCTCATAGAAAAGAAGGAGAATGAAAACAGCTACACTACACCAGTGTGTAGCTCGATGTGGCCCAGTCGAAAATTCTATAACACAATTTGTATATAATATAGTGATAATATACTATAACTCTAATAATGAATAACATTGTGTCAATACTGCAGTAATAAAAGAAAAGATATGCCAATAATCATTTACTTCGTTATTTTCAACTTTCCCCTTCCTATGACTATTTATTTCAAATAAACGAGAGCTGAACGTCCTACAGGACGAGCAGGGAATAGAATTATTGATGCTATTCTCTTAAAAATAGAATAGTAGTAGAAAATTACAATAGAAGCATTTTTAGCTACGTCGGAATTCGCGATTACCTCCTCGGATCAGATTTTCTCCTCATACCAGGAGCAATTTTCGACTTCAAATTTTTATAACTATGCAAATCGCTAGTATCAATCAAATATAAAGACGTGCATAAAGACACGTATGCATGCTTATATCGACACACTACTCCTGTCCCCCGCCAAAAATTTCAGCACACCTTCTCGGTTCAGATGTTTCCCTGATACCAAGAGCTTTTTTCGACTTAAAATTTCCTAATTCTAAATAATGCTACTACAATAAACCTACATAAAAATAAAGAGCTTGCAGGGAGGAAATAGTAGAAAATAACGAGGCGATTGATTATTATGGTATATCTGGTAATTTATTGCTGTAACATTAATACAGTATTACTTATTGTTAACGTTATGTACTAAAATTGTAATTGTCTCTTCAAAATATTCTGGCAGTTGTACCAGCAATTTTCGGAGGTGCAACTGAAAGAAATAGCACTCTGAAACGAATGTGTTAACTGCCAGAAAAATCACGCCGATAAAAAGTATCAACTGCCAGATTTGTCGTTACGTTTCGATCGCGCGAGTTGACATGCACCAGAAAACAAATATTGTATGCGCTTTATTCCAGGCAATCTCAAGTTAAGAAATAATTGAATGACGTGCGGGTGGCATACAATATCAATAATCAATTGCTTCATTATTTCCCACTTTTCTCTCTGTGCGACTCTTTATTCCGACCTCTTATGAACCAGATTTGAAACACCATAGAAAAAAATTAAAAAAAATTATCAGTCAATTTTTAGCCACTAAGCTGCTTAGTCAGAAACTCTAAATAACGTAAGCATATAGTGATTTCCATGAAGTCCGTACGAGTGCATGTGTGCCTGACATGCTAGCTTCGTCACTCATGAAATTTCGGAACACCTCCTCATCTCAGATGTTTTTCTGATTTTTCCACCAAAATCCTGTACAGAGATTTACCTGCGAAAATACTTCGCGAAAAATTGAAACATACTATATCACGTATTTTTTGGGAGAATTGATTGCTTTATGGCAATTGAGGCAGATCGATGACATTTTAAATTGCACTTTAACGAAATATAAGTAATATAGTTCTATGTATAATTGTTCAATGTATTAATTGTTTCATATCTGAGATATCTCTGTAGAAAGAGTATTTTTTTTTTTTTTAAACTCCCAAATTTTGATATTTGATCTTTGAAGCTTGCTAACAGCAGTGAGTGGGCGAAATATTATAAAAAAATGAAGAATCGCTCTGTAATAGTAAAATAAGCTTTCGCATACACATGAAATATGATTGTATGCAATTTTATTAACAATATCTGGTAATGCTTCTGTCTCAACTTCAAAACGTGAAAAAATAATTCTCGAGAGACAGTGAAACGAAGTACAGGTGATTTGGTATTGATCAATCGTTGTTCATGGAAACTGTACGAATACCACGATCACTCACGTACGCGTATATATGGATCAGTACTCAGGCTTACCAGACCGCAGCTAAATGCAATCAGAATCACTAATGCCCGGGAATCATCCTTTGACGATTACATCCACCGGCTCAACAAGGCCCAATCTAAGCGTAGAATTAGCAGGTAAAGAATCAGTTAATTGTTAAGAGATTGAGGACTCTATTAACATATTTATCTACTATAGGAAATTTATCGAACTTGTTATATTCGTTTATATTGTTACAATAACGCAACATTTTGAGGAATATATTCAAATTTTATGGCGAAAAGAACTCCTGAATCACTTGGATCTATCACCATCCATACTCCTCGTGGAAGATGCTCTTGAAATCGACAAAAATTCGTCGTGTTCATCGGGTCCTGGATCTGTTCAGAATGCGGATATCGAATATGGGTATCCTGAGAAATTCTCTACGGTAAATACCATCGACAGAAAAGCATTACTTGAAGAATTTACAGTCGTGAAAGCCAAAGGTCAGATTTACGTGGCCCGAAATAACTTCTTTCACGATCAACTTGTGGAACATTTCAAAAGAAAACAGGTGAATATTGAAAATAATGCAAAAGATAGCGTCGATAATGACTGCGTAAATGTATAACGTAATCCCTTTTTTTTTTTTTTTTTTGCTAATAAATGAATAGATGATGAGAGTCTATGGAGAATTAAATGAAACAGATCCTTTGAAGTACAAGTATGAAAAGAAGTTATCAAAGTACGAAGAATTAAGACAAGAACTTCAAGCTGGAGAGGAGAACTTCAAAGAAGAAATAAATTCGCTAAGAGGAGATCTGCGCAAAAAGATGGACGAGGCAGATGCTGCGGTTGAAGATCTGGTCTCGAAAGAGAGAGCAGCTGGTGCTCAAGCTTACGCAAATGGAAAACTCCTTGCAGCTAAAGAGATACAGGCACTGATTACACGTGAGCTTGGAAAAATGAAAGATATCTCGAAAATTCGTGTTAGATACGTACGTTTTTATTTTTAAGATCATAATTTGCTATACCTAGCTAAGAATGTCTGCAAGAGTCTTGAACTTATTTTTCAAATTTTATCCATACACAGGCTCGTTTGAGGGATAGCTTGCTCGAAAAAGAGGTAGTTTTCGATGCCCTAAACATTTTGTCTCCAAATCTGGACCAGAAAGACTACGAGCGTTTGGAGGCTGAGAATTTTTACTACAAACACGAGCTAAGAATAAAGGAAAGGGAAGCAGAGAGTCTGGCAAAAAAGCGAGGTCGTATTTTTCGGGATTTGAAAGCAATTCGACGAAAGCGAAATATTTTGTCGCGAGTTATTCTAAGACGTGGTGAAATATTCGAAGAATTGAAGCTAAAAATTTCGGAGATATCTAAGCGAAGACAGATTAGAAGGAGAAAAATAAAAGAGGTCAAAAAATACTTTGAAAAGTTTGAATCCATTCTTGGATTACGTATGTATCCGGAGGTTTACGCAAAGATGAAAGACGTTCAAAACCAGCATAAGGAATGGCTTGAGAAAGTCGCAAGTCTCATGAAAGACATCAAGGAAAAGGATCTGTGCTTGAAAGCTCTTGAACCAAATAAGGATAATACTCATAAATTAACAGAAACCACGGACGACGAAGATACAGATGCAGAAAATATATCGTTTCGTCAAAAGTCTCGTCGACCACCCTTAGGCGGGGGTTTTCTTCAAGCTCTTTAAAAAAATGATAAAAAAAAAATGTAACAATATTATGTGTTTATACTCCAAACAATTTGGAATAAAATTTTAATCGTCAGAATGGTTTCATGTCTCTATAGAAATTAGTTTGAAATAATTCATTCCGGTTGATATAATATAGCTAACGAATTAATTATACGATTGAAACGGTTCGAAAAAATGGCTCGTTTTAGTTTTCTGGCTTTTTATTTGATTCCAAATTTGGAATTCAAGGAAATAAACCAGAATCCGTTAATAGAAACAAACTCAATTCACTAGAAGAAAACGGTATTGCGATAGCCAATTTAAAATTTCAAGAAATGTATCTACTGATTAATAAATTGCAAAATGAATTAGCTTCACTCTTTTCAGATTCCTTTCAGTCTGCTTCATAATAAACTATGTATATATTTTTTTTTTTTCCACACTTTCGAGGGACTTTCTCGTATTCGTATCTGATTCTTTCTTCTTTTTTCTAAACCAATTTTTTGAACGATCAATATTTACTACTTACGGGATAGGAAGTCGATTGTATATTATTTGATATGAATTGATAAAAAAGAAATATATATAAACGACCTCTAATTCTTTTTTTTTTTTTTCTTGTTTTTGTAAAAGATTTTATAATAATTAGTTTATTTTGGTGTTATTTGGTGTACATACATTATTTGTCCTTGAAAAATTAATTTTCATTATAAATCGACCCATATTGTGCGTCAGACGTCACGAAATAACGCATCAATAATAATAATAATAATAATAATTTTACCGACTATGTGTATACATATATAATAAAAATTTCGGATTAAATAATTCTCACAACGTTTATAATTAAATAATTGTATAGTAGGTATATCCTTAGTATGTATTAGAACAATAATTAATTCGTTACGAGTGTGAAAAATAATCGTGGCAGTATTATAAAATTTGTCAATATAGTGATGAAATATACACACACACACATACACACACCAATAAATTGTAGTACATATCTTCTCTGTTAATACCAACTAGGTATGTAGCTTTAAAAAAAATTTTTAAGCTTATTGTTCCTTTGCAAAAGAAAATTTTATAATCAATATGCGGGATGACATTGACTTGAAGCATTATTCAGCTGGCTTTTAAATTTCAGTTATAAGCCTTTTAAACAGCGTGCTTTCGGCAAAACTATATTGTGAATATTTTTCAATTATGAGTAATTGAATTTCTTTGATTTTTAGTAACGCAGTAATGTTGTGTAAATAGTTATAATGCGCGTAAATTTCATTTTCCGTTTATCTTTCATTATACATTCAGCACAATTATTTTTATATTTAAACTCCTATTAGATAATTATTCATTGGTGTTATTATAAAGTGTATAAGTATTAATAAACATTGCTAATTTATTATCATTATTCTATCGTTTTAGTAAATACTACTCAATTGCGATAATAATAATAATAATAACTATAAAACACTGGTACTTATATTATATACAATTAGAATTCTAACAGAGTTTGGCTAGTAATATTATATTACACATTCTAATCACCATTTATCTTGATAACGATTATGGTATAATATACTCAAATGTTTATATAAAAAAGAAAGAAAGAAAAAAAAAAAAACTTTGATTTCCAGAAAAATCCAATAACACGAAAAAAGTCGTTTAATTTCTATTCTTTGAATGAAATCAACGCTTTTCAATTTTTCAAATATCTGTCCTACCAATTATTATTATTGATCCGTTCACAACCTGTATTGGTGTATCAAAATATGAACCGATGTTTTCTAAAACCTAAAACCATCTGCCAACATATTGAAATACTGCAATAATTATATTACATATGATGTAGTATTTTCGTTTACTCTACTTATTGTTAAAAAATTGTGTAAAAAAACCTCAGCAGAGATGATGTAATTAAATGAATTTATTAGCTCGAAAATTCAGTCCGCAATATAATCGATATAGGGTATAGGTGTATATGAATGATTACTTGAATTGAATAAATTATCCCAAACTTCTGATACGAATCTCTCTTCGATTCAAATGATGATTTCTGTGTATAAATCTAATTCTGTGTTACGATAGAAGGAGTGTATAAGCAAACTGATAACGAAATGATGTTTAATAGCTAGAAATGAGAATAAGTCGCTAAGGCTTGTAACACAGAAAACTAATGATAACTTGGCAGAGTAGTAAAAATGATAGTTATGATTTATGAAAATATTGAATATAAATTGTATCTATAGATGTTTCGAGGAGTTATAATATGATGCGTAAATGGTGTATTGTACGAATGCAGAACACATTTGAATAGAAGGCAAATGCCCATGTTTTAGTAGGTACTTTCCTGTATAAACTTTATACATTTTTATCAATTTTTTTTTTTTTTTTTTTTTTTTTTTTCTTTTATATATATAAAAAATATTTCGAAGTAAATCACTCAAGAGATAAAAGTATTCAAAGAGAATAATCACGGTAAAAATCTGAACTTTGTGTGTAAACTATGCTTCCCCCGCGTTAAAACTCTTTCGAAATGTCTATAAAAAATATATAAAAATTATTTTCAATCGTTAATTTTCTTCAAATTCTAATACGCCGAAATAGTCTCTTTTCGTTCACGTTCCAAAATACTTGTGAAAAGTTTTTTTTTTTCTTCGCTCGATCAACGAGCTGATGAGACATTTTATTTTTTTTTTTTTCCCTTACATATCGCGTATTTGTATTTTCAAAATTTTTAACATTTCTATGAAATTATTCTGCCGCTTTAATTCCTCGTGAACACCAAGGTGAATAAAAAATATCTACGTATCTGTGATTATAACGTGATTTTCACCAATCTTCAAACTCCCAAGACCATGTGTAGTGTATGATTTTTTTTTTTTTTTTTTTTTTTTCATTTAAAAAGATGATGGCACCGCGACATTACGATTACGATTACGATCACGATTACGATTACTTACATTATAATAATATTGTCCATATTTTGAATTATTTTTCTTCTTCCAAATATTCATTTAAAAAAATTGTGGTATTGAAAAATTACCATATGATAAATATATATCAGTCCTCAGAGAATTACCCATTTATAAGATATCGATATACAAGAATTTTTCTTTCCATTAATTTATATAATATATTTTAGTCATAAATTCTAACATTATTATCTTATCGTCGTTTATTATTATTATTATTATTATAGCCAATTAAAAAGCGATTGGATAAATTTTTCGAATAAAATTTGCTCTCGGACTTAGTAGCTATAATAGACAACAGCTATACAAATACGTGTAACGATTTCGTAAAGTAAGCTCTGACAGTGATGAATAATAATAATAATATTATTATTATATAATCATTATTATCCTAGGATGTAAATTTACACTTCAGCCGTTAGCCTGCACATAAAAATATAAGTAAAATAAACGAATTTAATTCGTGTGAAAATCAAACGAAAATAATATGTGCTTATAATATAATCAATTCTATAGACAATCCCTTTAGGCTGAAGGGTAGAAATACAATAACGTTTTTATATAAATGTATATTCATATATAAATATTAATATTATAAACGTGATTTTAATCTTCTCGTTAATCAACTTTGCGTGGATGTTGATATTCAGATTATTCTTACTATCTAATTAATTCGAGCACTTTTTATATTATCAAGTGTCGTTCGATGCCATCGTCTTTTTACGATTTAATAACAACTCGAGTCTATAGAAGTCAAGCTAAACAAATATATAATTCCGAAAATTGCGACCTGCAAATTTCGGTATGTATATTATATGTACTTTAGTTTGATTTCATTCTATCTAGATATAGCTGCGATTTTAATGCGGCAAGTGATCATTTATTTCTCATTATTTTTTTTTCTATTTTTTTTTTCTTTTTTTTTTTTTTTTTTTTTTGTTATCTCTCCGATCTCGGCGATGGCACGTGATTGTAATATTAACGTTATTACAAAACGCAACATTTCGTCTTGTTCTTTTTATAGTTAGGCTTCAGTGGCGGTCTTTCGGAGAGTTGAAATTTACGGACAATTCGCACCAGCTCGTGAAATGCTTGGTCGACGTTCATCCTTAGCTTAGCACTGCACTCAATGTACGGAATTTTTAACTGACGTGCTAAGTTCTGAGCCTCCTCAAGGGAAACCTGCAGTGTAAATACAAAACGATTTAGAAAATGAAATAAAGTAAAATAAAATAAAATAAAATAAAATAAAATAAAATAAATCGAATATATAATTTTATGAAAATTTTAAAAATCAACAAGAATAAAATTAAAAATAAACTTACAGCTCTTTGGTGGTCTAGGTCAGCCTTGTTTCCGACCATTAGCATAGGGAATTCATCGCGGTCTTTTACCCTCAGAATTTGTCGATGAAATTTGAACATTTCATCAAACGATGAATGATCTGTTACAGAAAATACGAGAAGAAAGCCCTCTCCGCTACGCATGTATTGTTCACGCATTGCACTAAATTCTTCTTGACCTGCAGTGTCCAAAACTGTATGAAGAAGAAAAAAAAAGTAAAAAAATTAAATAATTAAAATAAACATTGATTAATAATTTAAGGGGATATGAAAGGTGAATTATACACCTCGAATTTTTGGCAGCCTGTTTCTCAGCTAAAACACATCCGATCGATGTGAAATTGATATCAGTAACGTAGAAAAAGTGAACGAAGGGCATGATGCTCTTGGATTTCTAAAAAGCGAAAATAAAATGTACACTTTTATATCAAGAGTGCTCTGTAACGAATAATCGTTGTTGCTGACGTTGTACTTGATAAATATGAAAACACCCGAAACATTTTCCGCTTTTTGGAAATCCAAGAGCATCATGCCCTCCGTGCACTTTTTCTGCATCACTAATATCAATTTCACATCGATCGGATGTGTTTTAGCTGAGAAACGGGTTGTCGAAAATTCGAGGTGTATAATTAACCTTTCATATCCCCATCAATACGTCCGTATGTTTTCGAATGAAAATTTTCTTCTGTTTTTTCATGCCTCTTAAAGAATTTGTTTTCTTTTGGTATTTTAAAATGAATGAGAGTGCTTTGTAACTGCACTCATATAGTGAGTCTATATAGGGTTTAGGGTATCGTCGAAAACCGAGTAGGGAAGAAAATAAGTGGTACTTTTACCGAGAATAACTTTGTTTATCGTTAAGTGCAGAGGCTGAGGGTAATACCGCTACTATACCAGTAGCTTCAAGTGCAGTTAACATGAGCCTGAACGGAAGAGAAAATATATTTTACAGTAGGGCTGTATAGGAGCTGGCCTGAGTTAAAGTATAGTAGTTTAAATTTTCCTGAAGGTTTATTATACGAGAGCATGCGTGTAGCTAGATTACAGAGACTCAAGATACCGTTTGCCTATATATATGAAGTGTCTCATAAATTTTTCGTAACATAAAAAAGGAGAGAAATTGTAATGTTTGAAAAATCGCATCTGCAGGAGGCTCGTTTGTATAACATAAATTAAAAAAAAAATAAAAAAATAAAAAAAAAATCAAACGACTTGAAGTAAGAACGAAAAATATCAAAAGACTAGATCGTAAATTTCGAGGAACGGTTCCTATATGTGCACCTATCAACAGAATTTCAGTTACACAACAACAGTAAATACAAGAAACATATGAATGCGAGCGCGTATACAGAAAGAATGAGAAAACGATGGGCAAAAAGTAACTTACTGTCGAGTTTTGCTGGTGTGTCATCGATGACGCACTGTTTCGTGTATGAGTCTTCGATGGTTGGGTCGTAGTCGGTAACGAAATAACTCTGAAAAGCGAGAAAAAAGAAAAAAAAAAATTAAATTCACATGTTTTTTAAGTTACAAAAAACATTCCATAGCTCGATTGTTATTATTATTATTATTATTATTATTATTTTTCATGTAAAATGACAATCTATTAAATAGTCATCAAATATCTGAAACTAGATACTCCTTCTTCTTCTTCTTGTATCTCTGTACATACTAAATGACGACTAGATCATAAAAAATTGAAGAAATACAAAAAATGATGTATACTAGTTACGAAATTGGATAAATCTATTACGCGTTTCTAAAAAAAGAAGATCTACGAAGAAAAAAAAAATGTAGTAATCCATTTATACAATGAGTCAGCTCGGAATATATTTAGCAATGTTGTTCTAGAATTTTATTTGATAAGAATTGATGTGTAACGATTCGATGATGCACGGTCAAAAATTCTCAAAATACGATTCGATAAAATCTGCACAGACTTGTCAACAACATTTTATATCATCTCAAACGAACGGGAACATAAATTCACGTTGGGCAAATCGGGGCAAAATGAGCACCTCGGCTGAAAATTGATGACAAAATTTTCAAAAAAAAAATTTCGAAGTGAAAAAATTTACGATTTTTTTTTTTCTGTTTTCACATATATATACATGTGTGACAAGGTGTATATGTAAAAGTATTGTAAATTTATAGACAGGATATTATAATATCGGTTGGTTCTTCCGAAGTAAAATATAAACTCGGTTTGACGCGCGTGTCTCAAATATAACGTCATATTGATATATTCTAATATCTTCGTGCGTATGTATATATAAACTGAAGGGAGTGCCGCGATCCCTGATTCCACAGGCCATCGATTCCTTCAACCAAAGTATAATCGTTCAATATCCATCATACTACACATATACCTATACTATACGTCTATACCTATAATTGCAGCGGCCTTAATAATGATTAGAAATTATCGATTCATACGATTATAATATAAGTAAATTTGATCATATCGGTGCGACTTATATATAAAGAAAGAGAATATACTTTCAATCATTATATATATATATATATTAGGGTGTTTCATTTTTAGGCAATATTTTTTTTTTCGATGGCATACCAGAGAATCTTATACTTTATAAAAAATAAAAAATTTTGCCCCCTGGTAAAAGGTTTTAGGTCTAATAGTGGCTTAGCTCATTCAAAAATTCGATTTCCCACCTAAATAACACAGGAAAATTTTTTTTTTTTGTTTAATTGAATTTTTCGTTGTTAAAAATTTTTTTTTCGAAAAAACCTTCGTATAGCTTTTGAAGGAAATTAAATTCTCTACAAAAATGTCTCTGTGGTCGATAACCGTACAACCAGTAGTTTCGGAGTTATAGCGCGTCAAACATGAACAATTTTCGCTATAACTCCGAAACTACTGGTTGTACGGTCTTCGACCACAGGGACATTTTGGTAGAGAATTTAATTTCCTTCATTAGCTATACGAAGGTTTTTTCGAAAAAAAAATTTTTAACAACGAAAAATTCAATTAAACAAAGAAAAAAATTTTCCTGTGTTATTTAGGTGGGAAATCGAATTTTTGAATGAACTAAGCCACTATTAGACCTAAAACCTTTTACCAGGCGGCAAAATTTTTTATTTTTTATAAAGTATAAGATTCTCTGGTATGCCATCGAAAAAAAAAATATTCCCTAAAAATGAAACACCCTAATATATATACAAGGTACGATAAAATTCACATTTATAAAGTCAACTTTTTTTTTCAATGTTTAATAAATACCTAGATAAACCCTTTATATATATATATATATATATATATATATATATATATATAGCCTCGAAGAAAACATAATAAATTATCCGACCGTGGCCGCTAAAGTGCGACGTTATCACAATTATATTACGATAAGATGAACTTCTCCGCAGACGATTGACTCTATAATTTCATTCTGAGACATATCCGTGCACACTATGTTTAAGAAAATTATTCCTGCCCAGAATTATTCAACCGATTAATTCAAGTCAGATATTATTCATATTACGAACGAGTCGAAAGCACTATATGCGGATACTTATACTTAAAAGATCAATACTATACGATCCGGTACGAGCCGCATGATATAGATGTATATGTGTAATACCATGTCGTTTGAATAATAACGTAATAAATTGCTTTTCTTTATTTTGTTTTTATTTTTATTTTTATTTCTTTTTTTCTGACGAATGAAATAAATTCGTTTCAAGAATACATACATATATATACCTACAAAGGGACAAAGGATAATACCGTTAGTTGACTCGACTGATTACACGGTGTAGGTAGGTAGATAGGTATAAGGTAGGAGGTAGGTAGGAGGTAGATATGGTGAAAATATAACTTCCGGTGTTGTTTGAGCCCGAGAGTGCAGCAGCAGCAGCATGCGGGATCTGTATAGAAGGGCCTTTTTAAGCTGTCCGTATCACGTACATTAAACGCGCAAGCTTAAAGATATACTTTGTCCGTGTTTGGTCTTGAACATCCGGTATTTTAGATCAGGTTATAAAAGAAGGCGAGCGCGAGGAGTATATATGTTTGCTCGAAACACAACGATCGCTGCAGCAAGGTTGTGTTCAGCTGGGTCTTTTACGTTCAAAGCTACGATGATCGTCTGAAAGGACAACGACATCGCGACCTAGACGATAAACTCGCTCTATACGTACTTCTGCAGCTATACGCGATTACAACGAACCCTATATATACTGATCCTCGTTCGCAGCTTCAATTTACTATATTATACAAGATCTCATATAGAAAATAAAATACTACCAAAGTAAAAAGTTCAGTAAAAGAAATGATCGGATAACGTGATTCATATAAACATTTCCTTTATAGATAAATTAGTCATCATTCATCATCATCATCATCATCATACCGGAAGTAATAGCCGAGGCTCAGTTGAGTAATCGCTATCTTTCAGTCTGACATTTGATATGATACATTAATTATTGAAAAATTATAAGTAGATTAATAAGATTTTATAACTACTCTCTTAAAAGAAATCAGTGGGAAATCAGTGGAATTTCACTGATTTACCAGTGGATCTCGCTGATTGCCCAGTGAAATCTTACTGATTCAACCAGTAAACATAGAAGTGGGGATAATTCGCTGATTCAACCAGTGAATTCCACTGATTGAACCAGTCAGAATCACTCAGAACATAACCAATATCATTATACTTACGCGCATGCGCGCGCACAGCTGATCGAGGTTCACTGGTTAACTCAGTGAGCCCGGACTCACTGGTTGAATCAGTGAAATTCCACTGATTTCTTTTAAGAGAGTATACTTTAATCTCGACACAGGTTCTTTTAATTATAATTTTAGAAGTAACAGAGAATATTTCGTGCACAAGGGTGAAGTTTTTTTTTCATTCTTTATTAATAGGGTGAGTTTTTGTATAGACTTTCGAAGAAGAAACGGATATATATATATATGGCGAGAGGGATTTTATATAGTATTCGTCATAAGACGCGTGCAAGCATGACATTGAACTGAAAGTAGCAGTGATATCACCTCGAGCTCGATATAACTCAGTCTCTATTAAAACGACCGAGATAATGTGGCACAGATTTAGAATCTGACTGTATCTATATTAGGGTGGTTCAAAAAAGACCTAAGTTCTCGGATTTTTCTGCTCATCCGTGAATATGTTGCTTGTGATTTTTGAAAATTATTCCATTTTTTTGAGCTCTATAGGACAATATTTACTACTGCCTCAGTACAGTTGAAATTTCGAAATTTCGCCATTTTTGGCAATTTCAAAGTTCTCAGATCAAAGTGCTCATCCGACTACCTCTAGATTCTCATTCAATCAGCATTCTGGTTCAAGATGAGACTCGTACGATAATATTTAGTACTGCCTCAGAGCAGTTGAAGTTTTTTCACTATTTAGGGTTTTACCTTGAGATTGGATCGTCAGGTGTTGCTCATGAGACAGTCTCTTCTTACTATTTTATGGAAGATATACAAGAAGTTCGCAGTCTGTGGGACCATTTTTACTACTGCCTCATTGAGGGCGACTGTCCTTCAAGTAAAATTAGCAACATGAGGCAGTAGTAAAAATGGTCCCACAGACTGCAAACTTCGTGTACTTCTTCCTTAAAATGGTAAGAAAAGGCTGTCTCATGAGCAGCACCTGGCGATCGAATCTCTGAAAAAACGCAAAATATTGAAAAAACTCCAATGTCTCAGAGGCAGTACTAAATATTATCGTACGAGTCTCATCTTGAACCAGAATGCTGATTGAATGAGAATCTAGAGGTAGTCGGATGAGCACTTGGATCTGAGAACTTTGAAATTGCCAAAAATGGCGAAATTTCGAAATTTCAACTGTACTGAGGCAGTAGTAAATATTGTCCTATAGAGCTCAAAAAAATGGAATAATTTTCAAAAATCACAAGCAACATATTCACGGATGAGCAGCAAAATCTGAGAACTTAGGTCTTTTTTGAACCACCCTAATCTATATATTTCGCAGATCCCACCTTATGTTTACTATTACAACATTCTCAAAGTTTTTCGCGTATATTATTTATGCCCGAAATATTATACCGCGAGCGGAGATCCCGCGAACAGAAAAAAAAAAAAAAAAAAAAAAAAAAAATGGGAAGTCATATTAATGATTATTTAATAACAAATCGAAAATTTCTATTCGAAATTCAATCGCATTAATAAGTAGTTTTTTTTTTTCTTTTTTTCTTTCTTTCTTTATACAGTCGTGCGTCACTGCAGTAGATGTTCGATAACAAGGTGTTTCATTCGGATGTTCGCTGACCGCAAAACAGTAATACATTCACTGGATTACTATACAACTTAATCCAGCGAGTTGTAATCGTGCGAGGATTTCCGAGATACAATCTGTGTATGACAGTATAATATAATATCTGCACGTATGTTATAATGAACGTCAACGATACCCATCTAAGGAGTTGTAGCGGTTCATTTACATTACATATATACACTCATTATTCTCTAATAACCACAAATCATAATCACATTTCAAATTTTTCAGTATTTTATAAATTTAATGTGAAAAGGTGATATACATGAATATATCTCACCCGTTCTCTATTATATTATAGCGAGTAATATACACTATTAGAATATTATGCTTAGAATATATGGTAATTGTACAATATAATAAATTGCACTAGCCTTCGTTCTTTAGTTTTATTAATTTATATTATATCATGATTTCAAAGGTTTTGTATATGAATTCGAATTGACATTTAATTCTATATATTTATAGGATTTTTTTTTCAATAAATATGTTTTGTTTTTTTTTTTCTTTCTTTTTATTTCATCGCGACTGTGCAGTCGTCGAACAAATAGAAATACATTAGACTGTGTCAAAAAAAAAAAAATACGATATCTTCTTTTTGTTCGGGCCCTTTCGAAAATAGTTAATGCTTAATGTAAAGAAAATTGTCCCCAAAGCTTAGCTATGTAGCTCGAACACAGAATTAGCGCATTTGAAAATAAGATTTCCCATGTATTTCAAATGGCAAAATTTGTTTATCTTAGTTTTATTTTTATAATTATCTTTATTCAACTGATAAGAATAAAGTAAATATACGGTTTTGAAGGGAAAAAAATTTCTGAGAAAATGCATGAAAAAAAATTTGTTAATTAATTTGTCGAAAAGTAAGTATAGTAATCAAATATATATACATATGACTTTGAAACCACTGTAATTCGTTAACGGTTCAATCGAGCAACTTGGGCCAAAGGACTATTTTTGTAGATCATAAAATTCTCTACAAAACCGTATATCTACTTTATTCCTATCAGTTGAATAAAGAGAGTTATAAAAATAAAATTAGGATAAACAAATTTTGCCATTTGAAATACATGGGAAATCTTATTTTCAAATGCGCTAATTCTGTGTTCAAGCTACATAACTGAGCTTTGGGGACAATTTTCTTTATATTAAGCATTAACTATTTTCGAAAGGGCCCGAACAAAAAGAAGATATCGTTTTTTTTTTTTTTTTTTTTTGACACAGTCTAAAATACATATAGTACTAACATCAAACTATCGTTTAATCCGGCCTAGAAAAGCAAGGAATGCAGCAATTAATAAAATTAATTTTTAAGTGACGACGCGCGCGATCCAATTTATATATATATATATACAAGCTGTATAATACATATCTAGACGTATATACGTATATATATATATATATACAAAATAGCCGAGAAGTATATAACAGCAGGACTAAGATTTTAAAACGGGATAAGATTCGTCACCGTGATAAGAAAACCACATATAAGTTAAAAAGTAACTTAGTCTTTAGTATATTATAGTATAATATCTAGAATACAGATAAAATCCGGATATAATAAGAAAAGAACAATGTACTATATATATATAATATGTTACGATTTACGACTAAAATGTATAATTAATTATACATTTATTTTTTATTATTATAAAATACGCGTATTCCCTTATATATATATATATATATTAGACTGTTTCAAAAAAAGCGATTATTTTATTTTTCTCAAAGAACATTGAAAAATCGTCAGAGTATGTCTAAACAAAGACCCTGTTCAAATGTGAGCCCTTAATATTAATATTTAGAGGTGGCGCTTTTCAATTTTCTATTTCCGTTTAAATAACATGGGAAAAATTTTTTCTGAACTTTCGAATTTTATTACTCAGAAACGAACTACCTTACAATAATAACTAAGATAGCTTTTTGTAGGAAATTTGACGCTCTATAAGAGAGGTCTGAATAAAAATTTGCGTGAGGCGAGCCGTTTCGGAGTTATCAAGCCTCAACCATTGAACTGTTCAAAATTAAAATCAAAATTAAAATTAAATTGAAATGAATTATTGATGCATTGTAAATAAAATTTATGATGAAATTTCATCATTTATTTGTGATATACCCGTATTTTTGATTATTGATCAAAAAAATTATTCACTTATTGTTGATTAATAAAATTTTTTGATCAACATTGAATTGAAAATTTATGGATATTGGTTTTAAAGTTGATAATAGTGGGTATTTCAGTTAGATAAGTCGATTTTGTCGCGTATAAGTAGAAATTATCATTATTTTGAACAGTTCAATGGTTGAGGCTTGATAACTCCGAAACGGCTCGCCTCACGCAAATTTTCATTCAAACCTTTTTTATAGAGCGTCAAATTTGCTACAAAAAGCTATCTTAGTTATTATTGTAAGATAGTTCGTTTCTGAGTAATAAAATTCGGAAGTTCAGAAAAAAATTTTCCCATGTTATTTAAATGGAAATAGAAAAATGAAAAGCGCCACCTCCAAATATTAATATTAAGGGCTCACATTTGAACAGGGTCTTTGTTTAGACATACTCTGACGATTTTTCAATGTTCTTTGAAATTTTTTTTTTTGAAACAGTCGAATATATATACGCTTTATACTTTATATAATATTATACATATATATGTATTTCACAATAATTACAGTATACATGAGGATACGATATAAGTTGATTAAATTTACAAAAATAATATGGAATATTACGCGTAGGTTCGATTTCGCTTGTGGGTTTTGATGGAATGCATAAAACCCACGCGACAAAACTGGCTTTCTTATAGGTTTCTTGCACAAGCATAAGGTTTAACCGCTTTGAACGCCGAACTCTATAGAGATCAAATGGCAGGAAATATTCACCGTCACATAAGATTACAACGATATGAGACCGATTGGTATAATATGTAACTTATTATAACTTCGTTACGCCAATTTCATTAAATAAAATTAAAAACAAAAAATATAATTCTGATTATTCAAACCTACTACTATAATATAGTATGCGTACATTTGTCAATACTATTACTTGATGACCACGTGACTCACACGTAATAAACAAGAATAAAAAATGAAACCCCTTGATATTTGATATTTTCAGATCGATTTTATTATAATAATATACCCTCGGATCATAATTCGTCTGTATTTCTTTGTTCATGCAGTATATATGTATTATTATTATTATTATTATTATTATTATTATTATACAAAAAAAAAAACGTAAAAGTTCTTCGTCAGAGAACTTTTTTTGTGGTTGATTTTATTACACTTTGAAACATAAGATATACCGGATATTATATCTCCGCGCGTATAAAATTCCCTGAATTATTATTATTATTATTATTATTACCTAACATGAATTTTATTATTCGAAAAATCAATAAATCATTCCGGATAATAATAATAATAATAATAATAATAATAAT
This sequence comes from Tenthredo mesomela, assembly GCA_943736025.1. Classification (NCBI taxonomy): domain Eukaryota; kingdom Metazoa; phylum Arthropoda; class Insecta; order Hymenoptera; family Tenthredinidae; genus Tenthredo; species Tenthredo mesomela. The sequence continues at coordinate 17,413,507 of OX031016.1, read as the reverse complement.
AATAATGTTCAGAAAAATTTCTCCGAATTTATTAAGTCGTTTAATTTTCTCCAAGGATTCGACAAAAAATTTTTTTTTACGAATAACTAGACGAGATTCTCTCTCTGCCTTTAAGGCCAGAGTCCAGACAAGAAAAGGCGTGGATCTGGTCAGGCACTGACTGCCAAAAATAGTGGAGCGAATCACGCGTCTATGTACAATGTAATACATACGTACATAGGTAGACAGAAAGAAAGGTTAACTTGATTCAAGACAATTTTGCGGTCCAAAAATGAAGACCGAAATTTTCTCGGATCAAATCAAAAATTTTTCCTCGAACCAAGAAAATTGTCCCAATTTTCTTGGTTCGAGGAAAAATTTTTGATTTGATCCGAGAAAATTTCGGTCTTCATTTTTGTACCGCAAAATTGTCTTGAATCAAGTTAATATTTCTTTCTGTGTATGTACTAATCTTGCAGATACATATGTGTGTATACAACTCCGTAGAAAGTATATACGTGAAAGAGGTGTGAACGCGGGTAGTTTTATATACATTCAATTTACTATGATTACTATAACATTGTTATAGATAGCATTAATTTTTTTTTTTTACTGGAATGTAACGATCGTTTAATATAACGAGTAAACGATAAACGTACTAGTACATCGACGTCAAACTAGAATTGAAATGCGAGTAATGAACTTCAGTTAAGAAGCAATTACCGTTGTTTATGATTTGTTAATATAGTTACTACAACTGGCTTTCTAACGATTAAATAAATTCACGGGATATACTATATAATATTTGATTATAGGACAAGGGAAAGAGGGGGAAAAAAAAAAAAGAATAATAATAATAATAATAATAAAAAAATAGAATATTTTTCTTGTATACTTATAAGAACTAGCGGTTCTATAATAGTAACGTCTGTGAGACGGTGTAGGCGACCCTATAATGTTATGCCAATGCCAAATACGCACGACTATCTTACGCGGAGTCACGAATTAAGAACATTCATAATCAGATTTGGTATAGCAACAAGTTACGTATGATTATAGATAGTATTTAGAAATCGGGTTTATTAATTAGTATTCAGAAAACTCTATCACGATGAGTTTAAATTTAAGAATGACAAGCCTGAAATTTGAATAAGTATATAATATGTATCGAGCTGCTGTTTGTATTATTATCGTCAAATCGTATCGCCATTATCATTAGATCGTACTACAATAATTAAAGGAAGTATTTAAAAAAACAATTGTCACAAGGGCGGCGGCTGTTTTTGTTACATAAGTTTTCTGCACTTTGAATAAAAAAAAAAAAAAAAAACAAGGAAAAAAAAAATCGCCTTAATTTTATTGCCACGATTATAGATACGGTTAGAATTGTATTAAATGTGTAAAAAACAATTTGACGTTCTGGCAAATCTGTAGGATTAATAATTATGACAACCAGTCATGCATATAGTCAGCGCTTGGAACGATGCCTCAAAACAATTTATGTATACCTGTTCATATTCGAAGCAAAGAGATTAAAAAAAAATGAAGAGAAAAATTTTTACTATATAAAACTTCAAGATTTTATTTATTAAGAACTAGTTATAATATAATGAAAACATGTTCTAAGTACGTGACTTTTTTTGTATATCGATGAATTTTTGGGCGTGATAATCGCGGCGTTCTGTTTTTATTCGAATAGCATACATCGATATTTGCGTGGGTGTACTTGAAAACATTTTATGGGGTGTCAACATTCTTGTAACGTTACATTGCTGATACACGGCTATGTTCAGTAGTTTTTCTATTTTATTTAGTTATTTATTTTTTTGTTGTTTTTTTTGGACTCATTTATTATTCATCTCAATCTCAGAGTTTAATGTGGGCTCGTAATATTGTAGTGGGTTTGAAGGTAATCGTAAAAATCTCGTATCAGGGACACGACAACGACAACGACAACGACAACGACTACGATGACGCGAGGGAGGCGAGGTATGTAGTACATTCAAACTCAGAACATATAAGTCACGCACCCACGCACACTATACGAATATGAGCATCTGGAAAAATTACTCACTTGAATGAATTGTATCGTGATAGCTGATTTTCCAACACCACCTCCACCTACGACGACTAATTTGTAGGTAGGTGCATAGCTCTGTCTTTCACCTGGTCTAGACATATTTAATTATACGATCTATAACGATCGTGACGGTCACATTCAACGATTCTAAAAAAAAAAATACCACAAACACTAGACTTTTTCAAAGCGATAATCAAACTATTTAAACGCACTATAAATCACGCACGAACCATTCTCGACAATGGCTCTTCGCCGTCTAGCCACTCTTTAGTATAGCCTTCGACGCGAGTGTTTTGTCCTCGTCGTAGCACTTGACGTAGCCAGTGTTACCAACGTAGTAAAAATTGAAATCACTAGCAGATACGTGAACAGTGGCTGCAATGGCTGGTTATCACTAGGCGGGCGATTTGAAAGCGGAGTATTTCAAAACTTTCTAAATAAAAGATGAAAACTACCTAACGGGATGAAGAAAAGTAGCGCAGTTTATTCACATCTCAAAATCGATGTCAATTACATTAAGAAAAAAAAACAAACTTTCTGTCATATTCCAGATGAAGGGCGTGTTTAAATCTTAGCAAACATAAATAATAATTATACTTACCTACGTATTTTTGAAAGAAATTTATAGTTGACCTTTATTTTGATGAGGAAAAATTTTGAAAAAATTCTGAGATATATACATAATTTGATACAACCATGTTATACTATAATCTTAAAAATATTCTAAGCACTAGACTAGTTGATTAAACTATTCTATAGTACCTACATGCAGGTAGACTATAAAATAAAAGAATCTACAAATAATGTATTCTATATCTAGTATAACCTTCAGCGATTTCTGATTACAATAAATATAAAAATGTAGTATACATTCATTGCTCTCTTTGCTATAAATGATTACCTCACTCTTATAGTTTGTCGAACCGATAATAAATTCATGTTAAAAGTAATTATTGTGTATATACCTAGACTGTATATAGAAATAATAATTATTATCTTTATACGTTTTGCTAACGTGCAGCGATATACATTCAGAAAAATGATTTATAGTATCTTGCATAGGTTTAAACCTACCAAGAATATTACTTGTGACTAACATATATAAGCCAATTGTGATGATCCACAAATAAATATAGCATATTTAGTATGCCTGTAATAAATGTTTACAGTAAATACATTTATTTGTTTCGGAAATATATTAATATCGGTAGATAGAATGAATAAAAGAAGAAGACGGAAGAGATAAATCTTTATAGAATGAATCATTTTTCCGGATTAATGTATTAGATTTATAATGGATATTCCAGTACACTTACAGCATAGATATACGTATACAAATTCGTACCACGAATATGGAATCTATGGATGAGTTTAATTATTATTTTAACCCGAACTTTTTTTTAGACCTGATTTCAGCTGGCCCTCTTCTCCTAGGATACATACATAACATACAAATATATCAGTATAGAGTTCTAAACAACTCATATATTTCCTTACAGATATTTCCTCACGCTCCCTGTATATATCTGTCGGTCCAGCGATATCTGTAATTATTTTAGCCTGCATCCTCCCGACTGATTTATTCGACCTTGCAATTATAACATATCTCTCCCTACCAGCGCATATCAGTAACTGTTATCAATAAGGAATGTCGATAAGAATATCGATGCGATTATTACGATACTCGACGTACTCGTGTGTATATACAGATTATTGTCATTTCTTCCATCCTTGCCGGGTACCTATGCTACTATATATTGTCTATTAGGCATACCTATACAATGATCGATTCCATCTCGCGCAGGACGAACGTAAAATTTCGCAGATCTATATCAAAATCGCGGCAATTTTCACCCGGTCAAAACTATACTGGTGTCCTTAGTTATTTTCAGCACGCCTTGCAAGCCAGATTGGCCTTGAGTTAGCATTACCTTGACGAATGTATTTAAATCCTACGGAAGGTGCTATAGGTTTGTATGGGGAAACGAAAACCACGATTTTTGTAACTTTTGCAGGTTTCCTTGGGACATCGTACAGCTTAGTGAAAAATGGTATGATTGGTACGATGCGCTTTGCTAATCTCGTATTACCAATTAATTTTACAGATACAGGACGTCGATGTCCAGAATTCCACTCGAAGAATGCAGCTGTCTTGCGAATCGTCAGGAGGACTGATAGCACCAGGAAGACCTGTAAAGATTAGTGATCATGCAAGAAGCGTTTTGATGATCTATTGATCCGTCATCAAATTATTTTGATATTCCCTCCATATATAGTATAATTGGATCCAAATATGATTTTATTATTTTACACTGTAACAACATATTATATAAAGCGAGTAGCTAATTTTCCCGATTTGTTGTAAGTGATAAAAGTTTATTAATTATATGTAAGACACGAAATTTAGTTTGGAAATAAAATTTAGTTAACATTTCAGTTCTAGTTTTATTAAACTCATATTATGTATAGCGTTGGATGTATCCTACCTTCAAAGCTGCAGACATGTCGTTATTACTTATTTTGCGTGAGAAATGATTGAATACGACTTATGTGTTGCCATGAGGCGAGTTTTGTATGGATAATGGATATGTATGAAGATTCTAGAAACTGTTACCTCGTAATGACAAGGTATTGAAAATACTGGAAGCCACGGTAGGATCGCGTGCGTTTTTATAGCGTATTTTTATTGTTGGCCATAGCGATTATCTGCTCTCCTGACTGAATAATAAGCTGCATATAAGACTCGCGCGACAGATGGACAGATGTCCTGCAGGGTATAGGGATTGACCTCGATTTCTCGTAGTTGTAGTACTCTACCTTGATTTGACAATATTCGGGTAAATGCTGTCCGACTTCCGAAATTACCACGAAAGAACGCGTCAACCTGTCAACAGGAAGCAGAGCGTTGTTGGTTTCTCGGCTTCGCAAGGGTGATTTGAGTAATTTAGCTTATTCCTATGAGATACGGGTCTCTCCTGAAAATGGTATATAGATTATGGAAATAATACTCGTTTAAATGATTTGCCAGTTACATATACCTAAGCAGTATTATTAATAGCGATATTGTGGTTTGTGATTGTGCCACTCCATGGTTTGTATGTAACTAGTATCTAACTTCCCATAATTAGTGTCATTTGAGGCCCTAAAATTGCATAAAGTGACTGGTCTATAACTTCTTTTTTTTTTCTACCATCACGGAAGTGGGTTGAAATTGGAGGCGGCAATCTTCGGATATCAATTATCACTTTTGCATGCAAAAGTACCTACTGATTGAAGAATGTAATCGGGCAGCGGGTTATTGTTTTACAAGAAACTCAGTATATATATAAATAATATATAGCCAGTACATAGGATATGTAGAAGGTATGCAGAATAAAAAAGAACGTCAATAATTTATATAAAAGGTTATCCGCGGTTTATTGGGTACTGTTGGTACATTCATTCATACTCATTCATCAATCAATATTCTAAATCTTAGATATACAGTATTTACAAAAATTATGATCGGAGTGCTCGTACAATATTTACAAATAAATAGCACATATAAATAATATCAGTCTCGTAGGAACGTAAATGTAACTGATGCACGAAATGCAGAGTCGCTTGAAATTGCAATATAACGGAGATTTGACGGTCATTTGACGACGATTCAAGGGTTCAGGACACTTTAGTCGACCTCCTCGACTGTGGGCCCCGAGTGTTGTCCTCCGGCCTGCCTGAACTGTGCTCCGCAATCCTGAGCGCCGGGTGCGGCGTTGCCCTGGTGGAGTTTGGCCATCACCGCCGAGCACTGCTTCTGGAGGGCCTCGAGCTTGTGCTGGTACTCGTCCTTGTCGGCTAGGGTGTTGCTGTCGAGCCAGGCGATCGTCTCTTCGCAGAGACGACCGACAGAGTCCCTGTCTTCCTGGGGAAGCTTCGCGCCGTGTTCCTGGAGAGCCTGCTTCACGTTGAAGACGTAGCTCTCGAGTTGGTTTCGCGCGGCGACCCGGTCGCGCTGTTCGCGGTCTTGTTCTCTGTACCGGTCAGCCTCTGCCAGCATCCGATCGATCTCCTCGCGGGACAGGCGGCCCTTGTCGTTTGTAATTCTGACATCGCTGCTGCGTCCGCTGGCCGTGTCTTTGGCTGTGACGTGGAGGATTCCGTTGGCGTCAAGGTCGAAGGTAACTTCGATCTTCGGGACGCCGCGGGGCGCCGGAGCTATTCCGCTGAGTTCGAATTTGCCCAGACGATTGTTGTCCTTTGTCATTGCCCGCTCACCCTCGAACACTTGGATCGAGACGCCGGGCTGGTTGTCGGCATAGGTGGTGAACGTCTGCGTCTGCTTGCATGGGATACGGGCGTTGCGCTCGATGATGTTGGCCATTACGCCACCGGCGGTCTCAATGCCGAGGGAGAGCGGCGCCACGTCGACTAGGAGGACGTCCTGGAGGGTGGAACCGGCGCTTCCCTCGCCGCTGAGGATGGCTGCCTGGACCGCTGCTCCGTAAGCTACAGCCTCGTCGGGGTTGATGGAAAGATTTAGCTGCTTGCCGCAGAAATAGTTCTGCAGGAGGGACTGGATCTTCGGTATCCGCGTCGATCCCCCGACAAGAACGATGTCGTGAATGGCGCCCTTGTCCATCTTAGCGTCAGTCAGCGCCTTCTCGACCGGGGCAAGGGTTGCCCGGAAGAGATCGGCGCAGAGCTCCTCGAAACGTGCCCGGGACACCTTCGTGTAGAAGTCGATGCCTTCGAAGAGGGCGTCGATCTCGATGCTAGCCTCCGTGCTCGAGGAGAGGGTACGTTTGGCTCGCTCGGCGGCGGTGCGCAGACGGCGAAGGGCACGCGGGTTCTTCCTCAGGTTTTTCCTGTATTTGCGCTCGAACTCGGTGGCGAGGTGATCCACGAGTCGCGAGTCGAAGTCCTCTCCGCCCAGGTGTGTGTCGCCAGCTGTTGATTTCACCTCGAAAAGCGAGCCCTCGTCTATCGAGAGGATCGACACATCAAAGGTTCCGCCGCCAAGATCGAAAATCAGGACGTTCCGCTCGCCCTTCAGGTTTTTGTCGAGGCCGTAGGCAAGGGCGGCGGCGGTTGGCTCGTTGATGATCCTCAGGACGTTGATTCCCGCTATGGCGCCGGCGTCCTTTGTCGCCTGCCGCTGTGAGTCGTTGAAATAAGCCGGGACTGTGACTACCGCGTCCCGGACCGGCTGCCCCAGGTATGCCTCGGCAGTTTCTTTCATCTTCGTCAGAACCATAGAGCTGATTTCCTCCGGATTGAATCGTTTCTTCGCACCCTGGAATTCCACCTCGATCTTCGGTTTGCCGGCCTCGTCGACGACGCGGAACGGCCAGTGCTTAGCGTCAGCCTGGATCTTCGGGTCGTCGAAACGCCGGCCTATCAACCGCTTCGCGTCGAACACCGTGTTGGCGGGGTTCATCGCGACTTGGTTTTTCGCCGCGTCTCCGATAAGCCGTTCCGTATCCGTAAAGGCCACATAGCTGGGGGTGGTTCTGTTTCCTTGGTCGTTGGCGATTATCTCGACCTTTCCTTGCTGCCACACTCCGACACAGGAGTATGTGGTTCCCAAATCGATTCCAATTGCGGGCATGATTTTATGTTCTTCTGTGTTTCTCGTACTTTTCGACAATTAAAATGTCAATAAACTCGTAACTCGATGTATATAATATATATGTTTCGCTTTGAACTGTTTTTACTTTTATTCAATTCTCTCTTGTTTAGTTTTATTCGCTTGTCAGACTGGTTCGTCCGGATTTGTATTTCTCTCAAGTGTTTAGCTTCGCTTGCGTTTGAATACTGCCGGTGACTGCGCGCCCGCCAGTATTTATACTCCCGCCAGAGTTTCTCGACGCGGCGCGAAGCTTCTGGCAGCCGTCGCTCGTTGCCATGGATACGCGTGGAAGGTTCGACGCTCGAATGTTCTATCACAATCGAGACTGCGCGGGACAGTATTTCTCGACGGATCTAGAAACGTCCAATGTACACCAAGCTCTTACCTATAGTACAGCGTGATAGGTATGAGACTACAGTGGATGTTCTGGAACATGCACCCAGAACACATCCAGAACATTCCTTTTCTAGAACGCACTAGTATGACGTCATCAGGTTATGCATTTCAGAATGCGATTTCCTGAAAACGTTGACTGAACATGCGCTGAAAATTAAAAATTTTTCAACAATGAACCAAAGTCGCTGTAACAGTCACGCGAAAAAGGAAAATTTATTTCCAATTTTATGGAATTATTGGAATCAATACTTGATGCGTGAATTTGATTATATAGTTTCTGGACTTAGGATGAACAAAAAATTAAACATTTACGGACATTCGAAATTTTATGAACAATCATTGTTAGGTCAATACGGCGTCGAATATCATTTTACAATGTTCTGGAACAAGTAATAAAATTCTGTTTTCACAATTTTCAAAATCAGGAAGGAGTTTTTGATGAAAATCCGAGTGAAAACTATTTTGTGAAAACTAAAAGTCCAATTCTAAATACATTCGACCTACAGATTCGCAATAAAACATTGAGAAGAAGAATCTTCAATATTCTTGGATATTGATTCAAGGTTACCAATTGTCTTATAACTTTGTATTTGAAATTAAATCAGATTTGATATTGCGCAGTCGAATATAGCATTTGGCAACAGATGAGGTGTACGCCAAACGTTGATATAACTTTTTTATGTAGGCTATTTTTATACCTTCTATTGTTTAAGTGAGATTCTAAATTTAAAACAGATTTCTGTTCTACATAGTTTTCCCATCATAAAATATTAAATAATATGACACATTCGCCGGCTGAAAGTGAATATTCCAGAGAATCGTGCTCCGGAATGCATATTTTCGATGCGTATGAATACTTATTACATACTAGCTGACTAGCACATTCAAGAAGTGGAAGGCTCTGGACGCACGTTATACTCCTATACAGTCCCGCGCAGTCTCGATTGTGGTAGAACATTCGAGCGTCGAACCTTCCACGCGTATCCATGGCAACGAGCGACGGCTGCCAGAAGCTTCGCGCCGCGTCGAGAAACTCTGGCGGGAGTATAAATACTGGCGGGCGCGCAGTCACCGGCAGTATTCAAACGCAAGCGAAGCTAAACACTTGAGAGAAATACAAATCCGGACGAACCAGTCTGACAAGCGAATAAAACTAAACAAGAGAGAATTGAATAAAAGTAAAAACAGTTCAAAGCGAAACATATATATTATATACATCGAGTTACGAGTTTATTGACATTTTAATTGTCGAAAAGTACGAGAAACACAGAAGAACATAAAATCATGCCCGCAATTGGAATCGATTTGGGAACCACATACTCCTGTGTCGGAGTGTGGCAGCAAGGAAAGGTCGAGATAATCGCCAACGACCAAGGAAACAGAACCACCCCCAGCTATGTGGCCTTTACGGATACGGAACGGCTTATCGGAGACGCGGCGAAAAACCAAGTCGCGATGAACCCCGCCAACACGGTGTTCGACGCGAAGCGGTTGATCGGCCGGCGTTTCGACGACCCGAAGATCCAGGCTGACGCTAAGCACTGGCCGTTCCGCGTCGTCGACGAGGCCGGCAAACCGAAGATCGAGGTGGAATTCCAGGGTGCGAAGAAACGATTCAATCCGGAGGAAATCAGCTCTATGGTTCTGACGAAGATGAAAGAAACTGCCGAGGCATACCTGGGGCAGCCGGTCCGGGACGCGGTAGTCACAGTCCCGGCTTATTTCAACGACTCACAGCGGCAGGCGACAAAGGACGCCGGCGCCATAGCGGGAATCAACGTCCTGAGGATCATCAACGAGCCAACCGCCGCCGCCCTTGCCTACGGCCTCGACAAAAACCTGAAGGGCGAGCGGAACGTCCTGATTTTCGATCTTGGCGGCGGAACCTTTGATGTGTCGATCCTCTCGATAGACGAGGGCTCGCTTTTCGAGGTGAAATCAACAGCTGGCGACACACACCTGGGCGGAGAGGACTTCGACTCGCGACTCGTGGATCACCTCGCCACCGAGTTCGAGCGCAAATACAGGAAAAACCTGAGGAAGAACCCGCGTGCCCTTCGCCGTCTGCGCACCGCCGCCGAGCGAGCCAAACGTACCCTCTCCTCGAGCACGGAGGCTAGCATCGAGATCGACGCCCTCTTCGAAGGCATCGACTTCTACACGAAGGTGTCCCGGGCACGTTTCGAGGAGCTCTGCGCCGATCTCTTCCGGGCAACCCTTGCCCCGGTCGAGAAGGCGCTGACTGACGCTAAGATGGACAAGGGCGCCATTCACGACATCGTTCTTGTCGGGGGATCGACGCGGATACCGAAGATCCAGTCCCTCCTGCAGAACTATTTCTGCGGCAAGCAGCTAAATCTTTCCATCAACCCCGACGAGGCTGTAGCTTACGGAGCAGCGGTCCAGGCAGCCATCCTCAGCGGCGAGGGAAGCGCCGGTTCCACCCTCCAGGACGTCCTCCTAGTCGACGTGGCGCCGCTCTCCCTCGGCATTGAGACCGCCGGTGGCGTAATGGCCAACATCATCGAGCGCAACGCCCGTATCCCATGCAAGCAGACGCAGACGTTCACCACCTATGCCGACAACCAGCCCGGCGTCTCGATCCAGGTGTTCGAGGGTGAGCGGGCAATGACAAAGGACAACAATCGTCTGGGCAAATTCGAACTCAGCGGAATAGCTCCGGCGCCCCGCGGCGTCCCGAAGATCGAAGTTACCTTCGACCTTGACGCCAACGGAATCCTCCACGTCACAGCCAAAGACACGGCCAGCGGACGCAGCAGCGACGTCAGAATTACAAACGACAAGGGCCGCCTGTCCCGCGAGGAGATCGATCGGATGCTGGCAGAGGCTGACCGGTACAGAGAACAAGACCGCGAACAGCGCGACCGGGTCGCCGCGCGAAACCAACTCGAGAGCTACGTCTTCAACGTGAAGCAGGCTCTCCAGGAACACGGCGCGAAGCTTCCCCAGGAAGACAGGGACTCTGTCGGTCGTCTCTGCGAAGAGACGATCGCCTGGCTCGACAGCAACACCCTAGCCGACAAGGACGAGTACCAGCACAAGCTCGAGGCCCTCCAGAAGCAGTGCTCGGCGGTGATGGCCAAACTCCACCAGGGCAACGCCGCACCCGGCGCTCAGGATTGCGGAGCACAGTTCAGGCAGGCCGGAGGACAACACTCGGGGCCCACAGTCGAGGAGGTCGACTAAAGTGTCCTGAACCCTTGAATCGTCGTCAAATGACCGTCAAATCTCCGTTATATTTCAATTTTAAGCGACTCTGCATTTCTTGCGGCAGTTAACATTTACATTCCTACGAGACTGATATTATTTATTCTTGCTATTTATTTGTAAATACTGTACGAGCACTCCGATCATAATTTTTGTAAATACTGTACATCTAAGATTTAGAATATTAATTGATGAATGAGTATGAATGAATGTACGAGTATACCAACAGTACCCAATAAATTGTGGATAACATTTTACATGAATCGATTGTCTTGTTCTATCTTATCCCTCTAATATCCTCTATATCACCTAATCCTACAGATATAGTTATTACGTAGTATCATATAAGATGCAAAGTCAACGGAGGAGGAATTCAAAATTCTCACGTTTTCATAAGTTTAAAAAAATTGGCTTCCAATTTTGTTTGGTCGAATCGATTTCTCTTCAACAAAATTACAATTACAGAAGGGATCGTCCCACAACCTTCCTTCGATTTTTACCTCACGAGTCCTCTGAAAAGTGGTCGCCGAAATCAAAAAATAAATTAAAAACACAAATATAAGTCCATTTAAACATTTTATTGCGCCATTAGTAAAATCGACAATTATACGTATAAATAAGTTGTGTTTAATACTACAGGTCTAGAAAAAATCTTGAATGATCTCCATTCGGAATAATTCTACTCTTCTTCAGGTGGTTCCGCGTTGTACTTCGGAATATTAGCGGTAATGATGAATGGGATGATACTACAGCCAACAAACATGACGATACCATGCGCCACTTTCTCCTGTGAATAAAAAAAAAAACATTGCGTATAAAGTTAAAGACCTTATTTCTTGCAAATACTTTTCCAAAAAAAGTAGAGTAGAATTAAACTACCTAAATAGTATACCAAGGATAGTAAACTATAGATGAAACAATTGAAACAGCGATTGTCTTTTCAAATAAGTATTCCATTTTATTTTCCGTTTTCATTTCCATTGCTTATTCATCAGTCCATCAAATTATATCATTATTTCAAATATTGTATTCGAAAGTTTGATCATTTTTACAAGGCAAAGATATTGCAGTGTTCTAAACTACGTGAAATCAAGGGTAATTGATTCGATGGACGTCATCACCCAGCGAATGTTTCGACATACTTGATTTTGAACTGTAACGTTGAATTGTTGCGATTTTCAATCACATAATGACGTCAATTTTTTCTATCGTTAGTTGAAGCAAACTTTTTATTTCAATCACTTTAACTCCGCGAAGTTCAATATAGTGAAGAAAAATTATTTTCAAAAATCATAATAGCTCGTATCGAGATTGGAATACGTTAGCACTATGCTGTGCAGTATTTTTATATACTTACGCAACAGCTGTAACGCCTATAGTTATTACCGGATAAGACTGATAACACGAAATAGATAGCATTTCAACGTTTCGATCAAGACTAAGCTGGTTTCATCGCAGGAAAATAAATCATTATAAGATCTACAGCTAATACTTGCACATGAATTCTATACAGAATCCTGATGAAATACCTATAGACATCGGTACGTAGAATACTAGGTTTGCTCGACTAATTTTTTAATGCAGGTACTCTTTTTACAAAAAAAGACACCCTATCAATCAAGATATTGATGATACTGCGTAAAACAGAGGTATACGTTTTTGTTTTTTTTTTTTTTAAATTTTATCAGCAATAGTATTTTAAACTTCAAAAAGTATATTTTAAAACTCACAGCAAACGATATTCTGACACGTGGTGGTCCAGATAGAACTCTTGAGTAAGAATTGCCGCGTGCAGATGTTTTCGTAAGGACTCCGATGACGGGCCTCAGGATTAAACGACTCGATGTTACAGTAGCCAACATCTTTTCAGGTGAAAATTCTAAAGCGATGTGAATCGATGTACTCGTAATCGGTGTATAAGCCACCTGGAAGAGGGGTTCGCGTTATAGAGGCACACCAAAGCTCGAATCTTATGACAAACAGATAAGCGTTTACCTGCAGTATAGACCTGGCCGTGCGGTGCTATCGCGGAAATTCTATATCGCAAAGGAGGGTAGATAGGTCTCGTTTGATCACTGATTACAAAATCGGATTTCTTAGCTTAGTGATCGTTTCGTCGTCGTGCTTAGTGTTTCGATGAAAACAGACTGTGCAATGTGCTTTACAAAGAACGTATAGTATATGGTGTTCGCCTTTTTTTAATAAAACTCGGATCCCGATTAACGCAAGTCAAATTGTCGAACATTGACAAGAATTAAAAAAAAAAAAAGGCAAAATTGCTACTATTTCAACACTCGAAAGAGTTCTAACATACAATATGTATCTTAGCGTACGTGTGTCTTCGAGCCATTGCGCAGTGTGATGCGGAAATGAGAAAAATAATTACTCTCAAAATTTCATTGAACAATTTTTACAGCGATTCATATTTATTATAAGGTGCGTTCGGCGTGATCAATAAATTAAAATATTGAGTTCCGAAGCTAGAACTCAAAATTTATTAATATAGTGCATAACGTTGTCATGGATAAGTATAAAATAAAATGATGGTTCTCGGGAAACACGGTCGCAGTAAAGCGTACTATACATTAATGGTGAGTTATTTATGTATAAAAAATTAAATTCTAGTGTATAATTATTATCATTTTCTTGCCTGATATAAATATGATTTTAGAGTTTTAGTTGATATTATTTAGATGGAAAGGAGCAAAAGGGCATAATCATTGAAGGGACTAAATTTTACCTTAAGAACATTGCTTTCATTTATTTTTTATGTGTTACAACACAGAGATTCTTCATAATGTACATATAATGTATGGCATTAATAAGTTATTTCGTTAACTAGCTGATCATCGTCATGACCAGGATTGAATGTGAATAATTTTTTATTCTGAATCTTCTTCTGGCTTTCCCTTGTAATCTTCCATGTGGTGTAAGATCCATAATGGGATGGCGGACACACCTACTGCAATGATAACGCCATGTGCTACTTTTTCCTGGAAAAATAAATCATTGATTTTTAGTACTTTATTAGATTTCGTATTTCTAGATTTTTAGAAAGATACGGATTTCTGAATAATAATACAATAATACAACACAGAAAGATAACAGATATGAAATTCAATTTCAATTATACGAATATTCCCATCGTTTTTCCGTTAATCATTTTTATTTTTGCTTCAAACTTTGGCCAATAATTATATAAAAAGTTTAATTAAAAGTTTAAAGAATTATAGAGGTTCCTGCGAACGTATGTACATTTTTTAATTATAGAGTGAAATTAAAATATCCGAGAATGTTGAAGTAGAACGCCTGTTAGCTTTCAATTTTGAAACACGAATGAGATGCGGGTTGCCTACTCAGATCATAGCAGACGTTTTTCGTCACATAAATACGACTGATAAAAATTGATTTTCACTGATTTTCGAAAATTCGCTTAACCCCGTGTTTGAATGATTGAACGCTATCATTTACCTAACAACAATTCATGTTTTATATCGTTAGAAAATGGGTCAACGAGAAATTTGATTCTAAGTCATAGGAAGTATCGACTAAACTCAAATGTATTATACAAGATCGAATGATTATTTGATGCATTATGTTTACTGCAATAAAAAATTCAAATATATCTAGTAGTCCGGATACGGCATCGATCGATTAATCCAGGGTAAGGCTTGTTCCATTATAATAATTTGGATTTCGGCCAATCCTTCTCAGACAATAAAAAAAGACGTATAGGTTAGGTTAGGCTGGCAATTATAATTCTGTTCCGATCTTGTCAGTTTGGATAAAATGACATGTGATTTTTGACATTAAATATATGACAGCTCAGCTGTTTATACTAATCAAAATTTTGTTCTTCCGGTGTCAAATACCGCATAGTGTAATTCGAGAAACAAAAAAACTTCAATAAATTGTAACTTCCATTACATAATATGGAAACAGAATTAGCAAGTGAAGATACTTACTGGAAAAGATATTCTGACTCTGGGAGGTCCGCTCATAAAACCTTTTTGTTGTACAGCTAAACGGCAAACCCGAGGGGCTGCCTGGGCGATTTTTCTTGCGGCAAACATGTTAATCGCTGAAAAATCTCTCGATAGTTATTCAACACTTGCTGCACCACCACTGAGAGAAAATTTTCGTGAATGAGAATCCCGGAAGAAGTCTCGAGCCGTAATGGTCAATGAGAGAATTGAAATAATTTTCTAATCGCAATTAATGGATGAAAATCTAAACTCAGATATTAATATGCGATGGAGTTTCAATCTATATATTTGAGCTGAAGTAATAACCTGATGTTTTCGAGTAATTTTCAAGTAATCTTATTATTTCTGCTGATTTGACTAAAAACTTGACAAAAATGGGCAGACTTTAGAGTTCATAGTTTTATTGAAAAAATAAAAATTGACCATTCGTAAATACATTTTGTAAGAAATAAAGAATTTAGAATTTATTTGGTGACCTTTGTTGTACATTTTTTATCATAATATTGTATTTTAAAAATCTGCGTGGTAGCGTATCCGGGGTGCATCTAAAATGTAAACATGGCCGCCGCTGTGTTGTCTGGTGGGTGTTTGTGTGTTGATTGACGAGTGATGTTATGCTTATAGCATAATTAGTGTTAAAAAAAATAACGAAAAAAAAAAAAAAAACAAAAACAACAAAAACAAAATATGTGCACAATAGACCCAGGTAATAATATTCGCCGTATATTTTTTTACCACCAAGTTAACCTCTACGAAATTGAAGAATAATCAAGAGATATAAAGTGGACCCGTGCGTTGTTGTTGCGAAATGCAAATTACATACAACTTTTTGGAGCATCTTTATGTAGGCCGAGTTTGCGAGAGCGATAAAAGAAAGTGGTTTAAAGTGATAAGTTGAATGATGATAATAATTCGGTAATCCAAAGTGTACGGAGGTTCGTAAAAGGTGAAAAACAGCTGGGTTGCTAGGTGGTTCAGCTGACTAGTGATTGACCTATAAACCCCTCTGTGAGAAAAAAGGGTCAATGAAAAATAGTCCGAATTCTACAATGATAGCAATATTAATTTTTCACCGTAATTCAAACATTTATTAACAATTTATTATTCAAATTCATTGAGTATTCTTGTTTATTTTTACTTTGCTCCGTTTTTTTTTTTTTTTTTTTTTTCTTTTTCTTTTTCTTTTTCTTTTTCATTTTCTCTTATAACTTATGTTTTCTTCATTCTGTATGTAGATCATTGTAACAAATTGTTGACATTCATCTTATCGCCACGTTACATACTTGAAAAATATTCAAAACTTCACGTAGTAAGAAACTAGCGTAACTTCTGCACTAGTGCATAATGCAATTATATTTTTTTATCAGAAATTTGCTTATCAATTATTGGGTTGACAAAATGCATTCAAAAATTTGATAAAATTCACACAATATTTATTCAACTTCTTACGGTTGGAAAAAACAACAAGAATCTTCTAAAAATTTAGAGAAACATCAGCTCTGTATACTCGACACTCGTAACGCATCCCTCGTTCTAATCCTACGGTACATTTCCATATTATTTCCGCCACGTGTTTTGCCAGGCAAAATTAAGCAGCTTTGATTTTGCTACGCGAATGATGTCATGAATCGAGTTTAATCTGTATTATAAGATAATGATAACGGTGAATGCTGATAGGGATTCTCGGCAGATGATCTTCTTATCAATTTTATAGTTAAAGGCTGTAAAAAGATTCATCGAAATTTAGAGATCTCTTAAGTTGTTATCTGAGAAAATTTAGTTTTAAGATTATCGAACATTTACCGTGTTTCCAATGTACGTAAATCTCCAAAAGTTCCAAATTTTTTATATTACAAAAATAGTAAAAAGAAGAAACAGAAGAAAAAGAAAAAATTTCTTATCAATTGATCTTTGGTCATTATTTACCATTGTAACTACTGTTTGGCATTTGTATAGCTTATCTTTTTGTACTATATGAAATAAAGTAATAAACAAGTTCGACTATTGGTACAACGAACTGTTGCATAAGTCTAAAACATTAGAGTATAGTAATTAACTTCTTCTTCTTATCAGTAAACATAATTGGTATTAGCCTCGGCATCGTCCCACATTACTTTGTAGTTTAGTAGTATCATGATTTGTGTTAATTCACTGGGTAATTTATTGAGAAAAATAGGTACCATGCGTAATGTTGTAATTCATTTTGTGTAACATCTTTGAATACATAGTAACATAGCACGTCTGTTTTTTATACGTTTATATTGATATTCAGTTTTTGAATGATGTAATAAAAATCATCTACTAAAGAACTTATAACATTATATAAATATTTTCAGGCTGGTGTCTGGGCGAGCGATGAACATACTCCGGATCCTAATTCCGTGTGCGTTGCAGCGCGGTGGAGAGAGCGAAGGAGGAGGCGGGGGTGGAGGCTGTTGGTTGACGGGAGGTAGGAGAGGGGATGATTCTCGCATGACCCAGAGGATGGGAGCTTCAGCTTCTTCTAGTCCCGCCCCTCTCGGTGGAGACCCAATTCAGGCAGCTAGGCTTTCATCCACTGGTAATCCTGATCAATTGGGCATCATTGTTCGGTACGTTATTCTACTGCCCTCCACATAAATCCGCATCGCAGTCATTTTTTTTTCACGTTGAAGAATTTTTCAATCTCAATTTAACTAATGATTTCCATGGGTCGAATATTTCCATTAGAATTTTTGAAGTACAGATTCCAAACCGCCCTGTTTATGCACTTTGTAGGAAATTTGTTCGAAAAAAGGAGTACGTACCTAAGTATATCTGACTTATATGCGATTCGAGGTGTATTATTCAATTACTTTGTTTCAAATACATAACACATATAAGACATCACCATTTTGATTCCATTGATATAGTTTTCCACAGATATAGATTCTGAGTTGGAATGTGGCATGTCGTCATGTCCACTAAAAAATGTATATATCAGTATATAGATTGTAATGTGCTTTTTAAATCTCTGGGTAAGATTAACATGTTGCAATGTACACTCATTGATAACAAATTAGACAAAAAGTACATATACTATACATCAAAATCTTCACACACTGATATATCTAGCACTCTGTATCATGTTTATAGCGTACCTAATTGGAAGGACCAAAATACTGCTTCCTGTACATATAAATTGCAGTATGGCAACTGCAGGAGCGGTACAACCTTGGCAAAAGTATATAGGCTTCACTTGGTATAGCTAAAATTAAATATTATGTAAAGAATTCGAGATAGTTGAGGAATGGGAAGATGAAAACTGGACTATCTCCAGGCTTTTTAAGAAAAATTTAGTCTCCTCAAATAATATCTGACCGATTCAATTGCTGCAGCTGCTGCTTGGTAGTGTGGATTGAAAGGATTGTCTCTCCAAGGGTCGATACCAAGATCCATCTTAAAACTATATTGATTCACGCTTTTGTGGCGATTCCATGTTTTCTTTATGTAGTTATCAAGATGCCGATATATCTCAGCTGGCGTTTGATTTGGCACAATGCGAATTGAAAATTTTGCAACTGCTCTAGAAATGATGAAAGTATCACTGAACAGAAACCATTGCATGTATGTGGAAAGTCCTAGGCTTGGGAGCAATTATTGAAATATTTTGAATTAATGTTGTGATACTTTTCACACAGATACCTATTGGGCACTGAACATAAAGCCTGTTTGTCAGCAGGGTCTAATTCATGATCAAAACTGTGTACTGTAATACTAGGTAATCTGGTCTTGTGCATAATTAAACGAACGCTATTTTCTTTATGCTGCAGAAATTTTGCTCCAGTACTTGTTTTCATTTTTTCTAAATCAAATGCAATTTCCTTACAAAGCTTCTCTTCTTCGACTGAGATCGGTGCGACATCTCTTAGTGCCTATCCAAGGTTACGAAAAACAGATATTAGACTTAATTTCGTATTAGTATTAGCCTGGCTTTCATTTAAATGAACAACTAAGTTAGTGCTGCACATATTTGAATATATTTTTATCTATTTTCAAAACTCATTTCTCAGTATTTACAACAATAAATATAGTTTCTTACTTCAGACACAGCGATCTTGCCATGCTTATCAATAAGGGATCCCACAATGTTTATGGCGTCTATAAGAGGCTGATTAAACGTGCCACCAAACGTACCACTATCAACCATTTCATTTCCACAGTTAACGTCAAAAGAGAAATGGCAAACACCTCGATAACCATATATTAAACAGGGCCTGTCTTTAAGCTTTTTGTCAATTGTACAACAGACATACTCCACGTCGTTGAAAAAATCTTGTTTTCTCCAAAGAATATCTTGTAATCCAGGACTTCGTAACTCCGATGTTCCATCAATCACAAATTTAATATTAACTGGGAGTTTAGTATTTGTTGTTTGGTAAATTTTAAGTGCATTAAACCAACATATTAAAGGGCCTTTATTATCGGATACACCTCGGCCATACAATCTCCCATTTTTTTCTGTCAGCTCAAACGGATCGGTTTCCCAACCATCTCCTTTATTCGCTGGTTTTGTATCTGAAACATAATTGCAACCGAGTTGGAGTAATTATGATTATTAGAAAAGAAATGTAACACTTACAACTTTCTCTAAAAGTAACTAGATAATTTTCTCATCCTTATTTTCAAATTATGTATTAATCATCAACAAAAAATACTTCTTTGCTAAGGTTGGTTCTGGAATCGTGATATTACTGTAATTTTTTATATTTAATTTATAAAGCTGACCAAGATGACCGTAAACGCATATCGTCCTTAGTTGATCATCGACAAATAAGCTTGCCAGCAGTACAGGTGGCAATTTGATGCCATCTGTACTCAGAGCTTTATTTTCAATCATCTCGACCACCAGGCCCATAGTTTCTAGCTCTTTTTTGCACCAATCCATCTGAAATTTAGTTTTTATGTACGAAATTGATCTGACATAAAACTCTGAGGGAGAAACTTATTTTTCAGAGGTCATCAAATGATATGAGTTATTAGTTGACGTCAATGATCCAAAGTGGACTTGAATAATTAGAGCTTAACATCATAGATTGTACAAAAGTATGAAGTTATTCAAATGATTTAGTACCTAATTAACGTTATAACTAATTCCTACCATTTTTAATATATCAGGAAAAGATTCTGACTTATGGGATGTAGATGGAATAGCCACCGCCGCTTTTAAGACGTCAATAAATTTTTTCTTATTTTTATCTACAAGCTCGAAAAATTCTGGTAATCTAACTTTTGGCAATTCTTTCGTCTCTTCAGCATCGTCACTTTTATTATTAGGCATTATCACGAATTTACAACTCAATATGATCTGAGTATTTTAATAGCTTTGCCTTCAAATGACATTTCCAATGTTCCCATGACAACAGAAACTGCCAATAAAGTTGAATTTTCGATTATATGTTGAAACAGAAATTCATCTTCGCTTACTTGCTCAGCAATTTCTGAATACATCACAATGCTCTTATTATTGATATTAATCATTTCAGGGAGAGGAAGAAGAAAGTAACTGGATTTGCAACACTAAGGAAAAAGTTTATCAGGAGACGACGTTCGTCGAAGGCTTGTGACCACGGAAGAGTTATTAGAGAGTTAGTTTCAAGTTGGAGTCCACTCGAAGCTGGTGCACTTCTTGAAGAATACGAGGCATTAGCAGCTTTAAAAGACTTACATGTTCAAGCTGAGCTTGCAAGGCCTCCTGCTGCAACGTTCAAACAAGATCTGTCCACGTTGTATGACTACAAGCATTGTACAGATGCTGACCTTGTATACAGAGGAGCGTGTTTTCCAGTACACAGAGCCCTCTTATCTTCTCGGTGCCCGTACTTCAGAGAACTGTTAACAGGATGTCCTGGTAAAGTATATCGTTGGCATTTTAATTTTCGTATTGAAGTTTTCATCTGTTTATAAAGAGATAATCTGAAAGAATTGATCAACTTATTCGTCTAATTAAAAACCTCAAGACTCATAGTATACATTTCTTTTAAAGGATATGGTGCACGGATATGCCTGGAATTAAGAACTCCTGGAATAGATGTTCAGATGTTCTCCGCCCTCCTGCGATATTTATATACAGGAGATATCTGTCCGCACGACGCATCCCTGGATATAACTCTTCTCCGGCGATTAGGAGAAGAGTTCGGTACGCCAAACCCCCTTGAACATGATCTCAGATACTTATTAGACACCGGTGATTATGCAGATGCTGCATTGGTATTTACCTCCGATGGTGATTATCAAAGGCCTGATAGCGGCAGTTCGGAATATGGATTCCGACCAAAGTTAGAGCTACCTTGTCATAAAGCGATACTTTCCGCTAGATCTCCATTTTTTAGAAATTTAATACAAAGACGTACTAGATCGGGTGAAGATCACACAGAAAGAGCACTTCACATACCTACAAGAATAGTGTTAGACGAATGTGTAATACCAAAAAGATACGCAAGAGTACTACTCCATGCTGTATACTTAGACACGGTCGACTTATCACTGATACTAAGAGGCAGCGGGTGTGGAAACAGTGCGGGAAGTCTCGGAGAGGTGAGGAATACATAATTCTCTAATTAAAATCTATCATAAATATTCTTTGATACAATATAATCAACTTTTCGTAGGTGCAGGCGCTAACGCATACGGGAAGAGTGCGACCCAGTCCGTTGGAAGAAGCTATGGAGTTGTATCAAATAGGCAGGTTCCTTGAACTTGACATACTCTCTCAAGGCTGTGAGGATCTTATTCTGGAATGGCTTACTCTAGATTCTCTTCCCACAGTTCTTAAGTGAGTATTTTTTGTAGATTTTGTATGGCCTTGCATGCAAAAACCCACATTTTTAAAACCCCCAAATTGCAAAGTAGAGTTCACTAAGCCTGGACCAAAAACCTTGTATAATGTAAAATTGCTAATTATTTCAGATGGGGTAGTCAACCACACGGTTCAGCGTGGGTACACAGGCAGGCGCTGCATTTTCTGAGGGAAGAATTTCAGCCGATTGCATCATCTCCAGTACTTCACCAATTAGATCGTGTTCATTTGACTAGTATACTTCAAAGTCATTTTTTACAAGCGAGCGAACTAGAGGTATTGCAGGCAGTCCTTAGATGGGGTGAGCAGGAGTTAGTGCGTAGAATGGAAGATCGGGAACCCAATCTTCTTAGTCATACTGCTCATTCGGTCACAAGAAAAGGCGTCAAGAAACGAGATCTAAGCGATGTTGAATTGCGTGAAATACTTAGCGAACTGTTGCCACTTGTAAGGATGGATCATGTATTACCACCAAGCAGTGAAATCTTAACACAGGTAAACAGATTCGTGGTGTTATTTAGCTAATGAATAATTATTCATTTTTGGCCATTTGTTAATTGACAAATTGAACTACAAACCTTATAAATTTCAATCATTATCGATTATTTACTCTTGAACTTAATCTATATACCTAATTATTCTAGGGCGATCCTTATCTAATTTACTGATGCCAATTTATCTCTTCATTTTTTATACATAGGCTATTCGAAGAGGCCTTGTATCAACTCCACCGAGTCATATGATTGGAGATGAGCGAGAAAACTTGAGAGTCAATGCCTGGATTAGAGGTGGCAAGAACAACGGACTCTTTGTCAGGCCGCGATTATTCATGCCATACTATGAAGAGATCAAGGTATTATATCAAATAGTATAGAGGAATGTTGAGCCTTTTTTATGGCAAATCAGAGCCTGGGAATGAGTTCCACATGTTTTTCTAATCTTGTAATTATGAAATGAATTTTTTAATTTTTTTATTTTTATTTTTCGCAGGTTTTGGTCGAAGAGCAATTGGTTCAAGAGGCAGAATTGGTAAGGTTACGAAGAGCACGCTACATTCCTGATATCCCAGATACTCTTTATATGGTTGAAGACAAACCGAGGTCTATGGGTGCCGTTGGTGTGGACATTCTAGCCGCAGCTTTGCCTGGTACATAGCCTTTCCATTTCTCCCATATTTTTGAGAACGATGGTCTCTTTTATCATAATTCAGCATCCATTCTTCGTTAAATGAAAAAAGTAACGAGTTACTGATAATTTCGATACTTTGAGTATACTTCTCGCTTGTTTATCGAGAGATCGATAACGAGTAAATGGAAGTTATCTAAAAATAACATTGTGTTAATTTTGCAGTTCCAGACTCAGCAACTATGTCTGCGATGCTTAAAAGAGAACAAAAATTGAGACAATCTCCGAGTTGTCAACGTGCAGTTAGTTTGCCTTTGTCATCACGTCATGAAATCAACAGGCAGGTGCGATTGCGTGTTGTCAGAGAGTTTAACTTGCCTGATCCCGTTGCAGATCTTCTCGAAGTGAGTATAATAATTCAATTAAATTCACATTTATATTTTACCAAATTCTTTGACCTATAGCATTTCACTCTGCTTATTCCTCAATGATAATGACATACATCTTAAGAGAAAATATACGCCCTTAGGCAATGCTCCTAGTAAAATAAGTTACTCATAAAGCAGTTCATCGGATTCTGGAATCAGGAATTTAAATCAGTCATATAACTTTTCATTCACTTTATTCCAAGGATACAATATTTGTTTAAATTATTATGCTATGAGAACAAATAATCTATTTACCTACACCAAGACAGACACTTCATAATGCACGCTAAATCATTGCCAATGATAGAACGTGAACATTTTACCCTCAAATTCACAGATTACATAGAATCTTTAAAAATAGTACAAGATATTATAATAAAGAAAAATTTGGTGCAAAATTATTATTCGAAAGTATATGGAGAAGGATCAGTTAGTTGACTAGCCATTGGTTTTTATCATAAATCTGGAGAATGTGTAATAATTTTTTCTTAGCATTCTCTGCATTTCCAACTGATGAAAAATTTAAGTCTCCATTCACCTCTTCTACACTTTTCATTGACGTTCTCTCTGCCGTTATTATACTTACCATGCTGATACAATGCCCAAATCTGAGCGGAGCACATCTATTAACTTCCCTATCAAATTCTTTTCTTGGGAATTTTGCTGTATCAATTTTCAATGACGTTAGACAATTGATAAATGTCTTATAATAATGATCGAACATTTCATCGAGATTATTGTCCAATACTTCTTTTTGTGCACTCGATAATAGAAAGAAAATTAGATCCAAGGCTCCAGATTCATAATATCCAAACTGGAAGTCAACTATTTTCAAACTAATCGGTTCGTGCTTACTATTGTATTTAAACAGTACATTATTGGACCAAAAATCATTATGCACCATTGTTCCCCATGGTTCTGGTGGTTCAGATGTTGTGTAACCAATTTCATAGTCATGCATCAGAGTTTTATCGATACGATCCATGTATGGCTTTGCTTCAGGAAATTCTTTATAAGCATCATGCGCTTCCTTTACCATGCATATGTTTCCCTGTTTGGCTGCCTCATTTGTGGGATCCACCAATGCGGGCATAACAGTGTGTTTAAAAAATTCAGGAGTTTTTATCTTCAATCCAATTACAATAGCATGTAATTTTGCTAACTCTCCGACAACCAGCTCTGTATGTTCTAAATCCAAACCCAATAATCTATCTCGCACGGCATATCCACTCGGGACCAGGTTTTCCATAACTACAGCAGCTTGTTCATCAAATTTGTTTGGGTCTTTCAATCCTAATCTTCCTCCATAGTATCGCGGTATCAATCTAACAAGTTCTTCAGTCTTTATACCGCTATCTAATTGAAGTTGTATAAAATTTGGTGCAACTGTTCTATAGAAAACTAATTCCTTCCAAAAAGTCATTGGACTGTTGAACAAATCTATAAAACATTTCGATGTTGGCGGTAATTTGACAACGAGATTAAAGTTTTCCGTTATTTTCTTCCTTGTGGCATTCACATCAACAGCATATATCAAACTTCCATAATTTTCTCCTGGACTAGTCAGAGGCTTCCACTTGATACTTTCAATCTTCAGATCTGGCCCAAGAGTCTCTCGCAGCAGATGATCTAAATCCTTCACTGGTACTGCTTCTGGCATTTCTGAAGTTATCAATTCAAAATTAAACCCAATTAATGAATGAGCAATAGCATTGATTCAATAACCGACGAAACGTTACACAGACACCAAAGACTTGTCACAATCATCTAGCTTCGATTTACCACGATCGGATTAATTGAGAGATAGCACCAATGATTGACAGTCTTGATTCTATTGTTATGAACTGATACCGGATGGTTACTATCTATCCATTATCTTTCGACCTGAATTGTTATTTGCAATTGCAGTCTGAAGTCAAGTCATAAAAACATATAAGTCATCGGTACGTTTGTGACTTTAAATTGCTTAGGAGTAATTTCCTGCTATATTCCCAAAGATTCAGAAAGACTTTTGTCTTGTGCAAATTTTGATCAAAAGCTGATCAATGATCAATTACCAAATGAATATTACCAAATGATACCACTATATTCAATTTGAAGAATTATTCTTCAATCGAATTATCATTTTGCTACAAAATAAATTTGCACTAAATTCACGAGCTCCAGGGTCAATCAAGCCAAATAATTAAGTAGACTAAGGAGTACAGCCAAGTAGCAATTAACTTGGCGGACTTGAGATAATCCACATTCAAACATCAAACATCTAATCTGTTCAATAGAATCGAAGTAATTTGTCAGTCTGATGTATTATTAACTCTGTTGCACTGTGCTATTTCAATTTTGATAGATCATTTGTTTGCCCAAGCAAACCCCATCTTACTATTATTCCTAAAATGTTTTTCGAAATCTCTTATTCATTTATCAATCTATTTATTTATTCAAGACACATGGATGAAAAGCATTAAAAACTATAGAAAATCAAATAAATGTTTGTAGTAAGAATAAATAATAATATACAGCTTACCGTCAAGCTGAAAGTTTTATCACTAAACTATTGCAACCGGCTTTGATAAATTGAATTTTTATCTTTTGCACCGTTATCTTATTCCGCTATACTGACTCCTTGCAGTTCAGTGCCAGGATGTAGTGTCGACTGAACACACTCGTCAATCGACGGAATGACTTTTTCTCCCCCAACATGATAGCACAATGACGGTGCGATTATGTATACATTGATATCTACTATGTTAAGGAAACTCCATCCTACTCAGACGCTCTCTAGGCATTACATGATACTGTTTTTGGTCATTTTTTACTTTCCTTTTCTGTATTAATACATTAAAACATTTGAGTGAACCTCCCCTACATATCATAACATTAATATTCCTCAGACAAAAAAGAGGCTCTCTTTATACATCCTTATGGAACATAAATTTGAACATGGAACTAAAATAACGTCATTTTTATATTATAGTACATAATGTGAAATTCATTGTCAATCCCAAACTCCCACCCCTGTAACAAATAGTAACGTTTTGCAAATCTCTCCCCCTCTCCACCATCCTGGAAGTATAACGTAATAACTAAATTGCATTATAAAAAAAGGATGACACTTTTCCTCTTATCTTTGACACAGTTATCCTATCAAAATTGCGATATTCAAATTGTCTCGAGGTGAACAATAATTGTGCAATTAAGTTAATGGCTACTCACGTAAAAATGATAAAGTTTATCATTTTTATATTTTCACGTATCCATTTCAAGGCTTATACTACTATTTCTCAAGATATCAATTTGTATATCTGAAAGTGATGAAACAGCTATTTACGCAGTTGAAAGTTTATCCAGGTCAGATCAACATAGCTCGATAAACCAAATTTTTTATTTTTATTGAAATGAGTTTGCACAGTACATCTTTGGACTATTGAGAACTGGAGGTCTACCAAGACTTGTTGCAGAATTAGATTTTCATCAGTAGTTATAATCGTTTTACAAAATTTGTCAGAACCCCATAAATTTGGTACTCTGAAATAACTTCTTGTTACATCTCCACTTCTACTTGAGATATCATAATAATAGAAAACATGTTTTGGAGCCAATATGTCATAGTAACTCTCAGAAAAATGTTGTTTTTTTGGGCACATGATGGTTTCGAGCCTGGTGGAATTTTAGGCACATGAAATATTACATTTTTCTTGCTCGTCAACGCTTTTTGGTGCTGGATTTAATGTATATCAAGTAGTGTTACGTAACTTATGATGAAAATATGTTTAATTTCTGCATTCGTAAAATGAAAGATATCTCAATCCAAGATTAAAAGATTTAATGCACGCTATCAGTTTATTTGCACTATGCAGTCACTTCTTATCAAACTGGATTTCGTTAATAACATGATTACCTGCAATCAGACGTTCTTAGCGATGAAATAAACAGTTCGTGTTACATGCAGTTCACATTAATCCCAGCTTCTTTTAAAGTGATATCGTCAGATGTGAATAATCCGTCTGCATCAATAACTCCAAACTCAGTAGATTGCCTCCTCCTTCCCCACTCCACCTAAATTGATAGGGGACAATTGAATGCTATTCTCAGCAACGAGTTGCATCCTATAATCCATGTTGGTAGAGCATGAGGGGGATTCTGTCTATCTTATAGATTATACTGATAAGTAATGCAGGGAAGTTGTAAAATGTTTATCTGGGACAAGTCCACACTATCTATGTATTTTGATTATAAGTGTTGATCGAACAGAATATCTCGACCAACAATTTCATATCGAAATGGTGTCACATGTGTTTGAATGAAGGGCAAATGTGAAATAAAATGTTATTCCATTTTTATATTTTTCCTCCGCAGAACGCAGCCTGTTATCGTATTGGAGAGCCAGATGAAAATATAATAGGAGTAGAGGATATCAACCTTGGAAATGTGGGCAGCAACACGGGCAATGTGGCTCCAGTTTGCTATGGTAGAAACATGACATTTCCTCGTCAAGCATCAACGTACTCTCACAGACACGAACTACCAGCAATTGTTACTGAAGGAGAGAACTATAGACTTCCTGGAGAGGTGATTGCGCTTTATCCTCTACCAGTTTTCATCTTGACCAACAAATTTTACGTTCTTTCGTTTTTCTTCAATTATAGCAACCTGAGAACAATTCCTGCAGTGATGGACACTTGTCAGATATAATGCCAGACGTGGCTATGGCAACTGCATCATTTGGCACCCTCCAATTGGCCGAGCAGCAGGAATTAGAATTAGATCTTGGAGATGGAGCCTCCCATCTGCTTCAGCATGCTCCCGTATCTGCTGGAACTGTGGGGCCCCATCATCCTTTGCTTCCTCATCAACGCCAAAGACGTTTTCCAGGCCCTCCCCCTCCGCCATATGCTCATCACCGTCCAGGAACTGGCCCATCTAGGTTCATATGAAATTGTGCTAAGTAAGACACTTTATAAATATCTATTGGCATAGTGATACCTTGCATAACTAGTTAATGTTCGTTATAGTATCTTTAGAGCCTTCCCAAAAAATAAATAGGCATCAAAAGTAAACTGAAATGAAGCATTGAAGATGCGCTATTTCACTACCAATTGTGCAGCTATTTTTATTCTATGTGATATTGATTACAGGAAGACTGTGCAACGGAGGTAGATTACCTGATGACCAGAAATGGGCATCAGTCGTATCGGACCAATGTAACTACTAACCACTTGACTTTAGTGGACTCTAGTATATATAACACTGGTGATGCTAGCAGATTTAAGATGTCCAGCATTGATGCGATGTGAGCCGACTGTCTCTACTTCTATTCCCCGTAATACATTCTTAACAAATCTTTTTTCAACATGTTATCAATCACTACGATATTTATTTTATACAACATAATCGTTGTAACGGTGAGCTGAGATTATTGTTCGTTTTTGTTTACATTATTCTTCTACTTATGTTTTTTTTTTTTTTTTTTTTTTTTTTTGTTGTGAGTTCATGGAAGTGAGCCGGCATTATATTCTAAGTGTGAAGTTACGTACTCGTAGTCTATCAAAGTAGTTACATCCAAGATGAAAAGTATCACATTACGTCTTGATTTCGTGTTTAAATTTTTCAAATTTATTCAACATTAGCTACTTATCAAGAATTGAATCCATTGGCCAAGTGACAAAAAAGGCAGCATAAAATTATATTGATTATTTAAAAATACTTGTGTTAATTTTTTAAGTACTGGAAACTCTCTGAACGTTGTAGACAGTTTCGCACTTACTAATAATCGTAATTCTGTGTCCTTTAAATTCGAAATGCCAAGAAATTTACAATACCAATTGTGATTGAAAGCGTAAGAAAGAAAATAATATGAATGTGACACGAGTCTTAAATAAGCATGCTGTCGTTCACACAAATGTACAATTAGCCTTTAGGATTATAACATAAGAATTGGATTGGTAAGACACTATTGAGTGGAAACCTTATACAGTTGCCTTAAGAACAGTACGCTTATGACTCCAGATCAAACAGAAATATGTAGACTACTGGTATGTAAGATCACAGTTAGCAGATACGAAAAGCATACAGAAAAATAAGACTGCAGCTCGTATAATCTGTCTTAAATATTTATAAAATTCATTCTTCCAATCCATGACTTACACTGCCTAATAGATAAACTTAATTTCCTGATTACTCGTGATATACTCCGTACCCAGACCCTTAAGTTATCAATGGCCATAGCTATAACTGAATTACTGTTTCTTTAAAAATTAATCTTGTTTTATTCATTAAGTAGGCTGTATATATATCTCCCAGTTTTTTTTCAATTATTCATGGTTATACTTACTGCTTATACCTTTGATGTCACCCACTATTTACATGGTTTATTGATCATTATAAACAATGATTATTATTTTGTACATAATCGCTGTCTTGTAGTTGTTAAAATTTTGTGAATTTCATTGTTATTGGTTTTTTAACTAAACCAAGTGAATACGAGATGTTTAAATTCGTGAGAGGGTGTAGTGTACTATATTAGCATCACCAGTTGCTACATAAACAGATATATATAATTTCCTATTTACTTCTTGTACATAATAATTTAATTATTGTTTACAAAAGAGATCATTCGCAAGTAGTAGAATTCAATTACATGTTCCTTTTTTATTTCTTTTTTATTTTTTCTCGCAACGTCCTTAGAGACTCATTTACTACATACATACACATTTTTATAAAAAAATATTTCATTTGAGATACACATATTATTTCTGATCTCACCATGTCTTAATGAACAAGCTTACAGTATATTGTTATAATTTTATAGATAACTTTACTTGCCGAATATGATCACATTGTGGAAACAACAAAAATTGCATTATATTATATACCAGTTAATTTTTCGAGGGGCACATTTTTGGAGACAATGTGGCATACACATCACATTTATAATAAGATTAATCATAAGGATTCAGTGGCTAAATCCCATATGTATCTGTAGCACGTTCTACATTGTAGCGACTAGGTGTAGTTTTAGCTTATCAAAGAGGGAATTACTTATGAAACTTTCAATGATAATGTTTCCACTTAAACTTTACAGAGTTGAAATGATTTATAAAGTAATATTGAGTTATGTCTTGTATTTCCTATCGAGAAACCGTTATACATATGTTTTATGTATAAATTTGTATTTCTAAGCCTATTAATAGTTAATTTCAAGGTTTCTCATAAAACGAAAGAGAAATCTGTACAAATTCATTCAGCAGTCTTGTCATTACATACTTAATTCAGCAATATGTGGAAAGATTATCGTTGGAGATATCTTATACTTGAAATTTTAATGTAAATACCGAAAAGCAATGTTCAGGTACGTGACATGAATTGTACATAAATTAGTGTAATTATTATAACCCAAGTGTGGGTTGAAGCTAGCTTAGTTAAGAAAATCGTACTTAAGAATTAAACAATGAACTATCTGTTTAGATTTATATCTTTTAGTCTCCGTTCTCCTGAATAGTGATCTGACTAATGCAGTTATATTCGTGTAATGTAAAGAAATAAATTACTTCTGTGATTCCTTTTACCTGGTTCAATCGGGAATTATATATTATTATACTTTGTTCAAGCGTACATTTTTGACCAGGAAAACTTTCATATAGAACAGAAGAAAGTGATATTACTCCATTCTCATTATTTATCATACAATTTGATCACTCGGCTGATTACAGTCATAATGCACTATACTTCAAACAACATATGAACATAATATAATATCTTTCCATCGAACAAATTTTATACATCAATTTATCATCTTCATTTAAATTAAATTGAATACTAGACCACTATGATGTAGTTTGATATCTAGATTCTTGATATAGAATAAAGCATTTGATCATGTAGTCCAATTCACCTTGATTTGTGATATGTAATATCTTACTCTCATTTCTACAGAAGTATTTCATTTACTTTTATCACGAAAATCCGAAGTTAGCTAATTGATAACAAACGTGTTTTACACAGAAGTTAAAGTTTTGTGTAGCTAGCTCTCATTAATATTTATATCTTACATTCATATATTATATTGTATATTTAAGAAAAATTCAGTAATAACTTATTATTAATAATAATTAATAACAGACTAGTCAAATAGTCTTGTTATTTGAAAATCTGAATACTAAAAATTAGTTGAATATAAAAAATTGTATGCAGAGTTGGATAATTGAGATATTTCTGTTGAAATGTGGGGTTCCGGCAAATATCACTTGGTACAAAATTCTCTGAGTATTATTTATACATGTTGGTTGTATCATCATTCATGTATCAGTCTTAGGCAAAAGCATTTTTTAGTACAAAAAAAAAAGAAAAAAAAAAAACATGAAAAAAATAGATTTCCAACGTTTTGACTGACTTCATTTTTCTCTTTATGCTTTTACTTGTGATAAGTTGTAAGCAATATGCATCGTACAAGTACAAAACATTCTACTTGACAATCTTAAGTCTTTATTATTAGAAAACTATATGTATTTTCTGACCCCACATAAGGTTTCAATGCTAACGGTACACTATGAATGAATTTTTGAATGTCATGTACTCTGTACATTATTGTGATGTTTATAAAGATAAAAGAAATGTGTGAAATGTATATACCCACATATAGTAGCTAGAGATTATTACACCTGTGCATAATATATGATCTTATTTATAAGGTGTTAGATTTAAACACAGGCCTCATTTTTCACCGATATCACCTTCTTCTGTCTATACCTTGTTGCACCCCTACGTAACTGCATATTTATATACAAAATTAAGAACGTAAATAAAATTAGTATCTATTATTTGTTATATAATTACATATTATACAGCGGCTAGCAGCTAGACTTCTTATAATGCATTCCATCGTTACTCACAGACAACGAATCTTGTTTTGCTAGCACAACAAGATAGGATAGGTTCGACCATCGACTGCGAGTTGCGCACATATATTTCTTTTTGTCATACAGATTTATCAATTTTACTATTATTTGATAATGATAATCCGTTGCACTTTGCATACCGATCTCATAGAAATCACTGAAATTTATCCATTGGTACTTTGTGTTAATCAAATTGCTACTTATGGATAACTGTTACATTACTCTATTATCAGAAAATTGTATAAGTTATATGTTTTCTAGTTAGAATTTGTGTTATTTTCATTATAAATATTGGAAAATTAATTATTTTTGCTTTGTACATACAATAGTAGCTTCAAACAACTACACAAATGATAATTATGTACAGTATAAATTTGTGATGATTTCATTGCAGCTACATAGGTCGAAGAAATTTGTTACTTGGACTGTTCCTTGAACTGGAAATTGTCACAGCAAATGTACACAAAGACAGTGCAATCTTTTCTAGATCTATTATTATTATTATTTTTTTTTTTTCTTTGTACAATGATTCTTCCAACTAGGAAACCTGTTGTAAATTATAGTATCATCCAAAGAATTATTGGGGGGTCTTGCGGTTGAAAGACTACAATAAATTCTTTGTAGGTAATCCAATACTACATTATTATAACTATTCTGTTTTGCTACGTGACTGGGACATAATTAACTACTGAACAAGTCTCGCGACTGTAAAGCTAGTGGTTTTCAATTTTGTGTTTTTGTATGCGCAATTGATTTGCCATGCATTTCATTGAAATTATCTTATTATATCTAATGTCTAAAAATAAGTATGGGTTCATGTACATGTTGTTTCTGATAAATTATTGGTACACCAAATAACAATATTATGAATAATTATATTTAGCATTAATGTTTCAATCATTATATTGTTCATGCACAGTAAAAAGTTGAGTCATGCTATCTGTACATATTGTAATACCCGATATTAAAAAAAAAAAAGGATATATTTAATTCAAAGTATTTATTGCACCGTCCTTTTATGTAAATATCTTGCTTAAAAATTATGGATATATTAGAGATTGCAAAAGGCAGCAGCAAATAATTTCATCAAATTTCATCTTGATCAACATCTTTTATAAATAATAGCATGGAGTCTTCCAGGGTTCAAAAAAAAAAAAAAAAAAAAAAAGAAAAAAAAAAAGAGAAAAGAAATACCAAATAATTTATACAAATATAACAACAGAATTCCACTTTATTAGATTTTATTAGATATGTCATTCATAATAAATTGATGTGTCCAGTTCATACAAACAATTAATACAGATGTATAAATGTAGCAATCTGTGAGAGCGTAGTTATCGACTACCATGTTTATTATATGATATAATTCACGTTTATAAACGAATCTTGAAAAACCGTTTATAGGCATCAATTGAAACATGACTTTAGCTTAAGATAGATATTGTTTACATATTACAATGAATAAATGTACCCCGTAATTTTTGGTATACAGTTTTCTAGCTTGATATCACTTCAATAGTCATATACTCATCCTCTATTATTCAGTGCTTCCCTCCAATATTTATTCTACCTACAAGTTTCATAAACAATATGGAATGGAATGGGAAATGGAAATCAACGTTTCGATTACTGATATCATACAAAATTCTTGCCCTTATAAACCAAAATAAAACTACGATTACCCACGTTATGGATATCTGCATTTGTAACGCCAGTAGCAAAGTTGGAGAACTAAGATGTAAATATCTATGATGGGCCACTGTTATAGACTTGATTACCATATATTTTTTTTTTTTTTCAAATGACTAAAATTGCAAGCACACATCATGAAAGAAAATTTTCTACTAGCGAACAAGTGCATTGAAGGTATTGCGGGCAGTCTTGAGATAGGATGAATAGAACGGAGCTCCGTCCGTAATCTTCTCTATATAGTTCATTTCGTTACCAGGAAAGGTATCAAATAATGTTTCGTTAAGTTTAGATGGATTACGTTTGCTACCAAGCAATACAATGGTAATTAAATCAGATAAGCACTTCCATAGAGTAGAC
Source organism: Tenthredo mesomela (assembly GCA_943736025.1). Classification (NCBI taxonomy): domain Eukaryota; kingdom Metazoa; phylum Arthropoda; class Insecta; order Hymenoptera; family Tenthredinidae; genus Tenthredo; species Tenthredo mesomela. The sequence continues at coordinate 17,378,914 of OX031016.1, read as the reverse complement.
CACTAGACGATATCATCATTATAACAAATATTGTTTAGCTATTAATTGTAATATATTTCATTCATTTCTGATGTACAGATTATTCAACAACGTCTTCTATCTCCTCCACCGAGGTATATGATGGGAGATGAATGAGAAAACTTCAGACCTGTTCGAATTTGAGCTGGCAGGAACTATCGACTCTATTCCAAGCCTTGGTCGTTCGTGCTGTTTTACGAAGGAATAAAGTTAAATCAACGGATAATTTTCAATCTCCCTATTTCAGTGGCAGATTTCTCCAAGGTCAGTGGAAATAATCAAATAAAAGTTACCTCAAAATTGGATATAGTTACCATCTATAAATCCTATCTATTATTTGATGATGATAAATTATGTCTGGTAGTAATATAAGAATGTAAATAATTCTTGAAGTAATTGATAAGTAATTGATGCATTACTTATGCTCTGTGCTTTCAAAAATGATCTAAATCACCCTGAAACCTGCAGAGCTTTGAAATAATTAAATGCGAAAGAACTAGTTAGTCCGCCAGCCACCTTTTTTTATCAAATAACTGTATTGTATGTAATAATTTTTTTTCAACCACTTCTCCACTGCCAATAGTCGAAAAAGTCACATCCTCATTCATATCATCTAAACTTTTTAGTGCTCCTCTAGGTGCCTTTATCACACTTGCCATCATGATGCATTGTCCAAATTTGCATGGTGCGCATTTATTCACTTCTTTGTAGAAATCATTTTGACTAAATTGTTCTGTATCAACTTTCAATGACGTCAGACAGTTAATAAATGATTTATAGTAATGTTCTAACAAGTGATCTAGATTATTGTCTAAAATCGCTTCTTGCACACTTGTAAATAGAAGAAAGATTAGGTCCATGGCTCCAGAGCTATAAAATCCAAGTTGGAAATCAACGATTTTTACACTAACTGGCTTATGTTCGTCATTATATTTGAACAGGACATTGTTACACCAAAAATCATTGTGCACCATTGTTCCCCATGGCTCCGTTGGTTTCAAATTTCTATAATCAACATCATAATCATATGCCAAAGTTCTCTCAATACGATCAATGTATGGCTTTGCTTCGGGTAGCTTCTTAACAACGTCATGTGCTTGTCTGACCATACCTTTTATAGCCTCCCGTGCAGTATCATTTGCCACATGCACTAATGCAGGCATAACGGTTTCTTTGAAAAATTCAGGAGATTTTATCTTCAGTCCAATTACGATCGCATGTAATTTTGCTAACTCTCTGACAACGAGTTCTGTGTGTTCTAAATCCAAACCTAATAATCTATCTTGCACAGCATATCCGCTCGGAATTAGATTTTCCATAACTATAGCAGCCTGGTCATCAAATATATTAGAGTCTTTCAATCCTAATCTGCCACCGTAATATCGTGGTATTAGTCTAATAAGTTTATCGAATTCTATACCACATTCTAATTGCAGTTTAATAAATTCAGGTGAAAGTTTCCTATAAAAGACCAATTCCTTCCAAAAACTAAGTGGACTGTTGAACAAATCGAGAAGATACGGTGTTGTTGGTGGTAGTTTAACAACGAGATTTAAAACCTCCATTACTTTCTTACGTGTGATTTTTGCAACAACAGAATATATTTCGCTTCCATAATTCTCTCCTGGATCAGTGAGGGGCTTCCATGTAACACTTCCAACCTTAAGATCTGGGCCGAGAGTTTCTTGCAGCAGATTCTCTAAATCTTTCACTGGCACTGTTGTTGGCATTTCTAAAGTTATGAATGAAAAATTAAAGCCAATTATTTAGTGATAAATAATATTAATTTAATAGCTTACAAATTTCTGCATAGAGCTTATTGTAAACGTTTAAATGAACGGTATCGATATAAAAATTTCATTCAGAGATAGCAATAATGATATAGGCTCTCTATTCTGCACTTGTAAATCAACAATGATTGTTTGCAATCTATATACTCATCATTATTTGATTTTTTTGTCAGTCAACGCTGTGATATGTAGTATAGACTGTTGAAATACATGTGAGTCACACATGCGACTGTAAGGTGCTTGATAATAGTATTCCAGTTAGTAAAATATCAAAGAATGAGTCTACTATTATTGCAAAGTGACGTAATTATGCTACGCAGTAAAGACGTATTGAATTTGAATACCTATTTCTGGACTACACAGCTGATAATTGTAGTAAATATACACAGCTGTATCTTTTATTTCTATATTCACTCAATATTCGAATGTGCAAGGCAGAGTTCTTTACCAGAATAAGAGGTATTCGGTATCTAATACCAAATAGTTTGATGGGCTCACAATAAATTACACTAACATAACGTGTGTAATTTATTCAATTTAGTAAAACCAGTTCTTCAGGGTCTATAGTTTGTCAAAGTACGTTAAATACCTAGACGCAATTCAAATGGACACTTAATAAATCAACTACTGCATATGAAACGTGGATACATTATTAGTTGCGCAACTTCTCATTGGTAATTAACATTATGTTGTTGTCATAAATGGTTCAATCAGCATTTCTAACAAAAAATCTACATCCAGGTATAAAGATATAAAACAATAAGGATATGAAGACAAGAAAATTTTTAAGAAATTGCAATACTACAGCGTTCCCTTTTTTCTAGTTACTCATTTCATTTATATTCTTATTGAATTGAGAATAATTCCAGAATTAATCAGACGGTGCACGATTGTTCTGGATAAGTCTCCTTTTTATTCACGAGCATTAGTATAAAAGAGTTTTCACTTATCACATATTCGGTAGCCACAATATTTTTATACATCATTAGTTCTGTAACTAAATGGTAGATTCTAATTTTGAGTATATTCCTGCAAATTTGTCACTTAGAAACTTATATAATAGTCATCCCATGTCATGAGTACTTTCCATGCTTCAACATTATGGGATAAACCATACATCAGTTATAAATTGAGCGAACGATAATTTAGCAATACTTTTTTAATCGCAGTGAAACAATTCGTTTAACACGTGTAATCTATTGGCATATAAAATATATAGAAAATTCAAATATATTTTATTACTGCAGATTATATAATATAGCTTACCGTTAAGCTATGAATTTGACCATCAAACTGTAACAACTATGAGAATAGATAAGGACAATTTATATACGCTGCAACGATTATTCCAACACACCAAGCACTTGCAGTTCCGTCCAAGGAAGTAATGTCAACCTTATATACTTAGCTTGCAGACTGACCCCATTCCTCCCACCATTATAGTACGTTAACTTTGTGATCATGTGCAGATTGATAGCCAGTATAACGCGGAAGCTACATATACCCTATGCACTTTGTGTAATCCAGATGATACCTTTTCTCTGCTACATGATTACTAGGCTCGATTGAATAATATGTCTTAATATAATAGTTGTTTTTACATGAAGGTCACTTGTTGAATAATTGAATACAAGAGAATATCTATTTATTTCCTAATGATCAGACATGGTTTATTAATATCTTATGGTGTATCATTTTTCTGCATCAATGTTGAAAAGAAACTCCTGAGTAATGTAATATTTGTTCATTCGGAAATTTTCAATTCTCCTATTTCCTTGTTTTATAAGGTATACTTGTTTCGTTACTTACTGAAATAAAATTCGATTCCTCGACTATAAAATTTATTCGAATTCGCTTTACGCAACAAGACGCACAGAATGTATTTTGTTCGCAAGCAATTTGATTACAGTTTCGAGGTGTCTATGAGCTTCTTACGAAATCGTCTGTCAAAAAGTTTCACAAGGTCTGCTTAATAGCCGAAGGCGCGAAATAAAATGTTTTGGGAAATATAAATAAATAAATAAAATAAATAAATGTCTGGGGATGATAAATCTTACCGATTTGTACATTACAGTGATGCTTAAATAAATTTGTTCAAAGATTTTCAAACAGCAGGTATAATTAGTTTTGGCATTAAGAGGATGGTTTATTATAACAGAAAAAAAAAATCCTAATTAATGTAATTTGAGATAATATGACGCTGTAATTTGACAGTTGTTACTTACATCCTCAGTCAAATAGAATTATAGTAAACGCGATGTGCATAATAGTGTTATATCATGCAAGTATCAAACTATTTTCCTAGCATTGTTGACTTCAAAGAAAAAATTTACCAACTTGTAATATCCATTTGCATATTTATCTTTCATAAAATAGGACTTAGTGACCACATGATTATCTGTGCTTAGAAATTCTAAGTAATATTACAAATAAAATGCATAGACATCTGACTAATGTATGATAATCATTTATTAAACTTTAACTCTTTATCATTCGTTTGCAAAACTCAAGGCTATTTCTTAGCCTCCTGGTATAAAAATGCCAACGTCTGCAGTTACAGATTACTGCTGATTTTACTGCCATTCTCATACTGGTGTAATCAATAATTGACTGCATAGTCGTTCAATATAATGCGATTAGTTGTTATTCTGATTAGAGCTAATGGTAGCTAATGGAACATTCTCTGTAAACTTGGTTGTTGAAGAAGTATTTCTTTCATATTTTTGCATACCTGTAGAAAATTTAAAACAAAAAGTTCTTTTCGTGACTGTAGACTATTTTTGAATTTCGATATACATACAAATCTGGTCTATTCGATATACATACAAATGTATATCATTACTCGTTGAATGTTTGCTTTATTTTAACGTGTATCTAGACTTTACGACCTTAAGCTATATTTCAACGTTATCTACAATTGTATGAAAACTATTGGGTAAACGCAAAGAAATATTAACATTTTTATAATTCTAGATTCTTTACGACCGGCTTTGTCTTTAAACATTCCTCATTTTTCACTTGCTAATTTGTTAGAATTTAATCTCTAAAACGATAAAATACGTATTTGTTATTGAGCCGCGCTGAATAAGTTTTACAATTTATATTGTGTCCTTGGTAGTTAATGAAAAATATTTTACCTACTGATTTGTCTTTTTACAAGTACAAATATTTAATAACTCGATGTTATGACGTGTACTTAAGTTTTTTCATGGAAAATTACAACGCTTAATTCTTAAATCGAAGTTGCAGAAATATTTTCTATAAGTCAAGTCTGTGATACTTATGCATATGTTTATGTAAGGGACTTTGCATCATATATTTTAGATAACTAGTTCTCCCTTGGCATAATAACTCATCTACTGATGTTTTATTTGAATAAGTAAATGAATGAATAAATCACATTTATAGAGGACAATGTCAACCAATTAATTTATTTCAGTTTCAGAGTACAGCCCTTTGTCGTATATCACACTGTAACAATATGGTGGGCATGTCCAGGCACTGGAGACGTGAAGAATACTGGGACCGACGTTATGTGATAGTCAACCATAATTTAAACGTGACATTTCCCCATCAAGCATCAACCTTAAAATACATCAAAATAAAATTGATTCGCTCCAGACCTGATTCATAGGTATTTTGAATCCATGGATGCATGAAAAGGGAATAGTACATTGTACAACAAGGGAGGGAAATTGGTCATATCTAGCGAGCGTCAGATGATGTTGCACAAGTTGGAGTCGAGAGCACCGAAGGTGCCCGAGACAACTACGAGTATGCATGTCGCTGATACAGATAAACTACAAAAATGTACTGCAGATAATAGTACATTACGTCACTAGGCCGATTAAGTATTTTCCGACGAATTTGAGTTTATAATGAAATTCGTCAGAAAATACTTTATGGGCCGTATGGCGTATATAATTTTATGTGTTCAGGCCAAAAACCGCGTTCAAACCGAGCGAAGCGAGATTAGAATCGCGGTTTTTCGGGCCTGTGACACATAAACATAATTTTTTCGAATATCTATATGAGTTTATCATTTTTATTTAGGGAAGGCGTGGAAAGGTCAGATATCAGTGATGATGTATTATGAAGGGTGCAGCTACCTCTTGTGCACCCTCGACCGACTGGGGGAGGGACGGGTGCTACAGGTACCTCTGTGTGTTGAAATCGAAAGTGGAAAAAAAGTGTCTTTCATTGTTGACAAGGGTGTTGTACATCTGATGGGATATCTTTATTAATAATACGCCTTATTATTTGCAATAATGATTTTAAATTCCATCAGTTATTGTCTTTATTTCTAATGTTATATCATTACGTCTTGCAACCCATTTTTATTCTTATTCTCTGGTTGGAATCGTTCATCTCAATATGTTGTAAAATTCCTTAAATTATAAAAAAAAATTGGGTATTCTGTCATATTTATATTTACAGTGAAAGAATACTTTATGCTGTATATACTGAACAATTTAGCATGCCTATGAACAAGCTAGAAATAATTATGGATTTTTATAATTTTGGAAATTTTATACGTAATGTATTTACTGAATAACTTTCAACATTTGAAAGTATTTTTGCAGAATAAAAAACTGTGTTCTCCATTGATATACGCCAATATGTGTGATTCATTTGGATCCTGGTATATTTTCAGAATGGATTCCTTACAGAGATTTAAGACTAAATGTCTTTAAAATTTATAATTATTCTCTCTATCTGCTTCCTGGCATATAGTTTGGCAAATTTGGAGTATTTCTATAAAATATCCCGTTTACGCATCCCCTATGCGTACGCTTTGATGCCACGGGGTCACTGACTGGTTTAATGATCAGAAATCCAAAAGATCCGCCCAGCTTAGAACTTTTTCCCCAAAAGTGCTCGAGACTTTTGGACTAGTTTCTGCTATTATATGTATGCCTTGATATGCATAAATACATTTGGGTTGCATATAATAATATACACAAATTTAACAACGGAATATAATTTTATTAGATAACATTGATAATAATTTAATGTGTCCAGTTCATACAAACAATGAATATAATGATGCACAAATGTAGCAATCTGCTCGAGCTCAGTTCTCAATTACCTTATTTATAATTTATAATATATATATATATATAAATCACATTCATAAACGACTCTGAAAAACGTTTATAGGCAGCATTTGAAACACATGACTTTAGCTTAATATAAATATCGTTTACATATTACTCTGAATAAAATGTATACCATGATTTTTGGTGTAGTTTTCTAGCTTGATATCACTTGAAATGGAGGTATCCTCTATTATTCACTGCCTCCTTTAAAATATTCGCTATAAACTGCAAGTTACACAAACAATGTGGAATGGAATGTAATGGAAGATGAAGATCAACGCTCCTATTACTGATAATATAACATCTAGAAATCTGACCAGTATTAGCCAAATTAAAACTACGATTACATATGTCATGGATATCTTTAGATTTGTAAAAGCCAGTGTATACGCCCAGGGTTTGATAGGGAATGCAATTTTTTGTGATATGATAATACAAAAGCAGAATTCATTATTTAACTTTCTCATTTTTAGTACTTGTGCTCTTGTGCTCTGCACTGTACAAAAGTCCCTGGTGCGCCACTCACTGATATCGAGTTAATTATTATAGATCTTATTTAAAGATTATGATTGAAATTACAAATGCAAAGCTGAATGCTTGAACAATCATGATAAATTTAGCATATTCCCTGACGAATTTCGCCTCTTTAATAATTTATAAATTTTATGTAACTACATAACAACCCAATTATACAAAACTGTAAAAATGCACCAACCCGAAGTATAAGCGCCAATTGTCTTCTTCTTTTAAACTAGCATTTGAAATTCACAACCATTACGTGACTTTCATCACGTATTTAGGTTTCTCACTCTTTTACTTCTTTCTACATAGTCCTGCTACGCCAATTTCATTCTCATTCTAATATCCCTCCAAAATGATGTTGGATTGAGATCATCCGATTAATAGATCAAACGTTTTTTAAGTCTTGACAAAGTTCACAGCTAATTATTTGCATTTTTTAACGAATAATTCATCACCAATTAATAATAAATATTAAACTACATTCAACATATGCCGTACTCTCTTTTCATCAAATTTTTTACATTTACACTCTATTTTTTCGGTGCGATTAATCCTTTCAGAATGTCGAAACTATTCCCATCTGGATGTACGGTGAAAATGTTTCCACCTTCGCCGCAAACTTGCAAAAACCCGAAATCATCAATTCCTAATATTTTCGCCTCTTGTGATGTTCCTTCAGGGGATACTACCATCACATCAGCATCGCTGAAAGCAGAATTATTTTTGCAAGAACAATTCGAAATATATATAATAATATTATATATAATTTTCATGACGTATGATTTGTTGCACAAGCTCTCAAGGACTCGTGTCAATACCTAATTTAGAAAATTGTCTTACGTATGCATCCAATATTCGTAGTAAATCGCATAGAAATGATTCATGTTGCCGGCCTGGACCACGTTGAGTACTCTCTCCAGTTCGCTAAATACAAGAGCAAAGTACCTTTCAGCGGTCAATTTTTGCAAAGTTGTACCATTCAGTTCATTGTATCGAGTGATTAAGTCATTGATGCAGCATGTTGGTTCGCTGTTGGATAAATTCACTCCGACACCTGGAAAAATTCATCATATATGTTGTCGGATTAGTTCCAATCTCAATTTTTCTAGATACATAAGCGTATTCAAACGATTACCAATATTGCAAATTGCAGTTTTAGCTTCCACCAATGTTGTCACAATGAGGCCCCCAATTTTAGCTGTACTTCCCGCATAGATATCGTTCGGCCATTTCAATCTCAGATCAATATCCTGCAAGATTTATTTTCAAAAATTATAAATGTTCAATGTTATGATTTTTGGAATAAAAATTATTGAGGCGCACCTCGTAGCCAGGAATGGATTTTATTGCAGAGACTATCGCAGCGGCAACTAAGTGCTGTACAAGTGGCAATCGACCACCTAGTGGCGAGTCAAGTGCAACATGTAACTGCAATGTAAACATTCCGCAACCCTTTGGACTCAACCAGACGTTCTTGCTTCGACCTATAAATGGAAACATAAGCGATTATCATTTTTAACTTCAAATTAAAATGACTGAAATATATTCGAAGGTAATTATACCTTGTCCCTGAACTTGTTGGCACGGAATAACTGCCAGACCATGATGCAGTTTACAGTTGTTGACAACATCCATTGAAGAAGTCATCACATCCGCGTATATCACTAGGCGGCCTAATTCTTCTGAACTTAAATTCTGAAAGAAGATTTTTTGATCTTTTATTATACAGTTTGCATCGCAAAATCAGCCCTAGAAATAAGTTTGACTTGTTGTAAATGAAAATTTCAAAAATTCTGGTCTTACCTCAAAATATTCTACTGTAGAAAAATTATCTGGGCATTGGTGAATCATAACAGGTAACAACGACGCAGATGCAGGTATGCCTTTGGTCGTTCTTCCGCAAAATTGAATCTCTAGTTTTCCAGTTTTAATCAAATCATTTGGCAGCATCCTATCTTTCAAGTTCTCCAGCATTTCTAACTTTAGCTGCATAATGGACAATGTAGATTACACTGATTTGGTGCGGTGGGTTGGAATACATGCTTACAGTAAAACTATTTAGGTTCATTACTGATACACAGAGTTCACTAAGTGTACCGTGTATTATCAATCTCCCAGTGCATCATCTGCGGACAGGATAAATGCTCTAAGCTAACATTAATTTGCTTGAGTTATCAATTATTTCAACCGTGCAAGATGATGAGAGACTTGATGAGAATCAGCTGTGCTAACATTGGTGTGCTCTACCGTGATATGTTAACAGAATAACATATATAGAAAGAAAAAAGTCCATTTTACTTTCATCTTTGAAACGAAAACCCTCAATTTATACCTTTTCGAGTGACCAACTACTGTACGCACTTGTAATAACTGCAAAACGACTAAGCCTTGAAACTTTGATCATTTAATATGTGCTTGTAAAAGAGCTAAGTCAAAGAAAAGAAAAGATTGCTGGATGAATGTGTAGTTTAGAAAAGTAGTAATGAATAAAAAAAGTTGTTAATATACATCTTAGATTTAATTATACGAGCAAAGTACCTCGTGTCGTCCTAGGAAAAAACCAGGACTGTAAGCTGGAAGTACACGAGGTTCAGAGCAGACGTCCATTCCCAAATGTGAGCTTAGCAAGTCACTGAATATCTCAAGTCTTGCTGAATTACTTTGTTTTAGAGCTGAAAATTTGCTCTCTTCAAACTCATATTGCGAAGGATCAACTTCTAAGTGGATTTGAGAAAATACAGCTTTGCCACCAGTGGCCGGAAGATTTGCCAATAGAAGACTTGGAGTGTGCCATGTTTCTTCAGTGCCTAATACTCTGACGTGGAAAGTGTGCGTTCTGCCTGCTTTATCGCGAACATTAGCTGAGGCAGGTGTTAAAGGTGCTGCGACTCTATAAAAGGTAAATTCAATTGAAAATCTTTGTCATATCTTTCCGCGATATGCAATTGATCCAGTTGTATCGGATAATCTGATTGTGAAAAAGCATTATATTTGAAAGAGTGGAAGAATAAGGAGGATAAGCTAGAGGCTTACTTGACGTCCTCGTGGTCTTGTGAAAACCTTGACTTAGCAGGGGAAGCTTGATAGCAGAAAATGTGATGCATCATGCGAACATGCTTCCATTTTCCATATGAAAACCGAACTAGCTCGTGCTCGCGTACTTCGGCTGTTTTAAACGTTGGCAATAACGTATGAAGCGTGTCTGAGCACAGAGCAAGTAGTTTTCCACCTCGTACCATATACTCAACCAGTTGTGAGGCGACGTCGACACCAACGTTACCACATACAACTACTAGTCTAGCTTGATCCATCCAGACATCACTGCATGCTTCATCACTGGACAATGTGTATATTGTGTACCTATAAGCATTTCATTAATTAGTTGTGAAAAATGACTCATTTTCTGAGTTGTATTGTTCAATTCAATTATCAACCCACTTGTTCCTATTGAGGATAGATTCCAGCACACGCTTAACATTATCTATGGCAATAGTACTGTCGGCGTAAAGAAGTATGTTCGGGGGTTTGGCGTAGCTTCCTGATCCAGTGACTGCCTTCTTTGACGGTGAATAGCTAAAATTGTAAGGTCTTTAGGACTCGGTTCACTTCAGTTTCGGTATAGTTTTTACTAGAATTAACTTACTTCGCTGTACTAGTTAGCGGCAATGATTTTGGAGATGGAGTTTTGGGAACATGCTCGCTCGGTAATACATCCAAACATTCAGGTGGAATCGAGTCAATTACTACCACAGATTTCGTTAGATTTGACTCTACAGAATCAACCGATTCAAAGTCTTGGGACTTCGAAAGACTTTGACTGTTAGACAAGGCTGTAGCCGCGTCTAGCGATGACGTAGGACTGAAATCCATTGAGTCATTCAGTTCTTGTGATAATCTCGAGGCAGTACCGTTGATAATTGCCGATGCAGAAGCTGGGGTTGGTGGTGGTGTTGAAGGAAAAGGTGTGTCCGATGCACTTTGCGTACCTTGAAAGACAACAATGAATAAGAATACGATATTTCGTGGTTCACATTCCTCATTACAGGATTTTAGCCACCAAGAACAGAGATTTGAACTTGTGACAAATCGACTACAAATATTACCTGGTGTATCCGAAGGAATCGTAATCTCCAATATAGTTGGGGGATGCAGTATAAGAGCTTCATTACCAGGTGATATATAAACTCCAGGTGCTTCTTCCACCTCAACAGGCATTCCTTGCTGCGATACTATTCTCGCAGTACTGCTAAACATTCTTAATTTCTTAACTTGGGCATTCCATTGTGCTTTTCCTATTAATTCTGTAATGTAATGGAAAAATCAATATATTTTCAACTATAATTAGTGAATTGTTGATATAAAGCATGTGCTGAATAATACAAAATCTATCACATGTGAGAATGAATAGTCAGAGAATCAGTAACTGAAAAAATGACGAAGAAATTGAATTATTTACTGTTCTTATGGGATGATTCGAGCTTATCGCTGTTGTAAACGCAGGGCTTTCCATCGACCACCACGGCTAGAAATAAAAAGGTCAGCACATTTTTTAGGATTGAATACAGGGACCAAAAGCATTCAACGATCATTATTTAGTAACTTGTGAGTTTTATAATACAAGCTATATCATCTTACATTCTACACGGGTGAGGAAAAGTCCATTATTAATATACTGTTGTCCGTGCATTAACGCGGTAGACAATTTAGTCAGATAATCCAAATCTGTTTCAAGTATAAGGGCAAGATATTTGTCCGAAGTCCAAGCTACAACTGTGCCATAATCTTCGAGCTATAATAATAGAGTTTGATATTTATTTAGATCAATTTGTTCATTTAGAATAAAAATTATTTGTATAAATATACCTTTGTTGCCTTGATAGATGCAGTTGGATTATAATTATCCATTTCAGCTTCGACCAGTACGTGCATTCTGTAATCTCGAAAACCAAGAGTATGACTATAGTTATGCATACATAATGGGAATAATGTCTTTCCAAAGGGATACTTTAGCCACCCTGACACGTTGATCTTTTGCTAAAATACAGAAATTTGAATAAACGTTAATAGATTTTCATGTAATGCAGAGAGACGGGTCATAGTCATAAGAAATGAGACTTAATTATCCTTTTTTATCATCTAAAAATGAAAATATGGATCTAAGAAAAGTATAATTCTACCTATTGGTTGAAAAAAATCTTTACTTTCATCCGTTTACTTCATAAAATAGACTAAAAGTGATAAACTTTTGTCATATATTAAATAATTTTGAAGATAGATAAATATTAACACATACTTGCGGATATATAGAACAGAGTTGTTTATCCCCTTGATACCAAAGGAGATCGCCTAACTTAGCGAGACTTCTATTGCTACATAATTCGGAGCTAAGGCTTTCGTTACTACCGTTGCTAAGGCTTGTTGCACATTTTGCGGCAGTAGAATCTGCGGGATAATCAAAATGAAAATTTGAAAAAAGGTATTAACTTTTTTTTTAGAAGTATGCTTCTTCTAGTTTTATATCTTGTTTCACACAACCTATGGAATTTGTGTAAAATACTATAGTTGGAGTGGGAGATGTTGCGTTCTGAAGAATAGCAGCCAGGCGAGTTTTCAAAGATGATAAACGCCAGGCTTGTACCCACGTTGCAACCATGTAGAAAAACGTTAAAAGCATTGTGTCGAAAATTTAGATTTTACTGTATCAGACCCTGACACAGATCTCTGAGTCTCTAAAAAGAAAAAAGACAAAAACTGAATACATAGATGTAATAGAGGTTTTACATGCATCTGTACATTTTCTCACGAAAATTTAAAATTCTGAAATCTACAGACATGAAAATATATCATTCATTGCAAGTACTGATTCTTATAGTTTGATAAAAGGCAGAAATATGATAACAGAAAAATTATTTATTCTTGAATTCGGATTATGATAATAGAAAAGTGGGAATCTAATGCATCATCACACAAATTACACCAAATAAAGAAAGTAGGAGTAAAATAATGTCGAGTCTACGTATTAGAAATAAGAAAAATGTGAACAATGAATTATATGTAAATCAAACACAGTTATGTTACAATCAGGTTTATATAACTAGAATCCTTTTTGTAGAGTATATTAGAATTTAGAAGAAGAGCTTAATTAATGTCAACTAGAAAATAATAGGAACAAGATTATCGATTGCGAAGTGCAATCACGGCTTTATATTCCCTTGTAGTATTATAATGATTGCCAAATTATTGTATAATGAGAATAGACGACTGATAATGAAATAAGCGATCAAAGCAAAAACCGATAATATAATTCACTTATAATCGGGAGTTTAAAGTATCGGGATTTGGAATTGGGAATTGAATTATTAATAATTGAATTGATTGGGGAATAATTAATAATTGAATTGATTGGGAATTGGGAAATTAGCATCTACAAGTGTGCAGTCGGGATTATACTAAGAATAAAAATGACTTAATCATATACATGTATTTTTTTTTCTTTTGCATGCTAATTCGTAAATCTGAGAATACCTTATATTAAGTATCTGACCTATACAACACCGTGCATTTTTACATACGACCATCGGCACGATCAATTTATATACCGCAGCGCAGTAAACGGCGCCGGTAAAACTACATGTACTGCATATATACCTATTTCTTGCGCGATTATTAGCATAAGAATAAGTTTTGCCAATATAATATACTATATCTCACTTATAAACGCAAACTATCATTTTATGAATTTTGAATTCATATCACATACCTATATATAGATGAAACATTTCGTTTATTTTAATCATAAAAATCAATAAACTACTATATCAGACATTTTCAAAAATTAGGTTATCAGTTTGAACAATGTAAACGCCTGACTATTGGCAACAATGACCACATGCCCGATATGATAATGCCAGCAAAAATCAGGGGACTTCTATCAATGAGATAAAGCCTTGACGAAGGCCTCTGAATTTTTTCGCCAAGCTTCTTCTTCGATAACTGCGATACTAGCGTATCGATAATCGCAGTATCTCTCCCACTATTTTTTTCATATCAGCTGATGATGCTACAGCTCTGAATTTTATATCTATAGATATGTGTTGATAAATCTCATGACACTTCGCAAAAACGAGACGTCAGACGAAATATAAAATTAATTTACATCTTATAAAGATGAATAAATCGTAATTACTTAAATTTCACTCTACTACTACTATCTTCCCTGATACCGTATCCAGGTTATATTTACAATGGAAAATGATACCACGAAGCCCGAAAATACTGAGGTAATTACATTTATTGTATTTTGAAATTTATACACCCACTTTAAAAAATGTTAAAAGTACGCGTGGCTATTTTTTTAATAAGATAATAAATTTTCGATTAATAATGAATTAAATCATTAAACTGTATCGCAACAATCAGTCGAATTAGTTAGTAAAAATTTCTAAAAACTTGAGAAACTAAATGAAAAATTATTAACGTAATAGAATTAATACAATTAGTTATTAATCTAACTTTTTCAATTGCGGTTAATAGATAGCGTCTGTGACAAAGTCAGATACAAATGTGGCTGCGACAAAACCGGAGGAAAAAGAATCTCTCGAAGATCGGTATAACAAGGTAAGAAAATTGGATTGTTTGTTTTTTTTTTTTTTTTTCTCCAATATTTGTACAGCTGTAGCACATATTTTTACATTATATTTTTTATACGCAGTTTCGAGTTTATGCTGTTAAGCTGAGAAACAAAGTCTCCGATCTTACGGAACAATTGCAGAAGTCAGATGCGGAGAAGAATAGAATAAACGCGGATAGAGAAGAACTTCAGAATAAAATCATTCAGATCTCAGATAATGCAAAAAAATTACAGGTAATTATGGTTTTGAATAATAGAGTAAAATTGATGAAATGATTAAATACGCATCCTTGTGTCTTCTAATTTTTTGGTTTTCTTCCTTCTTTTGTAGACAATTCAATCGGAGTATGACAAAGTACAGGATAATTTGGAGCAAGAAAAGAACGAGAGTAAAAAGCTTTCTAAAAACTTGGAGAGTTTATGTATGGAAAATGCATCGTTGAAAGAATCGCTATATGAAAAGAAAGATTCTATCAATCGTTTGACTAACGAGGTTGAACGTCTATCCAAAGAGCAATCTAGACTGGAAAATGTTGTTAAACAAAATCAAGATAAGATCAAGGAGTTAAAAGATGTGAAAAAAGCTGAAATAATGATAAGAGAACAGAAAGATAAAGATTATGAAGACATGAAGATTAGCTTGAGTTTGGAAAAGGAAGCTCACAAAGCAACTAAGGCCAAACTAGAGACTACTAAACAAGAATGCAACACTAAAAGTGTCCTTTCTTTAGAAGTACATAATTATGAGGTCGGAAATTGGAGTAAAACCACATATTTTTTATCAGTTTTCTAATTATACTCATGATTTCAAATACAGACACTTTTCGAAGTGCAATAGTAAATTTTTGTAATATTTCATCGATAATATAGAGAAAATTTATGTATAAAGATGAAAAAAGAAAGGATATAATGAACGGATATCAAAACTGGATATTATGTAGCTTTTCTAATTCAGATCTAATTGCAAAAAGTAAATTAACATTGAATTCAATGTCATAATGCCAGTAAAGATATTATAAATTCCACAAGACAAATTGTAGATCTACTTCAAGTCAGAGAATTGAAAGGCATGAAATTTGTTATTCAAATTTTTTATATGTTTACAGAAAAGTGTCGAAGACTTGAAGACCAAACTCGACGATGAGTCTTCGAAGCGAATGAGCATGCAAAAAGTGTTAGAAAAACATTTGGAAACGATTTCAAATCTTGAAAGGCAAATATCAGAGCTTAAAGATACTTGCCTTACGAAAGCTAATCAGATTACAGTCCTAGGGGAAAAGAATGAAGATATTAAACAGGAATTATGCGAAGTAAAACGAGAAGCTGACGAAGAAAAAAAGCTAATGGCTAAATTGAATCACAAATTAAACGCGATGACTCAAGACAGAGATGAGCTCGTTGCGAAAATAGATACTCTTACATCAGAAAGAGATCAAGTTATAAATGATATGAAAAATCAAAAGAAAAATGTTGACGTACAGGTAGCCGGTTCATTACTGTTAATCATATCCGTGCAAATTTAGAACTCGAAAGTAATTAGCTTCTCATTTTCATAGATCAAGACTTTGGAATCTGAAATAACAAGGCTGAATGCTACTGTTGTGAGTGGAAATCAAGAACTCGATGCTCTGCGGACAGAATTCACAGGGTACAAGTTACGTGCACAAAGTGTTCTTAGAACAAAACAAAGTCAGGGCAAGGACGGTGGAAGGAGCATAGCCGAAGCTGAAGAGGAACTGGAACATGCTCAGACCCACGCTGCTCTACTACGTGATAAACTCGAAACTTACACGTTGGTAGATTATGTATATTGAATTTAGTTAACATATTTACTGTTATCTTCAAATTTGTCGAGAATACTGTAATGTCTTTCTACTTAGAATTCATTCTAATAAAATATGAATGCTATTCAAACTTTAAAACAAATTTCGTTACAGACAACAGCTAGAAACTCTTACGAGAGAAATTGCTGTTGTGAAAGAGGAGAGAGATCACGCTATTAGGTGCGAAATAGAATCCAATCAAAAAATATCAACCATGCGCCAAGAACTTTCATCAGTAACCGAACAGCTGCGGGGTAGTGCAAGTACTATTCAGCAAATGGAACGGCAGCATAAAGAAACGATAGATACCCTACAAGCTACGCATAAGGTGATTTTACGTGGATGTTTCACTTGTGAACATAATATTCATTCACGTATTATGAAACAGTCAACTAATGCCAGATTCTTTTCTCAGCGCAACACATCAGAATTGGAAGAAAAGTATCGACAGGAGATTCACAATCTCCAAATGGAGAAACAGAAAATAATGTTTGGTGGATCAAACGATACAATAATGAGTCACAGTGTTCCCGACAAGTCTGGAGAACATTATTTAGAACTTGAGCATAATTCTAGAATGTCACTTCTTGAAAGAGAAGAAGGCGAGGTACCTCGCCTCACATATCTGACATCCATATACTTCCATACAAATAACTATTGCTTTATTTTTGAGATGCTAGATTGAAAATTCGAATTTTGTTCTATTGATTGAACGCTAGCACTCATAGGACATCGATAATTGATTTTATAGTGTCTGTTTCTTTTCCTAGGGATCTGAAAGCGTAGATTCATCCTCATCAGTAGTAGTGAACACAGAAAAGCATCGCAAGCAGCCTTTAATGTCACTTGACGAACTTTTAAATTCACCTGACGATTACCACACATCTACTATGCAGCCTTTACCACAAACTGTGGATCGCCAGACATTAGAAGTCTGCGAACGACGTGTTAAACATTTAACAGTATTGCTAGCTGATGCAGAAAGGGATATTGCCAAACTGACTCAGCTAAATCAGCTTCTAAAGGAAGATATTCGCAAGCAACAGCGTAGCATAGAGAGAGAAAAGCATGGAAACAACTTTGAATATCTAAAAAATATTGTTTTGAAGGTAATTAACGTTTTGAATTTCCTTTTTTACCAATTTGAATATATATCTTGATAAAAACTTATGTAAACTAAGATTTTATTTCATATATTTCAGTTTATAACTTTGAAGAATGGAGATGAACGCAATCATCTTATACCTGTACTTAATACTATACTTAAACTAAGCCCTGAGGAAACGCAAAAGCTCAATGCTGTTGCAGGAGGTAAGTGATATCCAAGAGTTCATTTGATATTGTAAAGATAAATCTCAATATCATTAACTGTATTGATCTAAAATTGAGTTTGAAAAAAATTGAATAAGAAAGTTGGAGAGGCAAAAATGTGTATTTCTTTAAAACATTATTAGTACAAGTTTATTCAATTATGTTATAGAATATGTTACATATATTTTTACAGTATCTGGAAGAAGCTGGATTCCAGGGATTCCAATACCAGGATGGAACCACTACTAGTTTTATCGTCGTTATTGATTTTCCTATTACCAGTATTGCGAGTCTTAGAAATTATGTGATTTGTAGATCTATAAAATTCCTAACTTAACTGTATCGTACAACTATATTCATTATTCCTTCCTATCCCATCTATGATTGAAAATACAAATACGTAATGAAACTAAACAACGAACGTTCATTGTCGCTAGTAAATAAATAAAAAAACTCAAAATTCTCTAAATTCGTAATCATTCTCTCGTTTTTCGTCAAACGATTCTACGTTTGACCATTTACGGATTCAAATTGTGTTCGTAATAACGCGCCGTGAGTTCGGGTTTATTCGGCTCCAGTCGGCATCCGGTGGCTGTGATTCGGGATTCGGTTCTCCCGGTGGATCGTGGCATCTTTGGTAGCATCGGACCAGTCTTCCGAGCACAGTCGCCGACGCAAGTGAGACACGTGGTTGAGCATTAAAACTAAATATCCTACAGCGTACTTATCAACCCAAAAACAGCCATGAGGGAAATCGTTCATCTACAAGCTGGCCAATGCGGTAACCAAATCGGCTCGAAGGTCAGTAGAATTATTTCGATTTAAATTTCGAACGTTATATTGCAATTTCAGGTACTATTATAATTAATGACATCATATGTATAGGTATACACATCTATCTATACATACATGCAACTGACTCTTAACTTCCGAAAATCGTTACCAACTGTGAAAATATTTTCATAGCTGGCTTTAATTGCCTTCATCTTTGATTTCAAATTGAATAAAATAACCGTTTTTTTTTTTTTTTTTTTTTTCTATTGTCACTGTCTAATCTCGAATTAATCTATAGATCGCCGTTATCTCTATGAGTCGTTATTCAGATTAGATCAATCATGATAATTATGATGTTACTAAAATTGAGATGCTTGATGAAATAATAAATAACGAAACATTCAACTAAAATAAAAGCGCATAAGGCTTTTGGTAATAAAATTTTGATCATTTTTCGACTCAAGTTTTATCGCGTTTGCTATATACTTATAATATGACTTTATTATTCCGCCTTTTGTTTCGCCGCGAGAGTCGTCGGTATATTTAGCGAACGCTATAGTCTAAGCCGGCGAGTGTTCGTAATTATAAAAAAACACTTATAATAATGAGTATACGTCGCGATGGAGATTTTTGAGCCGTAAATAGCGCAAAGATTTCAATATAATTCTCTAAAAGATATTCTCGTACGAAATACGGCTCATAATGAAATTTCTTTATGATTATTCAAAGAGATTCCGGTACATGAACGTATGCGCTCGCCCATGTGCTATGCAATGGCCGCCGCCACACGTTTGCCATTAATCGCGAGACTGTTGCTTCTTCGTCAACGCCTTTTGTTCACCGGTTGAAAAATAACTTTGCAGATATTATTAAGACTGAGAGTATTTTATGTATGGGAAAAAAATTTGGTATAAAATAAATAGTAACATTGGTAATTATACCATTATCGAATAGTCTATAATGATTTTTGATAGTTACGTAAGTAATATGACAAATATATATATATATCAAAGGGAAAGTTCAAATATTTCTTGACTCAACTGCTGTAGCACAATCGCTGCGTATATTACTATATTGAACAATAGAACGGCGAAGTACAACAGGTGCGAAATATTCGTTAGTAGATTTAAACAGTGTAGAAAAAAAAAAAAAAAAAAAAGTATTTCTCATTTTCATATTTTAAAGTTTGTAATAAATGTATGCGTTACGTCAATGGAATTACATTCAACTTAAATAATCTATTTTATTGCTTTCGTTAAGTTCATTTTTTATCGCGCATATCTATTTTCGTTCTGTCTCATGCCTAATTGAAGATATATTATATATTAGATGAATTTTCAATTCAATATTAATAAATGCGATTTATAATTTCTCTGACTAATAAATCCATCGGAATCTAGCGTTTGTATTCATAATCAAGAAACTCTCTTGTCGTCTACATTGTATATATGTACTGCGATAAATTGATAAAATAAAAGTTTAAAAATCAAGTATACTTCTATTTACCTGACTCATAGTTATTATATTATCGTTATCATAGCGACTGGAAAGTTGATTCACTTTAATTAATCGTACAGGTTCATCCATTTGATTAACACTTGGATAAAACTGATGCAATTTTGATCGAATAAAAAAAATTAAAAAAAAAAAAAAAAAAAAAAAAATGGAATCGTATGAATCGTCGAGATCTTTCTTACCACTTAGTTTATTTTTAGCAGTCTACAAATTTCGTAGATATACATATGTTTTAGGCATACAATTCAATGAAATCCGACCACACAAGTTCCTCGAAACACCCCCGCGGTCTCAACATTTCCTTTCTCTCGTTTTCTTCCTGGCTGCTTTTAAACCAGAGTGTTGAATCTGTGCTTGAAATAAACTCCAAATCGTCTATCTATTTATATGAGTGTAAAGGCTTCGCGTGTCTCGACGCATTGCATGATATCTCTGAGTCTCTGCAGTGCCTCTAACTTAACCGTCTAACCGCGTCTCATTTTTCATCTTCACAATATTTTTACTTTCTATTTTATTACTGAATTTCATATAATATACTCGAATCTTCTTTCGTTGAATGATTATGAATTTAAAAACTTAAAAAGTACCTAAAAGGCTAGTATAGCTCTGCAGCCGGCAAACGACCGTTTGAAAATCTTTGAAGCTATTCAATTTCAAAACTTGTTCGCAGCTCTATTGTATTATTCTTCGATCCAAATGGGTGCAGGATGCAATATAGTACTACAACACGGTTTCAAGAGAGGGGAAGTTCTTTTTCTTCTATTTCGGCGAATATAAAAACGTTAGAACCAATTTTAGACACGTCAAATAAAGATTAGATATTATTTATTATTGTTATTGTTATTTATTATCACATATATGACTAACTTGAATAAGCTGACGGTTATTTTTTTCTTAGTACTAGTAAGTAATTAACAAATTGATGTTTGTCGATTTATATCGTTACGTCATTAAGTATATGAATCAAAATCACCCGCATATTTATCGAAGATTTAAGATAAGCGAATTATATTTGGCTAATAAGATATTTAATTTTTTTTTTTTTTTTTTTTTTTTTTCCTCCTCAAGTATATATCGTACGATATTGAATAATATTATTAGAAATTAGTCACGTTTACAGTTTCTTTAATAGTTTTAATTGCTGTGATAAATAGTTTAATTAGAAACAAACAAAAAAAAAAAAGAGATCAAAGTAATTCAATTATAAAACATAGAAGTTTTTGCGCTTGACCGTTCCTTGACCTTACTCAATGCATTGCCAGAATACTTGAGCCAATAATAGATGACCCGTCTAGTCTCGTACTTTATATATCTTTCTCTACTTCTTTTAGTCCTTAGTTTGCAGTAAAAATCGTCTAAAACAACTTTAGCGCAACACGAAGAAGCATAACGATCAATAGTCACCTAGTGTATATAGGTGTGTATGCGTATATACGTGGTTTTCACATAATGGAAACCTTACCAGAAAATGTATAGTTTTAACAGAAAGGACTTCCTAACTTAACAGGATAAAATTTGCCAGGTGTAGGTACGACACTCTCACCGTACCCTTGGCTTGACCCAATCGATCGAAGGGGGGGCCTTTGTGTAAAAACTTAATAAGCGCAGAAATAGTTTCTGATTTTTGTTCATTCAATATTATATAGATTTAAATATTTTTAGTTACGAAAAATGCTATTAATAGATTACACATACAAAGTTCGTGTATGTGGTGATCGGAAAAAAAAAAAAAAAAAAAAAAAAAAAAATGACTCAACTATTATGAAGCTTAAAACTCTTGAATCTATAAATAGAAATTATTGCATGTGGCCAAGTAAGGCGATGATTTTGAATATTCAGTATTTTCAGAGTTCGGTCCAAAAAAGGTACTAGTACTTTCCATCGCGAAATCTTGCAGCAGGCTGCAGTCCGATCAGTCATGTAATACTTATCATGTTATGTTTGGTTTAATTTAGTTTGCTTTCTCCGGTTCGGATAGGTAATAAATTGCTTTTAGTAAATACTTCTTGGTCCGTTATAATTTATTCGAACATTAACGTGTGCGGTTGCAGTTGCAGAGTTGCAGTTGCGATGGGAGAAGGCAGTGAAAAATCCTTAACATAACATGACTCAATACCTTTTACGGAAGTGTATATATTTATTTAGAAATCAAAGATCAAAAATCAATAATAAAGTACACAAATGTATGACTGCAATTCAGAGAAAATAATTTCATCCCGTTTATTGAATCGGTATATAGATTACAGGATTGAATAATAATTATACGTTATTTACGTTTTGTTTTAAACTAAACACAGAAAACAAGCATATTATAATATATGATATCAATTATAATAATATACAGCTGATACAATATTTATTTCATTCATTCGGCCTTTGTGAATACTAGATACATATTTTATGAACTCTCGTCTATTCCGTCTCTTCTATCTCTTTTCGTCGGAAACGTTTGATGTTACAGAGGCAAGCTAGCGGTAGTCCGCCAATAGCGATTAACATCAAAGAAAACGTCTTCACCTTTTTCTGCAATTTTTATCACTAGTAAAGATCTTTTCTTTCTTTTTTTTTTTTTTTTTTTTTTTTTTTTTTTTTTTTTTTTTTTTTTCACGCATAGGGCGGCACCGAACGAACCCTGTGTGTTATTTCGACTATAGTTCTCAAAACATCGTTAAGAATGAATATTTAGTATTTTCCTCAATTTAATCTGCTTTGTCAACGCCTAAGATCGTTCGAAGATAAGGTTTTTTTTTTTTTTTTTTTTTTTTTTTTGCCTTTTCCTTTTCCGTAATTCCTTATACACAATAATTAGGATCGCGACAGTTCTCATTCATCAATTTTTCAATATACTTAATTGGCTACAACGGTTTTTCGATGGAAATGTCGCATTCGAGATCTGCAGTGCAGTGCTCACACAGACTATGTATAACTATATACAGAATATATATCGTCGGATTGGCGCGCGCACTTTCACAACGCCTATGCCCTGGGCAGTGATCGATTTATTTTCACTACTTCGGTCTGCATTCGGAATATGACTTTGTACAGTATAATTTTATATGTATTTCTTTTTTTCAATGTAAATATAGAATTATTTTAAATATAAACGGAAAAATACCTTCAAACAAATTGTTTTTTTTTTTTTTTCGTATTTTCGTATTTTTCTTTGACACGAAGTGCAAGAAAACAGCCGATTTTATATACTTACGTTAAATCCCATACGATTTCGCGGAGGACCACTGACAAGTTCGGCGAAACGGACCGGTTGCCCATGTCGAGGTAAGACACGTTGCTGTACCTTATGGGTCAGCAACCCGTGAACCAGGCGAAGCTGGGTACCAGAGAACAGCATTCTCTTTATCGCATCTCTGCAAAGTCTCGTCGCGAAGAAACGGGACACAGCAGAATCTTGCGGAACGAGTACCGTCGATAAAAAGAAAGAAAGAAAGAAAGAAGAAGGCAGAAAAGAAACAAAAATCGATAATGTTTAATCGAAAAAAAAAAAAAAGAAAAGAAGGGAGAGAAACCGCAGACTGTCAAACTATGTCTCCAAAATCGATATCTAATATTTTCATATCATTTTCAATCGATTGATTTGTTTCTCTCAATCATTCGATTCTAAAAATTTTCAACTTTGAAGGTATCATTTGTTCGTTTCCGATGAGTGGAATTCGAGACTGCTCACTGTAATTACATCCATAATATGACCTACACGCGTGTAATACCTTATAGTAGTACCATAGTACAGAATTATCTACGGTTTCATTTCGTCCGACTATTATTCAATGGCCCTACTTTCGGCTATACTATTATAACATTATTGTATAATGGCTTTTGACGTCATTCATACATCTCAAACCGCGGGACTAAATTCTCAACCACCGGAAGATTTATCAATTAATATATGAAATTTAAGGCTCGAATTATATACGTTTGATATATTAATTTTAAGAATTTAAAAGATTCTATTGAATATTATACAGAATTTCCTGCTGCGTTCTTATTTTATTCATTATAATCTTTCGATATATGTATATAATATACCACTACAATAGCTCCTCCCTGCAAGCAGCGGGCGTAATTTATATACCGACTCATCTCTTTCTTCGTATTCGAATATAAGTAATATATGATTCACGCTGCGGTGTGTCCAACCTAGCTGTTCTCTCTTCAGCTCGTTATTTCTTATCAAAGATATTTTTGACACGCCTTGTGATAAGTTATCGGTGTAGTTATGAGGGCATATATAAATGTACATATATATACGTATACCTATATCGTTCGTTTCGTACGTTCCATCATACGTGTATAATAAATACCTATATATCGATGTATGTATATATATGTACCTATAACTGTAAAGTCAACTGGCTTTACTACTATCACATTCACCTGAAAGTGGAACACTTTTTTTTTTTTTTTTATTTTGTCGGTTACTCAACGCCATATTAAGCATGTTGCTAACCGAATTTGGACGTATTTACTTCGCTAGTTATAAACTACCTTCAGATTACTGGATGTTTGAAATTCAATTTATAATTTTCTATACTTCTTTACATATAACAAATACCGTTTTATTGAACGGTTATACATGATGTATCATTGGATTTGAATTTGAATTTGAATTTGAAATTCTTATACCTTTTGCATCGACCTCTGAAAAGAAACTATCTTGAAAAAAAAAAATTATAGAAACTTCTCTCGTTCTGTACTATATTATCTAATGCAAGCAGCTCTCTATCTCAATGAGATTAGATTAAATATTAAATTTAAAATTTTATTTCGTTTATGAGACTCTCTTATAAACGGAAGCAGCTCTGAGCTCGCCCGTAGCAATTATATCTATCCTTTAGTTTAGAGAGAAAAAAAAAAAAAAAAATTCGGGGAACTGGAGATATTACGAGTCTTCTGTAAGAGTTACAAGGCTGAAGTCACCTTGGGCAATAAAACAATTACGCTTAGTAAATTCTACTGTAATATAATATAATATAATATAGCCATAAAGCGTTTCCTGCGTCGCGTTGTCCAATGTCATAAAATTTCTATTCTTCTGGTTTCTTTTTTAAACCATTTTTACACCTTTGCGCTTTTCACCAAGAATATTTTAATTCTATATAAGGATCTGATTAAATGCAGTATATAAGTCCTTTGATGAAGAAAATATCGGATTTGGTACAACAGAATATTATATGTTTACGAGGAGGCAGGCCTAAGTTAAACCATTACGTAATTTTCTGCAACTCGAACGATTGCCAAGTTAAGAATAATAAAACAGGTCCAACTTTGACGAGCGAGGACGCTCCTTATATGCATGTAACGTGTGTGTAATAGGCGAGAAGTGTAATGCCTTATTCGACCTGTTGGTAAGTGGCGATTGCAAATTTCGCCTTAAGCGTAGTATCAACTGCAAATCACTTAATCGTTTGAATTATCGTTCAGACTAACACCGATCTTTGTTCATTCTGTAAAAAAATTTTGAAATTAAACTATCGGGATAATAAATTATCATTATTATCGAAATGCATTCGAAGATTACGTCATGAAGATGTCCGAAGTTGAACCCACGCAATTATATAATTATTCGGTTTTTATATCCTGGTACAAACTCGTATTTTTTAAACTTAAATTCATCCTTTCTGTAAATGGGTATGAAAAGAAAAATTTTACTCTATACGTGCGTTTATACTCGCGTCAGTTTCATTTGTGAGAAAAAAAGAATAATATACTATACAATTATATATACACATATATAGGTATAAATTATATTAATACAGCCAGCCGCAAATAATAAAACTTTTCCCACAATTTCCGGGGCTTGTCTTGCTTACGAGTCGCGTTATCTTTTCTTGGTTTCCGGCACTGTTCAACTCGGTCATTTCTATTACGAGTTAGCTATGCTTGTTGGAACATTTTTTTTTTTTTTTTTTTTTTCTTTTTTTTTTTTTACCGCACGCATATTATAATATTACAGTATAATGTTGATTATAACTGTAAACCGTTAAGCCAGCCTTAGTATAACGCTCAACTAACTCAAATTATATACGCGATCGAAGCTAATTAATTAACGCAAATCAAAAGAACAAGTAAATACGTACCAGAACGAGACTATTAATTGATTACGATCTATTGTTACATCATTATACAGAATCATATTATTATAGTATACTAACAATATTATAAAATACTTTTATCATTGCGGAAGTTATAACACGTCTCCTGTTTTTTGTATAAAAACTTTTTTCAACTTATAGCAATATCAATCATCATTCGTTTCATAATTTATTAATCAAAGGTGTTCTTCTTAGACTGTCTTAGACATCTCAAAGTATAAAGGAAAAGAGCTTTTTTTTTTTTCTTTTTTTTTTTTTTTTTTTTTACACCACCGCAGAGTCGTTGCGCTACTGCGGTCATGCGCGATTTATAAAAATGGAATCCTACGAGGCGTGTTTAATAGAACGGATGTAGACTCGTTGAGCTGATGATATATGTTCATATGAATCTATATAATATCTACATGTATAATATATTTCTTTCGGTTATAGTTACGATGCTTTCGTATATATACACACAGCTTTCGGCACCTGTCGTTATAAATACGATGGTATTCGTTCGTCTCTATATGACAAAACTTTTTTGAAATGCTCACGACGCGTATCACGATTTGTGATAATATATTCTATCAGTTGCGAAAATTTCATTAAGTCGTTTGAGACGACAACTGAAAATATTGTACAATGTATTTTGAAATGAAATTAAAGTTTTAGGAATGTTTATAATGAAATTGAAATTAAAATTAAAATTAAATTTAAATTTAAATTAGATTAGATGTATGTGACGTAATGAAACCACGTTATACGACCGTAGACATATTTCAATAATTATAATTATAAACGGAATGAAAAGAGACTGCAGCAAGGGAGATGCGAGAGCGAAGAAGAAAGGGCGTTGACATTTAGTAAACTGAAAATAAATTATAATAGAATATTTAACAAAAAATTACCAAGGGATAATATAATGAGATAGTACTGAAGTTTTATTCATGAAATCACTAGAGCCTATATGTAGAATAGTAGAACGGTATTCATGATTTAATTAGATACCTCCGCTGCTTGTTACACATTTTTAAATAGCACATACCTTGCGGTAACTCGATACTACCGGCCTTAGATTGCGTGGGATATATATATATATATAATATATGATTATTATTTACTTTATTTAATCAAATTTTACGTAAAGAAGAACGACTTGAAGCTTATATCGGAACTGTCTGACAATACGCTTGTTCTTTCATTTTTTTTTTTTAAGTTTCTTTAAAATTCTTACGATTTTTTGCTTCTTATTTATAACAATTCGGTATAATTTCTATTTTCCCTTAGTATATGCACGTAAATTCAATCATTTAATTTTGTGTATATGCCCTTTCCTTGTATGATCTACTCAGGAGCCTAAGTCATGACATTCTAGTATCGTTAATTCAATTTATACCGAACTAATTAAATTATATTCGGCTTGTTAGTCACAGTTGTGTCGTCATTCAACATAAGGCACTATGCGTCACTGTATATAAATCGCGTTATCAATTGAAATAGCAGTTATGTCTGGATTTAATATATATATACGCAAAATCTAGGGTTCTAAGACTGTTGATCAAATTTTTAATTATAAAATCAGTACAATCAAATGAAATATGAAATATAAGAAACTATTTTCACTAATACATACATATATCCGAAAATCGAATAGCAATATTGATAATAATTTATTCTAAGCTCGACATAATATATAACGACGAATAATTTATTTATAAATAATTTTTTCTGTTACAGTTCTGGGAGATAATCTCAGATGAGCATGGTATTGACCCAACTGGAAATTACGTTGGAACTAACGACCTCCAACTGGAGCGTATTAATGTTTATTACAATGAAGCAAGCAGTAAGTATTTCCAGATCAATTAATTAATGGGAAAATCTAAACACCGTAAATTTCGTTTTTACATAGAAAAAAAAAAAAAAAAAAAAAAAAAAAAAAAAAAAAAAAAAAATATTTGATTTTCGATGTTCATTTGAAAGTTTGACGATTTTTTTTATCATACCTAAAAGTACATGAAATTTCTTTTAATTGTTGAAAACTTTTCTTCAAAGGTCACAAATTTGTGCCTCGTGCTGTATTGGTTGACTTGGAGCCAGGCACCATGGACTCTATTCGAAGTGGACCTATTGGCCAGATTTTCAGACCCGATAACTTTGTTTTCGGACAGAGTGGAGCTGGTGAGTTTATTGTTAGACTAATTGAATAATAATTTTGATAATCTGTCCTTCCAATAATTTGAGAAAGGGTATTGTTTATCGAAAAATGTTGATGATCTGATGTTACATTTTTATGAATAAATTCATTTTCTTGTGTTAGGAAATAACTGGGCAAAGGGCCACTACACAGAAGGTGCAGAATTGGTAGATGCAGTTTTGGATGTAGTAAGGAAAGAGGCAGAGGGTTGCGACTGTCTTCAAGGATTCCAACTGACTCATTCTCTAGGAGGTGGAACCGGGTCTGGTATGGGAACACTACTCATTTCCAAAATCAGAGAAGAGTACCCAGACCGTATTATGAACTCATTCAGTGTTGTACCATCCCCAAAGGTGAAATGGGCTACATATAATAAAAGATGCAATAACTATAAGAACAATGATAATACCTTATTATGTTAAACTTATTTGTTCATTATCTCTAATTTACAGTATTAAACAAATATAATATTTCGTTTTTGGCTACTTTCAGGTATCAGACACTGTTGTGGAACCCTACAATGCCACTCTATCAGTCCACCAACTAGTAGAAAACACAGACGAAACCTTCTGCATCGACAATGAAGCATTGTATGATATTTGTTTCCGTACTCTTAAGCTCACATCTCCCACATACGGAGACCTGAACCACCTTGTTTCCGTAAGTATTTTACTTTAACTTAAGATGCAAATATGTAGTACATATGAAATATGAAAGAGATCAATTTGAACTCTAATTATAAATTTTCTCCATTAATATTTTGTCTTTTTTTTTGTTTTTGTTTATCACGATAGGTCACCATGTCTGGTGTCACTACGTGTTTGAGGTTCCCAGGTCAGTTGAACGCTGATTTACGCAAGCTTGCTGTCAACATGGTACCTTTCCCTCGTCTTCATTTCTTCATGCCTGGATTTGCACCACTTACTGCTCGTGGTAGCCAACAATACCGTGCTCTATCCGTACCAGAGCTAACGCAGCAAATGTTTGATGCTAAGAACATGATGGCTGCTTGTGACCCTCGTCACGGACGTTATTTAACAGTAGCAGCAATATTCAGAGGACAAATGTCTATGAAGGAAGTAGACGAGCAAATGCTTAACATACAGAACAAGAATTCAAGCTACTTTGTAGAATGGATACCAAACAACGTTAAGGTAGCTGTGTGCGACATTGCTCCTAAAGGACTCAAAATGTCTTCAACATTTATCGGCAACTCAACAGCCATACAAGAAATCTTTAAGCGCATCAGCGAGCAGTTTACCGCTATGTTCAGACGCAAAGCTTTCCTCCATTGGTACACTGGTGAGGGTATGGATGAAATGGAGTTCACTGAAGCCGAAAGCAACATGAACGATCTCGTATCCGAATATCAACAATATCAGGTGAGAAAAGAAAAAAAAAAACGTTGAAAAAAAAATGATATTCAATAAATCGATGTAAATATTTATAATTATGTTATATAATTTTTACGTATGACTGTTCTTTAACTAATGCAATATTTATATTTATGATTGATATAGGAAGCGACCGCAGATGACGAAGAAGCATTTGAGGACGAAGAAATTCTTGACGAAGAAGCTGCCGAATAGGAGTTTTGAGAACCACCTTAATTACAATCACATTATTCTTTCTTACACGCTGGTTATCTCGTTTTTGTTACAAATTTAAGGATCAAATTTTTTCAATAACTACAATTTATTGTATATAATTTATTATAAGACAAATATCAGTGAATAAAGCTCCAGTATTGATTTTTATTTTTTTGCTAAAACATATTTGTAAAACACCCCCTTGAAAACCAAATTTTATTCCTTACTAAAATAAAACTCTTGTATGAAACTAAATTTGAAAAAAAAAAAAAAAAAAAAAAAAATAGGAAATAAATACGACGTAGAAGAAGATCGCTGTTGAAAAGTTTTATTCAAATGGCAGATAAGTATAACAAAGCATGCTGAAAAACAAGAAGTAGCTTGGTGTGTGTATCCATCATTATTCCTCGACATTAATTGTTGCTTAATTATATCTCAGTAAGTTAATTATACTTGAATTGTGTTTTATAGTATTTGGGAAGACAAATAAAGGTTTAAGGATGAATGAACATCGAAATGTATAAGAAAGGATTTATTTCATATTTATCTATAATAATAATAATAATAATAATCATAATAATGACATTAATAATAATAATAATAATACATGAATCTAGAAATGCGCTTGACAATATTAGAAATTGCTACCTAACTCAACGGAGTTATCTCAACGGAGTGATCTGGATAAAATTCAACAATAAAATGAAACGAAAAATATAGGCATTTGAAACTTTACAAACTCTTGCTGTTTTAAGCACCTGCTCAAATTTCATACGGACTTTGGCATACATACTAGATATACTTACATCATAATCAATTTATTGTTTTATTTAACTATTATGTTAATATGACTATTAGAAAATGAATGCTAACACAACTTGAATAACTTTTATTTCTTTAGTATCAGATGAAATCTTCATTTTTATATGCAAAAAGGTATTCATTGCTGTACAAACTAGTTCAAGAATATTTATGGCCTTTAATATCATTCTTCATGCGAATATTTCATGCATCCAAATGTTCAGACGATTAATACATACTAGATATTTAATTGTAATATATTTAATTATTTATAATTCAAATTTTCCCAAAGTTGTTGAATTCTTTTTTTTTTTTTTTTCTTCTTTTCTTTCAATACAAATTCAAATACTATAACAAATGGATTTCAATGACTTTCAACTATTTGGATAATCTTCAATAAATGCAGAATCATATCTGAGCCTTTTCCTAGCAGGTGAATTGTCAGTATCTTGCACACTTTGGCTCGCCGTTCTTGTTTTATCAAAGTGCAAACTTTTCTTGGATGCAGAATTATGTGAATTTTGGGCTGCTTCTAAAATTGGTAAAGTTTTCGAACCAACCTCATAACTACGTTTACTTTTCGTATAACTACGTTTATCAAATAAATGTGGTTCACTATCGATAAGCTGTTGAACTTTATTCAGATCAATCTTAACTTTGATGCCAATACCTGACTCATATCTGATTGATTCTTCATCAGCGATGTGAGAAATAGTTTTATTTTTAAAGGCAGTGTTCACTTGTTTTCTCAATGATATATCGTTGTTGATATTTTTACAATTTAATATAGCGGTGGAATTATCTGGACTATAATTTGTATCAACAGCTTGAAGCTCAAATTCATTCGAGTTTCTAGTATCGAAACATTTCTTAGACTTTTCTGCATCGAAATCCCTTGATATTTTATTGACCCCATTTTCTACAACTAAATCATCATTGTTATTCGATGAATTTTCTGTATTGGCATCTAAGTCTTTAATACTAGAGTTAAATTCGGAACTGCGATCAACTATTTTCTTGAAATTATTTTGACAATCAACAGATAGATTAGACTTTGAGAAACTATCAAGACTTTTAACTAAACACTTTGTAACTCTATTTGATCCGAAGGACCGTTTCTGTTCCTCTTTATCGTTTGAACAATCACGAGTCTTGTCAAAGAAATCGATATTAGATTCATTTCTGATACTATTTTTATACTTGTATATTTTTACTGAAGTATGTTTAATTTCATCGCTAAGACCTTTACGTTTATCAACATACATTATGTTATCGTCTCTTTCGCACAAGTTCTTCAAATGTGAACCATTGTTGCTGAATGCAGTACAGACCTTCTTTTCTTTAGATAAATTCTCTTTGTGATGTACGCAAAACGAAGTCTTATTGTTACCTTCAAAAGAAGCACAAATTAACGATTCATTCATTGTAAAATCCGTTTTTTTTACATGATAATAGCTTCCATTACCTGATAATAATAATTGATTCGTGTAACTATCAGATATCTTGTTTACAATGTTGCATTTTGTCTCAACAAGACAAGATGCCTTGTTTTTACCATCTGTTATAGTAGCTGGATTAGTCGATGTATCACTACCGTCAAAATTAGATTGACGAACCGTTTGATTATGAAGATTTTTTGTAACAGATGTGGTGAATTCTTTTGAAGTATAATCAGTTTTACTGCAGCGTCGAATTTCTGGTAGATCGTGTTCTTTATACGATGGTATCATATTCATTTTATCATAGTTTGAAGTAATACCAAAATTTGATGAAGATGAATTTGATTCTTCCGTCAAAATATGAAGCGTCTCTTCCTTTCTTATTGAGCTTCTCAGGCCTGCTGCATTTCGGTTATTTTGTAGATAGTCAATGTCTGCACGGATGTTTAAGACAGATATATCAGAAATGAATATCTGCAAATAAAAAAAAAAAAAATCACCTATTGTTTGTTCGATAGCTGATATTTAGATAAAAATACGATTACGATAGAAGAAAATTATTACCTGAATGCTGTTTGAATCCACGACACGAAATTTGAGATTTCGGATAGGCACTTTTTCAGGTATCAATCGAGATTTATCACAATATTTTCTCGTGGTTGTTGGGCTGGAGTGGTGTTGTATACGTGTTGGATCGATCGAATCACAAGTGGAACTATAAGAATATATATCATATTAATAATAGATAAATGAATCAGTAGTCGAGGATCATTCAAGTATACAAAAGTTTTGTACAGTTATTTCTGCAAATAGAAATCAGCGTCAAAAATGAACAAGGTTCAAAAATCTTGAGAGTACTAGTCAAATCATTCATTAACTGGACTTACCAATTCAAAAATTCCATAGCGGGCAGTGGAATGAAAACCATAAGGCAAATATTATTTAAAAAATACTGTTTGCATAATTTTGTGTTTAACATGTAATGAATGAACTGTAATTTTTTTTATCGATAGACGATATTACTCTAAGCTTATTATCATTGATACAGTTCAGTTATTGTTTTAGTAATGCAATACTTACATGCTGGAATTAACATCGGTGTTTTGCCTCGCGTCTGATGTTGCATCTGCATTTGTGAGGAGGAGGTTTGATCTTTGTGGGTGGACTGGACTCCTTGAGGTTGCCTGATGAGTAGATCCGGCCTCAGCAACAGGACTGGAGCCTGCATCCCCGTCACACTGTTAGAATCGCAAGAGATACACTGGAGAGGAGGTACGGGGATAAATTGCCTACATACACTCCCCGCACCTAGTATCTCACCAGACACATTTGTAACTTGCTTACTTTTAGTCTATAACAGCACAAGGAGAAAGGAAGAAGAAATATGAAGAATGTTTTCGAATTTAGAAGTAATACATGACTCTCAAAATTGTCTGTTGAAATCCAAAGAAAGCAAGTTCTATGTTAATTAAACATGTTTAAATTCCAATTCACACATTACAGAGAAACTGGAAGTGCAAATTGCAATTGTATGCATCATCAATATATGCCATAACATGCAAGTTGGAAAATTCTACCTTTACATCAAGCTTCCATGTGTGTTGAAACTCAAATGACATGCTCAATTCTCTACTATGCATAAAAATAGATCTCAGATTTATTACCCAAATTCAAGTTGAAACAATATAGAATTATAAATACATAAGTATATCAGAGAAGTTACTATGTATGTACCTACTGCACTTCATCTATAGATTACTCATTTATGTTTAATTCCTCTGAGTTAAATGTGATTTGCCTAGTTACTGAGTACAGTGTCTTAAATTATATTCAATAGCATTGGAGTTCACTGTCACATTATAGTATATATACCTATAATATATTTCAGAAAAACATTTCGATGTGAAAAACCGGATAAAGAATTATTCTATTTTATCTATTTTTGTTTTTCAAAATTAAATGAGTGTGTATTCAAATATTGATACCATAAGTCTTTGAAGAGAGAAAGTGAAGTTAAAATAGAGCAATTTCTCCAGACAGAAAGCATTTACTTAGTACCAGAGTTTTGTATACCCACCATTATAAAGAAGGACATTTTGTTGGCTCCTCAAAAGAAAATATAAAACTGCTTATAACATCAGAAATCATGATACATAAAAATTTCCAAAAATACTATACAAGCCCCTAGAGACTATTGAGGTAATTTTTTATACATATTTATGGGATTTTGAGATTCACTAGATTATCCCCTTAAATGAGCTCAATGAATATCACCATATTCTCAATATTTAATCAAATTCTACTCACTAAGGTGCCGTGTATATGATGGATGATCGTATAGTCATTCATCGTTTGTTATTGCACATATTATCTAATAATCTAATATCTAGTTTATGAAGATCTCACCCCCTACCGCTCAAGAACAAGAAGTAAACTTTGTAACAAATTAAATGTGTGTGAATTCAAAAACAATTACACTTAAAATAACTATTACTTACACCGCTAGGGATTGGAATTCCATTAGCCAGTTGCGTTATCGATTGGTTTGTTTTCGACGTGGTATTCACATTGGGCTGATTTCCATTACTGCTAGTTGGTGTTTCCGTACAGTTTCTTGGTAAACCATTGTAGAGTACACGATCAGATGTGGACAGAATTGATTGGAAGGTTTGATTTTGCTTTTTAAACCTTTGCATTTCTCGGTTAACATTTTCATGGGGTTGATGAACGCTACTTGATCTTACAATCACACTTTCGCCAGACTTAGGAGTTTGTTTAGCCAAGGTTTCTGGTTGAGAAAATTTCGATGAGATTTCTGGCGAGTTTTGTGAACCATTAACTTTTAATTGCTGATTGCTAGCTGTGTTATCTTGAACATTGGTACTGTTTGGTTCAAAATTTTTCAGTGAAAGTCGATTGGCTTTCTGGGCCTGTACTGAACTGTACGTCTTTCTCACTTTGGGAAAGTTCGT
Organism: Tenthredo mesomela; assembly: GCA_943736025.1. Lineage (NCBI taxonomy): Eukaryota > Metazoa > Arthropoda > Insecta > Hymenoptera > Tenthredinidae > Tenthredo > Tenthredo mesomela. The sequence goes on along the minus strand of OX031016.1, from coordinate 17,343,345 downwards.
AGGGTAGTGTTGCGATCCGTTCTGAGATGATACGTCGTTTGTTAGATCGAGATGATACGTGATATTGTTATTCTTTTGACGAGCAAAACCTGGTAGCTTAGTCCCTGGGGGATATTTGTAAATGTGATTTGTTTTCTGCAAATCTTGATTGGAAATCATTTTGACTTTGCCATTAATATCGGTTTGTAATTGGGTTGCCTGGCTTTGCATCGTCGCTGTGCTTTGTTCAAATTTGTTACTATTACTTGAACACGTCATAAATGACGTTGCCATTAATGGAATTGCTCTATTTACATCATTGTAGTTGATATTCCAAGGCATATTTGTACTTTTCACCATGGGACCAGAGTTTTTGGACTCACATGTCCTGGACTTCTTGCGATTTTCCATAACTTCTCCATTGTTAAGCAAATTGCATGAGCTCTTTTCAGCAGATTCTTCGCTTTTTCGTTTTGCATTAATAAAAGATGTGCTGAGCTGAAAAACTGTTGCACAGGATTTTGATGGACTATTTATTCGAGCTGTTGGTTGCTTGATTGGCGCTTGCCGATCAACGTTAAGTGATAAACCATTTTTACTTCCCCCAGGGAATACATTATTCAATTCTTGAAATGTGGCTGCAAAATCTTCTTCGCGAACTGAGGTAACGTTTGTGATCTTGAGATTCATCACCGAATTTCGCTTGGGACTTTCTGTGATGAGAAATCGATCCGGACCTATGCCATTTCCAAATGCTTTTTCTACACAAATGTCTATTCCATCTCTAATAGTAAGTGGTGTTTTAGATAGATGTGATGAATGGAATAGTGGTGCTACAGTTGAAACAGCAGCTGGCCTACCAATATTCGGAAAACTAGCTGTATCTGATACAATTGGTGTTTTAGATAGGCGTGATGAATGGAGTAGTGGTGGTACAGTTGAAGCACCAGCTGGCCTACCAATGTTCGGAAGGCTAGCTCTATCTGATACAATTGGATTTTTTGTAACAGGAATACTTTTTGATTGGCATGGTGCTGAATTGGAAATTTCAGAGTGCGTTGAATTAGCGACTTTTATATGCCCCTCAAGCTTCTGAGTCTCAGCTAACGCCTGGTAAAGGCTGTGAATCTGAATTTGTCTTCCATCGTTTGTAGTGAGTATATTTTGTTTTGGTTTTACACTAATTATCTGTAAACGAGAAAAAAATAAATAAATAAATAATTGAAAACGTGTTTTACAATTTCATGAGTCATTATTGATGTCATTATTTGTGTACCTCTACTTCATCGTCACTGTCGATCATAATAACTTCTGCTTCACGCCGTTTACATTCAACCGAGGTGGTAAGTGCTGCTTTTAGCAAGACATTACTCGCTACTGGTTGGGAAATAGTACTGTTCGTTTCGATAGAAGTACTCTCTGTCGATAGTAGATCTTTTTCTACAGTGGAATTTTTCACTTGCAATTCTTCATCACAATTGATCTTTTCATTCGGAAGAGGACTCTCGATGGTGTCTGATCTACTAGATAAAGGCACCGATGTGTTGGAAGTGCATGTGTTTTCTTCTAATGTTTTTCTATAACAAACAAAACGATTTCAAATAGAGTAATTATATATAACTAAAGAGAAAAAGAAAAGCTTTGTTGATGATCTGTCCCAGTAGTTCCAATTCTTTGCTCGTTTGAGATCGTTACTTTAACAATTTTGAGAAGCAATCTAATATATATTTGCAAAGACTTTAATCTAATTACAGTTCTTCAATCAAATGTTTCTATGAGATGAACCTTTTCGCATTTTGCACAGCTTGTTGTAATTTAAACGACCGAGGTCCAGGCCGTAATTTAATAGGTGATGTTATAGGCGGCGGTGAATCTGGACGGTCTGTTATAGGTAGAGGTGATGGATTACGACCTACTGAAATATCACTGTCGCTACTACTTTCGTCCACAGATATCGCATCATTCAACACTCTGAAAAATATTATTTTCATTAAAAATAACACAATAATTGCAATAGCTGTTGAAAACGTATATTTCAATGGTTTATCACTTACTCTTTGGATTGATTCGTACACGGATTAGCTTCGTCGGTTCTTCCTATGAATGCAAAAAAAAAAAAAAAAAATATATTAAAACAATGACACAGCTTAGAATTATCATTCGTCCTAAGTCTAAGCAAAATTTGTACAGATGTTTCATCCTACATTGTATTACATAGATAGTTTTTAAATTCAAATCAGAATTTAGAAAAATTAGAAAACTTTCATGAGGAATTCAAAGTAAAATAACTTAAGAAAATATCAAATTTACATGCAAAATGTAAAAATGAGTTTTTTTTTTCTTCAAGTTCTAATGGAAATTCCTTGTACACAATTATACGTACGTAACATTCCCACACATTCTGTACATTCCCACATAGAACTGGCCAATTTTATATGTCCACATGCCTTGTGAACTCCTTGCGAACCGCACAATCGGCATAGAACTAGTTCCCATTTTCTGTTGAAAATTTTGACAAATTTAAACCATCAGATCTGTAATTCTATTTTGTTTCATCTCGATTTACTCACGAATTAATGCCGGTGTGACTTCTTCCTTTTGGACAAATACATTCTACAGCATCGCAACTACTGTGTCTATGCAATAACTCTTGATAAGCATTTGGCACAAGCTCCCAAGACGCATCCCTGAACAAATTGAAATATAAAATGATTTCTGTTGATCAACGCATATCATTTCAGGTCATATTATCATTTTTAAGGGACAATATTCACTCGTTACATTGTATGTGGACACTGTGCAATATCTGCTCACATAAATCGTATTAGAGAAATCTACTCTAACATATGCATATGTCTATACTCACTGATTAGGAATATAAATTCCATGTTCTAGCATCGCTTGTTGAAATTCTTGTTTGTTATTGCAAAGAGGGCATTTGAAAAAGTAGCCTGCACTCAATGCTAGGCGCTGAAACAGTGAGAAAAATTTATTATAAACTCTAAAACATATAGATGTTCATTCCTTGTGTATATCTTCCAACAATTAGAGGTATATATGCGCACATCATACATACTTGAACACATTTTCGATGAAACCATGCATTCTTTCGGCAACACGGAGCCCATAAAGTTCGTATAGCATTTTGAGGATTGACTTCCTCGTAACAAATGTAACAAGTAACATTCCCCGCTGCTGCAGCTTCAGCTTTAATATGTTCATCTATCTCTTGTTTTATTCTATGCGTTATGCAGTATGATCTGTAAATAATTACCAGATTTACTAATATAATAACTAACTTCCTGTGTCTTAATACAAAACATAAGAAACAGGAATATAATTATTTACCTAAATTCACCAAAGAATTGGTGAAGTGAACCCGCCCGCAGTCCACAGGGTAGATGAAACACACGTTTACACCTCGTGTTGCAACACCCTAAAGTTGCTCCGGTTCGTTTGCAGTGTGTACAAGCCTAAAATTGTATAATATTATCTTAAAAAATATGCCTTGATTCTACTACCAAAATCTATTTCCAAACTATGAAGCTATATTTCTGCAATTTGTTTTTTTATATAAAAAATAAATGTTTAGTTTCACTCACTAGTCTCTTTCCTCTACGTAATTCTTTCTGTATATCTGTGGGCAGGAAGCCCAGTATACCCTCGTTGTCATTACCATTTTGTTCCATATTGGACGACAATAGCTTTAAAAAAAAAAAAATATATAAAACTAGTTAGAAGAGGACTAAAACTTTTTAATTGATTCATATTTTGAAGTACGCTTGAAGAAGTGATGAAAAATTTTGTCGATTTACCAGACAATAGTAATGCGTGACGATTCCATTGTGTGTACAAAGTTTTCCATATTCAACTTCGTCGTCTTCTGAAAAACCGCAGAAGCAACAGGTTGTTGCAGTTTGAGGTTGACGTACGGGTCTTGACCTTCGTCGTGACATTTTTCTTACTGTGATTAAAAATTGTTCAAGTTTAAGGAGAAAGAAATTAAATTCTACTATGGATTATGCGTCGGTTGTAGATATTTTCGATAATTATATGACTTAAGGTAACGATGAAATAATATTAATGGTTTTAATATGCTTACCACAAAATTTCATTTCATTATTTTGTACATTTTATACGGGAGGCGGTAACAGAAAATTATAGCTTTAAAAGATTCGGATTATTTAATCACACTGACGTTTGTTTAACCTGCTTTAGGTAATGTGAATTATGACATTTGTTGATTGTCTCAAATTTTATTAATAAATTGATTTACGCGTAGAGATAGACGCAATTATAATAAGAAAATTGTTTATATTGTTATAATAACTAGTTGAAGATTGTTATTTATATTATATATACTATTTTTGTAGAAATAGAGAAAGGTATGTGAATGTCACTGCGATTAGTAGATCAGAATAGTAGGTAGAAATATTCAATGAATTTAGAATAAATTCTGAAACCGAAGCTAAGGTCACGGATAAAGGTGACAGTAAATAATAAGCAATAACTATTATGCGTGTAAATACATAAATATATTAAGAAAGTTTTGTCAAAACGTTATTTTATTTTAAAGTATGGATTAATTTTTGTTGGCTTACGCCACCTCGGTTTGTTTCGATACATCGAAAAACCTAACCTTTGTATCGTTCATTGATATCTTAAAATAACAATGATTTTATGTTATTTATAATGATAATTAGCAATTTATTGGATTGATATTATATCGTGTCAATTTATATTAGTGTTAATAAGTCTTTTAGGTATTATTCAATTTATATTATTAAAATAAAGGTTAGAATAACACAACTAATAACATTTTACCGCGGAGAGCGGGAAAACCACAAGCACAAAATACAACCATTACAACTTAGTCCAAAATAGCTTTTAAACTTTTATAGTCATACACGGTTCAACGCGTAAATAATAAATTAAATTTGACTTTCGGCAGGAAGTAATTATTAATTTATTATATTATTTATATTAACTAATACATTTTTAGTTTAAAAAAGAAAAAAAAAAAAAAAAAAGAAAAAGAAAACAGAACTCTTAACCTTGACCTACGTCTTTTATAATATACGATTTAGTAAATACAAAGTACAGATTACGTATGTATATACGCATTTTTGCTTTATCATTCATAAACTTTATCAATTTTTATAAGGCACGATGACTTCTGCTAAGGTAAGTTAATTCACGTTTTAACAAATTTTTTTATTTATAATAATACACACTTATTGGACATCGCATATTTATTACGAGATTTACTTTATCTAGAATTTTATAGAATATTAATATATAGCAGCTATGAATCAAACTTTCACTAAAGGGTTAATACATCACTTGTTGGTTATCGTTTGTTTTTTTTGACTCGCATAAATTCAAAATTTAGATTATTTATACTATTGTTACACCTTGATCTATAATCCTAATAATAGGTACATATTTTGTTTGAAAAATATACAAAATATCAAAAAAATATCAATAAGGTATCATTTCAATCAATCTTTTTAAAAACAATAATAATATCATATTTCATTACCCCTCAATGTTGTAACATTACGCAATCGAAATTGGCGTAAATATTTCCGTATACACTCGACGTTATTATATTATTGTTATAACGTATTGGCAATTGATGAATGAAACCAAGAATTCTTCAAGTCCATTTCGTTATCAAGACTTTAACGTTCTTTATTTTAATATTCTTGTTTTTTTTTTTTTTTTTTGTCACAGATTGAGTTTACTGTTCAAATGACATGTCAGAAATGTGTGGAAGCGGTTAAAAATAGCTTATCAAACACCGATGGGATTCAAAACGTTGAAGTATCCCTAGAAAATGGTACCGTCATTGTAGACAGCAGCCTTCCATATTCCATGGTACAACAAAAAATTGAGAATTCTGGAAGACGAGCTGTTCTAAAAGGATATGGCGGTAAAAATCATTCCTATTTCACCTATAAAATTTATTATTAATTTATACATTCCTCGATTTATCCCTAACATTGGTTTCACAGCTCCATCATTATCATTTTTTGCAATATTCATATTTTCTTCGATTATATACTACATAATGTACTAAATTTTCATCGTAAACACGTTGTACAATCTGTATCACAAAGATTGCTATTCAACTTGTTAGATATTGTCATTTTTAATTGTCAATTAATTATTCTAGGTACTGGAGCAAGCGCGGTAGCAATGCTGGGCGGAGATTCTGGCTATAGTTCTGGCGATCATATTAGAGGGGTAGTTAGATTTGTTCAGACAGGCGAAGAATGTATCATAGATGGTACTATGGATGGTTTAAATCCAGGACCTCATGGAATACACGTACATGAATGCGGGGATATTTCGAGAGGATGTGATAGGTATTTGAATAATAATTTTATACCACAATTTAGCTTTTCGATTGACAAAAAATACTATTGTGTGTCTCTATTCACTTACTAATAAAATTTCTATTGCAGTGTTGGTGAGCATTTCAATCCCCATAAAACACCACATGGAGGACCTGGAGATCATCCTGCAGAAAGGGTAGAGTTTAGATTATTAAGTTCAAAGTTTTTCAATTCTTGAAATGGTTTGATAGAAATGAATAGTAATCAATTCAATCATTTCTAACATTTGAATCTTTAAATTTTTACAGCATTTTGGAGACTTGGGTAACATTTTGGCTGATGAAAACGGCAGAGCAACATTCAGAATAGTCGATGATGTACTGAAAGTCTGGGATATCATTGGACGATCCCTAGTTGTCACCGATGGTCCGGATGATTTAGGAAAAGGAGATAGCCCACAATCAAAAATTGATGGAAATAGTGGAAATAAGTGAGGAGCAACTTTATACTGGCAATTATTAATATTCTATTAATATTATTTCTATTTTATCAATATCTGTTGCAAATTTTTCTTTTCAGATTGTCGTGTGGTATAATAGCTCGAGCTTCCGGGTTGTTTCAAAATACAAAGAAGATTTGTGCGTGTGATGGTGTCACGCTTTGGGATGAGAGAGATCGATCTGTAGCAGAATGGAATAATCCAAAGACCAACATTGCTACAAGTAACTCAGTATGCGTCATACTTTAATCTCTTTGGTCTTATTTCTTTCGCTATAATATGGTGTTACCATATATCATTCATAATGTATAATTTTTTCATTTCTATTCACATTGTAATCTAGTCAAGACCACATCAACTATCATTTCTATAAGTTCATATGTTATCGTTATACTATTTTTTTACTGAACAGGAAATATCTCATAGACTGCAGCTGTCATTTTTCATTTAGGTATTGCATGAGATTTTTTTTTTTTTTCACCTAGTTGCTTCGTGCTTTTGGTTTGACTCTGAAATAATTTAGTGTGCGGTAGCTATTCTGATAATTACTACATCGGTGCAAAATTACATGACTATGAACCGATCGATCAGAACTTTCTTATGTTATATTGTAAAATTGGAGTTTAGTTTAGAAAATAATTCACGTATTGCATCGATTTTTAATTTATAAAAACAATTGGTGACTTTAACGAGTTAAATATATCCTGGTTTCATTTCTAATTATACTTCTACACGATTTTATTCTATTTTCGAGCTCATAATTCATCAATTTTTATATGAATTTCTGCTTTTTTTCAGTGAGCTGAAACCAGAAATTTATTAATGAAAGGTAGCAGAAACTTTTCTTCGATTAATCAGCATCAAAAATGCTCAAAGTACATATCCAAATACATGAATATGTGTATCGTACCAAGGGCTATGGAAAATCTTACTGTAATTTACTTATGTATACATATAACTATGTAGGTGCAGGGTAATCGCTTGCATTGCAAGGAAATCATTGGATAAGGGTGTCATCCTCCAGATTGTTTATGATTACGAATAGATTTTATATTTTTTCATATGAAATTAAAATAGTTTTTTATGATTATGTTCCTTATAGGTAATTTTTACACGAACTGAAATCGGAAGTGTTAAAATAATTCAGTTAAAAAAGACAATAAGAAGAGATAATAAGAGAAATCCAAAATTTTATGATTTATGTTTGATGAAAGATAACTGAACACATTTTCAAAAAAATTATTATTTTATTTTTCTATTACAAAATTCATAAAAAGCAACACTAACTTCAACGCAGTGTGAATTAAGCATGTGGTGCAGAAGTGTATAATCAATAACTTCTATAATTGTTTTTTTTTTTCATTTCAATACATAATCATGAAATAAATATACGTTTTCCTAATACCACTTGATCAAGTCGAGATCATAGGTGTGTTACATCGTTTCGAACGATAATTTATTACAAAACATTGAATTAATATCAAAGATAAAATTTCCACAGGAATTTATCGTAAATAAAATCAATTTCGAAACAAAATGTGAACAAGTGATTTTATTCCCGATATTAAATAATTTTATAAATAATTCATAAGACAGCTGTGATATTGGACCTAAAACCTTCAATATTTATTTATAATTTTACGCAAAGGTATAAGATAGCAGCATAAGATTGATACCCTTTTGTATTATTGCATTTTGCGAGCTGGAATTTCGAGTATAATATTTGATGTAAATGTCTCCCTCTTCATTTCACAAATCAAAATATAATAACGTTATATCTCGTCTTATAACTTCATTTTAAATTAACATTACTTGAACAAAAATGTTATAAATGCAGTGAACTTGTGCATATAAAAAGCATGCTATGAACTAGATGTAAAAAAAGAGAGAATCGTCAGTAATTAATGCTAATCCCAATCATCGTCTGAGCCATCGGACTCCCGACTTCTGATAGTCTTCGGTTTGCTGTTAAACAAAGATTTAGTCTTCTTTCCTTTTTCTGGTGGGTTCATCAGATCTCCATTGTATGCAATGGCGCCAGACTGCGCTATGCGCCACTCCATCATTTCCGTTGAAAAATCATCACAGTTTCCCAAATCAGTAAATCCCACTATATAATCCTTAGTCTTGCTATCGGAGATCAAAGCAATTGTGGGAATTATTTTGATTCGCAGACGTTCTGAAATAGTCAAATAATAAAATGAGTAAGTTATAGACGTATTTCGACTTCCTGGTCGTTGTTCATCAATATTTTACTCCAATCATAAATGACTGAATAATTCTTTAAGTTATTTAACAACTTTTTGTTTTACATCTACCTGTAAGAAACGGGCATCTTTCGACATTGAGTTTACAGAATCTAGCTTCAACGTGTTTCTTAGCTAAAACCTTAAGATGTTCGTCGGCAATCTTACACCTCGGAGAACCATCCTTGTAGAATAGGCAGACAATATCCTTAGACTTTTTTGACGCTTCAAAAAATTCTTTTTCATCTGGAATTTCTGAATACTCTCCATGTCCCTGTGGCGAGATGAATAAAACAAGAATTATAGAACTGTTAGAAGTAGTAGAATTTCAATAGTCGTCGAAGTGAAAAATATTATTCTGCTAAAATTCCCAAACAATGTAACAAAAAAATTACCATAGAAAGCCAGGTCTGTCTTTGATTTTGATTCTTCTTCATTTCTTTGAGTCTTTTTTCCCTCAAATTTTCAAGATCATCAGCATCCATGTTATCGAGTCTGTCTAACTCAGCGTCGAGCTGCTGCTCTACGCGATGCGCAACTTCCATCACCTGGTTCTGTATCATGTTCTCCATTTTGGCCCTCTTTTTTTTTTTTTTTTTTCTTTATAGCTGAAAAATATCCAAATTTCATTCTAATAATTCTGCATCATTATTTTCTTACGACATTATTAGAATATCATGACGACCAGAAATTTCTTGTTTTTATCATAACCAAACTTATATTTTTGTCATCGTTGATGTAAATATATAAGTTTAAATGTCTCTGTGAAACAAAATGATCATCGGTCACCAAGGTAATTATGTAGTTTAGTCGTGTAGCTCATTTTCGGATTGATTATCTTTACTTTATATAGGTATATCTTCTATGTATGTCCGAGATAAATATTCACACGGGGTTATACCTTTTTTTTAATAGTAAATTGCAAACATTGTAATACTTACAGCTTCGATATGAATAGGAAGAAATTCTTTTGCAGATACTGTAGTTCCAACTATTCTCTCTCCTTATAAGGATATTTTATTGGCTTTGGATACCGCAAAATAAAATCACACACCCAGTTGACAGCCCACACGATATACAGATCTCTCTGAAATTGTCTGGAGTTTCGTCTTTGTCGATTTTCGATATAACGAGATCTTCTTGACTAAATTCAACCGGAGATAACTTCAGACCATTTCTTTTTTCGAGTACCGAGAATACAGCGATCTACGCGTTTGCGAACATTAAAATTTGACAAAAAATGAATTGACCATATTTAGATTATGAATTAATAATACCTACCTCATGTATAAATTCTATTCAGTATATTATGTATTATAATGCATCAAATTTCCGATAAATTGAAAATAAAAAAGTCATGATTTTGACTCTGTTTAAAATTCAAAGTCTTCTGTCAATTCTGTCATACACAACGCGGTTGATTATTATAGCTCATTTTTGATTGTTCGAAATATTGTTTAAATTCATAGTATAGTAGAAGACAACTGTTGAGAAAACTTTTGTTATACCTTTTTCGGAAAATCTGACTGATCTATATCTCGTCAGGTTAATTTCTGTCCAATTTAAACAAGTAAATAAATAACCAATATTGTTTTGACATGCTTATACAATTTTACGTATAGCTTGAAGAAATGCTTTCAAATCATTTCTATGTACATTATTTTACATATAGTTACACAGCAGTTAATAACAAGCGAAATTCATATATTTTATTGTAAATATAGTGGATAAACGGACTTGTTCAATTTGTTTAGTATGTTGCGATCAATTGCTAGCCTTCCGTTGTCAGAAGCATCAATTTCACAGCTTAAAGATAACGGTATTCATTACATGGAAGATATTCAAGATGAATCAGGTATATTCAATAAAATCCTAAGATGAGATATTGTTCAAGAAAATTTTCTAGGAACGCTAAGAAATCAGGAAATATTTTTATTTCAGAATTAACGACTAAGTGTTCTCATGCGATTGAAGAAGCCCAAAATTTGTGCAAACTACCCTTAAGCGTCTCAGCTTTAACTATTCTGAAAGTAAGTGATTTTCATTGAGGAAAACATTAACAAGTTATAAAGAATCTTGAATTTTAATTTATTCGTTTTTCTAACTACTGAAAATACAATTTTTATTGTAACAAAGGAAGATTCGCAGCAGTATAAAATATCAACGCTTAGCCGAGAGCTTAACAATGTGCTAGATGGAGGGTTCCAATGTAAAACTATCACAGAACTGTGCGGAGCACCTGGTTCAGGCAAAACCCAGATTTGGTAATTTTATTTTCTTTATTTTGTGTATATAAACACCTGAATCAACCTGATTATGCAAGGAGGTAGCCTTTTGGTACTGCGAAACTAGAGTAATCAATTACTAATTTTTCGTCTTCAAATTCTGATATTGAGAAACTTTGTTCTTGCTAATTTTTCAATTCTTTCGAATAAAGTTTAAGGTTTGTTTAATTTCAGTTTACAGCTATGCATAAGCGTTCAGTTAAGCAGATACCACAATGGACTAGGGGGAGAAGTTTTATATATTGATACAAGGAGCGGAGTATCAACCTTGAGGCTGAAAGGTAATAATAAAGCATGAAATTTGATGTATACTTATTACTCATTTATTTAACAGCAATGAAAAACACAGCCGTTCAGAGTAACAATTAAAATTACGACGTGTATAGATATTATAATAATTAGTTGTACTTTTCAATAGTTTCTTGGTAAAATGAACAATTTGCTTATTGCATTTAATATTTTCTTCAGTCCTCGATTATTACACTTAGATAGATACTATGCTATTTAATTTTGACACGATAAACTCACATGACTTACATTTATTCCATGATTTTGGTATATAAGCAAAAAGTCAGACATTAACAATATGTAAAAAATTTCTGGAATTTGTATATAATTTGTATATCATTTGTAAAAGTTTTTTTTTTTTTCTTCAACTCTGTTACGTAAACAGAACTAGTTTATCGTCCCACTTCTCCAATGCGTCAAAAAAACTCTAGCTATGCATTGGTTACTGTGTCTGGTTTTAGAGAAATTGCTTATAACATACGGAATATCCAGTTTTGGTATACATTTCATTCACAATAAATCTTATAGCAAAGTACGCAGTCTTGCTTCTATTATGACAATGATTATAGTACAACATGAAGTTCTTTGGTAACAGTAAATATTATTAAAATTAAATATATTCAATAACTGTATAATGATTTTGAATATAAAAAGAAAAAAAGAAAGAAAAAAAAAAAAAAAACCAGGTAACTTCAGTCTATCTTATATATTACAAATTCAATTATGGCTTTTGCAATTTGTTATTCATATTATATGTAAAGAGCATTTTAAATCATCCTCTTTTGACAAGGAATGGCTTTTTTTTTTTCAAGTATCAGTCTCACGTTTTTGTGTTATGCACGGTATATACTATTATACATATGAAAATTAACTTAGTTGATCTAATCGATTAGGACCCAATAGGATAATATACAACATTAACATCAGTATAAATATTATCTTCCACATAATCGACATGTAGTACGGAATGATGCTGTGTTATCACTTCTATCGATTACTCAAAATCCTATTACATAGTCGGAAATTCATGTTTGGGAATTGTGTATTAGGATGTTCAATAAGAACAAGCTATCTTATACCAATTTTGAGTAAATGCTTATGATATCTAAAACTATTAATCGGGTACAGAGAAATGACTCTTAAACTACTTGGCCCGCTGATATTGATATTATGTTAATTTAAAATCGTCGAATAAGCTCATCGGGCACAGTTCCTGATAAATGGTGATGAACTGATTCTGATAAAATACTTCTTCAGTTTCAAAATCTCTGTGTGGTCTCAGGCTTGAAAATGGATTTCTATCGCAGCAAAGACGAGTCGCAGTATCCCCCAAAATGATACAAAGTCTATCATGTTCCTCGATAGCCTCGCTCAAAGTATAGGATGTTAAAATCAAGGGGCAGTTTTGTTCAGCCATTGTTTGAACGGACGGTGTCCACGTATCTTTGGTTGATCCGAGTTCTACACATTCATGAATCCCCGTGTTATATCCAATCAAAAAATCCGGCTTCTCGTACCATTGACTGGTTACATAATCTTGGTAGAGCATATTCCTCAACTCTACATGAACCCTCATACCTTTTGCCATACAATAATCGCAGACATTTGGCTTTACGCTTCCCCAAACAAGTTCAGGACCAATTAATACGATTGTTAATGCAGTCAAAGAGGGAAGCCAATGTAATAAGATTTCCCAAACATCAAGCCCGTCAACTTCTACCATATTAGCTCCAATCACATGCATAATCATGTCAGGCTCGACGGTAAATTCTAGTCTCTCAATAGCGTATAAAACAGTCAAAGGTCTTGTGAGATATTCTGAGTTGTAAGTTAATTGGCATTCAGAGGACATTGGCAGGGCTTTATTTTCGTTTACATAAAGATATATAAAATCTGTTATTTTAGTTGGTAGGTAAGCAGTTTCTGTATGAAACGGTACAACATGTCTTGGAGATTGTCGTTCGAATAAAGTAGCAGCGACGTCTAAATCAAAGCATAATCTGAGTGCTTTGCATTGGTTCGAATGTCTCGTGTTTTCGATTTTATGAAGCGTACAAAAACTTGCGCTTGGACAGAAACGGCAGTTTTTTAAACCGCCTGATTTACCGTCATGACAAACAGAACAAACTCTTGGAAATTTGAACATGTGTTCTTCATACGATTCTAAACGTCTTCCCAATTTTATTTGCGCTAGTAACATAAGGTTCGTTTTTTTACTAGACCATATTTTTTTGCAATTATTTTGAAAATTTTCAAAAATCGATAAAGTACCCGTTTTATCGAGCATGTCTGATATCACTTTGCACAAATCTTTGTGCTGCGACCAGTGTTGTTTCTGATGATCTTTTCCGCAGTAAGATATCATTCTGCAATTACCGCAACGTTTTAGGGGAAGTTCTTCACCAAATGCCTTACAAACATGACAGACATTCGCGTAATAGAATAAATTGTGCGAATCGTCCCACATTATTATAAAAATTATTCTTATTATGTATTTTTTTTTTTTTTTTTTTTTTTTTTTTTTTAGCACTTATTTGAAATTTAATTATCACGTTCATTCACTGCCGAAGAATTTGTTTTGTTTATTGCGATTCAAATATTATGAAGTTGTATACATTCGCGGAAAGTAAGGGTGGGGATAGGTTAGGTTAGTTTCGCAAATTGTTTTCTCCCTCTCCCACATGTTGGATATCGTATAAGTTTATCTCACTCTGATAATCGAATCGGAAGTGAAGTTAGCAGCGCAGCTCTCATCACCTGTGGAGTGTATGATTTAAATAATTTTCACCGATAACAATACTTTTACTGAACAATGCGTGAGAGTGTTTATGGAATTGAATAAACTGATGAAAAAATTAAAAATTATGCGTAAATTATTACACCGAATAACTCGCGAAATAAAAAAAACAAATATCCTAACCTCAAAATATACAAGAAATTAAAGAGACGCGCGTGTCAGATAAACTCTCGGAAAAATAACGAGCACTTAAAACTAACGGAGTAAATGCATTGGAGTAATCTGAAATTTATACAACATGGGAATTCAAGGACTGACAACTTATATTGCCAGACATTCTGACCGGTATCTTGAACCGTATGAATTACACGATACATATCTGGTCATAGACGGTAACAGCATAGCTTCTCAACTTTACAACTGGCACACTCGTTCGAATTCTGCATTTGGAGGTGACTATGATACGTACGCGGAATGCTTGAGACAGTTTTTTGACAATTTAATCAAATGTAAAGTAATTCCGCTTGTCCTTGTCGACGGCGGATATGAGAATAGGAAGGTAAACACAATCTACTCTCGTCTTAAATCAAAAATTCAGTTGGCGTCACACTTTAATCCTTCAGAAAAGAAGAAATTCTTTCCATTAATTATGATGGAAGTATTCAAAGACGTTATGAATGAGAAAGGAGTCAGATATGCTCATTGCGCATTTGAAGCTGACGATGAAATCGCTGCTGTTGCTAGGACCCTTGAATGTCCAGTGCTCAGTTATGACTCTGACTTTTTTATATACGGTACTTTGTACATCCCTTATGATACGCTAGACAATGGCGTTGTTAAGAGCCAAAATACCGATGGATACGTTAAGAAATGTAAAATATATCGAGTCGAGAAATTCTTGAATAGTTTCGGAGGACTGGACAGATCTCTGCTACCTCTGGTAGCCACGCTACTAGGAAACGATTACATTAAAAGAACAGTGTTCAAGCAGTTCTTTGACAATTTAAAGCTCTCTAAACTTACTAAGAGAACTTCGAACGAACAACAGAGGAGAATAACTGCGTTACTTAACTGGCTACAACCTTTTACTCTGAACAGCGCTGTGGCTGGGGTTTTGAGTAGAATACAAATCTCACATCGGCGTAGAGTATTGACCAAAATGGAACAAGTTATCAATGGTTATTCTAATTCGTTTCCTTCTATGCTGGTTCCGCTTGGATTTTCTCAAGAATACGTAGCTGAATTGAGATCAAGAAGAGTGGATAAGACTTTTAAATTTCAAGGGGATATTGATAACTCAGAAATTGTTGAGGAATCAGGAAACTATGATGATGACTTGGAGAGCGACGACGAAACAGATAACGACAATGACGATGAGGATGAGGAGAACAACGATGATGATGACGAAGAAATTGGCAATGAATTTGATGGAGCAGATCTTTCTATAGAAAATTTTTTATCCAGTATCGCTCCACCTTGGTTTATTGATGAATATAGTAGAGGGCGATTTCCCTCTTATTTTATTGACATGATGTATAGACAGTTGTACTTTTGCGCACCACAAATTGAGGATTACTTTTATCCTTCTGCTCATCTGATGAGTTTAAAAATTGTCAGCGTTATTTTCGAGCTTTTAACATCGTATAGAAAAGATGTAGATAAAAATTTAGACTATGTTATACGCGATGAGAACAAACGAGGGACTCGATACCAGTTACAACCTTGCAGAGAAATATTCTCTTGTAAATTTCCATTGTTGAAAGATCTGAATAAACTTTCTATTGATACAAGGACAGAAATACTAACACATATTTTGAATATTCCAAAAGAATTCAGCACAGATCACGTTCTGCCTCAATGGAGATTGTACCTAGCTACTATCCTTTATTGGGCACAACAAGGCAAAAAACCTCCAGTGACTAATTGCCATGTATATTCATTGCTGTGTGCAATGCTGTTTGGTATTATAGACGAAAAAATAGGATATTATCGTTCGCAATACAAACTTACAACTAAATATAATTCTGAGATTCAAAAGATTACCGATAGAAGAAAATCCACGACTTCTGAAGTACAAAATACAACTGATACAAATATCACTTATGCTTATGAATCAGTGACAGTAGAGGACTGTCTGATTGCTGCACCTTTTTTTATATCTAGTTTCAATCTAGACCCTAAAACTGTGTCTAATCCAAAATCTTTCAACGTCACGATCATTCATTCGTTTGCACAATTTCAAAGTTGTTTAAGACATAGTATGCACTTGAATGCTCTACTCGGGTATCCATTTGTACAGCCAAAAGTAGGAGAAATATATAACGGCACATTGCTTTACAATTTATATAACAATTTCAAGAGACGGAATGATGTTGAAGCTTACATGAATGTGAAACTTAAAGATTCTCCAAGTCTGTTAGGACTTTTCAATTCACTATCAAATGTTATTAAAATACCGTTAGTCGAGATATTTGCGTATAAAGTAAATCAGAAGAGGAAACGCAAGAATAGAAATAAACCAAAACAATCTAGTTCTGATGCAAGCATGAGCTGCGTTACTGAAGACAACGACTCAGATCCAGACCTGCGATTCATCGATGCTAATAATAGATTTGATATACTCAATTCAATGGAGTAATTTAATACCTGTGGGCAGACACCTAATTTTTGTACAAAGGTATTATTTTGTACAAATGCATATACTTACTTGTTAATCGATTATATTATACAGAATTATAAATACTTCATAATTATCGAACGAGTTGGGGTCATATTATGAATCATTTTTAGAACTCATTAAACTAGAATAAGGAATGTAAATTATACTAGATTACTAATAAGTTTTTGAAAATGTAGACAACATTCTATTTGAGTAATAAATATAAGAAAACTAACATTATTTTTTTAAATCAAACAAGTTCAGATTCGTTTTCAATTTTTTCTTGCTAATGATTTTCCCTCCTGCTTCTTTCTTCTGCAATAAGATTTCGTTTTATATTAAGTCCCTGTCTGCTTGATATTGCAGACATTAAAGTCATTTAGCCTGTTTTTAGTATTTTACATCTACAGGCTTTGATATTATAGAAAATTTAACATCTTCCATAAAAGTTGTTCATTTAAAATTTGATGTATACATTTCAAAAGTTGTATCATATTCTTAAAAAAAAAAAAAAAAAAAAAAAAAAACAAACGATTTTGCAGAGATGGTAACAAAGTCCCAAGTTCATTTTGAAGACTAGGATTTTGACTTGAACAAAATTTTGGACCGCATCATCGTATCTTCTCCCCAAACGTATGATGAAGTGCTCGCTCGTCTTAATAACTGTTATTTGGTAATGAAAATTAAATTTGATTAAAAATTTGCAAAATGGGTAATTCAAATTTTCGCGGCACGGCCGATGTGTATACTAACGCCACGGACGCGGCGTGTATATCATGCGCTGTGACGTCACCGGAAAGTGGTGCCGTAGTTGAAAAAAAAATTATTGTCCCACAACCACTGAAATGTAGATAAAACTGGAACGCTCACTGCCGTGGTGCAGGGCGCGCCGAGAGAGATAGCTCAGCGGAGTATATTTGTCTCGCTCGTACCGCGTATAGTCAGGTAAAAATATTCGGTCCAGCTCGATACATTACTGTGCTGTAACCTGTCATGAGGCTCAAAATTTCGTTACTCGACGGTACAAAAAGGGACAGAGATACTCCGCTGAGCTATCTCTCTCGGATCGCAAATTCGCTACCCCGACCACGGCAGCACACAGCAGTGAGCGTTCCAGTTCTATCTATACATTTCAGTAAGACTGAAGTTAACAGCTCAGCTGATAAGGGGACAAAGCCAGTAAGGAAGAAGAACTGCGCTGCTGACAGCTCTCACGACCTGTTGAGTGTACTCAGTGTAAACTGATCACCATAAAGACGCACCTGTGAGATAAACTCTCGGAAAAAACAACGAGCACTTGAAATCCACGGATTAATTAATGCACTGGAATAACCTGAAATTCATACAACATGGGAATTCCAGGACTGACAACGTATATCGAAACGCATTCGGACCAGTACCTTGAACCGTATGAATTACACGATACATATCTAGTCATAGACGGTAACAGCATAGCTTCTCTAATTTACAACTTGCACACTCCTTCCGATTCTGCATTTGGAGGTGACTACGACACGTACGCGGTATGCGTAAGAAAGTTTTTTGATGATTTTATCAAATGTAAAATCGTTCCGCTTGTCCTTTTCGACGGCGGAAGTGAGAATAGGAAGGATAGGACAATCTACCAACGTCTTGGATCAAAAATGAAGTTGGCGTCAGAAATTAAGCCTTCAGGAGGAAAGAAATTCCTTCCATTATTTAAGGTACAAGTATTCCAAGACGTTATGGATGAGAAGGGAGTCAGATATGCTCAATGCGCATTTGAAGCTGACAAAGAAATCGCTGCCGTTGCTAGGATCCTCAAATGTCCAGTTCTTAGTTATGACTCTGACTTTTTTATTTACGGTACTTTGTACGTCCCCTATAAAACGATAGACGGCGTTGTTAAGAGCCAAAATACTGATGGATACGTTACGAAATGTAAAATTCATCATGGCGAGAAATTCTGGAATAGTTTCGGAGGACTGGACAGATCTCTGCTACCTTTGGTAGCCACACTACTAGGAAACGATTACATTGAATGGGGAGAATTCAAGCAGTTCTTCAACAATATAAGGCCCACTGAAGTTACTGGGAAAACTTGGAACGAAAGCCAGAGGAATATTACTGCTTTACTTAACTGGCTAAAATCTAAATCTTTTACTTTGAACAGCGCTGTAGCTGGGGTTTTGAGAAGAATACAAATCTCACATCGGCGTACACTATTGACGAAAATGGAACAAGTTATCAATGGTTATTCTAATTTGTTTCCTTCTATGCTGGTTCCGCTAGGATTTTCTAAAAAATATGAAGCTGCTAAATGGAGATCAAGAAAAGTGGCTAAAACTTTTAAATTTCAAGGCGATATTAATAACTTAGAAACTATTGAGGAATCAGGAAACCATGATGATGACTTAGAAAGCAATGACAAGACAGATAACGACAATGATGATGAAGAAATTGGCAATGAATCTGACAAAGCAGATCCTTCTATAAAAAATCCTTTATCCAGTATTGCTCCACCTTGGTTTATTGTTAAATATCATACAGGGCAACTTCCCTCTTATTTTATTGACATGATGTGTAGACAGTTGTATGTTTTCTCACCACAAATTGAGAATTACTCTATGGACTCTGCTCATGAGATGAGTTTAAAAATTGTCGGCCTTATTTTCAAGCTTTTAACATCGCGTGGAGAAAATGTAAATAAAAATTTGGAGTATGTTTTACGCGATGGTACACGATGGAAGCGGAACCAGTTACCACCTTGCAGAGAAAAATTTTCTTTTAATCTTCCATTATTGAAAGATCTGAGTACACTTTCTGATGATAAAAAGGCAGAAATATTAATACATATCTTAGAAATTCCCGACGAATTCAGCACATATCACGTTCCACTTCAATGGAGATTGTACCTAGCTACTATCTTTTATTGGAAACAACAATGTAAACAACCTCTAGTAACTAATTGCCATATATATTCATTGATGTGTGCAATGCTGTTTGGTGTTATAGACGAAAAAATAAGATTTTGGCGTTTCAGCCAGGAATTCACAACTGAATATGATTCTAAGATTCAAAGACAATCCATGGCTTTTAGAGAACAAAATACATCTAACACAAATATCACTCATGCTTATGAATCGGTGACAGTGGAGGACTGTCTGATTGCTGCACGTTTTTTTATGTCTAGTTTCAATCTAAAATCTGGATCTTTCAACGTCACGATCATTCATTCGTTTGCACAATTTCAAAGTTGTTTGAAACATAGTATGCACTTGAATGCTCTACTCGGGTATCCATTTGTACAGCCAAAGGTAGGAGAAATTTATAACGGCACTTGGCTTTACAAGTTATATAAAGATTTCGAGGAACAGAGTAATGTCGCAACTTACATGAATCTGAAACTTAAAGATTCTCCAACTCTGTTAGTACTTTTGAACTCGTTATTCAATGTATTTACGTGTAAAGTAAGTCAGAAGGGTGAACGCAAGAATAACAATAATCTACAACTTAGTTCTAATGCGACCATGAGCCGCACTAGTGAAGACAACAGCTCATATCCGGACCTTCCATTCTCTACTTCTGAAAGTAGATTTAATGCACTCAATTCCAGCGCTGTGCGAGGGGACAGGCGAAGGGGGCGCTCATCTTGGGCGCCAACCTCAAGAAGGCACTCACCCTGGGCGACAACCTCAAGGGAGAGTTTACCCTGGGCGCAAACCGCAAAGGGCACTCACCCTGGGCGCCAACCTCAAGGGGGCACTCACCGTGGGCGCCAACCTCAAGGGGGCGCTCACCCTGGGCGCCAACCTCGAGGGGGCGCTCACCCTGGGCGCCAACCTCGAGGGGGCACTCACCCTGAGCGCCAACCTCAAGGGGGCGCCCACCCCAGGTACCAACCTCAAGGGGGTGCTCACCCTGGGCACCAAACTTTTAGGACCAGAAGATCCTAAACCACAAATAACGTACCAAAATCGTTTGAGCAGGTCACGGAGTCTACGACTTTTTCGACTTTCTTTTTTAGAAATTGCGACTTTTTTCGACTTTTTCTCTCGGTTTTCAACATTTTTCTTGATTTTTTTGCTTTTACTGTCTTGCCAATTTTTTTTCTTCATATTTCTAAGTTCTTTTTCCAGTTTCCTTAAAATACCGATATCATGCCGATACTGAATTCAGAAGAACATAGTCCTGTCTGAAAAAAATGCATTCATTTATATAAAAATATATTATGATGAAACAAAGATTATAAATGGATATACTTACTTGTTAATTGATTATATTGTACAGAATTAGGAATACTTTATAGTTATCGAAAGAGTTTAAGTACGGGGGGTTATTATGAGTCATTTCTAGAAGCCATTAAACTAGAATAAGGAATGTGATAGTATATTATGCATCGAGTGCGTAAAATCTTACGCACGAGTTTCATACGATATTTTTCAATTTTATATAATAAAATTTTACGCATACTGTATCGAAAATTATAGACAAAATTCTATTTTTCAGTAATAAATAAGAAAACTAACGTTATTTTTTTAAATCTAACAAACTCCAATTGGTTTTCAATTTTTCCTTGCTAATGATCTTTCCTCCTGCTTCTTTCTTCTGCAATAAGATTTTGTTTTATATTGAGTCCCTGTCTGCTTGATATTGCGGACATTGTTGTCATTCAGCCTGTTTCTAGTATTTCACATCAATAGGCTTTGATATTATGGAAAATTTAACATCTTCCATAAAAGTTGTTCATTCAAAATTTGATGTATATATTTCAAAAGTTGTATCATATTCTAAAAAAAAAAAAAAAAAAAAAAACATTTTACAGAGATGGCAAAGAAGTGCCAAGTTTATTTTGAAGACCAGGATTTTGACTTGAACAAAATTTTGGACCGCATCATCGTATCTTCTCCCCAAACGTATGATGAAGTGCTCGCTGTTCTTCAAAACTTCAAAGACCTTACTAATAATCATCAGGTCAGCCAGAAAAACCTCTTGAAATATTGAAAAATATATTCAAACTACAGTAACTCGGTAGCAATATGCTAGTGCATTTCCAAGTCAGCTTCATTGTTCTGATAAATGATTGTTTAGCTTCAAAATTTGTATCTCTCAGATTTGAAAACGTTATAATACAAAAATGATCTGCCTATGTTTTTCATAAGATATTACGGAGATTAATTAGACGTAAACATGAAATCAAAATATGGCTCTCCAGTTAGTTCAAAAATTCCACTTCTATTTTGCTTCAACATTTTTTGACACTAACAATTCCGCATAACAAATGTCATTGCATTTATTAGATACGTCTCATAATAGTGGATAGTCTTACATTTCTTCGATACACAATTGAGACTCCTCTACATCGTACCCAGATTCAATTTAAAATATTAGACCAACTAGACAAGCTCTCTACAAGATATAATCTAGCAGTAAGTATAAATCTATTGACAAATAGTATTTTGGGTCAATTTTAAATGCGCAATAATTACTTCGTATTAAATATCGAAGAATTATTTCATATCTCTAATCTCGTAGTTCAATAATAAAACAAATTTGCGAAATAAAATGATTTTACTAACGCAATGAAATTATGGATCATTGATCAATTGAATTTTAACAAATTTATTACTTCATTTTCAAAGGTTGTTGTTACGAATGAATTAAGTACTCAGATAATGGGTAATGGAGAAGTTGATTTAGTTCCAGCCGGTGGAAACCTTTGCGCTCATAGAGTTCATAAAAGACTTATGCTTACCCGGCTTGATGATAACAAATTTGCAGCTTGTATTATAAAAGCTTTAACGATGCCAAAAGTTTCATCAAAGTTCCAGGTATGCCTAACCGATCAGCAGGCTTTGACTCAATAAACTATTTATAACATATCAGTAGAGATACTTTATATATTTCCTTTATTTCTCTTCAGGTAACGGCGGATGGTATCAGAGATATAATGGATTAAATTTATAAACTGGTCTATACACTTATTAACACAATACTTTATTGGAAGCAGTTCATATTCAATAACACATGGTTATACATTATTTCATTCAACCTAAATTGGCAAGTGATATTCTTTAAAAAAACAACTAATGACCATACAAATTTATAATCAGCCTTATATTCTATCCCATGACCAATGCAACCAACGTATCTCTGTAATCTCCTGAAACATCATCCTGTAAGAATAGAAGACATGAATTAATGGATCCGATGTAAGAATAATGTTGATTATTATTATCCTTCAAAAAACACAGTTGGTATAAGTTATAAATTGTACAACTACAGGAGTCACTGAATTATGTAGATGTGTTTATTTTACTTGATTTACAAGTATTCGAATCATACTACTAGTAGTAATAGTCATTTGATCTGTTATGAATTTCACTTCCGTTGTATGTATGTGAACAAGTAAATTCTTCTGGTAACTAGTTTAGTTTAGTTTCCATGTACTCAAAACTCAAGGTACTCAAACTTTATATTAATAGTGTATAACCGAAATATTTATGTTATTCGGAACGAGTATAATGTGATATTATCAATATATAAAAAATTCAGCGTGTTATTTTTGTTAAAACTCACCGAAACTATGGAAATAAGTTAACAAGATTGATATTGTTAGTTATTTAAATGTCTAATAATTAGTATTTTTTTATTATAAACACATGAAAGTGGAAAAATATCATTCAGATATAATAAAAAGAATACACAGTAAACGTTTTATCCTCTAATTTCTTTTATTTGCGTTCACAGATTGTACATTGACACAGAAAAAGGCTCTCGAAATAAAGTTATTAGCAAAGCAATGTCAAGATCAACAAAAGGAACGTGATCTCTCTGTTGCGAAATATAATTTCATATAAAATACAGTAAATAATTTTTCTTTTTTTTTTTTCTAATTTGCCGAAATAGCGAATATATAACTTATTTTTAAATCAATGTGCATGCCTATATACATATCATCATACGCAGTAGAGAATCTTCATCTTACAGTAGCCAGGAATCGTATATTAATTGAGACATGTTTGCTCGTTCAAAATAATTATAGAGAGAATAATTTTACGTAATAATATTTTTCACTGGCTTCTGAAATGTTAAATGCATATGTCTTGCACGTAAATATAAGGCGATAAATTGTTTAAAATCAGGAGCAACAATTCTCATATCAAAACCTTCGTTATTTGAGTGTCAAACATTTCAACTTGTATCATCAAAGTCACTAACTTTTAGTAAAGATTGTCGTACAAGACAAATTTTATCTAACGGCAGTTCAGCAGCACTTGATTCTTAAATTTTTATTTATATATTGAGCAATATTACTGAAAAAACAAAGTAATAGATTACAATTTGGAACAATCTTATTGTTAGTGTACTTATAGCCTAAACATCAAAATTTTTATGCAATGATACTTTGTTCGATTGTCTTTTGAACATAATATACTTATAATTTTATCCTAACAACCAAAGAAGATTGTTGCTCTGATCATATAACTCTCACTAAACATTTGTCAGATCTATTTTGGAATAGAGAAACGATCAAGGAATACTTTGAAAGCTTAAATAATGTCTTAAAACTTAACGTCTATATAAACAGATCAAAAAGATAGATTCAATAAAAAGTATAATAATTATATAGAAAAGAACATAATTAATGCATAAATGTAACATTTAATATTTTAGATATAAGTGTCCCTCCGCACCATTCAAAATAACGAAAGCAATATTTTGTTCCCCGAATTAACATATAACAGGCAGATTAACAGCTATCGATTGAGTATTGCAAAAGTTTAAAAAAATATCCACCAAATACCTTGGAAAAAAAAAAAAAATTCCTCTTAATTTCTACACGATTTTACTATTTATATAAATTTTTAACATTACTTTGAAATATTTAGGCAATATCAAAGCAGCACATTTCATAGTTTGAAAAGTATTGACACAGTGAAATGTGCTTGAAAATTAATCAGCGGTATAGAAAATTGTAGAAAACGTGAAAAAAAAAATTTGTATCGCAAACTACTAAGCTGTGCTTAACCAGCCTGTTTTAAGAATTAGCTTCAATTTGGCAGTTTATTTTAGATTTATTTATATTATCGGATGGAATTAAGTTTTATTATCGAAGCGATGGTATCAGACTGGTTCGAGTCGATTATTATTGGACATTAAAAGCTAGCCAGCATTTAAAGATCTTATCTCTTATTTATGTGGAAACTAGAGAGAGCAGAGCCTTCTTGTAATCGCCAGATGTATCTCCCTGTAACAAACAATATAGTCTCCTCACTCATTTAATATTGTCGAAGAATGGCTACGAGGATAATTTAGGTTCAAAAAATAACATACAATTTTTCGAACTTACTGAGAGAATAATTGTTTATGTGAAATGCTTGTCTCTTCTGGAGGGAAAACACTACCACTTGTGTTTTTACCAATTATTATTGTTTTTTATATTTAGTACAGTCAAGTTTTTAGACTATTATATTGCATTAAATTAAGAATTTTGTTAACCAAACATAACGTTGAACATTACAGTTGCTGAATGACTTTATATGATTATGTAATTATTATCGTAGGTTTAAACACTGCTACTTCATGATTGTTCATTTAAACGAATAATTAACATACTCGTGGTATTGTATAGTTAACTATTGCTAAATATAGCAATGAGCAAAAAATAAAATAAAAAAATTGGAGTCAACAACAAGTGTGATTGCAATCGAATATAAAACCTAGTATAATTATGAATAACTATTTGTCAATTTCAAGAAATTACAATGATCTTATTTTCATAGAGTAAATAGAATCCTTTTCTGTAAACTATTGATCATCTTTTTTAATGAGAAAGCATGAATAGATATTATCTACAGTTAATGTTGCAATGTGTTGTGAAATAAGATTTAATATGTTTGGAGGCAGGAAATGAACTCTCTCTTATTATATAGAATCACAATTGTAGTGTGAATTTGATGTTATGAAATATTTTTCGTTAGATGTTGACCCGATTTCCTAATTCATGTTAATAAGTCAGATAATGTTACTATATTTTTCCACGAACGTTGGCTCGGCAGTTAACAGCCATGCCAGCCACTTCCGTTTATGAATAATCAACTGATTAGATTTCAAGCAACCGGAAACCAATAAGACCAACAGCGCAGGGTTCATTTCAATATACGTTTGAAATCATTACAATTATGCATTGCGAGAAATGATGCAGAAGAAATTATTTTCATACAATGATAAAGCACTATTGAAATACAGAGGGTGTTACTTACAGCAATCCAACTTTCTAGTGACTTTCCAAAACGCTCTTCAAATGCTTTTTTAATGTCCCCAAGATCAATCTCGCTGCGTGATACGATGATACGGATTAGGGTACGATCTTTAGTTCCAATTCCATGCATGCTGGCGTGTAAACGTTCAGCAAAGAATCCCACTTTCGATTTAACACATTTTACTGTGAAAATAAAACAGACATTGATAAATAACTAGCATCTAGATGCTTTTTAAATCTAAATTTGATAATATCAGAGGCTGTGATATTTAGAAACTCAATTACAAAGTAAAACTTCTAACCAATGCCCAGAAGTCCTTTCTCAATGCTGCCAGAGAATTCCTTCTTGATAGATACTTCAATGTCGTGACCAGACACCTTTTCATACTCAATGAAAGTTTGTCGGAGTTGTTGGTAGCTGCGAGATACCAAGATAGCATTGAACTGCGACTCCTCTGTGCCCCATTGTTTTTCACCTGTAATAAAATTTGTTACATTTGTTATTTGTTATCTTGGAAAGATAGACTAGTCTGTTAAATTAAATGAACGGTGCTACAAGTATCAAAATGGTTACAATTTATTTTACAAATGTACCATAAAAATTATTAATTTATATATAAATTAACAATTTTTTCATAATATTTGAGAGGTAAAATCATACCAGCTTCATACAGAGCCGCGGCATCAGCAGCAGCTTGTCTCACGTCAACTTCTTGATTCTCGTCACGGTTTGCTTGACATAGTGAGACTAGCAATCTCTTAAAATGGCCGGAAGTATCACCCTTCAAGTCAGATTCCAGATTATGGCCATACACTGTAGGATAAATTGAAGAAAGATGTTGAGTGATATTATTTCTTTGAAACTTCAATTCATATACATATTTGACATGAGATAATTGAACTGAAATGATTGCAAGCTGATGCTACGAGATTAAAAATTCTCATTTCCTGACCAAAAAACTTGATATATTGGGTTTCAAAAACACATACATACATATGTAGTTGTTATTTTATCTTTAACTGCATAGTTTTGCACTTTAAATAACAGTATCAAGTATCAATCTATTTTTAATTTATATTTGCAATAGGGAGTAACATTTGAATAGTTGCATAAATAAATCTACAATAAAAAAAAGACAATAAAATCGTAATTTGACTTAATAAATTCAATCAATCAAGTCGAATTCACATGGTTAAATATACGAGCTGAAAATAACTGTGTATTTGCTTCAGACATAGCAATTAAGAATTCTGAAGCAGTACTAGTCCGAATAGAGTCATGTGAAATGACATCAACGTTTCATACTGGGAATTCATCAGCAATTAGCTCTTATCACACTTTACAGAAGGCATTATATACATATATCTGCCTTACTTTCACTTTACATTAAAAGTCAAAGTAATATGTCTATTTCAGTATTTCCTCTGAAGTATTCAACGTCATTCTAACTTGTTTCAATGTAATTAATATGTTGATCGTACTTTGCAAAAAAATAATCATAAATATCGAAATTTCGTAAAATACAAAAAATCTGTGCATATTATGTTGAGCAACCTACTGTCGTAAAATAGTCAAAGGTCACAAAGTAGTGAGAATCGTTTGAAAAAAAGTTATCTAAATTCAGAGATTAATCATATGTTGATTGATCATATGTTGATCTCTGATACCGTAGGTGCCCCGATGATACATATTGATATAAATATCTCAAGAATTACATTCTCTAACATTCAATGTACAGAAGCTGTACAACTTATACCTATACATGTGGTAACTGACTGAAGCTATTGGTTGAACAGTGAGTGGGCACAATATAAAAAGTAATGACATCATACCTTGGTGTGTAATAGGTATACCTATACATAGAAAGACAGTCACTTTTCGTGGCTATTCAGTTTTTCACACATAATAAATAGTCTGAGTAGTTTAAAAAATTTGTAATATTTCTATGACTGTATTATTTTCATGAAAGAAAGAGAAGAGAAAAAAAAAAAAACCCAGAAGATAAGTTAAACTCTATTTAATTCCTGGTATATAAATCAAACGTTGAGATATGATATGAGGTCTGTTTATTAAGTAGAAAACTAAAGTCTAAGAATTTGTTATTCGTAGATAAGACCTTGAGACAAACAACTCATGAAATTGAAGAAACTTACAATTTTCATAAAATGCAGCGATGGTTCTAATTCCATAGTTGCTTAGGGTACAGAGAATCTCAATGATCGCTTCCTCGTCTGTACCAAGTCCAGCAATAGCGTCGTGGAGTTCTTTGGCGTAATAATGAGGCAGTGGAGTCATTAGAGCCACAATAACATCCTCAAGCTTTCCGGTTAACTCGCTTTTCAAATCACCAACCAAATCCTTTCCATACTGAGTTTTGAATGCCTCAGCAATTTCCAAACGCTGAACAATTCCACGTCTAGTTAAAATATCTATTATCGCTTTTTCATCTGTACCAAAACCTTTCATAGCTTTTCGCAAGATTGCAGCATCGGCGATAGCATCGAATGGCTCTGCCGGGTACACCGTCGGTGTACACTGTGAGATATAAAATTACTTTATTCATAATTGTCATTTGTTTTTATAAAAAGTAACGAGAAAATGTTCAGTTTCATTGATTATTATTATTAATTGTCAATATTATTTCGAATTTGTTGAGTAGACAGAGAAATGACTTTATACGGAAATACTGGAATATTACTGTAACTATAGGAGGTTGACGTAAAAAAAAAAAAAAAAAAAAAAAAAAAATGAAAATAAAAAATGAAAAATCTTTACTGTAGGTACCTACACGCGATTTTATTGATGCATAAAGTCTATAAATTATAAGTAATGACGGGGTGTTTGTTGTGGTAGTAAAAGGTTGAAACTAGGTCATGCGTGTGCAGAAACGCCCATGAAAAAACATTGGAAACGAGTAATAAGAATAGTTATGTGTGTGTATGTGTGTGTGAAGAACGTACCTTGAAAGGATAGTATTGTTGCTGAGACATGTTGTTCGTATGAAGTTTAAATTTTGTCTGAAAGAATGATCGTAGTAAAGATTATTTATAACGGTATACTAATTTCATACCGGCTTATGAATCATGAATTTATTTAATACGTCATTTCTATTTAATGACGCATTTGATACAGAGAAAATGTGAAAAAAAAAAAAAAAAAAAAAATGTTTTCTTTCCCGCGGTAAACACGACCTTTGATAGCCGGCTAAAATTAAAAAAATATACGAATATAACGGGTTTTCAAATTTCGTGCAAAAGATAAGATATCGCGTTTGTTTAGGAGTAAAAATCGATAGTATCAACAAATGAATTGACGATTAAATACGGAACCGAATACTACCTGTCGGCTCAACGGTGAACGCACAACTTCAGGATTACCGATCACAGTAGTCACACCCACTTCCACGTATGCCTCCTTTCGTCATTCGCCGACCCGCGCTTTCGTACTATACTATTCTTTTTCGGTCTACACGGTGATGCTTTAGTTTTAGGAATAGTTTTAAAAAAAATTTCAGATTTAAATTCTATGGAATATCGATCATACGATAGAGCGTTAAGACCTGGAGTTTGTATCCTAGTAGTCCTTTGAATTTTATCAAAAATCTATATTCTACTTAATTCAAAATATTTTACCAGATAGAAAATCATATGATAAGAGGCAGGGAGAGAAAATTGTTTTCATTAGGCTAGGATAATTCAATTAAATATATATTATACAACATTTATTTCTTAATATAGTTTACAAGGGATAAGGTTTACACTTTTAATCTAACAGTATATGCGTTTAGATACTGGTTCTGGCAGTGATATAATAACTGTTTCAGTTTCCCAAATATTGTTCTGGATCCGGCTTTTGAAATTGGTTCATTATGGCCAAAATCCCTAAAATAAGTAACTTTTTAGCGAATAGTATACGTGACTTTAATTAGTATTTTATTGCGGGGTAAAAATTCTGCGAAAAATGTCTATTCGTTAATGTACATTTACTTGTTCAACTCGCACAATCCGTAGGTTCTAATTCTAATTTCTAAACTCTGAATCTCTGATAGTGTAGAGATTTTGTCTTTCGGAACACCGGGTATATTAAATCTACATCTTCCTTTCGAACTTCGCATCCTGCGCATGCGCAGTCCGGTTCGACCAGTGGCGACATTGTATATCGAACAAAGTTTCGGATCTCGATTGTAGCGATAAAATGTTCGATTGTTTACTGTGTGATGAATTTCTGGAGCGAGTGGTTGTTTCGACGTGTTTTTCGTCTAGGATAATAAAATACATCTGGCATTGAAAATGTGGCTAATTGCTAAATAGTGCGTGGAGGCTTTTAATACGTAACATATTAAAAAATGGGTAAACCGAATGGACCTTGTTGGTGGTGTTTGAAGGCCGTCAAATGGATACCCGTTATCTTTATCCTGACTATCGTCTTCTGGTCGTATTATGCGTATGTGGTGCAACTCTGTCATTGTAAGCAACTTCTATATTTAATAAATTATTTTCAGCACCTGATACCACCTTCATTTCATTTATATCATCTCTCTATCTACGCGTGGGAGTGTCACCAATTATTTTCCTTAACCTTCTATATTCTTTCTTTTAAATTTATATACACTTATATATTATTTTTTTTCAACACATTTTTTACCCCCCTACCCCCCTACATATCAACATCTAATATATATCATATAAAAAAGATGAATTTTTCGACTAATTTTTGATAAATATCAAAAGGAAAAACTTTTATCTATACATTTTCTAATTGTTTTTATTTTACTGACTTTTGAGGTGACGCTTTATATTATAATTCACAAAAAGCACCCTATAATCTCTAAACAATCTCTGCGCTTCAATGTAGTCAATAATAACGCAGAAGATATTTATCACAGAAAATATAATTTGCAACATTATTGTGTGAAACTTTTTTTATGATATGATATGATGGGGAGATAATAACGGTTGACTCCGACTGCTTAAGGGAGAATTAATTTTGCAACTGAATGATATTTAATGACTGATATTATATCTATGTGTCCGCATTAAGACGATCTTTCCTGGTTTAACAAAAATCTATTATATTTACAAGCTTGCATTTAGTTCTTTTCGGCAACAAATTTTTCGAATAATATTAACATTGACCTAAATTAAATTGATCTGTAAAAGAGATTGTACGTTGTTGGGAGTTCCCCATATCTTTATACACATGTATAAAACATGATTTTCCAGTTCTCATCAAAAGCTTTATAAACGTAGCCAGTTAGGTGATTAATTCCAAAGTATTAATTATCTAAAGAATGTGTCAAATATTTCATTAGAAAATTGATTACCTTATCGAAAAATTGTTTCTAGTTGAATATCATATTTATATGTTAGAATAGTCAGCCAAGATATTTTTGTTTTAAATTAAATATGTATTGTTATTTTTTGATGAGATCATCACATTCATCCCCTTACTTAGTATTCATTTTATACGTGTTTATGTGAGAATGATTATTAATTAAATCTTATTTTTCCTCTTTTCAGATACAATAGAAAGTTATGTTCAAAAAGGTATGTGTTATAACTAATTTCTATAAAATTTCAGAAACGTTTATAACACGCTGATGATAAGCTAAAAAAATACACCCTTGTATGTTAATATTCAACATTATAGGATCAGCCTTGTCAGATCAAAGTTCATTCTACAATTAATGTTAACATATTTATTCAATATAGTCAGCTGGTGTATGCGTTTTAATCCCTTATCAGATTTCTAATATTACGTATATTTTTAATAGTCTTTTTTATCTAATGAATGAGATTAATTTTTTATTATCCAGTTGAATGAAAGAGGAAGAATACAATTAGTCATGATACTTGAAGAGATTTGAATCAATTCTATAATTAAATAATACACTTATGTTAAATGATATACTTAGTGGATTTAAAAATTCTTCTTATATTTTTTCTCACACTCAAATAATTCTCTTGTCATTTCATATTTACAGCCTTCTATTTATTTTTCTTCCACATCTTGTTTCTACTGTTCCTTTGGTCGTACTGGCAAACTGTCTACACGGAACTTGGAAAAGTGCCAGACAAGGTAACGACGCGTTAAAGATTCTAGTTAGTAGATTACATCTGTTACCCAAATTACACATCAATGAAAGAAACATGTTTATCACCTGCTCGTTCTATGCAATCATTCAAAAACATCTTTTTAAACTTTACAATTTACTTGGAATGGTACATCGTCGATCAATTCTAAGATTTATATAGTTAGTTCTTCAATTGTAGCCAAATCTACAAGGAAAGAGAAACTATTAATTCGATTCCACGTTATAAACATTATTTATAGAATCTCTGCCAAATGGTGGATAAATATTTACCTTAGCTCAGAGATTATGCGGATTAATGATGTGCATATAATAATAAACTCAGCAAGCTAGGTAAACGTTTGTTCATTATGTTATGAAAGTTTTTGCAGTATGAAAATATCTCGCAATATGTTGACCGTCAAATTAAGGCGAGC
Organism: Tenthredo mesomela; assembly: GCA_943736025.1. NCBI lineage: Eukaryota > Metazoa > Arthropoda > Insecta > Hymenoptera > Tenthredinidae > Tenthredo > Tenthredo mesomela. The sequence goes on along the minus strand of OX031016.1, from coordinate 17,310,559 downwards.
AGGTTTTTGATCCTATGTTATTGTAATATATTAAAGATTTTATGATTTTCTTAGAAGTTTGTTTAGATAAAAAAATTTATAATATTATTATTAAGTGGCCTAATTTTATCTTTACCCTATGAAATGGAAAAATTAAGGTTTTAGGCTACAACTTTATTCTATTTTATATCTATCTCTTTGATATAATGAAATTTTCTTCTTCTTTGTTATTTAAAATATCACAGTTTAGAATACCACCTGTGGAAATGGAAAAACTTCAACAAGCTGAAAGTGAGACAGCACAAAGGCAAATATTAGAGCAATTCGCTCAAGATCTTCCTATTACTAATCGTACAATTAAAGGCGGTAAGTTGAGCAGTTTTTTCTTATGCCTTTGACTAGCTTATTTGTTTGTACATAACAATTTATTAACTTGTTAATTATGAAAGATATATTTTGAAGTTTGTTATGCAATATTCAATTAATATAAAGAAACATCAAAAATAACAATAGTCTAGTATAGGATTTTCTGTTCAATTTCATTGTTATAAAAATATGTTATAATCTTATTGCAGCAATTCGCTTCTGTGAGAAGTGTCAACTAATAAAACCAGACCGGGCCCACCATTGCAGCGTGTGCGGAACTTGTGTCCTTAAAATGGACCATCACTGTCCATGGGTTAACAACTGCGTGGGCTTCCATAATTACAAGTTTTTCATGTTGTTCCTGGCTTACGCTCTTCTTTACTGCTTGTTTATCGCTGGCACTTCTTTGGAGTATTTTATCAGAGTTTGGAAGGTTAGAGTTAGTAATTTTCTTGCTGTTATAGCGATCTCATTTCATGGTAATGTAATGAAATATATAGTTTATAATCAACTGTTTAATTTGGTAATTTTAATCCATAAGTTCTAGAAAAATTATAATTTGAAAATTACAATGTAGTAACCAATCCTTAGATATCTTGTTAACTCTTGTATTACTCACTGTGTGAAGACACAGAAGTATGAATTCAATGCGCTACAAATCGTTCTATAAATATAACTAGCGTCGCTTCAAACCGATTGAGATATTCTTGAGTTTGTATATTGATAGTTTGTTTAGCAGGAATTGGGTAGTACATACAAAAAATCCATTACAAATCATCACTTCGTTATAAAAATTTGTGTATCATGTTTAAGTCTAAAAGTACAAAGGAATATGTATTAGAGTATATTAGTGACTTAGGATCAGTAAAAAGTTTCTCAAACTGTGGTCTAAGTATGTGCAATTTTCAAATGTTTAATCATTTTACAGGGCGAATTGGATGGAATGGGAAGGTTTCATCTACTCTTCTTGTTCTTTGTTGCCTTGATGTTTGCAGTGAGCTTGAATTCTCTTTTCTTCTATCATTGCTACCTCATTCTTCACAACAGATCAACACTGGGTGAGTAATCGGTCTAATTAAATATCAGCGATGTTAATTCAAGTTTTGTGAAATATTAATACTGGTTTACTTTGCAGTGTATAAACGTTTTGCCAATTCTTTCAATACTAAGCATAATTTTTTCCGTTGCCAATGCTGGTTACATCTGCTCATGAGACCTGTTTTCAATTGCTAATCCAATTTGTTGTTTATTAATATTACAGAAGCATTCAGACCACCTATGTTTAGAACTGGAAAAGACAAAGATGGCTTCAGTCTTGGGAGATACAATAATTTCCAAGAAGTTTTTGGTGACAATTCCCGGCTGTGGTTTCTTCCGGTTTTTACTAGGTGAGCTGTTGCCTTTATCACTATTTTTTTTTTTTTTAGGTACAATAAGTTGGAAATGAAATTAATAGAAGTCTGCATATTTGAACAGAATTAAATAAAAAAACTGTTTTAAATTGAATAAAAAAATAATACATTTTCTCATGGATCGATACAATATTCAAAGAATCAAATATCTTCAAAGATATTTATTCAATTTGCATCAGGCAAAATTTTTCTGATATCAAAAGTTGTTTGGATATTTAAAAAAATGATGGTCTTTGAGTCAGTTGCGCAATACCAATATTTATACATATAATTCATGTTTTCATCAACTCCACAAAAAACCGCCAAAGCCCAATTCACTTACTTAGCTGTGAGTATCAAACATTTTTTTTTTTCACATACTTTCATTATATCCTTTTTATTATTAATTACTTATTATTCATAATTATGCCCAGGCATATAGTAATACAGATAAGAATGCTGAATAAGAATGCAAATCGTTCCTAACAAAAACATCACTCAGTTCATAGTTTACTCCAGCAATGACGTTAGTTATTTACAGTTTTCGAATTTCATAATCTTCTAGTGTGGTTTGAAAGATAAATCTCAGAAAATGTAAAGTAAAGCCTTGATCTATTTTCATGATAGACTATAAGTCCTCAGTTTTGGGCTATTTCGTATTTTTAAACATTGCGATTGGGTCAATAAACTTACTTGTATCCAACAATCTTATCCCAGCCTCATAAATGATTATGAATAATTTTTCGTTTGCATTATTTCTATATTTATGTCATACTTTAATTGTCTATGCGATCTGCTTGATGCTTATCTTTTTGTTTTTCTTTTTCTTTTTTTAAACTTTGTTATTTATGTATTAGTAACTACTTGCACACGCACTTATTGAATTTCAGCACTATTATATTGTTACATATTATTATATCTTGTATCATGATAGAATATACCACAAATGACTTGTGCTAGTGATGAATATAATATCCTTTTCGTGAGACTTGTAAGCCAAACATATCATGTTACAATGTTTTTGTATCTACAGTTTGAAAAATCAATTGATGAGATTACCTAATATCAGGTTTAGGTGTAATTTTTTTACTTCTTTTTTTTTTTTAATATTATATGATCAATGATAAAATCATTTTTCAAGTAAGTTTCAAATTTTTTCTACATTCTAAATACTCGTATCTAGGACACAAGTCTTATCAAACATAAGATAGATAAAATTTTCAATTTACATTCACTGTTTATTTTCATCAGTGAATATATCGTCGGCGTTACAATCTACTCATCATTAGCATCAGCATCTTGTGTTATTTCTGTGGTTTCATGAAATTGATCAGTACTATCGAGACTGTATTTTGACGTAATTTTCAGCTGATATCACGTAAAAGTTTCTTAACAATTGGCTGTATTTTTCAATAAATTTTCAAGATTTAAACAAAAGTATATGAATTCAAATCTTCTACCAGTTTATGCAATACTAGTTATGACATAAATATGGTTAAAATGATATTATGCTTAATTTTATCATATAGATTTTGGCTTATGATTAAATTGAATATACACCCACACATTATAATTAGAAGAGAAAATAAGCGAACAGACGATCAAACTAATAAAAAATATCATCATTTTGCGCTGTTAGAAAATTCAAAACATCTCCGTATTCATTTTGGCTTTATACTTGCTTTGGGCATTATCAGAGCTGCGGAAGTTCCTACATGATATTGGTTGGTAGTATTCACAATTCGTTATGCTCTGCATTACAAAGCCATTTTCATGAGAATAATTATAATATACACAAGAAAAGTTTTTATATTTAATCATTAATCAGGAACTTTAGACAGTTGGTTTCGGAGCTCATTTGCAGTATGATGAATAGTCAAGTCTACGAAAGTTGTACTATGGGCAGGGTATTAATTATCATTTTTCAGTTTACCAGGTATTAAAAAAAAAAATATCATTAGCAGGAATTACATGTCCAAGTCATCGGTGTGTAGTATTTACTTGATCACCAGTCAATTTGATGTATATTAAGTCGTATACTTGATGGAATCTATGTATGTGAAAAGTTTTGAAAAATTTTTATTACCGTATTAATTAGATGTTACTTATTCATTTTATACATTATACCTAAGATAACATTCAACTCTGCATGTACTTAAGCTATTCGTCTGAAGATTCTAGCTTGGAGAACGTCTGTGCTGGAATGCATATGGTTTATTCCATATATAAATTTTCATTCTAATTATTATCAATGGATTATACGGTATTGAATGTTCGCATATTCCAAAGAGTGGCAAGTCTTTGTCACTAATTCGAACCGATGGTTACTTTTTTTTTTTTCAATTTTTTTCTACTCAGTATTGCTCAATCAATGAAAGTTGACTCATCAAGTAACTTGTTCTATGACCACACCATGAACATTTTTGCATTACATAAATCAAAATATTAATTTAACAGGGTAATTATATAAAACTGGGTACAGTTATATGTTTTATTGGCTCTGAAAGATATCTGCAACTATTGGCCTATCGTTTAAAATGTGTTTTAGATATCCGTTAAAATTTTTTTGGATAGTTGTATGCTTATATTGTATGTTGTGTAAATTCAGGTGTAGTTACAGCTTGTAAGTTTATCAATATTTTTCTTGTCAGCAGTGAAATAATATCTCAAATTTCTTTATCTCAAACGGATTTAGATATTTTTATGTTTCAAAAGAGGGAAAGTGAATGAAACAAATAACTGAAGTATAGCCAGTCAAAAGACGTCTTATTGTAGCTAATGTATGCACATAGATGAGAGAAATATTCATAGAAGAATATATTGAAGTCTTGTATGATTCTTAGGAGTCTTATTGTTTTTACGACGTAATCATTTTTTAACTTTTTTGCACTTGAAAATGCCAGATATATTAACAAAGATTACGTCATTAAGAAAAAAAGTATCAAATTGAGTAAGAACACTCTTATATTACTTTGCGATTGAAATCAAATTATTCTTGCTTTAGAATTGGTCGAAATTGATATCTTGTTGATGCTAATGGTAACTGGCAATTGAATTTGATTTATATATATCTCATCAGTGAATACTGTGAATTAGAAATAAAATAGAATAGAAGATTTTGATTATAAAACTGGGGGGTTGGAACGGATGTGTTCCAGTCTTGGGGATGGAAATATCTACCCTGTACGATCGCAGCATCAGGGTGGCTCTAACACTTACAACTCGATGGGAAGTACTCAGAACAGGTCAGCACTACTGAATAATAGTTCACCCGCATCGTATCCCCAGGAACCATTACTATGGAACTCTGACGGGGAGCCGCAGCAATTAAATGATTACTCCAAAAATTTAGCCGTTTTTGTACAAAATCAAATTCAAACTACAACTCTTTAAAAGTTCAAATACCAATTACAATAATAGGTATTTACATGATTACCTATCAGTCCTTCAATTGCGAGAATATTAGACGTTCTTCAAAGTGGGGAATTCTAATCAGTTGCTCAGAATCCCTCTGATATCTCATTAATTTCTTATTTGACAAAAACATTGCTGTCTAATGATTTCACTGATGAATATGGTATTTGTGTGACTTCAATACGCATATTGTGGTGAGAATGGAGATCCATCAAGTTCCAAAGTAATGATGTTGTAGTATGTTGTGAAATGTCTTAGTATATGCATGTTTGTTTAGTTTTTAAATTATGTAGTCTTGTGACAGATTTTTTAAGTAACAATTTTATTTCTTTACAATTGTTTGCGCACTGGAGATTAATTGTAAGAAAATTTCTATTCTCAAAATTATATATTGCTTACATTATAATGTGATTCATATATAATTTTCAACAATCTTGGACAATTCATCAAAGTGTTGCATTTTATTAAATTGATTTTTACCCCTCATTAGAATGTTAAAAGGTCTGTCAATGCATGTTAGCTTATCTCGCTTGGTTATTATTTTAGTTGTCTTACTATTTGCGGTGCTGTATTTTTGTTCAATAATTATTTCACTGTTTATGTTTGGTATTAGTATTAAAATGAAAAGAGAAGGAATAAATTTACGGATTATAGTTAAGGTTGAAGATAGTCTCGCAGTTTTTTTTTTATCTAAGTGGCGAGTTGATAAGAACCCAAGATAGGAAATAGTATATTACTCACCGAGGGAGGGAAAGTAGGCTAACCCAAACTGCGTGTGAGATTGACACCCGAGCCGAAGGCGAGGGTGACAAAAAACGCAGTTTGGGATGGCCTTTTTCACTCCCGTATGAGGTATACTATTTTTCACCACCCCCTGCATCGGAAAGAACGACTTCCCGCTCACGCAAGGGAGCGAAAGTCGTACTTTCCGTGCAGGTGTGGTGAAAACACTATTTTGTAACGAAACGTTTGAATGTACTTTTTTTTTTTGATTAACAATTCAGGTGACAAACACAATTCTTTTTTTTGCTGGAAAATGTTCAAAGCCGTGATAAGAAATTCCTCCATACATTGTAAATTATCATTTCAACAGAATGAAAAGTAATTTGTTCCTTTTGGCAAACACATAGATACACAATAAAACAATGATTCTACTAGAAACTGAGAATACTTATAGATATATCTGAGTGGCAATTTAATTCGGCACACTTCATAATTCGTTGATAAGACTTGGAAAAAAAAAAAAACGGAATTCTAGTTGCTTACACTCTCATTACCATATTTGGAATCATGCAAATGTATGGCTAATGTAAAACACAATTTTTTCATTGTTTCTTAGCTATGTTGTACATGAGTGTCAATTTTCAAAGGTATTGTGCATCTGGCTCTTTGAGGGACCAAATTATGAAACTTTTTCAGTTAGCGTTGTAACTATGACATTTTCATATGACAAAATAATAAAACACCAGGCCAATTAATCAGCATTTGAAAATTTCTAGATCAAAGGTTTATCCTTGGTTATTATACAATCTGTAACATGTTTTATTTATACCATTAACGAACAGTGATCAAATCAATGCGGATGTATTATCACAAGTGATACAAAAAAAAAAGAAAAAAAAAAAAATGAACAAACGAATACAGACCTAGTGTTTTAATGTATAACATGCGGCAGTGGTAAGGATTTAATGAGTTTCTAAGTATATAGTAGACTTTCATCTGGCATCAATGATTTTTATATGAAGTCAAGAAGATATAAAGTCACAAGGATATGAAGGAAATGATTGGCATTCAATATTCTCATCAATTTGAAATTTTTGGGTAATATCATCGAGTATGAAAGCGGAGGACAATATTTGTTGGGGATCAAGAAGAAAAATAGTAATCAAAGAATTTAACGATCATCCTTGCAATGCTTTGGACAATCATAACTGTAGCAATTGCGAGGATCTCTATCGACTGTGTAGTTTCTGAATATGATTTGAAAATAGAGACCAATGGCAAAATAATTTTCTCCTCTTTACTACTCTCGGGGTAGTATACACCTAGCAAGTGTATTTGCTCATATTCTTGTAGAGACAATACAATCATGTGATTCCAAGAACGTTAGTTATGCCAGATGATGGATGAAATTGGGGTGATATCAGGCCTCGAAATGTGGGTGTGGGTTACAGCTTTGGAGATGGGGTTACCTTCCCTGAGCGGCTATGCGATGAAGATACCCGCACTTTGCTCGGCGAAACCCAACGGTGGGGGGATGAGGCAGAAATTGACTCCCCACCACTCTCTGGCTCTCGTTCAGGTATTTCACAGATGGTATAAAGTCATGGTATATAGTTAGACCGATTAGAGTGTTGGTAGGTAATGTTAATTATGATTCTATTAAGTTGAACATTTCAAGAATAGTTTCTTTTCATTCTTCAGAATATTGAATGTTACAGATATATTTCAATCTCAAAAAAGCATGAGATTAGTAAACTTGTTATATATTTAGTTGAAAGCTTATATTGATCAGAATGTGAAAAATATATGTATCATTGTTTTGGTGGTGGCATTTGGTGCTTTTATAAATTTATAATAGACTTGGTGGAAAACTATGTACTAGTTTTTAGATTTAGAAAGAAAGAAATAAATTCAGATCAATCACGATACACATATTTCTAATTTTGTTCAATATCAGCTGAATTGTGGTAATTGTATCCAACGTTTATTATTTTTACATTAATGAAACGTTAAATTACAAAGTATAGTGTAGCCTTGTCGCGGTATTTGTCATATTTATCTTAAGGTATCAACATTGATGCAATATTCTGGCCCTTGAGAATTCTACTTCTTTCTAAATTCATGTAGATAGCGCACAGAGACGCTTGTGGTAAATCTTATATATCTATTAGCAGCAAATGACGTGCCCCTAGTTTGCCTGCGGGTCACGAATAATCATAGATTTTCTTAACAATGGTGGATCACACTGAATTTGGAAAAAGTTAGTTTTTCTTGCCGCATTGAATGTCTGACAATGCTTGTTGATGTTTTTTGATGATAATATAATTGTTAGAACAGTTTGGTTCTTGTACATAGCAATATAACATAATCTCAGGAAATTTAACAGAAGTTATGTCAGGGAATTTGAGCTGTTGACAAGTTACATTAATTTATTCGTCTCTAATGTTAACAGCACATGAATCACAGATCTACCTACGCTTAAAGCCATAGCCAACCTAAGTATAGATTGTGCAGAAAGAGTGAAATAAATCTCTCTGAATGATCTTTGACATTCAATTGGGTCTTGTGATTAAAAATTAGCAAATACTTTAATTTTATAAAATATAAAAAAAAATTCCAGAATAAAGTTATACGTCCTATACGTCCTATTTGCTTATAGAATCGTTTTGAAGTAAAAGTATATGCTTGACTTTATTCATAAGAGCCATTCTTACAATGATTGTCAGTTCGACATTCACTTTAAATAATATAGGTATAATAATGCTGTTCAGTATACTTTACTAAATATATGTGCTATATTTAACGCAAAATAAGTGTATCTCTTCGAATAGTTAGTTTCGTTGTCTTAGTCAAGCAAGCAGTGCTCGTATGTCTAATTACTACTTTTTGTACGCTTTTTTTATAATCAAGTCCCATTACCAGTTGTAAATGGTTTTATTAAATAAATATGTATTGTATTTTAAGGTCAGATGCTAAGAAAACTGAGCACGCAGTAGTAACATGAACAAAAACATTGCAAGATGATTTACAATCAAAGCAAAACTTTATTTCAATATAAAATTAAATAATTATATGAATAAGTTGAACAATTTTCACCAACTTTATCAAGACTGTAATTATAATTATCATTTGATAAGATATTGTGATAAAGCAGGACATTCCTTACTACTTTGTTATATGTTGAGTAGTAAAAAAATTTGCGTTTATTATTTGTATACCATAGGTATAGTCTAAGTTATACCAATTTTTGTATATATATACGTATATATTATGTTCAATGCAATAAATTTTGCCAGATTCTTTTGGGTTCTTATTGTTGTTTTATGTAGGGCTGAAACTTTTGCCATAATTAAGTAATACTCGTTGTATTCATATGAATTAGAAGTCACATTAAAAGAGAGCGATAATTCTTTCTGGTTTTAGTTTTATCAACTAATTTGGAATTGCGATTGATTATCTTATACTGACTTGCGTCTAACATAAAATGACTGTATCTTAGTTTGGATTTGTTGTGGGCACTTTCAGAGTTCTGTACTTTACTAACAACAGCTGTGCTTCACAATTGATTATTATCGTTGCTCTCTTCATTGATCATTTCAAATAAAAATAAAATTCCAATAGAAAATATTCTATTGACTATAGGTACAACTTTGATGAAATGAGTTTGGTAGAAGAAGCCACTATTCTGGCCCTGGGCACTGGGTAATGTTTTCTTTTACAGAATAAATTTAAACTAACGATTTGTATTTTTTGAACTGTGCATAACAATCGGATGTGTCTCTTTCTTTTTTTTTTTTTTTTAGATATATGGCATAATGTACCTCGGTAGTGAGCTATGAACATTAATTTTTCACAACATTGTTAATTTTATGTTTACATTGTAAGTTCAATATCTTTTTTACTAATTAACTCTCCTTTCTACTTTGCGGTGATGAAACACTCATATTAATTTTTTCGGTAACAAACACAACATGTGTAGTAATTACAATTTTATTTTTTAATTGCATGAGATGTTTAAAAGTTTAAGTACTCTTCTACATTTGAAAAGTGGCATCTGACTGCACAGCTTAACAATTACTGTTTGTGGGTAGATTTTTGGAACTGCTTTCATCATCTACTACTGATAATTTAAGTGAAATATTAATTTGTTATTCTATGAATGTTTTATAGCACTGCTGTCGTAGGGACCTCGGGAAGTGATGTGAGTGAACCACTTGTGGATGCTGAAAAAGCCGTTTGACAATGGCTCATACCTTCCCTCATTACCCCTCGTAAATTAAGCGAGAAGAACCGACTCCGCAGCATTCATGTAGTTAATTACCAACATATAAGGAGTTCAATCATATTGAACCATGCACAAAACAAAAATAGATTGCATTGTACAATATTTATGGCTATTGATCGAACATGCGGAGTGATATACAAAGAACTCAAGTCAAGTTTGCTGGGTGAACCTTATTTGCTATCTAAAGTTATTCAGGATTTTGTTTATACCACAGTAACTTGTGCAGATACATTTCAGATTAGTACATTTTTACTAAATAATATCAGCTGCTCTTTTAATTTTATAAACTTAAGGTAATGATACGAAATGATGAGGAGACAAAATTAGTCAGAGATTTTTGAGTCAAATTCTGTGGAGATTCTCTTGACTATTCACGTCGAAACAGGAAAAGAAAGCCTCGTGAGGTCTGGAGGGGTTTTAAATTATTTAGCTCGAAGCAATTACTTTGTTTTTTTTTTTAAGTTTATATTTATAAAGTCTTTAATCTTTCGTAAAAGTGTTGATTAGCAATAAAGATAACATTGTTTGAATAAAACAATATCTGGGCTATGAGCCGAGGAAAGTAACATGTAACATGTATTATTAGGTCTTTTTATTTGATTATTTTTCTGAATATCTTATCGTTTATTCAACACGCTAATTCAAACTGAAATATCAAATTCTCTTCTTCATTTCCACTGATATATCACTTTGTTTTATATATCACAAGATTATAAATATATTGAGTGTTACCGAGTAATTCAAAATTTTATAAATTAGAGTCACCTTGCCTATGATAACTAGTGATAAATCTTGAAAGATATATTAATGCAAAATCTATGCATGCAATTTTTCAGAACAAGCTGTACACTATCGTATAACTTGTATAACTCAGTAACTTGAACACTTATTATTCACAAGCTGTGACTCTCATTAGTTTTTTATTAACAGAAGTAGCAATTCAATCAAACACTTGAAATATTTGCAATAACATTTATTGTACCTAATAGAACAGAGCTAGAAGTTTCCAATCTGTTAGCTTAGAATGTATAGGTATATTATATAAATTATTACGACTCAATAAGCTTTAAAGATAAAAGGCTGTTGAAAAAGAAAAAAAAAAAAAATTATTTTTGAAATCGCTATCATCGCTGCATGTTGAAAACTGTTTTGAAATACAGCATATAGTTACAATATCTGGCCATGTATTTGGCCTAGTCACAATTGTAGCCGATTGAACAAATAGTACTGACAATATAATTACATTATAAGTGACACTACGTGGAGAGACTTTCATTTACTTTGATCTGTTCAATGGAATTGAGTCGTGTCTGTGTGGAGGAGTAACTTTTTTTTTTTCTAAAGATCAAACAGATATAATATGTAACGTGATTGTTGTTTGTACTTGAACACTATTTAGTATGCTACTAAAATTAGTTTTTTATTATTTTGAGTACTGCACAGTGTATAGAGATACTTGTATTATGTATTTCTAACATTGAAGTAGTTTTTCAGATGAATTTTCCTCACGCTGCTTTTGCAATAGATATTAACTTGTAATAGGTATATATACAGTAATACAGGCAAAGCCAATATCGTTATTTTGATACTTAATAATAGTACTTGAATCTGAAATCATGGGATTTTCCCATCACCATTTTGTGCCACTTTCTATTACATCAGTTAACGTATAATTACATTGTTCGTTTTTTTTTTTTTTTTATAACTTTCCACAGTGAAATCTTAATCAATCAAAAATCAATAAAATAAATCACGCAAATAAAAGACTCTTGACACCTGTTTGAATCGAGACCCAGAAATTATATACTATCTCCAAATGCAATATGTACTTAACGTTTTCATTAGTGGTGGTATAGAATGGCTATAATGTATAATATGTTGTTAGAGATAGACAATACTTAGCTTAAGCAAACTAAAGGTTCAGGTGCATCCTTGAATTTCTTTAGCTATCTTAAAACTTTGTTGGCGTAAACCTTATAACTGCGCATTGAATCACTGGCAACCTAACGTAACTTAGAAAGTTGTGTATGGGAGAGTTTGACTAGTTTCTATAACTTTGTATAATGTAAGCTACGTCTAATAATAATTTTAGTATTTTCACACTGCGATTTGTGGTTGAACTCATTCTACTGCGCTGTCGACAATTACGGGTTTTCAATTTCAAGATTTATTAGTCGGATAAATCTATCTAAACACAAGTCGTCTTACTACTGGCAATAAGCCATCGAGCGTATTAGATCACGTGAGCTATTTTTACTCATGTAAAATCTATCACTCAAGAATACAGTAATGTTTAGAAGTATGTGGTAGAATATCACGTGCAGCAATTATTTGCCTAAAAAATATGTAAGTAAGAGAAAAAAAAAAAAAAAGAATTAAATAATCACGTAATTAGTTAAGTAAATGAAATTTTGAAGAATATTGAACATTAGGGATGGAAATAAATGGCTCACACCGTATTCGAGATTGTGAGTGCTTTAGGAGATATAGAAGCGCTAAAGCGTCAAAACGCACTTGTACACTCTATCGAATTGTTAAATTACATTTCTCATGTCTGAATAAGTTTTCGTTTTGCTAATATCAGACATTATGGTTCGCGTCTATTGTCCTTGGAAAGTGCAAGGGCAAGATAATTTAATTTTTACCAGAGCTGACTAATTATCAAGGAAAATTCTTGATACTCTGCGATGTTTGTATTAACGAAATACGACTTGAAGTCATTTTTCTTGATTTGGTATCACAGTTCGCTCATATAATATTTAGATATAAAGTACAAGGAATGTAATTCTCACAGAATTCAAGAGCTGATTGCAGCATAATTTTTTTTAACTTTGCACAGTACATTTAATGCAGCTGTAATAGAATTTTGTATAATTTTATGTATTGTAAATAATATCTTGCATCTATATTGTTACGGCTAATAAAAATTACAATAACAATACGGTATGGGAATGAATCTGCATGTATTTTTGTTTTCTTTACAAGAATATTATTTATTCAGCTTAGCATTCGTTTTCACCAATTCTAGATTTATTTTATAGATCAGTACTGCTATACTTGCAGTATATAAATACATGAACAAATCATTATAGTTGTAGGATTTCAATTATAGTTAATATGCACAGCTTAATTTATCAGAAATGGGAGAACTACATATTTTGTATATATAACACCGTATAATAATCAAATATTTCATCAATGATTACATTTACTTTCATTTTCTGTTTCATACGATTTATAAAGAGTATCCAAAGTTCTTGATCCATTTTAATCCTTCTGTTGAACCAGCTTTTGGGTGGTATTCCAAACTAACGTAGCCGTCGTATCCTCCATTCTCAAAAAGCGCCAGTACATATCTATAATCAATTTCACCAGCGGTATCTGGCTCGTGTCTGTCTGGTGCTTGTGCAATTTGCACAAAGCCTGTAGAATCACAATAGGAAGTGTTTGAAAAATATGGATATCAGAGCTATTGTAATAATATTACTAGATGAAACAGTACATCAATATCGCTCACCGATGTATGGAAGGTTTTCTTTGATGATATTAGTAATATTACCACGTTCAAGTTGCACATGATACAGATCCAGCATCAATTTTAAATACGGGCTGTTTATCTTCTTCACAATTTCAAACCCTGCATTACGGAATAGATAAAGAACAAATTATCGCATTATATGAATAGCGGTACTAAATTGGTTTTTCATCACACCTATCCCAGCAGTTGTGATTGTTACTTTGATTCCTCTGATCAGTAAGGTAGTTTTTCTTGAAAACTACCAAAATAATTGTGAAAGAGAACAGAAAAGATATTCAAATGAGTCACAAAATTATGATCTGTTGTGAAAGAAACATGAATTCCGTGCATAAGCATTCATTCATACCTTTTTCAAAATTATTCAAGTAATAGTTTGGCACTGTAATGCTGTTCATCGGTTCAATAACACCAAGAATGTCCTCAGCTTGTAACTTCTGTACAGCAAGTCGTAAATTATTCTCTAAAGTTGATTCATTAATTGCTGTTGGTGATGTTACTATACCGGTCATTATATGGATTCTGAAAAGATATATGATATTGTAGTCAGAGATTCTGATTTTTGTTTTTAAACCCTATTCTATTCTCCTAAACTTTGAATGTTTATTTACAATCGAGAAATCATCTGATCCTCACGGTTCGGTAAAAATGATAGATTTCATTCTACCACCATTCGCCTATCATTTTATCCGATAATTTGAATATGTGATAAAATTATATCCCATCGGAAGTGACAATGCTTACATTTTACAATCTAGAGCCTTCGCATATTCAATAGTGATATCGAGCCTTTCTTCAAACTCATCTTCTCTTCCGGGAATAGCAGCACATCCCATTTCCCACTTAGCTGTATCACCTGGAAAAATACAGATAATTGTTATACATGACATACAGATGTATATGATTACAACATGTGTAAATGGCATCTTTAATTAGACATATTCAATTTCACGTGTACATTACCAGTGAATTGGTTGATGAGCACCTGCTTGATGCCTGCTTTCTTCCTAGCATCTGCGACTTCTTGTAACAAGAATCCTATTGGAAATCCACTTTCAACACCTTGGAAGCCAGCTTGCTTAGCCAAAAAGTATCTTTCTGTGAGGATTGGACTTTCTTCAAACATGAAGGATATGCTGCTGACAAACTTCATTGTTAAATGATCTTTGATGCTCTTCTCTGTGAATCAGGAAAGAGAGTGCTCGCTTTTCATGGAGAGGCAGATGATATATTCCCCTCAATCTTACGTAATTGTCTTATAAAAACGTATCGCAGGCAATAAAATAAGATTTATGTTTATTGCCTAAAAAGGGGTATAAAAAAAAAAAGGCATTCTAGTGATGACTAGTATAGAAAAAACTGCTCGCTATATATTTATGTGATTATGTGACTATCCCATCAAACGGATGGTAGTTAAAAAGATGAGATACATGCTCGTTTCTTCACAAAAGTTGTAAAAGCAATTTTGGTGATAACTCTTGTGGAAAAATATAATCAAATAACTGCGATGCAGCTACTATCAAGCTTTGATAGTGCAATAAATGACAACCGCAAGAAGCTTCGTTTTCGAAAATTATTACTTACTACTTACCATAAGAAGTCTAACACACTTGCCAAGATAATTGATAAAGCGATTGCAAGATTGTTCACCTTTTGAATGATGGGTATAAAAGATTAGTTGGAAGTATTGGAATTTTCTGTTCTCTATATTCTGTGAACTGTTGTGATCATAACTTGGAAGGAGAAGTTTTATGAGCTTTGTCAGGCTTGATAATTATTCAATTAAAATTTTATTACTTTTTTTTTTTCATCAGGACAATACTTTACAAAGCCATTTGACCCCAGATTCAAATTTATGGGTAGATTAAATTGATTTTGTACCATCTGGAGAAAACAACATTTCTACTTTGATTCTAAATCTGAATACTTCCATTTATTCACTTTTCTAAATATCCTTCTGTTTATTCAACAGCTAATTGATTAGAACAGAATTTTCTTTTTTCACCCATCATTGTTCATTAGTTGAACAGGCTTTTTTCTAAGATAGCATTCCACCATTTAGTGGAATAGAAACTTTCTATTATATTACAAAATTGATTAAAATTATACTTAGGGCATGGTATTAAATTTGTACAGGTGTTTTTTTCTTCCAGTATTAGTTGTATTTAATTTGTTTGGTTTTCATTTTTTCAAAATTTTACAATAATTTTACATAACAAAGTATATAAATTTACAAATAAATCATTGCTTATTCAAGTTTCAAATACAAGTATTGAACTGTTAAATGAAATATTCTACTAGTAAATGCATTCTATAAAATTGAATAGAAAAAGGCTCTGTTAAGGAAACAGCTAAAACTACCCCTAGGAACGTTGTGCTGAATTATCAAATGAACCAATTTCTATGTGTAGTTACATAAATAACAACTGATTTATTTGAATTCGAAGATTATTATACATAAATTGTGTATATATATAAAGACATACAATTTTCACATTTTTCCCAAATATTTACATTCATTTTTTTTTTTTTTGTTCTGTATAATTTACAAGGTATAACCGAAGTTCTTGATCCATTTCAAACCCTCTACAGAGCCAGCCTTTGGTTTGTACTCCAGACCAATATAGTCGTTATATCCTTCTTTCTCCAAAAGCGAAAATATATATCTATAATCTATTTCGCCAGCAGTATCTGGCTCGTGTCTGTCCGGTATTTGCGCGATTTGCACATGGCCTGTAAGTAAGTAAAATTATAATCAAAAGTTTGACAAAATATTTCAGAAAGATAAAAGTAAACTTTGCAAAGATAACAAATACTTGTAAAATTTAATACATTGCTTACCAATGTGTGGAAGATTATCTTTGATCATACGAGTGATGTTACCACGTGCATATTGCAGATGGAAGAGATCGAGCAGCAGTTTTAAATGTGGGCTGTTTATCTTCTTCACAATCTCCAAACCTGAAATATGAAAACAAATAAATAACAGTACAATCTCAAGATGATATATTGAAAATTTAATTACTGGGATAAAAATTGCTCATAATACCTTTGTCGAAATTATTCAGGTAATAGTTTGGCATTGTTGTACTATTTATCGGTTCAATAAGAGCAACGATATCCTCAGCTGCAAACTTCTCAACAGCAAATCTCAAATTAGTCTCATAAGTTGAATCGTTTATTTCAGTTGGCGATTCTACTTTACCAGACATGACATGGATCCTGAAAAGGCACAGTATTGTAGTTAGAAATTCATATTCCAATACTGTTCTGGTCTACTTTGAAACCATCTTTAATCTTAATTATAACTTCTATTAAAGAACATTTCTATTTAATGAAATATATAACTGTTGTTCTATACATAGATTTAAAATCTCTGATTAAATTCTATCGAATCAAAAAAGTAATGTTTACTTTTTACAGTCGAGAGCTTTTGCGTATTCTATAGTGAGATCTACACTCTTTCGAAATTCGTCTTCCTTTCCAGGTATAGCAGCGAAGCCCATTTCTCCTTTGGTTACATCACCTAATGATAACAAGCTAATCATTATATACATGTAGATGTGTAGTTGCGATGTTAGAATAGAAAAGGCAATATACCAATACTTATAGACAAATATTTTATAGATTTATTATATTAATTGTAGAAATTGTAGGTAGAAAAATGTGTGTATTTAGGATTTTAAACTTACCAGTGAATATGTTAATGAGAACCTGCTTTACCCCAGCTTTACTTTTAGCATCTGCGACTTCTTGTACAGAAACTCCTAGCGGAAATCCACTTTCAACAGCCTTAAAACCAGCTTGTTTCGCCAACAAATATCTTTCTGTGATAGTTGGGCTTTCACCAAACATGAACGATAAATTGGTAGCAAATTTCATTGTTGTTCTTGATCCTCTACTCTGCAATTCAGTAAATGAAATGCTATCAATTACTGTGAGTAAAGAAATTAGTCTCTCAATGTTACATAATTTCTTTATCTATAATAAACATATCGTAGCCCAATCAGCTTAGATATATACACTCATTGCTTATTAAAGATTAAAAAAGCAATTCTAGTGATAACTTGTATTAAGAAAATCATTGGCAAAGCTTTATTGATCATGAAAGGTCCATAAAATTGGGTCACGCTATGTCTAAGATAATTTGATCAAAAAAATGACATGGACATTAGACTGTAAACTTATGCCAAAATATTTGATAAGGGTAATAAAATGGGAAAAATTCTGAAATCAATACGTATAAATCTGTTAAATAATGTTGTGAAAGATTATTTATGAATATGATTTTATATACCAAATGACTTGAGATAGAAATTTTTCTGAGTTGTCGTATCTTGTTTGATATTTCATGACATAGATACACGGATATTAACGACACTCAAATCTTACCCATCTTGCAGGTGAAGAATTGTCAACATCCCCAAATTCTAGCCCTAATTTATTTTCTTCCCTTATGCGTTTGACTGTTCTTTCAGAAACTTTAGCATAATTAGCTGCCCTTTTAGTTGCTTGACGCAAGGGAACTAGGAGAGATTTTTGCTTAGCTTCTTGGTCACAAAATTCAATAATAGATTTAATTACTTCCCGTTCTTTACTACGTATTATTGTTCCCTTTCTTCTACAATTTCTGTTAACTACTTCTTTCTTAAATTCTTCTAAACTCATACTTGAAATAGGTTTTAGGTTAGTTTCTGTTTGTCAACAGCTGATTACACCCTTCATCTACCATTTAATGAAAAATTTCAATAGGTTAGGTTTGGTTAGGTTAGGTTATGTTATGCTGTACACCACGCGCGTAAATAACCGTATATTATAATACACAAAGTATAGAATGTTAAATACCATTTAACTGTTCAACAGATGAAAGTATTTGTCAATTTTACAAAATATCTTCAGCAATTCAATGATACACTATGATCAAGTAGAAAGCACGTACTTTCTTATCACTTATCGACTGGGTATATTGACGTTCGTATACGTCATTTCCGGAGCATTCTATAGACTTTCCCCATTCATATAGATCGTGATCAATGATCACGATGGTTTTATCGAGTCTCGGCTAAAGCTTAGGCAAATTCATGACGAGATAAAAAGCGAGGATGAAGTTACATGCTGTAATTACAGATCTAATATAAATAATAGAGTTTAAAACATTGGCACAGTTTCTGTAAAATTGCCAATACCATCTGCAGCATTGATTCAATATTACTCATTTCTAGAGTTATGTGTAATTTGAATCTGTTTATTCAAAATAAACAGATTGTCACTTAACCCATTGCAATTGATCAAGTCTTACATTTATTCGCTTTTACACATACAAGTTTTCATAATATAAATTACATTCATATTTGCATAGTAGGCTATACCTAATGTAACAATCTTTACACTCTGATGGAAGTTTCATCGTCTGTAACAAAAGGACGAGTGTCCTTTGAAACGATCGTCTTCCGTTAACAGCTCGGCGCAGAGTGCAAAATAGAATTGCTTCTTGGAGTCAAATTGACGAACTACTATTAATTTTGCAAAAATTTGTAGGCCTTCTTCTTCTTTCTTCTTTGTCCTTTTAAATTGGTTATTGCGCATTTTGTAAGCCTTACCATATGCAATCTTGAGTTGGAAATCACAAGAATGGCACGTCCGTTGCATATAATGAGTTGCACGGTAAAAATAGTTCGTCAATTCGACCGCGAGATGGCAATACCGTTTGGCGCCCTGGGCGCCCTGTTGGCGGGTTAGCATAAGCTCTTTGGGGTTAGCCGGGCAAGAAGGAGCACTGACCTACGGTACGCGCACCTGGCATGGGGTCAGTGGCCGGTGGCCCTCGTGGCGTCAAAGCGATGGTATAGGGGTTGCGTCACGAGATACGATCACGACAGACGTCTTAATAGAAATAATCAGAACGCAGAGAAGTTGTCGCAAAAAAGACAACGTACTAATTGGCGAAAAATGATTTATCTCGTCTAATTCATTTGAGTAATTTACTGAATGATAGCGATGTTAACAGTATAAGTCCTACTGTTACAGTTGGATAGACTTCGACCAGTGTCCAATTCTCCGCACCCAGCAATGATTCGGTCCAATTGCCACGAACGAGTGTATGTTGAACTCCGAAATCTTCGTGGAATTAGTTACGTTAGGTAGAATAGGTATATCGTAATAAAAATATGGCTTATATTATATGATGATTTGAATGCCAGGAAGAAATGGAGAGACTTACAAATTGTTCATGATTTCGATAATTAGTAATATTGTATTGATGCTGCAACAATAGCTTCCCTAATAAAGCAATAAGGGAGGGTGGGGCAAAATGGACCTGCGGGGCTAAATGGACCCCTTGGGGCAAAAAAGTTCATGTTCATGCTCAAGTTTTTTCATCGTCAATCGGTTTTTTTTTTTTAGTGGTCCATTCTGCCCCGCCCTCCCCTGTATTAATTGCCTCGTGATTTCCAACTTTCCTTCCTCTGCGACTTTTTATTTTAGGTATCTAATTTAGTAAGTACGGAAACGGCTGACTGATGAAAAGGAGATAATAGTAATAACTAATATTGCATCGGAAATAAGCAGTATTGTTTTGAGAAAGCCGATAACAATACCAATCAGATGTAATATTCAATAATTAAAGATAACTCCGCATACTTCTTGTTTAATAAAGTTGAAGAACGGGTTCCATAGGACTTATAGGATAGGATATACACGGAGAAAAATATATAGTAAATTTTCTCATACTCATATAGTAGTTGTGTCATATACTTTCAATATGACGATTGTTCCTATACTTTATACCTAATGTCACCATGAATATAGGAATGTCTTTCTCACATTCATGGAACATTGAGTATAATGTATCGGAACGATCGTCATATTGGAAGTATATGACACAACTACTATATGAGTATGAGAAAATTTACTATAAATTTTTCTCCGTGTAAGCCCGCAAGGCTCGAAATTTGCATGATAAATGTGTAGATTTGAATTTCCCTGGAATCAGACACTATCGCGTAAACGGTTTCTTAAACTTAAAGTTATGACAAAATCACAATCAAAATCAAAAATAATATCGCCCAACGTGGGGCTCGAACCCACGACCCTGAGATTAAGAGTCTCATGCTCTACCGACTGAGCTAGCCAGGCACTTGGGTTCATTTTATTATATAACTATCTGGATTTGCAATACACCTACTAGTGTCAAAAATAGCACGCGTCTCGAGTTCCACCCTAGTACCGTGTATATTATGTGTACATATTATATTTATAAACGAAAGTTAGACGGGGTCCGTGGATTCGTTCACACATTTGTCATAAAAGGTCTTCGATGATATACCAGAATGCGTTTATATGTATAAAATGTGTTTCCCCATTAAAATTTTTTTGTATTTAATCTTTAGCACCCGAAATCTTAATTATAGTCGCGAATTCCAAATGACGCAACTCATGTGTGTAATACGGATATTTTCGTCTCTTGTGGTAAATCCGAACTAGCAGCATAATATTGAAGTTCATTTCCTCAACATCATCATTTTCGTTATAACATCCACTAGGGTGTGCCAAAAAAAAAAAAAAATTCAAACGCACATCAACATTCCGGTAGAGCATCTCAAATAGAATATCTCAGCCAAATATGAGCTCTTAATATTGATATTTAGAACTGCCTAACTCAGTTTTCCCATTTTTGATTTGAATAACACGTGAAAAAAAATCGGAAAATTTTCGAATTGTTTTTTCTCGTAACCGGTTTGATTTAGAAACTATTTGAATACAGATTCTTATATGAAATTTCACGCTCTACAAAAAAGTACTGAGACAGAATTTTCCTAACTCTCACCGATTAAGAGATATTCGCCTATAAACATTGAGTCATAGCGTCATAGAGTCATACGACTCTGGGAAAAACAATTTATTCTTCAACCGCGCATCAAAATTTCGGTAGAGCATCTCAAATAGAACATCTCAGCCAAATATGAGCTCTTAATATTGATTTTTAGAACTGCCTATTTTAGTAACTAGAATTAGTAACTAAAATTAGTAACTAAATTAGGCAGTTCCAAATATCAATATTAAAAGCTCATATTTGGCTGAGATATTCTATTTGAGATGCTCTACCGGAATGTTGATGCGCGTTTGAATTTTTTTTTTTTTTTGGCACCCCCTAATGTATAGTTACCTATACATGATATCATATATAATTCGTATGTATGTAGATGAACAGAAACGCAGATCTTTATTTCCCGTGGGTAGGATTTTTTGACGGTCTTACAAAAGATGTAATACCTACTCACATATCGACGGTACTTTGGTAAAACCTCCTATCTCAGGAATCACTACTTTACAGGAACAACAAAAAACTTTAAAGTTATTTTGATAGAAAATTCAGACGTCACATTTTTAACAGCAAAAGACAATAATACTCGATGAACAAATGAGGTGTCGTTCATGTATATCAAGAGATATACGAGGTTTTGCCGGGTTTTGCATTGTCAACTTATTGCGGTGTGAGATAGGTACAAGGTTTTGTTTGATAAAAAATAAACTGTTCAACATTTTTACATAAAACTTATAAAAGTTATAAAGGGACATGTGCTGATCATTTTTACGGTCTTAACTCAAAACCGTCAAAAATCGACTTACGAGGTTTTACCAAAGTATACCGTCGAATATACCCTATATGCGTGTGTAAATACATTTATACAATATCTTTCTTACAACCCTCTTTTGTAAGTGATTTCACATACACGTTGTACCTGGTATTTAATACAATAAGTTAGTGCTTCCAACAAATTGCAATCATAAATCTTATTAGATTTAATCAACGAGGACATCGATTGGAATTGTAATATCCTTTACAGGACATACATAATTATCCGTAACGTATAGAAGACATTCTGGGGTACTATATCTGAACCCCAACTTTGTTCATTTGTGTTGCTTGTAATTACAGGTTTTCTTCGAAATTGAAATGTCGGAGCATGAGAAATTTTATTATGCCACTTACAGAATGCAATGTCACCCCGAAGAAAGTGAAGATCCCGCAACGGCCTGGAGACGCAGATTTCGGCGCAGAGTTTGCAGAGCAACAACAATACCCCTTTGTGTCCTTTGAGAGTTATAATTTGTTAGATAATGATAATAGTTCAGGTATGTTACGTTAGATGAATTATTTTTATATCATATATAGGTGCTGTGATGTGCATACAAGAAAATCTGTCCTTGTGACCGCATAAGTCCTCAAACTCCATGTAAACCCCTAAATCATTATGGGGTTGAGGTAAGCAACGCGATTATATGAAACAGGCCATCCTTAGTCTTGCAGTGACAATGAGCCGTGCCGAGGTCTGGCCATGGCCTCAATTCTACGACCGGATACTCCAGTTCCAGAAGAACTACCACCTAGATACGAGACCTTATATATCGTACAACGTAAATGGAACGCAATGGTCTGCGATATTCTGCACAACGTGGTAAGCTGGTTTATACTTATACATATACACATGTGTGTTTTATGTATATGCGTGTATGTGTATAGGTAAATTTTGAATTCCACATCATGATGTGCATCGGGTAGGCGGCCAGTGGTCCCCAGCCTGGTGGTATTCGTCAGTATCAACAATTTGTCCCTAGCCCTATCGATCTCAGTATAAAACTCATAGCGAAGAGCCACTGTACGCGTGCGCGTTTTCCTAGTCAGTGAACACCCTCTTCTTCCTCGGTACGCCGCGCGCTTATGTATCTCGACGCAAACAGGGGTTGGTTTGATGCGCAAAGACAGTCACCCGTAGGCCAGCTGAGCGGCAAGTGTTCATCGACAGCCCCGGAACTCATCAAAACAATCCGTTTATACAGGAAGAGAAGAACCACAAAATCACTCCAATGTATTTCGGTTCTTACGCCGAGAGAATCGAAAAATGTCGCTGCCCAGAGAATGGAGCTTTCAAGAATCGTGTCGTATGGTCGATCGGGGACTCGGGCCAGGGCCGACCGCGACCGCGTCTCAGGAGGCGGTCGGCCCCATCATCGACGAGAATATGAACCAACAAAACCAGCTAGGATCATTATTTTCAATACATTCAGCGCCAGTTTTTGATATCAACAATGGCATACCTTCCCCGAAGAGACCCGCTTCCCTCGTCGTCCAGGCTACCGCAACATCAACCCCTTTGGTACCACCGCAGCACGCCAGTCCTCCGGACACAATCGACGACGAGGATAACGACAACCTTTTAACCATCTCAAGCCTCACAGCGAGGCCTTTGATCGCTAAATCTAGGGAACTAAGATCTTCAAGGTATCGTCCGCGATCAAAGAGGCCTAAGAAAGTATCAAGGCCAAAAAATCCAAATCTTGTACCACTGGACGGTGGATACGGTTGGGTGATCGTCTTCGGGGCTTTCTTCGTTCAATTTTGGGTCGCGGGTCTCGTCAAGTCGTACGGGGTCCTCTACGTTGAGGTGATGGAGACCTTCAAGGACTCCTCGGCGTCCGTAGCCTCTTGGATACCGGCGATTCTATCGTGTCTTTGTCTCGCCTTGGGTGAGTTCATTCTCGTTAAAAAAGACACACCGCATCGAAAACAGAAAATCAAAAAAACACAAAAAACAATCCTCTCTTTCTTTCATCTCTGTATCTGTTTCATCGCCCTTCGATGTATGATTCTCATATTACCTATCTTTATTTTTTCGCAAACGAAACGCTCTTATACGACGAATTAAATCGAAGATACGTCTCGTACTTTGTGAATATGGACTCATATAGTTAAAACGCATACCGAAATGCAGGCCCTATCGGTGGCTTGGACGTCAAGCGCCCTTCCTCAAGGTGAATCCCCGTGACCCGCAGTGCTTCCGCATATTATCATTATGAAACTGCACGTGCGCAGGTCACCATGCCGTGCTGCATCCTCGCACCTTGTATATAGTACAGAGTTTTGTGGCTAAGCCGACCACTAGTATACGCTCTATCGTAATAATTATTAAATTGAAAAACACATTTATACATGTGCGGAACATGCAGACAAAGTTCACGATGCTTCCAGAACAGTGTATTTGACAAAAATATTTCATTTCTTAAACAAACAAAAGTATAGTCACTACGTAGTATGTACTACGTACAATTGGTATACACATAGCGAAATTCTGACTCCCGAAGACGCTCATTCAACGGAGGAATGAGACAAAAATTATTCATGATGTGACGATGTCACTTATTCCACCTGGTAGTCTTTCCAGAGTTCATTATCTCTTATATTATTTATACGGTTACCGTAATCATCGGGCAATACGTATAATCGTCAATATTGTACAGCGAAAAGTAGTTTATCGATAATCTATACATATACGCGCCGACGAATAGAAAATGTCAAAGGCGCATATATAAGTTCGCAAAATCGTATACAAGGTCGACGGGTTGTACAAAAGTCAAGAGGTAGTATATGGAATTTTGTCAAACGCAATATCAATCGCGCACATAGTGATATACTTGTCTCACAATCAAAGAAGACATGATATTATGAAGGCAAAAATTCCAACCGAATTCCGAGGATGTTTTCGGTTAAAATAATACGATATGAGAAAAATCATTACGCTATTCAATTCCCGTGAAACATTTGTCAAGCTATTTGCCAATAGCCCATTGTTGTTGCAGTACAAACTGTATATATTAAGAAGGAAAAGCAGAACTGTATAAGTATTCACCTGCAGTGCAGCGATATGTGTTTTTTCCGTGTCTTGTTACTCGCGATGTCTGTGAGCTGACCAAATAACAGGCAAGGTTGGTGACCTGTGAAGGTCCGCGATGATACGTGTAAATACATTGGCCTTTGTGCCAGGCCATTAAATATCGCGTGTATTACTGCGCTATCCGCTGGTTATAAAAATTGATTTTCTATCAAGTTTGAGAGATTATGAAAAAGATGCTTGCCCTCATTTTCTGTTATACAGGGAGAAACGAAATTATTTTGTCATTTGTCAATACCCTAGTATAGTATATGCATTGTAGTATACATCACGAAAATCTGGTAATTTGCGACTAATGCAAACTACGATTTGTTGGTTTATCAAATTGGCCACGACTATTAGGTCGTGATTCCCAAATAAACTGATTATGTGACTAGCCCAAATTATGGTCATTACAGTAGCCTTTGCCTTTGCCTTTGCCTGCAAGAGGGGATTATTTATTTCTGTTTTTCTGATCACGTTTGGAACGAGTCTCATTATCAGAGTCGTGGAATCCATCGATCCATGTTAGACTTACTTTATATAATGAAAATACTAGTTCAGTTAGAGTGGGAAGATCTAGATTTCTAGATACTAATTGTGTGATCGCTTGTTCGACAATTAATTAGAGTTTTTTTTATTGGAAATTTAAATTGCTATACACGACAAAGGCTGACGCGTCCTGTTTGTTGGGAACAAATAAGTGAATTACAAATATGTGGAGGAATTCCTAATATAGAAGTTTATGGCTGGATGTCTCCTTTTCGCACACACACAAATATATTATGTGATATGTTTTCAATAATAAAAAGTATAAAAACAATATGTTCAGAAACGCATACCTATGCATCAGCATCGAAAAACAATGCAAATAATTTCCACAAGCATGGCGAACTTCGATTGCGAATAGCTCTAAAAATATAGAAGACAAAGAAAAAAAGAAAATAAAGAGGTACTACTAGTAACTCCATATTTCGATGTAAAACACACATTGAATTTTGTCCGAATGATTTTATTTCAATTCTTCAACGATTGCGTAACGCATTTATCGGTATTTGGCATCCCGTTATCGTTTCAAGATACAAAATTAATCATTTTCTTGATGTTCTAAATAATTTTGTAGCGAAATTCTGATAGCGACATCAAATTCAACAAGGACTCCGTGGCGCAACGGTAGCGCGTCTGACTCCAGATCAGAAGGTTGCGTGTTCAAATCACGTCGGGGTCAAAATTTAATTTTTTTTCTTACATTTTTGGACGCGTTACCATTAACATTGGACCTTATATCATGACGTAGATTAGGGTGGATCTTTGTTCTGTATATTTATAGAAATAAAAAATTATGAACATTTTTTTAGGACAGACGCTTGTACCAAAGTCTTCCGAAAGTCTTTAAAAGAAACAGTCGCCATTTTTGGGTTCTAATTTGGATTCGTCTGAATAATTATAAAACTTGGGAACAAAAATCCAGAAAATTTCATAGACAGATAGTTTTATTTCACCATCAATGCTGCAGTCTTTCATGAATCAATAGATTTTCCGGTCATGCGAGGGCTGCGGTTTTACCAACACGACCTCTTTTGAATCGTGGCCAATTTTTTTTGCGCTATTTATCTTTCCACTTATATGAGCTTAATACTATTTTTGCGTTAATTTTTTTTTCCTTGAAAAATTTGCAGGAAAATCTTCACGTATACGTATTTTATCCAATATGGATTGTGAAAACTTCAGAATATCCATATCAAAACAGATTGTGGAAAGTACCCAGGTAACAATTTCGGAAGTTATGTAACGAGGATGTAACGGCCATATAGAAATGTCCGCCACATTCAGAGATCAGCTACATATCTGGTACTTTGACGTCTCAGTGACGTCTCTGCGATGTCAAAGTACCAGATATGTATCTGATCTCTGAATGTGGCGGACATTTCTATATCACCGTTACATCCTCGTTACAAAACTTCCGAAATTGTTACCTGGGTATTCGCATGTGAAATGAATATAGAAAATTCAATACCTTAGTCATGTATGACTCACAGGCGATTCATCAGCGGAAAGCTGTATTCGCAATTAGTTATAGTACTACATATGATGAGTGGGCTATGGGTGCAATCGTTGTAAAAAGCTGGCGTGTTTTCACGGTGTGGTATTTTACAATGTAAACCTTTTACCTGTATTCTCTTGGTTTTAACGTCTCTTCGCGATAGTAAACATGTGCCGGAAGAATGATATGGGAAAAACTAGCTTCACCTTCCTCGATTGCTTCGTCAATGGCTCAGAGAATTTATCGTTTTAAAGTAATCGCTGCGTTTTAAAACGAAGCAATTTCTTATACAGATATATATATCTATATCATCTACATCGGTACGTGCACTTGCGAAGGACAGGTTAGTCCTGTTTGCTGTTAGCTAGTCATGCAACGGCACTAGCCAAGTTATTAGAGGTAATCGATGTTTTCAGCAAGGCTGCCAGTGGCACGACCACCCCAACAAATTCCGTCCACGTTCGTACCATCCCTGGTACCCACACATGTCACCTAGCAGATTTTCAACCATGTATACCTTAGCCCTAATGGTATAGAAATTTAGTCGAAAAAAAAAAAAAGAAAAAAAAAAAAAAACACAGAAAATGAGGAAGTCGACAGTCTTCATCCGATTTATTTCATTGATCCAACGTTATTCATTAAGCTGAAAATCAACAGTTACACTGTACATTGCACCGGAGACAAAAATAATTGCAATCAAGTCCATGCCAAAGTTGTTACGTCTTTCTCTTTCGTCCGTTAGTCTAGGTACGTATCTACACGGGGTTATTGGTTTGTCCCCGGGGTCAAACAGCACAAAGTACAGTGTACAACGTACGCTATATATTTGCAAGGTATATGACGTTGGTTTGCAAGGCTTCATGGCGCCAAGCTTCGACCCTGTGGGTGGGTCCACGTCATCGCGAAGCTTTCATCCAATATTTCACGTCTGCTATTTTATTTCTGGCTAACATTTCTATATGTATGTATAGTACATAGTACATTTGGAGTATCTTTTTCATTGCATTTTAGTTTCTCACGTCATCTTTGCTGCACATAAACACAAAACTGAATAATGCATAGACACGTCCTTGTATATGAAAGACTGAAATTGATTTTATTCATTATTATTCCAGCTCCAGTGACTAGTATGTTGTGCCAAAAGTACAGCTGCCGCGCCGTCGTCTTCGTTGGAGGACTCTTCTGCGCTCTGGGACTAACCATAAGCTATTTTGCGACTAGCTTGGTCCATCTATTCTTCACTTTTGGTGTCTTGACTGGTTAGTCGATAATGAAAAGAATACCACGAAATCAATACCATATCCTTATTCTTGTACCTGTAATGCCATTTTAGTCTTCTCAGTCAAGTATTGCGAGGGAAGAAAAATCAATTTTTCTGTAAACCACTTTAGCTACGTTAATGTGAAATATAGCATCATATTTATTCGTGAAAGGTATATGTACGGGAAAAGAAGGTAAAAAAATGGAAATAATCTGGTGTCAATATCAGTGCCAGATTGTTACTTTGCAACGTAAAAGGTTCGTGTAATTAAATAATCGAGCGGATATGACCGACTTCGGTCTCGGATGTCATAAATTTATATCATGCTTTAATATAGACAGTAACATCGCGGTTATACAGAATGATTGGCAGGCTCTGTGCGGATAATCGCGGGTACCCATGCATGGTTGATATGTGGCGTAATTTCATCAGTTTTAAAAAAAGAAAGGAAGCAAAAAAGACTGAGGATCGTTCCTCGTGCATGTATGTACAATGTACATATAGTAATGCCCAAGTTACGTGATGACAAACTCCGGGAAGAAGTGAGCAATTTCAATTTCTCGGAATAAATTTTACCTCGAATCCTTCAAAATTTCATCATCTCGCTCATCTGCGCGGTTATATATACTATAGATATGAATTTATCTCCCGCGGTGGCGCATATATATATAAGACTCGACCGTGTGAGCCAAGGGCACATATTGTAGGTACATCCTAAATCGATATGGTAGTAATTAACCACATGATTTGATGGCACAGGGTTTTCGTCCGACTTTTCACTGTTTACATTTCCATTTCTTCAATGAAATTCCACGAAAACCTCGCATGGTCTTGATCTGATAAGATTTCACCCTCAATTCAACGCGTTATCGACAAACTTAAACTTCTTTACATATATATATAGTTTTGACGGAGAAAAACAATAGACCTTGTTGAAAACTTTAAGACTCTAATTTGAAAATGAGTACAACATATTTTGAAGTACCTAATTGGTTTAATCACAGCAATTAATTTTAAGGGTTTGTTAGTTGTTTCTGTAATTTGTGGAACGAAAATGAATGAATCACAGCGGTAACTTGCCGCGGATTAATCTGGGATTTACTCCAGAGTTTCTCGGCTGCACCAGTTTTCCTTCGGAATACGCCGATATTTCATACATAAATGTTTACCTGGAAGGATGTGGCTCGAGGTTGCGTAAATATAAATATTGAAATAAAGTTGCTGTATCGTATTATACAACTGCCACAGAGCGAGAGGTTTAAAGATCTTAAAATCTTCGGTCTAATCAAAACTTCTGTATACCTTCACTCAAATCGAAGATAAGCTCAAACTGAACGTATATATTTTTTATTCAGCGCGCATGCATGGTATCAAATATCGAAAATGAGTCAGGTAGAGAGAGCCCCTCAACAGAAAAAGAGAAACCTTTGTACACAAAAACTGATGAATATTTTAACATTTTTCTGTTATATTTCAGTTTATTCGTACCCCGGAAATCTGTTTCCTCTATAGTTGAATCAATTTTGCGCAGTGAATTCTCAGCTCAATTGTTTGGTCAACATATTTTACATGTTATGTGAGATCCTGTTCTGTTTGTAGGTATAGGTGGTGGCCTCTCGACTACACCAGGGATCGTGATCGTGTCGCAATACTTTGACAAACATCGTGCCCTTGCAAACGGGATATGCGTATCTGGTACGGCAGCAGGAAGCTTTGTTTTCCCTCTGCTGATCGAGAGACTGATAGCGAGTTTTGGTTTCCATGGTACAATCCTTCTTCTGGGTGGTTGCATGCTGCACGTATGCGTGAGCGCAACTCTATACCGTCCTCTCGAAGATAACTGCGTGGAAGAAACTGAGGAAGAAATAAAAGAAAAATCTGAGGTCTTGAAGGATCCTTTGCCAACAAAACAGCAAAAGCTGGATCTTCTCTTTGCTAACGACGCGACAACGCGGCACAATCTTTTAAACGAACTTTTTCACCAGAATGCTGTCGTCGCCGTCGAACTTACGGACAGTGAAGAAGAGAAGGACATCATGGGTGAAGCTCTGCGAATGAAACCAATATCGAAAATCCGAAGTTCCAGTATTCTTCACAGCGTTGAAGACTTGTCTACCGATTCCACATGCGTATACAAAGCAAGATCATCTCTGCGTTCTCTAAGATCATCAGTTCCTACGGTCACCCAAAAGCCAGTAACTAATGATCAACCTGCACTGCCTGATGAGCCAGCGAAGTCATTCGCTCAAAAAATTACCCGATACATCGACTTGTCACTTCTGAAAGAACCTCAGTTCATAATGATGTGTTTATCGGTCAGTTTGATGTCCACCGGGAGTCCTTACATGCTGTATTACCTACCAGCGTACGTGCATGCTGCAGGATATACTAAATCAGAAGCTGGTTATCTCGTTGCAATATCAGCCGTGCTAGATCTATGCGGAAGACTTGGTTTAGGTTGGTTATCAGACTTGCAGCTATTCGACAGACGAAAAGGATACATCGGGAGGTAAATATTAGAATTTTTGAACATTCTAATATTCAACTGCAGATGCAAAGAATCGCTAACCAACGAAAAATCACCAGCAATCAACAAGTAGAATGTTTCAAACGTAATTTCTATTCCACAGCATAGTTGGTGCCGGAGTTGCAGTCCTTGCCATACCGATGGCTCATTCCTTCTACGTTTTAGCATGTTCTGTTGGCATGTACGGGCTTTGTCTTGGCTGCTGGTTTCTCCTCGTGCCTGTCCTTCTTGCGGATCAGTATGGAACCGATAAGATTTCCTCAAGTTATGGCCTCGTTCGGATGTTCCAGAGCGTTGGTGCGATTTCAATTCCCCCACTGGCAGGTGAGTCACATTCGCATATATATAGTCAAAATAAGCATTGTTTCTTAGTCACGCAGGAACATTAGCTAGTTTCTATCACCTCCAACCGCAAACTAGTTTTATTGGGGTATAGTGCGTATTGATCTAAGGTTTATTTATGGCTCCTTGGCTTTGGAATCGTTCATTCTCATTGTCCAGCTGCCGAATCGATGGTTTGCGCAAATATAATTTCTCGCCACCGGAATAGAATATACATAATATTACAAAAGGTGCTTTTATAATATGCCATACGAGTCTAGTAATACTTGATGATTACCCAGAGAAACGGACTTTCGATTTGAACGATAAAATTCAACGACGGCATAGCAGGCCGTGAAAATATATATATAGGTATATATACCCTAGTATTTGTCTATGTATGCCACTACTGCAGTGAACTACTCTCTGCTTCGATTAGTTTATATACTAATGCAACTTTACATAGGTGTATATATCTCTACCTATATATGTATCGTGCATCTATGCATGATTCGAGCTGGTGGGTCATTCATACGAAGCCGTAGACGTTGCGCAATCAACCTATTTTATTGTTGAGTAACAAACCGTCGTAAAAAAAAAAAAAAAAAATACCAATTTCATGATAGTTTGCGATAAGTGACGTTTGTTAATCATTGTTATGGACATGCGGATATTTTATGCGTTATACTTACTCGTTAAACCCCAGGTATAATAGATTGATTGGATATTATACAGATGCAGAAAAATGATATATTACGTGTTAGACGATTTATAAACTTGAAACGAATATCCCTAATGGGTAAAAATTCACAGAAAATCATTTTTTTTTATCAATCTGTAAATTATTATATAATATAATAATTAACAAGGATCACATTTGAAATTCCTCATCATCCTGATTGCGAGTGCATTTACTCGATCCTAATCAGTGACTATGACGTATATGGCGAAATATGTGATTCGGAATAAACATAGAGTTCAACAGCTGTTTTAATCATCCAGTCGATTTTGGAGAAGGTGTCAATATTTTTGTACGCAGTACTTTGTCTTTGATTAGGCGCATATCTGTCGCCCTTTTTTTTTTTTTTTAAATTACTTTCAATGTGCAATCATATCCATAGAAGTGCATTGGCGGTATCTGTCATATCGAATTTGGAGCCACCTTGTATAGCCTTGTAATTACGGAAGCCCCGAAGGTACTAATCAGGAGGCGTGAGTAGGGGGTGACCCCCCGCATTGGCTTACGTCATTGCCTCGGAGTGAAGAGCTTTTCACCCCGTTGAAAGAGAAACAAGTTACAACCGCATATTAAAACAGTACTGCATTGGTATTTTTTTTTTCTGTACATGTATTTACGAGTAACTATCTCGGAAATGTCCGAATTTTTTTGATGATGATGATCAACTCTAGACTCTGGCATCAAATTACTAATAATTTGACATCGACTTCTGATATCCTGTAAAAAATTTGTCCACGATACAGAATTATTATAGTGTAAATAATTCTTATGGTTTCAACTAGGCAGTCTGGCTTTTTAGCTCGTTCGTAGATTACCTATATTTTTAGGATCAAATTCATGATCTAATTCCAAAGTCTTGAATTTTTGGAAGCCTATGTATAACATATCGTCAATACTTGTGGTACCAAAAAATTCTTAGCCACGTCGTATTATGAGAATTTTACGAGTATAGCTGTAATTCGGGAAAAATGTCAACGTAGCCTTCCTGCTGCGGTGTAAAGATATTGGGGTTGGAGTAGCTCACACAAGGTCAATTACCTTTTTGAGATTTCTCGTCAGCTTTTTTGTTGTTGTAAATTTACGTTAATTCAACGGTCTTAACGACCGAGTACCTCGATTTCTGTTTACTATACCTATTTCGTGGTATTTCTTCAGCAATTTTTAGCCACGTAGGGCAGATATTCGCGATGTGTTCCTGGGGTTGGTGGAACTCTATAGTGTTATATTGATTCCTTAGAATCAGGGCACCGCGAGTTGCGTAAGGCAATTGTTACGTCGAAAGATAGCGTTCCAACTTCCTGATGATTTCGGTTTAATTGTCTTCTCTCTGTTATCGCCGAGGCACACCAAACGCCAGTAAGTTTCTGAAATTAACAGGTTTCTCCTGAATTACACGCCACTGAATAGCGTCGAGGGTTTCAACTATTCGTATAACGCACTAACTAAACTTCCAGCGTGTGCTCGGAATAAATTTATAGAGCTTCTCTCTCAGCGTTTCACACAGAAAAAAAAAAAAAAAAAAAAAACTACCTGAATTTCTAAAACAGTACTAGATGTCTGCTCAAGCTTTTTCATTTCTCATTCAATATGCTGCAACCTCTCAAAAATCAGCCTCGCATATTTAGTTCACGTTCATATATACGAGCGAAAAGCTCAGCCAAATTTACAATTGCCGTTGACGTAGGTATATTTTTGATATATATAGGTATATAAAATGATAATGTCTATTGGGGTTTAGGAGGCGCAGCTTACTCTGCGCCAAAACCATTATCACAAGTATTCGATACACGATCGTGGAAAAAAAAAATTCTATAAAAAAATCTCGCAGTCGGTAGGACTCGAACCTACGCTCCCAGAGGGAATCTGATTTCTAGTCAGACGCCTTAACCACTCGGCCACGACTGCTGTTGATTAATTATTGGTAAACCTCCAACACGTGATCGGAATATGTTAACAATTATTACTGGTCAGCTATTGGCACGTGTATAAACGCACACATATATATATGTATACTTATATTTAATTGGCATGAGGTTCCGCTCTATGACCTGAAATCTATCAGTTAATCAGGACGAAAGTGAATTAGGAATGATATCATTGACACATGTTATAGGTTCGATGATTACTTGCAGTAAATTTCTATCAATGAAAGAATTTTATAATATATTAGTGAAAATATGCAAGTTTTTAAATTGAAATTATTTTAACAACGATCTTTGGGTTATCTGTACACCTTAGGGTGTGCAAAAAAAAAAAAAAAAAAAAAAAAAAAAAAAAAAAAAAAAAAAATTCGTTGCAAAAAGTAGAGCATCTGAAATAGAATATCTCAGCCAAATATGAGCTCTTAATATTGATATTTAGAATTGCCTAACTCAGTTTTTTCATTTTTGATTTGAATAACACGTGAAAAAAAATCGGAAAATTTTTAGATTGTTTTTTTCTCGTAACCGGCTTGATTTAGAAACTATTTGAATACAGATTCTTATATGAAATTTCACGCTCTACAAAAAAGTACTGAGATAGAATTTTTCTAACTCTCACCGATTAAGAGATATTCGCCTATAAACATTGAGTCATAGCGTCATAGAGTCATACGAATCTGGGAAAAACAATTTATTCTTCAACCGCGCATCAAAATTTCGGTAGAGCACCTCAAATAGAACATCTCAGCCAAATATGAGCTCTTAATATTGATATTTAGAACTGCCTATTTTAGTAACTAAAATTAGTAACTATAATTAGTAACGAAATTAGGCAGTTCTAAATATCAATATTAAAAGCTCATATTTGGTTGAGATATTCTATTTGAGATGCTCTACCGGAATGTTGATGTGCGTTTGAATTTTTTTTTTTTTTTTTGGCACACCCTTGGTACACCTTCATATTTGTAATTAACTAGATATAGGGATAAGGGTGAAGTCGAGAATAGTCCGGACAGATATCTCATTGCTTATTACTTACAGATTAATTAAGTCAAGAATCTTACAAAATATAGAAATATAGAAATAGATCGACTAGCTGGTTGGTTCGTTTTAAAATAGAAACATGACC
Organism: Tenthredo mesomela; assembly: GCA_943736025.1. Taxonomy (NCBI): domain Eukaryota; kingdom Metazoa; phylum Arthropoda; class Insecta; order Hymenoptera; family Tenthredinidae; genus Tenthredo; species Tenthredo mesomela. Next base: position 17,275,215 of record OX031016.1, on the reverse strand, counting down.
AGCGTGTATATCTATACCTATACCTACCTGTATACTTGTGTATTAGGGTAAGAGCCATATTATGTCCGGTTGAAATAATTAACACATTCTAAAATAAAGGCGAATACAAGAAAACGAAAGTAAAAATATGAAAACACTTGAATTTCTTTGGGAACATATAATATAGTATATTACTATGTTTTATATAATATTATACTTATAGGCTGTACTGTTACAGTATGATAGTGATTTGCTGGTAAAACCGATCGAACATTATTTCTAGGTCGTTTCGCAGGAACTTAAAGCCGACCATCGCATTGTCAGGGTATATTGAAATTATTTTAGATTATTTAATACGGCATATTCTGCAGGTTGTTATTTAGTCTGTATATTATATATATAAGTATAGTACCTATAATCGACTACTCTATAAATTAGTTTAACTATTCGAAATTAATATGGTTATATTATTATAGGACCATCGTTAAATTAATAATCACCGGACGTTTGAGCTGCGGTAAAAACAATATAAAATGTTATAAAATAAAAAATAAAAAAAAAAACCCGATGCGTCAACGTTTAAACGATTCTAAATGTCAATTATCAGGGCCGACAGCCAAGTTCGAGCAATTCTACGAATTTAACTTTGACGTTAAGATTACTTTTGTCAGATAGTCACGATATCTAGACCAATGATTAATAGGATTCATTCACGCGATGAATTTGTTGTTTCTTATTGTTAGTATAATATAGAGTCAGCATTACCTCGATAATCACAATGTTATATACCCACGCAGTATATATATATGTTTAATTTCATTTAATTAGAAGCACCACAGTCTCAGAACTAATTAACTACTTCAATCGAGAGAATCTCTTCATTTGATTCGTCGATAGGTTCTTGACTACTTTGATTCCTCTTTCTTTCTTTCTTTCTTTCTCTTGCCGTATCAAGCAATTAGTCGCCAATTATCCGTTCTTCCATTATCATTTTCCAAGGTCGTTGGGTCACAAATTAAGTAATGATTAATGATGAGTTATTTTATTAAACGCTTGTCAAACTTACGGTGAAACTTTGAAACCATATAGGTATCTATTTTTGCAAGCTTATAGGGTTGAAGTTCTTCAACGTTGCACGCAGCTATTTAGCTTAGAGACATTTTTGGCCAGACGACTGATTAGAATAAGATTTTTTCGAGTTATATCGCGGGGTCTTTCTTCAAGTTTATGTTTATATTGATCGATTAGATACAATAATCATGAATTGAGTATTTTATTTGTCGAATTGTCAGCGTCGTTAGATTTACAATTCCAATATACAATTATTAGATTATAATTAGATGAGATATACGCGAACTAACACGCGACCCAAATAACAAATAGATACGACCGCAACGATTTATATAGAAATGATTAAAGTTAGGTAAATTACCGCAGTGTACCTATAGACGAATGATGAATTTCACTTGATATGCTTTTTGTGTAGAGAATTTGCATTCCGTAAATCTTTAAGAAAGATTTTTCGAAAATTTTCATCTAATTACGATCGTAAGGTAAATAGGTGTTGTTGAGTATTTGGTAATAACATTACGTACCTATACATGTGACCCAGAAAAATATGTTTTGTGCGATAACCTGATCTTAATCATTTAAAAAAATAGTATAAATACTTATAAATAGTCAGTACCTATATAGACGATCGGCGTTATTATGTTATACTCATAAGATTATGTCAGTTGACTTGAGTTTATCGCAGAATACATAAAGGTCGTCGTTCAAAGAAGACACATTGTGGAAATGCGTATAACGCATTAAGTAACCGACGTCAATGAATTGACGATAATAAATGATAAAAATTTCAGGATATCTTCGTGACGTTACCGGAAGTTATGCTGTGTGTTTTCTCTGCATGGGAACTTGCATGGTTCTTGGAGGACTTCCGATGCTACTGGTTCCTGGAGAACATTCGAAGCCTTCTAGAGCAGCTGAAAGATCCCGCAGTAAGAAAGAAGCTGCAACAAACATCAAGGACTAAATATTGTGTCCGTTATCAGCGTCCAGGATTTCAACTTGTGCATCTCGTCAAAGATGTAGAATCGCTATTAAGATTCGAATGATGAAGATTACTTCCGGAAAAAAAAATCAAGAAAATGCGAAGATGAAGAGTGGGATAATCGCTACACTGATATAAACTGTTGTTTATAACTTCATATATAAGATTATAAGCATCATTATAACAGCAGGTAACGAAACGACGAAAAGACGAAGGAAATCATAAGAAAGGTGCAGTCTGGAGGGACAGCATTTATGGTCCTTGATATGGTCTATAATATACGTATGATAAATCACATGTAGGTATTACGTTACCATTTACTACATTGGTGATTTCAGGCATACAGACAGGCATTTCCAATGACAGTATATAGTATATACTTACCTGCTTTATTCTGTCTGTCGTATATATTGTTGAATAATACACTGATATTAATAAGCGCGAAGAACACTTGTCAACTATAACTGGCGTAAGATATTAATTAGTATTTTACCTAATATGAGTATTATAGACAGAGATATTTAGTTCCACGAAATAAACCAATTAGATTTCAGTTTAAATTTGAATATTTAGTTCCATATTAATTCAGATCGGTACAAATATATATAAATGTACTGTTATAGGTTTCTTTCTATTGAAAAAACGTATTTTTTTCCTGACCAAATAACAATTATACTATTAGTTTGAATTTATTCGTTGTTAGAAAAAAAAAGTAAATCAGTCGTATAATATCTACAGGGAAGAAAATTTACAATTGAATGCGAATTTAAAACTAGGCAATAGCCCAGGTTACAGTTGAAAACCGTTTTGTATACTATAATACAAAATTTAATTGAAATTTCCGTATACCTTATGGAAATTACGCAAAAACCAAAAATCTTATAATTTACACAATGGGAGAATTTTCCTTGACCTTTATGAATATCGAACAACATGAAAAATACAGAATTTTTATTATTTATTTATTTTTTTTCAAATCCTTGGAGTGAGCAGCCAGAAATAATGATGGGGCACAATCGAAAATAAGTTTCGACGCACAATTGGAAAACAGAGAACAATAAATCAACCGTATGTAGCTGTTTGCTCCAACTCACAAAATAATAATATTTATAATAATAATAATGACACTAATAATAATACCTAATAATAATAATAATAATAACGATAACAACTAATTAATACTGATAACAATAAGAATAATCTCAATATAATAATAATATCAATTCCACAGCTGTAAGTTAGGCTACTGCTTAAAAAAACTGTTGAGAAGAAGAGCTTGATATTTATTGCTAATAAAATTTAATTAAACACGACTGAATATGTGCTAATAACGTTATCGACATTTGGCTAATCGCAAACTGAATTTTTACGATCATTGTACACTAAAGATTTCGATTTTCTATTCAAATCTGTCCTAATCAATCATGAAAGGGGTTTTAAGAACTTCAAAGAGATCAGAATAAGCTTTTATATATACATACGAGATTTTCGGGTGAACAAGCTGAAATATGACCAAATTTATGAAAAAGTTTAGAGAGAAAAAAAAAAAAAAAAGAAAAACTGAAAAATCATCGTCGTCGTTAATCACCGGGGCTTATACGACCCTCTGTAAGTTTTTGGCAATAAAAACCTAATTGCAAGACTTTGTCATGTAGTTGAGCAATTCGTGTATAATCTAAGCCGTTTTTGTCGTAACCCTTTGAAAACTCAACAATGACATTCTGAAAATTTAACTATACAAAGGTGATAGAACTCTTATATTTGAAGAGCCATAGTTGTGAGACGATTTTAATTTTCGAATCTGTAGTTGAAATTCTTGGAATTTAAGTGAAAAGAGAGATTGGAAATGGAAAATTGAACGATGAACTGTATGAATTCAATTGCGATTGGCTGAACCAATATATAACTAATATAAGTTACAAGAAAGTAAAAATTGACAGTTTTGAAATAAAAATGATATCGCGATGGAGTAGTAATTATACTTAATACCAGATTGGGAATTATTTTCTTATAGCATTTGGAAAATCTGATTTAGATAAAAAAAAAAAAAAACCAACACCAACACTCTATAACACGTCGCAATGAATTGAAACTATAATATGGAAAAATTGTTGAATATAGTGACCATTTAAGTGTATTAAATGATAAAACTCGTATTCCTCGTATTCCTACACAGTATTTCGTTATAGCTTACGTTTAGCATTGAACGCATATAAGAATTACGTGTATCTATAGATTGATTTTATTACCAGAGCAATTATGCTGAGCAAAATCACCATATATGAAACAGGTAATGTATAAATATTCGAGTATAACGCATTTAAGCGCACTGTATAGGCATTCGGAGGCCAAAAATCAATACAAGAATAAAAAAGAATATAAAAATTAGACCAAAGGGTTGAAGGAATCTTATATTCCATTTATACTAATGTCATGATTGATGAATTGATGAATAATGAGTGATTTGGTGTCAAGTATAATGCGACCCACACAACTGCCTGCGCGGTGACTCGGAGTATAATATTGAAATATTAATTTTTTAATTTATAGAAAAAATATATAAATTTCCGGTCAAAAAATCTGTCGTGGTTAAGGAGTTGCGAAGTTATTAAAAAAAAAAAAAAAAAAAATTGGCGAATTTCAATCGTGCGAAAGGGTCTCAAAGGCTTCAAAAATCGATTCGGTAATTAATCCCCTCCAACTGTTAATTAATTGTTATTCTTAGTTTAACTAAGCTCCGTGGTCCACAGTGATTTAAAATTTTGCCTCCTCGACCACGACGAACTACTATAATTATAACTGACGAAAAAATTATACAGGATCAAAAAATGAGGAGTTATAAATATATAATATGCTTAATATTAGTTAAGTGATAAATTGTATTTTCATTTTCAACTATAACGTATAAGTGGATGGGTAGAATTATAATTGGATAAAATGTGTCTTTACATAATTATAATTTAAAATTTGGCTAAATTGCGTATGATATGTACTGAACTATGTATAAGTGAAATATTTCTTATTATATACCATATATATATAATATATTAAATTGCGGTATGGTATATATTAAATAATATATGTTGTATTATACATGTACATATCGCTGGATTGAGTAGCAACAAAAATCTGTTTAGGGTACATTTAGTAAACGAGGGGCTATTCGTTCGAAAATTGAGCAAACGATTTATATTTGTATATATATATATGAGATTTTAGCTGATTTTCTGTGATTTCCAAGTATGTACACGATTCCACGTGATTTCAAGTGACTTTCAATTGATTTTCAATAATCTCCTATATAATCCCGTATTTTCCATTGATTTGATTTCCTGCGATTTCCAATTTCATTTCCATTCAATTTCATCACAATTTCAAACAGTTAAGTAAAGTGCATGATTTTTTTTCTGTTTGAGTATAAAAAATAGCCCCTCGTTTGAAAGTAACGTTGAAATCAGAACCTGTAACAACACATACCTATTACATTATATTATATACTCTTAAGTTTTATCTGAAATGAATTAATGTGAGTGTGTTGAAATGTGTTTGCTATTATTATTAACCGAGATTTCCGCTATCATGCAACACTGCAGCTGTTGATGTAAAATTTTTGTGATCGACAAATTGATTGCTAAAATTAACAAACTCTAAATGTGTTCTATTACTATACTTCTATAATAATCATGGACCTGTGTCCATTCTTTGATACGGTGTAAGAAACCATTTTGCACCAGCTGGTGTTGTTGGCACTAGCAAGCTAATGTGAAAAAGACGACGAAATAAAAGAAAAAAAAAAAAAAAAAAAAAACTAAATAAAATTAAAAAAAAAAAAATATATATATATATATATATATATATATATATAAATATAGGTATATATCTCCGCAAGAGGCAGAGCAGTGCGTGTTTTCTCATCATACTTTATAATTAATTGCCCCAATTATCATCATTGTGCTGATGCAATAACAACCAGTTGTTGTTCTACGCATTTCACTAACGTCTCTTACGTCATCACATCACATTTCCTCGTGATTTCTTTCGTTTCAAATCGCCTGTAAAGTACTAATAGATCCAATTATTTAGTGGCAGCGAAACAATCAAATTTATATTTTTATTCTTTTCAGAACGAATTGATTGGCGTTGTTTTTCACCATCGTGGTAATGCTTCAATGAATGTAAGTTACTACTTCTTACAAGTGTGGTGATGTACGAAAATGAACACATCAGCCATGCTCTGCAATTAATTAATTCGACTACTGCCTCTTGCGTGAAAAGAATGAATATAGGCTTTTTGTCCTGTGCGTGGCGGATTGTTTTGTACTTAGAATTTAGATACGATACGATTGTGCGAGTTTACAAACGTTTGTGAGACTGATACGTCGTATGGTGATGATTCCACCCAGCTGTAATATATTAATTGGCTGCGTAATTGTACTGTTTTCCTAGGCCTCCGTACACTTCAAAGGCGGTACCGTTGATTCTTTGAATTAACCAATTTGCCTGATCTAAAATAATCCTGTAGGTCTGTTACTCACGATGAGCTCGCGTGTTGCGACGCGTATATAGCTGATGCGTTCATTGATCTGTTATTAAAAAAATATTAGTTTCATAATAAATATTCTATTCCCCCAGACACAGCAGGATTTAGGGATTACGCTTATAGACGTTTGTCTGATTCATATATAATTAAAGTTGTAAAACCATTTTAGTAGAGAATTTGAATTCCCATAAGGTTTTCCTTCAGAATTTTATTCAGTGATAACGCTTTGTCATAATTGAGGCGAAAGATTGTATATGGAAAACTGTATTATCTGAAGAACAATCTTGAAGAAATGCGGTGGCAAAAGTTTTGTTCAATTTTGAAGTTCCAAGTTCAATGTTTAATCAGTTTTGTGTAGTCCTGTCGTCGCAGTGATGTTTGCACTTTTGCTTTAATGCGCCTGCCGTCTAGATATATATGGAATAACTAGGAATTTTTAACGATGTGATCAAAGTACAGTCGAGTAAGGTAACGAGAGAAATTGAATACAAATATTTTCTGTGAGAAAGAGGTGTAAATAATAAAATATATAATGTATTGTAATAAACATTGATAATCGCGTATTCAAATTTATCTCATATCCCTTCACTGTTTAACTACCAAATTCCTTGTGTAAAGATTTCGTTGTTGAAATACTGTAACGAATTAAAGTCAAGAATCAAAGTGTCAAATATTTTCACTAACAACCGCAGGTATTCATGAGTGTCAAGGTAAGTAAGACATTGTTTTATACATCATATTACAGTAGACTCTAGATAAGTGGCCATCCGCTAAGTGGCCCTGCCAGCGACTTTCCCTTCACACGGACGGTCACTCACACAAACACTATGCCCCCTACCACAGCAGTATGCGCACCAACAGCTTCTCCCACCACGCGTCATGCGCCTCTTCCTCAGCCGTGGTGGGAGCGTTTCGTAAGTAGCCATTTTCCTCTCCTATAGCCCCGTGAGATGGCCACTTATCTAGAGTCTACTGTATAAAGTACAGTTTTTATTCATAAAGTTCTAAATTTCAATGCTGTCTTCGTCGTAGTCAATCCCGTATATAAATCCCATAATAAAAATATTGCGTCATACTAAAGTTTGCCAATAGTCGAAAAATATTCTTATTATGAGTAGATGACCAATTGAAAATTGAAAATATTTTGCATATGGGGTATGTGCGTGTTGAAATCATGTGACGTTTGTAACCAGTTGTGCTGTGCTGATATATTCTCGACATATTCAAATCGATTTCGAGTCGGAGGATTTAAGACAAATGATAACGGCACAGGGAACAAAAACATATTGGCTAAATTGAATAGAAACAATTCGTAACAAGTCTTATTTTAACGCACGACATTCTGGGAGTAATAAAAAAACTATATCCGTGAAGGGTTACTAGCATCCTATTAAATTGTATGGATGGAAAGCTCAGCAGAAATCTATGCGAAATCCTAAGGGAAAGTTGACAGAAATCACTCCGATAACTCTTGAGTGGAAGAGCGTTCGCAACACTTGAAGATCAAACCAAGATAGTAAGTTTCCGAAGTTTTATCAAGATTTGTACTTCTCGAAAGCTTGATCTCACCCCATTGCACAGCCAAATGATCCGTTCGTGAAGCTATAAACTTTTGGGAATTTAGGTGACACGAATTTCACAAGCTATACGAAAAGTGGGAAATTGGTAACACATAATGATCTACATTTTCGTTTCTTTTGATAAACTGATTCTCCGAAATAGATAAATAGAATTAATCAAATAAAAACAAGGTTTCTATGGATCCGAGTGTCGATCTATATCCGTAATTCTTCCTACTATCTCGATTTATAATGATAACGCAATTTTCGAAAGCGTTATTTACGCTGTTGATCTATTCTTTTCTCGAAATCTGACGAGCCTCCATTACTCATTTTACAAGGTACGAAAATAACTCAGATAGGCAGTATAATAAAAAACAATAAAATTCTTGGCCACAGTGACTTGTCGTGCATCGAACCCGGGGTCTGTGAAAAAAGCTGCACCATGCGAATCAGGGTGTCGCACAGGACGATCTCAAACTACAAGAGGTATTCGTAAACGGTGTAGGATTCGGGCAGGTTGGCGTCACGAGTGGGTTTCTCGGACACAACTTCCCTCCCGGAGCGTTTTAGCGATTCGCGAAATCGTCCCAGGGCCATTTACTTCGCCGAGGCTGGTCGGCGCTGCACCCTACGTGTTGGTCTCTTCTTACTGCAAAGACGAAGACCCTGAAGCTTGCAAATCGGCAGCACGGTGCCCTCGAATTAAACGAGGCATTCCTGATGCTTGGGCCGACTATCTTGCCTATCGTGGCTTTTGCAATAAAGACGATCGGCGAATCATACGCCGTGACCTCGAACTTGGCTGCAGAAACATTTACGTCACGGCTAGAGTTTGGAAAGACCTTGGGCTTCCACTTGGTCAAGGGATTCCCGACCCTTGGAAGATTCCCGTGGGCAGAAAAAGCTGGGTTGGCAAAAAATGCGTCAAACTGCAGGCCGAAAAGCGTCAGCTCTCGAAAAAACGACAATATTGTGGGTATTGCAAACGATGTCAAGCTAGTACTCGGATTTCAACTGCCAAAGGCTATAGTCGAATTGATGAAATCGCACCGGGTATCGATCCAAGTTCACTGAATCCTCCACTACGAAACCACCAAACGAAGAGATGTGAGCAAGTTTGTCAACGAGAAACCCTTCAGCATTGTCAAAATTTCATACCAAGAGCTGGTCGCTGCTCGCCTGAATGTCCACTGATCAAAAAACCTGATGAATGTACAGAGCCTTGCAATACTCACCGTTACAAACATCGGTCGAATAATGGCATTGCGAAGCCACAGTTTCCGACAACTCAAGCCTCTACTAGCATGTCTTTAGCTTTTCCGGTGGAGCCCGAAAACGGTACTACTCCACGAGGAAAGCGACAAACACTTGGAAAACTGCAACAACAGATACTGGATCCTCCATGTGAGACTAAAAGCTATCAACCTCGAGCTTCGGCGACTAAATTATCTCAAGAGACAAAAACTACCAAAAAATTGATGAATTCCGGGGTTCAAACATGTGATAATGCCCCTGTAGTTAATTCTACGAGTACCTTTGTTGAACAAAAGTTTCTCACACCAGAATGCGCCGATCAATCTGCAACTCCTATGCAATTTACATATGGCTTTTACAAACAGCAGGTACACTCGAGTCTGAACAAAATGACAATACCTTGTCATCCATGCGGTTGTCGCTTCCAGGAACAATTTACTGTTCAGGACGCTGCCTGCACTTGTCAGAATAGCAATGGCCGGAAGAAAAGAGTTGGCTTCGAGACTACCAACGTACCCTGTAACGAGACGGTTTGTAATCGTGGGAGACAGAATTTAAATCAAAATCTAAATGTGACGAAATTATCGTGCGGTTGTGTTCATGTATCTCCTGGTGTGGGCATGCAAGAATATTCTGGTGCAGTGAATGGGCGTGCTAATTTCGGGCCCACTTATGGTCCTTCGTTCCCTGCGAATACCTTCGGCGGGGAATATGTCGACCAGAGTCGTAACGAGAACCCAGTGCACAAATCCACGAACTTAAAACCGAAGATGATATCCCGTATGAAGCGATTGATTAATCGGTACAAACCAGCGAGCAGATCTCATCGCGCAGCTGGACGAGCTCAAGCAGTGACATCCGAGATTCCGGTGAGCGAAATTCCTGATGAAGCTAAACTCGTCTGTTGTCAATGCAACTGTCCGTACCTAAAAATAAGAGATTCTCCGCAAGAATCACCCCCGAAAACTGTGGCAACGAAGAAGAAGTGCGTGTGCAAACGATGTATTGCGAAACGCGAGAGAAGGGAGAGACATCGAAGTAGAAAAGCTGCTGCGGAAGAGAAAGAGGTTTCCGTCAGCCCCGAGTCGTGTGGAAGACGTCTTCAAGTTGAACGTGATCAACGCATAACGATGAAGTGCCACAATGGAAGCTGCAGAATGCAGAACGGCTTATACTATACCGAAACTCTGCGTGAGGATGCTGAGAGTCTTCCAGGACTCAAGCAAAGAGATATTATGAATCTCCAGGAATCCTATTCTCCGTCTGCCCCTCAGGGAAATTCGACAATCATCAACGAGATGAAAGAGAGCTGCGAACTCACTGAGAAATTGTCAGCTGATGTCATTTCTTTGGAGGATTGGCGATACCCGGCGGTTTTTGGGGCACCGTGGTACAGCTCTGACAGTGGAGAGAACGCCGATGTGTCAGAGGTCTCGAAACACACTGTACAGTGTACATCGATGCTAGATGCATCGCCGGAGATGGCATTAGTTACTTCGTGCACTTTCATTAGTCGGATTAATCACAGTACGGTGTTTCAATGCAAGAAGAAACAGCAAAGAAGACCCAAGAGGGAAGAGAGATTGAAGCCATCCTTACAAGACGCGCATGAAAATGATTCGGAATCTTTTATCAGCGAAAACAGTCTCCTACGATTTAACTCGTCGCAGACTCATACGCCGACGAATGGCAGCTATAAACCCAAGGTTTTTACAAACCAGATACCGTTACTAAATATTGAGGAGTTGGAGAATAAAGACTTAGGAATAGCATCGTCTACAATGGCGGGTATTGATCCGCCAACTGGTTTCGCCTCGTTTTATAAAAATGAAGAAATGCCTGAGACATCAAGCTCCACGAATCGGGATAAAAACCGGAAAGATAGCTTTGCACAACGTGCTGAATCGAGGAAAAAACAGATCGGAGAAAAGCCCAATGATTCGACTGTCGATGGCTCTCAGGTTACCGTCGATGTTGATTCGACGGCCAGTTATAGCCGCCTTGGATACTCACCCTGGCACCGGTCACATCCGTTTGTACCAATTACAGACATCAGAGAGGAAAAACTGAGAATATCAGATCAGTCTAGGGAGGTCCAGGAACTAAAAAATTCTGCAAACCCTGGAGACGTCAGCTACTCAACGAATACCTTGCGTTCTTCAAAAGCTGATGATGGGAATCCTGGATACGACCCGATGATAACCACCGTTGTCTCTCCAAGAAAGATATCCACGGATTCATCAACATCTTGCAGTCCCGCGAGTTGCACGCTGAAATGCAGAAAAGCTCCTGTACCGACGAACATGCCTACGGAAGGTGTATCCTCAGAAGATCAAGGATTGCCATCGGGTAGACAAAACACTATTGTCTACAGATGCGAGCTACCGCTTGTACAGGGTCCATATATTTCGAGGACTCCAGTTCTCAGTAATAATACACGAAAAAGTCTCGATTTGACCCCACGGTATACAATTTGTTCTCCAGAAAAGATGGACGCGTTTTTTGTGCCCGAAGACATGAGAAATTCCGATTTGAATATCATAAAAAAATCGGAGAATGAAATTCCCCGCAAATTTGTGAAAGAAGTGCGGACTCTCGTTCAAAATGAAATTTATCAAGGTGGAAAGAATGGTTCAGCGGATAGCAAATGCTTTCTAAAGTACTGTAGTCTGCGGCGCTCCGGACCTTGCATTATATCACCGAGTCGTAAACTATTGCGTATTCAGAATCCCTCATATCTCAGCAATGAAAATGACGAAGACTGTGCCTCGAGAATAACAGAAAAAGAGTTTCCACTGGGTAGAAGAGCGTTCTCCAGTTGTAGCAATCAAGGGAACCGTGGCGACGCTTTTAACCGAATATCGACACATCTTTTGGCAAAAGTTCAGGAAAAATTCAACATCGGCTGAAGAATAAAAAGGAAGTATTTTTCAATCGATCAAAAACTATTCATATTCACTAAGTTTCAAACTCCGATAGTATTCCACGCAAGAAAAATAAGTCGACTGGTCAATTTAATGAATAATTACTTCCAAATATCGATTTGAAATTTGGAAATGGTGACTCATTCTGAGTGGGACCAGATCGATACGATACATTAAAACAAGTTCTTGAATGCTATTCAGATTCGTACTTGAAGTGAAAACAGCTATTTCTCAATTGCGATATTCTTTGGCAAAATCAAAAATGAAAAATAAATTTTCAGTTCGACAAAATGACAAATATCTTATCAAAATTATGACCACGATTTGAGTTCATCTTGCAGCTAATTAATTAAATCGACGTCGCAGTATTAGTTTAAATTTGATTTTTATAAATGATACGAGTAACACTTAGACTTGAACTTTACTTTGTATTTTACATGATTTTTTATTTTTATCTTTTTTCTTTATATTATGGATATTTCATGATGTGATCAACTACTGTAAATATTATTTTTGAAAATGTGTGATTTGTGCGATGATGTGAATATTTACGCCATGAGATATAAATTCCAAATAAATGCTGTAGCTGTACTATGTATGCCAAAATGACCAGTAATGATTAGACTTATTCCTGACAGAAATTCGAAATTAATCTCTGTAATCTTTGAACGATTTTCAAATGGAAAATGATTACAGATTCAGTTGTGAAGAAAAACTGAACTGTGTTGATGTTAAACAAGACTTCTGCAGATAGGAAATTTCGAAACTGATTTAGTAAATTAAATCAAGTTTCATCCGGATGCCAGAGATAGGTAAACTCCCCTAGTATATATATTAGAAGTAACTGTCAACACACGTGTAGCTTGGAGCAAATATTTGAAGGAATGAAATGATGTTCTGGCTATAAGAGAACAATTTATTCACTGCTCATTATAAAGTATCGTATACCGTCCTTACAAGACGTGCTGAAAAACAAACACACAAAGAAAAAAGAAGTTGATTATTACATTATGGTTTGGCTTGTTATAATCTCCCTTGATTTCTCATTGTTGATTGCGTTGAGCAGTTCTGCGAGTTGTAATCCAATCAACTCGTTAAAAATTCAAACTGAAGCGTAATCGAACAACTTCAAACTTTCAAGAAGCTATAATAAACTGAGCCACGTATTTTGCAACTGTAGTTTGGCCTCATGATATCACTCGCGTGATTTTTGATCCCACCTCCTGGAAACTTTGAAGAATATGCGGAAATTTTTAAACATTTTTTTCAAGCTATAGAGACATTCATTGCGAGCATGGTTCAGCAACATCAAAAATCTACTCTCTTCATCACTGCGATATAGTATCAAATATTTATCTCATTGTTATAGGAGGCAATTACCAAGCTTTAGATTGTGTCACAGATAATGCTATGACCAATTCGTAACTGCAAATTAATCCGAGTCTCTGACAACCATTCCACGTTCTACTAGCCTGCAGGTGTGTATAATGAATTAGTCCCAAGGCTCCGTGAATTTCACGCATCGGATTCAGCCGGTGTTGTATCGTAAGGCAAGTGCTTTGACCCACTGCTCACGTGGACCAAAATTGGCACGTGTTCATTGGACCTCATTCTCATCGTACAAACTGATGTGAGCTTGAATTCTTCAAGGTGCCTATCAGCCAAGACACCGTTAGATTACTACAGAAGTTCTTTCCATGCAAGTACTAGACACGCGTCCGCGGCGTGGACACCTTTTTTGCACGTGAGAATAACATGTGCGAGTGGCATGCTATAATAATGAGTGGAAATGTTCGACACATGCAAAATCCAATAGATTACAGCAAATATATTTCAATATAAAAGTGATTACGTATGTTGGTTCAATTTTTGAGTTCTAGCGATTCTACATTTTATGCTACCAATCCATAACCATGTTAAAGAGCGATTGAAATTTTGATATTCCAGTTCTTGGTCCCTATATTTAATTCAAACAATTGTTTTAGATTATTGCTGCTAAACTTCGGTACACGGTCTCTACTTTGTCTTCAATTATGATAAGTGTCACGCGAGTGATAGTGTGGCTGAAAACTGCAATGGTCCGTATTCACAAGTCAGTATTAGGCTTGTCGTGCTCATGATTAGTATAGTTTAAGTGATGGAGACTATACTAATTACAGGCAGGACGAGCCTCATAATAGTAACTACCGAATACGGACTAATGTGTTTTCTAGATTTGTCTGTTTACGAGAGTTGTGCACAGCACGCTCGCTTGAGGTGTACATACAAGCACGGCACGATATTTATGTTCATCAAACGTAATATGACTTCATCTCGCCTCACAATTCAAAACACTATAAGTACTTCCGTGTGTTTCAATGATTAGCACGAAGTAACGATAACACTTTAGCAAATTTGTACATACATTCTAAGTACTATGATTGAAATTTTACAGAACATTCGAGATAGTTAATGTTATCATATTAGCAGCGTAGCTATAGGTGTTCGGCGCTCTGGAGCAGGTATTTCAAAAAGCCCCCTCAACTTATCAGATCGTGTACTTAGTAAAATATATAAAAGTTGTATGTAGGCGTATAAAGGAGAAACATTGTTATGAGTACCTACATAATTAAACTTGGCCGCTAACGAGGCTGGGAACCTTCTTGCTTCCAGTAAAGTTATGTTTTACTTTACATAGCAGATAATTTCAACAAATTATCCTTATGAAAGGAATGCAACAACGTGAAAAATCCAAATCTTGTTGAAATGAAGAATTTGGAGTCGAATAATCGATTACTCGCCTCGAATGTGTATTATACTGAATATTTGGTAAAATTATGAAAAATAAATTGATCTGTCGATCGAAAAATAAAAACTGAATCAAATATGTGTATTAAATTAATTGTATACGATGAATTTATCTTTACTTGAAATAAAGTCGAACATTTGCTTCAACGCACGTGTGATTCTAGTTATGTAAATGTTCCAATCCATACGCTTCCAATTTGCGAAAAATTGAGAGACCGATGAAGCCGGCTTTCTCACACGTGGAGAACCGAGTTATGTCAGCCTTCGCGTAATTATGTGAAATGAAACTGGTGACCGTGATAACTAATGGTTTCCATTGGTTGATTATACTTGATTTTCCATTGTAAAATGAGGTTGAATAACGCGTTATATCATCACCACGAATAATTAGTACCGGGTTTGGTAAGGACACCCTATATTATTCAATTATAAGTTGTCATTAAAGCTTCACTCGTGTCAAACGCATAGCTATGAAATTAATTGAATAAAATGTTGAACGATTCGTTATAAGAGGATCTCACATATCACTTAACTATTCGCACTAGTGATTTTTTTCTGTTATATTGATATCGTGAGGTTTGGGATCTACGCAAAAATATACGAAGGCCATCTTCTTGATTGAACAACTATCTCTGGATAATGACTAACGCAAGTATAATAAAGACTACTCTTTACGAAAGTCAACTCCTAGATCGTCGAGCAAACATTTGATCGTTTTATTTACCGATGCTTGCATTCCTAGATGATCGACGTGAGTTATGATCGTTGGTTCTCTGTATGCGGAAGATGAAATTGGGGCGAATTAATTCAATGATAGAGTTCACTGCTATACGAAACTATTGAACGTGTGTGGTATTGTTAGAGAAAAATTTTACTGCTTTATGTATTGATTAGCCCAAGTTTTCCAGGAACAAATAGAGAATTGGCTAGTAGAATTGTTGGAGAGTAAACAATATATATTGTTTAACAGCGACAAACGCGGCCTTTCACGTTTCCAGTAACACGTGATCACAAGAGTGCTTATCAAGTCACGTGTATTTAAACATGTGAAATTTCTCTGTTATGTGTTTTATCAAGTTGTTATGTAACTTTTAGCGATCAATCACTTAATTTTGCCTCACTTATAAGAGTTATACTCGAAAAATGACATTTGCAGTAACTTCATTTTTACAAATATCACCACCGATTTTATATATTATAGACTCAATTTAATAACGGGCTAAAAGTTTTTCTTCGAATCTTTTTCCTCCGTTAAGCAATTTGTAGCCATTTATTTGTGCTTCATCTGTTGACGCAAGTCTATTTCTTTTTTTGCCTTGTATGGTAGTGTCTTATCAATAATTTCATAATAACTGTTATTTTCCTTCCTGCAGATCAATTTTGACATGCATTAAAAACAACCTACGTAGACGTCAAACGTCAAAGCCCTTCAGTCAGTCACAAACGCGCAAATTATTTAGCATTTCGCGTCAAGCTGAGTATCTTTACTTTATACAGCAACAGCTGCTAATATCATATGCTTTTGATCAAATGATAAACTATAGGTAAGAATTTTTTTCATTCTTTCACTGTTGGACTCGTGTAGTCCAAAAATAAATCTTATGACCAAGATGTTACGGTCTTTGTCAGATATGGCGCTTATGTGAGCTTATACGATCGACCGCACCGCTGATAAAAATATAGAAAGGTTCATTGATACAATATTGTTTGTCACATTCGAGACAAACAATCGTAGAAAAAAACAAGACTGGCACACCAAATTAGATTCGTTTTTTCCAGTTCTCGTTCTAATAGCTATGTCAATGAATTGTATTATTCCAATCTTACTCGTAATCATGATGATTTGGTTTAGATGTAAAAAATATTTTTGAATTCTTCAGATCAAAATACCTCTAAATACAATAATTGCATGAACTTTTCCGCCTCACATTCAACATATTGTCAAAAGACGAAAAAAGAATTTGAATAATGACACCCGTGTTGGAAATTCGCAAATTTTAGATAACTATATACGTATCTTATGTACATTAAGATGAGACTTGCTATTCACTAAAGAAAAACTAGGAGTTACAAATTACAGAGTAATCGAATGTCCGTGATTTTTCATATACCTACGCAAATCATCAGATGGCAATTACTTCGATCTAAGGTTGATTATGATTACTAAGTACTTAGGGTATGACAACATATCGAAGAAATCAACGTACTGATTGCAAAGATTTCTATCAAAAACATAATATGTACGCCTATTTCATCCGTGCATATATACCTATAGACATCAATCATTATAAGTCACAATCAGTTTGACGAACTCAATTTTGTTCAAGACGAAGAGTCAATTGATTGATACTAGTGAAAGCTGAATAGATCAGATTGATCTTGAGACATTGAAATCCTACAAGTGGATACAAACGTAATTGACCCCTAATGTGTGATTATCAAGACTTTGAAAGAGGCTCCTGATTCGCTATAAACTTATGTGCCAATTTTCTAACGAGGCCGAAGGTCATACCAACGTTGTTCGAGCCGCAACTCAACAGTGACCTAGTTATTTGTACTCAGTCTGGTGTACTGAAAACAAATGATCATATACATACATATCAATTGATTATATCTGTCACGGTTCTCGATCTGTGATCGAAGACAAGATATGTATACATACAAACTTACACAGTCCGTTATTATTCGGATCATACGGTGATGGTCCATGTCATCATGATACGACGCAATGTGATGGCGGATAAACAGAAGGATTACAGTAAACTACCATATAATTCTGTTTATTCGACTGAAACAATTCACATTTCATCATGAACGAGATATTTCTGATAAAATAATCACAACAACATTGCTGCAGATGAAATATTTCCGCTAATCGGTGTACATGCAGAATATTGAAATTTCAAAAAACTCACATGGTGACTGTGACAAAAATTTATCATCGTTGGTGACTCTGTCTATAATAAATTCTGTGTCAGTAGCCATTCGATAAATCAATCTAACATCGCGTAGACATTAGCAAAATTGTGATGAAAGGCTTGCTTCATTGATAGGTACTTTCGCAATCCTATAAAGTTTACTGCACATGTATGTAACTTAGATAGCATGCCACGATGCCTAATTTATAGTGAAATGTATTTTAAATACATGGGTGAGAAGATCGTCTGCCAACGGTTGTTGAGTTTCCTATAATATACAGTGCGATTCTGTGAAAAATCATGCGCCTAAAGGTAGGCTAACGGGAAACGCCTGAATTGAGCAGAGTTTTATTTATTTCGTGGGAAATAAAACCCAATCGTTGATGTTTGATCTGCTCAATTCAGGCGTTTCCTGTGAGCCTACCTTTAGGCGCGTGATTTTCCACAGAATCGCGCTATATATCCGTACGTCAACAGATGATAACGCTTATCTCTGTCTGCGAGGCTGTAAATTGTGGCGTGTTATTCCATTCCTGCTTTTCCGATTTACCAAGTTGTGGAAACTCTGATGGTCAATATACCTCACACACGCCACACCCTGGACAACTCGAGAATAGCTTATCATCGGTAATGATATGATAGAAACTCAAGTGTTTTCAATCAAGCCAAGATGACCTCAAAAATTACCTGCTAACAATTTCTTTGTAACAAATATGATATGGAGTTGTACACTTGGTCAATATAAATCACATTCATCATCGTCATTACATAGGATCTTTATGCAAATTCACCAATTATAGGCGACGTGTTATGTCAAGAGTAGATCAAACCAATAAGGTATATATATAAAATGTGAAACTTGTCTAGATCTCGTTAGCTTCAAAGGAAATCCCAGCCACAGCAAACGAATTGCATGGCTGGACCTTTGTCCCATGCTATTTCGATTCTAGTCGTTGTCGATATTATGCTTATGCCTATGATGCATCTCTTCTAGGCAAAGTCAGGTAGCATGACCCGAAAGACAGGGTGAGGATAAATATTTGAACCTTTCAGCTTAGGAAATTTTTGAGCGGAAAACTATTCGACCTGCAGTTTATGGAACCATACTAGGTGTTATCGAATATTTATAATAGCGTTATATATATCATTGGATATACCCGTGGGCCTTAGACACATCAATGGTTATCGCGTAGCATTTGATCCGTATACTTACACAAAGGATTTCATGTTTCTAAGGTGTGTAATCGGATAATATACCACAAGCACTCGCGGACTCGTAACACGTCCACGTGTAATTGAGCGAGCAGATAATTTCTTCGCCTCGCATGATGGTCTGAATTGAGAATTAGAACTTGGTCCATGTCTCCTCCACTAAATAATTGAGTTGTTACCTAAAATGCCAAAGGTATGTCACACCTGGTTTACCACCTGATTCGTGATCTCGGACTTTCCTTTCATGGCTTCTTCCAGACGAGTGGCATTGGGGAAGGGGAATATCCTCTGAGCCGTGAAATCCTGAATCTAATATAAAGGTAGTTCATATGTTTCAGGAACTTTTCATCCGCAGAAAGTGTAACATAATCTCTGCCTATACGTATCTTATGCGAGTTCTTATACTGAGTTTCGACTTTCCTGTTGAAAAATAAATGTTTCTAAGAAACACTATTTCAAACACGAGAGAGCCTCTCACCTGACGTGCAGACCTTGATCCTCGTGGTAACACGAGGCTCGTTTCAGTGGAATAAATGTTAGCTTCAAATTCGCAGAATTTCACATAATCTTGTTTAACGTACCTAATCATCCGCAATCAAGAAATCTCATTAGTATCTCGTACTCGATTCGAATACCTGCCGTTTTTTTTTTTGTTTTTTTTTAAAGAAATGTAACGGAAAATCTTGGTACGTAGTGGTCGATTTTTTTCCGCATTTCGAGATAACGATATCGATTCCTTGCGAACTCTGTTCGTTCCTATCACATACGCATACATGCTCCTTTCAAAATTTAAAAAACGCAGCTATCGAATTATAGACTTTCAATTAAAATTCTAAAGTAAGAAAATCGCAGCTTTCAATTTACTGAAATGAATCGTTCAATTAATTTTCCATCAATTTCCGATCAATCTTAATTAATTCTGTTCTATTCGTTCCGCTCCAGAATCTTTGATAAACTGAAGTGACGAAAAATGTTTTACCTCGAGTAGCCTGCAGGTTCGAGGATTTTATTTTCTTATCAAATAAGTCGGTCAATGATCAGTTTTACAATTTATATACCTAATGGAATATCATTGTCTATACGTAACAAAGAGGCTCGTGCCAGATACCGATGACGTCGTCGAACAAAGAACGGGCAGACCAGAAATTTCTCTGTAATCGTCAGTGCTAGCGCGGCGCAGCCGACTCACGGAGTCGCGACGTGCGTCGCGTTTCGTTTCGTTTCGTTTCGTTTCGTTTCGTTGCGTTGCGTTGCGTTGCGTTGCGGCGTCGTCAGTACTCCGAAGAGGGAGTTAGACGGAAGAGGGGGAGGACCCCCGTCGAACAGCTGAGCAGTAGTAGTACCGAGTGCAGCTGAGCATTGTCACACGTGTTCTGGTACGCTGAACTCGTGGGGCATCGAAGCAGCTGATCTTCTTCGACCGCGATAAAAGTAATCGTCAATTATTTCCATCAAAATAAGTAAAAAATAATCGTGAAAAGTTTATTTTTTCTTATTTCAACCAAATTTCATTTAAAGTGAAGAAAAAAAAAAACAAACGTTTCTCTTTTGGAATTAATATTCGAAAGAGACAAGAAGATACAGAAATAGAGACACAGTGTCTATGTGCAATTCAAAGTGCCCACGTTGCCGACGCGGCACAACCTGCTGCGAAAAGGTTTGCTGTACAGAAGACTTGGACTCTATGAACCCCAACGGCGCAACGGAGGAGGGCAGTGCCCTCGACACGGCATTTCATGAACGTTGACCCCGCAGTCTAAGCTCGTGTAGTTTCAATACTATTTACTATCTAGTCCTACCCTTGTTTATAGTCCTTTAGATTAGTTTCGGCAAATAATTGCCAACTAGTTTATTTATGGGTATACATCAATATATTAGTTCTGCACAAAAATTGTATGATTATAGAATGTACGCAGACGTGTTTCGGTGCGAGTTGTATGAATGCGTGTACATATTATAAAGATGCGTGAAAGATATTAATGTAAAATTATTATCGTTCTATATAATCGTGATTAAAAATAGTGAGTGCGCAAAAGTTGAAGTAAGAGCAAATAAATAAAGATGCAGAAAGGCAACGAAGAGACTGGTATAAAAATAAAAATCGGCGAAGTCGATGTTCCCTGCAAGAAGGGAGAGTATCAGCTGGTGCCGCGTAAAAATCGTGAGGCCAATCACCCCAAAACAAACGGTACCACTCGCACAAATGGCAAAGGTTAGTATAGTAATATTATTGGCAAATGTTTCTATAGTAATTCAAATTTTCTATAGTTACTTCAAGTGCCAAACAAGTGCGATATTCGTAGCGTATAAATTAAGAAATAACAAAGTCGCAGAAATAAACGTTTTTGACACTTGTTTTTACTATACAAGTATGAAAAAGCAGTCTGGTCGAATAATTATAACCATGCGCTTGGTCATAATTACTATCATTCAGTCATGTATACAATAAACAGGAAATGAAATGCAGCGCTTTAGTATGTATATTTATGATTTGCATATATATGTGTGACCGGAAGTAGTATAACTTTACTGTTAAAGACATTTGATTATTATCATTACAGTCGAAATAATAATTAGGATAGACCTTGAGCCATATATATATTAGTCATTTCGCAAATCACAATAACACATCGAGGAGTTATATATATATATATATATATACAAACGTGATAGTACGAGTAATTATTCTTTGTGAGTTATTAAATGTCATATGAATATTTTTTCACTTGGCGAATACTTTGCAATTTTATTATTATTATTATTATTATTATTATTATTATTATTATTATTTCTCACCTGTTGAACACAAGTGAGAATCGATACAGACAATAAGTCGTGGAATAAGTATAATATTGCATTGCGATGTAACGAACGTATAGATACATCATATTTCTAACAATAGAACAAAGAGGAAAGGAACGTTAATTCTCATGCGCGATAAGGAGACATGAAAGTATATTAATATTAATATTAATATTAATATTAATAATAATCATCAATGAATATACTTGAGGCAGTAAAAGTAATTTACGAAACGAGAATAATATCGCTATATTATATTATATATACAGATAGCGAGAGAAATTTTCATATTAAACGGGGGGAAAACTAGGTTACGGTCCATTATATTCAACGTGCTTCCTAGATACGATGATATTATATATATATATACGAAGTAGGTATATGTAATAAATATGCATGTATGAATGAATGTATAGACTATAGATGTATATAAGGTGAATACAGCTGGAACTATATACAGTACAGAGAGCATATATTTCTCTATATACAGCAAGAGTTTCGACCTCGATTCTTTTTTTTACTCTCTGCACAGAGAATAAAAGTTATATCTCCGTGCCTCGTTTCATTTCAAATTCGAAAAGTAAAAGTAACAAAGAATTCTTCTTCTTTTTTTTTTTTTTTTTTTTAATACAGTAATTAACGGTGATTATAAATTACATTTGATTTAAAAACTTGCAGCCTCGAGGCATTTGTAATTATATTATATTATATTAACAACAGAATCGAGATGAGCATATATGCGGAAATAATCACGTTGTCATTATAGTTAAAAGAAACTTTATACTAGTTAGTGATAATAGTTATATATTTTTGCAATACCACATTGCTTAACAAACAAATGATTTTCATCAAAATTGTTACGGTCTCAATGGCCGGCTGATTGTTTTACGGTCTAGATAACAGAATAATCAATAATTTGTCTCTGATGCAGGGAGCATATAACGTACACGTGATTTGCACGCGTTGCCATAGTATATTTCGTATACGCATATACCTATATATATATACTGCAGGCTTGAATATATATGCGATTTGTAATAAACTTGTGCTGATATAATTAGGTATACTACCTTCCATACGTATAACGTATAGCGCACATGTATACAGTATGATACAGCACAGCTGCTGGATATACCTATATCCACATATTTAGTTTAACCTTTTCGAGTATTTGCAGAACGTGCGTAGAGCGCTGATGTAAAAAAAAAAAAAAAAAAAAAAATGCAATCATCACTCCGCCGTGTGCTTCTTTATTTCTCTCTCTCTCTCTCTCTCTCTGTTTTGTTTCTGGCCTTAATTTATTCAGTTCCAATGTAATCGGAGGATTTTATTTCAGCCCGGTGAAATTTGATCGCTAGATATTTCGATTTCAAGTCTTATGTTTATATAGTCTTATGCGAATATACATTGCAGAAAAAATATAAAATTACATCAAACACGGAAATCCCACTGAATTTTCTTATAGTACAAACTCCGGTCTTATACTAATATATGACTGCGGTAACTTTCCATTGTTCATGCTGAAACTTTGCCGGAAATTATTATTCTAGCGTGCAGTAAAACGCGATTTTCGAACGAACGCGGAACCCGGTGCATGTTCATTCGTCATTTGTTCATACATGCATGTTTGATCCTCATGCGCTTGCGTATATCTTTCTATTCGTTGGTACTATAGAGTTATACACTCTGATATCTTACAGTTTCGATTGATTTACAAAACCCTACGTCTTGGCCTCTCCGCCCCCCCCCGACCCACGAGCCAAGGTCTCATAGATTATAATACGAACACTTTACGCTTCAATCGACGCAAGCTGCAGAAATTTTTTATCAATTTTTCTTCGCACGCGATCTTACATGCGCTAAAAATCGAAATAACTTTTGGTGATAACTGCACCGATTTATATTCATACATATCCACTAATCAAGTCATCAGATTTAGAAGATCGATGTGATCACTTCTATACTTCGT
The DNA here is from genome assembly GCA_943736025.1 of Tenthredo mesomela. Lineage (NCBI taxonomy): Eukaryota > Metazoa > Arthropoda > Insecta > Hymenoptera > Tenthredinidae > Tenthredo > Tenthredo mesomela. Next base: position 17,251,215 of record OX031016.1, on the reverse strand, counting down.
CATATTTTTGCAGATATTATTTTTGCTCTTTGATTTGTTTCAAGGGTTCGATATTTCTCTGCTCAAACCTGTAGCTGTGATTAAAAATGGCCTGGCCATGATTATACGAATATCTGCCCTCCCTATAGCGTGGCGAAGGACAGCTATTATTATATCGTGTAGTACTGCATGCCAGATCGATAAGAGAGATAGATTAGATGTGGGAAGACGAAGAAAAAAATAATAAAAAAACTTTCAGCGTAATTAGTACACGCGACAATTTTCCCCAAGCACTTGCGAGTAACTAGCGTAGATTGTCCAGCACGCAATAATGTTTATGTTTATTATATACATATAACGCAATGTCACACTCTAGCCTTTATACACTTGGGAAATTTAACAGTAAATGCGGAAACTGTGAGCCGTAACTTTGCTGAAAGATATTTCTGCGCGCAGGCTATTTCCAAGATAAAACTCGTTTTTTAAATTCTCCTTGAAGAATTCCATCTGCTTGATTTCATTTGGATTTACTCTTTTTGTATTTTTTATATATATATACGTATTGTGAATATGAAAACACGCATAGAACACCATTTCTAAAATTGGTCAAGTTATGTAAAATTACTACATAGATGATTATATTGCTTCGAGACTGGGTGCAGATATGCTATATCTGTAAATCGAAATCAACTTGTTTTAATGTCTACTGAATGTCAGGGCCCTGAAGCGATAGCCTTGAAAACAAATACGCTATGTAACAAAATTTATGCATAATTATTTATATTTGCGATCTTGTGACTTTTTATATACCATTAATATTACTTTGACCTATTCCGCGAAAAAATTACCATTGAAATTGTTGTAGTAAGATGTTTTTCATCTTTTTTTTCCTTAAAGTCGCGCAAGCCTCCGCAGCAACTCCAATCAGCAAATCACAATTCTAGCTATACATTCCCGCGTATAAATCTTCTGTGCCATTATATCCTGCGCTTCCCTACAACTAACGCTTGGAAAAATACCTGAGATATTATACAACCGTTAATGATTATGCTGATACCATGCGTCTTTACAATTTTTTTTTTTTTTTTTTTTTTATTATTGATTTTCAAGTTATGCTAATTCCACATAATTTAGTCTCTATATTATGTAATTTTGTATTATACCTGTTCTCAAAAATAATATCAAATATATTGGCTTTCACAAAATCGATATATTGCGAGAAATTTACTCCAAAATGTCTTTATTGCGGTGGAAATGTCAAGAGCGATCATATACAAGGCCATCAGTCAATACCAATATATACGAGGGTAGTGGAATATATAGCTTCAAGTAGCGAACACTTTTTTTATTTTTTTATTTCGTGGATGTTGATTTCAGAATTTAAGAAATGAGAATTATTTTACTTTGCAGTGACCGAGCTTATCGTACATTTAACAATGAGCTTAAGAGATTATGACCGCAATTTAATACTTAAAAATGAACGCTGTGAGTAATAACTGCAACGTATATGTAAAAGAGAAGCTTACGATTTCCTAATTATATACCCGTATTCAAAGGAAAATAATCTAAAAATAACAAACGCTGATAATAAACAAACTCGACCTTTATCCAGCATAAAATTGACGTATATACTCGCTTTTTCAGTCGCTATAAATATAAACTTAGTCGTTAACCAAAGTCCAGGGGATATTAGAAAAAAAAAAAAAAAAAATCAAATTTATTAATTCCTAAATACCGTCGCTACAACATGCGACAGTTTATAAAAAAAAAAAAATTGATCAAAACCCAGGGGCCTCTTTTTCGACAATTTACCACGCATAGAAGTCCCCTATCCCATTCTGTACTATTATAAAAATTACACAGTAGTAACAGCCGTATGTAGCTAGGCGAATGCGCGCGATACGCCAGCGCTACCAGGCGGGAGGTGAAGGAGTTAGTGTCCTCGTAGTCACAGCTCGTAGTGGTCGGCCGGAGGCAACGCGGGCGGCTTTTCGTAGCAGCGGGCGTATCGACTCGAGCTGCGAGCAGCAACCCCTGGGGGTCGTGGGGCCTGTGACTTGGACGCGTCAGACACCGCGTGTTTCTCTTTGTTCGCTGTTCTGCATTATAAATAAAAAAAAAAGAAAAAAAAAAAAAAAAAATAAGCATCTTAATCCCTGCAGCTAGACATCACGCTGCTCAGTAGTGATAGTCAGCTCATTTCTTTCGGGGTGATAAAATCGGTGCTATATATATTAGATTTATAGCTATCGTCACAGCCCGTCATTAATTACATTTTAGATTGTATCTCCTGGTTAAAGTTGCACAAATTGCTAGCCAAGCCCTATTTCGTCTTAAAATTTCGCGATAACTTCACATCACATCTTTTTATATTAAAAATTAACTTTCCTTTGTGTATATTTACACCGTTTGATAAAATTCTTTTTGTTTCCATCGTGGCTCGCTTCTTAAATCATTTTATGGAGTTGCAAAATGTGATTAACTATACGGCTTATAATTCGTCGGTAATTGATTAGTCGACTAGTGTAATAGCGTCAAGTCCGCAAAGTAATCAATTGATCAATCTAACTACCGAGAAATACAACGTTGTTTTGGATTTCATTAATCAATTTTCGTGGAAAATGTTTAATGAAAATTTACTCGCGGTTTTTGATGGATCACAAAATCATTTTTCTCATTTCGTCGGATCGCTGTTCAAGAGATCGTGTGAAATTAATTTTGCACTGCTGAATTTAAAACCTGCAACCTAGATGGCAATAAATTTACGAACGATGCGAAATATGGCATTTTCGCCGGACTTAAAAAAAGAATTGGACATTATAGTTCCGAAAGTTTCTCCACAAGGCACGCGAGAATCTCAAATTCGTGTTTGTAATTGGAAATAAATTTACGAATTTTATACACTGCGGATAAACCAGCGTCTAGTTTTCGTCTAACTCCAATTGTCAACATTCATAAAATTAACGTACAAATATTATACTGGAATGAAGGGCGCTAAACAAGATTTAAAACTGGAATGATCTTTGGTCATACTCCGTCGTTCCTGACAAGTAGCTACTTTCAGTAGTAGCCAAACTGGTCTTCAACAGATTGGGTAATCGCCCACGTGGGACATGACGAGGACCGTGCTTAGTAAGAATGGAATTGAAAAATGTTGTGTTACTCGCACAGCGGTAATTTTTTATTTTTTTTTTCTCTCACGCCGAATGCTGCACCTAAAAAATACAAGCGATTGTTTTAAGCACTTGAATAAATCGTTGGGATGTTCGAAGGCGGCACTTATACACCCTGATCACATCCACATTAATTAACGACTTTGGTATAACAGAGTTTCAGGATGGAAACACAACTGATTACGTAAAATCGATCGTGAGCGTAATTAATTACCGCTGTGCGTGTTATGTCACTTTAATCAAGTCGACACAATGGGTCATACCGCACAGAATCTGCACATGAACATTTTAAACGTATACCCTATCCATATGACGTATTTTTCGCTGGTCTGTCGTGCAAATCATCTGTCCATTGACCACAGTATATAAATTGCACACACACGCACCCGCACGTAGTCGTCGCACAAAAATTGACCCTGACCTTTTCTTGCTACTTGCTGCCCCCTTGTCTGTTGTGGTTGGTCAAGCAGAGTGATTGTTTCATCGCAGAACATGAGAATCCTTTCTGAATGAATTACTCTCAAACATGTTAAACTCGAAACGTGCTATGGCAAAGGCACCTACATACGTGGCTTGCAAACAAACATCTATCTCATTGTCGGTATATAATCTGTACGACCACATTCTCCGGGGGGATTGACAAACTGAGCTTATGCAAGCAATGGGAATAGAATTTTGAATTCGGAATAACACCTAATCCAAGAACAACGATAAGCTCAAATTATACCGTTCGTTAGCGAAAAAGGTCATATCTCTGCGTGCAAAATTTTTGAAGTATGGACAAAAGCCAGTTTTCTGTATGGTCTGAAGAATTTAGTAGCATGTGTTTACTTATATACTAAGAGACTTCTATTATCTTTCCTCTCAAAGTCTCAGTCTTATTCAGACTTCGCTCAGTATCACTACGATGTATAAGAAGGAAAGTGGAAGAGATAATAAAAGGATATCATATTCTCAAAGTGGCTTTGCCAATGTGACGTACATTTACATATGCGGACCGTAAAAAAACGAAAGAAAAAAAAAAAAACAATATTCTAACGTCGAATCATCCAGCATCTTCTTCACCGAGCTTTACTACTTTTCACGTATCATTTGCTACGCTAAGCGTCTAGACATCGTGCGGATAAAAAGTAACACAGCTCAATCTGATCCACAATGTTAAAGGGCCAACGATCTTACAGACTGTAAACTAAGCCCTGAGAATGTGCAGTTGGCAAAGCAATATCAATATCAGCTTGCAATTGGATACAAGTTTTTTAAAATAATCTTCGTTTCTATAATCAATCACTTAAGCCAAAAGTTAAGAACTATTGCCTTTTACTCGCATATGTATTCGTCTTGTTATTCTTCCAACTCGTATATTTATTAACTCGGCAATAATTTTGAAAAAAAAAATAGCCTTTGAGAGACAAACGAGACGGTGACCTTACGGTTGACACAAACAGTTACCCCAATTGATAAGACCTTTATAGAGAGACGCGAGACCTGACGTTTCTTTGTGATCCAGGCTAAAGCTACTGCCAGGGTTATATTTTATTGAATGGTTTAAGGTTCGTGTCAAATTTTACCGTTCTGTGGTCTATTTGACCGAATGGATGAAATAAAGTGAAGATTTTGGAGTCGGTTATCTCATTCTTGATTATTATTATTATTTCGCATGACGTTTCGGTTGGACATCAGCCAATCATCTTATTACATGTAGCTTAAATAACAAATGGAACGATACCTACATATAAAATTTGGAATCTTGCATGATCACTGTATAATAATCCACCAAAGGATTGGTAATTTTGCATTTTACAATAACAAAATAATAATAATTCGTGCAGATTCATATTTGCTCTATAAATCTGAAGTATTTAGTCAATCTTTATACGATCGTGATGAAATCTATCGTGAACTGAGTTTTCATCAATTTTTCCCTGCACATCAGGTCTGTGTCCCTTAAGTTATGTGAGAATTTCTGCTTCCGTGAATCTTATACGCAAGTCAGTAGATGAAATATCTCGCTTGCCAAACTTTCCTCCTTTGTCAGTTTACTATATGGTCCCTGCAGTGGGTCTCCAGATAGGTGCTATGGAAATTTCCACGAGTCAAACGGAATAAACCCACTCCGCGGGCCGTCACTTCGGATTGCGCCGTCGCCGTCGACACCGCTTCCAGAAACCGGCCGCCCTGAAAACGCCTCGCTGCTATACTCCAGGCTTGGTTTTAGCTGGCCGCTAAACTCGCGAGGTGATTGTACGAGGCCCTGGCAACAATCGATGCGTAGCACAGCTGGGTGTGCAGAATCAACGCTCTTAATAATATTGAAAAAACTGTTATATAACCCACGAGAAAACTTCACCTTGCCGAATCAGCGAATGAATATAGCCTATACCTAGACACCCTCAATTGCTTTCTAAGTTCTCTCGAAATACTGGCTCAAGGATCTCCAGAATAATGATAGACATGTAACTTATTTTCTTTGTTCGACAAAATTCATGCAGGAACAAAGTGTTCGAAGTTAGTGGGCGAAAGTGAATTCAAAGACAAGAGAACAGTTGGGGGTGAAACTGTGGAACTCATTGAAAGTCTAGAGAACAAAGTAACCCGAAAAAAAATTATCGAAAACACAACAGCTCTGAGTTTCGTGTAATTCAATATTATATGGATATTGTTGGTCTGAATCGTGAACACTGTGAGGGTAAACGTCACGATGCGAAGTGTGATTGTCTCAAATTTGTCACCAAAACCCACCGAGCTTCGGATCTGAAGTATAGCTATTCTCCAAGGGTTGAAAATGCGGAAAAATAAGACGTGACATCAGCAATAAGCGTAGGAACATCCGCGTCGAATTTTAGCAGATCGATAGATAGGAGTGCGCCAAGCTTATGCAGCGACTATTAAAAGCACCAGGCGCCACCAGCCTCGTTTTCGCAGTGATTTTTTCAACTACCCTTTTTATTTTCATACCCGATTGATATGCGGCTGTTTTCTTTCAAAATATATCATATAGCATACGGTGATTTGTTGATCGGCGGAATACCACTGAAGTGATTCTGCTATTCATATCGACTTGAACGTAACGGCTCGTGTAAATTATTTCAGATAACATATTCGTATTCAAGATTGAAAACGTGCCCTGAATTCAAATAAATATGTAAAATATGTATTCGAATTTGACAATTACAGTTTATATATCTACGTTTGATTTAAGGCTTCCATATACAGTAGGGACGTTATTTTCCGCGAAAAGGCATTAGCAGTATACTCTGCTTGTTCACGTGCTACGCGACTCCCTCGACTATCTGCGGTAATCCGAAGCTATATTATTAACCATGGAATATCTGATCTGATTAAAGTTTACTGAGAGTTTGAATTGTGCAACTTATATCTACACAGGAAGTGGTAAAGGTTGAATCCTGTATCCTAGAAACTATAGAGAGGATATTTTTTATCGATATTTCATCAGCCGTTTCACTTCGATCGAGATAACGCAATTTCTATCGTATAGAGTCAATAGCTGTCACCGCGTTAATTGTCCTCATCATTTTTACGATATGCCAATCAAATTTATTATCTGGCCAGTAAAGGTCAATTGCTTTTGCGCGAATGATATATGTCTACCTAACTACTTTTGGAGGAGTTATTTTCATTTCATGATCAGAAATGATGGCATTCTTTCCATGCTTTACACCTTTTGTACATACATTTTTAAATATCATATGTAAGGGTCAACAATATCTAAAGCACGGCTCATCCATTGGAAAGAAAACACCTAAAAATAGGTAATTAGGTTTGGGGTCATGTCAACTCCAGTAATAAACTCCGAAGATTGAGTGTTCGAATGGCTATAAAGCCAAATGCAAACTGTTGCTGAAATGTAATTTAAGAATGTTGAATATAGACGTTGCTAGCTGCATTTCGAATATGTAGATCGTAGTCCACAACTGCAATGCGCATGTGTTCACTGCATAGCAGTAGTAGCAGCTCCTCAGAACCCAGATTTTCTCGCTATCATAGTGACTCATGAGGAAAAAAACTGAAAGCAACAACCGCTAGTTTGTGTATAATCGCGAAGTCAAGTTGTCTAACTGAAACTATAACTCATACAATCCATATCTAACCTTATCTAACTTTATCCATTCCACTTGAAGTTCGGCTATCTAGCCTTCGTATATGGTGAATTATTAATATACACTGCATATGAAAGAACTGTTACTTTCCATTTGTTGTAGATGTAGCTTTGTTGCATATACCTGTATAATCTGCAATGCTACCTATATTTAGAGGTTCTCATATATACTTCTACATTATCAGATTTGTGGATTATAGTTTCCAAGGACTCGAATTGTATTACATAAGTACTGAACAAACATACAGCATATCGATCCTCTTCCAAATTCGATAGAAAAATATTTGGGGACTAATCTCGATTATTTTTTACACTCATTGTTGTGCTTGCCAAAATTTTCGGAATTACTTCACACTTGCTTTGCATCGCGATTTCTCTTGCATGCATGGTTATAGCTCAGATAGATATAAATGTCTGATATTATTAAGAACCTGTCAAGCCGGAAGATAGTGCAGAAATTTTGTATAACTGTGTTACCATTCTTGAAATTCGCAGGCTATTTTGATTCCGATTGCAATTCACTCGCTCTAACTCTCCAGCACCACGTGCCAACTTTCGTTTAACGAGCCAAACGCCCGGTATCCAATTAAAATAATTAGTAATAATCTAAAATCGTTATTCTAATCAAAATTTATTATTATAATCTTGATTTTGTAGAGCGTACGCAAAAACTTATACTTGAACTGAATGTTCAATTCACCCTTTTACGTTTAGCTATAATACCTCTATCAGCTAGTTCTAGTCTTGTCGCGTCGTATACCGTTCGTTTGTCAATGAAAGCTTCCACGCGTCGTTCGAAGGCCATCAATTCCACACCTACGAGTAAAACTGAATCGTGCTAAACATAGTTTAGTCTTCCCCCACGATGCCAACGAGATTGTTGAATCGAATAAACGGACGATTGAATTACAAAAAAAAAAAATACGACGAGTTTTTTTTTTTTTTTTTCTATCCACTTCGAAGAGGTGTTTATCTAATATCATGATTCTTCGCTATATCGACAGACTTTAATCTCGCGAAAGTAATTGAAATTAATTATTGGCTATCTAGATCCGAGATCTTTATAAACATGATTCATACATTAAAGCAGTGACTATTTATACGCAATTTAACACGTGGTTATCGACAGGTGTTAAGTGATCATACTTTCAGATAATAATCAAATGCTTCTAGACGTAAATTTCTTTCAATTCTATTAATAAATCTTCCTCTCGATGTACACGGAGAGAAAAGAATAGTAATATTCACAATGTAACATAGTAACCATTACTATGTTACATGGTGACGTAGATTTTCAAACATTACATTTGCTTAGTTACCATGTAGCATAGTAAATATTACCAGAAAAATAGTAATGAATCCTATTTGACATAGTATCATTTACGATTTTATGAGAAATAAGTCTGGTTACTATGTTGGAATGGTAAATATTACTATTCTCTTCTCTCCGTGTATGTGTACATTTATTTCTTTAATCCATGAGTTTTCTCGTATCTCAAAGCCCGTTTATAACGGAAAAGGTATAATCTTTTATGGAACCGTAGCCAGTGCGATTGGCTTTTCCGTTTCCTTCAACGAACAATCGATGATTGTCGGCTATCATTCACCGCCACAAACTTTTGACAGGTTATTTATTTTCAGTTTCAACAAGATACGATAAATTTCACGCAGTGCCACTATTCATAGTAAAAATTCAACTAAATTTACAGTATATAGATTTTTCACACAAAACCTACTAGTAAACTCCTCCGTGATGTAAAGTTTTACAAATATAGCGTCTTATATATGTCACTCTCGTTGTTCCACAAACTCGATAAAATCCTATGAACCAATTTAACTTTCCGACATTTCATATCTGAGTGCTATAGAAGTGGGCATTCCATTTTCGAGATGACCAAAAACTATTGTCCCAGTGAAAGGTAATAGATCGTTGAAAATTTTTGACAACTGCTCACTGTGTTATACATGATCATGAATGACGGGTAAAGCGGGGACTATCCATCGTCTATACACATTAACAAATCGGTCAATTTTTATCTGTCCAAATGACGAGATCATTTGATACCTCCAACGATTCGTATAGAGCTAACGTTCCTCCTTCGTATCTTCAACGCTATTAAAAAAATCATTGTGAAAGTGGCTTTTTTATATCTTTGGCCTCATTCGCTTGGCGGAAAAAGTGCGAAGTAAAGTTCCACATTAATTTATCGCTGATCTTTTACTTTGGGCGTAGACATGGCGAAATAAATGTTTGACCCCTTTTGGTGGACCACGCTTGATCCGTCTTTTCACAGTACTTCCATAAATCAGATATATCTCAAGTTTATCTTAACTTATCACATCTTTATCAGCTCTTCTAAACGGCCCCTTCGATTTTGGAATGAACAGAATCTCCGCCTACATTCTGGCATTGGCAATGGTGCTTTCAGTTATTCTCCAAGAAAGAACTCGTAACGCAAATCATCTGCACTACCTGCGCCAAATCAATACAGAACCTAAACGTCGTTCAGCTTTGTATTATCAGTCGTATAATTTACGTCTATGCAATAGCGGTCAAAAACTCCAATCAACTAGTCGTGAAATTTCCGATGATATAACTGCGAGTTACCCAGACGTAGAGAACATTTCGAAATCTGAAACGAAAGAAAGTTGGGCCGGAGGAGATCGAGGGAAAAAAAGTGTAGCAGTTAACTATACGAAAGAGGGTCGATTCTTGCAACCCTGTGAGATTTGCCAAAACTCTCTTCCCCCTGATGTAAAGATATCTTCTTGCGCGGGTGAGATAACGGACAACTTTGAATCTCTCATTGATAATCAAGTACTCGGAAGTCAGGAGGATTCGAAGATCTGTGATCGCGTTAAACAGAATTATGCTGCGCTACTGAACGGAGATAAGCTTCAGAATATCGACGAATTCGTACACCGAAATTGTAGAAAAAAATAGCTAAACGATTCGAGGAACGACGATATTTTCTTATGACTTTTCCGTAGATCCTGAAAAGTTATTTACATAGGTTGCTCAATGAGTATTCCTTCTTTTTAAGCGCAGACATTTATAGTTTACGTGCTTTTTCCACACGCGTTGTTCTTCTGCCAAGAATCATAATCTCGTATTTTGAGGAAATCTCGAAAATAACCTGCACTGCGAATGTTACATTTTAAACGAATGTATCATAAAGAAGTGACGCCCAAAAACGAATGACAACTCGAAATAGATAAATATTGCGCAGTTTTTTTTTTTTTTGGGAACCTTTCAAATCCTGACATATGCGAAGAGGAAAATTAGAGCAACGATTATAAGTTGAGAATTTTTTTGCTAATTTGACAAAACATTATTTGACATTTTGTCACAATGCCACGACGCTGTACTAACTGTGCTAATGTCAGGCGTCAGCAACAGTATAACAACTATCCATCGTGTCAGGAAACAGGAACCGATCCGAACATCAGCAGACTATGCTGGTTAGCAGATGCTGGTAGACACTGCGGAAGAAGTGTTTGCAAGATGATGCGCGGAGTTACGTGGTGTCTAGGAACCTTTCTGTGTTGTATAACAGCTTGGATGGTTTACAGCGAACTTTCTGGCTGCGTTACCAGCTTTTTCTGGAACATCATATACACATTTTTGGCAATCGCTGTCTGTGCAACAATTCTGGTTGTTTTATCAGGACGAGATATTAGCGGAGGAGATCAAATCAGAAAACCGATAGCGGATACCGCTGTGATCATCTCTGCAGCAGGAAGTAACTCGAAAAGATCTGGTTATGGAATTCAGGGTACGAGTACTGGGGGTGTTAGTCAAGTTGATAGTTTTGGGGGCACTTCGGATGTCAGTAAATTAACAGCGGATGGTCGAACTGCAGGCGGTGGAGAATCCGGAAAACGAGGAGATGGATCGGATGACGCAGAAATCAGGGTCACGGAATTATCCTCAAACAATGATATAGAGGAGTGTGACCCGTGTCCTGGGGCCGAAGAAGACTGAAATGAAATTTCAGTTATATCATTCTGTTGAAATGTTTGAATACACCTGCAATAAGACAGCCACTTTTAATCTTGCCATTTTGCACCAGTATATAGACACAGATTAATAATTTGATTGACATTTGATTCGCACTATAAACTACGGTTGTAATTATATAAACTCTACGTCCCCGACCTCGATAATCGATTGAAATACATATAGTATGCTTTTCCTTGATGTCATTATTGTATCCACTAGTTGAGCGCTTGGTGATATCTTGCAGGCCTCTACTCTTCTAAGGTAATGAAATCGTTGAGTGACGCACATCTCGATGATGGTACCCATGTGTCGGAAATTTCTATACAGCGATAAAAACGTCCAGCTTACTGTTTGTAATATTGTTGGTATATTATACAAACGGCATTACGCAAAGGCAGCACGTTTGCGAGTCAATGTAACGCAAATTATTTTTTGCCATTATGCTTTTACGCGGGCATAACGTCGAGTTATATTGTTATCTTCGAGAATGTAATACCTCAAGAATTTTTAAACACCTTCAAATAAATTTGTGATTCGTATTCGGTGTCTACGCAATACTACCACAGAGAGAATAGCCTACTATACTGAGCACATTTTTGCACACAAAAAAAAAAAAAAAAAAAAGCCACTCGTTATTTCCTGTAGTATAAAAAAATTAACGCGATCTGTCACCTATGTGAAAAAATAAGAGATTTTTTTATTAACCTTGATGAACTCCTTCCGCGTTTTGCATCTTCTTGAACTTTTAATAACTGGAAATTACGTCAGAGCGGGTAAGATTACATAGGGACCTACGTATTGCGTTCAAAAGTCTTTAAGCTACTCACAGCATAATACTATACGATGTAAATTCCAATTAATTGAACTGGAGGAACTCGAACTTGGAGTAAGTACGTAGTTGGCTCTCTTCTGGCATGATCAAAAACGCGACAAACTGAAAATTTGTTTGAATCAATACTCATAAATTTTCGTTTCTTAAGTCGATTAATCATTTTCTGCACGCGACTATTAGCAGATTAGCTAATTATAAGTGGGAGCACGGTATGTGGGTCAGGGTAACGCTTTCGCTGTTCCTTTCTCTTTGCAATCAGATCGACATGCAAATATATCCATATCCATAGAAAAATTAAAAACCTGCACAATGAAAGGTCGGAAACACTTCAAATTCAATTAATCCATGACTTTATCCGCACATTCGTTCCAGCGGTTGATCAAGATTTTTATTCTTAGTACTCTGGCCTAGTAAATGAATTTTACACAGCTTATTAAAACTAGCTGCACGAACAGACTCGTGCTGACAACTCACATCTGTGCTTGTGCTGTTCTATTAAAACTCACCTACACATTACATAGACTTGAATTTAAGCAGAGGTTGAGTATCGAATGCGAATTTTCGCTCCTATATGAAATACCTAAGAAATCAGCAACGACCCATGAGTGTAATGATTTGAATCTAGGATTTACTGGCACTTAGAATTTCGCAAGTGGATATAAAATAATCAGATATCTGTGTCGGAGAAATCCAGTTCGCAAAATGTGTTGTGGTCTATATATGTATAGTTGCATTGAGGAGGTAACAAAGATTTTAATCTCGATCATTTTCACAATCAGTCAACCGATTGTTTCGATTCAATAAGCGAGCCACTGATGTCTATGCCATGCGATATAGTGGCATGAAATTGATATGTTTAGTTTCGCATTTCAATAATGCGACATGGAGAATGCAAAGGATCATTGACCAATGTTCGGTAGAAATGATCCCCGTTTTAAATGAAAATGAGTCTCGTTGTCAGTTGCGCGTCCCTGAGTAAATGAAGTACATAACGACTATACCTGCAATGTCTGTGCTGGCCACGATATGAATGGTGCATTACAATCAATTTTTTGAGTCAATATCGTATACGGCAAACAATATTTATCTTCGGATCATTCGTCCTTTCACATCCGTAACAAATTCTATTTTTAATAGAAGTGCGGGAGTCGAGCCAATAAGTATATTTACCTTAGTATACTTATTTCTCAAAAGCTGGAACCTATACTTTAAGCCACATTACGAATATAGAAATAGACACTGTGAGGCTAGACGATTGTATTGCTAACCTTCAGAATGATTAACTACCGAATATGACCTTGTCAGCAAGATATACTATAGTTATCAGAAAAAAAGGTCTGTGACCTAAAAAAAGGTCAACGATTATCTGTACGTAACGTAATGAGTGTAGAGTTCAGTATGCCTTGATGTCTGCAGTATAACTCGTATTGAGTACAAAATTGAATTTATTGATGATGTCCGATCGAAAAAGAAAAAAAAGTCTAGACACCTAGACCCCATCTTTGGTAGGTAAACACTATTCGTGTGCAATGTTCAACAACATGAAGCTGTACAAAGTTGTTGAACACAAATGAAATTTGCAAATTGCAATTCCACCTCGGTATAGATGTTGACGACTGCCTTTATTTGGGACGAGATAATCGAGAGACGGACATCCACTCGAGTACAATGATTGAAAAACATTTTTGTCCACCTGTTCAACTACGTAGATGAGTTGATGACCAGCTGGCTGGCTAGTTGTCAATTATTATGTATATAGTACAGCTATGACGTCTAATACACTCTCACGCGAAAAAAAAAATGACACGTGGACAAATACTCAACAGATGCCAAGCAGCTACATAATTGTGAGACTGATCGGCGTCTTCCGTATTTTTTACTATAAACATGTGGTCAGCAATCCGGCATCGTATTTAATTACCGGATCTAAATTTCGCTAGACAATGATCAGGGGATTTGAATTTTCGAGTATGATTGACAAGAATATTGACAAGGGATTTACCATTTTTAAATGAAAAATTGTTGTGCAGGAAATAACTGTCTTGATAAATGTCTTTCGATTAGGTATACCTAAGTTCAGTCACTAATACGGTATTCAAGGTTTAATTCAAAGGGTATACCTATACACTCTGTAAATTACAATTAACCTTTGTTTAAACGGAAATGCAAACGAAGTTGATGTCATGTTGAATTAATGACCTAAACAAATCATCATTTTGCCGGATGTTTGCGGAAGTTATAATTAGCAGCGTGTGTTGGTACATTAGTATGCTGCAGGAGAGACGCGTGAAATAACGTCGTTATAGTTTTCTATTCAACTAGACATGTGAACAAAAATTAATCTATCAGATAATCACAATCAATTGCATGCACAGATCTATAGATTATTTTCGCTATCAATAAATTTGATGAAATGGGTGAAGTACCTAATTCGGTTACGATTACCTAATTGTTAGTCTTCTGACGTTGATCTAATTCCATAAGGACACACGCACTATATTTATACATGCATTTCCTACCTTTGCAGCTGTTAATGAGATGTCCGGCACTCAAAATATTCAGGATAGGTCAGCCGTCAGTTGGCTGAATTTATGGTTGACCCGTACGGTCTGTAACTATTCAAAAGTATTCTCGTACGAATTCACGATTCCTCGCGGTGAATGATTATTACTGAATGACTGTAGGTAATCGTAAAAGATCCTCGAAATGTTTATTTGCCCAAGTTGTCAGGAAATTTGATTTATCTCTCTCGAATGAAAATCAAATCACTATAGCATATACCATGTATATTTAGTATCTGATTACATTACTTTGCGGAAAGTTCTTATCTATTATCTTAAGAAATGAGATACAGAGAAGACTTGTTTATATTCGCGAATTACCGCATATTTCCCGGGGAAAAACCCAAACTACACTGCATAAAGTCAGTATGATTTATCTTAGCTATAAATAACGAATCTTCTGTTTCGAAATTAGTTGCGAAACATTACCATCACCATGTTGTGGTAGAATTGCCTGTTTTTTTTTTAAACAGTAACAAGATGATAATTGAAATGTGCGAATTACTTTTACCTCATAAACTAAATTACATGTAAAATTAACTTTATCGTTTCAGTCAAAACTGCACCAGCTGAGGGAGAATTGGTGCCACCGGATGGAGGTTGGGGGTGGCTAGTGCTCCTGGCTTCCGTAACGGTGAATTTTTTAATCCCAGGAACAATAAAATCATTCGGCGTCCTCTTCGTAGAATTTCTCGACGTATTCCAGGCTTCGCCAGCTGCTGCTGCCTGGATTCCAGCCCTCTGTTATTTCCTTTATAGTTCTCTTGGTAAATATACTCATTTATGTACATATACCTATATATATTAATTACAAAAAGAATCATCGTTTATAATTTTTTTTTAACACAAAACACGAAGTTCTACAAATTGTTTACTCTATTTTTAGGTCCGCTATCGAGTGTTCTGTCTGTGAGATATTCTTACAGGACAGTCACACTTATTGGCGGCACATTCGCATCAGCAGGAATGATTCTAAGTTATTTTGCAAATTCCGTTGGATATCTTTGTCTCAGGTAGTTAAACTTCATCTAGTATTTAGTATTTAAAATTAACGATATAACAAAAATGTTCATAAAAATATTCTTAATCAGCTATGGAGTTCTCGTGGGAATTGGAGCAGGTTTGGCATTTCCGCCAACAGTATACATCGTCACTTCATACTTTGTCAGATTACGAGGCCTTGCAAACGGTCTTTGCATTTCCGGAAGTGCCCTGGGATCGATATTCTTACCACCCGTACTCCAAGTTCTTTTACGAGAGTATGGTTACAGGTAAGATAATATAAAAAAAAAATATCCGCAATTTCAACGTGCGAATCTTTAAACGTGAATTATTCATATTTTCTTTAAATAATTTTCACAGAGGTGCTGTGCTGATAATGGGTGCTCTTACAATGAATGTCTGGGCCAGCGCGCTCCTTTACGATCCTGTCGAAAAGCACCTGATACCAGCTCCGAGGAGTAACGATCCTGAGGATCCCGAAGACGAGGAAGGAATCTCAATTACTGTGACTACACCAGACGACGAGAAAAGTCCAAACAGTTTACTTATCTCGCCACAATCAAACGGGCGGGTTCCCATGGTGCCAAAAAGTGCTTCTAGCGTTGCTTTAGAAAATTATAAAAACACCCCAACCCAAGGCAAAAGTCGAAAAGTCAGTGTACCTACAAGTGCCAAAGATATGGCAGGTCAAATGCACAGTACACCAGCTTTACACGTTGTACCAGAACGCGGTGACTTTGATGGTGCTAAATTGAGCAGGAGACGAGTACCTCCAAGATCTCCTAGTGCCTCGTCATTCAATTACATAAGTACACCATACCACGGTAGTACACTTTCCGCGTTACACCCTGAGCATGCATCGACATTAACATTGAATGCCATTTCAAATACGTTTAGAAAATCGCCGGTAAAAAGTAGCAAAAAAAGTGGCGGAGAATCGCAGAATAAATTCTTCGACGTAAATCTTCTCAAGGATCCCATTTACCTCGTTATTCTAATATCAAATTCAACCAACGCCGTCAGCTACACAAATTTCGTTATTCTTCTTCCTGCTTACGCGATATCATTGGGATTTAGCAAAGGTAGATCTGCTCTGCTTTTATCCATCGTATCGATCCTAGATCTAATCGGACGTATTGGGGGATCGGCGTTATCAGATGTTCAGATAATCCCTAAACACTGGTACTTCATCGGTGGACTTCTCGTATCGGGTATTTCATTGGCATTTTTACCCGTAGCTAAAACTTACACAATGTTATCGCTATACTGTGGAGTATTCGGTCTAGCCTCCGGGATATACGTTGGTATAACAGCAGTGATTATGGCCGATATGTTGGGTACTGAAAAGCTCACATCGTCGTATGGAATTTCGCTATTTGTTAATGGAATAATTCAGTTAGTCGGACCACCGATTTGCGGTGTTGTGTATGAACAGATTCACAGCTATGGTCCAATTTTTACGATCTTAGGTATCGTCCTAGTGGCCGGTGCCTCGCTCTGGGCTCTCGTGCCATTTATTAATAGACGACAAGCAAGATTACAGGCGAATGTTACAGCCGAAAAATTATAGCACGAATACCTACGGGGTGGTATCGTCAAATATTTATTTTCAAATTTCGCGTAATTTTTTATAATCTTTATTTACGCCGAATAGAAATATATACTGGGTGAGTCTATTCAAAGATTGAAAATGGGTGGGACTTACTTGCGGCAAAGGCACGCCGTGATTCGTGACTATAATCATTGCGACTCTATCCCTACCGGATAATTGTTTACCTGATTGTCTGAATGCGCGTGCCTTCGCCGTAAGTAAATCCCACCCATTTCGGACCTTTGAAAAAACTCACCCTGTATATATTGTATGACTTAAAACAGTTTTTTCATAAATATATAATATAGAAACATATATAGCATGTATATTATGGTACGAAAGTTACGACGAGTGATAGTAGTGCAGTGAGCTTGCAACTCTGTGATTTTAGTGCGACCATTATCTATAACCATCTAATTACATACCACGTATACCTATTAATAGTGGACTAAAAATTATATTTTGTATATCAATCTCTAGGATATTTGATAAGTACATATAATTCGGTAGAGTCGCTCCGCGTCTTTTTTCAGATTATTATATATAATACCTATACCTATATCGCGATAGCATATCGCATCACTAATGCCATAAGGTCGTAAGCGCCAAAAAATTATTTTTTTTTGCGGATATGCCCAAACGATGTTATATGGCATAAAAAAGATTTTGCCATAAAAAAAAAAAAATCAATTTTTTTTTTTATTTTGGCGCTTACGACTTTATGTCATTAGTGACGCGATATTATATGTGTGTCTAATCGTCCCTGCAGCAGAAATGGTGAGTCTATTGAGTGGATATAAAGATTAGACACTCATATAAATTACCAAAATAATGTAAGTGTTCATTATTGAAAATAATCTCAATAACATGCGCGGTACATTTGTAATATAATAATGCTATCCCTATACCTAATTAGGTCTTCTTCTTAATATCTTATTTATAATGTAAGAAATCGTTTCTCATACAAATTAGGGAATACTACAGCCAAATGTTGAGAGTTAGAATAAAAATATTGCGATATGTAAGGAAATAAACGTTTTCTTTTTTTCGTATTTTTTTATTCAATTATTTACTTAATTAACTGACTTCAATTATGTATATTACGTTATATTATGGTGACTCAAATATTTAATTCTAATAATAACATTTATTTACATACATTTAAGTAAAGAGTGTCTGACGTGTATTATGCATATACTTGTATATTATATTATATTGTGTAAAAAAAAAAAAATAAGAAAACTATATCTTGTGACTTATAAAAAGAGGCGGAATTTTAGATGCAATAAATTCAATTCATTATACTATCAAAGTCAACTATATATATGTATAAAAATTGACTCTAACATTTCTGATAAGAATATTAATTCATAATCAAAAAAAAAAAAAAAAATTTCAGAATGCGTGCGTGATTATACATAATTAAGGTATTAAAGATTTATACGCAATTTGATATATTTTATTTTTTAAATTCGTTTGAAAAATTATTTAACATCTATATTTCGGCAGGTCGGTTATCGTTATTGCGGTTTGTTCAACTATAGAAATTATAGCGTTATAGTATAATTGTTGAAACAGATTAAAATAATATAACTCCCAGTGTTTAAGAAGTATTACAGATTTATGTTACTTGTAGTATAACATTATGATGAATATGAATGGTAAAATTGATGTATGAGTGATAATGATTTTTCAGAAATCGCCTTTATATAATAGAGAAGAAAGGAAGGAGAAAGAGAAAAAAAAAAAAAAAAAAAAAAAGAAAAAAATTGATCAATTATTGTAATTTATCACGGCATATTTATTCAGGAGAAATGTCTTGCCTTGTACATTTACTATTAATATTGTAATATATAAATGAGTATGAGAAATATTCTAAAGTACTTGATATATATCAAGTGCTGCGCGTTTACAATTATAACTGTATTTAATCATATTTCTTTCTAATAACATATAAATAACATATATTATATATAAAAGAATGAAAGAAGAAAAAAATAAAATAAAAAAATAGATAACGATTTGAAATTCAAAAAATCGAACGAAACTCACATTTATTATTCGTAATTTTATAAAATTGCATTTAATAAAATCTTAAATACGGGCGTAAATTGCACAATAAATATATCGTTCTACGATTAGTCGTAAAGAATATTGGTCACTATATAATCCATACGAGAATGTAATATGTATAATGTAACCACCCAGCGTGGAATCTCTATGAAATATGACCTAAGATTATAATAATAGGTATTTGGTGTAAAGAAAAAGATTTACAGTATTTTATAGTAGATTGTTTAATATTTTCTTATCATTTAATATTATCAGCCAATTATAATTATCGGTTATAACAAAGGTTCAGATATATACTGATAACAATTAAATATTGTTAATTATAATAATAAAAATATAATAATTAAAAATTAATTATTTTACCACTAATTGCTCCTTCCTTCTAGAGCTTTGGCTTTGTCACTTATATTTTATAACATTTAACAAAAGTATAAATTATTCAGGCTTATACTATATAGCATATATTAAATTATCGTAATTTTGAAAATTTATCAAGTAATAAAACGGTAATTATCATTTATACTAGTAGTACTGTGAATGAAGACGAGTCATCTTCGAGGTCTGAAAAAGCGACACAGAACACCCTACCAATGACTTTGCAACATAGCGCCATAACAGATATTTAGAAATGTAAAACTACCTGAATTTTCGACTAATAATAAGAATTAAAGTAAGAATAACTAAATTGCAAAATTACACAAAGAAAACAACGTAAACAAACCGACGACACTTGCTTTATACATATTGGATAACACATGAACTATATAATCAACTATTTCTTCCCTTTATTGAATGTAGTTCTATGTGTTCGTAATAATGTAAAAAACAAGTTCTCAGTCTGCAGATTGGTAAGCTAGGTCAACCGCAGCAAGAGGACAACCGATAAGTGTTAGAGGATTGTAACATTTATTGGCACCTGTTTTGAAATTAGAAATTTATAACTTATGGGGTGATGAAATAGGCATGAAAAAAATGTGAAATTATGATGCTTCGTAATGCAATGATCGCGCATTTCCTTATGACACGATGTTCACCCCATTGATCAAAATTTAAAATCTAAAAACTTGTATTTTACGCGGATTCTTTGATAATAACAATAATTCAAGTATGTAAGTATAAAACTATATTTTGTATATCATATGCTAAGTTGTACTATAAAGCCTGAATTTAAATAATTAAATCATCTTTATTATCCAGAAGCATTACATATGGCAATGCAACTAGGAGAACTGCATCATGCTTATACTAGCAATTATTTTGTCCGTATCTTTTTAGTTATTAAAAAAGAGGGACATTATATAAAAAAATACAACATATTATCGATTAGGGATTAAATGAGATGCTTTCTTGTTAAAGCAATAATAAATCATCGAACGTAGTTTCCGTTCAAGTGACTTGTACAATATCAGTTTAAAACTCTGCATTTAACAAATGCCATTTGTTCAATCTGAAACAAAAATATGATCCTGGATATGCTTAAACGCCATTTAGCAGATAACTGAAGGCAGAATTTAAGGGGAATCGAATAGCTAGAGAATAGAATAGATGCTAAAATGCAATTAATCGAAAATTACGAATCTAGAAACTAGAAATGGAAGTGCAATGAATATTAAATACGGTAGAAATTCATTCCAGATTACTATTTCACATTAATTAGTGAAAATGAAAAGCAAAAGTGCAACAAGTTGAATTAAGTTTCGTATTTTCTGTGGAATTAGTGAAATTTCGAAGTAAAGGAATAGAGACCTATGAATTTTATAGAATCAAAGTAAGTACCTCACGGTTTCCATGCGACCATTCCCATCTTGTTATTCAATTCTTGTAAAATGAGGGAGCAAGTGAGCTGTTTATCAGGAGAAAGTGCACTGACGCCTTCTGTTTCGTCGTCATCATCTCCAGCGCCGCTACTGCCTCCACCTTTGCCTTTACCTTTCCCTCTTTTTTTCTTCTTTTTATTTAGTTGTCTACAGTCAATGTCTGTTCCTAATTCGGCAGCTCTTTTAATCTGTTTAAAAATAAAATTAAAAACACATCGTTATTCTTGGGGGATTGAATTTCACACATTATCCTGTAAAATGTAATATTTAAATAGTTGATAAAAATTGATTGAACAATAGCTGAGAATTACAACATTTCTGTTATTTAAAAATCTTTTTTAAATCAATTATAACAAATACCTTAGCACTTTTTCTAGTCTGTTTATCGTACTCGAGTGCATCGTAGTAATTTGGTTTCTCGCGCTTAACGCGATTTGTTCGTCTTGTTTTCATAACACCTCCGTCAGGACTGGGAGGACTCTTAATCGAACTTCGTCGTGCGTTGAAAAATGAATGACCGCATGGACAGGCCTTGCAGGCCACTGGGACCTGGAAAATTGTAAGATATGAGTTAGCGAATGTGTTAATGATTTGTGAAATGAAAAGACGAGCGCATTTGTGTGTATAATTAGAAATTGAATTTAATGAGGAATTTATGAGTTAAATAAAGAAATAGATATTTGAATTTACTCTTATAATGTACAATACCCCGAATGTTTACAGCTTAAGTATATCATGGATATGTAACGAATTTGAAACAATTGTCTGAATGCTCGATTGTGAATATTGAATGGGAATTTTGTTATTCAAAACAGAATGAAAAACTAGCTGCTATTGTCACGAGTTTATAATAGAAATTCTATAAGAAATTGTAAGCAAAGATAAATGAAAGACTATGATATTGAAATTCGAACAATAAGTAAAGCAATAGAGGTTATGAATGTAAACAAGATCACAAGTATGTATGAGTAATAAATTTACCTGTTGTTCACATTTAGGGCAACCTTTGCTTATTGTTTTAGTTTTAGCCATTGTACATTCGTATGGCTATAAAATTTCAACTCATATTTTACAATTTCGAATGATATTATCGTTACGAACAAATAATACATACAATATTTACATTCATCTCGTAATATAATATAAAGATAAGATAGTTTATAAAATTGGCAGCATTGGAATATCAAATGTGTATTTATTTATACCACAGAAATTTTATAAAATATAGGTACTACCGCAGTCAAATGAGCAGCATATCAAATTGACGATTAATGTGTAAAGAATAATGATTATTTAATATGAAATAATAATTCAACATAGAAAGATTCTTAGAATAAGTGATTCAGTAGCTTACCGGTCCTGCAAGGCCCGATGTCTCGTCCCGAATGTTCGGAGACTGAACTTAATCCGACTTTTATAGGTACCCATTCAATAGTTGAGCGTAACCGTAACTAGTATCGTGATTCGCATAACACATGTGTAATTTGTACACACATGTGTATCCATTCGGAGAAATTAATTCGAGTTTTAGTCACTCGCAGCGCTTCAGTCGCTAGTTGCTTGAGTTGAATTCGGGAATTATATAGGTTTTTGTGAAAAAATTATATAAACTGAATTAAAAGGAGTTGAGTGATAAACATGTGGGAAAATGTTTTATCGTTATTTATTCATTTTCGATGTACACTTAGATAAACAGTTGTGATAGCGAATTTAAAGTTAGGGATAATTGATAGAAAAATGAATATAACCTCGCATGTACAACGGGTCAGATTTTTATACAAAACTATTCTAAAACTTCACCGCGGTTTGCCTCTGGAAATTCAACCTCTTGGCAATAATTATGTACGTGATGAATTTAGGAGACATAAAAACTGCAATCCTGCAGAAGTACAAGTTTTCATGACTGAATGGGCTGTGAGTATTTGAGGTTAAACCAAAGTTAGTTAAATTTAGATTTTCTTAGTCTTCAGATTGGGATTTTTTTTTCAATCAATTTTTAATCTATAATTATATAAGTTATTATTTTTGCGTCACATTTTTTCTCCCATATCGTAAATTAGGGTATGAAATTAATTTTTTTTGTTTTTCATAGGACTACGCTACTAAACTTGCTCAACAACTTGGTTTAAGAGGACCGCAACAAGCAACAAAATTAGGCATGGATTTAAACGAAGATGCAATTGAGAAATTAAGAGATGAACAGATACAGCAGCTCTATGAGTTGATGATAACTGCGACTGGAAAGAACGTTGAGAAAAGTGAAGATAATAAGTCTTAGGTAGAAACTCTTTGGGGATTTTTAACGGACTTAACTTTTAATACGATTTGCATTAAATCGTATAGGAATTGATAATTTAGTTAGAACTTCTTTGTTACATAATTTATATGTGTGTAGGTATTGTAAAGATTTATTTATTTTCGAAATTGCGACAGTACCCTGTGCTTGACGAAAAATAAATGTCATTTCATTTTAGTTAGGGAAAAGAAATCGAATTTAAAGTTCATGTTTCCTTCGTTGTTCTTCAACTAAATAAAACAATACAAAATCCTGTAAAACTGAGATAGAATTAATATTAATATTCATTAATTTTCATCAGATATAATGGAGCAAATATATTTAGTCAATGTATTTGATTATCAATAAATGATGTAGTAAAATGAAGTTTGATATGTTTTTTTTTTTTTCAATAATGTTATGTTTACTTCAACGTTTCTTTTGATTATAATTTTATTGATATATTCCCTGCTTCTTCCTATATCATAATGTCTCTACACCTATTTTCGAAATTGAATTTGGCAAAGATTTCTGTATATAATATTATAAATAGCATTTTACCTATCATTTTGCGGTTGACAACCACTGTTTAGTATATTTCATTGTTTGTTATGACATATTCTGATCATCAAACTTAAAGCTATATACACGTGATCGTAATCAAGTTTGAAGCTTAATTCGAATAATGAATCCATTAACGTAAGTATAACTGACTTTCATAAAAATTGTCTGAATTTACAATCGCTGCGCATTATTTAACACCTAATATCGCACAGGCTGTCTTTATTTCATGATATCATAACCTATAATCTAACATAACCCTAACCGCACGTAACCTCTCATAGGTATATTTTAAACCCTAAGATGATATGGTCCAATTTTGAATTCCCAGTTTGATATTTCGATTTGTAGAATCTGAAAATAGATCCAGAGTTTAAAAAACCGCATATTCATACCCATTTAAAAATATATTTTTTTCGTCAGAAATGTAAAGAACATCACAAAGTTAGGGGAACAAGAATTAGCACGACACAGTAAATCTTCGTGGCATGACAAGTACAAGGAAAGTGCTTGGATATTTGTGGGCGGTTTACCGTATGATTTAACCGAAGGGGATGTCATTGCGGTATTTTCTCAGTAAGTTGTATACTCATATCGATATTGTATTAAAATCATTTAAGACGTAGGTGAAGATTAAGAATGAAATTTTTTTCTCCCATTGTTATCAGGTATGGTGAAATTGTAAACATAAATTTAGTGAGAGACAAGGATACCGGCAAGCCAAAAGGATATGGTTTTATTTGTTACGAGGATCAAAGGAGTACCATACTCGCTGTAGACAACTTCAATGCTACAAAGGTTGAATATTGAATACTCTAGGAGTTCTATTTTTACGATATTCACTTGTGAATTAAAGCATTATGGTTTTCTTTATAAAGAAAAACAGAAATTCTGATGCATATATTTTTCAGGTATTAGGACGAATATTGAGAGTTGACCACGTTGAAAAGTACAAAGTTCCAAAGGAAGGGAAAAATACTGATGAACATATAAAAAAACTACAAGACCAAGGCTGCGCACCTGTACGAAAATGATGAAATGGTTTTAAATATAATAGATGAACATTGACACAGAGACTCAAGCTGCTCATTAGCCCAGTAACGAGCTGCGGAAATGTACTAAAGATGAGGGGATAGATAGAAAACAACAATTCACTACCAAACAAGAGTTCGAACATTTACTTCCTGAGCTTATACATATTCCAAAACTTCTGGGAAGGATTTTGACATAAGGAAAAGAAAGCACTTGAATTTAAAGAACACAAAAAAGATGTGAAAAGGATGAAAATTTGGTATTAAAAAAAGAATAACAACACTGAATGAAATCGTGTGAAATTATTTGGTTTATTATCACCTAAAATTAGGCATAAATAACTACGTTGACAAAAATTGTCTAATGGCTTATATATCTTATGTTTGTTACTTGATTAGAAAGTTCAGCATACTAGGGCGGTGCTAGTTTGTTATAGGTAGTTCAAGCGTATTTCAATTACAAAAAATAATCTATTTTTATGATTAGTATAAAGAATTTTGTTTGATTCATCTGGATTCATCATAAAATTGATGGATATGTCTGCGAAAAATCTGTCTATTAGATATTTCAAGCTTATCTTTGTTACATATTCGACTCGCAAAATTTTTGTCCTCGTTAGTAATATCTATTTAGATTATGCTATATCTATAAGAAAAACAGTAGCCGTATCATTTTAATGATCGTAAGTCACATATTTTCGAAGGAGTCTACCTTGTGATTTTGTCGAACGTGTCAAAATACGTTCTGCTATCAATCAGTAATAACTGATAACTAAAAGCCATACACAAGAATTCAATAATAATATTTTTCAGTTATAAAATTTAAACAATCAAACATAAATGCGGTATAAGTAAAAAATATTACTCTAACAATACTCATTAGTTAATCATTATATGAGTTATCTAATTTGTGTAGTTTTATTAGTTGCATTTATAAGTATTATCAAGATGACCCAAACTCATTCATCCATTTCTCATATTTCTCGAGATCCTCCTGTGAGACACTTTTGTTACATTTTTCAACCGCTTCCTCAAAATCTGGTACAGACACAGGCAAGTCAAGTTCTTCTTTAGGCAATTGTCTTATCTGATCTGCTCTTAGACCAGCAATCTTTCGACGCATCGACATCATAGATGCATCTCTAAACACAATTATCAGAGGCATGTGTTAATTATCATGCTGCACTAATCCATTTTGTTAGATCAAAAATCCTTCAGATTATTTTACCTGCAAACGTTTGTGATATCAGCACCAGAATACCCTTCTAGCTTTATTGCTATATCAGTTAGATTTACTTCTGGGTCTACTTTGACTTCGCGGAGATTTATCTTCAACAAAGCTTCTCTACCCTCATCTGTTGAGCAAAAATAAAAACGTTAATTACTAGATCAGAATAGATTTGGCTTGGAGAGGAAATTCACGATAGATTATAGCCAAAGAATCATATACATACGTTAAGATCGGCTAGATTTAAATCTTACTATTAGGTAAAGGTATGTATATGCGCTTCTCTAAGCGCCGTCGTAGAGCTTCGTCTATATCCCAAGGAAAATTTGTAGCAGCCAGTACCATTACGACTTTGCTCGGATCTTCACTGAAAATATCACATAATATGTATTTCAATCGATTCAATCATTATTTTTTGGTAGACGAAAGTCAGATTCAAGTTTTCTCTGAATTATATATATTATTTCAGATAATACCTGTTGGAGTTTACTCCATCCATTTGAACGAGGAGTTCGGATTTTACTCGGCGAGATGCTTCGTGTTCAGATTCAGATCCCCTCCTCGAACACAGAGAGTCTATTTCATCTATAAATATGGTGCTTGGAGCATAATATCTAGCCTGTTGAACAAAATCATCGTTTATTCAGAATTTGTTTAAAGAAGATAGCTAGTTTGCCAGAAATCGCAGTATATTACATTTCTTTCAGTTATATCATGGCGCATATTGTAATATTCATTCTTTTACCATTTCAAAAAGTAAGCGAACTAATTTCTCCGACTCTCCTCTGTACTTGGATGTTAATGTCGACGATGAAACGTTGAAAAAAGTTGTTCCACATTCGGTAGCCACGGCTTTGGCAAGCATCGTTTTTCCTGTCCCAGGGGGACCGACCATTAGCACACCTTTCCAAGGCCTTCGTATTCCCTATGAAAGTTCAAACCAATCATTCATAAATTCAACGATTTTCGATTTTTAGATTACCAAAAGAATGTGTAGTCCTGATTTAAACATACTTTAAAGAAATCTGGCATCCACATAGGCAATACAACTGCTTCTTCAAGTAGCCTTTTGGCTTCGTTAAGATCTGCTATATCATCCCAATGAATATTTGGATTCTTTTGTACAATATCTCGTTCTAAACATAATATTTACACACAAGAGATTAATTCGCTGATTATTATTACATAATGCAGAGTAGCTCGAGAAATCATGGAAGGATTAAGTGAGGAGATAAATCTGAGTTGGTATTCCAACACTATTTTTTCCCCTCTTATCCTCATTACACTTACCAAGCATGTCTACGAGGTCTCTATCATTTCCAGCTGGCTCAAACTTCCGATCTTCTACTTCGACTTCTTTCTTTTCAGTCTCACCCTTTTCCTGAGAAATTTTGTTATAAAGAATATTCAGATTCTTGGCTTCAATTAGTGTTACAATGAAAAAATGAAAAGAGCCTCTACCTTAACAGTATCATCTTTCCTAGCTCCTTTTTTATCATCTTTTCTAGAATTCGATTTAATATCTTGTTTTTTTCCAGGTGGGATTGAAGATTTTCTAACATTAGACCTTATCGATTGTTTCTGATTTTTTTGAGGCCTTGCATTTCTACAATAAAACATATCTAAGTTTATATAACAGTCATAAGCTTCCGGAAAGAAATATATTCCGACTCTGAATACATCAGAATCGAATAACACCAAAACACTTGCTTCTGTTCCGCAGCAGTTAGAGGTGGCCAGACATCAGGGTCTCTCGGAGGTGTAGGCGGCCACACATTCGGCTCTCTAAGTTCTCCAAAACTCCATGAAGTTGGATCACGGGTGGGTTCTTCGAATGTGGATAAACATGATGATCCTGTAAACGGTTTTAAAAATGTTCAAACTTTAAAATCATCAAAAACATGTATATTATAATTGATTCTATGACAATGATGAACTTAAATAAATATGTAATTTAAATTTAAATATATCATGAGGTTATTTAATATAAATAATTACCGACTAATCGCTCCCCATGGGTATCGATCTTAAACAATTGCAGAGTGTTTGATGTTGCTTTAACTTTTTCAAACTCTTGAGCGATCTGATGTTGCACAACCTGCCATTTACCCTTACGTGTCGCATCACCTATAGTAGTCAGGAGGCGATGTATCTGCTGAATAACACCCTGATAATAGACACCAGAAGTATCGTAATTACCCATCAGAGCCATTTCTCTGGCTAATTTAGTATTCTCACATATCTCGCTGATTGAAACAGACATTATAGTAGCCTGATTAATGAAAACCTGCGAAAAATTTTATCACGATTAATTCTGTCAAGTCGAAAATTCAAAATTATTAAACCGTTTATTATGTATAACTATTAAAAAAAATGTGTGATTTTTATTTTTATTTTTATATAAATTCGTCTTAACGTGGGGTCAGTGTCACGTGGTAAACGAAGGTGTGGTGAAAGGTTAAGTTGAATAAATAATTCGGCATTATTAAGATCGAAGATTTTTTGGAATTATATAAATGATTCGTTCTCATTTAGGAAATACATACATATAATAATTATTAGGTAAATCAGCAGATTCCAGTCTCCATTATAAATACAAAAGTAGCTCCTGTCAAGCGATGTGTCGTCATGTTTTTCGACCATTCGATTTAATTCGATACATTGAGATTCGAGTTTAACCTCAATCTCGCGAACGGCATCTGGCATCAGCATCTGCTGCCCTCGAGCTTTTCTATACGTGCGCGCTTGCGACAGCGGATGAATTTAATGGATATAATTCAGTTTCTATATAACTTCGCGTTATTCTGTGACGAGTTATTGATGATTAAACGAACTTACAGTGAAGTTCGATCACAATTATGTGAGTTACTTGTTCGAAGATATAGTTACTTGTAGTACCGCAACTTGTTGCCAGATGACGCCACCTTTCAGAGGTAGATTTTGGAAAAATGACCGTTTTGCTCTCTTCCTCTACCTCCTTACTCCATGGTCTCTGTTCGGGCTTCATTCTTCAGAGTGTATACTTGGGATGGGGTTTTTTTTTTTTTTTTTTTAAGGGTGGGAATATATCTTCGAACAAGTAACTCACATAATTGTGATCGAACTTCACTGTAAGTTCGTTTAATCATCAATTATATTTCGTGGTACTTGTTCGAAGATATAGTTACTTGTAGATGTTTAGAGTTTATATGTTTTATTCATGTAGTTTTCTTTGAACCTTCAGGTGTTAATTATAATCTTAATCTATTCTTTGATGTGTAATCACAGATGAGTACGTATGTATCTAGTACACAATGTAATATAATATGATAGTAATAAGATATGTAATATTAGTAATAAAATTTGTGATATAATATGATAGTGATAAACTATGTAATGTAATAACTTTTTATGAAAAGACCTTTTCCGCAAAGTCGTGTTCCGCGTGTATTATTGGTCTGTTATAATATTTGTTAAATACACTGGAGCTTTCGGTCCATCCTGCTGCTTTTTTGATTATGTTTATGTGCAGTCCCTTGGATAATGCCTTCGAGGTCGAGGCATGGCGAGTGCTGTGTGCTGTGTAGGTTTCTTCGATCCCTGCCAGGTTGAGTACTCTCTTTATCCATCGACTGATGGTCTGTGTGCCCACCTTCTTGTATGGGCTTTTGAATGATATCAACAGGTAGTCCTTATCTTGTCTGATGTCCTCCGTGCGTTTTACGTACTGTGAGATGGCTGTAGCTATGCACAGCTCTGTCTTGTCCTTGAAGAAAGGAAAGAAAGCATAAGGCTGTTGTGTTCCAGGTCTGGAGGTTTTAATCAGCTCATCTATCCTGATTTCTACGCCGTTAGTTATTCTTTGAATGTTTTTGAGTTTAATCATGGCTAAGGACTGCACTCTAAATGCTGAGCCTAATGCTAGGAGCATAGTTAGTTTTAGCGATAGCATTTGTAGGGAGAGAGATTCTGTTGGGCTCCAAGCTTCTAATTTTTTTAGTACCACTCCTACGTCCCACGTCGTGCAGTACTTAGGGGTTGTGGGTCTGAGTTTGAAGACTCCTTTGAAGAAGCGCTGAATGAGTGGGCTATCCGTCGTATTGCCGTTTATCAATGAGATTGCCGATCTTACCGTATTGAGTGAGCCATAGGTTGCTCCGTCTGTAAATTTTTGGGTCAGGAAAGCGAGGATTACTCTCTCTCCTGCTGTGTAAGGGTCTTGATTTCTTTCGGTGCAGAACCCCCACCATTGCTTGAGGCCTACGTTGTATTGTTTTGTGGTGCTTGTTGCGATGGATGATACCATTATTTCTATTGTGTCTTCTCCCAGGTTCTTTTTCTGGAACGCCCTCCTGATACAATTCCTGCCTCCAGGGTAAGGCTGGAAGCGAGTGGGTGTGTTATGGTCCTGCAGGGTGAGAGGAGAAGGTTATGTGCTGGCTTGAATGTAATCGTATCTGAGCTTAGGAGATGTCTGAACTCTGGATACCAAGCCTGGACTGTCCAGAGTGGCACTACGAGGATCCCTGTCGATCCTTCGTCTCTTATCTTTTTCAGGATTCTAGGTATCAATGAAAAAGGTGGGAATGCGTACCAGTGGTAGTTCTTCCAACTGATAGTGAGTGCATTGATTGCATAAGCTTCTGGGTCTCTTTCCCATGAGCAGTATTTTCTGCATTTGTTGTTTATTCTTGTGGCAAACAAGTCTATATTTGGTCGGCCAAAGGTTTTGCATATTTTGGCGAATGCCTGATTGGATAGTTCCCACTCTGTGTCCAGGCTTGTTATCCTGGAGCCCTTGTCTGCTAAGTTGTTTTTAGAGGCTACGTATTCTGCAAATACCCATAAGTCCCTGTCTATGCACCACTCCCACAGCTCTTTGGTTAACCCATGCAATAGTTCATGTTTAGTTCCCCCTAGTTTATTGATATATGCTAGTGCTGTAATGTTATCGACCCTTAGAAGAATTTGTTTGTTGCGCTTGTTGGCCGCGAAGCATTTTAGACCTAAGTAGGCTGCTTTAATCTCTAAGTAATTTATGTGCATTTCTTTCTCTGTTGTGTTCCATAACCCGTGTGTGTTTTCCCTCCCACAGGTAGCCCCCCAACCTGTTTTGGATGCGTCCGAGAATAATTCCATATCAAAAAGGCTAGATCTGATTTTATTTTTTGCCGTTAATATCCGAGATCCCCACCATTCTAATTCTTTTCTTGCCCCTGTTGTTAGTGCGATTCGCTTTTCTCTGTTTCCCTTGTGGGCTAATAATGCTTCTGTTTTGTTTGATTCTAGTTCTTTACAATATAACCAGCTATATGGAATCGCGGGGCATGCTGCGACTAATACTCCTATGCTTTTTTCTAATATTCTTACGCTCATCTTTTTGGAACTCAGTAAAGACTGCAGCATGCTCTTAATTTTAACCCGTTTTTCGGCCGGAAGTTCTATCGTCATGTCTAATGAATTTACGTTCATGCCCAGAAATAAGCAAACCTTCCTTGGTTTCAACTCGCTTTTTTCCCAATTTATGGCAAACCCTAGAAATATTAGCAGCTTTGCGGCTATAGTGATATTTTCTGCGCATTCTTGTTCAGTTCTGCCAAAAATTAAGAAGTCGTCCAGATATACCACTAGTCTGATTCCTTGCCCCCTTAGCCAATTGGTTATCGGCTTAATCACCTTGGTGAATGCATGTGGTGCTGACGTGAGGCCAAATGGTAAAACTTCAAATTGGTAAGTATTTCCTTTGTGTGTGAATCTGAGATATTTTTTGCAACCTGCAGCTAACGGGACTAATAAGTATGCGTCTTTCAGGTCTAACCTACCCATAAAGTCGTCTTTGTTCAGCAGATTAATCGCGGTTCTGATATCTTCCATTTTGAAATGCTCCTTTGTTACAAAAACATTGAACCTTTTTAAATTTAAAATGAATCTGTACGAGCCGTCCGGCTTTGCTCGCAGAAAGTAAGGAGATACGAACTGATCTTTTAGTGGGATGCATTTTTTGATTGCTTCTAATTCTAGTAGCCTATTTATTTCCGTGTCTGCCTGTAGCGATTCTATTTTACTAGTTATAGCGTTAGTGGGTATTTTATGTTGATTCACTTGGTGTTCCAAGTCTATGTTATAACCCCTTATGGTCTCTAGGACCCTTTTATCCTGCGTTACCTGTTCCCAGTTTTGTTCAAAGTGTTTTAGTCGGCCTGCTTTATATACCTGCTTTGTTGTTATTGTCTGCGCTGTTGCTGTGGTTGTGATTGGGTGTAGTTTTGTCTCGCCGGGTAGGGTTTTTGTTTGTTCGAGTAGTTGTAGTTGCCGGGTGATTTTGAGGTGGTAGTCCTCCCCTGTTGGGGTTTGTAGCTCCCCCGACCCCACTCTCGTCTGGCGGTGGAGCTCCTCCAGTTTAAAGGCCTGTTTGTGTTAGCTTGTCGAAGGGGCTCTCTAGCTGGTGGTGCTAGGTCTTTGGATACCCTTTCCAGGGTTTTCGTTGCTTCTATAATGGTTTTTAAGTTGTCCCCGAAAAGCCATTCTGTCGCTTCTGTCTTTTTTAGGGCTTTTTGAATTTTTTCACTGTATCTTGGGAGGATGTGGTACCTTCGACTCTGTGTGAGGTCGTAGTATAACTGCGCTTGGACCTTCACTGCGTTACTTAGGCTTGTCAAGAGTGTTTCTCTCTCGATTGGCTCTTCTTGGTCGTTTAGAATCATGCTCAGTACATGTGCTGTTGCGGCTAGGCCTGCTCCTGCTAGGTTTTGATTTGCCTTAGCGTAGTTATCTTTGACTAGAGATTTCGGTAGGATATCCACCACTAGTTCTTCATTTAGCTCTGGTGCCTCTAAATTTATGTCTCCTTTTCTGGGCATTAAGTTTAGAAGGTTTGATCTTTCTTCTTTGCTTAGTAGTCCCTTTGTTGTCCAGATTTTTACTCTGTCCGTGATGTCTTTTGTTAATATTAGTTTTGTGGGGGTCTGCCCCAATGGGTTTGATCCTAGGAATGTGTCGGCCTCGTGTTTTTCTTCCTGTTGGTTTCCATCTTGTGGGTCTATGTTTTCATCCAGGTATTGTATGTCTGAAACAGGCAAAGCCCCGTGGGGTCTTATTTTGGTTCTTGTCTTCGATTTTGTGATCGAAAATCAACCTTAAATTTGGCTTTTGTCTTCGATTCTATGATCGAAGATCAACCTTAAATTTTGCTATTGTCTCTCGAATCAATGTCCGGAGATCAGCCTTTGTTT
The DNA here is from genome assembly GCA_943736025.1 of Tenthredo mesomela. NCBI lineage: Eukaryota > Metazoa > Arthropoda > Insecta > Hymenoptera > Tenthredinidae > Tenthredo > Tenthredo mesomela. Next base: position 17,217,761 of record OX031016.1, on the reverse strand, counting down.
GCTTGAAAGCAAAAATGGCGTCCCCACGCCGGGTGTGCGTGTGTCCTTAGTCCGGTTTCCTATAACCCTGTAATTATGGTTTGATTCTTACCTTCGTATTGTAATTCTTCCTCCGCCGGGTCTTCTAGTCTCGCTAATTCTTCTCGGAGGGTATTCATTTGTTCTTCCACCAGCCTTAGCTGGTTTAGTTTCTCTTCTTTCGTCGCCATGTGTTGTCATCTGGCGCCAAGAACGGAATGAAGCCCGAACAGAGACCATGGAGTAAGGAGGTAGAGGAAGAGAGCAAAACGGTCATTTTTCCAAAATCTACCTCTGAAAGGTGGCGTCATCTGGCAACAAGTTGCGGTACTACAAGTAACTATATCTTCGAACAAGTACCACGAAATATAATTGAATAATTAAACTACCTGTAGTAATTTCTTGCTAAATAATCACCGTGTCATTACATCGGTGACAAATAATAAAGTGTTTGATAAAGTTGTGTGCTACTATTCAATAACGCTATTTAACATTGAAGGTTATATTCTACGTCTGAACGGAAGTGAAAGTTTGTTAATATCGATAGCTCAATATGGCCGTTGAAAAAAATTCATTATTACTTTAATTGTGGTGATGTGTTATAATCTTGTAATAACCGTCACATGGGTTATTATCTCATACATTATCACGTAACCAATTTATAAGCTATATATCATTCAACGGTGTTTGTCGGTCTTCAAGATCTGACGCGATGGGTGGTGAGCAGCTTTACATGTCACAATTATAAATACAATTATTTCGAATTTCATAAAGCTTTTTTCTCCAGCTTTATCCGAAGTGAAATATACTTTTTACTTTTACATTCAAGCCCATCTTGAATCCTCCATTATTTCCAATCCGTTCGTAGTAGTATTTCGATTTTCTCCGATTTCCATCGACATTAATTTACACGAAACATTTTTCTTCGATCCTTAAACATGATTCGATTTATACAATTTATTTTTTCACATCTAAATTAGATCACGTTAGTCTAGTATCATTTTATGAATATGAATATCGCATTAATCTCATATTTATTATCTCTCCCACTCCTAATGAACATTGACAAATATTTTCTTATCACAGATACAGGTGAAGTGGAGATATTTGAAACAGAAGAGTTTGAAGTAGTAGATGAAATTGTCGAAGAAGATGAGGCTACATTGGCGAAGGGATCACCAAAAAGTTCTTCAACAAAATCTACAGAAAAAACTGAGAATAAAGATGATTTAAAAAGTGGAAATGATAAGGAATCGAAAATCGAGAGTACGGAAAAGCCAGAATCAATTGATACCACGGAAAAAGATGATGTAATTTTCATAGAGAAGATTAATACAGAAGCTACTAAAAAGACGGAGGCTATACACGGTAAAAGTGTAGCAGAAGGACAACCGCAACAGAAGCCAGCAGCAGGCATGCGTGTTCAAAAGCAGATTGATTTCACAGCTGATATATCCATGGAGCAGCTAAACGCCCCGGGCGAATATATGACCGACGAAGAAATAATGAATCATCTTGATGAAATAGAAAACATTGTTCTTGATGGAACGAGTTTTGAGCTACAGGATGAAGCTGATCAATCAAATTTGAACATATCTGAAACAGATTTACAGAAACAAAAGCTGGCCGATGAAGCAGCTAGCAAGCCAGAAGCTAAACCTTCTTCATCAGAGGATGTGAAGATTATCAGCGAAGAAAAAGACCCAAAATCAAATGTTAACGAAGTTAAGATTACGAATGAGAATGAGAAAGAGAAAGAAAAAGAAAAAGAAAAAGAGAAAGAGAAAGAGAAAGAGAAGTCTGATGTCTCAAAAATAGAGACTAAAACTACTGATAAAGATTGGTATGAGAAAAAGGTATATGCTAGGTTTTTATTACATTATATGCATATTATAATGAAGAATAAGAGCATTTCTTAGAAGTATAAGTTAATTTTAATTAGAAGTAAGAAATGATATCAAAACTTGAGCAATAAACTTGTAATATATAAAAAAAAAAACGGTCTACTAGCAGAGAGGCAAAAATAGCATGTGTGTACATAAAGCTTTGCATGAAATGAAAAACACATGCCTTGTAAATGGTAAACTTGATTGAATCCAGATGTTTGAACTAATTTTTTAACACCCTTATTACGAGTCAAGGCGAGTAGATTCATTGCTTTTTTAATATCTTTAATATCAATGTTTTTTCAGCTGGAAAAAAAGGTTGCAACTGTGAAAGATCGTCTCTCAAAACTAGCCCGTGTCCTTGAGTTATCCTATCCTCGATACAAAGGCTGGCTGGATCGAAATGAAGCTACTACCGGAACCCCTATTTGTCGTTTGGATGAGCCTCGTCGATGTCCGTTAGAAAAGCCTCATACAAATAGATGGAAATTTGTGTGTAAGTAAATCGTTTAAAGTCCGATTAGAAAATTAATTGAATAACTAGTAAAGATGATTTCACGCGTACTATATTTAGCTCGCTCTTTGTTACACATGAGAATTTAATTGCTGATCGTAACAAATCAGAGGTGACAATTGAATCTAATCTGAAAATAAGCACAGCTGGATCATCATAATTTATTATATCTTATCATTATTTTTGGATTTTATGGTTTGTGTTAATGTTTGGTAGTTAGTTTCACTAACTAAAGTGCTAAATGCATTGTGTATTTGGATGTTCAGTTATAGTACAAGTTTTGCAAACTTTTTTGCCAGATGAATAAATCAAAACTTCAACGCCGGGCCGCATTTAAATAAATAAATTTAAATAAATTTAAAAAAAACACATGCTCGGGTTGTAATCGATTTCTAAGTTCTTTATTCAACAACAGAGTATATGGAACTAAATTTTCAGTTTATAAATTCTTAATTAACTTTATAGAAAAATTGAATCGATATTACAGATATGTAATCGACCTGCTCCAATTGTAATCATGCGCCGTGTCGGACCAACAGTATCTTGTTATATGTAAATAATGAAAATGAACTTTCTACTAATCGATTTAAGTGTTTTTCAGAAAATTACAAGTATAGTTGCGATGTCTTTTTACTTTGTACGCTGTGTAAGTTAGTTGTGTTTGATCAAAAGACTTCTGCTTTATCAAACACGCGATTGAACAGCGCATATTATGAAGATTATATTCCATACCTACGAGCCAGAATTTATTCAACATCGAGCAACTCGGCATTATCACAAAATTTATAGTCCTTGTTCAATGTATCACGAATAACTGTACATTGTGCAAGTGTGTGATTATTATTAACAAGGACTTGACTTGAAAATCGAGCTAAAAAGTAAGATATCTAAAAAGCTAGCAGTCAGAAATGAAATGCTGTGATCTCATAGACCAAAATGACCAGACATCGATAGTTACTGAATTCTTTGACAAGATATTGACTAATTTTATGGTTCATTTGGATGATAGAAGGGAAATATCACTCTCATAGAAATGCTCCGAAAAGCTTGGAGTCAAATCTATCTTTGTTTGACTGTGTGAATAATGAAAACGTTCGCTTACATGAGTATGATTATTAATTTTGAAAAATATGTCGATGCGATGAGAATATAATATATCTCAATCATAAAAGATTTCGTAATCTGAAAGCAAAAACTGCTGGTAAATATCCACCTGAACTAACAAGGATGACTCATTATCGGTCAATAATGCGATAAATAATGATGTTTTGTGTAAAGACAATTTTGAAGTCGCATTTCTTTTCATTATTACAGTTTTGTGATCGCTGTTGCAGATAGCTAATTAAAAAACATATGTTTTATGAAATTTATTGTACCGATCACGTTCTATTTCTTTTATTTGAATGCTTTTAGTTTGAAAATTCATTTTGTTATTCTCAATGTTAGTCATTCCATTCCTTTTTCGGCATTTTACTTTCATTTTTCGCAAAACTTGAAGTCTGTGGTACTGCTCACAGCTGAAAACAGGTTGTTAACGTGGAGCTGCAGCTCTGAAAAAAGACACGATGCTCTGTTAATGAAAGAAGACATTATGCAATCCCAAGATGCAAAAACCAAAGAATCATATGAATAAACAAAAAACAAATTTGGATGGTAAATGAGACTGAGAAACTATTAAGTCATCGTCATCTAGTCTAATAAGCAGAGTCAATCAGCGTGAAATTTGATACACGAGTAACTCAGAAATTATTCACAACTCCGGTGGGGCGTCAAATTTTTCTGGCTCGTGAATTGAATGTTGGAATTCAAAGTGGAAACTTGAGCTAACATGATATGGTTGGTGCCTATCCGACTTATCTGCAGCTCATGGCATATCACAATTTATACACACTGGCGTAGTGCGATGAAAATGTGTGTGATACATTTACACGTATATACATTTATCAATGATGATAACTGTTATCATTTAAAAGACTACATCAGTACTGCTCAATAATAATGCAAATAAATAAACATGGTAGAATGATATAATAATTATTAAATTTAGCAGTAAAAAATCAATATTCTTGATGCATTTCATCGAAACTTCAATCTTTTCAACGTTGAGATTTAACTTACATTGATTTAGTTTCACGTTTATTGTACTAATTTTTCAAACTTATTTTAAATAATGGAGTAAAAGCAGAATTCTTATCATTACTAAGATGAACTTCATATCATCAAGCTGTTAGATCTTTACTGTTTACTTTTTACGAGCTTGGTATAAAGCAACACCTATTACTTCTAAAATTATCTATTGAACGTGAATTCGTTTTATAATGTTATAATCGACGTTTAACAATGAATTCTTGATATATTTTTAACATTATTCTTAATATGTTTTAGGTGGAAACAACAAGTTAAAAAATTTTCTTTGAAGAATAATAATATTATTATAACAGAAGTTCTGAAAATTGTTTCTACAAAAGAGAAATATTATGATGAAAATGATAATTTTAGTTGGAGAAAAAATTAACTTGTCGACCTGATGGTCTTAATATTATAGTTAATAAGATGAGAAATCTGATGTGACATGTTTAGGCAACAGAAAGCCTGTACAAGAGTCAACAGAGCAGCAGAACACAAACAAGGAGGAGAGTTCGGGCAACAGTGACTCTACAATGTGGCGGCTGATTCCAACTGGTGTATGGGATTCTAATACCGATAATTCTTCTGAATATCCGCCTTTTGTAATGAAAGCAGTTAAGGTATACCTAATTTTTGCTACGTAAACGCAATTCTGACCAACGAATAACTTTGTAAACGCTTATACCTATACGCCCATATATTCATCATCTGTTTGACAAGGGATGGGTGGAAACTAAATCACCGATAAACATATCAGATCTATAAAACAAACATACCAACTACATACAAGAGAGAATTAAATCACAGTAGAAGAACTATCAACAGTTTTACGCATATAGACAACAACAAATGATTATCCATGGATAAAATAATTGATGCTACCTCTACCATGACACCACTGCACCCCTTTGAAGATATCTTGCCAATGAACTTTAATTGACTATAATTTCTAACGAAATAGTTAATTTTATAAGTATGGTTCGATTATAGTTTGAAAATGAGTCAGCTATTCGAATCTTCGCACATAATCTCCAAATGATCTAAAAAACATATCACTTATTTGTATTGGTCATTGGATTGAGACTTTCACAATGCACAGAGTTTATAGAAGTTGAAAATTTCACCAGAAACACGGAGTGTTTTATCCACGCTTTTCATCTATGCTGAAGTTTCCAACCATCGAAGTACCCTAATCTCAAAAATCCTGATTTGCTGTTGTGGAATTGATATCGTAGAAAAATCACATGGAACCAGAATGTAATCAAGCTGTTGAAACTATATTTTGTATTGGCATATTGAAAGCCAATGAATAACTAATAAGCAAGAAGATTCGTCAATGAAACTATCTTTGCTGAGACATAAGATATGATGAAATTTTCAAAATAATGAAATCTCATCTTATGTCAAGCATCTTGTCATTCAAGGATGCCAAGAAAACTTCTGCTACAATGAAATATGTGAGACATCACATTGGATATCCTGCGTCATAAAGTTTGATCATCAAGTTTCTCCAATATATTCACTCATCGTCTGCACAAATCAAAAGCAACATGACATGAGTTAAAGCTTACATAAAATACATCAAGAGATGCTGTCCAGATTTGAGATTTCTTCAATAACATATTAAGACTACTTGGCTCACATCAAGCCGGGCTTACTTCAGTCAGCAAGTGACCTGGTACTGTACACATAATTTGTGCTCTTTATTCATTACTGCTCATGAGTTAATGAATAATTTGATGGATAAAACAATGAGAGTCTCTGGCTTATCATCTTGTAGGATTGATTGCTATAATGGTGGCAATGCATGTCTAAGTTGGGAGGACATGTGACACGAAGATTAATCAAGAAGCATACACTGAATGACCAACAGCAATTATATTTCAAGAATTTGATCGAAGACTTGAAAAGAAAATGTTGATCTTATGTAAACTGGACGTGAGATAAATGGATAAATGAAGAGAAACATGTTCAAAGTATACATGCACAGATATGGGATAGCGATTTTTAGATTTTTTTCAGAAGAAGCGAATCGAAGATGGCAATTACTATTCCAACAGCAAATGGTTCAAGTAAATGATCCAATACCATTGGTTATTTACAGATAGTAAGCAATTATAAAGACAAGATTGAACGAAAATTGAGAAGATTATATCCAACAAGATATGGGATAACTAATTAAAAGAATATGCCAATGCCCATCCGTCCCTTGAACATTCAATTATCAAACATTTTGATGTAATTGCCAACATACCTATGGGATCATATAGATTAAATTGCATTCAATTGCTATGAATAATAGATTCCATTCAGAGATAAGAAAGTTGAAGTTGTACTTGACATGCAATGTCATGTACATAACAGACCTACGGCATATGAATTCCGAATAGAATCTCGATTAGAACAGTTCAAGATTCATTTGCACACGATATCAGTTTTATGAAAACAACTGATACATATGAATTAAAGTTTACACCAAAACGAAACAGAATTAAGTGATTAGAGAATAATTGACCAGTAATTCAATACACTCAACCTATCGACTAGAGAACTTTTATTTTCCTGTCTTTAAATGATGGTGGAATTCAGTTTATGTATTTATCGTGATGCAGAGATTTTTCAGTCACTAAAAGTTCACTGAAAATTTATACACTTAACATCAGATTCAAGCTTAGCATGTTGGTTTGGCTCATCCCATCTAGGCAGACTGAGTAGTTTGATGACTTACCAAAGAATGATGTAGCGTAACTGTACCAGTAGTTTACCGAGCATCAATGAGTGATATTCTCATTTATGCGGTCATTCGCTGTTGCTTTCGCTAAGGCGTTATCTACTGGTGCATTTACCTTATAATGAAATAATGAAATCTAGTTCAGATAAGCAATCTTTTATTCAAAATAGACGATGTACAGGATACTGTGCAGCAGAGTATTGACAATGGAATAAACTAGCACAATGCGAAATATATTGTATCATCCAAAAGCTTTAATCTGTGAATTTTACTGTATTTGAGTAAGACTTTGTGAATGGCATCTCGCGAATAAAATACCATATGAACTAGGGGTATATTGTTTTCTGAACTAGGCTTCAAGTTCATATAAAACTGTTGCCACTCCCTTGATTTTCAATCATGTGAAAGGGCATATAATTGAATTTTGCATGTTTTTACCAACTACGATTTACTTCATTTCTGTACAATAGCTTTCTTTATGATGTGAAAATCTTTATGTCTGATGAAAAAAAAAAAAAAACCCACGAACGCTTTTTTCAACTCTTATAATATTACCCTGATCACTGTTTCCATACACCTATATCATTTTCTAAATGTTTTACCAGTTTTAATATATTTTATATGTTTAATGATAAATTGCAGCTTCTTATGTATATTCTCACTCTGTCTTAATCTGTTGTTACAAGAAGGCTTACAAAAGGTCTAGCTTTTATAGTAGTTGTGTGACTCTTCCATCCTTTGTGCTCAAATTTCATGGTTTAAATCCTGAATGATTATGGCTTACAATTAATACAGAACAAAACAAAAAAAAACTCCAAGTGATTGTATGTTGGTATAAAACACAATTCAATATAATATCTTCTCTCATTATTCAAGCTTAATGTTTTCGTATAAAAAAAACAAACGGATGGCATCAGCTCCCTTCTACTATTAATATTAAATTGTACTAATTATTTTTCATTTTTATTCAGGTTTTTGAAGATTTTCTCCAGACAACACCATCTGTAGATGAATCAGCTTCTTCACAACCAGCTGGCGAAATTACTGCTGATAGTACAGAGGCGGTAAAGCCTGAAGAATCATCTGCGCGTAGCGATACAGATGATAAAGAAAATGTCAAGCAACAATGGCTCTGGCTATTAGTCAGGTGTAATCGCATGGATGAACTTATGCTATTTGCAACTGGAAGAAACATTGACCGTACAACTATGGACAATCTGAAACAGATTTATGAAGTTGGACCAGGCAAGGACTGTAAGGTCAAATCACTTTACTGCAAGTCCATCATCAAGTGAGCAAAATCTTCAACTTCGCTATAATGCGACCATTAAACTAATATTCAATATTGCTATTTTAAATTAATCATGAATTTCAGAGCTGGAACTACCACAAGTAACACCACCACGTTTTTAGTCGGGTCTGAAGCCCTAGACGAGATTGTCGGAGGTATTAAAATACAGTTGGCACCGAAGACTAATTTCTGGTCAAATGCAGCAGGTGCAGAAAGTCTTGGAAATGCAGTTGCTGATTTGCTTGCACCTACACCTAAGACAACAGTTGTAGAAATAGGATGTGGTACTGGGCTGATCGGACTCATGCTTGCATCTGTGAGTGAATAAGATGACCATTTCTCACGATGTAAAAGATTCTTACTTCAATCTAAGTGATACTTATAAACACTTTATTCTAGAAATGTCACCAAGTTATTGGCCTCGATTCACCATCTGAAGTAGAGGAGGCTGAAATGACGAGCGAACTAAATGGTGTGAAAAACGCTTCCTTCGTCATGGGCGAACCGACTGCAGTTATGGCTACAATTGCCAAAGTACTATCAAATTGTAAAGCCGTTGCCATTGTAAATACGAATACTAACATAGGCCGAGGTAATCCTGATTTTTATTTTATCATAAATGTGTAGATTAGTAATTTAATAATTCAATCTTGTTCTTGCATTTAATTTATCTTCCTGTTTAACATTTTTCAGCTATCGAAGTCATGACTGATCTTCGAAAGATAATATCATTGAAGCGGCTCGTAATGGTTACGACTTTAACGAAGCAATCAGTTCGTTCAATACTGGAACTCACAAGGCCAGGTGATCACATTCTTGGAAATCCTTTCATACCCATTCGCGCATGTGTTGTTGACACTCTACCATCCGGACCACACTTTGAAGTTGTTATATTGATGGAACGCCGTATGATAAATAAGTTTCCTCGTCGCTGGGTTAACCCAGAGGTTCCAACTACATCGTCACAGCCGACACCGATTGGAGAGAAGGGAGCAGCGGCCTCGACTGGCCAAGGCACCAGCAATGCACCTAAGAAAGAAAAAGTTACATTGAACAGAGTTCCAAAACCTATCGAACCAGCAGTTAGAAAAAATAATGATAGAATCGAACCCTTTCCTAAGAAAACAAAGTTTGCACCAGGTTTTAACAAGAAAGCCCAATTGTTAGCCATGAAACAATTAAAGGAAGTACCACCGTCACCGCCAAAAAATAAATTCAAAGCAAAGAGGTTCCATTCTCCGGAAAGACCTCACGTACCTCCTAAAAAGTTTGCTAATAGATTCGAAAAAGGTAATTTCAAGCCATGGGCTGTGCCTAGAACTTCTCCGGAACATAAACTGCACGAAGATAAAAGAGCGCTGAATAAGTTTGATGATACCAGGAGGAATCTCCAGTACAGAAACAGGAGTCCAATAATAATAAAAGATGAGCTCGAGCACCGTAAGGCACGTAGTTGGAGCCGAGAAAGTCTTGGACACCACGGAAGTCCAAGTCGTGACAAGAGATTCAGAGATCACAAGGATCAGTCTGATCTACGGGAAAGATTATCTGGCAATCGAATCGAACCTGAGATGATGGAGAAAGTTAAAAAACAGCAACAAATGCTCGATATGGCTAAGCAAAAGTTGAGCGGACCGTCTTCTAGCGTAGATGTAGCCACCGCTAAGCAACTTCAAAATATGTTGAACATGGTACTCGAACAGACAAGCAAACTACAGAGTCAATTGCCACGCTCTGTGTGGGATCGCATCGCACCTCCAGAAAATGTGCTTAGCTCTTCTAGCATTCAGTCACAAAATGATCCGTTACTTAAAGGCCGTTATGTTCAGGAAATGGGAACTCAAGATATACTAATCACTACAGCAAATAGGGAATTTATGAAACCCAACGAGCAAACATCTAGAGGGAATTATGATAGATTTAACGCTATTCCTCCTTCAAGGAATACTTTGCTGTCGTCTAGCTCAAGACAAGATTCCAGTGCTGATCGATTTCAGAATATGATGCCTGACAGGTACCATGGTCATAATGTTGATTATCATAAACAACTGGAACAAGAAAGCCAATGGAATCGAGAAAAACAATTGGATAAAAATCGTTGGGAACCATATCCGCAACTTAAGAAAAGTTCGCCTATCAGGAAGCCTATGTCTCCGCTAAGGCACCACATGACTGGTATGTCACCCAGACGAGGTGCTTCACCAATAAGACGGCCTCAGTCTCCACCCAGACGTCCAATGTCTCCACAAAGACGACAGATGTCGCCTCCGAGACGCCAAATGTCCCCATTAAGACGTCAGGCTTCACCAACTAGACGTCAAATGTCACCTAGACATCAGATGTCGCCGTCTAGACGGCAGCTGTCACCATCTAGGAGGGCGATGTCTCCTCCTAGACATGGCTTGTCCCCTTCAAGACGACATTTGTCTCCTCCAAGGCATCAGTTGTCTCCCCCGAGACGGGCAGATGACGAATGGGACATTCCGAGCAGAGGTGCAGTAGAGCAGAATACTTGGCAAAGACCAACCGAAAGGATGCCCGAAAAACGTTGGCACGAAGATAGACAGCCTCCAGCTGCTTCGAACTGGGATCATTCAGGGAATAACGAAAGATATCGGAAATCAGTTAACCAGGATAAATGGGATATTAAAGACGCTAGTCATGAAGCGATCTGGAACAATACTACTAGCGGGGATACATGGGAGCCTAAACAACCTACTGTTCCCCTTAATAAAGAACATTGGCAATCTGTACCTGAGAATAGATGGCCAAGCTCAGCAGGAGGCTCGAACGGAGACAATTGGAACATTAGGGGAAAAGAAAGCTTTGCTAAACCATCAGCTAGGGAAGAATCCAAGTCAGTTTGGACAGAACAAGGAAATAAACCAAGATGGGGGGACTCCGTGGGATCAACAAAGGATTCTTGGGGTGGGGCTGATAAAGAAGATTGGAATGATCTTCCGGATGATGCAAAGGATCCTTGGGGAGATGACGCTAATAATGTATCCAAGGATCGCTGGCCTAAGTATGAAAACAATCCAGGTCCGTCCTCTGGATGGTCTAGGGAGAATCAAGCAGGAGGAGATACATGGGCTAAGCCTAGTGAGAATTGGCAGAGTAAATCTGCTTCTGCTAACAAGCCTCAATGGCAATCCTCTCCGGCTGGACAAGTTATGAACGAATCACGTTGGGCGTCTAATGAAGCAGCGAAAAAAGCTTCTATGTCTGGAGGTTGGCAAGGAAACGCGAGTGGAAACAACAATTGGCCGTCTCAGAATTATCCTGGATTTCAGCAATCTCGCTCTTATAATCCTGGATCTTTCAAAGATCGACGTTGAATAATTATTGGTTGTATTGGGTGGGGCGAATGTATCTAATGCTATTGAGCATTTGAAATAGTTTTAGAATTTGATCTAATAATTTCATATTCAACAGAATGAGATGTTCACAGTAAAAAATGTTCATTTCTTATTTTCAATTGAAAATTATTTACACACACACACACACATACATATTTATATAGAACCCCGGTTGAAAATCGGTCACTGCTGTATGATATTATATCAATACGTAATCATTTCTTTCTCTATACTATTCCTTTAAGCATCACGTAATTAATGAAATTCGTATTGTTTTAGCGATTATGGATAAATAGATTAAATTTTATTGCGAAAATGATGAAGATTATTACATACTAGTTGTGCTTGTAGCGATGAAAACTTATGATGTATTCATTTCCCACGACTTTTTGCATTCTAAACTTATAATTATCTTTAATATTATTATATTATGATTATCTCGAATTTAGTTTAGAACAGTCTACGACTAACATTATCCCGAAAATTCATATTTAAGGTAATTTTCTTGCATAATTGGGTAGTGAATTTATCATACGAAAATTCAATTGACGTAAATTCATTATCTTATTTGTTGGATAACAAAAATTCTGCCCCCAAACCCAACGATTATATCGTTTGGTATCGAGTTCTTCATACTATAGGTAATATTGTAGCTTATAAGTGTACACATTATTTCATTACTATTTCCATCAAGCAAGCCATGAATAATAATACCTATACGTTATATTTGTTGTTTTTCAATCAGGAATCAATCAGTGCCTCGTACACTTTACCTCATTTTATTATTATAACGTTAGTTGCACATGCTCTCAGATAGCTTGAGTTCTCATTTACCAACGTTTTATAATGTAGCAGGTTTTGAATTATAAGTAAATATAGATAAGCATGTTTGTTTGATATAATTTTACTGTATTTCATTTCATTGTAATATGATATCAATATCAAACTTAAGATGAATAAATCCACTCTAATAAGTGGATGTAGCTTTACGAAATGAATAATGTATACGCTGTAAAACCGTAGTTTTTAAATACGGTGATTTGATTCAATGAAACAATATTATGTATGTAGTACACTAAAATTTTCATGAGGATACAATAAATAAACGAAATCAAACATAAACTAATGGAAACTTACAAATATCATATCAGTACCCAGATGTCATCGAATATCTATCGTTGCGAAATATTTGCCAATTATTTAACTCAATGAAATATTTCGCAAATAATTAAATAGCTTATAGCCGCATATCTTTAGCAGATTTTATTCATTTCTTTTCAAGATCTGAATATCTTTCGAGTTTATTCTTTCTTTTCTTTGATTTTTTTTGACTTTTATTAGCTGACAGTATGAAAATAGAAACTGGCAGCTTCGACTTTACCATTTATGACTGAAAACGAGTTATAAACGCCCGAGAATGCGATATACCTTTCCTGAAATCATACATTTCACACATCCGTGCGATTATACCTATTTTTTTTATTTTTGTTGGGGATAAACTCTGACCACTGTTCGATGATTCATGTCAAACATTAACATTTCCGCGGTGTAGTTCTTTCTTGGTATAATCGTATGTGATACAAATCAGGGATTCCCAAATCCCAGTGGATATTATAATGAGACTTTGAACCTTGACAGAGCTTGGATAGTCTTGAATAGTCTTCGCGGTCGTTGCGAATAGCATAAAGTCTAGTGAATGAAAAACAGATCTTTCATCGAAACATGTGAGAATTTGAACCGAATACACGCAGGATTAAAAATTGCAGTAAAGTTAATTAAATTAAAAAAAAAAAAAAAAAGAACCGGTTAAACAACGTGAAGTTCATTTTGCGAAGTCTCTAGCAAAGCTGGGTCAGATGAATCAACGAGAAGGTCGTTGTATCAGTTGGAAATAAGAAAAAAATAATCAGTGCTGTTGAGTGCGATATTACGCACACAACTAGAGACTCGCGTGTTTTATTCCAACTTGCATCTGCTGCGTAAAATTAATAGTTTAATCGCATTATATTAACAAAGCCTTCAGTGAAATGAAAGCGACTGCATTGGTTGCTTCAGCTCTCTGCTTGATAGCAGTCACTGCTTATACGATACCCGATCCTGAAATTCAGATCCTTTCGCCTCGTGGCTTACGGGTCTCGATACCAGGTAAGTCTTTATATTGTTATTTTTGATTAATTAGTTTTTGGTAAATTCGAGTTTCCATTCAGTGATAAAAAGGAAAATAACAAGTAAATGATATAATTTAGCTCAAAGATATTATGTATTATGCGGAAACATTATCGTTATCAGGAGTTATAATAATCACTTGGACTAATGATTCGGGATTTCTTGCGAAGTTGGATTGTCTGAAACATGATTTGAAAAATACTAGGTATTCATTTTTTTATTGATATACAGAGAAAACCTACGCTATTTATTTCTACGTACAGCAGCGTTGGTGCATTTTGCACTTGTTCGTAGTTCTGCCCCAATATTGATTCACCACTAGTGTAATAATCAAAATACATAAGTTGAAAATAATTAAAATGTGTCCTTCATCTAGTTTTGACTTGCCAAGAAGCCGTGATTCCAATTATCATTTCAAGGTTTCATTCAATTATAAATTACTAATTGCACAAACCGACGTACTTTCTAAATTTTTTGGAGTGAAAATCGTGCAACTCCAAGACAAAGAGTGAATTTTTCACTCTGAAGGAGTTGAATTTCATTCAGAGCAGAGTGAATTTTCACTTCCTTGGATTGAAAATCGTGCAACTCCAAGACAAAGAGTGAATTTGGAGTGAATTTTTCACTCCAAAAAATTTAGAGAGTAGTGTTTAGTTTTTTCTACGAGAATTTTTTATAAAATAAGTAAACATTGGGGTCATTTTCCGAAATGAATCTAAAGGAACTGAATATTCATCAGACTTGATATCTGCGATAAGCCGATCTGAAATTTCGAGAAATAAGGATTCGAAAATTGACAAATTAATCCACTTCGATTCCCTTCAATAATTTTTTGGTCTACTGGAACGTTTTTAATATAAACACGTGCGAATTAGATTCCATAGAAGAGTATTGTATATCTACAAAATTATTATGCTTATGAGGTCTATAGAATGCCTAAATGCTTTTCTGCAGTATTTTTATAGCTAATTAACACGACGAAATATGCGTGAACATATAATGCAAATAAACATCTTTCTATAGATGTACCGGGAATATTGCTATTCACATTTAATGGCAACGTGAACAGAAACATAGGTACCGATGATAGTGGGTCTATATCTGGCGAGGTTTTTCGTGCTACATCAGGACGATGGGTTTTCGAAGATTCTCGCTCTATGATACAAGGGAGTGATGTCCTTAACTATCGGCTTTACGTTCAATTTAATACAACCCCGAATAAGAAGACAGGGTCATGGAGCATATCCTGTAAGTAATTGTTGATGATTTTTCATAGCGAATGTTATCTATCTTTAAAGTTTTCAAACTCTATATCGGAAATTTGCCGCAACTTTGGGTGTCTTATGTACATCAGAGTTTGAAATTTTGTGGAGTATTAGTTCTACCATGTGGAGTTCAAATAATGATCAAACCTATTTTTTATCACCACGATCTATAGTCTATTTCTATTATTTATATTGTGTACGATGTGTTACATACATGCATTTTTCATCAGCAAAAGTAAACCCATCGTGCCCTCCAAGTGTTACTACTACAAACCAGCAGGGCTCAGTTTGTCAAAATCAATTGATTCTGGAAGACAATTTTGATTCGTTGAATTCATCGATTTGGTCCCGGGAAATACTGATTCCTTCACAACCTGTGAGTACGATCATATAATACAACGAAAATGATCTAAAATTCAATCAAATTGATTATTCAAACACTGGACTTGACCTGTGGAGAAAACAAGACACTCCACTCCACTTCGGTGCGATGTGCTAAATTTGGAAAGAACATTTTGATTTTCTATGAATGCAATTAGGTACTATTACCTAAAAAATCTTTGATTTTCTACAGCATTACGAATTTTGCGTCTATCACAACCATCCACAAAGCGTTGTAATTCAGAATGGAATTCTTCGCATAATTCCGAGTCTGCTTGAGGACTCATATGGGGAAGGTGCGGCTGCAATGGGCCAGTTGATCCTGGCGGAGTAAGTCAGATATTGAAAAAATTCACTAAAACTGAAGACACAATATTTATAAACTTCTACGCAATTACTCCAATCTATTTCCAAATACGGACAATTGGGGACTGAAATATTTATATCTGTGATGAATTATCTAATGAAAGTCAAGTTCGTTCGTTCAGTTTCATCGTTTTCAATTTACGAATGTAGTATGTCTTCATACCTGATACCTTGAAATATCGACTTCCAGTTTTATAACTATTAGTTCCTCTGGCAGGTGTACCAGTCAGGTGAATTTTGATTGTAATCGAACGGCTGCTGCGTACAACATTTTACCACCAGCGATTTCTGCGCGTCTTACGACCGCCAAATATTTTAGCTTTCGGTATGGCCGGGTGGAAATTCGCGCTAAATTTCCAGAAGGAGATTGGCTTTATCCAGGTAAAGTGATGAAAAGAAAAAAAAAAAATAATAATAATACGGGAATAACCTTATACCTAATTAATCAGCTTGCAATTATAGTGAATCATAATTTGATCGATTTGAAGAACTCTAAGGATTATTAATTCTAAGAAAAACGTCGCATTGTTAAATGATCGTAGAATTATGGCTGCAGCCGAAAAACCCGTCGCAAACTTCCGGATTGGAAAATGCTCGCATTCGTTTAGGAATGGCACGTGGAAACCGTGTGCTAACAGGAAGCACAAAAAACTACAATGATCACTTATTGGAATTTGGTTTACGGGCTGGTTCAGCACCAAATTTCCAAGACTTGAAAGTACAGAAGTTACGAACTACCGGAGATTCTTGGACTTCCGGTTTCCACGTGTATTCTACTACCTGGAATGCTGATGGGTTCGTATTTCACGTAGATGGGGAAGAAGTTGGTCGTTTAAACCCGGGACCAAATGGCTGGTTCGGTAATAGCAACAACAATAAAATCGTCCCATTCGACGGTCAGGTAAAAATTAACTACAAATATTGAGTAGGACAGTACGAGTGAAATCAATGTTGATAACGAAATTTCGTATTCAATTTTTAACAACAGTTTTATATCACTCTCGGCGTTGGCGTGGGCGGTGTACGTGACTTTCCGGATGATACGCGCAGCGGTGATGTTCAAGGATATGAGAAGCCGTGGAGAAATGTCGCTGTAAAGGTTCGAATAGTTTAAATTTTGTTAAAATTTATCATCTTTTCTACAGCCTTACGGTTTTTGGTGCATTCAAAGTGAAAATATTTCTAATATTACGCAGTGTATGTGTTTCTAAATCACACTTCTCTCAAAGTGACTCTAATTCGAACAAAAAAAAAAAAAAGAAAAAAAATTTGAAATCATGATCAGTGAATAATAATTGCAGGCCATGCTTCGCTTCTGGCAAGCCAAAGATCAGTGGTTACCAAGTTGGCGAGGCTCGAATGGTGATTTGAATTCACAACTGCAGATCGACTACGTTCGTGTTTGGGCGCTCTGAAGGCTCGGTGTACTTGTGATTGATGTTAAAAATCTAAGGTTCGCTTTGATATGAAATTAAAAAACTTTTTTAACACATTTAAGAATGCTTAATTTATTATTACTAATTATTTATTATATCACCTATCTATCAGCTCAATGACTTTACCTATATGCACTCTCTCGGACTTGTTTCGCGCTACGAATTAATCGGGAATAGCTACGATTAGGATTACCCACTAAGATCATCGATCTTATATCAAATTATATTAAAATAAAAGGAAAAGAAGTATCCTCATAGTATTTTTTTTTTAATTTTTTTATTGTGGATTAATCGTATATTTCTAACATATAAATAGACAGTGAATATTTTATTCAACAAATATACAACAGTTATATAGGATAATTATACGAACGAGACGTATTATAGTTCTTGAGATCTGTCTTGCATGGAATTATCAGTCTGGCATTAAATATTTGTCGATAACATTGAACAGTGGAAGTGGCAGAATTCGTCTTCTATAGGACCATATGGAATCGATCATACAGGTACTGCGTCTGTAATAGTTTTACTAAAACAAACAGAAAAATGATATCAATTGAGAGGATGGACGAAAAAAGGGGATATATGACGAGAAAAATGTGGCTTCAAACATTTTCGAAATAAAAAAAAATGATATAAGATGGTCTTCGAAATCCGAATGTTCGAGTTTTTTGCTTTTTCCGAACTTCATTCTTTTGATTAGTCTCGTTTTCAGATACTACCATATTATACCATATATTTTCCAGTCCAATAATGTCGAACACACGAAAAGAGAGATTTCAGTCGAATCTCCGAAAAAAATGCAAGTCTATGCAATTGTAAAAAGAAAAAAACATAACAAATATCGAGATGACAATATTTGTTCAATTAATCAATTCATACCCTGTAATGACGACGCGGGTGGCAGGCAAACGTTCTCGAAGAGAATCGTGCTTCTCTCCGCCCGAAGGATGAAGTGAAGAATCATTCGCTGGTGCGCTCACCATTTTTAAGCTGCTCAAGTCATACCCCATGATTGATTGACAGTCGTAGAGTCTGAAGATCTGGGATGGTTTCAGTACTACCCAAGTGATCTGCATCCAAAAATAAAAATTTTCTATCCTAAACAGTATTTCAATCGAATTTTCTTAAACTGTTTCTCAATTCAATCAATCTCACTGCTGATACGTCTGACTGAAAATATTGTGTAGCTTTAGAGAAGACGCGGTATTATACGTACTCGGTATTTCTGAACTAATGCTAGAGTCTTTTCTGGCTCAAAATGTGGAACGACAGTCAGAGTTCCACCACCGCATCTGAACATACAGAGCCTCCGAATAATCCAGGACGCACTGGACCAGTCTTCATAGTCGAGAATTTTACCTTGGCCTAATTCATTTCTGCAGGTAATAAAATCTGATTATTGGCGGCAATTAAATGGGATTAGAAAAGGATCAGTTTACTTGTAAATATGTGTTATGGTGTAAATGGCTAGATTGTATGTATACTAGGGTGTGCCAAAGAAAAAAAAATTCAAACGCACATCAAAATTCCGGTACAGCATTTCAAATAGAATATCTCAGCCAAATACGAGCTCTTAATATTGATATTTAGAACTGCCTAACTCAGTTTTCCCATTTTTGATTTGAATAACAGGTGAAAAAAAAATCGGAAAATTTTCGAATTGTTTTTTCTCGTAACCGGCTTGATTTAGAAACTATTTGAATACAGATTCTTAGAGGAAATTTCACGCTCTACAAAAAAGTACTGAGATAGAATTTTCCTAACTCTCACCGATTAAGAGATATTCGCCTATAAACATTGAGTCATAGCGTCATAGAGTCATACGACTCTGGGAAAAACAATTTATTTTTCAACCGCGCATCAAAATTTCGGTAGAGTATCTCAAATAGAACATCTCAGCCAAATATGAGCTCCTAATATTGATATTTAGAACTGCCTATTTTAATAACTAAAATTAGTAACTAAAATTAGTAACGAAATTAGGCAGTTCTAAATATCAATATTAAGAGCTCATATTTGGCTGAGATATTCTATTTGAGATGCTCTACCAGAATGTTGATGTACGTTTGAATTTTTTTTTTTTTTTTTTGGCACACCCTAATGTATACTAGTATATGAAAAACTTACTTGAACTGATTTTTTCGAGTAGAATATTTGAGGAGTGCTTCGTTCGTGAGGACAATATCCTCATTGCTTTTCTCTCCTTGAAGAAATACTAGAGGATCCCGTGGTCCGAGATCCTTTAGATCCACGATACCCTCTTCTCCCTTAAGGATGTTTTCAAAATGAAGAACACCTTCCACAGGATGATTAACATCCGGTTTTACTTTGCCGTCAGTAGAGACTATTGACGTTTTTTCAGACTTAAGATCAGCCACAGTACTCGCGTATTCGTCAGTACAAAATACTATTCTTGGTTCTTTGTCCAATAATGTTGTCAGTTTTAAATCTGAAAAATTAATACGTCGCCATAACTATAATGAGTAATGACTATAATGGCCGGTTTCACCAACGACCGTTAACTTTTATTCGTCGATTAACTTTATTCACTGATCTAGAAATTGTATTTGCACATCAAAAATGTCCTCTTATTTTACAAATTAAGTTATTCTATGGATATGAAAATATCGTTTTATAACATAATTCGCCCGATAAAACTATATTTTTTCAATGTAAAAATGAAATTTCTGAATCGGCGAATAAAGTTAATCGACGAATAAAAGTTAACTGCCGCATTGGTGAAACCGGCCATAAGACTCAAAAATTGGAGAAAGGAGGTAAACATATAATCTAATGAGTCCATGAGTTCCTGTTTTCTTTTTTCTTTTTTTTTTCACACACATACATGTGAAAATCCCTACGCGTAAACTTACCAGAAGATTTCTGGCTAGGATCTATAGGGTGGAGAACGGCGCCAAGGATCAGCGATGCGACGAGGATTGTGTTAACCTTGCGATCATTAGGAGCTGCAAGCAATCCAATAAGTTTTCCAGGGGTAACACCTAAGGAGCGTAGTCCAGCTGCCAAGGCGAGAGCCTCTGCTAAAACGTCCTTGTATTTCAAAACTTCACCAGTAGAAGCGTTCACCTATAAATCGAATCCGGTTTTACGAATGAAAATGAAGAAAAGAGAAGAAATTATGAAAAAAAAAAAAAATAAAAATAAATAAATAAAAAAAAATGATGGGCCAAAGAGGATAGAGATTTTTTTACTTATCTTTCTGTCTAACACACGCAGTTGATGATGGTCAATATAAAGTCCCAAAACTGGTATATTAATTCTGTACGTATGTATAAGTGGAGGAATTATAAATTTATTCATCAGCTGTAACCCGGCTACAGACGAAACGCGTTGCAGGTAATAAAAAAATAATGATTAAGAATAAGAATTTTGAAGGAATGAACCAAACCTCGACGATATGGTCGTGATATTTGCCAAACACTTCGACCAGACAGTTTCCCAAAGATAATGGTAGCGGTTCCATGCTCTCCAGAAACCCCTCGACGCCTGGTCCATCGAGATGTACGGATCGTCGACCATTTTTTTCATTATTTATGAATTCGCTTTCTCTGAATGGTCTGCTTGCGATAACGGAAGACCGTCTCCCTGAGAGATAGCGTTGTTATTATTCAATTTCAATTACGTTCACATTATGAGTGAAGGTATGTAGTTCGAAGGGTCTTCACAAAAAGGGTATAGGTGACAAAATTCATGTGCAGTTTTGTACTTTTCACGAAATTTCAAATTTGTTCATCTTCACCCTTTCGCTCTTTAAGCCCTTAATAATCGTTCCTAAGATTGGTACCCAATAATCTGAATAAGCGATTAGTTTATTACCTATTTTATTACCTATTAGTTTATTACCTATTATACAGCAACAGCGAAAAGCTCAATCTCAATCTCAATCATATTTACGAACAGTTCAGACTTCAAATGTTGTCAGAAGACTAACATTATTGTTATTATTTATCTTATGATAAATGGGTTCGTGGGAAGGTGAGCCACATCCAGTAAGCAAATATTTATTATACGACATGACGTCTGACTCACATTTTTTATCGTTGTTATACTCTACAACGTTATAACTTATGTATCGTTTAGTTGAGCGATTAGATTATAAAAATATTAGATCATACTACATGCCTCGTCCATTCCGATGTCAAATCACAGGTTCATATACTTATACGATATCGAATAGAATATCAAATATATGATAAGAAGTAAGTAGTTCATTTCTTAATATCGTCGGTTATAATGCAATACCGCACAACTAACATTTGCAATACCGCGTAAGTACAAAAAAAAAAAAAAAAATGAGATTTGGTGTGCATTCGATGTAGAAATAAAAAATACATCGAATGCACACCAAATATCATTTTTTTTTTTTTTTTTGTACTTACGCGGTATTGCAAATGTCAGTTACGCGGTATTGCATTATCACCGACGATATGTTATTTCAAAAGTATTACAATGATTTATATGAATTTATAGTTATAAGTATAGTTTATTATATTATCCGATGAATTTTCATTTTGCCTGACAATTATACGAAAGGGAAGAAAAGAGATGTTGATGGTATTTTTTTGACGGATAGAATTTTTAAAAGAATAAGAAGATGAAACAGTAATAGGTACAATAAAATTCACTCGCATCTGATATCGCGAAGTCTGGATAGGCATTCATGGAATAGGAGGTATACGATTTTTAAAAATGGAAAGGCTCACCCAAACAGCACCAAAAACTTCTCCCGATGGTCATGCTTGATTATTGTAAGTTAGATTCATTATGATTTTTGACGAATCTCAAACTTGTTGGAACCTTTTGTGTTTTAGAAAAGAATGGCATGTTGGTTCGAGGCTGTAGAGATAATGCTTAACACTCCGCGCTTGATAGCATATCTCGCGATTAGAGCCCCACCATATACAAAAAGCCGAGAGCCAGCCATTGATGAATTACTGGCGGGTATTTTCTTCTTTCAGAGAATTGGCCGTAATTAGCTCGATCCACGTAGACAACTAGATCTCAGATATCTATTTAATCTGACGATTCCCGTCTCTTATAAACAGGGCCGCACGCCACTGATTCGTATTATGAAGAATTAGTTTTCAAATTCTAGACAAAAAAATGTCTCGTAAATGCGGAAATTGCATGCTTATCGCTAATAGTTTCAATTTTTATTTTCAACTCTACAGCAGTTTAGAATTGTCATTTTTAGGTAACCGCAGAGACCGAGGGGGTAACTACTTGTGAAATAGTTGGGACAGTTAACTATGAAATGGTATGAAACTATCTTGAAATTATTGTGAAATGGGTTGAAATGGTTTGAAATGGTCTGAAATGGTTTGGAATAGTCTGAAATGGTTTGGAATGATTGTGAAATGGTATGAAATGGAATGAAGTGGTATGCTTGTGAAGTGGTATGAAATGCTTGTGAAATGATCGCGAAATGGTATGAAATGCTTGTGAAATGCCTGTGAAATGATATGAAATAGTTGTGCAATCATATGAAATGATTTTGAAATGTGAAATAGATAGGACACACAAGTTTGAAGTGGTTACCCCCTCGGCAGAGACAGTGTCGCTGTGCTCTTTAAAATATCGCATAACAATTCAAATTCATCAATAAAAAGTCATTATGGAAAAGTTTGATGGGTAACTCAACGACGAATTCATACAGGCAGTTAGGTATATTTCCTTTCGTCTCTCTCCACATAATTTTGCGATCATATAACAGTCTGAATTTAAGGACTCTTTATATCAGCATCCCATACTCGTATATATAGTTTATATGTTAAGTTAACGATCATCCTAATCAATAAGGCCAACATTTGCTTTACCCGTCAACACATATTAAGCAGTCATGCAGATTTCGATGATGATTATTAATCTCTACACACCCATTCCTAGAATATATAGAGAGGACCTTGAACACTTAGATTCTAGGGTCACGGTTAGCCGCGGGCAATCAATTACTCTTAGGAGGCTCTAACTATCGAAGAAATTAAAGTATAATTATAATTCTATTGAAATATTTATAAAACTGTATGTAATTCTAAACGAAATTTCTTATTATGCGCATGAATGTATATAAGTGCTCATATGATTTTACTGGTTTACTTAGCGCTTTTACACTAATATCATATGAATAGCTCTTATTGCGTATTATGAATGCGGATGTAGCCCTTTTTAGCACCACAATTTAATTGTATCTCTATTTTTCATGCAGGTATCTCAAGGTCATCTAGTTCGTAAAGTCATTTTTCACCGCTTCTCGACTACTCATCATTAGTTCATAGTATAGTAATTACGCAGAACGATAAGCGTTTAATTACTAATTTTAAAATACTATATTAAATTGATTAACTATCTTCAGGTTATAGCCTTGGTAAAGAAGCCTAAAGTTCGTGCACCGGGACAATATACATATGCTAGTTTTTTATGTTTAGCAAAAACAATTAATATTTAAAATGCGACTATATATTTATACATATAATACGTATAACTCTATAATCGATATAAAATCCTATATGCTTAAATGCGGCGCAGCACGCACGCGAGGCATTCGAAAAGATCAACATGTTAATTGCTGAGGTTCGTGGACCCTAAGTGTTGGGCAAAAATAGTATATGCAGTCATTTTTCATTATTGGGATAGGATTGAAGCGCCCGGTATTCAAATCATTATATACCAAAGTATCGTATTTTGTAGTGGGCGGTCTTATACACATCTCGGCCTTTCTACTTTGCCTCTGTATACATATTATACGACTGAGGCTCCTACTCGATAAATTATAAATTTTGCACTGAGAGACAAACAGGTGTTGTATCTCCTGAGCAGTCCGACCTTTCGGATTTATTTAAACTTGCTCTCGCCGCGGTTTTATACATATATGAATCCCGAAATTCCTGCTTTACGCAACATCGTTGATGAAACACACTATAAAACTATCGTGCAAGAATAAAAGTGCGACTGATATATTGTGCACTTCTTTGTCTAGATGATTCAATAATATAATATAATAAAGCAAATTATGATGTCGTTTCAAATTATAATCTTCACCGCTCTCTGTGCAACCTTGCTATTCAATTCTGGCCTTGCTAGGCCACGAGCTCCACAGTCTCCACGGTTTCCGCCGTTTTCTGACAATTCCGGTAAGTTATGGAGATTAATAGATCGATGATTTTTTCGCATCGAAGTTAGTATAATAGACCAGCTTACACCGATGTATCAACATTTTATTTAATTTATTACGTTTTTTTTTTTGTGTTTTGCTTTTTTTCTAGTTGGGGAGTTTGTTCTATGGAGTTGTACTGCGACCGCCCAATTGCATAGAAACGATGTGAAGAATAAAGATATCATACACATCGTACCTGCAGCTGTTGATCTTCCTACAATAAGATTTCATGCTCCATCTAATTTGCCCGAAAGAGAAGACGACGATCGAATAAACAATATTAATATTATTAAAGTCGACCCATATTATCCGCATCGAAATCGTGGAAGACCTGTGTCTAATAATAAGAAACCGAATTCAGGAATCACTGAGATAACTGATCAGGGAACAAAAATCAAAAATGATATAGTTCCTATTATGCTAGATTCGCCTATAAAAACTATAAAAGTGAATGGGTTCAGAAAAGACGTGCCTACCCTTTTTAGGGAAAAACCTCAACTACCTCAAGTCGAGTATCGCCCTGTGAAGGAGGATAAAAATTCGCAGCACAGTAGCGAGATAACTATAATAAAGCCATAAACATTGATGTAAAATAATTTTTGAAATTTTTTCTCTGTCGGTTGAATAAGATTTTTTGTCTTTTATTTTCGACGATATTATGATTGATCATCAACTCGAATAATGCGATACGGCGATCATTATAATTGCTAATTTTGTACGATTGAGCATTGACGTTCAACTGTTTCATTGATTGACGAATCGATAAAATCTATACATGGATCGCTGATTGTCTGCATGAGTATCACTATGAATAAATTAGACTTGAAAAAAAAAAGGGGATTTTCGATTATGCTTACCAGTGTTTGTTAATACAGGCTTCACAACAGTCGAGGCAGTAAATATATGTATATATTATAATAGGGGACCAGGGAAAACCTGAATAATCTGATACAAAGGATCTTAAAATGATGGTAATGAGTGTCTTTTTGTAGAAAATTTTTCACTCTAGTGTATATTTAGGAAATTACATCCTCAACTTTACTGTGCTTTTTGGCGAAAATAGGAGTTATTACATCGCACGATAGACACTAGATTGAAAATTAAAAATTTGATATTACTAACGTTTCTAAATTTCTGTAACTCTAGAGTTTAGAACGTTGTAATAATGTTATAAAGAATGAACTATTCAAAAATTAGACGTAGAAAATAAAAGGTAAACTCATAATAGAATATACATTAACACTAAGTGATATTTTCGATATAATTACTTTATTCAATATCTATAAGACTAAAATTATTAATAAACAAAAAATGGTTTCTACTGAGACGTTGTGGTTGATGAACTCGGTGGTACCCTGACCGATTCTAATAACGGTAGTAATTCGACCTGTAAAGTAATAAAACATTTGTAAAATAATATACCTATTTTCATAATTACATTGACCTTTGATTTCAGTAATTCAATAAACAAGAATAGATTCAGAACCTTTGTAACTTTCATCGCAACTCCTTCGGGTAAGTTTCTCTGAAGATATTCAAGTATGGTATCAGCAGTGGAGCCTGTGAGCCGGTGAAGGTCAATAAATCGATAATAAGTTCTAGTTTCGTATTGAACACGATGTTTCTTGTATATGAAGACAGATTTCAACAGTGTAAGACGTTCGTGTTTAGCTTTGAAGGGACAGAAGCTAGAAAAATTAATATTTTTATGAAATACATGAAAGTTATTTATGATTCAATTACCATGAAAATTGTTTTCTTTTCTTTTAATAAAAACAATGAAATTACTTTCTGCCAACTGTTACACCAAGTTTATCAGCAGCCGTTACTGTAAATTGACCATAACTTTTGAGAACTGCAGGATCATTCCCTCGAACCTCTAGCTCAATTTTTTTGTACAGTTTATCTGGCAAAGCCTGAAAAATTTATATTTGTTAATTTTTTTTCAATAAAAAAAAAAAGCCCAGTTTGAATAATTCAAATTTTATTTCATGAATGGACCGATTCGTTGCGTTATTACAGTTTGAATAGAGTACGCAAAAATGATAGAATAATGAATGAATTATAATCACCGTTTCTGTAGGTTTTTGTGATTCGGTCGATAACCGGCAGGCACATATTTTACTCAATGTATCATATTGTGTTCTTGGTGTAATATTACGAAAAACCGATACAGCCTGTAAATAAAGAGAGTTTATGATGTTTTGTATCCTGTGCAAACTTAACCTCTAAAAACTACTATCACCAGAGTACATATTAGAACGCGAGAGAACTCGCGGGTGTACCTTAGAATATAACATGATGATTGTTGTTGATGTGATGAATTGTATATTGTTATACAGAGAGGATCGAAATAAGTTCTCTGAAAATCAAGTTCTTGATTAGTATCGATTGTAGTAAAGTCCGAATAACCTCAAATTCTCAATCTCGTTTTGAGAATGAGAAAGTGTGTAGTATAAGTTGCATACAATAAGGCGTGTGGTATTAAAGTGCATTGCTACTGTTCGGATGGTAAGGCAGAGATTGGTGTTCAAATAAAATATGTATAAGTTATGAATTAAATATCAAATATCTTGCTTATCTAACTTATGAATTTAGGCTTGATTTTATTTATATGAATATTGGCGCCTTTTGCCGCAGGCGATAGTGTATGTCGGTAAATCGCAGCTTTGTCGACAGTATATGTCGGTAAATCGTGTTTTTTGACGAGAGTTCGGGAACGCGACACTGTTGAACTACTCGAGTGATTGATTGGCCGGACACAGCCGTAAGTCGAAGTGAGAATGAAAAAGACACAATAAATAAAAACAATACTTTTTCTTGTACTGAATTTTCGAATACTTATGGATTTAAGTATCAATATTGACGGTAAATAAATATTTTGTCACTCCTTATATTAGACTGTAAGTTATTGTACCGCTTTCATTGTCTAAATAAAAAATGTTTACAATGAGAAAAAATATAACCTCATTTTAAATTCGCCTCAACATCTCGCTTATATTTTATTACTCTATTAAGATTGTAACAAATCATTAGAATTTCAATGTTTATTAAAGAATTCATATTACGTCTGAACATTAGTAACTGTTTATATATATATATCAATATTTAATAACTTTATGCGTTGATTTGAGGTTGACATCCCACTTGTATAGAATTTTGTAACTCCGTTATTTGGTACTTTTCTTCCTAGAATCTTCTAATTTTCTCCCAACTTGTTGATTTGGTGTTGTAGGCAATTTTTGAGTATCCTATTTTCTCATGATTTTAGTGTTTCTAGGATTAAACCAACACAAAGTGACTATTCTGAAATACGACGCTCACCCAGTACCTAATACTGATATACTATCTTTAGATAATCATTTTCATTGAAATGGATTTTCCCAATAAAGAAATCAAGTCTTTCGACAATAATACAGAAAAAGAAATGAATGACATTGAGATGGTTGCTAGACAGAATTGTCAAATCATAGAACTTGACGACAGAGTCGCTGATAAAAGTGAAATGGGTTCAGAATCAAAGAAAGAAATGAAAACTGATGATATCAATGAATCCATTGAAGACAACACACTCCATACGTCACATGATAGTTTATCAGAAATTGTCAAATTAACAGATCAGCATATCGGAGAGACTAAAAATACTGAAAATTTTAAACAAGATAAACAAAAGCCGTTGAATTTTAAGACACCAGCTTTGCTAATTGGTCCAAGGAAAGGAAAACCTGGAAAGTTACGTACCCTATCTGCTATTACATCGACAATAGTTGAAGAGAATAAAGATCTTTCAGATAAATCAGAGCCAGTAGCTAGCGATGAAGTTAATCTACAGACTGGAAATGAAAGTGTAGATTTTTCTGAACCAGAATTAAATGCGCCAATAATATCTGATGGAATTCCAAAAGAAAAGCAGGTAGCTTTTCCTTATAAAGAACCGGTTTGGGGAGGGGTACCAGAAAAAAATTACAAATTAGAAGTATTAAAATCTGGGGTGATTTTGGACACGGTGGATTTAACTACGAAGAGTTTTTATGTTTTTGGGAGACTACCAATTTGCGATATACCATTGGCTCATCCTACAATTTCCAGATATCATGCTGTCATTCAGTACAGATTGAAAGGAGATGGAAAAAATCCTATGGGCTTGTATTTGTACGATCTAGGAAGCACTCATGGCAGTTTTTGGAACGGACATCGCATGAAGTCTAATATGTATGTCAGAGTACGTAGTGGCCATATGATTCGATTTGGGTGTAGTCAAAGAAAATTCATCATTCATGGACCCACAGAAGATGAGGAAGAGGAAAATGAACTAACAGTTACAGAGTTAAAGGTAAAGTAAATATCAGTCGAGATGGAAATGAAATCGATTGCATTTTCGGTAATAATCTCCATCACTCATTGCTTACAATCTATCTACATGTCCTTGATTGATATATTGTGATATTAGTAGGAATAAGTATTGAGAATTTTTAATTTTGTACTTTGAAGAAACCTGGAATCCAAGAGTTAAAATACTTTCAAATGTCTCCAGAATTCATCTAATATCTATAATAAATGAGTTAAAAAAGATTTGATTCTTGTTTCAGGAAAACCGGAAAAGGGAATTAGAAGAACGTCAAAGAAGAGAGAGAGAGGAGCAATTAAGACTAGAAGAGGAAGAACGTTTGAGAAAAGAAAAAGAGGAAAATGAAGGAATAGATTGGGGAATGGGAGAAGATGCGGATGAGGAAACTGATCTATCCGAAAATCCTTACGCAGCTACAAATAATGAGGAACTATTCTTAGATGATCCGAAAAAAACTCTTAGAGGATGGTTCGAAAGGGAGGGCTTTGATCTACAATACCAAACCGAAGAGAAGGGCATTGGCCAATTTCTTTGCTGGGTTGAGTAAGTTTAGAACTATTTTAATGCTCATTTTTACACTGATATTGTTATCATGCTATGCTTAATATTACGTCATACATGTACAGAAACTGATTATTTCATGATTTATTCCAGACTTCCTATCGATAATATAACTGGCAAGTCGGTAAGAGCAGAAGCTCTGGTTAAAGGGAAAAAAAAGGAGTCTGTTATTCAATGCGCACTTGAAGCTTGTAGGATTTTGGATAGGCATGGAGTATTGAGACAAGCTCATCACGGTAAATAGAAAATTGCATACTTCTCATATCACAATTATTCATCTCAGTTTATTCCAATCTTTCATGATAGTTTATCGGAACCAAAGGATATATCTCTCAAGAAATAACTCTTTCTATTAAGCTAATACATTATTATTTCATTTGTTATCAGAGGGTAGAAAGAGAAAGGCGAAAAACTGGGAAGATGAAGACTTTTATGATTCGGATGAAGACAACTTTTTGGACCGAACAGGAGCAATTGAGAAAAAGCGTTTGCAGCGAATGCGAGTAGCTGGGAAACTCGAAGACACAGTTGAAACTTATGCATCATTGGTAAGAAAATTGTGACTAAAAAAAAATTAATTTTCTTTTCATATGTATTTTTTTTTCTATCACATTAATTTCTTGATCCGAAATTGTTCCGATATAATAATAAAGATATTACAATGTCTTCTTACAGCTGGAAAAACACATAGCTGTGGTAAAGCAAATTACGAATATAGAAAAGGATCTGCAAAGTAGTCAGAAACTAAAGGCTGCAGAGGTAGAAAGTTCGGATGAAGATGCATTAGATGCATTTATGTCAAACTTGAAATCCGCTCTACCAAATAAGAGCGAAATTGTTAAACTGAAACTGGAATTACAAACGCTAAGAAAAGAAGAGATGAGGCTAATCAATCTAGTGAATATTGCTAAACCTGCGAACTTACCACCCCTAAAGCCACAACAAACTACTGAATCTATTGATAAAGAGAATAAAAAAAGCGCAAAATCATTACCCATGATTGGCAGTAAAAGAAAGTTGAAGCCTTCGGTGAGTTTACTCGTACTTGTACTTGTCCGATGTTTGATAACTTATTTTTTCATTTTTTTTTCACACCTTTGAATCTTACATAAAGAGTTTTTCGAATTTATATCACCTATTCCTTAAAAATCTAATACAGACGTAATTTATTGCTAAATCGTCATTGAATGCGTAAATCAAATGTTTTTAGAGAAACGTTGCGAGGTCATCTTCGAGTTCGCTGGATCCTGCCGACGAAGAAGACAAAGAAATCGAAGATAATGATGGATCAGAGGATGAGAAAGAACTTAGTAACATGAGATTAATGGAAGCATATAAATCAAATCTAACGGAACGCGATAGATGTGACACTGGTGAAGTTTCTGAAACTTGTAGTCGATCAATAAAAGAAGATAGTATCAACGATTCGGATAGAAATATTGAAGAAGGATCTAACAAGTCTGATGGTCCGTCCGAGCCGAAATTGTCAGAAAAATCAGGGCAAATCAGAGACGAATTGGAACTTCAGAAAAGAAAAAAGAGGAATCAGAAGAGAATACAGCAACGTTTAGAAAAAGCTGAAAAAGACAAGCTAAAAGGGTACGAAGAAGATGCGTTTAAAGAGGATTACTCGATGTGGGTACCACCGCAAAATCAAACAGGGGATGGGAAGACTAATCTTAACGACAAGTTTGGATATTAATGGCCTATCGGCTTATTGTATTTCATGTAAAAGTATACAAAGAATGACTTTACATCCTTCTTAAATTAGGTCTTAAATTAATTTAATTTAAATACTAGAATTACGTATAGTTGTTTAATTCTTTGAAGACTACACACATAGGTATGTTATGCAATAGTTTTTGAGTATTTACTCTAGCTCTCAGAGTAGGTAATAATAAAATGTCGATAATTACCCTAACTATCACACGATCTTTGTAAATAGTAAATAATTATTTTATTTCCGAAATTTTGAAAATCGAAATCATTGTTGTGAATAAAATAATATCGCTCTGATTTTACCGACTGTAGTTTTTACTTAGAATCTTACAGATTCCTTTACCTACCTACATATGGTAATAATTTATTTTACTTATGACGTTAGTCACGTTACGGATATAGAAATTGTTGACTTGTCATCATAATCGTACGTCCGTTATCCGTATAATTCCAAATTTGGCATTGATCCAGGAGTGTGTGCTCGTTAATTGATGGAAAATTAAACATAAAAAGCCCAAAAATGCGCGAGGTTATTTCTTCCTTTCTGGATATCGGTGTGTATTTTAAATTGACTATATTATTATTTCCATTGTCTTACTTGTTTGGAATTTAGGTTATGTTTAATATACACATCATTTTCCTGGATAGATTATTATCTCATTCATACGTTATTATTATTACGATTATTATAAGTCATCGTTCTTAAAATTATACCAACTGAACTAGAGAAAAATACAATTAAACAAGTGGCATTTCTTTTTTCTCAATTTTTCAATTAGCACACCAGATGGTGATCGCAGTCGGATGGTACGTGGTTGCGGTCGTTATTGTTTTACTATACACTGGGCCAAAGATCCGAGAGATATACGACAATTGGAAGCGCAAAAAAGACGATTCTGAATACGCTGCAAAATATCATAAAAGTAAGTTTTATAGATTTTTAAATGAATACATACAATGTTGGTAAAAGTTATTGATTCTTATTTCTTATTGTATTAAACCTATTTTATATGAATATATGAAATATTAATAATTAACATGTTTTTTTTATAGATGTCGATCTATTTCAAGACAGATTGAGTAAAATGGAAGCTGCGAGACAACAATTGCAAGAAAAGTATTACAGAGATGCTGAAATAGCAAAGCAGGAAGAACTGGAGGTTATTTATACATAATTGCAAGGCGTAGTTTAGATGAAAGATATTTTATCATTTGTAGCTGATTGAGTATAACTGTGATGTTGGCTCTTAAGTATGAAATTTGAGTCATGACAAAAAGCGAATTAGACATAGACTCATATTTTGTGAAATCGCATAAAATATTAACAATATTTTCTATCTTTACAGCGTATCCAAAGAAAAAGACAATCTGTACTGGAATTAACGAAAGGAATTAATCCTGGAAAGAAATTAGGTCCTGGATCAGGGACGGCAGGCGAAGCTTCAACATCAAGTTCTGAGTCAAGCTCATTAAAACAGGGTGAATATTTCAGGGTGTTAAAGAACTTTATTCTGAAACAGGGTTTCTTTTCTTCATCACATTTCCTGATTCGTATTCAATTCTTGGTCAGGGAAAATATGTAAAATCTGAAAAAGTCTTGGAGTTTGAAATCTTAGTTCTCATGACTACATTGATATGATTCCTCTCAAAGTTCAGCTGTATAATTAGCTACATTACATATTCATACGTATCATACTTGAAAGATACTCAGGGTTCAAGGCTGTGTCTCATTTCTATGAGAGTTAAATAAATTCGAAACATTATCAAGAATTGTGATTTTTGTTATGAATAGATTATTAGCTTTATGAAGTACAGTTCCCAGCAGGCATCCTTTATCAATTGTAAACGATTGTCTAAATGATTCTTTTAATTCCCTTAGGATACAATCCGCTGATGGGTGAATCTAGTCGCGGTTATCGTGCGCCAAAACGAAGCTGCTGTGGAAAGGGTGGCTGCGGTTAATTCTCATTAATTTAGATATAAATCAAACTTATAAAAAAACTCATTTATTAATCTAAGAGCATAATGATCTATTACACAATTGATTTCAATTATAATTAATTTATGTATAGCAGATTAAAAAGTAAATTAATATTAGTACATTTTTGGTATATGGTAGTTGATGAATCCTTGATATCAAGGTCAAGATTCAGGACATGATAAATAAACTAGACGCGACTGGTGTTTGACTAAAAAACAAAACAAAGAGAACAATTTTTCATTAGATTTGGCTGGTTGATCCAACCAGTTTTATAAATTATCCCTTTGTAGAAATAGATAAAAATTCTGTCCTTGCAAATTTTCCAGGGAAAGGGCATTCCTTGAACAACATGTCATTCTCTAGTTCATAAATTTATGAAATTAATGATAAACTCGGCGTCGTCATAGTTCTGTTAATCTAAACAGAGGTGTTATGAAATATACGATGTACTCATTGATGGAATAAGATTTATCTCGATCAGTTTTTCGAGTAATTTATCGAATGACAGCGGTATTGGAACACTCATCCCGTTGAATACGAATAATCTTGCCTAGCGAATATCTCCGTCCAGCAAGGTTTCTTTTCCAATCATAGTGAGTATATATTTAACCGAATGTATTCGAAGTTATGTTATATGTTATATCAGGTGGTATATCAATTGTAATTTTTAAGAAATAATAAAAAATTGTAAATAACTTTGACAACAAGTAATGTTGCATTACATATTCTGGAGCGACAATATTAGTATCGGTGACACAGAGATTTCAAACTAATTCCCGCTTGATTATTGCGGCAAAAGTAGTTCGTCACCTAGATACTGGGGTCGCTAGTTCCTGGAGTGTAGAATGGGGAAATCACAACATGAGTATGTGGGATATTATGTGGTATCGCCATCTCGCGGAGAATGCGATGAACTACCTAACCCGCAAAGATCTGTACGCCGTGTTGTATGCAACTTAAAGGCAGAAATCTCAGGGAAGGCACGCAAGACGTAGCATCCAGGCTAGGGCACCTGTGGTGGGATCATTGACCCTCGTGGCATCGAAGGGTTCGCACAAAGATTTTGTTAACGAAATATGACTGCAATAGGCGTCTGAATAGAAATAATCTGGTCGCAGAGAAGCTGTCGCAAAATCAACAATGTAGTACTACTAATTGACAAAAGAAGAATATTCTTGTTTGGTCTTTGGATTAAGGTGCTTCCTTACGCAATTCCACCAGACCTGAAAACATCGGGAAAAAAGGTGCTATTAAACGGAATATCTCTGCCTGAGCACCAAAATCAATGAAACAAAATACGTCGCGCAATTCTATGTGCGACTCCGAACATGTACAGCCCAAAACATGTTCGTTTTGCGCGAAAATAAAGAAGATATCCATGAAAAACGGTTTTAGAAACGCATGAGAATATATTTTTTTGCTGATAATCACATTAATGTACTTGGCGAAAGGTCTTTGGACGAAAGGTCTTTTTTTAGTCGATATTTTATACTTAAAATAAACTTCCGATGCCGGACAAAACTACTTCTTAACATGCCGTAAATGAAATGGTTTAATCCTCATTCTTTGGAATAATTCTGTAATTAAAACCCTATGGCTTTGGATTGACCATCACAAACATCCAATGTTTACTGAACAAAATTTTTCTCACGGGCTGTTTACAGTTTTATGATCCGCATCATTGATATTAGAGTAAAAGGTTTGCAGAATGGAATGTATCTTTTTTTTTTTTTTTAACATTACTTTTATTAATCATTATCAGTATAATATGCAGTGATATATATACGTAGTACTTGACAATAGCGATTGTTATAAATTATCTACAAATGTTTTGTGTGTGTGTGTTTATTTTTTTGTCCATAGTTATATGTTATTTTTTATCGTAATATCTATAAAAGTTTGTTACCATCAATCATTAACCAATAATTGATCACCGTTTTATAATAATAAATAAATTATTACCTATATGAAACATCCACATTATTATCCGTTCGTAATATTTACAAAATGTAAGGTAAAAAAAAAAGAAAATTGTTTAAAATTTAAAATGAAACACTTATCAGCCTTTGATTACACTCACGAGCTAATCTCGTAACGTATAATTAATGTAGCCCTTTCCCAAATATTGATCATCAATTTTAGAAATTCACACTTAATTTCATTTCAATTTCTTATAATGATATGGATTATTTTTACGTGGCCCTAGCTCACTAGTTGCCAAGCATAATTTATAATCATAATAATTTTATAAAAGTTCTATGAATTTTGCAGAACATCATTTGCTGAAGTTATATATGTTGAAAATTAATTTCACGATTTTATATCAATTATTATTGACGAAATGTGACCAACGAATAATTAAAGTATGTAAAGTAAGTGATTGGACATGTCGTTTGTGAGATGAAAAAAAAAAAAATAAAAAAAAAAAAAAATTCACGCGAAATTCACAGAACTTATTACATTTGATGGCAAAGTTTGGCTGGTTAAATCTACAAGTACAGATTACATTATTTTAATTTAACGTTAGTATGGTCAGCCTTGTAAGGAGCTGACCAGTTGTGTGCGAGCTATGTTTATCGCAAGGCTTGTTTTTGACAGAACGTTTACTCCATCGAGTTATTCATATTTATTTTACAAAACAACAAAACCATCGTTTCAATTTTACAAAGACAGCAAATTATAAAAATAATACGTTATTCTCCCTATATATGCATCGAGACGATGGTTCAGCATTTCGTGCCATAGCCACAACGTTGTAGAAGTAATTTTAAATGAAAATTACTCCGTGAAAGCTGTGGCTTCGCAGCCCCTTAGACAAATTTACAAAGGCCGTGGAAATTTATTTAAATTGTTAACATCATGGTAGGGGCTATCTTAAAGTATCTTTCCTAGCTATTTCTCCTGATTGGGGACACTAGATTTCGCAATTTCTATACGGTGTTGATGGTCTCTAGCGTGAATTTCTACACTAATAAATACGCCAAGAACAATTTCTAATTGTAATTTTTTGTCTGATTGGATGGATTTTTACGAACATGTACTCATTACATTTACGATTTACAAATAACTGCACCGATAACAGATATTTCACTATGTCTATAATATTGTTACTCAAGTGGATGATGATGCTCACATTTATCGGTTTTACAATTTTCAAAATACTTCACGTGAGGAGAGAAATGTAAATGTTATAGAATGTTATCATCGGTTTACCGCAAGGACTGCAGAAAAGTTCTGTAATAATCCCGAGGCACCGTGGATCTTTTATGTTAACAATTAAAAAGAATATAACTAAGTGAAATCGTATTTTCTGTATATATTAAAAGAGAAATACAAGATTCGGCAGTGAAGATAAACTAATAAAAGAGTAAAAACGTTTTGAATCACGAACATGTCCGATCTCAATAACTTTGAACAAAGTATAGAGATTTTATATTGTGACTATTGGGCAGTTTAGTTTCAACTAGTACAGTAATTAATTAGTTACATTGAATTTGAGCGATTATATGGCTTCAAAGTTATCTATCGCCTAACTAGTGTTCTTCTTTAATAACTAATTATTTTATTTTCATATGAAACCACACTGGATGTAACTGCAGACTACACCTTAGTTAGACTACATCTATATTCACAAAAATTTACCAACAAAAAACACACGCGTTCTTATGTGTTTTTCGATGATATATCTATATTACGGTGCACATTCGCCATAAGATGCAGCCACATGTATAGGTATTTGAAAAAATGACTCTATAAATATGAATGCATCTTTAAGTAAAATGAACTGTTTAACGTCGTACTCACATTCTCACTTATCTGTCAGGACATGCTTATACACATTACCGATTACATAATACACCTATAGTATTTCTTAACAGCTACGGCGCATATATTAATAATTAATATGTTAATTATATACTAGTGACTAAACTTGTTAATCAACTTTGTACAATGTATACAAAAACCATCTGATATGATTATACACTTACATCGTTATTGTTATTATAATATTTTATAATATACTGTTATATAAGTATTCGTTTTGGAAGAGATACACGTTGATTATTTAATTTTAGTAAAATTATTTTTAATTTTTCCTTACGATTTAGGAACGTTATATCGAAAATAATATCCATTATTCTTCGTGGCAGTTGAGAATGTACACGTTTTTGAAAATAAATGCCACCTTTCTCGATCCACATATCAATCTTTTTTTTCATTATTATAGTAGCTGTTCAGTTACATAAAATAATAACGAGGCTGCGAAGTGTTATGATATTGATTCGAAATTATAAATCATCTTGAGACTCGTCAAGATACTTAAATTTCAACAATCGTAATCTGTTTCATAGGGTATAGGGTTCAAAGTAACGGCTAAGAGAAACGATATATTTTATGATAAAAGCTTTGAACAAAACGCACATTTCGTATCGAAATTATTACAAGTTTTAATTCAAGTATTGCTTAGATATTGGCATTACTCCTTCTTCTCATATTCATTCCACATTCTCAACATTGGTACTTAAGTAAGTTACGCGCAAATCCACATTTGCGTCGGAATGCAAACTGTGGATGTCCGTTAGATCTTGATCAGTCTATGGAACTATCTCACATTCAATGCAAAATACATCCTTTTGAGTTTTTCAATATTTCAAGTAATTTTCAAAGCACTCATTTAATCGAGCTTCATTCTTGTATCTTATTACCACAAACGTACCTTAAACTAAACTTAAATAAAATCGTATGCCAAGAATAACATTAGCGCATATTAGTACTCTATTGCAGGGCATAGGATAGATTAGTGTAACAAATGTAGGGACTCTCAATAGAGTGAGGACAATCCCATGATAAAATATCAAAATTAGGACGAGACTGCTTATTGTTCATTCTATTTATAAACTTAAAGTCTTTCACAAATTTCCACAATTCTATTCGCAAGAATGTCTGAAGGCATTTGTCCCTTCGAATTTACGAAGGTAAAATGGGAAATTATTATTCTTTTTTTTAAGTCACTGTAAATTATGGAACCATCACACGCTTTTTTTTTATTCAATAATGCATTCAGCAACGACAGCTGCAATCTGCATAAGACTTATCATTTATATAAATTCCACTCATGCGAGTATTACAATATAAATCATGAATGGTAATAGTACATAATGATTCCATTAATATTCGTTGTGACATTGAATTCATCATATCTTCTGGCTAAACTCAAACTTTTGGAATCATTTAACTTTCGCGATGGTCGCTGAGCCGGCTGGACTCTGACTGAGCATTAGGATTATTCGCCCCCATAAAAACACTGTTTAGTTTGTTGTATCTCTGGCTGCCTGAGCTGCTCATCGTGTTGGATGCTGACGAGTTGTGCTGAGGGTATCCACCCGTTCTTGGGAATCCAGGGACCTTGTCTGTAAAATTGAAGAAAATTCCGTCATAATCTTGTACTTATGCACCTCACGAGTTAGAGCAGAACATTTTCAAATTATGAGTGTGAAAATTTACCTTTGCTACGAGTGTGCCTCTGGCGTTCCTGAGAGTTAGCAGACCCGCATTGCCTCTGAGGAATGCAGGAATAGTTGCTTTCACTGCTGTAGGTAGGCGATGGAGGTCTGTTGGTCCTCCTTCTTGGGCTTCTGTTATGCCTGTTCCTAGATCCACCTCTGTTATGAGCACAACTTGGAGCGAACTGATTGTTGTATTCCATGGTATCAGCATAAAGACAACTAGATTCCGAGCAAGAACAGCACATATCAGAGTGTGTGTTTGAGTCGCAAGATTTTCTATCCCACTCGTCATTTTCTGGTTGATAAAGATTGTCGTTTCTAAACATTTCCTCGTTGTGCCGATAGACTTCGTCATTCAATGTCGTATGATCCAAATGTGAATTTGGATGGTTTGTACGGTTGAATCCCTCATGGGTTCTGTAATCTTCAGGATGCCCATTTTGGTGACCGTATATGACAGAGCCACTCTCATATTCGTTCTCCTGATTTTTGTAATCGTAATGGCTGAAGCCTTGAGGGAAAGAGGGCACAGGAGGAGGATTCGTTTGCGGAGGTAAAGTGGTGTATCTTCCCTGTGGAAGATTTCCATGAGTTCCTTCGATTGGTCCATGGCCATTCCATGGTGTAGGAGATGGAGAATAACTGTTCCCAACTCTCACAGGCGGAGTGGGTGGACTTTGCGAATTCGCTGAGGTCGAACCGTCCAAATCATTAGGCACAATTCTTTTAGCCAAATGCGGACTGAACGCTGCTGAAGGCTGTATTCTGGCTGATAACGAAGTTCCCGGGGGTGGGGGGTGCTCTGGAGGTGGAGGCAGCATATCGCACCAGTTCGGCATACCGGGTTGAGTTTCATTGAGGGGCATTCGGTACTGTGGTCTTCTCTGAATTTCCATATTCTCATCGGTATATACACTACTTGCGTTATCGCTGCTGGGTGACATAGTTGATTTGTTATGATCCTGATTAGAGTCTAAGCTCGAATAGTCAGGCTTAACACATGAGTCGCTAGAGTTTGATTTCTGTCCACTATTTTCCATTGAATCAGGACTCCGACTGCCAATGCACAATGTCGTTGTTGCATACGGTTCCGGTGGTGCTTGAAGCTGTTTTCTAGCATTGTAGAACGTTGTGAGATTCACTTCTGCGTATTCTGAACCAGGAATTGCCACAACACCTGGTGCCAGCATTTGCTGATTATTCAGCAGCTTTGTCTCACAGTCTTTGTCATTCGCACTTTGAAGTGTGCTCGTTGGTTTCCACCCACGATCTAGCCATAGTGTATCCTTGTTTAATTGGCATATATCGTTGGCAGTTCCAACGGGAACGTTTAAATGTCCGAGCTGTTTGCTCATAGCTTGTCTTCTTCTTACATAAAGTGCCCCCAGTAGAACAGCAAATATCGCGAAGACCATCACGATCATTAAAATCAAAAACCATGTTTCCTTTACTACTGATATTCCGCCGTGACTCGGATCTGTTCTAGGAGGTAGTTGAGTTAATTGTCCAGGGTCCATGTTGAGGAGAGTTGGTCCAGAGAAGGGACCCATTCCTGCACGCGTTAATCCGGCGACTCGTGCTGTATATAGACCACCAGTCGTCAAACTGTTTATAATTACAGACGTTGTTGAAGCGTTCAAAGACATCTGGCCAAGAATTTTGTTGCTACTGTTGCTCTTGATTTGTATCTGTCGAATAATATGCATGTTAATTGTCGATATATGGAAATAGATGGAAATGACTGATGAGAAGTAAATTTTAGCTGAATTTCTCACCTTATAACCGATCAGCTGCCCATTTTGTTCGTGTTTTGGCGGTGGTGCCCATCTGACGAAGGCTGAAGTCATGTTAATCATACCGACATGAACGTTTTCGGGGGCACCAGAGGGTGCATCCTCCAAAGTTGTTGCGAGTTTAACATTGCTAGGTCTTCCTTCGACAGTTTTATGAAATGGTACCAAAAAGAATTCGTACTGCGTATATTTGTTTAAATTGATTAGCACGTAGCTCGTAGCACCAGCATTTAAAACTGTGACCATTTGATACTCTGGTTTATTCGACACTTCGCGGTAACGGATGTATAGACCTTCCACCCATTCGGCAGCTCCAAGAATCTGAGAAAAACATCGATGTGTAATAAATTGTGACCAAGAGATTCTTACTTATTTCGTATGTTATACAGTTTTATTTTAAGAATTTCGGTACTCACATCCCACATGATTTTCACAGCAGTGCTGCTCAGTGGCTGGACTTCTCGCAAGTGTAAAATTTCACTGTTCAAACGATCCCTGGCGTGTATCAGTTCGATCTGAGGTACAGAGTTCTGATTCACGCTGGTGGTGTGAGCACTGTCTGATAGTGGTCCAGGCAGGGAAAGTCCATGGCTGTTCTCTGCACGGACCAGGAACACGTAAGTGGTATCTGGCTTCAGGTCAGTTACCTGTAAAGATATGAATACGTTAGGGTAATTGTGAAATCGGTAGTTTAATTTGTGTGATAAAATACTTTGGATTTAATTCGAAAGAAGTGAACTCACGGTATACGTGTCATCAGTAATTCCCGTAGCAGCAACAACCCATCCAGTGTTTAAATTGCTGCTAAAGTATTCGATGTTGTATCCGATGATCTTGCTTTGTCCTTCGTGTCCAGGACTCCAAGTAAGAGTAACAGAGTTACTCGTGGTATTTACGATTCTTGGTTTGCTAGGGTTTTGGGGTAAAGCCGACATGTCTGGTGTTCGATGAAGAGAGGTGGACGAGCTGACACTCAGCGTTGCCGACCAAGAAGTGTTTCCAGAATCTGAGGAAGCGATGCAAGTGAAAAGGCCCGAATCGCTTGACTGAAGATCGTCGATAAACAAAGTCCCGTTGCTAGCCATTGTTATACGACTTGTAAGCTGGACCAAAACTCCATCTTTATGCCAGTGAATCCGGGGCGTTGGATTCCCAACAACTCGGCATGGAAGAGACGCGATACTCTTCAATGGTAAAGTTTGGTTCGCTGGTCCCAACTCTATGATCGGTGGTGGTGTTTCTTCAACTGATGTTACCTATTTAGATCAAAAAAGCGTCAGATCAACCAAACTACACGATGACCCAGAAATATCGAGTTTAAAGATCGATTAATTAAATTACAAACCTCGAGAAATACAGTCGCAGTACTGGCTCCGGCCTGACTTATGGCACTGCAGACATAGTGGCCTTCGTCTTTACGAACAGCCTTTTTTATATTCAGACTTCCATCTTCAGTGATCGTGTATCGACCCTGATATACGTTTCCAGGGAACATTAATTCCTGAGACCCTTCACGGGTCCAAAATATCGAGGGTTTTGGTGCTCCACGAGCCGAGCATGCAAAGGAAGCGTCCGATCCTGTGCTGACCGCTTTGTCCTTTGGAAAGTGCGTGAAGACTGGACGGGCTGTGATTAAAATCGAAATTTGAAATTCCCTTCAGGTGTTCTATAATAGACGTTCGAGTCCTGATTATTTCTTGTACTACTTACAATGAACGGTAAGAGTGGCATTGGCACTGATGGCACCAACGCTGTTCTCAGCATCGCAGATGTACGTTCCTTGATCATCAGTAGTAACGCGTTCTATTCGCAAGCTTTTGTCGTCTAAGATGTTGGCCCTGCCGATAGGCATTTTGCCGTCAGTTCGTCGCCAGAGAATTTCCGGCGATGGATCACCGCCAACATGGCAAGCGAATTCCGCGGTTTGATCAGTCAGAATGGTTTGGTTACTTGGCATGGCCAAGAAGTATGGTTTCACTGCAGGGAAGAAATGGATCGGTGTAATTCACGGCGTGAACGGGCGGAGGAAATGAGGCACGTGCAGGACCACAGTTCCCTTCGAGCGTTAGCTGATTAAAAACGTACTATATCATCGTTCATTTTCTACGCTTACCGTGAACCGTGAGAGTAGCGATGGCAGACACTCGGAACCCAACCATGTTCTGTGCTACGCACTGGTACTTTCCTTGGTCTGTTTGTCTGACGTCGGATATCATCAGATTACCGCCATCGACTAGACTGACCCTGAAATGAGAGGAAGAGTGTTGTTTAGCACGGGATATGACCCGAAGAGCAAAA
Organism: Tenthredo mesomela; assembly: GCA_943736025.1. NCBI lineage: Eukaryota > Metazoa > Arthropoda > Insecta > Hymenoptera > Tenthredinidae > Tenthredo > Tenthredo mesomela. The sequence continues at coordinate 17,174,837 of OX031016.1, read as the reverse complement.
ATTAAAGCCAGAGATGGATGCGAGGGACTTCCAGCTGAGTTGGAAAAAAAATTGAGAAATAGTAGGCATAGTGAAAGACTAGACACATATGTATAAGGTATATGAAGAAACAAACATTTAACATGGACATATTTCAAACTGCTTTGATAACACCCAACCATATCACGGACAGTTATTCGTTTTGGTTTAAGAAAATAAATTAGATACTGTATACACGCGACCGTACCGTGACAGACACGATTTTTTATAAGTAGCCTTCGAAACGAAAGACTCTACCGAATGTCCTAGGATTTCTCATATGCATATCGTAGACGTTAGAATGCGAGAATATCCGACTCTATACACTTTGGAGTCTATAGTCTACACGAACTGCGGCGGCAGTTGGCCCGACAACAGCGTAGAATTAATAGGTTCCCGATTGTGTCCTCTAATTTATAGTATCAATTAATTTTAGTGGCGGTGCGCGAATCCCCCGGGTCGAGATCCCACGCCAATGCAAGCTGATTTAATTTCTATTAGTGAGTCTAATTTATTACCCATTCAACCTCCCGGCGAAGGGGCAATCCATCAAAACAAAAGAAGAAACTGGTAAGAAAAGAGACTGGGCTCGAAAGTCTGGAGGTTGGAACCGGAACGAAAAGACGTAGAGTCAGATTAAACTTTAATTGCGTTGATCCATTGAGATTCGCGGGGAGACTCTGTCGCGAGTTACGAGAAAGCGCCCGCGCGCGGAATCATTAACGTAGTAAGAAAATGGAAGAAGGTGAAAGGGGAGGCAGAAAAAGAACTTTGGTGCGAGTCTCTGGCAACTTTTAAACGTTTCTTTTCCGTTTTCCTTTTTTCACTTCTGTTTCGATTCGCGAAGAAGGACTTTGCCTGGATTCGAAACGTTACTCGGTGCGACCCAGCACCTTCTACTTTCGAGTGGCTTAAGGATTGATATGGATTGCTTTGAAAGAAAGATGTACTATTCTGGTTAATGGAACTCGGCGACAACCTTGCAGAGATTAACTGCGGAAAGGAATCAAGTTAACTGAGGTATCAGCAGCATCCCTAGTAGAAATTCTAAGCGATTCTGCGAGATAGAACCTCGCGGCGAACTTCGCGCTGCGAATTCGCGGCAGCGTGCGGCGTGCGGTTCGCGGCGAGGTACGGCGGCGAGCTCACCGCGGGGTTGGATTATCATTCTATTGCGTTGGAGTGTCAAAGAGGTTATGGGAGGTTTGTGGACTGTTTCATTGTGATGAAAAGTGTTTAGAAGGCAAGAGTGCACTGATAGAAGGATTTGTTATTATTTAATAAGATTCATTCATATTTAACAAATGATTTATTAACTCATATACTCGATAAATATTTTTTCTGCAACAAAGATGATTTGTTGAAGGTTATAAAATATTCAATTTATATTGAAAGAATCAAAAAATGTTTCAAAATAAATGTATTTATATTAACAGTTAAGAAATTCTTCTACCCGTGTGAGAGTAACGTTTTGTTATTGAGAGTGAGTTATAACGACTCACACTCATGTTACCTCGCATCAGCCTCGCGACAACAGTGCGCGGCGAGCTCGCCGCGCGGCTCAAACTTAGGTTCGCTGCGATGTGCTATCTCGCGCGCGAAGCCCGCGGCGAAGCGTACGCGAGGTTGGATTTCTACTAGGGATGGAACTCTTTAGATCGTTAGATGGCATTCTTTTACTCGACGACTTCTCTTCTACTCGACTTTCTCAGACCTCGTATTTACGACGCTGACGAAGTACTCAGTTTCAAGTCTCATTGAACGCCGACCCTTCCAACTAGTTTACTCAATTTGCTGCAACGTTTTCATCGACGTACGAATTATGCAACGAAGCTGTAGACGCGGCTCGTCGCGAATCACTGAATAATGCAGAAACTGCTTTTCACTCTCTGTTACCACTCTCAAAAGGCTCCAATATCGAATGCAATGTCTACCACGCAGATATATTTCATCGCAAATCATCACATCCCAGAGATATGAGGCTATATAATAGTATAATCAGCTCAACCCAAAATCCTATCTTATTCATTCATTCGAAAAATATTTATGTGACCTCAGCTCGCACTTTTAACTATTTGATCCTCAATGTCAGAGGATTCGGGCTTTCCTAGCGATCAACGACGTGTTTTGTATTTCTCGGATTCTCGCCAGGAGGGAATCTAAGTAATGACCGTGTCTCTTCTTTACTGAGCGGACAAAGATAACGCACTAAGAATAATGGAGGACATCCTTTAGCGCCATTCTCATGCAAATAAGTGCCAGATTACCACTGCTCTTCTGTCTTTAGATTATTCCCATTGGTCGCGACTCTCTAAATCTTAGTTTCTATTGAAGAAGACACAACGTTCGTACCTGTGTCTAGACACAACGAGGAGTTGCTACAGCGAAGTATACTGGCAGGATTTCTTTAGCTCGTGAAACGAAACAAAATTAATCACTCAAAATTATTCAGCTGCTGTATTTAGAATCTAGTCATTTTTTCTACCGCGCATTGTGACGTTCTTATGCACGCTCTTTTTTCACCTGCGTTAACTCTGAACAGAACCATAATATACCGCACTCCGAGCTACTCGCTAGCTTTTTTCTTTTCCCAAAAGAATTCGGAAAAGTCATGTTCCAAAAAAAAACAAAAAAACAAGAAGCCCGAAACTCTAGGGTTACAGAAACTGGAGCCGACCTCGTTGAGTCATATCACACGAGGCTGCACCCCAGAGTATGTGCTTTATCGCGAAGCTTTCAATTCCAGTTTGCCAGCAGCGAGTATGTCTTGTAACACGGAGTTGGGGAACGTCTAAATTATGTCTGCGCGGGTGTTATATCGCTTTGATACAACTGGCCGGATAAGATCTCGTGTTCTCTCGGTTTTACAAAGAAAGAAAATAATGTTAGGGACGATTTTAAATTTAATTCCCTGAGCTTTACGCCCTGGCACGTGTGTCGTTACAAGGTAAAACATTTGCCCTTGACATTAGCGTTATACGGAGTCCATGCCGTCTTCATTTATCTTTTTTTTTTTCCCCTCCTCTTACTCGAAAAGAAATTTTATTTTTAAAACTATTATTACCGTTTCGTCGCCTCCAGATCTACGACGTTTCCATTCTTCTTCCACTGCAGCGACGGCTCCGGATGTCCTCGCGGTGGACCGCATTCCAAGAGCGCAGTTTCTCCCGCAGCAACTCTGGTGTTTTGTGGTTCAGCTCGAAACTCGTCTCGTAACACTAGAAGAAGAAAAAATGAGAAAAAATTAGTGACGAGATAAAAATCGCGTCTTTTCAGAACAAGCGAGTTATTCCATGACTTTTTCTCGGCTCTTTATACCATCGCATTTACACCATTCTCATTTCCCTCGAAAAGGTGCTATGTACACGTAGACCGAAATTGAACGAGAAACGTACCGAATTCAGTAACGATTCTTAGGTAAATCGATGGTAAGACCATTTCTCAGCGTCTCAGACCGATTCTATTGAGAAATTCGCGAGGAAAGGTATATGGTACGTATGGAGGGTGAGAAAGCTGCTCTCTAGCAGCCTCTTGCAACCCCGTTCACAACCCACTTGTCAGGCACGAAGTCGAATTCGGCCGTTCAGGGTGGCCGGGTGGCCGGGTATAGGTGTGTGCTACCGTTCTCGTTTATCGCCATTTCTGTCACCCCGACGTATACTATTACCATTTATCACAGCATGGACTTGCATCAGGACTATTTAGAAAATGTTTCGGTGCACGAGACGCGGACGTGGTAATAGAGGAATAGAGCGGATTTTCGGGTGGTCTAGGGAGAGAGCGGACTAAGGAAGAGTTCAGTGAAGTCCCTCAAGGATCGTGCCATCCTAGAAGCTCTCCCTAAGGCGCGGCTGCATTGTGCTACCGGCCCCTTTAATCTGGCTGCGGTGCATTGAAGGGTTGGTTGGTGGACCCGGGTCGGATGCTGGATGAGATGAGATCGAAGAGAGCCTCTAGGGGACCTCTGACTTTTGGGATTCCTTAAATCAATGTCTTCCTTGCTGGTGGGCGTGACTGAGAGATAGATGGAAAAAAGCGACTGGGATGGTGCAGGAACAGAATTGTCAGTCGAATACAGGAAGTCTGCATTGTCTTTTGTGACAATGTAACCTTTCATTTGGAAATTGGACGAGAGTTGTTTCGTTTTTGAACACGTAATTCACCTGCAATTGAGGGGAAATCGAATTCTCTCTCGTCCTTCACCATCAATAGAGCAAAATATGATGTTGGTTATAACTTCTTCTGGCAATGAATGTCGGCGAATGTTGTATTAGTCTGTAAATGTCAATTTGATATACAAACGAAGAGTTACGATTTATATGTGAGAGCGCGAAGCGTGGGTCATATCTGTCGTTATGTACATGCCGCGTGATTATCGAGTAAATATTTATAAAACGTTGCGGATGAAGGCTCTCATTATTCGAGTAATCAGCGTCGTAAAATAATTATCTTCGTTAATTAATTGTAAACATTGCGACAGTTACGAGGTAAACTCTTGAAATTGAGATTTCTGAGAAATCCTTTGCGAGGGCTTCTGACGTCCGCTAAGATTACTTCTGATCTTTTGACTCTTCGTTCGTTGAAGGCTCAGCGGTTTTAAGAATCTCGCTAATTAAGACGTTACGCTTTAACGAGACTGAATATATACACATTTCGTAATTCCAAACGAAGGAAAGGCTGAAATTAATCCGATGAACGTATACTAGCTCGACATTGTTTCGTGGATTATATTCTAGTATCTACTTAGGTATCGCGAGTAAAGTCATGAACCAAGTTCTTTGAAACATGAATTAATATAGGTACGCATAGGTACTTCCGAATAATCGATCTTTTGATAAAACTTGATACGAAGATATAGGTGATTCTGATTCTCCTCGCAAATTGAAATACGTACTTAAAGCAGAGATACCAGTTCCGTGAATCACTTGGTGAAAGATGACTTTATGAAACTATAAAATATGTGCCCGAGAATAGTTGCGCCGCTTGGTCATATGCAATCATTATTGCGGGTGGTAACGGTGTTTATATACCACCGCAATAACTTGCAAGTTATTTACTGTATCGTAAAGTGTGTTCAAACGCAGCATCTCGTATAACGACTAGCGTTGAGGGTCGACAGTTAAATACTTAAGGCCGCGTATCACGTAATTGTAAAACGCAACAGCAGAGTTCAGTATGTAAATATATATATCGAAACGGTATAGAGAGATTAGGTATACGCGTGCGTTACCCCGAACTAAACCTATAATCTGGCCTGATCGATTGTAATTATGAACAATTACAATTCCACTAATTCGCCTTCCGCGATCGGGGTCAAATTTGGTTCGAGCGATAGGTAAGACCTTCGTCTATTGTCCAGAGTAGGAAATTGTCATAAATTTCAGCAAGTAAAAGCAGCAATCAGAGCTTTCGTTATGAGTGATAATTCTTTTGTTACCGTTAACAATGCATGGAATTTAGAATTTTTGCATTCTTTAATTATCGTAGCGTGATTTACACATTTTTCGATTATGCGCAGATGCGTATCAAGCAGCCAATGGTAGTTTGCAATAATCACCGCGTTTAGTTAGTCAGGAGCGTGAACCGCGAAGCGAAAAGAGTCGCAGAAGGATAAAACGGCGTGAAATAAGCCGCGAGTTACCAAAGAAAGAAAGAAAGAAAGAAAGAAAGAAAGAAAGAAAAGAAAAAAGGAAAACTCAATCCTTTGTTATAGCTAACGCGTCACCGGAAAGGCTGTGGCTAATTCGAATTTGACACAAAAGTTCATATTTATCAACACTAGGGTATACGGAAAAAATTGGAGAAAGAATTATGCCTCTCGTCTGTAGATTTAATATTTCTGACAAACTAACGACACGCGGAGAATAAGATAATAACGATGAAATCTCGATGAAAACAGCAGTCCATTATCACGCAATAAAAATTTTGAACAAAACCTAACGACGCTCGTAAAATAATTAAGATTATACACGAGCACGCCACATCGCGCCGGTATATTCACATATCACATACAAGAGAACCCCTTTGGGAGATTCTATAGCTCGGCAAATTTTCAAGTCACGTGACCAACTCGTCTTATCTATATCGCGGTAAGGATAACGCGCATTTTGATAAACCGTATCGCAGCTTAAACAAGACGCGTAAGCTGGCACTGGCACTGGCGTGCTTCGAGGAGTTGTACAATATTAGAACTCTACTGTTAATGCAGCTTTATCGACCTATGGGGTTACGCTTTGATGCTTACCGCGATATATAGGTACATATAGTACTATATTATTCGATGAAAGAGTCTCGGAACGTTTTTAACAAATGAGAAATGTCTTTTTCCCAACGGGTTTTTACGTGAAAACGTTGACGTCAACTCAGGTTTCTTTTTCCATGGACCAGACGCCAGTTACCCTTTATCTTTATCCCCGGAGTCTAAAAGCGAAGAGTCATCCCTAACTGAGGTGTAGAGGTACATGCATACATACAGGGGATCTCCCGTTGGATAAACTCGGGGCAAATCCTACCCCGAAGCGTGTCTAACGGGAACGGTAGATATAAAATCCAGCATATCTCGCATAACTCGTAAATCACGAGCAGATAGGATGCACGGTGATCTCGATTTTCATTCGAGGCACGTGGCTTTTGACGCGTGACCATTTTGTCCGTGCTTCGCTTTCGCATCCGGCAACTGGTGGGTATATCTGTGTAGGGGTAAATCCAACGATAGCGAAAACCACCCTTGGAGGATCCGGGAACCATTACTAGGTCACGGGCGATAGACAATCGCCTATTGTTACCGATATATAGAGCTGTGAGTAGCTACTGTCTTTTGTCGAGGGATGCTGGAAAGCGAGAGAGACTGAATAGTGCGATAATTTTCGACGATTCGATGATAGGTACGTTATGGAGTGGAAATTATACAATATAGTACTACATGTTATACGTTACTACACACAGATTTCATTGTACTACGATAATGACGTTAGGAAATCACCTAATGTCATTCGGAAATATTTCTTATACCCTGATAACAAACGGGACTACCGAACAATAGATGGACTGATTATGTTTATAGGATATTTTCAAAGTCAATCGAAAGTCAGCTGGGGGTTCCGAAGCTCATCAGTTTTTCACGTGCTCGATTCTCACGAAGAAAATGATCGTTTCGAACTGGTACAGAAATAATCCTCTACAACGATATAGTATATTACTACAGCAGCGGGGTAGATTCTGAATAGATTTCAGTTTTATCAATAACTTTGGGAACTTAACAGATGTTTAACCGTATAGTGAAAACTATACCTTGCTTATGATGGGGGTGTTTCTATGGGAAGAAGATCTGTTAATTTGACGTTGAAATTTTAGTGAGTATCTAGTTTATGGAGCCAAGAATCTGCACGATGTTCATTATGAGATGATGAGAGGTTTCGTATACGCAGATATAGAGAAACCAGAGTATTTCCTTAGTGCGCGGCAAGAAGCGGTGGTGGTCGTGATTACTTACGTTGGTATAATTTCGCTCGATTATGTACACGACATGGCATTTCGAATCCTTTAGCTCTCTGAATTCTCGTGCTTGATATACAGAAATACAACAACTACACTGAAGTAAACTCCACCGTTCTAGCCGACTATATACGAGGAAGAGACATTTGAATATTTGGCTGTACAGAGATTACGCTATACATATACGTAACCACAGTCCCATTGACTCCGCGAGTCGTGGATTAAATTAGGGATTAATCTCTTAGTATTTCGTCGAAAGTTTGTAAGTCGATTGTTCTACCGGAAATAAACGGCGAAGAAATTGTCGTTGCGAAAATCAAACAAATTATTTCTCATCCAAAGAGACGGGTAGACCGAAAGTGGTGGAATAGAATGTTCATTATAATATGCTCGTTAAAAGCTATTAGGAACAAATGCCTCAGCAAAACGGAGAAATGAGATTGAAAAATGAGTAAAATGTAATTAACTAGTTGAACCAAAGTAAGTCGAGAAAAGGGGGACCGGAGGTGGTAGAGAGAGAGAGAGAGAGAGAGAGACAATGACAAAAAGGTATTGCCTACGAAGGGAACAATTATATCATTTCATGTGCAAACAAGACCACAAGCGAGACATATTTCACCATGTCACGCAAATTTCACATAGTTAGGTACCTATACCTGAGTCGCGAAAAGGTACAAATGGAGCCGTTATAGCAAGCACGTAATTCGAGCTGTCCCTCTGAATAATATCGCTGTCCGATAAGTTTTTGTCAACTAACTACCCTGACCATGGTGCGCTTAATTTAGACAATGTGGCGCCGCTAGGGGAGCCCAGAAAACGTATACTTATGAGGGCAATGTTTATATTAATGCACATAGTGTGGGTACGGGTGCAATGTATGAGTGCTTAGAGTGCGTGCGGCTGGCTGGTGCTCCAGGCGCGTAGGGGAATTCGTAATTTGTGACATTTGTTCACAATTACCGTATTCCATACGCTACCAAGAATGCGGAATTCGATTCCCCGAGAAAACACTAGGGTGAATTTTGCGAACGGAAACTAGGTTCCAGATTTAGATCTAATTCAATTCTCACCAATCCCTCGAAGGTCATCGAAATTTGAGGGAGTCATTTTGAAAGACCAGTCTTTCCCACAAAATTTTCTTCAAAATCCATTACTTTTCCAGCAGTTCAGAAGCCTATAATTTCCCTCAACGAATATGATATCAGATATACCATATCTGTATTTTATATAACTCAAAAGTTATGCCGATGAATCTGCATATCCAGGCGTAGTTATAAGGACAAATATATTCTCGTACTCTGTACCCAGATATACGACCTACTCTCAGTGGTTCAAGATGAGAAGATAACGAGAAGGAAACAGGAAGTTAGAAAAGCTCAGTTGGTTGGTAAATTCGTGTAGGAATGGGGAATCTCCCCGGTTCCAGCTTCCGAGGAGACATTGCAGTTTCCAACAGAAGTTGCAATTAGTAAGCTCATCTGGAACGATGATGGTGCTCGAAAAGAGAAATGGAACGTCGACGGCGGCACGCCGCTGTCTAAAGTGACTATTTTCACATCGTTGGTGTTTGGTTAAACCGAACAACTCTTCGGGTCTTCGTGTATCCTAGTTAATTTCTCTCTTGCATCAGACAACGAGTTTGGCCATCTGTGCACAGGCTAAATTCTGAAATTCATTTCGACGATTTAGTTTGTGGCGGCCGTGCTCACGGTTCGTAGAGATTTTTTTTTCTCTTTCTCTCTATCTCTCTCTCTCTCTTTCTCTCTCTCTCCTCGTTGCACTAATAGGTACTGTGCCATTATTTGCGGCCTGTAAAGCAATCCATTTAATTTAAACAAGCAGCCAGAGTATTGTAGCTGGTTCACCGAAGTTTACAGAGTTTATGTGCTGCAACGTGTGCGAACGACGCAACCAAGGTAGGAAGGTGCACCTACAGACTGTTTAATCATAATTCATTGTTGGTGAATTAAGCCGCTCGTTTTAGTACCAGTAGGTGTACGAGATTGCAGACGTATGGTATATAGGTATAGAAAATAGTAAAAGACCCCCCCAAAATGAAAAAAAAAAAAACAAACAAACAAAAAACAAGGAAATGTGCACGGATTAACACCGGATACATTAACGTTATGGGTATACCAAATTATCCTAAATTGAGATTAAACAGCGAACAGGAAATGTCGCCAATCAACCATAAACTAGAATTATTGTGGATATATATGTGCAGACTTACAACCTTTAGGGTTGTATGCTAAACGGTGCTTGATTATTCTTAGTTTAGTCAAGGAATTCTTCTTAAATAAATGTCTTTTTCCTGTATCTACCATCTTCTACGATCTTCGGTGGAAAGAATATCGGATCGTAACAGGTCCCTGAGGTTCCCATTCCCTGAGGTATCCCATTGTTTGAATCATTCTAAAATTAACCGAGTGAATTTATCTAACTCGTCCATTCCACGCGCTGCTGAGTCGAATTTACATAGTAATGGCGGTGTAACCAGGTCTTATTTATGCCCTAGGACAAACTCACGCGATCTTATTCTAACACGACACCCTATATATAGAGGATATAAACCACATACTGTTTGGCTATTTGTATTATCTTATTTCCAAAAAAGCATTGTCACAGAGTTCAAGGAATCACTCGATTCCTATTTCATGCTCTCTCTCTCTCGGTGTTAATTTTTCACCGCAAGGGTGCGGCCATGATATACCTCTACTATATTATCACCACTATACGTGATCTGTTTGATTAGAAAATACCTGTTTCATTTCATTAAGCGAAATTCAATGTGCAAATGCGGTGAATATGATATTTGTATAAATCTAATTATTACACCAACGTGACAGCAAGCAATGTCGTTTGGTCCCTTTCAACGTGATGACTAGCAACCAATGTCCACTGCTACTGTTTCCACGTGGATCTATTAGGTAATACTTTTAATTCGCATCACACCGAGATACCTGCCCACATACAGTAATAACTAGTTTCAACTTCTGGGCGTTGAACACTTCTAGCGTCGCCCTTACTTACGATAATGTCAGGTTGGCATTACTGAGCTCTGGATAATTTTAGGTCCGTGTTGTCAGAGAGTCAGCCCTGTTATTTCGTTGAACTTAAAAGAGAATCAGATTACACAGTTGTGGGGGGGAATTCGAGGGTGCCCAAACTGGGTCAAAGACCAACTGGCTTAATAGGTGTAATTGATTTTTCTTTTTACTTATTTTTATTTTTTATTTTTTTTTTGGTCACCGCTGTGTATCATCGCTTAAACCAACCGCGGGCTTTCTCGTTACAACTTATCGATCATGGGGTGGTATTGGTATAGGATAGCTTAGGAAATGAAATGATACATCTAGCTTGAGTAAACAGATACCTATACACGATGTATTATAATTATTTATACGATAGAGCGAATATTTGCAGATAATTAAACTCGGCTTGCTTAAGAGTATAAGTATACATATACATATATAGGTATAATTTAATTATCCTTAAAATTATGTATCCTACATTATAATAGTAGTGAGAAGAAAATCTAACCACAGACGTGTCAGCCCTGACGTAACTACGGGCTAAAACGATGCTTTTGTATGAAACAAGGTAAAGAATGAAAAATAAAAGCGTATACACAATAATTAGAAAAAATGAAAAAAAAAAATGAAAAAACTAGTGGGGTAAAGAACCGCGTTGGGCGACAAGAGCCAACGGAGCACCTTTGTTCTGTCAACTCAAACGACCAGAGTTTAAACTCGAACGCTTTCGCGTAACTAATCTCGCGTTACGATAATGCTAATCCCGGCTCAGTGTGCGTTCACTGTTTAGCATCGTTTTAATTAACTGAATGTTTAGCTGACAGCACGGAATAACAATACAACAACCGCAGGCACGTAAAAGTAACTAAGCTCACGCCATGTCAAGCCTTGGCTTTCACCGAGCCTCATACTTCTTCTTGACGGCCTCTGATGATTTATTTAACCCTCGTTCTCTTCGTAGATTAACATTTTAACCAATCTCTTTCATATTATGTACACGTAATCATTTCGCGATTAATTACATCCGTATTTTCTTGATATCTGCGGTCAGAAGAATCTTCTCAAGTCGAAGATACCATAGACTGTTTGAATCAAAATCGATAGAAATTCGAAGGGCTCCTCAAGCCGGGTTCGAAACGAGGCGTGGTCGACTCGGTTAGTTGATTTTGGCAACCTTCTGACATGACACATCCTCGCGTACACAAGCCATAACTTTGTTACGGTATTTGCAGGCACGAACCCCTTGATGTTCCTACTTTGCTTCGTGCCAGTTAGACCCTAACCTAACCCCCGTTTACTACCCCCGCTAAGTGGGGTCCATGGTCTTAGATGTAAGCACCTCGCCTTCCTGGGCTAGGGACATTAGCTGATTAAGATAGGCCACCACATCCGTCGGAATTTGTTGGGCCAGCTTGTGGTCTGTCGCGCGTAATTGTCGAACATATTATACTAATGTTCCTATCAAATATAGGTACAAATTTCTAAGACTCGTTGGAGGTAACACTATAGTAGGCACTTTAAAATGCCAAAAATAATTCATGCTATGGCCAGTTTCTGTAAAAAATAAAAACCACCAAAGATTTGCCCTAAAAATATCGCCCCTGTTCCCAGCTCCCGAGTCCTGTAGTAAAATCCATAAATTCAGCGCCTCGCAGATGACGTACAGTTTCCATACATTTAGCACTTTAATATCGCTGAGTGTTTGAAGCGTGACTTTTGTTTTTCTCATCGTCAGTGTAGCAGGGATGGCGTGTTGTGGAGGAAAGTACTACTATATACTTTTCCGACAGAGTGCGCGAGTTCAGCAGACGTTGGAGCATGGTGCTCAAAAACTTTTCTAACTCATATACATACAACAAAATTGTGTACCTAAAGCAAGTTTCGATTTTTTCACACTCCATTTATTTATTACTATCCAATACCGGTTGGTCGTAGCTGCAGCCCTAGCTATAACTACCCTAAAACCATTCAGAATTTATGAATCACGTGATCTGTCCGAGGGTTCTTATCGGTTTTACTGACCGAGATCAGCTCGGACTGACTGGTGCACTACAGAAATATATAAGGGAGAAGGGAGTTAGGGGGTAGACACCTATCTGGCTGTGCTAACTCTAGCTCCTGCACCCTTATATTGTATATCTACCAAGAATCTAGCAGCCTCGATGTAGAGACCCCCAATTAACGAACGACGGATGTAGAGCGAAAGAATTGGAGAGCTCTTTTCCCTTCAGTCACCTCGCAAACTAATGAGAATGACACGGGGTGCACGCATCCCGAGTGCTTATAGGGACCCAGAACTGAGGACTGGGGACATCTTGAAAAAAACAACAAGAACCCCGAAACAATTGACGGTGCAAGGGTCGCTTAAACAATTGAGGGAGTGAAAAACAATCGCACGTAGAAGGGTTGTCAAACAATCGAACGGCGACGTAACAATTGCACCGCGTTTCGAAACGAGCGCAAAAAGCAATCCAAGATCGCGTGGGCGTAACTGTAAGCATGTATGTATATATGTGAATGCGTATATGATATATATGAGTATAGTTTCTAGATTATTCAAAAGTTTCTTTATACGCTTTAGAGGTATAGAGCGAGTCGCCCTTAGGAATGCCCAGGGGCTAAAAGTTCCGGACTTTTATTTTCCCGACGTCGCTATATAGATAGTTTTTAATATTTTCTAAGGAGGTTGGAGAAAGCAGGTTTTATCTTGGTATACGCATGAGATCTTGAGAAACGCGAATTGGAAAAAAAGAAAAGAAAAGAATAAAACGAAAAGAAAAAAAAAAAAAAAAAAAAAAAAATTAAATAAAACGGAATAAACGTATAGCAGGTAGGTGGAACACGCGAGAAGTAATGAAATTTGAAAAGGTATATATAGTGGGAGGTGTATGTACATATATGTATATAAGAGACACGAAAAAAAGTGTCTGCAAAAGTGCTTCGCTCTTCTTTATAACCCAAAGTAAATACCTGCCTCGTGCCTAGCTGAATAATAAAAATGAGATACACTTTCCAATTATAACTTCTAATTAAACTGTTTCTTTAGCGAGGCACGAACAGGAAACTCACTGCAGAGAAGATAAAATCGCAACCCTTTAACGTTGCGGAGAAAAATAAATTGTTTAAATTAATCTACTTTCCCCCATACACACATATACATATCAACATATACACACACACACACACACACACAATGCTAATGATGATTAAACAACGTAACAGTCAGGTTAACGTTAAACGCTCGGTGAGTCAGTCCGAGAGATAAAAAGGATGAAAAAAATATAAGAAAAGCTTAGCCGAGTCTGCGAAAATTCAATTTTTTTTTTCTTTTCTTTTCGATATATTCCATGATTTTCGATATTTCATGAGCTGCTTGTCCTATTTTTTGATATTCCATGACTTCTTTCGCATCAAATTATCAAATAAATGATTATATATCTCAGCTCATTGCGACCGCAAGACTCTGTATAAAGGAATCGTCCAATCTTGAATTCTTTTAGAAAATCTCGCGAACGGTTCTCTGGATCCGCGTAGTCGTTTCAATGAATCTCAAGAATTTCTCATATATTTTTATTACGGGCAGCGCGTGCAAAGATTCTTAACATCAGACAAGAGTTGGTTGTATTGTGGGTAGGCCGAAAAATCCCTGTACAAGTTTAAATGGGTGAAAAACTTGTTGAAAGGTAAGTTCTCCTTCTCACGCTTTTTATTGTATCCTTTTCTCCTTATTTTCCCTTTTATTTATTTTATTTTTTTCAACATGGTAGACATGTTATACCCACAAGTTTCTACATAGTTATACGTGTTACGATGTAGAAACTTATAAAAGATAAATAAATGAATAAATAAATAGAAAGGGTACTTTTTTTTTTTTTTTTTTTGTAAAAATTGATACTTTTTTTTTACGCAAAGTAGGTACATGATAAACTAAGGGCTAATCTGACGTGTAAAAACGTTGACTCTCGAAGACCCGAGTAAATGAGTATAATATAGCGAATCTGTTTCACCGTTCTGCATGATGCACCAGTCAACAACTGCAAACAATAAATTTCAAAGCACTTACGAAGCGATGCTGATGCACATAAGTCTGGTAACGTATGCTAAGTTTAAATGCGGAGAAAGAGATAGAGTAGCGTGCTGACTGCTGGCAGAAGCTACAGACACGTTAGTTTTATCATCGGTTTAAATTTACGCAAAAACAATTATCGGTTGTATGCGGTAGTTGAATATAGGTATAGGTCTGTATATACACGGGTATAGGAAAAGCTGGCGACAAAGAAACCGACACTTCTTACAGAATATGGCGAAGTAAGGACTGAGCGGCTACCCCGAGTGTGCGGAACAATGATATACATTAAGATAAGGACATGGTGAAATAAAGGCTTTCCCCTATATGGCGTAGTGGGTGACCAGAAGAGAGCACCATTTTTTCGTTGCGTTTATTTATACCCTGGAGCCTTTTACCGCGGACGGTCTTCGCTTCGGCGTACCACCGTAAACTATCGTCTTGGGTTTTTAATGAGAATTAAAGGGGATACCGCGTAAAACCCATGAACTTGAATTTATCTTGGTAATTTAACCAGAACGCGTATCAATGCCGTGAATATCGATAAGAACTACTATCGCATCGGTATAAATCCTGAGAATCGAGGTATCCTCCCCAATTATAAAAACTCAGTAATTATTATCTTTTCATAGTTGAATATGTTATAATAATAAAAAAATTTTCCATCACTAGATTTTTCGGTACATATATGAGGTCGTTGGTTTATAATTTGATTAGCTCGCAGTAGCAGCTGGTGATGTGAAAGGAGTAACATAATAAACCCATATCCGAGATTTAAAGACCTTGAACCCGTGGCCTCTCTCACCTCAAGTTTTCACCTTTGATCTATCTCGTCGGTTCCCCGACCGTGCGATCCTCGCGTAAAATTATACCCACCACCGTTAGGGTGAAAAGTAATAAATTTCACAAAGTCTAGTTTCACGGAGCGCCGGGTTTCCCATTGGCCAAGGTGTATATACCTATCTACCTCGCGGTCCAGAGACCCGAGACCCAGTCCCGGACCAACCAACCATCGAGAGTTAACGCGAGGGCGCGCATACAACCATTATACACAACGCAGCTCCTGCACACCATATTTGATATAATTAAAGTGCATAAATAAGCACAATGGTACACGTATGGTATACATTGGTTTCTGCGTTATACGGGTATAGTATAGCCACTGGTAGACTGAAAGCTTATTCAATGCAAATGCCGAGCAGAGACCCTGTGTTCGACTCTCGGTATTATAGGCATAAGGTACCTACATAGGTACATACGTATATAATAGCTATAGTTTTCCGGGACTAGGATGGGCACATGGGACGTCGATTTTGTCCAGCTATGGTTCGATAAAATGATCCAAACGTAACGTCGCCGGTTAAGACCTCCGGGGCGAAGAGCTGCAGGGAAATGTGATTTTTGCATAGTCGAACTTGCGGGCGTTTTGGTAAGCCGTATACCGTACGTATCTACGAGTACATGGGAATGGACTCGTTCCACATGATTCCGAAATCAATTGTTGGTAGAAATGGTGCCCGATTGAATTCTGGTTGTGGGTTTTACAGACTGTCCTTTCAAATTGGGTCTGGACGAAAGTACGGATTTTATCCATCCGCGTCGATTCGCGTTGTACAATAAAAAAAGTAGAAAACGCTTTCAATACGATATGGGATAAAAACTGGGTCGGTTTATACCACGTAAACTGCTTTCATCAAAGTAAAACCAAAAATAAATAACAAAAATTTTTAATCAAATCCTAGTAATCGCATTTTTTTCCTTTTTCATCCCTCATTCGTATCATGCACCTCATTCGCAAATAGACAAATATCTAGGTATAGGTACTAATGCGGCAAAAAAATGAAACGGAACTGGAAATTTTACATGTGGAAAGAATATGGGATGAAGTATAGGTATCCAGCAATGTGGGGCCAGTCCCATCGTCGGGTACCTATATAAGGAGCGTTCTGTGCAAATGAGAGTAGGTACAGCCCGAGCTACCTGTGCCTGCAGTGGTATGGAGAGTTGCATCTGCAGTATAAGTGCGTTTGGTTTTAGTACCGTTCAATGCTATAATCCTCAAAGACTATTGGGAATTGAGAGAAATGAAGTTCTGAAAGAGCGAATTGAACGACAAAATTATACCCAAACCATATCAATTTATCGACAATTTCAAAACACGTGCAGGGTATTCATTCCGCAGGTATATACGCGAATTAATTGCAGTAAGATTTAATATAGAGACGTGAAATTTAAAAACGGATATCCGGCTCACTTGGGTATGAAAAAATCGACTTCGTCTCATGCCTAGGTATTTAGCTCTGACAGAGCCACTATAATTGTTCTGAAAATAGTTAATACCATGAATTTGATAGCTCATACGTATACCTACCACCATAAATTGTTAGGCACTTATTTCGCGGCTTATATACTACGCGTATGATAATATTAGTTTTACGACGTGTGCAATAACCGAGTTCATTGGATGACTTATGGGGTGAGATGTGGGAATGCGAAGAAGACCGAAAGCATGCGTTTCGCACGATAGTAGAAGAGATAGACGATGTGACATGAAGGAACGAGAGTTGCAGAAGAAGTTCGTGATTCATTGCTGCACGCGTTCGTCATTTGTTCACCTATCTTATTCTCTGGGTGTAAAATCACCAGGGTAGTTTAGATCGCTCTTGCCACTCGTCGGCTTAGTCGATCGAGTGCTTTAACAAATCCACATTTATTTCCACCTTTCCGAAGCCATCCGTACCCCACTTTGTCTAATATTAAAAAGTCTATTCTCGTTTCATGAGTTACAGGAAAACGTTTAGCTCTCAGCCGGTGAGTTGACTCGATGATCTTTCACTCTTGTATAATATACCTACTTGCGTTAAATCTGGAGAGTTATAAGATGTTGAACGCAGTTTGATTTTCATATTCATTCCGGTTATTAAAACCGTGGTTAGCTCCTCGCTAAATCTCATCTTACGACACTGCAGCTTGCGATTACTTAATTTATATCTGTAATTAAATATTTGCAGCTCGTTGAATGAAGGAACTCGGAAACTTCGTCCAAGGACGACTTCACGTCTACTTTATATGCAGATCTTTAACCGCGTCTTGGTAATAAGGTCGATACATAAAGATCAGGATAAATCTCGCTGAGTCTTTGTCGTCGGGGCTGAGGACTGAATCGTAAACGTAACGACCACAGTTTTCTGTTTTAATATTGGAAGCTTTTTTTCTTACATATTCATAAGCTGTAGGAAGAAGAAAGAGAGAGAAAGAGAGAGAGAGAGAGAGAGAGAGAGAGAGAAAAGCGGAAATTTTTTTTGATTTGGGCTTATCTGTAACAAGGGTTGAAGAAGGTGGAAAAAAGAGAAAAAAAAAAAAAAACGAAAAAAAGGAATTTTGCTGCACGTTCTGAAGGGAAATTCGTTCAGAGATTCATCAGAATTCACTTCGCTCCCGGCGGACGTGGATGAAAAATCAAAAGTGAAAGAATGAAAGCATTTTATGGAACCTGGAAATGTTGGTGGTTTAATGAAAACTCCTCGCGTGCGAGAGAAGTCGGTTTTGAGCCCCTCACCCTGGCTTCTACCCCTAGCTCTACAGTCTACACTTCGTGTCTCTGCGCGAGTGCTGCCAGCGCCATATTAAAATCAGTTTACATTGCATTATAAAGGGAAACGTAAAATCTCTGTGGACAAAAACATTAGAGAGAGGAGTTTAAACCGTATTAAAAAGGCTTTCCCCTTATTTCTACTCTCTTTATTTTTTTCAACTTTTTCTATCTCTTTTTTTTTTTTATGTTGTTTTTCTTTTTTTTACTTTCAGATTTTAATCTCTAATGAAATATCTTCTGAAGCACAGTTCTCAATGCAGTTCAGGCACGTAGGCGGCACGCACACATCTGGTATACACAATTTTTGATAAAGAAAATTTTTTTTTCTTTTTTTTTATTAGCTGTTCATCCGTTAAATCTAGGACACTACAGGCGTTAACGGAGGCAAATGAAGAGAGAGAATATTCTGTTATGCGCGGGAATGAAATGATATTATAATTTACAACAAGACCGCCATTTGCCGTGGCATTTTAAAAATTGTTATTTAATAAGCCGGAAGAAGAGTTTCTTAATGACTCTTTGCGGTCCCAAAGGTGATTCGCCATTTTTCTACATAAGAAAAAAAGTAATTTGAAAAATTCCAACGACGATCACATAGTCACTATGTATACCAAATGTCATATATTTACTTTACCATAACGATCATTTGAAAAGCCCTTCTTTGTTGTTTCATATTTAAGTATATGCCTTATACTGAGGGTTTCGTGATGTTTTAGAATGTTTAACCAATGACTGTTCGCGTTTTGAAGGTATGAACCAATCGGCAAGCTTGCATAAGAGATGCAAGGCCGAACAAGGGTCGGTCGTTCGATATGACCCCAAGCTATTAGCGCGACAACCCCTACTGGATGTTCCCTCCATTGGGCGACAGACAACCCCGGGGACAAAAGCGACGTCGAAACATTCAGGGTGTCGTTGAATTTAATCCATACTACGCGGCATTCTGCGCCACTAGGAGCCTTTAATCCACGTTTTCCCAGCGCACGTGTCTCTCAAAGTCGTTTTACCGGTGAATATATTTTGACATCTCGCATCCCCGAGTGTATACATATACCGATTTAGTCAAACGCCGAATACATCGTCACCGGTATACTATACTATACTCCTAACTGTGCAAACATTTGTCAAATGAAATTTCGCAAGTTAGGAAATAAAAATCCGATTCCGCATATATATATATATATATATATATATATATATATATATATATATATATATAACGCGGTCGATTTTATATATATATACCTAAGAATCAATTCTCTGGGGGTAATAAAAAAAGTTTTGATTTTCATTCGAAAACTATAATGATAAAATATATGAAATATAATTGTAACAATTGTTTCCAAATTGCGAACTAGACGAGGCCGCGTACCATGGCTGTTCAATTCTGAACTCATTGTTGTCAGGACAAATTATTATTGGCTTATTCAAGGGTTTAATTTTACTCGTTAATTATAATAAAAGGTTATGAATTTTGTAGTAGTGATTGCCGAGTCCATGATTTTGAAATAAACTCGTTGAATATAATAATAATAATAATAATAATAATTTGAATACTGTGGAACTTGGGCGATAATAGTTTATGCCTTCAAACCGTATAATCCACGAAGGAAATGGTTTCTTTTCGTATTCGAGTTCCAGCGCGAAAGAGAAACTCACCGAAATAAAAGGAAGGAAGAAGTGAAGCGGCGAATATAGAAGGGAAGAGGAAACAAAGATAAAAAAAACATAACGTCTTTTTTTCCCGCTCCTTTGCATCTCTTAGCTGCACCCACGGATGCTGTGAGCCAGAGGGTGTGCGAGCTGAGTCTGTCGGGAGAAACGACGAGCGAGCTTTTGTCGCAAAACTCTTTGATCCAAACCGCCATGTTTAATCCGCTCATATATGAAAAATGAAGCGAATACTAAAACAGACGAAAAAGAGTAACGAGAGAGAGAGAGAGAGAGAGAGAGAGAGAAATAATGAAACAGCCGAGATGGATTAAACCTGGCGAAGTATATTACCGGAAAATCTCTTAATTGACACAAAATTGTATTAAAAAAGTGTGGAAACGATATTCATCCAATTTTCAAACTAATTCACTCTAATTCCTTCAAATTAATCGCACGGTTTCATCGCTAACGTGAAGTTTCGATAAAATACTAAATACAATTATAGCCACGCACGATAAGAAGCAGTAATTTAGTTGAAAAATTTGTCACATGTAAAGAAGCGGGCGTAAATTGTAATAATTTTGACTGGATTAAAAATCGCTCATATATATGTAACCCCAAACGTTGTGAGAAAAGATAGGCACAATTTTGCACCACCTGTCTTTAAGTACGTAAAATAAATTTGATATAGTGATTTACAGAGTTCATTTCTAGCCCAATTTTCGTTAGTTATTACTAAACGAAGTACCCAACTTACTCGTACCTCTTTCGCATGCGTATATAATGTGCGTACGACCCTCCAATTATTGTAAATAACGGTCATAGATAAATCACAGAGCCTTCGGGGTTCAAATGAATCGCACGAGATCAAAAGACCTCGTCGTTTTCGTGTATTTTGAATCGTTCAAGCTTTCCTTTTCCACTATCTTCGCCTCTCTACATCCCCTTTCCGTATCTGTCCCCAAAAATTATACGTAGGTACACATACACATTACTTATCTCTTTATACATCTAAGATCTACGCATTGTCACCGTCACCGGGCACGCAAATTTTGCTATAATTGGCAGGCAGCTCATCCTATCTTTGGCACCATAGATCAATATCGATAGAAAATCCTGAAGGGAGGCCTGGATGCGTCGCTATCAACCCTAACTAACGTAATCTTCGCTAATACGCGGCACGTGACTCCATGACGTTGTTCGCAGCCAATCAGCTCGAACGTGATATCGTTTTTTCCTTAATAATGAATGGTTGAGCCTTATTAAGATGTCGAAGAACATTGGGCGAGGCACTCAAATAACTGACAGGGGACACTGTATTATTCGCGATTCTCTTTTGGTTTAGTTAATTGGGGTTCGGTATGATTTTATTAGGAGAAGAGAATATCGGAACGAATTAATAAAAAAAATCCGAAGATCATTCACTGTAGTCGGTTTTTAAAATCTCTTTGACGGTTTAATTTCAACGTACTGCGACTGAATGAGCGTAATCTTGTGATTAGTAGGTCCGAGCGAGCTGGGCCGTTTTGTGGTAATGGTGAAATTCATTTTAGGTATCATGCCATGCGGTGGTTTCAGCGCTGATAAGGTTAGTAATAAATTTGGTCGTTCCTCGACCTTGCCTAACTTGAGCCGGATTTAACAAACCCATAGTAAGAGTAGAAGAGCGCACTGTGGAGATTTGGCCGAATTCCAGCTACGCCGTTCGTTCGTTATTGTCTGGAAAATGGGTCGAGTATAATTGCGCTGTTCGTGGATTTGGGATTCCAATCTCGGGTAGGATTTTCCCGTTTCTAAGAACGGAAAATGGTAAATTGGAAATATCCCGGTTCGCTGTATGCCTGCAGCCTCTCTGCAGGGAGAGAGTAGAACATAAGACCTAAAAAGTTCTGATTGTCAGTGAATATCAACGAAAAACAGGGCAATCCCTTCGGCTAACGTAGGCTAAATCTCAAAATGGCAAAACGACAGAAATAAAAAACGAGAAAAACCCCTGGGGGTGTCGCGGTCGGTATTGTAACTTGTTCACAGCGCACTGTACCGTGTCTCATTCCTGAAACCGGCAAGGCTATCTCAGAGTCCATGATCTGATAAAAGCCCAGTACAATTTTTCACGAACAACAATACACGAAGTATGTATCTATACCTATATGCTCTATTGAGTCGCACCAAAGCGCGTGCATTCGCATATCTCGCCGATGTATCGAGGTGACGTGCGTTCCCGATCGCCGATCCGACGTATCGATATACCTGTGCAGCCTACGCCTACGTGAAATAAATGCCAAGGTTCAGTGAAGCCGGAAATTCAATATAGCCAACGTTTCAATTGTTGTTGAGCTGTGGTGTTTATAAAAATAAATTGAGAAAAAATGAAAGAAAAGCTACAATTTTAATGAACAGATTTTGAAAAAACGATCTAATTTCGTTGATTTATATATCGTACTGCAAAATGTCCAGGTTCGAGGAAACGGAAACAGACTATGAAGAATTTGGACCACCGAAACGGCGAAACGGCGAGACATGGAACAAGTCAAAGACTCATTAGGAACTAGGGACTGAGAACAAGCTGTCATCTGGGTCTCATTTGTCACGAAGACTTTCTAGCCTTCAATAATTTGTCAGGCCTGAGTGAACTGCCGTAGCCGCAGCCGCGGCCGGACCCCCCAAATTGCTATAGATAACCAAAAGACCCGAATCAAATTCCTCTGGCTGAACACTTATCTTACTCTGTTCTTTCTCCTCTCTTTCTCTCTTTCTCATATCCAACCATCTATACCCGACTCTCTGCGATATCTTTGTCCGGATAAAAAAAATCGCCAAGTAACGCTGCGGTTCAAGTTAGGATCGCTGCGTCAGCTCGTGCAGGCTTTATGCCTCTATGTATGTATGCGTATGCATATGCATATGGATATGTGTATGTATATATTATACATATATATAGACTGTCAAGGTTCATCCAAAGGTATGTTTCTATATATACTTACTTATGTACAGGTACCTGGTTTGTATCGTTAAAATGACTGTAGACTCGAGTTGATGGATGTGAACTCGTAAAACTGGGCTCGATAAAACGGCGAGGGTATTTCGATCGGTGAAGCCAACTTTGAGATCTTCATTATCAGACAAGGACCTCTTGCTGAGAGTAATTACTTTATTGGTTGGAGTAGTTATTGTGCTTTGTTCATCTGCCCATTCACGATCGGCAAACCTCATTCTTTATATACAGAGTCAAGTCGAGTCAAGTCGATTCAAGTCAAATCAACTCAACTCAACTCAAGTCAAGTTAAGTCAAGTCAAGTCAAGTCCGATATTTCGCAGTAATATTTGAGCACAGTGTAGATATATTATTATTATTATTTTTCACGGTTCTTTAGATTTTATATTTATAGCGACCTAAGGCGACCTTTAAATCGCACGCGCCACAGAACACGGACAAAATTATTAGGAGCGCCTCAGGGGTCAGGTTCAGGGGACCGCCTTCGTTAAAGAGATTAATGATTCGTCGAGAACCGCGGTGTACAAGCTATGTATAAGAGTTTTAGTAATTATTAATCACGATAAATCTTTATCGGTATAAATTATCGGAGAGGAATGAAACTCCCTAATTTTAGCCACCGATTATTACACTACGTTCAGGTAGCCGTGGCTAAAGGCGGTCTGACATAATCTTCACCGAATCCAATTCTCCTTTCCCCGATATACACTGATTAAATCCTATAATATAACTCTCTTGATTACTCAGACACCGTAATATTATGTCCAGCGAAGATCATCAATAATAAATCTGCAGCTTCAAGATTTGAAATTAATTCACGATCACGTAGTCAACTAATCACATTTTAATTATTTTTCTTATCAATGGTTTATCACTAAATTGCTAACATTTGTATGTACCTCTTTGTCTATTCGTCTGGGTTCATTCACTATTCGTTTATAGCTAGATCATTTATGAGCATGCAAATGTGTGTTTGTGAGAAAAGAAAAAAATAAAGAAAAATTGGGGTATGTGGTGGAGATTCGATGCTGGTGGAGTAATTCGTGGAAAGGATATGGAGTCGTAGTGTTGAAAAAAATTTTACGAGTCGCTTGGGACCGCCTGCCAAGAGCTAAGTGGATTATAAGAACACATTTGCATACGATGATTGGCGATGAGTGATTACCAAAAGTTTGTTCGTTTTTTTTTTTTTTTAATTTTTTTGGCCTGACGCTGCGTCGTTTCTTAGAAATAGTTTCTCTCACTTACTGGAGTGCAGTGTAGTGCAGTACAACGACACGGTATATTTCGCGGCCTGCGTGCCACGTGGGGCATTGATACTACTATACTGCTTTAATATACGAGAAGAGAAAAATCGTGACAAAGTTAAACGGTAAGAATCTCGAGAAAATCTCTGTGTGCTCGCGAAAGAGTGAACAAAATACGATCGGCTTTTATCGTCGTTGTTTTACCTGAAGCCTGTATTATAGGTTTACCTTTATTCCACTACATTACCCACAATACCTCACGCCTCGTGCAGCCGGACTCGAGCACTTATAAGGAGAGACTCGATAGCTGAAACAAATCGAGTCCGCGTATCGTAGAGAAAATTTTTATTTTACGAATACGTTTATTAACGGATTGACATAGAACGAGAGAAACGCGTAACGTAACGTACCTACGTCTAACGTCGCGTCGCGTCGGTTTGCTTCCGGGTGTTAAGTGGGTTTATCGGGAACATTAAGCTCCTTTTTATACCCACCGCACGAACGAACGGCTCGTGTAAACACAAACCGTATCTTTATGGTTTCTGGAACGATTTCGGAGCATGGACATTATACGTATAAATGTTATGCAATAACCAAATTATTCGTTAATTGGACTATATATAGTATATTCACACAGATGATCCTTGATTAGAAAATATATGTTTCATTCCATTCTAGAGCGTGAAAGACATTATCTCAAGCCATTTCCTACAACGTTTTTAGTCTCTCAAGTCTCACGTATAACGTAGGTAGGTCGTAAGACCGTCTTCCATAAGAGAACGAAGTGTTTTGGCTCGGTTAACTCGGTTGTCGATCTAGATTGAAAGGTGGTTCAAGATTTATTTGCCAGAATGCGTGGGCCATACGTCACTCTCAAAGTCCTGGACACAGGTCGAACCTGAATCATCTTCGTTCGCGAAATTTGATCTGACAGGCTGATCAGCGCATGCTCAAAACGTCGGGAGTTTACGGCTGAAAAGATGATCGTAGAAAAAAAGAAAAATAAATAATAATTGACTTTTGACTTTTTGGGACGCGACAAAAGAACCGGATCATATCGCTGTTAATAATTCAGCGAGAAAGCCAAGAGAAATAGTGAAAATGAAAGGAATTTGCACCAGAGATATTCGTTGATGGTAAAATCTGGGAGATAGAAGGAGGAGCCGGTATTCTTGGATTGCTAATTGTGTTTGATATAAATTCTATCATCTATTATAGATGCATTGCTATATATAGTAGTACCTAAGTGCGAATTGAAACCCGAGGCAATTGCAGCGAGCAGGTTCGCACGATCGATGTGATAATGTGTTTTTACTCGAGGACCGGTTTCGATTCTTTGGACTGCATCCCAACAAAGTCTGGATCGAAATTATTATCGGGAGCAGATATAAACCAGTGTTACACCCCACGCGTACGAGTGCAACATATATACGTGAGCCGGGTAGAAAACAAGGCCTGCCAAGATCGCCGGGACAAAACGAAAGCCGGTAAAGAGAAAAAAAATACAAAATAACGAAACCAACCAGTTGGATTTCTCGAACGTATAGGTATACGCGTCTTTAAAGAAGTGGACGACGGTGCATTTCAGGCTTATAACTCATATAGGCGCTGGCCAGACTCGGCAACTGCATCCATCAATGTTCAATCCTACTTTGCATGCTGTCACACCGTTGGATTTGTTGCTTTGGTTAACTCGAACAAATATTTCAAGTATATAAATTTATATCTCTACTCTATCTGCACTTTGCGTCAAACGAGTCGTCTCGTCGTTGCACATGACGTGTTTAAACGATGTCCACTACCGAACACGGTCATTTGACGGAGGCAGATTGATTGGAAATACGCGGAAAATCGATCGGCAATAAAAACCTGACGAGCAAACCTCTAGATAAATTTTACTTCAAACATCGTAAACATCCACTTTCTTGTTTTATAACGTATTGAAGAGCATCGTAAATTTTCAACACACGTTCACTCATTTTCAGACTAGGAAATTATATCCTTATATATTTCAGGATTGAACAGATTTTCATGCAATTCCGGTAATAAATTTGACCTAGTCTTTTGGATTAGCTAGTTGAATATATATACGAGATTCATATCGCGCAATTAGCAGTTATTAACAGAATTACCGGATTTTCGGAATCTAATATCAAATTTCTCATAGAGCAATTTGACTACCGTTTTAACTCTTCAACCTGGTAATTTGAGGACTAAAACAGAGAGAATTATCGCTGTGAATATAAACCGTATCAAATGAAACCGAACGTAGGCAAAAATGTGCACAAGGCGATTCTGAACCCTAAAATTTACACGAACCATTTATGCTTTAATGTCTCAATTTCAAGCGCGGGTTAAGGCTCA
This sequence comes from Tenthredo mesomela, assembly GCA_943736025.1. NCBI lineage: Eukaryota > Metazoa > Arthropoda > Insecta > Hymenoptera > Tenthredinidae > Tenthredo > Tenthredo mesomela. Next base: position 17,148,373 of record OX031016.1, on the reverse strand, counting down.
GCTGAAATAGCTTTTTAAATTGAACACGTGACAATCGGTGATTATTCTTTTCTTCGTCCGGACTTTGCAAAACCCGGACGCGAATGAGCTGTGTGTGTGTGGAAAGTCGAGAGCCACTCAAGACGTAAACGTCATATGACAACCGGACACCACGAGTCACCGAACACTTGACAAATCTTTACGTCCGACCATGTCCCACCTTCTTGGTTCTCGAGTCTCTTGACTTAGAGTCGTGAGCACAGAAAACCAGACCACTTACATAGTTATTACAAAAACAAGAAAAAAAATTAAAAAAAAAAAAAAAAATAGAAGAAAAAAGTGGAGAAACCGCAGAGATCTGGACCACTTTTCAAAGAAAGAACAAAATTTGGGTCGGAGCAGAACATCCCGGGGCAACTGGCCGCCAAAGCGTTTCGTTACGTATCAAAACTGATTTGACAGAACCAATCGTCTGCACAGTGTCGCACAGGGTTTGACGGCTCGACCGTATCTTCAACTTGCAGGAAATTTATTTCTTTGCTGAAAATGTAATATTCGATTACAAAAGAACGTTCTTAAAATTGAGCAAATAATAACATTTTCCAGAATCGAGAATCTACGACGATGAAGGGATCTTGCCGGTTGATTTGAGGTAATTTCATGGTGTAAGATTGATTTATCATGACCGTTAATTGAACTGCTGGTTATTATTTTTCTGTTTCTATACTCGAGCTTTGGACTCTATAGGTTTCTTAAGGGATAATGCTTGTATACGTATAAGAATGCATGATTACAGCAACAGTCGACATGGATCCGGTTTTTGTCGGTGGGTCGAATGCGAGTGAATTGGTTAACAGCGTCGATATAGTTCTGGCTGCAGTGAGGTTCAAGCCAAAGTTCGGGGACCAACGGACAACGAACCTCCACACCATTTGCATATTTGATTATGGCGATTCGGGGGTCCATGGAAGGTCTGTATTTCAAAGTGATGCGGCAAGAATGAAGATGCAAATTTAACCAAGATGGATCTCGGTCATGGTTCATCTGTTTTATCATAATTACCCGACTCTGTCAGCCCGTGATGAAAAAACTGCGCTGCAGAGGAAATGAAGACGATTCCCAATGATTGAATTCTTCTTGAATGGCGTTTCAATTAATTTAAATAAATCATGTGGATGTATATATACATAGATGTACCTGTATACGTATAATATATAAATGGAAATCTGTCCATTGATAATTTGTTTTCTTTTCTTATTCGTTCCAATTTCTTTGATGAGAAAGAAACGCGCAGCGATGGTTTATAACGAAAAATCTTTGAAAAAAAAAGCCTTGGCTCTGATTTTTGGGAAAAATGTTTACACTGACTTGACTGAATTAGCCCGGCGACATTCCCGAAAGTAAAATCTAAACCTAAACCTAAACGAAAAATCACACCGATCTTCGGTGTATTTTTTGTGACGGTCTCACTGCGGTACAGATGCTCGCGTTTACGTTTCAGCATCCTGGCCTCAGAAATAGAACGTGTCCTTTTCTTATTCTCTTTAGCTACTGTGCCTCTCTTTTTAACTGACGCCTTCAGCCTCCTGGAGAGACTAAACAGGATGGGGTTAATACGATGGGCGCGAACCTTTGATCCCTCAATTCCGTGAGCGAGTGACACTGGGACGACTAACTAACTAACTAACTAACTAACTAACCAACTAACTAATGATACTAGATATAACCGATTGAATATGAAAGAAAAAAAGAAATTGTATTCGATACGAGACGTTCCTTTGCAGAGTTGGACTTTACGTCGGATTATTTGCTTCGATTATACGAAGAAACGGAACACGGAGCGACTTATTTATCGTTTGTTCGCAGACCGCGGAGGCTGTCGGCGTCGCATTCGCCAATACGATTTGCAAGTCAATGAAAACGCGTTGAACTTATCGCCGTATCCATATCCGGAATACTTCGCGCCAAGTCACGCGCGATTAATATCCCGTAGGGTTTATTTTTCAATTTTTTTACCATTCATTTCAAAGATTTTCTTTACACACACACACACACACACACACACACACACACATACACCTCGCGGACACATCTATATACTGATGCTACGAGAAGTGCTGACCATTTACCTCGGACACATACCGTCACTCGCTTTTCCCAGGACGCGAATCACCGACTGGTGCAGTAGGTATGTCTCATTTGCGTCAGCCACTGCATTCGCAGAGAAAATAGAATAGAGAAAAGGTTGCTACCTACCGGTTATAATTGGTCAAATAAACAATCCACCTGCTTCTTTGACGACGTGCAGAATGTCTCGAGGAGAACTTACGGGACAATAGTCGATCTGTTTGCTACAGTTAAGGGGTGACGTTCATCTTTTAACGAATGAATCACAAAAAATTACAAAAACCATTTCATGTAGGTATATAGAAAATAGAAATTCAGATCTATAGATCACAGAATTTTCTTATTCTCAATTCCGTCAATATGTTCGAGACAATTGTCAGTATTGACACTTGTCGTCACACCAGTTTTTGCTTCTTCTCTCTACCTGGTAAAAAAAAAAAAAAGACACTAAAATATATCTCTCGAAGGTCCTTATCAAATGGTATTTTCAGCCTGGGACGATGGAGGAGCAAAGGACCTTGGTATGAGAAGAAGGTAGAAACTGTGTGTAGCCGCAGGCTGGCGCCGGTCGTTCTTGATTTATAGGTCTCGTTGTCGAGTAGACCGGAGAACGGCCACGCGCATCGGCTCCTGCAGGTTCGCTTCCTAGCAAAGCTTGAGAGCTCATCCTCGTTATCTATTGTAGTAGTAGGTACGACGGAACAGGACGGGAAGATCCAATAATATTTCTATCTTCTGTGGGTTGCCTGCAGTTGCCAGTGGCAGTTTTAGAGTCGAAGCTACACAACAGCGTGGAAGTCTTCATTCGAATAGAGATATATATAGAGAGCTGTGGTAAACTCAGAAAAAGGTCTTGTTGACACAACCAAAATTTGGTTATTATACGGTCAAAGAAATTTTTTTGTTCAGTCAACCAAAATTTCGTTGGGCTAACCAAAATTTTTGCTGATACTACTAAATTTCTTGTTAGCACAACAAAATTTTGGTTGACTGAACAAAAAAATTTCTTTGACCGTATAGTAACCAAATTTTGGTTGTTTCAACAAGACCTTTTTCTCAGTATAGATATGATCATTGCGATATTTTCTTTTGTTTTTGGAATTATCTCGCGCGGACTTTCCACACCCTAATTGTGAAAGACGCGGGTCTTTGCCTCAACGGTGGAGCGTAAAGCGGCTCGTAAAACTTTGACACCGAAAAAATGTGCCCAAAGAGCGACGACTCATCCTCTTTTACGAGTTAACGTTGTTTTTTACTTTATCTTCTTCTTTTTCTTCCTCCATTTCGTTTTTCCTTATTTTCTATACGCCGACACTTTTTTCACCGCTACCATAGCGCGCATACTCCTATTGTCTGCTCCTTTTTCTCGAGATGAAGTGTTAAACCGTCTGTTAATGTTACGAACGTTGAAAAGTTTTTATCAATTGGTTTGGGGGCGAGGCTTGCGCCGTTAAGTTCAGTTCAAAAAAGCTGAAGTATGGGGCTCGCCGTTTAAAACATACAACGTTAGATCTGCGTGAGTTATAATACGGGCTTGAAAAGCATCTCTCTTATAAGGGGGCGCGAAAGATCGAGGTAGAAAAAGGCCGAGATAGCAGAGCGAACGGACAAGGTGTTCGCAGAGCTGGTACCGCTGTCGAAAGCACCGAAGGATGTAGCTTATATCTTAACAACATATTCCAAGATTATATTTTTATTTCAGAATGTATATCGGTATCGTTCAAGGTTCAAGGCGATCGCGCGAGCCAGCCGGACGCTTTTCTCTCTCTATCTCGATCGTATATTTTGGTAATTTATAATTGCGCGTCAAAGATACTACCTAGTTAGTTTATTCTATCGATTTCAGTCATAAAATATATCTCCAGCTTCAGGATATGCATATAAGAGTGATAATGACAGCCTCGCATCGAAATTTCCATACAACGAAATCCAGCTTCGATAAAGAAAACACACAATATTCTGTGCGGGTATAAATTTATTATGCCGATACCTATATATATATATATACACCCTACATTCCTACAACCCACCAACAACGCGATCGTAAAAATTGTGTGAAAGTATATTCGGCCCGGGATTAGCGAGGGAAAAATTATTCAAACAACTGCATATATCGAGAATGGTTTAAAGAATAAATAAAATAAGAGAAAAATGAGGGTGAACAAAAGTGAAATATATTATATATATGTGTACGAAGTCTGTAAACGTACCAAAGTCGATAATACAAGGGTTTAGACTATATATATATAATATATATATATATATACGATCAAAGCGTGTCGAGAATAAAATCAACTCTGATTTAGAGACGTCTGGTAAAGCTCCGCTCCACCGCGTAGCCGATTTTATGCAAATGTCTAACTAAGGAAGGGCTGGTAGGGGTGTTATGTACAAACATGAAGGCAAAACCACGACGAGTGTTATAGGCGCCTTGTTCCCTACGTTGTAGGTGTTTCTCTTTCGCTCTTTCTTTCTTTCTGTCTCTCTTTCTCTTGTTGAAATTCATTCTTTTTTTTTTTTTTTTTTTGTCTTACTCAACCGCAATTTTCTACGTCTAGGATTACTCTTCTTTTATTTTTCATTTTTTTTTTTGTTTGTTTCACTTTACCCAGATCTTACGCTTCTGCAAACGGGATGTTTCTCAGATAGTAGACTGATACACGTACTCACGAGGCGGTTCCGTCGACGCCTAGGGACTGCCGACCGATACACGAATATCCTTTTAGCATTTCAACGTTTTTAGCGGTTTTGCCAGGAGACCACCGTCGGAGGTATCGATGTGCAGCGCGATACCTGCGGCGAATACGTATATAACTATCTATATATAATATTATATATATCTATGTATACATACATGTACATTTTTAGACGATTCTTTGCACTTTTTGAAAAGAAAAAGAAAAAAGAAAAAAAAATAAAAACGAATAAAAGTGCGTGAGTGTTTCTTGTCTCGTTTATTTTCGTGCTGAAAAAAAAAAAAAAAAAAACGTGGCGAATGTATACAGAAATAAGTCAGTGAAATTCGTTGCGAAGTGGGAATCGAACCTAATAACTGTGGCACTTGTAGGAATTTAAATAATTTACGAATTTAATTTTTGATTGTAGAAAAATTGACCCTTGAGAGAAAGAGAAAGAGAAAGAAACGGGCCATAAAATAATCGCAGGAAGGGGAGGGAAAAAATGAATATATTCGTGGGATCAAAATGGCGGTTTTGATCGACTCCGTTATAGAGAGAAGGATGCGGAGGGAATAATTACACGAGAAAGGAAGTTACAATGCTGCAGCAGCAAGGCACGCTGAACTAAAAAAATGGAAATAATATATGCAGATAGCGAGAGATATAGGCGATAATTACGAACGTTTAAGCCCAACGCCGCGCCTGCCCCGCATGCTGCCCCACACAGGTCGCGGTTACCAACCAGGATTTGCGTGGGTCGACTCAATCTAATAACACGTTTCGCAAAACTTGATGTATGCGAGGATGTAACGCGAGTTGATCCTTACCATCAAATTTTATATTCACTTCAGTCGTCGATTCGTCTCTGAGTCTATCATATGGATCGATCGATCGAATGATTGATCATAATATATGAAAATTTTACTCCATTTTAGTTTGAAAAAATTAACTCTTATCTAAAACATCGCACGATCCGCCTGTGCGTAGGAGTTGAAAAAAATCTTATCGAAAATATATTGAGTGATGATTGCGAAAGCTTTTGGAGTAAAATTTCGCTTCATTAGTTTAAATCATTACACTTGTGATGAAAAGATGTTCAAATGTAATAAATAAATTGATAGTTTGATATTGAAATGAATAATTTTAAATCATATTCCTATAGGACGTAACATGGAGAAAGTATATAGATAATAAAAAAAAAGTAAGTATAATTGTGAGTTTCTCTCATTACTAATCCCTCGCGTATATTTTAAGTATCAGTGCATCCGGTACGAGTACGACCATATGCACATGCATGCGCAGGTGGTAACAGATGGATTTTTCTATGTGTCGAAAGGAGTAAAGTTTTGAGTTATAAAGTGAAACGATATATGTCCGCGCCGCAGCAGCCGATTATGAGGCAAACCACGACTGCTGCAAGGGTGTAAAGAAAACCGCAGGACGAAACTCTCGAGGAGTGGAAAAGAAGCGCAGGGCTCTTCTGGGACACGTCTAAAACAAAAGGCTAGTCGAGTTTAGTACCGGGTACCGGCCATCTTGAACCTTCGTTGGATAAAGAGAGAGAGAGAGAGAGAGAGAGAAATGAGAGACCAAGAGAGAGAATAATGCTGCTGCTGCTGCCGTTGGGCGGTCTGGTTTGGCGGTAGCAAAACACAAAGGAAGACAAAGCGTGTATATTTCAACATCTAATTTAACCGGGTTTAATCTCGAGCTTATCTTTCGGGTACGAGAACGGCAAGACTGTATTTCGCGACCTTGTTAAGCGATCCTTACCGAGCGACGCGGTTCTTGCGCGTCTGTAGGATGCGAATGGCTACCCCGTTAGCTTGGAGTAATGCCGTTTATAATTGGGCTGAATCTGAGACATTTTAAAGGGCGAGAATTTGCCTGGATCAAACGTTACCGAGAGAGAGAGAAAGAGGAATGTTCCCATAGTCGGTATATACAGTCATCCGATGCTTCCTTGTTTCCCACTCGTGTAATTCGTAGTAAAACTTGCTTCTCTTTGGTCTTCGTTGGGGACCTTTTAGAGAGTGGTGGAATATACACCGTGGAAATACGATTCGCCTTCTTATCTTTCCCAGAGGCTCGTTACGTCGTCGCAAGGTATTTCTACACGAATCTTTGCCACGATACGATACGACGCGGACTCGCAACGCTCTCAAAACTATCCAGAGAAGCTGCAGCAGCAGTTGTTACATACAACGTTATGTTATAGCGTTCTTCTCATATCTACCTATAAGTTTGTTGGAATTTTGTTTTCTCTCTTTATTTTTACCATGACACCCGCGCCGTGGGATATCAGCTTGTATGAAATAACTCACGGTATTAAGTAGCGATATATGCGATAAAACCACCTTGCGTAACCGTATAGCTTATACCGCAACTACATATATATATACATATGTATGTATATATTTGTGAATAATAAAACGCGGTATGAAGACAGAAAAAAAAGAGAGGAAGGAAGGAAGTAAGAAATAAAGAAAGAAAGAAGGAAAACGTCAGGAGAGTAGGACACGTGTTATTTGATCACCTGTCACACGTTATCTAGCTACGAGACATCGGCGGTAACGTGTCTAGTAGGTATATAGGATATAGATTAGCTTTACTATAGCTGTGTATAGAATGATTCCAATAACAATTAACTTGAAATATTTAACGCTCTGATTTTATCAATTAGTCATTAATCAGTCGTTATCGTTTCTTATATAAATTACCCAACAAGACAAGGATTCTGTATTGCCCCTTACTATATTATACGTTATACGATATGAAAACTAATAAATTTGATAATTAGAAGCGTAATTCAAACAATAAATCTTACTGATTATACCTACATTCACCAACTACTACTACTACTACCGATCAATGACCCAAAGATTCACGGGTCACCGCGACAGCGGAAAACAAGTCCTTCGATTATCTCTTTCAATGTACAAAATTAACGGACGCGTTATAATGGTCTAAATGGTTTAATTAATTTTTGCACTTTGAAACTAGAAATATAGAACTAGCGAAGAGTTTGAACCCCGAAATTTATGTGATAATTCGACATCAGTGTCTGTAAATTCTGAATTCAAATTGCATGGAAAATTCCACGTTTCTATATCGTCGTATATATATTCTTGAGATAAAAACTCCCGTGAGTTTCGAAAAGAGTTATTAATCGTGTCAGTTTCAAAGCTTTTAGTATACCAATCTATCCGTATATAATATTAATTGACGATAAAAACGAGTCTTTCGTTTGAGAACTGTTACATAGTTAAAAGTTGGGATGAATTTCAACGTGACATTTTAATCGATTAATCGTCTCTCCCCTCCTCGGTTTATTATTTGAAATATAAGCACGTAGTATTTTCGTCACGAATTAAACCCTCAGTCCCCCAATGATATTTGAATATTGCGAAAATATTTCACCTTTCAGCAATCATTCCTATACGTTGCAATATTCCTACTTCATATTATAGTTGCAATAATTCCTACTTCAAAGAGATATAAAACTCTCTATTTAATCAATTAATCGACATGGGCGTCCAGAAAATTGGTGAACGTTTAACGTCGGATAACCGTATAACTAATCTATTAACGTCAGTATAGTAGAGTAGAGTATGCAGTACAGTGCCGCGCTATATAGTGACTGATAAACGTCCGGTTGTTTCATTCAACGATGTATAGAGATAGTTGTACGTGACGTCGGGGTCGAAGGTGGTAAGAGGGGGGTAGATTCCACGTAGTATTTGATTGGATAATGTCGAGCGAATTAAACCAATCGTGGGATTAATTGTCTCTGCAGTACCGAATCACCCCTTTCTATCCCCCCTGGTTCCCCTGGTTCCCCCTGGTTCCCCCCTGGTTCTCCATGTTTTCTGTTGGTCCGATAAATTGTTCTCGCTAATTGGGAAAAACTAGGATGCTTTTACGAACGGATCCGTGATTGGCGAGTGAGATCAACGCGTTGTTTTCGCCTCGAACATAAACCGTTGTATAAAACAGAGTAGGTATACCTAGTACCTAACTATATATGTGTATATAAATCTCTGCACGATTGGCTCGTCTAAACTTTTACGAGATTTATTTGTAAAAAAAATAAAAACAAAAAAAGAAAATTGTGTCGTTGCCAAAAGCTGATTGCCAGCCGAAAGATAAAAAAAGAAAAAAAAAAAAAAAAAAAAAGAAACAAATTTCATCAAATTGAGAAATTCGCCGAATGTATAATATAGGTATAATAAATACACATAAGACGCATTTCTGGTGTTTTTTGCACCCTCTCTCCTTCTCGTTTTTTTTAAGAAATAAAAAATACCGCGATATATTTGTCTCGACGGTTGACGGAAATTCGATGCTATGTCCGTGGGACGTCATTTGTATCGGGCAGGTCTTCCTCTTCTTCATCTTCTTTTTTTTTTCATTCTCCCTTCACTCTGCAACCACCTTTATACTCGTCGAGAAGAATCGTCTGAACAAACGAGCACGGAGGTTCGATTTAACTGTCACATTTGAATTCACAAAACCTCGCGGGCTCTGCCTACATCCGTTTAACATTTAAATTGCATTGTTTCTGTCGAAAGCTCCACCGTTCGTCGTCTGTCCTGACGTTCGAATGACTTTACGTCGTTATACTCATGCCCAGCGATCGAGAGAGAGAGTCGAACTGATGGTGGTCTGATTTTGTCTCTAGTCTTTTCGCAGTATCCGTTGTTACGTAGATTTGCAAACTTCAGAATCACGTAAAAAAAAAAGGAACGGAAATAACAGATTACAATTGTTACATCTGAGTTCTCGTATATTATATACATATAGGAAATACTATTGTATATCTTTTTAACGATCATTTATATTCATTAATAAGAATGAACGGTAATTACTCCATCGTCAGAGTCCAAAGCCGCCTCAACATCTCATTGTCAGTTACTTTCTTATGCGGATCTATTTCAAGCCGCATGCGCCGTGGTCATATGCCATCGTATCCAAACGAGAAATCTTATACGGCGCTTATCCATACAGCCAAGTTCTGCTATACCAGATACGTGTGACTGCCCTAGGCCATACCAAATCGGCTAAATTTATTTAATTTGCATATCGACTCTTCGCAAACATGAAACAGCTGTCAAACGGCAGGAAAGAAACGAAATGGTCCGTGAAATGAATTCGGCTTTCTATATATTATATTAGAGTTAACAGTTATAGTTACCTTGATCGGTTAATTAGTTGCTTGAATCTTTGTAAAATGTTGTGTTTTTTTATTTTAATTTTTTTTTTAATTTTTAATTCCTCCTTTTTGTTGCTCTCTATTCCCGCATAGCTTATTGCTAGACCTGTTTCCTTCAAGAGGAATAGTATAGGTATGAGTATAGGTAAGGTCCGCCAGGGCATGTCTGCACGTAATAACTCCCTAGGCTGCACACCGTGCATAATATTCTTTACGAGCATGGTGAAAATAAATTTGCGATTTCGCTGGTAATATGACAGAACTGTCACCTACATGCACGTCACTATTATACTCAGGGACACGGCATTGCACGTACCTACCTATGTGTGTGTACCAACGTGTAGTGTAACGTATGAGACCGTAAACCTCGCAACGTTTCTCGCCTCACATACTTATACTCACACACACATATATATCTATATGATCGTGAATTTATGTATACCTATATGTGTGCAGCAAGGTATCCCGAGCTCAGCTCTCCGAAATATTGGTATTATAAATAGTAAGAATTTGTTTATTATTTTCTTTTTCATTTTACGACTTACGAACTCCCTTGGATTGGGTTCACCATTTTTCGTAGTTGAAAAAAGGGTTGGGGGTCGTACCTGCAACAAAGAGAGAAAGAAAAGAGGTCATTAAAATTTTGCAGGATCAAATTGCGTGTCGTATATTTAAAATTACAGGGAAGCTAGAGCTATATTCGCGACAATTTATCTGATGGATCCAAACATATAAAATAAAATTGCAATATTATTTTGAAACGTGAATATTTATTTGGTTCAACAAATTTGGTGAAAATCGAATGGCTCTAGTGTGCGTACATTCTGTTGAATTACATAGCATATATTTCAAACTGATGGACTAAAAACGAACAACAATGAGTCGAAACTGGCAGGAAAAAAAAATTCAGTCCAAGTACATAATGCAGTTGTCAATTATTCAACAAAAGAGGCAATATTCATGTAGGTACTACAATTTACATGATCTGTACGATATAAACGTTCGATGTATCATATCGACTATATAAAAGCCATGAGAGTTCATATTTTCCGAATAAAAACGTAGTTTTTTTTTCCCCTTTTTTTTTGTCCGCCAATTTTCGCTCTTTTTTTTTGTCACGAACATCGAGGCTGGGAATTATCGTCGGCAGCCTATCTCTTCTGCTTATCCATAATGCCTGTCAGACTGGAGCGTTTGGATCTGCGAGTACCTATACCAGGGTCCACTACATTCGCACCCCTGACGTCCAGGGGGTGCCAAACACCACGAGGACACTCGATCACTCAATTAGGACCCGGTGTTTGTAGGCGTGGTCCTCTGGCACACTCATACACATATATCACCCGCGGACACCAGACCTGACCAATATAGAAACTGGCCGAATGAATAGTATGTGCTGCAGATGCAGTGTTCTGAATCATCAACAGCCGATGGGTCACACCGTGAATTTACTCGTCGTTTGAACATTTGCCTTAATTATACTCGATAGCCTTAACCATTTAACGCGGTAGTTCGCGGAGCAGTTCTCTTCGTATAGATGAAAGTTAATTAGGGAATTGTTGGAGGAAAAAGGTCTGTCGTGGTATGGAATGTCGATAGATCATTGTCAGTTGAGTTTATTCTGATGAAAATTGGCCCAAGTTAATTTCTGTCCTTTCGAAATGGACTGGGATAGATATATATGATAGATTTATACATTTATACCGAATTGTTATCTCTTTATTCCGCGGGTTTAGAAGCGGCCCTATTTGTTAGCTCCTCGAGTCTGACATCTCGGGAGAGACAAACAATGCTTTCTGTTTATTCTCGCGCCATTTATTTGGCGAAAAAAAATCCTCCAAGAACGACGCTCTCGAAGCTCTTCGGGCTTTGGTAATTAATGCAATTCTAAGGTATGCTAATTCACTCCTTCGCCACATTTACTGTCTTGAGATTTCGCGCCGGTGGTCGTTTCGTACTGAATTTACATATTTCGCTCAGACTAAAGGAGCCAACACAATGGATGGAGGAAGTAGACTGTCATGGCGGACTCGCTAAAATGAACAATTGAACATCGGGGTTGGGGGAACGAAGATAAACTCTTCGAAATCGGAAACATTATTCAAAGATTTGAAAGATTCTAGCTAAACAATATATTATTTTTAGAATATCCCATCCTGCAGTGATCATTTCGATTCTATAGATTATTTTTTTCAATCTAGGATTTCGATTTCACAAACGTAGAATTAAAAAGATATTTCACTAAACGATTCAATTAACCCGCAGAAATCATATCCTGCAGATCAATTCCTGCCCTATAGCCGAGGGAGACAATAAACGTAACTCGTTTAGTGATTTGACCACAACGCGTAATTTCATTTTCTATGCAAGTCACGTTCCAGTCAACTTCTCTTCTGCTCTGCTTGCCCTGCGGGGATGACGCCGTCCCGTCACCGCAGGACCTTGGGTAGTCCGGTTTCCTTGGAAACGATATTACGCATTCAATATATCTTCGCGTATTTCTTTCTTTCTTTTTACAGTCTTACAATTATTATCAGAAAATCAAAATTAATTATGAAATCTTCGATATTTCACGGTTGTACTCTCTAAATTCGAATCAGTGGAAAGTCACTGATGGCAGTGATAAGTATACCAAAATCACTGACAATCAGTAACATTTTCACTGATTGTCAGTAGGTAATTTTGGTATACTTATAACTGCCATCAGTGACTTTCCACTGATTCGAATTTAGAGAGTACCTAATGTAGCTTTTCATATCATTAAATCATGTCACAACTATTATGTACTTAACGAATCAGGAACCTTACATTTTCCAGGCTACTATGTCCGACATTTGTAACTAAAATTTCTCTCCTTTATTTCCGTTGCTGTTAGTCTTTTGCTTTGATCCAAAGTCTTCATTTCTCACTTCATTGAACCTATCGGTGACTTTTTTTAATTGAAAAATAAATTGGCTATAAAAGCGAGTTTAATTAAGTATTTGTCTTCATGAAATCTGAATTTCAGCTCTACCTCTACCTGCTAATTGAATTATTGTGAATAAATTTGAGCCTGGGTTTCATGCCGAAAAAATAAAACTACAAAATATTTGACTATGTAAATCAAATTGATGTATTCCATGGGTGTGACTACAACGCATTTCGGTGGGAAAAGATTAACATTTCACGTACCTATACATATTACATATTGTTCGAGACTAATACACAGATATAATCCAGCGAAACGATCGTCGAACGTATAAATGTAAGAGCTAATGAACTTTGATGCGGGTTCCGTTGGGTTGTAATGAGAGAATAGCTAATTGTGATAGGAAACTGTTCGTGCGAAGCGAAGTGGATATTGGAAATAGGAAATTGGTTCGTGTCGCAAGCACATACACGGTTAATTAGCAAACGCGCTAAAGCTATAGTATAGGTATTATTAAAATACAGAGATAATCTTTGCTTTACAATCAAGCATTTGGTTACTCCCAGTCGATCGACGATATTATCTGGTTATCAAGATTTTTTATTTTTCAATCAATTACGGTGCGAAATTCGAGCCGAGAAGATTGAGCCGTATGCATGTCCGCGCCACGAGACGTCTCAATCATTTACTAGCTGATAAGCGAGATTCATAGATATGTACGTATAGAATGTATGTTCTGTATTTATTATGTATAATGTATGTACACACGCAGCAGCTAGTGCATTATAGCTATATATTTATAAAAGTCACGCGGACTGATTCCTCGACTGTTTTTCTGACTCTTTCATGAATGGTCTCGCCTGTTTGAAATTCATTCAGCGAAAAAGCATTAAATCGCATTAAATATAAAGCTTACACCAATCACGAGCGTCAACGAGATTAACAGATGGAATCGGTAGTCTCGTGACACGCCATAAGCATTTTTGTACGTTCGATACGATCAGATAAGCAATCGTATATATGATTGTTTGTATATTATACGAACGGTTCACGGTTTGTTAACTTCAGATTCTCAATTTGATGCGTTGAATTACCGTGAAAAACACCAGAATCAAATTATTGTTCAAACCATTTGCTCGATTAATTAAGAAACGTGTACCTCGATATAGCTTCGATTCAAGCCCATTAGAGGTGGGGATTAAAAAAAGTCTTTCAGATCACAAAAACGAATGACGAAATGGTAAAAAAGTACCCCACTAAAAGTAGCCTAGCTATGCTTGGAGTCTTGAGAATTTCGTCATCAATCATTTTTACTGTAGCATAGGAGTATAGAAAAAATGGCAACGGCGAGTCCTACGTCCGCTGTAAATCATTAAACAATGTAGTATAATGATTACGTCAATCAATGATTGAATTATTCCTCCGTGTCTTTCCATTCCAAAAACCATACCTACGTCTCTGACCGTTCGCGTGTTCCGACCACATCAGGGGTCGCAATCGATGTTACAGGGTGGGGAAAGGGCGAGGTATTCCGGAATAAGGGCTGGGGGTGAGTGAATTTCTATTATATTTCCGGGCACCGTATATCGCGTGACCTGGGAATTGGTTGGCGATCTTTCCGCGACTACCGGGGGCTACACGGCCTGCTGCAGGCTTAGGCGACCCGTGCAAAAGCAGCGCGTTGGTGCGGTGGCCAGACGATGTCTATAGAAGGTGTAACGCGCACCTTTCGAGCTTTTCACCGAGCTGTAAGGTGGCTGGGCAAGAAATATACGAGGAGCTTTTTATTTTCATACTTTTATTATTTATGGCTACATCTACGGCGCGGAGCGAGGAGAACAATTAATAAAAGAAAAAGGCTGCTGTGAATTTTCCGGAGATTCAAGGTGCGTCGTTCTCAGGCTCGGAAGATTTTCTAGAATTAATTTCATACTACGAGGATCAAGAAATAAAAAAAAAAAAGAAAAAAAAATGAGCGATCATTTTTCTATGTGGATTTAGAAGTAAATAATTGATCAAACAATTTTTGCTGCGGTGTACGAATTTTCTATAAAAATCAGCACGTATCACGATTTAACCGTATCTGCTGATACGTCACCCGTAAAACACGACACATTGTGAATTCTTGACGCGAGCTGAGACCGTCGTCATATTGCCGACAGCTAGACCCCCCCGCATCGCACTTACGTCTTATCGACACCAATTTCGTCGATCGGTAGGATCGCAACCCCGATTAACCCCCGGGTACCCAGGGTATGAACACGATCTCCTTGCCTTCCGTTTTACTGTCCTGACGGTAAGAAGATACGCGAAAGTGCTCCGAGAATAACTTTGTACATCACGCTCTGTCAATCGATGTTCGACAAAGTCTCTTCCCCATATGCTTTACCTCCGATTGGGTTATAACCTATGCCTTGGGATTCCGGTCCTCCAAGATTAAGTCTAGTTTTTATACACCAATCAATTTTATCGATCATTTCGTAGAAAACTGCCTATAGGGTCCAGAAAACAACAATCGAAATTACTGGCTCTATACTATACGTATCGACGATTTATCATGCGATTCTCCGTAGTTTTCAATTTCGAGTAAACGAATGAATCATAAAATCCTCTTTCCATCGCTAGATTCTAATCCTTAGTATAAAACGCTCTAATTTATTGAAGCACTAAAATCCCTGTCCCTAGTTTCTCTCAAGTGAATCGTAATTCTTCTAATTGACAGTCGACCGATCACATTAATCAGAAAATAAACACCAACGAGGTACATATATATACATACAACCCACTATCACAGCCTGCCCCTAGTTGGAACGAGAAGCCTGCAGCAGCCTCTGCAGTATTAAGGGTTTCCCAGGGCAGGGAAGAGGAAGGTCATGCAATATAGGATGAGGGATTTCCTCTCCTGGTAATATTGCAGACGTCTTAATTAACAGCTCCCTATGTTGCATCCGATCGTGAGTCTAAGCTGAATGAAAATATCCGTCATATCCGCACTTATTTCATTTCATTATCGTGGCTGAAATAATTAATTGCGTATAAGGTACATCATTCCGCTGCACGGATATGAGAGTGAATATAATGTCGTAATCTCAGAGAGCAAGATCAGTTCATTCGCACATAAATCGGTTAGCCGTTTATAGTACAAATATATATCTAACATGGTTTATAGAATTCATATCAGTTAATTGGCTCCAGGTATACTACACACGTAATAAAATATAAAACGTTCGGAAGAAGTTGAGGGAATGATCGCAGCCGGGTCTTACTGGTTCGACTAATCTTAGCTCCCCTATCATACTTTACAGCCTGCAATCCCGCGAGTGCGACACGATAACGGCAACAAGCTATGAGCCATCGATTTTATAGACGGTAAACCGCGAGCGAGCGGATCTCATAACAATTCAGTAACAATTACCCAGATGAACCGAGCCGCGAGCGACATAGACGTTAATAGTAATTGCCGAGAATGCAGCTGCAGGAAATTATTAGACTCTTAAGAAATTTGTTGCGATCATTGATCCTAGGTGCAGTGAAATTAGGTAAACTAAGGATAACAATTACGAATTACCTTTTAGACCCGGTACTTGCGACTTATATGAACCATTCTAATGTGCCATGCCGGTCGTTCTGTTTGGCATTTCGTTGCGTATAAAGTGACATGGTTCGCCCATTAGCGTTTGGTGCCCGTCCAGTCCCAAGGGACACTGTGAACCCTGAATTTTCGGGGCCCGTACGACGGGTGAGACTCTTTGACAGCGTAGGGATTTGGTCGATGTCACTCGTCTGCAGAGCATTTTAGTTGCAGTGGACTTCTTCGTGGGGCTTTTTGAAAGCTAATGGTCTTAACTATCGAAACGACCCATACCGCAGTTATTAGTATTTGATACCTTTACTGATTTATGCTTGTCACTAGTTTTTTCTTTCTTTTTTTTCGTTTTTTTTTTTTTCTTGGCGCTCGGTTAATTGGCCGATTTCCAGATGAACGAGGGAGTGACAAATTTGAATAATGGGTGATGGACGGTATTATATCTTTGTGTATGTGTGTGTGTGTGTGTGTATGGAGTCGTAAGTTGTTGATACGCGGTGGGATGACGTTGAGAAAGTTGATAAAAATAAAAAGGAAAAAGAGCAAAAGAAAAAAGTGCGTTTCTCAAGTCACGGCAATTAAATGACGTCACACTGTCCGTAATACGACAAGTATAAAAAGGGCCCCTTCGGCGTATATAAAAACACAAAGGCGCGTGTAATTTGTATTAATGGTTTTCGGCTGGCATACGGTCAATTGACGTAATTCTAGGTTATTAAGTAACCCTCAATTTTTCGAAGTTATGTTGACAAGTCGCTTTACTTTGGGACTATCCTGTAGCTATATCTATCTCGCTTTCCTAGCCCTTAAACACAAATGAATAAAGACGCGTCTATTGTTTTGGCCTGACGCATTATACACCTCTTAATTCATGAATTTTTAATACCTACATCTATAAGCTAAATTTCGCGCATACACAGAAAAAAAGGTTCACTTGGGCCAGGAAAATTATTCTTGATTCAAGACAATTTTGCGGTCCAAAAATGAAGACCGAAATTTTCTCGGATCAAATCAAAATTTTTCTCGAACCAAGAAAATTTTTGATTTGATCCGAGAAAATTTCGGTCTTCATTTTTGGACCGCAAAATTGTCTTGAATCAAGTCAACCTTTCTTTCTGTGTAGTAATTGTTTCTTTAAATTTTCATCTTCTCATAATACTTATTAATACGGCTACAGAAAAATCCTTTCAGAGTCAACCCCATTTTTCCCCATCGTTGCGCGGGTTGCGGTAAATCTTCGAGTCGACATACGCTCTTGGATGTAACAGATTAATTTTACGCGTCTTATTTTCTTCTTTTTTTTTTTGCCAAGTGTTGGCAACGAGCTAAGAGCAAGCTCAGAGTTGCAAAATCGCGAGATGAACCGAGAGGACCAAGCGCGGGGGTCTAAGGGGACCACCCATGCATCCCTTGGTATGGGATGGGCATCATTGGCAACGGCTTCGCGCCGTATTCTCTGCTGTCCATTAGAGGTATACATATACGTAGGTGTGTAGGTGTAGCCACCTTTTATTCCCGAGTTTTCTCTCTCGTTCTCTTTTGGCGCTCGGTCTTTATCCGGTCTTCCTTTCCGATCCCTTTTTTCTTTTTTTTTTTTTTTTTACCATTTCTTTTTTCTTTTTCTTCTTATTTTAAGCTAGCCGGAGCAAACTCTGGACCTCTTTTTCTCTTTTTTCCCGCCCTCTCAACTTTTCTCTCTGTTAGACTCTCGGCGCTGTCTATCTCTTTATACTTACTACCAGTTGGTAAAATTTTGCGCTTTCTTTTGTTCAACGTTACTCTTATCCGTCGGATGAATTACTCCTATTTCTACCGCTACAACTACTTAGCTAATGGCACCACTTTTTACCTTCTTCCGTACCTACCTACCTACCTACCTAACTACAGCTACCGGCTGCGTTTCCTAGAGATTCCCACGTCCTTTTTCTCGCTTTTCCACGCCCACGCGAAAAAGCCTGACTAGCCTAACTCGTATATATACACTTTTTCTACAAGCTACTAACACTCGCATGAAAAGGTGAGGACCTCTCAATTGTTTCTTTCACGAGAAAAGGTAGGAGGAATCAGCAGCGCGCGGTGCGGCCTATTCAAACTTTCCCACATCGTATATATCGCTGATTTCGTAACGCCTTGTAGCCCTTCCAGGTTTTTTCGTGTCTATGTTTCTTTTCTTTCCTTTACTTTTCTTATCCTCGACACGATATTATGGTGCTTTCAATATTTTTTCTAACAATTTTTTAATCGTTGTTCCAGGAGCATCGCCCACGAACTAAGATTAATCTTTGCTCTTTCCACTTCCGTTTCTTTTAATGTGATTAGGAATGGCTTGTCTTTTTAGTCGCGCTATCATCCGTCGTCCACTTTTTATTCGCCCACATTGGTCTTCTAAGAAGAAGTCTAAGGGTACGGAGAATATACCTTGTTGTGCCCCCCCCCCCCCCCCCCCCCCCCCGCCCCCGAAACATCCTTCGTAAAAGGGAAAGAAAATTCTTCGGATGAATGATCGATGATGATCAATACTTAAGATAACGCAACGAACCAAAAGAGGAACACTTACCGAGGCGTGAACTGCGCAAACGTAAAGTCAAAAGCCCGTTACGACATATCCCTATAATGCAGACGGATTGACGCGATCGAATTTGCGGTGAAATCGTGTATGCAGCTTTGCGGGATCGGCTGAGGGGGTTTTTTGAACATATTTCCACACGAGGCTAAAGCTACGACCCCAGGAATCAACGAATGACTCGAGCTTGTATGGTTCGAGTTGATAAGTTCGACACGAGATTTAAAAAGCGACGGGTATGGCGTGAGTCACAGGGGTAGATTGCCGAGATATAAGAAGCCAATATTGTCAATGAGGTATATATATATCGCCGGTGGAAAAGAGAAAAATTGAAAATTAACTGAAAATATAATACAGTTGGTTAGAGATTGTATAAATAAAAGTTGTGCATATATCACCAGGGTTGAACTGAATTATCAGAAAGTTGCACGTCGGCATGGGGGCGGCAAGGGGGTTTGAAGAATTTCTTATTTTCTTTGAATATTTGTCAGTCAGCTGATGTATTGGGGTTGTGAAAGTTTTTCCTGCAATCAGGAGGCGGACGCACCGCACCGCACCGCACCGCGCCGCATCGACTAGAAACTTTTCAGTCATCTTTTCTTTCAGGATATAACCAGAAACTTAGGTGAAAGTTTGACAGTGATGGAAGGAAACGCGGCGCTCGTCCGTTAACGGCTGCACAAGGAAACTTTTCAACGTTTTTTTAAAACGTTATAAGGAATCTGAGAAAATCAAAGGAAATCAACGAAAATCTCTACCCCTTTACGTCGGTGTACGAGCTAGGCTGTTTATTTTCTAATCAACGGATCTTTGGTCTTATATATATATATGCTCACGATTATTTATCAATCTCTGCTCTAAGTCTAAGCGTCTAATTTGTAATCATCTCTATGTATACGTAAAAGCAGACGCGGCACGTACCTAACATTTTTCGTCCGATGTACGTCGAGCCTATCATTACAACACCGTCACAATCACGCGTTTTCTGACAGCCGTACTAGATAGTATGCGGAATAACGAGAACTTTAAGAGGTTCATTCTCGCCTGCCTTTAGGCCGTGCCATTATAATTAGAACAAGAATAATAATTCACGCTCCAACTTCTCTCCGCATCTACCATAGGCTCGATACAAAACGAAATGATTACTGCCTCGGGCTATAAGCCTAAATAAATCTCAAGTGATCTCAGCTTGTAGAAGACTCGAGTTCTGGTACTCTGACATAGCATCGAATAATGCGCGATTTAATTTGCTTCACTAATCGCCCGGCGCATTTTAAGAGAGAACGCCGCCACTTCTATCGCACCGCATATGTTCTATACTTTTTCGTATTATCGTTACTATACACATTTACTCTTGCATATTTACAAGATGTACTACCTATAGGTATAGGTATAGGTATATACGATAGAATCATAGATCTAGACATCTTTCATCTATGACTGACAAGTGAGAAAAAGTACAAAGTAAACATATTTCAAAAATAGATGTGTTTATTTCATCTTTGGGTAATTTCCCAAAATTCTTCACCGTATCTATTCATCGATCTATTTTTCATCTCGATCTCTCCTGAAATTTTCTTAACGCAAATCCGACGCAAATCGAAATCTTCGAGATCAGTAGTACATCTTCGTAAGTTTTGACGATTTGCGAAAACGCTTTCAACGAAATCCGAGATGCAGACTGCAGTTTCGCATTAAATAACATCGTGTTTTCGATCAACTAGAGATCATTCAGCGCCAGATACTATTTAAACAAATATTTGGCAAGTACCTAAGCGGGACGTATTCCATCCGTCTAAAGACGTCGGTTCTTGTGCAGCCATATAGAAATCATGGGGTGTTACGGGGGAGATTGGAATACACGGGGTGTCTCTCGGCGGGCGTTAAAGCTATTCCGAGCCAAAAGTTGCACCGCGAATCTTGCTAGCAGATACTCGTAAACATATTCGCTGGCTGTTCGAGCCGATAAACGTCCTAATAATGACGGAACAGCGATATTCCTGTCTCTAAATATTTACAGAGGGACTGAGCCGTCTAGTTCATGAAGCTATAAAAAGATGAAAGTGCCTTGGGCTCAGTTGGCGCGCGTGTTAAGACATCGAGAAGACCCTGCCCACCCCAAATACATACATAACTACTCATCCGCAGACGTCTTAACTCTCGTTCGGTATTGAGACAAATACCGCAACTTTAACTCAATCTTAGGGTAAAACTTAAATAATGAAAAAGAAAATTAAAATTAAAAAAACTTTCCTCCCCCCCCTCACGTTATAATCGCGGCGATCCGCTACTGTGGCAGTAATAGCCCAACTACCTGGCTGAAAATGGAAGTCAAAAGATTTGGAGATTCGAAGGACCGGGGCCGGCTGCGTGTCTGCTGTCACAGAAGTGGTTCCTTGCCTGAACAACCTCGCACCGTCCACTGTCCTCCGGATGATCGATGTGGCTCGTCTTTCTCTGCATAGCATTGCTGCTGCTGCTGCTGCTACTTCTTCTTCTTCTTCTTCTTCTTCTTCTCTTATGCTCATCTTTTTCCTCTTTCCCCATGTAGTAGCCCATTCTAAAGGTACTTTTAACTACATATTTCAAGCTCCATAAATACGAGTCGTTGGGCTGACTGACTAACCCCGATTTCAATCGGTATAAAAAGGTTTTCTCGATATTGCAGTATATAGCTGATCAAGTAATACGAGTTTTGGTTTCCTGGGAACTTGGACTTAAGACACGGATTTTCTCGTTAGATTCTTCTCTTCGTTATAATTGTTGTGCTTTTTTTTTTGTTGGGGACGAAGAGAGAAGAAGATTAATGTTGAATGTTGAATGTTGAATGTCGAATACGGAAAAGGATTGAAGTGGCGCTCCAGGACATTTTAGAGATAATGGCCGGTATAGGCGCGAAAGGAAGAAGAAATCATTTCGAAACGCTTTTTGCGAATTTAGGAAAAATTCCCCTGCGAAGAAACGTTGGTGGGGGTCAATTCGACTTTCACGTTACATTCTGACGGGGGGATCGAGAAAAGTTCTTACCGGGGCGATTCATACCGCGAGGTTCTCTGTATGCGGAACGCTAGGGGTACCAACCCGAAATTTTTGCTATTTCCATAGGCGTAGGTCATACAGTAAACTGCAGCAGCAGTTTGGTAACTTACTAGATGTTTCCAGTAAGATCACTAGTTACGCTGGCTAGTGGAATTGCGCTCAACCATACCCTGTTCAAGCTATGTTTATTCTGTTTGAACCCGAGAACAGCGCGCGTAAAATTTGAAGGTTAGGCGCTCAATTTAAAATGAATAAATAAATCGTGCGAATAAGTGAAGTTGCGGGAAAACTGGATCAGGTGAGGAAGATGATTCAAATCAATCGATCAACAAAATAATTATTAATCAATAGCAGGTTTGACTTGCAATCAATTTATTATGAATCAAGCAGTTTTTAAGATGTTTTTGTTGAATCGTTGGAACAATAAAATGGTTATTCATTATCTCATAACAGAATAATTATTAATTAATGTAAAGTATTACTTGCAATCATAAAGATAGAGCCGCGGTGGCTCGTGGACAAGAGCCCCGACTACGAACACGTAGATCGCGGGTTCGAATCCCCCCTGGCACCACTGAGATTTTTAAATAGAAAAATACTCATATGCCTCAACCGCGGCTCTGGTGGTTTGGATCCCACCTAAAACAGTAGAGCCAGTCAAGGTGCAAAGTTGGAAGAAGGAGGCAAAAACGGAGAAAGAGGGAGAGGGGGAGGAGCACCTTGACTATAGGGAAAAAAGATAACGAAAAAAGGTCGAACCCCGAGGGGAGTACCTGGGAGAGCCCAAAGCAAACCAAGTATTACTTGCAATCAATTTATTATTAATCAAGCAATTTTTAAGAGGTTTTTGTTGAATCGTTGGAACAATACACCGAGAGAAAAAATTCGGTATATCCAACAAAATTGTTTTGGTGGTCAATTTTAGTCAATTCAACAAATTTTTTCTGTTGCATTGACAAACTGTTTTGTTGATATCACTAAATGGCTGAGATTTGCTCGTTTGCTTCAGAAAAATTTCTTTGTCACGTGGTTTTTATTTGAATGAGCAAATAATTTGTTGAAATAACAAAAACGGTGGAATATATTCAACAAAATTATTTTGTGTATTCTGATTTTGTTGGAGTGCCGAAATGTTATGTTGATTTTACATGGTCATGTACATTACTTCAATATTTGCGCGTAAGGCGGCGACCACCACTTTCGATATTCTCACGAGTGCCACTTATAGGAGCTGGTTAGTATATATAGAGGCAGAACATCTCGTCTCTAAGCGTCGCCCAATTCCTGTATTGGTTATGACTATAAGTAAGTATGTTGACAGTATATGTTACACCCCATAGAGTACTGGCTCTATGTTAATTGATGTAATTTTCAGATACTGTACGTAGGTATTTTTTTGGTTTCGTTTAACAAAACCGTCTAGTTAGATCAACAAAGTAATTTCATTGATTTGACAAAATAATTTCGTTAATTTCACAAAATGCTTTTCTTCAATGATTCTAGTTCATTTGTTGATCAAACCAAATCAGCCAGCAAACAATCTTTGTTGAAGCAACAAAGCATTTTGTAGACTGTATATCTACCAATTTTTTTTGTTGATTCAACAAAATTATTGTTGATCCCACGATACTTTTCTCTGAGTGTAAAATGGTTACTCATTATCTTATAACAAAATTATGATACGTTAGCAATTCGTGTTACTCGCAGCTGCGATCGAGCAACGAATAGTAAATAATGACTGAACAAACTCTTCGGATTGGAATGATGGATTAATAACAAATTGTTTATTTCAAAATTATAGTAAGAAATCGAAGAGGACCAATTCCTGGACAACTGTGTTAGCCATTTTCAAACATCAGGGCTGCATCTGGAACAAAACAGTGAGAATCAATTAGCACTACGTCACTAAACGTTGTAATCAACTTTGAATTGAGGCGTTTCCAACAAACCTCAGTGTCACATGCTCTTCAGGAGAATTTAATTAGCGTTGTCGTGCCAAGTAACGTACAACAATTTTCATTCCAAAGCTTACCATTGCTTCTTTGGATAATTCTCTGCACCTGAGGACACCTTCGATAACCCACAATGAGTCTCAGCGAAGAGCGATCCTTGCTTCGTCATCTGCTTTGTGGCTGCATAATATCTTGACTCAGGCACTCTTTCGAAAACAACAGCGCAGAACATCCTCGAAGAATATTGATTCCGTAACGCTAAAACATTAAGGCAAACGAGTCATGGATGGATCGTCGTTACACAGTGTGCCCTGTACAACGTGCACAGTAATCAGAAATTACCTGAGACGATTGACTTTGGAAACTATCTAAGGATGATCGATTGTAGTTAGATGCCGCTCGAGTCAACCTCGAGGTGTATCGTTGCGGTTCATCAAGGGTCTTGATTGACTTTCATCGAGGGACTTAGTTGACTTTCATCGAGGTATTTAACTCTGGACAGCTACTTTGCTGCGACTCGAATGTATCGTCAAAGCTTATCGAGGGAATCTTGCCAGCACGCTTTGTACTCTCTATCGATCTACGGTCATCGCAGCGTGTATGGAGTCTCAGCTGCAGTCACCGTTTGTCGACTGCAATTACTTTTCGGCTTCAGGATTTTTATCTCCAATGCAGGAGCTGGTTTAATTTATCTCATCGGTGGTATCGTGGTATCTTTTCAAGCGTGCTGGAAAGAGTGCCTGAGTCAAGATATTATGCAGCCGCAAAGCAGATGACGAAGCAAGGATCGCTCTTCGCTGAGACTCATTGTGGGTTATCGAAGATGTCCTCAGGTGCAGAGAATTATCCAAAGAAGCAATGGTAAGCTTTGGAATGAAAACTGTTGTACGTTACTTGGCACGACAACGCTAATTAAATTCTCCTGAAGAGCATGTGACACTGAGGTTTGTTGTAAACGCCTCAATTCAAAGTTGATTACAACGTTTAGTGACGTAGTGCTAATTGATTCTCACTGTTTTGTTCCAGATGCAGCCCTGATGTTTGAAAATGGCTAACACAGTTGTCCAGGAATTGGTCCTCTTCGATTTCTTACTATAATTTTGAAATAAACAATTTGTTATTAATCCATCATTCCAATCCGAAGAGTTTGTTCAGTCATTATTTACTATTCGTTGCTCGATCGCAGCTGCGAGTAACACGAATTGCTAACGTATCATAATTTTGTAAGATAATGAGTAACCATTTTATTGTTCCAACGATTCAACAAAAACCTCTTAAAAATTGCTTGATTAATAATAAATTGATTGCAAGTAATACTTTACATTAATTAATAATTATTCTGTTATAAGATAATGAGTAACCATTTTATTGTTCCAACGATTCAACAAAAACCTTTTAAAAATTGCTGTTCAAGCTATTCAAAAATTGCTTGATTAATAATAAATTGATTGCAAGTAATACTTTACATTAATTAATAATTATTCTGTTATGAGATAATGAATAACCATTTTATTGTTCCAACGATTCAACAAAAACATCTTAAAAACTGCTTGATTCATAATAAATTGATTGCAAGTCAAACCTGCTATTGATTAATAATTATTTTGTTGATCGATTGATTTGAATCATCTTCCTCACCTGATCCAGTTTTCCCGCAACTTCACTTATTCGCACGATTTATTTATTCATTTTAAATTGAGCGCCTAACCTTCAAATTTTACGCGCGCTGTTCTCGGGTTCAAACAGAATAAACATAGCTTGAACAGGGTATGGTTGAGCGCAATTCCACTAGCCAGCGTAACTAGTGATCTTACTGGAAACATCTAGTAAGTTACCAAACTGCTGCTGCAGTTTACTGTATGACCTACGCCTATGGAAATAGCAAAAATTTCGGGTTGGTACCCCTAGCGTTCCGCATACAGAGAACCTCGCGGTATAGTACCCACGACGGTGAACGGAGCTTTTAAAGTTGCCTGTTTTTTCATGAAAATTACGACTAAATTTAGATAAATTGAGCGGTAGACTTCCTCCTACCGCGAAAACCTTCGCCCCGAGTGTTTATGTATAAAAGTTTCATCAATGTTGAAAGCTTTTTTGCGTTCTTTCGTTTACCCGTACGCCCTGGGACGAAGTTGTTGATTTTTTCAGTCCCAATTCCATTACCCGAAAACAACCAAAAACTGTATCGCGTTATATAAAGCGACGATAAAATCGAAATACAATTTAAAAGAAATTTTCCATTGGACAGTTGAATTAGAAATTTTGAAAAAACGACATGTTCGATAATTATTCAGCATTTTTTTTTTGTTCAAACTATTTCACTGTGAGTTTATTCTCTGTGGTCAAGTTTTCTTCTGACCAAAATCGAGAAAAACAATTGGGTTTAGTAAAAATACAGAAGGGTTTCCGAATAAATTACCGTTTTCTATATTGATAAACGTGGAATTTTTTTTTTTTTCTAACCGTTCCGGATTTTATTGCCAGCCAGAAATAAATCATCCTTCACTATTATATATACGATTCCGCGGGGAATAATTTTCCAAGTAAACGAGCGGTACGAGCGGAACGTGTTGTACCGAATACCAGACCATATATGTTTCGAGGGGGTGAAGTATAGCTGTAAAAAAATAAAAAATAAAAAATGAAAGCGCAGAAAAGAATATATATATATAGGTATATATGACGATGAATAATGTGTGAATCTCGTGCAATGTCTGGTCGACGGCTTATGATCAGGAGCGCCGACATTTATTTGTTCCGGAATGGCGCGTTTGAGCGGACCAACGAGGATATAATTTCCCGTGAGGTTGCAGCGGGCAGCCCCTCCGGAACTGTAATTACGATTTGTGGAAAGCAGAAAATAAATTTCATTCCATAATTGATCTCTTGGGAGCAATTTCAACTATTTTTTTTATTCATTATTATACCCTTAAAGTGTGTGTATACCTATAGATATTATGTTGAACATATTTATATATAAACTATATTTAATAATTTTTCAACCGTCAGATCTATAATACTTATATAATATATTATTCGACGGATCTGTAAAGCATCGAATTCCCTCATTAAATACTGAATGAAGAATGAAAAGTATGAATGAATAGGACGAAATGTAATTTTAATTAAAATGCGAAATAGGAAGGAGAGACATTTTTTTCACCATTTTCTGTACTTTTATTTCGTCGCAATATCCTCATTCTATACTATTATAATACTATACTGTGTTCCTCCCGACATGACATTCCGGTGTCTAGTTTTGTCCGTAAAGTTTTTCTAACTTTTAACTTTCTTTTTGGTATATATATTTATCCCGTTTTACCAGGCGGCGTGGTGTGTAGCGCGGCGCGGAATTTGCTAATAATTCCCAATGCCGCGAGCAGCATCCCTCGCTTATCGCTTTGCCCGGGTATTTATTTTTTCCTCCTCGTTGGTGCAAGCGTCCAAGCATTTGTATAGGTAAGTGCGACGCGGCGCCCATGTGCGAGCGATAAATTACACCGAGAGCAAGTCCGACCAGACTAAAACGATCCGCTCTGCGGGTGAATAAGAAGAAGTCCAAGAATGCAGAACAGACTCGTAGAATGTGAAAACAACGGCTTATATTGCCTCCAGTCTTAAACACCGGTAGCATTTTACTAACGACACCGATAGAACATATAGTCATAAGGTTTGCTTCGAATTGCTTAAAAAAATGGAAAATAAAAAAAATAAAAAAAAAAAACTTATTAAAATGAGACCTGGGTTGAAACAATACAAGAAAAAAAAAAAAAAAGAATTCGCGCTCTTTCGCTGTTCGTTAATTCCGAATGTCGGATATTTTGCTTCTTTTTATTTCGTGGGAATTTTTCGCTCATCGAATATATCGCCGTATATGTAAAGTATAGGGATATCGGAGGGGTGCGCGAACAAATGAATGTCGGTGGTTGCGTTGGCCGCATCCTAATGAGACGTCTGTCATAACGAACCAACCCAATCAATTACGGACTGGCTGGTATGCGCAACGATGCACGTTGTGCATCGTGAATATGCGACCACGTCGGACATTGCTAGTTTAGACGTAACTCGGCATTACCACCTACGTGCATTAAAGCAATTATTGTAATTATCATTTTAGCAATCAACTGATTCCCTACAACGACCGCATATAACGGGGTAGCAACAATACGTGGTTTACATATGTGTGCTAGGGCGGAAACGCAAATTTAGAAACGCGATGCCAAAGAGTTTTGAAAAGTACTTTCATATAGGTATATATTATACCGATTAGATTTTTTGTGTCAAACTATAAAGTATGATGGTGAATGTTTGGGTCATAAACCCACATGTTGACAAACGATCAATTAAAAAGGGCCGCGCGAAACAAGAGCGATGAAAATTTTTTCGTACAAGAAACGGCGAATATTTTCTCTCGGTAGAAATTCCGCGTCTAAAGATAGGAAAACCTCGGCAAGACCTCGGGGAGAATTGTGAGAGAAAAAAGAAAATATACATCGAGCTTCGCTCGAAACGTACCGTGTTTTCAAATTAACTCGCGCGGGTCCTTTGACGATCTTGTTCTCGCCATCGGAGTTGTCGCCAACCCTTTTAATATTTCATCTTATTATTGCCATCGGGGTGACGACGCGACGTTTTTGATCACGTGGTATCTATAATATCAGGGCAATTTTCAACTAGGGAAGAAAAAAAAAAAAATTCTCGTAAAAGCACATTAATCCGAGGCTGCGGGAATCATTATACTCGTATGAGCTGCTTGCAAGCTACGAGAGGGTGCGTCGTTCCGCGGAATTTGTGAGGCAGTTTCATCTCAAGATCATAATTGTCGCTGGTTTCTGAGAAGTGAACAAGAAATGTGCGATTTCTTGAAAGGAAATTCCACCGTTGACAGGCAAGATCATGCGGACGTGAAATTGGCAAGAAATTCAAACGCATATGATAAAGATATAATATTTCATAAACTAAATTTTAAGAAATTATTGAGAAGAAACAATTTCTTTTTCGCTGCAAGCATAATTTTATTCCACATCGAATTATATACAATTTCAACCCCAAACAATTCTGTAGGATTTTCGCACATAAATACCGAGAATAATTATCTGGTATAATCTACCCCATGGAAATCCTATTACAACCCTATGATATAGCCGTTTCAGGCATAGAGAAACGGCGCGCAACTGCAGTGGAAGGGAAATTCGCGACCGTAAACGATTTGGCCCAGCGCCATTCGCCGAATGTGGCAACCACTACCTTGAAATTAACACCGAATGTATAAATGCTAATAAAATAACTCGCCATTTGAGGTTTTACAATCTCGGAAAACACATCGAATAATCAACCGATAATTGCTTTTCATTGACACGTACCTATATAAATTCGATCGATTATTCAATACAGTTAATATATTTCGAATCAAGAACCTATTATACTGGATGAGAACGAATGCGAGATAACTAAATGGTTTTTACCTCACCTCCAAGGGTAATAATAAGCTAATTGAATTTGTTTAACGGGTCTATTTCTCATTCTCAAACCTGAATGAGATTAGGCTGGTAATTATACTTTGGGACGGACGGAATAATCCCAGATTCCCAGCAGGATTCTGTATCAACGGATTTGCTATGTAATATACTAGGCGATTATCATCGGACTAAAATCACATCCAAGATCAGCCCATATAGTTATATCAAATAAAAAACAATGGACGTACAAAGGAATACTATAGATAAGGTAAAAAATCACCAAACATGAGATTTTGTTTAGTTTTGACTGTGAAAACCACCGACTCCATATTATATCAAAGCACATCATACAGTACGATAATAGAAACTCTTTAATTTTAACTGTACCTATCATTACCTCACTCAGAAAAAGGTCTTGTTGACACAACCAAAATTTGGGTTACTATATATGCACAATCACATTTTTTGTTCAGTCAACCAAAAATTTTGTTGGAATAGTCAAAATTTTGGTTGTCCCAACAAAATTTGGTTTTCCCAACAAAATTTTGGTTATCCGAACGAAATTTTTGGTTGACTGAACAAAAAATTTGATTGACTGAACAAAAAATGTGATTGTGCATATAATAACCAAATTTTGGTTGTGTCAACAAGACCTTTTTCTGAGTGCTTGTCATGACTGTTCAATCGTAATTGCATCTACATGAGAACAAAGTGAAACAGTTTGTGAGGATTCCTGCGTCTTTGTTGGTAACTCATTCACCAGGATGAATTCATAGAGTAAAAGATTTCCACACAGATGTACATTTGATCGCAAACCGTGACGGAGTGATAATCGTGTGGTAAGAGTAAATGAATGGTTAAGGCGAGAAACCACGTTATGATCTGAAATGACATATTATAGAAATGAGATAGACCTCGCGAAACACGCGTAGTTCAACCTCTTTAATTTGTATTCACACAAGCTCGCTTGTCTCCATTGTACTTACGTAATTTTTATGACACTTTGAGGTAGGTAGGTATGTACGTCAACTCGAACTTGAAGTTTATAGTCGTAGTTAAGTTTATGGTCCGATCATAGAATGTATACCTACCTAGGTTTACGTGATGTTAGTATATGCGACTGTTAATTTAACGTCTGTATAATTTTGCGAAAAAGTTAACCGCCCGGTTTAATTTTTGATGTATACAAGAACGAAACTACATAATACTTTATCAACAGGCTTGCATTATTGACGAACTAAAAGCGCCGAGTATGCAGCGTAACCAATTTTGTGAATCTACCGCGAACGGGTTATACGCGTACTTTAATCTCGGTGTCAGCTAATTGGCGCGTATCACTGTTTAATTAAGCATAAAATTAGTAAATTAGTTAAACCCACCAGCTGTGACATGAACCCCGTAGATATATACATTATATAGTAAATAACCGTATACGGAAGTACAGTCGCATTTGGATTACAAACATTTTGGTTAATTTGAACTACTGTTAGTTCCAGTTTGCGTTTAACCGATCGACACACCGCTGATTCGACCGCTTAACCACTAAACCACTCTGACGATTCAGGGTGACTTACTGATTACTCGATAGATGTTTCAAGATTCCGAAAATTTCGTAAAACACCTCGTATACTCGGCTGAATAAAGTCACGATTTTTATGTATAATAAATAGTCTAGGACTCGGGTTTTTCGGTTTATTAAAATCCTATCTTTATTGACTATCGCCGCGTTTGATAAAGCCGACAATCTCGGTTCTCGATTAGACACGACCTGCTATAAAACGAATTTTTTCAACGTGTCGTCTTCAACGCTCTTTGCTACTCGGTACATATGCCATAGAAATCGACGAGACCCCAAGACGTGCACAACAGCTTCTATATAGGCATTAGAAATCCTTTGAAATAAGTAAACTACGTGTCTAATCGATTAACGACCAGAAAAAAACATGGGCAACAATTATTATTCAACGGGGGTTGCCTCGACGTCTGACGTTCGACGTGTAACTTGGCTTTACTTGACTCACAAAAATTTATAATTATGGAAAACTAGTGATAAAAATTGGTATTTGGTTAGCTGTAGTCTTCACTATGCAGAGTGGCTCATCCATGGTGATAATATCGGGGGAATTAATCCGATGATTAGCGAGTCGTCTCAGAATTATCGGATCTATTTTATATGTCGGGGTTTAAATATAGGAGAAGAGAATACTGAAAAGATGTAAGAAACATTTCTCCTAGTAAGAATATGTAGGTATGTTACAGAGAGACGAAGCATCGAGTCGACAAGTTTCATCTGACTTCATTAATCATTAGAAAGTCACGCGCGAGCTTCTGCTTAGCCAAAATATTTATAATGAGCTCATTTGAATCGTTGTCTGATCGAGCTAATGCCGTTTGTCACTATCACGGATCAGTGCGGAGTCAGGTATTGCCAATTAAAATTGCATGTCATTATTTATCGAGGTTATTGAATGTCGAACTGATTTGTTTGTCCCACACAATGGTCCATACCACTGTATCTATAGGTATGGCATGGTGATTGATTCTCAAACATATTGAGTACCTACATCTATAAGATGTTGAATAATTGTTTTTTTTTTTTGCAAAAATATGTCTTTAAGCTGCCTTTTTTTTTGGAAATATGATAACATATTAATCGACTCACCGGTAATGCTGTTCACTTGAAATTGAATGGGGGATGAATTTTAACAACGTCTAATTACGTACCTGAAACGAGAAATAAAAAGAGATTAGTATACAGTTATAGCAGAGTTTTGGTGTTGAGTAAATATTTTATAAACTGTATAAGATTGTGAAGTGTGATAAGATTGAGATATTATATTATTATGAAAAGACGCTCGTTACGTTATAGAATTAAATAATTAAAATCCACTTCATAAAAATCTTGCGATTGCATCTTGGACTACTGCAGCGCATAGTAGAGAACTTCTGAAATTAACGGGTACAAACAATTAATATGCTCGTAAAAGTAAATTAGTCTTATTAATTATAATAAGCGCGGTAGGCCGATCAGATTATAATAATAAAACTGCAAGGAAAGTAAAAATTTCGCTCGTTTAAGTGTTAATTCGATTCAACTTGGTTTCTTTGTCATTTTCAATTACGCGATGATAATTTCGCCAAGATTTGACTTGTTTTCTGTTTTTTTGATGTAAGAGGGAAAAAAATAATATATATATTGCAATCCGTATGTGTAATGGTCAACGGTTTTTGTCGCTTGGGAACGGCTCAGCGGTTTCGTTCATGGGCTGACGCACGAGTACTCTTAACCCCCTTCGGAAAATAAACGACCCAAAAGATTTCCTAATTTAAGAAACTTCTAAATAATGCTCTGCCTACCACGAGCCTGTTTAATTTTGCATCAAAGAGGATCTTTATCTGAGGGAACCTAAGCTTATCGCCTTTCGAAGAAACGAAGAGATCCACCTCTGCAGAAATAGAAGTGAAGATTCTTTATCTTGTATAGAACTACTGCACGTAAGGAGCCGGCGCGGTTACACGGCCAACAGTTTCTTGGAAAGAGATAAAAATGATAAAAATTTGCACACCGTCTCCGCGCATCTTACCAAGCTAAGCGCAAAAAGAAGATGTGGGATTTCTCGTTTGCGCGCGGCCGCATCCGAGAGACGAGACCCAATCCTCTTCCTCCCGAGGCTGTGAAGTGGCGAAAATTTCCACTGCATGGATTTTTCACTCGTTTTATTCCGTCGGTAGGCGGAATCGGAACGGATGAAGCGAGTAAAAACCTGCGAATTTGAGTATAACTCGGATCGCCCCTGCCACCAATATGCGCGTTTAAAACGCAGCACTTTGTCTGCAGTTCGCGAGGCACAGTGGAAAGAAAAAAGTTGCGGATGGCGCGTAAGATAAGATGGCCGAGCGGACATGCAATCCGTGCATAAAACCCGGGGTCTCTCCCCCAACTACGTATACGTATACGTATAGCAGCGAAGAAAGTGAGCTCCAGCAGTTCGGTCGGCCGAAGTCAAGCGAGCCTTAATTATCCGCGTGTCGGTCAGAGATTGATAACGACCTGACCGCCTCCCGCGGCCTTTACCCCGCGTCTACCACCCGCGCCAGATCAGATATCCGCAAGCACTTGGGTGTTTCAGCCCAGCTTCGAAAAGTTCCGAGCTTACCGAATATCGTTAAATAAATTTCCGTTCTGGTGGCTGTATATAAATTGGGCGGTGATCGTAAAACGAAATTTAAGAAGGTGCGAATTTTTTCGCACCTTAGATCGAAATTTTATCGACGCCTATAATAAGACTGACAGCAAGGCGTGGGTCGTTCTTTATTCCCCAGGCTTTGGTATCAGCGTTCATCTATAATCCATTTGCGGCGTTAATTTTGCGAAAAATAAGTCAGACTCAGATCCTGTCCAGATAAATTTCCACTCGAAAATGACATCGAGATCAATGACGTCAAGCTCGTGTTTCAAGAGACGCTCATTTTTGTAGGGAACTGTACAACTAGACGGACGCAAGTAGAGTGCCGTGACTGGAGAGTAGTGCAAACAGCCGCGGCCGCGATTCTGTAGATATAACAGTGGCTTGTACAGTGAAAAGCTGTGCTGCACTTTTATCTATCGTACTATACGTCGTATCACAGACACGGTTGTCTGACGTGCCGTAGGAAGTAGTTGGACGCTGCGAATATGAGCTAGAGTATATTTCCAGACCACCGGAAACGCAGATAAAGTTGAAATTCCTCAGAAATTGTAATTAGAATCTTTTCT
Organism: Tenthredo mesomela; assembly: GCA_943736025.1. NCBI lineage: Eukaryota > Metazoa > Arthropoda > Insecta > Hymenoptera > Tenthredinidae > Tenthredo > Tenthredo mesomela. The sequence goes on along the minus strand of OX031016.1, from coordinate 17,114,114 downwards.
ACCGCGGTAAAAACACTGGACACACGGTAATCTGGCCATTTTTTTCTCATCCGAAGCTTCCAGCTTGATCAGCTATATCGACGACTAATGAAGAGAGCAAGGAATTGAGTGGATTGTAAAATGCAGAGCCACAGTCTAGACTGAATGAAGTTGTTGTTTCCCGAGCAAGCAGAGTTGAAATTGTGTCAATACACTTCCAGTTTTGAGCGCTTACGGACAGCCTACTCGTATATATGGATTTGTACAGAGATATATATTATGTACTATATTCTGGGTACACAGGTATACTTATAAAGTGCAAACATAGACACAGGAAGAAGACCGCTGTAAGCGTTAATACACGTAGTGCTTTAAGGCTTTAAGGCTTTAAAGTTGATCTGCAAGGCGGTTTTACTATCCTTAGCTAGTTCTTAGAAGGAAGTGAAATATTACTGGGATAAACTCATCGCCAGTATTCATTCTGCGGACTTGAGATAAAGTTTCATTCGCTTTCGAACGTCGAAACAATTCAGAAGTACGATTCTTACGGGCTTATAAAACGATTGATGAAGCTATGAAGCGAAACGGGGGTATATTCGAGTGGAATTTTAATATCGTTCTGGACCTGAGCCCCAATCGGGTAATCTTCGTTCAGCGTACCGTCATTCTTTCTCCGATAGAATAGACTTTTTCCCGAGTAACTTTTGCAGAAACAAGGAACCCGAAAAAGCGATCGGTCGGAGGAGCAAGTCTGATAGACAGAACTGCCGAGGTAAATGGCAACCCAGGCAAGCTTCTTATCTTTCGCGACCCGGGACGATTGTGTTCAAGGTTCGAGGATTTTCAAGGCTTTTCGAGGCCTACTTAGATCCGCATACACTGTCAGTATATCGAGCTCCACGATCTTTCGATTTTCAGGGAAAAGAATGAGCAAGTAGATGATACGAAACCCTATACGAGAAACGTCAGTAGGCTAAAGAAGAATTGAAGAGACTGAAATGTCAGTAGAACGTATCAGTATATGTTAAAACCAGCTATATCAATTGTCGATGAGTATTCTTGATCGAGGCATACATCAACATCAAGTTGAGCCGAATGTTCTCTTCTAAACACACGACCATTTAGGTATACCTACGTCTGGTGGGTCAGCCTTTCATCTTTCTTCACTGTTTAACAAATGCGTACACACCTGATCACACATTGCCCGGATACTTGACCCTTTCACATGGCACGTGGCTCGTATGTGTGTCAATTTAACGTTTCATTCATTTTAATGATAGGTATTTAGACTCGATGATCATTTTTCAACACTCCTTTGAGAACCTCGAGTAGTTGGTATCTTGAAATATAAGTATAATTTCACTTTGAACCGAATGAAATTTACCTTTCATCTTGTATTTCACATACGTTTTTGGATACCTTACACACACACACACATACGAGGAATGTAAGAGAACTTTGAGACTGGAACTCGAGCGAGAGGTACACAGTTCTAGTTGGCTCCCGTTCGCTCCCGTTGGCTATCTATGGTAGATTTAATATATTTCAGTCGCGTCTTCGGGTCCGTTTGTTCCTCTGTCAGCGACACTTGAATAGCTCCTTTTCAATGAGCCTCGTCGTTTTCCTGAACGTTTAAAAGTTGAGAAATGCGCGTGCACACGCGCGTTTCAAAAATATATAATGTCTTCAGCCACGGGCACATATGCATGCATGCATACTTATGACGTATGAGAAATGCGCTCGATTTAATGGGAAAAGTGTAATTTTTTCTGTTTTCTTTGAAGAGCAGGATCCCAGCTGTATATAGGAATACAGCAAGTTTTGTTCCTTGGGACCAGGAACAAGGATTAGGATATAATATGCGGCGTGCAAGAAGAGAAACACACGCCGTGAGAGCACAAACAAGCGAAAACTCTCTTGCTTGAACAATAGACATTGAGGACTAAAATAATAGTTCTTACGACGTCAAGTGTCCCTAAGCCCTTACAAGGACGAGGGAATCCGGTGAGCTGCCCGCCCGACTGTGCCAAGATTTCGAAGGACGTAATCCTTTATGACGGGGGATGTAAATCCAATCAGGAAAACAAACTTGTTCATTATCGTAACCCACCGTTGTTATTATATCGTGGGGAACACGCGAAGCTCTATGTGAAAGCCTATAAAGATTTGTTTCAAGTGCACTCGAGTCTCTAGGAATAAAGGTGACTTTATTCTTCATTCGAGAAACAAAACAAACCATAAGAACCACACCCGGCTATTGCAACATTATTCACAGAGTGTCGACTATATCAGCTGCACATCATACAATGTTAATGATTTTTTCTAATCCCCACTAGGCGCATTAAAAATTACATGCAAAAGTTGCATTATGCAAGTTCAAAGTTGATTGTTGTTACAAAATAATGAATTGCGATCCAGTGGTTGAATACTAATGGAATTTCACATCATGATGTTAGAGTTCTATGAACCGAATTACATGCAGAGAATTATTGTCAACGCCAGATTTCCGAGAGGAGTTAGGTAACGTGAGCCAAGATTAGAAGCACCCGTGAACATGGACTAGCAGAGTTGTTTTTCCGGTGTGTAAGAGGTAGTAGGAGAGTAGGTTATTTCTTGATTGCCTTCGTACATAACGTGCTCCGAGTTCGCGCCTCTCGGCTGCAATGTTGAACATCAGCATATCGATATAACGAGGGTCGTTCGTTCCCAGTCTACCATCTGGAATGAATCAGTTCTATCTCTCCCGCAGTTCATCCCAGCTTCTCCGTTCCTTACGACGAATAAGACGTCATGGTCCGCACCTCGACCGACAGTTGGAGGCTCGTAACGTATGACTTTTATCCTCTCTTCTCTCCCCTTGGGCTACATCGGTTTCATGAAAGGCGGCTGGGACATGTGCTGCGATATGTGGACGTGTGTAAATCATACTTCTATCCTTTTTTCCAGATCCTTCTTCTTCCTAATTTCCTGATTTCCTACTACCATATTATTTATCCGCGCTACTACGCGTTGGCCAAACGATGGACGCCCTCTACGTATGACATACGTGCGGTAGAGAAGTCGTTTAGATCACCGAGGTAATCTTCGAAATGGAGGTTACGTCGGCAATTTGTCACCAGGACCCCAAGTCGTACTACACGCGCGTTAGGAAATATGTTCTATCTTCTTGTAATTAATAGCATAACCTTCACATCCCTGATATAACTCTGACTAAACAGCAATATTACTGATTAAACTTGATTACCACGTAATTTGGGAACATTACCAGGATTCAGTGCCGCTACATTTGTGAAACTAGACCAAAGCACATTTTCTTTTGAGAACAGAACGGGTCATTTCTGGTAACGTGGAACTGATATCTGAGAGAACATTCTCACAAATTGAAAGCTATTATTGATATCATTCGATGGCGGATCAATTACCAGTATAAAAGAGCCCATGCCGCGATGATATTATTGCGGAATGGCAATCTTTCTGCGAGGAACGGGACCGGGACAACCTGTAAAAGATTCTCTGGCAGGAAACTCAATTATATCATATCGTATTGACGTTAGACGTCTGTCGATTTAACGTATTATATCTACCCGCGTATTATGCCTGCTGCTATCATCATTTCTATTGATGTTGTTACGGCTATTATTATTATTGAATTGTGTGTAAGAAAGGACTGCAGAGTTCCACTACTCTCCGTCGTGTTTGTGACAAGCCTGAAACGCGTATCTCGGCATGTAACAGATTGAAGGAGTTTATCTTTCCGACAGATTTTTGACTCTTTTTGGGAAAATCTTCGCTCTGTTTTGATCCAGAATCAAACCACCGATAAAAGGAAAAAAAAAATTGGGTTTAGATCGGAGCGATATTTGATAGTTCCGGACTTCTTCCCAGGATAAGTCTTGGAGCTACACCGTCGCCGAGAGGTCGGATCTATATAAGGTAGAGAGAACCAAGAAAGGTGCTCTAGAAGGCACTCTAGCCGTGTCGTTATTTCACCGCCGCGAGGCTAGCCTGTATCTCATCTTCCTTGAGAAGAGAATAAGAGAGGCGAAGTATCCTCTCCGCGTGGCTGCTACCTCCTTCCCGCCAACCATCTCATACCACTTCTCATCTTCATCCTCTGTTCTTCTTTTCAACGCTAAACTCTATCTTCGACGTGCCCGTGATACTCCGCAACGAACCATACCGTACAGTTGAGTTGAGTACAGCGCAGTGCAGTGCAGTGCAGTGCAATGGCGAACGGTTGAACACATATATAGACAGATTGTGTATAGATATACATAAAAACACAGATAATTATAGAGAGCGCTGTTCTCTGCAGAGAAGTTTGTTCTTTTGTAGAGTTATAAGAAGAAATGGATACAGCGAATGCAACGTTCCATATTTCTTTCGATAAATAAGTAGCTAATAAGCGGCAGAGTGAACATACTACTATAGGTATATGAAAGTTTGATGTAAGAACGCGGCTCGGATTACCTGCCTAATTTGCTAGCTTAAATCTTTGGTTACGGTCCTTTTAAGGAGAGGCAAAAATGAGTTTCGGTTTAATGTGAAGATTGTAATTGTTGCCGATCTCGTTTCATGAGAATTTATTTCAACCACGAAGCAGAGTAGGAAGCGATAGACGAGAAATGGTGAGTCCGGCTCCACCCCGGACATATTATTATAGCCCAAGTATAAAGCATGCGGTACAAAGGCGGTTGAATATATTTTTAACAAGAGTAGGTATATCGGGTAGAGTTAAGGGAAAAAAATAAACCGTGGATAAAGAGAGTTTCGCGTCATCGGACTGACTCGTCTTCCTCGACCTCCTATTCGGGGAGTTTTGGCGACAGAGGAGGCAGCACTGTGTCCCAAGTGAATAATGGGATACGGGTTGGTTATAGGCTGACATGTACCAGAATTAATGCGCCTTTCTACGGACTTGAATGCGTTCAGATTTGTATCTGAATATCCGCGCATTACTTCAGGGCGAAATACAAAACTTATTGCGACTGGTAAGATAAGAAACGCGACCACGTGCCTCACAGGCTAAAGCCATGGTTAGCGATGAACGATTTGTATAATGTATATTTTTATTTATAATCGAAATATGAATCTGTGTGGTGCAGGACGATATTTGTACACCTTGGAACAGATCGGTTCATTTTGCGAGGCAACAGGTTCCGGTGCGATATGTGAGGCTACGAATGTCTTTCCGTTTCCCTGCAAGAGAAGAGGAATCGGCAGATGCGCTATATATAAACCTTTTCAATAGCCAAAGACGAAGACGAAGACGAAGACGAGTTCGAAGTCGGCGCCAGAGCGGGTAAAAAGGTTTAAACCAAACAATCCTACGAGAGCGTTAACATCAATTGCTCACCAGCTTACGAATAAGAAAAAAAAAAAAAAAAAAAAGGAATAGGAGCTATCTATTTCTTCGAGGTTTCCTCTCTCTCTCTCTCTCTCTCTCTCTCTTTACAGTTTCTCTATTTCTTACGTGGATGAAGAACACGAAGTAGAGAACTTGCGTATTGTCCCGGCTATAAGCGCTCCTTCTTGACAAAAATAGAAACCGAGCACCTCTTAACTTCGACTCGACAGTTTTAAGGATATGTTTAGATTTGCTTTTTGTTTCGGCATAATTCTGTCGGCACTAACCAAGAGTGCCTCTTCTCTTCGTCCGTATCGACCTTTTTACTACATATACGTTCGACAACTACGACACATACCAAAATTTCAACCATGAACACACATACACTTCTCATCTTCTTCATTCTCAATGTCTTTCAGGGTGGTCCATGAAACGGGATAATCCTTAACTCAAGGCTTGGTCGAACCGGTGCGATCGACGGTAGCAAGTCAGATCGATATGGTGCCGAGGAGGACTAACTCCTCCATCCACCTGCTGCCTGAAGACTAACATGCATTTTCATTATCTCTTGCATCTGTACATGTAATGGAGTTTCAGCAGCAGAATGGGGATTAAGAGAATAGCGTTATAGCTACTGCATACTGTTTAATGTAAGAAATAGGTACCTCAATTGGACAGAGCTAAATGCAAGCTAAAACTTCTATCCGCTTGTGCTTAGACGAGTGTTTATTTCTGATGGAAATAGACGCTTTGTAAGCCGCGTGTATATTATGAGGATGCGACTTACTCGCGGGAGCGCGTGTTAAAGCACTGTGTTCTCGCATCGGATGTGGTACTTATCGTTAGATACAGCAATTACCAAGGCGTTAATACTGCAGGCGCGCTTTTACCCGCGTGTATGTATACGATCGAACGAGAACAGGGGTCATTTCAGAAAGAAAGAATGAAAAAAAAATAAATAAAATAAAAAAATCGAAAGAAATCCTTGAAGGGATCAGAGAACCGAAGTTTATAATCCGCGCTTGGTATGTGACTGCGTTTTGAATCGGGGTCTTTTCCTCCTATGGAGATGTGATTGTTTCTAGTTACGTAAGGCAGGAGTTACTAGACCGGGTTGTAGACGATGTAGTACGTTGAAAATAATAACACGGTCGATTTTAATTGCTTTTTAATTGCTACGTCGACCATAAAGTTTGACTCGAAGAAGCGAGTGACTCGCGGTACGTACAGCTGAATGCATTTTATTAACGTGTTTCCTTTTCTTTCGTCGCGACGTCAATGACACGCGATCTGCACCCAGAGAGACCCCGACTGCAGCCACGACTTTCCTTCTTTTTTCGTTACAAAACATAACTTTTTTTCACTTCTTATTTTACTCTTTCACTCTCATTTTTACCTTCACTCTTTTGTTCGGGACTATTTTTTTCTCTTTCTTCCCTCTTTTGATACCCTATTTTTTTTTTCTCTTTCTCTCTATTCTTTTTTCATCTTTTTTCAACATCCCCACCATATTCGTCACCAGTTCACTGCCATTTTTCTTGTAGTCTTCTTGTCGCTTACATACATTTGCACCACTGAGCGCGTCTCTTGTTTTTGTGAAATCTGTCCCAAGTCATGAATGTCAGGGGCTCAACTGCCAGTGATATCCAACAACTAGCGATGGAAATGAACATCATGCGTTTTATCCTCGATGGTTGGTGAATTCGAAACCAGTTTTTTTTTTTTTTTCAACAACTCAGCGAAACTGCAGACGAGGTGATTCAACACTATTTTTTTTTTTTTTTTTTTTACAAATCGCAAGTAAATATTTTTCATCTCAATTTTAACGTGGGTCAAATTCACCCGGGATTTATTTATAAATGAATCCGGATTTTTTGCGGTTCAAATCCCTTAGTGACGGGGTCTAGCCATCTCGAGATTATTTTTTCTTTATTTTGCCAGAACGTTTTGCCTTCGTGTTTGCCTCTGGTTCAGACTTATTTTCGCGAGATTACAAGGCCCTAATTATACGCGGCCTGGTGTCGAATTTCACGTTAGAAGCGTCGAGAGGGATCTACCATACCGCGACTGCAGCCATCCCTCCGCACGTCGGTCCTTCTCAGAATTTTTTTGCTCGAGGTAAGTTTACTTTGGCAGTGAAACGACGGAACGTATTTTTCAAGACTAAGAATTCTCAAATGGGATACAAAATTTGACGCAGATTATTCTCTACAATTATTCAACTGTAGCAAAGCAACGGGACGAAGTAACGTCGTCGACATATTAGCCTGACGTGGTTACATCTAAGAAAATTATATTCCCTGAGATGATTCTTCTTCTTCCTCTCAACGGGGATAAAACATATCTCTTCTGGCGCTTTTTCAAAAATGCATTGTGTCACCGTAATTCCCACGGCAGACGCGTATCTACAAGAGTAAAACTCAAGAAAGACACGACCCTTCCGCAACCGCGAACAAAACATGGTCTCGTCGCTCGTTCGCGACTGTTGTTGCCTCATCCTCCTTCTACTCCTGGACCGTAGCTGCTCCTCTTCGTCGTTTCGTTGCTCCACTCTCTTCCGCTTCCTCGCGGAAAGGGTAGTTTCGAAACGACCCCCCATGGGCTGGTTCGAGCCTTGCAACGTCGAACGAGAGCCACTTGTATTCAAATGTTCCACACGGCAGCAGCCCTTCCCTGTACCCTGCACCCATCTCGTCCTACCAACATTCTCCACTCGAGAATCTACGGAGTCTATATATAAGGTCCAACATCCACGAGTCACCCTCGAGCCGGTGTAACCCTTGCGAAAAGGTGCCGAGGGGCACCCTGCCTCCCGAATGAACGGGCCAAGTTTTACGATTATACTTCCCTCGTTTTACCTGAACGCAATTAAAGCTGTTAATGCTCAGCTTGTTGCTAGAGATTCGAGATTGTATATTGTATAGTGTATACAGGAATCGTAGCCACCAGTAATAAAGGAACCGGGTATCTCTACCGAAGACACCTCCTTCCCTGCACAGTTTCGTTTCGTTTCGTTTCGTTTAAGCGCTGAATAAATATTACTGGAAGACAGGAGAATAGCGATTACCCAGGGGAAAACTGCTGTATAATCATGAATATATGTCTAAGGGAAGTTTGTTTCGAGGAATATATTACTTTAGTTCACAAGATCAATCCTTTCTTGATTGTATACTGTTTATCTTTTTTTTGCAAAAATATAAGTATGTTTACTATACCTACACATGATGTGAATTTCACTCGTTTTAAGAATTTTCTTGACTTCTAGTCGAATAGTGGAATGAAACGAGTAGCTCGTCTAACTAATAGAATAAAATCAAAACCCGATAGCATCGGAGTAACGTGTCCGTCAATCGGTGTTCTACCTTCATTATACTTTTGTCGCAAGGTACTCTTCCCGATTAAGAACCCATGCCACTTTCCAAAATGGCGAAACACAATGACCGGTATTGTCAACTGATCGTTATTCCCTCGTATTCCCCTGTTGTGGTACGGGGAACGGTACACTGAGTCGTATGATAAAACGTAGTAAAGAAAGACTCGATTCGGGCGAGGCATTGAGACTGAGATAAAATCGGTCGCAGTGGTCCGGAGAGAGATTCGTCCATCTCTTCGCTGCCGCGCGCGGTCGGGGTCTAATGGAATATCGGAGATTGGAAAATCCAGATACACTAGCGTATTATTCGTCGTTGTTCACGGATATGTAAATCCAGGTACTCCGACACGTCCGCAAGAATAATACATTTTATTGTTGCCACACGTTCCAATAGCTGCAGAGATGCAGCGTTACGAATACATCTTGTCATATATACCGCATGGTTACATACGGAATTTCTCTTATCTATCAGCAAATAATTTCACCATATATATAAAGGTGACTATATTATATACCTTTACTCGAATACAGTTATACAGTTATAAGTCCGGAAATTATGAGAGATGGGAAGTTTCCGTTTCTTTGAAAACCATCCGCGTATTCGAAGCCGACAACGTCAATCTGGTATGTGTATAGTTTCTAGTATTGCTCTTGTCAAGCGAACCGTAGCCAACCCTTACGAAGCACCCTCGTCGACAGTGACGTCACGTCACCCGTAAAGAGGGTCATGGGCAAAGTCGACCGCAAAAAGAGATTGAGCTAGGAGATTTTCTTGAATTCCTGTTTCTTGCTATTCCTTCAATATATGCAGGATCTCTATGCGGGTATACCTATACAGAGTATAATATAGCAAGGGCGACTTACCGGCTCTACGCGATATAAGTGTCTTGTATCCGCTGCGGACAGGCCTCTTACGGAATAAATTTCATTCCTTCCGGATTTATCCCGTTACCATGTGTGCGTACATGTATCCTACCTACGCGCAATTCGCTACCGGGTCTTATGCCGAGGGGTACTATGGCTATATAGAGGATATAGAGGCATATAGTGTATATAAGTTCGCGTTGGATGAAGCTAGTCTTTACATGGATGCATGCACACATACACACGTATTATACATATATATATATTCGAGGAGATGGTTTTTGGGAGGTATATTGTACAGGGATATGGTGGTATATGGTGGAAGTGTTGAGAGGTAACATTTACATAGACGTGGAAAGACTCGCTTGGGAACGGGAGGGACCAGGAGGTGGTTGCCCCGCCGGCTTATGAATATTGTATCAGGTTAATCCGGCCAGATCGTGGATAAGTCAGCCACGCTTGGATTGCCATAGCCTAACTATGAGCTTTTGGTATATACATATATATGTACATAGGTATAGGAATGGTTCCAGAGTAGGAGAATCGGGATTTTGTACTTCCGTTGGTATCTGGGCATAGCTGACTACGAGATACACAATTTGGATCCCTGAGTCAACGGTGATTGTCTCGTTTCCCTCTAGAATGCGACAGGAAGCTACGAATGCTTCGGAAGGTGAAGATTGGCGTGAACGACGCGAGATCCGATTGCCGTGGGAGTCGCCCGCTTCAACCTTCGCCTCAGTTACTCCGGCAATAATTGCCAGATTGCTTGTAATTGCGCGCTCTCGAGACATGAGTAGTTGTAGTAGTAGTAGTAGTAGAAGTAGTAGTAGAGAGACAAACATAGGGGGAGGAAAAGAGAAAAACAGGATCGTGTACGAAAGAGGGAGAAGAGTCTGGATGGACGGTAAAAGAAGAGGCAAAGAGAGATACATGCACACGTTTCTCTATATATACGAGAGGTGGAGAGTCCCTCATTAGCTACCGGTACCCAGACAATACTACGCAGAAAGAAGCCTGGAGCTAGGGGTTTTTTTTAGCTAAGATAATAAGAAGACGGGGTGTCGTTATTTTCTTCTATTACTTTTTTTCTTCGACGAGATAAGATATACATTCTCTCTCATCCCATTGGCATGAGAGTCGTTGAGTTTAAATCGATGGCTAATTCTGAACAAGTCTGCCCACTTGTCCCCTCATTATATCCCTCTTACTTATTCGTATTAGGTGTAGAGCTATTATTTTTCATCACACGTAGGCGAAGTGATGCAAATAGGTCATTTTCACTTGAATTAGTTACCCTCATCGTGCTCATGCTGGAATCATGGATCTCATATTATGATCTCATATAATCGCAATTTCGCTTTTTTAAATTAAAAATTGAAGGTAGGTAGCGCTAGTCACCACTTGAATACCCGCGATATTCGACCACGTATGCTTTGATATGAGATATCATGTACCTACCTAATATAAATATGAGAAAAATCTCGTATGATTGCACAGGCCAATTTACATTACAATATTTTTGCTTCATATAATAAGACCTTTTATCGTATTGAACATATTTGCTTAGCGTGGAAAACAAATTTTTTTAACATTTGATGACGATATTATCGCCCAAGGGTAGGCCACGTCAAATCCTGTTGAGGGCTCGATACAGAGCTGTGGAGCTTCAATGGCTTTACAATTTTCAGGATATGTAAAAATAGCGAAACCAAGCGCAAAAATTCACACGATTTCAAAGTTTGGGCGTTGGCTAGTGGCTCATTGGATATTTTTTTCTCGTCTCAATCACATCGATCATTAAATTACTCGCTTTCCTAATCGAAGGGCTCAATCTAATATTGAATTCCACGCCTCCCTGTGTCTCAGGGTACGGAGAATCACGTCAAATCTCGTCAGATAGAGATGCGAAAACAGAGGCTCGTCCTTGGAATTCGTTTACGAAGTATGCTTTCGCATTTCGCGTTTGAATGGCCTCGAAAGTCTCCGCGCTCGTCTTTGACATCTAGCAGGGTGCGCGCGGACACTCAATAGGACCGAGCGTAATATTAGATGGCTTTACATCCGGGTAAGCAGCGATTTACAGTGTCCTTCCTTGTCCTTCGTGTCCAGCGATCAAGGAGTTCCTCCCGAACGAAGAGACTTTGGCTGGATAGGATGAGGCGGGAGAACTGAGAGGACGAAGAGGACGAAGAGGAGAGCCGGAGGGAGCTGGTGCAAAGCCTGGGAGCTTCCAGGGGTTTCGAAGGATTATGAAGGCAGTGATGCCCAACTTGGTTGATTAAATGCGCTGAGTTATGGTCTCTAGGTGAAGTAATAATGATCAGCTATAAATTGCAACTGGAATTGCATTTTCATCCCGTACCTAAGAGGATGATAATGGCTTTTATACTAGAGCTATTAAATTAATTCGCAAAACGTTAATTCAAACGACGTCTTCTACCACGTTGGTAATACCTCTCAAGATATTATTATTATCATCATTATTATTATTATTATTATTTCTTTTTTATGCACGCAGAATTTTACGTGGCATCTCTGTTGCTGATCAGTTTTCATTCGCGAACCAGTCAGTCATAAAACTGTTATAATTACAATGAAACGCCGTTATTCCATGCCTAATCCAACGTCGAAGTATCTCCAGTAATAATTAACCGTGACAGACAACAGAGCGGTATTTAATGGCGTTTAGCTCTGCTCAGAGCTGCCTTCACGCTGATAACGTTCGCAACAATGCCTCAAATCCTACATTGTTCTGTTCAATGACAGTCGGCTTAATTATGAACAAAATCACCAACGATTGTTTAAGTGAAGCCATTTGACTATTCGTGTGTGTCGAGATTAGCGTTCATTCGGGACGAATTATGGGGTGCTTAACCCTTGTAGGCGTTATTAACCAGACCAACCTGTCTCTAAAAGATACGAGAAAGTGAGTTCAACTGAAAGAGAACGGCTAGAACATTTTCGCACCACGTTTCATAAAGTGAAACTTTTCTCAAGGTCTGCAGGTTCGTTTTCCTTAGCCGCAGCTATTTGAATAAATTACTTTTTTGTGCATCGGTTACCAATCATCTTACCCCTGAATAATTCTTCAATTTTTCTCTCATCACGAAGAGTAGTTGTCGCAATATTTCGGAGCGTCACCGCAGCTATGGCGATATGTAAGTGCAAGACGCAGGTGTACCTACGTACCTACCTACGTCTTGTATAGAAGAAGAAAGTAGTTTTACTTTATGTGATCGTAAAAATGCCTACCGTTTTCGGAGTAATACTGTGAGCAGCGACCCTCTCATTCTCTGTGCACCTTATACCTGCCCAAGAGTTTTTATGACGTGTGTTTTCATAAATATGAAATGTCTAAGGCCGGATCAACGTGGTACAATAAAAGACGACGGATCTTGCGAGGGCGAAAAAATCCCGCAACAATTTACGCGGTATATAGATGACGTCGGGCATGAACGATTAATCCCAAACCGATTTCGGCGAGAATATAAATTCGGCAGAAAATTTCATCAGGTAATGACTAGAGAAATCATTTCGTGATTGTATAGGAGACGTAAAGCTTGGCCCTCGGATTATCAGTCATGGTTAATTCATTTCAGGCCCATTATGATCTCGATCCATCAGCGTTAAACAACTTCTACCAGCACGTGAACGTATGTATATATACATACATATGTGTAGCTCTGCTCCTGGTTATTCTTTCGCATCCTCTGGCATCCCTCTTGAGCGAAATTGCGAGTTTCGTACTTCCGGGACATTAAATCACCCGGGTAATCTACCCCCTTGTCGGGCGGTTGGGCGTTGCTGGCCTCGAGCCTTGTCTTTTTGCATATAAACCAGTTCACCTCGTCAAATATTCATAGAGGATTGTTTATAGTAATTACTTTAATCAACTTTGCGCCAATCTTGTTCCCGAGATTTATAAGCGGTGAAAAACTTATTTTTAAGCAGAGTTGCAGGCACTCAATTATCCTGCGTAATATTTATGAAAAGAATTAAACCCTCGATATAGAAATTTAGCAAGATATAACCAGGGTCGGTTCCTCTACGTCACGGTCATCAACCGCTGCGGTCCAGGACTCCGAAAAGCTTCAAAACTGAAGGGAACCAGAGGGAGTGATTCCATGCCACCCTCTCTGGAGGATCATCTTTCACAACCCTCACGCCAGCCGGGTACCGACCCAGGGACCTTTATGACTTATGAGAAAACCGAGGGCAAGTCTCTTCTCTTCTCTTTCCACTCCTCGCCCTTGTCTTTGGAGAGTCAGAATGCACGTGAGAGATAGCAGAACGTGCGGGAGCGGTTATATGAAGGAACTTTGTTAGCCTAATTTATCGAGGAATTTAGTTTTGAATTATTAACGTGTTTCGCGGGTGGGGCTTTCCTCTCAGCGATTCTCTCCCTCCCGTTCCTCGTCTCCTTATTCGTCATCCTCTTCTTCCTCTCCATACCCTCATCCTTGCCATCCTCGTTGTACCTACGCGACGGGGTCGAGCTTCGAGCACGCTTGTTCCGCGCCCTGGAATGTCTCGAGTAGGTGATTACGCCACGATATCTTTGTCCCGTCGCTAGTTTATGATACCGCAATGCGAGCTCAAATTCGTTACCTCGAAGCATCACATACTCGAAACTGTGTCATTGCGGTAGTATAATCATCGTTAAAAGGACCTCCCGTTGGTCCTTCGGTCCCAACATAACAGTCAGGTATGTCTCGAATGTAATATTCTCTTGCGGAAATTTCTACCACATCGCAAGGATAAAATCGTAGACCAAAGCAAACTGCAAGTTCTGATCTTCAATTCAATTTATCATGGTTTTAATAATTCGTCCATTAGCCCTTTTTTTTTTATCTCTTATACAATTATACAACTGAATGTCTTATGCAGTCCAATCTAATTAAAGAATCTAATACTTTTTGGATAAGCAAAGAGGTTTCACACGCAAGCTTGGTCTTCTTTACTTGGCAGAAAGTATAATTACCTCGTTGGTGACCAGAAAATCAACAAATAAATGGGGTAACAAATATAGAGAAAGAAACTGAATAAATGAATAAACGCCACGTTATATAGAGAAGAAAAAAGAAATTTCAACACAAAATTCTGCAATTAGCTGAACACACGACAGCAGGGGCGCTGGCAGTTCCCCTGCGCAAAGGGACGGTAAGATAACACCCAACAGCCCTGGTGCTTCCTCTATCGTCTGCGCCCTTCGAAAACCCCGACCCTGGTGCGTGTATCGATCAGCCAGGGAGCGGAGTGCTCGCCATGCTTTCCCCCAGAGCCAGGGGAAAGGACTTTTAATCCCTCCCTGTTCTGAACGGGCCTTGTACTTCCGGCCCTTGGATTCACGCAGTTTATACTATCCACCGCGAGTCTACGCATATATAGCATACAAGGAATGAATATAGGTGCGTGTCCTAGCCCGTTGTCTCGTGTCTGGGAATCAGATAGCAGGAAAAGATACCATTGACGATGATGACCCGGTCTTTTTATACGCGAATGAGAGCTGTGTACGGTATACAGTTTTGAGCCTTTCAACTTTAACAAGGCATCAGAAATCCATCATCGCTCGATGATCACTGTGCAGATTCGAGGTTGTTTGATGATGTTTCGACCAGAGATTGAAGTAGTCAATTTTCAAAGAGATTTTCTGACATACAGAGGAAACACACTCGCCCCGCGGTATGCATTAGAAGAGATTTTGAGTGGTGGTGTAGTCTGGTTGGAGTTGTTTGAGACTGGTATAATTTTCTGGTGTAGTTTTCAAACGGGTTTTCGGTCACGTAAATTGAGTTAGAGGTTCTCCGGAATTGTCAATCAGGAAGCAGCCGGATCATTCGTTTTCGTTTCAACTGAAAAACTAGGATATTTAAATCCTCTCATCTCTCGTAAGTGACTGACGCATAGCTCCTCCGGCTGGGAGATGTCTCTCATAACACATGACGGACAGTTCCATCTCACAGCCACTACTAAACCAGACGATCAAGATCTCTTTGATGTAGGGTCAGGTAGCGCGGCGTGCTTCTCTCCTCGTGTTATTTTCCCTTATACCCTTCTTCATTCACGGAGAGAAGAGAGAAGAGAGAAAAGAGAAAAGTGAGACGAGAGACGAGAGAAGAGAGGAGTGAGGCACTTCGAGCACCTAGATGCACCGTGTCCAACGACGCGGCACATCCCCATACGCTCAGAGAGCTTTGGATAACGCTCGAGTCATAATTCTCCCTTAAAATCACAACTCGAGAGTTCGTAGTACCTAGCTACCTACCTACCTACCTACTTTCGAACATAGACGAGCATACGTAGAGTAGAGTACTTTGGGTAGGTACTCTGTAAAAAATTCAACAGACAACCTAGTTTCAACCTACTGTACTATATAAACCCGGGGTTTCCACGCACTACTATATAAGATCAGTTCCAGTTCTTTTAAAAGATGTACCAGACAGCAGAATCTTGAGCCAGTTTTGACTAACGCTAGACACAGATTGAAAATAGCTTTTACACACACGTATATTATAATATATGATATAGGCGAACACTTTGACACACGTGACGAGCGGAGAGGGTCAGAGGCAAGCTGTGTATTGTGGACTGGTAATAAGGCAAGCATAAGGTTCTACGTGCGTGCCTCTGGAACCCTTTGCGTCCTGCAGCCTCCGGACACCTCATGGACCATCCTGCTCGCTCGCGCGTCGGGCTATTCATCCCATTGTGAGGATCGAGGTGGAACGAGTCGCTGAAAATACTCCTTTCTGAATCGTTTCTCAACGCCGCGTGCCCCAATCGACAACGTACAGTCGCTTAGGTCGGGCTATACGAAGGGTACTATCCCTTATCCTCTAGTCATGATGAGTTTCATACTGTCCTCGTCTGGCGTCACGAGATTTGAACATTTGCGAAAGGGCGAAAGAGGTTGACGTTTGTAGGTAGTTTGAAAAAGTTCATTTTCCACCTTTTGTGTAAAAATGCTGATACCGACTGTACCATCGAAGCATGTTCGTAATAATGGTATATATAAGCATACGGGGCGTTGAGAAGAGTCGTTGCTGGCGTTAGTAAGGCGAGCTGAGAGGAGGTGAGAGAGGCTAGATTTGTCAAAGGGTTGCGGCATCGATGATAAATTGGTCGCTTCTTCTTTAACAGAGGAGGAGTCTCATTTTTCATAGCATAAAGGTCTCGTGATTGTGGAATTTCTTAGAGTTGAAATGAAAAATATCTCCAATCATGCAACAAAGGGAACGGTCAACACTTTATCTAAAATTCAAAGAAAAAAAAAAAAGAAAAGATCCAAGTAAAACTGAAATATAATCGTTCAAATTAATCCTTATCCAAGATTCGTTCTCGCGTAAACAAAGATAGGTATAACTACTTGGTAGGCTGCGTGATTAAAAAACTACGTCCTATCGCACGGTCACCTCAACGTTTCCCAACTGTATAGTATAATAGTATACGAGAATTTGTTAAATGAAAAGGTTGAACCTCATGTCTTACTTATCATAGGTAGGTATATGAACTGCGACGAAACTTTATCGAAGGAAGATGCAGTTTAACGCTTCGTGAATAGGCAAATTCGCTCGTTTCACTCCTATGCCAGAGACTTTTTTCCTCCTATTCGATTCTTTTCACAACGAAACGAGGTCATTTTCACGAGTGAAAAGGAGCGCGCGCGCGCGCGCGCATGTATTATATATATATATTCATATGATATATAGGGGAGAGCGGGGCAAAACGGGCAGCGGGGCAAAACGGGCACCTCGGCCAAATTTTCGAAATTAAATTCAGAAAAAAATCAAAATTCATTGGGAAACAATTTTTATTGAAAAAAAAAAAAAATCTAAAATTTTCCAACATTTTTTTTTTATTTTTCGGGGGAGCTGCCCGTTTTGCCCCGCTGCCCGTTTTGCCCCGCTCTCCCCTATATTTCATAAAGTACACGTACATGCATACATTACAGTGAAAAGTGACTTACATAGGTATATATATTGGTCTTCTTCGATCGACGAGTGAAAATGCATTTCCTCGCAGGCGTTTATTTTTTGCAACTCCAAAGCCTTTTCTTTTCGCGACCTAAATGTGGGTCACACATTCAGGAATAGATTCAATAGATAGATACCGAATAAAAAAAAATTTACTTGCCGAGTGAAACAATATGCGTTACTGTGGCAAAAATAATTTTTTTTGTTTGTTTGTTTTTTTTTTTTTTTTTATTTCAACCGGAGTAGAAAAGGTGCACCAACTGCAGTTGAATTAATTTTCTAAAAAATAGTAGCAGTCAGTTCGCTGAGTTAGCAAATTATTTTTTCTGTACCCTGCATATGCAGCTGACGCAAAGACTTTATACCTTAATTTCATTTTTCGAATTCTTAATTAATATTGGAAATATATTTGCAGTCATCATATTGCATGTACGACGCAATACTGTACCATTGTACTTTAGAATATATACATTTTAAATGACAATTTCGTTGAGGCAACGCGCGACTTTCCCAGGCGTTAAACTCGCTGAGAATTGTTTATTGCATATTGGGAGTCGTAAATACGAGAGGGATAAGAGACGAGAGATATTTTTACTGGAGAAAAATTTTCGCCAGAGAAATGTCTATCTATCTATAGATGTGAGGTTGTTCAGTCGGATCAACTGCGGCAAAGCTGACGATTCGGGTTCAACGAGCTGAATCTGAACGGGCATTTGGTGACTTTACAAGGATTCATATTTCCGATTCATAGCGAGACGACGTTTGCAAGACTTTTCAATGTATATCAATCTCCCGAAATATATATATATATCTATGACAGCCTTGATCGTTCTTTACACGTAAACTATACGTAGAAAAAAAAAAAAAAAAGTGGATAAAAACATAGCGAGAGGTGCGTATATACTATACGTATATAACGTGGTAGGGGCGTAATGTTAGTGACAAGCCATTAATCCTTCGCTTTAATAAAAATCCTGGAGGTGAAAATATACGGTGTCATCAACCCTTTAAATTGGAGGCTATTTTTCCGAAATAAAAAAAAAAAAAAACAAAAAAAAAAATGGGAAACGTTTTTCAAAAAGGCAATCACACCGAGGCAGCAGCCCACGGGGTTCGTAAAGGGTCTAATATTTTAATATCCTGCGGTGTCACGCGTCCGAGAATTTCTGAGTGGTGGTATCCACCACCCTTGACGTTTTGTGCCCCGTTGTCTTCGCTTCTTCACGCATGAGTGAGCCCCGCAGTCTCGTGGTAAATGTACAACTTTTTGTCCCGGTTAAAAGAGGCACATGAAAAAAAAAAAAAAAAAAAAAAAAAAAAAGAGAAAAAGAAAAAGGAAAAAGGAAAAAAAAAAAGATTACCCGACCAATTTAGTACATCCTTTTGAAAATTTAGTCACGTTGTGATTAATATAATAAAAAGAAAATCGTTTAGACAAGGTTCCAGACTCGATTCTACCCCTTTCGGCTATTCGTCACGCGTTGTTCACTCAGGTACAGGCCATCTTCTTTCACCATGCTTCAGGCTATAAAGTCGCGGAATAATTTTTTTCCAGGGATAATAAAAAAGAAAGAAAAAGAAAAAAAAGACGAAAATAATAATCAAGTGGGGAAAGAAGAATATGATTTTTAATTAGGCAAATGTGAGTTTGCAGGCGGATACAGATGAGTGACGTCATGGGTATAATCGGAAGTACGCTTCGAGCAACCCTGGCGACATGGCACGTGACATTATAGAAACAAACACGAGCCCCCAAGTTCTAAAAGGGCTAGGAAAACAACCCTTGGCAATGGTGGTGGATGCGTAAACGTAGACAGTGTTCCGAAACGCGCGAACCACCTCGTTTCTAACGAACCTGTTATTTTAGGAATGCCACACTAATGGAACCACCTAGAAATCGGTTTAAACGCCACCTTTGCAATTGTGTTTGTGTCGCCTGGTTTTAAATGGATTTTGCCTTGCAAGGGGTTTGCTTTACTTTGCAGAGGTACTAGTATGTAAACAAATAAAAACCCTTCTCATCGTCAGACATGCATCAACCATTAGAAGTACATACAACAGATATGCTAAAGATATTGCCAAATTTTTTTCTTCAACTTACGATTAGGTACTTATAGTTGCCTGATGAAAACCTGAGATTTTCTAGTAAGCTACGTCATCGACTTACCTGTAACAAATGAAGCATAAGAATATATGAAACAAACAGTGAGACGCATTGGTTCGGAGTTTAAAACTCGCGAGACAAATCCTTATAAACGCATAGCGAAGAGAATAGAGAGAGAGAGAGATGGCCTCACCCAAGTTTGTGACCTCTTCTCAAACCAGCGCGGCGCTAGGAAGACGAGGTTCCTTGAGGTATTCTCGTTTTATTATTTTCCTAAATCGCATTTTTATGCAAAGTAGACTTGAGTCTATCTAAAAATCAATCTTGTAATGGGATCCTTTTAATCCGTATTAGGCCCATTGTCAGGGAAACCAGTCTGAGCTTAAAGTTAAGTTAGGTGGAGGTTTCGGCTAGTATAAGATAACCCGTCGGTCGGTTGCCCGTTGTTGGGGTTCGTCTCGGCTTTGACGATTGTTTTGAAAGGATTTTGTCAGCTGTGTACATATAAATAACTCCGACGCTCCGTGAAGGGTGTATATTTTTGGCTGGAAGTCAAATTTTGAGTGCACGACAAATACTTCGGTTAGGGTATATACACACATACACACACACACACACGTATATAACAAAAATTTACCATTATAAAATGACCGGATGTATAAAACTGAAAACCTCAAACAGATAGCGAAATTTATATACATATAATGCGTTCGCCCCATTATCATCCATTTCTGACGGGAAACACAAATTTTTTAGGTAAATGTATACGAGGAACGTTTAAAAGTATCTAAATTTTGACCGCAGGTAAATAACATCAGACTAGTGTCAAGGTTTCAATCTAGTAGGTACCTGGTTTTCTATAAGCATGTATAAGAGAAGTTATTTCTAGTGTTTAGATCGTTAAAAAAAATTGCCATCTCGTAGATCAGAAACCCAATATCGTCCTGGGTATAAAAACAGAAGACAGACCGATTTAGCGAAACGTGATACAACCAGCTTCGTCATTAACACTTGAAACGCGGCAATAAAGAAGAAGCCCGGACCCACTCACGCAGTATGGTCGTTGATGGCTACTGCTGCATTCCTTCTTAAAAGCGTTTTGTCTAGCTGCCAAAAACAATAGTTTCGGGTCATTTCTCTCAGCGAATTCTTAGTGCCTTCTCTTCTCGAATGTATATGTACTCGCGGGAATTCCACCTCCGCTCATAAACTTGCACCATAGTATACTAGAACGACGTTTAGGTACATATGGAGGAGAGAAACAAAGACCCTGAAACAGGAAGAGCGAGATGTTCTCTCGACTCTCTAATCTCATAGCCAGGGCGTTGTAAATTATATTTAAACAGCATTGTGCCCAAATCCATGGTCCATGGTTCAAACTTGGTTTAACCGCATGTGCCGCTAACGCAACGTGTCTACGCTGTTATTTTTACGGTAACAAAGGCCATTGTTCAACCAGATACCTACCCAACCACCGCGATATGGAAACCAACTCTTTTTTTTATTCGTTTCTGATACGATGAGTTTAAAACGTACAACGTACGGTGCTTCCAATGTAGGTACCGCGGAATACATATACCCAAATACGTATAAACGATGCAGCACAACCCAGAGAGTTTGTATTGATGAAAACTAGCGGCAAGTTGATAACGAAGTGAAATTTCGCTCCACCATCGTTTCACCGAAGTGCTCACGCTGGTGCAAACAATCGCTGCTTGTACTCAAGTGGAGGAAATAATTTTGCACACTTTTGACCTAAGACAAATAGCTAGCGAAGTGATAGTGCGCGTTTTAGAACCTAGACAGAGTTCTCATTAGTGAATAAGTAGGAGGTTTGTAGTTTCCGGTACTTTGAACCGAATAATATGACCGAGGTTTGTCTCCCGTCTGTAGTAAATCCAGGAAAGTAAATCGACGCTAAAGCTCACAGAAAGTAGAAGAATTTCTACCAATTTTTAAGCTCAACAGATGTGCGGATGAATTTTCTAGGGTCATGCGGGTCAAATTCGGATTTCTGGCTTCTGCGGTTGGTCCTTCTTTTGTTGCCGTTCGACCAAGTCTATTATTCGAGAGTTTCTATTCGCGAGTTACAAAAAGATCCGGAATCAATAGGATTATATAGGAACAGATGTGGCCTGAAAATTTGGGCAAATATAATTCTGGGAAATTTCGATCATACGTGAGGCTGAAATATCAGCCTTACATCATCGTTATGTCCTAATTGATTCTCAATGACTCTGAAGAAGTTATACAGAAGCAAGAAATGACGAAAGAAAGAAATAGAGAAAGAAAGAAATCATACGTTTCGTCGGACGATAACGAAGTGTGTAACACGAAATTTCGCGTTACGGAAAGGCACGCTCCAACGAAGATAAGTAAGCTCGATTATGGAGCTTGCGAGCGGGAAATTGAAACTGAAATTGAAAGCGAAAGAGATACCGTTGAGCAACGGCGCTAACGAGGACAACGAGGAAAGGAAAGAAAAGAAAAAAAAAGGAAAGCAAAAAAAAAAAAAAATTTACTCGATGTGCGCGTTGCTAGATATGCAATTACTGAACCATCTCGTATACCTAGATAACTAGAATAAATGATGACGTCAAAATATCTTCTGGCGCATGTTTCACTGGGGGGCTAAAACCTGCAGTAGCTAATATATAATCTATACTGATATCATCTGATGCATCGTAATATATGCATATTGCATTTTCTTTCCAGAAGACTTTCTTTACCTACGAGTCACAGCTGGGAAGTTTAGAAACAAAAATAGGTATACATCGCTCCGAGATACGGCGAGATCTCCATTACCAAATTCCTGGGCGCACAAAACGGATAATTAGTGTCTTAGCTCGACCTCCCCGCCGCGCTGGTTTCTCGGTCTTCAACGACGTACCCATCCACCTCTATCCCATCGTGTTCTTATTATGAAGTTTATTTCGGTGTGGCGTGGCTTAACGCCGAGAGCGCGGACGTCACATCGTACAAAGCCCCATTCATAGCCGGGTATAGGCCTTCTGTACGAGATCGCGGACCGCGAGAGATGTTCCCGGAGACAAAAAGAGATACGGAAAAAGACGACGGGAGATGGAGAGCGAGAGCGAGCGCGAGCGCGAGGGGGTAACTTTGAACGTCAAGTAAAAGTGGGAGGCACAGAGACAGATGTGAGCAGCCACGGCTGTCACTCAGGCGTCAAGGGATCATCGTGCTCAGAGAAGTAGAGACGGAAGGAAAAATCGAGGAGGAGGAGGAGGAGGATCGGATGAGCGAAGCGAAGCGGTTTTAGGGAGTAGGAGAAAGCGGCGAAAAAAAGTCCGGTAAAAATATCAGCTATTTCGATATGGGGAAAAAAAAGAAGCAAAAAATGTGAAAAAATAAAAAAAAAATAAAAAACAAACCAAAAACAGAACGATGGTGGGGGATTAAATAGAGTATATCGTTCCGTGAAATTGATAAGTTCTAGTTAGTAAGGAAGTCTGTCTCTCCTACTCCGTAGTTTTGACCTTCTGTTACCAGCTGTTCTTTCTTCTTTCTACTTTCCCGCGGCTGATCCTGAGCCACAGAAAAAACCACGTGTTATTTTTAAGCAATTCCGGAGAGGAAAAAGATCCTCCGGTTCGTGTAAATAAGTCAGGTTATAAGGTGGGCACGGTTTACCCCACCCTTAAACCGATGTTTTTTTCATTTTCGATACGAGAAACCCGTTTAATCGGGAACGTGGATAGAATTTTTATCGAAAACAATAGGGTAGTATATCCCCCATAAGTCCGAATCGTTACGCCATTTGCATATCGATCAGGTTACATTTGTTCCCCAAATCCCCGGCTCCCATTCACTGTATGTGGGTGTAGAGGTACGTTCGACTATTAATTGTGTTACCGCTACGTCAATAAGGCTCTGTTTGTTAATACCAAACCGCGTTGGTGTTGGCAAGGTATATGCATAGGTATAAATTACACACGTACACATATCGGGATTCATAGATTCTATACTATACAATACGTCGAACTAACTACGGGCTGACTTTAGCCTTACCATAGGTATTCGAATATAAGGAAAATAGTAGTCCGAGCTTGAACCACCTTCCTTTGTTCGGACCAACAACTGGCTCAGCAAGTTTTACGCTACACAAGTAAATATGCTGTGCACACATGCGTATATACGCGTATAAATATGTATCGAGTAACTATTAGCGAATACCGTGCGAGATAGCGGAATTTCGGTTTAACCAAACAATGGAAAATCCCGAGGCATTTTGGTCAGTAAACCCCGTAGGTAGCTGGCTGTTGTGAAATATCCTCTGGGATAGGTGGAACAGTTGTTCTCTTTATAGGTATACACATCGAGTGGTGAGTATGCCGCGTTGGTATGGTATGGGTATAGAATGGAAAAACAGGTCTAGGTACGCGTATAGCTCATAGCCGTAGAGAATCGGGTAGAATGTCGATGCGTCGTTTCATTAACCTGGGCCAACCCGCAGGGGTTTTTCTACGACTTACAAGCATAAATCAGCGTTAAACAGAGCCGAGTTGGGTTAGTAGCGTTTACTGGAAGCGCTGACAGTTTCCTAGGCACACGGACCCCGGCGTTCACTTGTAATTCAACCCGTTAATGGCCGCGCTAATGAAAATCCTACGATGGCACGCCACGCCATGCCATACCAAACCCTCCGCTTTCAATTCGCGAGATACATAGCTATGGTGTAGTAAATCACCATTCTTGGATACGGTTTCAAATATAATCAAACATAACACAAAGCTTTTTTTGAGACCGCAATACAGAGATCAATCCTGTATAGATTTCGCAGAGAACTGCAATACCTCAGAATTTTTTGTGCTGCATCGATTCATTAAATCTTGAATTTGCTCTTTAGGTGTTCGATCAACGGTTTTTGGGTGGTTTTACGTAAATAGAATTGTTGTTGACCAAAAAAATGATGACTGGAAAAATATTATTGAAAAATGGCCGTGACATCTGTCCGGGGCGTTGCGGTGTCAAAGGTAACGTCGGAGGACCCGTTGGCATATTAAATTTAATATCGCGATTTAATAATCCCCTGATTTTCTGATCGATTAGGTTCTTTGCTTAGGCGGGGCATGCACGTCCTTTAAAGGGTGTAAGAATATAAAAAAAATTCGGCCAGAGTTTAATATAGGGTGTCATATTTCAGTAGGTACCTTCTGCAGAGGTGGAGGCGGGGGATTTAAGGGTTCGTAAGCACATGGGCCGAAGGTAGGTACTATATACGAGTATATCTTCGTCCTATACGTAGTATATATATGAAGGGCTTTCATAAAAGGCGAATGTTTTTTTGTCTTGTAGCGAGTAGAGTGTAAGAATAGAGTGTGTCGAGAATCCAATAAGAAGAAGACGTGGGAATACATAGATAAGTGTGTATATGTATATATATATATATGTACCTGGTACCATATACGTGGTTCGGAAGGGGGTGTTCCACCGTCTGTCTGTTATGACGTCATCATAAATTGTCGACATTTTTCAATTTCGTCCCTAGAAAAAGTATGTGAGATCCTGCAGTAGCAGGGCTGGGATTTTTAATACTTGAGAGAATCTTGTGAAGGTATATAATAGTAGGATGACTGCAACGTTGGGTATAGTATATATTTTAGGAATACATGGTGATTTTTTCAAATTATTTTCAATATATTTCAAAGTAAGTCACGGATATCACGCCACGCGGTGCAGCGCAGCGCGGTGTGCGGCGTGCTTCTCATCTTAAAGTTTGAATTAAAAAGAGTCTTGATATCTACAGACACGTGTCAATTAGTGTGAGAAATGAATAGTAAAAAAAAAAAAAAGAAAAAAGAGAAGAGGTAAAAATCAAACTCGTAAAGCTCGACGAGCCTTGAGCACGTGCCAAACCCGGCGGTGGAATAAAAATTTGAAATTAATTTCACCGACCCTTTCATCCTCTTTGTTATTCATTTCTACATCTCTCTCGCTTTTTCGCGCTGCAATCACCGCGAGACGTAGCGGGGTAACATGTGCACTATATAAAAAAAAAAAAATAAAAAATAAAAAAAATAAAAAGAAATCCTAGGGTTCCTCTATTAGGAGTCCCTCGACAATGGGGGTACAAGCGCGTACGGGTGGTGCCAAAGAAAAAATTAAACGGGGTGCGACAGATGTACGTACCACGTGCCACCATGATTCCTAGACTCTCTCTTTCGCCCTTTTCACCCTGTCTGCCTCTCGACACAATGTGCCCCGCACCGTCGAGATGCATGGCAAAAATGTTAAATGGTCTAATTGAGTTTTTTTGGGAGCGGGTGCGGGTAAACGGTGAACGTTGAACGGTGACTGGTACCTTGAAGCTTTTTAATTTACTTCAAGCTTTGGGCGGAGTTTTTTCGTTAAATGTCTCACGAGACGCGATAATATCGCGGCGTTAACACTGATTGATTTTAATTATTCCATCATTTTACCAGACGGTTTTAACTAGCGAAATTTTATATTCAAGTGAAATAAAAAGGAGTTGATTCGGTCGCGTCTTTATTAAACCGTCAATCTTTTTCATCATCTCTATGACCCAGAAAAGATATGGAGTTGGGTTAATTTCAAACAATTTTCTAAAAAAAACGAGCCGAACATGTTCGAGTATAATCAAGCCAAAGCAAGGTTATACTATCGTATGAGCTGCTCTCTGCCCAGGCTGACGTTTCTTCTAACGAAGATTAAACAGCAACGGCATTATACCCATTACAACTTATTTACTCCAATTTATCTTCATTTCCATCAGCTATCCGTCTCCTCGGTATGTCCATCCGTCCGTCAGTACCGCGTACCGAACGTTCCACGGTCGTAATCCTGTATTTCATTTCATGCCATACTTTATCCGTACAGATTCCTCTCCAACAGTATGGGTATAGGTACAGGTATTGAATATGCATTATTATTTTCTGCTTAATTTCTCCGACTGTCGTTCTTCGCTCTCTGTAGTTCTGGAGCATTTTTTTATTCGTTGTTAAAAAGTCTGCTGTTGATTACCAAGAGCAGTTAATGAAAAGCAACAGCAATCGGGGTAAGGAAAAACAATATTCTAAGTATATATATATATGTATGTAGGTTCGCGAATTTGTAATCGGTTAAAACCCTCGCGGGATCGTTGCCAATTGAATTGGTAAAATCAAAATCCTAAATTCAAATATCGCACTTGAAATAATCGCGCCCTTTCCATCGCGCAGCGTGCTTCAAGGGTGCGCCGACCAGGGGAGGAACGAAGAAGGGCCCAAAGAGGAACGCGGAAATAGGGATAGGGATGGGGATGGGAATGGGGCTGTTTGTTGCGTAAGAGCCTCCAGCAACAATACGAACCCTCGCCCCTGCAGCCCGGTGTGGGTCACGCCGGTTCTTCGTCCCCCTGCCCCAAAAATTATTCTAATGACTCCGAGGGGTGGAAAAGCCTCCGGCTGTCTCTAAATAGCGGACGGTGTTGCCGTGAAAACATTTGTCTCAAATCGAGTAAGGCAGGTATTGTATTTGGGATAATCCGATTCGTGGAATCTTGATCTTACTTGTGAAAGAAATTGCGAAAAATATCTTACCAAGTTTGTTTTCAACAAAAACTAAAGCACGGTGGTGAGGGGTTGATTGTTATTTGTTTGGTCGCGGGTTGTTTAATAACGTTCAATATGAAGTATGTATATATGCGGTTGAAATCAATCATGACTTGCCAACGTTATCTCAAACCATAACGAATTTCCATAGATAGCCCGATACGTCTTGTAATAATTAACTTTTGAGTTATTGAGCAAAAAATAGTTTGCATACTACCTGTAGGCCTGTTATATGTATATGTATAGGTATATATCTATATATCTATGGTAGAAACAAACCGGGGATCGTTCGCGTGCTTCGTCGTATAGTTCCGTAAATTCTTTTTAATTGTGCCTACGACTTTGTAATTAAGAAAATCAATACGGTTTTGTGCCGAGGTAGGTAGCTAGTAGTCCCTACCTACTACCATAGCGTCATTTTCCCAGTCTCTCCTGAAGCCCATTGTAAAAATCCATCACTTCGAGTATCTAATTACGTAGTTAATTGTTACTGAACAGCTTAATTGGCTTTTTGGTAAGAACCCTAACAATGCTCAATGTCTTGCAATTAACCAACGATAAAATTACCCGGGTATGATATTAATTATAACGATCCCACAAGATCCCTGACTAGAAAACTAATGTAATGTAACTATTCGTCGACCAATGTTTCATCGGTACAACAATTCACATACACTATCGTACCTACATACTGCTTGTATCCATCACCTAGAATAATTGTCGTAACTCTTCTTTTATACCTCATTAAACTTTATACTTATATACTTATTCTTATACATGACGCATCCGACATCGCACGTACCGCAGTATAACCAGTTGTTCAATTATTCATTCACTATTATTTTCAACATAATAATATATTAGATTTTTATTCAACTGAAATCGAACGCCATGCAAAAATGTCATTCATTCGAATGAACCTCACACTTTTCAATAGGGGAGACTAGTAGTTATACGTGTTCAATTTAAACGAACATGTGTACCTACATGCGTAAATTACATGTCTACCTATATGGATGAATAATGACCTAATTTCTTTGACAAAAGCCTTTTCATTGACGAGGCCTGGTGCAATTGATGCAATTGCAGAACTATTTTCTACTATACGACACTGGGCACTGTTGTTGTGCGGGTAGGTAGGTAGTTAGGTAGGTATTATAAAAGGGCAGCTTTTATGGATTGTTCTATACAACTAGGTTGGTTGGGTTAGGTGACTGGCATTATTCTCTCGGAGCCTAATCTGTAATCAGTAATACCAAGCGTGTCACGCCACGTATAAACTACTCCCTCAACCTGAACCTGCACCAGCACCGGCTTCGGTCACAAGTCTTGCCGCTCCTTAGGAAGGCGCGCAGGCTACTCGTTACCTTATAGTAGGTATAAGACCACCACCTTAGCTCATCGCGATACAAATTGGACAGAATTATACGAGCCACGAAACGCAGCATCACGTATTCTACAGGAAATTTAATTAGCCGAGGCTTTCGTTATAGAACCTGAACTAACGAGGAATAGTTATGCCAACTTTGATCAAGCCCTCGATTGATATAGAAGCTAATATTTGTTTCTCTGATCGTTACACTAGCTTGATGCGACCTTTCGAACACGTCTTCCAACGGCAATAACTACCACCATCGTAAATGCCTCATCTAGTCGTTTCATTCTGATATATATATATATGTGTATAGTTATACCAACGACTGGTATCGCATCATCAGCTCATGACTTCGGTTCTCTTGGTCTGAGCAAACCTTTGCCCCAGCCTGTGGCCTCGGCTCTGCGTCGCGTTGTTCAAGCTATCGATTTTCCAGAGGTATTATTAAAAAGAGATTTTGTACGCGCCACTCGTCCCCTACTATACGTTTACTCACGACCTGACGCTAGCTTCCGAGAGATCAAGTTTTGTCTTTGACCACATGAACGAAGTTATCCTTCATACAACAGATGAAAAGTTTGATAAAAGCACAATATTCGTTATAGTTGAAACCGCTACTCTGTTACATTGCACGATATGAAATTCAGCTGCTCGATACGTAAAGGGAATCTTGCAGAGAAATTTATATCTCCTAGATAGCTATGCCGATTATCGTTGGGGCCGTTCTCGCTCTTTGGTAGGTATACGTTCAGTAACCGAGCGAATAAAAAGGATGCAAAGTTGGTAAGAAATATATCAATAGTTTTCCCATTTCCCACAAGCGACGATACGCGCCGGTAGTAGTCACGGTGGCAAACGTATTGGAAATTTATTACTTTGCCCCTTTAGGAAGACCTCGTGAACTCTGTAAGAGTCCGGACTTCTTACCTCGGGGGACACGCGCGCCGTTTTCTCTATCTTGGTGAAGTATTGCCAGGGCTTCGATTATCGCGTGTGATTTCTCACAGCCATTGATATACCTCCGGTATACCCGGTCCTTGGATACTTGGACTTTGCTTTACGCCGCCGTCGAGTAGGTAAACGAAACAATACGACGCCTAAGCCAGAGGCTCGATAACTTCGATTCACCTGGTTAGTCTTGGCCATGCACGAGAGAAGTGGACTGTTTGAAGAAAAGTCCAGGGTATAAGGCATATGGCATGAAACGTAAAAGTTATCCGCAATAGGCGGGATAACGACGGTGTAAAAAAGCAACCACACCGAGAACTTGTCGCAGGGTGGTTTTTGCTCCTCTTACATTCGAACGCGCGTCGGGACGTGGTGTCCACGGTTACTGCAGGTCCGGTATCGGTCATCTATGAGCCATATTTCATGCGGTATCTACACCGCACTAAGCTACGCCTATGCCGTTGCACTTTACTCCTTTACTTCCATCCTGGGGGAGCTGCCGTTGCTGCTATTGCTGTTGCTGCTGCTGCTGCTGCAGGAGTGTATCGCCTCATCCAGATGACTCTCCGATCGGAGGGAAGGAATGCGACTATAAGAAATATCCCTAACGAGAATCTGAAAAATGATTTCACTGCCTACGGCGTGGTTTTAAAAGTATTAAGTTTATGGTAGATATGGGTGTAACTATAATAGTGAGTATAGATATATTTGTTATTCTTTTCTCGAGGTTTAGAAACTTGCTAATTCGATTTGTTCCACGATCCGCGTGAAACTTCCGGTCTGTTTCTTTTGATAAATGAAGGATATAGAGGCGGCTACGACTAGGCGTGGAAGGATTACGAAATAGGATCAAGCGAGCGTTAAAGTTGTGACAACGGTCGGAGTAGGTAGTACGCGGTCGTAGGAAGAAACTTCAAAGAGTTTCCTATATCAAAAACACCTGCCAGAAGAAACATAATATTTCCCGACAGTCCCACGTATGTACTACGTATACGTGGTGGACCTCGAGGGTTTCCTGTAAATCAAATCTCATCTAGAAATAAACTACTGGTTCTGGTCCTAGACTTTGAGTCAGTCTCGTGTCTTCGTGTTTCCGTAGAAATAACAAGGAAGAAAGACACGATAATCCCCAGTGGTAACTGACATGTGTATCAAATTACTTCGCTGATGCCGCAAGTTGTCATCGCGTGTGCTTCCACACAGCACGCATGCGCCGTACCAATAAATCTGAAACGCTCATTTAAATTCCAAAGATGCTGGAGAAACAGAAAGAGAAAGAGGAGAGAAGAAACACGAAACAGTACTGCAAGTTAGCCTCAACTACATGCATAAAACTTCACCTATACCTACACTTCTTTGTGAACATTGAAGAAGTGTGAACGCAAGAAGAGAGAAGAGAAGGAGGAGCGTGAAATGATATATGCAAACTAATTTTAGTTTTTTTAAGACTTCGATGGGGGTCCCCTAAAATCTCTGTAAGTCCACCAAGGGGGCTGGTTGGAAATTAAGCGTAGCTAATCAATCGAAGGTGAGCATAATTTCTGAAAATGTTGCAGTAACTTAGGTGGTTTATTATGTATTCTCCGTGGGTTGCAATAACTCTTTCGAATGTTGGTGGTACCTTCTAAAAAAAAGCATACAAAATGAGGGAAAAAGGTAATTGGAAAATAGTTTTGCGTGCGCATCTAACGAATCCTTTCTGTGCTTTTGAGGGAGCACAAGGGTAACTTTACCCGCAACTGAACTAAACGAAACCTTACGACGTACGAGAGTCGATATAGACGAACCAAACCCTCGGGGATTCCTCGATTCTTGGTGCGAGGATAGTGTATTATCTCCGATGGGATCGTCACTTAAAATATTCCTTCCGTTTCATCAAACATTTACTCTGTACCAGCCGTGGTGTCCTATCGCTTACTAAACAGGCTCTACTGATCCTAGCGAGAGAAATAAAGCTTTGATCATACGGCGACGTCGGACCCTAAAAGGTAACCGGCATGGTTAGGAAGACATCAATTATCATAGCATCTCTATTAAGTAGAGGCTTTCTAGATCCGCAGATAAAGTATTTTGGTGAAGGAAACCCCGATGGAACTTATAAGAGAACTTTTTATTATATCCAACTCCTATATATACGCTTCGCTTTGTACAAAGGCGACGGACTTATCTCTGTTAATATTGTATTCATATATATATGTCTAGGCGCGAGTGCATATTTCCAATTGTATTCAACGGCTTAGACTTTGTTCCGTTGATAATATTTGATCATTATTGAATGGTTGAACGAAACGGCGACAAAATTTTCATGTTACATTTGCTCGCGTTGGCACGAGACTGTTTAGTTATACCCTCGCGCAGTTTCTCCCTGGGGCGATATTCAATTTACTAAATTACGGGCTCACAGACGATCGCGTATTAAAACGGTGCTCACCTCGCGGCAGACTAGATTGCAGGTTATAAGGAAGATATAAGGAAAGCGGAGAAGCGAGATATGAGAGGGCCAAAGTGCTCCTATCAAAAGCGAGGCCTCACCTCGCCTGACGTAGCTTAACCTGACCTGCCTTAACTATATCAAGCAAATTGAGCCTCATATTTTTACCGTAAAACGGGAAACTCTTTGAAGGAGGATAATCCTCGAGGCATCCTGATATTAAATCTTCCGTCAGACCGAAAATCCGCAAAAGCTATATCTACCTGTTACAATTACTCTGCATTTTATGAACGCCCAGTCCTTTTACTTATTCGAACTTTCCCGAAAACCATTTCATTATTTTACATCGCATATCGGTGCGAATTTTAGCCCATGGAATTAACAACCCACTCTCTTAAAAGAAATCAGTGGAATTTCACTGATTCAACCAGTGAGTCCGGGCTCACTGAGTTAACCAGTGAACCTCGATCAGCTGTGCGCGCGCATGCGCGTAAGTATAATTATATTGGTTATGTTCTGAGTAGTTCTGACTGGTTCAATCAGTGGAATTCAATGGTTGAATCAGTGAATTATCCCCACTTCTATGTTTACTGGTTGAATCAGTAAGATTTCACTGGGCAATCAGTGAGATCCATTGGTAAATCAGTGAAATTCCACTGATTTCCCACTGATTTCTTTTAAGAGAGCACTTTCCCCAAGCTGTATCGCGGGGCTCTCTCTCTTTCTATCTGGGAAAATCTCGTCGCTTGCCAGAAAAAGGGAAGATTTTCAAGGCACGAGACGAAGGAGACTCCGGATCATTACCATTCAGCGAAGATCGAAGGAGCCTAATTTTCCGCACTCCTGAGCGCGTAATCTTAATTAGACCTCGCTTTTCGACGTCCCTTTCTTGACCCTGGTTCGGAAATGTGCCTATCTTCCCTCGTCGTCCCTTATAGTAACTCATTAGTTGATGGACCTTTGTAGCAGAAGCGGTTTACCTCACCTCAACGAGGATCGGGACAGTATATACGAAACAAAAGCAAAACACAGGCGCTGAGCCCAGCTTCGAGTTATTAGCTAATGGAGGTGAAATTCGCTTCCTCTACCAAGTCTAGCGCGAACAGGTCTGCTTCAACGCAATTCTCAAATTATCAGGCCGGGCGAACGGCGATGCTTTAGACAGTAGAATGCTATATAGCTATAGAATGGTATAGCTCGGGGCGTTCGATACCTGCACCGTAACAATATTTAACCAAAACCTTTGGATGTACGGATCTAATTAAATTATTATGTTATCGATTTTCACGCGCTCCTGTATCATTATATCCATCCCCGATAATCGAAGAGTTGAAAATTCTCGCTCCACGGTCACTGCACTGTTCCATACCTTATACACATATACATCAAAAACACATACTACTTACCTGTCAGCGGTTAAATATGACCTACCCTAATAAAAGCGCAAATCATTGTACTAACATGATTTCTTTCGGCCCGGACATCATTGTTATAAAGTTGCCAAGACTTGGTTCTATAGATGTTAGGTAGGTACGTACCTCTACCTACCTATCTACCTACCTACCTACGTATAATGCTTTATATGCGTAGTCACTTTAAGGTATCGATAATCACATGTCATTAATATAATCGATTGACGGACGTTGATTACAAGGGTAGACGTTGTGTTTCGGATACCTGTTCTTTTTGTCCCTCCATTCCTTCTTCTATATATATATACCAACGGGAACGTTTCGAGACTGGCAGAGATTAATTGGAGACTATTGGAACGTATTCCTTATAGTAAAGTCGATAATTCCAGGTCATTACGCTGTTAGATATAGTTTCTCCGCCTGAGTAAATCGACACTCAAGTTCCTTGAAACGATCAATTATTATCATTATCCTCATTATACCTTTTACATTCCATTATTTGTATATAAACATATACGATAAGGCAAAATTCATTCTCGATTTTATTCACGTGTCTCTTCTTCTACGGGTTTTGCCACGAAGCCGGAGTCGAACTTGAAAGTATATTATAATGCGTGGCTTACTGTTTTAATGGGGCCGTATGTAGAGTAGGTGGCCGCTCCTATTGTCTTTAGCTCACCTGAGACCGGCAAAGGTAAGTCGGGGCGGACAGGCGCGCCACACCGGTCGGACACAACGCCATTGTTTCTAAACAGGACTTTCTTTCTGTTCTTTCGACGACCTAACATGGCTCGGGACTATTTTATTTAACATTTTTGCAAGGATCTTGTAACCGTATCCTATGCAGTATCCGCGACTCCATATACTATATAATGCGCGTGCATTCATACATCTACCTAATATACGCAAAAACGTTTATCAAGGGTTACGGTTAGGCACTCAACGATTTTACTCTTCCTCGTTTCGTATTATATAGGTATATGTACCTAGATATACACTTATGTTCATTGAGTAGCGAATTTCGTAAACTTGCCGCTTTGAAAGTCTATCTTATCTGGAGGCGTTGACAGTTAAGAGTATAACGTAGCACGGAGATATCGTGTGTCTTGTAAGACAAGCGTAAGGTATTATACCTGAAATATATGCCTACGCTCGAACCTGGTAACCCAAGATACGTAGCGTACCTACTCACGTATATGTTTAAGGCCTATCCACGTACGGGCACTTTGTAATACAAGTAGTTTCCTACCTTCGGCAGTATGTATACCTATTTCGTCTAAAAGGTCACCAACCTTGACTGCGCGTCGCCCAATTTCTACGAACACATACGTCAAGCAATCTTATACATCAATAGTTCTCAAGCACGCAGGCTGCTCTCTAAATCTGAATCAGTGAAAACTACTGACAATCAGTGAATATTCACTGGTTTCCAGTCATAAGTCTGCCACTGATTGGATCAGTTCATTGATTCAAATTTAGAGAGTGCGATTCAATTTCTCAATTTCTTATATGGTTGAATGAAAGGTCGATACGTATTTTGAAAATTCATTTTAGAAAAATACAGCTACGCGTTTTGCACAAACTTTTATACTCTAGGATCTAGTAACTAGATAAATCTACGAGAATGGCTCACCCTCGTACGTATGTAGCTCAAATTTTGGGTTTGTTTGTTTGATCAGCTGACTCGGAAAAGTCCTTATAGTAATGGGGCGAGGCTCATAAATCAGAATTATTTGGAGTATAATTTAACCTAGGGAACGTTTACTGTACCGTTGTGTATAGAAACGTATATACGAACTATATACTGACAGAATATTTGAGCAAAACGGTCGGTGACGTTTGTACAAAAGTTTGTATATGCAAATCATACAGCTTTTTGAAATTGACCGAGTTCTGGCGCGGCGCGAACGAGTATAGTTACGACGAAATGAATATCACGATTGCAAACAAAGTCTGGATTACGGTAGTTTAGCAGTTATATGTGAGATATATGTGTCGGTTTTATGGTATAACTGCAGTACGTAGTTCGGGTAGGTCGTCAGAGGTTAGATATATGTGTGTATGTGTGTGTGTGTGTGTGTGTGTGCGATCGTAAGTGATTTATAGGTCGGTTAATATCCTGCGTATACATAAATATCGTTGAGTCTAGATCCCTAGTCGATTGTTTTGTTATTGCTGTCACGTGATCGCTAAGGACTATCGACAGATTTATTACCAATGCAATTAAAACTATATAGTACGTATGTATACGTAATACCTTACCTACCTACTTACGTACGTACCTACCTACCTTTGCGTACCACGCGTATTCAAGGTATATCTTGATTTTATTATTTTTCAAATAAAAGTAAAACAGAACAAAGGAGAGTCTACCTATAGGTAGTAATAGAAATCCTGCAACTGACAAGGTAATTCATTATACCAACTGTACAGAACTTAGTAGAGACATATCATTTTGTCTTTGAAATGTAGAACAAATATTTAACTTCTAAAAGTTTATTTGACTTTCTTCGAGTAGGTAGGTAGGTAGGTAGGTAGGTAGGAAGGTAGGTATACCACTTTCCCGTTCATATTCCCACATACAAATGTTCTCTTCCTTCGAAACTTGCAGCACAACTTTGAGAAACCCGAAAGAAGATTTATTAATTTTCTAAATCGGGTATAGGTAGACACCGTGCGCTTCGTATTTCGAAGTAAATTAATTTCATATTTTGAATGCCGAATACCAACACGAAATATTGTCACTACTATAGAAGCTAGAGGTGCCACATAAAGCAGACGTATTTATATCGATATAGAAAATATCGAAATTTTTCAACCGAAACTAGTCTCTCTCATTTTTATCGAAGGAATAGAAGCTTTAATCTCGCGTAGCTGGATACGACTGAGAGTCTCCTTAGCTGGGACACACGCAGGGAAGGTAATGGAAAAGTAGAAAGAAAAAATGTAGAGAAAGAGGTAAAGAAAAAAAAAAAAAAAAAAAACACCAAGAAATGATAAATTATTACCACTGCGCGTAAAGTATGTTGCGGCACGGTGAGCACCAGATAGGAACTGGAGCCACGCCTAGACGAGAAACAGTTCAAACTCGCGCCATTACGGTTCGCGTTCGAGAGACCACGCTGCAGGGCCAAAGTGGCACTTCCTACATCGGGGTCGCGTGGGCAAAGGTGCAGGTCTGAAACAAAGCACAGTGTCGCGCCATGCCACCGCGAAACAAAGGGATATCACGTATATAGAGTCGTAAATCCCTACGTGTCTCCACTTTTTCTTCATTTTTTTTCGTTTTTTTTTTCTTTATTATTCGTTCCTCCTTTTTTTTTTACCCATATTTTCCTTCTTTTCGCGATCGTTTTAATTTTTTTTTTTTTTTTTTTGATTTCTATATACAAAATATAACGTTAAGTAGAAAAAAAAAAAAATTTGTAATAGGTGTAGTCGGGATGGAGAACACAAGTTATAAATTTCAGCCCATATAACGCACTACTCACTCTTCAGCTTCGTGTTCCGGCCTTCGTGTGACTTGGTTAGTACGGATAAGATAGCAAAGGTGTGCTGGAATTATGCCGTTTGATAAGTCCAGGGAATTGTAAACAAGCCGGTTAAACTACCGTCCGGTATACAATTCTGGACTATCATATCATAATTAATGCTAATTACCCTAGCGAGGTTGTAACCTGCAGGCTATTATTCAGTTTTTTGATAACAGGAAATTTCGTTTCCTTTACTGCCAATTAGAGACGGTTTATACATGTGCTTTTAAAATCTGGCTAAATATCGCGCCGATCGTTCCTCTCCGTACAAGAAACACAGTGATGTTATCATATGTATACTGCTACGATTATTACAAAGTCCTATGGAGTTTCCCCAACGCGTTACGATCCTTCAATAACGGAAGGTATAATTATCATTCGCGTTCTACATTGGATACCTTTTTCGAGTTTCTTTTTTCTTCAAATTTTAATTGTACCTTCTGCAGTTTCAGACCCAGTAAGCAGGTATTTGATTTCTAGCAACTGGACGTGCTCGTTAATGCAAGGATAGATGGTGCAGAACCAGAATGGGCAGACAGAGTTTCGCTTTATTATGGTGAGTTAGGCGCCGCAAATGTCGTAATTGCATACTAAAGTAAATACACCCTGTAAATTAACCTAACCATATACGGTATCCTATGAATCGTTTCTGTGACGAGGGTGCACGGAACCAGACAATATTAATCTGGTCACGACCGTTAATTTTGTTATATTATAGCCGCGAGCATTAATTCGCCCTCCAGGTAACAGATATACTAGCTGGACCTAAATATCCTGCGGTTTCATCCGATCCATTGATCACGAATTACGATCATCCTAGGTATCTCGTTGAATATACTCTCTAGTTTAATAGTCTAAGTCAACGAATAAATGATTTTCCAATTGTCTTACCTGCAACTGTTAGTGTAGCATTCCTGCTGGTCACACTTCCGGCTTGATTCTTGGCTACGCACCAGTAGACACCACCATCCTGTTCCTTTTTTCCATGCATAACCTTCAGGAAGAATAGTGAACCTGCTGGCAGTAAGACCCTGTGGGATTTCGCATCACCAGGGGACGTCCTGACGGGTTCACCGTCTTTGAACCATTCGATTACAGGTTCAGGTTTGCCTTCTGCTTTGCAATTTAGGGTGACAGGCTCATGTTTCGCAACTATTATGTCTGATGGATGCTCCGTTATACGTGGCGATCGATATTGTGCTGGAAATAAAACAAATAGACAAAGAGATTAGTGATCGGAAATTTCGTTTTCTTTAAAACATTGAAATGTTAGACAGGAAAAAAACTTATGCCTTCATGTAAATATATCGCGGAAAGTGAGGACCAATTGTCGAGGCATATTGGCTAGAAGTGATTAATCAATCCCTTCAAGCTTACGGCAATGAATGATAACCCTGGGGTCTGGACTCTCGTATTTTCAGGCTATTTTGTTGCTGTAGTTTGGCCTTACACCGGCTGGGTTTAAGAGAAGAGGAGACCTCATAATCGTAAATCTTTAAACCGCGTCCATGCGTTGTCACGACGAGATGTAAAGCCGACTTTACGCTATTGATTCAGAATTGCCTGACTCGACTCGAAGCTCACCAAGACTTTGTTCGTTGATTCCAACCCACCATAGGGTGGCTGCCTCTTTCGTGGAAGAGCCTTGAGTGAGCCAACGCACAATACTTAATTCGAAACGAGAAATAAGCCAACGCAGCTCTACGGCAAAAGTTGAGGTTGCTTCAAGGCCATGATTTACTTTGTTAATTCTATGCTTCGTGAAACCGTCATTCCGTCTACCACGATTTCATAAACAACAAAAATAAAAAATAATGAGAAGGTTTCAGGTGAAATTGTTCGACGAAACGTCGAAATTCTATTAATCTGTTTAAAAAACTTTGACATCGCGTCAGAAGTCGGTAATTTTGCTGTAAAACTCGTAACATGTTGCACGATTGCGAGCGTGTGGCAGGTTTGAATTCTGAATCCACTAGCACGGTACGTCATGAAACCAATCGTAACCGGTTGCACAGTGTCAAGACTGTGAGGTATAAAGTGAATAGGCAAACTGTACCTTTCAACTGTAGAACTATAAGTGCAAATCGTTCCGCAAGAGCAGGTCATAGCCGTTAGGCATAAGTTGGAAATTTGTAATCCGGTAGCATGTTAAGCCGTCACGGTGATCTAAACGATTCGTAATGAATGTTTCATTCGTGTCTACCAAGTTTTGATTGAAGCAGACAGTTCGGAGAGTAACCTGAGGTCCGCGTGTGGCCTACGCTGTTTGGCGTAAATATTCTACGTCGAAAGACTTCGGTGAGTATAGAACTTGTTACTTTGGTAGTGCAGAAGAGGAATAAAGTTACTTCTTCTATATAATAACATGAGAGTGGATTTCGATTATTCAATTGTTGTTCGAAGTGGATAGGTAACATCAAAGACGAACGTTGTGGGGTAATTAATTTGTTAGACTAAGACCAAAGGTCGTACGATTCGATAAATCGATCATAAGAAAGTTTCCGAGTAGCCCAGAGCAAGGCTGTTAGTAGAAATTAGTTTTCTTCTATGTATGAAATATGGGGGTAAAACTGAAACAAGAACCCTTTCAAAGGACGTTGAAAATTATTACGGTGGTTTTTCACGACCAAAGAGATGGAAGTTGAGATTGAAAGGGCTGAACTTGAAAGACGCGGATCGCCGAGTTCTACCCAGTGCCATTTATTATCCGTTACTTTCGAAAAGTGGAAGAGAACTGAGAGACAATTTTTTGGCATTGCGCTGTTACCGAGTAGAGAAGCAAGCGTCGAAAAACTCTAACCGAATCAAAGGGGACTCGGTAACGTCTTTCAAAATATATCTGTGCGTGTGAATCGATGCGGAGAATCTGCACGAGTAGCGAGTGCATTTGGGTCACAATATGTGAACAATTATTGGATTTTAGTACATGGAAAACAGATCTCATGATTATAATTTCCAGCGATTCATATTTTATCATCGCAGTGCAAGTGATTTGCATACGTGCTGGAGGCGAGCGAAAAGTAATTGAAATAAAAAAATAAAATAGAAAAAAAAAAAAAAAAAGGAATGAGATGGGCACGTTGCGTAATGGGATTTAAGAGGAAGCGAGGTAACTCAGAGTCAGCTTCCCAACAACCAGCAACTGATGCACTCGGTAAAAGATACCAGAAGCAGTGGCATCAACATACCCTGCAGGACCAGGCCAGTGGATGATAAAATATGCCTCCCCCTTTTTGAAATAAAAGTGGACGCGAACGAACGCGTACCTATGTTTTATGCATATCTCTGAATAAAATATGATTGCAAAGTCCTTTTGATTCAACATATGTAGCCAAGCTTTTCTCAACTCCGACCAGCAAGTGTATTTACCATACTCGGGTGTATGCAGATAGGGAATCCCATACTTTACTCTGTATCACTGCATGTACGACTGTTATACTACTTTTTAATATCACTAACGACCTTTCGTTCATATTTTTGAGCAGTTCTCCAATTATTAAAATAAAAAAATAAAAATAAAAAATCTATTAGAACGGAAGAAACTAACGAATTTCAATAAGAGAGAGAGACTCTAGATCATTTTTTCTTTGCTTTTTTTGTTTTGTTTCAAAGAAGTATAAAATAATTTAGATGCCGTACAAGCTATGAGTTATAGTGAGTCGTAGTTAAGTCGAATGCTGAAAGCTCGTAGTTATACGATACGTGATAATTTGAATAAAATTAATTGTACTAGTAACTATACAGCGCTTCAGTATCTCTCGCCTTCGCAGTTCTCCGTAGCGAGTACGGGGCTTTTATTTCAAAGCGGTCTGAATCCATACGTAGCACTCGTATAATTGACAGGATTGCAGCTCGGTGTACGAACGACTCTTCCTTTTTCTCTCATTTCATCGTTTTCATTTCCAAGGTTATAATGAGCGTTGGATGGCAAGCTAGTAGGCGGAGTGTGTGTTTCTCCACACAACTGCGGCAAGGTTAGCGTACGATTTATCGGCATTTTGATATCTTGTAGGTACTTCTGCAAGTGCAGGAATGGACTCGAAAAAAAAAAAAAAAAAAAAAAAAAACTAATCAATAGTTAAAGCTTCGTTAAACATTTCATATTTCATACCAATCGGGATAATAGCGTCCAGTTTCATTCAGGCATTAGCCCGTGGTATGGGGGAATATAATATGTAAATTTTTCTATTCAAAGGCGAAAACTTGATTGGCAATAAAAACTGATGGTTTCTCCGTGCGTAGAAATGGTAGAGCATTGTTACCCCTGTTTAAAGGTTGTTCACGCGAGATGTGACGATGATTAATGAAAAGCAGATATCCGGAGGACGGACGGCCCTGCCTCGTGATATACAAACTCATACTCGGCCTAGATCAATAAGATATTAATTAACCTAGTTAGCTTAGCCAGGGTGTCCGAGGGATGCGATTCGCTTACACGACTAAAACTGATGAACCTTTCTCTTATACCAACAAAAGTAGCAGTATTTCTCTAGCTTTGCAATGTAGATTGAATATTAATTCACGCTCCAAATACATCGTTACATTAACGACAAGAGTGAAATGTTTGTGTAGGCTTGCCCGAGCAGAAGCAAACGAATATACGTATATACGTATACACAGAAATTGATACTCACGCACGTAAACCATATCAAACATGCGACCTTTTAACAGCTCTTTGTTGGTCTTGGTGAGTCTGCATTTGCCAACTTGCCTTTTTAGACAGATATACGAAGTAGCCTAATAAGTTATATAAGTAAGGCACATATTTGACACTGCAAAGTGCATACGGCAAACCGATATTGTTCCATAATCGTTTTTATATAATTCTCATTCATTGATCATTTCGAAGGTTTAACACGTTTTGTGGAATTGTCAGGATCTATACATTACAGGCATGAGCGTGTGAGTAGATACATAGGCTTACGCCAGTCTATTATAACCGTAACCCTAGTACATTAGGATGATAATGAGCCTCAGAATGTCAGTACGTTATAGGGCGTATAACCTGTATTCGAAACCAGGATGAAAGGGTTAATTATAATTAGATGGGGGTGCTTTAGAGAAAACAATAGGCTAGCCGGTACGTGAAATAGCCAAAACACGTTACCGAGGATCACGGAGGTTTGATTCACTCACCGTGACGGAGTCGGAGTCGGAGGCCTACGCCGATCCGGGGGCATTGAAAGGAGTTTCGTATGAGATTTTGGGATTTCGTTGGGAATTCAACGGTCGAGCCTATTCCATTGAAATGGAAATTACGGAAGGCGCGGTAACGAATGGCTATATATCCCCGGATCGTTGGTTGCCGCTTTATGGCCGCGCGACTGCTTTTCAGCGTTACCTTGTTCTTTGAATAAATTGAAAATTGGGCTTTGCACGAGATGATTTACGGACTCGTTCCTCGGGAGTTCTCCATCATGACTTGGTGCAAGACACGCGAGGCTAAAATCACTGGCATTGGGCACAGACCGGAGTTTGTCGGCGCGTAATGCCCAAGTGAATGTGGCCGCCAGGGTGAGGCGCGAAACTCAACGTGGCAAGATCATTAGGGCCACCGTGGTTCCGCACCCGTTGCTGGCGTGGATCTCGTGATAAAGACATTAGCCAAGTGTAGTAGATGAGGGAGAGCTGTATAGGCGAAACAAAGAAAAATATTTAACCGTGCGCGCACAATACTTGATGGGAAAATTATTAGCCACGGGATTTTCCAATGAAGAGTAGAAACAAAGGAAAATAAAGGAAAGGAAAGGAAAGTAAAAGAAAAGATGAAGGAAAAAAAAAAAAAAAAAAGGAGGGAATATCTTCTCGAAAATTAAGTGGGGAGGAAGTAGGTACGTGTATAAGTAGCGTATTTATACACAAGATGTGATTACTGAGATTGAAGGTTCTTAGCCAGCAGAATTTTTATATTTCTTTTGTTTCCGAGAGATTCCCTATTCCCATTTCTTCCTTTTCCGTTTCTCCACTTCGTACATCCCCCCCAATGTTCTGGGAACCGAAACCGAGGAGTATTATCTCCCAGGGGGGTCGAGGTAGGTATGCAATATAGTTATATATGTACCTACCTCCTACCTACCTCTGGCTGATTGAAAAATATAACAACGCCCTGGGCGTCTGGGGCTCGCGATTCGCATAGGAGAGAAAGAAAAATACGGTGAAAATGGTGGTGAAGGTATAAGTATAGGTATATAGGTATATAGGTAAAGCGAGGCGGGAAGTTTGAAATAAAATTTAGAGATTCGATTCCCGATATACCTATTTGTTCACTAAACTGCGTTGGGACTTTGAAATCTAATAAAACTCTACCAAGTGCGGTTTTGAGTCAGCTAAACCAGCACACCTTTCTTTATTTTACCGACAAGTCAAAGGTACGGAATAAAATTGTCCTGGATCAGGTAAAAACGAAAATAAAAGGTATACGCATGATGATATTGAATCTAATCTGATCCCCTGAGGGATTCTTCGCTACGTAGGTACGTGTAGTAACGAGGAAGTTTAAACAGATTCCGCAAATATTTCAATATCCTAGCACGATCGCAGGATAGTTGAAATAGCTCTGACGGTAGCGTATATAGCTTGAGGATAGATCAGAAACTAGTTGTGGCAAATGCAGATTATGGTGTAGGTGAACACACACACACGTATTGGCATAGCTATTGGATACCTCGATGGTTCGGAACGAGGAGTTCCCCCGTCCTTAGAGAGCAGTTCGGTCTGACCACCTGAAGTCTGGACCAAACATGACATGAACCGTGGAAGATATGTCTGATAGAAATGTCAGACAATCGAGAAACTGTTCGTATCAGCTTAGCAAATGATAGTTTATCAATTAAATCCAAAGCAATGAATATTACTCGAAATATTGAGCTTTGACGAAGCAAATGAACCGTGTCCAAAGCAAGTAGAGAGTATAGACACGTTTTTTATAGCGAAGAAATCAACTCTAATGGAACAATTGAACGTACTGTATATAAGGGCACACA
Organism: Tenthredo mesomela; assembly: GCA_943736025.1. NCBI lineage: Eukaryota > Metazoa > Arthropoda > Insecta > Hymenoptera > Tenthredinidae > Tenthredo > Tenthredo mesomela. Next base: position 17,070,218 of record OX031016.1, on the reverse strand, counting down.
GCACACTTTAAAGGTTGAGATTCGTCTTGAAAATGTGCCAGAGTAGGTACCTACTGTAGATAGATGGGTAGCGTGCCGGCAGAAGTAGCTAGTCTGGATTGTGATTTTAGTACGGCGACGTCTAGCCAAGCGGAAGTATAAAGTGCAACGAACAACGAGTGGCAACCATAGATGGGTACTGCCGGAGTCAGACGCGTGCTCATATAAAAATCTCTTATCTTCTTGATTACCTTTCATTCTTTTATACTTTTTCGCATATCAGTTTGTCTGTCGGATCACGCAGCAACTTTTACTCACCCTCTTTCCGCACTCACTCCACATAGTCACTTTATGCGGAAAAATATGCCAACGGAGTTTAAACCGAATCTATAAAGTCGTGTCGTGAAGATCAATCTATTCGTACATACATATATATACTTTCACATCCCTTCTTTGTGTATTTGCTGTAGGTATATCTGTATGTATAAATATGTACTATAAAGGCTGAAACGGATCTCTGGGAATTTTTATGCCATCCAACGTGGTTGTACTCCTCTGTTTTTATTCTCCCAAGCCAATTCGGATAACTTTCTGATATTCCTTGGATATTCCATCGCTGTAGTATATAGTATATACCATTGAGATAAAAATGAAATTACATTTCCAACGGAAGATGCAAAGCAGAGTTCGTTGTTTGTACAATTGCAGCTCTGCAGTTGGACGGGGGAAAAGTTTTTGGCACTGGACCTGTGGAGAGAACTCTCTATAGTTCTTTCTAACAAGTACAAACAGTATTATATTTCTCTCTAGCTGACATTATACGACGTTAAATATTCATATATATATATATGGGGTCTAACGACATAGAAGATCTTTCCTACCATCGCAAATCCTGATCTCACAAAATTTATTACCCAAGATTTACGGTCACCGCAATAGTACCTCTATGCGGTGAGGATAATTGGAATTACTTTTAATCTCGGTCACGGGTGGACAACCGAATAGATCGGAGGTGATGGGGCCGGATAGTCGTAAAGCATAACTGGCAGGCTACCTTTACTCGCGGCGAAATCCAATCTGATGGATATACGCAGTGTTTTCACTTATTACTATATAAGATTTCTTATATCGTCGAGGTGTTCGCGGTGGGAATCACGTCAGACCAAATTATTATTGCGACTGACGTAGGTATTTGCATGAACAAAATTTAACACGCCTCAGGTTCCAGGTTGTCACGCGCTCGCGTTATTGAGGCAGACATAATATGCATACGTACACCTGTGTGGGTCATGCCTGCTTGTTACCTGTTCAAATATCATTTTGTATTCGTTTTAGTTTCTTTTTGTTTGAATTTCCTCATTTTTTTTTTGTTTTTGTTTTTATTCAATATACCAAAACGACAGGATTGTCTCGGTTTGTGTCAGCCTGTCACAGATCGCTATACTATACACGTCATGTTTCGCAGCCTGCAGTGTCCCAGCTTGAAAGCATATTCGGAGTCTTATGTCAGTCCGTCGTCGAAAATTATTTTGGAACTTGTAACACATCGTAAATAAGTCAACATACACGGGCTTCTTGACGAGCCTTATTCGATTGCTCGGTAAATTTGCAGACCGTAACCTATGTGTACGTGTAAGCGTAGGACGAAGAAATCCTGGCATCGACAATATAGGATTCAAAACGAGTAATTAAGTACTAAGTCTTCTAGTTGTGGAAAATAGACTCCTACTTTAAACTTGTGTGCTTTAACATAGATTCTGTGATTCTCCTTTCGACCCAGCGACGAATTCTTGATGAAAAATTTTTCAGCCGATACTTAAACAGCAGATTTATTGGTTGTGGTTCAAGAGCACAGAACACATATGTGCGTATGCAAGGTAGTTTGTTGTACCTGGACAAATGTAACACCCAATAAATCTGATGAAATAAATTTTTACCCGTCGTTCTGGAGAAAAGAAAACGTGTCCCGACCACGTCTCCGGGTCTTCGGGACCCCCTGGGGCTCATCCGGGCGACGGGGAGGCGGTCAGCGTCGTTACACCATCGCCTTGAACATCGCTTGTGGCGTCCAGGCCCACGATCCCTATTGCCGACGACTCAATTCTACGGGATGAGCTGGCAGGCACGAGAGCTAATAAAACCGAACGAGACTCACGCGTCAAATAGATGGGGCAAGGAATAAACTCACGAATGAAGTTTTCAGCTTCCTCGATGAGGTGCATCTAGAGTTACCGATATTATTACGATTAGTATCGTCTCTGACGTGCGAATGACTCTCCATGTCAGCACATTCGAGTCTGTGAACTCAGGTAAGTTTACGACTCTGGATAAAAGTACCAATAGACATGAAGTGGGTATATAGGTATACGATAGCCTGGACATTTTCATCACATTAAAATTACGGTCTATTCTACGGTTTCACGTTACCGATGATTAATTGTATCTTTATAGGCACTTGGCAGAGTAACATGATATACGTAACAAAAAAATTGCGACAGTCTAGCGGTCGTTTGTTGATTAAATTTTATCTGCAATAGATCGCGTGCGTGTCTCTATAGGTATTTTTATAAAGAATAAAGGGGTGTGGGTAAACCTTTGAAGAAAATATATCAGGAAATTGCGCATACCATCAAGTGAATGAATTTTCAGAGGCAGGAGAATATCTTAGAGATATTAAAACGTCGAAATATTTAGAACATGCAGATTTTCAGTCAGGAGAAGATAATTTGGTAAAATATTATTCAAACATAACAAAAAAATAAAATAAAAAGTTGGTTTGGTTGAAAAAAAAAAAAAAAAAAAAAAAAAAGAAAGAAGCTATTTCAGAATCCGTTATGGGGATATATGTGTATAGGTATCCCCTTGAAGGGTATCGTAGTTCTCTCGAGGACAAGGGGCAGTAAATATTCCCCCATCATTTTAGCGTTTGATAAAAATAAACTAAATCCTATAATATACGTGAGGGGAAAGGCTGCAGCGTTCGTTGGCACCATTTCTGCGAGAGCCAAGCCCTGTGCCGCGTGGGCATCATCTTCAGAACGCGTTGAAGTAGGGCTTGTAAATCGGGTTGGTGAGTCTGAAATCTACGATTCTCGCGGTGGTCGAAGCTCGAAAAGGCGTCCGAATTTTATTATAAACGTTACCGAGTCGCTCCGGCGCGCCGTCGTTTCGTTGGGAATGGTTTACGACCGCGGTATGACTCGGTCGTTGCGATTCACGAAGCACCGTAAATCCGGGGCCACGTGGGACGAGGAGTAAAATGATATTGTCTCTCGGCTGTCCACCCTGGTTCCCATTTATATACGGGTAGAAATCTCGCGGTGATTTTAAACCGCGGCAAAAATTACGCGTTTTCATTGTTATCATTATTTCCCATAATAAATAATTGAGAGAAAAAAAAAAAAAAAAAAAAAGAAAAACAAACAAAAAAGAAAAACGAAACGTACCGCTCGGAATAAATTTCCGACTTAACAGGTTGAAAGAGCGCAGGGGCGATGCGCGATGAGCGGAAACTCTCGTGGGAGTTTTCGTTAAAAATATTAACGGAGAACTGGTTTTAAAGCAATCAACGGCTACCTACACCTTCTTTAGCAAAATATCGTTCTACAGCTCGATAAATATTTAAGTTTCTTAAATAAAGGAGTTTAAATGCAAACGATGGGATAATCACGGGTTGCCGGCCGCGTTGTCGCAACCCATTCATCTCACTGGTGACACATCAAGACATCATTCTCTGCGGAAAAGGCAAACCGACGGCTATACTTAGCCCGCAGCTTGATGCAGGACGTAGGAGGTGTTTACGAAGAGGATAACTTTTCGGGGTCCGTCGTCCGTAGGAGGACCTATCCTATATATCCTATATCCTATTCGAAGCCACTTCCTCACGATTTTCAAGAGTATTTCTACCCCGTGGTATAGGCGATCTACGAGGAGATAATCGATTCGCCCTTTTCTACAACGTAAATCGATAAATCATATCCAGTCTTCCTCGCCGTATATAACTGTTCGTCATTTTCCATGCCTCTCTCGTTGGTCGCGGTCAAAAATATGGGAATAGCATATATACTCGCTCGTATTTCAGATTTTGGCATTAAAAACTATGACTTTATGGATTAGTATCTTCCTGTTCTTGTTGCATCTCTCGTCTTGTGGTGAAAAAGTTGAAGTATATTAAAGAACGATTCGCACGACGCCACGACGCCTGGCGCCTCGAATCAGCTGGTATAAAAACTCCATCATCGAATACTTCCGCGTTGAAGCTGGTGAAATTAATGAGAGAAACCTGGTCGACCGAACGATGACACGCCGTTCGATCAGCGGGCTATTTGAACGAACTGGTAGGAAACTGATCTGCATAATCATTTTCGTCCTCATTACATCGCCACTCTATAACCGAACGATATACGTACATGTATATAACTTACACAACTTCAACTCACTGTGGGACTTAATCAATTCAAGCCCGAAGCTAAGGGGTCCAACGAATCCTGCATTATAATCTTCTTATTCTTCTTATTCTTCTTATTCTTCTTTTTCCTCATCTTCCTCTTCCTCTTTCACCTGGAATATATGTCCCAGGACAATTTGCGATATTTATATGCTATGGATCGGTGCGACGTACGTTGAACTATATAAACTGCAGGGAGCGTCGCGATGCTCGGATAGTTTCTCCGATAGAGAAATGACTTAATTAAATATTGTAACTACGCCCGGGTGATCTTATCCCATCTTGCTTAGGATATACCTATGTGTATGTAGTAGGTACCTTACCTATCTCGTATCGTCTCTCGTGGACGGAGGACTCTCGCATTATTTTTCATGCCTATCCAAGCTGGGTAGTTGCTAATTAATTACAGCTCTTGGATCTCTTTGTACATATAATATATAAATCGTGCGATATCCTTCATATACTTTCTCTTTCATTAGTTATACCATCATAATAATAAATATAATACGTTATTTACCGAGTATAGGGTTGTGACCAAGCTAGCCAACGAGTATATAATAAAGATTCGATGAGGTTTTATTTATCAAGACGAGAAACGACCCTGACTACATATACGTGCGTGTCGTTTCTAACGAAAAAAATGTTCGGTATATGGCGCCGTATCCAAGAGTAGTGAGTATAGCCTGAGAGACGAACGAATATTAATTAACGCAATTAAAGAAATGCTATCTGAATCCATGGTGGAAACACGTCCTGCTCTCAAGACAGAAACGAAATTATCACCTGTCTCTACGAATCGCAATAATTTTATTAATTAACTTGATGTATATTTATTCACCGAAAGCTGATGATAAGTCGAACGTTCAAATTATAGTTCGAAATAGTATTTTACGAAGAAAGAAAAATCTTTATTAAAAACAGGATGAGTTTTCGAAGCGATTCAACGTTATGTCGGGATCAAGAAAAAGGCGAGGTGGACAAATTGAGGTTTCGTATAGTGACTGAGAGAGTAAAGAACCATCGTTAAGTTATGGACTGGAATGTTGTCAGGCCGAGGTCTGAGAGTGTCACAATTTAATTGGGAACGTTTACGGAAATATATGGCAGTTTGAGGATATCCATGGACGAGCTTAAACGACGTGTAAACACGCTAATTACGAATCTGAATGAGCTTGGTCGAGGAAACGAGAATATTAACAGTAAAGTAGAGACGCAAATCCGAGATCTTGATATTAGAGTCGGCAAATACTCCACGAGATTTTACTACTCTAAACTGATAATCAAAATGAGATGAAGAGATGCGAGAGTGCAGGAAATCACGAGAGAGAAAAATAAGAGTGGAGTGAAAATTTGCGACTCTATTTTACAGCCAATTGCTGGAATTAATTTTCAACAACGTAAAAAGTTACCACTACACTGCAGAGTAGTAGTCTAACGTAGATAATAGATATATATAAGATACTTGAGTTTTTATTGTTAAAGGTAGCCATGCAGTCTCTATAGATTTTATTTTTTATTTTTATTTTTTCCGATGTGATCATTGAACCCGGTACAACGATCGACGTACGGTGACGTCGCTTCGTGGCTAGGTAGAAGACGACAAGTGAGCTGTAATAAATCGATGGGGTTGAAAATTCATGAACATTGTGAACATAAATAATTTATAACTCAGTGGCGAGCCAGGCAAGACGTTCGGGAGGATATCGCTTTACGAGACACAACAGAACGGTTTATTAGCAATTATCTTTACGCATAGTTTAGTTTTTTCAGATGTTCATTAAGCTTCTTCCTCATTCGCGATAGGCATTCATTAACTTGAGTCAAATCAAGTCGGATTAAGTCGGGTTAAAGTGGGAATCGCTTAAAACGACTCACTCAATATTCGGAACGATATCAAATAGATAAAATAAAATGATGAACACGGAATCCGCGTGTTTATTAGTTAGTTTATCTAATTTGTCGAACGAAAGCAGTGCCTCGACCTCTATGCTATTGCATTAAATTGCATTTCATTTCATTTCAGTTCATTTCATTTCATTTCATTTCATTTCATTTCATTTCATTGGCAACATTTCACACGCCATACGGATGTCAAAGAGTGGACGAAAAAAGAAAGAAAGAAAACAAAAAATTGGGTTAACGGTCCGCGAACACATCGCTTCAAATAACCGAACCTGGTACATTTTCCAATATTTCCACCGTGTTGCTTTTTGGCACCGAAATCCTGCGCCTATACACCTGCAGCCACCACCCCCTCACATCCCTGGACACGGATGTTGCCAATAAAACCAACATGGGTATAATCGCGAGTAGGTAGGTATATGTGTGTGTCTGAAAGAGAGATGGCAACAGGGAGACATAGAGATATAGAGAGAACAAGCAAGAGAGGAAACAACGACGTACTGGGTGTCCTATTTAGATAACTGAATTACGAATGAATTATTGGTCGCCGGTGTATGCGTACTGGTATATAATTTGATAACATCACCGCCTCTAGCGAACAGCTCGACTAACACGGGTACACAGCAACTGTGGTAGGTATGTACTTCCCTACCTCTGTAAGTGTATCATTACCTGTATCCTCCCCCGCTCAGTGGCTGAACCGCTTGTATAGAGCCGAGTACATAGACCAGGTAATATTTGATTAGGATAATTCGATAAAATGAAATTGATATCGCAGCCCTCAATGTAGGCGAGATTATTTATCATAAATTTCGAATTTTCTATGCAGAAGACAGAGAGGTTCAGATTTTAAGCGAGAAGTAAAACTAGTACAACGTAGGTTTATATTGAGAGCAGATATCAACAGATTTCACCTATTAATGGGTGAACCGATCGCCAGGTGCTTGCTTTGCCTGTTTTGATTTTGATGCCTCGGGCAAACCGCGAGATGATCGGTTAAAAGCTATAACCGAACACCTGCTACTCGAAACTGACCAATAGAAATTGTTGTCTAATCGACCGGAGCTGAATCGAAATGATCATTTGAGCAGATGGAATTGAATGCTCCTGGACAAGACGCGTGTGCGTACGTACGTATCTACGTCGGAGGAGTTTACTCTCGATTTGTTTCTTTGACGGGAACGTTAAAGAAATTTTAGTGCCTTTCTATTGACGTTTACGTGGGCCTTTAAAGGCTCTAAAATTCACACTTGCCAGTTAATAGGCGATTTCGCTCTTTCGCTTTAAGATTGCTTTGCTCACGTTGCTCTCGATTGTTGAACAGTCCGCGTGTCGTTAAAGGTAAGGAGGTATCAACTGCCTATCTCTTTTCCAGGGCACAGTAATCAGTTAAGTGTGATGCTGCAGCAGCAGTGCAGGGTCGGTTAAACCGATCGCTTTTTTACGAGCGTTCAACCGCTCGATGCAGCTCGTCGCGAACGATCCTACCTTTCAATAAATTACCCTCGCCTTAGCTCACCTCGTCGCAAATCATTCGATTCCAACCTTCGTGCGAGGTAAATGAAAAGAAAAAAACACACAAAAAAAAAAAAAAAAAAATGAACCAACAATGATTTACTTCGCATAACTAAGTTAAGGTATAGTTGGCAGCGATGGTGGCGGAGTAGGTATATCTTCCTTTAGATTCTCATCGTAATTGACAGATTCGAAATTTAAACTCGCCCAACGGCTATAAAAAATTGCTAAAATAATGATAATAAGTTTGCAGCTGTTTCAGGGCACCTATCAGATTTTATAGCTTCGTACGGTCACGGTGTCGTTACCGTATAGCGATCGGACGATACCGAAATTGTTGATCACTGATCAAAGTCTCACCCGCTGGCTGCAGCAGAGATTTGGAGGTCTGATTAGCTCGAGAATTTCGAACGATATACCTACCCTGTTATCGAGAAATTATTCAAACGACTCAAAGTTACTGATTTCAGAGTCACATGTGTGGGCTGGATTTTATTCTTTCGAGTATTCCGCTCGGACAACCGATCGCCGATACTTTGGAGTAAGTTACGTTGCCTATTAAGCGAAAATTTGCGTGGGGTAAGCGTGTTCCCAGTACAACGCGACCGACAATTTAAATGAAAGAAACAAAAAGTGAGATAAAAAATACAGATACGAAACGCGACGAAAAACGCAAATCGAACACGACTTCAGGAATAATGATATTAAACAGATCGTTAAGAATTTATACGTTGATGTAATTGAAACTGCAATAAATATCAAGACTAGACCAACGCTGAACAAGATTTTTTGTTTTATAATTTTGCGAGTCGATTTTGCTCTGTCGACTGGAAGGCATTCATCATTCAGTACCATGGACAGCTAAATTGCCTTGGATTCAAAATTGCACAATTTGATATTAAAGCAAGGTTAACTTCGTTTAAGTAGATCGAACCCTGCGGGGCTATAAGGCTGGTAAATGTCCTCCTCATCTTCTTTTCATCCTCATTTAGATTCATGCGAAGGGTTTCGCGATTAGGAGTACCTACCATTAATCGTCAACAGAATTTACAGCATCACTGACGCATAATAGGGCATATTGAGAATTATTTTTCGACGTAAGTGCGTTGTAGTGAAGAAATTATAATGAGGATTTTTGATGAGAATTTTTGCAAAAATTTAAGGAGCTGATGAGAAATAAATTGGCGTGAGTCAATTGGTTTTGTTCTTTCAAATTCTTACAAATTCTTACGTGTGGATTAATAGAAGTTTTTGGTAGCGCCGAAGGGCGTACAGATTTAGCAAAATTCTATTCGAACGATCGTATAGTGAGTATACAGTGATTTTGTGTGGCAGCCGGTGTTCCATGGCGTGAAAAAAGAGCGCGTGGTAACAGCCGCGGGACGGTATAAAAAGGATACCCTTAACAAGTAGCGAACGAGCGAAAACGATCGAGAACGACGCGTGATTGAACTGGCGATTGATAGCATCGAGTGAAAGTCGAAATCGTGCAAAGCGTGCCGAAATAGGAATCAATCTGTTGTAATCGACGAGAGGCGATGAAATGGCCTAATAAAAATTCGTACAACACGTCTGGCTCGTATTTCACAAAATGAGATACGATAACATAGTCAGATGACAGTGATAGCTGATTTTTGGAAAAAGATGAACAAAAAGAGACTGTTAATATCCGCGGATCTTGATCTTTGATTTATATGAGTTTGACAATTGCGGCCAAGGGGGGTCGAAGAGGATGTCCTTGCCGTTGGCGTCGATGACGTATTCTGCAAAGTCGAGGTTCGTTCAACCTGAACGCAAGCTTCTTATTCTTTCTTATGTTTCGTCTGCCTTGCGAGAAGGGTTCGGGTCCGGCAACTGACAAGTTGGCACAGTAAGAAACGTCGAATTCTTATTAGCGACTCGGTCTTTTCGGCGAAACCCGATGAAACTCAATGACGAATAAGGACATGATTTGACCAGAGGGACACCAATCTTTGTCAACTCTTATCCACTCGACCAAAAAGCAAAACTTGAATTTCTCGCTTTTTATAAAACTCGTCTCTTCAAACGAAACTTCAAACTTCTCTCGAATTCAACCTCTCCTTTCATATCTGCCAGGCCAATGTCCATCAACTCTATCATGCACGCAGTAATTCTAACCATTTGCCAAAAGACTGTGAGACAACCACATCAACGGATACCCAGCTACATAACTTTGTAAGCTTTGCATACCCACATGTCGTATATTCACGTTACCATTCGCGATGGTAGTTGAATGCAGCACAGGTTTATGTAAGGTAGTTCAACTCCCTCGAGGTTCAGACCAGCAAAGCTTAATGAGAAAATTAAAATGGCCAGTTTCCTGTCGTGGCCACAGCCCTGGCCACCCTCAATTTTAGTTCCGCTTAGCCTCGTGGGAGTAGCCTGAGAAGACACCGGGTTTGTTCCGGTCCCGGATCTGGCAGAGGACCAACTTGGGTGACCAGGGACCCGGCAACAAAGTATTTTAGAGGGATTGTGAAAAAAAAAGCTCTCTCTTTTCGCCGTCAGCCTGGATTGAAAAGAATTACTCAACAATCTTTTCTCCTTGACTATAGCTTTTTGAATGCACTTTGTTTTCAATTAAAATCATTCGGAAAGTTCATTAAAAAAAGGTACGGTAATGTATATCTTGGTCGGGATTTGCAGTATATTCAACTACCCTTTTTATGTGCATATGCTAAATACGAAAGGCCGGTTCTAATTAATTACGTTCAATCCAGTCGCTAATTACGCGGTAAGACTGCTGAGAAAGTAGTGCCAATCTCCGAGTAAATCGCCAGTGAAGATTGTTGCGTTGATTGACGAACGACCGTCACTAAACGAGGCCCGTTTGACGCTTGGAAATAAAAGAACTATAGAAGTTCGAAGGATCGATCGATCCCAGCGATTGGCAAGATCCCTACGTACCAGATCCAAGATTTCAAACCGATCATCGGAACTTTTATAACGTATCGAAATTCCCAATTGAATAACTATTGGGGTAAAGGCTTGGCACGGCTCAACTCTCGCGATTTATTCGATTTATTCCGCATTTCAAATTTCGAAGACGTCGTCGGTTTCAAATTAAATCCAACGAGTTATATAGCCGTCCGTAATACCCGTAAATATTTATGCCTATCCAGAAAAAGTTGTTTGCGTAGTTGGCTTCGGTGGCAAGTTTTTTCGTTTTTCTTTTTTTCTTTTTGTCCCCTATACCAACAACCAACCGATCTCGAGCGGATTCCAGTTCTCTCAAATCGTCACCAAAGAATAAAAAGAAGTATAACAAGAAGAGGAAGCTGGCGAAGAACGCCTCGAAGGATCCATTGGTCACATGCATACCGCACGCATCGTTATACCTATATATGCGCGAAACGGTAAGGGATGACTCATTTAAAGAATAGATAAAAATCACAAGAAAGGTGCTGCTCAATTGTGGAACACGTCATACGACTACACGCACCTCCGCATTACACACATTTATATTTATATATATTCTGCGTGCATCTATATACCTATATGTCCATTTATTTAAGCTGCGTAGTTTCCTCGTGGAAGGTCTGCACCATGGACGCCGGTCCTAGGGGTGCAAGAGGGTGTGCAGTAGTAAGAGATGATTAATTCACGGCAGAGTGAGCCCCTAGGGTCAGCCGGACAATGCTAGTCTAATTAGTCAAGATATGACGAACCCACCTGTGCGTCGGGACGCCCAGATGCTGAGACAGTTACTCAACATGTGAGAGAAAAATGCTCTGATTAATCGTATATTCAATGTACTTTATACCGGGTTAGTATTAAATTTACCAAAATTAAAGATGAGTGTAAAGAATTAAAATTCAAATTGAGAAATTCAAATTGAATAACAGAGTGATGAAGGTAATTTTTGGACGCATAAACCTCGACTCCTGTGATCCTTTGACTAGTCCATAACACGCGGGGATAAAATCTTGCCTTTACGGACCGAAAAGTGTGAAAAAGGAAAAGGGGGAGAAAAAAAAAAAAAAAAAAAAAAATACTACATCGCGGCATGTCTAATGACGTGTTCTTATCACACGGTGATTTATATGACACACGTGTGACTCCGGGTTAGGTACGAGGCGGTGACATAGTCTATTGTAACTAAGCCACGTGTTAATATGCAGATAAAGCGATGAACTCCATTTGCGGGTAGTGCAGTTTCCGAAAAGCAAACTTGACGTGGAATGGTTACGTTGTATCATCCCAGTTTCTCCCCGAGTGGATAGAGAAAGAAAGAACGAGAGAGGGAAAGAAAGAGAAAGAGGTAGAAGGGAAAAAAGTTTCGGGACGATTTATCAACGATGAATTCTTTTGGGAAAGTGACTTGGAGCGAAAAGTTGACCATTTTTTTTTTTCTACAACGTCACATTGATTGGCTTGGTTACGAGCTGTCGTGTGCTATTGAAAAATATATTTTATAACGGCACGGTGGGGTGACAATTTTTCGATAGGATATTGTGTTACTGTAACATCATATGTGTCTGTATTTTATTCACGATATTTTTTAGACTCAGCTATGACCACTATAGCCAGTGGTAAATTAGAGCTAGTGTTATCAAAAAGTTAAAGAACTGGAATCGGTTGAATTAATATTTCGGCGCCAGGCAGCTAATTGATGCTTGGCTGATAACCCGGGAGGACGATAAATCACCCGAGTCTTTGACTGACAAACAAAAACTCTTATCAAACTGAGAGAAATGAAGTTTCGTGAAGGCCGGTAACCCTTCACTCGGAAAGGGAGGTATACGAGGGCAGATAAAGAGAGAAAATAGCACAAAAACTAAATTAATGTCCCATTGAGTTATAGAAGCGTAAAAAAAAAAAAAAAAAAAAAAAGACGCCTGCATTCTCGTTATCTGAACTTTTATTTTTCATTTTTCTTAGTATACCAATCCTAATCGAGCAGATATACCAAACTGTAACTCTTACTTCTGTTATGTCTTCTCTACTATATTCCTTCCTTCGTCTATATGCTTGCCTCTTTTCACCTCAGATTAACCCTTTAGCGAAGTAATGAAGAGGGAAGATATAGACATGGTCATACGGAACAAGTTTCACGAAAAGCACATAGTACATTTCTACCAACTAGGAAATCCAATTTTAAAGAGCAGAGCAGAGAGCTAAAGTTAAAAGCCAACTGGTTACGGGAAAGAAGCGAAAAGCTTTCAAACAAACGGAGGAACAGGCCACCGTCTGAAAGTAGAATAAACTTTGTTTGACTTTAAAAACTGCGACTTTTGATTGGTCAGTCTTCTCAGATGAGAAAGAAGACTCAATAACTTAAGCTCGTTGGTTCCGGTCACAAAGAAGATACATTTGATACAACGATAGTATGTCAAGTATTTATATACATTTTCAATGTACTTATATACATACCTGAAGGAATATGAAAAGTAGTAAAAAAATTCTGAAATGATTTCCATATTTCGGAAGCTGTGGACTGGATCGACCTCTGTATTTTTTTTTCTTACCTGCAGCAGCATCATAGCAGCATCAAAGTGCGTTTGCTATAAGGGAAATTCGAGGCACCGAGAATTTATTCCTCTGAATATATACCGCGGCACGGATGTCGTAGATGTATGAATTATTTATTGTCTATGATGGGATTCTGATGCACCTGCCATCCTGCTGAAGCGGGAAGACTGATACATCGACTAGACGGATGGGAAGACGCGCGCCTTTTGCCACGCGACCTCCAACACCGCTGAGTCTATCTTTCGCGATAAAATTTCACCGTTATACAAGAGTCTCGTATACCTATAGGTGAAATATTTTTCTCAAATATGGAGCTGGGAAACAAGAGATTAGAAATTATGTCAGTTTTGACAAGTTTTGAGAAAATTTTTTTTACTATGATCTCATCTCTGACTTCTTGGAATAATTTTGACGAGAAACGAAACCACTGCTTCCAGAATCACAACTTAATCTACTCCTATCGCGGTAATAAAAGTTGATAATATATATGAATATATATTTTTCTTTTTTCTCTTTCAAAGAACTAGAAGCAGACGTCGACGAGTGAGCACAACCTTTTTCGTATATATTTGCGTCGTGTGTTAGATAGCCATGGAATGTTAGGTTTTGTTGCTCATAAAGTTTATGGTGCGTCACAACGCTTTATGTCGTATCAAACGCCTCGTTTTACCTATGCGGCAGCATATCACTGAATTTTTCCTTTTCAACACCTGGTGATACATAAGAGAAGAATTGTTGCCAATCGATATTGACTTTTGCTCATTTTAACGAATCTTTACATTTTCGGATCTTCATCAGCCCTGTAACAAGTTTTCAGACAGAGAGTCGAGTCGGTCTGTCCGAAAAACTCGGCGAATGATCTCAGAAACGGCTCGATGAAAAAAATCTGAAATTCACAGGATTTTTACATTGATACGATGGGCATGAAAAACTGCCACATATCGTTCAATTTGAATGGTTGTTTTTACGGAGAAAGAAAATAAGCTTTGAATATTGTTGAATGCCATATTTTTCCAGTTCATTTTTCTTTATTTTTTATTTTTTACTTTATGGCAGATAAATGTGAAAATCAGTTGCACAAAAAATTTAGAAAATCAGATCAATTATGAACAACTGAATTATACATAGCGATAGCCAAATTGAGGAGACGGTAGAATTTATTATAGTTATATAATACAGAAGGGTAGGTGATTAATTGTATTGAAAATAATTAAGAACCTCTTTAGGATAAAAAAAATATAATAATGATAATAGTAAGAAAATGAAAAATGACGCGCAGAACCGTTACTAACGTTTTCCAATCATTTGTCTTTTTCTTATCCACTCAAAAGTTTCGAGTATATCTTAAGAATGGGGAAGGGCTTTTCCCAAGGTCTAACCCTTCCGAGGATATAAAATCAAGTACTCGGAAGAAATCGATTACGAATCAGAGGGGTTTGAGATGACGAGAAGGAAGCGAAACTGAAGTTGGATGCCATCTTGAATCGTTAAGGAATTATCATCCATAAAAAATGTTGTTGTCAACGTTCACCGCTCCTTCAGCCCTCGGGAAAGAAATTGGCAGGAAGCATAACATCGTTCCATTGTTAAAACGAGGAACGCGAATCTTGCGGTATTGTATATCTCGCAAAGAATGTGTAATAATAAGACCGATAAATCTGAACCGTTAAAGAAATACTAAATTTCCATAAACTTATTGTGATTTCTTCTTTTTCCGCGAGCTCGTATTATACACGTAGGGTATACACCTATATATATATATATATACCAATATATATATATATATATATATATATATATAACCTCGGGAAGGTTGCGTTGCCACGGTTTTCAGCAAAAATATTAAAGTATGAAAATATTATCAGTACCCGGGGAATGAATTATGAAGGTACCCTGCAGCCCGAGCAGAGCAAGTATTCGGTACAGTATTCAACAACTTCGTGCCGCACCCTAAGGCTACGTTGTCTCCGGGGCTGGAGGATGCCGTTTCTCTCAGTTTTATCTGTAGCTGAGATAAAAGGTGAATAAAACTGAAAATAATGGCTAACATTACGTGAAATAAGATTTTCATAAATAGCATAACATGTACCTACCAACCCCCCCTTATACCTACTCGAAGGAGCAGGGGATCGAAAAACGTTTCAAATTTATTCAAAACGAATAGAGAAAATAAAATGAGAGAAATTTCATCCTCGACATATCTTCTCAGATCCCTAAGAGACAAGATTAGGTACCAGCGATAAGATCTAACGACCTTTGCCTTCGCTCTGATTCGGGTTTGTTCCAGGAGTCGAGTCATTCGAAATAACTGGAACACCAATTCCAGTGAGGGTGGAACCGGAAAACTTGGATGACACCTTCGGGCCAATTAGACATTCCGAGGATAGCTTCTAGAATACATCCGAGCAGCTTTATTTTACTATACCTACTACTACTATCTTTATTTTTCTTCAAACAACTTTTCTAACCGGTTCAAAGTACGTGTAACACGGCTTCCTAACAGCTAGACTAACAAAGTGACGTAGAAATAGGAAAGAAATAAAAAAAAAAAAAAGGAAAAAAATCGACAAATCAACTCCTAAACCAGTTTTATCCACGCTTCTAACTTACATCAAGATTTCCTTGCATAGATAAAATCAAAATATTACATAATTTCCCATTCCGAATGGCTCCGCGTGACTTCGATCGTGTCTGTCTTCAGTCTAGGTTTAAACTCCCGATTTCATGACCGCTCGAAGCGAATCGCTTAAACGTAGTTCACGACTATAGGTAAGAATCTATCGCGGTGAAGATCGCGCGCCACGCCGTGAATGTACCCTAGGTGCTGGGAGGGTCGAGGGAATTGTGAATTTTTCCGATTTTCTTCTGTCCTTTGTACCGTGGGGGCGTACGACGCTGGTCAGTTGTAGGACGTACTGAGTCTATAATCTCGTCTAGTTATCTCTGTGGCACTGTCCCTTCGAGCTATTGAGTCTCTTCAGGACGGGCATGGCGAGGAGCCTGTAAAGGACTTGAAAATTCTAAATATATAGTTTTGGTCGCTGTGGAGTCTATTTCTGCTTTCATCGGGTGAATGGTAGCGATAAAATTACTCGCTAGAGTACGACGACTGGTGCTGTTACGAGAGGAAGTCTTTGCTGGTACTGAAACCAAAAGTTTCTTGGATCTTTGTTGATTCTAGAACCGAGTCGATGGAATACAAATTAAAACCTGGAGTGGTAAAGCCCGTCTCTAATCCCTTTACCTCTTCAACCGATAACTTCTGCTTCTTCTTCTTCTTCTTCTTCTTTCTGAAGCTTTATGCTTTCTTTTTTTTTTCACACAAAGTCTCAAAACCAACAGTTTTAAGCTACGTTTTAAACAACTTATTATTCAAACGCGTTGGTATAATATAATTATTGATAGATACGCGCGGACCAGCAGATAAATCATTTCTTGAAATGCATGCCATACCTTATTACTAGATGACGAATTATTTCTATAAATCATGGGGAATTACTTTTCCCCCAATTTCACCCCTTCTCTGTTCTGTTCTCTCTTTCTCTTTCTACTCGCGGGTACGCGGCACCCCCATCGATTCAACAAATCAAGATTAACCCCCTGGAGTTTGCCAGCGGGACAACCTGACGTTCCTTCTATCGCTTATCACGCTCACCGATAAAGATGCTTACCCTAGATAAGACCGAGCATTGTTTGCTCGCATTAACCTAAGGAGAAATTCTCTGTTTGTACTAAGGATTGTTTGTAGTTTGAGATATGAGAGTTGTTGAGGAGTGATAAACCGCTGCTCAGCTTGTTATAATACAGGAAAAACTTCGGTACCAGTACAGGACATATTTGGCAAATGTAGGTAATTGAAAAAAATAAAAAAAAAATAAAAAAATAAAAAAAAAAAACGGAAAGAGAGTAAACTCGTCGAAATATATATACTTTCGCCAACATTTATCGACGGTGTGTAGTCTGCTGCGAGAGGCCGCGGCTAATGAATCCATCAAATTAAACGCAAATATTGACACGAGCTGCGAACTACGCCCTTCGACCAATTCGATACAACGAGTTGGAGGAAAACGGAGAGAGAGAGAGAGATAGAGAGAGAGAGGGTGGTCTTCAAAGGGCTGTGACGCAGTACAAAGCCACTCGCACAAATAGCTACTAATCGTTAGGCCG
Organism: Tenthredo mesomela; assembly: GCA_943736025.1. Taxonomy (NCBI): domain Eukaryota; kingdom Metazoa; phylum Arthropoda; class Insecta; order Hymenoptera; family Tenthredinidae; genus Tenthredo; species Tenthredo mesomela. Next base: position 17,052,715 of record OX031016.1, on the reverse strand, counting down.
GTAAGGAACGAATGAAATTAGGACACGGTTGTTTGTTATCGTTTAATCAATGAGGAGCTACTCGACTAGCCTTTGCATGATGAAGAGGTATAATTAATTCGATGGTTATTCTTTGACAAATTTCAACCCTGTTTTTCATTTCTCCGAAGAGAGAAAGGTAAAGCCACTTGAGAACTATAGTTATCTCGTAGACGTTTGGCAGGATCGAACGACTGCTAGGAAAAGTTTGAGGATATAAAAAGAGTGAAGGAAAAAAAAGTTGACCTTTGACAGATGTAATACAGGGCTCGAGACCACTTTTTGATTACATAAACCATTCCTGTGGTGCAGCGTTTGAGATGATGTATGGACAATATGATCTCTGTTGTGTCTTCAAATGCTAGTACGTTATTCTGTAGAATAATGCTACCACTGTCTTACTTTTTCCTTTTTCATTTTTATTCTTTATTTTTCTAACCTTTCTCCGAACCTGATATTTATGATTCATTCATGTGGTCGTTGTTCAACTTATTCTTCAAGGATTACGAATGTTTAGCATCATTCAACAATAATATTCGACGCGACGGATCGACTTTGGTAAATATTAAAAACAAACATGACGAGACCCTCAGCTATATCTGAATTATTAATTCTATCGAGAATAACTGATAAGCTCAAAAGTTATTCAGTGGTAAACCGAAGTGGATTAAATTTACTGTGTGTAACTTATGCCTTATGGATAAGTTTAAATGGGAAAGTAAGACATACGTCAAAGTCAATTTGAAAGAAGAATACTGAACTCAGAGTGGCTATTTTTGAAATAGCCGATGTAAAACGGTGTGATAAACGCGAGAAACCGGCACTAAATAATATTTCTATGTAAAATGTATAGTGGTAGTGAGATATCTATATGCGCATGTAGGTATACTCTTCGAAGTTTGGTACTAGAACCAGCCGCCGCCTTCCATTTCCAGTTAGTTGAGGTAACTGCGATTTAAATGCCCCGTCGGAAATGGGATAGGAAATGAAACAACGTTGTACAACACCCCGTGGGGGCCACTAGGGTCGTACTTCAAGGACGGAACGACGGGAGACTCCGTCAATAGTTAATTCCCCGTCGCCATGGTCAAACTCTCGTGTAGAAATGAACCCTAAAACAGTAATACAACTGTATGCCTTCAGCCAGCTGTGTATTATGTATGTAGGTATACATGTATGTATGTGCAATGTATGAGACCTGGGGTTAAACTGATAAGTATTAGGTAAAATTTCACTAGAACGTTTCAAACTAAGTTCATATTATATTAATAATCAATCGAGTATAAATTTCCGGTTAGTTTCCAGTTGGCATATATGCAACGATCTATGCTAATTGGACCGAATGGCATGACGCGTTTCACTGACTTTTGTTAATGTATATTATTGCCTGTAGTATTCCAATTACTCGAAACTTTGAACGCGTTGGGTTTGCGTTGCGTTGCGCTCGGGTTAATGCGAATGAAATTGAAAACACGTCACCTGGCGAAGAGGAGTCAATTAATTCTGCAATTTTATTAATCGATGAGAATAAAAAAAAAAAAAAAAAAAAAAATAGAAGAAAAGGAGAAACCAAAATTGTTAATTCTTCGTCAGCTACATATTGCGAGTCAAATGGATCAAGAATTATGAAAATTATTGTGGCTTTGTGCGACGTGTCGACGGATTATCCTAGGGGTTAATGTAGAGAGTAGTTAATGCACGAAATAACGAGGAATTCTAGGGTGTAATACGAGCCCGAATGACAACGCCCTTACCCAGCTTATTATTATTATGAAATTCATCATATTTGTACCAGGTAGGTAGGTGGGTAGGTAGGTACAGCGTTATTCACACGTCAGATTATTATTGCGTGGTGAAATACCTTGGCAAACATCTCGAGATTGTGGGTTTAACTGAATCTTCGTAGACAGGTCACAACCGCGACCCGTCTACATTACGAGGCAACGTTGACTCGGGCTTACCTGTAACAAAAAATTAAGTCTCTAATTAAATTTCAGTGAATTTTTCGATAATTTATTTAAATAACGACGTCTTCGCATTGGTGGAAAACGAATTTGCTTTTGTTGTTCGGGTGGGGATTTTTTGGTTTTATCTTTTGCATCAAGACTGGAAAAAAAAAAAAAAAAAAAAAAAAAAAAAAAAAAAAAAAAAATTGAATATGAAAATTATTCAACGGATGAATAATGGTAGGGTGAGTTCGAAAAGTGAGAATCGTTTGTTTTTTTAATTCCAGTCCATTAAACCCGTATATCGATTTGTTTAGGGAAGTTAATTCTTGCTTTTTTAAATACTCCATAATTGAAGAATAATGTCCTCTGAATAAAGCGAACAAATTTACAAGCTCATCCATCATTTGGTAAAAATGATGATAAATAATTCTTGTACAATATAGGTATACGCAGAAACGAAAGGTATAATGAGGACGAAAATATTAAAACGAGCGAGAAAAACAGAAAAAAAACAAAAAAAAAAAAAAATGTATTTTTAAAAATTCTTCTCCACTCGCATGGAAACGCGTGAATAAATTTATTCACGTTTTGCTCTCTTAGGCGAACGTTTGTAGTCGCCCGCTATGACGTGCAGAGAAAAACGTATGAGAAGAAGAAAAGAAAAATAGGAGGAAAAAAGAAAAAAATCGTTCATGAAAATTGTTGGCCGGTAAAAATGGTAAAAATAAAGAAAAGAAAAGAAATGAAGAGAAAAAAAAAAAAAAAAAAAATGGGATCTGGTATGGCGTGGCACACGATGTGCCCAGGAGCAAACGCGTGGAATATTTTTCAGTACAGGCAACCGGACAGGCGGACAGGCAGACAGTACCGACGGGCCGACAGACCGGATACGGAAACGATATTTCCTCGCTTAATATTCCGATGACGTAGCAAAATATTCCAGCGAAGAGAGAGAGCAGCCACTAAATGCAAAGTTGAATCAATAGACAGGGGTGCTCACTTGTTAATTTATTCAAACTCGTGATACTTACACCCTAGACCGTTAGGTGAAGTTATATCTGAGGCTAAACCACTTCCGGGCTAACATGAGAACTACTGTTTTAAAGGTGGAAAATTACGCGGTAAAGGTCGAGTTTAATTCCTCTCATCCTCCACCGACGCGCTCGAGTTCGCTTTGACTAATGAACTCGAAGAGTCAAGTCAGCTAAAAATTTGAACCAGAAAATTTGTCGCCAGTCCTGGATACCTTGGACAATTATTTTTTTTCTGTTTTTTTTTTTTCTTTCTTTATTTCTTTTTTCGGCACGCTATGCAGTCGTCATTGTCGTCCTCAGTTCCACGCCTCGTTTGTTCATAAGTGCTTTTTATGTAATAGCAACATATCTGTACGCGGGTCGTTTTCAAAAAGTTTCAACGTTTCGAATGGAATTATATAAGTAAATCTGTTTCAGACCCGAATCAAAAAAAAAAAAAAGGTATTCGTCAAAGGGAACGTCCGTTCATATTCCACGATTATCTATTCGAATCGAATCGATATAAATATTATTGCTATATATACGGCCCGTTGAAAGACTGAAAAATTTCGCGATATTCCCACGAATATCAGGTCACTTAAGAAGCGTTTGTAATTTGTCCAATTACAGGGTCCTTGGAAAGAAATAAAGCCTAACGACCCAATGATTGGTCACGCTTAGGTACTGCGGTCTCTATCAATTTTTCATTTCAAACTAAGCACGATCGATATAATCAATAGTCTACGCATGGTACTACATGTCATTACACATATAGTCAGGGGGTGAATTTTAATCCTATATGAAAAAATGAAGGAACACAACGTTCTCGATCCCTAATTTTTCCACCCGGCACTTGACATTCACCCTTCTATATGTACAGTAGAATAAAATACATAAAATAATAATCATTCCTCTTTAAAGTCTCTTCCCAGAGTCGTGGTTTTCGATCGTTTCAAGCTTTTCTGAAGGGTTGTATATGGGGAGGCCCAGTGGAGCATTGCTTACACGTCGACGGACATTGTGGGTAGGAACACGGTCGTGTCGTTCATGGGACGAAGTGGTTAGACATGTACATATATAGACGTAGACGTGTATATATATATATATATATATATATGTACGAAAGTCTACCGTAAATATACAGTATACAGTAAGCTATCGATTTTTAGTTTCGTCAAATGGAAAAGCCGTAGGGACTCCAGAATTTCATGAGAAATTTACAATTTATACCTTTACCTATAACGCACGTTCCAGTCGTTAATGCACGCGCATCTTTCAATCCTTTCCGCTGCCTTTCCCTTAGCTTCTGGTGTTTCCTAAATGACTCCGACAAGAAACCCCGCGAGAGAATCCCGGGATAAAGTATGGGGTGAGATGGGGCGAAGCCGCGTTTAACACGCGCGTATATACGTCAAGTTATTTTCGCGTTATGATTTTTATTCATTTTATTGGAATTTTTTCCACCCGTTTTAATGGAATTGCTCGATTAATTAATTCCACAATTTGTCGGCGAGGACGTGATTCCGGGAAAAATTGAATAAACAGAGAGTTATACGAGTTTGTTAGTCAGTCGTTCCCGATGACTTAACGCAACCTCGAAGATCCTAGTCTAGCCAACAAATGGTAGAACCCTTGGTGCAGAGATGGTGAGTAACAGATTTGATGCAGCGTTGGATAACCGACGAGCGACTATAGCCTGGTAAAAAAAAATCAATGTGCATGTCGTACATACATACCTACCCAAGCCCCTCGAAAAGCGACGAGGTACACGCCGATAACCACCATGGTTCACGACTACGGTAACCGGATGTCAAACAAATCGATATTTATGATGATTGATGTATCTCGTATTATTTCGGCCACGCGTACGTATGCACGGTGAACGAGAAAATAAACAGTGCTGTTAGGGCGGAAGCAGAAACGAAATATTATTTTTTAACCATCTATAGTAAGGGCAGGTTGCCGGGAGGTGAGGTGAGGGCCAGACCAGGGCGAGACCAGGGCAGGCGAAGCTTGCGCAAAATCTAGATAAGAAATTCTGTACCGTGTAGGGGGACATCGCTTGGTCTTTGAGGTACGAAACAAATGACGTTTCATTCCGTAGCGCGCGACCGTGAGTTGATAAGAATCGGAAGTCATTGAAATATTAGGGTAATTATCTCGGATGAAAAAGACGGCTTGAATTAATGGTGTCTCTTGAATAAGCGAGTATCTCGGTTCCACTTTATGACATAAGAATTATAATAATCGGTTGATCACGTTGTGAAAATGTTAAACGAGTTGTTAATCAGACCGATCGATCGAGACATTATGATCAGGTTAGAACCGCGATCGAATCGCGGAAAGAAAGAGAGGCTTAGTATTATGTCAGAGGGAAGATCAATAGCAAACAAATTTGCGGGGATAAGCCTGAAGCTGAGGGGCGAAAGCCGTAGTAATATCTTCCTTCGTTCGGCTATCTCAGCTATCGCCTTTCTATCGGTTGCTGCAACCTTTTTTATGGGTCGAACGAAAAAAGAACGTCCGAATGCCCAAAACCGTTATGAAATTCTCTTAAAGCAAACTGGTTATCCGCGTAGGTATACATATAATGGAATGGATAGTCGAGGACAAGGACTTATGAAGGCAATGGCGGTTGGTCGGTCCTTTTCGTTCAGTCCACCGCAGACATTACGGTTCTTTCTTTTCTACTTCCCGTTTCGGCACTCGGTGCTAATATTTCAAAGGCTATCGGCAATCGAAGAGGATGCTTTCCGATTGGCTGACTTGTTTCGCGCCATAAAACTCGGACATTGCGTGCTTTCGCTTTCGGTCTGTAAGATAGAGTGATTTTTCATCCACAAGTCGGTAGTCCTGCAGATCGCTGTTCTGCGTCAGCGATCGCGCGAACCATTTTCCACTTAATCTTTTCGTCCTCGCTTTATATCTCGTCCTTTGGCTTTGAGCTAGTCTCAAAATTTCTTTTCAAGGGTTGCACATATACCTCTGTAAACTGTAACTACACACGGCTGTGTATCATCGCTATTCAAAGTTCGTGAAAAATGACAAAAGAGTAGTAGGTACCTACTTCATGTCTGCAGGCATTGCTTCTCCACAATTTTTACTCCAATATTATATTTTTACCTCTTATTCCTCATATTTCCTGCTCGCAAACCACTAGACATGAGTCTTGAGCCCTCGCGGTGCTCTTGACATCCGATCAATAATCCATTCGCAAAGATGCGGCTCTTGGATTGGTCACTTTTAGTCATAATTTTAATCCGAACTCCCATTGGTCCTTTTTTTTTTTTTTTTTTTCAAATTTTATCGCACGGAGAAAAAAAAGGATTTTGTAGTATTGAGGATTTTTCCACGGAAGTGAATGTCGGACTGTTTTCCGAAACGAATATAAATGATCGACAAAGATTAACTTTAGTTTATAATTTCTTGCGGAGGAGCGTGAATTCTAGTAAATTGATAAATTAGCTTCCAATGTGGGGATAATCATTTTTAATTAACCAGTTCTATGCTACCTATTTCGTTACCCCCCGTGTGCCATGAGCCGATGGAGGATGGGAGGAATTTGATAATTAATTGGCGCGATTTTCATGAATCGAGATACCGCTAACCGCAGCCCAGCCACAGTATGCCATTTTGCTGAAACCCAGTGCAGTCCATTGTTTCGATAACATTTGGAACAAATTTGACCAGTTGAATTTTAAGGGAACAGCTCTGATACGCTGGAAGTAATTAATGAATATTTCCGACTTGCCTGAATAATTACTGCGATATTTGTCGTTGTTATTAATCAAAATTAGAGCAAAACTGGTAACAAAATAGCCCAATTTCTCTTCATCGAAAGTGGGACTTTTTATTCACAAATCTAAATCGCTCTACACGTAGGTACACGATGTATTATTCGATTTCCTCATCGCAATATCGGAAATCATGAAAAGCATTTATTGGGTAAAGTCATGTAAATGTAAATGAAATGTGTGCACGAACATTTCTCTATAGATATAAATTCATCCAGGGATTCAGAATTTATAAATTCACGTGTAGATAACAGTGGAGGACAGATATGATCCTGGTGGACGCTATGGCGAGTTGAAATCCTCGGCTAAAACGGATCTCTGTGAAGGGGGGCTGCAGCTTTATGCGAATTAATATCCATCTATGCGGGCACACACTCGGTTAACCGGATGTGTACGTATATTTATGTTCAATCCAATTTGTGATCAATAATCCAAAAATCACTATTATCTAGGATTTAGGCGGCCTGAACGCGCACGCATTTGGTGTGCAACTATAGAATACGCGTATATATACCTATATGTTTGGCCATACATCCCAAACGTGGAAGCCGCACATAGTACACGATACGATAATACCTAAGCAATTCCTCCCCAGCCAGCTTTTGCCCATTTCTAGGTAATGTGTTCGCTGTTAGATCGTAGTATCGACTTTGTATTATAACGAATGAGGGCTGAAGTTACCCAAACGAAGGGGAGTGAAGAGGCTTGAATCGGGATCGATTGTTATCAGAGTTTGATGAGATTTTCGTTTTAATAACAGCGAAGAGCGTAATCAATGAAAAGCAGGATCCGCTCGTTATAGGCATATAATAAGAGCGCTGGAAACGTCTCTTGATAATTTAAAAAAAAAACCTCAAATTTTCCTTTGAAAAATCAACAAACACGCAAAGACGCAGAGATGAGAGAGAAGAGGAGCCAATTAGCTATTGTATTATTTTCTCGCAGCTGCTATCCACGGATGTCTGTATTCTTGCGAAACCGCGTGATGGCCGAACAAATTTCACGTAGGTATACAGAACGGCGGATAAAAAGCCAAATAAAGGAATGAAAAACGAAGAGAATCATCAGACAAGGCGAAAAATGCGGATGGGTGTATGAGCCAAGCCAGCTACGTGGGCAATTAGCAGGTTCAAATAATTTGTACAAAAAATTCGAAGTGCAGAGGTAAAAGCGAGAGCTGTGGATGGACACAAAGTAGTCCGAAGCCATCCATATGTATTCAAAGGCAGAGCACCACCGTTTACCTGTCGGCACGCATTTTTTAATTTCATACTTTATTCCATTGTTCCTATTCTAAATAGGTAGGTATATGCACATAGTTAGGTATACGTACCGGAGTTTAATTATCCGGTACATTTCGATGCACTATGTCATAATTGATCTCGTGCAGAAAAAGTGAAATCTCTGCAGAATCCATGAAATAAAGAAGAATGTTCGGATCGGAGAGGGTTGGAATGAAAAAAAGCATATTGTAACGTCTTCGGCGAAGCTTGCAGCTCATCGGTGGTGCAATTCGCTATACATTGGGATGCAATTAACAGTGATTCGCCTTTGTCCGAGTTCCGTTAAGTCGTGCAGAAGGCATGCAGTAATCCCGACGTTGAATCGCGTCCCCTATCTATTATATACGCAGAACGCATCACGCACGTTTAGCAAATAACATCGGCGTCCAATCAATTGGGATAAACTTGATCGTTGTCCGACCTGTAAAGTCGGTCTGGTGATCGCTGCCACCAATATATATATTCGCCTATCGTATCACGCATGCGGAGTTATCATAGAATATATTTGCTTAAAACGGTGATAGTCCATCTCTTCGTAGCACGATTCGTTGCGCGGTAATTCGCGCGAAAGTGGACAACAAAGGTGATAATTTATAACAATTGGTATTGTCTACGTGGACTTTAACGGCCGAAGGGTGATTCCCCGGGTTTTACTATACCTATATATGTATTTAGAAAGGGTTCACCCGGTGTACACGTACCTACACGTATATGAGTATTACAACGAATTTCAAGCCCTCGCTGACTCGGCAGCAAAACCGGCATTACGGGGACGATAGATTCTCGCGATTCCACCACCGGCTTTGCTTATCTCTACGAATATACACGTATACATGTATATAGTTTTGTCATTTTCACTGTCGACCTCAAAGCTTTTCTCTGCAAATTTTACCCCGTTGTTAAAACACATTAGCTTTTATTGTACTTTAGCATGAATATAAACGGGTGGAATTCATTTGGCAATAAGTTATTTCTCGGTTCTTTTATCTTTCTCATTTTTGAGAGAATAAAGTTGTGCTTAAACTGCATAGACGTTTTTTTTAATTTTTTTTATAAAAACGTCCAATCAAGTAGACAAAAAACATACGAGTCAATGCCCGAGCTCATGGGTGGGATGTGAGCTTGTATTAGTTTCTGAATGAAATTCTATCGGTGCCTGTACTGGACAATTACCGATTCAAATAATTTCTTTGTGGATTATTAGTGAGCGTGGAAAATTTTGCTTTCAGAGAACTCGAGTCGTTCGACGTTTTAATTAATTAATTAGAGAGTGAAGCAAACGGCGAGGCTCGACGTGACGTGGTATATTGATCATTACTCGTTATTTTACGCCCGATATCACGAAATCCACTCGTGGCAGTTGCACGGTGCTCATTACCCGCTTAAATAGGCTATAAGAAGTCCCTTGGTCGACAAAGCTGCCCGCAATGCACCTCGCATACCGATTTACGGAAAAATGAACGAATATAATAATTTTCGAACAATATCATCGCGGTATGGACAATGAGGTCGGGAGGATGTAGTTATAGCACAGCGCAATTCCTCGAGTGACGATATTAAAAAAAATTCATTCAAATATCTTTTTCAGCCAATTTAAATGCCGTGGCTAATAAAATAGCACGAGGTCGTATTTTTCCGTATGGGAGTTTCACGTTTATCGTAGAGTCCTATACGAGTCAGAAGTATTATTTTTTCTCCTCTTTCCACAGGTGCAGGAATTATTCTTTTTCTGTATTTGGTGCTGCGATTTTCTTTTGTTTTTTGCAAACCAACCAACCGAGAGAAACAATAGATATTGTGGCTAAATTAAAACCGCCCCCGGAGTTTTCACATTTCTATGTTCAACACAGACGCGAAGTCCCGGAGAGTAGGTACCGTATACCGAAGCTGGCTGGCACCACGTTCCCGCGGGCGGTTCGCTTCATTTCTGTCCTTCATCCCTTTCCGTAGTATTCTAAATCTTCAGGCAGTGGTAGGTATATGCCACATGGTCCAGGAGGTAGATACACCCATATAAATATACGTATATGTATCATTTATATGACTACGACCATACATAGATATATATTATACTTATCTCGCGAAACGTCAAAGCGATGGACAATGAGACACCAGGATCGTCGGAATCAGAATTTGGGTCACCGCGGCGGAAAGTCTATTGTGATGAGCGTTCAAGTCGTGCGGTAGACGAGATTTCAATGGTTTTGAATTAGACGAGCCCGACGGGTTCCCTCTACTCCGCACCCTGCTCATCCGTCTCATTGCGAGTCGGAAGTAGATTCTTATTTAAAAAAGAAATTGTTCCACTTTCAGACAACGCCGCATATCTTACAGAATGATGAAAACTGGGTTAAATCCACAATCCCAGGGCTGCTGGGAGCTGCTGGGAGATGCTGCTGCTGATGCTGCTGCTGTCGCCGGGTAAAATTTCTAACCGAGATTCAGCCAAACCCCTGTAGTAATCAACGAGGGAACTTGATTACAGGGATGAAACGAGTCATAGTCCGGGTACCGTTATCAGTTCTGTTTTAACAAAGGATTGTTTGTTGTTTGCCCAAGACCAAGACAGCGATAAGTGGTTGTCATCAGTCACAAATTACGTATTTTTCGGCGTATCCTTATTTGACAAATATAATCTTTCACCAAATAAAGATAGTCATTTGAAAAACAAAAAGCTTTGTCGGTTGCTATCTGATTTTGGAATTTTAGACCGAACAAAACCGAGGCAAGAAAAGATTCAGTGACGTTGACGACATTGTTCAAATTTACGAAGTTAAAGAAAAAGAGATTCGAATACGAAAACTTATAGTAGTCCTTTAGGTGTTGGTTTTTTTTTTTTATTTTTATTTTTTTGTGAACTATCATTATTCCCAACCCTGTTTCAAGACGAGCTCGCAGATCAATGGACAGACACTTTATACGTTGAATACTGACTTACGGAAATACGAAACTCGACAGCCGCGGTATTCATGGACAACAGTATTAGCCTAGAGATATTCTATAGTCATATAGGATTAAGTTGAGACGATTGATTCGATCGTTGGTGGCTTCCTGCGTTATTCCTTCTCGCCTCTTGGTAGTTGCGGTCGCAAAAGAAGCCGTCGAAGAACCGAAGAATTGACCGTGATGGTGTTGGCTCGAGGGATACGTGGGGTGAAGAAGACCAGGTCGACTTTTGCCCTAGCTGTCAAGTGAGACTTACGAGAAGTGAGTTTTACAGTTTGTCTAGTCGGGATCACTGGCTCATGATCCTCGTGCAAAACTGACGGCGTATCTCTTGCGAATTGAGATTGCAAGTCGAGTCCATAAGACACCTGAATCCCAAGCTACAGTTAAAGTTAAGTAGCCATTTTTTAGGCTTTAAGAAAAGTTCTTCGTAATTTTACTGTTGGAAAGAATTTCATTTCCTACACGCGAGGGAAAAAAGCTCATCAATGAGAATGAAACGTTCCTTCAAAAAAGCACTACACCTGTGAGGTAGTTGTCGATAAATAACAATCGAGATAAGTGCAGTACGACAAAGGAAGAACTCTGAAATCTCAAAGAACATCGATGAACTTTGAACAGGTACTTGAGTACATTCGAAAGCTGCAACATCGCTGCCATAGAAGAGCCTGGAAACTATTTCCATTTCCGCTTGGGTTCTTCGCGAGCTACCAACAGTCGTTGGGGTTATGTACTCGAGGTTGTATATTGATTGTACAACGTAACCAAACGAGTTGAGTTTGCTCGAACTTTGCCCCCCCCCTGCAGCTATGGAGTGGGGATTGAGAAATATTCCTGGAATTGTATATACCTACCTACGTAAGGTTTTGCACAGCTAATATTTCGACTTGAATTTTTCATTGCAAAAAGTTTACCCTTAAACATTGCTTAGGTAATTTTCAACGGAACTTTTCTTTCCGGGATCAAAGACGACACTGGCGAGAAGTTTTTCAGCCGTTACAAGCTGCACCCCACAATTATAATTCGAAGAAAAGAAGTCGTTTAGCTTTCTCGACAAAAAGTCATCCATATTAGACCCGTCAAACTTATGACATGACATGCCTTATACACTTACTAGATAAATATCTGCCGAAGGGCTAAACTGGCGAGTCATGATGCAGGACATTGCCGGACTTGGCTCCTGAGGAAGTTCCGTGTATTCAGTCTGTAGAATCGCCTTCCCGATCGAATCGAATCCCATTCCATCCCTTGGAAATGGGAGAAGCGAGAGAGGACAAGATGTCGGAAGTGATTCGCACGAACATGGTACCATAGGTGTAGCAAAATCGATGTACAGCATGTGGCGGTGGAAGAAAAGCACCAGTCACTACGCATCCAAAAAGCTTATACTAGAATCGGACACGATATCCTCGGCGGGGACCAGATGCGAGGAAATTTTTACCATTGATAAAACGTGAGGCAGGAAGATTACAAAGGATACAAGGACGCCATACACAGCGAGACACCCCGGGGACGAGGTACCAGACAATCCTTAGATTCGCATTCGCCGATCAGACAACATCCAACACGCTCCACCTCGAGAACCCCCGATCACTTGCCCTCGAATACGGCTTCTTGACTCCGGCATAGTATTGATTTACAGCTGGTGGTAGTGGTTGGTGATGGTGATGGTGGAGCTGGTGGTGGTTCGTGCGTCTCTACTCGTCTCCCATGCCTATCATTCTCATTCACTCTAATTCGCCATTTCCTCCCTTCGCCCTGCCGGCTGATGGCTGGAGAGGGTCGAAGAGAGAGTGAGAGGAGGATAGATAGGGATGGAGAGGAAGGTGGTCGCGGAAGAGGAAGCGAGAGGCAAGTGTCTGTCACCCCTGAAGCAGGATATTGCGAGGAGACATATTTTCTTTTTTTCTTACCGAAATATTGTGGTGTTTATTGCGTTTATTTCTCGCCTGTTTACGTAGGTGTCTTTTCTTGCTTTTTGGCCCTGCAGCGCCGACGACATTTTCACCTTTATTGTCGGGAAATTCACCTCTTGAATCCTTACACAATTTTTTATTTCTACTTTTTGTTACATCTTTTTCATACTTTGAACACTTTCCTCCATTCCATCGTTTTGTTTCTAAATCAAGACCGAACTCGTTCGTCATGCGGGATTCTCGTAAAATTAATAAACTCCATTCCGTCTGACCATGACTCCGGCTACATTGCGGCAAGGAATTTCTTTTGATCGTTCTTGCACAGATCGGTACTTATGTATATCTGCGTGTATCTAACAATCAATTCTCAAAGTTTGACAATCTCGTTAGCATAAACGAATATTCAACATCATCCCTCTGGCGACTGTAAAACAGTCGCCCTCTTGCACAGACTTAAAAGAGTAAAGAGTGAATTAAATCATTGAAAGTTAGTTGTCCTCCGACGACCACCCACCCCTAGAGCCAAGATACGGGACGATGGAGTCTCTGGTTTGGTACCTACCGACGTGGGCAGGCCGCAGGTCTCAACGGAGACGTAAAATAAAGCAGTTTGAGTAAATTGGTTGTGTTAAAACTAAACTTGTTACAGGATGGAATATAGCGAGAGAGGGATTCCCGACAAAGAAATTGTACGCGGTTGAGAGGAGACGTGTCGCCAAGTGACAGAGGGAAACAGCTTTCTTCGCTACGATGAGTTTCCATAATTTAACAGACTCAAGCCCTTTTATAGGACTTGAACAGTCTATGACTAATTAAACCCGTGCTTGTAGTCCTCAAATCTTTGGAGTTTGATTTTCTCCACAATTCTTCATCTTTCGCTCCAACTTGAGAGGTCGAAACTCTTTAATCATTCATTTTCCGTAGATTCTTGGCTCCATATTACCTAGTCATACGACAAACGGGAAGAATTGCTAGGTATATAAATTTAATGAAAATTCGAATTTACGAGCACTGGGAATAGGTACGTTGGGCGGATCCCCTTCGGAACAAGATGGGAAATTCTAAAGAGGGTAAGTGTGAGGAGTAAGAACCCAACAGTGTCTGTAGTGAAGCGACTTCCTTTCCTTTCCTTTCCTTTTGACGCTGTCGCGTATTAGATGGAACAAAGTTCTTCACCCTATACTGACTGCGGAGGTTCCGTTTCGTATGGCCACGGTGCGATGCGACGCAACTTTCAAAGAACTTTCGCATAAGTTAGAAAGTTTCTACGAAGATAGCTTATATAGGTATGTAATTTAATAAAGCCCTAATGATGTCGGACGTCATGAAGCGAATACGTCGAGTTTCATTTACTCTTTTACCCTGTCGTTAAAAAGTTGTAATTAATAAAACACCATATAAAAATGAAAAACGGATATATTTAACAGCCGGCAACGTAATTCTCAAGCATGGAATATTCCGCGCTTTTTGAAGCATGAAATTAGTCACTCAAAACTACGACTCAGAACTTTTAGACTTGTAACGATACCTTGTCCGATTAAGCCCAGACCATCTGCCAGTTAGTTAGTAATTAGTAAACATGCATTAGGTACTGAAACAAGGGTCGTAGGGTGCGAGTATGGGAGGGTATGGGAGGGTAGAGAGGTACGAGTAAGAGAGACCTTGACAGCAACCTCTGAGGCTTGTTTGGTAGCGAATGAACAACGCCGTAAGGTTTATTAAATATTTAACAGAAAGTGGGCCGTCTCTGTGGTACTCGACCCTTGTTACAGTACTGAAAATTCCACTCTCGCATGGAGATTGGGCGGTAGGTGAAGTGACACTTGAAAATGGTTTTGTCGACCGAATGTCTGATGGGATTTTCGGTGGGCAGAAATCGATGGAGAATTGTCGAGGTCCTTAAAAGAACTAATTTGACTTGTTCAAGTAACGATTCGATTTTGCTATTGTTCAAGAGATCGTGAACCAAGGCGGTTACTTTTGCCAATATGAATACTCTGTACGGACTGCCAGTAAATAAAAGCAATTCATGAGAGCAAAGGATACGTGAACATTAAAGCAATCGCGGATGGGACAAGCCAGTGACTATAATAACGTTTTTGCGAGGCAAAAGCTGCGTAGTAGGTAATACGAAATTCCATGGAGCCCAGAAAACGGGACGATCCCTAAATACTGCGTTCCCTTAATTACATTTCCTCGGACAAAATCGACTTTTGCTCCCGCAGGCCCAGGGACCAACAGCCACGAACGAACCAGTCGCAGACCAGAAGGTCCGAGTCATCGACCAGCGTCCAACCCTGCTAATAAAGCCCTACCATTAACGCTCCGCGTTCTATGGCGCATAGTACGTCCACCGTAGGTACTCGGTGGGCCAAATGGTCCAGAAGAAATACGTTTATTCCTATTTCTAATTGCCTTTCCACAGATATTCTGGGTATTCGCTAATTTTCGAGATTACAAGTGTCGATCGAGCACTTTTATCGGCAAGGAAAACGATCGCTAATTTTTTACGGTCTATAATCCCAATCATTGGAAATTCCTTCTACTCATCCGAATTTCAGATCAAATTCCGTAGACGATTACAGTTTCATTCCATTCTTATAGTTCCACTAACCAAATTACACAGAGAAAGTAGTCATTTAACTAATAGTATAATAGTACCTAATTCGGCTAAGAGCGGAATTCGACGTTCATCTCCTGGTATTGGTCATATCTCACTGAACCCGCTACATCTCATCATCCTCCAAATACTATTCTCTCTTGTTTTTTTGCACGGAGAAAAAACAGCGCAGATTTTTGGATTTCAAAATCCGCACCGTGATACAAAACCGTAAAACCGTTATGGCGCTGTATTGATTCTACCTTTTCCAAAGCTTTTTCGTGTTTCGTGATTGAAGGACCTTTTCAAGTTGTTCATACCGTTCCACCCGCTTTAGCCACTCGACTGTCCATTATTCGTTAGGATTGAGGATCATCCGTTCCATCATTTTTTCATGACTCCGAGGGTCTTCTCTCTCGCGTGTACGATAGTAGATATCATTTGTCCCGTGGGAAACCGAGAAGAAGAACCGGCATTTTGTCACTACGGAAAGAGCCTTCCTGGGTTTTCAGAAGTATATTTGGACCTGGGCCAAGGCACGCCGCAGCTAATCGCAGCGAGAATTGCCCTTCGGAAACCATTAAACACTATAACGCCCCGTGTGGCCCCGTGTTCCTTTTACCACCCCGAAACCTACGCGCCAGTTTCTACACTCTGAACAGCAGAATATCTGGAGCGATGAAATCTACCAATAAATCGTTGCCCTCGACCAGGTTTCGGCCGTTAAATAAGATCTCTGCGTTTAGGATTATCGTCTGTACTAGATATGAACTGACAGGTGTAGCTCTTGAAAAACGTTATAACAGACGTTGCAAGGAGTGATTTTAACCGCTTTTAAATTCCTGATCTCTAACCTGAAGCACAAAGAGTGGTAAGAGCCGGAAACCGAAGGCGTGGTATGGTGCGGTACGGTTGTTAAAGACGCTTTAAAAATCGAACCGATGAACCGTATACGTAAGAAATGTGCGTTCCGAGGAAAGCAATAACCAGTGGTCATATAATTCGGAAGCATTTCCTCCGAGGCTTGACTGAGGTTTACATCAGACTATGTATGGGAAAGAGAGGAGGTCTTCTTGGTCAGAAACGACTACGAAACTGAATCGTAAAAATGTCGAAATCCGTAATTTAGCACTTTTCTTAACGGCATTTGGTCCACTCAAGATTATTGCCGCGGCAAATGTAGACGCCTACCGTAGGTCTGCATCTTTTGAACCGCAGCTATCGACCAACTTTTATATATTTCAGTTCTCTCAAAGGGATGGGCGGGCCAGATACTGCGGGTGAAAATACCTCCGTTATAAGAACACGGGACAGAGTTGAAAGAGAAGAAGATGAAGAAGAAGAAGACGAAGAAGAAGGAGATGAAGAAAGCCGGAAGACGTAGGGCGGGCGACGCGTCAGCAGTTTTGTTTAACGCGTTTCAAGTTATATTACGGGTTAGCGCCAATCCAAATATGATGCGGTACGCACTTGTGCGTTTGTTCGCGAAAAATTTCGTTTTTCTCGAATAAATTTTTGAAATTCAGTGTAGGGTCAAGTATTATTATTTATTATAAAGTAAGTCTTGTCCAATATGGTAAAGTGGTAGATATATTTTTACTGTTCACTACCCGGAAAAACGTTCCTGCAATTTTTCTACACTAAAAACCTTTCTTTTCATACGAGTCAACGAACCGTGTAGAAAATTTGGCATCGAACATCGTCGCCAACGAATATCTATACCTACGTTCATATAACATACACGTAGATACCTATGGTACCGGAATGACATCGTCGAGAAGGATAAGAGGATGAGAATCAGATGAATTGAAAGGTTTTGGCAAACGAACAGAGTTACGGCTGAACGTCGGGTGTCGCCCATGGACCAAGTCCAAGCAACTGATTTCCGCTTTCTCGCAAATCTTTTAGCGACAAAGTTCACCGGATATTCCCCTCGCACGAGTGCCAGATAATTTTCTCCGCCCACCTACCCCTGGAATTTGCTTTTACCAAAGTGTCAAATTTTTTGGCAAACGTTAGCGAGAATTAAATTGGATATTCAACTCGCGGAGCAAAATATTCGTTCATATTTTTCCCCAAATTGGGATTTGATTTATTACATATTATTATCTTCGCTATACTGAAAATTTTAAATTAATATTTTACTTATACGTATCCGAGTTGATAATCGCTGGGCACTGAAAGAACGTGCGAAATGTAACTAAAATAACAATTTCTAAAGAAAATGAATAAAGGCACATTGGGATGAGTTAATTAAAGCGAAGAGTAGAGTGGTATGGCGTGTGGGGTGTGGAGTGTGGACTTTTCATTAACCAGCGCCTACTAACCCGGCTTCGACTTTTCTGCAGTTTCCAACACCCGACCTCAATTTTCACCGATTTATTTTATTTTTAGTCAGTATAGCGAAGCGAGCGGCGTGTGGAAGTGGAATTTTTCGATTCATTAGGCGTTTTGTTCGCCCTGAGAATGGGTTAATCCAGTGTGGATAACCGGAAGTCCGAAGTCTATTTTCACCACTTCTTCTTCATTCTTCTATTTTCTTTTCAGTTCTTTTCTTACTTTATTTGATTTTTTTCCTTGTCTTCACTTTCCCTTTCCCTTTCTTTTCTTTTTCATTTGTTTTTTCCAACCATTTTCACCCTTTTTTTCTTCCATTCTCTTACAATCCGGCAATTCTTTTTCCTAAAACAATGTGCGCGGGCCTAATCGCCGCGTTGTTCATTGCCTCCGGCGAACCACTTCCGAAGAATTATGATAGCAGGTTAAACGATTTATAGCGCTTCCAGAAAATACTCCTGCCTGATTGCAGCCGTAAATACATCAATTAAATTATTTAAATCATCATGCCAGCCAAGAATTTATGCTCTTCCACAAAGCACACATTCATTTCCTCGATCCAGGAAATTCGAATCCAACAATAATTACTTGATAATTCCGTTATTCCAAATTCTGCAATCTCGTATCTCTCAATTGAGAAAATTAAACCATATCCCATTTTCCGTCGAGCACATATATAGCTATACACAGAATATGCTACAAATGTTGGATATTGTGCAAGTTACCAGAGTCACATGGTTAAACGGCCGTGTGTCGCGTTATTAAATCTCGTTTTAATCTCGGAAATGAAATGGTCTACCTTTTTTCTAATTTTCACTTAATCCCACTCCCGCTGGTTGCTGCGGTCGCCTCGTTCTCGTCCGAAGGTTTACACTTCCATACATATGTACCAGCTACTCTGATGAGTCTCATTTTTTTGCCAACCACACATTCTCTGAACCAAATTATAGAGCAGTAGAGTTACAGGTAGATATACAACGATCAGCGCGCGGCCACTCTCGCTCGATCAGAAAAAAAAAAAGAAGCAATCGAAAGAAATTCAATCAGAAGGTCAAAAGTTACTGGACGACTTTTGACCGCCGGATATATGCGGACCGTATAAAAGTCGTCTTTCCAACGATTTGATTGACTCGAGATTGCAGCCTTACCTCGCAATTTTATCCACCGAACTGTAACCGGTGGAAAAGATGTGGTAAATAGATCTTGATCTCGCGAGGTACGCAGAGGCCAGGGGTATTTCAATTCCTTTATAATTGGCACACAGCTCCTCGAGAAGAAAAGAATAAGACTTGAGGAGAAGAGAGAGAAAGAGAGAGAGATTCATGAGTACCTATACTTTACCACCAAGCTCTTCAGCATTCCCTCTTATTTCTCTAACCTTTGTGTTAATTGAAACGTTTGAGGATCGGATTATCTTATTTTTTTGACTTCCCCCATTTACTTTGTGAAATTCACTTAAAAAAACTCCTCTTCTCTGCAGAAACGATCCGTGTATATTACGGGTAGCATGCGGTTGTTGATGAAAGAAAAAAAAATGAAAAAAATTCCGCCGGTGTATACAGGGATATATATAAACCTGAAGGTATTTAGGAAGGTGAGATGCATAATGAAATAAAGGTCCAGAAATACCTTGACGACGTGTTTATATCAATTATGAGTTAATTTCGGAAGTTATTTCACGTAGAATAATTTGACAGCTTGTTTCACGGTTGTAATTGCCCCGCGAAAACAAGACCCTTGTAGTCACGTGGCGAAAACACGTTCAACTCGAGTGAATCCTTCGGCGAAGCGTGTTGAATCAACACCCGTTACATGTGTGGCAGATGCGATTACCTCCGCAACGAAGGAAATGAAAGACGGAAAAATTGAAGATAAGTGCCGCGCTATCTGCACGTGCGAGTACTAGACGTCGAATCGAAGCAGGAGTATCCTTCTGGAGATAAAAAAGCGGACAAGAACTGTATACCACTGGATCAAGCTAATTGTAAGAAGTAAGAAGAGGCGATGTACAATAACCGCCCTCACCCACGTCTCGGTGGATTCAGTATCTTATTTTCTCCTCTTCTTATTCTTCAACGTCGAACCGTCAAATAAAATAAATCGCATTCCTCATGATATTAAAGCAGACTCCGCACAGATTGGATTGCAAAAGTTTTCCGTGAAAGAATTCTCCTTTAAAAACGGTTGAAATTTTCTTAAAGTGTGCAGATAGCGTTCGATATAGAAAGAAAAAGTAGAAGAAAAAAAAAAAAAAAAACGAACTTTGAATAATAGGAATTCTAGTCCCGAAGGCAATATAAGCCAGAGAATGAAGGAGAGTGTTAGCTTTGGTCAGCTGCAACGTCCCTGAGAAACAGTTTCATTACTTTCGATCCCTCGGACTTTAGGGAAGGCATGGCGACCCGCAGGAGGCAAGAGCTGAATTCCTGAACCAAGGAATAAGGAAGGAAACCTAAGACAACCGACAACCCCAAGGGGCGACGCACCCTCGCAGACGGCAAGGGTGCCAGGGGTGGCCAAAAGGCAAAAAGCACGTACCCTGCACGTCCTACGCCCCAAGATGCAATAGAAGAATTTTGGTCAGCCCTATGGCAAAGAAATTGTCTTACGTTGGGAAGTTATCGATCGCTTTTTATACGCAATTCCACAACGCTGTGGGTTTTTCGATTACCAAATAGCCCCGACGACACCACTGCAGCATAGGGGCGATCCGTAACGTCATTTCCAAGACACGCCATTTTTTTCTTGTCTTTTTCTTGCTTTGGTTGAGTGTGTTTGCAAAGCAACACATGCGTGTAACTAAATCCAATAGATTCTCCCCGAGGCAGTAGCAGACTAGCAGCATGAGTGTTGACCCTTTTTCATCGACGTCGGCTACCCCGAAGAAAGGGTGATTTCATCCAGTTCGAGATCTTCTTTCTCGCGAATCCTGCCCGGCTCTTATTGGCGTGATTAAGACGGAGGAACCGTCAGGGTTTCCTGCATTTTCTCATTATCTCAGCGCTACTCGACGACCAAGAGTCCTTCGCCGAGGAGCAGGGGTAATGCGCCGAGTTCGGGAAACTAAATAAAACAGACCTTGCCACCCTTATATTCTCTTTCCGCTACCTCCCAGTCCCTCAGGTTCTTCAGCCCGTCTTCTTCCCTTGTGCTCGAAAACGCCACGCCTCGTGAATTGTTAAGGTGGGGAATAATTACGGAATATCTTTTTCTCCTGTCGCACGGGGAAAAGTCGGTTCGAAAAATTGCATACATTGATATCCTTCTCTCATAGAAAAAGAAAAAAAAAAAAAAAAAAAAAAACACGAGAAACGCGTTGCGATTCTAAAAAAAGGTAATTTCTCGCCCTAATAAGTCTGGTTTTTTATAGTCGTCACCCCGAAGAGGATAACTAGAGCAAATATTATCCCTACGAGTTTGCGACGCTTGTTGAAGCTCTTTGGGAAGTAAGACGCGTATCTGTTGTGTCGTTTGCTCCTTTGATCCACGCCGTCAGCTAACTTGTCGAATTTATTCGGTTCGTTGCGCCGGAAAGGGCGCCGGGTAGATCGCGGTTGACGCACGCGTCTCTCCTGCAGACTCGATCCGAGCAGTTGAAACAATATCTCCCCTATATTTTCTTCGTTTTTTTTTTTCTTTTTCCTCTCGATTATTTTAACGATCCACTGCGATCATGTTCATTTGTCCGTGAAATTTCTATCAGCAAAGAAGTAGTTGCGGTAGTATACCAGGCCGCAGAAAAAATACGCGACGCAGCTCGCTTCCCTTGAAATATTTGTAATCCCTGAATCATAGGACGTTTCTGAAGTATAATATATCGATTTTTTCTCGTTTACAACTCCTTCCTTCTATCCAAAAGTACAATAAAAGTTTTCCACACTCATGTCTTTCTGATTTATTATTATGCTTACCAAAAAGTATCTAAGTTTTTACAATTTGTTTTTCTCCAAAATTTATCCACTCAATTAGTTCAAATAAACTTGTGATAAAAGTAGTAAAAATGTTTGGTTGAGCGTTTTTTTTTTTTAAATATATATATATATTTTTTTTTTATATATCAACATATTCAGGAATTGGGAGGTAAATTTTGGAGATAATAAAACTTGGTAAATTAAAAATGTTAAGCTCTAGCCTGTCGTGCAGGGTGAAGTTTTAAGGGTAGGGTGACATGTTTAAATGTATTTCAGAACTCGAGTACGTATAGGTAGCTAGGCAGCAAAATTTAGCGTAAAATTTTGGGTCAGGCGTTGCAAATTGGAGAAAAGTTTTTGTGCGAGTTTGCCCGCGCACAGATGTCCGTCGGTCATTCCTTCGCTTCTGGACTAATAATAATTCGATTCGGTAACAGAAGGACGTCGGTTTGTCTTTAATGACCGTAGCGCGAAATGCACCTCTCGAGTTCGAGGTAACCAATTACACGGGAATGATTATAAAATAAATCAAATACGCATTGAAAGTAAGAATTAACGAGACAAATATAATGCGGATACGTTGAGGTAAAAAAATGTAGAACGAGAGCGTAAAGCAAATAGATTTTCTGAAAGCAATTACCAAACTATACACATAAGACTCCGAAACGTTGATATCCATACATATTAATGAAAGGTTTCAAATATAACCAGCTACCAGACGGTTGCTTAACGATCGGCATTAGCATCTTTATCATCGCCTTTATCGGTTCGCTAATTGTGTCGGTACGGTGCGAGAAATTAAATAAATAAGAAGTTGAACCATTAATTCTCTTCGTCTCAAGCGTATACTGCCGTATTCGATATTTGCACAATCAAAGAATCATAAATATCCAGGTATGCCCACGCGATCGGTAACCGGTCGATTGATTGGGACGCTATCGATTGATCTGAATCGTATATATAAAAGCTGTGGACAAGCCGCCGGGAGCCACTTCGAATCAGTTTATATAGATATACATATATTTAAAAGAACCGCACAATAACCGCAGAAAATTATTTCCGCGATTTCCACCGCAAATAAATTCGCTTAGTAGAAATGATTTGTGTGTATGAAAATTTTTAATTTATATTATTGCTAAAGCATTAAACCCAACCGCGAATAAGTACACGCGGACGTAGGCACAGGGTTCGTTCAAACGTTAGTACTAATAACGTTTTTATTACACCTTTTACGCTACTCTTCGGCCACGAAAACCAGGTAGTAGTAGGGCGTCTTGTGTTCGATAGGGATGAACATTGGTAGGTTATTTTCTGCTGTGCAAGTCGAAGTCATGGAAACTTGAAGATTAGATACCCTACCCTTGAGAAAGGCGAAGCTTCAAGAGTAGTTAACATTTTAGACCTTTCTTTCTTCTATCTGAGCTCGTTGTGCTGTTCAGGGGGGTGGTGCAGGTTTTCTTCACCGTTAACTTTTACCTCTTGCCCATAATCACCCCGGAAGGTTTTTCCTACTTTGAATTTAACTGCTAGTCTTAAACCAGCTGTTTTATCATCTAATTATCGTACCGGATCTTGTTTAAAAGTTTGACGGGAATAGTAGAGGTACGTAAGCGTATACGTGGGTACGACATTCCATAACCTTCCATTTAATCTAGAAAACAATTGCTTTCGAAAAGCGTTACCTTCGTCGCAACGATTCGTTATAACTTATGAATTTAACGTCTAATGGTTGCGGAGGAGTTTAGTCACCACCACGAGAGAGTGCGAGAGAGTAAGAGAGTAAGAGAAAAGGAGAGAGAAAGAGAGAGTCTGGCGCCACGTATCCACGGCTTAATCCGGGTTTTAATCTCCTGAAATATTAAGCCATAAAGTCGTTACTATGTATTAATCCTGTAAAACGGAGATGGCGCGTACCTACCAACGGGGCACGGCTGGTATAAGGGCCGGAGGTAATATTAGCAAAATTTTGTACATTCCACGGAGACACTGGTACTGGATGCAGCAAGCGAATTCAAGGGGTAGATAGGATGGTAGAGTTAGGTATACCCTACGCAATAGCTGTAGATGGGGTTTTGTACGTAAAAGGGGGAAATTTTATCGTCCAATAAACGTGTCGTCTACGGTGGTCGTTTCTGCGCTGCGCTACCCACCCACCGTTTTCATACAACACCCTGTACATAGCTGTACAAATTAAAAGTCATAACCGTTGAGATCTGAATTTTACGTTTTTAGTTATATCCTTCGTTTTTTGGGGTGGGTAAAAAACATATTCAGACTTTATTATACACCAGCCAATTATCAACGGCACCGTTTTTATTCTCCCACGATGCCCCCGTGGGTTCAAGTCCAAAAAGCTCGAAGTACTTTGATTCATTTATTTCTCATACACTGGGATGCTGCAAGACCGCGACTCCCGGACGTCCAGTGACTTTAATTTATTCCTACCTATAACTTTTTCTCGATGCATAGCACTCGGCCTCTTTAACGGTCAAACGGACTTAACAATGCCGATGGACCGAGGAGTTTAACAATACGTTATAAACTCGCACGGTATATAGGTTTTAAAAAAAACTAGTCAATCAGGATAGAGAGCAGGTAGGTAGGTAGGTACTTGAGTAAAAAAATTTTTCCAACCCAAAGGAAGGTTAATATTGATTTTGACCAAAGCTCATTTCGCGAGTTAATCCTGTAAAAAACTAATATGAACTCGCAGTGTGCATTTCGCGGAATGAAGTTGAGTGGCTCAAAAAACAGAAAAAATAAAATAAACTGAAAAAAAAGGAATAAAATAAAAAAAAAAAAACTCGTAAAAACGTATTGGTTGAGGGTGGATTCGACAGTGGCCAGGCAGCCGTTAAAAATGCAATTACAGTTAAATGCAACGCGTGCGAAGGTGCTTTGCGAATAAAACCTTGGAAGAGTTTATTTTATGACAACCCGAAGTACTTACCCATATATGACTTATACCTATAGCTTCCTCAGAATTGAAAATATCACATTTTTGACTGTAAATTACACTAGTTTGAAGTAAAAAGAAACCCTGAACAACGACTCGCTGACGTCCTCTCAATATCAAACATCCAACCCTTCATCGATCAACTCGCGACGACGTTTATCCTCATCTCTTTCCACTGCCTCAACCCCCGCTCCATTCCTTGATACCTGAATGGCGAGCGATCAAGGGTGGATCAAAATGCGATCAAAACACCTTTCAATGCACAAAGGTAATCTATTGCAAAAGAGTTCGTTCGGCCAAGATATATAGTACATACTCGTGGTTTTATGAGAGGCAGGTGAAAGATATGAAGCCAAAATTTTGAAAAAACACAAATTTGGTAACGGGATGAGCTGCAGTGACCAAGTGGGTCGAAGACAAAACCGGCCACTGGGATAAAAAATGATGGAAATGTTCGTAGAGTAATTTATTATAACCGCTTATCTTCCGCTACCCTTAAACAAGCCAGGTGTTTCCTTCCCATGAGAAACCTCCTACGTTTTACGCTGCACCCTTTACTTCTTCTTTAAATTATGTAATGAATATTCCATTCTCGAGTCTGTTGTGTCCGGTTCAGAAAGTGCTCAAAAGATTATCAACTGTGAGATAGAAAAATCGCTGTAAAACTACACCGCGAAAAGCGTACGACGTGGGAGGATGTTTTTTTTTTGTTTTTTTTGATACGGAATTATAAAGTACATTTTGTCTAATTAGATCGATGTATTACAATTTTATGATTATTTTTCATCACTCGTAGGTCTCCCTAACTCGGTTTCTCGAGGAGTAAAAACACGACTAAGGATGCTGACATGGGCTAAAAAGACACCGAGGTATTTTACACGCATTCCCAACGGACGTACAGACGAGATCGACTCCTTCCGTCGTAGCTACTTTTTGCCCGAGTTCCTGGAGATCTGAGAGCTCTGTTCTGGTTATAAACTGGTCACAGGTACCCCATGGCTTGTCACGTACGACAACAACGTGCTTTCAGTTGCCACCGACGTTTCTGACGTTACTTTAGACGCTGTTGTCGGACCTCACGCCTCTCGAGGCAAGTTTCACGCCAGCTTTTTCAAACCCTTTGATGGGAATCAAAGCCACGAAATATTTTTGATAATTTTCATCCTGGTGGATGGGAATTACACGATAAGAATAAGAGATGAGAAGAGAAGAGAAGACGTTATCGTTGATGGTATTAGGGCCGGAATGATGCAAACAGAAAGCTAATTCGTCAAAATTAGTCGAGGCGTGGGCAGTGGTTGCTTCTTCTTCAAAAAGAAGCCGACTGGCGCCCGGGTCGTTGCCTGAAGAGTATAAGGAAAATTTTCGGGCACGCATCGCGTTCTCATTAGGCGCCACGTGGCCCGGAATTATCTATGTAGTGAAAGACAAACTGCCATTTCTCAGAGAGGACTAATTAAGCATGAAGAGCCCAACGAGGTGTCGGACCTTCCTGCACTGCACCATGCATCACTGACGTTATCTGATTTACTAGTGGGTACGAAATATCGAAAGATTACTCACTCGGTCTCAGAACGAGCGTTGTTACGATCTGTAATTTGGTACAGGCTTCTTCGCGCATGTAAATGTAACGGGCATAGGTATGTATGTAGGTACGAGGAATGGCGAAGAGGAAAAATATCGAGAGAGAGAGAGAGAGAGAAACCGAGAAGATAAGAACTTTGGGAAAAATTCTGGGTTGCAGATGACTGGGATACCCACCTAGGTATATACCTACTCTGTAAGAAAACACACCTTATTCTTTCAAGGGATGTAATAAATTTTGGAAAACGTCTCACTCTGAAAGGGTGGCCGACTTAAGTACCCACCTACCTACTTACCTACCTACGTAGCTCGCCTTCATTAAGGAGAATTCTTTCGATATCTGAAAAACACGTTTTCTCAAGAAGGTTTCCTCGACAGTGCGGGAGAAGGAGCGGAGAAAGGGGCTGCAGGAGGCGACTCTTCCTTATCTTCCTGATAAACGTAACAAGTAGGGTGTAGGCCTCCCTCGGACTCCCTTCTTCTCAGTTTGCTTCCAACATCCCTGGTTCCATCAGCGATACTCTAATGAAAACTGCAGGGCGTGGCTAGAGGCCTTGGGTCTTGTCAGAGAGAAAGCACCCGGTCGGTCTAAGGTACTCGAGAGTCGAGACAGAAAAATAGGGAGCAAGAGGAAGGGAAGGAGCAAGGGAAAATATAAAGGAACCGTGTCTCCTGCGAGAAGATTAGAATCTTGAAAATCATTACCCGAAGGGTGGAGAGAAATTGCAGTCAGCCACTATCAATCGACTTAGCGAGAAGACGAAAGGCAACGACGCTGTATTATGTGTAGGTGTTTGCTCGCTGGCTCTTGCCTCCCAAGAGTTTTAGGGGATTAGAGCCACTTATGAGGGATTTAAAGTCAAAATTAATAAACTTCAACCCAGAGATGATTGAGATATTTTACTCTAATAAAGTTCCCAGGCATTTCTGTCGCGTCGTAATTACCTTGGGAATTTCTACAGGCAAGGAGGTGGAGGTGGAGGTGGAGGTGGAGGGAAGGGCCGAACTCTCCGCGTGCGCCTTGTTTTTCACGACCAAGTCTCTCGTCCAGGTTCGAATACCTAACGCGTATCGGAAATACTTGGGATCAATTTTGTTCGAAAAATTTGCGAACAACAGGTATATACCGTGTTGCTTACTACGTGGGGCATTCCATGTATGAGAAATGATCGAAAATTTGATAAAACTGATTAATCCCTCTAATAACAATTACGAGCTTTCATTCGCGACGAGTTATGCAATCAAAAAATCGATGTAATTAAATTAAATTAAATTAAATTACATATTTCTCAATTAGTTTTATATTTAATTTAATCATTTCTCATTGCAGCCTGCACAGCCCACCCCTCGTAGGTATAAGGTGAAATGATACATTGTGCAGCGAAGTATATAAGTGTATAGAATATTTCGTGAAAATATATAATCAAGTAAAAGTTATCCCCAGCAATTTCTAAAGTTGTTCGAGAAAATTGCAGTTCGACCCCACTTTTAAAAAGTTGCCAAAAGTTTAATTTTCTTCAGGTAAACCTCGCTCTGTCTCTCTCTATCCTTTCGCTTTATCTCTCTTTTCCTCTCATTGCTTTTGCATTTCGTTCCTCCCTCGAACCCTCCGCAGCAAATAACAAGCAAGTCCCAAGTCCCAAGTCGCGAGAGCGCTTTTCTACCCCGTCGACTCTCAGCTATCATTTATTCTTTTATTATGCACCAAATGCAACGCAAAATTGTTTCATCTCTGCACTAAACCGGGCGTTATTTCGAGATACGAACTACTGGCAGGGGGGCTACCGTATTTCATTTTGCCTTTTCATTGCTCGCTTTAAGCTGTCGTCTATTTTATACTTTGTTCTTGATATTAAGACTTACCCTTAGACTGTGCAGTGGTGAGGAGAAATGCACTTTTATTATCTCGTGATCTTATATTCAGATCTATGATGAATTTAACAATCATAATAAACGTAATAGTAAAGAATAGACTCACGAAGATCGCAATCAGCTTCCGATTTAAAAATCAAACTAATTTTGTAATCCCGCATATATGATCCTTACCTGCAACAAAAATAAGTAACACATATATGTAACAGATGTTATGAAGCTTTCCAACAAAGTGACGTAATTATAGCAAGCCCCTGGTCGTACTATATACATCGTTATATGGGAACAGATAAAATCATTCGATATGAGAAACTGTATTTGAAAAAAATATTTATGGAGCACTTGGTAAACGTTGTGGCTAGCGTTCTCTGGTAATATTTATTGTTTCATCGCCGTAGGCGTTAGTTCAGGTAAAGAATAGTGAGGCATCGATGGGATCTTTGGACTGAATTATACAAAGAGGAAGAATGAGCTACAGATGAACGGTATAGAAAATAGAAGAGAAATATTGTTCAAACTTTAACCGCGAGACACTCGTCTCAATTATTATGATTTAAACGGGGGTTTAGTACTCCGATCGTTAGACGTGACAATTAACTCCGTCGTTTGTCTCTCGATCGAACCTTTAATAATCCTCAACTTCGATAGAGATCGTGCGCCAAGTTTATATCTACTCCACTCTCAGGCAGCTGGAAAGGAGTCAGACAGGCAAACGCACACATACAAACGTATATTATATCTCCATATATTACTTCCATACAGGATAAGTAAAAGATTTTTTCTATGACCCTCTAATTTTCGTGGTCTTCATTATTATTTTGGTCTCCACCGTAAAGACGTTAGTATAGGTATACCGATGATATAGGTACCAGACCAGATCTACCCGTCAATCTAAATGCCATTAAATAACAGAGTATTATCTTTCTAACCCAGATATAGTCCTTTCTCGTCGTGATGATGATGATGATGGTGGTAGTAGTAGCCATAGCTGTGGTGAGGTCAATTTGTCTTGAGTTAGGTGAGGGCAGAAGTTTGAATACATCGAAAGCACCCAGAGTCTATATACCTATAGGAAGCCTAGGCGGTCTTTAACTTCGCTTTACTCTCAAAGCGTAACTAATCTAGTAGAGCTGCGGTCAAGCCAGTATTAATAACCTATTATCTAAGATATTTTTCTGGTCCATTTAACCGCGGACTACATGTAGTCGGTTGATTTGAGGTAATGATCATCTATATTGAAAGAAGTTTACTCAAATGTTGGTACATATATATGTGAAAACTAACTAAAAGTCGTATATATATATATAGTTACGACGACTTTTTGGTTTAGCTGCGAAAGCGCGTATTTCGTTTGCGTATACTTTGGAATTGAATGGAACCTGTGCGTTTGTCGCAACGTTTCAAAGGAACCGATTTACCATTCAAACGACAACGGCAGGGTAATGTGGTTGCGTAAGGTATACCAGAGTTTGCCCACGCGTACAACGAGCTGTTGGTCATCGACGTCAGCTGATTACTGCGCGTGGTTAGGCGGCGATTCTCTATATCGTTTGATCTCAGTTACTGAAGAAGCTGCCGTTTTGTTGGGACCGTGAATCACGTCTTTATGGGTTTAAGGAGAAAATATACACAGTGAAAACACACTGGGGGGGAATCTTTCACAGGAATTATGCAAGAATTCTTAACGTCCTTAAATGCAGTTTTATGGATAAAGTGTGGTTCGTTATTTAAACAAGCTTTATAGTTGTTTGATCAATTTATATCTTCCTTTTCTTATTCTTTAAACAC
Organism: Tenthredo mesomela; assembly: GCA_943736025.1. Taxonomy (NCBI): domain Eukaryota; kingdom Metazoa; phylum Arthropoda; class Insecta; order Hymenoptera; family Tenthredinidae; genus Tenthredo; species Tenthredo mesomela. The sequence continues at coordinate 17,022,749 of OX031016.1, read as the reverse complement.
AATTTTATATGGCAGACCCCCTACGAAGCGGGCAAGAAACCCATGCGTCAAAAAATTATTGTTGCGAAAGTAAATTCTCACCATAATTTTACTCTGTCTCAACAATTCGTATAAGTTTCTTATATAATCAGCACGATTGACTTTAATCTCCGTTTACGTGGTTCTTTCGCATTTTTTTTTTTTTTTTTTTTTTTTTTTTGTTCCGAATGAACCGTATACCTAATATATAGCTATGTACAACTATAATGTGCCCTGCAGGTAGAGATGAGAGAAACAGGGCTGTGTCACGATTAAAGCAGATTATCTCGCAGCTCGAAGCCTCGTCACTTTATAGAAGAGTGGAAGAGCAGAGAAGTGGAAGAGCGACAGAGTAGAAGAGATAAAATAATTTCAAAAGACACTCGGCTGTCACGTCGGGAAATGGTAGAGCCGGTTTACGTCCGTATGAATGTGGGCTGATGTAGGGTTCTACTCGTATTAACTCAGGACTGTACAAATAAAATGAAAAAAGAAAATGAAAGAAAAAAAAGAAAAAAAAAAAAAAATTAGTATAATACATATATTATATACCTAGCTGTCGTTAGATATATATATATATATAGAAGGAAGAAGATGGAAGAAATCGTGCCATGCCCGTTGTAGGGAATTCAAATCCCGCAGGTCCTATCGGAGTTCCCAAACTGCAGGGGCAAGTCTTCTCATTTATGCTAAACTATCTTTTCTTGGATTGTTCTTTTTCCCCTTCGGTTGTTTTATTTTTATTTTTTTATTTTTTTTTTTTTCACGATAAAAAGGGAACACTTTACGGCAACATGAGATTAACCGGATTACGAAATTTCTATATATGGTTTATGTTATAAAAAAATACATGAACGAGGATCAAAAGAAAATTGAAAGACATTGAGTGAAAAGTGATTTTCATCGACAATATAACAATTTTTTTTTTTTTTTTTCTCAATCTTGAATGATGAAAAATGAAAATGAAACGGAATCTAAAGGACATTAATTTCTTTCTAAGGCGTAATATCGCGCTGAATTTGTTGATGATTAATTGATATAACACTGTCAGCTTCGACTATGCCGAAACTCTCCCTGTTTTCGAAGAGGCAGAAATTCCACTCAAGAATCCCTAAAGTGTCTTAATGAGGGTTGCAGGGGTTGCAGAGTTGCTTGGTGAGCGGTAGGGGAGGCAAGGTAGATAATATAAAGCCTACTTGAAAAAAGGGATCGGAGATTGGGATTAACTCGAAAAGTAAAATTAATGATACGGAAAACAAATTTAATCGGAGACTTCTGATAATCACGTGGCTTCCCCTCTTATCGAGAACAATGATTTATGTATTACTAAAAGAAGTTTTATTCATAAATAACAATCAAATGAATTGAGCATATTTCAATGTAAAAAAAATATCGACTTTTCGATCGTGTTTTCTCATCTTTTTTCAACGGTATTTCATTTTCATCTTACTTTCGGAAGTCGTCAACCATTCGTATACATTCTATACCGTCTTGAATTTCCGACTTGAAACCGATACTCGGAGGAGGCTCTGCAGCACTTGCGAAGAACGTGATCGGTGCAGAAAAACACAGAGTGTATTTTTCCAGAAATAAAGAGAGAGGGAGACAGCAAGTAAACGATACGTCTTAAGTGCACTGTCGTTCCATCAGGAACGGATATTATAATGGCGATTTGTTTGACGTGTGACGTCAGATAAGTAGAGGCCCACTTTATGAAAAATGAAGGAATTGGGAGGAAAAAAACGAAGAAGAAAGAAAAAAAAAAATGGGAATCTAATAGGAGAAAATTAATTTTTGATATCAGCAAATATTGACTAAAAAAAAAAAAAATGACTTTTCGTTTTTGAACATTAAGAAGGGAATATTTAAACGTTTGTTCGCGTATAGGAACGGCGCATATCTGTCATTATACAAAGAGCCGAATTCGAGGCTTGTTACCGCGTGGTAATTAGGCAATGTTACACGGGAGTATTGTCGCGCCCGCGCCTCATACGCGAGCGAGTGGTTATTGAATAGCATGCCAATCAACTGTTACTTTACCCAGTAATGGAGGCTAAATATTATGCGTACATATACCCGAGTGAAGCAGCTAACAACCTAATAGCCGCATAATAGATTGGCTGTCGCTTAAGCGAGCTCAATACCCGTTTCATTATATTACAGGTACCGACCAACATATGTAGCGTATATACCTATACGTACGTACAGATATGTGTGAAGTACCTTTGTTTTCACGAAATTGAATTTTAATTGGTTCGAACGTCCCCGAACCCGTCAAATAATCAAGCGGGAATATAAAATATATAAATGGAAATAATTCTTCTATGAGTGATTGACACGTTGATGAATAAACTTCATAAGTATGGGTATAATAATTCCCTGATATGTGGACACGTACATTTATTCAGATATCAGAATTCCTGATGTTTTAGTTATTTTATTTTAGTTTTTTTTTTCTATAGGTGTATACCTGGGCTAGAAATATGTGTGTATCCAGGTTTTACATATATGGTAGAGAAGATTGTTAAGTGGAGTTATAGGCTACACCTACGAGATTCCATCCTATACAGTGCCGAGGCACGAATGACTCTATAATACCTACTAATCGTGGAGAGGAGATGCGGAGAATAAATTGTAAAAGAGAATAAGAGAAGAGTGTGATGTGATCCGATGCGAAGGAGTCCACGAACCTTTATGACTTCACACGCGTGCTGTAATGTAACAAGATACAAACACGAAAATGTTAATACCTATACTCTAAGCTAGATGAGACCAGAGCTTCCTGAACTTTTTTTTTTCGTCTTAAGTGGTTTCGTTCTGAAGACCTCGAGATCTTGGTAACGAAAGAGGTTTATGACTTTCGATTTCTTGCGTTATACGGTTCAAGAAATGGACATACACCCACGCATATGTTACGCTCCATTGCGGAGTACGAAAATACGATTATTAGTCAAGAATTTCCAGAGGGGAATTGAATTTTACTTATTTTTTTCTTCTTCTTCTTCTTATAATTACTAAATCGCCTCAGGCAAAGAAGTGGATTGCGTATACGTAGAAGTTTGTGATAGGTGTATATATGTGCGGACAAACCGCAATAGGCGATGTTAAATAACAGGATTTCTTCTTTATGGAGTAAAAACTATTAGCACAAGTTTCCATCCATTCTGTAGAAAGAGCTGAACTCTTCGTAGAGAGAAATTATGTTTATAGTTCTCTTCAGCGGTTATTAGAAGCGACGATTAACCCGAGTAGTGTATATCCAACGGAGTTTAGCCGCAGTAGGTAAGAACACGTAAATTATGCAACGTATCATCACACTTGTAATTACAAAGCAATGATTTCAAACGGTGGTAACATACAGCTGTAATTATTACGAATTAAAAACTAATTCGTGTATTTTTTTTTCTTCGTTATAAAACTAAAAGAAAAACTCTTTCAATTTTATGTATAAAGTTTGAAATTTAAAACTCTCTTACGTGAAAAAAAAAACGAAGCGAATTAATCCAATTATTCGAGCCCAACTCGCTCAACGATCTAAGAAAATCGATTCTTCAAGATATGATCTCGTTCAATCAATTCCTGAAGCGGTACTTGTGAAGTGCGTGTCTACGTACGCCCACGTTCCTAATTTAAAACAGATTTTCATTTCGAGCAAACTGATTAAATAAAAAATGTAAAGTAACGAATATATATTATGTGTAGCCCTTTGAAGTTTAACGGACGTACTGCAGTCACAGGGCCGCCCACCATCTAATAGACATACATTTACGGCGTTTGTCACCATTCTCGCACGTGTCTAATTCATAAACGGCGTTACTACCCTGCAAAAGTGTCCCATGTGCACATGTCACGTGACTGTTTAATTTGTCTCTTCGTTAATTTGTTCGCCGAGATTTTCCTAGCCGATTGACACACGGCTCTCCTTTTTTTTTTTCTTTCATTTTTTTTTTTTTTTTCTTCTTCTTCATTTCCGGTACTCGAAGCGATTTTCTATACCCTGCAATCGATGAAATGCCGAACTAAATAAGGTGTGCGTTTCTATACTCACTTATCTTTGTTTGGGGGGGGGTCTTTCTTTCCCGTTGGATATACTACTTTGACTTTTATATAAGGAGGGCATGCGTGCCTGGCACTGGGGTTGTTAGCGCCCCCGTAATATATTTTGCATTTTTATTACCGAGCCTACAGACCCCTTCGCGTACGTATGGGACACGTAGGTGGGTATAAGGTACGTAGGTACCTACGCGACACACGTACTTATCATACATACCTAGAAATATATCTATAATGTGTATAGTATACGAACAGAGTAACGTATAGTTATGTATGTATAAAAGTATAATACCTATATGTGTAAACGTACGTTATATTTCCAACCCTCGGATTTCGACGACGATCTGCAGCCACGCTATACCACCCGTCGCGTCGTCGGTCTGACGTTAACCAAAGCTCCTCGGACTTGGTTGACTTGTTGTTTATTTTCAAGAAATTTCTAAAACCGCGTTAGATTATCGATACGGTAATATACGTACGAGGTTTTTTTTTAAATCAGCACGCGATCAAATTTTTAAATACCTAATAATATATACGAAAACTGTAATAAGTATTGGTTATTTCTACGTACATAGCATATTACACATTCCTATACCTATGCGTGCAATATCCAGACGGAGTTATATCATATGTGGTTATACACTACTACGATAACAATAAAGTAAGCTAACGCGGGTGGGAATCGCACGGCTTGCGAAACTGTTTTGAGAAAATTGTGCAAATATGGTGAAGCGTTCGGAATGGCGGTATATACTACTCTTCGTCGGTCCAACTACGCAAACACGTGCACCATCCGCGGCGATACTAACAATGGAAATCGTGAATTTACTCTTGGATTATTTCCCAAGCCACGATCATATGGTCACATAAAAAATGCATATATGTCTACTGCAGCGGACGTCCTTATACGGAGCGAATGTACTTCCATCGGCAAATCGTATATATAAATATATCTATATCGGTGGTTAATTACACTTTTGCGTACCTACATAGGTATACCTATGCGATGCGGGAAATGAATAAATACTGAAATTTTACCTCAATTTTTCTTTTTTTTTTTCCTTTTTTTTTTTTGTATTCAATTTTTTCGTGAGAAAAATCTCTGTGTATTATATTCGCTTGTAATATTCCGCTGTATAGTTTCAGAGATGTGGTATTTACCGCGAAGTCCAAAGAAATTGCATTAGCTATGGATAGAAAAACGTAGTCTCAGCCGTGAAGGTATATAATATGGTTAGAGGAAAGGCGACTTTGTTAACGGTAAAGTAAATCTCGGTTATTACAACGGAAGATTATGAATATTAATTTACCTTGGTGCGGATGAGGAAAAACGCAGCGTATTTTCAATTTATTCAACATATATATATATATATATATATATATATATATATATATATATATATATATCGGGCTTATTCAGTCTCCGTATGTAAATGTGAGTAAAATTTTTTGCGATTTAACAGTATTTAGCCTCCGTATATATGTATATACAAGAATGATATATGATTTTAACTTATCGATCATTGAGTTCAGGCAGTTTATAAGAAGGTAACTAGAATCCTAGAAGATGAGTACGCGGTGTTGCGGGACAAGCTGGGATTAGGTCTTCCCCAAAGAGTAAACAGACCGCATATACCCAGACAAACAGCCGCAAGGTTCTCTTCTATACGCTTTATTCGCTTTTCGAGCAATTTTCCTGTTTAATACGTGGCAAAATTTTAGGCGGTAAGATTATTTAAGGTTGTAACGTAATTGAAATACGATTTGAGGTATAATTTTTGAAATATTTTCATATACGTTAAGACTAAATCTAAATTTTTCATTCATATAATAGTTATATAAATGGGGGATGCGCAAAGACGTCGAGACGCGCATATAACGGATTCTCTTTCTTATTCAGTATATCGTCTGCGGATGTTGAACGTCGCCCGTTAACCATAGTCCCAAAGTATATAGAGAGAGGGGAAAAAAACTCGTTAAATTAGAAAAGCTCGACTGAATGAAGTCCGTAATTATGGCTTGCATTACTTATGACACAGCACGAGAGAGCTTTCACCGTTAGGTAGGTATCTCTGGTTCTACCCCTGGTACTGTTCAGGTAGCATATATAGCGGATATATAAAAGTACCATGTATTTACTTTGTCCTCGGTAGACGAAACGGAAATTTTCTTCTTCTTCCTCTTTTTTTTTTTTTTTTTTTTTTAAATAAATAAACAAACAAATAAATAACCGAATACGAAGATAAAGATAAAAAGCCTGGATGAGATGAAGAGAGGAGAAGCGTCTCTAACGTGCCTCATCAATCATAAAGAGAAACATTAAAAGGATTTTAATCTGTCACGCGAGCTGAAGGAATTTTGATGGAGGCAGACGAGTAGCTAGATCTGAACGACATTTTCGTTTTTTTTTTTTTTGTTATTTTTTTATTTTAGTCTTTTTCTTCCTGTTCAATGATTTCACCCGTAAAAGGTAAGCAGCTACGGTTCTACGCTCGAATACACCTGTTCAACCGAATCAAGTTATTCCTCGAATAAAAATGTATTCGCGAATATATTTTCACCGAGGATCGAATATGGGCGTTTGACACCTGGCTGCTGCTGCTGCTGCTGCTGCAACTCGTTGAATAACGAATCGAGAGAAACACAGAGTCGAGTATAAGTTATATTATAGTTTATCGAAGCGCTGTAATAGAAATGTAGACAATAATAGAAATAACAATTAATCATTAAACATTAAGAATAATCATAAGAATTAAGAAGAAAAATATCGAGGAGTGAGTCCCACATTCGGGCATCTCCGATGAGGTCATAGAGAGAGGTCTGTGTCGAAGAACCAAGCATAATAGACGTCTTTGTGCAAGGCGTCGCCTCTAGAAGTCTCACAGAGTCGTCCTAATCACGAAGAGTTTCAATAATTTTCAGAACTCCTTGTAGAGAAGCAAATCAATTGAAAACCTGACGTAGCTAATGGCTTTCAAAGCTCACCAGAACCAATTTTGTCCTTTTTTTATTTTTCTTTTTTGTTCACTTCTTAAATTTTATGAACGTTCTACTTCCCTTTTGCTCTCATATACACAGTAGTATATATCTAACTTTTAATATAAAGATACGTTTACTGCACTACTGTCTTATACCACAGAAGTCGAGGTCCATCGAAGCCACCGCAGATCCCGAAGGACCTGACTTCAACCGCGAGGGTCTAGCTGACTCCTGGGACGTCTTCCTCTTCGTCGAGGGGTAACTAGATCTAGTTCTGCTGTGCTGTCCGTTGAATAGTAAAAATTTTTATCGGAATAAGTATATAGGTAGGCTCTTATAAATCAGATAATTTTTCCACTTTTTCAACGCCGTCGAACTCTCGGGTGGTCCGAGGAATATATACATCCCTATACACCCTATAGTTTATTAATTGACAGTCGTTAGCTATTAACACAGCCAGATAAAATGAGAAGTAATAAAAATTTGTAATCGTGCTTGTGCTTGTCGACCCGCGAGTAGAATCAATGGAATTGCTACGGCGGTGTCGGTATATAAGCGTTTAATTAAATAGGGATAAACGTTCCGGAAGCCATCGATTTAAGAGAAATAAGAAGAAATAGTTGTCCGCGAAGAAGGACGATATAGAAATAAAAATAAATTGAAATAAAAATAAAAATGTAAAAAAATAAATTGTTTCTATGGAAGAATCGTGAAAAATCATAGGCTCCGCCCGCGCACTTACGACTTCGCAACGAACGTCTTCGTTAATCACGTTTGTATATAGGTGGATGTATAGACTAGTATTCACTTTTTGCTCGGTTCCCAGAGCGCGTCGGCATTAAAAACCAAACATCCAATTAAGGGCCCCGACTTCGTTATATTGGAATAATATGGCGGAGAAAAAGGTGGGCTTACATTTACATATATTTATATTCATACCAAGTTATTACGAGGTCGAACGTGAAACGGGGAAGGAAGGAAGGTAAGAGGGACACTCGTCCTCTCCGGTTGTAATATCTTAAAAAGAAAACCCCTTCAAAAAAAAAATTTCTACCCCATTGAAACCTCGTCGTTAGTTAGGGTGGATAAGCTTTGTCTAAAATTCAGTCATATTAATTCTCATGGAGTATCGAATTTTACTTTTTAAATCTAACACAAGTTTGACTAATTCATTAATTTATGGGCTCGCAGCAGCTACACTCAATAATCTCTCCGCAATCTACACAGAAAGAAAGGGTAACTTGATTCAAAAAAATTTTGCGGTCCAAAAATGGAGACCGAAATTTTTGATTTGATCCGAGAAAATTTCGGTCTCCATTTTTGGACCGCAAAATTTTCTTGAATCAAGTTACCCTTTCTTTCTGTGTACAATCGATAAATTTATATAGAATAAAGAGCCGTGGGTTTCGTTGGTTGAAAATTAAAAACTGATACAAGGTGCAGCAGATACTAATAGGGCGAGCTGAGCTGATGTGCTGGTGTAGTTCACTAGGTAGTAATAAGAGTTTGATAATCAAAGTATTTCAGGGAACTTGACCATCTATTAATCCTCGTAACGAAGGCTTCAGAGTCTTTCTTCGTTGTAACGAATAGTATTATATAGGTAGTATACGGCAAAGGTAGGTAGGCATATGTATTATATTTAATGTACAGCCGGTTCAGTACGGCGTGGCATCCGGCCTGGAGCAGCACGGCAGCAATCACCAGGCATTGATTTTGACGGGGACTAATCGGGAGTGCAAGCGTAAATGGATGTACTTAAATAAGGCTTAAACGAGTGAAAAAAAAAAATAAAATAAAGGAATGATCGTATCCATCGAGTATTCTATTATCATAATAAAAGAGCACGAAATAGCAATTTAAATTTCTTAGTAATAAATATATAGTATACGCGGTAGCCTGCAGAACGAATCGCTCGAGATCGTTAATTCACCGAGTTTCTTGTCTATATATCGTAATCTAGAATCCTGCGCAGAGGCCTAAGAATAAGAATTCGTTTTACGCAAGATATATCTTGCTCAATAGATACCGGCGCCTAACACTTTTCAAAACTTACCTACTACCGCTTCTACTATATATACGACATACCACTTTCTAAGCTCAAGGCTTTCCTCTTATATTATATTATATGTGCTGAGAATTGCTCTCCCGGAAGAAATCGTTTGAACTTACCCGGACCCAAAACTTCGGACAAAAGTATCTGCTGTTCGGCAGATTCCTTGTCCCTAGACTTACAAGGCCTTGAATGAATGCCGTCTTTCATAGAGGCCGAAAAATCTACCAGCTGTTCGAACACCTACCGAGCCGACGCTATATGGACGCACCATTCAAAGAAGGGAAATGGTGTCCAGAAGGTATACCTACCTCTGGGTATCAAGGTTTTATGGTCGAAGGTGTCGGCTTGAACCAACTTTGAGCAAACCCATATACTATGTTATGTGTCGAGAGATTTTTTACGCAAACAAAGAGATGAAGGGAATGTATATTCTTGGTTGGTTAAAGTCATTGACGCGTGTATGTAACTTTTTTAAATAAATCATAAAGGAACTAGAAGTTATATGCTGAAGATCGACGCCATATTGAAGTCATATAGGTATAAGTGGCATATGAGGAAAAATTGCTGGCTACTTGATTTGGTATTCGATCGAAGTTGGAGTAAGGTTGGAATATGCCCGAATATACATCTTGAGATTGGTTTCGAGAGGTGGATAGAGGGTTTTGTTCAAATGGCCAAAGTTCATAATGGTAAAGTGCAGTAATAGGATCACTTCTCAGCTTTAGATTAATAGTCACCGCAGCCTTAGCCGCGGGCGTCTCGAGACTTGTTCCAACCTAGGGGTTGATTTCTTGGGGTTCGACGCAGGAGGGATTCAGTCTTTAAGAGAGAAAGAAGAAGGTGCGAATAATTTCCCGGCTGTGTGGCGATAGCATTCGCTATATATATAGGAGGAAGGAGGGGTGACGAACGAGGGACGAGGGACGAGGAATGAGGAATGAGGGATGAGGGGTAACGACGAAAGGGAAGAAAAGGGAGAAGGAGAGAAATAGTAGAATGAACGAAAGAGGGAAAAGGGATTCCCTGGGTATTTCGTGAGGGTCTTGCAGCTCAAGGAAGGGACGAGTTCTCTCCGGGAGCCATATCGAGCCAAGACGTTTACTTCTTCTTACTTGGGGGACGATGATATTACAGTGGTTCCCAGCGTGCTTTTTTCTATATAATATCTAAAAATGTTCAATTCCGCATTTATAGATCGAAGCTCGTCGTTCCGTAACGTTGCAGTAAAAGAAAAAGTAAAAGAAGCAGAAGAAGGAAAAAAAAAAAAAGAAGTTTACTCGATGTCAAAATTTTATTTGCACAAAGTTTGCAGCCGATATTTGGCAAAGGATGAATGCATAGTTTATCGAGAAAATCGAATAACCCACGGGCAGTTAGGGTGGAAATATTTCTTGCGAAAAGAAATTTTCGTTTTCTTTTTTGCTATTTTCTTTTCGCGAAATATATTCTTTCATCTTATTCCAGTCGAAAGAACATCTGGTTCTCGTCGTTGGTTGACGGAAGTCGACTGATTCTTAATGCAACGCAAACACAACGGCTTAGGGATAAATCAGACGATCCGATCTCCAGACCCGTATGAAGTCCAAAACAGGATCAGACTCGGAACAAATCAATCTGCGATCTGTCCAATCTTGAAAGTGTACCAGGAAGGGGACTGTAGCAATCTATCCAAGCATCTTCAACGGGTAGGTCAAATGGACCCCGCATTCTGCTTAGGTCCGTACAACCAGGGAACGATTTTTCATTAGACAGATCAAAGTTTGTATATAGGCATGCGGACAAACTTTTCCCACCCTACATCAGTGTCTGGATGAAATGCATAGGCAGAGGTACGAAGGGTGGGTATAGGTAGGTAGAGATAGGTAGTACAGAGTAGGGTGAAACTGTCTTTAAACAAAATTTATTACTGGATTTAAAAGAAACTTTTTCCTATCCGATGAACGCAGTTGAACTCATCCGCGTAGAAAATTCGTGAAATTCGGTAACAGTTTTACTGTGAAGGTAGAGGATTCGACCGAGACACTAGGACGGCGGGACAAACGTCTCGGAAATTTGAGAAACTCTGTTGCAAGCTTCCCAGGGGACCCATAGACTTGGGTTGGTAGGCTAGGGTGCCTGAGCTCTCCCTTATAACACGGGGAAGCCGGCGTATTTTCTCCGAGTCGGTTTTCTTAGGGCGGTGAAGACGACCCTGAGGAAGAGAAAAGGGAAAAGAGAAAACAGAAAACAGAAAAGGAGGGTAAAGGAACATAGAGGCGCAAGCCTATCCGGTAAATTGCAGCCGTGTACTGCAACAGCGACCCTAAAAGTGAAACTGTTGTCTCATGGCTCCACCACGACACTGTGAAAAGAGGAGCACAACGAGCAAAGCGTAAAAAGCTCGGGGTTGAAACGCGCCTTTATTCTATTTAATATTTGATTAAAGTTAACTTTGATTCTACGAGGGGAGCCATGTTTGCATTTTCAAGGTAAATCTGGCTGAGATTTTTCGACAAGGTAACTTTTTAATTCAATGTCAATAGTATAGGTGATTCCGAGATATTATTCCTTGTACAGTTTAGGAATCATTCGGACTTTCGAGGGACAGGGAAATTTTCTTTTTTTCATCACAAGTGAAAAGAGCTCGCTAATAAAAATGAGAAGAATGCGATTACTCTTTGGAAAAGGAGGGATTTTTTTTTTTTTGTCCTCTTTTTCACCCCCTCTCCTCGCGACCCCAGAGAACAAACCACGCATAGCGCAACACCCCCTGCTGCGTTAACGTTGCCACATAAGACCGGCTGCGGCTACCATTAACGTGTATCGGTCCATTACTTACACCCACCGCGGCACAAGGCGCGCAAACTTTCCTGATTGCCGAACTTTTCTGATCCAACGAATGGCCAGCCATTTGACCAGCCACCGCAATCGGTAGATTCTGGTCTACGCCGTCGTTTACGTCTTTCAACGTAATGAGGTGCAGAGGGTCGAGTATCCCACATTTTATTTAATTTAATTTTTCCGTTCTTTCTTCTGTTTGTTACTGCAGCACTTTTCAAAGCGATCAGCGAATCAAGGGATGTCTGTGACGGTAGTGCAAGTCAGATTTAACCAGCCAGTGAACTAGATGATAGTTAACCCTATCATGGACGCGCGAGGAACACAAAGAAGCACAAAAGAGTGTATTAAGAAGAATAGGAATATAAGAAGATAAAAAGATAAAAAGATAAAAATATGAAATAAATAAGTGAAAAAGAAAAAGCTCGGTGAATCGTAAATAAGCCGTAATTAATTAGACCCGCGGCCGGATTACATTAACATCGGTGGCACGCGAGACTCTCAACGGACTCGTAAAAACGTCACGTATATTCTCGCAAGTGTAATACGCGTATATACCTACCTACCTACCTACCTACCTACCTAGCATACCACACGTTGTTAGATACCCTATATGCTGGTTGGCTTTTGCTTGCATTGTCGTTACACACCCATAGTAGAGGCTATAACTTCTTCTTCCTCCTACTACGTGGAAACTACATGCATATTATGCTAGAGCTCATATTATACATGTATATTGTATATATCGGTATATTGTACCGCATGCTTGAAATATATCATCTCGCTGTTGGTATACTGGAGCTGCACTATTGCGCTTTTAATTTGCCTTAATTTTCGCGGCTTTTCGCAAAACGCCATTTACTACTATTTGGAATTTAGTTTCTCACCAGGTGTCCCGTGCAATTTATAGAATCACCCGTGTGTTTTGTTGGATAAAAATTAGATGAGAGTTCAGTTTTTCTTCACGTTTTTTTTTTTTTTTCTGCCCAACCGGGCCAGCGGTGAAAATTTAAGTAACTGTTTTAATAATTCCAAGATATTCACAGGGCGAGTAAAATTACCCCTATTTATTTCGCCTCGAGAGGAAAAAAAAAAAAAAAAAAAAAGAGGGAAAAAAGGCGAGTAAAAATTGCGAGTGCTTGGAGCGTTCCAGCTTTTTCAACTAATGTGTCGAGTATATTTAATTAATATTAACTGCACTCGGGATTTGAGTTTAATTACGGAATGTATAGCGAGAATTATTTTTAGCCCCGTGAATCGGCGACAAAGAGAAAGGACAATAGCAAAATGCGTATCACAATAACGTATAGGATCTGATGCTTAGATATTTAGGGCACGCTTTCAATATCCAAAGTGCACCATGTATACGGGTTGGGCTTTAGCCGATAGAAACATCGCGGAGAGTGCAGAACGGTTAAAAAAATAGAAAAAAAAAAAAAAAAAAAAAAAAACGTCGAGAGCAATAGACGAAAGCTTCCGCTGCGGAAGGTGGGTAATAAAAATGGTGCGAAATATATATGTATATATTATAGATATATATATATATATATATATATAGGTACTTGAAAACTTGTGGGCGAATTGCACGTTGAGATATAGAATAATCTGTGGAAAAAGACCCGGGAAAATAGTATATAGAGGGACAAAAAAAAAAAAAAAAAAAAAAAAAAAAAAAAACGGAAGGTAAAATGAGTGAAAATAAAAGGCACTCGTGTGCCTGAAAATCCGGCATATACACGGAGAGAAAAATCTAGGGTTTAATGCAAGAGAATTCATGGGATTCACACGCGGAGTATTTGTTATGCGAACACCGCAAGCGTCTCTTGCTCAATTTGCTAGAGGACCTCATGGGTTTAATGCGCGACATACCCTTTTGCCCTGAATGCACCAGCGCCCATGCGAAGATGCCAAGAATCAGTTGGATTCATAGTAATGCTGCCTTGCGCTAATACCGTGAAGTTGTCCGAGGGATATTTCCAAGAGAGCTCACGGACTTTTTCCGTGAAGCTCCTTGCGATTTCCAAGAGAAATGCTTGCTATTGAAGCGTGGCCAATGTTCACGCGTTAATCGCCAGTTTTTTCTCTCCGTGTATAGACAGCCATATATAGGGGAATATATGTCTATGTGGGAAAATGTAGTTACTTTATAAATGCAATGGCGCAGACTGGGGGGAGTGGTAGAAATCCCCGGAATCCACGGTCTGAAAAATTTCCCTGTTGGCTCTCGGGAAAATAGAATATTCCTCTAATGTATAAATTCCCCCACAATGAACGGCTGGGACTTGCAACGTATACATTAGGGTGGTCCTTATTTAGGGCTCGGACGAATTTTTTATCAGACGCCCCCCAAATCGACTCGAAATAATTCAAAAACAATACCCTGATTTTTTCAGATTTTTATCTAGACTCTAACCCTTCCCACCGAGAGGGTGGATTTCCCCATTTGAAATACACGTGTTTCTGCCATATTCTCAGGTTATATTTTATTCTAAAAGTAAAAACTTTTAGAAAAATCTGTAACTGCGAGATTTTAGTGTTCATTGGTGCTACTATTTGAGAAAAAAGTCACATTATGATACGTGTCAATCTAGACGAATTGCATACCCTTCAATTGAGAAAAAAAGGCAGATTAAAGGGTGTGCGATTCGTCTAGCTTCACCCGTATGATAATGTGAATTTTTTTCTCAAATAGTAGCACCAACGAACACTTAAATCTCGCGGTTACAGATTTTTCTAAAAGTTTTTACTTTTAGAATAAAATATATCCTGAGAATATGGCCGAAACACGTGTATTTCAAATGGGGAAATCCACCCTCTTGGTGGGAGGGGTTAGAGTCTAGATAAAAATCTGAAAAAATTAGGGTATTGTTTTTGAATTATTTCGAGTCGATTTGGGGGGCGTCTGATGAAAAATTCGTCCGAGCCCTAAATAAGGACCACCCTAGTATACATGCAACGCGTTAAAGCAACGGATCACGTACGTAAAGAAACGGGGAACGTTTGTTGGTTCGCTTCAGTTTTTCGCAAATACATTTGCGCAACAAATTCCCGTAAACAAGAGAAAATCCAAGTAGATTTTCTAACCGAGCTTCGGTTATATACGCGTATGGAAAATTTTAAACATAATTTCAAATTTTATGAAAATTTCACCATATTCGTCAGGTATCTCTATGCTATACACAGAAAGAAAGGTTAACTTGATTCAAGACAATTTTGCGGTCCAAAAATGAAGACCGAAATTTTCTCGGATCAAATCAAAAATTTTCTCGAACCAAGAAAATTGTGCCAATTTTCTTGGTTCGAGAAAATTTTTGATTTGATCCGAGAAAATTTCGGTCTTCATTTTTGGACCGCAAAATTGTCTTGAATCAAGTTAACCTTTCTTTCTGTGTAGTGTTTCATACTCACATACTGCATCCATTTCCCCAATTTTTATTGTTTTCTTTTTTTTTTTTTTTTTTTCCAAGTTATTCAGACATTTCCTTACCTGAAACAAGCAAAAGAAAAAAAAAAAACGTTAGAATTATTCTTCCTACGTATCGTAGAAACGTTAAGGTACTATATAAGTACATTGGATTAAATTACTTGATTCAATTCATTATTCGAATATTTTTTTTTTTTTTTTTTTTTATGAACAGCATTGCAATGATGCGATATTTTTGATACAATTATGCACTCGCATATTACATCTAATTGTAAGTATACGACAAGCTCAATGAGAACAATCCATGTATAACAATTCGAGAGGTTTAATTCTCCCATTGAAAGAGATTATCAGTTATCACGATGATTGTAGGTCGAAGCCATTATGAATCATTTAATTAAATTCATTTGTGCCTTACTATCTCTTCATATATTATACAGTATTTCTTAAGGCATTCAATAATTCGCACTGCATAAACGTTTTGTTGTATAATATATAATATATATGGTCAGGGTTGTACGAACAATGTTTAATGCCATTAAAAAACTTAATCAAACTTCAGGACGTCAGATGGGTAGCAATGAAATAGAATAATTAAATCTGGATCTTAGAGAAAAATTAAAAGATAAATCTTTTTTTCATTAAACCTGAGAAAAATCATTATCTGATGATAGTCTAACCGCGTACTCGATGGTTTTTCGGATAATGCTGTATACATCGACTTTGGCTCTCTTAGGCAAATAGTTCCATTGCCTATAGGTCAGTGGATATGAATGTAGGTATATTTGCAATACATTACGGGACTATGAAGGTATTTTATACCCACGCGTATAAAAAAACCTTTCAATATTTTGAATAGATACGTGGCTGTGGCTGCAGCAGTAGCAGCAGTAGAGAAGAGCATCGAAGGTAATACACGGTATATGATAAACGAGGGCAGTTCCAATTCTTTGGTTATTTTTCATTCGTCTCTACGATCCATCCTCTCGTTTTCCGATACCTATAGTAGGAATCGGAATATAGGTATGTATACACAAAGTTTACATATACGCAGGTATACCTAGATAGTATATATCCATCGACTATATCCGTTTCGAAGCTTTGATGTGACTAGAGTTGCATCGAACTCGAGATAGTTGGTTTGTCTATGCCGCAGCAGTTCGCGTAGTACTCGTTCCGATCGCGTTTTACATCTATGCCAAGCTTTGATCTTCTTGACTGAATAGAACGCCCCGATACCAGTAATATTGACAAATTGAATTCTAGACTGATACTGAAGCTATAGATACGTATATCTACCACGGATGCACCAAAATTTACGAGAGCTAATACTCAACGCGTTATATAATATACGAATATATTCCTCGAGTGTGATAATCACCGCGTATAATAGTTACAGATGTAATTTATTATCCATAAGTAACGACATAGCATAACATATAAGCTTCAATTAAAATTTACCCCTTAAATAATATCGCGAGGGTCGCGGCGGAAGAGAATAAAGATTCAGTGGCGGCTGCGGTCCTCCTCATCTCTACAGGGGAGAACTTTAAGCATTGATACTCGAGGCCCGGAAGCGGCCATTACACTATTTTAATGCTTAAGTATTTAAGCGTCGAGGGGACCTAGGAAGTGGGCGGGTGCCCGTACCGCATCGAAAAGGGTGCATTCAATGAACCGGCCTTTAACCGGGCCTCAGAACCTTCGAGAGTTTCTCGGAGGGCGTGAGTACGGAACCCGCGACAGATGTGAGACTCGAGAATTCATAGTACAGACGCATAATCGAAAACCAGAAGAGAAGTGAGATGAATTTTGTATCATAAATATGATAACCGACGTATTATAAGAAATTTTCGAAAATTGATCAAATAATATCAATTATTATTGATCGACGATTGAGGTGATTCCGCGGTACTCAGAATTATACGTGGTATTAGATATGAGAATTATCGCCAATTTGTACCTATAGCTCCGTTTTTTATTTTTCCATTTTCCGGCGGAGCTACAAATTATCAGGTTGGAATATGAGAGAGCGAATGACGCGATACGGTGATATAGGTACACCGGCGCCAATTTCTATAACGATAAATGTCATTTTATATTTACGGAGTTCATACGATAGGCAAAACGACTTAATTATGTTACGGCAACTGGAAGTTGGATTTAATCCAGAAAGGCGTAAATCATTCACACTTTCTATATGTACTCGATATGTAGGTACTGGTACGTACAACGACTGGCTACCCGACTCTCCAATACCTGCCCTAAGTACTCTAGAGTCTTGACTACTAACCGGGAAGTATATCTACCCGGGTCTTTGACAGCTCGACAAAACTTAACAGTATAGATACACAGCCAAGTCTTCTCGACACAGACGTCTTAAGTGAACATCAAGAAGCGTGGCCGCGCGGTGTGAGAAACGCAATTCCTATCTGTCTTCACACTAATTGATACCCGACTATAATCACCTATCGATTTTTGCACAAGAATTCCTAGATTCGGTCAAGGTGCCACGATTTTTCTATAATTATAGTAAAATTTGGTAATTAAGTCCGAGGGACGAGGATGTTTGAAATTTCATTGCAGTTCAGTTCGATAACTGACGGACTTATTTCATCTGAATATTTAATTACTATAGAATTCCGTGTTACGATAATCACACGGAAAAAAAATTGTTGCTAAATTTACTATGTTGAGCAGCTGGTACATAGGGACAACACTTTTTTGCAGTAGAAATTACCACAATTCTAGTATTTGCTACATAGGAGCAAGTAGATTTCAATGTCCTAATAAGTAGCTAAATGTTACCACAATTGTTGTCATTTCTACTGCAAAAAAAGTGTTGTCCTTATTCCAACTACTCATTTTTTTCCGTGAGCGATAAATTAATAATTGTAAGAAAATCGTATAGTAGTAGCATTTTGAACGTAGACTGAGAAATGCTTTCAAGATAGGGTAACCGTTCCAATGATTATAATATATGTCATTGACCGAAACGACGAGATTTCCAGCTGTGTTAAAACGAAATAAAAAGTTTACTATAGACACTAACGAATCCGCGGGGAGTTTGGGGGCGAAAAATTGTGCCGTCTACGACCCTAACCGAAAATGTATCGTCGAGGGTCACCCGATCCTGCAGCACAAACCCTTAACATACAATAGTGGAATGGTAATGCCAGAGTAGTTTGATATACGTATAAGTTAGTTGTTGGTCTTTCAGATTTGATCAACGACCTATCGACGCCTATAATATTTTCTATCCTAACTCTATGGGAACGCCCTGGGTTCGCGTGCGCCTCGACGGCGTGACCCTGGTCCAACTTATACATAAGCCTAGGCCGCGACTAATCTGCGTAGCGAACGCGATCAAAATTCTCACGCGCATTTTCCCCAGACCCAGGACCGGGTACGGGACCATGACCGGGACCGAGACCAACGATCGTGATTTATTTGCGAAAATGTTGATCGGGGATTAAGACGCGTATTATACATCAGGCGCAACATAACTGCTAAGTACTTCTCTCTGACGTGAATACGCGCAGTGCTACACATATGTATATCTATATCTATACCAACTTCCTGTAATAATTCTCGTGTGTAACTAAACGGATTATCCAGCTAGGGCACAGAACTTGTGTCCGCAAGTCAAGCGCGTTGTTATTCGCAAATTAATCAAAATCCATTACCACAGTAGAGTAGCGTGAGTTGGGTAATTATCAGATATACTGGTGCATGCTTATAGGTGTGTTATATTGATAGTGATTTCATGTCTGAAGCTAAATGAGTCTTTATATTATATAGGTAGTTATTATTTCTTAGAGTTGGAGAAATTTCAACAATAATTAGATTGCTTCTTTAAATAATATGAATAACGCGTCGTTTGAATATAAATAACAGGATGATATTAGCGTTGATACGCGCAAGTTAAACGACTCGTATTCTTATCACGACGGATGCGATGGGGTACAAAGGTATATTCATAGCAGAAATATTGCAACGGAACACCAGCCACCAGTCCGTCCTGTATAATAAACCGTCTTCCGGTCGAGCCCTGAGCTGCTCCACGTGTCTTCGAGTGGATATACTTAGAATTATATATAATATGGCGTCAGTTATCTCTGCCATATAGCTGCTGTCTTTCAAAGTTGGTGTCCGTTCCCATATAGACACGAAATATGAATTCATTATATTTTACGCACGTGACTTTTAGAGAGCTTTTCTTCGCACGTACCATACAATATACATGTTGGAGTATAATATCCGATATACATAATAACACCAGACACTCGATGGCAACGTTCACGTCTGCGATAAAGAAAAGCTTGACTTAAGTCGTTTGATGGTTTTAAAAAGAGAGAAAGCAAAAAAAAAAAAAAAAGAAAAATAAAGAAAACTAACAAAATTGTGTAACCATTATTTGACCCTTTACAATCCTGCAGCGATCCGGTTTTATATAGTCGTAGATAACGTAGTACGTATAAAATAACGATAGATAAGAAAAGGAATTGAAAAAAAAAAAAAAAAAAGGAAAGAAATCTTAATCTCGTATCGAATGAAGCTGCAGCCGCAATCTAAGTTGCGTAATATACGTTTCACTATCTTAAATCTTAAGATCGAGTCTGTTGGACGGGTGGTAAGTAGCAAGTACCGATATCTATATGTACGTGTAGGTGTGTATTCTTACCTCACACCTACAGGTTTATAGAGGTACGTGTGTATACCTACAGGGCAACAAACGGCGGAGTTTCGCACCGAAGCTGGCAGTATCTCTAATGATAATGGGAGCAATGCATTATTTAGTGACGGCCAGGCACAATGTGGTAATCATTATAAATCACCCAGGTTGGTTGGCTGGTAGCAACGGGAGGGTATCTGTGGCCGCTATCTTCTTGAAGCCCGGAAACCCACCAACATCCTGTTGGGATTCTACCATCCCTCTCTTACACCAGTCAACGGGATGAAAAATTTGTAGGTAAAAATAATAATGCATAAAGCAAGCGCGAGTTCGTGTATACCCGAAATACTGTACACCTTTTCGCTAAGCGGTATGATACATCTTGGAAATGATTTTTTTCGAATAACTTATACGGTGTGACAAAATACAGGTACATGTCCCGTTGTTCATCGAAATTTCTCAAAACTCGGAAGGAATATTTTACATTGATGTAATTTTAATTTGAAAAAAAATTATTTCGAAGGTGTACCAATTAAAATTCCCCTGAGAATCACGAGTTGAAAGTCTCCCTTCGGATTTTCGGTTATCGATTATTTCTGTCATTTCATAATGATCGAAAATTATTTCCTTTTTTTCTTTAATTCAAAAAAGAGATCCGCACATCTGTGACATTTGTAGATGTTCAATTTTACACCGAATTAGTCAGACGCAGGCTAATGCGGTTTTGAGCCTTGAACAGTAAGTTGATCTTCTCATCTCGGTTCTGTGGTCATGAAATGAAACGAAGCTGGCGCCTCGTTACAATGAAAGATCATGCGGCTTGGCACGGTGCAGATGCGTGCTGGGTAATTTACATATATGGAAATATGCCGGCGATCGGAACCCTTTAATTCAGAGTCTGGTGAGCCAGACCGATTACGGCTTGGCGACTAATAGCGACGCCGACACTAATAACTGTGTATAGAATATATAGCTGTGGTCGACATCGAAGGAAGTAACGAAATTTTATAAATAAAAGCGAAATTATTGTATACCCGGCAAGGATGGGAACGCAAAAATTAAATGAAAAACCATCACATAGACCGAGATAACTTGTCAATATTGTGAAACGATCTTGCCCTCTCGTTATTTTTCTCGATAACTGAATATTGATGCCCTGCTGCATGAGGGGAAAGAATATTAAAACGCCGATAATTTGATGGCTGAAAAAAATTGATAGAAAAAAGTGAACGGTGACTTTTATCGATGAAAAATGTCAAAATTACCTACTTGTCCACAAACGTAATAGAATTAAGCCATTTTACACACAACAATACTGTACCTACCATCGAGTCACTTTAGTCATTTTACATCAATTATATAGCCTTCTCGCAATTGATATTTTCAATAATGAAATCGAGATCCCGTCGGCTGGCGTCATGATAGGTCGTCTAAATCGCCTAACGATCTGAAAGGCGAGGATTTCTATGTGCCAAAGAATCAGCACACGACTGGTGGTTGCAAAAGAAACAAAAAAAAAAAAAAAAAAGAAGAAAAAATCAATACCAAAAGAACAATATCGATTTGAATTCAGGGAACCGGAGGGTTGCTGGCGGGGGTCCCGTACATTGTAGGTCCCCCAACCTACAGGGGTCCCCCCACGTGCTTGTCGACGGAACAAGCATGGGCAGAGAGGTCCTGGAGGAGCGTGCCATGCCGTCCCCTTATATAGCCGGACACGCGCGCTACTTGGGGTACGAAAATTATCAGCTAGTAAAGTCGGAGAGTTTTTAGAAATTTCTTCATGCCCTACTAGCTGCAGCCAGGGGTTGATGAGCCGGGGATGAAATATGACGAGGTACCACTGCATGCAGGATCAAGGGAAAATAACCGACTTCTCTTCCTGTGTTTTTAAGGGCTTATAGGACAGAGCTGGGGTCTAGTTTACCCAAATTTCCTGGATCCTTTTCACCGAATGCTAGGTTTTTGTTCATTTCTTGAATTTCGCTTCCACATACGACTATGGGGATTGGAAGTCAAAGCGGAAAGAATTATGGTGTCATTAAATTTAGAGAATTAATTGAATCTCTTTATGTGTTTTTTCAGAAACCTTGTGGATTTTCAATTTCGGTAGTGTCCAATTATCCATTAACGCACTACACTCTCGTGATGTTAATAAAATAGCAATATATACCTCTACTCCGAGGACAGCGCACAAATTTACTCTTTGTTTTTACCCACCAGTTGTTTTCGGCTAAATTAGGATCTTTATCTGTTTACCTCGCCGACTAATTCAAGTGCTCGACCGCTATACCATATACCTAGTGAAATCGATTCCTCGTTGACGTAGAACAACCTTTTGGCTTTTAGCAAACGTACGTACGAGGTACAGGATGTCGAATGAAGAAGAATCTACAAATATTAATATTATTCTAAGACTAACGAGCATTCTATACTCAATTTTAATTCTTATCAATTTCTAATTCATTTTTCACATTCGACACTAAGATCGAACGTATTTCATAAACGACTATGATACGGGTATGTATATAATATTATTAGAGAGTATAAAGCGTATATAAGAGTCTCCTCGTATATGTGTGTTGTATCTGCGTAACCAATCGCAAAGAAAGAAATCAGTGTCGTATATAATATGAAAAGAAAAACAAAAAAACAAAAAAGAAACACCAAGGCTCGTATGTGTGTAAAAAGTGAAACGAATCACTTCCGTTAGCGAGATGAATTAATCACTCCAAGTTTTCTCAGTCATGCGCTAACCGCTGAGGTTCACCTCACTATATGTAACCTATACGAAAGACACGGAAGTAACATATAGCTAATACAGTCGAGCTAATCTCAAGGAAGTCTCAGAGTAGAGTTACTCCCCAGTAAAGTTCCCTGCTTCATGCGTATATACGCATATAGGTACCGCTCTCCCTCTTTCCTATTCCTTTTCCTCTTTTCTCTTCCCTTTTCCCTCTTCCCTCTTCCCTCTTCAAACGACCTTTTCTCTACTTTCTTACTCTCCTCAAATCCCGAATCCCGTAAGACCGTCCCGATCCAAGCAGCTGTATTTAGCTTCGTGGGCCGAAAGCACGTTTGCACCGCGGAGGGTGCGAAGGGTGCGGCAGCAGGAGGCCGGAAGTAGGTACGCGAGGCTTTCATGTGGCGCGTGCTATACCTACCATTGCAGTGGTGGTCTCGACTCCCGCGCCAACGAAGAAGTCGACAACGTCCGGGCGCTGTGCTATCGTCACGCTACGTTACCTTTGACGAGCTCGAGCGTAGGCGTGATAGTACGAGATAAAAGAAATGCGTATGGGAGGTAAGTTAACAATAAAAAAATCTAATACTATACAGATAAAATATAAAAAGAAAAAAAGATATACCTAATTATTAACATTTTTATGACAGTGATTAATCAATCAATTTTATTTATTTCTAATCTATACTATATATAATTCTGCGATATACTATACTGTAATACGGACTGGTTTTTTTTTTTTTTTTTTTTTTCCAACCATTCAATTCACAGTTTCAAGTTTACTGCGAACGACTATATCGAATTACAATAAAGCGAGAGAGCTACAACAAGTCAACGCGTCATATTACTTCAACGCATGATTTACGCGTATACTTGAATAACGCGGTACACTATTTCGAAATAAATATAGGTATTGGGATCCTTGGAATGGGTGTGGTTTTGAAATTTTAGCCTTCGTTGAGTAGTTCTATTTTCGTCACTAGTTGGCGTATCGAGGTTCTAAGCCCTCTCATTGATTACTGTAGCCTCACGGAGAAAATTTTATAGGAGAGATTCCCATACTACGTATAGTTGCGGTGGGATATACTTGTAATATGGCGATGGTTCCGATACTTTTACTTAATTTTCCATGAAAATAAGAAAGACATTCCTATATTCGTGGTGATGTTTGGTATACAGTATAGGAACGATCGCCATATTACAAGTATATCCCACCGCAACTATACGTAGTATGGGAATCTCTCCTATAAAATTTTCTCCGTGCTTCTTTGAGTAGTTCTATTTTCTGCCACTAGTTGGCGTATCGAGGTTCTAAGGTTCCCAATACCGAAACATTTTGGGAAAAAATATATCATCATCACATTAGAAAACAAAAGAAAAAAAAAAGACAAATTAGCTGCACTTTTATACTTGAATCGAAACCCATATACATATATGCATGCATGAATTCTTTTAACGCGTGCCCGAGACAGGAACGACGAACCAACTGCAACGGGATGATCTGGGTGAATCGCGGAAACTGGGAAGAGCCAGAGAATCTTAAGTTCGCGTAGCGGGGGTTGGGAGGTTGCGGTTTGAAATTACGTTGATTAAATTCATAGGGGGGGAAAACCGCGAGGTGAAACTTGTGCGTAAGACAATGGTGCACGCACGTGTAGCAAGGAAGGAAGGTTGGTTGGTATAGGGTAGGCAGAGGCAGAGGCGGGCACTGAGATAGACAGCGGTTCTCGTTTGTCTGTCTGTTACGACGAAGTAGGTTGTAAAGTTTTCCGTCTAATTAACTCTCCGTATCTCAAGCTCGCAAGAGATATAGTTATTCAAGCTTTGTAGACTAATTATGCGGGCGCGATGATTTTTAATTAACAAAATTAAACATTGAGAAACTTGAACACTATAACACGTACAAGAGGCGTCATAAACTTTAGACGGTACAAAGAAGAAGAAGAAGAAGAAGAAAGAAAAAAAAAAAAAAGAATTATAATCGAAAGAACTTCCAGATCTTGAGTCCTACATGGATGAAAACAGAAACAAAAACAAAAAACCTAATCTTCGTGAACTGAAAGTATCTAGGAAAAAAAATCAGGTGAAATTATTGAAGAGAATAAAATGGAAAGCTGGTTTACAGGGCTGTATGTATAATTAGGTCGGAATACGAGTGCCGCTGTATAAGAAGAAGCGAACGAGGTAAAAAAAAAAATTTAACGAGAAATACTAAAAAGACCCGAGAACCGCGTGGACGACGCGTGCGTGAGTAATAATGATATGGCAACGCGCAGACCGAGAAGAGGAAGAATGCAGGTATATAGGTAGTCTGTAGAACAGGAAGAGATACACGGATAAATGAATAGAGAGAACGAGACACGAAGGTGAAAGATGGGTAACTGAGAATTTCCGTGCACAAATAGTGGGTAACGTAGTAATTTCTGCCATTGTGGCAGGGTTGCGGAATTGTACAGTGGTAAGGTACGGGGTGAAGTACATACTGTACTATAGAATATAATAAGGCAACACCACACGTGGTACGTACTTAACCCCCGTACCTATATAGCTATACATCCTTACGCTAAGGAAAGTGCATTTCAACTGCAGTTTGTTCGTTAACGAGTATAAAACGCTCAGAGCGCGCGTTTCTGAAAACTTTAACAGATCATGGAAGTATTTTTTTAATTTCACGTCATGTACTTCTCCAATATGTGATTTATAAAGCCTGATGCTAGAGCTAAGGAATTTAATTACGCTGAGTACCTATATGGGGTGAGGAATAAGGATTAATCGAAAGTTTGTGAAACGCAAGAAGAACAGCAGTGATGTATTTTTTTTTCTTATACAACTGCAGACGGGACAAGCTATCTAATTAGGATTATTATCGTTTTATTAGTTGATTATGATAGATTGATCGTTTGTCGAAGGTGGAGTGAAAGGTGGTCTCAATGATTGCATAATTAATTAAAAATAAAATTATTATTCAAGCTCGGACAAATTAATCTTTATAAATTTATATAGGAAATATTCATTCGACGGCAGTAACAACTGTGTATAACTATCAAAAGCTAATCAAGTCAGTTTTTATGAGCAATTATTTCGGTAAGGATTAATTCCACTTTTTTTTTTTTTTTACTTTCTTTTTGTTTATATACGATCAATTAAACCTGTCATAGATGTCTAGGCTACCGTCTGTCTGGCATTGAGAAAAAAGAAATACTCGGACTCGTTCGATACGTAAGAAAAAAAAAATATATATATATATATGAAAGATTGGTATTAATAAAAGATTGACGTAACCATCGAAACAAAAGGAAAAGGAAAGAGAAAAAGAAGACGAAGAAGAAGAAGAAGAAGAAGAAGAAAAAGTTTCGAGATACGAAAGTCAACGAACCCTCTATCGTGAGTGTTTAACGTCTTTTAATCTGACAGTTAAAATTTAAGAATTTACTTGCGAGATAATTTTTATCCATTCGATATTTGAGTCCCGCATATAAGAGAAATAAATAAGTAGAATAAACGGGGCGATGAGAAGCGAGGAAAATAAGAGGAAGAAAAGGCGAAGAGACCTACATACACAATTTAGATTACTTAATGGCCCGCGGTCATTCTGGGTTTAATGAATTTAGAAATTTGGGTAATCTTTATAGGCAATAAATTTGAGTATTCGAAGAGCCATTTCGGACAGTCGGGTTGAGCACGAACGAAATTAATTCAACGGATTAACCCGCGGTATCTTCTTCGCCTTGTACATAGTATGTAGTTATGTACCCATTTACAATAGTATACGTATAATTTACTATATAAGGTAAAAACCTGCCATTATCGATAACTCTGTAGAAAAAGAAGAAGAAGAAGAAGAAGAAGAGGTAAAGATTTGAAACCAAGGATTTGGTAATATATTGTATACACTTAGGCCTACCAATATGTTCATACTTGTTCAAGTTTTTCGGTATATAATAAAAGAAAGAAAAAATGAACGAAAGAAAAAGAAAAAGAAAAAGGAAGAAAAATATATATGTATCGGATAAATTTCATTTTCATTATTTTCGACTTTCATTTCTCAGAATAGTAGAGAGAAGATATAAAAATCGGGTCTCGTTCACAACGCTAAAAGCTTTCCTGTGGGGTGGTTTGGGGGTCTGAAGATCAGGCTGGCATGGGTCGGTACAGCAGGGGTATGGGAAGAACTTCCATAATGAAGTTGTCGCGAGCGCGTGTTAGCGATATCTCAAGGCATGAGGCAGAAGCGAAGAAGTCGCCCCTCTGTTCTCTAAAACCTGCAATAAATAAATGCTTTTTTTTTTTTCCCCCGTACCAAACGACGCCGCCACCTTGCTCTCTCTTTTCTCTTTCCTCGATCTCTCTTCAACTTTACTTGCTGTTTTCTACATTTACCATCAAACTTTTTACAGCAATTCTTTCTTTTATCTGACTATATCCTATATATTTAGAATCTTCGTATCAATTTGACGATCCAATTCACACATGAAAATATACCTACATATTATACTCAAGGTTGATGCATAACGTATTACTCGTGCTTTTCCATCAAATTGGAAAATCATGTTACGAAAAGAATATATTGAAGAATAAATTTTCATCCCTTCGTTCATTCAATATCAGAACGATTCCCAGAGGAGGGAAAATTCATTCTTATAAAAATTCTACCCGTGACACGCGATTACAAAACTTTTGTGAATTTCGATTTTTCTCAAATGTTTTGGTCATCTATAGTACTATTCGTTCATTGGAATAAAAACTACCTATATACAAATATTCTCCAAAGAAAAATTTGTCGTAATAAATATTTTTCCAACTATTCTTCGAACAACTGTATTTACATAAGAAATAGATCATCCCCTATGCAGCCCTGCAGCCCCGCATATATATATTTGATACTTTTCCAATAATCGTTAGAAATATAATTTTCACCCCCGAGTATATGATTTCGGTTCTACCATATACTAGGCAGTGATTAAAGGCACATGGGAATAGGCATATAAGGATAGCTAATAAATCACATAAATCACGCCCTCGCAGCTATACGTATATACGTACAAAAGTCCGTGAAAAATGACACCCCGACCAATTCAATCTTCACTCTTTCGCTCTCATATAAGCTAACTACCCCTAGGAGAAATGTGCTATATTATTGTCACTTGCGAATTAATATAATATAACGTATATATATGTATACGTGTAATATATATTACCAAAGTATATTAGGTATATATATGAACTCGTTTGTGAACGAGTACGTCCATATGTCGCGACTGGCCATATGCGCGGCAAAAATAGTCGATGATGATGACGGGGTGTGTGTATATAAATGGAATTATATTAATTGAATGATGAGGTGGTAATTTTCTCACACCAGGCAAATGGATTAATCTGATATTAGTAGGTTGATATATATTTCGTTTAATCCTGATTAGGTAGGTGTATATATATGGTTATATAGTCGCATTTGATTTAAGTTATATGCGTTAATAATTACGAGGGTGGTATGGAGATTCGTTAACGAGGTAGCGATAAACTATCTTTAAACATTGTTGTATCAACATTCCAGATATATACTATATAGCTGTATAGTATAGAACCCTTGGTTTTAACCACCACGGAATTTCTTCGGGTTAAGATAAATTGATAATATAGTCTAACCGCGCGAGCTAAGCATTCCAAATTTATATTTCCACAAAATTATATAACAAATATCATTTACGAGTGGTATGTTTAATATATTCTAAACATATCTTTTCAATTTTTGATCGATCGCGGAATTAGATCACATTAGATGCTTCAAATTAATATCAATTTTCATTAAGTACTTCAGATAAAAGTATGATTATACAACCTGCATGAAATATATACTGCCGACGACATACAACTAAAACGGAACTTTTAATAGAAAAAAGAAATATTGCAGCCAATTAACACGAGGTAACAATAAAAATGTTACTTTTGACGGTCCTCTACGGTCCAAGTTTTAATCGCAACACGGAACTTGTATATTAACCCACGCAGCCACGCAACCGTATAAGACAAATTGGTCTCGGTAATTAGCGATCACTCAGGTGCGAAACAGGCAGGCATTCACAATCGGTTATAGGCAGGTGGTTGATCCACGTGTCACCCACCGTTTATTCAGCTATAGGGAGAGAGAACCAGGCACGTAGATATGGGTACACAGAAAAAAAAGGTTAATTTGAGCCAAGAAAATTATTCTTGATTCAAGATAATTTTGCGGTCCAAAAATTTTGCGGTCCAAAAATGAAGACCGAAATTTTCTCGGATCAAATCAAAATTTTTCTCGAACCAAGAAAATTTGGAAAATTTTCTTGGTTCGAAAAAAATTTTGATTTGATCCGAGAAAATTTCGGTCTTCATTTTTGGACCGCAAAATTTTTGGACCGCAAAATTATCTTGAATCAAGTTAACCTTTTTTTCTGTGTAGGTATATATATATATGTATATGTACTACTGTGTGAATTAACTTTTGAAGATATTTATAATATGTTATAAAAATCAGATTAGATCATGTTCGTGGAAGAGAATTGCATTTTAACCGCGCGGACGTATTACGTAAATAGACAATTTAACAGTCTCTATATTTTACATGGCGGCGTGCTCAGGCTTAATACGCTAGGCTCAGCCACTCCACTCGAGATTCTCTGGCGAGATTAAGGTAAATAAATAACTCAGTTCTTGGCATTATCAACCTAGCGTTGTAATTATTGTAGCATTATTAAAGGCGCGAACGTAATTATTACTGACCCGCGGAACGGCGCGTAATCGCTGCCTTCCACGTCTCTTCCTACATCGTATAATCCCACATCATGCACTTTACTAATCCCAAAGATTTCAAAAGCCATATTTTTACACCGTTTAATCCTGCTTTTCCTACGCACACGATACGGTCTTGTGTTAAAATCATCCGTACAATATTCTGCTAAACGTATATACATTCTTCTTAAAAAAAAAAAACTGGCCAAAATTGTATCAGCGAAATATTCGTAGGATTCGTAGTTTTCAAATGAGAGCGAGTCGAAGTTAACCAATCATGAATATATCAGTTTAACGATCCCGCCAGTATTCAGCCAATCAACAGAGAGCAGACGTGACTAGAGACAATTGCGGTGATTAGTAAAATTTAAAATCGCTTTAATTTGATAACCGTAAGTCCCTCGATATTCTTATGCTTAGATAAATTCGTCTGAGTATTTCAGAAGGAATACGATGATATTTGTTGAATTTATACTAGGTATATCCACGTCTGCGTGTAATGTGTGTGCTTATTGTCGGTTGGCGACGAGTGCAGCATAAACTGCAGCTGTAGGTATAACTAAGTTTATTTAAATGATAAAATTCCCGTTGTCCTATGGAAATTTAAATCTAAATATCTTCGCGACGTAGTACTAGTACTTGCGTATACAAATATAGGTTTCATCGTACGGACTACAGATACGAGTCTATACGACAGTGGTTTGACGACGACAAATATTTACAAGAGGTCGTGGTTGATGGCGGCTTAAAAGATTCGATGGGTTTACTCGCCCGGCTCAACGTACCTCGACTGTTTGCATTGGTCATAGGCACTACGTACGTATGTAAGTAAGCAAGTAAGAGGTGAAGTACCTACGTGCGAGATGCTGGAGGCTAAAGAGTAAAGGTACCTACGAAGAGAAAGAGTAAGAGAAAGATAAAGATAAAGATAAAGATAAAGTTAAAAATGAGAGAAAGACGCTAGGAGGCACTGGACTTGGTGACACCTTGTCTGAAATCCGACACTGCAAACGCACTGTATAGTTTGTTCTTCTATTATTATAACGCGCTCTCCTATATACGAAATATTCTAGTCGAGTACTAAAAGCGTACAATATATAGTCACGTATATGTATAGTTTTTTTTTTTTTTTTTTTTTTTTTTTTTTTTTTTTTTTTTCTTCTTAAATCTTTACACCGCGTTGAAGAGAAGTTCAAGTTAAGAAACGGTATAGCATATGTATGTAAATTCGAATCAAACAACGCGCGCTACGTTAATGTAAGTGTAGGTATATTTATACTATCCGACGTTGTACTTTACGAATCAAATCTCCTCGGTGTATGGAAGACCCGGGTTTAATCTTAAGCATATCTCTTTCTTCGCCTCGAAAAACCCTTTCTCACTATCTCAAGAACTCGACTTTTGACCTTTTAACTATTTATTCCAAGAAAACGTGATCTTTTTCAATGATTTCACTACTCTCGCTGCCGCACTCCGCGCTTACGACTACTACTACTTGAATTGTATGTACGATACTATAGTCACCTAGGTACCTAACTAGCTGTTTGAATATTTTTTATTTTATTTATTTTTTTTTCTACTCATTGGCATATATTTATGCACAGCGAAGTTATTTTCGGCTCGATATATATTATATTTAAGGGCTATCCAAAACAACGGGGGGGGGGGGGGGGGGGGGGGGGGGAGAGACAAAAAAAAAATTTATAATATAATTTCATCGATTTTAGCTGTGTGAACCGATGTTAGATAGCTTCTTTAGCATTCCAAAGCCGTACCTACCCTACCCTGCATATTTCATCAAATTGTAATACTTGAAAATTGGGGGGGGGGCTATATCTGAAGCGCCTGACGGGTTATTTTAGTCAGGACCAAGGAAATTTTCTTTTCCTAAATATTTCCTTTTCAACAGCAAACAATCAATTCTATAGTGATAGTAATCGTATAATCGATATGATAATCAGAAATTAGTTTACGCAATTTCCTTTTGTTTTATGATTAATTCAATGTATTTTTCACAGTTGAAACACTAATGCGATAATAAATTATTTTGAAAAATAAAAATTAAAAATAAAATAGAATGACTGGGAAGAAGATTTAATGAATTTTGAACCTTCCTGCATTCGATTGAGAAACCGAAAAAAAAATTTAATTAAATCTAGTAGATCAGACCTTGTCAAAATGAACTCCGATCGTAATTAACTCCGATAATATATCATCTAACCTCAGCTCTTAAAACAAGACGATATTCTGAAGAAACCGCATTGATAATTCAGTGTCTCTTGAGGCGCGTGTGAAACTCGCAAGCGAGAATCCCGAAGAGGCAATGAGAAGTAGGTACGTGATAACGTCTCGATTCCCGAGGTTACTAGAGTTTGAACGCAAGCGCGGATGGCCAACGAGTCAAGAGAGCTGCTGCCATGCTGCTGCTGCTGCGTTGGTACTTAGACGACGACGACGACAACGCTGAGTATAAACCAAAGGAGAGAATGTGTTTTGGCAAGTGGTACACCGGCATCTGTTCTCCAGGGATACGAAGAGGTCCTTCAATAGGATCTAAGAGGAGCGCGAACGCTCCTCAGAAACTTGCTACAGAATAGTTAAGTCTCCCGTCTTAACTCTCGCGCTTCTTATACACTTATCGTTAATAATGTTTGTTACAATTCTAAAGAATCTATACGAGTTATATTATAGTTTCTGATTATAATATCATTTAAAAATTTGTTTTCTCTGCGGAAATTGAATAAATTTTTATCTTCCATACAAAATCTTGTGTATTTATATTTCATTTGTTTAAACTATATATACATATAATATAAGCTTAAATTTAGTCATTTCGTTGAAGAAAGTTATGAATGGTATGATATGTAGAAATACGAAAGGCGGTTTATAGTTTAGCCATATATCACTTGACAGCGCGATAGTGTACATGTGCGATAAATAATAAATAGAGTCATTTCAGAGTTGCGATCGATAAAATTTCTATAACTCTTCGTCTGGGCGTATATAGGTATATACCTTCCTCTACTAGTATGACTTATTTTTATTTTGCGCGTTAGTTATCAACGGAAGTAAAGGAGAGAACACGTTTCGTTCGTACATAGGTATAATAGTTATACGTATATTTATTCGCAAATAATTCTGTTATACGATTAAATTTGACTGCACGCATATGTGTTGCGTATAAATTTATATACATTTTCAACGCAAAATTTGTACATGTAGATATATATATAGGATATAGGTGTACGTATATTACACTTGTCCAGAATTATATCATAATACAAGGACAACCAGCACTCCAGACTACTAGGTTTACATTATTATATGTAGCATCGCTGTCGTTGGCCCCTTATGCACCAACTGTTATTCGAGTTAGGAGTTACGCGTTACGTGTTACGTATAGAGTGTTACAACGCTAGTAACTACATTACCGTATGCCATATATATATACCTATATACCTGTGCTAACATATATGTTAGCACAGGTATATAGGTACCTTGGAAATATACAGATATATTATAAAAAAAGAGAGACTAGGGTAAAGTGGGCACCTCGGCTAAAAATTGAATTGATAAAATTAGTTTTTTATTTATCAGAAATTTTTGAGGAAAAAGATTGTTGAGGGAAAAAAAAAAAAAAAAAAAAAAAGAAAAGAAAAGAGAAAAACGAACAAAAATTATTTTTATCAATTTCTCAGTCGAGTTTTTCGCTTCGCCTCGCCTCGGTCTTTCCTACATTGAATAAGTGAGAGAAATAAAAAGCACACAGCATTCGTGTAGTAGGTACATATACTACCGTATTAAAAGATACGGCAAAGTAAATGTCCGTATCAATTATGAGAATTTCTTCCCTTTTTCTTATTCCATGGAATTTGAAACGACGATAAAAAAAAAAAAACTAAGAAGATCTGGCATTCAGAAAATCTTGTAACGAGGTTTTACGCGGTAGACTTTCTCCGGAGGAATAAATTAAAATTCGACAATTTTATACTCTACAAGTATTTTCCATATCATCCATGCAATATACATCCACTAAAGTAAATTGAATCATATTTTGAATAGCGTATATATATAGCAATGATGCTTATACATTTTTCAAACGTTATTTATTATATTCCTATGTATAGTTTCGACACACAGCTAATTAATATGTTTAGACGATTTATGGGTCGGAATAATTCGATTTATTTATACCAATGATATATGTACACTAAACGTAATGGATTCTGATCCGGACGAGTTGGACAATTCTAGAAACAGCCAATTGGCGCTCTGGATTTTTTTAATCCAGAGCGCCGATTGGCTGTTTCTAGAATTGTCCAACTCGTCCGGATCAGAATCCATTACGTTTAGTGTACATGCGTTCAGGAAAATTCCGAAAAGAGAATATCGAGTAGTTGGATGTGCGTGTTTTAGGGTATAACCGATAAAATTGAGGCGATCTATGTGATTATAGGAAAATGTTCACGTATTTTCGTGTATGTATATTAGTTTCGGAGACAATTTTCTTGCCTTTTCACCGTTCGTATAATATATAATATATACTTCATCAATTTTTCATATTAACTTGTTTGTTTTTTTCTTTTATTTTATTTTTTTTCTTGTTCGTTTTTATTCTTTTAGAATTGCTCAGACTTTCGCGATCGCGATGTATAGATGGAAGAATAACGGCGAGGTTACGAGTTGTCAATTTGCCTTGCACGTTTTCGATTAGTGACCAGATTACGGGTCTCAAGCCACCGATCGATCAAAGTATCGATCGATCCTTTGCCCTCGAGGTATAGAAGTCTCATCTTTCTTATAATACGAGTATTGCTCGATGATCGATAAACAACGCAATGACCTCCGACTATATACAATCTACATACCCATGTAAACGTAGCAATATGATTTTATGGTGAGTAGGTACATAGCAAATAAACGAAAAAGTAATGTGGAAAATCTTGAGTCAAATTTAATAATAAATTGATAAAACAAAGAAAAATTTTGTATTATAATAAAAATAAATCAAGAATTCAGATATATTTAGCATATTTAAATTGAAGGTGTCGATTCGTATGTCAATTCGATTGACGGGTGTAAATTTACCAACCTATACCTATGTCGACAGCTCTCGGAAGTAGTTTGAAAAGTTTTTTCTATAAAAGAAAAAAAAAAAAAAAAAAAAAAAGAAAAGAAAATTTCTCAAAACTTTTTTCCGTATTATTATCATATCATCGGTCTTGAGGTAATAAAAATATTTTCAAATTTATAAATTCTGATCGCAATAAGAAAGAAAAGATATAATTTTAGGTGAAAATGAAACAATAAAAAATATGGTAAATAGTTATACGATTAAACGAAGTAGTAGGTATTTATATAGAAAGGAAAAACAGAAACACATTTGTGAACCGTAAATATATTCGAGTTAAAACAGAAATAGACCTGCTGCAGTTATCCGGTTGTAATTTATATTCAGATATAAAGACCGGGGTTTCTCGATAACGTGCGGAGCTGCATAATTTCTAGAAATGGTATAGAGAGAGAGAGAGAGAGAGAGAGGCGCAGCAGCGATAACCCATCGATGAAATTATAATACCTAGATCTTATAAATAGACGAAGCGACTATAAGCTGCGATGTTATACACGCGCCTATATATATATATATATATATATATATATACACACCATTCGAGACAGTCGCAGGACTGACTTGACTGTCCGTCTGTCAGTCATTCGGTCGCGGAAGTCTATCTTTGGCGGTAGGTTATATGGATTTTGATTTATTATTCATAGCGTCATCGCCGCGCCCGCTTATAAACCCGCGAAGAAGAAGAAGAAGAAGAAGAAGAAGAAGAAAAAGATAAAGCGAGGGCTGTGAAAGTCCCTTTTTCTTTTTTTATATCGGGACTATAAAATATTATCGAATGAATTCGACCGAAGATTATATAATAAATTTAATTGCGAAGTATGAGAAAATTTTCTTTTACATTTTTTTTCTTTTTTTTTTTTTTTTTTTTTTTTTCAACAGCTATGATGATCAGTCTATAGGAACTAAAGTTGCCTTTGGGAAAGAAGATTATGGAGCTTTGACTTGCCATCGCTTTTCAAAGTAATAAAACAAAGCAATTTTACGAAAGAGCTCCGAGCGCAAAATTTAAACAGGAGTCGAAATACTTCGCGCGTCGCGTTGTTTGATATAACAAAGACGTCGAGACGCTTTTGACAATCAGACGAATTAAAACAGCTGATGTTATTTACTAAATTAATAAGTTCGCTAAGAACTATATGGCGCTAAGATTTAAAAAGATCGTGAGAAAAATTTAATTTCACAAAATTGAATACGACGACAAAATTTCGAATAAATATGAAGAAACTTTTATAGAACAAAATTTTTTTTTTTTTTTCTAACATCGTAGGAATCGGGTGTTTCGTCTTTTCCTTTATATTATATCCCTAATTTTATTAAAATTCTATACAACCATCGGTCAAGGTTGAATAGAGAAACTGAATTTTTGATAATTTTAAGGCCCTATGGTGTTGCTTGTCAGAATGACGAGTTTAAGATGAAATTTTTGTTATTTAATTTCTGAGCTAAGAGCTCGAGCTCTCGACGTAACTGGCTAAACTCAGATCTCCGACGAAGTTTCTTGACACGAAGTAAAACGGTAAACAAAATAGAAACTAACTTCGTTCGTGCGGGTTATAAGCGATGAGTTTACGGCGAGAAAAAAGGACGAAGGAATAGGTATAAGAAGAGATAAGAGATGAGAGAATAAGTCGCGGCGTCTCAAGAAACAATTTGCCTTCCGGTATACATATATATATATATCACTAATGCCATAAGGTCGTAACCGCCAAAAAAAAATTTGTTGTCTTTTTGGTGGCAAAATCTTTTTCATGCGATATAAGATCGTTTGGGCATATCCGCAAAAAAAAATAATTTTTTGGCGCTTACGACCTTATGGCATTAGTGACGCGATATATCGCGTCACTAATGCCATAAGGTCGTAAGCGCCAAAAAATTATTTTTTTTGCGGATATGCCCAAACGATCTTATATGTCACGAAAAAGATTTTGCCACCAAAAACACGAAAATTTTTTTTTTTTTGCGCTTACGACCTTATGGCACTAGTGACGCGATATATATTTCGTGTAGTTTTTACTTTTCTTAGTCTTATTATTTACAGTTAAAAAAAAAACTTTTAGCAAAAATTATTTCACCAACCCAAGTAATTAACTCTCGTCGTCGTGGAAAACTCTCAAATTACGACGCGGGAGAGACCGTGAGGTAAATATATATGACTTATATATATGTATACACTATTCATACCTATACCTCTACTACCACTACTACGAGGAAAGACGCTTTAAAAAAAAAAAAAAAAGCAAAAAAGTTTCAAAAGTCTAATTAACTTCTGAAAAGTGAACGAAACGAAACGAAAATGATACAATAAGTTTTTAACAAAAGTAAGGCACACAAGTGGTTATACATATTATATTTATATATAAAATTATCATTATTTATTTCTCACCTTGCGTTGCGGTCACCAAAAGTGCCAGTAAAATGATATACTTGTTCTCCTCGCACTGCATTTTTGCACCAATATCCAAAGCACTTGGTATAATAACGATAATAATATGAAATGAAAATTTTTTACTTTTTCCCTCAATCACTACAATAATAATTATTTATATTCACTCGATCGAATCACTTGTCATTTATCGATTTTTTTTTTTTTTTTTTTTTTTAATTTATATTTTGTATTTTTAATTTTTTTTTTTTTATCACTCTTTAACCAATCACTTGATCACTATTGTGTGTCGCGTCGTATAATCGAATAACTTTTTTTTTTTTTTTTTTTTTTTTTTTCTTCTACAACCAGTTGCACCGTGAGATTGATTATTTTTATCAATATATGGAACTAGGGACTAAGAATTTTTTTTTCGTAATAATGTCAACTTGGGGGGAACTTTATTTAGTTCCAGGATCCGTGCTAGTAGGGATTAATAATAAAATACATAATTGGAATTGGAATTTGGATGAAATTTTTGGAATTTATAATTAAAGAAATAAAAGGGTTGAAATTATATTCACTTATGATACTATGATGATTATAAATTATTATACTCGATAAACCGCGTGGTCGAGTAGTTCACAAATGTCATCACTATGTAAACAACAATCCGGCTTTTCTATTAGTACATACGCGGAAGTTTTTGCTATGCACTTACACAATTTTCTTTATTCGGGGGTAAATTATTATGTATTTTGTCCTACGATTTTATGTTGAAAAATTTGAAAGAAGAATTTTTTGTGTTAATAATAAAATGATTAATGCGACGATGATTGTAATATAATAATAATACGAAATTATAAATTATGATTATTGTAAAACTTCACTGTAAGCGTTTTTTTTTCTCCATTGTTATAGCGGCAACGATGCCGGCAAACTGCTCGGCATTTGAAATAAACATTAACTTGTAATATTATATCACCACGTAAGATACGACGATGGGGGTTAAAACCCTTGTAAAAACAACGCCGCGAACAAACTCGCAAAGGGCCAATCCTGACTACGCGACGGCCGAGTCGCGACTGCAGATGCAGAGATTCTTACGCCGGGCCACGCGCCGCTTCGGACGCGCTCGGCTAACTCCGGAAGTCATTCGGCAGCCGCGAATACATACCAACGACACGGACGCGCACACGCGCTCATACCACCCGCGGGGTGAGGCAGGATTACATCGCGGGGATCGCTCGTCGGGTGGTTGAGTGGGTGGGTTACACTTTACAATAGAGAGGGGCTCGCCAGCATCAACAATGGATCGTTGTTTCATATTCTATTTAAGTCTTTTCATTTCTTTACTCTTTTACTCGAAAGGAAAATTCGCCAAATTTCACTTTTATGTATATACAAATATATATATAAGAAAAACACAAAACGGTACGAAGAAGGAAGGAGGAAATGACTTGTTGAGCTCGAATTCATATCACGGGGTATATTTTAACAGCCGGTATACCAATTCTGAAAGATATCTTTGATGCGTACCAGAAATCTTTAGCCCTCATCCCTCATGGTGAGATGCAGCTGCAATTCACACCGATGCACTTTATAGTCTCTGTAAATGATGATAAAATGCAAACTTTTTTTAGATGAACCGAAAACGAGGGGCTATTCACTTGGGAAGTCCTATGTACACTAGTCTCGGAAGTCTTTGGAAGTCTTTTGTAGTCTTTGGTAGTCATTGGTAGTCTTTGGAAGTCATTGGTAGTCAATGGAAGTCCTTGGAAGTCTTTGAAAGTCACTATTAAGTCACATGTGGTCTTCTGGAAGTCACTATGGAGGCATTGAAAGTCATTGGAAGTCTGGTAGTCATTGGTAGTCATTGGTAGTCTTTGGAAGTCATTGGTAGTCTTTGGAAGTCATTGGTAGTCAATGGAAGTCCTTGGAGGTCTTTGGAAGTCATTATTAAGTCACATGTAGTCTTCTGGAAGTCACTATGGAGTCATTGAAAGTCATTGGAAGTCATTGGAAGTCATTGGAAATCTTGTAGTCATTGGTAGTCATTGGTAGTCTTTGGAAGTCAATAGAAGTCCTTGGAAGTCAATGGAAGTCACTATGGAGTCACATGTAGTCTTCTGGAAGTCACTATGGAGTCATTGGAAGTCATTGGTAGTCATTGGTAGTCATTGGTAGTCATTGGTATTCATTGGTAGTCATTTGTAGTCATTGGTAGTCAATGGAAGTCTATGGAAGTCGGAAGTCACTCGTACACCCAAAATTGAAGTGAATAGCCCCTCGACAGAAAACTTTTTGATATTTCGAAAATAATTGAATATAGTAATGAATTATTTCGGATTTCTTTTTCCTGCTACTGAATGCAGAATTTGAGAAATCATTATTCCTTGGGGTTCAGAGACGACGAAGTTTACAATGCAATTAATCGTGATTTTCATACTTGACTATATATTTCAAAGGGCTAGAACGAATTGATCCGAGAAAACTGGAATGTCTAAAAATTCTTTTGAGATGCACTAGTCCTTGAAAAATTGCCCCTTTTTGAGGTGTGTAATGTATATATGTATACCCCCTTGAGATGATTAATTACCATTCTCGAGTGACTGACTTTTGTGATCAGAAAATATACTATGGTCTTTTATCTGGAACACCTTAGATATACAATTTGAAATTGATGGTTAGTAGGTATATGAGGTCTTAGAGCGGTTGGGAACAAAAGATTTTTCTTTAATGATCAAATTGGATCCATATTAGAGAGCATTAACCCAAACCTCTAATAACGTTAATCTATAGTAAATCAATTATCAGGTAATATATCATCGTTTATTTAACAAACGCCGACTGAAACATCTGCCTACTAAACTGAGCCAGACTATCAGTGGTTCAGGAAAATATATTGTCTCTATGATAGAGTGGAGTCGGAACATTGCCTCGTAAAAAGTTGAGCCTTTTTCGAAAATTTGCGATAAGGATTAATAAGCGTGAATTTTTTAAATATAATACCGGCCGAATCAATTCATTCATGATTAATTGGCACGAAAAATATATACGTATTTCCTTCGCTTCTAGTTTTCAGACAAAACATTCCCCGTTATGGGGATAATGGTAAGCGATTATTAATAGTTTAGCTGAAGGGGTGAATAAATTTGTAGCTAGACCGCCCACATATAGACGAGTACACCCATCAAAGTATCGAAGCAATTTTTTTAATCAATCACAATACTATAGGTAGTATTATAGTGAAAAGGATAAAGTATCCTTTTTTCGTTTATTTTTTATTTTTTATTTTTTAACACGAGATCGGTAACTTCTCACGTACAATATATAGGTAGGACCCTCGCCTCGGTGTCCTCGGTTTTTAAGAGATCTTGAGATGGATAATATTACACTTGCGACAAACACTTTAACACCGCTTTAGAGTGAAAAGTGTCAATATACTTGAGGGCATTATTTGTGCAATAAAAAGTTCACACCTCCTTCCTACACACTCGACTTCACTCCGGCAAGCAGCAGGTGAAAGGCGAAAGTGCTCGTTGGACAATCTGGACCAGATATCTGTCTCGATGCACGATTTTCACAGAGGAGAGATCGGAATCAAGATGAACAAGCTTTTCTAGAGGGCGAGGCGCCGGGTATCGTGTATCGTAATATATGCGTATACATATATCTATATAGATACGTATGGGTATAATATATTCATGTTTTATTTTCGTTGTAAAAAATAATATAAATAAATAAACGAAAAATGAACTCGTTCAGAAGTGGGAAGTTTGTTTTTCAGGATTTCATTAAGCGCGTAATCCTTGCGGACTCGAGTGCTACTAATTCATTTCGAGCTTATCGTGCGGGGATTTTAAATCCCGTGGCTTTCAGTTCGGGTGAGTATATTGTCTCGCCCTTATTTTATTCTGTATATTATCTATAACTATATACATATATGTGTTTTTTCTAACGTAAACTGCGATGTGATATCAGCTATGATATCAAAATTGGACAATATCGAGGTAATAAAGAATCTAAAATATCATGGTTTGTGTTGACATTATTTTTTCCTTTCCGTTCTCCTCTACCCCGTTATACTTTCTTTATAGTTATTTCTTCGCATGTTCTATCGAGCTAGAAAAATTTTCCCATAACTTTCAACCTTACCCCACACCGTATACACTGCACATATTCGACGGAGTCAAAAACCCGTGACGAAATATCACTATCCAAGTAGCAGTGAAGAATAAGATGAAATTTATGGCAACTGGCACCACAACGACGATGAGAAAAATTGGGGAGGGGTTAAGCGACAGAAAAACATGCAATAAATAACCACTAGTGAAAAATATGGTGGTTGGACTCCGCACCACTCTTAAGTGCCCATAGCATATCTCTTTCTCTCTTCCCTTTTAAGCGAAAAATTGTAGGTGAAGAAAACAACGGTACATATTGATCAAATTTCGCACAACCATGAAGAATAAGGAAAGACAACTTGTGCCCATATTCTTGTGCTTCGTCTCCTCGTCGTTGTGAGTTGCCTGAAGATGCACGGTGCCAGACTGGTCAGAATGATGTGAAATAATTATGTCAAAATATTTGCAGACGTATAGTGTAATAATTCGTGGACAGAATTGTGTCGTTGTGGGTGTGGGTCTGTCGTCTCTACAATTGTATACACAACCCTGACGGCGAGTACAAATCTGGCTAGTCATTTGACTCCTCGGAAATCCGTCGACTTCATCGTCAAGAAAGGCCTCTTAAACGTCCAAAGTTTTGAACAAAATGCTCAAAGATATCTTGAGGAGTCAGGGTTGCATAGTTGCAGCGGGTCGTAGCCAGTCTCTACGGTTTAGTGTTACAGTAATTCCAGTAAACCCTTGGGGACGACGTACGGAACTAACTAAGCTAAAGGGTGGCCGTACGGAAGGGTCAAGCACTCTGGCTACTAGCCAGGACGTCGTTTGTCCCTCACTCTCTTCTCCCTTACTATCTGTCCCCATCTCTCTCGGTCCTTTGGTACCGTGACGCTATTCGCCCCCGGCTATCTCCCTCTAACTCCAGCACTAACTAAGTGTTAAATGAACCTTGTTCCCGGAACATGGGGGCGAGGGATGGTGCTTATATCTACTAGTTGGAATGTGTTCGAAGAGTTATCGGCCGAAGATTATAGTTAGACATCGATTTCCGCCGGATTTTTTTACACCGAGATTTTTCGCTTAGACCATATCATTATACCCATACAGCTGAATTATAGAATCAAAAGGAACGAAAGTTTTATCAATATTTCGAACACGGGGTAGAAATTTGAACCAAGATACTTTAAAGACAGCAGAATTTATGATGCGAATTCCTGTTTATTATTCCAACGGTTTAAGAAACAAGGAGAAAATTATTTCATTCATAAAATCCGTTTTGAAAACTGCGTCTTTCCTCTTCACTCAAAATCGGTAATACTGGCAGCAGGGTTTGACCGTAAACGACAAACGAGAAGGGCGTTTTCGTATGCTAAGTATCTTATCCTTTAGGACGAAAGGCAGCTCGGTATCTGCACCAGGGTGTAATATTTCAGCGGCTGGATCCTTTTGACGCAAGAATTGCAGACCACGGCAACTCCCAGTCCTGCGATACGGTTCACCAAAAGAATGAAATTCTCCCTGTACCTACTAAAAACTTGTGCAACGCGATATCTTTAAACGGTTTTACCTTAACGCCAACTCTCTCGCATCCGCCCCTATGGGCTATGGGGTTTGGGATATGGGGTATGGGGTATGGGTCCTGGCACGCCCATCACAGGAATCTTTCATGGCCAGGTGCGCCAAGTGTATCCTATATGTGGCGGTCTGTATGTTTTACTACGGTCGGCCCATCGCAACGGGGGCCCCATAGATAACCTACGGTCACGATTATTGTTGGTCTCCCTTTCTGCCGGTTTTTCATCCGTCCCAGAGAAAGTAGATATATGTACAGTCGTTTTGTAACACTGTGGGGATGACCTCTCTGCTTTTAGTCACAATTTTCACATTCGCTTTCGTATTTTACAAACTTTTCCTAAAGTGGATTATTTTCGGTCTTCCATTTGTGAGATGGAAAGGAAACATTTGCGAAACAGTAGAAAAAAGAAATAAAAAATACAAATAAATCAAAGACCTTGGTAGTACCGGATAATATCTGAAAGAAAAAAATGTCAACCACACCT
Source organism: Tenthredo mesomela (assembly GCA_943736025.1). NCBI lineage: Eukaryota > Metazoa > Arthropoda > Insecta > Hymenoptera > Tenthredinidae > Tenthredo > Tenthredo mesomela. The sequence continues at coordinate 16,979,533 of OX031016.1, read as the reverse complement.
GCAAGATCAGAAAATTAATCTACCCAGTTCAAACTCACCTGTGCAAAAAAAAAAACAAAAAAAAAAAAGTGCAATGTTTACTCAAGATAAGATGTATTCCAACTTTATTCAAAGGGGAACGTATTCGCGGCTGGAGATGATAATATCTCAGTACATCGTAAAGAGTTAGGTGTAAGACCTGGGGCTGTTTTTTTTTTTTTTTTTTTTTTTTTTTAATTTTGTTTCACAAAAAATAAACGAGAATGTTCTCGCGAGTATTATGGAAGCGAGAGGATAAAGACCGCAGGTGCAACTTAACAACGAAAAATATTGTAGCGGTCGTTATTAGGTGTGACTAATTACAATACAATGACGTCAAGATGACGATGTTTAAATTGACAATAGAGGCTAGAAGTAAAATGTTAATTATAACATCTCGTACCTGGTTTTTGAAGTTGAATAGTAAACCAGGTCGTCGTTGTCATTGTAAATTGGTAACTTTATTACAGTCTAAAGCTTACTGCAATCACAATATCCAAAAACATGGATTAGCCGATTCAAACACAATTATTTAGCACCCGGAACGATGTCACGTCATTTCTCGACATGCCTCGTAAATCTCTCTCTGATTTGCAATATAGTATACGGGCTACCTGTGTACTATTAACTATACCGGACCACATCGAGCTCACTGACGTCGACAAAATCGTTCTCTAATTAATGTGACGAGAAGCTAGTACTGTAATAGCTTACAACCGAATAGACGCAAATGTATATTTCATACAGGTACGCGTTACCTTCGGAATTTTTTCGCGATTCACTCAAGAAGCAGAGCTGAGAGGAAATGTCACTAAAATTTGATGCTACTCATTCTTTTCAATCGAACTGGAAAGTCAAGCCACGAGAAGAATATTTTTAAGAACGAATTTTCCGTTGGGGAAAATCGTTTTTATTTGGATGAACGATTCCTCGATCGAAAATTCGTTCTAAAAAATATTCTTTACTCAGATATGATTTTCAAATTCGATGGTAAAGCACGAGTAGAGCACGAGTATCACCTCAAGATACTCATATGGATTGTTTTAGATAGAATTGACAACATTTTGACTCTGCTTTATTTATTGGCAACGTGATGATAGTAATTGTTAATGTTACATTATTTCAGTGAAAGAGACGATAATATTATGAGTACCTTTTTCCAAAGATTACGGTAATATAATTCAATAAATTATAGTTTTGCAGATATCTATGTAGAAGTTGTGCCCACGCACCTATATTTTACGTCTGAGCATCGACCCGGGAAGATTATGTTTCTAATTAAAGAAGTCTGTTAAGTTTGGTATATATGGGTAGGCAGATAAGGAAAATAAGAAACGAGGTCACTTCCCCATCGCTTCTAGAATTCCCCACTGGCACTTTTGTTATTCTCGTCTTCAGATACGATCTTCGACTACATCACCTACGCTCTGGAAGAATTTGTACTATTTCTTTTGTAATCTTTCTATTTCACAGGCGGAGATTTTCGTAGTGTCGTTTTTGTCTAGGAATGGAACATTCGAAACGGTATATCAACATACATTATGCTCGATCATATTACTATCCAAGAAAAAAATCTTTTCAACAATCCAATTCGAGTTCTTAAACTTATGTGACGATTGTTCAGTTTTCCGCAAAATTTGATAATCGAAAATCGAGTTTCTCCACGTCAAATTAATCGATATAAATAATCGAGTAATATCGCAACGCAAGCACCACGCAGGGTTCTTTCAGGTAATTTTATTTTTCTTATTTTCATCAGTTTTTCAGCAACTATAGACTTTGACGCGTATTTGATAAATGGAACTGAACACGCGAATATAGTTTTTTTGATGTCCGGTGTTTACCTGAAAATGGCAAGTAATTTCTGGCTCATTAATGACCGACCGTAATGAAACCTCGTAACGATTAGGTGGAGCCCAATTTATTGATGATTATTAACACTAGTGTTATAACCTAGTTATCGTAACGAATGGCTGCAGCGTTATATATAATATGAAATTTCCCACTACATATTTATCGAACGTTTCGTAGCAGAAAGTAATCCCCGGAAATTGACGTCAACGCGATGCTTTCATAATTTATAATGATAGTACTGCCATTAAACTATGGTAATTTTAAACTGATTATTTTCAATTTAAACCAAATTCATCGATGTAGGTACATGTACGTTGTTCGTAAAAAAGCAAAACACTTCGAAGTATTTGACGAGAGAGTTAAACGGTTAGAATTTACGGGTTATATAGATTCATGGTTTATGAAACAGATAACCAGAAGTTTTGAAAGACATTTCCTAAGCGGAAAATCGTTTCACATTTTATTCCCATTTTACACAGGTATATACCTGATACTAAAACCTCTTATATTCTTCGCATTCAATTTTCCTGTAGTCGGTATATAGGTATAGGTACCTGATATGATATGATGGCATCGTGAAAGTGATTGTAGTCGTCAACTTTTAATGTCTATATCTAAAAAAACGTTCCCTATTGAAAGATCATATATATATATATTATATATATTATTGTGTATACGCACGTACTAGCTCCACACAGAAAGAAAGGGTAACTTGATTCAAGAAAATTTTGCGGTCCAAAAATGGAGACCGAAATTTTCTCGGATCAAATCAAAAATTTTCTCGAACCAAGAAAATTGGGACAATTTTCTTGGTTCGAGAAAATTTTTGATTTGATCCGAGAAAATTTCGGTCTCCATTTTTGGACCGCAAAATTTTCTTGAATCAAGTTACCCTTTCTTTCTGTGCAGGTATTGTTTGAACACGCAAAATCGAAATGATAATTTACCTGAGGTAGAAAAAAATGAAATGAAATGAATAAAATAAAATAAAATAAAATAAAATAAAATAAAATAAAAAATAAAATCCTTTCACATATATGTACGTATAATCTACCAAATGTCTACTGCACACAGATTAACAAAGGTGCAATGGCTGTTATATATTAATATAGATATACCTGTAACGTCGAGGTGTATATAATATAGGTATAGCCAGTGCATACTTCCTGCACTCTGATTATGGTACATGCATTAGCATTAAACATTCACATATTGTTTTCATTCAGTCCAGCATAAACACGAGGGGCGGGCCTGTAGTCGGCTCTTGTATAATGTGTAACTCACATATTTGCAATGCTGATATCCGATGATAGCGCATTCCTACCACACAGGGATTGCAGTTTGGCTGCCATTATACGAACAAAGTTATTGTTTTGACTGTCCAACGATTTTCCATTGTGTTTAAATCCCCCCGTATGCATAGGTTCTTTTCTATCCATCGATTCAATCGATAAAGTTATGCGAATACTAAATTTCATTCGGTCGAAAAAAAAAAAAAAAAAAAAAAAAAAAAAAACCAGATAACTAATTTTCCAAAGTGGAGAAAAATACAACGGTCCCATTTTTCCCATCGTTGCGAAAATGCAGAAATGATTTGCAGATTTCATGTAAGATTTTGTTTCGACTGTTCTTTTTCGGTTAATTTCGTCATCCTATTCCAGCTATATCAACTTCTATTACCTATACAGTTTATCGCCGAGTTGAACGTGCGGCTGCAGCTTAGTACGTGAATCACGCGATTAGCCTCTCCGCATCTGTCAAGATTGTATCCTATAATATCAAGTTAAACGTCTTAATCGCGTATAATTCAAAGGAATCAAACAGAACTTAATCGCTGGGGTCGAGGATTCATTCCCAGAGGTCTGCGGAGGAAGAGGTAGGTATACGATACCTGGCCAACACTCGGATAATTAGTGGGATAATTAATGAATGCTGGGTATGCTATAAAGCAAGATGGCGCGTTATGAATCAATTAATAACGCTACTCGTTCATTTGGGTCAAGCTACCCTGGACTGAGGATATTAATCAAGCAGTGAACTGGAGCGGCGTGGGTACATTCCTCTTTTATGCTTCTTTATTTCAACGTCGGGCATTGCGGGGGTTCCATTCTCTTTCAAATAGTTCTCAGTCGGGGTTAGAGCCAAATAGACAAAGGCAAGAGAGACACGAGCTGAGAAATAGAGAATGAAACGTGGCCTCGAGGGGCTCGAACGAACGGCCAAATTCTATGATTTCAGCTTAGCAGCTATTCGATGCATTCTGTTTCATCCCATCTGTACGAAAAAGAGTTGTAATCGAAGGACGACCCTTTCGGCGGCGGAAGGGCTGTTCTTATCAATAAGTCCCACGCCTTCGAAATCTCGATGAAAAATTGCAGGTAATTCGAGTCGGACTTAGTATACCTTCAGGCATGACAAGAAGCGAAATTATCTTTTGAATTTTTTGAATTCAAACGAATCTTATAATTCATTTGAGATCAAGTTTATTGACTCAGATTGATATATCAACGAATTCAAATCGATTACAATGCAAACTGCGTGAAAAGCTTCTACCTAGTAGTTCTGACATTGAATGCTTTGTTGAGTCTGAAAGAAGTTGAAATGAAATTTGAATATGTTTGATCGGGAGTTGGAAGAGGAAAAGGCCTCCAGAATTTCTAGCGATTTTTCATCTCTTTCAGTCAGCGAGATGTTGAATGTGTACAAAAATGATTTAATACGAGGAGCACACAGCGCAGATGCTCATATCAGAAGATATAACGTATTCTCTTTCATGTACCCTGTACTTAGCGCGTTAATTATGCATCCCCACTAATCAGTAATCACCTCCTCTGTCATCGTTAAGTACCCGCCTATCAGCCTCGCTCTGACTATACGCGCAAGGCTATAGGGGGTGACGGTTGCACCGGTGTAGATATATTTTTAATGCACTTAGTTCATTATTGCTTTTAATGCAATTTTCAGTCTATGGGTAATGTCGCAAATACTTTCCTGGCGACATTTACTATAGGTGCACGATCTATTCTTGTGTGTATATGAGTATCCGCTAATTGCGAAACAAAATTAGTTATGCAAATTATTGTTTATGGCTAAAAGAATAGGGATTATTGATTTTCAATAAGGAGTGAAAAATTGAATGAAATTTTACGTTCATTTCTAACCATGGGTAAAATGAACTTATAGGTGAGGAAGAGAGTTAGGTATCGTAATAATACTCGAAACCATAACGGTTCTTGGTGCCTTATGGTATGTTTTTTTTTTTTTTTTTTTTTTTTTTTGTTAGCTACCCAGCGAGGATTACCGTAGTAAAGATATGGGCTATGGAGTCATCGTAAACACGAAGAAGTCGTCAGAAAAACTTTACGATTTAAGCTTTGACGAGTGAAACGGTGAAAGTGAAATCTGGGACAATAGTAAATCTCATAAATAAGCTATTTCTGACCGGAAATGGGCACGTCTGGTTATTCAGAACCACAGAACGCTAGGGTAAACGTACCTCTGACCTCTTTCACTATCTCGCATATCCTAGGTATATGGATTGCTGGTTGTGTACTCTGTATTGTCAGTTCAAATCAAATTCTCGTTTAACGAGTCAGAGCGTATAGGAACCGCTTTATCGTTCTGATATCTTCGTTACCTTATCCTTTGAGAATGACTAGAAGTTTGGAGTTCTTAAATCAGCAGCAAATTGCCAGCATCAATCTGATATCCTATGATATCTATTATATGAAAGTGTTGGCAGAGAATAAAATGAAAATGTAATTATATACACCTACTTCATATCGAGCACTTGGCGTGAAAAAATATTTAGTAATTATTGTAAAATACCTTCCCTCATACTCGTACATTGTGATTACCGATTGAATGAGGGTAATTAAACGGCGAGTATTGTTCGATGGTGCAATTGTAATCTCATTGTTATGTTTAATGCAGCGGTCACGGGTTGTTGCACTTCTGAGTGACTCCTGTATGACTCCTGCATATGTGGTCATTTATCTAATCTATATACGTCCAGAGTTCATATAAGTTAGTTCGTATGAGAGATAATTGCATATATACTGTTATTGAAGAATCGTTGTTTATGTGCATAATGTGTCTATCATATCCTAGATGGCATTAAAATGCACTAAACGATATACCCTGTTCAATATAGATATAAGATACGTAATTAATTGGGTGTAATTTACAGCCCACATTAAAATAGTTGCTTTAATTAATATATGCAGTAGCCGCAGATAGTTTTGTAATTGAATATATATTCTTTATTTATCGTAATTACATTTCTAATCTTGCCAATAAAATTCTTTGCTTCGCTTCAGTCGTATAGGACGTGCGACTTGATTGATTTCACAGACTTTAATGAATCGTACGATTGCATTAATCAGATCGTTTTTTTTTTGTTTTCTCTTTTTTTTTTTTTGCTACTTTTACTTTCAATTAGGCGTCAGGTTAACCGAGGTGGTGAACCGATGTAGGTGACTGTCCTAATTTCAATCTGAGTAAACCAGGAGCGAGGCGTCGTTTCAGCTGGCTGTCGCTACTTTGCCGACAAGCACAATTACCCAGATTGTCGTAAACTTTTCCGAACAAAGGGATCCTTTGTCTTTGACAATGTCGGTGCAGAATCAATTGCAGCTCATACATGATTCACGCCTTGGCGAGACATGCAAAATTCCTTGAATATCGCGTGCTTTGGAACGCATATGACCGGATCGTAGACACGTGTGCATCCACCGACTACGTATTACCTACCTTCTATCGTTGCAGTACCGCCCTATGCCCGATGGGTCTTTGTATGCACATCTATACCTACCAACTATACGTGAATGTACACATAGGGCACACATTACGCTACGTAGCATCTCGCATGCCTATATTCCTCGCATACTTGTGTATAAAGGTACGTACATAGTACAGATCCAACGCATTGCTCGCCCACCAAGGAGCCTCGGAGGTTCTATGTACAACGGCTGCATGCCTGGTTCTTCGGGTACTATAATTACGAAGTTATTTACTATTATTTCAATTTTCGCGTGCCACACGTTTGCTGATGTGACGTTGATATACCCCCAGGTTTTCTGACTCCCTTCTCATCCCAACTATAGCCAACTTCTTTCGTGTTGTTCAACCTCCGACTACTTAAACACCGCGATATTTATGTGCGCGCCAAAGTTTACGAGTTGCAAAAAAAAAAAAAAAAAATAAGAAATGAAAAAAAAGTTTGCACGGTCACATCGATTCGTCAATCTTCTTACCGGAGAATTGTTTATTATATAGCTGAACGAGTTGTTGCTATTTGAGATGTAACGTAAGTGTCACAGTGATCGATACTGGAACAGCAATATTGACGTATACGTTCGATTATATAGTAGCCAACCTTTTCACGGAATAAACGGAAAGCGTCTATTACAGGTTCGGTGTCAATCACTGGGACAGTTGGGTACCTTACTTCTGATATGCATCCATTACCTATTCATCTAGTCATGTTTGTATATTCTGTACATACGAAGACCAGGATTGCAGATGCTGTAGCGTTATTTGCGAGGCAACACATGTTATACGTTCAGCGAAACTAATTGTAAGTGGTAGGTTCAATTTGTTTGGGTAAAACCAACTAGAGAGAATGGTGTATCAAACCAGCGCACCTATGTCCAGCCTAATATGAATGTTAGATCATGTTTTCTGGTGGTCGTTAGGTACATCTGTTAGTTTATGCGTAAAATATCGTAACCCTTTGTCAATTACTTGATCCTTCTGCAACGATAAGAAGCTTTAAACGATAAATTTCAACTTCTCTATGGTTATTATTTCACAGTGTGGAACGCGGGCTGTGAAGCAATGATAATTCGAGCTTTCGGTATTTACGAACCCTTTTTGCTGTGATTTTGACTTGACACGGTATCTATATAGACACATGAATACACGGGATACATACATGTACCAGGATTTTAACCGGTCACTTTTTTTTTTTCTCTGAATTCACTTTCGAACATAAAAGGGCTCACGTATGTGAAGAATTTAATGGTAGGTATAGGCGGAACGGAAACTCGGGTTGAAAAAAAAAAAAAAAAAAAAAAAAAAAAAAATTGTCACAAAAATAAAAGAACCTTGATTGAATTAATATTCATTTCGAAAGCTGAATTCGCACGTTGAGCGTCGGACACCCTTACCCAAGGCTGTATAAGTGACATATAAAAAAGGGATATTTGCCAACGGAATCTCGTTTCGCGTCTGTACCTAACGGCCTATCGTACAGCTCTTTACGCGCTATACGTTTGATAAAATTTGATTAGAATCCGGAAAGTAGGTATACTCGATGAATTTTGAAACGCGACGCGAAGTACGGGCGACAGAATAAATTAATTTACGTATAGCAAAAACGAGCATACCGAGCCTGCATAACGGATACAAAACGTTACAATTACAACAATTCTGCACCGTTGTAGATTTTCATAGAATTTGCAAGCGAGGCGGAAGTTATGAGCAGTTTTGACCGCAGGCAACCGCCGGCTGAGAACAGTTCTTCTCTCCTTTACTAGTCATCTATCTCTCTCTTCCTCTATCTACTGCAACTCTACGTGTATTCTCATCTCCGACTATCTCCAGCTCTCTCGGTTCTCCCTCACATATACATATATATATATATATATATACAGTATATACCTGTTCTAGGATAATATACGTTGGATATAATTCACACACTCGTAATTTTATCTCCGCACGTTTATCCTGCACCCGAGAGCAAATGCATTATACCTATAACTGTTATATTTTACGGTTGAATCGGGTGCTAGTTACGTAGATACGTGATAGCTTTGTTAATCCGAATACGTTGAGTCGATGTTTTACAGTTGATGGGACAGTTTTCATTTTTATTATTCTTATTTTTTCTTCACTCTATTTTCGTCAATTGTATTGAATAGTGGATAGGTATATCAAATGCGTTTTACTGACGGTGTATCATCTGTCTTCGCCGTGGGTGGTTTGATACAATTTACGAAACCGATGTCAGATCGTAGACTCGAAGAGTACAGAAAAAGAATGAGAAAAAGAACATTCAAAGAGCATGAGGAAAGTGATGAAACAAATCGATATACACCATTTTTGGCATACAAAAGTTAAGCTGGTAAGCGTTTCGCGGTTTATTTCAACGATGTGAGTAACTTGATCATTTTTATCGCATGGTTGCAGTAGCTTGACTTTTGAATAGGGAGTGGCACCGCATCGCGTTACTCTGATCTTAATCATTTCTGATTTGACAATTATTACGACACAGCGGAAAGGAAGAAAATTAGATTTTCGAAAGCAATTAAGACTGAACGTGCTTAAAACACGCGCTGGTTCATAATCACGTTATATATGCTAGAAGGTAGGTAGGTACGTATCCATGGAACTACTCGGGGGATCAGCGAAAATGTAAAGTTCTTGTCGAGCCGTTGAACGTTTGTCTAAATTCTCAGCCAGAAGTAATCAAAACGAAATCTGCAATGAAAAATGCGAAACAAAAATCGAAAAATCTACTCTTCAAGTGAGATTGTCTCTTAGTCTAAGTCCCTTCGTTGGCTCATCATCAGGCTATTCCAAAATTCGCTGAGTCGTGAACGCGACTTAAAAAGGACAGGGTTAGTAGGCCACAGCACGAGCCACGGACCGCGGTTCATATTTATGACAGAGGCGTGATCAGGAAAGAACAAGAATCGATGGTAGCACACGTGCGCGGGAGCACATGTCGCGTGTCCTTGTCATGTTTGCCTTGGCTTGTCCGTCCTGAGGTGGGTGGTTATAGAAACTTTCGAGACATATTGGAAATTCTTAATGACTTGAAACTTTTCGAACCAGGGGAATAAAAAGTATACGGTAAAAAGCTGTTGCGCAAAGTAAACTAAACTAAATTAAACTAAACTAAACTAAACTAAACGCTGTTTCATATTACTGGCAAACGACGAGCACGAGTATAATTGTGGAGAAAAAGAAAAGAGAGATCTTATATGGAAGAACTTTTTTTCTCGATACGAGGCGATTCTTTCATATTTTTTTTTTTTTAATAAAATACATGCAACACAATACCCGCGTAATTATGGTGACGATGAGAAACGCTACGTGGTAATTAAACCAGGGTAATTACGCGCTGAAACAATGTACAGCTTGAGAGTCGAGAGTCGTTGGTAAATTAATTAAGATCGTTACGACGGGGTATAACAACTGTCATCAGGATTGGCTCTCTACTACTGAGAAGATTCATCTTGTTCTTGTATTCATCTCGAGCTTCCTACCTTCCGCAACCGTTACCCGACTGGCCCCGCGTTTACTCGCCCGTTATAATTTAAACGCACGTCAAGCCCGGTCATTAAAGACGCGTAAACTTTACCAACAATAACCGTTGAACGTAAAATTCAATGACCTATGATTATCTGGCACGGTACCCCGGGTCCGGGTGTCCGTGTCCGAGCTGGGCGTTGTATCCATAGCTTTTCTTGAAAAGGTTCCTTTTAACGCGACTCACGGTGACACTGCACAATCGAGTGAATATCCTTTTAGGAATCTGGTTTTGATTTGTCCAGTGATAAAAAGTCGACGTGTAAATAGCCTAGGATATAAACTAGACTCGCTTCCTGTCCTACCAATTGCTTCTATTCAACCAGAGACACTATATTCCATCTTTTTTTCTCTGCCCACTGAAGACCCCTCGGCATAAGCAGCATCAATCTCCTAGATTCCAGAATCTAACCACTAGTGCAAGGTGGGTATAGGCAGTAGACACATGTACATACTAGACACTATGTGCGTATAACTTGGTATATGGTTGGGAGCTAAGGGCCTTTGAAATTCCTGAGATTCAAAATGTAACGAAAGTCTTTGTAGCTACTTTGGCTCCCTTGAATCCCTTGAATCACCTGACGCACAAAGGTAACCCGACTCCTGGACTACCGCCCACGCCGTCGACGTCGCTGACGCTGTTGCTTCTGCCGACGCAACGCAACGCGACGCTATGTTAGAGCGATGTCCTGGTCCAGGATGCGTCGAGGGACAATGCCTGCTGGGCTGAGCAGCACCCAATGTCACACCTTGTGAATTATTACCAGTATTATTAAGCCGGTCACGGGGTCTTGTATTCCCTCGCTTTGTAAGCGTCCTGGCTCATTTGGTCCACGCGAGCAAAGGGTCAAGCAAGGATCAACCCTTTAGGGGATAAAATCGCTAAAAATTTTCCCTCAAATCCCAGGAAATCCTCACCGCAGTGGTTGACTTGTTGCAAATTATGTATCCCGTGGTTTCTACGGATGCACATAAATATCTGCACTGATTTTAAGTACAATTTGAGGCAAGTCCTCGCAAAATAAGAGAAGGGAAGAAAATAAGGGTTGTTTTCTGGTAAACCAATTAATTTTCTGAGCACGTACACCATTCGCGAGTAAACATTTTTCCGTTTATGTTTCGAGTAAAACGTGGGTATGTACGTTGGTCGTTGACACAAGAAAATTAACCGTACCTATTCATACCGCAGGTTATGAATACTCACAGCTATGAAGGTGAAAGTTAGTATTTAAAAAGCTCTTCGCTTGTAACTATTTGGTAGTAAATTTATGTATTAAAGGGACATAAATTTCTGCCCATTTAGCATGTAATCTGGAGTAATGTGTCCATCCAAGCACCGCGTTGTTGGTAGTATAATACGAGTGCCCGGGTGTGGTCTAGGTGCAGGGCCATTCATATTCAAATGCAATATCATCCAACTAACAGACCTCGAGAGGCATTTCGGATGATAACAACTTCTAGAGTAGGATGCGTGGATTGTTCGTTTGTTCAATGTTTTCTTTTACTGTTTTCCTTTGACGTGAGTACTATATGATGGAGGCTACCGCTTGAAAAACAAATTGAACTTGACTTGAATCGTGTAGATCTTCTTCGAGTCAGTTGTTAGTCAAAGTCGAAGATTAAATTTCAAGAAATTCCAACTTTTAAGAGAATTTTTTGCGTCTGATATATTCCCTCTGGTATATTCACTGCGAAGACAATTCAATTTCGGTCGATAAGAATCAATGTAGATAATATTATGCGACATGAAACAAAAGGAGTTGGCAAAAAATGAAATCGTCATATCGTAATTCATCAACGTTTCTCAAATTGGTGGACATACATTATTATTCTAAGTATAATTCGCCGAAAAGACGGCGGATGTCTTATGGGGAGTTTGAATCTTTAAGGGAAATGACAACGCGACGGTTCCGGTGCTGAGTATATATTTTGAATAAAAAAACAGCTTTGCCTGTCTTTTCGCGTTGTTTGACTTGAATAAATGGAAGTGAATCTTGTAATGCAGAACGCAAGAGCATAAAAAAAGGGAAAGAAATTCTCATCATCGCGCGTCAAATTTGATTATAACTAATATTTGCTCATTGTAAATGTTACTTCCAAGCAAGGAATCTCCTTTGTCGGATCTACTAGCTAAGATTCAAATTTCGATTCTTTGCAGGGCCCCGAAGTATTGCTCACGCAATCGCAAAAGATAAAATGTCTTTTCGAAGAAGCTAATATCGGAGAATATCTGAGATATTTCGGCACTTTTGAAAGGATCGCGAGCGGTAAGGTTTGGCTTACGTTTAGGTAGCTGGTTACGTAGGGTCACGTGGCAACCGTCTCATCCTCAAACCCGTTTGAAATTCGCAACAAAGAGGCAAAAGCCACGTTAGAATTTTATTAAACTTTGTAGGCGGCCGTTCTATGGCACGCCAAGGCTTCGTTTAACCCAAATGTTCACTTGGATCAGTTCCAAGACGCATCGACGGTACGATATGGGAATAAAATCGTCTAAGACTGTAATACCGAGTACCACACAGTACCTACTGACGCAGACTGTTCCAGTTTCGAAAAGCTCGCTTGAAAACATATATAGTTGGTAGAAAAGAGGGAAAAGTAAAATAACAAATAATAATAACAGCAATACAACGTAGCCAAGAACAGACTCGCGACTGGAGGTAGGGGTGATTCATACACAGCAATATCGTTTTTCGATCCGTTCCAAAGTTAATATTCAAGATATAGGGTGACACGAAGGGAGAAAAAAGCTTATTGATTTTTAGTACTTTCGATGGAATACAAATTGCCATTTTAACCAATGCTACACAGATCTGCGGAAATCCGGGTATCAAGAGATCCGTCTTTGTATCTGCTTTTCGTGAAAAAAAAAAAAAAAATAGGATTTAAATAATTATCGTTCTCGGCTACTTCAACACATTTCGAATATCTTCGCTCATCGAAATCTGGTGGTGTACCACCTGGTTGCCATTGTACACTAGGGTAAAATAAACGTATGGATATTGGCCGATGAAAGGGCCGAATTGAGGGAGAGACAGAATGTAGGTTACATTTGCAGAAGCTTCTCCGATCCGACAGTACATATTCTACCTACATCTGCCATGGCAAAGCACATACGAGTATAGATCCTCGTATTCGAATGTTGCGAGTAGCTCTATGGAAGCAGAGTGAACGGCATTCGATATTGCCTCGGCGGCCTCAAATGGCGTATCTTCAGTTTTGTGATCCCAACGGATTTTACTATTAGGTTTTATGTCTGCCGCGAGCTGCGAGTTCAATTTAACCCAAAACTGTGTCGCTGGGTCACAAAGAAATTCAACGAGCAATGTTCCTCGGGGGTCCAGCAGCGAAAAATGTAGAAAAAAATATGCTGGAGAAATGTGCAGAGGAAAGATTAAGCTTCGGAGTTTAATCGGCGTAATTCAAGTAAAAACATGATACACAATAAGCTTTATGGGATCGCGGGCTCAATGCCGGCAGACAAAAACGCCGAAGAAGGAAAGATCGAGGACGATAAAAAGGAGAAGTTCTATATATAAACCGATACTGGCGGACTCTAACTCTAGTGACACACGAGAGTACTTGCGATAACGTTCTTTTCGGTGCTTTGCTCAGCTTTGGTCGGCTTACATAGTGATCGAGTGGGTCACTCTCGAAGAAGAGGTACGACTTTGCCCAGTTTACACTGGGTCATGGTACACATAGAGAGGGCTTGTTATTTTCCTAGAAAACAAGCCGTAAATAAAATACTTCGACCCAGAGAATCCCGAACATTTACTACAGCTTCTCAAGCCCTAGAATCCTGACCTCAGACCGCGTGTTCCCAGAAATGTTCACTTGATTGATTGTCTGGCTGGGATCTTCAGGGTTGGATACTACTGGGAAAGAATAGTCTTTTTGGGTGTGACGTTTGGGGTAAAAAATATATAATTTCGTCGATTATTTATCGGATTATTGAGGCGAAAGGTGGGTAAAATCTTTTCCGTACCAATTCGGAGCATCATTTCTTCCATCTTCATTTTCCAGAAAATAAAAGCGAAATTGTGGTTCTGGCGAGATGAGATTGCGAGCGTCTTTCTCTGGCTGTTCGGCGAGGTTCGAGAACGGGAAAAATAGCCATGCAATCGAAACTTTATCAAAACTAGCCCATCTGAAGGAACGAGCTTTCGTCGAGAGAAAAAACCTAATTCCGCTGATTTCTCTATCGCGTCGCATTGGCGGGACAGAAAGCAATAAAACTCTGGGCACTGTGACAAGTAAATTAAGAAAATGAATATACGTGACGTTTCATTTAGTTTCGGCCCCCATCGACCCCGTCAGGTTCGGGTTTCAGGCTGGTTCTTCGCCGTCCAATATAGTTCGGAAAAGGGGATAGTTCAATATGTCGCCACCAGGTCGCGAGGGGTCGCCACATGTTGTAACTAATAACGCCGTAGATCAGCTTCCCACCGAACTTTGCCCTTCTTCGTCTCCCCCGCAGCCCTCAGGGCATTATACTTTGGTGATTCGGCAATAGCTCTTCTCCAAGGCGCCACCTCAGAGGTTCAGTCCTGCGGGTCGTAGGTGACGGTGCGCGACTGACATCGTAGACCAGGCAATTGCTTGCGGTATGGAGTAAGGTGTGCGAGAGATATACGCCTGAGATTATGAATTTTCAAGACGCCGATGGAAAAGTTCACCCTTCCGAGGTGCATAATTCATCTGCCTATCGGAAAAACCATTACCCACAGCCCGTGCGCTACCGAAGCTCCATGATTTTATGGGGTTCCCGTCTTTCCCCGATCTGATGGATTTCGAGAGAGATTCTCACCTCGTTACATAGACCGAGCATCTTTTTGAAATACGACCTCACTCCACGATGAGGGGTCTGCCAAATTTTAATTATCTTTCAAATATTAACGTACCCTACCACCAATTTAATCCCACAGGCTGGGGATCTACCTATGCGATTTTCACGACTAAAATTCCCGTTCTTACGATTTGACTGGTCATGAAATGGAAAGCTGCACCTTATCTGCGAAGATTTCTCTTGAAGCTTGGGATTATTGTGTCTCAAGTTGTAGGTTCTTGAGCTTTTCGATTTCTCTTACCTCAATCTCTTGCGCATAAGTGTGAACAAGTGATCCATACAACTGATATCCTTTTCCTAGTTGTATGTAATGTAATGTTCAGTTAATAATCACTGATTAATGATTATGTACTACAAATGAGTGACGCTTTGGGGAGCTGCGTATAGGTAAGTAAGCTGAAAGATCAAAGTTCAGAAACAGTCATCGGATTCATGAAATTAGATACAGGAAATAGCGAGGTACGAAATCAATGCTGGAATTGCGGACGTAGATAAAAATGCGTGGACATGTCAAGTTGGCTCGAGGTGTAGGTATCGTAATTCACAAAGCGACGTGTATAAAATATCGCTGCGGTTTGATATCGGTAGTGGATAAAATTGAAGTGAACGTCAAGGTCTTCTGTCTATACGACTATGACGTATGTAGTCCCATCCCGTGGATTAGAGTCTTCACGAAACCGACTAGATAAGTTTGGAGTAAAGTGTTTGGAATTGGGATACGCGTGGTAAGTAAAGGAGGTGGGAAACGGCAGATGCAAGATAATAACCCAATAATACGATCCATATACGATATGGTAATATCAACACTTGGTATAATAATAGTAATATGATAATAATGCCTCCGCATTCGAAATTGGAATAGGGAATATGGCTCGTATTCTTATTTTCTTACAACAAGTAGGATGGAAGTGCTTCTGACGGAGCCAGATATGGCTTGATTGCTGGTTTTGTGCCCCACTCCCTCATTATCGTTATAGTTACTGTTATTTTATTTCCCCGCAATGATATTGCCAATATTTTTACCACTTGGCACAGAAACGAGTCTAACACAAATTACGTAGGTACATTGTATTTGTATCAATATAATCCACGTCCTGGACTTAAATCATAGAGCCACGTACGTACACGTTATTTCACTTCGTCGTGAACGTGTATGGATATTTATAATACTGAACTCTAGATTCTCACACATTCATCTAGCGATGTAGATATTATACTATACGGAGAGTTGAAGGAATAAAAAATAGATACCACTTCAGCCAATTATGTCAGATTACATTCACGAAATCTTCGTGGCATAGAAATATTCGAAAATAGGATGGAAAAATCCTGAATTGTCTCTCTTACATTTTGAACCGCACATCAGAATGTCGGAAGAACCTAGCGCCTAACGTACCACAAATATGTATAAATATATCCGGCGCCAACGCTACCGCCTTGGATTTGAATAATAACTCGGATAACGGAGGGAAACGAGATTTCCATGTATCGTGAAGTAAACGACGCCTTGCGCCGGAAGTTTGAAGATCTGGATGTGCCGTACGTGTTTCGTCTCTTTCATCTCTTTCAGTTTTAGCGAGATCCACTGTCGCTTTTTTCAAGACTGTGAAAAGAAGGTTGATATTGTTGCCAATGCTGGTTGTGTAGCGGAATTGGAGCATTCTCAAACTTGCGGCCGATCAAGAATAAATTCGGGTCTTGAATTTCAAATATAACCGAAGCAGAGGATCGAATTGAGCCTCTTGATGTAGTGTTCCGAAAATTCGAATTCAGAGATTAAGATTCCGCAGGTCTGTCTCGGTGAAACTGTAGGACATAAATTTCGAGCAGCCAGTACGATTGGTCGTGAATAAAAAAGCCAAATGGCCCGTTAAATCACCACTTCCATCAAACCCCAATAAAATCCGATGGTTATTTACCTCTTGACGAAGCCATGTCGAGTCAAGTTGGCTGGAAACGTCGGCTTTCCTGGAGTAAATAATGACGAAGTCGAAATACTTTTACGCGGTTTGTGTACACGATGTAAAAAATCGGCGGTAAAAATTGATAGCGTTCAAAAAAGCTCTAGATCTTTTTTTGTCGAAACTAGGTAGGTACATTTCGTAACGCAACTCTAGCAGATCGGCTTTCGGCTATTCCGGTTCTTTGAACGTTGGGTTAAAACTGGAAAAGAGCTACTTGGCAGGAGACCGTACAGCAAACGTTGCTATCACAGAATTGAAACAAAGATCGTATGGTGGTATTTGATCGTCGATAAACCAAGCCTGAAACCGTTGAACGCGCCAATCGAAACGGAAAAGACAGTATATATCCCGAGGAGACGCGTGGCACAACTTTTTATAGGTTTAGTTCCAGATTGGTTTTCTGTTATATTCAAACTGTTGGCAGCACGAGACGTTGCAGTTATACGCAGTCCATGCCAGCGACATCGTCGTCTGTCTAGATTCCAAGATCGAGATAGGCTCTTTGCGCGGACGAACCTCTTTCCCGTAACGCGATCATCCGCTGTGTTTGATCGATGCCTTTTCTTCGCGTTCTTATTGTTAGCAAAAAAAAAAAATCGAACTGCTTAGGATGATGGTCTGACGTCCGCTTATATAGATTCGTGTTTTCGTACTCTCTTCTGTATCTATAGTTCTATTCCCTGGGCAGATCAAACCGCGAGATCGCGTGGGCGTAAAGTCGTAAGTTTTGTTTCGTAAGATCGATTTATAAATCGGTGCTCTTTGTGCCCCGTTGCCGAGAGTGAAGTGGAGTGGAGTGGAGATTCTAGTCGGTACTCGGAGGTCCGTAAACCGTATCGTTCTGTCAGATAACTATTCCGGACCAGCTGGTTTTATACCGCGATGTACATCTCATATGGAATACCTTTTAAAGGGTCTGTAGATACGCGCATGATTTTATTCGCTGAGGGAGCTGCGTTAAATAAGGCAAATAAGGAGCGATGCCCAGGAACAAGACCGACTTAGGGATTCAGCTTCAGGTGGGAGAGGAGTCAAAGTGCTTTGCCTTATACCTGCCGCTAGAAGTAATATTATACACGCAGTAGCGAGAAATTCTCCCTGTTAAAGGAGACTTGGAATTCAAAGCAGTTGCCAATTCGTGACACGCGTTTTCTGATTATCTCGCCGTCGTTAGGCTAACTCGAGGTAGACCATCTCTCTGCTAATATTTCACCATTAATAGAACAGAGCTTGTTAGTTCATTCGATTATTTATTACGTGAAGACGCTCAAACTGCAAGACAATTCGACCTTAATCTTCCATTTGTAGATTCTCCAAGTTCCTGCCGAGTATTAAACGCCCGTTGACTATATCAACTTACAGGCTCAAGAATCTCTTGGAATCTTTTTAATTGAACCTAATTAATCTACTTAAAAGAGGTAAAGCAACTCGGTTTGATGAGTTCTTCTTTTCAAAGAATTCGGATCATTTCATGCCGTAAAAGGGTAGATATATTGAATCGGAAGTACTGAATGCAATATAGCACATATAGATTATATATATACACTCGTAGACGAGCCAGATGAAGAGTTTTACGAAGAGTAATTGTTTTGGGACGGTTCCAGGTAAGGTATATCACGGACGTGTATTGGAAGCATTAACGAGTGGTGGAAATAAAAGTAATACGAAAAAAAAAAAAAAAACGAGAAAAAAATGTTTCATCTTGTTTTTGAACCTTTCGTATTTGGCAGGCGTTTCGACTTACTGAGAAGCTTTACTCCGCAGGTTACGGCTCGAGCGGGTAAATCCAATCTGCTTATTGCCCATTTGTAACTTTTACATTCACCTCGAAAACTTTTCAGATTCCACCTATAGATCGTGCAATCATTTTATCGCAAATTTGTGACTTTTGCAGAGTTATTTAAATCCCTCATTCCACACAACGTGACCGAGAAACTTTTGGCGTACTTGAAACTGTTCTAAATCATTTTCTCATTTTTATTTCGCTTCGTATTAACTTTAGCCACCTGAACGAACTTTGTGATGACTTTTGACTTTGGTGTTAATTAGCAGCATGAATAGAGTGATGAGAGGAAGATTTTTCTTGCCTGTCAATTATCGCCAGACGCAACACCGCGTTGGAAAAAAAAAACAAAAAAAAAAAAAAGTAGATGCAATAAGTTAGGAGTTGGCAACGGGCTGGTTAGAGTTCGCGGAAGACTTCGCTCTAGTGCGAAATATACATACAACCAATCTAAAACGCGCTATTTGCACTCGGTGAAGACAAAATGAAATATTAAAACCAACGGATAGATATAACCACCTCTCGTACTCATTCCGCGGGACTTTGCCGGAGCGTGCTGTATTAAAATAACGTATCCGCATAGGATTGCAGAGCGGAATCTCTGCTCCTTGCTCATGGCTGCTGGCTGGTTGAATGCTGTAGAGTTCGTCCCTGCAGAACCAGCAGCAGCAGCAGCAGCAGCAGCAGCTTAGCATGCCAAGAAATTGCTGGCGGAAAACCGATGCATATTAACGTGATGGGTGGAGTGCACGGCCTTTCGCCCCTAGCGACGTCTAGTTACAGCCCAGTGCCCATCGCAAGCATTCTGTTAAGTAGGTATGTACGTAACGAGATAAAAAAAGTCCGATAGGTAACGGAGGCCAAGATTCGAACAAAGAGTCACTGCGTCGCACATAGATATATCCAGATGCCAAAATCTCTGCGTTACGGACGCGTTTCGTTTAAATTTTTTTTTCATTTCAATGAGAATTTGATTTACCAAGTTAGGTATCAAAAAAAAATCTTATACGAGACAAAATATCACTTTACCTTATCACTTTGAATTTTTTATACAGTGATAAATTGGGCTTTTAAGATATTCAAGGAATATCAATCAACGTTTTACGTTGGGCATTTGGCTCGAGATATAAGCCACCGTTTTTTTAACCCTTTGATGTAGAGGAGTCGAAGCCTTACGTACTTTTTTTTTCTATATAAGCCATCGCATCTTTTAACGCGGTCTGTATTGTTTAGGCGTTAAATTTGGTTGATATAGGATAATTTTGATAAACCTATGTAGATGAATGTGAGAGAAAAAAAAGATACGTGCGTTTTTATTTAGTGTCTCAAACAGCCGATGGAGATTCGGGGTTATCAACTTAACGTAAATATATTTCTCTAAATGTGTTTCTATATAGGGTAGATGTCATACAGGCACGCATGTAGCTCATGACAGTTATACGAGGGGATCCGTACATCCTTCTCCTACGACTTGATATATTTATAAATAACGTTTAATGGTTTTAGGTGCTCGTTGACTCAATTCGGTTAAATACCGTCGAGAAATGTCGACGTTGCAGCATTTAGTATTTCGTGCTGTGCGTAACCAGCGTCGTTCACAACGTAATTGTTTACACAAAGATATCAAATTCTCTGTTCGTAAAACTGAAATGAAAGAACTTCGGGACCAGCAAGTACAATAAACATTTTTTTTTTTTTTTTGCGACTTGGTTTTGGGCCCAGTTTTTCTGAAAAACCCATCAAATTTGATCGTCGAGTCTCACAGAAAATTATAACCGGTTGAATCGTCGTTTAGACTTTTTACTGGATCAATACTTTTCTTGATAATTTTTCTTGCGAAATTTAAACGTTTCTTTGAGCAAAACGGTACCGGAAGCTGGCCTGCGTCTTGTTACGTAGCTCGTATGGTTTGAAATTAGACTACCGTGGGTCTGCAGACTTTACCAGGAGTCTGCGAGGTGGGTGGGCTGAATTCCGCTCAGTGCAGCCTAATGTGTTTTTAGGCTCACTTGTTGATTTAGGCTTCTGATTGTTTAATATATCCCTATTTTTCCCAGGCAATAGATGCACTGCTGTCTTATGAAAAAAATTGACACTGTCAATATTGTATGTTTGAAAATATGACTTCGACTGTGCACCGTTTAACCGGAATTTCATCTTATAAGGAGCTTTAGGAACGGAAGAAAAAAATCATTTACTTAGGCCTAACAGCCTGTCAAATTTCATGTTTAGTAATATTCAATCTTAAAAAAGTTGTTCAACATCTTATTTTTCTGTATTTTCATTACACTTCGCAATCGACTATTCAGTAATTTATTGATACTGGGTAAAATTTCCGCTCCTTGTGTTCGTTTCAAGCGGTATTTTTCGACTAGATTTTCAGCAGGTAAAATTCTAGGTGAACGGTAATATGTGGGGGTTAAATTCGAAGTTTCAGGTCAACATAATTGCAGGTGTGAGAAATTAAACGCCAGTATAAACAGCCAAACGATGTATTAAGGTTACTAATTTATTCATGAAAGTAACTTGGCCAGAATTTGAAACTCAGTGTAATTTCAGGTTGCGTAGCCATTTCTCGGTTAAATCGCTGGATAATACAACGAAACGTGCCTTGAAAATAATTTCGGCTTGACTGATGTTATTAGATCGTTGAGGTGCTATACAAAAGGGAAAAAAGTAGGTAAAATTTTCAAGGTTTTGTATATATAATACATATATATGTGTATGTATACACAGACGTTATGGTTGTGGAATTTTGTGTCCTTTTACCTCTCGAGGCTTAAATTTATACAGAGGATTTTTACGTTATGGTTGTTATATTTCTTCTGGGTTTTATTTCAAGCTGTTGAGTGAACGATGACTTTTTAGCATAACGTCGTCTTTGCTCGTCTCGCTTTCAGTCAAAATTCATCCACCCATTTATTCAAGTCTCACCAAGCCAACCCAAGCCTCATTGCTCCTGGTCCCGCGCACTTTTTACTCTAAAAATATTCCCCCCAATTTGTCTTCTACCATTACCGCAATTATTACCGCGTATCGCGATTAATTTCATACCTCAAATATGTTTTGCTGTAAGAATCTGAAAACATATAGAAAAAACACCTATACCTACAATACTTCGAAATTTAGTATTTTTTCAGCGACAGCATCACCTCGAGCTGCCGATTAAAATTCTCATAATTACATC
The DNA here is from genome assembly GCA_943736025.1 of Tenthredo mesomela. Taxonomy (NCBI): domain Eukaryota; kingdom Metazoa; phylum Arthropoda; class Insecta; order Hymenoptera; family Tenthredinidae; genus Tenthredo; species Tenthredo mesomela. The sequence goes on along the minus strand of OX031016.1, from coordinate 16,957,562 downwards.
GTAAACGATTTCAAAAGTTTTTCTTATTTTTTCACGGTCGCCTCGAAATCCTACAGAGCCAACAGACCGTTAGAATAATTACATTACAATATACACGACTGTATATCACGTCGATTTTTATTTTAGATTCTTTGTAAAAGAAAAAAGGCAAGACAGACGAGTAAACATCGCGTTCCAAAGCTGCTAAGCGCATCAGGGGAACAGCGACCCAGATCTTTCGAGAAAATCATCCGTCGATGTAGTATACAGCTAGTTTGCCACCTACTCCGTATTATCACACGGTGATTTTGTAACGCTTACTTACCACCGATTTAAATCACAGTTCATTAAAATAACCTTTGGAAGTAGGTATTTGGAAAAATGAAAAAATAAGATAGTAAAAAAAAAATTTGAGGAAAATTGACGACAGCGAGCTACGTGTCGACTTGGACCTGTCCCAAGGGAAGACTTGGGCTTTGAAAATTTTGTGAGTATCACGCGTAGAATAATATTTATCGACAACAGACGTGGAGACACGTAGTCGTCGTCTTCATCCTAGTCGTCTTCGTCGTCGGATAACGCCTGGAGTCTTGGATATCTTGCGCGCGCGCATGAGTTATCATGGGGTTCTTTGGTTTACGGCAGCCCCGTGACCCAGGTCGCCCCGTAGTTCAGCTTGGGATAAAAATGTAGTGAGTTTACGAGGTGCGCCGCGGGCACACCGACGATAAATGGAAATGGAAAAGTCCCTCTTGAACGTTTTTTTCTTTCCCTTTCCCTTTCCCATTTTTTTTTTTCTTTTTCTCTTCATCTCTTTTTCTTTCCTCGTGGAAAATTATTCCATGTAACAATATAATACCTGAACCACCCTTGACTTGACCAAACTTTAAACTTACTTCTCTACTTTCATAGTAATAATTTTTATCCAAACAACTTTAGTTGTAGACATTTCTTCTTCTCTTCTTATCGACCTCTAAGTCTTCTGACCTACCCGCAAGCACATGCGCTAAATGGCGAACACGCGTCGGTTTATTCTCGAATGAGTCTCTCAGCATATATACCGCATATAGATACCATACACACACGCGCACGCACACACACACACATACACATATAAATAAATCTGTATACTGGTATAGGTACACATAACAGCGCGCGTGCATCCATCTTCTTACATCTCCCCTCTATATACTTGTTTCTCTCGCAGTACTACGAACCGCGTGTGTCTGAAGGGAGCATGAGTGTGCGTGGCGATGCGTGTCATTGCAACGCGAGTTGGACGTTATATGTATACTAGTAGTGCAGTCAGTCCATCCGTAGCATGCACTATTCTGGGGGGCCACTTGGATCAACAACGCTAACTAGGGGGATCGTTTCGCTTGGAATTTCTTTTGATACCTACAGCGATAGAAAATTTTCTCTTCATATTTTTTTGGGGGTGCACAATACATGTATTATGTATAGGTACAAGTATTGAGAATTAATTTCATTCAATACAATACGTACATCGATTCACATGGAAGTAAAAGAAACTTTAGGATCATCGGTGTGTGATCATTTATGCTGTATTCTTATTGCTTCAGCTAATTAACCAAGCAACTTAATGTAATCAGCAACAAACTGGTGAAACGTCATGACTTCTTCACGGTTTTGACGTTGCAGCTAGATGTCAAAATGACTAGCAACTCGTTGGCATCCATAAAGCAGCGATAAACTAGCGCCATATCGCTGCCAGGACGATATCACTGTAATGCCTTGCAATTTCGCTACCTATAGTTGCCGGATCAAAACTATATAAATAAACCATGTTGTTGATCCAGCTATATTAAACGATGACACAGATGAGCAAAATTGTCCAATAAGTGATTGTGTCCGGAATTAATTGAACATAATAATTGAATTATGAAACATGTTCCGTCCGTTCATGAATTTTGCGGAAGCCTATACTACTGTGGGAATATCCAAGCGAAAAATGGTGAGATAGTTGACGTCTGGATGGATTTGCCAGACGCTTTATTTGTGCAACGGTAGTGCAGGTTACGTCACGAGGGAGGTTAAACGTACCCGTGACACATTACGTTCAAGTGAGCGTCATAAAGCTAACACGTGCCTAAGATACTTCTCCGCCCATGGTGCACTATCGTACGCTCGAACTTTCTCCGGATGTCTAGACGATTAGCGATCTGATCTCCACGAGTAATTATGAAGTTGAGTATTAAGCATCGCGCAACGCAAATTATAGTCAATTTCAATTAGAGCTGGGACTTGATATAGCATATAATAAAAACCATATAGAAAATATGTAATGTACCTATATGATCGGTTAATTGCACCGTATAGTCGATGGTCCAACGATCAAACTCCTATTTGGGATGGGCTTCGATTCGATTACGGGTGAAATAGTTTGAGCAATTCCGGAAATGTGGTAATCAAATTCATTTCCTGAACGCGAAGGATTGGCTCGTGGGAGAAAACGGGATGCCCCGAGCGTCTGGTCGCTACCGGGTGTAGAACGATTGACGTTGTTTTCATCTTCTTCGTCATTTTTATTTTGTTTTTTCTTTCTATTTTTTTTACGACAAAAACAGACGTGCGGAAACGAGGAAGGACAAACGCGAATCGGTAGCTGCAAGCAATTTTTCAAGGCTGTTCCGTCATTTACTGTCTCTTGTACCGATGGAAAAGCCGTGTAAGTCTCTTAGCTTTGAAAGGAAACACTTTGCGACGTAATAATATGTACGCATCTTTGGCAGGGTGATAAGAGAGGAGTGGCTGAGGGGGAGGTTGTTAAAAAATTAAGGGTGTCGTTCAGCTCTTTCCATTCGTTCGGGGCTAAAATTGAGAATTAAAAATAGGGTCGGTTCAAACTTCCGCGAGGACTTAAAAGCTTTTCGTCTTGAATCGAACGCCGCAAGTTCTGTGGGCTGAAATCTGGACGGAGACAAATTCGAGATTTTAGTGAATGTCTACGGCTTTTAGTTGTGAACGTTGCTCAATTGCTTCCATTCGTCACGGGACTTCCGAGGCGTCGAGGCCTCAACCGGAGAGAATTCTAAAAATAATTTCAAACCCAAGACAGAACTGAGCGCCCATTCGAAGCTAAAATATCAGAAGAGACTTCCCCCAAGGATCGTGCAAACGCACAAATTTTACAACTATTTTATTTCTTTACAGCTACACTCCGCAGCTTTTCTCTATTATCTCGGTAAAATGAAAAAAAAAAGGGAAAGTAAATTGTCACCTTTACTTGAAAATTAATTTCAACTATCCACCTGAATTTGAACAGTTAATTCCGTCTCGCTGCATGAGCCAGGCGCAAAAATCTACATCATTTTGCATACACTGAACAGAATTCAAGAGAGAACTGGAATTCATCCTCGAACCAAGGACCCCCGTGCACGTGTCATCGTTCATGGTACCAGGTCTCTTGTGGACCCAAAGTGTCGTTAAGAACCCTGTTCTTCATCCGGAGCAAAATTATAGTGCACCGCACGTACCTGTGATCTCAAAATAGCCAAAGCGCCAAGGATTCCCCAACGGAACAGAGTAATTCAATAGCTTTACTTGCTGCAAAAAATGCCTCTCTTTTTTCAAGGTTCATTGTATACTTACATGCGGCTCGACATTTTTTCGATTGACACATTTTCATCATATATATTCGAGACCCGCAACTCTTTTGCGGAAATTTTTCATTCGGTGGTGTTTGATTCAATCATTTGGGTTCACGCATTATTGAACCGTCAAAGTCCAGATTGCTGAGAATCATCCTGTGACATCAATTAGTTCGTGTTGTTCACACGACAGCACAGATATCGGTATATCATCCTGTTTCCTGTGGAGTATGAATTCCTCTTGAATAGCACTTCGTCACGTCCCGATTCTCGCCGTTCTCTAGTCACTGCTTTCGCAAGTAGGTAGATATGACCAGCTAGGAGAAGTTCTTGGGTACGTCAAACGCCCTTATTCACTGCCGTCGAGTTTACTCGCTCGCTTTATTATTACTACTATCATCATTTGATCTTGTTCAGTGAGGAATGAGGCTTGCTAAAAGTCAGATTAACGTCGGGCAAGATCTGAGACTGTTTTACGGTGGAAGATGGGCTCACGATTTATCTTCCTTTGAGAGAGACACGTACGTCATACGTTACGAGAGTCACGTGACGAAAGTGTCTTCGACATTCTAGCTGGATATTTTTACCATGGTCAAAAAGTACTAATCAAACAAATAAACGAAAATTCCTTCTTACTTGTATACAGGAAATTCTCATACAGCTTTAAACAAAGATCTAATGGAAATGGTGTTCTCACGGCACGGAAGTGAGCTCCGATACTATACGTACGCCGAACAAGTAACGGACACGCATCGATTGGCCATTTAACAGCCATACGCGTGACAACGGTTCATGGAATGAGAATAATGGCAATTGGGTATATCGAGCACAAAGCGCTATTTATTCGGTGGATGGGATCCCTAAGATATCCAGTTTCACTAAAAAACACTCGCACGGTTTCTTCGTGGTGGTAAAAAAGGTTGCCTGGTAAAAACCCGTCGAAAAAAAAAAAAACCTTCAAGGGTCTCTTTGTATCACGTATGCTTGTTGCCTTAGCAGTTGGTTGCCTGGCGACAGAGTAGAATACCCTTGGCGATTGTCTCATTGTCTAACCTTGGTATTTGCCACTCCAGCTTCTTCTGCCTCCACATTCTACCCATATATCTTCTAGCTTTTCTATAAAACTAATGGACATGTAAGATGCAGAAGAAAATCGACACTATATTGGCTCCAAATATATACTAGATTTAATTACCTAATGGAATGCCGATGCGTAAGCTCATCCTTGTTTCCACCCCTCTAATCCTTTGCTGCCTGGAAGGAAGAAGGATCCTTATAAGAGAGGAAGTCTTTAGGCGCCCATTAAACCGTAAACCGTCGTGAAGTTATGTTCTACCAACATTTGCTGGGGCTTTCGAGACACGAGTGGGTATCTTCGTGCACTATAACCTTCCCAGTTCGCACAGGAATCATGGAGAAACTGGAGAGGAATGAACGAGGAACTAGAGAGGACTATGCTAGCGTTCGGATATGTCAAGTATGGCCATGTTTGCGGTTGCTGTGGATCACCTATACTATCACCATACCCACATACTGATCACGTTCAACTACCGTATTCGTTCTATTTGTAGGTTCGTGTTGCGCCGAAGCCGGCCATTAATTGCATCAGTTTGTAACCAAAAGTTAAACCACTTGTCGTTAACGTTATCAAATTCTACACAATTTCGATTTCACGATCAGCCATCGATGATCGTGATGAAATATCAATTTACATACACATTTAATTCGATGAATAATATTCTGTGGAAAGTTGAGCACGTAATAAGCTCCGTTTAAAAATCGAAAGTTGCATTTGAAATTTAAAGAGAAAAGACCTTCTGGTAAAACGGCTTGCCTTGCGGGACCCATATGTTGAAGTTAATGTTCCACCCCCATGCCCATCCCATGCGGCTAATTATGTTATGTCTGCGTCAAATCCCCAAGATTAAGAAGGGTCACGTTTGAAAATAAGTTACAGTATGAGGCGAGTTACAGACTCCTTTTGACAATGCTTTTCCTGCCGCGGACAGATCCAATCCGTAAAACAGGAACTCTCAAACTTTTTTGGCACATGCTTCTACTTATCGAATTTAGGTTCTTATCATTTCTAATTGTAAGATACTTCTAATTTCAAGAGATACCCCTCGAGTTTTACACGATTCAAATATCTGTCATAGAGTTCTGGAAAAAGTTTCATCAGGATGTAATATATCGATAGGTAGGTAATTGAGAATAAGTATAGCCATGCAAATCCCGTGAAAAACACTTAAAACGATTGGTAATTGCGTCGCTTTGAGCAAAAACAAGAACTGATCGATGCGATAGGCAAGGATCTCAATTTTCTTCCTCACTTCTGACATCCTATCCAACTCGCGTGGGTATTATAGGTAATTACCTTTAATACCTATAATTTTCTGTAGGCATACATATTTTCTCCAATATTTATGGACGATATAGAGTTGCTTGTAACAGGGTAGTGAATAGAAGTGTAGATATACCAGTGATCGATGTTTTTTAACATTAATTAAGGACTGCCATCGTCACTGTCGTATATCTTATATCTCATATCGATTACGTCAAAACCGTTTTTTTTTTGTCACAAGCGGCACAAGTCAACTCTACGGTGAAGTGGGCTATAAAATATTTTCGACATTCTACCGTATCGATAATATTGCGGGGATTAATTATTATTTGTTCTGAGAATAAGCGTCCAAAAAGATCTTATGCAATCCTAAGATCAATGGTGCACTCGTCGCATGGAGATCTGGGATATGATAATTTCCGCTATCCTTGATAACTTGAATCACTATTCCATGGTATAATATATGTATAGATAGTTGACCTCCAATAATATTGCCGCAGGCAGAACAACTATAACTGACCATAAGATGTTGCTATAGTTAGCATGCTAAGTATTGGTGAAATTAATTCTTTTTCAAAACAGCATTCTCTAAGTATAAAAGACTAAGCGATCGAGGAACTAATTCACCAGTAAATTCACGACTAGCAACGAGTTCAGTTCGTCACTGGTCTTTCGTTCATATGAAAGTGCAAATATGTGGTTCTTCAATGTTCTGTATTTGTTGGTGTTACTGGTGGGCTTGTTTATTACTAGTTATTGGTATATTCGAAATCAGTTTTTATATTGGCCAAAGCGAGGCGTTCCGTTTAGTAAACCACACTGGTTCTTTGGAAACTTTAAGGATTTGATAAACGCCAAGATGTCCTTGGCCGCGCTCAGCGTGAATTTTTACAAAGAATTTAAGGGCGAAAGATTTGCCGGACTCTGGCACTTTTTCTCTCCAAAGTTGTACGTCATCGATCCGGCATTGATCCACGACATATTGGTCAAAGACTTTGGCACGTGGTCAAGCCGTGGTGTAACTGTAAACCTGGACGTCGATCCGCTGTCTGCACACCTCATCAACCTCGACGGAAAGAAGTGGAAGTCAGTGCGGGCGAAGTTAACGCCGACATTTACCCCTCGAAAACTAAAGCAAATGCATTACCTGCTGCTAAAGTGTGGTAAAAAGTTCGAGAAGTACCTCGGCACTCTGGTGGCGACTGGTGGACTTGTTGAAGCCAGGGAAATGAGTGCGAGTTATATGACTGACGTAATCGGCTCGTGTGTCTTTGGAATTCAGATGAATTCGCTAGGTGATGAAAACTGCAGATTCCGAAAAATAGGGAAGAAGATTTTCGTGCCATCGTTCAGGCGCAAGATACTCGACTCTATGCGAGTATTTCTCAAGCCCTTGTTCAAACTGCTGAATTTCAGTATGCACGATAAGGAGGTCACTGATTTTTTCCTACAGATAACGAAGGAGACCCTGGACTACCGGGAGAAGAACAACGTCCGAAGGAATGACTTCATTGACCTCCTGAGACATTTGAGAAATACGGGTGACCCGCTTGACGAAGACGAAATCCGTGAGTCGAGGTCTCAGATATATTACACCCAAAGTGGTGAATCTCCACAAAATGTTGACTTTAACTGTTTAATTTCAGATTTTGATGATAAGCTCCTAGCCGCGCAGGCCTTTGTTTTTTTCACCGCTGGTTTCGAAACTAGCTCCACGGTGATTAGCTATTGCCTTCATGAGCTGGCTGTCAACGAGGACATCCAGGAACGGCTTCGAGAAGAAGTGCACAGGACGAAGGCTGCGAGCAGGGGAGAAATCACATGGGATGGCCTGCAAAACATGAAATACCTCGACATGGTTGTTCGAGGTGCGAATCCGTTTAGTAATAGGCTTCCGAAATTAAGGGGTAACACCACTCTAGGATTTTGAAAAAATCGATTTTTGTTTTTTTGCTTAAACAATACTTTAGGGTCATAAAAACAATAACCAATTGGTCCTATGGTAAAAAAAAAGGAACTTCAGAGGTTTTAATTTTTAATTTCGCCGCAACGCCTCGGAGCACACGTTCCGCGTTTCTGCGGTAACGCTTCGATATTTTGTTTTTACCTGTCGAAATAATGAGTGCCTCTCTTACTTACAGAGTAGAAGGTCATTAAGTCACCTTCGTAGGTTACCAGGGTGCTCTGATGCTATAATATACACTTTAATATACGTGTATGTGCAAGTACTTATAAAACTTTGAACGGGTTTTTTGTTGAAATCACATTCTTCAAACTGGGCGGAAACGCTGCTCGAAAACCGTTCGATGAATTGTTTTGAAATTTTGACTGTAGCTTCACAATCACATTATCTAAAGAAGTACATAGCCGTTTTTCGATTGAATGTAAACTTTTTTCTTTATAAACAATTTACTGCAAATTTTTTTGCCGAAAAAATGAAATTTTTTTTAAACTCGTGCCATTTTTGCAAAAATGGATTTAAAAGAAAAACCCTATGTACTTCTCTAGCCAATGACATATAGATTGGGAAAAAATTGATTTTCTTGTTTCACCTCTTATACTTTCGGAGTTACACGTCCGCCCGTGGAGGTATCGAAAAAAAAAGTGTTCTTGAAGACTGGCTCTGTCGCCGCCATTTTGTATCAAAAATGCAATTACAAATTTTTTCTACATACTTCAATATGTGTTTAATAAGCCCTGAAAAAAGAAACCCGATCGATTCTCCAATATTCTAGAAAAAAATCATAAAATTTAGGCCTTTTTTGCTAACTCTAGAGTGGTGTTACCCCTTAAGCGAAAAGTTTTCACTCCTTAACACATTTTCAGAAACGTTGAGAAAATACCCTCCCTTTCCAATTATCGCGCGAACTTGCATCAAGTCTTACCGGATCCCAGGCACAAACGTGGAGCTATCCTCAGGGACAGAGTGTTACGTCCCCATCTACGCCCTCCATCATGATCCGGAATATTACCCTGAACCGGAAAAGTTTGACCCGGAAAGGTTCACGGATGAATCCAAGAGTCAGCGACCAGCCTTTGTGTTCCTTCCATTTGGGGGTGGACCTAGAGTTTGCATAGGTGACGCATCCCTCTAATACTTAACAACTGTGTTTAATTTTCACTTTCGTTTGCAATTAGAGTAGTTTTTTTTTACACGAGCCTGATGCAAACGTGATAATTTGATCCTAATTATTTCTCGTGGGGTTGAACGTATATCCAGCCTTATGCAAACAAGCAATTAATAATTCATTTTTGTAGCTCTACGGTTTGCAGAGCAACAGATAAAAATGGCACTTGTCAAGCTGATCGATAACTTCAAGATTTCGCTTAGTGAGAAATCGCTGAATCCTCTGCAACTTGAAGCCAAATATTCAATATTCCTACGTCCTAAGGGTGGAATTTGGATTCGTATTTCTAGAAACTTGTCCAGTTGAATTGGTACAATTCGAATTGTGTTTGCGTGCTGACGTGCGTATGCAACGTATACAAATTATTCATATGATATTTTTTACTATCAATATATCTATGTATAATATTTGTCAAATTATTGTCACGTATTTTGAAATAAGATTTGATTTCAACACATTTTTTTAATAAAGAATTCATTTTTTATTAGATAATGCAAACGTTGATGTACTACTTGGCATATATAATTTTAGACCTGACATGCTGTTGCAGGTGTATTATTTATACATAATCATTCAATGACTTCTTCAGAATCTGTGCACCTACGTCAAGTCCGAATTTCAATTCCTGTAGAGTTGGAAATTGCAGATCGATTCTTTCTTTCGATGGGTATCGTTAGCTGTGCTTTTTATAGGCGATACTAGGGTCCGGCCCGACTGACTGAAAGTGGAGGCTGAGCGGCTAAAACTGTCTCAAGACTATCTACAAACATTTTGGAAACGTCACCGCAACCCGGACGCAATAAATTAATCAACTAAACAACGTAAATTATTGCCTGATGTGAGATTGGAAGTGACAACAACAAAGTGGCTTGTCAAAAAGTCTCCTTCACTTGTATAAGAGCTCAACAATGTTCTCGTATGTGTAGACCCACCCTCACGATCACACGAACAATCGCCTCTCCCTACAGCCGTGCATTCCTGAATAAGAATATATCGGTTACGCACAGTTAAGCCACGTGTCCAGGTTAATGATGTCATTAACGACCATTTCCGCTCACTTCCGCTGCGATTTTTCCAAAATTTAATCGACTACCACGATACCATCTTTTCATCTGGATTAATCGAACCGTGACCGTATCAGTATTCAGTTCCTGCACATGTTACTCAAATAGCTTCGTCAGAGATAAAATTAAACTCACGATTTCTTCACGATTTTTGTGACTAGCTTTATTGATCAGAGAATAATGTTTGTCATTTTTGTATTATTTTAGTTAGCAGTTTGCTGGTTGATCTGTAAGACCCCTCACACTCGATGGCCATCATAAGTGTCTGAGATCCTCTAAAGATCCCTCACAGCCCTATCTTCATCCGCAGATGGTAGCTATTCATCACGATATTTAACTGTCATCGGCCACGTTTTATCTATCTACTTCCCTCCGAAAGCATTTTTGCACTCAAACCCTGCTTTGGCCTAGATACACGACTGCACACATTGACGTAACTATACAACAGATGTCAACCAGATAGTTGCTAGTCTTTTACGTATGCAAACGATGTAGGTATTTAACCGAGACCCTAACGTTTACTCGCAAATGTCATCCTCCAGTAAACTCATTCACGGTGTCAGCGACAAGTTACCCAGGCATTTATGCATAATGCTTAGGGCTTCTATAGATCAGCCTATCGGTTCTTTGAATTCAAATTGTCGAGTGATAAGCACCAAAATTGGTCGGAGCACTTAAGGCTGTACATTGGGCATAAAAGCTGTTTGAAGCGAATGCATATCTCGTTTTACGACTTCGTTGGTGTACTGCTATGGTTACAGATTTATGTATATAATATATTTGTCAAGTAACATGAAATATAATTTAATGGTATATAGTTGGGGAAATGTGAGGTAAATCGAGGCACCTTCGTGACAATTACTTGCCATTGCATCGGTTGATTGTGAAACAAACGGGGAGACACGTCCATAGGAGGCCTCCTCATCCCTGGCAAAGAGCCAGCGTTCACATTTACTGTGAATTATTGGGTCGACCTCTTCGCCTGTTACTTTACTGATAAATTTCTAGTCTACTAGAACCAGAACCGTAATACACCAAGTCGAGATGATTGGCGGAGATACGAGTCATTCTGATTGCATATATATTATTATATCTAGATCGGTCGAGGGACGGCTTTGACTTAGAGTAATTTTGATTCAGTTTGTTAACAAAATCAATACTTCCATGAGCACCTATATGTGGCTAATAAGGTATTCAATTTTTATGTCAAGGGTCGGTATTGGCTCCCCTCAATGATTTCACGTTGTTTCTACGGCTACGTAGAGCTATCTGTTCTTTACGACGGGATATAAATTTGTTTGTTAATAAGAAAATAGTTAGTAAACCCAGGAATTTCTCCGAAGGTTTCCGCAGGCGATTGAAATCAAATTAATTTCCCTAAAACACAGGGGTGCGCACGGCCTGTATATATCGCTAAAGTCTAAATTCTGCCTACTAGTCTGCATGTAGTCTATAGTCCAGAACACGCGACCACAAAGAATGCTGAGCTTGGCATTAATTGATGCAAACTTCAAAGTTTTCTTGGAAACTCAATATAAATACTGAGAGTATCAGGGTACTGCCACATCAAAGCGTACGCTTTTAATTTCCTAGATTCGAAGAATGGTAGGGCGCGTGTATGCGTTAAAATACAATAGACCCTGCTGTGCAAGTAAGACGAGGAATTTTTAGCTCGAGGCGAAGTATCGTTAAAACCCGGGGGATCAAACGATATAACGTATTTGCAATCGCGTGCCGAGAAACAAGATTCGTGGAGTATGAAAAAAATTGTCAATACATTCAACTTCCCTGTTTTCGCATAATCTCGAAAAAAAAAAAAAAAAAAAAAAAATAAGAACCATTACTTCGTTCATTATTTGAACAACAAATTATTACTAATTTAATATATTAGACTATGATTTTGGGAGTTCGAGGTATATGAAATGAATAATGATAAGCCTCGACTATCGATTGATCCGGATTTGTCGTTATTGACGTGACCACAGCACACGAGGCATTTTTTTGAGCTTGTGTTATAGGCACGATGGTACGGATCATTAATACCTTTTAATGAACATACATAGGAAGTTGAGCTGCTGATAATTGACTCTATCGGAAATAAATTGGAGCCAGTGCGCGCGCTTGTAACTAGTGTAAGCGTCGCCCCTCGAACGTCCGCAACGTCGAGCTGGATCAGTGGATGGGATGAAACCGGAAATGGAGCGACTGGGCAAACAATTGCAAACTTCCCTCCATGAATGACCGGAAGCTACATAGAAATATACTGATTCCGCTTTCACCGCACTTTTTGTTATTCCGATTACCACAATTACGCAATTCTCGTTGACTCTCACGAGGACTTTGGTAATCAGTAATAATATTCTATCATTTTTTATACAAATTTTGTGGCATATTTTCCACTACTTTTTTTCAATCTGTGAGCAATCGAGTTTTTATCCACAAGTAGTCTCCAGCTTGAATAGTATATGATGGTCATTTGCTGTTGTTGAGGATTACACGCGATAATGAATAATACTGAAAGCCAATGTATGAACCATACCGGCGTTCAAATTTGGACAGAATTTCTGGTCCGTTAGCTTAGTGTTCCAAAAATAAATGAAGGGAGAATTCAAACCGCATTAAACCGTGTGACGATAAAGTACTAAATTCGGGATAAAAAGTCAGGGTCAGGACACGTGTTTCCTGGCCGTTCGTTCAGCGGTATAACGACACCCAATTCGGCTCGTTTCATTGGGCGAGGTAATTACGCAGTCATTTAAACACGGTTTGAAATTGGGCCAGAGGTTGAGGGTAGCTTGGCCGAATGGGACGACTGTGTCGCTAGCTTTTCTTGCTCATTAGCCACTTTTTCTTTAATTAGATTTATAATTACCGTTATATTATCAGAGTCACTCAAACTGTCCAATGAACTATAGAATATATCCGCCGAAGTGAAAATCATACATAATTCCAATGATCGGTGCAATTATATCCATTGCGATTGACATCGACGTAGAGTTTTATACGGTAATAGATTATATTGATATCGAAAAACTGTCGGATTGAGTTACTTCCGATGATGATACCTCCGTATACCTACGAATGGATTCGATATCACATCCGCGAATGTAGGTCGGTTGAAAAAAAGTCGATTTCATAGCTGTAAGGGTCACGTGTGAATCGTTGAGGTTCTTCAGATTTTACGATCGTACTATAGATTTTCAAGTGCGAGTTGCCTGATCTTCGACGTCCCGTGGGCCGGCGCTTACCGTCTCGACGACCTCTTCGTTGTCCGGTCCACTTGACTCGATTCGTCACGCCGCAAGGCAAGCTGCAGCGGCGCCGTGCCTTCGAAATGTCAACCGGACCATGGGCGCCCTGGTAGACTGTCTTCTTTTTACTCTATTTGGGCATTGGCATTTCCTAAGGTCAATACAAGGCGAGGTGAGGCAGAAGGAGATGAAAAAGGAGTGCAAGAAGACGAAGACGGGGACGGAAGATGGCCAGATAGCCGAAAGTCCGTTTATTTTTTATTTTCGCTTTAGTACGTGCCCCAGGGTGGCCAGTGCGGTGTCTTGTTGTCGTTAATTGAGAATCACGACGAGCGACGTGACCAGGGTGCAATAGCGAAGGCTCAAACCGCGACAGGATTCTGGACGCAACGTCCTTTTACCTCATTCGGCGAAAGTTCTTCCTCTCTGTTTCTTTTGGCAACGGATCGTATTTTTTTTATATTTACTACAATATCAGGGTTATTACGTGTTTCGTGAAATCCCTTTGAAATTATTGTTCACATGACGTAGGTACACACACCTACTCTCATCGTTACGCTTGTTTCCCGTTTCTCTCAAACTCAATTCGACTCGTTTTATTTCTGCCCCTTGAGAACGGTATTGGGACAACGAAATTACGGTAGTACACATCCCGGTCGTTGTCTTTGCCAATACTCTTAGCCTGCCAGATATTTGGGTAAGGTACATATTCAAGCAGATGAAACGGTATATTGGCAAGCTTATTTCGAAACCATTATTTATACGATAATCAATGATGAGAAATAAAAATCTCGTGAAGACTGTCAATACTATAATGTAAAATAAAATATGGAATTGACCCAGTCGAAGGGCCGCGGTAGTTTCCTATGACTGAAGAAATTAGTAATGCGAAAAGCGGGTTATCGATTTTTAAATTATCCTTTGATGAATTTTTTTTTCTTTATTTTTTTTATTTTTTGTTACCATACCACGAATTACGATCCACTCTGTATACTTTTAAAGGCAGAGCCTGGAACGGGATACGCGATCACGCGAGGCAACCCGATTTTTACGTCACATTTGGCAAGAGTTGTACGCCAAGTGCTGAGCGATTATCGCATTCGCTCGATTTCGCGTGTAACACTGTAGCACGTCCCTCTTGCCCCTGCCTCTTCTTCCGTATCAGTCAGCAAGTATAAAGTATCGGATTCCAATACCAATTGTACTCCAGCCCATGGAAAAGTGTCGGTAAACGGTTAAACGTAAACTTGACGATAGTCCAGCGTGCTGCACTCGACGCCGCCCAGTTTCCATGACCGTTTTGTACTTTTATAAAAGCTGAAGCAATAGTTCCGCAGTGCCGTTTTAGCAAGTAGCAAAAAAGCTTAATAAAACAGGCGGAAAAGTTACGTGGTTAAATTACTCGGTACTTGAACCTAGCTTTTATATCTGTATGTTCAGCCTCGGGTGAACGCGGTGGACCATCAGCCCTGTTCGAAAGTTAAAGATCAAATTACAAGTCCAAGTTCTTGGCTAGTGGGTATAGGTAGTAGAAGTTTTCCCATCCGTAGAAAACTTTCATCTCAACACTTTATATTCTTGACCATTTGTTTTGTGGCTCTCCAAGCTTCTCTCATTTTGACCAACTCTACCTACTATATAGCTGTTTTCAAATTTTATTGGCAACGTTTTATATCGCTATGAGTAAAACATCTGTAAGACGGTTGGGTGTTTAGTATAGTAACCTCACCGAAACCGATTATCGACGAGCTGTATATACCAATGTTGTTATGTTCCACCGTTAATCGAGCATAAAAAGGCATCATCCCGAAACTTCCTTGGCCCACATTTTTGCACTTCAGTGCCACTGATTTGATTTCAGTATCCCAAGTGAGATACGGGGTTTGAGAAAAATTTAAAAATGCATGAATTTAATGTGCGCATATGCATGTATATATTAGATGCTGGTTAATGATTTTGGATCCGTTTTTCTCACGGTATTTTAGATTTCACGTGATTGCACATACATATATAAGAGAGAGCAGGATATTGTACAATTTTTTCACGTGTTCATAAATTGTTTACGTATTTTTTTTAAAATTCAGCTTCGGGTGAAAGATATATATTTGACTGGATCTTGGAATTTTCAAAAATTCCTAAGTCCAGTGAACAAATACCGGTGAGAGTAGGTACGACTAGTTCTATCCTGACGAATTGAGGTTTCGTGTTTCTTGGACATCTGGGTTAGATTTACCGGACAAATAGGAAGAGGCGGGTGGTGTGTGGCAGGATACACTCACGAAGTGACTAATTTACGCTTGGTTCGTGCGCTTGACCCTGAACAACGTCCTTCGTTACCTCTTCCCATCTCGACACACGATCCGAAAAAACCTTGGTCTGATACTTAATGAAACACGCGAATTTTTAAGGCTGGCTACTCTGATAAAGATCAGATTAAAAATGACTTGGAGTTCAATAAACTATAATTTCATCTTAAAATGGTATTTTTTTCCTTGAATTCAAAATTTAATGGAATTAAATCTCGCCATTGGTAGAAGTGTCCAACTTTTCACGAGAGCTTCGTTTCCTTTTGGCGGGCACAATACGTAGTACGGTAAAAGACGACAGAGTACCGATTGTCGCGAATTCAAATTGCGGAACTTTATCCCTCACGTAATTACTGCAAAAATGGGTAAAAGTGTGAAGGAAGTTCAAGAGCCAGTTAACGCGTGCTCGAAACAAAGAGAACCCTCGTTGAAGAGGCTCGATTTCGAAGAGGAAAATTTGAGGTCACTTTTAGCCTTTTTCTTCTTCTTTATCAAACGCGTCTTAATTTTCTCGAAAGTATTAGCAGCAGCCCTTCATCTTCATCAGAGAAAACTATAATCTGATTGTGATCCGGTTGGCTTTTCATGTTGTTAGACCCGAGCTCTATGACAAAATTATGGCTGATTGCTTCGATGCGATTCTGTAATTTTAGCTGGAGGATCGTCCACTCGACTTTCAGAAGCCCCTTTCTGCTGCGGTACGCACAGATCTACGTGACACTAATCCCCAAGATTCTGCCAATCATGTTGCAGGGAAAACCCATCGAACAATATACCTACATCTATGCTTTCTAAGCCTTCCTAAACGCCTGTCACGGGAATATCAGCTCTAATTAAATCTCAAATTGCTTATTTTCTCAACGGACTCTGGTACATCAAGAGGCGCGCCAGGGTGAGGGACGCTCGAATATCAAAGGAAAATTTACTCGCAAAACGAAGACCGTTGGGTCCGCCAAGTGGAAGCTAAGCCGGTATAATCTGTTTTAATTAACTCAACTTTTTCAATTGGCTAAAGCTATGAGCATATCGGTTGTAGAAATTCACTAATTGAATAGACAGAAGGCACAGTATACCGATTCATATATTTATACATATTTATTCGAGATTCATTCAATCACGCTTTTATTTGCATCATCTAACCGTACATGGTGATAGTTTTCTCCATCGTCACAAGTTCGACTCTTATCAATCCTTGTCAAACCTGTATAATACATGGCCCGATGTCGATAAATTTTTTTTAATTTCTCGCTACGAAGGGAGGCGACAGGTTTTTCCCATAAATGATAATTCCGAGGAAGAGGTAGGTACCGGGGTGAATAATAAAAATAACGGAAGTACATCGAGCCAGGACAAAGCGTCGGACTTGAAGATTGATTCACGACACTCAGGATGCAATAATTATTAACTTTAGTCCTCACTCAAGAATATTGACGAGATATCGAAGTATTATGTATCCATAATAATTGAAGCCTCCTTTAGTTGGTGCTTATTCAAATTCCACTTCATGACGGGTTCCATTCCTTTCGTATTGTCGATATTTCATTATTCACCCAAACGAGATGGAGTATGATTTTAATAGTGGATAGTTGCGAGAGGCCGGCTCATGTTAGTGCGGACCGATAATAATTTCACAAATTAGATCTGATGAATCGATATACCCGATACTACAACGTATTTATGCAGTAACCTGATACTTCGAACCCTACGGCCTACATGTGCGAAACTCAGTTCTCATTTTGTGCGTCCGTGTGCGTGCGGGGCACGTTCCGCCCCACGCAGCTGCCACTACAAAAACAGTTGACATCTGTAAATCCTGGCAGCCATGACACCACGGCATGTCTCTCTTCTCCAGCCGCTGGAAGCCCGGGGGAAAAACCCTTGTTCAGCATTCGAACGAGACACGTTCGAATTCGTTTGCATATTTTCGAAATAACGAGAGGAGGTCTGCACCCGAACTGTCTGCCATAGTACAGGTTTAGGCTTATTGAAAGATCTGCGTATTTTGCAAAACTCTCGAACTAGGATCAGTCCGTATCCTTGGAGGGGTTTGTGGGAGGAAAAATACGGTTGGCAATCACCCAAAAGCAAGAGTCGAAAAAAAAAAAAAAAAAAAAAAAAAATGAGAAAACATTAAGAGTATTTTCTTCGTCGATCTAATTATACAGGTTCGAGAACACAGTCCCTGATTAGTCACGTCTGATATTACATTTCCGTGAAAAGATCTCAGGAACTAGGTTCAGAAAATGAGTTTCAAACGGAGATGCGTTATCAGTAAGAATAGAAAGAATTGTCTCGTAGATTTCAAAACGGCTTATTAACCAAATGCCAAGATGGCGAGGTAGGCAAACAAACATTTGCAGAAAATCATATTCAGTTTCCAGAATTTAGTCTTTTCTACAGTTCCCCTATCTTGATGTTAGCTCGCAAAGCTGTTTTCATACAAAACTTTTGATACAATGAACTATTGTACGTGGTGGGTATATTTAGGTAGGTACGACGTCCTGTTGGCATGTATACCTATCTATGCATGTGTCTATACGGTTTGTATATAATACACGGCACATACGTGATACACACTCATATATGGTATAGAGAGCGTACTATATTGCTATTGAGCGTATCTACTACAGTAAACATGCCACGATGTACAAATAACATGAAACAGATATCTCCCGCTAATTACCCAGAATATGCACAAAACAGCTGGTTCGGTACAAACCGCTGGATAAGTGAATAGAAACGGGGTTCCATACAATTTCATAAGCTCCCCAACGATGCGATCGGATTTCTGCTCACAAATTTGAAACCGAGGATCCCCTGCACTGTTAATGTATCAGTTTTTTTTTTTTAATTTTGCCTTTTTAAAAGATGTTCCAATAGCAGAAGTTCTTTTAGAACTCGACGAAACATTGCTTGTATGTATGTACATTTCAGCAATGTGTATCACTCGTCGAGTTCCAATTATACAAACAGTTTTATTAAACTCATTTCCGTTTGACCAGCGTGACTCGGTGCTGCGTTCTATAAACAAATCTGCCAACATAACGACTTCGGAATGGGGCATGGAGATAAAAGTGAAGGCTAATTAAACATATCTCTAACCAACGTTCGCCTTTAGCAGGGTGAACTTCTTTGGGTCGATTCAGAATCGGGCTATCGAACATATGGCGCGGTCGCATGTGCGGCCTTCAGGCTACGTGTGTCCGATTGCAAAATGCAAATGCATGCGCATACTCACTTATCTGATCAGAAGATTGAAGCGAAGGGTATAGTAGATAATAAACAAACGAGGATAATCTATAGCCAAGTTTGCTAGCTGCAGAGAAATGGTCAAATAAATATTTACAACGAGAAAGATTCACTATACCAATACTGCAGCTGGCGATGAAATTCTGCTCCCGCATTGTACATTTTTCTCATCGAAGTTTAAATCCACCATACTGAAAGTTGAAACAGAGAAAAAGATAGAGTAAGGAAAAAGGACGGTCTGAACATCACTTGCTGCAATTTAGCAGTATTTCCGTTTCGTAACTCGACGGGGACAATCCGGTGACACTATAAACTGAAAGAACATACTATTGCAGTTCCCGAAGTTTTTTCATGTGAGGAACGATTTCTTTGGTGGAGTAGATACATCGACGATGAAGCCTGACCGACTGCATGGTTATAGCAGTGAATTGTAAACCATTAAGCGGTATTTATCACATTTTAATTCTATTGTCCAGCGTTACGAATCGGGCAAAACCAGCTAATCAAGAACCCATTCAGTTCCACACTCTCTGAAGCATTGTGGGTAACGCGTCATTAAAACCTCAGCCGAAGCGAGCGAATTGAAAAGGGCGTCAGCGAAATACAAACCATTGGCCACAAGCCAATCTCGAAACTATTCTGTATGCCATCACAATGCACCCCCATCTTTACGAGGCTCCCATGGGTGTCCCGTGGATGATGTCCCATGGGTATCCCGTGGGTGCTGCACGTGTGGGCTCCAAGAATCTGATATATTTAGTTAGGTATATATGTCGCCTTATGTGTTTGTGGTCATAGCGTACAACTGCATCATATGGATCAACGCTGTGTGGGTACGCATATATATATGTACGCATTTCAAGCGAATATTGTAGGTCCATATATACCAATATATTTTCGAATTCCGTACCTTTACTAAACAGCCAGATAATTTGGTAGCATTCTCTGGTTCGCTTGTAAATTATAGAAACTATGACATATTCATTAACATCATTCCGATGTTGTGAGTCGCCGCTACTATTCGGAGCCATAGCCACTTATGCAAATGCTCTGATGCATAGTTAATCATGTCCTACTCTACACCCACTGCAAATATTGCGTTATCCGATAATAAATATGCTCTATTATTCAACACGTATAATCTACTTCGCCTCATAACCCCGTGGGATCACCTAGGGATAGAAACCATATACATCCCAGTTTGACGAAATGCGAGGAATTTTTATCGACGTTATTTCCCACTGCTGTTTTTCTATTCCGGTAAAGAAAAGGAGAGACCGATATCATAACAAGTTTTCAAGTTTGTCATTTTATAGAAGATAATTTTTTACTGTTTAGTCGGAAACGATTTACTGAATCTTAGAATATCTGAAAATCAATACGGCTTTTAGGTGCCATCAATAAAGAGCATCGATCTTAGTTCTAACGAGGAAGTAGCATATAGCGTAGCTCCTTATAACTTACTTATCAAGCCCGAGCACTGAACGCAAGATTAATTTTATATACTATACCTACGACATCGCTAGTATTACATAAACCTTATTACAAGTTGCTTCAACTTCGAGATACTCTATTTTACATGCCACGTCTTGTGATATTACGAAAGTTCGAGTGAAGTTGAGTATAGCGCCGTTACAGACGTTGATAGATGTTTAAAAAGTAAATGCAACTGAAGTTTTTAACCGAAACGGTGCAAAAGTACCGCTGAAAAGCGATCATCAAATTTAAACTTCATAGATTCTTCACATAGATATACTTTATTTCATTATATGGCATTCCTTTACCGCAATAAAAAAATAAAATCCGAGTCCTTCGTGGGATAAATTGATGATGAGGGTGTCGCTTTATTCTCGAAGATGTTCTTCTGTCGGGACAGGATGTTAAGGACTCAAATCTAAATACTTGAACAGATGTGCGACCGCGGTTCGACTGTTACGGTCCATTAACTGGTAACTGTTTTAACATCCTCCCTTTTGTCACGGTAAAAGTCGTTCAATGCTCAATTGATATATTCTTTGGGCGTTAATTACTTACGTTAGTTCGCCATACGTTGGGAACTACGAATTAAGGTTGCGACTAATTGCCTGGAGTTGTAATACACGGTTCTCTTTTGTTCCGACATCACAGTATTGTTGTACAATCTAGTCATAACGGGGACTAGACATGGTGACCCGTTAGTAGGTTTGAGGTATGGGACATTACTGATAGAGTTTAAAAACGGACAAAAGTACCGTGAGATTACATTCGTTTGAAGAGCGAGGCAGTGGCCATTCTCTTTGTTTTGTTTGTACAGCGAGTATTAATTACTCTGGACTATTGTTCAATCTCCACAGAAACCCCAAATGAACCATTTGGAAAGCGGAATGGAAATGGCAACAACCATTTTTCTTCTACAAAGCACCCCATCAATGAGATTTATTAGATAGAATATGAGTGCTACAATGCGCCATTGAAATCCGCTGCCCAATTTTGATATGTCACAGGACAGATGTGTTTCCGATTTTTGTATTCAGTTCATGTCCGACCAGAGGTCACGATTATCTCTACATTTTTATTCTCAAACCTGCAATGGTAAAATAATAAATTTCTGCAGATTACTCAAACCCGAGCGGCATATTTACTCATCCGTATTACGCCTTTCTCAGTACTTAAAGTACTGAGTCTATTGTTAAAATCAGCAGCCATTCACTCGCTAATCTGGCATGATTTTCCGTAGGAAGTTTCGAACTGATACATAAAGGTATGTGTATGTATGTGCGTTCGCATTCCTATGAAGCAAAAATATATTCTACCTGAAATATTATGAAAAGGAAACATTTCTGGGCAAGAATTCGCGTTATCGTCGTTAGTTCAAAACGTGGTCTCCTAAAACGAGACCGCAATAGAACGAGAGCTAAACTAAAAGTTAAATCCCAGTCTTCATCGTGTCGTGTCGTGAGTTCAGAACTTTTCAAATTCGCGTTCAGCATTCAAACTGTGTAAAAACTCAGCAAATCTAGTCTCCGACTATAATACAGATCCGAGTGTATTATTTCAAAACTTTGAAAAGCCACAACAGTCTGGTTCTTCTAGATTTCATAGACTCTTTCCGAAATATTAGGTTATACGTTTGGCAAGATTTTTCTTTGTAACTCGTGTGAAAATCACAAACTTTTCAAAAGTACGTCTTACAATTTCATTCAACACGATCCTGCAGTTTAGAGGCTTATTTTCAAAGTTATAGTCGACAGCGTCCATTCAGAAAACTCAACGGGTGTCCAAATATTTCAGCTAACTCAAAGACGTTTTTACAATAAGCCGTTGTGCGGGCGAGTAGGGGGCTTTCCTCCTTTTGTCATTATCAAACGAAAGCACACCTGCCAATGTGTGTGCAAGTTCATCGATCATAACTATATACTATATTCTTTGTATCGAAACGAATTACCTACTCGCCCAAACCACTTTGACTGACGCAAAATCATGAACAAATGATGAATGATAAAATGAATTATTTACTCAACGTGAATACTTGATTCAACGTCTCACTTTTTGTCCTTTCCGCGCCAAGAGTTTCGTCGAGAAATTTGACGGCAAGCAATTTGTAAAAGTCTGTATGATCCTCGCTTCGAGATTTGTGCAAACATTGACCTTTCTTGAAGTGCTATGGGCTGGCTGGTTCTAGCACGTTTGCACTTGGTTTATTATCAAAGCTCTGTCAAGGGAGCGTCACATGAGGCAAGCAAAAAAGGATAGAAAAAGACAAAAAAAAAAAAAGACGTAGTCAAGAAAAAGACGACCTCTTCTTCTCGCGATTTCTCTAGATATCTCTCTTGGTGATTTTAATCAGATCGAGTCTCCGAGTGTATTTTTCTGTCAAACGTGTACTACATGCGAAGACTAACATATGACAGGGATCAATTATTTCAGGAAGTAAGGATCAAAGAAGTTCACCGCACTTTATGACAGCCACCCTGGGTCAGCGACACCCAATGGTGAGTTCAAAAATAAAGGGGCGCTTCACGCGTGCCGTACTCCGCTTGTTAAGTTAGTTAGACCTTACCTCGATGATCTCGGAGGAAATGTTCTCCTTCCAACTGACCCTGTCCGTCAAAAAAACACACTCAGCATCTGTCTATTATTGGCCGTAAACGCCAAGAGCCACTATCCGGGGGTTGGTGCATGCAGTAACCAGGCTTTGAGGATGTTGCTATACTTGTGCCGAAGTGGGACGTAGGTATTGATGCATCCAACAGCTGAGGAAAAACCCGACACCCTACGTTACGTACCGTCATATCTATATATACATATATAATATACAACACCCCTACGTATATAAAAATAAAGTATATATCTCGCAGTGCATGTAGGCAGTACATATGCGTCATCCTTTATAAAAACCTGCCACAGTTTTTGAGCACTATATTCGTGCGGTGCGTTTCGTCGACGGAATAAAAAGGAGTCGAAATTTTACCCGCGGAGAAGAGAACTGGTTCAGGAATTTGATATCCAAAGGCTGGATGTAGACGCGACTTTCTGAACCCAGTGGGACGTGGGCGTGACAGAGGCGTCGGTGTGTCACTTGAAATCCTATAAACCGGAGACCCGGTGAAGCCAAAGTTGCTCGTCCGAGCTCTAGGTTCATTTGAATGCACGTGAATTTCGGACCAACTGTAGCAGCTTCTTTGTCGATGGTCCGTGCAAGCAGTGCATAAAGCGCGGTGAACCGGGTTTAACGGTATTTGCATGAACGCTAGGACAAAGTCGAGTAGATGGGGGCGAGATGTCGGTGGTAGTATTTCGTTGACGAGCGTCGGGACGCTGGGATACGAGCCTCGAGAGCTTTCCTTCCCTCACGGTATACGGCTGAACCGGAAGTGCAATTTTCCGGCCAGCAATTTGCCGGAAGCCCCGCTAAGCATGGAGGTGCGCTTCCGTCTACAAAATGCTAATCCCGTGCAAACAACCTTCTACCTTGAAAAACCGGGGCTTTCTGAGCACAGGAGAATTTGCAAAGCCATAAGATATCCGGATACACGGAAATTCTCGTCTATCCTAAGGCGCTCCTACCTCTGTACATACAAGAGGGCTAATTTTCCCATTTGTTTTTGCATTTCTCTTATTTTCGCTGCTCAGTGCTTTCTCGGTAACGGCCCTTGTATACATACTCGACAGTCACTAATGAAGAATAGTAAGTCGGGTTTCAGGTTGCGCGGCAGGAGATTCGAGATGCCTTCTTTGCATATCCCACTCTACTGTAGTGAAGGTATTTGGTACGATTAATCGTTAGCAAAAACACTGGTCACTCAACCATTAGTCAAGAGAATCGTTATTTTTTGCTCACTCTGTTCATGACACAATATTTTGACGAGTATTGTCCTAGCCGTGGTTGTCAGACGTTCATAGTCCCGCCCCGAGGACACCCTTGGCGACACCCTGGGCGCAGGTCTATTGCCTAGATTTCTCGGATTTCTCGGAAGGCGAAAACCCGGTCTGTACGAGTATGGAAAAAATGGAAAGGTATCTGGGAAGTGTTACACTCCGCTCCGCCCTGTTCGTCGGTTGCGTGGAGATTCTCACCTAAAATTATACGCCTCGTGAGCTGCTGTCAGTTTAGGGAGAGTTTAGGGACTCCTTAGTTAAAACCTGCTGTTTCTGGATGAATATTTTCTACCCGTAACGTCTGGGTTTCGTTAGATCCACGTGGGAACTTCAGCTTGAGATGACACTTAATCGATTGAATTTTCTGTCTTTTTTTTTCGCGAACTCTTTCCCGAAAATCTTTTCTTCGCTGTAAGACGAGAATAATTGAAATATCGCGCTCTGCACTAATCGGCTAGAAACGTAACGAACTCGTCAAACGCATTGCGCACGATTGCATACCAACTCGATGCCGCAGATACCAGAAGGCATATGGTATCGTGTGCATCTGATGTGTGCAACCTGCGGGCCAACTTTGATTTTATGGTTTATTATTGCAGCTTCCGCTACTCATGTGTGCAATTCTGCCTATTAAGTTTGAACAAATATGAGCACAGGCAAATCGTACGCGTATACGGATGCGTCGATCCGGAAATATGACTGACTAGGTCGAACCCTTCCACAGGTAAACGTTCGCCATCAGATTAGCACACTTATACGCGCTCCACCTGTCCCTCGATCGTTATTTGTATGCGTAGGATACATTTAAAATTTAAATTGTCAGGTTTTCATGGGGCGCGAAAAAAACCTAATTGCACAGCATCGGAAAATGGCATCGCTGATCCTAAGGAGTGATTTTTCACCAACGACCAACGACCAACGAACAACGGACCATAGCCCGTATCGAGCAAACAGAAGTGCTCAGGTGTTCTGTTTACGAATAAGCCATTCTGCACACATCAGTCCTTCTGTCTATAGGGAGAAAATAACTGGCGTTCAAACCCGCAAGGATGTACATATAGATCTGTATGCGTATATATGGCAAAGTATTTCCCCTTGCGATTCGCAGCTCGCTATCGCTCCCGGCTGCTTGGGGTAGGCTCTGATCGGATCGCCAGGGTTTTGGAGCTCAGACCTGGTGCCCTGAAACAACTAACCCTCGCGTGTGCCCAAGGATTAGAGTCGTATAGTCCTTGTAAATACGCTCCCTACCGGAGTGTACCCTGGTCTCGGTGTCCTGGTATCGTAATGTTTCAGACCGTAAAAAATGCGGATCCATGGACTTGCGGCATTGAAAAAATAAAACATCGAAATCGGTGAATGAATCTGCTAGAGCTAGAAGTTCAGCAATGTGCGTTTAGTATGTTGAGTTTGATACCGAAGTTTGAACTAGTAGATTGAGAACATGTGTAAATATATTCGTGAGTAGCTGTAAGACCTCACCCTTCAGAAAAAGTTGTAGTAACGATCAAGTCGTGCGGTGTCCTAGAAAAATATTTTTTCTAACAAATTGAGAGACTCCCGTGCTCCTCACTCAGACTGGTCTCGAGTAAAGAAGATAGTAAAGGACTCGGTTGACTTAGGACGCGGACTTAATAATTAAGAGGCATGTGGAAGCTGCTTGCATAAACATTTCGTAATTAGGTTAAGTACTGAGGGGAGCTAAAAGAAGAGCATCATTCAGAATTTACGAACTCTGAGAAGTTTTTGCGTTATTTCGTATACCCTGCAGCAAAACCGAAGAA
Organism: Tenthredo mesomela; assembly: GCA_943736025.1. NCBI lineage: Eukaryota > Metazoa > Arthropoda > Insecta > Hymenoptera > Tenthredinidae > Tenthredo > Tenthredo mesomela. The sequence goes on along the minus strand of OX031016.1, from coordinate 16,931,491 downwards.
CTCGAATTAATTATTAATTTTATACGAAATAATTAACCGATTCTCTGAAAATCTTCGATAAGGTACTCGCGTCGATAAATTCAATAGCTTAAATACAATACACGCCCTTCCAAATGAATAATTTATATGGAATTAAATTTTTATCAAGCTTCGCATTCAACCCTTCTTACACGCCCATTCGCACAGCAGATTCCATGTGACTAAATAAATCTGCAGCAGTTGTTAGTTCGAAGCTTTATTGGGACTAATCCATTCATTTGAATGAAGATTGGTTCGCAGATTTTTAGATACTATTAATTCTACGACTATAATATATGTGAATAAATAATTTATTCAACGAATGAATAATATAGGTATATTTGCGGCACTGCTGCTACAGGGTTGACCTAGTTCACTCTTTCTTTTTTCTTGTATATTAGGTATACATCTAGTTTAATACTACCTGCAGTGTCTATATGAACACACTTTAGTGACATTTTAGAACGTTGAGTTTCGTGCGTTTTATACCGAGGCGGTAATGGACGGAGACACCAATGTGTAACTTTCACATGCGGACCCTCGGCGATCAACTCTCAACCCCTTTTGAGCAATAAAACCGAACACACACGCCAAGCGATGGTATTGAACACGCGCGGCCACGCAATAAATAGAATGACATAGCTCGTCTCGCGTATATACCTAAAGGCCTGAAATGGAAGAAGAAAAAAAGTAATAAAAATAAAATGATATAAAAAAGAAGTCGGATGACGTTAGCCGTAAATTTCATCAGCCGTGTTTGTCTAGGCGGTCTATACGTCTGGTAAGTTAAATTTTGTATACCGGCTTAACCTAGGTAAGGGTTATACCAACCCTTTTAAAGGTTGTTATAGGGGCAGAAGACCGGATTCACGACTATCAAAATATTTTTGTTGTAACAGTATCCGTGTTCTGATATGCTATGGAATTTGTTCGACTCTACTAAAAGTGGGTATAGGTACAACCTATACGCGGAGCCTCGTACTATCGGTATAAATTGGTCTTTTTTAAGCTTATATTTCTTGGGGATCGTGCAGCAGATGGTTTCGAATGGCCTATTAAGGGGACATTCTGTCCAGGATTAAAACGTAGGGATTAAACTGGTATTTAATCCTTTGAAATAGACCCTGCCCGAGTCGGATTAGAACACTCTTATTAACAAGTGCAGCACAGCTGGTATCGAAGAAGGCGTATTCGTGCGTAAATAATAAATATATCGAAATGTCTGGATCGCCGATACCGGATTTCCACACGAACTCTTTCGTTCGGGATACGGTACATATATATATTATATATAGGTATATGTGTGTCGTTTATTCACGCGCTGAATCCTATTCTCGAAACACTTCCTCTTTTCTTTTCCTCGAAACTTCTTTTTCAACCGAGAAAAGCAAAAAAATATCCACCAGGTTTCACAAGCAATATATATTCGTACATCCCCTTCGGAGTTTTGTCGCCTCAATAAAGGCATGTGTATAATATATTATGTATCATATGTAGATCGAGGCAAAGGCCATGGTTGGGAACTCGGTTGGCTGGCTAATCGAAAGAGACCAAGATTTGTTTCAATTGCAAGCAAGGCCACCCATTGCGTGCATCACATTGGGGATCAGACAGCCAGCGTTGCGTATGTTACATCCCTATATGTTGTATGTGTGTTAAGCAAGGCATAACCCATTCGATCCTAGCAGGGCACTAGCTAGTAGAGATAGATTAATGTTGTGAATTGAATGGATCCGGTATATTCCGTTCTTACGAACGTATAATCCTTTGCTGGGCGTTGGGTGGTCAGGAGGTAGAAAATTATGAGTTGTGATTTAAACTCTGGTATTTGTATGAAATACGGCCAAAGCGCGGACTTTGAAAAGAGAAAACGAATTAATGTGGCAATTAACATTATTTATTCAATTTATGTTCGTTATTAGCCGTTATTTACGAGAATCCACCGCTTCGAGGACAGGAGTATTTGTTAAGGCACTCTTCGCCGCTCCATTTTGCGTTTTTACTCATCTCCAAGATCCGATTAATTAACTGTCCTTAATTAGTTAATTAAATTTTCAGGCAGCCTTCCAATTTCAAAGCTCAATGTATAGGATTGGTATTGCTGAGTGATCTAGGTGAGACATAATTACGATGCAATGAAACCTCCGAGACACTTTGACGTAGTTTGCAATGGTCTGGAAAATTTACCATATACCAAATACTAGAATTTGGTTAGCAATTCGATAAACATACACTCAATGGTCGTAGACGCGATAGTTCTATGCGATACTTCCCTCTTAAACTCTCAGAAACGTCGGAAGGCGTCGCGCGTCGCGTGCAAACAGCTCATATTCTACTGTCCATCTGGCTTTTGACTTTACCGCCCACACAAAAATTATTACCAAACATTCCCGCCTATGTTTAATGTATTCAGTACTTTCTTCCGATTTTGGAGATTTCAGAGATTTCGGATATTTCGGATATATTTCGGATATTTCCGGCAAAAATAATAGAACCAGCACGCTTACAAACCGTAATAGTGCGGTTGTACCTACCTGCAGGATTATATTTCATGCTTGGTGAAGCAGAGCCCCTATCAATAAGCACGTTGTTCAATATATTTACTTTTCTATTTTTCTGATAAACTACACGACGGCCGGCACATTACGGAGTTATTAATCGTAGCTACGGGCGTCTCCATTCGCGCACCTTAAACGAACTACTCTCCGTCCCCCCTAGCTTCAACTTGCAATAAATACGAGACAGCTAATTAACCAAGAGTTATGTCCGAGTCTTACTCACACTAGAATTTTCAAACTGCAAGCACACGTAGTTCGAATTGCTAGTAAATAACCTGCTTTTGTATGGGAATAAACGCGACACGTGCCAAAAAGGAAGTGAAGACCTATCTACGTCGGAAAAAATGGTACAGGTACAGATGTCCATTTATCTATGATCTCGCGATTCTTTCATTATAATATATACAAATACTGCCTCGATTAATATAGGTAGATATACGAACACGACTTTTAGTAGAACATCTAGTAGATGCTATACATTGAGAATCATTATCTGCAGACTTGCAGCGCGGCATTTCCAGTTTTGCAAGACAAGAATTATGGCGTATGCTGCTCATCGAATGAGGTCCTGACCTCTGTCCTTTGGTGTTAGTGGAGCTATTTCTATCCCTTAGTTTTGACCCCCGTGGACACCTAACGAGCACATTAATAACGAAATCACTACCCATGCCCCAAGCCATCCAAGATCTTTAATACACTCATACAATGCAAGTATAGAAATATACAGGTGGATTCGAGGGAGAAGCTAGGCCGAGTTTGAAGAGTTCACCGCAATTTGTGATGCACCCATTACGTGTCTCGATGAATATTTTCGACCATTGGATACATGTCTATCTGTGATTCGTTCGAATTCAATCAACGTGAGAATCGAACGAAAATAATCACTAATTTACCGCAATCACTACATCGTAGACATTGATTCCTGCTGGGTTCGACCGCTGCTCACCGTCAGTTAGGGTTTCTAAGTTTATCGGATTTGTGGTGAGAAGAGTTGCTATTTTTTTTGTCAAGTAATGCGGTAATGTTCACAGGATATCAGATGAGGATATTTGATATTTGCGGATATTTGTGTTTTACACTTATTCGATAGTTTTTTGGAATCGAAGATCTCTTGTTGCTAGAGAATGGTTACTTAATCAATGCGGCTGAGCACGAAGCTTTGAAGCGTTTAGATCTCACTCACAATTGAATGCGTATAGATAAAAGCACGTGGCCAGCGGGGAACCCAATAATTCGTCTTCCTTAAAACTAAAAGGAATAAACCGAAAGAGGGATCGAAAGAGATCCATCTTGATGATAAGCGTAAGTTTCCTTCGCTGGGTCCATATAAGGTCCGCAGTCTACTGATGAAGATCATCGCTGACCAGTAATTAATAATGCGTGATTTGCATAATCTTCCACCCACTACTGCGGGTCTGCGGGCTTCTGTGGCGCCGACGCTACGTCAGTGAGTCATCTTCGTGAAAAAAGAAAAAAAAAAAAAAAAAAAAAGAAAACTCCCGCCCATTTAACGCGAGGTACCACGTTACATTACACAAAATCATGCTATACGTTACAATTAATATTTTTACGCAGCTTTATATCATGTCGGGCGATTGTGCTTCTGACTGGGCAACAAAATTTTATACACCCGAAGAAAAAAAAAAAAACGGTGCAATTATTATCGAATAGGAATTATCATTACAAACTCTCACTACAAATTTCATAAGTACACGTGAAGCTTTTACTTCTGACTAAGTTCCAGTATGTGGCTACATTGGTCACACACTCCGAATACATTTCCGAGGACTTTCAATGAATAATGCTGTTTTCGCTGTCCGTCGAACTCTCCTCTTGGAGTCTGGTTATTTCCTTGTGCATGGTATGTATGACAGGAGCTGAATAGCAGTTGTCCACCAAGTATTCCATCAGCTCTGCAGTTATCTTATACACTGGTCGCGTAAAGAAAGATCCGACCGTCTCGTGGACATTTGAGAACGGCTTCTTCAAGAGAAGATATCTGCGAATGTCGAAGATAAAAGTGAAACAAAGAATCAGTAATTGCACTTTAGCGTATTATTTTAAGATGAAAGGCTGCTCTCTTTCTTCGTCTCTTTTTCTTTACATCCTCTTTCTATCTCGGAGACTTCCTCTCTATCTCTTGACAACAAATCAAGGAATGACAGAAATGGAATTGCGAACAAATCGGGGAGACCTCCAGTCAGTCATTCAATAAAGGAGTTTGCTGCGCGAGGGCGATTCCGGAGAACAATGCAGACATTCGGCTTGCCTTAATAATATGGAGATGAGTCCCTTAATTTCGGGGTGGGCTTTCAGATAATTTTCATTTTCTATACGCTGAATTATTTTCATTTTATTCAGGGTTCTCTGCTGAGGTGGCTTTAGACTACCAAGATCATAGTTTCGCATTCCGTGAGCTGGATCCGCGGGATGAAACGCATGTTCATCTAAGATTTCCAACGAATCGTCAGCCATGATTTATTATATATTAATCTGAAAAAAATTGTTACTTCGCTCTAAAGAAAATTTGTGTGGTTACGTTCCGAGCGTGCAGAAGCGCTATCTTCATGCCACAATCGTCTAATGTTAAAATTCGCAGAATGTGGAATAGCGCAATACAAGTGAAAGTCGCGTGTGACGAAAAACGGATAAATTGTTTGCCTCTGAAGCAATCTATCGAGCCTCGATTGTTTCTTGATTGTAGTTGGGTATAATTACTGAGGTTATTGCGCTAGCGGAAGATCTCTTGCGTAATGATTCTCAGGTCATCGGGTCAATCGTGGATGAGAATTCCGGGTCATCGCAGATACCTGAGAGTGGAAATAGACTTGAATAAAAAAACTTGTAATTGGACCATAAGAGTTACGGGTGATTACTAAAAATCTTGATCAGATCTGTTATTCAAAATGTATGCCTGATTGAATTTGAATAATGAGATGAGCTCTCCTGACTTGGACGGGTCGTATAGGTGTGTATCGTTTTCTTGTTCATAAACTCAGAATAGCGAATGTGGACGAAATGGATCTAAAGTAAACGAAATATTGCGACAATATATAAAATAGAATAGCTGAGAATTGCAAGAATGGCATCGAATCAGGATCGATCCTCGTAAATATCGACTAGCTCTTAAATAAAGTTCACCGACACGTTTTACAACTGCTTCGTAATCACGACGCTTCCGAGACCCTCCGCTCCTTCCCTTTCTCTCGTTCGTCCATTCCGCGTAGGTAGCTACTCGAGGCACACTTGCTTAAACCTGTGAGCCATGTACCGAGAGAGAAGAGCAGAGAAGAGAAGATAAGAGAAGAGAAGAGAAGAGAGAAGAAAGAAGGAGAAGCGAGTTGCAGCATCGAGATATCTCGTGGAAATCGAGCGACGCTGATGCACTGGTGTCCTCGGCTGGTTAGACCTTTCGAGGTTTACCTCTCGACGCTTATCGCAAACTCTTTTTTTGCACGTGTCCTCAGTACCACATATACATGTACCCATATTATATATAAATGCGTACAAGTACACGACAGGATAACGACGACGCTGATGAACTGGAGGCCGCGAGTTGGGTACACGTGTCTTTTCCAGGCCACCGCATCGTTTTTGTATCGTTAAGGCATCGATTGGTTGTATATGATGTGCGGCTTCAGTGGCTCTCAGAACCATGCGAAAAGTGGGCTAACAAGTATTGCTAAAAAGGGCTTAAGAGCTTCTGCCCATTTACTACATCCGTAACGAGCTGTGAAAGTGTGAAGTAGCGACGAGGTAGATTTATGTGTTCTATTTCTTTGAACTGTCGTTCATTAACTGATCTGAAGTACTCTTTATCATAGACCGATCTGGAATATTCCCATATATGTACGCAAAGTACTAATGCACGTGTGTGTGTATTATCTTTTATTTCGAAATTACGATTTGCAAGTTTGCCATACCCACTTCGATTGAAAGTGGATTTTAAGCGCTGAATATAAAATTGTATCATATGGGCTTGGGGGACAGTGCTGTGAAAAGGAATTTCAGGCAATGCTTTTTATTCAAGTAACCGGGATAGAGCACGAGAGCAATTACTTTGTGAAAAATGGGTGGCGAAACAGCGAGTAGAAGGTGAAACCCACTGCTGCAATCCTTTCTACATCATTTCCGCCCCTTAAACTAATAAAATCCCTTAACCCATTTCAACGTGAAAGGCGTGGCTCAACGAAAAAGGGATTCCCGGAAGCCTAAAGTCGAGGCACGTAAACAAGGGTAATTTCTCGCAGATCACTGGGTTCTCTCAATTTTTCTCCCACCTCTGACTTTCAACGATTATTACAGTAATTTAAAATCAAAATAACAACTCGACGATAATTCTTGGAACAGCTTTTATTAAATTTTCCGTTTGACATTGACGTTAGAACTTTATTTTATGTGACGAGAGTAGCGAGAGTTGAATTCAGATTTTTGTTCTGAAAGAGTGCATTTCGTAAGTATAGATCAATGTGCTATAGATTCCTGTTTCGTTTCATTTATGAAAAAGCTTTTAGCGATAGCGGCCGAAGTGCGAATTCAACATTTCGTAAGCCAGAGATTTGGGTCGCGTTCTCCATACAGCCAACTCCAACTCGCATGCCTCTTTAGCGTGCGGCAGAGACCAGAGTGTTTGTGAACTTTGGTATAAGGTAGAATTTAATGGTGAGCTTTATTCAAAATTTAAGCAGCTTACGTAGCCTCCGTGGTCGCAGTAAATCAACTGGCCCACACGCGTTCCTCTAACACGTTGCCTTTTGGCTTTCAGTTTGATAAAATTTAACCAGCCACTACGATCAGCTTTATTAAAGCACTAAATGGTAAGGGGTGAAATCAGGCATCAAATTTTCCCAACCGAAGCTCGTCCTGTTACTCGTTTTCCTTTCGTCTAACGTTACGCCATTCATCCCCTAATCAATTCTCATCTTTTCATCCAATTTCAAAAGCATTACAGCCGTCGTTCACTTACAGAGAAGAATTAATAAGCCTAATAGCCAATTTATTTTTTTTCTGGTTAACAAACCTTGCAGGTTACTGAATATTATTCATATATTATGAGTCAGTGCAAAGACGTGAATCAGAAAGCTATTAGCTCGCTCGAGGTACACGTACGAGATTGAACCTGAAGTATGGGCTGTACCACAGAAGCTCAGGTTGCACTTGACGCCGTCTTGCATTAACTTCACTACAGTGTAGCTTAGCTCAGGAAAGACAATTTCCCACCAAGGTAGATAAATCAACGAGGTAATTAAAGATGTGTTAAGATAACGGGTGAAGATGCGCGATAACCTGGCACCCAGGATAAACGTAGCATGCATTATACATGCGCGTGGTCAGGGCCGCGACTCACCGAGGCCCCACGCATCGATGCGGTCATTCTCCTACGGATATTTCCAACGTTATTTGCATATATTTTCAGAATAATATAAAACCGCGGAATTTTTGGAGAATATAAGAAACTGAAGTGTGGGAACCACGGAGGATCGTTAAGAACGTGCGTTAATTAACCGGTTCGTTAAAACGCACGGTGCATCGATACGAGCTCATGGTATAGCCATAGTGCGACGCTATTCAAAAAGAAACGCGTCGTACGAATACAAAAACAAAACAGGACATATGGAATAATAGTGGGTCTCGTCTAGACGGAATCCTATTAATAGTCCTTCCACTATTATTTCGTCGACGCTCGCTCGTCCTAAACTATAAATTACGAACACCCTTTTGTCACCAATACCCTCCTCCCCTCAACCCCTACGCGGTCCAGTCTCTCTGCGGACGACTCCGGGCATTCCCGGTTGGTCTCCTCGCACGCGCATCCCATTCATCCCGGCACCGACGCGCCTGTCGTTATAAAACAACACCTTTGAACGAGCTGTTATTTCCCGTACGAAAGAACCGAGAAATTCATCCGGCAACTGGTCGACCGCATGATTATTGGATTTTATTATAAACCTCAAGGATAACTGTTCTCACAGGAGAACTTTCCCAACAGTTCACAAGTCTTTCCGAAAATATTCAGACAAAAGTCAGGATTTGTAAGTCATCGCCTCTCAAAGATATATTCAGTAAGAGTTGCCGTAGAGATTCAGATCAACCGATCTTACATTTTGCTTTCTCTAATTCTTCGAAACTCAAATCTCTGTCAGATTAACAGAAAACTAATGAGGGGTGATGGTCGAAAGATATTTACCTACTTCTATATACCTGAAAGTAGTGGACTGACTTTGTGAAACATTTTTTTGGGACATACCCAGTTTCTCGAAAACTACCCCTTCTTAAGATTACGTGCCCCTCAACCACGTCTCTAGTCTTTAAGCCTCGAGCTTTCAACCTTTGACCTTCGGTTGTCGGATGTAGTTGGGCTGATCTGATCAGGTGTGAAGGGTAGAAACTAGGAAGAGAATAGATGAGGAAGGGGCTAATCCTACGTTGCGTTGTTCATCCGCATCGCGTAACTTGTCGCGTTTAATAAACTCAAAGGAAAGCCCCGTGGAAGGTTGGTTATACTCGGGATCGAAGGAACCCTCTACGTCCTACGAGATCATCGCGTCAAAAGAAACAACAACGCACGGTACGCGGTAAGCGTGTTCGAAGCGTGTCCCGACGACAAACGAAAACAAGGTACCGCATTATTTCGCGTCGCGTCGAGTCTCCCTACTACTACAGAGTATTTTTCTTTGCCTAGAAAGAACCTCCGTCTCGTAATCCGGGTATCGCTTTACAATGCGAGGCTTTCCCTGGGCCGGAGTTCAGGTTAGGTGGGGTCTCTTAAGCGGGAGGAGGTCCAGGGTGAAAAGATAATATTGACTCAGCAGTGTGCCGCTGCTGTGGCTGGCATAAGTCTCAGCATGACGAATGCCAAGGGAACGGATCCATGACGTATAATAATCTTTGGGCTGTGCTGTCCACGCCAAAAAAAAAAAAAAAAAATTAAAACAAAAGAATATCCCATAACTACATAATACTTCAGAAGATTTCAATATATATCTGCGATCATGCATCACTGTCATTGTAAAAAAAAATAATTGAAGCATCGGGGTGATAATAGACAATGCCATGTGCCTAAAGGCTTTGGAGTTCTCGAGATACTCTGTTAGGTGTCTGACGGTGGAATTACAAGACCGGGAAGCGTTTGATTAAATAATGTTTCCGGAGTGCGCTTCATGAATGCTGGGGCAAAGTTTGATTCAATGGATTCTACGAACGTGCATACAAGGACAATTCCATTACGTCGATCCGGATTGTACGTGATACTTGATATTTCAGCTATAAGCTTTTCCATTAAGTAATTCAAGATTGATCGATGAAGTTATATCTGTAATTCCTGATCCCTGTGCGTAGTTTATCCCTATACGTATTTTTTTTTATAAGAAAATGACTGTGTAACTTAGGGTCTGTATAATAAATGACAAATAACTTGATGTGCTAACATTAAACTATAAGAGCGGGTGTCTTCATGTCGATATACGCGTGTTTTCTTTGATCAGTTCTAGCAAGCTGTCGAATACATGAACGAACAAGAGTTAATAGTACGTCGTTCGTAATATTTATAATGTCGTAAAATTGCGGTAGAAAAACGCGTCGACCATCCAGCAGGTCGCCCAAGAAGACTGTAGGTGTGGTCCGGGCAGGGCTGCGTGCTGTTGATCGTCAATATAAGCATCGATGAGTATCAATAGCTATCGAATACCGTCAATTATCCATGATTTATATACACCTTTTACCTGACTCGAAATGTTAAGTGACGAGGGTATGCTTACAGTTGGGGATGCTCGTTACGTAAATTTGCAATTATGCATCACAACGCGTCAACTGCTTACTTTACCAAGCGAATAAAATGGAAAAAATGTTTCTTTACGATGTAGGTATATGTACCGCTGCTAAAACACCATCGGATGATAGATGATCGAATAAATTGTACGTAGGTGTAGGATCACACGAATAATAATTATAAACGGATTGTAAATTGGCTGGTAATTCGCAAGAGACGATGGGTGTTGCACTTGTACGTATAGATAAATTCCGTGCGTAATCATTTAACCGATATCCGGTACGTTGATAAAGTGTACTGTTAAAATGTAGCGGAAAGAATTGCAGAAAATAAACGGAGTCCGTCGAGTAACGACGAAGCTTTCAATCATCATTACATTAGCAGTAACGACGCATTAACATCCATCAAGTTGCTGTCGTTAGTGCTTGTCCAGTGTCCATTGGAGAGTGCATCGCGATGTCCCAATGGCGACCGGAAATGGTCGAAACAATCACGCATCGGCTTCCGCGACGCGACGACGTGATCGTCATCTAAAGATCCGTTGAGACTTGGTACTGGCTGGGCTCGCATCTACTATACCTCTTTAAGTACGTCTAGTACGAGACTCTGCACGTCGTTTGTTTCTCGGATGGGACATAAGAGACAAAGGAGGAAAGAGAAAAGAGGGAAGACACCGGATCGGTACAGCTCCTATGTTCACACTTTGTCATCCGAATGACAAACACGATTTTGGGCGACGATACACGCCTACGCAAATGGGCGCCCGGCAGATCTTCGAATGTTCCTAAGCTTGTAACAATAATTTTATTTTCTTGCGTGAGAAAATTTCCTTTCTCTACTTGAATAACGGGGCCTAATCGAGGTGGTGAAATCTTGGGGAATTTGAATAATTACTCTGTGCCATTGCTCTGACTTACAAATAGGCAAAGATTGCGAATTCCAAAGGAATTCTGCAAGCAGGGTGTCGGGGAACAAGGCGTTTGCGGTTTTTATTGAATCTCGACTCGTCACGTGGCGCCATTAAGCTCGGATGTAATTCGGGCAAGAGAAAGAGGAACGAAATGAAGATAATGAAATAAAAGAAGAAGAGAGAAAGTAAAAAGTGTATGATAAGAAAAAAAAAAAAAAAAAAAAAAAAAACCAAATCAGCAACTGGTGAAAGCGAACTGCATTTGGCGGGCAGATGTTACCCGTCTTGACGTCTTGCTGTCTTCTTTTACCGTCCCGCAAACAGCAGGGTAAACATGGGGAAAAAATATATACGCACACCTCCTACTATAACCGCTGTCTCGTTGGCCTGTTGGCATTACCAAGTTTTACACAAACATACCAAGCAGGCGGGGCAACGCCAAAATTTGAACAAGAGCACCTGTCTTCAGTCCATTACCGAGGGTCAAATATTTACGGAATAAATCTCACTTTTCACCAGGAATTCTTTCGGGCGTAAACAGGACATTAATTAGTCCGGCTAGGGAAGCTTCTAAAAAAGGTTTGAAAAAAATGTACCATCCCTTCGCGTGGGAAGTGACTTGATGTGTTATTTTTCCACACGAATACAGAATAGGGACAACAGAAACAACAAATAAACAAATAAAGTAGAAAATCCTTTCCAGGACCAAAACAGTTCGATGGAAACTTTCCAACTTCAAGGAAGCCGGCGAATCACTAAGACGAAACTGTGAGCTCATATAGTTTAGCGTAGCGTGCAAGCACAGGCTTCCTTCAACTTCCAACGAGGCATAACCTTTGGGCTGGATGATGTTTCGGCAAAGACTAAAGCCCGGAGCACACTAAACGCAGTTCGGATCACCTATAGGCCGTAACCGGGCCGTGCGCTCACTCACACAATGCGCCGTCCAATCACAGGCATGTGTGAGTGAGCTTACGGCCTGTAGGTGATCCGTCTTACGGCACACTGCGTTTCGTGTGCTCCGGGCTTAATTCGGACGAGCAAGGAGTTGGTCGCGGTATCCTCAAGGGATGTCTGTATTGCCCACCGACGCTACCAACGACGCAAGCAGTATAGAAGGAAGGGTTAGCGAGCGGGTCTGGCTTAATTAAATAAAACGCCCCAATCCCGTCGCTCCCGGTTTATACGAGGCTTGTAGGCGGTAAGTCAGGGTCGGGATGTATCACCACTTGAGTCTTTCCTCGGTGGCTGTCATTCCCATCAACTAACGAAAATCCCTTATAGGATAGACGCGCCTGTTCTTGTCATTTGTTGAACTAAATATTTTGACATTCTTAAGGCTTTGTAGGCTATAACCGTATGCAATTGCGTCGATTACTTATTGAGCTTAATATAAGCGTCCAATAAGTCGCAGGAAATGTGAAAGTACCCGTTGAATCTTTTAGGTGGAAGAGAAATTACCTTAAGAATTTTTGAAGAAGATGGCAGAGAACCGTCGCGCAATATGCGTATACGTATACGTATTTGTATAAAATATACCTTTTTCTTCAGAGTTTTGGAGCTTTCGTGGGCCCCATTAATCAGAACCCAGAACCTCGTATATTCTTCGCCTAAGCTGATCTGTATTTGTCTTCTGGGTAAAAGAAAAAAGAATAAAATAACAAAAAAATAAAGAAATAAAAAATTTACTTACATTCGCCGACCGAAACGACGGGAGTTTTGCTCGAACAAAGAAGAAGGTTTCGTTAAAACTTTCCTTTGCCTCGTTTGTAATACTTAAGAATTTACGCCACGAATTCCGGTGTAAACATTGTCTACGACGTGGAATAAGTTCCTACTTTTTATTCGGCGATCTTACCAGAGCAGAAGTGTGCAGAAAATTTCAATTGCTTCACTATCGCATATTCAATTCCTCATCATTCAGTTTCTCATTGAAGTTGAGGAATACTCTAGGTCCTCGCTCGCAAATAGTTTGCGAAATGCAATTCCTCAAGTCTATTACACGTAGTACCTTCAGCTTTCACGTTACTCCACAAGTTTTGAGAGATGATTTTTTGCATTAAAAATTCAAGAATCTGGTGTCACGGAGGGTTGGAGAAGATCTCATTTGGCAATTGCTCGTCCTTCAGGGATGGACTAGAATATGTAAACCAAAGGGAAAGTGGGTGAACTTATTTCGCACCATGAGTGGAACCCTTGATACATGAGCAAAGTGGCGAATTAGCCTTGTAATAAAAAGATCAACGTGGTCCTTTATCCAGCCGACGAAATTTTCCGGGCTTTACTCTCGTTTCGTTTAAGGGCTTCCCTTCAAGGTGGGCTTACAGTACTGTCTGATTTGAATTTGCAGATATCACCAGTGATAGAGCGCTAACTAGTACACGTGAAAAGAAATGGCAAAGAAACGACCGGACTCGTTTTGCGTCCTTACAAATTACGCCTCGTCCTTTTTTTTTTGTGGGAATCATAGTAAAAATTGTTATGATCAAACTGTGCGTAGGCAAGGTAGTATAGCTTGTCGATATGTCGTATTCTATGGTCCGGGAGGCAGAACGTGGCGTCAGGACGCTTGACCGCCCTGCAGGACGAGCAGAGGCACACCTTCTCGTCCGACGATCGCCCACGTCGCGTCACGTCGAACCGATACGAGGCGCTATGACATCCGTTTGTAATTTTCACGTGATTTTGCGCTTCTTTTCTTCGGGTTGAAGACGGACATGGTCTATTCACGGTGTTGGTGGTCGACGGGATGTTATAAAGAAGTCTTTTTGCAGTTTCTGATCGATTTGTATTTATCTCAGCTGGAAAATATCTGCAGATATTCATTATTTAACCACCATAGGTTTCAGAGTTCAGAAAAGAGTCATAATAATTGAGATTCATGTCACTATGTATATATGAATAAAGAACATTGTATTATGTTTTGATTAAGGATGTGGCATTCAGGGAAACGAATTCTCGAGTGGTCCTTTCGTATATTTTTGCGAGGTCCAATGCCGCGAATTTTACGGTCCGTCAAAAAGAGCGTTTCGGACGGATTTACATATTTCTCCATTTTTCCAACCATCAACCAAAAGAAACGAGGTCAATCCCGAGGCTTATGGTCGGAAGAGACTAAAATTTATGCATTTTATGATATGGACCGTTCAATTCCCCACTTACGCGGTCATATATGTATAACGGTTCATTTTTACCAATTATGGTTCCCGCGTTGATTGTATACATACCAACTTCGGTGCTGCACCTTCTCAACTTTCATTCTTAAAAGACATGAAAATAAATGGATCCTAAACGAGAAACTGAACTTATAGAGAAAAAGCAGCTCTACAATAATCTACTACGTACGTATTTCTCGCTGTGAGTTCTCCGACGTGAAGAGTACCAAGAAGTGTATCTCGCAATGGGTATTTCTGTTTCATGTTCATATTATCAGGTTACTCTAAGATGACACTGATACGGTTCTTGTGCGTGAAGCTTTCCTATGAAGCTGAGCGTGCGATACTGAAAGTAGAGAGCGTGTAGGGTATTAAAGCCCGGAGCACACTAAACGCAGTGTGCCGTGTACCGTAAACTGAACACGTACAGGGCTTCCGTCGCCGCACACATAGCCCCGACCAATCACGTGGCGTCAGCTTGTGCCGGCTCGTTCGCCTCGGACGGCCGTACGACTCGTGCCGTACGGTGCGATTTCGCGGCGTTGCCGTACTTCTGTTATGTAGACTCACGTGTCATCGATATTCTTCGCGACAAGCAAGTGAAGTAATACGTGATCGGTTTGCTTTCGTTCTACGGATGTTTCGAAGATTTCAATAAAAAAAAGTAAGTTAACTTGCATATTATATACTTGACAAAGCATAGAACCTTACAAGTTTTTACCAACTGTAACTCAAAATACGAATAGAACGACGTACAGAACCTCAAATTCAGAATCCGGCACTTCCAGTCCTCATTCCAAATAATACACCATAATCATGAAATAAAAGCACACACGGAGAAAAAAATATTATCAGAATGACTATCCAACGTATCCTTAAATGACGTATCGTCAGATAACCAATTCGATTTCTCATTATAAAGATACGTTCACCTTATGTTCAATATTCCGTAGTATGATCAAAATAGGGATGTAAGTTTGAGTTACGATAAGAATTCGTATATTTGATTTGAATGTACGAATTATTAAAATAGCGGTACGTATATACTCATTCTGACAACAGTTTTTTCTACGCGTGAGGATACTCTGTATAGCTACGGCGCGTCGTCAAGATAAACAACTCACAAAGAACTAAACTGCGTATAGCTGAAATAGCGATACGTATACTCATTCTGATAATATTTTGTTCTCCCTGAAGGATTATATAATTCAGTTCAATATTGTATCGTTCAAATTGATCATTCGGGAATGTTGTGGCCTTGTTGAACTATGTCCTTCACATCAAATTTAAAGATTGATTTATTGAGTGTTCAACCAGAAGAATGGATTCCTGAATCTTCACAATATTGTTTTCTATTTATTGTATTGAATAAAAGAAATGTCAAATGAACACCTAATCAATACCTAATCAATACTAAAATTTGAGTGTAATTACTCCAAAACTGAATTTCTCTGTGTAAGTATACTTATCCAAATATCGAAATGTGTCATATTTGAACTGTTTTCAGAAAATTGTACATCAAAGTGACGTCGACAGTCTATTCAGAATCATGGACGATGAAATGTTATTGATAATCACTTGGATGATGCTCTACATATTTGTACAGAGAAGAAGACGCAACAATTTAAGAAGAATACGTCGCCGCTGGTGGGTCAGACCAATGAACTTGAACAGAGATATTCAAGGCGACTACAACAATCTTTTCCAAGAATTAAAATTAGATGCGAACATGTTTCATCGGTACACTCGAATGGATGTACAAACTTTTGAGCAACTATTGAACATGGTCATTCCGTATCTAGTGAAATATAATTATAGAGCACTTGCACCCGAACTACGACTTGCTCTGACGCTACGGTAAGTTTCTCTTATGCTGGTTGAGTAACACATTAAAAAAGTATACTTTCGGCCAAGCTGGAATCAAAAAGAAATGGTGTAGGACGGAAAAAGATTAGAACAGACTGCGTATACATCCACATTGCATTATGTTACCCGATTGTGCATTGCGTTATGTTTTACCCGATATTCACAGCCTTCTCAATTGTTTCAATAAGTATATCTCGCTAAATCATCATTTTTTTTTTTTTCATTGATTACAGATATTTAGCAACAGGTGACCAAATTTTATCTCTGGCTTTTGCGTTCAGAATAGGAGAGTCCACTGCACGGCAGATAATTAAGGAAACAACAGACGTGCTTGTGCAGGCCCTTTCACCAGTGTACCTCACAAAGCCCACGGAAGGCCAATGGAAAACCATTGCATCGGATTTCTTAGAAAAATGGAATTTTCCGAACTGCGTGGGTTCATTTGATGGGAAACATGTGCTAATACAGGCACCACCGAACTCTGGTTCTCTCTTTTTTAATTACAAAAAGACGTTTAGCATAGTACTGATGGCAGCATGCGACGCCAACTACAGATTCACCTTGGTTCACGTAGGAGAGATGGGCAGTAACAGCGACGCTGGAATTTTTGGTAATTCTGCTATTGCGCAGCAATTAAGAGGAGGTCACCTTGGATTGCCGGAAGGCACTGCTGAGCTCCCTGGTTCTCTCCATCGCACACCATGCTTTTTCATCGGTGATGAGGCATTTCCATTATCTACGAGAATGATGAGGCCTTTTCCAGGACGTGGTTTAGGCGACGAAAAAAGGATTTTCAACTATCGGCTATCAAGAGCCCGCCGAGTTATTGAAAATGCATTTGGGATTCTGGCTTCGCGTTGGCGAATTTTTCGCAAGCCTATAACGCTTCACCCAAATGCAGTAGACAATATCATACTATCCACAGTGTGTCTACACAATTTTTTGAAGAGCCGAGACGAAGCTGAAAATCCCCCACGACGACTATACTGCCCGCCAAACTTTGTAGATCAAGAGGATGAGAATGGTGTCGTTCACCCTGGTCAATGGCGAGAAGAAGAGTATTTCGGGTTACGGGGCATGGATCCTGCTCCGGCACAATTGGAGCCACTGAATGCCATAGCTTTAAGGGATTTATTGAAAAATTACTTTCTAACGCCAGAAGGTGAAATACCCTGGCAGTACGAACACATACGGGCAACAGGACATGTACGGGATTGAAATCTTTGTTGCTGTTGGGAGAAAAAAAAACATCAATCGTTTCGGTCTACAACTCTATTTTTTGATTCTTGCCAATATCATAATTATTATTAGGTATACATTTTCTCAATATAAATGACTAGTTACCGATGAATCACAGCACTGGCGTTGAGGTAAATCGTGTATTTGTTCACTATTGTTTTACTATTATCTACGAAGGTCTTCAATAATATATAATACCTATATATAACACCAGATGTTGGTTATTTACTCATAATTCAGAGTGTGAAAACAATTATATGCACATCTTACACGAGTGTAGACTAACGAAGTTTATAATAAAAACAAAAAAAACTGAGTATTGCAAATCAATGCACTCATAATCTGTCCTTCTCTTTTGAATAGTACAGAATGTCATAAATGTTGCATAGTATTCAAGTGGGGCCTATACTGAAATTTGGACAGAAAAATAGTTCTATTGAAATTGATTCCATTTTTTAAAGGTGTAGAAAAATGATAGTAGTATCTATGTACAGAAAAAAAAAAATCTTATACTCTGAAAGTATACACAGCCTGCTCGTGACACATCCGTCATACAGGTGCTATAGTGTATATGACTTTGCCTTGCATACTACTCGGTACTACATACCCAAGAATCATAACATCTGAAAGTGTAGACCCAAGTAACTTTTTACAGAAACTTTCGAGAAACTTTCCTTCGCTGCGATGCAAGGTTCTGCAAAAGGTTCCTTGTATCAACACTTTCATGGCAGAAGACTGAATTTTTTTCTATATATGAGGTATTCCACGCCGTTTCGAACGGTCAAAAAAATCACCGCTTCCGAAAAAATCGTAATTTGGTCCTCGAACACAACTATATCGAAAGAATTTTTGTGAATTTTTTCAGAATTTTCGGATTGCATTTGTGGATTTTTTCCAAATTCCAACTTTTTTTATAAACTTGCGTATCTCAAAAGTATAAGATCCTACAAGAAAATTTATGAGACACAAAAGTTGCAGTTTCGAATCAACTTTCTGAAAAAAAAATTTTGGGAATTTATCGAATCCCAAAATACCAATTTTTATCAAAAATACACAAAAATCGATTTTTCAATTAATACGTCACCTTCGATTTGCCTCGATAAATCACAGAAAATACTCTCAAGTGTGGAGAACAACCCCGTATTTTTTTTGAGATGGGTGGCGCAATCGTTTAGAAGATATGCTTAATTAATTTTTTTTTTCTGAAAATTTTTTTTTTTTTTTTTCTGAGAAAAAAATTAATAAAGCATATCTTCCAAACGATTGCGCCACCCATCTCAAAAAAAATACGGGGTTGTTCTCCACACTTGAGAGTATTTTCTGTGATTTATCGAGGCAAATCGAAGGTGACGTATTGATTGAAAAATCGATTTTTGTGTATTTTTGATAAAAATTGCTATTTTTGGGATTCGAGAAATTCCCAAAATTTTTTTTTCAGAAAGTTGATTCGAAACTGCAACTTTTGTGTCTCATAAATTTTCTTGTCGGATCTTATACTTTTGAGATACGGAAGTTTGTAGAAAAAGTTGGAATTTGGAAAAAATCCACAAATGCAATCCGAAAATTCTGAAAAAATTCACAAAAATTCTTTCGATATAGTTGTGTTCGAGGACCAAATTACGATTTTTTCGGAAGCGGTGATTTTTTTGACCGTTCGAAACGGCGTGGAATACCTCATATAGATACTAGGATCAGTCACAACGAAACGTAGACTTTTTTATTTGAACCTTTTCTACATCCTTAAGAAATGATAAACTATTTTTTTACAAAGTTTCAGTACTGTCCCCCCGTAAGTAAAGTAGTAAAATAGAAGTAATAATAGTAGTGGTAACATTGAAAAAAAAAATAAAACAACGATAATAATCGATCATTTTTCTACGTTATAGTTATTATGAAATAAAAAACCGAAAAATTTCCAAAATACTAATACTTCCAACGAGTCTAACAAGTAAATATAAATGATGACACAGAAATAGCCAGACGTACTGGTACATCAAGCACAAGGTAACGTATACACATAAGTAGATACACGTACACAGCTCAATAGAATAATAATAATAATAATACCAACAACAAAATAATAAATTTTTAAGAATCCTATAGCAAATAAAATTAATATCTCTCTATTGTATGAAAATATCGATATATATATGGGATAGAACTTTTTTTTTAATAATTCTGTTATGATGAAGATTGTTGTTCATAGAGCACTTGGAGAATGCGTACCTTCTTTGAACTTTTCATTGGTTCAGGTATCGCCTCTAATTCCATAGCTATTAAATTGCCGAAGCTATGTTCTGCAGGTGTAGGTTGTTTGTGGGGGTCTTCTTTTCGAATAGAATTTTGAAAATGACTTTGTAGGGTTGTAGAAAGTTGCAAAAATGACTCCTCGATGGGATCAATGTTTTTTGACTTTCCACCTTCTTTAGCATAGCAAGATTTCGGTCGAGCATAGTTGGATGACGGTTCATTTTCTTTATAATTGTTCTTCATCCGTGAAGTTGATTTTGATCTTGATGCTTCACTACATTGTGTTGTTGATATTCGTCGTGGTGGTGTTGGAGTACTTGGTGATGTTGGTGATGGCACGCTACAAAACGATTCGACGGATGACATCGATGCAGGCCTTCGAAGAGAATTTTGAGGCATGGTCAACGGTGGCGGTGGTGTTGGAGTACTTGGTGGTGTTGGTAATGGCATGCTACAAAACGATTCGACGGATGACATCGATGCAGGTGTTTGAAAAGAATTTTGAGGCATGATCAACGATGGCGGTGCCGTTGGTGTACTTGTTGGTGGTGGCACGCTACAAGACGATTCGACAGATGGCATTGATGCAGGCGTTTGAAAAGAATTTTGAGGCATGATCAACGGTGGCGGTGGTGTACTTGATGGTGATGGCACGCTACAAGACGATTCGACAGATGACATTGATGCAGGCGTTTGAAAAGAGTTTTGAGGCATGATTAAGTCTGTCGATGGCGCTGGCATGTCAAAAAAAGTTTCAGCTGATGAGGTTGCAGGAATTTCGTGATAATCTGGAGACCGACTTGACGGCGGTGACTGTGTTAATGTTGTAGAAAGTAACATTTCTGCCGAAACAGTTACTGGTGGCATGGTTGAAAGCTGAGTCGGCGTTATGGAATTTGTAAGTGGCGTTGGTATTCTAAAATTTGCTGCCGCTGGAACTGACAGTGGCATTTGGAATCCTGCCTGTTGTGATACACACACTTGTTTCAAATAGTTTACGGAATCTTTCGGCGCAAATGTATCGGTGGTGGATGATGTGGATACGTTTGTGTATGTCCTGAAAAAAAATACACTGTCAATAACAATTATTTACCATCATTTGAATATGTTATGAGTGATTATTCTATTTTATTCAATGATTTTATAAACGAGAATTTCTTGTTTTATTGTTTTTGAACTCCAATCTTTGAAAGAAGACCCTGGGCAAACTGGGTTAGAATCAATTTCAATGCCTCTAATGACTGTACAGTGTACCAGTCAAACCATAGGATACATACCTTAGTTTTCAGATTATAGTATAATATGGTTGGAAAATTAATTTGAACCTATTGTGATGAAAAAAAAAAAAAGAGGTTGAAATTGATTCTATTGATGAATAAAACAAAAAACTAAAAATTAAAAATTAAAACAATAAATTAAAATAAATTAATAAAACAAGAAATTCTCGTTTATAAAATATTACTGCAACAGGTCTCAGTAAATGAACATACTTTCGTCTTTGTATATGTTGCTCTAAGAACGTCATATCATTAAATAGATGAAATCCCTTGCGCTTCAGAGAACCACTCCCGCTTCTGCACTCATCCTCTCTCCGTCTCTTTTCGCGACCGTATGACTCTCGCAATTGATTCCACCGTTTTAAACAATCTGGTGCTGTGAAAGAATCCCGTATAGTCCATCATGTGTTCAATATTTTTTTAAATTTATTATTCGAATTCATGATTTACCTGATTTCTGTAATATCTCGGAAATTTTTCCCCAGCATGTCTCACGGATCACATTATTTTTATACTCTTTTAGTTGCTTATTGTAAAGAACTGGATACTGAGCTACCAATTCCACAAGCAACGTATCATCACCTTTGTTTTCGTGCACCTGTTGAGGTACTACATCCATTCTCGGCCCTAGTTGCTCTGACAAGCCCTCCAGATAATCGTTGTCATCGTGAATTTGGTTCATTTTGTCTACTGGAATATAATAAGTCACAAAACACCATGAAATCAGTTAGTATATAAATAGGCTAGAGAACCAACACATGTTTTGCAACTCCAACTCATTTGTGTACAGTAAATAGGTTCGACACTTTATCACCAAACAAGACTTCGTTTAGATCATTCCAAAGCGACTAAAAAAATAAAATATGCAATGATAGTTGAAAATAATTTTTTGTCCTGCAATTTTTACAACTGCAAGCCGGTTTCTTACATCCCTAATTGTGCGAATTATACGAGACAGGTAGTTAGAAGTGCCGGATTCTGAATTTGAGGTTCTGTACGTCGTTCTATTCGTATTTTGAGTTACAGTTGGTAAAAACTTGTAAGGTTCTATGCTTTGTCAAGTATATAATATGCAAGTTAACTTACTTTTTTTTATTGAAATCTTCGAAACATCCGTAGAACGAAAGCAAACCGATCACGTATTACTTCACTTGCTTGTCGCGAAGAATATCGATGACACGTGAGTCTACATAACAGAAGTACGGCAACGCCGCGAAATCGCACCGTACGGCACGAGTCGTACGGCCGTCCGAGGCGAACGAGCCGGCACAAGCTGACGCCACGTGATTGGTCGGGGCTATGTGTGCGGCGACGGAAGCCCTGTACGTGTTCAGTTTACGGTACACGGCACACTGCGTTTAGTGTGCTCCGGGCTTTACAGGGTACTCTTGCCACGGAAACCTTTTACACATTGTATCAAGCCTTTAGTTTCTACTAATGTCACGCTCTCGTTGGAGTACTACCACAGTTTCTTTGAATAAACGAAGTTGGAACTGGTAGGAAGCTACGTCACGTGCGGGTGTAGTGGGCGTACGTTGAGAGGTCGAATGATTTATAGAGATTGCAAATTTATTAGGGTAGGTTCGCATGTTATAAGCGTACGCGGTTGATGTTTCGAGTAAATTATAATTTACATGGATAATAATTCGTGATAGTCAAGTAGCAAATCGTTGGAATGACGAAGCGGGTGGAATACACTAACCGTAGGGCGGAAGAGGAAAGCTACTTTCCAATCACGTCTCGTCTTATAGCTCCTGCTTGCAAGCGCACTAGTCTTATACGTATACTTGCGCAGCTAGACTTGTCGTGAAAATATTTTAGCGTTCGAAATACTTTGCTCCTCTGAATAACGTGTGTTATATTAAATCACGCAATATCTGAGAAGAAAAAATTGCCCGATAATGAATACCTCAATCGTGCCATGCCACACACATCATATTTTGAAATCCTTAAATTTCCTACCAGGTGTGAAGAAACGAGGGTATATATTTCGGCGGCAGGTCTTTTAATTTTTTTTTTAGTCAAGTAAATTATATCGCAGCTCCCTTAGGCATTTTTTAAAGCAAAGACACCCTGCGCATACACGTGGTTCTTATTAAGGCATATATTACGATATTCGTAGCGCAGTATAACGCGTGATATATGAACTGTAGGCAATATGTAATAATGGTAAGCACAGCTACGCCCACCTACCGTGGAGTGAGACCGACACTTACATTACCTTGGCGCTGAACTACGCCTCGCGACGTTGTGCTACGTTATGCTACGTCGGGCCAAGCCATGCCGCCCTATGTTAAAGCGAACCTACTACCGCGCTCCAGGTACTTCATATTGGTCTTGGTTTATGTATATCGCTGGTTCGTTACATATAGACACGGGCTTACGTCTTACGGGCCATAGATCACTGCGTATTTTATATTTCCTGAAGTTTAACGGCCTGACGATTGTCTGCCACAGGATTGATAAGACGAGAAAATTACATAATTATAATAATTACAACAAGAGTAATGATAATAATTATCATTATGGTAATGATAATAACCGCATTGAGCCGTCCCAAAAGTTTCAAGCTTAGCGGATTACGGAGTTTCGCGGTTTATGCATTTCACGCCGCAGTGCACCACTCTCGCTGCTCTCGACCTTGCGGTACCTGGGTCACGTTTCATTCATTAATGCTCGACTTTCATTCATTATTTTTCAGTTACGTTCCAAGCTTGACTTGCAATTTTACGAAGCTGTTTCAGCTCCATTCACGGTTTAGTTGCAGTGTTATACCGTATTCTTCAATGTCGTGTATTATAGGTATAGCGGCTGAATCCTCGCTTACATCTCAGTGATTTGGGATCGTTTCAAGAGAACGATATTGCACACGATACTTTACGACAAAAAATTGTAGAGCCAATTGAAAACGAGGATCAAAAAGCTCGTTCGAACTCTATTTCGAATATTCATTATGGAATTTATTGAGAAAAATGAGGTTCAGTTTAGCAGCTCATAGTTTTTGAAAAATATAAACGGAAGTTTTTGTCAAAAATATTTCAAGCAGAGATTTTTAGAGGTTCAATCTTGGACTAGAATCAAGAGCTTTGAGGGATGGGACCTGGGAGGTGAGAAGAATAATACTGAATTTTCGTCAAATCGCAGCAAAGTCTAGCAGACGTCGAGTTCAATAAGATGCGGGTTTAACTCGATAGAGAAGTGCAGTTAAATGCGGAATCGAAGTGGGCTGAAATTTTCGCATTTTTCCTCAGAGCGTGTACCGAATCGGAACGAACTATCTTAAAACAGGTCAAGACTCCTGTAAGGGAAGGATAGGGAAATTTATTCTTGGACTTGATCCGTTCTAGTTATGAGATTCTTGAGTAAATACGAGTTGCCTATATACCGACGTTTGACAAGTAAGTAAATTTTACAAGGTAATGAGCGGCTGATTTATTACATCAATTGCCAGCCGTCAACGTGGCACGTATAATCAGCAATAAGAATGATTTAAGGTTCTCGTATAACTTGAAACATGTTCTGATTTGCCAATGTGAGTAATAACGTCGAAGCATCGTTGACTTGGTGTTAACTGCGCCCCAGTCATGACATTGCACACATATCCACAGTCGATGCACATTTACTACAATCCAATGCAATGCGGCGCCGTATCACCAGCGAGTTATCTGGCGGTCGTGAGCAGAGAATTGTCCGATAATGGTTAGTGGTGCAGTAAATAGTAACGGTTCTTGCCCCCTTGTTAGCTTGTTAAACTATAGGGATCCAAGTGTCTCACTAAGTACGAAATACGATCAACGACTCAAACCAAAAAACGGTTCTAAATTTATCTCGCATCTCGACTGTCAATTTGATGCTTTCATGTTCACACAGTATCTGAGAGAAATTGTCCTCGTGAATTTAATTGCGTCAGTTCAATATAAGCGGAAATGAAATTCGACCGTTGAAGGAGATATACCTTCAAATCTAATATTGAATATGAAACTTTTCTGAATAACTAGCGGGAAGTTATTACCGGAGTAGGTATATAACCGCGAGTTGCTAAGGTTTAAAGGGGTGAAACGCAGGGCGATGGATAAGTCTGAAATAAATCTTTTCGAGTGATCGTAGAGTCGTTAAATAAGGAATTAGCTACGGAGATTAATTGAGGTTCGGAGTAGGTACCTAGTACCCGCGGTGTTTAACTTGTGGTCTCGCGGGTAGGTGAATTCCCGAGCGAAATCTTCCCCAATGTCTGTGTACACGATCCGTGGTGAAGATCAAAGCGCTCGTGTTTATGTATCGGTACAAATTGTCAACATTAAGTCGTACACCTGGTTATACGTTCGCGTATACCCAAGGCTGTTTCTTCCCGAAACGAGGGACTCGCCAAATTGCGGCTCTTCACACTGTTGCTTATAGAATAACTCGATTTCCCTTGACGCGAAATAATTAATGATCAACTCACCGGGATCAGTTGCGCACGATGAACATAATATAAACTTGGATCATTTCTTGCTTTATACTATATTATACCTGTCTGTATACCTAAACGGCATCATTAGGGGAAAATTACATAGTCTAGCATATCACTTGGAGATAATTCCATTTCTGCGAGGCTACATATTTCGCATATATGGATAAATGTATATTATATGCGCTATATGCGTTAAAGGCGGGGCGCGTTCTACAGCTATTTTGCATTATCGCGTTCATGCGACGAATTGCTGATAGAAGTTATGACCGTGGTTCATGTGGATTATGTTTTGCACGAGTGCTTGATACTCGGTCACGTGTTACTGCGGCTACGATGTCCGTGTCGTACGTGTTTCCGAGTTGTCCATTTCTTCGCAGTCCGATATACTATACCTAAAGTTCATGCGGAGAAAGGCTGTAGAAGGATGAAGATCTTACTTAGAAGATGAGATTCTCCGTTTTTATCTCACCAAAAACAACTTCAGCGAATTTTCTAGAAGCGATGGAACTACCACTGTGAAACATGAAATGGGATAATTTCACCCACGTTGTACTATATATGGGTTGAAATTCGATAATACTAGATCCACGTAATACGGATTGCATGCAGGGGGTGGGTATGGTGAGGCTAGGTTAGGCTAATATCTTAGGGTTAGGGTAAGGTAGGGGAAAGGGCAGTCTGGCCTCTCTCTCGGTTCAGAGTTCGAGCCCCGAGCGTAGCAAGGCAAATGCGTATAATTACTACCCCTTTACCCCCTTCACTTCGCAACTCCATTCTCGATGGTTCACCCTCATAGTCGCCATTGTGCTGCCCGGCCCGATCCACCTCTTCCATGTATTGCTGATTTGTAGATTCCGTGTCAGAGTTTCCGGGATTACTTCAAAATGAGTTCTCCTATTTTATCTCGTCACACTTTCGACCACGAACCATCCTCCACAACAATCATCATTTATGCTGTTATAGGCATGCAAAACAAGTATTCCTTAACAACATTCTGAGCCAGGTGGTGAAAATTTGTAGAATAATTCGACAACGTTTCTCATTAATTAAATTTAGACGGTTTGGTCATAGATCAGTTCAACGAACCTATCATATTCATCATTCGAATTCATATGTCATTGAATTTGTTGGTGGAGTATCTAATCGAGGGCGAAGCTGCCAACATGAAGAGCGAACGTCCAGCAGCGTCCACCATCGTGGATACCTGCGGTTTCTACAGGTACATAGGTATGTGAGACTGAGGTATTGTCTTGAAACGAAAGCGAGCGTTTCAAACGCCAACGCAGCAGCTGGCGCCGTGCTGGGCTGCTTTTAATCAAGCTTAACCGCAGCTAGCCTCGAATACGAAGTAACGGCATTACGATAGGACAATACGGTGTCTGGCGAGCTGCGATACCCGGCATGATGTGACCCGACGTTCATGCAGCGTCCTTTGGTGTGGGCGTTTTGAGTGTCTCCGCGGTGTCCTGGCTGACGGATTTTGTTCGTCCTTTGGAGATGCGTAATTCCTATGTAGGTTCGTGGAGAAGCTGCGTCGAAGAAAGCCAGGACCACCTAGGTGGTGGGCCTGTTGAGACTGGGTCCAATAAATTTCTGAGAGGGATATTATATTTCTGTTGAAGGTTATACTTCGAGGGTGTATTTCTTTTTCGTTTATCTCGAGGTCTGCTCCCCTCTTGAACCACCTGATCATTTGCGTTCTTTGAATCAGACGCGATGGTGAAAAAATAGTAAAAGGAATGAATAAATATGAGGTGTTCATATCATTCTGTATTTACTTCTTTAGTTTACTTCAACCCTTTGAGTATATTTTCTATTTGAACCTGCAGACTACAATAGCGGCGCATATATGCGGATATACACAAATATCGTACGGCTGGGATAAAAGATATCTCCTCTTCATTAGACCTTCCAATCCCCGATCGCTGCGAGCCACGTGATAAGTACTGGTTCTTTTGTCATTTTCCCCTACGGTTCAGATCTATGGTACCAAAATGCCCCGGGGCGCCATGACACTACCCGACTCACCATTCAACTAAGAAACTCCATAATTAAAATTCGCGACAAAAGAAGAGACGGGATTTATCATTATTATTATCATAACATTTTTGAATCACGTGCCATATTATACCAGGTATATTAAAACGTTTCAATGATCGCAAGTACGGCACGATTTCTCATGGCGTGAAACATATTATAGGTACACTAAACGTAATGGATTCTGATCCGGACGAGTTGGACAATTCTAGAAACAGCCAATCTGCGCTCTGGATTAAAAAAATCCAGAGCGCCGATTGGCTGTTTTTAGAATTGTCCAACTCGTCCGGATCAGAATCCATTACGTTTAGTGTACCTACTTACGATCGATTCAACTTCTTTTCTGCAAATATATAAAATGTATTTAAGAATGAGAATCTCTGGTGTCTTCCCCATATGCCATATATCGTTTGATCTTGCGTGAATATTTATTTAAAGAATATGTCGCGCTGTTTGCACGGGAACCCTGTCATCCCCGAAGGCTCGAGCCCCCAAGCTGGTTGACTAGATCGCGGGTGTGTCGCGTTTATGCATTATTCTAAACCCGTACCCATCCTAGCTCGGTGTGGACCTTACCAAAGGTCTACATGTTTGTCTATTCGCCTATTGCCTATATTACCTATTGTTTATTTATATATTTGTTGTATATTCGGTAGGCTTGTAGCGCGGTGGTTGAACAACATATTTCAATAGATACGATCTCACGACTATTATATAGCATACCTACAACCTACCGGCGACCGTATATGCGTTTTCAATATTCCCGTACGGGAGGAGTGACTGACCTTTGGCCTAGAAATTTAAATGAGACGTACGTAGGTACCTACTCTACACCAATATAATCTCGTCGAGCAGCTATATCGTAGGATGCAAACCTCCGAGTGTCATCCCTTGAAATTTATTGACCGCCCAAAACTCCGACGCCTCCGTAGAACGTATAATACAAATCCACTCTCCCCTCTGCTCAACAACGAAAGTCAATTTAATTTCAATCTTACGGATTAGAGGCGAGATAGGTGTTCAACAAATCTCTGGATCATCTTATATGGAATAACAACTCTTTCACACGAAATAGGTACGCGTTAGCCGTTAGTCAATTTCCTTTTTTCTATTCATAAACTACGTGAGCCAATGAAAACTAAGATGCGAGAAGCGGACGGAGATATGGTCCCTAATTAATATTCATCGTGCGCTCCCCGTGTGGAAGATTAGCGTCCGGCAGAAAGTGTTTTTAGATACCTACCTTGGCCCGGTGTCGCTACCAATTATTAGCCATAAACTCTTATTACGTATAGTAATTAATTTTTGAATGAACGCTTGTGAAATCCTTGTTGCTTGTGGAATACCCGCGGTCGTGACACGATTTTTCCCTGTTCCGTTACGATAATGAAAATTATAATCTGTTCGGAAATACCACTGTGAATATAAATTCACAAAGACACGCACCTATATGTCTGTGTATCTGTACCCATATCTATGCGTGTATAGGACAGAACCATGTTTGAAAAATTGATAATCTAAAATTATCTCTTACACCGTTATACCTGCGGCATCCATGATGCTACATTATAAATAAGGAACAAGCTACTAGCTCTTTCGCAAGTGTATTTATCACATACGGAGATCAATATCTATGTAACTGCCGCATGGGATGCATTAAAGCTTAATTAAAGCCTGTTTCATCAGCAATTAGGAGAACAGTTCCGGTGGTTACGTCATCGAATTTATACTATCATTTTTAAACGCTGCAGCCACGTAGGTAATGTATGTACTTACACGTAGGGACAAAACGCGTGCTCAAAGCGCGTGGGTCTCCTGACTAGTTGGAGGTTTATAAATTTTCTCTTACCGAACGAGCGGTTAAGAGCAATGAGCATGCGTGCGGCGTAGAGGCGCGAACATTTGCATAGAAACTTGTAATTATTGTCATGATCGCGACGCTACCAAACGATCGCCGTTTTGCCAGACGAGTTGTTGGCCACACGGTTAAACCAGCGTCCCCTGGTGGGCGCCGGTTGACGCAAATAGTCGTTAAGCGTATCTTATACACATTTATGGGACGTGACCAAGTTTGGAATAAAAATGACCGTTTAATTTTGACATTAGCCTTCGATGATGTCGTCTCAAAGATAACTTCATGGAACCATTCAGTTTCGAAACTCCTCCCCGAGAGAGAAGAAAGAAGAAAAAAAAAAAAGAGAGAGAGAGAGAGAAAAAAAAAGGAACACATTGGGGAAATTCAAACGCTATACGGAGTTGAATGAATGTGGAGAAAAAAGCTCCACGATTCATTAACATCTGAGCAGGGAACCACAATCCCCTTTGGTTCATACTCTTGGAATGCGGTAACGACCGGCTTCAGTCACAAAGACAACAAAGCAAAGAATATTCATCTCTCTTTCCATTATTTATAAGTTGCAAAATACAAATTTGGTACGGAGCTTTTGCCGGGAGTTTTGTCGGTGTCAAGTCTTCCGAAAAACTTGCTACGGTGTTATTCTTGTTATTTTTCAATAGGTAATTAAAACCAGGATAAGAGGAGCTTGCAACCTTAAAAGATACACGACTCGTTTACGACTCGAGTTCTCCTCCAGATCTTCAAATAATCTTTCAGCCTTATCTCGCACACTCTACACTGTAAATCTATACAATATTCATAGCGCTGTTCGGTAGACCTGCACCCTTATTCGTGGAGAACAGAAACCATTCGACGTGTAACAAACAGCTTCGTAGCTCGAGGTGCGTGGGAGGTCTTCGCATTGTTTATGCCAGCGTATAAAAATGACACATCGTTATTACGGGAGGGACGGAGGATCTACGTGCTGGATGTGTAAATCAGGATCTACTAGCGCTGCTGTCTCTGAAATATTATCGTCTTATTTCGCGACGGGTACTTTCTTGCTTTTCTGATTCAAGCTCTGATAGAACGCTTTCCATATACATACAGATCCCACCACTTGAAACAATCTAGAAACGTTATATTATTGCTAATCGTAAGTAGAGATGAGAATTAGTTACGATTTGAACGTTTGCAGAATATCTGCATGTCGTTTGTGTTTCAGAAATGCGTTGAAAGATTGCATTTCTTGGACGAGGTATGAGAATGAGTTAACAGATTACCCTGTGAGAAAGAAAATTCTGGTCTTCCGGTGCGAACTACCCGAGGTGATATATTGGAATGGGAATTCGGTACGGGAACGGTGGAAAGTATCGAGGCTTAACAAGTATTTTACAATTTTATTACGCCATAGATTCTGCTTAGCTGGCTATCAGCCTCACTTACCCATAAAATTGAAATCCAATACAGCAGGAGGAAGAAGAAAAAAAAAAACAGTGAATAACCAAAAAGTTCGCGAGCATTCGAACGACTCGTATTTCACCGATTATTGGCCATTTTTCTATGCAGCACTCTTATACCTGCAACGACCCAAGAATTTATCGTCGAGTATACTAACGATTCTGGAAAACGACCGTCAGCTGCTCGACCTAGATCTTCGTCAACGTTCTGCAGCAAGAAACAAGACGATCCAATCTCGTGTTATGCATATATCTACGATTGAAGGTAATATCTGTAGGGTCGTAAAGAATGACGAACGGTATTATCGAAGAAAAATGATCTGATAATACTTTCGCGTATAGGGAATTCGTCGAGAGAGAATCTCGGGCGTTTCCTACCTCATTTTTATAACGCCGAGTACCACTCCGAGATACAGAGCTTTCGATAATAATCAAAAGCCCGGGCAAAGGACATTTTCAAACAAAAGGAACGATAGTATCTCGGATGGATTCGTTCCGGATTCAAAATTTACGTCGAAAGTTATCGCGATTGGCGTAATTCTGGTTTGCGTTGTTATTTATGCTTCGTATGGCGAAGAGGGAGTCTCAATGAAGAAAAGACTTTTTACGTTTAAGCAAAGAAAGACGCGCACCGATGCGTTCGACGAATTGAAAGGAAGACTGAAGAGGGAATAAGGGTTCGATCGCTACTCTTCCTTAACCAATAACTCGGCGGCCATCAGCTTGAAACTTTAAGATAAGAAATCATCCTTCATCAGGACAAGTGAAATAAGTTTTCCTTCCCGAAGTTTTTCTTTATTTTCTCTCTATTTTCTTCGATCTTGTATCTCGCCTGATGATACACGACCGAGGTACACCCTTCGCAACATCCAGCCGACATATTAGGAAACTTTCCGCCAATATCTCTTCGCAAATATTGATTGAGATGATTACGAGTTCCGTACCATCGAACCACCTCTCATCTAGGAGTTTACTAAACTGCAGACGCCGCAACGACTATATGTAAGATCTAGTTTACACACTTTTCATCCCACGTCAAGCAAGAAGCAACGAAAATAAAAACGCCGCTTATTTATCCAGATAAAATCTTTCGAAACTTGTCGAATCTTTCGAAACTAACACCATGGTAAGTATTGAGCATTAACTACACGTTCAAATGCCTAAGAATACCTTAAAGACTGCGGACGCCGTGCGCCCAGAGTGTGCCAGCCTGAAGAGAATCGATCGTTTGAAGCGCAAATGGGTATAGCGCTAGCTGCCATGCCGCTGTGGATGCTGATTTATGCGTCAAAGCTTAAATATGGATGAAGATGTTTCATAAGCCATAAATACACGGGCAGCATCCCGCACGGTCCGAGGATATTATGCGCGTGAGAGTCCGGTTTGTATGTAGATGTGTCTCGATGTGCATGTTTCTCCGAGCCCTATGTATGCAGCTATATAGAAACGTAGGTGAGTGTAGATGTAGGTGCTTTGCTCCTTCTGCAGGGAGAACTTGCCTTCGTTTATGGCAGAGAGAAGAGAAGGATAAAAGCATAATTCAGTAAAAGCAAGCCTACGAGAAATCAAGCGAGAGAGAAAGAGAGAGAGCGATAAATTTGTCGTAGAATGAACGTGAGTATAAACTAGAAATTTACATCTCCCTACGCTGCAGACTATAAAGGATTGACGCGATCCTTGTCGAGTTTGTCGGAGTGTCTCGAACATGACTTACATTAGATATTAGGAAACAGTCGTAAACGCGGGGTAAGGCAAGATGACAGATTCATATCTCATTGGTATACAACGTGTACAGTATCATTCGATGTCTGATGAGAAACGAGATAGTCCTTTTAATTTATACGACGAACCTGGTCGACAGCCAAGAATCAGATTCGATTAGCGTCATTTGGCTCTTGTTGTGTGGGACAACGAAATCACCAAACTCAGAACGGCAGGAAAGTATATAGAGATACACCTGGACCGGAGGCTGCGCGGATAGTTTTTTTTTGTCACAAACGAAGGAGCACGCAGCTTTTTTTGGACAGTGAGACGAAATTAATTACCAGTATATTAATTTGGAGCAAGCCCGAGCAATATTTTTACGGCTTGGGCATACCTCGAGCTCTTCGAGTCATTCCGACGTATTAAATTAGGCCTGTTGGAATTTTACCCGGTGTAATATAGTGCATTGAAGCCTCCATATTTCGATGCTGATGACGCGACGCCGAGTCTCTCCAAGAGAGTCAGAGAATCAGATCGCAGAGCTGGAAGAATTTCTGCTTCACTCTTTCCTCCGATTCGGATGACAAATTTGGAAGAGATGTATGCGGTTTTTTGTGAACACTTCATCCCGCCACGACTAATGAATTCATTCACGAGATTCAATATTGGAATTCTTCAATGAGACGCTCCTGCGATTTCGAGTATACTAGTATAATAAAAAGTGATATTTGGTGCAATTGAAATGACTGTAATTCGTTTACTGAGATGAAAATTTTTCTTTTCTACTTGAACCGTCTAGTTGTCTACCTTTCGCAGTTATTAGACACTTCTACTCTCTGTTTGGATTGTAGGAAACCCTTAGCGAGTATAACAGGCGAGCTTTAATGGCGGGATGTCTAAACAGAGTGGAATGAAAGGTAAACGGTTGGCTGTTATTGTTGGTGGAGACGTGCGACTAATTTTCTTATACAAAGGGCAGTTTAAGACGAGGTGTGATAGGCAAGCAACTATATGGTGGCTGACCAGCGTCCGTAAACAGACGTTCTCGACTACGGTCGTCTTTGTCGATTTCAAATTCTATATGAGACTTTTTATGAGAGGAAGAAATTTTGTGCAACTTTAAACTTCCCGAGTTGACGATAATTATACGAGTTTAGAAACGAAAAAGGAGCGAGAATTTAGTTTTTAGTAAGGCTGCAGGAAGGTGTCGAGTTGAATTTAAGCTAACTAACAACAACAATGACAACAGAAATAGCGCGAGGTACTCGCATATGAGAGTTCATTCGAGAAGAGATTATCGCCGTTTCTAAAATAGGCATGAAATTAATTCCCTGAAATGACATTACCGGGTAATCCTAAATAAATATCGTGCCAAGTTTCGGCTTGATATAACTACTTCACACAGCCTATCCTAGCCTACCCTGCTTCCACCTTTAACCCATCACTTTCCTAGTTCCACACGAGCACGAGTTCGAGAAACAGCGCGATATACCTGGACGGACATATGAGAAGACCCAACGAACTATTTGCTCGGTTGGTAAACATAAGGTCCCTAACGGAGCCTCTGACTGACTGAGATGAGAGGCTGGCGGAAATAGAGACAGTCAGATGTCTTGACGTGGTACTGAATAATGCATTGCCAGGGGAAAATTGAACAGCGACTAGTTGTGGGTGGGAAGGCCTAGGAGATGGTTTCTCCACAGTAGCCACAAAGAGGAAGCTGCCTGTGCGGTTCCCAGGCAATGGGATTGGGCGTAAGAGGAAGTTTAATTTGTTTCATTCAATTTATTATCCTGGAAGAACCACAGAATTCCGATTTTATACCCATTTCGTCCTTCCCAGATTTTCGGAGCTATATTTATATCAACGTAAAAGCTTGTTATGTGAATAGGCGTGTGTTCAATCTATTACGATAAAGAGATTCATAAGTTTTGTTCTTCCAATGCTTTTTTCATCATCCTTGTGGTCAAAGGATACGCACATTGGCTTTACGTGAAAGAATGTTCTTTCTTTTCAAGCATTTTCCGATAATAACTTCAGGATCGAAGAGATCGCTTCATCGTCGAACAGGCCCCTGGGGGATGGAGAGTAGAACCATATTCGCCACTCTCTTTATTTCTCTCTTTGGCCATTAATGATTAAAGGTAGAGTAATTCGATTGATACAAGTCTATACACCAGGCTCCATCAGAAGTGTAGCTGTTTCTATACACAGCGGCATCGACGTCAATTGAATTCCCCAAAGAGTCGGAAGGATGGGCTGACAGAAACAGCAAACAGAGAGGAATCACCCGCGGCCATTTATATTTCAGGGACTTTTCGCAGACTTCTGATCATATTTACATTCAATTACTAGTACTTCGGCATCGCCGTCAAATCTCTTTAATAATTGAGGTACTCATCTTCAATATACATGGTAAGCGTCTCTCGACCAAAATAAGACAAAAGTTCGCATTGAAGAATATATGGAAAATCAATAAGAGCTGCGGAATTTCATTTTATATCTTTTTGATGCAGATATTCCGATGCCTATAATAATAGACTCGAAAATTGAAACTATCCATTTCTCAGGCATTAACTAAATCCCTGATCAATTTTCACAGCCACTAATTTCCCATCACGCGTCTCTTGCGATTCTAGACTCCCGCTGCGAAAACTCACCCTCACTTTTCAGCCAACCAAATTAAAACGTACGCTGCAATAGGCTCATGCGAAACTGGGGTTCCTAGCAGTTTGAAAATTGCAGTCTAATGTAATTTTAAGCCTAAGTCTCGAGGCTGATTACACTAGATTGCCCGTTCAGGGGTGTTTTTGCTGGTTTAATTTGATACTTGAAGCCCACAGCTTGTGCGCCTCTAAACGCGTTGCAATTTGCCGACAAGATTTCGATAAGATGATGTTCTATGGGTTAGTAAGTAACAGATGTTCATTATTCCTCGCAGCGCTAATCACAAACTGATCCCGAAGGAAATCCAACCGTTATTTGCGGCATTTGGGATGTGCCGATTCATATGCATGCATCAATAGTATTATAGAGGTGGTCAAATCCTGAAGAATAGTTATTTACCCCATGTAGACAAACATAGGGAACACAGCTAAGACGTCACTATCACTATAGGAACATTTTAGAACACTTGACACATTGAATCGACGTCTGGACAATGTGATTTATAGTGGTTTCCTAAAGAAACTCTCGTCGTCAATGCACTTCCCCGTTCCACGTGGGAGAGAATTAATAAAGCATTATTTAAATCACATTTGGCGTTCACCCTTTCGCTCCCTAACGTCACACTTTAAGTGGCCAACAATGCATGTGTCGTTATACTAAGGTACCTACTCTGAAGAACTCTCTGCGGGGTTCGACATCAACGATATTACCGTACTTCATCTAAAATTCTCATCGCTCTTGTCGAAGGATGTACCTACCATGAGGCGCAGATGCCGATGACGATGACTTACAGCAACGCTTTTAACTTTTGCGCTCGCCTCCCGCAAATTAATTGCACGCGATTTGTACCAACTGTCATTTCGCGTCGAGTGAATAATCTGTTACTTTGACCGCCTCGTGTATTCCCGACACGTTAATTAATTCGATTTTGTAAAACTAGGAACAACTTGGGCGTACTATCGATCGTGAATACCTCTATACAAGCACCGGTGTAGGGGTCGAATATTAAGTTTCGACTCCTGCAAGAATAAATTACAAGTACTTTGCAAATAATACGCGAAGCTACGTGGAGGTGAACTCCAATTGAAAAAAATCAGTATCTATGATTCGCGGGCACATGTATAGGTACGCGTCTACTTTTCTTACAAGTTTAAATGGACTGAAAAAAGTTCTAGAGTTTTTAAGAACTATCTGAACTAACTCCTCGGGGTTCTGCAATTATTTCATATCAGCAGAACTCTATCTATAAATTTATAATTTATACCACAGACGTACGATTTCTTCGATAAAATAACCAGAGATCACAGAAAATCAATTCAGATTTATTACGACGATTGAAATCACACAGTAGCAGACCAATCGACTCTATATAGACTGATGATTACGAAAAATGAGCAGGCGTCAGTATGTATTATTCATTTAATCTGAGGGTCTTTTCCGTATTTACCGCAAGCCCATCTAAATCAACAACCTATTTCAGTGCATCGCAAAATTACCGTGAATTTTATCACCCGATGAAGCAGACAGCTGATCTTAATTCGGCCATCAACATGTCGATAAGTTGATGCTTGAATTTCGCCTTAAGCCCGTTAGATTGAAAAATCAGTCAACTTTTCACTCGTTTATCGACATCCTCGTCACCACAGTCTCAATACTAACCACTGAGGTGTTTTGAAGCCCTGCAGATTTACCGGGTAGTGGTACCTTCGTTGTATAGGTGAAAAAGAACCGCGTGACAGGCACTTAAAATCTAAACACCAAGAACAAGGAGGGAACGAGAGCAACCCTTTCCCCTCGTTTCTCCTCCCGAGGGCTGCTTATACGTTACGTCACGTTACGTTACGTTAAGTTAGGTTAAGTTAAGTTACGTTACGCTGCGCTGAGCTACACGTTACGTCGCAGCGATCAAGGAACCAAGCTGTCCAACAAGGGACTGAATTAGGGCTGCATTGTGTTTTTGTTTGGACCTTGACGCGCCTCCTACCCGGTTCGGGGGTCTGAAGTAAGGCTATTGTCAACCTATGTCTCCGGTAATGGATATAGGATGTTCTTAGGTCGAGGACTAGGAGAACTGCGCTCGTCTACCTTGCCAGGGTCGACGTAGTTCCATTCAGAGGAACGTAACCGCAGGGTCTCGTCAACCTCGGAGAGTTTGTTAAATTACTTACCTCAGAGAAACCCAGGAAACACTGCTTTTCTCGTTGCCAAATTGGATTACCGTTTTGACTTTCCGCTGCGTGCTATATACCTATGTACTTCTTATTTGCAGATCTGCTATTTCCAACTAATCGAGAATAAGTACTTTATCGAACAATTTATTGTTTTATTTTTTCGTTTTGATTTTATGTATTTATCTAAAAACTCAGTTTTCCAATTTTTGCCTGGTAACATGCATATATACCTACCCACGTAGAATATATGGAGCCAGGGAGGAATTAGCGGTGTCGATCAAGCAGAATGGATCAAATAATCTCACGATGGATTTTCCAATGTTTACGAATCGCGTTATTGACGGAGAGTGCGCCACGCTTTCATGACTAACGCGTCCGATTTTTCAATTTGCCTCTGAGACCGCTTGAAATTAATTACGTACATGGGGCTCTTCAAAGAATTTCAGTGCAAACGTATGCTAATATCACGTGAATTTATTCACCGCTTGTTCGACAGCGACTCGCATGAACCAAGGTACACCCTCGGCGATTAATACACGTAAGCGTATATATTATATTCCTATACATGTGTAAAATTAGCGCCAGCGTTTATCGTGGTCATTATACATCTCGACTGGCTTAAAATCCATAATTCCATCCCCTTTTGTAAAAACGTGACAGGAACGGATCATTTGATTATATTTTATACGGAAATTCGAAAATCCGCATCATATTTACTCCAATCTTTCCTGGCAAATTAGATATTCTACTGTAGGAGGCTTGAAGAACTTTCGCTGATTATTTTCACCAGTTATTAAGTTCCCACTGAAAATTTCAAGGTAACAGGGTTGGATAGGAGTAGGTACTATATAGTACACACATAAATACAGATATAGATGTAGCCAGATACAGACTACAGAATATACGCCCCGTCGTGGAATTTATGCGCGGCGTGGCAAGGCGGTAGGTGAACAGAGCCGGTGGCTGGGTTCAGGAGCTAATTAATTATTTTTAGATTAATTAAATATGCGGCAGCGCGTAATGGACTATGCCGTAACAAACGAAAAACTGGAGGAGCTGAGCAAAGTGAGCAAAGTACAGAAAATGAGAAAAACAACTAAACGAATGGATAATATGGTTATGGCGCATGCCGAGGTGCAGGAAGAAAATATTATAATTAACACCACCGTTAGGTATAGACGCGATTGCGGATCTTATATTACGCTTCAGACGCCAGCTGAGAATCGCAGCTGTATCAAAGATCGCAAAATTTCACTTTATTCGAGCGATCTTCCAAAGCGCGGGAGAATCCTGCGTCCCGAAAAGAGGGTCATGTCTCAATTTAATTCAAACGATCTGCGGGTCCGTCCTCTTGGGTAAAAGCCACGAATAATTTAGGCAACTCGGTATTTCGCATTGATTGCTTCATCCGTCTCAACCCGGCGACCGAGTGGCATTCGCTTTCACCCGCCCGCCTCTCCCATGTCGCTATATACACGTATAGGTGTATATATATATATATATATATATATGGGTAGAGTATAGGTATAGTATAGGTATAGTAGTATACATAAAGAAGGAAACGCGGGAAATAAATTCGGCGGCACAGCACCGCGTGACATTTTCCGACTTGAGGGGGTGCAGGATCTTAGATAAAGCGGGGGATGCAATAGAAAAGGAAAGATTAGGTAATTTACTTCTGAATTAAAGTACTGGCTCCTCTTGGCTAAACCCAGCCGTCGATCGGGTGCCTCGAAATCACTCAGAGTTGCACGGAGCCTCCCTCCGATTGGAAAAACGCCTCGACAGGAAATGGGAAAATTAAATTGTTTACCGAACTTTAGCTGGAGGGTCAAAGCCTCGAAGAGGTCGAGCAGTCGAAGCGATATAATATGGGACGCGGTGTAGGGATGCGTGAGTCAGTAATTGATTCCACGATTCGATTATCGATTTCATCCCCTGCACGCTGCAGAAATCTGAATCAGGAGCGAAATCCTGCGGCCACTGATTCTCACCGAATGCGAATGACGAGCTTCAAATTTTCTGTTTAATCGACAAGTTTTTCAATTTCCAAACAGATTTTCGAGCTTAGCTTATATTCTATGATACAAAGTACTTTCCTGCGTAGGATGGAGCGACCGAAAGTCTAGACAGTATTTCCGGCTCTGTATAGAAGCAAAGGTGTATTTCTGGAGCTGTAGAGACTCTTGGATGAATTCCTCGGCTCGTGATACTCCAAGTAATTAATCTGTTCTCTAATCTGATGGAGTTCATTGCGGAGTTTGACGTAATAAACTTCTTACTTGGGCTAAAATAATATTAACAGTCGAAATAAGGCGAACCTTGGTTCAAAGTTCGCTTATGAGATTTGACGTGGTGCACAGCATGACGCTCGCTGAAATTTACTAGAGATGATTAATTACTCCAGGGCACGTCGCAAAATGGACAGAATGAGAGGCGGGTAAAACGTATGGGACGCGAAGCGAACGAAACCAAAGACGAAAGATTGGCTGGACGGAGAAGCACCATTCACGCGATGTCGCGTCGCGTTTGTCGTGCTCCGCGATATAATTTTAATATGCAAGAGGTTTAAAAGATAAAAAGAGTCAATACAATTTCATTCATTTTTTTTTTCATTTTTTGCAAACCAGTTGAAACCAAAGTTTACAACCTTGGCTGCTATGCAATCGGAAAGTAGAGCTTAAATGAGATTTAAAAAAAGGAAACTTTAATGCCGCTTTCAGAGCAGCAAGTTTCTACCCAGATTACTGTTTGTTCATAATTAGTTTACTTTCTTTTGTTGGTTACAGTCAGCTCTTTGCAGTTGGCGAAAAAGCTATGTAAAATTCTATTCCGACACGCGTTTTTCTCACCGCTATAATTACCCTATGATTATCTCTCTACCTATTCGTAGTTCAAATTGCCTCTTCCACGCCTAGAATATCATATTTTATCCAAACAACACAAAGTTTGATAACTTACGTCAAGTAACAAAGAGCAACGTATGTACTGGGTAGCAGGAGAAAACTTTCTGTCAGATGGATAAAGCTTGAATGCCACGTTTGCATAGCTGTGAAAGTAATTTTTGTTCTTCTTACCGCATATATTATTCTAACATTTCCTGATAATTTTCTGCTGGGATTTTCCTACACCAAAGTTGAGTCGTACCTACCACTTTTATTATATTTTTTGTTTATTTTAATTTTTTTTTTTTTTTTTTTTTTTCGGTCAAACTAGTCTGCTGCATAATACTCCGAAGTTATTCAGCTTTCTCTATCTTTCGTTCGTGGTGCAGCCTCTTTGCCCGGTGGTTAGCGACGCGCTTCTGCAGTATTACTAAATGTACGTCTTTTATTTTCACTTGCACGTTTTGTTTTCATGGGTGAGGAAATTTTGAATTTAAAATAACCCTTAACCAAACGACTCGCTTCCGAGTATTACGGGATCGCTTACATATGAATTCAGCTGAATTCCAAATGATATGCTGAGTCCCTAATAACACTGTGATATTCCGTTGATACGCTTTGCGGCCTTTTGAATGGACTGATACAATTTATTTAGAAAGAAGGAAATGTGACGGAAATTATAAA
Source organism: Tenthredo mesomela (assembly GCA_943736025.1). Lineage (NCBI taxonomy): Eukaryota > Metazoa > Arthropoda > Insecta > Hymenoptera > Tenthredinidae > Tenthredo > Tenthredo mesomela. The sequence goes on along the minus strand of OX031016.1, from coordinate 16,890,552 downwards.
AAGAAAACCGGATATCATAATTGGTCTATGAAGATAAGCAGAAAAGATTTGTAGAATCGATCGGTGCGATCGTAAAATTGGAAAGTGAAAATCGAATGAAGTATCGAAAACTGTTTCTCCTGAAACATCGGGATAATATTATCATGGAAATATACTAAGACCAGATAATGCTAATGGTGGATTTTCGTTTTAATCTACTTAATTTTGCATATGAAATTAAGATGTCAAACATTAACCTTGTATTCGTTGTCATTTTTCAGGAATGAATTTTTGATAAAGTTTGTTTTTCTTTCTTTCGACAATAGAACAGCCCCTTGAATTCTTGAAATGAAAATTGTCGTGGCTGGGATAAATATTTAAATGAGACTACAATGGAACGTCAGTCAACAATTTGAATCGCATTTCCATTTGCGAAAATCAAATTATACTCATCTTCGGGCGTCTTATTCGGTGCTTGCAAGTCGCACAAAAGCAGAATCTTTATTTTGGCATAAGCGATAAGCAAAAGTTGAGCTATATAGAGTCCCAGCGGATAACAACGCGGGATCAACGCCATTTCTACCGATATTCGAATCAGAGTGTAGAATCGTGTACGAATTAATGCAGAGTGATATTTTAGGGTGCGTGGCAGGGGCTCCGAACGGATACGAAGGGAGGCATCGATACGTATATACTGTCGCGAACATTCGTGCCTGCAATTGACGAAATTGACACCCAGCCCGGTTGTCGAATCGTTCGAACGAGCTGCCAGTGCCCACTTGAAAACTTTATCGAATAACTCTGTACAAATATTTACATAGATATCTATAAAGCACATCAATGTACTGCATGCGTTATTGCCACAGATAGATACAATTTTTGCATTTTTGTCATTCTAGCAAACATCACTGCATCGACAATATCGATAATGGTAATATAACAATAATGGTTTGCTATCACTGGGCGAATTATTGTTTTCGGTCGACATTCTAACCGAAGATCTCTTTCTTTCTTGAAACAGTGCTGAATTACATCCCAGAGACTCTTTAGTCGTTGTGCAATAGATATTTTCAAAAGTTGATTATTTTTTGAATATTCTATTGTATAGCATACATATGTGCGAATACGTGGATCGCTGTTTTGCAGTCACTTTGGTCTACGGCCATGGTCTGTTTTATTACATACGAATTCATTGATGCACGAATCCATTCATTATTAACTGGGCGGGTATCCGCGTAGTGATGGGCTATCATACTCGGACCAGACGTGTCCACCCCAGCCAGTACACCGTTTCATTTCATATCTGCGCTTTTTGTCCACCGGATTACTCCGTTAGAGGACGTCCATTTATTCCCCTAATTCCCTCAACTAATATACCGATATTACCAGCATAGCTATTCCACGTCAGAGATTCTTCTACAAAAATCGACCCTCTTTTAACATTTTTGCAAAAAGTACAGCTAATTCAAAATCGAGACGTGGTCTTGATTAATGTTCACACATTTTTACGGTGGACTTGAAAAGCTTGGAATTATGAAAAGAGCTCAACTATCTTCGAATCAAAGATCGCCATGGACATCACTTTTATTGCTCAAGAATGTCATAGACAATGCTACACGTTATTTTCACATGTTGACGAGGAGCATAGCTGGTCTCTCTCCATTTTCAACTTCTGCGTCGACGTGGAGCGAGTTAGTACAGCAAGTACAGCGGTACTCTACGTATGACTGTCCCTGTTACAGCGACCCGTCTGTCGCGCACAGACCACCCTCGTTATTTACACTTGGCAGAGCTTCCATATCGTAATAAGAGCCGGTGAAATTGATTCGCATTACATTCTGAGGTGATATGGCTATACATAGGAAATATTCATGGGTCTAAAGGTTTGACTATTATTGTCTATTGTGAAGCGAAAATTTTCTCTCACAAACGAAATTCAACCTGAATATCTTTTCTCTTTAAACTTGGGACAAAGCCTAATACACTAACACACGCCTCAAGGATAGAAACGACTCTACGTTATCCGCGGTAAACTCCTTCCTACATCTCTGCTACCTACCTCCATATATCAGGGGAAGCTTACGCTGAAAACCAACCGTTCCGTTTCTTAGGACTCACTTTCCTCGCTCGGCAAGCTGCGGCTATACCCGCAGTACCTTAGTTAAATTAGAGCGGCGAAGCGTTGTGCTAAAACTGAAATATATCAAGAAAGATATATCGGTCTAACGCTTCAGAGAAGGGCGAGGACGCCAAGGCCGAAGGCTAAAGGACGCGAGACTAGAAGTACCAGGCCGGTTTAAGATTTGAGTAATTAATGGGCAGGACAAGGCTGTCACCAAATTGGCTCGGATAAATTACGAAATCTACGAGATAAATTAGTGTCCTGTGGGACATGAACTTCTTCGTTCACCCACTCCCCACTACTGCCAGGACCAGATGGATCGTTGCGAAAGGATTACGCGGGGTGACGGCCAGAGCAGCGTGTTTATTTCAGGATACTTTACAAGCGAAAATAGTGTCTTAGTTCCGTCTTCTCCAAACAACTCGTACCGCTAGTTGTAATTTAGACACCCTGAACCCGCCCTTCGAACAGAGTATCACGAAGGTTTGAAACACCCTCTTGGAGAAGCTTCTGCACCGAGAGATTAACGAGAAATTTGCAATTACTCGAGAAACCGCAATGTCACGACGCTCTACTTTGCCGATATAATGCAGCAGCAGAATTATAGCGCAGGTCGGTTAAACTCAGGATTGAATTACTAGATTTCGAGTTTTTACGTTTAGGATTAGGTCTCTTGAGAACAATTGTCACGTGCCAGCTGCACTATCGTCGGAAGGGGTGTGTCACCCTTTAACTTAACCCTTGCCCCGACCTCTCAATGATGGATCACCTGACGGTTCATTGTGTGTCCAGCCCACCGTCAACCAATCTTCGCCCCTCACGTTCACCACGACCTTCTTTTGTTTGGATACAAAGTTGTGATCGATCAATTTTTCGCACCGGATTGCTGGATGGTGGCAACTTTTTGTGCCTCGAGGCTTGAGATTTCACGGATGGTTTTATATCCCGAATATCCCGAAGTAAACGTGAACGTCATTTTCTGTATAGATACACACATCGTGAATTTTCGCCACTCTATACTTACAGCTGCGAAAACAGCTGCGTGTTTTATATTAAACCCGATCACCATCTCGTTGAATTGAATCCCCGAAGGAAGTGCTTCGGATGAAAGAAATATTTTCATCGCATAAAATCAGCAGAATTGGGCCTTTTTCTAAAAGAATAATTTTCAATTTGAGCTCTCCTCTGCGTTGGGTACTGGGATGCCTTTGGAGAAATCTATCAACAATCCTGAGATTAATTAGAGATGGCTCTTATACCCGTAGCCAAAGTTATATTCCCGGAACACGAGGGGTCGTTCTGTATTAAATTGATATCAGACCGAGATAGTAGCAGGTACGTCTGGGCCCCGCAGGTTCATGTTGTAGTTTGCCGCACGTTCTACCTATTAGCAAACATGGTATTAAATTGCTACATCTAATTAGCAGTCTGAGCTTAAAAGTGATTAAAGGTTTGCCAGGTATGTCTAGATCGCAAGACATGTGTATTTAGTATATTTACACAGTAGCATATACCTATGTCATGATTACAGCCATCTTTGACCCTGATCAATCGTATTTCGTTATCAAACGTATATCATTAAGTCCTTTTTATTTACCCCAATCAAGAGGACGCGCACACGCTTTGATAACATATTGTGTAAAATGATGTCTTTCGAAAATAACCCTTACGAGTATCGTTAGCGGTAACTTAGCAAGCCTTGCATTATCGCGAACTGACCTATCCGTAGCGCCAACACTCCACGGTCAATCGATAGTGTCCGCGTCAACAGTAGGAATCTACGTCACGCGGGTGCGTTTACGTGTACCTGAGCTTACCAGGTTGCAGTGTTCAGCATGACCATACCCTATTTATAGGTTTTACTATAGCAGGATCGATGAACGCTGCAAATACTAGCTGGAGGGCTTCTAGCTCAACCTAACGTAACTTATATCCACGTATCTACATATCTGTTCGCGTGAGCTTTCTGGGTCTTACCTGCGTCACAGCTCGAGAACTGGAAATAGCCAAGGTGCATCATAACGGAGGGAATGGAATCATGCATGTGAGGCCAATTCAAGGCTTGGATATACTTAAATATAACTATCCTGCGATGCAAAAATAACTACAGCCTTGCGTGACGTATATTAACACACCGAATTAACAATTATTCTTGCTAGTTACAGAGATTACGCTTTTTGGAAACGAATTGAGAGTTCTGTCTCGAGGTAACTTAAGATTTTTGTTCTGCGAATGAGGGAAAAGCAATTTTAAAAGACGAGCATTAGTTATGCGTCGGTGTAACCTCGTCATCTGTATCTTATCGCTGGCTGGAATGTAGACTCAACATTCTCTAACCACCTTCGGGGCTCAGCCTACCCCCCCAAGTGCAAGGGTGCACCAACTCACGTTAACTGGCGACTAATGAGCTGAGAACTTGGCGGCCCGCGGCCACACAGGTGTGTCTAGGACAGCGGATGGCTGCATAACACACGTTGTCTCACACGTGGTAGGTATACGTCCCTAGGTAAACAGGCTGCAGTAGGTAGGTACTTGGCATCGCTAATTATTGCAACGTCTCAAGTTTGCTTTTAATTACGACCCCGGCACGTTCTAATCCACGGACGGAGCATGACGTAACCTCAGGTCTTAGACCGTAGCTTGATGACCGATTCCAATTCAATATTCCATGTCCCAATACGCCGAAGGTAAAGACCGATACTCTGTAGACAATCCCATTGATTGTTCTCAGGCTTAAACTTCGCTTCGAGTTCTATAATTGATTCTGCCTTGCAGACTGTCAATATGTTCCTGCGTTGTGGATGAAGGAACTCGCTAAAGCTCCAGGTGTGGTAGGTGCACACATACACGTATAGATGTATGAAATATATACTCTTGGCAAAACAACCGTAATAATGCGTCTTCTCTTCAGCTATTGTATACTGGCGTAGGGTAGGGCGGTCTGCGCCCAGGACGACCCTGTGTGTCTGGTGATGACGGGTGGCCAAGTGCTACTGGCGGGTATTTAACTTATTGTCCTACACGCTGGGATTATAACCATTAGTAAAACATTTTCACGTTTTGGCCGCAGGTTATTACACTCGTTAGCGTACTAGTGCAGAGCGTGCTAATCCGTCAGGAGAGAATTCTCCCGGAAGGTTGGCTTTTGTGCGAGGTTTGGTCGTTGGCGTGGAAATGACGCTGTGAGCGACGGGGCTATAGGCGTAGGTACCGGTGCCTGGTACCTCGAGAGTTTTTAGTAGAAATGGATCACGGCCGATGAGACTGCGCAGGAATTTACCTGGGGCATTAGTTGGATTAGTAGTAATTGCGAACCTCCATTACATTCGATTCATCAGGAATGCTAATCTCCTCATTGCACCATCTCCGTTGAAACTTATATCCTGCATAACCGAGGGGCTAACTCATTACTAAATTCAGGACTCTTCCGAGAGCAGCATTTTTTTTTCAGGATATAAGCTCGTAGGAATCCGTTGCTGCAGTAACTCCACTTTTAATATATGTACTATACCTATCTCCATTCAGACTTGTATGCCATAGCGCTTATTGCTTTCACAGTGACTTATCGTAGTCGTTCTCCGTTCGTGGTCGACCCGGAATGAAAACGACTTTGAAACAGTCCTCAATTGCGGGTATATAAGTACGAGGGGTCGTTAATTTCGGACGTGTGCCATTTTCATACCATACTAGCCCGGGTTAAACACGGAATACCTATTCGGCGTCCTATATATACTGAGCATATCGGGCCATCTCAATGACACGGTCCTTGGGTCCACTGGGCGGTCATTGTTGCAGTATTCTCGGTATTATCCTCATGGGACGCGATTCGCATGGGACGTGAAATTAGAGGTTGCATTGAAATATCATGGATTGTAGATAAGATAAGCCCGTTGTTCATCAACTTACGAATCAGTTGCCGCATTTAAAAGCTGCACCTTTCGATTTTCGGATATGTAATGGTTTATCGATGTGACCACGAGGGACGACGGCCTTAAATAAATTTCTGGAAAACATGGAAAATTTTGATGTGCAGACGAGATAAGGGAGCTTTTGAGTGCAGGTTATAGAATTCAGAGTAATTCTCGACTCAATTTCATTCGATATTGAATTCATATGGATCTATGTGAGAGAATAAATTTTACAAATATGTGTGACTAAAATTTAACACCCGCGAGTTATTGCTGGTCGTGGAAATTGGACGGAGGTGGAAACGGCGTGACGTAAAAACCTGTAATATTCCCGAAATTCAATTCGACCCTCCGTTTTGTCATTGGTAACAGCTTGTCACTTTATAAAACCCATCAATTCGCTATCGGAACCCTCTTACCTTCTACGCCATCTGGTTCTCGCCATATTATAATTTTCGTGAACGATACTTTATTACGTGAACTGGTGCTCGCTATCTATCTACGTGACTTCGTGCGTTTGTACAAAAGTGCGAATTTGCATGTGTGCAGGATCGGGGTCACTGTCAGCGTTATATTATATTTTTGCTCTGTTAAGTTTGAGGGAACAAAAAAAAAAACGTTAAGAAAGCGGTAAAAAGGGAGAACAAATCGACCCGACGACTTGCGATTTCAATTTTTGTCTAGTTCTAATGGGTCGCCGCTTACCGAGAAATGGCAAAGCGCGTCTGCCTTGGATAGGTTGATTTTACAGCCACAACTGTTCTGGATTTATACATCCATATCAGAAGTAGCGGAAAACATAAATTTGCCTCTACTACCCTAGCAAACACGTGGCTCGAATATCGCATCCAACGTTAAGATCGATTCTCCATGAAGAGAAAAGAGATACTATAAGAACTGAAGGGATCCGAGCCGAGCCACGCAACTAGAACGTAATCAAACTTTTCGCCGTTGTTTCAAGCACTGTCTTCTTCAGCGAAAGTTAACTGCCGTGACATGTTGAAAGGACGTTAAATTATCCAGTGACGGCGACGGCGGTGAAGCTCCGAGACCATGATTTACAATTTCATGATCTCCCTCAGTATAGTAATTGTAGATATCCATAATTCGTGCCGATTTTGTATCCGGTTCTTTCTATTTTCATATTTTCGTTCATTTTTTCCATAGCCATGATTATAATACCGTATTATATTATCGTATTCGTAATGTTACTTAATATTTTCGCATGTATACCAATATAATACGCATGTTTATAGGAAACTAAAGAGCAGAGTCCAACGGCTTGTGTTCAGTATATTGAACGGACCAACTAGTTGATATAGTAGCTTGGCCTACAGGGATGATCCATTTTGGATGCGGGTACCTGGAATTAGATCCAGAGATACGGCAGATATACTGCCCTATAATGTCCTGCCAATTCCAACCCCCTAATAGACCTCACACATCGCGCATTGTGCACCCTCGCTACGGGACCCTTAAAGTTATGGGAAAAGCATTCATTGTATACTTTGTCTTCGATATAAGCTAGCACAAGGCCAATCAGATCGCTTAAAGTCACGCGATGGACTCTTTTGACCATTAAATCAAAAGCTCGATTTTCCTCGAAACGTAACTATAAAATAACGTTTACTACGGTCACTCATAGACATGTGTATTATACCGAGTGAATACGTCATTTGGTATAAATATAGGAGGACAAGCTGATCCATTATGTCCATTCAGGATTAATCGAAGTCTAGTTCTTGTGGGATTTTTTTTATCAACTGCTATTAGATTTCAGAGAAAGAGAAAAAATGGTGGAGGAAGGTTGGGACTGAATTGGTGATTAATCTCTTGTGCTCTTCATGTCGCTCAAGTTATACTAGCTGCATAGTTGTATTCCACGGAGTCCCGTTACATACTATCGTATTTCCGTTAATTTACCCGACCCTGATGTTTGCTAAATTAATTGATGACTGTTCCAAAGTTTTCCACGCGCATCGAGAGGCTCCCACGTTTGTATAGAGATCGAATGTTTCGATATGTGGAGAGTACGGGAGCGAATAAGAGGCAAACCAAAGCAGGACGCTATGCCATCAAATATACCTACCTACGAGGAGCTCCCCTCGTCGAGTGTGATGGATTACGATGTTTTGGATTCGTAAAAAAGCGAAGATGGCTCTTGTGCCATTGCACGATGTCTGTCCTGTCACCGTGGTACAATGCCGAAAAAGTATTCGCGATCCTATCTGAAGAGGATCTCGTCATTCGTCAAATAAGGAATGCCAGTTGGTCCTTTTTTTTAGCTCTGCGCGTCTCTCACCTCTCTCTCTTCCGTTCACAATACCGAGGGTGACTTTTCTCGCGTTGTATCAACATTTTTAAACGAAGAATTCAAAAACGTCAATCGATCAGGACTCACCCTCTTTTCTGCCTTCTATTAATTTCCATCTATATTTACAAGGAATAGAGTTTTTCTCGAACATTGGATTTCCATAATCAAAAATATTTCAACATATTTTGAGCTCCAAGGAAAACGAACAATGTAGACGAACTCACCGTGGTCAGACTGGAGTAAAGAACGTGTAGACGGGGCTGGTTTCTCCCTTCACAACTGGCACCCTGAGAACCCCGTGATAACCCCGCGGTCCGGGTGTGGCATGCACGTATGCCCTTTTCCTTAGAATCCAACTCACGTACGCGCCAATCACAACGCGGGGATCGAAGCCTGGACCGTTCGCTCACCCTTCTTTACCCCATGGCACCTCGTGTCCACGAGACCAATACAACGCTCGGACGAAAACGAGGAAGACCTGAACAACGGGCCTGGCACATTTGTCGTTACGATGCTCTCTCTGGACGTTCGAAGGACAGATTATACTGCAGGCGAAAGAGAATCGTGACCAATGAACGAGTTCCCCAGTCCGTTACGAAAGCTCCCTACAGCTGTATTTCAATGGTATAATTTTCTCGCCAATATTCTATTGTCAATTATCTCTTATTGAAGTCAGATATTAATTTCTCTCTGTGAGATGGACTTGGCTGAAAGACCCACTGAGAAATATTCTCAGAGTGAAGCAAATGAATAAAAATAAACTGATGATCTCTGGGATTCTGAACAATGCTATACTATGTTAAGTATGATCGTTGCCATTTATATTAGCGATACCGGCCATGGAGAAATTATTTTTTCGATTAATTCAAAAAACGTAATGAAATTCACTACTTGGTTAATCGTCTCTTCTTCGAGGTCCTAATGAAACAGATCCACTGGTAACGGATCACATGCTGCAGGGAGTAAAGGGATCATGATATAGGATCTTGTTTCGGCGAGTTGTCCAGTCCAACGTCCAGGTTAACGTGTTTCGGTCGAATAGAAGCGACACAAAGTCACCGTCAATCCTCTTCACCTCAGAAAATGGGAACCAGACGACCCCTCGGACGGTGCGTGATGTCCAGTTCGCGCGCTGGTAATGCGATACTTATGAACGGGCCAGGAGTCTGAGCAGGCCACGGTGAGTTGCTTGCTGTCAACGCACGCGAAAGATGCTACGCTAATGGTACCTGAACTGCATTTAGTGCGTGCCGCGATGACGAGGGTTCAGGGAGGAAATTTCTTTTCCGAGGGATGGCCGTACGAGAGAGCGGCGTGACATGCGTTGCAAACAATTCTTGTAATCGGTCTTAGGACGACGGATACGTCTCGCGTTCATTTCAACGACACGTTATATACGAGAGTTGTTCTTTTCAGGGAAAAAATTTCGTCAAATTTCTGAAAGAGTGATATCGTCGAAATCTATCTGGATAATGTACAAGTTATGAAACGATTTAACTCAATATACACTTAAATCTGTAAATCCTTTGGTTTGGGGTGCATCAAGATACTTCCACGAGGTGATGGATTTTTTCTACAAGTCGCGAATACTGCAAATTAGGCGAATTAATTACAAGAGATTATTTATACCGCCCGTGGATTAGCCAGGGTAGGTGATAATCACGGCGTAGAATAGTAGGAGGAAAGCTTTAGCGAATCACTTGACTCGTTAAAGTAGCTCTGAACTTTAAACTTCGGGTAATTTCTTGATTGTTGTTACTCACCAGCCTCTTACAGGCGGAGAATCCCCTAAGCTCACCGTATTCATCACGGATGTTAGGAGATCAACGAAACTTTTTGGTGCAACGGCATTAGTTTAGTTACCCTTATTTATCCGGTGTAGTTAACATTTTTAACAATCTTCTTTCCAAATACTATACCGTCCTTCTGCTTTACTCGTTATTTTTCCGGTCGGCAATCTTTGATTATCATTTGAAATGTGTACCACGAATTTCTACGAACGCAGATAAGGAAACACCTGCTCGAGGAAACACAAGGAGGTACCTTCTTTCGCATGCTAGAGCACGTGCCAACAACTTCACTGCGCTGTTAGCTCTTGTAAGAACGAAAGTGTTCGCCTTTACTTCCGTTAGAGTCTCAGAGTTAACAGAGTTCGGAAAGATTAGTTAATTCCTCCGTGCCTCGTTTTCGGAGCCCAGTGCCATCCACGTCCGGATCACAACCAGCTTCAGCCCGCACTCTACTTCGATGAAGTTTTGGGTCCTGAAAAAACCACCGTTTGAATGTTAAAACGTCCAATTAAGGGTTCGTGACGTTGCCCTCCCAGATATATACCTAACTTTTCACCGAATTTCTCGCTACTTTGTTTCCTGACGAAGGATCATTCTTTTAGCTCTATGGTTCCTTGAGGGTGAATCGATCCACCCCGAGGACGTTACTTGTTTGGTGAACTTTAGTTCAAAGATTATTGCTAAGGGATGATTGATAGGGGTGCAGGATACTTCCTATGCCTCTTCTGGCATGCGAAAAAAGAGAGTTTTGTTGGAAAAACCTTTTGTCACAAGAAATTTTTGCACAGTTCATTAAGAATGAAGAGAAAGGGCTGGGGGGATTTCAATGATTCTGTGATCTGCTTGACGGTCATCGAAACCATCGTCACGTAAACTTGGTACTACAACGACACGTGGCTCGAATGACAAACGTCAATGGATGCTGAAACGTTCGTAACAAGGTTAGCTAAACGCCGCGAACATTCGCAGAAGTACGGAGAAACTACGAGTGCACTGGTTTCAATTGAATTTTGCATTCCCAGCACGAGTCTCGCAAACTTCCGGTTCGTGAGAGTCAAAAGTGTCGCGTTGTGGCTTGTAGCTTTACCCTTGGAAATTAACGTATTTTACTCGGGTACGAAAGAAAGTCTGATTGTCAGAAAAGTTTTATACCTAAAGGTTGCGGGTGAAAAAACTGATATCAATCCTGTGGCAATATATTTTCACCTTTACGGTAAATCGAAGTACAATTCGCCAAAGAAGTTTGACAGATGAATATAGTCTATCGCATTTTTCCAAGTGTCTAATATATCCATCCTCACAGCTATACCTATAGTAGCTACCTTGAAAATTACGGGATTCAGCGAGAGGCGAAAGCCTTATACTCACAACAATTGTGAATAAAGAAGAACCACCTTCAACGTAAATGTAAAATCACCCCTAAACGATGTGCGGAGTAAATGAATAAAGAGGAGCCGAGGGAGAGTGGTAAAGTGAATCTTTCTCAACTTCGATTCTCGCTATCGTATTCGCGAGACAAAAGACTCGTTCCATCATTGAAAGGAAGCGTTTGAGTTTACTATAAAAACGGTTCACTCAATAGGTCTTTCCGGAGAGTCTGAAAGCGCGTCGTCTAGATTTAAAAAGAATTCAAAATAATCCCCACGCTTTATCAATTGTCCTCGTGTTCACGAAGGGTCGAGCTACATATTGCATGGTTTCGAGAAAAAAAAAAAAAAAAAAGGGAAAGTATAATCTTAATCTTGCTTTACTGGACTTCACCGGACTCTAACTGGACTCAACTATAGAACCAACGAAGCGGTGGGATAGGACCATTCTGCGGGACGTAGCCAGTGGGCAGTAATTCATATCTCTGCTTTTTCTCTCATTCGGATATAAAGACATTTTGCGAAACAAACAGCCGAAGCAGGCAGTAGTGACACAGCGTGTGGTTGCCTCGCTAACACGCCGGCAAACGCAACCACGAGGATGTCTTGCTTGTCTAGACTTTCGTAGAGGACCAACCGCGGGCCCATGGAGACTGGGAGAGGGTCCCCGACGATGATCTGGTATTTATGGGAGCACTCAGCACCCAGTGATATACGGTGCACTGCGCGGTATGTGGTCTTCCCATCGTCGGAGCGCGGGAGCGTCGCGACGTCGCAAAAGTCAACAATTATTTTCGTTTTCCGAGCTTCCGTTCCCGACTTTCGTTGCGGATATCTCTTTGTTTCGTAGGTACACCAAGTTACATGTCGCAGTTTTTGGCTTCAAAAGTTTTCGTCAAAAAGAGTCCAATTTCACAAGAGTTCAACGGCATTGAAAAATAAAAAAAGATACGCCTAAAGCCGATAGATAGGATCGCGATTTTTTTAAGAACAATTTAAGTTGCGTCTTATTTTCTTTCCAGTAATTTCCAAATATAATTACCGGTGTAAGAAAGGTACCTGTGCTTTCCATTCGAGAAAGATTACGTCGCGTTGAAACAGTACCTAGTCTCGTTATTGTGCCACTATTGTTTAACGCGTGTTCTTCGCTTTATTACAAGAGCTTGTGCCGGATGGAAAATGCGCTGGTGAGGTAGCAGTATGCTTTTATTCCGAGTTACATTTGAATGGTGTTGTTTTATAACTCTTCGTATATGCAAACGCAAGTTTTTAAGACCGGATTGCCCGCTGTTGGCAGAGTTTTAACTCGAACTTTTTACTAGCTCGAGAGATTTATGTGTTTTCGTGACACAATTCTGTTCCCGATGTGCGAATGAATGAATTGGTTTTTAACCACATATATGCAGCCAGTTTTCCTGCACCCATTATCGTACAATAACGTAACAATATACAGGTAAGCATATTTATATAGTTTTCCATGAAAAAAAAAAAAAAATAATTAAACATAAAAAAAAAAAAAAAAAAAAAAAAAAAAAAAAAAAAAAACATCGCAACGATGACAAAATATACAGTTACAGTTTGTCAGATAAATTCATATTTCAAACTATATATATATACAAATTTACAAATTATACTACCAGATGCGTTTCAAGCTATTTAATCCTCGAGCCATATTGCAGTGATTGGAAGTGAATTTTAATGATAAATTACATTCACGTTATATTATCTATCGACCTTTTTGCTCCTTTCATAATATTTTATCATCGATTTTAATACACGCGATTTGAGTTATTTGATATCGGAATATGTATACAAGCATAGCCGAACAGAAGATACGTTGTAAATGTGCCTCCCTCCGAATTCACCTATGGTCAAATTCCCAGTAATTCCAATTTTAATTGTGCCGGATGGAAATTGAACTCGGTGCAGTGGGCAACGTACCTACCAGTAGGTATATATCCACGTACAGTGTATTGTAAATTGTAATAGAAACAGAAGTGTGCGTAAGTTGAGCTTGAATATCGAATATAATAATTACACCCGACCGCAACAGTCATTGAAAATTATTTCCGCTGTATTGCCGATTGTATGACATACACATATATTATATATAATATGCGAGCTTGTTAAATTAAGTTCAGCTAATGACGTGATGTAAGAAAAAAAAGTTCAGTAATTCACATTACTAACTCAACACCAACAAGTTAAATAATTACCATGGCCTACTTACCTCGTTTCCCCAGACCACGTTTGCTTAGCTGTCATCTCAGGATGAAAAAAATGTGCACACAGCTCAACAGTGTCGAAACTCGGAACCTGAAACTACTTGATGTATAACTCATATAAGCGCTGCTGGGCAACTAATTCTCACCCTACAACGACCAGAAGTTTTTTTCACCACGGACCGTGTAATTTACGACAAATATATAAAACGAATTGTCAGCCCACATATATGCCATAAATATACTTTAATTGAGTCGACGTGAAATTTTGGGGAGAAAAATTTCTACGTCTTGTATACTCGGACAAGTTTCATTTCTGCGGTAATAACTTATTTTCTTTTTTTGATAATGATATTTCTCTACCGAAGACATTAACGTGGAATTAATTTTGTCGAACCAACTGAAAGGTAACTAATCTTCTGATAAATGTGGCTGGCAGATGTGGAAAACACATTTTTCTATTCAACTACACGCAACTTTATTTCAAACTTTTCTCATCCATTCTACCTTGAATACAACTGTTCCAATAATTACCAACAAAGGCTAAACACATCTCTGCAGTCACTACTCATCGAGACACACCTGTATATTTGAGTACAATTTATCATATCCTCGTCACGATGCGTTGCGTGAGTTTCACGTCCGGGAGTTTTTCTGTGTCACTCGAAGCCTGCCACCAACTTTTTTTTTTCATACATATATATTATACATATCAGTTCTCGATGTTACGATTATACGCATCCTTGGTTGAAACCCTCTTCAATGGAGCGCGAAGGAACTAGGAACTTTTATTTTGGCAGTGAGAAGAAAGACGCTCATACGTCTTGAAATAATATAACTTTAGAATGACTAATTAGGAAGCAATGCGCCAATGAGTAATGAAGAATTGTTACTTCCTCGTATACACTCGAGGCAATCGGATGAAGAAGTTTCCTTTCGGGGTCGAGGAAAGACCGTTCATCAACGCCAGAAGGAGCATAACTCTTCTTAATTTTCGACACTTACGAGGCAGTCTAGCAAATGAATACGTGTCCGCGAGTAAATCGTCTTTTTGATTCTCAGTCATTAACCATTTTGTCAGTGCCTGCGATTTCCTCACTAGCCATACTCACTTTCTCAGAATCTAGATAATCTATAGATTACCCTCAAATATCTCGTTCAATATAATTCTGTCAATGATTTCGACTTAAAACACGAATCTACGAATAAATTAAATCTAGCAGATCGATATAAAGTTATTTATTATCTTTTCAAAGGACTGGCGAGACGTCGTGTGAACAACCCTTGACGCTCGTTGGAGAAGAGGATCATCCCAACCCTCGACATGACCCGCCGTATGGAAATGAAGTCTGAATTGTCATCGAGGCTCGTTTCCGCACTATGTCGAGGTATGGGAAATTCACAACTCTTCTTTTATGGATCCCTCGGCATCGGTAGAGCCCTGCTCGCGCCAGGGTTCATAGCTTTTCAAAGTCATTCGGCGATCATTATTTCTAATTTCCATTGTGACTCGCTAATGATTTAATTGCTCAAATGCAGAGCCTCGCACAATAGGTGCGAGAGGGATTCACGCCAGCCGGTTTGTTCCATTCATGCGTTTATGCATCTGATCGATCCGTCAAGTAAATACTGAAAAAAAAAAAAAAAAAAAAAAAAAAAAAAATGAAGGAAATAACGAAAGACAAGTAGATATAGCAGAAATTCAATTCCAGACTCCAGACGAGATTTTCTGCACTTGAGTGACGCGGAAAAGAAGTTAAGCTCCAGGGGTGAATAGTTTTCGATAGACAATTGCCTCTACAGACAGATATCCATCGTACCTGGACGTAGAATAATCTATTTCACCGCGCGTGCTAGAAACATAAACGCAAACAGACGATTTGGTTATTCAAATCAAGGCTTAGCTACACTGATACCTTCGCCGCGGTCCACATACGCGCATGCAACTCCCAAGTATGCATAAGTATTGTGTTTCTATCCTTGGGTTACGAGTTCTGCAGGGTAAAGAACAAGAGTGTTGCTCTTCGTGAGCATTGCAAGTGAGGAGCGCAAAGGGAAGAAGGAGTAAAGTCACGCGATCGCAATGATAAACGTTTTGTTCAAGATTGCCACGGGGGCTGCCCGTCAAGCTGCACGCAAGCTGAACCGAAGCTATCTTACTTTTTTTGACATTTCCTTGTTCGCAATATCGTATTTGCTTTGGAATTTTCATACTAGTCGTTGGAATATCTTTAGTACTCGGTTTAGCCACAGGATTTTCAAATTGACGTTTTCCTTTTATCTTTTTCCTGTAACTTACTGCAAGAAGAACAATATATCATAGCAGTTGACAGAATGTTGTAAGAATTTTTATCTTATGGATTCCGTTTCATGTGTGGCGTCATGCCAGTTCGCCTATCGTTTGACGTATTTATTTCACGGACTATATATATATATATGCGATGGTTGACAATTTGTCCCTTTCGTTGGCATCTCTACCTAATTGGGATTTTATAACCACGCTTGTTAAACACGGTGAGAAAGAAGTAATTCTCGACTCATTCGAGACCATAGAATGATTCATGCCAATCAACCCTTATGGCGTTTGAGTTGCACGGGATGCCATGACCCCTTCGCGTTAGCTCCGAGCAAGAAGGCCTCCCACGGTGCGATAATGAATTAACTGCACGTACCCTGTCATTGGCACGGCGAGACATGAATGAGTGCGTGGTTTTTAGACGGGGAAAGATATCGATACCCTGCGGTAACAATACTCGCTTGTGCCAACGATTCGTCGCGCTAGATACGGAGCTCGCCATCATCACAGCATCTAACATCTTCCCAGTACAAGTAACACAGACTCTGCATCTACCGCTGAGGAATGTGCATATTTTAACTGGGAAAATTTTTTGAATAATTTTAAATTCTCAGCCTTGCGATGAAAAGCTTTGCGAAACTCCAATGCCAATTCTGGTAATCGTGTTGTATAGTATAGATATAGGCTTTGATCGAAAGATTCGGTGGATTCATGAAGGAAGACCGCAGAGTTTTAGTTCACTATTATATATATGCCTGGAGTAATTATACCGATTTAGAGAAAAAAGGAACACGTGTGTTTGTAAATAAGTTAGATCTATTCACGCGAAATTAACGAATCCAGGGATGAGTCAGAAAGTGCACATCCCCGTGGGGCATCCCCTGGCGTAATCAAGTGGAGCAAAAATCCAAACAAGCGCATCTGTACCGTTCCTTGGTTTGATTCGCGGGTAGGGGGTATATTCGCGCAGCTGGGGCTGTAACAGGATCGGAAACTGTCGAGTTGGCGAAACCGTTGAAGCGCGTAACCCGCACTAATCGATTGATTTGCATTCTCTTTTAATTTTTCCTACTACTTTTTCCTCTAAGCTGTAGATTGCGTGCATCATACAATAAAAATCTACCGTATCATCAGCGTGTGTATTTTTTTTTCCATCACTTTGTATACTTAACAGATATACTTGTAATAGGAACGTGTTGTCGACGAGTCGGTAGCTTTGAGTCAGTTCGTGGTGGTTGTAGTAGATCAGGAACCTGAGCGAATCTACTTATTCAAATTTGGCACCAAACTTAGCCGCTCAACGTGTCGTTAATGGTCCGATGCGTTGTTATTTTAAGTCCAAAGTCTCGTCTCGAAGGGCTAAATTGCGTTTTTGGGGTTGAGAAGCACAGGCGCCTTAGGCTGGTAATAAAATTATCATTTATGCGTGGGTGGAGGCGGCAGGAGCTGCTTCAAGTTTGATGCAAATATGCTGACTGCTGCATTATTCAAGAAGGAACTATTAGAGTATGTATCTATTCCATGCAGTCTATATATCGGTCGGTTACATGGCCAAAGTGCAACTAGGCGTACCACAACCACCGGAACAACAGCGCAACCAGCCACATGTTTCTGTGCTTAATGGTTTAATATATTCCTTCAGAGTGGTTTGTAGCCCGAGACTTTAGATTTCAGATTATTTCTTTGTTACGCCCTCACATTATATACATGTATATAAATATACAAATCGTACAAGTTCAGATGCGACGTCTTAGCCGCGATCAGATTGCTCCTGACAATTCTTTTTTCTCTTCTGACGCAACATCAAATATGGAAACTTCATCCTGTTCAGTATCCTCTCTATCAACCACCATCGCCATCATCAATCAACGAGTCATTTTTACCGTTTAATGATATGATTGGTTAGCAAAAATCGATCGTTGCACTGTATACCGCACGTTGTTGTCTCCCTGATTTCGATTGATTGCAGTTTGCTGTAGAAAGGAGCAGCGGTGGTTTGCTTCGCGGTAGCTAATGAACAGTTAGACACCGGTTCCCTAACAAACTACCCTTGGCTTGGGGTCGAACGAGGCATGGAAGCCATGGCTTTCCCCACTCCCAGTGGATTCACGGCTTTTGAATATGCAAATAGCGGTCCGACTAAGTAAGACCAGAAGTTAGTCAAGTCGGAGACTTAGTAAATGGTTGGTCAAGGGTCGGTGGGTGGCTTGTATTGCTAGGTAAATATGTCTCAATCATTAGTGTTCTACGATTCTAAATTCGTAACGATCTCTACCGGTTCAGCGAGCGTTCCGGAGCACAGAAAGACGCGTCCATATTATCATATAATCGCGTATCATATAAAACGGCTCCATCGTTTCACCGGTTATCAGTCTTCGTTATTCAAGCTTCATTTATCAACAAAAGAAGTGAGAAAAAAAAATGGTTATCAGACCGTCGAATCTCATTCAAATTTGTAATATCTGATCCTTGGTTGAGCCGTATCACTTGTAATGCTTACCGAGTAGAAGTTTGCGCGGTGGTGTTGCAACAAACTACCCAGCCATTAATACAAGGTTCCCTGTCTGTCGCAGAACCCTATACCTCGGTCACCCCTCAGAATGAGTTAAGGAAGAGAGAGGGTTGAGCTTGCCCGGAGATTAAAACTCTATAGTTAAAGGGTTACTAGCTGGGGTAATCCCAGATTTAGTTTTAGAGTTTAGCGAGTGCAAGATGACATTTAATGGCGCCATAACGAAGATGCGATGCGGTCCGATGCAGGGAACGAGCTTTGTCATAGGAATGGAATCATTTCCGATTTGTTGTCGTCTACTAGCGAGGACGGAAGTTGCAATGAATCTTGTCCTATCCAGATGACGAAAGGGTTGTGGTATTCGCGATTACGTCTGGGAAAGTCAGCTTTGAATTTCCGCTTAACAATTACGTAAGATAAGTCTAGATTTATAGGCTAGAAAAGCCTTTAAAACGTTCACTCTTATCAGCCACGTTCCTATCTTAACGAGGCGGTGCGATAGTTTAATAAAAATAAAGAAAAAAGAGAGAAAAAAAAAAAAATACCTTATGAACAACCTCCCTGCATTGCAAGCTCCTTATTTGTTACGTGTATGTTGGGGTGAATATAAATTCCTGTATATAGGATTAACTGAAATTTGCGTTATTGTTGGTTATCACTTATCACTAAGAGAAGAAAATAATAAAGAAAAAGTTCTCTACAAAAATGAATGGGTTACCTACAGACCCACCACGAAGTCTGTAACAGAGCAAGCGTGATCTTAAACTCAATTGAACATATTCTCTTTTTTAGAGGTGTAATTGATGGTGCTAGGTGACACCTGATACTTTTATTCGTCCTGTAACGCAACGGGCTTACCCTATATGGTTTGGCCGTGAGAAAAACATCGTATTGTCCGAAAGAAAAAGGAGAGAGACTATTTAATCGGATCCTAATTTACATAAATTCGTGTACACAACTGTACCAAAAATTGTACACACTATATTATGCCGAAACATGCTTTTGTACACTATCTTCTTTGGAGTAGGTGTGTGACTGAGAGAAGATAATATTGAAATGATCTTTAAACTTGAACTTGATTCAGCGCAAGGTGATGTTATTTTTATGAAGAAATAAAAGAAAAAAGTAATTGTCAATTCTCGAAGGAGAAGCAACTCTCGTAAAAACATCGTTTCGGCACCTCGAGCAGCTAATAAAAATGAAAATAACTCAAGGTTTCATTTCCTAGAAGAAGTGGTATTAAGTTCTTTCATAGAAAGAAGAGCAGCGAACGCTGGGGATATTATACTGGGCACCCTAAGTTTATTAATAGAATCACACGTTTTTCTACATCGTGTTTGTAGGTCGTAACGTTAGTTCACATATGTACCCGCCTGCTTTCTTCTTTTTAAATATTGATTTATCACCCACTTTCGAGAATTCAGGATCTACAAAGTTGGTTAGCTCTATTTCGTGGCTAGTAGCTTCGCCGAAGCAAGACTCACGCTTAACCACAAGGCTTGACGAACCCAGAACCCGAACACCCTGTTGTCTGCAGTGCTCCATCTTGACAAAGACAAATGTAATTTTCACCTCGATCGTATTGTGGTCTGTCATTTCTCCTAACTCTCGAAATTCCCGTAATTAGCTTAAACTGAGTATAAGTCATACCACGGAGACTTTGTCAAAGAATCTTTTTACCCTGTACCTATATATACCCTTATACTACACCGTCGACTCTCTATCTTCGCAATAATTTCAAACTGACAATCAGAAGCTCCCTTTTCTCCATCTCTACCACGCACGCCCTATAAAGTACATGACTGTCTCTCCCTACCACGGTATCTGTCAAGGCAGGCATTATCTCTTCGTAATCTGATCAACCCGCGGCTCTCGCAGACCAACAATCGCGTTACTCGACGAGGCGGAGATGAGGAGGACTTTAATTCATTCCCAGCGTTAGATGATTATGGCACCTCGAATGTCACGTCTCTTACTCTTCATCTCTGACTTTCAATTGTTGGACCACAGTCCGTGTGGTTTGGTGGCGAGAGACATGTTTTTTCTTTTCTTTTTCTTCTTATATCTACTCTTCTTCTTCCCCCCCCCCCCCCCCCCCGGATTACAGTTAGGTGAGAACAAAGTTCGCAGTCGACCAGCCGGCCTTGATTTTGACGCGTGAAAAACCAGATTTAAATTTCCTTCCTTTCACGTTTTTGGTTTGTAAATTACCAATAGCGTCCTTAGTATTCTCCAATAGTGAATAAATACCATATATATAGAGTTTTCAATTGGTCGATAATTAGTGTGGTAGTCTGAGGTTGCGTATAATTAACCATAATTAAGGATAAACTGGAAATAATTATTTCACCATTATATCCCATATAATCGTATTCTCATCGAATTCTTTGTATAAACATTGCCCGACTGATTCAAGCATGGTTTTTTCCCGGCTCGTCGATGCATTTATATATTTATGTATGCACATTATAGATGTGGTTATATGAAGGCGTTGCATCGCGGCGCGTGTGCCCTTCGGTATAGAGATGCTCCGGGCATAGGAAAACAAACGAACCTCAGTCTAAAAAAATAACCCAAAAGCCACAAGTGAAGGGTAAAGGGCGAAGAAGCTGGTCATAAACGGAGAATGATAAACAAAGCTCTGGGGACCATAGAGAGACGAAGAAATTTAGAAAATAATGGATCGGGAATGAGCAAGAGCTAAGTGTTTCACTCAGGGAGGCGGATGTGACTCTTTTTCCAAGACTTCCGGCATCTGGTTTGTGGTCTGGACATTAGCCTTGTTTGAAATAAAAATTTACTCGACTCAGCGTTCGAATCGCTCCCATTTTGTCTGGTTCTAAATCTGGAGCGATTAAACTTCGCCCTCACCAAGTTTCCACGAGTCTTCAACTTGCACTGATAGTCACGTTGATATTTGAAGACGACAAAATGCGATATAAGTTTTGATTCTTCACCAAATTTTGCCAATACAATTTGCTATTATAAAAGACTAACAATTAGTAGAAAAAGCCAGCATGAAGGGTTTCACATCAAGCTGTTAAAAATTTTTCACAAATTTCGAATTTACCGAAATGAGTTGTCAATTTCATATTTGAAACCCCGCATTGAGAGACAAGCCTGAATATATAATATGAAGCGATAAAACAGTGCGCGTAAACAATTGACAATGTGCATCCATATTCTCGGTTGTGAAGCGAAATTCGGTCGGCGACCAAGTTTTACGAGCTGCTATTCATTCGATAGGTTTGTGAGTTTTTAATATACCCATCAGATATGACTGCAGTGGGTCGAGTTATAAAACGGAATAGACATCGAACGGTGTTCATTTATGAGCGAACTCGTTTGACAGTCTGTCATCTCGTGGAAATTCGTGCTTTCCAACATTCTGAATCCACTGTTTAAATCTGATTGATAAGCTGCCTGCAAAGATTTCGAGCTTTCACTCAAACGCCAGTTATTTCCGGTATTTGAGGGAATATTCTGAGAAGAATAAAAAAATCTATCTAAAATGGTTCAGGATGCAATTATAAACGAGGCCAATAAATCTCGTCAAAGTTTTCTACTTGTTTATTTATTTGTTTTTCTTTTTCTTTTTTTTTTTTTTTTTTGATTTGTTCTTTCTTGGCCACACATCCTCCTGCAGCTATCAGTGTCGGTATATACGTAGGTATAGAAATAAGTCGAAAGGATTAGGTTCGGTAAGTCATGTTTCTTGACGTTTTTTTTTTTCTCCTCAACACGTCGGTCTCGGGGCTCGGAGATTCTCATATAATAATTATTAGGACGTCTCGACGATTTCCAGGCTAGCCTGTCTTTCGACGGCAGATAAAAATTTCGAGGTTTTACTGCCGCTACGCGGGAGATGTTTCGCCTTCGACCCAAACGTACCGCCCGAGACTAATGGACGCGTTGCGTCAACCGATATAAATCTGTCAATGACTCTACCTAATTTACTTTTATATTAATTTGAACCAATGACAACACCGTTCGCGGTATCATTACTCCCGAGTCTTATCTTTCCCTCTCCACTCTCGATAATCTTGCGTGTCAGGTCGGGACCATTTACGAGACAAGGTTCTGTTAACCGCTGACCTCTCCGTGTCAATGAGGTCGCAGGTCAGGTCTTTTGCCATAATAATTGTGCCATAGGAATACACTTATGGATCCAGAAATGAAGTCGCGTTGAAATTCGAAAGACCGAACATGTGGAGCACATAAAGTTTGGGAATTTTTTTTTTGCAGCCATAATAGTCACGGTTTTTCATTTTTTTTTTTTAGCGACCGTTTAATAACTCTAATTTTTTTCTTCTCCTTTGCTAGTGCGATGTGACGCAGGCAACAAACCATTTCTGCCTCTTCATTTTCTCTACCTTATCCTAGCACTATAAGCGAAGGGCAAAGCTGAGATCAGAAGGCGGAGGTAGAGGAGGCGGCAGTCGACGGAGGACCAGCTTTGGTGCCGTGAAAAATGATTACACGGCCATTAATTACTAAATGTGACCGCCCTCTTCGTCAAAGGTTCTCATCTGACCCTCCGTTACTCCCATAGACTTTCTCAACACTTAGACACAGTGGTGCAAAGCTAGAAGAGTTCTATGTGTGCAGGGAGTGTTGCGGCGAAGGCTTGCCGTCCAAGTATTAGTTGCATTACGCAATAAAGTTCCTCGTGGATTCTTCGTAAAGCTACAATGGTGACGAAGCTGCATCAGTATTACGAGGAAACGTACTTTACACTTGAGACTCGTTCACACTTTTGGCCAAAGTCGATTTTTGTTTACAGTTAATTCCGTATGCAGCTTTGCCCTAGTCGTATAAACCCGAGACTTGAGGTAGCTTCGTTTTTTCTCACCGTATTCCATGCAACATCCCTTGAATAAGATTAAAGTCATCAGAAATAATGATTATCCTTGAATCTCGGGCGAACGTGTCAACGCCCTATAGTGAATCGCGTCATGCAACCACGTCGTACGTTCGTAATATCGTTAACGAAGAGAGCCAGGTGAGTTGACGAGAAAAAAAAGTTAATCGATTTTAGAAAAGGAAAAAAATGATTGGAAAAAAAACAACTACTTGTCTCTCCGATAAATTTTAATTACGTGTTAATGGTGCTAACCAGGTCGAGCAACGACCGAAATGATCGTCACGGTAAACAACTTTCTAGCCAGTATTATGAATTATGTTCACCCAACCAGCCTAATGTGTTTAATTTAGGAAGTTACTGTCAAACTCTTAACGATAGCCGTCAGTCAGATATCGTGATTATTGATGGCCAGAATCGCAGTGTGAATAGATTTTGCAGAACTTTTTCCAGCGTCACATCGGCTTCTAACTTCAAAGATCTACCGTAGCTTTATGAAATTATTCCGTGAGTCAGACATTAGAGTAACTGGAAACGAGGTTTACTCTACTTTAAGCGTACCAGTTATCGTCATTTCTATTTACTCGGTTACGTTGTGCCGCCGAGCTTCCGCATTTGGTACTGAAATCTTTCGTCTGGAATAACCTCCTCTGTACTCTGCCGTCTAGTTAACCGGGTTTTGGATTTACTTCCGAGCATTATAGGGCTTACGAGATCTGTTGTACCATGATTGTACTGCTCGAGTGGTATTTGTAACTTACCTTAGGTTCGTTCCGGCAATGCTCATTGGTCTTCTCGAAGTTGTTGTGCTATTTACTTTTAAAGGTGGTAATTTGAAGGACTGGTATGAGCCCAAAAAAGTTTTGAACGACCTATCTTCAGCGCGAAAGTTCACTATAATAGCATGAAGCACAATCAGCTGAAAATTGTGATCAGTGAGCTCACACTTCTCACACTAAGTTGTCGTAAGGACGTAGAGATTTGTCTGCATTTATGCAGGAAAAAAAATAGGCATCAAAGTTTCATGGCTTAAAGGATAATCCGAACAGCAGTTAACTCAAGTTTTCGAAATATATTGCAATTTTACTTCGACTCATTGCAAATCCCGATCTACTATATGTATGTTAATTCAAAAGAGAGAGAAATTTGTTTTTTGAACATGCCAGTCCTTCGAAGATACCTTCGTAAATTTCACTCGATGTAGAGGGTAAGAAGAGGGAGCGGTCGGGTTCAGGAATAGATCAGACCTTCTACCTCCAGGTATAGAATTAATAAAATCAAATCGATAGGGTGATGTTTCTGTAAAGCCGGTGGTCGTCGCGTTTGACCAGTTATACAGTTGAGTACCGCTGAGGATTCGTTTCTTCACGAGGAAGAAGACTTGAGACATCGCAGGCTAGCAGATGAGCAGATTGCTCTCATTATCCCTCTGCACCGTGAACTCCTCCCCGACCCGGCACTCTGTCTTCCCATTACGTTCCCCTGATCCCGCGGTCTCCTCCCCTGGCTCCCACGTTTGCCGTCGACCTCTTCGTCGGCAAGTAATAACCAGAAAACAGAAGGTCCAATCAATGCTTTGTATAGCAAAAGACTTTACGAAGTGACGTCACGTGGTGTCTATATAAAGAAAATCGTAAATTTTTCTCTGCTGCGCCCAGGGTTTTGCCTTTTCGCGTGACTTACTTTGGCACGCAGGTAGGCAGCTCTATATACGGAAATATACATTTGTTGTCCATATATTATGCCATAAACTTGAGGGCACGTAAAATTTTTAGTGAATTCCTGGTCTCTTCTCTGTTTGTACTCGCTTTTATAGGTTTGTAATTTACCAAGCTTATCAATATATCGGCGAACAAATATTCCATGATAAGCGTGCTTTGATTTATTCTGTCGTACGGAAATAAAAAAAGTCTTCAGGTTTTCGTATGGGTACAAGCATAAGGGCGCGCGTTCGGATGAGAAGAGCTCTTCCCCTATCTATCTCTCTCTCTCTCTCTCTCTCTCTTTCATGTTTGTAAAAATATTTTCATTTCCAGGAGTGTAACAAAGCGTAATTTTGCCTTTTAATATCGCGAAGCCCTGGGCGATTCTCTGGGTCCTCCTTTCATTTTCTTCGCGGCTTTTGAGAATTCAAGAAAACCCGGAACAAAGCTTGTCTTTCTTACGTCCCCGTTCCTTTATTCTCCTTATGTATTTTTTCGTTTCTTTTCCCTTCTTCATCTCCTTCTTACTTTTTTACACTGCTTGTCTTATGCCACGCGTCAACCTCACGACTTCTCTCTTTATGTTCACGGTACAATTTCAACGAGTTACCTAAAACTCATTTTATTCTGCTTATTAGCTCTTTTACAAAACATTCATTTCGTCTTGAGGCTTCTTTACGATGGAATTAACCGCAGCTCGTAGTAACACATTTATATCATCGTACACACATGATGATACATTTGTTTATAATTTTCATCGGAGAATGTGGCTTCGATATATTTCCTCAAAGTACATGATTCGTCAACAAACCACATAACGCGTCAACCACTATTCTCGGCCACGCGGGTACTTTGGATCATTGGAAAGAACCGAACAAAAATCACTTCCATCGCAACTATCAAGAGCGGAAATCATATTATACAATATGTATGTAGGATACGTGGTCATTGTCGGGGAATCGGTTGGTTCGCGTGGGATATCATATATGTAGGGGGATTTCACCGGCGCAAAGCAATGCGATGCCAAATCAACGCGTGGTGTATGAAACCCAGTCCCATAAATCGTAATTAAATTTTAATGCAAAACCTGGTGCAGTACGCCTCTTCTCTCAAACGATGCACCTGCCTCACTCATACGAATTGAACACACGCTGATATCAAACGTAAAACCCACCTACCTTTGTCCTATGTGCTAATTTCACCATGTATTATACACATGGTATACGTATGAATATAAGAATCTTATACTAACATACCTGTACTATGTGATGCACACTCACATATTCGTACACGATTAAAGAAAAGTATCAAAACAGGTATGGAGCTTCGGAGGTTGTCGTCCGAACAAGGACTCTCTGTTGTGAGACGTGTGGATGGATGCGTAGTCATTGGTTTTACTTGGTGGATAATAAAAGATGCAAATAAGAAATATAGGCATCGAAAAAAATTATCGTTGGTTATGGGATCAATAGGTGAATAAGGGACATGTTTGAGTAGGTATATACAGTCGAGGAAAATGAACCTGAAGCGCCGTGTTTGAGGTGATCGAGCAATCGTACATACACGTTATTTTTAACTGTCTTCAAGTTGGTATGAAATTTAGACAGGCGATAAATCAGCTTCGGTGATTATTTTTTTTTCAGAGAACATCAATTCACATATTTCTTATAATTTTTCAGAGCAGATCGCTGATTTATCGCCTGAGCAGTGTAGCTTTAATTTCATACCAACTTAAAGACAATTAAAATCAACGTGTATGTACGGTTGCTCGATGACCTCATACACAGCGCTTAATCAGGTTCATTTTTCTCGACTGTACAACGCTAAGACTTGGTATGCCAGAATAAGAAATCAAAAGGATACGGAGAGATATGTAAGACAAAATGATACAATAATTGAAGTACCTTTTTTTCATGAATACACAACGTATATTTTTATTAGACCTAATTCTGTTTTGAGACACGTATATACCGGGAATATTCGGGGAGTATTCGTGGAAACGCTACGTAGGGAAGTAAAACGCCTGCACACAGGCAACTCAGAAGTCAAGTGATTAGGTTTTATTTCGCATATTGCGTGCCCATTGGCTACGTGGGAACAAAAGCTAATCGCTTGATGTTTGAGTTGCCTGTGTTCAGGCGTCATATAAAGAGTTTCCACGAATATTGCCGGTATATATAGGTATATGAGTTCTGAAAGCGCAGATTCATCCTTGAAACTAACGTTGGCTTGACATTGCTGATATTGACACAGCATTTCTGATTCGATAATTAATTTACGATTCACGAGCAAATACTACGGTAGTTTATATTTATTCCGTGATATATAGACTGTCAAACATGTGTGTAGCATAGGAATTCGTTGACAACCTCTTCTCTTGTGTTTTGCTCTTTCTACCTTCCGGGAATCTGACCTAAAGCCAGATCTTCTACTCCACGAGGCGAATGCAGGCACGCGAATGAATGCGCGAATAAGTTCCAGGACAGCTTCGCTTCGCTTTGCATTCGTTGAATATGCATTCGGGGATTCAAACCCTGGTCTCTCGATATTCAGGAATTCGAAATACTTTTCTTCGTCCAACAATTCAGAGGTGGATTTGAAATTCTGTTGTTTATTAAAACGTAGAACCAGTTCACCCCAAGACCTCGTTGCCTCCGTCAACCCTCACTAATTATTTCAACGAATTCAATTAATAACGAAGGATACTTCGCTCATATTTCTTTGACTAATCTCTTTATACGCTTCAACTTGCCAAGAATTTACTCTTTGCTTCGTATATTTAATGGAGTCGTTTTTTTCTTTTTTTTTTTTTTTTTCTTACGAATGATTAATGGAAATTGCCACGAAATAACTTCATTCTCCGCGTCGCGTGCGACAAAATGTCTCATTTTTTTTCGCCGATATTAGTATGCAGACGATGCCGTTCAAAAGAAAATGGAAAAGTCGAGCTTTTATATTTAGGTTTCTTCAAAACCTTTGCAATGTAGAGTCTTCGAGAAATTTGCACTTCAGAGTAATTTTACCGAAAAATTAAGCCAACATTTCAATCAAGTACAAAAAAAAAAAAAAAAAAAGCCAATTGGCAAACTGTAGAGATGATGTATGCCTGGTACAAAATATTTGTCACCTGGTAGTCGATACTTGCGTAAGCTTTAGAACGACTCTAGTTTATCGTCTAAAATGTTATGATAAATACTTTTCATGTTTGGTTCGCATAAGTTAGGGGAAGCGTTTGCAGATACAGCCAATCTATAATTTATGGATAATGTGTATCGATTAGGAGAGCACGTCACTGAATATTGCAAAGGTTGTGGAATTTGGAAGCTGTGTTTTGTATATTATACCTGGGTGCATTACTCCGACGAAGGCATACAAGGAGGGTTTCGAAGTATTTATGTAAATATAGCCTGATATTTTGTAGATTTTTGAAATTTTATAGATTTTGTAGCCAAAGCAATAAATACAAATTTATCGAAATGACTTGAATGTCCCATGGGGCTCGATCGGCCCCTTCTCCTCGTATAGCTTTACGGCTAAATTTCCCATAAAACCAAAGTTATGCGATCCAGTATCGAATGGTCCGATTTGAATAGGTTTCGCACGCGCCCAGCAAGCCTTATTCCCTACGGCGTTTATTTTATACCAGCTAGTATGCCGCAGGACAAGCTAAGGCGGAGCAATCCACTCGTAAGTTTAGGAAATATCCCAAAAGGTTTCTTCTCATATTTACGAAAACATGAAAGCGGAAACTTGCAGCCAGGTTTATATAAAACGGACGTCGAATTAAAAACGGCATATTGCTTCTATCTTGGAAATAATGTGAAACCTCCTGCATACTCATACAGAAATAAAAGTAACATGCCTCACTCACGATTGAACTTGAAAACATTTAAAGTTGTAGAACAGGCTGATTGTTTTGTGGAGTGAAGATTCTTGTATCTTCGAATTAAATGATATCGATTTCCCATGTCACATAGTGCGGCCTCTCAATTCTGGTGACTTTTGTCACCCCAAATGGAATTATGATTTCATTACACCGACCGCTACAGGAATACGCACTTTACGAGGGCGCCGAACAGCAAATGAAATAGTTTGTATCGGGTTTAGCTGCGATGGTGTTATTATAGGGGATGCAGCCCGTTTGTATCTATTTATATGTATCTATGACAGTGTGGAGAGGGTGCGACACGCTCCATAGTCTGTTCGAATCCAAGTGCGAATTAATTCTATTCCTAGGAGGCCGTTTTCATTGTGGAACACAACTCTAATCAAACGGGAATGGAACTGTGGGTGGTGAAAGCGAAGCGTGTCGCGTGTGAAACACACATGCTAGAAAATCTTACACACGTTAAGCGTGCGTTAAGTATGTAGGAAATACATGTGATTGCGCATGCCTTATGTAGCTACAAGTTTAATGGATCTTACATTATTCGCGTCGATCAATGTCGCGACTTAGAATTACTCACGGAAGATTAATTGCCGCGCAACAGGTATAAAGCAAGAGAGCCGGAGAGACGATCTAGAGGTACCTACCTTTGCATTTATATACAAGTACACACCTACCTATTCCTCAGTCGTTATTATACTGACGTTAATTTCTTTCGCGATGACTAGGTGATATTAAAATCACTGTAGAAATAGTGTGAACCGTTAATGTGAAAAAAAAACAAATAACCTTTGAAATTCTATTCGAAGTTATGTGTTGCGAATTCAGAGAAAGATGATGAGATCTTTGCTCGCATGATCAAACAAGTATCTACGTACTTGGTGGTTCGAAATTTATTAATTTCACCGGACGATGATCTAAGTCAACTTCGTAAATGTATGAAGCGAATAAATTAGTGTTTTCGAGGGTCACGAAAACTTGATGTGATCTGAGCTGTAGGCTCGTATTTAAGCTGTGTTGGTTTTCTTCGAAATAGCACTGAAGTAAGGAATCCTTTCAATAATTCATGGCATAATACATCGTTCGACCGATTAGAAAAGTTTTCGATCAAATCCGAAACCGTAATCCAGGGTAGTTGTTTGCGGTGACGGCCCCCGTAATCAGATTAATCCGCTTATCCTTTGATTGATTGGACATCCTCCCGTGACGTCACGCCGATCCATCACCGATCAACCAACCGGGATACGCTAATAAACATGGATAATTAAATGCATGGAGGATTATAGCTCTTTCGGATCCATCCACCCGATTGTTTACCGCCATAGTAATCAACAGATTTATTTATCCCAGGTTGCCTTTTCGCAGTCGATTAATTCACCCTGAATATTTGTGTGAACGATCACTTTATTTTTGCTTCTACATGAGAACTAGATGGACGTAGAAAAATACAAATCTATAGTTGCCACCAATTCTTAAGCCTATCCGTTCAGGTTGGATTAAATTGAAATGGTGTGAATTATTGTGTCGGTGAAATTTATCTTTCCGAGATCTGTCGATGGAACGAATTGTTGAATTGTTTGAGTGACTCCTACCTGAAGCAGATAGAATCTGCTGAACGTGAATCCGAGTATTGAGAGGTCAAGATTTTCGACAGATTTTTGGGAATATATAGAGTAGCGCGTTCACTTGGCGAAATTAAATTTCTTCGGAATAATGTCCCCTAACTATCTCCAATTTTCCGTCTTCCGTCTTCTGTCTTCTAGCCAACGGTTCAGCATCCTGTGAAGATGGTTTGATATTTTCTGTAGGGGACTGGGATTCGCGAGGGTAGCATCCTCGTGGAAGGATATCGTCGAGGATCGAGGGGTGAAGAAGGCCTGGTAACATGGTTAGATCATCTTGTGACGATAGGGACGAGTAATTGCTAGAGATGCCACCCTTTACAGATTAATAAACGACTTGGTCTCGCAGAGGAAAAAGGACAGTTGAAAGTCAGTCAAAGCTGTTCCAGAATCCCGGTTTTATTGTAGAATAAAAAAAGAAGAAATAATAATCATTACAAATCAGTTTCTCACTTAAAAATTTAAGAAGTCCGGTATTTATCTCTCTCTGATAATATGTCCCAAATAATAAAAACTTGCCTGTTGGCAATAACTCAATACTCTTGAGTTCGAGATCCATATATTTCCAATCTGATATTCTGAATCTTAAACAAGGGGGAAGACTATAAAAATCAACATCCGTCTCCTAATTACCTGCTGTATCATTAATGATACAGGATAAAGTTATATCGCTTTAGCATAATCATTGATTTTTTATTACTGATTTATCATAACTTGTTTTGGTTAAAAGTTTCGTAGAATTTTATTGATTGAGTCAAAATTGCAGCACAAACTTCGAAAAAAAAAAAAAAGAAAAATGATTTGCATCGACATAGTATACATGTGTTTTGTCTTAACATTTGGAAACAGTTCGATGCTTGTGGGAATCGCCGATTATTAATAGTTGATAACTGGTAGCCAATTTACCATATCAACAGCGGCGTGAGGCAATTATAGTGTGAAAGGACTGCAATGATATCTGACAATGGATTACTAATCGGCAATTACAGAGTAGTATGACTATCCGTATATCACTCATATAACTGTTGTACTTTACAGTGAATAAGAATTCAGGTAGAGGTTTAACAATTCTACGTAAAACCGCATCTTTCTTGGGAATTTATGAATAAAAAGATTGTTCTAATTGCTATCAGTTTATGGGGTGGGTAAAACTTCATTTATTTGAATAAGAAAATAAATAGGGCTCGAGTTCTGAACACCCAAATTATTTGAACATTTTTACATTTCCTCTATGTGCAATAATATCTACAACTAGTCGGTAAACTTATATGTACTAACAAAGCGTATTTTTTTTTTTTTTTTTTAAATCACACAATTCAGCTTTTGACACACACTCTGATTAGTCTAATTGTTTTTTGTACCTATTCTATAATCTTATGCTGCAGATCGTTACAGTACGGCGTACACAGATAAAATTAAACGTTACTATCGCGTAAAGCAGGATATGGACGATGACAATGACACATTGACACTGGGTGATGTATACGGATAAATTATATCTCACATACACATATAGCTATCGTTTTTTATTTTACGCAGTTCTCACCACTTTGGTTGTTATCACTTTTACTAACAACAAGTCCAAACTTATCAGCGATTCTTTGCCGCACTTTTCTATGTGTCACAAGCATCACGAGCCACATGATGGGCTGCACTATTCGACAAATTTTTAACAACAAAAGGTAATTAAGGCAAGCCATGAGCATTCCAAAGAACCATGGCGCACCCATCAACAGGTAGAGTCGAAGAAACAGAAAATATTTCTTCCAAAGTGCATTCGCCTCATTTTTATTTAAGATTTCAGTGCTCCTTTTGATTATGAAGATCTTATACGACGTGTAGATAAATAGGATATTGTTCAAAAATAGAGTGACGAGAGGTAGGACGAAGAAGTACATGTTGACTGTGAGGTTTCTTTCTCCTTTATACTTGGTGTAGTCTGCCCTTATTGTGCGGCCGACCAATTCCTCTGGACACATTTCCATTATTCCAGCGAATAATGTCGGAATCAAAGCACCACCCCAAGCAATTATCCCGTAGATGAGAAACCTTCGATTCTGTTCTATCCTGCTGTTTTCGGAGGATCCAAACATCCAACGAAATTGCGTGATAACTAACGTCATATCGAAACAGATGACATTCAACCAAAACGCAGAAGCTAAGGTAAAGAATTGGAGGATTAACCACAGAAGGACTATTACAACATCGTTTACATTGTAATGGCAGAGGCTGAATATGCCAAGTATAGTCAAGGTGCATCCCATGCTGAGAAGACAGGCGTTATGTTGTAGGACAGCTCGATTGTAGGTTCGTCTTCCGAGGTCAGAAAAAACCATATAAAGTATGACTACCATGAAACAAAGAAATACGTGAAGGATATTCATGTTCATGGCAATATCTGCACCCCAAAACTTGACTTCGGTTAATATTCCGTCACATCCTGTAGTCTCGTTCATTATGGAAGGGCAAATTTGGATCGATGATGATTTATTTATTGAATGTAGGTATGAGGCAATAAACGAAGCCCAATAGATTTCCTTTCCAGAAGTCGCGGTTCCAGAGGTAAGTAGTAACTGTCGCTACCGGGTCACCGTTGCAGGAAAAAATCTCCGATCCATCCCTTGTGTAAGGTGAATGCCAATGAGACATCCGG
This sequence comes from Tenthredo mesomela, assembly GCA_943736025.1. NCBI lineage: Eukaryota > Metazoa > Arthropoda > Insecta > Hymenoptera > Tenthredinidae > Tenthredo > Tenthredo mesomela. The sequence goes on along the minus strand of OX031016.1, from coordinate 16,857,317 downwards.
TGCGATGTATTCGTACATGTCAAATTGGGGTCGAAAACTTGTCCATTGGCACAACACTTGTATGAATTGATTATTGCACCGGAACTCAACGAGATAGCTAAGCTTAGAATTATATTAAGTGCACTTCCAAGATAAACTTTTTATCTTTTTGAGTACCGCACCACTCTCCGATGTACTCGCTAGTCACGAAGCTATTAAACAAAGGACGAGAACAAAATGACCGACAAGCTACTCACTTCCTTTTTGCAATGAAGTGTGATATAAAATGACGCTACTCGAGATAACATGAACAATGCGGTTAACGCTACCCGGTAGTTAACACACTTATATCTAAGACGTTGTGTCGATGAAAAATAATCTCCGGGCTTACAAATAATTGGAATAGCTTGCAAAGCAAGAAAATTATTTATCCACATAGTATTTCCACTGCTGAAACGAGACGATTTATAAATTCCGATATTTATATTCACGCCATCGAAGCCTTTTCTTATGCCAAATCTATAGCCAAAGTTCTGATTTATCACTCATTCAGCCCTTCGAGGAGAGGCGTAAACTTTTCGCAAGTATTTTTAACGAATACGATGACATTTTCTACCCCAGGGTCGTTTTTAGGGTCACTGAACACAAGTCGAAGGTCACAATTGAGAAATTCAAGATCACGGACGAAAATAAAAAAATCGTATTGATTTGTGCGGAGATCGATTTCCAGAGCTTCTTGAAGTCCATGGTCACGGATCTTGGAACCTTTTGAATTGCATAATCCAAAATGGCGCATCCGAAATGGCAAAAGAAAGAAGAATCTCAAAATTTCGACTTCGTATCAAAATCACCGTCTTGATCGACCATTTTGGAACGAGCAATTTCAACCGCCGTCTCGGGAACCTCTAGATATAAATTTGCCGAAAAATTGCAATTATTTTTTAATTTTCGTCCATCATTGTGAGTTTTTTTAATTCTTACTTGAGATCAGCGATTCTAAAATCCTTGAAACAGAATATATTTGTCATGAAATTTATAAAACGAAAAATTCCCCGTGCCATAAGCGGTTAAATGAATATCACACTGTGTTTTCAGACGCTAGAGTGTCCACTGATTCGATGCGTATAAGCTAGTTGTCATATATTCCTATTTGACTTCAAGGCTCTCAGCTGATGACTGATTGCTAATATTCTCCTGTTGACAAGGCGTTTACATTACGCTTTAACTATGATCTTCAGTGATGGTCGGAAATCCTCGGGTTCGTAGTTGCATATGATTAACTTGATTGCTTTGTAAACATTTCGGTGATATTTCTATAGAAATCAATGTAGACTGTAAACAGAGCGTATATGACATACATACGCCATACATATCCGCAGTAGCCAAATTTTCTTTACTTATTTGACCATCAATTTATTAACTGACTTACGGTTTTCGGGATCGATTTGTAAGCCCAATACATAGTTCGCTCATACATCCTCGTATTTTTTGAAATCCGGAAAATATTACAATTTACTATCGCAAGACCTGTCCTCGTGTACGCACTTGTAGGTACTCACATTACATCACGTAATTTCACTAATCTAATGATAACGTACTTACTGACGTTGCGTCGTGTTGGGAAAAACCATCTTCTGTAGTGAGTTCTGTCATTTGTATGCAGCAACGTCACATGAAAGTAGCGAGAAACCGAATTGCTGATTGGAGCGATAAATTATCCTGAAAGGTTTGGTGAAAATTTGTAAGGAAAATTCTTACTGCCAACGGGAACTCCCGAGTCCGGAATAAATATTTTGAAATTTATTGAAAATAGAGATCAGATCTGTATTCTTTTCAGATTTACTTTCAGCATTCTTATATCGGCCTTCGCCACTGGTCATTGACATGGAAGATCTTATGCGGTCGGGACTTTCCCCACACACTGCATTGGCCTGATTCAGAACGAAATAGACCTTCCACTGATTGATGTTGTGATGAATGAAGAAATTCCGAAATAACAATACACTGGTTTGCGATGAACACCAAGTCAGTAGACCAGAGTTCTTATATCTTCAGGCCATATCCTCTTCAACGTGATTTCTCAAAGAGACGTGATTAGTATAGGAGATAAGGGAAAGGAATTATTAAGTTACAAAGCAAGTCAGTCAAAAACATAATATTATAAAAAGAAAAAAAAAAAAAAAGAAAAATGAATCATTGGGATATGGTAATTAGAAGGTCGCAGCTACAGTCAGTAATGGTCGGAATTAGATTTTCCCATCCAAGGTCTGTAAACATAATAAACAAAAAAAAAAAAAAAAAAAAAAGAAACCTGCTCGTGACCGCGGGCCGCCGAATGCCAGTGGCAACTAGTTTTCTGAATATGAAAATATAACACGCGTTTGACCGAAAAAAAATATATATATTATATGTGCTTACGTAACTAAAAATTCACATGTAGTAGTATGATGGCAGTCCCATCTGGCTGTCACGTGATTTTCGACGAACATGCATCAAGTGGACTAAAGAATCACATGATGATCCGGACCACAGTAGGTAGGTATGCATGTTACGATATAATGTAAATTCGTGTGTGCGAATGAATCCACGGCGTAAGGCTTGACCCTGCCGTTGTCTTATGCGAATGAGTCAACATTTGTCCCGCGCTCAGCATTATGATAATACTTCACAGTGTCGTGGTTAGGCTTTCCAATGCAATCTGAAGATTTCCAACTTGTCACACGTGATACGGATGTGTGGAGAGAAATGTTCGAGTAGGGGTACGGAATCTCTTGTTTACAATTTTTCAGTTCCAGTCCAGCGCGACTAGCATATGGATCGCCGGTCCACTTTGAAATTGAACCGGTGAAACGTCGTCATGTGGACCTTGGCGTTGCTCGCATATTTTTTCGTACTTCGTATCGTCGTATCTTCAAGTGTACTTATTAAGTGTTGCCCACATGGATACGCGTTCAGTGATAATTTTCGATGTGTGATGTCCACCAGCGGTGATAATAACACCATCTTCAATCAGTTGATCGTTGGAAACGAAACGGAATTCACGCATACCTGCTATAGAAGTAATTAACTGTCAAATAACTACGATTAAACATTATTTTTCAATTTTTAAAATGATTGCTCCATCATGATCTTTTGTGGATAAAATTTCTACCGACTGCATGAAGAATTTATATCAATTTTGATAATTGGATATTTGAAGGGTGTTCAAGCATAAGGGCCTAACTCACGGAAACCAAATTCTTTCGTACAGCAAAAAAAAAAAAAAAAAAAAAAAGAAAAGAGATTCCATCGCTGAACTGATTAAGTACAAGAAACGTTTTTCGGCCAAAGTGTCAGTTAGGCCCTCGTGCTTGAGCACTCTTCATTTAGGTAGCCAGCTATCAGCTTCACAAATATCAAGATTCTAATTAGAAGCGAAGTAATAAGTTCACTAATCATTGACTATGTTGCCACATTATATAATAAACTGACAGATAATTTTATTCTCCCAAGGTGGCGAAGGCTATAACAAGCTTCAGGACGATGAATCGAAGTATGGCCAAAACATCACCGAAGTGGACAAGTGCATGGATGTCGATCTTCGTGACGGAACTATTCACACAAGGCCATGTCCGATCGATTGGAGGGAAAAATTTGAACGATGTGACAGTATTTTTAAGCCTTTAATTTACTGGGGTGCAACTATCGTAGTTTTCGCCAATATGGTCTACATGTTTCCTTATCTCATCGTTATTATCTTCTTTTGCGTGATTCCTGATCTTCGCAATCGAGCATACGACAAAGCTGTCTTGTGCCACAACGCCTGTCAACTTGTGATCGCCCTAATTCTAGTCGGAATAGGATATTTCAGTTTATGCCATACGCCGATAAAACCAACTTGGATCTACACGGTGCTAGGCTTAAGTCTTCAGTTTTTAACAATCACCAGTGTGTTTTGGTTGAACGTAATTTGCTTTGACATGACTTTGGTGATTACGAGATTTCGATGGATACCTGGTAGTGACGTAACCGGAGCAGAAGACAAACGGAAGTTCAGAATGTACTCCGCCTACACCTGGAGCGGCGCAGCGATAGTAACTGGAATTACCTGTTTCATGGCACTCTGCCCGTGGATTCCCATGTCATCCAGGCTTAAGCCGGATTTCGAGAGATTTGACGACGGAGCGAATTATACAGTAATTTTTTACGTTGCTGTAGTACCTGTGATCTGTTTGCTATTAAATAACGCTCTGTTCATCTATACGACTTACAAAGTCATCAAGATCCGAAAATCAACCGCTGTTGTAAATCAAAACAGCAAGAACGTCAAGAAGAGATACTTCATATTCTTCAGGTTATATCTATTGATGGATACTCCGTGGTTCGTCGTTGTTATGGGAGCAGTCTATCCCGACCTGTGGATTCTAAAGTTTTGTAGAATGCTGCAGCCGATATTGATGCTGTTGGCTATACTACCAAAGAAGAAATTCTACCGTGCCGTTAAATGTTCCAAAGTCCCGGTAACAAACGCCAACGCAAGGAACAAGAATGTTGCCGTTGAAACATGCTGCTAAATTTTTTGCATATCTAGACTGATTATTTTACGTATTTTATTTATATATATATTTTTTGTTTTCAATTGTATTTTAATTTTTGTATTTTAATTTTTTATTTTAACGGTACCGCAACTGGTACTGAAACGTTAAACTAGTTTCATTAAGTGTTATCAATCCCCATTCATAAAAAAGAACCAATTCCATTATTTCCCAACGGCTGAGTAACTACTTCATTGTAATATTAAGAATTCACTTGGGTTAATCAACGTGATGAGTTTTTTAGCTATAATTATTTCACAGGGTCATTTTGAATATAAAAAATAACCCAAAGTACTGATGAGATTTTAATAAAAAACAGAGTTTAATTCAATGTGATGAACGTGTTTTTTCCTTCGCATGTTAAAATTATTAAGAGTTATTGGGATTCATTATTTCAACTGAACTATACTCATAGTCAGCGTTTGTATGATATGAATATTTATCTGACGGCCCGTGACCGCAAATTTACTTCACTTCATCTAGATATCTTTTTCAGTGTAGGTACGTTACTCTGAAAAAGTGTAATAATAATATTGGCATCACGCACTTTCAAGTTCGAAAATGAAGCGGTTTACGGATGTAAGATTGCTACAGAAATCGGTGCAGCTCCTGATGAAAGTAGAAGATCGTCTAGTAAGTGTATAATATATGAGTTATACATTTCCCGAAGTTTGTCTAAATTTGGAATCAGCTTAGATATTTGTTGGGTAACCGAATGCAAGACTAGATTTTTTGGAGACGCGGAAACGACTGACGCCAAGTCTCCCGAGTAACGCGAATGCGAATAACCCGTTCAATATCTTGATAAGTTTAGATTAACGGAGCAGGGCACATATAGTATGTGCACACATCCCTGGTCCCTGTTCTCATCCGTCACTGTGAACCAGGTCATAGGAATGGTGTGCGAAAATCGAATCTATAGTTAGAGATTAAATTGAAATTGGTAATTTCTCGAACAGCTATTTTGGAATGAATTCGGTATGAAAATTCATGCTGTTAGTTTACTGGGTGGTAATCGAAGTTCAAGGAAATCAGAAGACATTAGTCGATGCAAGACATCTCTTTGCTTTTTTCTTTCTGTTTTTTTTTTTTTTATTTGTACTTTGCTAACAATCCAACCATTGAGACTCGAAGCCCGCAAGTGAGCGTCGGAGAATGGGAAAAGTTTCTTTCTTGATAAAACGAGTATAGGAATCGGAGCTGCGGGAGGACGATGTGCAGGAGACGGGGAAGGCGGAGACTGAGAAACTGGGGGCTGAAGAGCCAGGAAGGGAAATGCGTAGATTTCGCGGGGTTGGGGCGCCGAAGAGAAAATTGAAAATCGAATCAGCGGGCAAATCGGATTACCCCGTCGACTTCCGCGCTTCTCTTCCATCCTCCGCGTCCTCCTGCAGAAGCCGGTCGGTTATCATCATCGGGTCTTGAACTGTACGCCCCTGAGGACGGGAATCAAATCATTTACGTGTCCTGGATGAGGCGAGATACGTTTCACACGTGTTTTAGGGTGCAGGTACCCAACCAAAAGAATTCACGGAACAACCTTGTTTCGCGTTTCATTAATTTTAAAACATTTGCCATCGGTGCTCGATAGTATCGAAGGGACGATTGGAACGTTTGAAATGAATAATTAAATCCCCATCAAGGCGCAAGGTTGGCATAGATACAACCCGTTAACCAGAATATATATAAAAAATCCTCAAATCCTTAATTGTTACTACTGGAACGGAGTTGCGGACGAACGTTCGCTCTTTTTTAAAAGGTTTCTCTCAAATTACTTCCTGCGGGTCGCCTCAATCTATCATCTTCAACGGTGCCGGTAGCTTTCCTAAAATAACCTTTTATTTTCTTCCCTCACTCCTCGTCCTCCTCCCTTACTTTGCCCTCGCCTGAGCCTGCGGTATCTCGTGGGTCTTGAGGTCCTCCTTCTCTTCCTCCTCCTCGTCCTCGTACAGTTGGAAGCTCCTCGCGGGAAATGCCACCTAAGTAGGTGACGTGACAATAATTTCATGGTTCCTACTCCCGTCCGAAGAGTGACGAGAATGTAACGAGGAAACGGAATCGCGCTGATTCCATCCGCTGACCTATGACCTTTCGTCCGATGACCCCTCAGCTTTTAGGCGAAAAACCAAAAATGCTATGTAGTAAATGCAGATGGTTAGTTTCTCTACTAATTCGCTTCACGAGTCTCGAACGCCAAACATAGGAATCCATGAGCATGAAACGTCGCTTTATATTGTCTTTCAGTCTTTTACTGAAAATCTAGGCAAGTAGCGTGTGATTTATACTCGACCCTTTTGATACTTGGTGTAAATACTAGGTTAAATGAAATGATAAAACGTGTAACACCTTAAGCACGTCGAGCACGTCGAGTAGAGGCAGCTGTTATCTTGGTGAGGTTTCCATTGCCTCCATTGCCTACATTGGCTCTATTGCCTCCATTGGCTCCATTGGCTTCGTTACCTCCGTCGCCTCCAGCACCTCCACGTTCCTTAGGTTAACGTTAACGCGGGTGGCAGCCCCTACGCTTTCAAGGCGCCGACCGGAAAATTAAAGTGGTCCCTCTCCGAACTCTCTCGTTGCTCTCCTCGTACAACCTCTTATTATTCATAACCCAGTAAAAGAAGACAATTATTTTCCTGTAAGAAGCGGCTAATACCCAAGTTTTATAGGATGGAAAAGAACAAAAAAAGTGGATTTAAAAATTGCATAATTCTTTCACGGTCTTCCGTCGTTTCTGTATTATAGTAGGTATATAAGGAGTTAAAAGTTTTCAAAGTGGAAACCGGCGCGGTGTGTGGGGTAGGAAGTTCAAATTAACTTCGGTCACGTAAATCATCCGAAAGCGTGGCGCTGGCAATTCTTTTGCACGAATTCGTTCGGGTATTCAGAGTAGTGCAACCGATTCCAGTTCAGTTCTCGGAAGTTGCAAGCTCGCGAACGTGTCGCGAAAAAGTCAAGAGAAGTAGAATTACTTTGTCATTTATCAGTTTGGCTTGCTCTTTGCTAGGTGAGGGTGGAAAATGCAGAAGCGATTCGTCTTCATTTCCGAGGGAAACGAGGGCTCGTCGATTTGTAATTAGATTAAGAAATCAGGTGCACGGGAGTTCGATATTATTATAAGCTGAACCGGCAAAGATTTTGCTTGCCTGCTCTTCCGCACGCGACTCTTGATAACATTTCTCTCCTCCTTTTTTTTTAAACTTACAAATTTCCTATTTCAACTTTCAGGGCGTGTTCTCTGCCACGGAGGAATAATGGCAATCCCTAGTTTCTTGACGTTTGAAAATGAAACGCTTTCGAAACTCTTCCAATCCTCGTAAACTTTAATGCGATTCATTTCGGCGATGGAACGTTTAGTTTTATTCTACTGTATCCGATGAATAATTTTTCTAGTTACCTCACATTCATTTATTCTCTAACGGGGTGAGATACAATTATATCTTTATAACATTCTCATAACATTCTCTGTGTACTCATGTGAGATCGTGGCGATGCGTTGCGTTACATCAAACCGCAACTTCCCATGTAAGAATGGCGACATCCCGTGAAAACCTATGACATTTCTACAGTGCGATATTACACTGAAGTTATTTATATCCTTTATCAAACGAACGACGTCTTCTGATGCAATCATGCGTATTAAAATGTACGGAAAATATATGTGATATCACTCGTAAGTCTCACAGACAAGTTGATAATATGTACTATCACTTTACGTTTATAAATAAACACGATTGAGATATAAATTCATCATCTATAAAGACAACGATGAGTAATGACTGTCTGCAGGAGCTTGCAGCCATGGAAAAAAAAAATTTCGATTCAGATGACGTCCCAGACGGACTTTGCGAAGCTTCTCAATTGATGTGGTCGTGGAACGAATATTGCGGTAAATTTCGCACTCGATAGTTTTATTCATCTATTTATTTTTCTGGGTTTCATATCGATGGCTCCGCGGAATAACCAGCTATCTCAGAAGCTGCTTGAAAAAGCAGCTATCTCAGAAGTTGCTTGAAGAAGCAGCTATCTCAAATTTTGCTTGAAAAAAGAGCTATGTTCAAATCTATCTAGCAAAATTTTGCTTCAAAAACGTAAAATCATGATTGAAAAGCTGAAAACACAGGTTGGAGCAAAAGCCCAGACATTATAATGTCTGCTCCAACCTGTTTTTTCAGCTTTTTAATAATAATTATACGTTTTTGAAGCAAAATTTTGCTAGATAGATTTGAACATAGCTCTTTTTTCAAGCAAAATTTGAGATAGCTGCTTCTTCAAGCAACTTCTGAGATAGCTGCTTTTTCAAGCAGCTTCTGAGATAGCTGGTTATTCCGCGGAGCCATCGATATCATACTTTACTTCACGCAGTGTGATAATGGACGTTTTACCCACGCTTCGCGTGGGTAAAATTCCCATTTTCCGACCTTATGAAGTAAAATTTTGTACTATACTCGACGAAAAAACTTCTTCTGATCTCGTGTGATTGCAACACTCGTCAGAAAAAGTTTTACTGCACTCGTATCGTAATGTACTATTTCATCACTAGTGGATTATGCTAGTATAGTGCATCTAGGAGTCTTGAATACGCTCGAGTAATTCGACGAGTTCCATCATCAGATTTCGTATTATCTCAAGCTTTTGTTTCATTTTTCACGCGTGCAGGACACGTTGAAGATATCACGCGATAAATGATCCCACTAAAGACGAGGGCGAGAGAAAAATATGGGAAAAGGGAGTGGCTCGCTATTTTTCATGCCGCTAAAACAATTAATTTCACCAGATCTTGGAAGGTCCATAGCTCTTGCCGTAGGTATATTAAATCACTTTGAAAAAATAACAAAAAATAATAATAATAATAATAATAATATTAATAATAATAAAAACAGGAAAAAAAGGAGCGGAGAATGGAAGAAAAGGTTCAGGAAATCTTTCAGACGTGGTGATAGGTTGAAGTTTAGAAATTGGACAGATGTGCGAGGATCGGCAAGCCAATGGTGTGGGTAGAAAGAAGAAAAAAAAAACAAAAAAATTCAGAAAGATCAGATGTAAAGCAGCAATTATTTTAGTCGTAAATTTACATTGGGGCAGGCGACAGTTTTATTGGTCCCTAAATTTGTCCCACCTTATCCCATTTCGCTCGAGAGAAAGGAACGAATTCGAATTTATTCCAAGTCTAATGGCTGGGCATTCGTCCCCGATCCGCCTACCCAGGGGATAGTTTAAACTATTCAATCCATTCGAATTTAACCAAACGAGATTGGGAGATAAAAGAAATAGGAATTTAAGTATTTTCTTCTAGTCTTGCGCTGCCAATACTTACAGAGACATGAAATAAACTTTGGAAGCCTGGCCACCTGGATTGAGGGCGATATTACTTTAGGGTAGGAATTATTAACTCGACAATAAAAGTGTGACATTTTCAATAGTTCAATCGTTTCCCTTTCTACATTTTTTGTCAATAATAATGTAACGTTATAATGAAAAAATTCCTGAGCTCATCACGTTTGACGTTTGTAAAACATCTCTTTCGTTGAACGTGCGAATATACGTTAATCCTGGCAAGTAAAAAGGTTTCGATTCAGTGTGCAGCACGTGCACTGGGGTCGATGGGATGGGCGGAATAGAGTCAGTCAGTGAGGAATAGGAAATGAAGTAAACGTCTCCAGGGTGACGGATTTGTGTGCCTCACACTAGCGATTTGCGCTCTGGTGCAGGATGCACGGCTGAGGCAGACGATTGAAAGATTCATGTTCTCAGGTCCACAAAGGCAAGCTGAGCAAGCTGGGATAAAAAGGGTCAGACGTGATTCGCCAGGGTTTTAAATTGCGACCCATAGTTCAGCCATCTTCAAAGTCAGCTTACCAAGCAGCATTAAGTGATAAAACTTATCGTTAACGATTTCAATAATTGTTATAAGGTCGATATCAGCTATCTGCACTGTCTTCGAAACTTTGTCTGCAGATACTTGGGATATAAATGAACTATGATGTGTATAAATACTTTCGTGGAATAATGAAGCGCGACTTGAATTAACTCCTCAGCGAATTTCCATTCATACAATTCCGTGCAGAATCTTCCAACAAAATAATTGGACTCCTCGTGTTTCCTGGCATCGCACTTCGTCTATATAAGAGGCGCGTTTTATCCGCGCCAAGTCTTCGCCTATCCGCTTGGTATTCATCTCGGAAGGTACCGACGGTGGCATGGGCTACAACGACGTTACACAATGGCGAGACAACGAACCGAAAAAATAACCCATCCAGAACACAACGCATGCCGCATGTCAAAGTGCGTTTTGCTTTTTCGAATCCATTCGTGCGTAGATCGACGATGCCAAGTAACAGCAAGATTTTTTATGGTTCATCGTCGTTTATCATTCATTTAACATTTTTATAAAATATGTCTCGAATTCCTGTCAGCGGCGGATGGGCTCAAACTGTATCTTCCTTTAAGCCACTTTCAACCCTATCTATCGCAGGCCTTAATTTGAGAGCGAAGTCCAATCTCAGAGACGGCTAAAGCCTTGTTTAACACACGACCGGCATTGGCTTGGCCGCAATAAAGATGCCATTATGATTGGGCAACGTATCAGGGCCATGAGGGTTCTCTTCGTCGTACAGGAGGACATACATGGGTTTCTTCTATCGCGAGTCATCGAGGCCTCGCGTAATGCCCTTCACCCCATCGAAGAGGATTTCGGTGAACTATTTATTTCGAAGCGAATTCCTACCCTTCGGATAAACCTACTCCTGAGTTTTTCCAGTGTTTTAGAAGGGCAAAGTTTCCACTTGGTTTCACCCAAGGGCCAGCTAGGTCGATAGGTTTTTATGTAATCGCTGGACTCTGCATTCCTTGCTGGGCACTCGAGATCAGGGTTAACGACGAGCCGCAGAAGAAATAAGTTCGGCCGGGGGGCATTAATCGATATTACATCGACTACTTCTTGATCCTATAACGGAGTTTGATAAGGATAACGCGCTAGTTTATACAGAGCTTTTACCATTGACTGGTTCCTTCTCGGAATCGCATATAGCACATCTCAATACCATTATACGAGACACGCCAGCGATCTACACGGAGCCACATCACGAAATCAAATTCTCCCGCGTTACATGCCACCGAATTTGAATACATCGGGGTCGTCGAAGAGAGCGAAGAAGAGATCCGAGCCCAACCCTCCGAAAAATTCTTTGAAATCTTCCATGCTGGAAAAGCTCGAGAATTGTTGAAGGTTATTTCATTTTGCGACCCGCGTGCCTTCCGCCAAACCACATCTCCTCTATACTTATCTTTAGTGAATATTGTGAATGTAAGTACCTTTCTTAACGTATCCAATCCATTCTATCTGATATAGTTTATCGATCTGAATGGCGCTGCCATAAGACTAGACGTGGCGTTTTCGACTTGTGATAATTTGTACGCCTTGAATCTTACCTGCCTTTTCAACTTGATCCACGAATGAATCAATTCAGATTTGGATCTGAACTTTCTCCATATTTCTTGTATAGCCTGGCTATTAGCCAAGGCCAGGTATATATGTCCTCGGGGACGTCGCGTGGACAATGGGCATTTCTGAGTAGGTTTTATCTCGAATCTTTCAACGACGCTCAAGGCTCCGAAAGGAAGGCAATAAAGGTTACCGGAATAAACTGATAGGTCATAGACCTTTCTAGGGCGAGGTATTAGTCTGGACCGAAGACTAAAGCCTGTGGTAATCAGCTCTTACCATTGGCCGTGTCTTTTAACTGTACCTTATCATTGGTCGTTAAGGTGGATCTCAATGGAAATTCGAATGGCTTATCGATATCCGCGTTTCCCGGCGCAAGGAATACCAGGGTTGGAGTTCTTCCACCGTCTCCACCTTCTACAACTTCTACCTTTAGCCAAGCCGACGGTTAGATCCGAAAGGCTTTCAATCGCGCGTTTATCGCTATCCGATTTCCCCTCCTGATTCGATATTCAGAACACGTAGCTTTCCTGTGTCCCGTGTTCCTTTCTCTTATAGTAAGACTTTCCCTACCTCTTCAGCTCAGTAAGAGCCCTGCTGCAGATGCGTACGAAGTTCCCAAGTCTGCGCCAAAATGCAGTTCGGGATTTTATCTCCTATACTTTATTTTCGTTGATTTTTTTTCTTGCTGCGGTTCAATGGTAGGGTTTAATGGTCGAGGATTCGGAGAGAATTGATTAGTTGGTGGTGAAAAGGTATGGGTACGGTTAATAAGATTTCTTCGTTAATTGGCGATGGGATCTAGCCGGATTGAGATAAGCGGAGGCGACTAATTCCCACGGCGACAAACCCCTATCGTGGTTGACAGATCCAATCGTAAGTTACACCGGATTACGTTTCGTAGCGCGTGGCGAGAACTCGCGATTTATCTTCCCGGGTCTGTTTACCCTTTTCTTAGAAATTCGGGGTGCGGAACGTCTAACGCGGCTCATCTCTAAATCTGATATATTAACGCCATTCTTTCCTTCGCTGTATCTAGATTTTTGACGTATTACAAAACGCCCCATGAATACTTATAAGTTGTTATCCTACTCTCTAGCTCGGCTCCGTTTCCATATACGCGGTTATACCGCCATTCGTGCGAGCCAGCCGCGATCTTCTCTTTAATCTTTTCTCGCATGGCTCCATTGTTTCGTTCTACTCGACGCAGAAATCGCCCTCATAAATACACATTTGCGACAGCCGTACTGTGACGGTTGGTCTCCAGCGGTTCATAATATTAAACTGTCACATCGCGCTACGTGCTTCAATTTTTTCGCCTTATTTTTTACCTTCTGTTTTCCCTTTTTCATCCCTCACGGCATGTTTATAACGTGGGAGATAACCGGGTAGAATTACTCTTTGGACATTTGTCGTTTTAAGCGGCGGCGGTCCTCACACACACCAAAACTGACTGCAGAATTTTCAGACTCTCAACTTTAGCCCTTCCTCACCATTTTTACTCTCGATTACAATTTTACTGGCCATCAAGTACAACCAAGATACATGTTCACCCTGGGACCTCAAGTGTCAAGAAATATACTTAGGGGCATGTGATATTCCGCGAGAAAACATCTCTGATACTTACGTCTGCATATGTATAATATATTCATGCTATAGATTTGCGGACTCAAATTGCAGTTATAAATTTCACAGAAAATCTCAAAATTACAGCTGCAATATAAATATTTATACTCATTGATCATTTGGATATCCCTTTACCATTTTCACACCTGAATTGCTGCAGTCGTCAATGAAGTGTTTTGATTTGACGTCACGTATCTCGATATCAAACATATCGAGTAATGGCAAGTTCCGATATTATTTGGATTTTGCATGGGCCAGAAACCATACTGTGATTTGGAAATTTCATAGGCAAGCTAAGCCGGATGAGATTACAAAAGGTACAAGGCTGGGGCTTGATTGGTTACGTTTACGCTCAGGAACTCGTCACACAGTGGATTGCAGTGGGTGCCTACGCGCCAGGCCACACATCCAGGAACCGGGCCTGGGTTCGGATTGATAATCCCCTGCCGCCGGGGTATTGTCTCGGAGCCAATAACAAAGGTCTCTATCCTACTGACGGAAATCCTTGGAAGTTTCTCGTTCCACCTCACGCATCACATCCCAAAACACGGCCAAGTAAATACGACCACAACTTGGTGTCTTATGAAATGCACACTCCGAGACATGGTCTGTTAATTTAGCTCATCTTTTCAGCATTGGACAATTCTATTAATTGAAATATACAATAAAGTGATGAAAAGTCTAACAGTATGTTGCCCATGACTGAAGACTATAATTTTCGAAGATTCCATAAGGAATTAATTGAAAAAAAATGTCTATCCTTCAGAAAGATATGCTCGAAGTTGTTTAACTTGCACGCAATAAGATCATTTATTACAGTAGGGCACTAGCGTACTTGACCCCTCTCGAGAGCTCAACTGAGATCACCATTTACCAATCCCATCCTACAATGTGGAAATGAAATTTATATGCCCTGGAGTCAGCAGCGTTTCCGGGTCGAAAGTTTACTCCGTTCAGCATTGCTCAGCTGAACGAAAATATCGTACCTACAGAATAGTTTATAAACTAGCAGCAACTTGAGCTGCAAAACTGTTCGCGTATTCGCGAAACTAGGTCAAAATCGAGCCACGAAAAGACCAACCACCACCAACCGCTACCAACGGTATGGTTCAATTTGCGGCCAAGTGCCTCTAGGGGGTGGTAGCTCTGGTGCTGCTGGTGGCACAGTCTGTGGAGGTGGATGTCCACATTCTCCTTTCTATACTCCTAGGTAGGTACATGCGAAGAATATACCTTCAAGGAGCTTTCGAGGTTGGTCGCCTAGGTTCTAGAGCTTCTATACTGTGACTCTTCGTCAAAGTTTGCCCTGCTCCAGTTGTGCCGTCGAGTGTCCTTGTGAGAGTATTTCTCCAGCTCTCTATATCTTTCTCCAGATAGAAGTGCACCAAGTCAGATTTTCCACAAACCAAGTGCTACTCTGTACGCACCTAAATTTCTCTGGGTATGTTCCCGGCACATAGGTGGTATATGTATGTCAGGTTGAGCTCGGTTAACGCAACAGTGACGGTCCAACTGCCACGGCGCGGGTTCGGGGTGAATGACGTAACCCATCCTCCAAGGGCTCTTATTGGATTCCACCCACAAACCTGTCTTAGCGCAAAGCGGTTCTCAACAGACTATCTTCACGAAGATCTTCTCTTTCGCGCACCTTTTATCACTTTTATCAACTGCATGTTGAAAAGAACCAGTGAAAAGGCATTTTATCAAAGGGAAACGGCTTTCCACAGATCTAATCATTGTAAACCGAATTTATTTATATTACACATAAGTAGCATGACACAGTTCATGGTGTATTTATTAATCATGCAAGGCAAACGTTAGAACGTCCCAAAGTGGTTCCGCACAAATCAGTAAGGTGAGAAATATGTGGATAGGTGATTTTGCGGGAAAGAATATTTTTCGGTGAGAATCACTGGAGACCAAAACCTGCAGCAGAGAGTAGATCCTATATTGCCTTATTGCCAGTCTCCTCAGATGCATCGCCTCTAGCGTTCGTCTCCCTTCTCACCTTTCTATACTTCATTCTCGACAGCGCTAGACCCTTAGCCCTTAATTAAAATCATTACTAGGCTTAACTACCCGGCACCCGGCACCCGGACCCAAAACCTCTCGTTCCTTGCAAGGCGAAAAGTCCACCCTCCTTCGCCTTCACTCCGTCAGCCCTTGGCGTATTGAATCTCTAGTCACGTGGTGTACCTCTGGCTATAGTAGGAACAACTCATGAATTTAATCGCGTTCTCGTAGTCCGTTTGATCGACTAATATCGATACCGAGTAGAAAGTGATCATTTCAGTCGAAAACATGGAAACTAAATGAATTGCACGTTTAGCTTAGGGACTGCCAACAACGAGGAGAGTTTCGATTGATGTAAATTGCACCCCTCGACACAATCCTTACACAGCCATTATTACCTTCCATTCGAAGGTGGCGTCGAGCAGTTAGTCGGTCCATTTGGAACATGGCTGAGCATTAAATCATAATGGGCAGAGTTTGGCCTATTTCTGTGGCTGCTGGAACCGTCGAGGTCGCAAGTTCGGAGCCCCCTCGAAATCGTTGACCATTTTCGACCAACCACTAGCGCTAGCACTCCCCACCGTTACAAGTGCTCCCAAAGCACGATCCGCATGATTAATTGAGGGATTAATGGATCAGAAGCCGCAAACTTATGCCAGTTAGCGAGGTAGTTTTGAGGGTTGATGTGCACACTCGCCACAGAAACGTCGAATTTTGCATAGTTTTTATAATGATAATAAACAACAAAGTCGACTAGAGCGGCATGCGTGATATTTTAGTGAAATTTTCGAGGAGTTTAGTAATTACAGTTAATTACGAAGGATCGTCTTTTTCAATCTCTATAATTATCCCACCTGTCCATCAAGGCTATAACGGACAAAGGTCGGAACTCTTGATAGAATTTCTCCCGGAGTGAATACCTTCTACATTCCAACGGCGAGCGACGTCGCAGTCACAAAGAATAAAGAGAGTCACCAGCCTCGACTCTAGTAATGCTATTTTTCGCAACTCGTTGCAACGTAAAAAGCTGCACACGCGACGAACAAGAATCGTTTGTCACGCTCCGCGTATAGGAAAGAGAGGTTGGTCTTTCCACTTGCTGTTGGCTGGTTCCACTTAAACTTAGCTTCTCGCGTGCCAGCCGCGTTTTCTTTTCATCCCGCATAATTATTGTCCTGCAGCGAACGTGTGCTCTAGTGGGTTTCATGGTTAGGGGAAAAGAGAGAAGGGAGAAGGTAGCATCTACGGACGACACTTGTTGTCTATTTCGGTGGCGTCTGAAGCTACTACGAAGATGACGTTTACGACGAACGTAGTCTCGCCTTCTTCTGATGGGTACTTGGGGATCAGCCTTCCAGGGTGTGCGTGGGGTCGTAACCCCGCCGGCACCCTGCTGGCGCGCCTCCAACGCTCTGCACCAAGACAGCAAAAGACATCGAGAGACTCTTCGAAGCGTCGTCCTACACCGTCGGTTGGAGGGAAGACAATGTACTTGTCTAAGAGGGAAGATAAGTGTCGGAATAAGGTCTGTCTTATAAGCAAAATTACTTTCGGATCTGGAAAGTACGAGTAGATTTAAAATTAATGGCGCGTGAAAGAAATACGCGAAGAACCCGGGACATATTTGAAATTGAATAATTCATGATACCTACTATGCCGTCGGTCTATATGAGGCTTTCTCGGATACTTGAAATTTTGCATTACAGATTTGAATTGACTGTTAAAGGCATTTAATTCTACAGTCGGCTAATCAATGTCGTCAAGTGCATCCGCCCATCCTGTGAAGAAATTCTGATTAGCCTTTAGAATCTGGGGTTTGAACTCTGAAGAAAGCCTCACCACTGGTTATATTTCATTAACATTTCTAAGAAGGTAAAACGGTCTGAAGTTCTGAACCGTGCGAAGCGCTGAACACCTGTATAAAATTTACTAAGACAACGTGTTGTGGGTTTGTATTAGTCTTAGAACTCGTGCTCAGCATCCAATTAAGAAATTGTCAGTCGTTGAGGCTAATAGTCGGTTAAGACTGCTTATTTCAAAGCCTTTCGGAGCTGAAGCAAAGCCTTAAGTTATTAGATTCTATCAATTAGCGATGCTCAAAGTTGCAATTACGATTTTGAAAGTAAACATTCCCAGGCTCCATAATTGCAGAAGAAGGACGAGGCAACGGTTGGGCCACCTAAAAATATTGATTTATCGCAAAGATCCCGGAGGATTTATGCACTTCGACTACGATTAAATGACGCAGAGTTGGGTAGGCGGTAATAATAAGCACCCGCGTGAGCAAACAATACAACAGAGCATAAATAAAAACCCGTAACGTGCCGTATAGTTCGTTCGAAAGTTGAGAGAAATAAGCAGATACGACCAATTAGTGTACGTATAGGAACTTTGTATTCTGTCATAATTCAAGAACTAGAAACCAGTAAAGTACTGCTGCTTTGACTTGCTGGTAATAAAGTTGTAACACAATCGAACCATCTTCTCATGTTTATTAACTACACAACGTCAGAGATTTGAAGAAAATCCAAATTCTTATATTGCCTGATTTTATTTTTGCCAGTTGTTATCAATCTAATAATTCCGATTTCAAAACTCCGATTACCTCAAGCTCGTACGATTAAATTTACAAAATTGAAATATCAATTTTGACTCACATTAATATCGTGTCGTCTTCATCGAATGTGCGTAAACGTGTAACAAAATGGGACACGGGTCACGGGTTGAACGTGTTACGAGTTGGTGTCAAAGGTTTAGTGCCGTTACTTTAGTCGCCGAGTGCCAAACCTAGTCAGATTTACTGATTTTATATAAACATACAAACTCACCTGAACACGCGAGAAGTTTTTCTCCGACTGAAAATATGGGTGAGGTATAGTTTGGCGAGAGGTGACCGCGTCCGGTCGTTATGTTGAACATATGCTGGAGTGAAAACTTCGCATAAACGTCAAGACCGAAGTCTATAATATAGCGTCGGGAAATTAGGAGCCAACCTCTAGCATCAACAACGACAAAAAGACAAGAATCTTGTGAGGTAAGTTGAAACGACGCCTCACTTGCCACAGTTACTTATAACTTATCTCGCGTTAGATCGAGTTCGTTGGCGATCATGAATACTATGAAAAAAATTGTCAAGCACCTCGTTAAATTCCCATGCAACGAGGTGATGCACGGTTAGAAATGATATCAACCGATGTAAAATACGAGGATGTAAACTCCGTGGCCTTGACGATGAAAAACGCTAGCAAGCAACGATGAAAATATAATGTCTTCTCATTTACTGACATAGGTACATAGTCCTGCTTCGGGAAGGTAGAAGCGGTAGTCATATCCGATATGGTAGTCGAATAAATTGATCCAGCTTTTCCGAACGGTAGAGGATGTTTGTATTTTCGAATTAGACTAATATTTTTCAAAGAAGTTCAGCTCCGAGATGAATTATATATTTATAGTATCTACTAAGCTTGAAAAGTTATGGGTCCCGTTTGAAATTCGTTCTTTAAGGTCTTGGAGCTTGTTTGGAAGACCCGCGGCCGAAGAAGGCGCCGCGGCGTCGGTCGTTCAACACGACGACCTTCACCCTCGCCTCGGCGTCACGGGTATCGCGTCGCGGGCGTCTACTACCAGCATAAAAACGCGACGATGTCCAATTATTATGAATTCCCTTAATAAAAACGAAATTACAGTCGAGGCTACCTTTTTGTTAGGCTACTTTTATGCCTGGCAACCCGTGTTTGTCCTTTAAGCTTAATTTATAATTTGTAAAGTAATACGCCGACAGTAAAAATGTTTTACTACGTGGGCAGGAGTGTATTTCTTGCGCGTTCCGTTCGACGTCACTCTTGCGGCCCGGAGTTGTCGTGTCGTTACGGCTTAGCCTTATGAAGTTTACACCCAGACCATATATAAAGCAACGATTTGTCCCTCTAACTACGTAGTTACAACCATTATATTTCCCTATTCAAATCTCCATTCATCATCGGTCGGTTAATTTTTTAACTACCATGATAAATTCAACACCTTGACTAAACTCATTCTAAGACACAGTTTAACGCGATTAAATTTCGCCCCGGGATTTTCACCGAAACTCAACTCTGCGTCCGAATCGTGGTGCTAACTTCTCAATCAGATAACCGCGTAATTGCCGTAGCAGCAGCAGCAGCCATCGCCGAGGCAGAGGCAGAGACCCTAAGAATCACCCGGATGCGCCCGCAGCCTTCTAAGGCGGCAGAGTGCCACAGAACGCTGGATATTAAAAGGTCCACTGGTGTAATAAAGCGTGTAATTAGTTATCGAGCGATGATTAAGCCATAAATTAAGGTTGTTTACTCGAGACGGGTCCGGGTCCCCCCCTGCTCCTATCCATGCTCAAGCTACGTCGAGTTTCACGCTCGCGGGATACGATCGTAAAGGAAATACTGTTTCAATCCAAGCCGGCCGCGGCAGGGCTGAGGTGTAAAGATGAGTTACCTCCCGCATGTTGGCCCGCGATACGCGCCCATTTTTCTTTCTTCTTTTATCTTTCCTCTTTTTGCGAGCTTAAAACATCCGGCTACCGTAGGAAGGAGCTTTACTCCAATAATTTATTAAATTTACGTCGACAAATGGGTCTACCGAAATGTCTACATCTGATAAATGTTGTCAAGTAATGATATAGGAATAAAAGTTTCCACGCCTGTCAAGGATTCCAGCTTTTCGTATTTAGCTTATGCAGTCTTCAGGAAGTGACATTTCAAAGATATGCTTCAAGATTGTGTCTATGAATTGTAATTATAATCAAAGTGTTGAGAGATATCTTCCTAATGGAAAATATTTTTGTGTCAGACCACTTCTGGCGAGGCAAATCACTCGTATTTCAAATCAAGGAGAATAAAAGGGGAAAATACCATGTCAAGTGCGAGATTATATTATTTGCTTAAAGCACGTCCCGGTTGAATGAACACTGTATGTAGGGTACAGAGTGATGAAGCGATCTGTATATTTTGAGAACGGATTTCGGCATCGTAGAAAATTAGAAAAGTTAACAAATGACCTAATTTTGCGGATGGTCGAAGTATCGTACCTGTTGCTTCTCTCGGCTACTGGCAACTTGATGACTGAATTTATTTGCAAATGTCCGTCGTGTAACGAAAGGTGAAAAGTTTGCAGCGGCTCATTTATCGGTTCAATAAAGTTAGCAATTTACGTCAACTAAACTAGTTGAATCGATATAGTTGAGCTGGTATAACTCAATAATGGTAATGTATACGCGATGGTGAAACTTTTGGTAAGAAGTGAACATGACGTAAAATTTCTATTCCTGCAGCAACGAGACTGCAGCGAAGAACCTTTTATACCAGTAGTGTAAACACCGAGGGGCACTATTCTTTTTTTCAACTTCCCTGAACAAGACCAGTGAATGAACGAAGGCAGAATCCATGGACGCGAGTTGCCAACATAAACAGCCAATTTACTAGTGCAAACATATCAATGTCCGCGAACGGACAGACCCGCAATCCCGCCTCCTGCATTCTCAGCCTTACTCCCGATAGCTGCATGTTACTGAAATAACACCAATGGACCAGGGATGCAGGCGAACAGTTCTTCCAATATCGCTGTCCATCTTTTTGCGGATCTACAATCTCTCGTCGAAGAGGGTAACGTTTTTTTCTCTCTCTTTGAGACCCGGTATTATTCTTACCTTGATCTCAATATAAGTTCATCATAAACATAGGGGGTGCTTCATCCGCCGAATGGTCTGCGATAAATTGATGGATATGAATAAAAATATCGTTACCTTCTGTAACGATAATCAGACGTTCCTTGAGATCTTTGAAGACTTTGGATATTTTTCTATTTAAAGAAGACAAGAAGTCCAGCCCTGAATCCAGTTTGGCACTGGGTATAGATCGTGACTTTATAGTCTACGGCAGTTTCGTTTTGATGAAATAAATAGTACAATTTACGAGTAAGCGCATATCCTGTTCTGCCCCAATGTTCTGGATCTTGTGCGTTTGAGAGGTTGAAGAATAGGAATAGAGAGTTCGAAGGAAATAAAGAAAGCGAAATAGCCGGGTGCGTCAGTCTGTCTGTATGTCTGTCTGTCTGTCTTTCCGTCTGTCTCTGCAGTCTGATCCCGGGCATCTCACCCGGATCACCCGAAGGGTCTCCGGAGGCCTTCTAGAATTAAACTGCTTGGCTCCTGCCATTTCAGAATTGCACCTCGTCGTAGATTTCATAGTCTCGGATATTTTTAGAGAGAAAGAAGGAACAAGACAGCTCTGCTTTTATATTGCGATATAAAATAGGAGAAAATAAAGCGTGATCAAATATTGTCGGATCCGGATTCGTTGAAATTTATTCTTTGTCCAAAACGTAAAATATCTTGAATGTTCACAGCGATCTTAGTTTCTGTTCAATTTTCAAATACCATACAGGACGCTCTCGTTTCACCCGTATACATTTATTCCCGTGACTTACATGAAAAGTCACATTTATTGCGTATGTGCATGCACTTAAATTTTCGTATGGCATAGTGTGTAACAACGAGAATGAATCGCTGCACCTGACCTTAAACTACGCTCTTCAGCCTACCATAAAACAAGCCTGCAGTATAACGTTAGCAATATCCTTCTTTGAGTGCAAATTTAATTACGCATCCAACGATTCGACTTTAGCAGAGGGGAAACTCCAGCCACGTTGGTGGTTTGGAAGCGCAGGATTACTTCTCCTTCGTAATTTTAGCCGAGTGAGAAATACTTGAGAGATGTTATCTTCCGCGCTATAGATATAATATATTTTCATGATTAGAATATTCGATGTAATGGGAGAGTACATGTCCTCGTATTTCTTGTCAATTTAATTTTATGGTATCTACATTATGCACGGTTGCAGAAACGATCTGCTATCAATGTAAATCTGAACGTAACTTAGGCCTAGCTGTAGTTTGTCGAATCGTGATGATTCTCTTGATTTATAGAACCGATTAAGAAACTTTGATAATATAAGGGACTCATTCTGAAGATATTCGAGCAATAAATTTACCCAACAAGATATTTAGGTCATAGTTTACGCGGTGTATTAAACTTTAGTCTTCCACTGCGGGAAGCACGTCTACAAACTTATATATTCTATTGAAAACCAATACAAAGGGGATGAGGAGGAAAGACCTGCCGTGCTTCCTACAATCTTCGTATATATTCTTTATCCATATATACCAACGTATTTCCGT
Source organism: Tenthredo mesomela (assembly GCA_943736025.1). NCBI lineage: Eukaryota > Metazoa > Arthropoda > Insecta > Hymenoptera > Tenthredinidae > Tenthredo > Tenthredo mesomela. Next base: position 16,834,471 of record OX031016.1, on the reverse strand, counting down.
TCACCGGCAACATCACTCCAGGCTGTATTTATCGTAATATCGTATAGAACTTGGAAGTATTTTTATTGCCGAGCCTAAGGCAGCTGGTGATATACTTACGAACTTAAATGTCGGTACTATAAATTTCTGTACCCTCCATCTCCCCGTTTTTAATCTCATCAATGATCTGATTGAAGAATAAAAAATAGATCTTCTTTGAGACAAGACTATAATTAAAAGATATGGAGTTCTCGTCGAGCGTCTCTCTTAAATGTTGCCAAAGTACAGCATATAACAACTTTTCTCAAGATATCAGGCGTTGATTAGTTTTTTGATTTCCTCGTTTTATGTTAATTCCATATATTTCCTCATGGCCACATGCAGTTGCGCCGCAGTGTTAGTTACGGCATCCTTCTAATCACCTAAAGACAGTGTTCAAAGCGGTCGACGCTGACCAGTTATTGCTCGGGTTACCGTCTGGTTACCATACCTGGGTACTGCTTGGTTACTGGTTAGTAATTAAGATAAACGTACCCCGGGATCTCTTCCTTTTTTCGTTCTGCTTTCCGCGCTGGACTCTGATCGTAAAAACTGTACCATTCATTCGGTTAATATCCTTCAGCTGGATATTTATCTCCTGCTCGATCTACCTCCGCGCTATCTAGTTTTCCTAATTGACCAGCTCGTATGAAAGTAATTCAAGCGCCTTCGCTACAAAGTCCGATTCAATAGCTCAAGCCTTTTGCATATTTTCATTAAAACTACGCGGAGTTCAGAAATTTCAAATATCTATATTCTATACGTTCGAACCATTAGGAGCTTAATGATCTGAAACTGTATTTTCGGTGGTGCCACTGTCTGCCATTGTGTTTATCATATATATACCTGTTCCCATATAGTAGGTATCCATATCCGAAAGGTATATGTGTGGAGAGAGGGCGACATGCTACACGCTGACCACTTTATAGGAAGCCCTCATAGGTTGCGGTTGGTGTGGTTTCTGTGCATGGCTTTGCCACATCTACTAAAACCTAATGGATAGGTCGAATGGATGTTGCAGATGCGAGAGGTATAAATTTACTGATTTCCAATGCTCTCGCAACAGTAACGGATTCTGCACTTTTTTCTTTGTTATTTATATCGAAAATTTGTTGGGTTTTATTCAGATTTTATCAGTTATTTTATTCAGGGTCGTTCGTGAGCTTGTAACATTGATTCTACACCGTTGCTTTGGGTTTGTGTATCGTGGTAGGCCATAACTCCTCCAACTATCCTGGACGAACTAAGTAGCTTCGAATTATTGTCTGGATTTATCGTCAAATTTCGTGAGCTGCTTCGTGCCGTTTTACTGTCGTAGTAGGCAAGCGGAAAAAACACAGTAGCTCAAAACTACGCCAAGGAAGAAAAGGTCGATTCGCAGTGTTGAATGACAATAACTATATAGTTACAGCCACGAATGAACGAATATCGTGCAAAGAGCTACACGTAATCGTGAAGAGATACCTCTAGGGACGTCGATACCCTAGTTTCAGTATTAAATTCTATCGTAAACTTTCGTAGTATAACATCAAACGCTCAATATGCTGTCTTGTCAAGAAGCAGTATTCTATAACCTGTGCGACGACAAACTGGCGTAGAAACCAAACGGAATCGAATCGGCTATTGAATTTAAAATCAAAGGTATGAATATCGTCATAGGTTCAAAAGTCGTGTACGATAGGTAGTTACGTTTGTGATTACAGGTATAAAAAGATAGTTTATGACTATCTTTTTTACGACACCCTATTGAAAATTATGAAGTTATCTCGATATATCGGTTCACACATCGTTCGTGTTTATAGCTTTGGTAACGTGCGGCAACCTAGTGCAGCCACCGTCGAAACTGCAGCTCCGAGATAACCGTCGGTTATTGCCAGTCCTCTGAAATATCCTAGAATACCCTGCAATTCACTGAAATATAATACCAGGAGCTCTTATTTTGTCAACGCTATCGGTTAGGGAACTGACTTTGAGAACGTCAAAATTATCCGTAATAAATAGAAAACCTGTACATTTCTCAATCTGCGTTTCTTATAACGCGACGTTTTCACCTCTTACAGTCGTGACATCGCTGGTGTTGGATCAGTTTTTAGTGAAATTGAAGTAAAACAAAATCAGTCAAAGAAGAGACCAGAGTGAGTCATGCGACTTACAAGACGAATCTTATGACATAAAATAAAATGCATTGGTAAGTTCTGGCTGTAATAACTCCTCGAGTTGTTAACCACTGCGTTAGATGCGTCATTAATTTGAGAACCACGGGCACTAAAACAAAGATCGTTAAGCGGTGGGGAAGCGAAGAATCCCGTAATATATATGGATGGCTAGCATCCCCGACACCCCCGCACTTTCGTTTAGAGGCCTAGAGGGCTAGAGGATTGGAGGGCTACAGAGGGCTGCAAGTCCCACGAAGACCGGAGGGCTGCGCAGTCAGGGGATGTAATTTTGGTACTTACCCCGCGAAGTTAGGAACACAATGTTACGTGAAAGTACTACCAGATGGAGGCCGCCCCTCCCACTACGACCATCTATTTCTCTTGGGGCTGCAAGGAAATATTTGCAAGAACAACGAAATATCTTTACTTCCTCTTAAGACGCAAATTCCACAATAGTATATCTGTTTAATAATTGCACTACTTTTCATCTTTAGTAATTTGTTGGCCACCTGATGAACGGCATTTTAGAAATTTTCGTATTTCGTTGATAATCTTAACGCTTTCCTCCCGGTTCGTCGAATAATGTTTCTGCTGAACAGACGACTGTTTAAATTGTTTGTCGGAATTACCTCGGGTGACTTTTAATTTATTGTAGTTTAGTTATTCTTGTGTTATCTCGTTGAGACTCTTTCGTCGAAACGTTCCTAGATAAGAATAACTTGTAGCGAATTTTTGAGATGTTTCAGAGGGGTTGAAGTGATATTAGATAAATGGTGAACATATTTTCTCTGGAAGCTCTGTAAGCATATTGAGGGATTGTCTTAATGTACCTCGACGCGGTGTAACGCCGACGAAACAATTAGGCAAGTCGGTAGGATATAATTTTAAAAATTACCGGATGAATTCGAATTAAAAAACAACTCGGAAGTTTCTTCCAGTTTGATACAAAAACAAAACCACAGATTCCATTAAATCTTCAGTACAGACTTTATCTTTTTTACCCTCGACGCGCTGCTCGTTCCCTGACTTGTGAATAAACTTGCTTCGTAGTAGGCTGTTAGTTCTGGAGAACGATCCCTCGCGTAAGAAAGAACTTTGGTAATTAACGAGGAACCCCATGCTATTTCCACGGTCATCTTTGACAAACTTCGAGACCTGCTTACTTACGCACTCTCACATCTATCGAATACAACCTTCCAAATCCACTGTTCAATACAAATGAACAAAAGTTTTCCACGTTAACTAGTGAAAAGTTTGCCTTGTCTTTTTTTTTTACGCAGGAATAATAAACTGGTGAAATGTCGAAAGACCTTTACAATGAACCTGATATTGTAAATCTTAAGCATGCTTTCAACTAGGTAAGGTTTCCTCCAGTTTGTATATGTGTGGGTGTAAGTATGATTCTCTTAGTCCATCACGATCTTCTTTCTTGCCTCGTATAATACCAACTATAAAGTATGGTCGTAAGAAGTCCGAAGTATAATCCGAGTAGTAAAAAGCACTCGTACACCAATCTAATTACTGCATTTCTGCCACGGTGATTCCTTATAGTTTACATCGTTTTTACGATCAATATTACCTTTCTCTGCGACTCGGTGTTTCCCCCTTTTCTTTATCCCGCTAACAGTATTTGCACCGAATGCTACGATCGACAGTTGTGTGGCTGGCAGCGGTTCAGGGATTTTATCGTTTTTAATTTTACCAACTGAAGTTTTTCGGTGAACAGAAATGAAATACCCTGACCAACTTTCATCATGTATTTTTGTTTATTCGTTGTTTTCATGGCTAGCGACGGAGTATAATTCCCAATAAACGTGGCAGAGTTAAAACGTTGATTTAGTACTTGGTCTCAATGAAAGATAAAATTATAAAAAGAATGTTCACATTTCTTCTATCCATAAAAATCCTTCGTTTCAGAGACGAGTCAATTTACGCGAAAGATCCAACGCCATAAAGTTCTACGAACGAGAGTTTTCTCACAACTCTGACCACATAAAATGCAGCCGGTAGTACTATTTTTTAAAACCTCACATCAAAACGTAAATTAAACTTTACGAATTTCGTATCTTATAAGATGCTGGTGACGTCTCAGCTATTGGCCGGGATTCTAGCTTGTAACGTCTGGCCACGATATGATCGCAGAAGCTACATGAAGCTTAAAAGCACATGAAAAGGGCACGAAGGTCTCTTCCACGAGATGATAATTACAGTTAACCGAATTACTGAACAACCACGACCGTGGTGAGTCGTAAATAACTGAAATACCGTATATATTTTCACAAGTAAAATACAATGGATTCCTGATTGGAAATTTTTTGGTCCTCAACCAAATTTGCGGTCAATTTTTTACCATTTTTCATCAAATGAATAGGAGAGAACAAAGTCTGCTCGATCCTTTTTGAAAACCAATAAAATCGCAAGTTAACACCTGACGTGTTGGAATATCAAACGTGGAATAGTTCCGATATATCGTCAAAGTGGTTTCTGCTTTTATCGAGTAGGTGTATAATGTATACATTCATATCTCTGTGTATGTACTGCGTATGTTATACAGCTGAGGTTATGGGTTATACGACGGAATTTGCAATAAAGCTGGTATAGTGGGTTTATGAGATTGTTATACTTCCGATTGAATCTGTAAGAATTTGCTGCACAGTCTCATCTACGTGCGAAAGTTAATCGCGTTAATTGGTAAAGATTTTGCCTCACACTTGCATAACCTGTGAATTAAATTCCTAGGTTTAGAATGTCAATAAATATGATAGATCTTAGATGGCTGAACTTCGATCGCGACTTAACTTTATTACAAGAGGATCGATGACAAATGATAACATAGGTCGGTTTCATTGGAAATTGGACTACATATAATGCCCACCGCATGAATATTGGAATCTGAAAAAGATTAGGTGTGAACAGGATTGGTTCTTATACTACTTATGTCGACTCTACTCGCCGAGCTCCTTGGATCTTCGGACAAAAAGATTCGTAGAACACTCATAAAACCTGGAGGTGTTAACTGGCGGTGGCTGGCGCCATAATAATAACACATGTTTTATCCCTCCCCCTTCCTCTGCACCAGCCCCATCTCTTCCTTCTCCCTCAGCTGGCTACGTGATGCCATAAACTCATTTATACTCAAAAGCATAAAACACATTCACCGAATTTATAACCAGCGATGGCTGTACCGTACCGTATAGGCATTTCTGGTTCGTATAAGTCACACCATCATCAATTGCCACTTTATTGGCCATACAAACCATCGCCAGTTAAAAAAAGAGATTCCTGCGAAACAATGAGAGATGCGCCCACGTAGCACTGGTATATGCATCTACATCTCGTATAGGTACATGTAGTATACGTCTGTGTTACTAAATTTTTGTACGAGTTCTGGGAATGAAGTTAGCTCCATCAACGGAGACCGTCAAATGGCATACCGCTGTCAGAGAGTTGCACTTGCCATTGATTAGCGATCGCCAATCGATCACTTTGTCATCGCACGAATGAGCTATGCATTGTCTCCCACTTTTACAGAGAGGGAATGATTTGCATGGGCGTATCTGTTTCACGAGCTAGTGCGCGAACGCGTGAATGCATGAATGCGTGAGTGCGTGAACTTCGCGTTCCGTTAACTCGATGCAGCGTATAGACGTGCTCTAATGTCATTGTTCATGCACACACCTCCTCGACAAATGAGAAAGTTTTGTCCATCGCCGTGCATCTGGATATATGCCGAGAATAGCTCCAGCCTCTAATAAATGCAGATCACTCGTAATTATCAGCTTTGTTGAGTTTGATTTCTGACAAGTGTCCCAGCTTCAAAGGATTCTACAATTTTCCGTTCAACAGTTTCATTTGGTTCAACGTCAAAAACTATTATTCTTGCATTGGATAAGATCCGATCACCATCCCTTTGGAGTCTCTTCGTCTCGAAGATATTTTATGATGAAATCCTGAGCCTGCGAGATACAAATGTGTAAGAGTTGGGAAGTAATTGTACGACGTTACGTTATATGCATGTCTTTTTTTTACAATTAAGTCCTTAGGCATAGTTGAATGGCTGGACAGCTATGGCCATTGTCCAGATTTAATATGGCGACAAAATTCCTCGTCATATGTACCGATAAGCTTTCTCTATAGATAATTCTTCGTGTCATTTAAAGAACCGATTCTTTGTCCTTTAAATTGATTGTTTGGCTAGAAGTATTGTACTGTGGTAGTTCTGCCTCTCCAGTATCAAAGTAGACAATAAATTCTTGTCTATACATATGTACAACCACATGCATATACCAGCCAGTTAACGGGCAGGCACTATACGCAACAAAACACGATAGAACGTAACGCAATACACTGTCGTTCCGTGTCTAATTCGCCGTGGCGTATCCAACGTTATCGCATCTGGACGGACTCTTTAACTATATGCAAGCTAATGCAGGAATAATCGTACCGTATGGAATAATGGATAATGGATAATGGATTTAGCACGTTTAGGTACGTGAGTAATTAGATAAATAACCATGATGCACAATCTCGTACACTGTACCGTGTTAACGCTTTCCCACGTTACGTTTTTCGCCCACGTGTAAATTGTGCCATTCGAAATGCGGCTTTCGACTTCTTCCTCTATTTCCATCCATAATATAAATTAGTCTATCGTCACAACGAAGATCTATCTTCCGAATTTCTTTTCCTTTGAGAAGCCTAAACTTACTTACAACCGTGGTTTCCGAGACGAAAATTATGTGTAGATTACATTCTGGCACTTCATATGTTTATTGACAGGAAGTTCTTCCGACCTTATAGAAACTTTAAAGCGAATCCGAATTCAGGTATAGTTACGTAATACTGAAAAGCTGACAATCAGATGAGTCCGTGACATTTTTAACGGAGGACAGATGTGCTGTATCTGAAACGGACAGTCCTTCTGCTTCGAGTCTGTGATCTTCCGATCTTCTGATCTTCCGATCGTCTGATCTTCTGATCCTAACCGCACGCCACTCAACGCTTCAACGCGAAGTGACTGATCCGCCTTATTGCTGCAAACAGAGAGCCAAGACGAAACACGTGTGTCCTCCTAACCCGGACGCATATATGTGTCTAGTCGTTGCCCCTTGCATATTATTCCAGTGCATTTACACCGTCACTCTGCATGGCACTGATTCACGGTACTCGGTACTATTCGAGATTTCTTATCCGGTATGTGAAAAAATCGTGAATGCGATAGAGAATTTTGGATGAAATTATAAAACGATTTTATACCACGACTAGGGAGAGTTACGACACGATTAACGCCTGATGCTTAGTTTGTCTGACTTGATACGTACGTGAGTAATAAGTGGCACATACGGGCGAACCCTAAATTTATCAACATTTGAAGGGCTTAGAGCTCGAGGTGTTATACTTAGCATAGTCTAATGGCTATGAATATTAACCTCTGACCGCGGTACACTCCTCCGAATGACTGACACATCCCAGAGAGTAGGAAGTTGGGTTCTCAGTAATGATCTATTACGCTTTTGTTTCTTTCTCAAGAGTTTAGTTTAACTTGTGTGGGCCTGACGCGCCTCCTCCTTCGACTGGGTCTCCAATCAACTATAATTTACATTTATATTATGGCTATCTTTGACCAGCATATATTGGTATTTGACGATGGAACCGTTGCGTCAGTTGATCGAAATTGTTTACACACTACCGGACAATTAATTAGTGAAAGCACTATCAATAAATTAACTAGCAACGTTCATTGGCGGGTTTTTGTCGCTTGGGAAAACAGTGAACATACGCATGTCTAACTTATTCGGTTCTATTACTGTCACACGAATTTGTATCAAGAAATCTTCCACAACTACAAGTACAAATACAAACAACCCTTGCCAAGCCAACAACACACATACTTCGCAACTCACCGACCATTCTCAAACATCTCTGTTGCTTGCGTTTGCTGGTGGGTGGCTGCACAGCGCAAACATTGACTTCGGATTCTGTGCCGACTTACGAAGTCTTGGATCCGTTCAATATCTGGATGTTTGAAATTCCGGCTTCTTATGGTGATAAAATAAAACGCAGTGTATCGCATCGCCTTCATTTTTGTACCTTTATATTTTCAGAAATTCCAAAAAGTATTTAGAGGGATAAACTTACTGTCGATCACAATTTGGCAAAAGTTGCAATCGCATTCCGGTTATATACGGATATGGAATTTATGTTGAATTAATATATGCAGCATTTGCTTTCCTGCCACGCGCTCGTATTATTAATCATTTCATGGGATGGAGAAGGAGGGACAAACACACGGACGTGCTTTTCAATTAATACCCAAATTAGTTCAATATTACCATTAGGAAGGAAATAGTATAGAGCTTGTAAATCATATCTATGTTTGGATTTCAGGTATATCCATAAACGACATTATATATTTACTATCGTCGTCACACAACCAACTATTGTAACGCCTATGCATCAAAGGTAGCTACGAGACCTTTCATTCGCTATTCAATTTCAAACTGGCTAATTCCCATCAATTCTGCACAATATATCAATGGCGTATCGCTTGAATATTTCGAATGCCACTCAATCGTGTTAACAATATTCCAAATTTACGCGTTTCCTTTGCAATACGTGTTCATGACGTGTCGGCTGCATGCAGATGAACATCGTGTACAATGAAGCTCTGTCATATTTTAATAGACAGAATTCGGCACGACTAAAATTTTCCCGCTCTTTAATACCACATGAAATTCGATAAGAAGAACTCTTCGCAACGTCTCGCCCGCAATAAAGCTTCTTCTGGGTGGTATACTCGAAGACATGCGGCACGCGTCGCTTTGCAGTGTAATTATAGAGTTATGGCTAAACGCCCGCATCCTGTAGATGCCTCCTCACGCATTACAACGCGTACCCAAAGTGAACCCGTACTTGACCATTAGGTGTAAAGTCGGTAGTGAGATTCCTATACGTACACTTCAAGGTATCAAGTGTACTTTCTATGAAGTTCAAACGAGCCTCTTATTTCGCCGAGTGCAGATTAACTGGTATCTGGTTGAGCACGCGGATTACATATGGTTCAACGTGTGCGATCATGATTCCAACTTTTTTTTTTCAACTGCATGAGGCGTGCCTTTTATTTTCATAAATTTGATATAATTCAAGCATTTTCTGCAGTTTCCAGGAAAATGAGACCAATATAGAATAGTCAAATGAATTTGAATTGCGATGCAACTTAAAAAATTATCGTATACTTACTGAATTTAGCAGCCACTAAGATAGGTATTTTACAAAAATCGGTTAACAGAGAAGAGAATAGAATACATATCTTCTATGTTTGTGAAGAAAAAATGGATAAATAATTCATCTCTAGGATGTATGTATGTTACCCCTAGAGGGCCAGGTAACTTCATAAATATTGTAGCATAAATGTATAAGAAAATAGAGGAACGTGAGATAACTTTGTTCGTTCTTCAAGCATATTCTTTCCATAGTAGGTACGGGTACCTACCTACATACGGGGAATAGAAAATCAGCAGGTTTCTATACCCCGAAGCGAAAAGCCGACCTCTGATCTTCTATAACGGAAAAAAACATTGCATTTGTCACGGCAAAGCGCAGTTATTAGTCACAGTTTTGCTCGTTACGGTTCTCTAGACCGCGCACCATCTTGCAGAGAACGGTGAATGTCTATGTGCAATGAGAACGTCGTGTTGAAAGATTCTAACGTTAAATATAACTTTGAATCTTTTTCAGATCCGTATGCTGACAGTGACAATAAACCACCACACGACTGCAGTTTATAGTGCACAGAGTATATGAGTTTCTGAAATTTTAGATCGACGTCTGCAAAGAATAGCCGGAATGGTAGTTAAATTTCTGAAAGTATACCGTTAAAATCAAGTACATTTAGCTCAAAGTATATTAAAGAAAGACCTGCTATGTTTCTAAGTTTTTTATTCCTATGTTGTTTTTTTATTTTCAGAGTTAGGGCAAGATTATTAATAATTCCATGATTAGTCTCATTCATAAAAATGTTTCACTGCAGATGTTCGGTTAATAGGTACTATTTTTAACTGTCATTTATATGTATGCATATACATATACCTACTGTAGATGTCTTGTTCTTTACGGGTAAGCGACACTAAACATCATCGGCAGATCATTAGTCTTTCATAAAAAAAATCTGGATTCTTGGCATATGGCGGAAAATGTGCGGTGAAATCACGTGACAATCACATGGCAGCTTGTTCCATTAGCAAGAGAGCGTAACCTTTGTCGTATCCCGCCTACTGAAAATAGAATTCTAACGTCTATCTTCTTGAACATTTTATCTAAAAGCTCAAATTCCATAAAATTGTATAAAACTCGTACAAATGTCACCAACACGTATATAATCGTCGTGGGTGGTATGGCGTTAGAAAATCAAACGCCAAACATAATACCGCATAAGACAAACAAACGCCTTGGTTTCAAAGCGTCAAGTTAAGCCTAAGGCGTTGGCCTAACTTAACTGTATAATCAATAGGGCAAATATAAGGGCGCGAAGTTAGGGTGGATAAGACGCGAGGTACGTTACAGCTAAGGCTCTAAGTCTAGGGGGCTGCAAGGGCTCTAAGGGGCTGCAGGGGTTGCAGAGGCTGTTTGGTCGATATAACGGACCTATCTCTAAACTTAACTATATGAACTTTCTGGCTTAGAAGTTTCTCTGGTTTGATTTCGAATTAGGAAGCTATATATATGAGCACTCGTGTTGCTAGAGTTTTCATTATTTCAGTCATCCCTGATCATTAATCCTACCATTTTATTTTTCGTCTTATTTTATTCGTCAAATTTCTGAAAGACATAGTCTTCCTTGGATAGTTGATTCTTGGATCAATCTGCTAATTGTTGAAAAATTTAAACACGCAATAATAAACGAAAAAATCTTAAACGGATCTAATCAACGGTACGGAAATCCGTGTACTAACAATTAAACACACTTGTGCTTCAATATACACGCGTTATAAATTACCCTCAGGACAAAACAGTCTCGCAACTCCTAAAGCAAGGAGTAAGCTACTTTGTTACTCGGGTATTTGGCTCATTTAACACATAATTAAGCGTTGCTCCAACGCGAGTTGTCGAGGCATGCGAAGTACGAGTCAGGCGTTGGTTCCCCTCCGCAGCTTTTGACACAATTAGTTCGTATCCGTATGTAATACAGGTTTTCTTTTTTTTTTTTTTTTTAATGAAGGTCATCTCATAATCTTTTCTTTGAGACGAGAAATCTTTAATTATGATTCCCAACTTTAAGCTCGAGTTCTGCTGATAAGAGAAAAGAGAAGTGATCTTCAATCGAAAGATAATTATAATTATGTCTTGGAACAGGTTTTATGTCGGTGAATTTTATCCAGTTTATATCAGAAAATCGATTCTCTCGTTTACTTTGATGGCTCACTAAGCATTTAGCACCGAACTTAATGACGATTAATTAACGTTAAATCAAGCGCTACCGATCCTGATCTTCGTTGGGTTAATATCACGGTTATTTCTGTATAGTATAATTGAAATTTATCACTCAGCTAATTTCTGTTTATCTTATCGATAATCTTTTATTCAAGTACGCAATCACGGCACGTTTATAGAACCGGATATTACAGGTAATCAATTGCTCCGCTATGCTAGTCGTATTCATCTGCTGATTGCAGATGATATTTACTTTACATTACTCGCAACAGATCCATGAGAGAGAGAGAGAGAGAGGGATGAAGGAATTACTTGAGAACCGCTGAATTCCACTTAGCGCCAAAATATTCATGGCAAAGGCACTCAGTGGGTGTGCCCTGTGTACATCACCCTATTACTGACCCTAACAATGATCTCAACAGCTTTGTACTCCGTATTCTTGAAATAACACGGCTACACCCACTGAGTAATGAACGTTGTAAAGTGAAATTTCGCGGTAAGTTTAGCGGCAATCTTCTCTTTGCCAAGGAGTGGTAATAAATTAAGTAGAAAATAAAAATGTGTCGGGATATAATTATCGCGATAATTTACCTGTCGTCGTTCGGGGCAGTTAGCAATTAGACAGTTTTGTACGAGTTTTAGTATAGGCAAATCAATTTAGGTATATTGCTTCAGAGGGAACACCTTATTAACCAGAAAACAAATTTGAGACGCAAGCAGTATACATACCACGAGATTATATGAGAAAATTTTATGGATGTATCTTTTAGTGAGTTGCACCTTGCTGATGGTTTGCGAATGGGGTATCGTATTTCGAGGTATCGTAAAGCTCTAAACATGTATATTGCATTTTTTGGAATTTATTATTCGCATATCGTAATACACCCCGAGGAGGGACAGAGGTGTAAGTATAGCCACCGTTCCTAGGGGATTGGCGGATGCAGTGTTGCCATTTTCATAAATCCAAGGGCTTTTTAGGGAATCCATTGCAACCGGAAACTCTCACGATGCATAGAGGGCAGGTGAAGGGAGCGCAACTGAGCAGAATATTGAATTGTGATGGAATCCCGATTGACAAGGGTCCGTACGTGAAATATGAATATTTCAACATACATGCAATGCATATTTAACAGAAAACTAGCCCAGCTTGTAGGTTCGCTTGTTATTAGTTGATTTGTGCTGCTTTAAAGAACGCCAATAAATGATCGTTTCAATAATTTTACCTCCTACACAAGTTTAATACGAAGGGATCTCGAGCTTTAGAATTATACTTGAGGAAAGCTTTAACAACGAGTAAATTTTTCTTTCAAATACTTTGAAAAGCTCATTATTTATTTAAATGTACTTCGAAGTGCCAATTAGTAACGTATCATCGGACCGCTTAGCCCGTAACTCTTCGGTACAATGGGAATAATTGTCAGAAAAAAAGTAAACCAAAAGCGACGCAGCGAGGAACGTTTGATCCCGATTTAGACGAAGAAACCAGCAAGTAAAATGAACCAGGCTGAGATATGCGCGCGACTGAATCTACCCGTGCGGACAATCGGCCTTGTCTTTCGCAAGTCGACGCAGCAAACGAAACGGCCGTTACGGATTGGTTTTCGGCTGCCAGAGGGGACTTATTTCTATTTCAAAGTCTGTCACTGGTTCATATCGCCGCAATCCTCAGACTTGAAAAGATTTCTTTATAAAATCGAAGCAATTTCGCTGCTTTCAGAAGCTTGAATCTCTTGTAAATCGCGACTGCAGTCATAGCCCGCAGCAAAATAGTAGAAAAAAAAAAATGATACTCATTATTTTAATCGAGAATATCGTCGAAAAATAAGTTACGTAGGGATGTACTAACTTTTGACTATAGAAATCGATCGGCTAAAGTCTATGGAAGAGGCGGTTATGGGGTAAGCCCTCGGGCCTGCTTTTACCTTCTTGCATAACTTCTCGTATCACACGGTGGCAATAAAGTTTCCCAATCTTTATTCGATCAGCGACAAAAAGTACAAATCTCCTCCGTTTTTACTCGGTGCGTTTCCGTACTGAGGCGATCAGTATTGCTATGTCGTGGTGGATCGGCGTCGAGGGACCCGTAAAAAGGCGAGCGTATACCTTGAACGCGAGCACCATAACAAATTTTGATTTCTTGCACATCGAAGGGAATCCCGCGCTCGCCGAAGTCCTGGATCCTTTGTGGATACAAGGGGCGAGAGATGGGTTGAGCAGCTAACCGTCTGGGATACAGCTTCCATATTTTTCTTTCCGCCTGGAGCTTTGCATGCGTAATTCAGCCATTTTTCCTTCTAGGATCAAGGTGCATTCATACTTAATCAGAAAAATACCTACAGGAGAAACCATCGATATAAGTTTCATGGAAACTATCTCTGGTATTGAGATTCGACTGCTTTCATCGCAAATCTAAGCTTTCTTATATCGACCATACTTCATTGCAGATTCAAAGATTTGGCCTCGTCTGCAATCGAAATAACCGGCACATTGATAGCTCTAATATGATCTAAAAGAAATTTGATTCCGCTATATTTGCATACAGTACCTCGAAGAGGAAGGCATAACCTTTGGCAAAGAAAGAAGTGCAGGATTTGTGAAGAAAAACGAACTGAAGACCCCTCCTGGTGTACATTTTCTGTATAATGAGTAAAAAGTTGAACAGACCGAAAGAATTTTCAATTATTCCTAAGGCTAAAAGAAAGTGAACTTGTTCTTGGGGATCTTTAGGATATTTTCAGTAAAAGATTAGCGAATATAGGTCCGTGGTACGATCAGCGAAGAGACTGCAGGTTATAAAATAATTCTGGTTTAATGGGTAAAGTACGGAAGTTGGGTAGAGTTATAAAGTCAGCACGCAAACAATATTGCCCTCGTGGTAGAGAGTCGTTGCTTGGCAAGGCACCGCACCGCATAATATCAACCCTCCTTCCTGGTGTACGTACGCGCCATACCGTACTGCAAGCCGGACTCGAGCTCTGTTTTCCGCCCTCCGTATCACCGAGCGTGTACGGACGTATTATTAAATAATTCCGCTCTGCAAGCTAAGCATGTCCCGGCCCTAAGGCTGCTTGAATTAGACTGTTCCTCTTCCTCATTCCCTTCACGCGTCACTCTAACCCTCTCTTTCCCTCTTACTCTCTGTTCATCTCTCTCATTCTGTGTTTGTGTTTCGAAGTTTTCCGTGTTTGTAAAACTTTGTCCAAGTTCATCTGCACTTCGAGGTGGAATCAGTTCTGTTCAGGATTCCCTACCTCTCGGATGAAACTTGGCAAAATGCTCCGCAAAATGTGAGCAAAATTCGTTCATGATGTCAGCATACGGAACGAACCTGAGTGACCTCCACGCTTCCTTCATTTCCTGTTTATTACTGACGCCTTTTCTTTCGGTCATTTCTCTGTTTATAAATTACTTCATTTCGTGACCGTGTAGGTTACATGTCGTACCATACACTGTCCGGACCACTTTCCTCCCACTCCATATATGTGCTGTACCTACCCTCTGCCATGCTGTTTTTGGAAAATTAATATCTGGGCTTAAACCGAGCTCGCCGGACACTGCAGACCCTAATGTACTTGGACTGTGTCATTTCCTCGAATATTTCGACCACCCTCCGGTTTGTTACCCCGTTTATTATTTACGGGATGGTCCCCGACGCTCGCTAACAACTAGCCACTTAGACGCACATGAGTGTTACCCACGTCTGTAATTATGCTTGCAAATTGAGATTGAAATTTTTATTAATCTGACTACTGTGCTGCATTTTTAAATAGCATTTCATTTTTGTGTGGTTTGATGAGAATTATAGTATCTGACTGGAAAAAGAATTGTTTCATTTGCATCTGAACACGGAGTCTCGAAATTAGAAATATGGGCATTGTACTTATTTAGGAATTCCCTTAATCCATCTAGGGGAGTAAAATTCTTCGAGTATAAGGGGTACCTCTCCGAAAATAATCCCAAGTAACAAATTGAGCTGAAATTAATATTTCTTTCTTATAAATTGCTCGACATAATTAACATTCCTCAGATTTTCTACCGTAAAAGAATGAATTTATGGAAACACATCGCACCGCGGCCGGCTCCTTGCGGGGCTAGACCTCGGGACTTTTTCCACTTAAATTTCTCGGCGTGAAAAATGTTTTAATTTCAGCGAATCTTCACGGCCGCTATAAGAAACAGTAGGTATACCTCTACTTATTTCAGTGCACGAAAATTCTCGCGATGGTTTGTACTAATTTTCCACGCACCCGGTGAACGCACCGTGCGCTTCAGGGCGGATCGTCGGGCGTCGTTCTCTTGAATTTATACTCAGTGAGGATTCATGCCATGGCCATTAACGCATTATTGAAAGTCATAATGGCTCGTCCCAAGACCCAAGCCTCCCTTCGGCTTAGATTCATCTTTCGAATCGGACTAAAGTTTTGTTAAAGTTTCTGCAAAAGGCGTCTAAATGCTTTTGAGCAGTTACAGAGCCAAGGTTGCGGGGGAGAAACTTGTCCCAATCATTTTAATGAATGCCTCGAATTACTTTACGTCTGAAACCCATTCCGGTTGATCACTTTCTTAATCTTTTCGAATAGGATTCCCCGCGGATCAGAAAGTCTTCCGATTTCTTCCGCATCACAGAGCGACCTCTTCATTTCCACTGTTATATATATATACCTACTCCATCCTGAAAAAAATTCACCTTTCACTGTAAATTTTCATATACTGGCGAATATCTTCACAATGTATTAAACTCACTGCAAAAGGCGTCGAAAAAATGCATTTTATTTAATAATAATGAAGAAATTAAAACAGCAGAGAAGGTAATGAGAGTAATTTAATCGCAGCTTGAGAGCTGAATGCTAAGCGAGTCAACTCTTCATGCTAATCTAGTCTGGCCCAATCCCTGCTATGTGGAACTATGCCGAGAGAAAACTCAGGGTTGTCTTTTATGTTTATTTAATTCTTGAAAACTACTGCAATAACTTTAGATTTGTATAAAATTACGTTAATATAAATCTGGAAACGTCTGTCTTGATGAAATATAGGCGAAAAGGTTACTGTCACAGAAATCCAGATTAGCATACATCCAGCTCGCATATAATTATTCAAAGTTCATCAGAAGTTGAATAAGTAAACGTGAAATTTTGGCAAGCAGGTAATGTGAAGGGAAACTTTTTCTATGAAAAAATTAACCGTAACTGGCACGTGCTGCTAATGAAAATCGATTTCACCGCACAGGATGGATACCTATACTCACTTGCATTCATTAGCTTATCTAATTATCACGTCCCCCAACGGATGGTCGGAAGATACGAGTCTCCTGACTACCGAACCATCAATACGAAATCACCCCTCAATTGCTTAAATTAACTAAAGAAACATTTCCTAATTAGACTTCCAAGAATTTGCTTGAATTACGGAATGAAAACCGGTTCACGTGCCATCGCGAGTACGTAATCTCACTACCAATTTGAATATACAAGGGGGATAAATGATTTAAGAACTTCTACTAATCAGTGCGATTGAAGATAGGCGCGGTTTCATCTTTCTCAAAAAATGTCAATGCAATTCTTTTCACCATTCAGCTCAATACGTACGGTAATCATTTTTTATCAATGTATTAGCAACGCACTTTAAAATCCATTCGATTTTCTGCTGCAGATTAAATTTCAACCTTAGTAGAGTCCGCCAAAAAAAGTAACTCTCGCCCTGGCCGTAAAGCGCATCTGGAGAATGTAAAATATCTAATATGGCCATAACTTTGTTGAAAGCCCCTCTCGTCCTGAATCCTGGGACGCGCCCTGTACGTCGCCCTCACGTTTCCACTCGCCCTCCAGTTCCCTCCTCAACGTTTCGGAAAACGGTTATGCAACAGGGAAGCTTTACCATCACCCCGTGACGTATAGGGACGCCAAGAGAATCCGAGCAGAGTGTCGTTAAGTTTTGACGAGTCGTCAAAACTCCGTCGCTCTTGGATTTTGGTAATCTTTCAGGCTTCGTCTTGAATTTTTTTTTTACTCCCTATTCCCAAGGCCGGGAGATTTCCGGCGGTATAGAAGGAAAAGAGGAGCGAAAGACTCGGGTGGGAATATAATTACGGATTGTCTCGGCTTAATCCTCTTTCACCGTTCTTTTCTCTTCACAGCTGTGTCTCTATTTTGTTGTTTTCTTCCTTTCTCCAATTCCCAGTCCGCGGCTAGCAGGACTCACGTGGCCCATTTCGTCCCTAATCAATTTCCCACTGTACTCTGTAGTCATTCCAAAAGTCCTTCATCAAACGCTTGTTCTCACACTATTGCCTCAATTTGTCTATATGATAGTAAATTTTTCGAGAAATATTTCGTTCCTCGTTTTACTCGTGTCCGGGATCCACCGTCAACCATTATCCCATAATCTATCATTGCGGACCAGAACTTCGGACGTCGTTGTGGGCGAGTATAAAAAAGTAGAATGCAGTTGTGCAGTTCTCATGGCGGCTTGCGGAGGATTTGTAACTTTTCTTCCTTATTTTCTTCTTTTAGTTTCGCCACTTCTTCCTATCTTTTATCCCAGTGAGACTTTTACTCGACCACTCTCACCCCTGGCTAAAGAGGGCGAAAGACAACTCCAAGAGTAGGCATAGGTCGGACGGACTCAGACAGTGAGGAAATAATATACTTATACGAAGACGTATAGATTCATCTTTTATCAAGCGGACTTAGGATAAGCGCCAGTCGTTTCTCAATATTAAGTTCTCTTCGCTGCTGCTGAGGGAGGAATCATCTCCATATTTTTATCCTTCGCTATCGTTAGTATAATGTAAGGCTTCGGGACCTCGGTTGGTTTCTGAGTAAGGGCAGATCTCGGAAAGTACCATCTTGAATTTTCAATGCCGTATTTCGAGCCGCAGTTATAGCTGTCGTTTGACTATTCGATTACTTCAAAGTCGCTCGAGAGTTTTCACTGAAACTTCACTTTTCGCTAAATTTCGTATACGAAATGCGAATCGGTATAGTGGGTATAGTGTGATGATGTGGAGCTGTTGATATCGGAGCACATTTGTACTTAAGCAGATCACATACGTCAAACGAAGTATTTAAATAAAAGTACTGCAGGCCAGACAGTGGAAAAGCGTCTCTGTGGCCAGGCGAAATGCAAGTTTAAATCTCGCATATTTTATAGTTAAATGAGAAAATAAGAATATGAAAGGGGATTTGAATACGGCAAAAAGTAAAGGGGAAGAGAAGAATTAACAATTCGCGTTGTGCCTACATCCCATTATTCCCTTCCTCGCCCGTAGTTCCAAAGAGACTTTCCTGCTGGAATCACCATCTAAGGTAAACAAAGTAGGGAAACTCTAAACTTTGATCGTTAAAGCAACAGATTGTACGTACTATTCGTATCCCAACCCACAGTTGAGCGCCCCTGTGAAAAAAAAGGATCTAGTAAATTCGTAGCAGAGGAAGAAGAAGATAGAAAACGATAGCACATTGAAGAAATTTAAGTGTTTTTGTAATAAATAATGGCCGCACATCGTTAGTAACCACTTTTCTATATATAGGTATGTACATTCATACCTCGCTGGTACCACCTGTAAATTCTTGGACTTGTTTTACTCTGCCTGATTCCTCAGGGACTCAATTGGCAAGGCGAATAAGAGGGTGTCTTTGAAAGTGTCTGGCAAATGGGACCGGAGTTCTGTAAGAAATTTTTCGTCTCTCACTTTAAACGGAATAGCTACGATATTCCTGCCTTTTAATTCCCTTCAGCTATTTTATTTATAGTTCCATTTATCTGCCTCGTAACGTACGACGGCTGTTGTAATTGCGAAGTTTCTCCTAATGTATTGTCCAGTATTTTCCGCAGATACGGACTAGTACAACGCGGCGATGTAAACTGGAAAAAGTTAGGAAGACAAAAAATGAGAAAAGAGATACGTTTCCGGGTGTTTACGGCACACCACTGACAAATATTGCATGACCAGATTAAAGTTCAACATGACCGAAATTTGCATACATCTGTGTACCTTGAACCATTGCCTTATCCGAATTCGGAGTAAAAATACTTAATCTTGATCCCGGAAATAATTAAACGCCGTTTGATAAGATCACTCTCGATTTATTTTCACAAAAAGTGAATATTTCTCAAATGTAAAGTATATTGTAGACGATTTCCAGCCGGAGGCATTACCCTCCAGTTTGCGAACGCAAACATGAAAACGCAACGGTATCGGGACTCCATCTGCGTGAAACGTCGAAAAAATGTAAATTGGTCGGCGGAATATCTGGACCGTTTCAATGCGTGGCGCGTCGAGACGTTGGAACCAAGCGTCGCGGTGTTGAGCCCTTCGAAAGTAGCGTCGCGAGGTCTCGAACCCCGGGCGTCGACATCGGCGCATCGGAATTCGGCACGTGCCCCGCACGTTCCGGAGGGTGACACCCCAATATCTACCCTGAGATTTGTGGCATGCGCGGAAGCCGAAAGGCGACACAACTTATCGATGATTTATCTGCTTATTTATTTTTCGAGCCTGGTACGATACGTGTTCAGGATTGCTTTTCGGTGGAGGCGGACACCTGTGATTCGATTTATGTTCTTATATTTTTAGAATCTTACCAAATATAGGATTTACCAAATCTGTCGGTAATTCCGTAATTTGCTTGTGTATAGATAATTGGATGAGGAGAGAGAAAGAGGCTTATACACAGATAGTCATTCCATTTTATTTCAAAGAAATGAAACCATGATAGAAATTTCTATTCCTATGGTTCTTCGAAGGAATTCGAATATTGTATCTCTTCTGCATACAAGCTCTACGAGTGTACGTATACCTACCTGTTGTTATTTCGGACTCTGGTTTGGTCTACAAGCATCTTATCCTTTGTCTATTCTGACTCCGTAATATACAGAGAGGCTCGTTTCAGCGTGGTATATGCGATAGCCGCACTTTGCCACAGTTACTTGGAAATTAGTGTAGCAAGTTGGTAATGGTTAAATTCAACCTTGGTGTATAACACCACGAGATGGTACCATTGTCGCGTTTATAATAGCATTTCGGAGCTGTATGCCGACAAGTTACAGAACTTACAAACTGAGTCTTGTTCCACCTCTACACACAGGGGATTCCAAATAAGGCCTTGGGATAAGAGAGGTCACGGTGGGACTTTAGGGATCGTTTGCTCTCTCCTGGACCAGTGGGTCTAAGGCGGAATGTCAAACTTTCATTAACCGCAACGAGAAAACATCAGAACCTTAGCTTCGAGGTAAAATTTACTCATTTTGCACAAAATGTGAGTTCGATGGATATAGAATTTGTCAAAAATCTAAAGTAGGAGCTAACTGAATGACCACCTATGTAGTAAATTTTGTCCTTGTTTTATACGTAATATACGATCATTCGCTGTATCGAATTGAACAGAATGTCAGCAATGTGTGTAACGGAGTCAAACGATTAAATCCAGAGAATCGCTCTGGCTGGTTTATTTCCCGCGTTGTCTCATTCCCACGAAAGCTACGAGCACTCGGCGACTCTGGGGCGTCGTAGACTAGATAACAGCGTCGCGACGCAACTGCGTCCCACCGACCGTATTCTGGTGTCCCTTCCACGTTTCCCCCTTCACAGCCCCTTTGACGCCCCCTAAAAGATTCTTGGGCCTCAGCTGGCGTGCTAAGGCGCTGATTGCACTAAAAAAAACCAACTTTCATAAATTCAAGACGCTTCACTTCACTCCAGAGATGCGAGAACGAACCACAATGTTATATTATGTGTGTATATAGAGATGAGGCTTCGAAGCACTTCGAGTCCCATCACCGATGCTTCAGATTTGACAATTTTACTTTTATTCTCATTTTCAGTCAAACTCAGTGTTACTGAACTGAAATGAAGATTATCCGTCAAAAAATGGTCATCAGTCCATCAAAAATTACACCGAAAGATCAGGTGATAATAAGGAACGAGGGGGCGCAGAAGTGTACCTACAACCAAAATGTCTAAAGTAATTCGAATGAAATATTTAGATGGCACCTGGTTACTGCAGAATCGAAAAGTTTTTCTTGATTGATCGAACACGTCTCAATCCCACATCCCAAAGTGTTTTTATTAGTGTCCCTTATGGTGCGAAATTGATAAGAAATTGCTGGATTACTTTTGCCTGGAGGTCTGATAAATCGAGAACAGATCGATCGGCTAGGGGTTAGTCGCGTTATTCGCTACGACAATTTATCGCAGATAAAATCTGCGGACAAACAAAGCCGACTTAACTTCGTCGGGAAGAAACTACCCTACACTGTCTTACCGAACCTGGACTATGGTACAGCTCCCATAGGAGTGTCTCTTCCTCCTCGTGCACCTGGGAGTATCATCTTTCCAGCCTGAAGACAGTCGACTTCGTATGTAGTAGAAAGATGGTCATCAAACTTATTCACAATGAAATAGGAATACCGTGGATGATCAATATGTTTGATAAACTCCAGTAATCGAGCGAATATACGTGCCTATATACGTGTCATTATCGCAAGTAGCGTCATTTACTTACCTGCCAGTCAATGGTATCGATCAGTTGCACGAAGGACAATACGTGATTGAATTTGTGAGTATGTATGTGAGAATGTTATTATAAATGTGGATTGGCTAGTCATCAGAATCAGCTGTTCCATTTCCGACCGCAAAATGATACAAGACAATCAGTAAAGCAACTGGATTTCGGTTATTCAGGATTATTTTTTTCCATCTGCCCGAAGGTGCGGTAGGATATCATTGATTTATGCTCTTCTATAACCTGCGGGAGATTATCTTTCCGGGTTTTGCTTTTTTTGTTCTCTTTTCCTTTCTCTCTCCTTTTTCTTATTCTTAATTACCCGAATTACGGCCAACGCGTCTGGTTTCTTGAAAATTAAGTTTTTTGTGACACCCGGAGGACAAATTTAGCGCGCTTTTTTTATTATCAAATTAAAAAATTTCACCAAGAAGGGAGATAGGGCAGGTCCCGAGATTAGTTTGCTGCACGAATTGCATCTTTTTAAGGGATGTCACAACGAAAGAAATGATCATGATAATTCATATTTATTCATGCGCATCCCTCAAGGAAAACTTCTTTATAGTTTTCTCTTTTTTTTTTCTTTATACTCTAATCAATTTCACCGTATAAATTCACTCTAGGTGCAACTATAGACATAAGGTTTGAAGATATCCCACACGTTCGTTGAAATTCATTACCAACAAGCACAATTATCCAACATCACTGTACACAGCTACATGAGGGAATGCAAGAAGAAGGAAGGATATAATATACTTTTTGCGAAAAACCCAACGCGAGAGCTGTTGCTGCTTGGCGAGAAAGGAAGGTGCATTTTCTTCCTACGTGTATTTAGTTCAGCGCGCAAGTCACGACTACCTTTAACGTAAGTACATCACCTTCTTACCCCAGTGGCGTGTTCTACTTACGGGCGTTAGAAATATTGTCTTCAGTAAATGAAAATGAAATCCGTCGTAGGACAAAAGTGTACTTTCCTACCGTCAGCAAATCTCCCGCGGGAGAAAGCCAGCGCGGCGAGGCGACATGTCGGTATATATGAGCCCAGGTGTATAACTTTGCGTGCATATATATATATATATATATACATACACGCACGTGTGACGTTATATATTTATTTTATTTTTTATTATTTTTACGCTTGAATATGACTCAACTTTAATAGAATAACATTCTCGCTCGGGACTATAACGCGAGCAATGAATTAAATAAGATCGACGACGTATCTAAGCGGATTATTAAGGTGAAACTGTCACGCGATAAACGTAGGCATAATGCAGGGCGATTCGCTAGCCAAACGATCTGCAATCTCCGACAAAGGCCTATCGGTATATACATACTATAGGCACATAGGCATATAGTCATATAGCCGCAGTTAACTAAGCGTTGTTTTTCACTCTCTGTAAAATGATTTTCTTAGCATGTATAAATATGAAACACGCGAACGGCGAAGCTGCATCTTACCCGATACATATTCATAGACAATGTTGCCGTAGGTGTACTACAACTCTTGGCAGATATAAGTGGTTTTGTCAGACTTGTAAAAATGGTAATATTGTTGTCGGGAATAGCGTAGGCGCAAATCGAGGAGCCAGTAAGAAGCTGAAGAGTATTTATACGTGGTAGTTGTTGCTGGTAGCTAAGGGCGTACAGCGTGTTGTATCTGGCTGACAATCTAATATCTTACGGTGCAAAAATGACGTGCATAAGTTTATTTCCAACGCCGAGGCCTCGGGCATTTCATGGAACTAACCAGATTGAAAGGAAACTGATAAGAGTTGAACTTGCATTGTGAAGTTACGTAATATTTTCATTCTATTAAACCGAATCGTGCTGCACTCGATAAAATTGCTTCCAGGGTGTATATAGGTACTACTACCGACTACCTGAGGCAGTAGTCTTGCGAGAGGCAAATCTCGACCGAGAATCGAGCGAGTTTTAAGAGGGATTTTTCAAAAGAATTTTCAAAAGATCTCATCTCGTACTTACGTCTTTTGTACTGCCAACGAAGCCACGTTATTTCATCTTGATAAAATGTTGGAGAAACCCCCAAGTGATTTTTGAGAGACTTTTCGCGGAACGGTACACATTTTTAACTGCCTTTTCTCCAGAACCGGGTGCAGTATCATTATACACATTCATTCTCATCTACATAATACACATATATATATATAGGTATACGTATACATATATACGTACTTTCACAGTTCATCCAGGTACAAGCTCTAACTCACGTACGTATGCGTCCGTGCATGTACCACGCATACGCGTTTATTGAGCGGCGAGAGACCGAGAGAAGTCGAGTAGAGTGTAATTACGTTGTACACCGGAGTTGGCTTCCAGCAATGAGATACCAGTTTCTTTCCCTCGTTCGCTCACCCATCCCTGCACCCTCTTGTAGCCAACGGGCGTTACTGCGCATAACAATGCTGGCCTGTTGAAATCAAACTACTAACTGGGAAGCCTTGGATTTCATTTTGTAGGTATCAGATAACTTCCGGATAATATGAAGGCAAACGATATATAGAAAAAGCTTGTCAATTTTAGTATAACATAATCGATAGGTATATTTTAGTCGGCTTAGAAGAATCCTCAAATATATTTCGCTCTTCTTTTCCTGGGACGTCGACTTATCGAAAAGGGTTGACAAAGCTCCAAGGAATATGAATAACTGTGAAAAAAAATTCGTAATTAAGATAAAAAGGCCTAATTAGGGGATTAACCTATCTCGCCCTCGACCGTCTTGAGGGGGTTTAATAATTTACACGAAATTGTGTTCTATCCTTTGAATTATGGCGGCCATTCGCGAGATTAAATCACTTTTAATATTAGGAATGGGTGGAGCTGGTTAGGTTGCGAGAGGCTCGTAGGGTATCAAGAGGATAGAAGAGGATAAGCCTCTTTTCTCTTGGTATCCCGTTGATATATTACAGGATGACTGCACGTCGTGACCCAAATTTTCCTAAATTTTACAAAAGTGTCGTTCCGTTCCCTTCCCCGAGATTAGCTTAGCTTAGTTCTGCTTATTTTCAACGTGTGAAATTGTATTCCACTGGATCCACCCTGCAGCGTCTGAATATTATACTCGCGAAATTTCATCCCCAGATAAAAGCAGATCGATAAACCAAACAAACAACTTTCATTTGCGTTTGGAATTTCCGTTTCGGTTGAATTTCGCGAGTTACTATCAAGACCAAACCGTCGTTGAGGATAACTTTCCAAACGTCACACCGGAAAGGGTGACTCTGGGAGAAACTTTACCCCGACCATCCACGACCAGTAACAACTTTCCCGAAACTGACCAAATGGTGCCATGGCTATGCAAACTAGCTCTCCATCTTCCTTTCGCGTGACCCACCAAAAGCCTTTTCCTCGTCGCACACTAGGAACTTGCAACTCTTGCGGTGGATGATGCATGGGTGGTTGACCACAAACCCCCGCCGACCCAGACCCACACCCGCCGACTGTCCTTTTCGGCATTTCTACCCGGTCAACAGACGGATGACCCGACCGACAGATCGAGCTGTGAAAGGGTCGCGATCTAATGGTATTTCCGAGTTTTCGAAATGGGCCAAATAGTTCGCCCTGGTCTATTTATTTATTTATTTATTCTTTCTGCGCGGGATTTTCTCCGACCGATTCCCCGGTGCGGCTGTAGGGATAGAATTCACTTAAATATCCTCCGACGCTCAATGCTGCAGTAGGTATTATTGCGAAATTTTATCGGGGTCTTGTTACTCGGTAATTAGAATTTTCAATGTAGAAGAGACGGAGAATTGGAACATGCAAAGAAGAACAATTAGTTTTAACAGCGGCGTGTTACTGAAGGTGCAACATTAGGACGTCATCTATAGTGTCTTCAGTAGAGTTGGAACAAACCTAGAGCTTCATAACGTTTGTCTGAACTTGTTTGCCGGCAACAAAGCGATGAAATTTACTACCAAGCTTCTAGCCAGCAGTGCATAGTGGCTAGAATTACACGTTGTTCCGAAATGCTTTTGCAGATGCATATATATATACCTATACAGAATCCCCACAAGCACCAACTATCCAAGATCAACTAACCAAAGCGAAACACTAGCTTCGACTTGAATCTCGTTGCAGGCTGCTTGGTATTCCTGAGAGAAATCATCCCGCGTCTTTGGCAAGCTCAGGCGTCCCTTGGGTACTATCAGCTGTAATTGTAGCAAAAGTAAACTAATACAAGCCAACGGAGACGGCAGTACCGGGCATTTCTAGACGAGCTAGAAAGATATGGTTTAACAAATTTAATCAAGAATTGAAAAATCTGTTAAAACTTTCGGTTCATTTTTCTCTCGGACTCAGTATGCATGGGGTATAATAATTTTTGGAATTTGACCGTTGAGACCGCCAACGTTGTAACGGTACATCGTAAGCGATGGGATTTTCGTGTAGGTCCTTAGCGTCTACGTGAAAATATTCTCCCGTACCTTTCACCTCTCAATCTTGCTTCGCAGGGTTGCAGTCTCGAGTATGATCGGCTCGCACGGACCTAAAGCTTAGCAGTATATAATTGGCCTACCTAGACGTACGTTTACCCTCGATGCACAATGGCCCCGACCCAACCGTTCGCGATTCAAGATTATTTTCTAATATTTTTATTGTTCCGCATTGAATGCCTCGCCGAGGAAGTAAGCCCTCGAGATTGATATCGACGGCGAGCTGGGGTCCAGCGCAAAACAGTCAGCCGAGTGGCAACGGTCGTCCAGTAATCGCTGGGCTGTAAATTGCGTTGATATTGTTATTTAACACGACCAAATAGGTATAGGTAAGGGCTCAGGGTTCCTCTGTAAATAAATACCCGCACACCCGCTTTCATTCTTTATCTTGCTGTATGCTATGCCTTATATACTGCCATACGATACTTGGATGTCTATTCGACCTGTTTTTATTTAACAAATGGCGATGAAATCGTCATTAAGAGTGAATGACTGGCCAAATACACATTCCCTTTTACGGAATGAAAAATTAAATCACACCACCCTTCTCCTTTCCCATTATATCCGTTTACTGATTCATTACATTTTTTTTTATTTTTTCTTCCTTTTCATGACGTGAAATTGCAAATCACTTTATTCAAATTCGTTGCGCTTCTCCAGCCCCGTTCGTGGCAGGAAGAATAACACAACACTGTATAGGGTCAAAATTAAAATGTCAGTTTCGTATCTTCGTCTGTGAAGCAGTGAAGCAAGTATAGTCCTCATGACTATATCTATATATATATATATAACTGGCCAACCCACGAACGCAGAGGTTAGTGAAAAAGGATTATTCGGAACGGACAAGGATTAGGAGAGCTGTGAATACTGAATTTTTCTCGGCGAGTAGGTAGATTATGAAAGGTATTATTGTTTTTTCTCTTTTTTTCACAAGCGAGTTGAATTTTGTGGGTAGGATAATCGGCGTGGTTGAGGTAACAAGAATTCTATGCTATGATTAAACTTGATGATAAAACCTCATAATATTAAAAGTACGATCAACAAAGAGGTGCTCGTTGATTAAATTAAAAGTCGGTCATTAAAAACTTCTGATAATAAATAAAAACCATGTGATTATCCAGGAATTTTGTGCAGCTGTATACACTAATCGTTGTGTCATTAGGCAGTCACTAATAATGCATGATAATTTGCCAGGTTACGCATATATGCAGACGAGCGTGTGCTGCACCCGCTGGTAATGTATAACGCGTGTAAGTCATGGATGAGGTGAGTCTGTGCCAGGAGTATTATTCTGCGGTGAATTCTAGTGATAGAGTGACAGCCAACTCCCGACCTCTTATACGTCCTTCAACTTTAACTCGGCGGTGCAGGTTATACAGATTGACACGCACTCGCGATCAGGTACTCAGGTGTGTATTACACTCCGGCAGTGTACTCGCAGGGTCCACTTATGAATACATATATATACCGAAAGAAGAAGCTGTCAGAAGTAATCTCCAAACTGAAATGAGTTGGATATCTACTTTTCTAAGTATTTGCGTAAGACTCGACACTGCAGCGGCATAACCGCTAGTGAGAGTGATCAGAAGTAGGTAAAAACTTACGTCCATAATAGTCGGGAGTCAGATAGGTGTATAGTACTAACTACTTTCGCAAGTGGTTGGGTGCAGTTTTTGAAGGTAAATTGATATTCCCAATTTCATCTTGAACTGGCACAGTTGGAAGGCTGAAATATCTCCCCGAGATAACATTCGCCGAAGAATAAACTGGAGGAAGTGAATTTTTCCAATCTTTTCTTATCATTCCCAAGACGACATTAGCTCGTTGCAATTTAGAAATGATTGAAAGCGGGTAAAAAAAAAAAATTAATATCGTATATTTTCACGTGGCAGGTTATACTTCCAAGCGATACGCGAGGTTGCCTCACGCCCCTTGACCGATACGCATCACCCCCGGGGGCCTCGCGTATCGCACGCCGATCGGACGGGTGCACGTACGCATGCTTTGGTGATCGACTCGACCTAGGAGGGGCCAAGGCCTCGGGGTAAAAGCTACGTTCCTCAGAAGCGGGTTAAAAATTTACCCTCCAACCCGTATAGCAGGTTTTTTTTTTTTTTTGTATAAGATTGCATATGTTATAAAAAGAGGCAGAGCTTGACTCGTGACATACCTACTGCTCCAATCATGTGGATATTCCGGTTCCAGAATGATCGCAATCTTCCTTTTGAGGTAGTATTCCATCAGTCGGGTTTACTGTGGTTGATTGAGAGTCTGGTCCAGTCTGCATCACCGCCTTGCCTTCATACCTTTTTGCCCCTATTTCACAGCTTCTCAAAGCAGTACCTACACTGTGTACACTCTGCTTTCGGAGATGATTGCGAATTCAGCTAAACCGTGGTGTGAAGGGAATGGAATGCTTTTGATCCGCAAGAATTCAGCGATTCATTTAATTAACTCGGTATACACGGTTAATTATCTTTTTTTTTTTTTTTTTTCTCATTTCATCCCTTGAACAATAACTTTTTACAAATACTGTCAATTTTATGGTAATTATAATCATTATTTGAATATTTCTATGCACAAACTCGCCGGAAAAAAGCATAGGTACAGCTGGGTTATTAGCAAATAAATATTTTCTATAATTTTATCACAGCTTCCTCCATATATATATGTATATCGAATAAATGGGTACCAGCTGGCGTATCTGCTGCCTGCATGGTTTGTCCGCGCTAATTACCTTACTATAGAACTTGAACTGCTGTATAATACCACATTGTTACACCGTATTGTCTGAATGCTTGTTATTGTACCGCTACGTCAAGATATCGGGTGTTCGTATGGGGTTGAGTATTGTATAAAACGGATAGGTACGAATGAACATTTGGATATCTGATATACTGTGGCTCGTTTCCATAGGCTGGAAAATGTGGTCATAGTACAATGAATGGTTTACTGTGGCGAGAATATGAATATTTTTCATAAAGTATTGCTGTGGGTCTCAACGTGACGCAAAGGTCTGTGAAATTGTTTGCACAAAGCAAAGAACAAAGGATCGACATAACGGTATATGTAGTGTGATGAGAAAGATTCTCCGCCCTTTTTTCGCACGTGAAGGTCCCACTTGCGAAGATCGAAACCGAACGGCGTAATCAAATTTCAAATTTCCTGACCCACTCCTTCAGTACATAATTGCCAATTCGCCGTGAAATTAGGGACTGCTCATTCGGAAATAGATTTTAAATTTTCCATCTCCACCTTCAATTACTATTCATTGATCGATGGACGGAGATGTACACTCTCTCGAGAAGGACCGGGTGTTTCAGGGTGATTCAGGGACAGAGTTTCCCGTCCCTTCCTTCTTCAAGCCGATATAATCGATTCTTGATTAATTTTTCTGCCGATGACACACGATGAATATTTTCAATGAATTATTCAAATTAGCTGCAAAGGGGATGTGGAATTGAGTTAGCCTCTGCCAGTCCTCTTTCTTGATGCCTTCGACGTGCGCTTTCATTCGGGGATTAAGAAGTATTTGCCAACACCCCGCCCACTCTTCAAATCTTCAGACTCCATTACCTCGATGAAAACATACTTCTCCAATTTACTAATTAGCAACTCTCATCGAAACTCGCTACCTTCCTTTCATTTCATTAAAAATTACGTTAACGAGAAAGTGATGACAATTGACGAGAGCCTTTTACTCGCTTCGACTAAATTCAATATTCCATAATGACGTAACTGCGAAATTTCTTCATCCAGTTTCAATTCAATGAAATTTGTATTTTTCGATGGAAATATTATTGATCTGCTTTATAAATTAAGAGCATTCTTCTTCCTCGATGTAAATTCCTTATGAACACCGAATCAGCTGACATTTAGTGATAGTCGGTACACATATACAACCATATAGACAAGAAATATCGCGTCAGCGTTGTCAGTTGAATGGAGCGTATCCCCTATGCGTATCCCTCGATCTGGATTACCTCGTTGGTCTGTCCATCCTTTCACCCATCCATTCCCTCGTGTTAGTGGGGTAAGGCTGCACGGTGTCGCTTGTGTACAATATATGTAAGAGCGAGATACAGTGCCTAGTACGACGCATAGTGGTTTGATGCGATTAGTATTGTCCCAAGTCCGTTGTATGCCAGGAGATGGCCGGCTTCGAGCAGTACACCAGTGGGACCGTCTATCGGTGCTATACGGACGATCGAATCAAGAATGTAATCTAGGAACCGTGGCGCCGTGGCACAACGGAACTCCAAATGCCTCAGGCTGCCATGAAGTTAAGCTTCCGTTACACAAGAAAATAGGACTTTTAATCGTTAACTGAACTTCCGGAATAAAATAGGAGTCGATTTTTTTTATACCTGATTAACTTATTTATCAAATTGTTTGCCAAACTGAGCACCTAGTTTTAAAACAACCAGAACTTTGAGTACAATTCTTACCCAAAGGACGAAGAGGACATCGCGAACTGCAGAGCGTGTCGCGTGTTTAACTTGGCTCCGTTGGCGTGTGGACTCTGGCGGGACGCACCTTCGTTTCATTAATGATAAATCAAATAAGCCGGTGCCAGCGCCTCTTTGCTTTCGTCCTCTGTTTAAACATTCCTGCAGCCGCTGTAGTAGCGGGACTGACTGGGCCGGGTTCCCTTGTCACGGAGACATGAAGGGCTGAGCAAAAAAGATCTACTCGTGAACGAGTGAGCAGAGAATGTCTGCGGGATTCGAGCAGTGATCCCCCAGCTCTTTGCGTTGTCCGATTTTCCTGGTGCTCAAATTTTGTCCGGTTTGAATGATAAATTGCTACCCAACCATTCCACGGAATGATATGACCTTGGCCAAACCATATCAATTGTTTATAGCAAGGATGGTAACGTAATCTACAACCTCCCACGCTTGCAAGCTTTCGCGTTCGGCAGTCTACAGCCGCTGCTACAAATCACTATTAACAGAACCAATACGATAAATAAATCATGGTATTTATAAAGGGTGACCTCCGCCACCGCGCGCTGGTGTCAATGAATTACGGCTGGGAACCATTTTTTAGGATTATAAAGGGTCGTTGCCGGCTGGACACCCTTGGCTGTACCCGACGAAGAAAATGTCTGTGGTCTGCGCACAGCAGATATTCTGCTCTCTATTAAAGTACGAGACTAAAAAAGCGATAAAGTGGAAGTTGCACCGATCTAGGTACATACCTATGCAGAAACTGAGTAGAAATTAATCGATAGCCGTTTTAGAGCTCGAAATAAATTGCTTTCACTCCTGATTCGTCAATTAGCAATTTTGTTTCATCTAATGCCACTTTTTCATTTCTGGTCACGTTATTGACATCAAAAATTGTGAGCCTTTATTTCTGTTGGATATGAGGCATGGTGAGAAATGATAAATCAGTACCGTGGACACCCGGGTAACAATTTCAAGTGGTAGCCATACGGCCGTTATATGGCCAATTCATCCAACCAATGGGGCCGCCACGCCACAACTCTGCGGAATTCGAAATTCCGAAACTGCTAACCCAATCATGTTTGAAATTTTGAAATTCTAATTCTTCTACCAAATTGTACTCGCATCCAACATAATTAAGCCGTCTATCTGACCATTTTTGGAATTCTGAAATATTGATTTTTCTACCAAATTGCACTAGCCTCCTACATATTTGAACCATGTTGCAAAAATCTCGGACTCGATCGCGATTTTCGTAAAACTAAAAAGAACAAAACAATTTGATGTCAGGTACCGACTCTGCATCGGCTATCCATTATAGTTGTCACCTTGATTCAACATCGATAAACTACATCGGTTAGCTTGATTGTTGCCATAACAGAAACCCATATTAAAGTGATATGTTGCCGCCACATTGTTATCGAACCTATTTAATGCGGCTTGCCGATACTATTGCCATGCTAATGCCACGTGGTATTATGTAGCATGTCGGCTGGCCATGTAGAATGTTACTCAGGCAGTAGCGTATTATTGAATTAAGTTTGCCAATGAAATATTTATTCAGCTAAGTTGTAGGCGCAGGTCGTATATTATAGGTAAAAAATGAGTAATGGTTTGGATTTTATCTATTAGAATATCCAATTTAAACGTTGACTCGAGTGAACACCAATCAAATTGGATATGAATGGCCTTGTGTCATCCCTTTTGAATCCGTCAACACCCAATCTAAAAAACAAAGCTCTTTGTCCGTCTTGCCCTTTGTCATGACGTCCGCGCTTCACCCCTATCGCCTGCCCTTCGATTGACTAAATACAATCAATGGAGAATACTGAAGAACCACGCCCCCGATTCTGCCTTCCTAAACGCATACGTTCGATGTATGTACACATTCATACATATACCCATGCATTCATAGGGGGCGAAAGGAAAAGAAGAAAAGAAAGGCTGCCGCGCATGTACTCACGCCTGTACACATACACGTGACATAGAGTTCTCAACACTTGCACACTCCGAGTCCATTAAAAACCGCTACAAAACCAATAATTGAATGACCAATGCGCATGAAAATTCACTTATCTGAAAAATGTTCTTGTCGACGGAAAGTTAAGTCTGTTCAGAGTTCACCTAGCTAGTGAATTGTTCAAACATTTTTATTTTTCTACGACCAATTCCGTCGTTGCACACAGTCGAGCGGTTTTCATATTTAATAAATTTTCTAGCGTGGTGTCGTAAAACGTCTAACACACATGGTGAGAATTAGAGTGGAGAATTTGTGGGGATACTTGTGTTCGCACGTGGCGTACCTAGCGATACCCGCACTCTCAACTGTTTTCACAAGAGTATTAAAACACATTATGCGATCCTCTCTAACCGGTATCCTGGGTCCTGGTTTTCGTATGCACAACGACCACGTATGTTGATAGGTAGACCGCGTAGGTATACAATGTGTTGTACATTGTGTACTTTTTCAACAAAAGGTAGATCCTTCATCGTAGCTCCTCGACAATAAGGAGCCTGCGGTCAGAATTTAACCAGGACCTGCTGTTTTTCGATCCACAAAGGACTCGTTATTGTGAACTAAAGGGTTTTTCACGTATTATCGATAGAACCAATCTCAACAAAGTCGGTATAGATTTGAGTGGGCTGCCAATATTGTCGAATAATGAGGTCGTCGTTAGCCTTTGGTGACGAGAATATGGTTCTAAGATGTACTTCACTGGACAGAAGCGAGTAATTCGCTACACAAAGCAGCCGATGTATAAACCCTTCAAACAAACCCCAGATGGCGTTTGATCGATATACATAGACGTCTATTATTCATTTCCGTTGCACGAAATGGTCCTCTGGGAACTGAGAACATTCTTATGCAAACATTTAAATACGTCAAAGATATTTTATTCTACTCTGCAATTCAAAATAACAGTGATTTCTGGTTTAAAGTCAACGTTAAATCCGTCTACATATAGTCCATACATGCAGAAAACAATGGTCATCGATCAAAAGCAAGCTTCTAGCTAACGATAAGATGAATTCAATTTCTGAGGTCGCTGATTCAACCTTGGAATTCAGCGGATCGTGTCATTTTCTCTTTGACACATCATGTTGGTTGCTGAAATTGACTAGAACCTGCTTTTGCAAGCTGTCCTATTACCTGACGAGAGCAAACTCATTATAATGCTATTAGGACCAGCTTGTTGCTGGGCTTTGCATAAAAGCATCTTCTTCTTTTTCCTTCGCTATACCGAGCCATTCCTGCATCATTCTTGTCCTATCTTTTACAAAGAGAAGCTAAGCTCTCCATGGAAGCAGTGTCATTCCGGTGATGGGCTGGCTGGCTGCCTCATGCACACGAAGGCCAGCCTGACCCGAGGCAAGGCAAAATGCAAAGTGTAATGCACTTAATCAGAGGCAACCGTTTGCGCTGACGACCCACATCTGCATTAATTATTTCCTGTTCAATCTATTCTTAACGAAGGATTAACTAGAAAAGAGCACTTCACTCTACGAGTACTTACTACTTGAAGATTAATATTCGAGAGGTTGTGAAGCCCTTATATCAATAACTACGTCAGTTTTATCTGAGTGATTACGTTTACATTTGAATATTGAATTTCACTCAGCGGAGATATTTCAAAACACTGCATAGCTCTAGAATCTAGATTACCATTCATTGAATTGCAATGTTTTCCCATTTGCACATCGCAGTGTGGTAATTAAAAGTCGTGAAGAAAATCTTGTATTCAATTTTCCATTGAGTTAAAAATAATCTCCGCAAGTTCTATATGGCTGCCGGTTCTCAATGCCTCAAGCATTTGGCGCCAAGATGATGATTGTCTTTGATTTTTGTTCAAGAAGAAGTCGAACGCATGTCTGCCTAAGTGCACGTGGCGTATAAGCCAGCCTGTGATTTATAAAACGCATATACTCGCGTGTACCTGTCAAACGAAAGAACAATCTCCAATATCCAGCGTGTATCAACTGCCTTTAGAACTACACGATGGAGTGATGGATTGAAACCATCAAGAAAGATCAAAGCTCACCACGGTTCATATCTGATGTATGTCCATTCGGTATTTCCTGCATCCCACTTCACAATCCTTATAATAGTTATTATACTTAATAACAAATATAATTTATGTGTTTTATGAACACAGATAAGGACACCTGAAGTACCTATTTCATACATCTTTGCGTTCAATTTGTTCAATTCGAACTTAAAGGTGTCTGATTTGATTCCAGTACTGATTTGTTGGATTGGTTTAAGTTGGAATACGTTTGTAGCTGTTGCTATCAGCAACTACTGAGTAGTCGCTAGTAGCTGGGTACGCGGACGTAACAACTCCTACACCGACTGCAGGCCGGATGATGTATGCGTGCAGGGTGACGGGTCCTCTATGATATATGCAGACTGTTGCCTCCTCCATCCAGTCCTTCTCTCGCGGAGGCTGTCGCACGCACTTTCTCGGACGCGTTACATTGTCCCGTGATTTAGGAGCCCCATATTATTACGAGAAGGCGAACATAAAATGTGGATATAATTCGGGTTCGAACGACGAACGGTGAACGTTGAACGGTGAACGGTGAACGATTCAACGATTCAAACCAACCCGTGAACATGATTTGTTACTTCATTAGTAAATACTGGATCAAAGGAAAGTATGCGCATAAATAATAACGTCCTCGACCAATTCTCAACCGTGGGTACGCTATGTTTCATATCCTGACATCGAGGTCGAACGCAAATTATCTTACCGTATTGGGCTTGACTCCGAGTCCATCCTATGCCCACCCGCTTAAAGAAGCTTCTTCATTAAGAAAGCACTGAAATTTCAATATCAAACGGGCTTCGATTCTAAAGAGTCTTGGTTATAATACCAGCCGAGTAGAAAATTCCTCGAATAAAACTATCGTATAATTTGATTTTCTGGCAATATTTGAGAACAAAGAAAACGGAGCGGGGCTATAAGTTGAAGTCGGGTGATGGCTTATACTTACATTCCTTCTTGGTAGCAAACAAACCTGTTGCAACGTTGACCAATTAGGCTAGAACGATAAGTGGCTGGTCGTTAGCTAAGCAGATGAGTGCCAGCTAGGGTTACCTGTGTGAGCTCGATTAAACGTCGCAGGAATATCCGTTTGCGAGTTTCAGCGCTGAAGCTCGAACCTCGAAACTAGCGTAGTCGGAGGGAAGAACGAAGAGAGAGTGAGAGAGATTAAGAGGGAGACGCAGGAGGCCGATACAACTCAACTCAGTCTCGACTAATTAACAACTATAATTAATTGGAGATCTTAGACCCTCGAGGAGGCTAAGGAGCCGAGTTTCGTGTCACGGATTCACAAAGTTTCCGCGGAGACTACTACTTGGGTGCTAAATGATTCAACGACGTCCTCATTAGGATTAAGTACGATACTGAATAGTTCGAAACGACTTACCGCATTTCTTGCGTTCTCCAGCTACCGATAATCGCCGGCACGTCCGTGATGATAAACGCGATTAAATTTATGCCTATAGAGATTGCCTTACCGTACCTCGTGCCTTTTCGATTTCACATCGTTATACGCGATGTGGATAATGTGGATAACTTTCTTTACTCAACTCCAACTTATTTGACATTTGTTTCCATTCGGAATATTTTTAATCTAATTCGATCACGAGACATATGAATGATTAAAATACATCGTAGTCACATTTGGCTACATTGGTCCATGTAGGATGGTTTTTCATTACTTTCACACATTTTGGCAATAATTCACCCTCGGGTATCATACCCTCTAGAAATATTTTATCTCGCGACAGCGCAGCACGCAGATGCTTCCTTTTCACAATCCTATCTCCGATACCCTATCATACGTATTTTCTTGCACGCTGTCACGTTCGCCCTCGTGACTCTATCGCAATAGCTCTCTTCCTCGGGCTCGGTTTCTTGCTTTATAAATGAGCAAAATTTTAAACGCCAGAAAGTCGAGTGAATATCAACGCGTGTATTCATTCGAACGTTA
Source organism: Tenthredo mesomela (assembly GCA_943736025.1). Classification (NCBI taxonomy): domain Eukaryota; kingdom Metazoa; phylum Arthropoda; class Insecta; order Hymenoptera; family Tenthredinidae; genus Tenthredo; species Tenthredo mesomela. The sequence continues at coordinate 16,797,461 of OX031016.1, read as the reverse complement.
GGTATAGGCTTTTATATTTATAGCGTTGAATATAGCTGCTTCAAACGCCATTTATTCAAACGTGGTGTAGAGAAGGTACCGTGAACGTCCCAGTGGCCGGACAGGTCCCAGTTACCGGACAGAAAGTGTGTGCAAGAGAGACAGAAATACGATTTCGCATGGATGTCCGGCTATTGGGACGTCAGTCTTAACTGTCCGGTAACTGGGACGTTGACGGTATATGATTCATTTCATCGCGAACTTCAATAACCTCCTTTACCATTGGTCTGAAAATATGTAAAGTTGTATTTCATCGACACCCGATCGTCGCATCGGTATAATTCTTTAGCATAATAAAATTCATCTCTCGTTCGCCAATTAGTCCAGTAATGATATTTAACGCGAAATAGTTCTGGCGACCTTATGATACCAGATGAGGTCTAATTAATTTCAGTCGGAAGAGGGAACAAGTTGTTTCTAACCGCAAAATAATTGCGGCCCTTCTCAGAGATATAGAAAATAACCGGCGACCTCAATAGCACTTTACAGGAAGCAATCTGCTCCTAGAACCGCAACCCTTTTCCAGTCGTTAAGCTGCAGGGCATAGGCGTGTATGCTATATATACGAGTATGAATTATAGCCGGTGCGTTTTGCTCGACGATAGTCAGCTGAGTTATCCGCAAAGACGGCTGCGAGCGTAGGAGGAGTCGGCATATACTGGTCTCTCGGCAATAATGTGTTCATTGTTACTCGCGAGAGCTATTTTCGCACACTTTTATAATCAATCAATCATATTTAATATATGTAGATATTACGAAATGCTAAGCAATTTCGCTATCCTCCCACACCGGGAGCAGTAGCATAGGTATGTGTATGTAATGTGTTTCATTAAACTGTTAATAACTTTTCTATTGTTCGGTTAACTCGGCGATAGATTTATCGTCGGATAGTTTCATTTCCGTTTTTATATTTCCTTGAATAAAAATTGTCGATAGTCGAAGTAACGATAGTTATTTTTGCTTCATTTATTACTCTGTGTGAAAGTGATGACATAAGCGTGACAGGAAGTCAAACAACCTAATAGAACTTCCTTATGTCGTCTCGGCGGCAACGATCAGGAATTTACGATCAATAAAGCAATACGTGCGGAAATGTTTTCGGCGGTTTGACGCCGGCGTGATCTGATTATCATGAATTTTGGGGGCACGTCGTATCGGGGGAAAGAAACGGAGCGGAGGCGTTCATTTTTAAGACTCGCACAGTCTGCTGCACTTTACGATCCCTGATACTACGGTTTTTTCGTTTATCTCGTCTTGGGGACGGACTGACGTTTATACCTATAATTCAATATACACAGGTACTGCAATAAATTGGAGCTTAAGCGAAGTGCAAGCTTATGAAGAGACAAAGACGTCACGCGCTGCTTTGTCTCTTTGTTCCCTTGAAACAAGGAACCTGCACCCCTAAGAAGGCCATGCATTTTCCTGAATTGTGCAGCTTTCTCCGGAGCTACTGTTCCACCAAAGTTTCAAAGGACTTCCAGCTAGCCAACTCCAGTTTAACAACACAACTCCTTTATTTCATAGTGCACGCGCTGTCGCTATCATCCTTGAATATTATACTTCCAATACCCTGGCATTCTCAAGACAGCGTGCAGGGCATACGCGGGCTTCCCATAACCTCGGCTAATGGCTCCTTACGTTAAACAGGCTAGTGGAACGAACATACCGTTTCTTGACTGCTAAAGAATTGACTAATAAGTTTGAGAGGATCGCAATGCTAGGAAAAAATTAGTATATTTATTATTGATTGCGTTATGTATTATCAATATATAATTTAAATGATAAGATATGTACTGGTCGAAATTAATTGTTAAGTAATTTAATGAATTTGAAAATTTGCATATAGGTGAGAAATTTCGGACTAGAATTTCTCGGTCTGGAGTAATACGAAACGGTTTACGAAGCTATTAGTTTTAATGTAGTTTCTAATTTCTTCTCGTAGCGCCATAGTGTTACGTGTACGTGTGATTATGCCCAGGTACGACATTGCCGTTATACATGTAGAAGCGTGGTATTTCCCTAGTTTGAATAACATCGCGCTTTGGTTACCTTCGATAATTACCTGTGTCACGAAATTGCTGTAATATACGTTCTCAACTTCCTCTTGATATACGTTTCGCCTTAACATATCTAGCTAGCATCTTACTATCTAAACTAAATACCGCGGTACAGGATAGGCCAGATAATGATCAAGCAATAACGCGGTACAATAGCCCCAAGTAAAGTCAAGCACATTAGCAGCAATGTATACGTAGCTACTCACACTTGAGGCTTTAAGCTCTGCATTATTCCTAGCTTCTATTATTCGAGCCGAATTCCATATAATTATTTTTCAGTAGTGATTTAAGTCAAGTCGTCAAGTCAAAGCTTCAAAGTTGAAAGTAAAGAAAAAACGATCCACTTGACATTACATCGCATTAGAGTCGGATAACTTTATATCACGTAATACCACGAGGTTGATTGCAAAGCTTTTTACAGCTAATATCCACGAAACGTTTTGATGAGCTTTTAATTTTCCGTGAGATATTACATCCAGTGTAGTAAATAGGATGATGTTCAGAAAACTGACGTTTAAAGTTCTAATTAAGTGCTAACCGCATAGTAAAAATGTCCGCAGGGTGTTGTAATTCTTCATTCTCGTCATCAAAGGTTTACGGTTCTAGCGAAACGGAATGTTCAATAATGCCCATCCGGTACGTACGTAGGTACCTACAATATTTTATTATCATTACTGTACAGTTGGAGCTGCCAAGTGGCCGCAAGAGATTCTGGGAAATAAAGTCGCTCATTTGTTGCGGTTCTATTAAAAGCAATATACCGAGTGCGAAGTGTTCAGCAAATTTGAACTGTGCTTGATAGAGTTGGAAAAGGGTCTGAGAAGAGGGTTGTTCCTTCGGCAGAGAAACATTTTTTCATTAATTACTATAGGGAGGAGAATTAATCAAAGAATTATTTATTCTTATACGTGAGATTGTGGCATCAAAAAGATTTATGTTATTATTTTAATTTGAGTTAATTATTTTTCCAAAGTTGTAAATCCGATCTAAAAGTCTAAAAGGTGGCAGACGCGCGGGAGGAGGCTGAACTTCTTTGGATAGAAACTAAAAATAGCAGCGTGGATTAATAATTAATTAACCGAAGCAGGATAGCTTCTAGCATAATACGCTTAGCTGAAAATGCCGTATCAGCTGAGCTTTCGAGCGAGCTACTGACTGCTGGAACAATGCGTGATCCCACTTGCCGCGTTCATTTCAAACCGAAGAGGGATGAGCCCCCTATCCAGTAGATATATAGCATAGTGAACAAACGCAGTGGCAGGGAGTTGGGCTACTGTAAGGGAGAGAGTTATTGCAAAAATAAAGAAGCTCTGCTGCGTTGATGAAAGTTGTTGTCTGTTCGAGAGTGACTGAGAGCAACGGGGAAAGACAGACTTAGAGATTGTGAAATTAATAATTGGAGATACACGGACACACCTACCCTGCAAGTTTGACTAAATAACGATGATATTCGTTTAATTTTAGTAATAAATGGCGAGCCGGAATGAGAATTATTTCTGCGGAGATGTGTAAATTGGTTCGAAGTTCGTTATAGTGGCGGTGCCTCTTATACCTATATATATATGCCCAAGGTAATAAGGTACCAGCAGTTTTAGTCGGAACCGTAAACCCGACTCGATATGCAATCTCTGTAAGCCAGTGCAAAAACACTCGGTGTACTGGTTATGTTTATGCATCTGCGCATTGAATAAGAAGATCCCAGAAGGAGCAAAACGAAGGTATATATGCGACGCGATGGCCAGGGCAGCCTGCGACTTCGTACCAGGCAGAAAGCAACAACGAATAGAGCCATCTAGATAGCAATTGAATATACGGGCATCCAGCATCTCGATTTCCGATAACCTGTTTTAAATCGAGAATGATATTTTATACAACGGAGGACGTACTCGTTCCGAGGAGTGCCACTTGTCATAACACGGCGCCAGTAATTATAGATTAAAAAAGTATCGATATTATCGTATCGATTTTTCAAAAGTGATAATGAATCGGCGACTTTCTAGTACATATCCGACGATTGAACTATTGTTCATATAACACTGGTAGCGTGCGTGTGTCACGATTGTTATTTTAAAGCGTCAAAGTTCACAGGAAATGCAAACGAAATAGCTGCAGAGGAGAAAATGGGGTGGTCATAAACCGTGCCGACTAAGTTACGGCCGTACGTGGGCCGCGTTACTTGTCTCACCTTTGGCGTAGGAGTTTTGTAAAACTGCACACGGTAGAGTCAGTGACGTGAACCGGAGGTCGTTTTACACCGTAAGGTAATACAACCTGACCTAAGTTAACCGGAACGGTTGAGGCTCGTGTAAGCGACGACAGGAAGTGACGTTTGTCTTGTTATACACGTTTGCGGTAGTCGAGCTCTGCTCAAAGAGAGCCGCTAATTTTTTTTAGCAAATAAGATCTCACCTGTCGTCGGATTATTTCTCATCGATAAAATCAAAGGATATGATTATCAGCCATAATAAACAGAATTAATCATTGCGAGATGAAAATAAGCGGCCTGTTACGTCCCTTTTTTTTTTTTCTTCTTTTTGCTCTTCCTTGTCCTTCCTCTTATTCCTTCAACCAATCATCCACGGTTTCTCCAACGCGCCGACCGCAGCTAAAGACAAACGAGCTTATGTATTCGCAAGTACTCGAGACTTCTGTCCACGGTCATTAAAGCCCGCCCAGGACCGGTAATTGGAGAAGATATGATCGCGAAGTGCAGGACACGACATCGCACCCGTGACTCGTTGTACTCGCACACTGAACAGCATCCAGATGGTCGGGTTGGTCGCTTTGTGAGTTTAATGCAATATCCAAAGCCTCTTCTTCAGCGCCAGTGAGGTGACTCACAGCAAGGATTACGTATACACATACATATATTTATGCATGTTTACCTGGCCACTTAAGAGTGAGGTACGTAAGAAAGAAGTACAGAAGTATAGAGAACGAGGGTGTGAGGTATTTCGTTGCTAAATGACTGTGGGTGGACGTTGTTTGCTGGCAGCTGAGGCAAAAAGTTTATAGTGCAGAGGCGTTTTAATTTTTGTTAAACCGTCGTTGTCGTGTACGGAATCATAAGATTTTTTTACAATCGTCTTGCACCTCCTTTTATTATAAATAAAGAAGCAAGCTTGAATCGGTAATACTAAGATAAAGACGAAAAATAACAGCAACCTTCAGTATAAATTCATCTTCAAGTCATCACTGTCAATTTTCAAACATTTGAAGTTGAACACGGTGAAAAAGTTATAAAGTACATAAACTAGCTGTCTTTGCTTAGATGTAGCAATTTAAAATTAGTACCTACTATTATCATCCATTTTAACATACCTCTGATATCGAGGAAACTGTTAGAATCCTTTCGAAAGATTGACTACGAAAAACGCCTCGTTCATAATTTTTTCAGTAAAAGCAGCACTTGCAGAAAAGGTACAAAGTATGAGAAATAAAACTATATGGCATCATTTTTAGAGCTCGTATTTTTTCAAGCCTATAAAGCCAGACGTTCGTTCTTTTTCATTTTTGGCACTGCAATATGTCTGGGTGATGAGGCGATGGTGCAAATAGCTGGGTTTTCACATTCTCCACTGGATGGCAGCATGAGGCAAGGCTCGTTTCTCCTGCAGGAGTTGATCAAGACTGCGATACTGGGGAATGAATTTCTTATTAAGATACAGAACAAGGATATATTTTCTCCTTCAGGTTGTCGGTCTATCCAATGTCGAATAACACGTCGAGCTAGTTCCCTATGCGGCTTCAATACGTAGAATATTTTCACTTAGATATTGTTTTACCTGCTCCACAGATCAAAGTTTGATCGTATCAATTTCTAAATGGTATTAAAAACTTTTCACCAATCAAGAGGGATCGAATAGCAAACATAAACCCGTGCGCCCACGTAGTTATATAATTTTCGGTCGAGTCAGGAGATAATTTAACGCGAGTCAAGAGTGATCCGATGATATATTGCCATGATTCGACCCACCAGCGATCCGTAAGCTATTTCTGAGAATCTACCAAGTCTCGAAACTTGATAGAAATTAACCAATAAATTCAAGAATAGGAGATGTAGGTATAAATAAAATGATTGGGTAATTATTGACGGATCGATAAACAGATGTCTTGGTTTCACGTGACTTTTCCATCCGTACCCTTCAGTTCCTATCTTTGCGGATTCATTCTAACTATTTGGAATCAACTTTCAATCTTCTATAGAAAGTTTCCTTCAGATCGAGAACGAGACTTTGTGTGATTGGAGGCTCTCGCAGATTATTTGTCATTTGTATTAAATTTCATCCAGATTTATCAATGCGAATATTGAGAGTAGAATAGGGAAGAAAAATTGAAGTGGGTATTGATCGTCAGGCTATTTGTCGACGTCGTCCTATCGCGGCGGTAGTTGCATTTATCGATTTGCAAGATCGACTTTTGTAGTTTACCTTTGTCAAAAAGGGCATTACGATGGCGAAGGCAGGTAGGCCGGTTACCTACGCTTAAAACAGAGATCGAATTGATCTGAAAGGCGGTGGATCGGAGTGTGTTCGTTGTAGCGTAGTCGCGCGGACTCATGGACCGCAAAGAGAGATGCAATCGCAAGCGAGTTTATCGCGATTCTCAGGATTCTCGTTGCCACACCCTTGTGTCTCGGACTCACTGCAACGCTCCTTCAGCATTCGCGCGTACGTAAACGTTGGCAGGTCCTATAAATACGTCAGCAAAACCGCGTCCAGCCGCGTCCAAGTGAACGTCTCGCTAGAGTGCGTGAGACGTTCACGAGGCGACGGCGTCTCCGAGGCGTATTCGCGGTGACGCGTCAGAGATAACTTATTCGAGCGAAAAGAACAGCTCCGTCTGCAAATGATATTACAGCTCGTAAAAAAGCTATTCTTTGAATAAAATAATAATTTAGAAAATAGAACGAGACCCAGCCAAATATTCTCGACCCAATCTGCCTACTCGACAAGCTTAACGATTCATCGATCGATTTCTAATTGAATTAATTTTTTTTCTCAAAATTAATGAAGATACGTCAGTCGGCAATCTAACGAATCTGTGCAAAACCGATATTCGATTCAGCGTGGACAATCGTTGACGTAGATATTTGCATATTTGCATATGGTTCCAGTATAAAGAGAGAATCAGAATGATATTTCTGATTTGGTGGATTTCAGTAAAACGTAGAAATTCATTGGAAGAAATGGTAGGGTTGAAACCTCGCATCTAGAGTATGAGTGTAAAGTGGTGATCCTTGAAAACGGAGTGGATTAAATGGCCTTTCAATTGTTTTCGAAACGTTTGTAATTTACCCGGCGTAGTAGCCTGCGGGAGTTCTGTGTCCTCCGTTTATTGGTGGTCTGAATAAAATTCATACCTACTTCGTAGGTGCATACATATCCGCGTTAATTGCTTTGTTTTTTATTCAGCTCACGCGCTTCATCCCCCACAATCTTAATTAACGATCTTCAATCTGGCGTGTGGAAATAATTAAAACCTATCGAGATGAGTTTTGAGAACTACTTGTATTCTTCTCGCGTATAGTGCCATGGACTCGACTTGGAATAGGCTATCCGACACAGTGGGTATACTTCACCCATAATTATATAGAATAAAGTATTAATTGTAATTAGTTCCTAATAATCAACTATTAGCCGCTATTAACTCTCTCTCCGACACACTTAACAGTTAATTGGAATTTTAATGTACTGATGTATCTATAGGCGATCAACACATAACATCGAGACCCAGAAGGGCGTAGGTACGAGTCGAAAGAAATTCTAATACGAAAGCTGCTCCAAAAACTTTGCCCTACAAAAGTTGAACCATGGAACAAATTTTCGAATTGCGAGCTTTTCATGTTTTTTTTCACGTATCAATAATCTCAGGATATAACAATGGACGGTCATGCTCTTTTCTTTTGAAAAGAAAACTTTGAAGCTTTTATCAGTCGAAGAATTGGCGGTAAGAATACGTTGACGTAACTTTCTCAAATTGTATTCAACCCGACTTGGTTATTTTCTCGGAGATGAGCGAGAAAAGAGATTCCTCGTCGGAAGAGGTATAGAATTTTATCGGGTATTGAAGAATTCGAGAACACCAATTCCTTACTTCGAGAAACGACTGGCAATTAGTTCTAATTCGCTCCGTTGCATTTAAATTGCCCATTACCCACCCCTGTCATTGTTTTTCATCTATAATATAGTTTAAATACTGAGATAAATTTGAAGCTGAACCTCAGCGAATATGATATTGTAAGAAAAAATTTTGTCAGAATAACTGCACCGAAAATAACTCAAGGGTTAACTGCCCGAGTATCTTATCGCGTTATAGGTATACGCACGATGTACCATACGCAAAATTTCTTATATATACATATATAGGTCGTATCCTTCCTCGAAGGAATTGAAATTTCCATACAGCCCCTAGTTTCGTGAGTGAAATCCCAAAAGATATAAAATCAACGTCCCACCTGCCCCAATTCGTCTCGTTGGTAATCGAAGTGGGCCGTTTCCTTCCATCTCCCAAAAAAACGATTCCCAGGCCGATAGTAATCTGGAGTACAAGGGGCAATCCTTCGGGTGAGCGTATTTATGGAGACTTCTTGTTCCTGTCTCCATTTCCAGTCTGGTCCGTCCACCCACACCATGCTTCGCTATCCACTATACCATATAAGATCATTCCATAGAATTGGTAATAATGTATGAACCTGGGTGCCGGAACCATGAAAAATATTGAACCAGTGGTTGTCGGTTGAGATATCCAAGTTCAAACTATGGATTCTCGTCGGTTTCTGTATCTACTGTAGCCTTTAAAATGAATCCATTTAATTGAATTGAAATTCTTTCTTTTAATTCTATATAGGTATACAATATACATATACGTACAGATGTCGATAAATCGAATAACTCTTCTACGAAGTCTCAGCCTACTTTTCTATACCCCATAGCAAAGAGCAATAGAAATATAGTGGATATCGTGCTCGCTGCACGGTGGCTCAATTATAGATAATAAGAGACGACGATCGGTCTTCAGCAAAGTGGACAAAGAGAGAAATGAGATGAGGAAATAGAAGTAGAGAAAAAAGTAACTAGCTATTACGGAGATAAAATAAACGTAAGCTGAATCAATGCTGTAAAAATGAGAACCACTAATCCAGAGATACGCTCGGTACGTACTGGGACAATCGTAATGAAATCAGAGCAGGGCTGATTCGATAAATAGTTCAAGAGGCATTCCCCAACACGTGATGCTGAGACAGCCAAGACAGTCAGCCTGCAGCCTAGACATCCTCCTTCACGAAATAACCTATCTGAATAATGAATGGAAGCACATGCATGCAACGATTGTCAAAAGCCCTTGTACGGGGGAGGACCGAGGTCCCTATACAATACTACATGCTATGCTGTACCTCGACTGGTCTCGTATCGACTTATGTATATAGATACGTATATATGTATCTATACGACGAACAGGTCCGGTAGATTTCCTTGGAGATTATGGTCCGAGGTGTCGCGGTAGAAACGAAATCACTCGATGCACCGATCCGCCTTTATGGGAACAATTTAACCTTACTTTATAGAGACGTAAAAGGTAATCTTTTATTCTTTCTGGAAACAACTCCTCTTGAGGTATAAAAGTAAATCTAGTGACCGTCTGAAATCTCTCGATATTCAACATTCATTCGATTCGATAAAACTGTGCGCAGTGCAGTATGTACGTTTTTCATTTTTGTCAACTGTACCCACAGTAGCAAACACTCTTCTAATTGATTTCCCATCAATTTTCGTACCATTGATTATTTTGCATTCAGTGAGCCCCGTCACCATTTGATCGTCAACTTGATCGATACGCTGATTCTGCTGTTCCGAAAAAATCGTGGAATCAAAGTACGAGCGATGTACTACGTGCTTCGTACAAGCCAGAAAATTGATGTCAACTCTCCGGAAATCTTACCCTGTCGTTTTTATTCAGAATACAGGGAAATGTCTTGGAATACGTACCACGCAAACACATTACTCTCTCTGTATCATAGCAAAGATCCAATCCCAAGAATCCGAAACTCGTTCGTCTCACGAATATTGCGTGTTGCTTCTTTGTCTCACACTCTCTGCGTTTTTCATTTTCCTTCCTTTTTCCTCCTTCTTATTTCTCGTTCCTTCTATACTTACTTGGCGAAACAAGAGGCAAAACGAGACGGGACGAACAGGACAGGCCAGGAGGGAGAGATAAACGTTTTCGGTTGCCAAAATCAGACAACGGATAGAAGCAATTCGGGGTGACGTTTTGGAGATAGCTCTAGGTGGTTGGCGCTGCTTGGCGGGTGATCGAGCAATATACACAGCTTTGCCATACCCGCCCGTACAGTCTCAGCCTTAGGGATTTCTTCCTATCACTGTTATTTATCTTGAAATTACTTCAAAAATTGCAGGATAAAACAGTAGCAAAGAAAGTCGCGATGCGACTGTTTTTATACCCGAAGACTTCAATTATTGCAGACAAGCCAACGCGAGTCGTAACAGACTGAAAAAATTATTCAGATCAGCCGTAAATCAAATTAATCACAACTTTAGTTTCTTAGAAAAGAAATCATATCTCAGTGTTGTACAATTTTAATTTTTCTTCTAACTTGTTTTATCATTTTACTTGTAACCACTTTTTTTGCGTTTCGATAAGAAAATTGAAGATTGTGTCTCTTCGAAGAAACTATGATAGTTTGAGGGGCTGTATGGCCTCCATAGTCAGAATACAGCGTAAAATATTGAATAAAATCTTTCTTGGCTTTTGTGTATAAAGATGGTTCGAGGAAAATGAGAATGGTTTTGTACACGATAAGAGTTAAGCGCGACATTAAGGAAGTTTTATTGAAATAGTGGGAATATTTCATTGCCTGGCGTAAAAAGGCTATTAGATATCCACCCCAACGCGGTGCGGGTACATTCAATCATCTTATGCCTCATCTCGTTGTTCCAAGTATCCATTTCTTATTCCCATCTTCGTTTTATCTTATCTCCTAAACTGTTACCGCACTGTTCTAATATTTTTTTCTGTTCCCATTGATCGAGCACGTCCATTGTCCTGATTGCCACATTTATATTCAAAATTTATTCACTTATGTAATTCATTCGGAGAATATACTGGGTACGTGAAGGTGTGTGTTTTCCTTAAAATAATTTCCCTTCACAGTTATATGTACTCAATTTCACTCAAAGTCATTCGGCTCCCCTACCGCCACGGTACTGCATTAATTTACAAGAAAAGAAAGAAATTAAATTCCCAACCGCATGTTTATTAATTAATAATAATTAAACAACTCGGGTGACCGTACTTAAACAAATTTCATTTCACCCAGGATCTTCCTTATCGGTCCACTCTCATGGAATGACTAAAATAACGCCTGCAGCATTAAAGTTAAGCCCAAACTACGCTGTTTATTTATCTCCGGTTGCCCACCGCTGCATCCTTGCATGGTGCGTTACGCTACTACATTCTCTACACACACATGTGTATACCAACACACATCGGTGTGCCATTTGGCCAACGTTTCCCCTCCCTTTATTTATGGCAGCCCTGTGTCTCCCGAATGTGTCCCAGGCTCCCAGAGCCCCTGAATTCAGCCCCGTGAACGCCACGTGAAATCCGCCCTTCGCCCTCCGCTCTTCACTCATGGACCTTTTCGAGCCGAAAGAGAAGCTTTTCTCTCGCACGTATGAATATACGATAAAAGGCTGGAGATAACCGTGCTTTCAGGATATGTTTCCAGCAATGTGGAAGGCGGAGGTACCGCCTTCCCAAATTTCACAAACGATTTAATTTTCGGATAAAGACTCTTGTCGGATCAGCTGGACTCGGTCAACCCTGCAATTCTTGAACAGGAGGTGGTCTCTTTTTCACCAAATATATACATAACTGACCACTTTTCTGCCATTTGACGAAAAACTCCCGGTAGGTTTATACGCCGCTATTCCGTCGCGTGAAATATAGGTGGCATTCCTGACACGGTTTAATTGGAATGGATATTTGTCTGTACATGGGTACGCTGCCAGGACTGATGTACGTGGGGGTAGTAATTTGTCAGATGAACCGTAATTTATACGAATCACGTTAATAGTGGATAGAAAATGACAGTGAGCTATTCCAGCCTCGTTACTATCATACTGACAAATATAATCAATTTTTCAACGATAATCTAATCACATATCGTAATACTGCAGGTAGCGTAACCATTTTTGACATCACGATCTCGTATGCGTAATACTGATGAAACGTGGATTCTCAGAACTACAGTATGCACTCAGAGGGATTCCGAACGCCACACTTGGATCAAGCAATTAGAATCGATTGACAGAGGGCCGACACGTGGGTGGTAGAGAGGTTCTAGACGCACCCTGCGGTCCAGAACGCCACGTGTCAATCCCTGGAGCCTTTAGGGTTTGAGGCTGAGGACGATGAGGCGACACGACGGGGTGCTGTGAATATTTGAGCGAATGTCTGGTGCTGGTTACAAAATACCTATCAAGAATTCGTATACAGTCAACCTTGCCCTTGTGTCGCATGGTACACGACGATGAAGCTGTTATTATGAAATCCAAACATTGTTACAGCAGGTGGTCTGCGAGATGTCCCGTTGAAAATTTCGCCCCTCTTGGTCGCGACTTAAATTAAGTGAATTGGGTGGTTCTCTCGTGAAATAAGCTCGTTTAAAATGAGAAAATGGGTCAAAGCTCGAGATAACCTGAAATGGAAGTAATAAGCCTACACGGGCACAGGCAGCTTTCCAAGGTTTAGTCATTTCTCGTTTTAGCATTGTGTCTATCTCCACTTTTGCACCAGCTCGTTTTTCCTCTTCATCCTGCTCCCTGAATGCTCTCAGTGGACCAACATGATGGACAGGCGGACGGATGGATGCGATGCGAAACACGTTAAGAAATACGCCGGTTATGAGAAGACGCAAGAAAGAACAAAGTAGGAAAATAAGAAAGTGAGAAAGTCGGGGTTGTTGGAACGGTGGTAGTGGTCTAGGTGGTTCAGATGGTGAAGGATGGCTCTCGCTTCTGCTTCGGAGGACGAAACAGCGCCGAGGAACCCCTACTGCAAGAGCGTGGCCTCTCGTTCACAACGTGATAAAATATTTATTGAGCTCTTCTGCTTTCTTTTATTTCTTGACTATTGTGCCTATATGCCGTCTTGTCGTTCCTTTTCCCTTGTATTCTTGGGCTAACCACGAGCGAGTGGTATTCAAGCGATGACGTTCATCCTTGCGTTATCTTTCAATCAGTTTATGAAATCATAAAAAAACTTAATCTAATTTGATTAAAAACCTTTTTTTTTTTTTGCTGTTCAGAATAACGTATGAGAGTTACGACGCGACGGTGAAAAAAGGCCAAGTTTTTTGATCACGTTTCATGAATTTTTCGTCCATGAATTTTCACTGGCGACAAAAGGTTTCTATTTGTCTCTCTGAACAGTTTAACCGAATTCGTATATAGGTGGTTGCAAATCGTTCTTTTTAGCGGCGTGGTATATCCCAGTTTCCATTTATCTCGCAGCCAAAATGGAGTAATTTCCACTAACGTACGGCTGAATACATTTTTATATCGGGATAAAAATGGCGCCAATAAATACAAGGCCTCCAGCGGAGACATTTGGTCCAAAGGGTCCACGACCCATAATATCCAGCGCCACGCACTTCTCTCAACGATATTTCACAAGGATCATAAGAGCTCTCTAAATGTCGTCATATTTTTTTGTTATATAGGTGTAGGCCACTGTGAAGGTCCGAAAAGTTGGCAAATGCCCGCCCAAGCTCTACTTCTTCAAGACCCCCATCCCACCATAGAACAGATATTACACCAAGAAATATATATATTCTTGTTCCAGGACACTTACTTCATAATCTCGAGTGTTGCTCGCTTTGTTATCTCTCTCAGTGCACGTAAAAAAAAAAACCGAAAAAAATAAAATAAATAAGGAAAGAAAGAAAAGAACATGAACAGAGAAGATTCAAACTACCACACGGAGAACTTTATGGCATTTTTCGATAAAAATTCAAGCCTCATTTACTTCGGAATGTGGCATCTAGTAGGCTGGTACCAGTATAGTCTCGCACTTTATACTCCTGTGTTAGATAACGTTCTGTACAAAGATGCCACCGGTTAATTAAGCCAACTACCGTTACTTACAACTAGGTGAACCGGGTTCAAGACAAAGCTCCTCTTGTGTGACGCTGCTTGCAGTAGCTGTTTGTTGTTTGGTCTCACACACGAGGCGAGTTGTTGGCACCTTCGTGGAATTTAGAGGATCCAGTTTAATTGTTAGAGCAAACTGACTCTAGTATAGCCACGCGTTTATATCAGGCAAAGTTTATTAACCTGCTTAGTTTACTCAAATATTCTTTAATTTCGACAAAAGTAATATTTTCTCGCAACATATTATATGTCAAACTTTCTCAAAGCAATCATTATCCAAGTTTACTCGTCTTTTGCTATCCAAACTTCAAATACGTCTGGGTACCGCGGCATAAACTGATATCAATTCTCAAGATGATCCTCTAGATAGCACAACACAGATTAAGATAACTAATTAATAGCCGAACCATGTATTTTGCATTTCTCAGATAGTTCATCCTCTATCAAGTTGCGCCCTTAATGATACGATAGCGTTTTATCGCCGAGGATAACGTGGGATCTTTATTATATCCTATGTGAGTAAATAAAGTCCAGTCTTCTTTCATTCACGCCGCACCTTTTGTTTCATAGTATATGTGACATGGTGTAATCTTCTCGCAGCTGGGACTTACAGATAAAACTACACACCGCTTGAAGTATCAAGTATGCAAGAACACTTTAGCTTTACACTTCTTCCGTCTTACGGTTAGCGATATACTATCTGGCCTAGTAGAACGAACCGAATTCGAATCTCACCTGATCATTTTCGAGTAAAATAGAGGGCAAAATCGAGCCAAAGAATCCCTTCACCGAGGTGGTTGGCTTCGGGATATATCTTTCCAACTTCGTCCATTGGTTGATGTTTTATTCGGACGGTTGTTGTATTTTTTCGCGCCCCTGACACCGCACGGCTTTGGAATAAAACATGGCGTGCCACGACGCTGACGGAAAAGGCTCTTTTACTGTTCGCAGGACCTGCGTCCTGCATTTCAAGGACCAGGCGGCGGGATCAAAGGAGCTGATAAAGCAGTAACAGACATCTTGCCCTGAGAAAGGTGCTAATTATTTTTACGAAGTACTTTTTGTTTTTCTCTACCGTTCCTTTTTCATCCTAAAGGAACTTAATGCGGTACGAGATGACAGGTGGCTAGAATTATCAAATTAACGCAAAGCTCTCTTGAATGGTATAATAGTTGTGAAAGCGAGATCGAAAACTACCAGATCCTATCTGGCTATGGATTTATTCTTAGTCCCTATTCTCAGAGACTTTAGCTGCTGCAGACTCGTATATAGTACATAATAGGTATATATGTAGTTGTAGGTATATATTATATACAAACGTATGCGAGCTCGTTCTGCACTTAGCAGCGAGGTATCGTCTTTACGACGCGACGCGCCTACCGCGAGATATTTTCGGTGAGATTCCTCCCAGCAACAATACAGGGCCTATTTATATTCCGTTGGCAAAACTTGTCTGAAGGGGGATTTTCGAAAATATCAGAGCAGGCATTAGTGGATTATTGGTAGGCGTGGGGGAAAAAACGAGACATTGATATTCAAGAGCGCGTTAGGGAATTTAAATATTCCTCAAGACACGACCGCGGTTGCTTCCTTAATATGAACCGTGTTAAATAATTGTTGAGCCCAGGCTGACGCGAGATAATGCTGGGGTCAAGTTATCCTGATCCAACCAGACTCTTGAAATAAATCAACATCTTATATTTGAAAAATATTGGACACCTGGCTGGATCTACGTTCATACATTATCATAATACTTTATTATACCAAGAATCCTTAGACAATACTCTTCAATCAAATATAATATGAACTCTAACTAACAATGCTGGTTGGCAGTTTGATCACAATGGCGTTACGATGAAGGTGTTATCAGGTTTAAAATCGTGAGAACATAGTTCCTGAAAACTCAAGCCTCTTGTGGTCCACGGGCAGACATATTATGTACGAAGTATAATGGCTCATGGGTACCCATGAGAAATGTCGTCGGGAATGAATAAGATCCTGAAACACCTCTGTTTTAATTATTATCACATCAATTTATATTCACTGTAAGAATGTTGAGTTCATTTCATTTTTCTTCTACTCGTGCGAAGAAAAAAAAGCTGAAAAATGTAAAACAGTGGCTTCGTCCTTTTCGACAAACTTATTTTATATTCAAAGACCTGTACCATGGATAATTGAATTTATAATGCTTTTTACAGAGAGTAATCCGATTTATTATAGTTCTACTTTCATGCTTGTTGATCGTTGGTGTATTTTCAATTCTTCTCGATTTCTCGAAAGCTTGATAAATTGAATCCTTTGTCTGAGCTTCCCACAGAAACCATATTAAACACTCAGCGAACCAAGCTTAGCCTCAACTCGCTGCCTTCGAAATCCCCTGCCACTGATCTATATAATAGCCTCTCGACAGACCATCTTCTGATCTCAAGCTCCCCCTATACCGTCATTTCGTAAAAGCACGCAGTTTTTAGATTTCATTTTAGACGTCCATCTCTTCCTTTCACTTTTTTTCCTCATTCCCTGCTTTCAAGTATTTCCACGTCCAGTCAAGTAATTGGCCACTTCTGCTTGCAAAGGCTAAAGCTTCGTTGACTTTTTTTTACATCTGGTATAAATCCACATCCAAAAAGTCGGAAAAACTTCTGCCACTGATATCATCGATGTATTATAGAATCAAAGGCGGCCACTCGTTCACTTCGAAAAAAACCCCTATATATCCCGCTTTTTGCGCTCGAACGAATAAATAAACCAAATTTCACAAAAGTTCAATAAAACTCTTTGATAATTTTATTATTTCGCTACATCCTCCGTTTCCAAGCATTCTATTTTGCATTCATACTCATGCATACATACATACATACATATGGTTTGAATCAACTTGACTGCGCAAAAGACGTGGCTATACACATTACGCGCTCGTCGAAGGTTTCCAGGAACGAGAAGTGCTCACTTTTCGACGTCTCCTTGGCGTGTAGGGTGGCTTTTACCCAGGAAAAAGCGCGACGCGTATTAATGCCTTTTATTCCGAGACCGAAGCGTCTAGGCGTTGGGCGTATTATAGCAGTTACGGCTTTACGACGAGTCACTCGGTTTCAATTCTTTCCTCGTTTTATTTTATTTTCCATTATATTTGATCATATTTCGTTATATTTTCTCATACCATTGTATATTCTAGTATATTATGCTCGTACTTGATTCTCAGCATTGAACCCAGGATGTAATTAACTGTCTCTTCTTCGCCTTTTCTCTCGCCTTGGTACGAAGATCAGGAATCTTAATCTAATGCTCTGCCTGCACATGTGGTTCCATGAACATACACTTATGTGGAGGAAACAAGAGCATTTGTCAGGCGACGCTAGGCAAATTGCCTCTTAGGTGGATGTTTGTTCGGTGCTCCAATTCTAGGTTGGAACCACCTGGATTATTTCGACCATATGGCACACCTGTTTTATGCAATGAGCCAGACGCATGCAGAGGTTGTTCGTACAGCGTTTGCAGCTCAGCAGGCAAATCTATTTGCAGGTGCAATTATTGTCAGCTGCATCCCTTTGTGTCGATAAATTTTGCAGTATATAGCAAAGGACCGTGCCCGGACTCTATGGCATAGTAGGATATGCAACGCGTGTACCTGACACAGCCTTTGTGGGTGTATCTTCTTATTACGTGCACCAGTGCACTCACGTCTTCTTGCCCTCGAGGAAAAATAGAAATAAAAGACCAATGCCAGGCGAGGGTGGTGAGGGGTACGGGGGCGACGTTACTCTAGATAACTGCTTCGGGGCAAGGTGCGCCAACCTGGGTATTTCCGAGGAGACGATAGAATTGATTTATACTTAAATCGCTCGTGTTCTCTGCTTTATTTTTCTTCTTTTTTTAAAGAATTGCATTCGGGTGAAAATCTATTTCTCGAGTAAAGCCTCGTGACGATTGATAATAGAAATAGAAATTGTAGGGCGTACGGGTTTGAATGATACTGTCTCATTCATCCCCCCTACCTAACGTCGCAAACTTTGAACTTTGCTAGTTGAAGTTTTAAACGAGAAAAGTATCGGTCAGTCCGGAAGAGGAACGGAACAGAATCGTACAACTCTACGGCAACTGACCACCCCAAGAGTTTCCCCTGAGTTACAGTGCACCTGCACCCTTAGGAGTATAAGATCCAAGCTAACTTAACTCGACTCTACTCGAAAGTCCCCTCGAATTCCGTTCATTCGCAGCGCGTAACCCGTTAATCCCCTCCTACCCTCTTACGAGTAGCTCTCGGCTTTAACTCAGCCCCGTTCCCTCTGGATGCAGCCCTCCAAGACCAACCAGTAAACCAGTAACCATAGTAAACCATAGTAAACCAGCCTCAGACCGTGTGTGTGGTCCAGAGCAAGCAGAGGCTGCGAACGTTGCTAAAACGTGCTCGAACTTCGCGATTCTAAGCTCGAAGATGCAGTTCGAGCAACTGATCACTCAAAGGATAATTAGGCTAGGATTTAAACCGAGGGGTTTGTGAAAACCTTAATCACAGACTCTGAATGAAACGTGATCTCGGTAGGTATACCGTATGTTCTCGGTGCACCCAGTGAACCTGACATCGGCGTAACTTTATACAAATGGACACTCTTACAATAGCAGTAAATCTTCGTAAATCAAGGCTGATTGTCTCCTTCGTTAGATTTAGAGCCTCACATTGGGTTCTATCTAGGTACTGGGTTTCTCGATATTTAACCAACCTAACTAATGTATATTTCTCATTGGATCGAGTCGAGCATATATGTGCATACGCTCCAACCCTGGCGCGTGGGAGATTGATAACGCTGGTTTCTTATGTTACGGCGCTTAGATTTCAATCTTTTTTATTGCACCTCTTAAGGCTATTCGATTCTTTGAGTCTTACCAATCGGAAATGTCTACGTATATGACTATACGAATCATGTTTTACGCGTCATAGATGCACGAATGGAAGTGATACTAAATAATATCCGTGCGAGTTGACACATGAAAATCTTTTTATTCATTCACATATATTTATTCACTTACTTTTTTTCCGATTGAAAACTTCGTAAAGGTACACTTTGGTTCAATGGTATCGCAAACCCATCAGACGGGGCAAACATTCTGACACGAAATAGGGGGTCGAATGTCCATTACGTTTCGAGCCAGACGAACCCTTCATTACCCTCGGTTTCGCCATTCATCCGGTCGTCCGGTTCTTGAAGCACGGAGTTTATCCCTTGGTGGCCACTTTTAACGTCCCTTACCGTCGTCCAGTTTCGCAATATATAGCATCCTCCGCGACTTTATCTCCGTCTAACCAGTGGCTACCAAACAAGATGGATCGTTGCGAAGTTAGCCAAGTGGGGGCATTAGAATCCCATAAATTGACTCGCGGGTCACCGATTTTCGGTTTTGGGATAATTCGATTATTCAACCAGGATGGGTATATGCATTATACAGATTTACTGAAAGACGAATAAATGTTATATTCATATTTTTCCATAAAACTGATAACAAACAACGTGATCACGTTTGGGAACAGATACAACCACTATAAAACGTACAGAGTTTTCGCTGCCACGAAAACAATACCTAGGCGCTTTTAATCACACGGAACATTGTGCGTTTCAAAATACACGAATAGATTCGAACCGAATCACACATCTCCAACTGACCAGCAGGGTAAAGTAATGGCGGTGTCGCACATAAACATGTCCAACGTTGCTCGATTTATGCGACTATGCAAACGCGCTACCCCGCGGTCCTTGCGTTGACGGGGGTTTCCCCGGGTTGTCGACGTCTTCCGGATAGGAGGCGTTAATGAAAATCGTCCGTTTCAACGGGGACAAACCCGAACCCCATCCTCCAACAAAACCTACCGAAAAATCACTATAAATCGAGGTTTTGACTTGATATATTTGTCCCGCTACTATCATCAGGGATTTCGTATCCAGCGACCAAAATCAAAGATAGAGAAACTCCAAAATACGTAATCTCTAGCTACGTGCCGAGTCGAAACTTTCCATGGACTCAATTAGTTATCCCAAAGCTGCACCTGCAGATAACGTACTATCCTTCGACTTTAGAAAAGGTGGCGATGGGCCAGGAGGGTTTTGGCTACAAGCAAAGAATTTCGTCAGCATCGGTGGTTCACTCGAGGCAATCTTGATAGTCCAGAGAGTTTCCTAGTGATGTCTTGCCTGGTCAAACCATTGATGAATGGCAACGGATGCCTTCACGAGCTCCGTGGTCGTCGCCGCGTTACAAACCAGAGAACAGACAGACACACAGGCACGACGCAGAGGCGCCAGGACACTTTCACATCTCGGTAGGTATATAGCCGCTTCAGCCCTCCCTCTTCAGCTGCGTCAAGTGTCTACTGCAAGCTGCATTGGTCCGAAGTGTAGCACCACGTATAGATTTCTACTATACATTCGTATGGGCTTGTATGCGAGAACAACGACACGATACAAGAACCTGTAAAATAAATGATCGACTTTATATCTTAGAAAAGTTGTTCTCGCAATGCTTGGGGCCGGTGATGAGGATTGAGAGTCTGCACGGTAAATTGGATATTTTTTTTAATGGGAATACCGGCCATACTCCGGGTAGCGGTGATTTTTGTTCTTCAATATTATATTACGATTGTTTTCGTAAGTACGAAACAAGCGCAAAGTTCCCTCGTTAAAGGTGCTCGAGTGTCTTTCACGATGATATCTGACAGGCGTAAGATTCAAGCAAGTAACTTCGTTAGCATCCAATGAAGCGAGCGCCGCCCTTTCACTGCCAATCCAATTTCTCCACAATACCGCATAAATAGTGTTATCCAGTTAAGTGGCAATATTCCACCCCTAGCTTTCTTTCCGTCTCTCTCTCCTTCACTCTTGCCTTTTCTATACCCAGCCCCTTTCGTGCAACTCTATCCTTTACTCGAGCTATCTGATATTCATTACTCTGTCCACTATTTCCGGAAGTAGATGTATGTACCCATGACACCGGATGACTTAGAGTTCGCTCAGTACAACCAAAAGACGGTTGACAATTCGCACCAAGTATGAGCGAAATGTAGAGCAAAATCGCCCCTTTCACAACTCAGACTCTGATATTCTTGATTGACTGATTGAGTAGATAGTATATTATTTCTCTTGACAAAATTATTATGCGTTCGGGATTAATCGGTCGTCTGGTATATTTCTCGTTAAAAAGTTAAATTTTCTTCATCCTATCACTTTTTTAATTATGAGTAAAAGTTTTGAATGACTCTTTATTATCGTATGAAGGATAATTCAGCAGAACGAGCCACTAACGTAAGTCTCAGATCGGATTAGCCCTCGTTAATTCTAACTTTGGATATTATCGAAGTCTGGACTGAACTAAGAGTCTCACGAGTCGGTTAACATTATGGTACGATTATACGATGTCTATATGAGTTCGAGGTTCAGACGTTAAAATTCTGATGTGAGCTTAAAAATCGTGACTTTTTAGATCCATCTCTAGACGCCTTCAGCTGAGTGTGTAGCTGACAGGGAAAAGGAATCTGGCTCATAAAGCTATCGATCAAATTTGTTTCTACTTTCATTGTGAAACAAATACAACTCCTGAAAACACGTCAACTTGAAAAAAGAGCCGAGGAAGACAAATGGAAATGTGAAAGCGATTGACAAATCGATGCTGAAGGGAGTACCGTGTTGGCTGCTTCTACGTTTCACCTTTTTATTACTCAACGTCTTGAGTAAAGTAAACGGCCAAGTTCTCTTCTCGAATTGATATGCGAAGTCGAGTATCAATTTTAAGAGCAACGCATCGCGTTACTCGAATCGGGCAGACCTGTTTCAAGCCTCTACGATTAGTCGGACCCTCATAAATACGTTGAAACGTGAACTGCATGCATCTACGACGATTGCAGCGAAAATTCTTAAGGAAAATCTACTGCCATCGAATACATTCTAAAAAAGTCAACAGAAGGAATTGATGGGAATATAACTGCACCTTTTTAGCGGGCTGTAAATTTTCGGGAAGAACGTGATTTCCACCAGCACCCTAGGTTCGATGACGTTATCGCTAAGATCTAGAATTAGCGCCGCGATGTTTTGCCGGACGGACTAAATCACGCTTAAGATTTTGCCGACATCCGTTTGTTGCCGGCTGATCGATATCGTAGGGGAAACCAGACAGCCATGACGAAGTAACTCGGCGTACTACATGCTGCACGCACTAAGATCTCAGACCTTTTCAGAATTATGCGGTCATTTGAATATTCGAATACTATTTTCTACACCTGCAATCATACTTACTCTTCCCAACAATTAGAAAATTCTGATTTTTTAAGGTGCTGCACATTCTCGCTAACCTTTGAAAAATTTCAATCGTTGACAGGGGAAAAGCTTCATTTTTTGAATATTTGTAATTGATTGCAAATTCCATACCTATATGAAGCGGAATCAATTTTGATCGTTCAATTTTCAAATGCTGGATTCAAATTTGAACGAATGAAAATCCTCCGCCCGAGATACAGTATGTTCACTTCAATAAATCACAATTACTGTTCATGAAGGGTTGAATAGAATCTTTGTTTTTTTCATTTCGAATTTGATTCTTGTGTCTCGATTTCGTAAATGAAAGGCGTTACACATTGTCGTCTCATAATCACTTTCGTTACGTAATTTATCAGCGTAGTCGTATATGTCGTAAGAATGGCTTACCAGCCTCGTAACCTGATTACAATTCCATCTGCGGACCTTCTACGGCTATACGGATGATCAATTAGGAGACAATCGCCCGATAACATCGCGGATAGAGATAACCCTGCGACAATCCACCCGGCGGATATGAACCAAGGTAATAGGTTCCTGAGATGCTCGACGTTCCTGGTTTATGTTCGGGAAATTCTGGGACAACCACTTGTGCTGAACCTCGAAATTAAATTAAGGCAAGTGTAGGGACCCGAGGTACTTGAAAATATGATCAAACTTTTTGTAATATCGTAGCAGTAACGTTGCACATATATTTGTAAAAAGAATAAAACATTTTTTTTCAAACCCATGTTAGTGAGAATGAGCGGGTTGGAAAATGATTAAAAAAAATTTTGGTACGTTTTTGTAATAAACACGTGGAAAGGACGCTTCTGTACTTCAATGGGGTATCGGCGATGTCCTCCCCCAACCATAAGCGGTCCCAACACTCACCCTGTGCGGGTAATTGTACCCTCCGCTCGTTGTTGTGGACAGGAGAACCAACCAACTTTTCCCCTGCGTGGGTTTACAGAGAGGGGATTGTTTTTGGTAATTGGCTGGGTCGTGCGGAGCATGGTAATACGGCGATACCATTCCGGGTTAAAATTATGACCACCCAGAGGCAT
The DNA here is from genome assembly GCA_943736025.1 of Tenthredo mesomela. NCBI lineage: Eukaryota > Metazoa > Arthropoda > Insecta > Hymenoptera > Tenthredinidae > Tenthredo > Tenthredo mesomela. Next base: position 16,773,846 of record OX031016.1, on the reverse strand, counting down.
AAATTCATTAATTTGAATTGCAGGATAAAAGGTAATTGGAGCGACGCTACCGGAAGTCTAATTTTTTCTGTGAGCCGGGCCAGACAAACCAACTCAATATACTACGTATACGCAAATTTCCAGCATTAGCTCGTAGCAACAAACTGATTGACTGAACATTTCGCTAAAATTAGTCAACTGAAACCCGCACGTCGACCTTATTCCTGCCCCGATCGATACGATTCGCATACGATAAACAAGCACGTACGCGTAAACTTTGACATCCCAATAATCATGGACATGGCTCGCTTCGATAGAAGCATCGTTACAGAATAATGCCAGCATTTGTCACGAACGGTTTTGTAACTCACGTAGATAGATATATCACTGTAATAACTAGATGGGTACAAGACACAAGTAATTATTACGAATCAATTCTCGAATTTAATTTTCTTTAATACATGGCTCATTTTTACGTGAGAAACACACAGTCTTGGTGAAATCTCATGACCATCACATGGGGTAGCATATTGAGAGAAATGATATAACTAAAGTAGACTTGATAACATCATGCGAAAAATTAATTTTCGAAAGTTTTCTGTTACACGCAGTATCCTGATGTGCCCGATTTTTCAGGAGAACATTTACCCCATTCGCATCGTTATGCACCGGATCTATTGGCTACCATTCATTTTTCATTCCAACTATCGATCAATAAACTATTCGAAAATTTTGTAAATTTACTTGACAAACTGGCTTTCCTAATATCGTTACGTACAGAACATCTCCCCAGCTGAGTTGTTTGATGACGAGAAAATTTCAGTGCAGAAAATACTTCGCTCGCAAATTTAAATTTCAAAACTGGTTAGTTACAATTCACTCTTTGCCCCGTGTACCTATATGGCAGAATTTAATCTTGTAAGAATTTCCCGGTACATATTTTCAACTCAAGTTTACTAGATTGGTATGCTCGTAGAGGTATATCCTTTCATGAGTTTTCTTTTATTAAATTCCCTAATCCATAGTTCAGAGGAATTTAGCCACGTGAAATTGGTATCCGCGAATTAATTGACCGAAGGAACTGGTATGTTCGATTAAATCAGTTTCCCGGCGTATAACGGATTGTTGCGATGAAATGAATTGATCGTAAGCTCTATACCCAGAACACCTAAATCTGCAACGCTCCACAGGTCAAAACGGGATAACACGGTAGGTATTCCGTAGCCAGTTGATAGTGCGTGTTTGGAATTTTTCTACTTCAAGAAACAATTCGCAGATGACCGTTTCGCAGTCCCTCTTCAAGATCTCCTATTTTCTTAAAACACAATTTCGAACTTTGAAGATCCTCCTTCCGTCCTTGTCCAGGCCTCGCTTCAGTTCTTTTTCTCTTTCTCTCTTTGAAGATAGTCTTGAAGTCCTCCCGGTCGGATGTGTCGGAGAACACGTCCCCGCGGATGATTGCTTGGAACGCCCGGGGCGTGCGTGCCGACGGAGGTCTTTGGAATCGCGAGTCTCATGAACGAGATGGTTCTCGCCGAGTCTAGCGTCGAGTGGAGCCCCCAGGACACACCATCTTCGCGGAAGAGGACGCGCGGACGTTCTAACGACGAAAGTGCTGCAGGGAGATGGAAGAAAAGTCCTCGTCATTCTAGTAGCTAATTAAAAACTTGAGAAATAATAAAAAGTATCTGGATGGACTCCGCTTTGATTAATTGACATTTCACATTTTTTTTTTTTTTTGTTCGACTCATTACCAGCTACTTCATATATCTACCTACAAGCCTTATGATTTCATACAAATGGTTAAAATACTTTTCGTGAATAGAAGCAGGTAAGTATATAAGTACCACACTGTGGTATCGATCAAGGCTTCGTTCTTTGGATAAGTTTTGAAAGAGAAAGAGAAAAGCAGAAAAGAGAGGAAAGAAAAAAAAAAACAAAAAAACAGGAGAGGAAAAGAAGAGTCGATGGATAAAAAGGGAGCGCCAAGCATGCAGTTTGTTTTGAAGATATCGACGGATGGGATACGGGAGGAAGCAGCATACTGAATACAAATGAAGCCACTCAAAAACTTCCGATACTCTATACAGTCCGTTCGCGGGTATGTGGATTTTGGTCGATGGGTATAACGTATAGCTGAGCGAAGTTCAAGTATAAGTAAGGAACAATCTCAATTTTGTGAGCGCAGGTGAAAATCCCATCATCATATTTACCATCAATGAATTTCATATAGTATTAATCCCACCGCCACGCCTTGCTGTAACGTAATAACAAACTGCAAACCCTATATATACCTCGACTTCTGGTGATGGATTACCTCTCGTGATGAGAAAATCATATCCGAAATATCCGTAACGCGTAGAGAAAAATAAAAGCTTTTGCAGTGTTAAGTGTACGGGGAAGTATATAGGTAATTATTTTAGCGAAAACCTACGCTATGGTCTTCCCCTGATAGTTATAGTCCGAGAGATCTGTATAGGAATCTTGAATTTCTTCGGTGAATAAATGCACCATAGGTATAAAATATGATCCACGCATGATTGGGGTATTGTGTTTCTGTATGGGCTTGTCTATATTGATGGATCACGAGGCAGCCTCTTTGTATTTCTTACGTTTTCTTTTCTATGGGTATTGGAAGTGGGGAGGACGCGTACGTATGGGAAATTGAGCGCAGGGGAAAGACCGAGAGATATAGCTAGTATTGCGGATAGGCAGCCGGAGATGTTGCATCGGCACGAAACGAGGAGTCATTTTCCGAATGGTGTCGTGAATTGGGAATTCCGGCGAGCATAGGGTTGATATCGGTTCCTGTATGTTCCGGCCCCAAGGCTCGTCCCTTTCAGGTTTACGACTTCACGTGGCACGGGCCGTGGCCAATCATCGTCAGAAACTCGACAAAGGCAAAGAAACGGCCTCTTCCAAGTTTCCTTCAAACGACATTCATTTATAGGATACCTACGCTATACCTCTCACGGTAAATTCCAACGAGCTTGGGAGTTTAGGTTCAGGTTGGATAATATCACCCATTTCTCCGTACAGCATACGTTAACCCACACTCACCAACCTACATATCGTATAAAAACCATACTGCCCCAGGTTTGGACTTTTTCGATTCACTAATTCCGAGCAATACTTTTTGCCCCTGAATCGACGTAGTTCCATAGCCTCTGCCCCTCCATCGATAGGTTTGTTATCTGGTTTACTCGTCTGCAACAGAGTTCTTTCTGCAATCGGTTTCTATCAATCCAGCCGACTGGACTATGCGGTCGAGCAACAGAGAACGTCGAATAGATCGACGAGGATAGAGATCGGGGAATCTTCTATTTTGTTTTCGCTTATCAAGGCGACGTAATCCAGCAAATAAATCCTGTAGCTTGCAGACGCTGGACCCGCCAGCATAGAGCCACCACTATCCACCCTCCTGTCCTAGACGCGGGTATACCGCCGCGTCGATACCAGAGGCTACCTTTCTTCGTTCTCTGATCCGGACGACAATAATAGGCTGTCTGACCCCGGGTGAACCCGTGCCTGAAGTCTGATTCTCCTATTATATACATGTCTGAAAGCTTACATGGACATATTCACGCCTACGCACTCGTCTGCAGCGAATACCATGTTCGTTATATTGATGGAAGTAATTATTCGAAGCGAATATACTGACGATGTCTTGCGGCTATTCAGTCAAACTGCTGATTGAGGGGTTTATTGAAACAAATTGATCGATGAATGTCTAGTTGCGAAAATGGATTTTCAGAGTCGTGCATTGATGCTAATGTGAGATCGTGAATACCGCCATTACATAGGTTGCAAGTGAGTGATATGGGATAGAGAACAGGTACTGTATTGTGGATAAAATGAAATAGAGTTAATAAATAACAGCTGTCGTTGCTAACGAAAAAATCTAGAGTACAGATCAATCAAAATAAAGCTAAATGAATGATACGTCGAGGGGATGGGTATGGGTATAGGCAATATCGTATTACCTCGGATGAATATAGCAGCGTGTCATTGGCGTTTGATTTATGCGCCATCTTTGATCGATTGTAATTGAAACAAATAAGCGTAAAATGAAATCCGTGTCTACACCTTAATCTTACGAAGGTTAGACGAGGGTGATTGGAATATACGCCTTTATAAATCCGCAATGATTATAAAAGGATTAGCAACGAATGAACCGTACGAAATTACCTGCGTGCGAATAACCACATGACTATAGAAAAAAACGATGAACCGGGTATTCCAAGAAAGATATACTATATATTAAAATGAGGCATGTATACCTGGTTCGGATCTCCATTCAATAGACTGTGGCTGCAATTAAGATTGATTTAGTTTGTGGCGCACGCAATTGTGAATTTAGCAGTAAAATGAAGCAGTTTCGTGATGTCAGTGGTAGCGCCACCTGAATATCCAAGTTCTACCAGACCCGCGGAAGGTTAATGCGAAACACATTAGCAAAGGGCCTGTACACGCGGGGATACAGTAGCGTGTCAGTTCGCCACTCTAAGGCGATCGGTATAATCAGAAAAATTCTAAGAGGCGCGAAAGCATGTTTATGAGTACTTTGATAGAGTTTTCCTACTTCGTTGTTGTCCACCTTTTCTGTAACAGGATTTGGAACAGAAAAGGGTAATTCTTTCTTCATAGTTATTTTTACTGCAAAGTGTAGACAATGACAGAGCAAATTGCCTACTTTGATCAGTCTTTCAATTATTTGTCGTGTCTTCTAATAGCCCAGTGATACGAATACCTGTACGACTATAGACGTAGTAAATAATGCATTTCGCAATGTTTCTTCTAGCGAACGACAAGGTCTGCACAGTACTACTGAATTATTTCTGAGTATCGATTGTGTTCTAAACTGGTTTACTGTCAGTTCATTGAGCCTTCAAATGAACAATAATCTCTACCGTCCTGGTTCAACAACGTGGCATATTGGATAAAATGAATTCTCTTACCAGGTAGTATAGCATCAGCGATAAAGAACGCTTTTACAAGAGGAAACAATCGACAATCTTTTTACGAAAACCTTGCTCCATTCTTGTCTTGTTTTCGTTCCATCCGCACCTGAGACCCTAAGAAAACATTGTTTTCAACATTTTCACCTCGAATTAGGTCACGCAGGTAACCCGAGGTACCTACACGTGATCCATAAATTTCTCAGTCCACAAAACGTTGCTAGATTCTCTGCCGACTAGGTGAATATATCCCATCATGCTTGTCACAGTGAGTAAATTGATGTCGTGAAATATTCTCTCCTCCGTTGTTATAACCGTTGTCATCCGAGTCTCGTTCGACCGCTTAAACGAAAGTAATACCGAAAAGAAAAGGTTGATAAATCACACTGGGCTCAGTGTCACTCGAGCTCGACAGATTGAGGATTTTTATCACATGAAAACCATGGAGAAAATAAAGTCTCCAGCTCTTTTACGTCCAGCGACCGTACTCGCTCTCTCTACATATATGTATATGTATCGATAATCTCGTCAATGGTTGACCCTACTACTGAAGCTGCGAGGAACTCTTTGCCGAGCATTTATATGATTGAATCCCCCACTATTTGAGTACGTATCAAAAGTGCAAGGAATACGCTCCCGGCCATCGTCTACAATGTAGCAGACGAGATGTGCACTCTACGTGTATATATACCTGTATTATATATCTCAGAGAGTGGAATTACACCAGTATACGTAAGCTAGATCTCTGGCTCTGTGCCGGGGCTGGTTGGCTTCATCCACCACGATACTCCTTGAGTAACTACTTAAGTTACTTGACCCATATGAGCTAACCACGCGAAGTGCACACTGTACAGTGCACAAGTCCGTGCATGAGGACCGTAGTCGGACGTTGATATCGTGGAACCATGAAACCCTGGATTTTGTTACCGAATGTTGCAACGATTGCAATAATTTCCTGCCGTTGGTGTTGCCTTACAGAATTTCTTTTACCAGGACATTTTTACCCGTAATTATTTTTCGCTCTAATTTCTCAGTGCAAGTATGTTGCACCTGCTTGAACATTGAGATATTGCAAATGGATCCGATTTATGGAGGAATATCTTGCAACTCCATTTTTGTTGTGCAAATTTCTTGTTTCATTAATCTTCTTCCAAAGAATGTAGAGGTAGACGGAATAACCGATGAAAAATACTGTGATCCAAAGTTTTCAGCGAGAAATACTCGTTTAACAATTCTACTCTGAATAAATATATCGTCGGGTGAAATATGCTCGCTGAAGATAAGATGCCGGTGTTTATTTTTATTTCATTTTTTATTTCTCCCTCTCTCTCTCTCTCTCTCTCTCTCTTTTTTTTATATCTCTTTCTCTAGTTCATTGATAAATGTGGCGCGTTTCGATCCATTAAGCATGAGAATACAAGTACGCAGAGGACAAAGGGTGCCTGTTCGAGAATACCTATAGAAGCTGCAGCGCTCTTTCGAAGTATCGAGGAATTGTTTCTTGAATAATTTTGTCACTCTTCATTGAAAACCAATCGAACTGCGCGCTACGTTCTCAGATATAATCAGCAGTAAATTCCATGTAATTTCCGATTGAATCAAAGACGAAATGGCGAGACACCCGTGGAGCTTCGAAGCTCTCCAAGATTGCTAACGATCGAAGATGGGGATCGGTTCGCGGAACAGTTGTTGAATCGACCTGGATAATGTGGGTAGCTTAAATTCATTTTATTTCGTATCTTTTTCTGAACCAGTAACGCGGTGAACGACCAACGTGCGACAACAGTTTTCTGTCTTTTAAAAATTGATGCTTCATTCCACCAAAGTCCTTGCAGCTATTGTTTAATAAGGAAACGGATTCTTCTTCTACCCTATCTTATCCCCATCGTATATCTGTACATATATGCATATAAACTTATGATATGGCATACAACAGATTTATTTAAAGTTGACCTGTCGAAAGAAAGTACGAAATTTCTTTTCCCATTCGACGGAGTGTGACAGGCAAAGCGATTCTAGTGTGTGCATAACTCTAGTCAGATCGTTACTTCCAAATCGACACAATTTACATGTTTCTACCGAAATGGAAATGGCGAGTTGAATAGCGTAGGGCAAAGGGTCTAGAAAGCCATAGGTGCTTCGTTCGTTTGCGACAGAGTATTCTTACGTTCGACGACAAAGGCGATCGATCGCACCTTGACTATTCTCGACTATCGCCTAAATCAATCTGGTCCCAGAGGCGCGCCGTGTTCCGCCACACCGCCCAAATGAGCGACCGATCCTTACCTCTTGCGCCCACCGAAGAATGGGACCCCGTGATAGATTTCATCTTTAAAGCGAGATGGATTTACCGATGGCAGTTGCGACGGCTCCGAGGGTGGATCGAGAAACTAAACTAAATGGAAAGGGCGACGATTTCTTTCCCTTTTTCTTCCCCTTTATCCCAACGCTCCAAGACCCTTAACGCTTTTCGATTTTAAACTTGAATCGAAATTTATTTCTTCAATCGTCACTCCCTCCGAATTAAACTAGACCTACTATACGAGACCCTTTTCAACTTTGTGCATTTTTTTTCCCTCCTACAATTATTCCGACTTTATTTCGAATGCAGTATGCATATGTGCAGCTGTAACTGTATAGCATAGATCGTATTATATGCACGTATTGCGATAGATCCACTTTTACAATCCTTAGATCGTATTATGCCATTCGGATCTTTACCACTACTGACACTGATATCAGTGATACCAAAGTAGTGGCGGGGTTGGGCAGGACAAATTAGTATAAAATCCAAGCTCCTGAGCAGTTCAATCACAGTCACCACAACTGCACCAAAAACAACTATCCGAATCACCATGGCTTTCAAAGTAAATACTCATTTAATCGAATAATACATGGCCCGATGAAATTCGTCGATCTCCAGTTTTTCATAATTAAACTGATAATCCAAATTATTCCTGTGATAGAATCATCTATGAAATACTAAACATTGACCACATCTGAACTTATAAAATACATGCACTACATAGATAAATAACTGAGACTCTTGAAAAATTAGTAAACTGACTGAAACTCTAATTAATGTTCAAATTTGGGAAGTAGTTTGCAGCAATTAGAATAATTGAACAAATTTCAGCTGATCGTGTTCGCCGGCCTAATTGCCATAGCTCGTGGGGGAATAATTGCTGGAGCACAACCTGCAGCCGTCGTTCGCACGGAAGACTACGATCCCAATCCTCAGTACAGTTACAGCTATAGTGTCGCCGATGGTATAACTGGTGAGTCTTATAACGTTTGATATTTTCAAATCAAAAAGTCTACCAATTTTATTATTTTAATTTTTTTTTTTTTTTTTGTTTTTGGCACAAAAATTGTGAAGATTATTACCCAACTCTTCCTCAGTGGTTGAAGTTGTCCTAAAACACGAAGGAAATGATTTACTATTTTGTCAGCAGCTGGAAACTCGTGCCAAGTATGGCTGCACGGTTGTTTGGCGTTGTCAGTTTAATGTTAGGTCAGAGTTTAACGGTCTAGTTTTTGTTCACTCCGTACTTCAGAACTCTCATCTCCTCTTATTTCCTCTCGTGAATATTTCAACTTTCACGTCATTATCTTTGTTCTGGTATGAGTTTAACCTGAAGTTTTGCTTGACTATGGTTGACGAGCAAATGCAAATCTCAACGTCAAAGAATCTCTTTCATTATCTCTCATTATTTCGCTCGATAATGTCACCGACGAAATAGACCTTTTAAGTCGAATAGTCAGAGTGAAGACACACCCGACTCTGAATAATATATCGGTGCACAAGTTTCCACATAATCGTTAAGTAAAGTATCTCACATAGATATCAAACAAGCCAACGATGCAACCTTTATACACCTCTCAAAGTGCCAGTTTCCTTCATCCAGATGTTATCAAATGTCCTCCGTTAAATTTAAGCGCATCTTGCCATATCTGATCCCGATACTTTTTACTGTAACTTTGCACGGTTTTGTAGTATCCTACTTCTATACGGTTTTATAGTATCCTACAGCTACCGAATGAAAATTACTTCTGATTGTAAGTGACATGATCATCTTTTGACCATATTTATCAAATCTTCCATCGACTTCTGACACGTACAGCTGAAGTACTGAATTATTTGCGAAAGTAAATGTCATTCGTTTAATCTCAAAAATCTATTCAAGGCGACAACAAAGCTCAGGAGGAGACGCGAAACGGAGATGTTGTCCAGGGTAGCTACAGCTTGGTGGAACCTGACGGTACTCGCAGGACCGTTTCGTACGCTGCAGATCCTATCAACGGATTCAACGCTGTCGTCCAAAAGGATCCTGCAATATCTGTTAAAACAGTGGCCGCTCCCGCACAAATTTTGCAGCCAACTGTCGTAGCAGCACCTCAGCAGATCATCCGACAACCGATACTGACTGCTGGTCCCGGACAACTACTTCGTCCATCGGTAATTTAAAAAGGCGAATTACCGTTTGTGAAAATCAGCACAGTTTGACACATAATGAAACCTTTATTTTCAGGCCATATTAACCGGAGGCTCCGTACTTCGTCCATCTTTGATCGCAACTGCTCCTCAGCAAATCTTGACCGGAGCCGGTGGACCCTTGCTGCGACAATCTGTGCTAACGGCACCTTCCATCACGTCATCCAATATTATTAGCGCCCCGTCCGTTAACGCGGGTATCGTTACGGGAAATTCTCTGGGTCTTGGCCTTGGATTGGGACTTAGGGCCGGATCTCTTTATGGTGGCCAGCCAATTCTTCAATCCGCTTATGGCAATGGAGCTTATGGCAATGGAGCCATTTTGAAATTCCACTAAACGCTTACGAAGTCTCGGTTAGGTAAGGCGCGGAACCTCCTGTTTCGGCAATAGCTTTTTTCATCGACAGTGCTTACCACAGACATGATCAATAGACCCAATACCTTTGATTCAGCACTGAGAAAAACTATTGCCGTTACAGAGCCTCTTGAGCCAAGTAAATCCTCAATGAATGACGCTTTCGCAATGGAAGAAAAATAATAATAATAATAATAATGATAATAAGAAAGGAAATGGAAAAACTCTAACATTTTGGATAACCGATTAGACTACATTCAGAAATACATATGGCGGAAATACAAGCCTGGATACAAAGGATTAGGGACTCTACGAAGAGGCCGTGGATGTTTGGAAAATTACAAAGGGGAATTAACTCACGGCACACTATTACATTTTGCCAAGTTACACAAGGTAATCTTGGCTAACTCAAGTCCGAATTAAAGTTCTTCTTGTTTCGGTCGGACTATTTGGTCTCGGAAAATATGACTAGGAATTCAAGTGTTTCTTGAACAGCTGAATAGCTCAAGTTTCTAAAGACAAACGATTGAACATTTTTTGAAACCATTAACCGTTCACTCGGACTATTAAAGTTAAACGTAGCATCTTCTTTTCTCCTCTTCTCTAATCTGTAACTCTTTGACTGCACTCTCTTTCCTCGCACTATGTATCAAAACTTAATGAATTCAAATCATTCGCGGATTATCAAAAATCTCGGTTTACTATAGAAACGAGCTTTTCACCTGGCACAAGCGTAATCGCATACCCATTCGCATACCTATAATACGTAGACGGGCATAGTATACGGGTGTAGACATATTTAATCAAGTCTTTAGACTAGCGTTCTGTGACATGTAATATTTACGCCGCAATGTATTTCCTGGGTGGCAGCTGCTTGGTCGGTAAAACAAAGAAGCTGGTTTCAGGCTCAGCTGTTGCCTCCCGCACAATTCTCTCGCCAACCCCTAGCAAAATACGCGTTAATTCACCCGATAAATTCTTTTTTCTTTCCTATTATTTCTCGATATTCCACAACGACTAGCTGTGAACTATGGCCTACGATTTTATGAGTTTATAATATCTATGATAATCGTTTTAAGTTAGCAACACATTTTAACCATAGATATTAGTTACAATTGTTGTTCACTAAGTTTACGTAAGTCATTTACGATTAATCCATTGTAACATAAGAGCCAATCCAATATTTAAGTACGCCGCACAAAATAAAGACAGGAGATTAAACAAAAACTTTTCATTTATTCCTATAATCACTGATCGAAAATTTTACTTAGTCAATAATTAATTCAATAGTGTAAATTGAAACTAGATTATTGAATAGGTGTATTATCCACCATGCAGCTTGTTCATTATTCTGAGATAATAATTTTGAATAAAATCCAGTCTCTGGGGGCTCTTAAATTTTCATATTTCCAAGAGCAAACGGTTTCACGTCTCCTCGAAACTCAATAGATTACTAAAATGAAAGAACAGTAGCGATCCTAAAGGAGGCACGTGTTCGCACTTCATCGTCACAATCGTTATATACGAAGCTCACGGCATACGACCTACAACCTAAAAGATTCTTCTTCGCCCTCGAGGGTGGTGAACACTGCAAACTGCATCACGTCGTAATACATTTTTCAATACTGCGCGTGTTGTAGTGAAATTATTATATTACCGTTGCAGTATATGAGATTCTCAAACTCACGACGTAGGTATCTTTTGATATACTGATCAGCGCCGAATAACTATCTATCAAAAAATAGAGAAGAAAAACTCACGAAGATTTATTAAAGCCGTACCAACGTTCAACAGCCACTCCGCCAGCGGCGAATTTAAAACATAGCCAAATGTAATAGCTTTCCTTATATTATAACGGTGCTTCTAGAATTTTAATGGCAAGTATTAAACGGCGTTAGCAAAATTTCTCTCGATTTAAGCTCCCAGGCGACTCTCTGTAAAAAAAATAGCTTGCAGACTTATTCTCACAGCTTAAAACCGTCTTGAAAGAATTACAACGAACTTGATCGCGGGCTTTTTTACTAACCGAAAATAATTCCATAGCCATTATGCGAAAGGTTGATGCACTATATGTAGTCAGTTGACTAACGCAGACAATCTGGTTGTAGATATGCGAGAACAAATCACCGGGGCAAGAGAATTTCGTAATAGATGTACGCTGTCGTATATCTACATACAGTTCCATCAACATCGCAGCCAGGGTGAGGTAAAGCCTTGGAATGTGCGGTAGGACATCCGTATGCCTGGACGGTGGCCACTGAACTGCATTGCGTTAGCTGCATAGTTATCGGACAATGGTCGCAAGCGGATACCGCATTTCTCCTTACTTGGTGATGATGCAGAACGCGGTGATTTATTCCGCGATATTCTCAGGATGCAGATTTGACGATATCTGGTTGAAACACTCCTTGCAAGATGCACACTCTTTGCGATATCTTTGAAATCTTGCGAACAAATATCTTGTGAAAGTGCAAATTAGACCGAGAATATTGGGGACAGTTGATTTAGTATTTATCGAGGACTCAGTAAAACCACACGTAACTTCACCAACCAATACCGGCTCGAGAATAACCGATTAACCCATCATTGGTCAGACAAAATCGAGAAAAGGATCGACAGCGATTTGCACTCTATTTACAGCGGCAAGTGTGGTCTAACAATATCGACGCGGAAGGCATGCATGAATAAATGTGCTAATGCTGAATGCAGTCGAGTGTCTATGGAATGGAAATGGGAAGAGTGATGATGGGACTGAATTAAAAATGATATAGCTGAACCCTCCACCAGGTATTGGTAAGAAAATATTGCAAAAAAATCAAAAGAACCGATCAGAGAACCTCAATCGATGCAGTACGAGATCATAGAACCTCTCGCGAGCTCAGCTACGAGTCCTTTTGCATCGGATTCGTAAAAGTGTAGCTCGCACGTGCAGCTCCAACCTCACTCAAATCCTCATCACCCTGAGATTCTGGCTCACGTTTTGGCTGGTGATTCAGTCGGTACCTACTGCGAAACGGCTACGTGACTCCCGACTCCTGACCCCTGAGAACCAAGGATCAGTGCCCAAAAGCAAACACCCTTTCTATTTGCTTCGCGTGAACAGCAGCTAGTTTTAATTAGGCTGACTATCTCGGGATTATTTTGACTCTGGATAAGTGTTTTGGTTATATCCTCCATCGTTGAACAAATGTGAACAAACGAGAGATTCTTGCATGATATTATAGTCATAACGCCGCTCGGTTTAAACGGGACAATCGACCTAACGATCCGCCTGCTTGAATTTAACTTCTGGAGTAAACGGCGTAAAACGTGTTCAGGGTGAAACCCTCTGTGAAGTCAATGCGTGAGATCATCATTGTTGAGGTATCTATTGAAAATTGGTTTAAAAAACTGAGGAACTTATCGTGGTCGATTAAAAATGAAAATATGTATGTTTTCATTTTGGGAGACAATCTGAAAGCTCGTTTATGCTTGCGAAGGGATCTTCGCTTGAATATAGTCTACCTTCCTCCGGAGCTATAATTTCTCATTTTCTGCTGGGAAAAGCATAACCTATACATTACTCAGCCTATTTCGTTATTGTGAGGAGGAAAGTCACTTAATAATTCATTGCCCAGCGCTGCACGGACCGAGCGAACAGCTCATTTACATTTATGAGATAAAAATGGCGCATATTTATCCTCGACTCACTATGATCACTTTTTAAAAAGAGACTCACGAAGACCAGGAACAAAAAAGCAAATAGCTACATGGATTACGAATCCTGTTGCTCCGTTGAGCCGGCATGGATTTCGGAATACTATCCCACTGCAATGCTTTCCACATTTTCGAAATACAAAACAATCTTTGTGCCAATATGAATGCGTAGTTATTTTTTTAAATCCAAAGTCGTTTCACCCCGAGTATTTCATGTTGTTCACCGATATCTTGCAAGTAATTAGGAAAATGAGGGCAGAATTGATTCACTCCTTGCTCTCAAAGTTTGAAACCCACCGAGTTTTTCAGCTGGTCGAGTGTTGTACGAAATTTCGAGTAATATTCGCTGAAGTAACATAGGTATACGTAATCCGTGGTAAGAAGACTTACCAAGCCCCCGGCAAGTTTAAGGTAGTCGCTGAAGCAGAAAATCGTCTCTAAAGTAGACTTAAGATACCAAAGATATAGTGCAGAGATGAATAGAATTCTGGCCTACGCCTACACCACCGGAAATAAATCGCTAATCATGGTATTAACCGTAAACTATTTATCGAGGTAGGAGACTAATGGTTAGTTACATTTCCGCTTTTACAAACCGGTGATTGACTTCACAACGAATGCTCAACCGACTGAATTGCTCTCCGTGCAGTTTATACTTGATTAAAAGGTAGCCAGGCAATATATCATTGAAGTGATGCCAAGTGTTGATAGGCAGACAGTTTCGTGTTTGCTTTGCGACAGATGACAGTTGGTCGCGACAGGTGAATTGGATCGGTTTAAGATTCGCAGATTCATCGAACACGTACTTTCATGCTCGTAATTACGATTGTACGCAGATAAAGCGACGTTTCGCGGTATCGATTTTCAGGAGGGGTTGAAAAATTTGGAGAAAATAAAAGTCCAGATATTAGTTTGAACAACATTCAATTAGCAGAATGGAGATTTTTTCGCCGAAGTAATGATTAATTGAAAGAGTCTCGATTGTGTCGTGAAAAGGTAAGCTGATATATTATTTGCATTCAATTTCTCGTAGACGATACACTTTAATTGACGTCTCGACTGCGCCCCTTGTACTAATTAATGTATTATGTTCCCCACCAGTACGCCGCGTATGAAAAGCGAGTATACTGACAGTTTCGAGTTACTATACTTACCGAACTCAACTAATCCGTAAATTGTAAAGTTTTCCTATTTCTTTCGATGGGGTGACTTGGGGGATAAAATAAATTATCGAATTACTTTGATTAAAAGGAAGGAGCATTGCGTAGGTACGGGGGCTTGGGAGGGCGCGGAGGAATGAGAAAAGGACTCGTTTGCGATATCGGAAATAAATTTCTAAAAATACGTGACCGCCGGTACCTCGTCGACGGAACCAGAGGCATAAAGATTTATGTTTATAACTTTAGGACAAAGGGAGTTTCGCGTGTAATCGATAATAAAGGGTCGAAATGTTAATAAAAGTCGGAGGAGCTCCTGCCTCGAAGAACAGCGAGGAAGAATGAGAGACTGGAAAACTGAGTGAGAGAGAGACAAGAAGAGAAAGAGAGAGAAATTGAGAATGAGAGTAAGTCAGAGAAAGAGAAGGACTAACTCCGATCCCACCATCACTGCGGAGGTTAAGCACGAGTTGTTCAATAGCCGATGGAAACTTAAAGTAGAGTTAGGGGAATTAGTTAAAAGGGAATCGAAGGGCGAACCCGCTTCTTGGGGGGTGGATGACATGGCCCGAAAGGGAAGAAAAAAATTCTGGGGAGAGACCGAGGAACGTGTACTTTCCCATAATTATTTAGATTCCAAAGTTTGCAAGATGCGCACCGAATGGTAAAGTCGACGTTTACGGGTATTAGCGTTTCTATTCTTGACACTGAAGCCTATTCTAATGGGCTAAGTCACCTTCCACGTCAAAATTTTCACTTCAATTATCTCAGATCAAAGAAGACGGCCATATACTGTAATAATCGTGCCCAAAGTCGAAACAGGAACAGGAAATTCCTATTAGTGGGAGCATTTAGGATTTTGAGTGATAGATATGAGAATAAAACCGACTGCTGAATTATGGCAGATATTTAATTATTAGTTGTAAGAAACTTTTTCTCTTATACTATTCCATTCAGATAGGTAATCATCTAGGAGTGGAAAATCAGAGCTATAGAATTTGATCTTTATAGTCCTTCCTTCCTTCCAATTGAAATTTTCTATCTTTAAGCTATCGCAGATGGAGCAGGACTCGTTGAAACTATTGTCAGTGGAACTGGTCGTCTTACAGAGCCATAACAGATCGGAAATTGAACCGAATCGAACTCTACGAAGACAATTGAATCGGACCAATAAAATCCAGCCAGACCTTCCAGACACTGAAGCCTGCACTTTAGTACCGGACCCGGAGTAAAATCCTTCCAAGATTGATATAAAAATTATAGTGATCCCAAAGAGGTTGGTTTTTAAATCTTTACCCTTATAGAATCAAATATCGAATACACACCATAGATATAAATTCTATTTGTGGCTATATGTGAAAATTTCTTTCCACCAATATCTGCGGCTCAAGTAGGTACTTTCCACATCTTCCTATTATATTTCAAGCCGATCTTTGTCACGGTGAGTTTAGTTGAGAAAATAAAATAACAATAACGAAACACAAAGTACTAGGAAACTAGCAATTTTCAACCATTCCATGCAAATGCACTTTGACGAAGCTAATTTGACCTGCAGTATCCTTTTCTATACAGGATTACCGAGTACGCGTCTCATCGTCAAACACAGCACCGTAGAGTTTTTGCGGAAGTTTCCCCTTCATACTCCGGCTGCCACCCTTTACTGCATCTACTTACCGTCGTCAGCTATTTTCTGTGAAAAGCTGCGGTACCCTACGCCAAGCATTTTTCGCTGAAAGTTAGTTAGAAGACCGGATAATGCCGACGGACTGCGAGAGATAGCTGCTGCAACCGAGCAAATAAATATAAACCAGTGTGTGGTTTTTTGTGGTATACTCTTTCACTACGTAGAATGATTATAGAGAGTAAAACAGTGGGTGTCAGCGAAATGTCAACTGCTGGTCATTTCCGCGGTTTGTTACATTTCCCGACTTAATTCCCAGACACAAGAGTTCTACCTTGAATACTGGAGGCCATGCCTCACTCAGTTGGTTTTACAGACCATATAATATTATTATTTCTGTTGAATTATTTTTTGTTCAAATAAATGTTATCTTCACGTGGTATACTTACACGGCCATCAATCTATCGATAAACAGTATAACAACACGCTAGGACAAACAGAAACGGCGCGAATCACGAGAGCTGTATAGTATAAGCCTATTTAAAAGCTTCGTTAGAAACCGCACTAATTAATAATAAACACGCGATCACTTCGTGCCGTTTTGTTCCCCTCGACTAGCCTGCTTATACCCAGGTATATATAGATTGCGTTAATTTCAGACTTACTTGATAAAATAAGAAAATTGTTCCACCCAACGAACTCACTTTATATCTGATCCCACGTCGTAATACCAAATATGCTCCTTGATGGTTCGATTCGAGCATTCGTTCGTAAATAACGCAATGTCTTTTCTAAATGATGACAAAAGTGCCAGGGAGTAAAATTTCATCAAGATAACGGAGATAGGTATAGTGCTTCTACATTAAGCTTCTATATAATATATCTATAACATTCATAATCGATGATGTTTCACCGATCATACCAGGTAGAACGTTTTCGTTCCCTGTTAGAAAACGGCAAGCTGCTGCTCGAGATGTTTGAACATGGTTTTGTTCCGTGTTTCAATTAAACAGCGGATAACCAAATCGTCGGTGGCATCTCTTAAACAAATACATTCTGCTCATGCAACGAATTCTCGGTTTGCGTGCGGTTACTCTTCGTGCTAGATCGCGTAGGTACAGCTTTTACACAGCATATAACACACCGGCATATACATGGATGAAACGTGTGTGCTTTTACACATATAGGACATGAGTAGACATTCATAGCTTACCAGTATCTACATCTATACCAACGAACATTATACATACACGTAACGTTGTATGAGCGGCAATCCGGCGTTCTAACTAAACCAATTTACTCCTTTTACCAGCACCAGCACCAGTGGCAAGAAACTTGCGAGCAATAAACGTCAGAAATGAGTTGTCATCGTAGAGGAGTAAAACGCGGCATCTTGTTAACCATCCCAGAACC
The DNA here is from genome assembly GCA_943736025.1 of Tenthredo mesomela. Classification (NCBI taxonomy): domain Eukaryota; kingdom Metazoa; phylum Arthropoda; class Insecta; order Hymenoptera; family Tenthredinidae; genus Tenthredo; species Tenthredo mesomela. Next base: position 16,756,172 of record OX031016.1, on the reverse strand, counting down.
GCAGCATTGTCTCAATTACGCGCGTGAAGTCCCGGCGCAGTTAGGCAGAAGGGAGAAGAGAGGCACCTGAAGGCTAGACTCAGCTCGAACCAGGGTTGATTATCTACATTCCCGGTATTCCCACATTCCTAGTTGCGTTCATTACACCCTTCAGCTTTCCGTTTGTACTTATACTGCACTGGGAACAAGATGCCCGGGTACGTCTCGCGTCCATCGCCACCCTGGTCTCGATTACAGTCAAGATATATATAAGACCGAGATTCGGTGAGGCGAGCTCTTATTAAACGTGCTGTTGTCCTTTGTCTTTATCTCCTAAGACACTGAACAATAAGTTTTAAGGACCTCTATACTAAATCTGTACGATCGATAGAGTTCTGTGCTTACGTCACTCCGAAATATGGACTCGAGACTTTATTTGGCTAACGATCGTGTAGCGAACGGGCCGACCGCGCCCTGGAGTAATTGTAATAAATATCATCCGCGGTTGCCCATTGTCACGCGCTGTCAATGCGAGTCGATATAGAAATAGGCAAGCTCAATTATATTACAGACCTGCGTCAGTGTAGCGATCGTTAGTTATTTAAGAACACAGGCCCTTCTCCAGTTTGTTTAACCGTTAATACTCGTTATCGATTGCGTAGGATTCTGTGCCTAGAAATAGCAAAGGATAGTAGAACTGCAATAGATTCGTAAACGTTGTTCCGTTATTGGCAGCGTTATCATCGGCGAACGCCTTCGTGTTGCTTTTGACAAATCTGCACCGATATACTCGCCCGAGTTGGTGAACATGGTTGTGAATTACTAACGCAATCAAGTCAATCCTGAAAGGACCGCGATAAATATTTCTTGCTCATTCGCCTCTACGTGGTCATCGACTGCAAGGACGACTTATACGGAGCTGGAGCCAGTTATACGAAAATGAAGTAAAAAGGAATCAAGCCAAGACTTTCTTAAGTTTAATTTTTCTTCATCTTAATGTCGCAGTGCCAACATCCAAGACCTATAGCTCGCGTGTATCCCGTACTTTTAGCAAGAAATTAATTCGGAAGAAGCGAATGCATGGTCCAAGACCTGTACGTGGGTCGACCATCGGACAGACGTAACTTGGTCGGGGTGCGCCAATGAGTTATCTCGATCTACACGCATCTCAATTCGCTGCAACTCGTATGAGGCCATCGACACTTTGGGCGAACAAGTGCAACTTGGCGCGAAGCCTTCTGGCGCCTGCGATCAGCTCTCGTGTGCGCCTCTTTGTGTATAGAAGGTTGATTTACCTGCATTGCAGGCGATGGGCTGGTGGCGAAGGAATAAGAAGTGCTTGATTCTCCCTCTCTGTAGCTCACATAGTTATTGCAAGAGAATGAAATTGATCCAGTGCAGAAAATATTTGAAAATTTTTCCATAAAACGGGAAAATTGGATCGTATATTAAGTCAGGAAAGTTGTAGGGACTCAACAGTTTAGAATACGAAGGATGCAGTTGCACTCGTGTCTTCTTTTCCTAGGAATAGCCCACCCCAAACATAAATGAGTCAGATGGAAGGATGTGGACTTCCGGCCAGTCGCGATATCGACGTGCCATGCCACTGCAAACCCATTTTCATCAAGTGAATCAATCTTCGTATACTGTGTACTCGCCTAATGGACACAAGGTGTAGTATGTGATATCGAGGATCTTAAGTCGTCGCAATTTGTCAGGATTGAGTTGCACTTACAGCTTGTTTAGTCTACGCTTCTTATCCATAAATAGCATTTGGCCCGCAGAGAAGCCACCTAAATTTAAGACCTCGGATCGCACAGGCTTACCATAGGTTAGTTCTCCGCTGAACGCCATGTTTAGGGTTGTAAGTCAGGGTTAATGAACCAAGGCAAATCCAAGTTACAACAAATTCCTAATTACTGAATGTTATATGCCGCATGCAACGGATTCTCTGCAGTTCATATGCGCGGAGCTTGGACGATTTTCAACAAAGACCCACGAGCATTGGGAACTGTCTATACCTATGTCGGCTGTTGATCGGTGCGAAAATAACCCGCGTGCCAATCTGCAGTTAAGCCCTGATTCGATCCTGGCCAAAGCCGCCCGGCCATTAGCCATTTTTTGTCAATGTCCACTGTTTTTTCACGAAATGTTCAAATTGATGAGACAATTGACATTTACCAGTCCAGACAGCTGACATAACGGTCTCCCTATTTACCTGCTGTCAAATAATAAATTTGTATTTCTGTTCTTTTTGTATTTCACGAGTCCTAGAAATTATTTTGTGAACGCCTGTGACGTGTGATTGATGTCACCCAAACTCGTGAATTTCGATTTTCATCTTTTGGGATCAGCAATTTTTTTACGACGCGATACTATCATTGCGGAATATATGAGAGGTGGTATTTATTGTCTTTTGATGTACCTACCTATGGTTTTATAATAGTGAATTGCCAGTGAAGGATTTTTTCGTCCATTAAACTTACCAGTAATTAATCTCGGTGAACGCTTGATAAAAACGAGAGAGATATATTCCAATATGAGTTCGTTGAAGGATATTTGCTTTAAATATCACGTTGCATTTATAATTAAACCAGCCGACAAATCGTCACCGTAAAATAAAAGATCAATAAAATCACTCGCCAGTTAATCTCATTGAAGTGGTTCCACCGGTCGACAACAGCTAAGTTGAAGCTTTTGCTATCCGGGTAGATAGATCAGACACGCTGAATAATTTTCCGTTTCATGCATCTGCATATCGTGGCTGATAGCTGCCTCCGACTATTTTATACCCTGTCGTTTCCTTGAATTATTAAGCTTTCGCAGAAAGGTAGACCTAACCAGTTTTCTACTGATTTAATGACGTTTGTGATAAAACTTCAACAGTGTATCTGGTTTTACGAAATAATTCAAGAATATTTCGAACAACTTTATATTATTGACAATTTAAGAATGATTATCACCATTCGGACACAAAAACTGGTTTCCGATAATTCGCTTCTTAAATTCACATAAATTCTTCCCTTTTGTCATATAGGGATTCATCGAACGTTCTCCGTTTCTCTGGTTCTCATAAAAGATGAAAATTTGGTTTATTCCCTGCAGGTGTCACAGCAATTGCATATCTTTCGATTCAGTTCGAGACAATAAATAGATATGTATATGTCGGAGAGATAACCCAACGTGAATCAGGGGCGTCCATGATTGCTCTTCCAGGGAGCTTGTTTAATTTAATATAGTCCAAATCACTAATAGTTATGACTTATGACACAAGGTAATATAATCTTAATCCACTAACAATTGTCTCTATATCTAATACAACAACAATAAGCTATCCCGTACAGGGCGATGCGATAACGAATCTACCCTGCCTCTAGAATTTCTCAATGCAACTCTTATAATTTCTGTACCAACCACTGGCTCGGTTCAAATGCAATTGCTGCTTAAAATCAGCAACTTCTAGGGCTGTGCCTACGTTCGACAAAGACTCTGGTTCCCAGAGTCTTCATCTCGCATCCCCCTCTACGCCACTCATTAGGCTAAGGGTCTATTTTTAATACTAACAAATATGCCTAGACTAAATATAAACCAATAGTCTCGATATTTAATAAACAACACAGTCGTGAGAAAGCGTGTCCAGCGCCGACATATATTATAGAAAGCGAACATGTAAGTTTCTGGTTTTAAGGCCCATCCCTAGTCGCCCACTTCCTTTTGGTCGAAATGTGTCACATTTCGATTATCATCCGGGCCCAGGCGTCAAAAACGCAAACAAGGCCAACTTAGAGCAAATTCTATTTCAAATCCGAACACATACTTCCAAAAAAAAAAGGACACTAAATCCAAAAAAAAAATAATGTCGTCGGAAATGATTTTTTATGAAATGTGGCGACGTATTTTGGATAAATAATGACACAAAAAAAAAAAAAAAAAAAATTAAAAAAGTGAAAAAAAATAATTCAGTTTTCCTTTTTTTTTTGTGTCATTATTTATCCAAAATATGTCGTCACATTTCATAAAAAATCATTTCCGACGACATTATTTTTTTTTTTGATTTAGTGTCCGTTCTGCCCCACTGTCCGTTCTGCCCCACCTTCCCCTATATGCTTGCAGTATATTACAGCTACAATTGCATTGGACTGACAAATATTTGATTTTATATAGTCACGTTGCTATTCGGATTTATGTAATGCAGATATTATTAGTATACTGTGATGATGAGGAAACGATTATTTTACTTCATTATTGAAGGACAGCTCTGGGTTTGCTTGTCAATGCTCACGAGGTATCTATAATTCAGGACGGAAATATTAATTCTAAAAATATCTGAGCGGAGTTGAAGGTATAATCTAATGTCTAGCAGAGAGTTGTCGTTATTACTAATCAATAAAATCGATTTGTATAATATATGACCGTGGGTTGATAATGTATATATATATGCATCACGTGCGACCCTATATATCTGGTGCATGAAATCCACTCATGAATTTTTCAGAATAAAAATCGAGTTTGTTGAAGAAGGGATCTTTCCATCGCCGAATCTTGTTCACCCTCGCGTATTAAACAGCGTATTTTCGTCGGCCATCTACCGTGGTCTACTGCTTGTTTTCAAAGTTGCGTAAAAACTTGGCGGGCCCGTCAAAATTTCAGTGATCGTAAGTGAGGGATGGATTTTACTGGGGCTGGCCTTTTAGCCCCCTTTGTCTCGACGCATATGTAATCCCGTCCTGATCCCGATCCGAACACGTGAGTGCGAGTATATTCTTACCATGAGCCAATATACTTATATACCTGATAATAAAATGCTTTCGTCCCACGGGAAACACGGAAAAAATGACGTAGGATCTTCCAAGGGCTACACGGACGAACTTAATGTATTGAAACTCCCAGATCTTTGCTAACACATGGCTCCGCATCCACTATATTATTCCCATATATTTCATTTCTTTGCTTCCTCCTTTTTTCCGTTCTCATCTCGCTTTCCTTTCAGTAGCCTTTTTCGGGTCGCTCAACCCGTCAGTTTGAGGAAGTGCCGTTCAAAATTTCAGATCAAGTATCTATACACACTGAGGTAAAAATCCTTGCGGTTTGCTTACCCAACTCCCATAGGATCCGATGAACCTCGGGTTTAAGAATCTTTCAAAAGTCAGGAAGGCTCAAATAAAGGTCAAAGTCAAGCTAAATCGACCTTATATGGTCCAGTGCCCAAAAATATGCATCACCGAGAAATACAGTCTGGAATTGAACCTCACATTCATTAGTGAAGCATGTATGGGTATTGACATATTTTTCACCTTGCAATCAGAATATAGGTAAAGTTTATTCATTTTCGAGTTTTATATGAAATGAAAAATGCCAACAACCGATAACAACTACAGAGTGTAATAAATGCGACAGCCCTTGTTGATCCCCGTCCACTTGCTCCGCTACCAATTTACCCTTGATCCGGAATGCCCCAACCCCCGAGGTACGGTAGCGCATTTGCTGTTCTAAGCGTATAAATCTGTGGTGATTAACACGGACCGACCCGCAGTCTGGGCCCGTTAAACTTCACTCCATCAATATCACAGGATTGGTAAACTGTTGGCTCGCGTTTCACTCTAGACTCTGTAGCGAATTGTCTACCGTCTGCTATCGAGCTTTCGGCTGTTTGTATGCCAAAATCAAAGTCTGTATTCGATATTTCGGGACATCTTCACTCACAGTATACTCAGAAGTTAATACTCATGGAATTCGTGGCACTTTACAGTTCCATTATATCTATAAAATTATAAATAAATTCGCAGAGCAATTCGCGGATGGGATAAGAGTGGTTTTTGATTTTTTTTTAAACCAGATTGGATATTCCATTTGAGCGAAAACTCGGGCACGTTATGAAATATCGCTTTGAATTATTCATTTGATGAAAAAAAAAGTAATGCAAAAGAAAAAAATAATAATAATTCACCTTTTTCAGCTTTAACGATGGCTCCTTACATTTAGCATCGCGGCTAACAAGGTCAGGAAATCCCGTTGAAGAATGATACCCCGTATCAAAGGAAATACGTTTGGTATATTTACTTTTGAATCGGCTTACCTCGTCTATATACGCGAACTTCGCCTTTACAGAAATGGTATTAAAGTAATAAAGAAAAAAGTAGAGATAAAAAGGAAAATGAAATCACGCAGACACTCACTCGTCCCTACACGATGTCGAACATTTTTACCCGCGACCAGGCCAAGGAAACAGCTTAGGTCGATAAAATCCACCACGCTAGAAGCGCGAGCTGCGGTAAAGACCGTCATTACGCTGAGAAAGATGACTTTAGCGACGCAAAAGCCAGGGCATCTTCTTAAGCCCCGCTTAAAACCCTTTTATGTACAACGAGCCTACTTCTACACGGGTGTACAACATCTACTTTTATGTATCTACATTTTTTATGTACCCACAAAGCACAACGCGTTCTATCATTCAAGATGGACGTCGCGACGCTAATATAGACGTAGCTATACATAGTAGAAGATGTTTGATTTCCAATTGAATGTCCCGCTATTCACTGCAAGATCCGAAATTCAGAGATTTCCGACATCCTTCGTTGGTATCTGGGAGATTAAGTTATTAGATTAAAGCAGATCCGCCCAACCACTTTATCTAAAATCGGATAAAACCGAGCCAGTACAGTGTCTGGACCCGGAGGCTGGATTGATAGGGTGTTTTCGCGTTTTTTTTTTTTTTTTCTTTTTTTTTTTTTTCATCTCCTTTTACATTTTTCGGCTGCCCCGAATTAATAAGAGCGGGCGCGATAGTTGCGTAGCATCTCCTCCATAAAATTGGCGATCAATCCAGTGGAGCTAAATTACGGACATTACTGCAGCGCAAATGTGTCGGGAGGAGGATTCTGGTATAAGGCGGTCTCGGATCACACGCGAGACGAGATAACCGGGTCCAACCTGATTGGATCTCGAGTCAATTATTTCGTATTTTATTAGAGCCAGATGATGAATCGAAGTTAATTGATGCTGCAGCCGCGGCTGCTGCACCTTCGCAAAGATAATCAAATATTCCGCAGCCGCACGAGAATAAAATCGCAGTACTCCTGGAAGCTAATCTATATACGTGATACGAGCGGTATAATTCCTTGGAATTTCCAACCACGCGGTAATTACATATGTTAATTCACCTGGAATATTCTTCTGAAATTATTCTTCTATTAAAATATTTGCAGATGTATACCTACACGTACGACCGACGTCTAGTAGTTTTTTTTTGCCAAAAAGATAAATGAATATATTTTCAAAGGTAGGACTAATATTGAACCTGCACTGACTATGCCAAGTACGTATAACCCGTATTCGCCATGTGTGGCGAAGCGGCGGAGAATACTGCGAGCAAATCAACAGCGGATAGCATGAATGCTCACTTTGAACGCCTCGGGCACTCCCGCAGGATATTTTAATTTAATTACAGATTATTAACTTCAACTGTGTAATTATATCCATCTATGTCCGACCGGCTCTCTGTTTCCTCTTACTCTCTCTCTCTCTATCTCTCTGTTTGACTTACGAGATTCGAACAGACACGTGCCATTATTACACTTCCGGCAACGAGTGTATTGGCAAACTTACATATATTATATATGCCTCAAACAAACTGGCTTGAAGGATTGAGGAACAAATTTTTATTTCACATATATATAGATAAATTTCTGTTCATACCCTACCTATAACTTCTTTAAATTTTTTATTTTTCATCATCATCATTATTTTGTGTTAATCCTAAGCCGTTTTCAACGCGCGCTTATGTAAAGAAAATACCGAAACCGACGACATATATAGTCTATGAATATCTAGCGATCCAGATTATCCTGTGAATAACGCGAGTCGACGCGGAGTTAAAATCCGAGTATTAACAGTTAGATTACGAATTAACAGGGTGAAAGACGGTGCAGGATATTTTCACTCTACGTGGTTGACGCTCGACAGTTGCGTGCAGGACATATCTACAGGCGTAATTTTTACGTTGTATGTTTATCACGAACAAGGCGGCCAAGCCTTGTTCTACGATACCACGTCGATTTCAACCATCCGTTTTCATTAATACCTACCTTTTCCTATATTAATAATTTATTTTTATTTTTTTCACTCACAAGTTTCCTACCAGATAGGTATATGTGTTAAGATATATAACGTCGCGGATTATCATATTACATATGTACCCGTATCAACAGATTTTAATTGCAAAGAAATTTTAATAAAACTTTGACACACGAGTATGAGCGGAAATGTTTATTCCGACTCTCTTCCTCACTTATAGAGTTGAATTTATATAATTTCTATATGTGTCTTTCATCCCGCTCGGAAATACCTACTGCAGATTGAAGGAATATCTAGAAATTCGTTCACAATGAATTAAAAGTGTTTCTGTAATCTACGCACTGTATTCTACTTCCTGCTAGAAAAGTTAGAACGAAATATTTTCACATCTAACGGTTTTCCGAGGAATATTTATGCGCATATTATATCCTCTGCTCGACCAGTTGCGGTATAAGCGATAAAATTTACGCGGAAGTAAGTGGAAATTGCAAACGTTTGTTCTCGAAATAAAAACAGTTCTGTAAATTGTAGCGGGGACACTAGAGCCATCACCAACGCCCATGGGCCTTGGAACCTTGAGATAATTGAGCTAAACGCTCCACGTCAGGACTTGAGGGATAGAAATAGTCGATGTGGTATACACGTGTGAAATCCTGACCCGACGTCGCTGTGAGAATTTTTTTTCGGCCACCCAGAAGGTCTGAATCATCAGGCTGATAAAATAAAAAGATCATGATCACCCAACACTTAACTTTTATCCTGAAGCTTGAGTTTGAGGTTTAAAATATCAAAAGTCCCGTATCATTACGATTCGCTACAGACATCGGTGTGATATTCATTGGGCATTCATCACAGCTTAATTATACATTTTACAGGCAATGAAACCGACATTTTATTTTTATTAGGGCTGTATAATAAATAACGTACCTATATATATACCAATCTAGAGACGACTATGTCTAATACCAAAAGTCTGTTTCATCGGAATTGACAAACTTTTATGAAATTGCTCAGTGTAACTCAAAGTTTGATGAGGAAGTTTCTGCGATCAAATGTTGCAGGTAATTGTTCAAACTCTGACCGGTAATAATGTGGATGGATTTTTATTCATATACCGTATTAGGTAGGTACGTTAGTTACGCCAAGTTTATTATAATAAGACAAAATAGGTACGAATATGGAATATATGTGAGTAAAGTTTGCGAGGTAGGTATACATAGTACCTAGAGCTGCATTGTATACCTGGGAGAGCGTGCATGGAAAAGCTAATTTAATTTTATAAGGCCAATCTTTCGTTACCTCGAATAGTTAAACGTGATATACAACCAGTCGACTGTATTAACGGAGTAGTTTATGTGCCCACCTGATTCACCAGGTTCACCGAAGTCACGCACGCAGGACAAATTAAGCATAGGTATTCGAAGGGTTTGCCTCCGCGTCTACTTATAAACTCGATAACTTTGGGACTGCCGATTTTTTCGTCCGGTAATTTTCTTACCTTTATTTAAAAACTTTATACGATTAGATCTTGATTATAATATTTGTCTTATTGGCTTGACGTCGTATATGCTGTAAGAGACAAGAGGCGGGTATATTGAAAGAAGAAAAAGGATTAAGAAGACTAAGCGACGCCAGATCCTTGGAGTTATTAACGCGTCGCGGCTGGCCATCTGAAGCCTCGTGTAAAAATGTCGCCAAAGATGGGATCTCGGCAACGGTAGTCACCTAGCGTGTCTCCTTCGTTTAATTACATCTCGCTTCGCCTTTCCCTTCTGCGCATCATTCCACCTCTCGACCAACTAAGCGTTTATCATTCTCGGTGTTGAGCGTGTCATCGTCCCCGTAAATGTTGCCACCGAGTAAACCTGCCTTTTATAGGGTTTTGTACCAGTTTGTTGCCCGCGTCTGCGTGTGAAAGTGAAAGCCAAGTGGCTGCACCAGTGGCATTTCGTATTTGGACATAATTGAAATAATATTTATTGCATTATATACGTAGAGGAATGATAATGAATAATTGTTCGAATTATGTCTGGGCAAGTCTAATTCGAAGGGAAATATTCATTTTCAGTTTTAGTTCAAACTTTTTGATAATGGCAATGAAAGGATACGTTGAACTGGTGAAAAACACGTCGTTATCTCGAGTACCGTATGCATAGAACGCGATGAGCTGGGTGATAAAACAGAATTCCGTGAGAGACGCAATTTCGTGCTGCCAGGTATATATCGACCCAACCCTCGCCTTCGAGCTCACAAACTAACTGGATTACATTTATAAACCTTCCCATCCCCCCATTCCGCCCCCGCAGCAGGTATTTAAATAAATACACCCGTTGGCCCAACACGCCACGATTTATGGGATTATTAAATTATATTATGTAGAGCACGATGCCGTAGATAAGATTGTTTCGTTATTTCGACGGTGTGGAAGGCTTGTCTACCACGAAATGGCAACTAAAACCTCCGTTACTGAATCGTTACGGTACCCTGCGGCGATCTTGTTATATCCTTTTGTAATTGCACTTACAATTAATGTCAGACCGGCGTTGCAGTTAATTTTTAACTACTTTCATTCGGTACCTATGAAATAAAAAGAGTGATACATTTATCCATGGAAGTTTAACTAAGAATAAAAAGTGCCTCTAAATTCAAGTTCTTGGAATCCGAAGTAATCAGAATCTTTAACGGTACCTACCATACCGAAGAACTCCTAGACCACTAATGAAGCCAGCATTAGGGTTTTTTTTTTATTAATCATGCCTATGAGGTTCATCTTGTCTAAAGAGTCAGTAATGACTTCGTGCTCATGCGGCGAGATATACGAACGATTAAATCGGCGTTTGTCCCATAACTGTCATCCGTTAATATCTTGGATTTTATCGAGATGACGCGTTAATGATTGCGTCTAGAGGAAGCTCCGGTGCTCAAGATCCCCTAGGTAACCGAGGAGACGTACGCAGGGTGATGGGTGATGGGTGACGGGTAGAACGTGTTTATGAAGTGAGACGAATGGAGAGAGCGCTTATAATCGCATTAAAACAATGCTCTGAGCTAGAAATAACGGCGAACCATTATGCCTTTGGCCGTTGCATTATCGACTGATGTGAGCTCACAGTCCAGCATCCTGTTTTGGAGTGAGTTGTTTTAATGCTGCAGGCATCAAGATTAGTGTAACTTTATTACGGCTTACGGTACAACTTAAGTATTTTCAATCAAGTTAAATAAATCGTATTAGTATAAGGAATTGAAGGAAATATATTCAATTAGTATATTTGTATAGGAAATCTTAAGAAATCCTCGTCAACAAGAGTCAGACAAAGCTGGTGCAGTCGGCAAGCCGATTAACTTCACCAATCGTGTCATATATTAATCTAATTTAAACAATGTGCACATTTACCTATACATATATCGATATATAGGTATACATAGTATGTATATATATATATATATATGTTAATTTCATTCAAGTTACCGCACATAATACAGTAAAACGAGAAGTTGAGAGCATCTGGTGTAATTATTCCATTACAATTCAGGCAATAGGATTACCGCGGATTATAATAATTCATGAGATATGTCTCGACACAGCGAGTGGCACTGCTACCGGTAATGCTGGCTTGAGCACTTTCGAATAATGCAGTTCTCTGTCGCATGATTTCGACTGCGAAATAATCTCGTTTCCTTCAGCCCTGAATTAGACCCCTATAGTTCTGTTTTTCAGGATATGCTCAATGAGCTAAAAATCCTATACAGTTTATCAAAAGTACATGCAGAGCACGCAATACCAATTTTTATAATTCACATACAATAGAGGAAATTTTATAGATTTGATTCCTGGTCAATGACACTCGGGCAAGTGTCTAGCGGTCACCAACGACAGCCAACGTTTCGATGCTGGTGGTCATTCATTAGAGCTGGCAGTTAACACAGACGAATGCCCCGGGCTGAGGCATCCCCTAACTTGCCGCGTTCGACCTCCGTCCATGTTACCGCAGACTAACACTGGCTATTTGTTCGACCCGGTAGAGTGCACAGGGAAAAATCACTGCCTCCCTGACCGGCGAACGCTTCCAATTTTAAAGCTGGGTACCAATTAAGGATAACGTCGATATAAAAGAGGCTTTATGTACGAAAATTGAGCGTACACTCTACTTCTTGTCTGTAGATATGTACACATGAACGAAACGCTTGTGTTACAGAACAAGAAAGTGAAGGGATCGGAGATAAGTATGCGTAAATTTCATAACTGCGGTAGAAGGTTTAGTCGTTTATTTAATAAGAGATTCAAGGATCACAGTTTATCGGTCAATTATACCTTATACTTAGGGCTAAAATTTCATAACTCGTTGAAAATTTACAAAACTTTTGAGCGTCGAACTTTTGAATTTTCCCACCAAAGCCGAAAGTCCCTTTCCCCGTTCACTACTTTTACCAGAGCAAATTTCCACCCGTTGAGAACAAAGTTCTCAATGCGATCTCTTATTTATACCCCGTAATAATTTAATAGCGAAAGTAAGTCCAAAGTTTCGTCCGCTTTGCAAGGAAGCGAGGCTAAGCACGAGGAGATTGACTGCTGACTCGGTATTTAGCCCTCTTCGTAAATAAGGGTGAAGGTATAACCGAGGGAGAAATTCACTGTTGACGTCGAGTAATGAGTTATGAGAGATTCGAATACCTTGGCAAAGCTTTCGAAAGCATCTCAATGGGGAGCTTTTTCCAAATTTTGTTTGTCCTCTTGAACCTAACCCGACAAACATTATAGGCATACCCTATTTGCCAGGTTGGCATAATTTTAAGAGCAACTAAAACTTCTTCTTACTAAACTTACAGTGTCTCATTAAATCGATGGCTATGGGCTATACAACATGTATTGAAGTTTAGTCAAGTAGCTGCGATCCATTAATCAATCATTTGTGATGCACAGCAATGCCTATAGAAGACGAAGTTTCAACAGGATGGGGATTCTTCACGGAACAATGGCATACAGTTCGAGATGTTGTGACAAATATACATATATTAGGGATGTCGAAGTGAGTAGAGGAATAAAAGAAAATAAAAAGCTTTGGAGGTTTAATTTGTGAAAAATGACGACCCCGCGAAGACGTGGAGTCAGCTCTAAACGCCAAGAAATTTGAAGGGGAATCCCACGGCTGGTTACATGTCTAATGATCGTAATTAGAAAGGCTTTCATATTCAGGCATTCTACAACGTGACTCGCACGTGGTTCTTAAAAAGTAATATAACAAAGACTAAGCCGTGTATCTACGGTAATTACTTCATCAAACGTTGAAAAGTAATGCAATTACAGGTGGCTCCATGTATTTAAATGGGATCTGATTACCATAATCTAAATGAATGCGGAACAGAACGTCGCAAGGTACGTAAGACGCCAGTAGCGATGGGATCAAACGATAGGCATGTAATGACTTTACTCCTGTGACCACATCATTAACTGTACTTACCACCACCAATCCCCTTCACCCGAGAACATCCTCTGCTGCATCAACTCCCGGTACCCATACATCTAACGCTGTATGTAACAAGTGCAAAAACAAGCAGGAAAGTATTCACAAATCGAATTGTGTCAAGACAGCCGCACGACTCCGAATGATAATCATCACGGTCGTACAGTTCCCAATGGTTCCAGACGGCGATACGAGAGCTTTCGAGGTCAGTAAATCAACGTGCATAATAAACTACATGCAGTGGTGATGTTCAATCACTTCTGAAGTCAGGTTGGATTCCTCTCGAAAGCGGATTCCAGATTCACGGCTCGTGGACCAGCTGGAAAACGGGATCTGCGGGGTGACCTGCACAGAGATTCAACTCGTCATTGAGGGATAGCTGCATAATTAGACCTGACACGCCCTCTATCACCAGTCCCCTAGCCGAGTGACATCTCAACTGGCGTATTTGACTATTGATTGCGGATTTCCCGGCCACGGTTCTCTTGAACCCGCATATATATGTGCGTAGGGCTGCATTATGCACCGGTGGTTTGCTACGGCACGTACTCAAATACTCCTCCTCCACGAGAGTGGAAACTGGTTAAAGCTCTGACAGAGGTAGGCACGCCGTGCTAAGCCACACCGAGTCAAGAGAGTCAGAAAGACAAATCGATTCGACTGTATAGTTTCAGGGATGAATTTCTCGGGATTAAGCCATGCTATCATTTTAAAGGTGAGAAGGAATTCTATCCGATTTTCGGCCTATCTCGAGGATTCGAAGTTCTGCTTCCTTTTGAATCATTTCTGCACAGCGATCGATTGACTTTTTGGTATTTCACTGTAGTGATAGATTTACTCCGATACCAAAGCTGTATTTTGATGTCACCAATCCGCTCCCCTTTTCATCTTGTTTATTGCATTTTTGCCCCAAGAGTTTGGTTTCCTTGAATCTCAACTAGCAGACGCCCCCGGAATACAGCCTCTTTGATTTTTATCAACGACCGTATTTGTTTTTTTTTTTTTTTTTTTTTTTTACCAACCGGCTGCACCTTCCGCATACAAAAAAGTTCTGAAATATTTCACATTATTGCACCACCGATCGGGCCACAGAATTACAGTATTCTCAACAAGCTCCAATAACCAAAATATGTGTTTCAGAAATCAGGTTTACGATTTCTAAAAAATATTACATACGCATCAGAGCATATATTAGTGGATAACTGATGACTATTAGTTATTTGGTAGACGCTGTGACGCTTTTTCCTAAGATAATGGGATTGACAAGGAAAAATAAAAGGATGGAATAATTAAGTGGATGAAAAGCATTTGAGAAGAACGATCATTTTTCATTCCTAAAATGTAAAATAAATTAAGAAAAAGAATCGATACCTCAATTACGATTGCACGTACACCTCTCCCGCCCTCAAAGCTCCTTAGTAATTTCCTGCCGGTAATGCTAGGAACTTTCCCCATTAAATACGTCTCAATAAGATCATTAATTCACCTACCTTTCCCAATGGGGTTTGCTGTTTCTTATTGTCAATTTCCGTTAATGGTAGCTGCTATTCGCTGAAAGTCATTGGTCGTGCCTAGCGGTATTGTGCACCCAACGCCAACTCGAGGTTCGGCTGCTGGGGTTCGCGTATCTCACCTGCGATACATCAACGTCGCGAAGTAGAAGCGGGGGATTCCCGTTTCTCCCTCGGGAATCGAACCCAAATTCAGTCAAAACTTACGCAGGTTCGTCGGATCGAAAGCGTGAAATTTACTTGACTGGGGAAGCCTGATTTCTAGAGCCAAACTCTGTTGGCGTTGATGTTTTATTTCGGATTATCCGCTACGGTTTAGAAAAACTGTTTCGAAGTATTATTTCTTTGATTTTACCGAGCTGTCCAGATCTCTTTTCACGAAGACAAGAACGAGGGACTTGATGGAGGATAAAAGAATCGTATGCTGCTGTCTTATTCGGACGTTTTTTGAATACCAGTTTCCATTCGTGTACGCGATAGCTGGGCGAGCGGAATAAAATTGTTCACCTCGACCCTGCGGCAACTGATAAAACGAGATTAGAAGTTCGCGTAGGTATAATTCGGAATCCCCGCGTACCAGGTTCTGGGGATTTTCGAAGATTTCAACTTTGGCCATCGGGTGGTGACCCCCACAACCCCACGTCACGCCGGGGTAACTAATCGTTTTTTTCCTGGGCTATTTTTTAAACTTGAGTTTTCCGAACTTGCGTTGACAGGATAAGATATGGCACGCGGAGTATTGGCTAAGCCCGTGCGAATTTATTCCTACAATATATATGTAGGGGGGCCATTTCAATGACAATTTGATAAATTCATCCTGATTTATTTTTTCACGAGTTTTTCTTTCTCTCAAAATAATCATCAATATCAAATACAGCCTGGAAGTTGCAAAATTGGATCTATAGCAGCCGAACAGTCACTATCAGATACTGAATTGTTGCACCTTACCAAACTCGATTTGGAGTTACTACAAACTGCTATCTATGGATGTCTACGAAGAGTTCCTTTAGAAATTTCCATATCATATACAGTGAACGAAGAACAGAAATAAGAAACCAAAGCTTCGAAAAGGATCTATTATTTTCTCTGGTTTTAAAGTACCTCTGAGAGATACACCATTTGTCTGCCGTCAATCTTCGCAGAGCACCCTGCCGAGTGTATTTCAACCACACGCCATTAATAATTCGAGAATATCTCGAATATTCGCATACCTACCATTCGCACTACGGATACGTCTTAGCATCAGCTGCATCTTCAGGGATCCTCGAAGACGTTCTACTTTCGAGAAACGGATTGACTGACCTCACTTTTGTCCCTCAGGGCTACGCTGAGAAATAACCCGACTGTGCGTATATCGATTGAATGCCCGTTCAAACTGATTGCGAAAAGCCTCTCGGAGAGAGAACCTCCCTTTCCAGAGAGACGATTCTTTTTTCCTGCGGTGAAAAATAGACGCTTTGATTTTCGTGTTTCATCGAATAATGTATTCACTAACTGATGCTCAGTATACAACTATACCGTAGTTTCCAAGAAAATAACGGTGCACCAAAAACCTTGAATCAATTTCAATTAGAAATTACGAAATACCGAGACTTCGGTATTTGATTTCGTGGCAAATATCTAACGAAGTCTTGAAAATTTGATGCCTATTATCTTTTGCTGCTTGTGTCCAATCAGGCTATTTAATCGACCATAAAGTTGATTTTTTCTACCCAGAGGCCAAATTCAATAAAATACTGTTTTACCCAATAAAAAGCCAAAGAGAATATGTTCCTGACGCTCCACATCGTTTTTGTTACACTCAAACTAGTTGTTTTATTAACTCATTCAGTCGTGACATATTCGCTGTCCATCCGAAAAATAATTTGGCATACAACATGTTTCATTTTTATTATTCGGAAACTCATCACGAATTTTTTGGCATTTTTGATGCTATACGTAGACATATGCCTTTTCCTCAATGAGAAAAGACTACCGAACTACTCGATGGAAATCGTCTCAATTTTTGGTAAAGTGTAATTTTTGACTTCGGGTTAGTTTCGTTCAGCTAATATCTCGCGAGAGTGCATGGTAAAACCTTAAAGCTGAAATAGCGCAGCGAATTACCCGTGAAATTACCACGAAACTTAAAATCTCCCGTGCAAGCGAATGAAAAATACACGAGGGGAAGCCAGATGAAAAGATAGGAAGAACCTGGAAAGAAGAGGGAAGAGATCTTTTCCTTCTTCTGTTTCATTGGGCGTGAAGTTGCACTCGTTGAACTACGACAAAAACTTTTCGAAGAACAAAAAGATTCTCTGTCCCTACTATGCGATCTCTTGGCAATAGGTTGTCCCTGAAGACGTGGCAAAGTGCTGTACTTCAAAGATTCGTGCTGATGTCAAACAAGGAATTAAATGCATCCAGACAGGACGAAGAAAAAAAAATTGTATAAAAATAACTGCAATAATCTCAGGGATTATCACTACGGATCATACACGTCAAGTGGCCGAGGCTTGATCCTAATTGTGAAAAGTGGATGTAACAAAATTCGTGGAAATGCGCGACTGTAAATCATATCGGCATACTCCTAATCAGAGCTTAGACATTACAGCTGATATGTATCTAATTAATCCATCTCTTAAAATTTCCCATTTTCTTCCAAATTTCATCGCCGAAGTTGAAGAGGGGATTCCATCAAGTCTAAGCCGTTTATATAATGTTCAACTTGTTGACACAAAGATCTGACGAATTGATTTTTTCAATGGTGCAATCCGCTTCTTTCGATGACAATCCGCCATAATTCTACGAGTTTTCAGCTCTAAGTGGGTAAAATAAAGAAAAGTGTTCCCGGGTAAATAGTGGCTCTGAGGTAGGGAGGAAGCGAATGGGTGAGGTGGGTGGCAGATCTCGCAAAAGCACCTGCGCCAAGGGGGCTACAATTGATGACATGAAAAAACACCCCCAAGGTTTTCCGCTGTCGTTGGGGTCTTACCGCGGCTCCTTCTTCTTCTCCTCATCCTCAGCCTCCTCTTCCTCTTTCTCGGTCTCTTTCCTCGCGCAATTCTACCTCCAAGAGTTTCCCAGCCTAGGCTACGAGAACGTGTTATTTCTGACTGAGGCTGCAACCAACGCTGTGCTACGTTATCGATATACCGTTTATAAAAACGCATACAAAAATAAAAATTTATGACTCGCACACTTCCGGGTAATTTATTCTTATTGGAAAAATTTCAGAATCGACAAGTTTTGAGAAATAAAAGAATTTCCCCCGTTCAAGGACTGAATATGAAGCCGCTGGTCCAAGTCTGGGTGGCTATAACTTTGAAGCTGAGAATATTCCTTCTTGATTATGATCGGATGAAAATTACCGATTTATAAATTGCAGTTTCGCTGCGACTAACCAAGCGAAATTTGAGGGAGGATTTGAGGGCATTTGTGAAAGCTTTGATGGGTGGGATCCAAGAAGTGATGGTTGCGGCGGGGGTGGCAGGCAGTCGCCGTGAAATATCGTTTTTATACTAATGACTCAAGTTTTTTCAATATAACCGCCGCGCTGGCGCAAGCTGTTACTACCAGATTGCTGCATTCTCGAAGCTTCCGAAATCGCATATATTATTTCAGATCAAATTTGCAAGTTTTGTAAAAACATAATAAAGTGAATCCTCGTAATACCGCAGCGAATATTCACGTTGATCAATTCAAGCTGCCTATAAGTCCATCGGATTGACAGAAGTCTAGTGAAAACCTGACGATTACATTCAGTTGGTCAGGATGATTAATGACTATGCATGCATGTTCCGAGTTCCGAGGCAGCGAGATGATGCAACTGTAATAATTACTTCGAGCACGCATTTTCTCGCTTTTTCACTGTCAATCATTTCCGCGGGGATACCTACAGCAAATCGTTACAATGAATAACTGCTATTTAATTTTCAACTGTTACCCGCGATCTATGGAATAGACAGGTAGCTTTTGTATTAAAAATTGCTTGAATACCTTTCTTCATAAATAGTTAAACACAATTTCTCCTAATACACGCATACCGTGATCCTCACACCGTGGTATAGAGCTCACAATTTCGTATTACAATACCGTAAAATAGTGTAGTGTATCTACAGTCTCGTATAGCGGCGGAACTCTCTGCCACATAAAACCTCGCAATTATGACATAAATCATTGTTGATTGCTTTGCAGCATGGCGTTAGGTCGCGGGGTTAACGGTGGCTCGATGTGGGAGGTTCGTAGTTAGCATATTACAGTCTTACGAGGGTCGATTGCGTCTTGGGCAGAATAAGGAGGGGTTGGAATTACCGCTGTCGTGGTTTTCAGTCGAACCGTGCATTACCTACGCTTTTTCCAAATTTCATTCAACGAAGCAAGCTCAAGAAATTCACGAAACAATCACCGTGATACACTGGGAAGACCTTCTATTGACGCAAGAATTGCCTCCGTCGATGAATGGCCCTTAACTTTCCAGTCAAAAGTACACACATACATATATATATTATATGTATTACCTACACAATCCAAAGGCAATCATTCAAATTTGTGCCCACCCATTATTTCATTGAATGGCCGTGCCGGTATAATAAACGTGGATCGGGGGTTGTTCAGTTTTTTTCGTGTACCACGGTTGTCGGTTTTTAATGGTGGTATCAACGATTCTTCATTATGGGGGAAAGAAGAAATTACGATGCGGTCATGGCAATAAATTTCAAATCTACAGAAAATGAGAAAAGGGCGCCAGGACGATAAACGAGAGGAATAAATTATTATCAGAATTTCACGAAATTTAGATCTAGTTCGATGTTGGTCAACAGGAAAATGATGTGCCAATCAATTGTGTTTCTGGAGACTGCTATATCTATATAGACAAAGCGATTTAGTATCCCTTGAAGGTGTGTGGTTCCGTAGAAATTCATAAATATCATGTAATTCGTACAATCTATTTAATTGTTGTTACATGGTTTCCTTTTTTTGATTTCATCACGATAAATCTAATGCTTGCTATAATCGAGGACGCCAAGGTACTGCTACATGTACAATAGCAACGACTGACAATAAAGGCAGAATCGCGCACGCGAAGAGTTCGTAATAAATTATGCAAGCATTAATTTGCAAAGTTTAATAAATAGAATGATGTTATCATATTATCTCGATGAAATCGAGGATAAAATTATGAGTATTTAACCATATTCATCACACTAGTCTTGTTTCATTGAATGGGTGATATCTACTTCTGCAAGTACATTCTCTCAAAAAATACATCAATATATAATCTTGAATATGACGTTCGAATTTTTGATATTAGGCAGATCCAGAATCTAGATATAATACAAAAATTTGCGCTGCGCAATTTGGCGTCATAATTCTATCGTTGAGATCAGTTGATGAATTAATTGATTTTCCACAGAATCGCACTGTATAGCGACACTTTTATGACCTAAAATTTGATATTTAGATAGAACTTGGTAAAAATTGAGAGTGGATTGATAGGTGTAGAAGAAAATGTACTCCTTTCCCTTGGTCGAAATCTACTCCAAAAGAGAAAAATCATTGATTATCTCATAAACCGTTAGTTTTACCTAAAAACATGGAGCAAAAATGTGAATGTTCGAAAATTTCTTACTCACTGGGTTCTGAATTTCTCGTAATCGACCAACCCCTAGGGTAATGTGATCGTTACAGTACCTAAGGTTGATAAATACACTGTACAGCGTATCGACCGTTACGAGTGTTGCTAGTATTGGGTAACTTGCCGACGAACGATCAGACCGACTAAAACTACTATGCCGACAACAGCTTACAACACATCGTCGTATCAGGAAACCAAAACGCAACCAACCAACAGTTGGTCATCTTTCGACTGTTAAGCCGATAGTAACGATAAACTGTCGAAGCAGCGTTAGAAACCTGGATCGAAACGATCCAAAATTGTACGAAATCCGTATACGAAATACGCGGTCGAAAATAGCCCTAACTCTTTCAGCTCTATCTAATTTTCCTAATCATTTTATCATTGATTAACATCCCTCATTTCCATCCATCTAACAGTATTCTAAAAGTGACTCCTACTCCTCTGGGCTGACCGTCAAACCGCGGAGAGTGGGGGAAGCAATGAGCTCAGTTATCGTCAAGCATTGCACCGTGTAGGTACATACCTCGAGGCGTATTTTAATTTCCTAGACTAACGTGCTAATCTGTAGGTATATATTTGCGATATGTTGTCGTACCCTTCAGGTACACATGGAGTTCAATGGTGATTGATAAAAGTAACACTACGAATACTAATGATTGGAAACAAATCTGCATTAGTTAAGAGAACTGGTCATTTATTGTATTTGTATTAGTAGTCAAATAGAAAATGTTGTCTAAGCGAATTTCGACTTCAAGTTATTCAGGCGTGACGATTGATCAATGAGTCAATCATGGGCTCAGTCTAGTGCTTCTTTTGTCAAATGATACTTGTTGACATTAAAAATATTTCGGTAGACATGGGTAGAATCTCTATGAAGCAATCGGTACAGAAATTCTTGTACACAAATCTGAACATGGTTATTCTGTAGTTCATATTAATTTCACATTCCAAAATCATATTTCCGACTGAACAATCAAGTATACGAACAAGCGGTACGAAATTGATATATGAATAACAATCGATCGATCTTCTGTAATTCAATGGTAAAACTGAAACGATGTTCGAAGGCAGGAAAAAAAGGGCTTTTGATAAATTGAAAATATTTTATTGAGCAACTTAGTCACACGCATGGACATATTGTCGAGGATACCTCACTGGCAAGATTCGTGTTAATCACTAATCAATAATATTAAACAGTATCGAACTGTTATATAATAATCAAAATAATTAACTTCACCATACTTCTAGATTACTAAACAAAATCACGATATATATTTGTTTCAGATTCTAAAAAAGTACATCAATAAGAAAGCAATATTTTTAATAAATATATGAAAAGGCGTATGTAAAATTGTATATAAAATTAATTTTCATCAATATATGTATCTACGTAATAATTGATAAATATTTTCATTTATTATAATGTTGTAGTAACCCTGTAGTCGGGGCTACGTGTATTACAAATAAGGCAAGATAACATTATACGGATCGACAAACTAATTTCATGTCTTTCGCATGCGGAGAAACCGTCTTTTTCCTTCACAATTAATAAACTTTTATTGGGATTAATTTTTATTATCGCTAAACGGACGGATTCTCTGCATCGTTCTTATTTCGTAGATTCTGAGCTTACTTATGGTTATGCCTATATATTGAACCTCCAGAAAAGTTAACAATAGTTTAAACTGTATCAGGTTTTCACCCAATGTCGAGAATTAAGCTTAAACGGCTTACATGTTTGATAATAGATACGGTATAAAAATATTTGAGACTATATGATATTACTTAAAATATAATATTTACATATGTACAAGGTTTTGCCCCAGGATAATATCCAGCAATGGGTTGGTCTACTTTTATTGTAAACATCTATAATTAAAAATACTGTTAAAACTAATGCATATTACTTTATATACCCTTACCACCAAAATGATTCTAGGTATAATTGCTTGTTTTAATCATTGAGCTGCGGTTATATTCTGGCACTTGACTCAGTGTCAGTATCAGGCTGTATGGGTTTGTGAAATAAAAAATATAAACCTCGGAATGAAGGGACAATCATATCACCGAAACTATAACTATAATCTTGATAATAAAAGTCGATTATTAATTAGTTGGTCGTACAATCGCTAATGATTGACGGCTAATGAAAGCTAATAGATAATCTATAACCACAACCAGAGTATGCATTAAGTCAAAGGCCGAAGAATAGTATAGCTGAGCTTTCAGATGATCTTATTAATTAAATACTCATTTGATAATTAAATTCTTAGCAAAATTAAAGAAACTTGAACTCTATTGGAAATGGAGGACATATTTATTGGGAATCGAATCCATGATGTAGATCAATAAAATACTGGATAAGTTACTAGTTCTTATTGATGTAGCAAAATTTCATCGTTTCCTCATTAATCTTTCAAGTATGTTCTTGGTTGATTGATAAGGTCTAATTATGTTTTTTTTTTGCTGAGATTGAGATTCTCGATCGATTTGAAATAGTTGGAATTAGAATTTTGAGTAATTATTGCTGCTGCAGCTTTAATTCTCGTCGTATATTAAATCCATTTTGGTATTGTTATACTAAGGCTTACACGTATATGCATTTGTGCAATAATTCTTAGGCAAAGAAATGTATATCTAAATACTATAATACTATTGAAAACTTAACAATAAACTATAATGTAATTTCAAATAGCGTCAGAAGCCCATGATGCGGAATACTCCTGTAGCTCTTTGCCCAACCTTTAGGATAAAATAAAAATCACTGTTCGCATCGGAAATAGTGAATTTGAAAGCCCGTCCTAAAAATTCTCCCGTACTCCGTAATCAACACTTGGAGTGCATAATATCCACAGTACCTATCAACTAAGGTGACAGCGACAATGACTTGTTTCAATATATCGATTCTTCTCCGTTTTCATCCCAAACGAAATTTCTCCAAATTTCGACCCAATATTCAAATACTCACTGACCACTCAGAGCGTGACAAAATTTATACGTTTTCGAAAAACTGAAGTGTTTGCTGTCGAAAATACTCAACAGCTTCCTCAGTTCCTTCCCAATAGATTTCACATTAATGTACCCAGAATTTTGATACAAAATTTCACATTCACAGTCAGTTCTACATTATACGGATGAAAAGTCATTTTCGTATCACCCTGATGAATATATGTATGTATTAGACCGGTTTTTTTTATAACTTTTTTTTTACCTCATACATACACCCTTGGAAAAGTGAGTTTTTGGTGTAGAAAGAAGCCTCGTGGAACGGAGCCCGGTAGCGCAATTTTAAGAGGTTCAGCATTCGGTCTGAACTTTTCCTATTTGATTAACATAGGATTCTTGCTAGACAAACACGCTCATCAAAATATCTCGAAAACCATGCAAGTTAGGAAGCTGTCCTTGGTCTCATTTTGTAGATCATTGAATTTTCTGCAAAAAAAAGTCTGATCTATTTCCGAGCTAGAAATTGATCTTGTACTCGTTACGGACGTTTAAACTTGAGCTTTATTTGATGAATCAATTTTTCATATTTTTTTTTTTCAATTCTTAGATCTAACATAGATCACACCTATTTTGTTGTGAATTCAATTACCTACCCAATGAGACCAAGACCAGCTTCCTAGCTTGCATAGTTTTCGAGATATTTTGATTAGAGTGTTTGTGTGGCAAGAATCCTATGTTAATCAAATGGGGAAATTTCAGACCGACTGCGGAACCTTTTAAAATTTAGTCACCGGGCTCTCGTTCCACGAGGCTTCGTTTTACACTAAAAACTCACTTTTCCAAGGGTGTACGAGTTAAAAAAAAAAGTAAAAAAAAAACCGGTCCACTGTGTATACATATATGCACACAGCAGGATAGAGAACAAGAAACTATGGAAAAAAAGATATTGTAATAGCGGTGAAAATACACGCTATATCACCTAAATGTTCATTCCTGATTAGCTATACTCGCTTTTATCACTGTTGGTGGTAATTCTCAGATGCTTGAGAGATTAAGGCAGAGCTTTGTGGTTAATTCCCTGAAAATCCGAAATGTGACCTACAAACTACTAGTCTTTTGAGAGCTTTTTATCCATCGATGTTTGTCAGATTTAAAGATGATCTTCCTTGAGAGACGGAAGCGATACATCATCCGTTGGAGCTGATGGGGTAGAATCTGCAGCTGGACTTAGAAGTGAGCTGTAGTAAGTCTCGAGTTCTTTAGCCTTGATGGAAGCTCGCCTGTCATTAAGAAAGCCGAGCCTTTTGCGCTGCATCTCGGTGTCGAGCCACTGTGCTGGACCACCATAGCCCTTTGGTTGATGGAATAAAATCTTCACGACACTCCAGATCAGGAATATGACGCCGATAAAGAAGAATACGTATATCGCAGCTTCCTGAACCACCGGAAGTACGTTTAGGTACAATATAAAACGGTCGTTCATTGGCTCCGGAAGTTCGTACATACCCTGCAGAAGTAATATAAAAATCATGAATACAAACCGAATCAGAGCTCTTATGTAAGGTCTGCATAGATTCAAAAATCGGGATGTCAGTTTGAATTTGTCGTTTGCCTCATATTAGCGTGACTTTAGATCATTCGAATAGAGACAAGCGTTAATGTCCCAAAATAATCCCGAATGAAAAATATTAGATTTGACTACTTTGAACGAAAATTGTGGTAAACATGTTTTCCAATTTTTGAGCGTTTGAGAAAATTGGATGTCACTGTCATTAGCAGGAGAGATAGCAAACTTGTTTTTCTCTGCTCTGGAATTTTGTCGGATAAAATCATTTCACAAGCCTTGTAATAAAGTATTCTTCCAGGTCAAATTGCTGGTAATAATGTTAGACACTGATATCTGAAGCAACATGAAACTATATTGATTTGCATTGCTGATCGCCTCCGTTAAATGCCTAGGTCGATGTCAATGCTTAATCAAATTAAGCGTGGGTTAAACTTACAATTTCAAACCACAAGAGAGGAAGCACCATATCCGCGAACTTTTCTACCCTTGAGTAGGCGCTGATGTCCTGGAGTGCCATATTAATTTGAAAGCGGAAAGCAAGGTCTACGGGAAGACCGGACTGAGGCTGGATATAGAAATATGACTCATGGTCCTCCTTACGTGGGGTAAGGCCTTCCACAGCGTTCAGAACTGAAGGATCAGACTGATAGAAGTGCGGGTAAGATAGAGCGATTGGGAAACCTGTTGATAAATGAAAAACATTACAATTGGAATAACAAGAATTATCATTCAGTTTCTTATTAAATTTAAGTTCTCTTTCTGGGAACGAGAGATGATGACAGGTTACGTGTGAAAGTCTTTATTTATATCAAATAACGATCCGGTTATGTTGAATATATTTTATCATGCGCCTGACTTCTTTCTATTATAATTATTAATCAAATTACCATAGTAGCAGTCTGTGACGTCGACCAATCCTGGAGGAAGGCAGCGTCCTTCGCGACAGAAGCACTCGTTCTCTGGGTTGACTGCTCCGTTATCCAGTTCGTTATCGACAAATTTATACTGATATACTTCTAGCCCTTTGATAGTTGCGGTACCCGTTCGATGCTGTAAGCAAATTTATAGCTCATCGATAAAATATAATGACATCTATATAGTAGGTATGACTTGAAATAATTATTACTCATTTAGATTCCGAAGTATATAATAGCTTATACTGAAATACGGTAAGGATATAGGAGGTGTAGGTAATTAATTTTTCATTTCTGTCACTCTTCATGGATAGTTTTTCTCATATTATCTCACCGACATTATTATGTTTTAATTGTGTTTCTTTGTATAATAATTGACTGCAAAAAGTCTACCAAGAGAAAAACTAGTATATGTTGCACAGATAATAACATTATCGTTAGTGCTAATTCCATCTCTATTATTTTAATTAAACACTCTGCGATTGTATAGAGTATCCATGATCCATCGAAGATTCAAGATAACCGACCATTCATTAGTCATTACACAGTAGCTCCGCATTACACAGAACCTAATGCCACGAGTGATAAATTATCCCTGACATCTATTCAGATTAAATCTAAATACGCGGTATACGAACGTATATGACGTATCAGTCCGTACCGGACATGGTCCTAAAACGAAAGTAGAAAACAAGGACTTCTTGTTATCACTTACCATGTGTGCACTGCGACAAAGACTCTTCCTGAAGAAAAGAAGGGTGTCATTCGGTTGAATATTGCCGGGGAATTTAGTCCCGTCACTTGCACCCTGGACATTTGCACACTTTCCCGTCCACTGGGGTAGATTTGTGTCGTGATTATATTTCTCTATCAATCCCGCCTTCTTTATATCGTTCTCACCGGTGTATACTGTTTCAATGTCACCTTCGAAGTCGTACATCTATACAAGAAAGACAAAAGAAGAATTTCAGAAATTGCTAATTCATGCAAAAAATTGCAATATCGTATTATTTCGACAATTTTCTTGTTTTCGCGGTCAGAGATATTCACCTCGCAGTTCCAACGAGGAAAATGTAACAAATACATTTTTATAAAAAAAAAATGAAATCTCTTTCGAAGGTTAGGAGATTTAAATACGTGCGAAAGATCGCGAGCATGTAAATAAAGTCAATTCTTATTACTTTTATTGTGGTTTAAGACCTTCGAACTTTTTTTTACCATCGATCGAAGATTGTATTGTTACTCTATTTTAGATTGCTGGAGGATAATCGAACTTCACGGCAATCGGTCCCGAATGAATCAGAATTCTTAGATTATTAGTACCTCAGACGTCAATGAATTTCATTTAGTCGAGAAAAACAGCATGAAAAATATCTGGTAAAAGTCAAGTAAATCGGTATTTCTGGATCAAAATTGCGAGATCCATGAGTCGACAAGTTTAAAGATTTTTCATCACGGTCCCCTTCGTCAAGTCGTTTGGGGACATTTCCCTTCATGGAACCGTGATCTACGTATAATAATTTTCTTTGAATTGTCATCAACCTCAAAGAACATCGAATGAACTCTCATTCGACGTGAAAATAAATCGAAAATAATCACATGTGGCGTAAACTTACCCTATCGATGAGCCCCAGCTTATCGAATTTGATCCAAGATGGCATCATGCTGTTTCCCAATGTAACCAGGGTTGATTCGTAACCGAACATAAACTCCTTGGCAGTCATTGCAACGAGAGGTCGGGAGTCGGTCTGGGCAATGATCAAATTAAGTCCAATGCTATAGAAATAGGCATCTCGCATCACGTTGGTAATGCTCTGAAAATAAGAAAACTTTATGTCAGTCATTACCAGGTAATTTCACCTTTCAGATTATAGGTGGAATGATGCTTTCATCTGTGCATCAGGTACGTGTACAATCCTTGGCTGAGGATGTTCACTAACGTACCAAAGGCAGTTACCATTGCGTAAGTAATGTGTAAATCTGAATTTTTACATTGCCTATGGGTAAAGAAAAGGATTTCACACTTATTGGAATAAAAATAACGAGAATAGAAAGTGTCGCTATAGTAGTTATTCCGAAAATTGTATGCGCAACGTATCATTTCAGGTATGCTAAAACGGCATGTTATTATTCCCACAATTAGCTGGTAACAAAATAATTCATTTGAATATCGGACACTTCAACTTTCTATCGAAAGTTATTAGACCCTGACTGGGTCGTCGGTTCCCTTTCGCTAGAATTGTGTATGCAACTTGACCTAGGGCATTGCCTCGTGTGCATCGAACACGTGGTTTCTTCTCTCTCTTGATGGGCAGTAAGTCAAATATTGCGTCACAGATATAGATATACCCGATGATTAACAAGAATGAACAATGATTTCTGTTAGTCAATCGAATCGAGAAAATCGAGTCTTTTTACAAATGAAACTGTAAGACATGGAAAAATAAATCGAAACGGGTGAATTCCTCTTTATAAATATACCCAGGGACTTCAGTGGGCCAAGGTATCGGTCACCCAGACAGTAAGGTGCATGGTTAACCAGCAATCGCGAGTGATTAATTAGAAATACTATACATGCTGCTACATGCGTCAAGCACAAAGAAATTACGTAAGTCGCAGTATAATTATGTCGGTGGTAAAAAAGGACTGCAGTTGGTCAGCCCAGTTAGCGAGGGCACCTTATACCGTCGTCATGCGATCGAACTATCTAATGGTCAGCATCGGTGGCCGATTATAATTAACCACATAGCGATCTCGTGTAATTAATTAATAGTAGGTATATCGCTTACGCAACAGTTTGCATTCTCCCTTTGACACTTCTCAGCCGATGTTTTCTTCAATTTCCACAACTAATGATCACTTTTTACCGATCAATTCTCCGATTCGATCTTCCAAAGGATAATCGACAATGCTAATGAAGTGTTTTTTCAGTCATCCAGTGCTAGCCTAGGACTCTCGTCTTTGTTTTCTCCGTCTATGCACTTTGTCTTGCGGCTTTGTTCAACGTCATATCCGGCAATGATTTTGTTATTTTATCGCAAGATATCACGCGGCTTTTACGTCGCAGTGTGGAATTTCGTTACGTAAAACTTGAGGCGTTCAATTTTATGGAAACAAGTAATGAAATGGTGTGTGCCTGACGATTTATGGCAAATCAACGTCTGAGTTATCACCTTACTTCAGAAAAGAAAAAATATTACTCGATGCGTCCCTTAAATTTCT
The DNA here is from genome assembly GCA_943736025.1 of Tenthredo mesomela. Classification (NCBI taxonomy): domain Eukaryota; kingdom Metazoa; phylum Arthropoda; class Insecta; order Hymenoptera; family Tenthredinidae; genus Tenthredo; species Tenthredo mesomela. Next base: position 16,726,878 of record OX031016.1, on the reverse strand, counting down.
TTGACACTATACGTAAATATATTTGAATCTCAAGTTTCCACTGTTTATGATCATTACATTCTACCCTTAAATGGTAACAGAAATGTTGCAATGGACTGAGAATCAGGTCACAATTTCCAAGAAATGTTTAATTATACAAATTTGTTTAATTACATCTGACGTAGAAAGTTGACCGGCTCACCTACAGCGAACCTCTAAATTTAAAAGTCGTAAAATTTTCTTCTTTCGTATGTCATAATGTGATCAAAATTTCATCGCTACCGATACGCACGAAAACAGAATTTAAAATATAATATTTTAACATCGCCACATTTTCATTTTTATTAAATTTTTTATCTCTCTTTTTTTCTCAGTAACCTTCTAGAGCATACGTCATTTTCTTACACTGCGAAAGACACCCTACGTATGTGCATGCATCGCATGGATACCAGTCATTAATTATAGCATCAAACCTAGCTTCAGTTCATTTCGCGAGATATTTCTATATATTATCAAGTGAAGCATTTAATTCTTTGAAACGGAATATTTTAACATTATCTTCGAATCAACTATATATACTTAGTCATCACGTAATTTGTTTGTGTTTCAAATGATCACGCACGAATGCATTCTGGATCTCACTTATATGAGGAAACTAAAGATGACATCGCTCATTAGTACGTCGTTCGTATCGACATATACAGGTGAATACCATGACCCTGCGACATTGACATCAACTATATTATTCTCTGAACGTTGAAATTAAAACTATTGTTTTTATTGAATAATTAGCTGCAGTCGGTAGTTTGAGATTGATACCGACATTGAAATTAGTATCAAGTTCAAAAAGGTTACATATTACAGAGTAGGAGTACGATTACTTATCCGCAAAAGAACTACAATACTACGTTGCAACATCATGCGCTGATGACACGATTTATATGAAAAAACTCGTCTACTTAAACCTCCAGATTTTTCTATTTTTCCACGTATATCTATTAGACTGTTTCAAATGAAACGAAGTTTTTTTTTTTTACTTCCCACCGATGAAGCAGTTCGGGGCAGATATAAGAAAGAATTTGCACCGAAGCAGGTGCAGAAATAATTTTTTTTGAGCTGGCGCCGAGCATTTTTCTTTTTTCCATTGATTTAACATAGGAATTTCCCTAATTTTTTTTCAATAGCGAATTTTATGATCGATCATCATCTTCATTCTTTGGCGACAATTTGAGAGAGATGTTAAATACCAGCTCTAGATGTTATGACCATCGTTGCATGGAAACAAACATTATAAGATCCATATTTTATTTTTTAATTTTGAGTATTTCATGGGAAAGAATGGCTACAATTTTGTTTATTTCCATGCAACGATCGTCAATAACATCTATAGCTGGTATTTAACATCTCTCTCGAATGGTCGCCAAAGAATGAACATGATTTTCGATCATGAAATTCGACATTGAAAAAAAATTAGGGAAATTCCTATGTTAAATCAATGGAGAAAAGAAAAATACTCGGCGCCAGCTCAAAAATAATCATTTTTGCACCTGCTTTGGTGCAAATTCTTTGCTACATCTGCCCTGAACTGCTCCATCGGTGGGAAGTAAAAAAAAAAAAACTTCTTTTCATTTGAAACAGTCTAATATCTATATCTATGTACGCAAACGTTAGGATGCATACAAGAATTGACTCATAGTTCAATTAAGTATATGAAAGTATTTGATTCTTCGAATCGAAATTAGAAACTGGCGGTAGGGGAGACCGGGGTAAATTGAACTCTGGGGTAAATTGAATTTCTGTAATTATTCTGATATGGGTACATGTAAACACATGAAAATGAAAATGAAGAAGTCTAATATCATCGCGATAATAAAGAAATCGATGGGTTTTAAAATTTTCGTATTCCTGAGAAAAAAAAGCGAAATTAATATTTTGGGTGCTCTCTAACCATAATTTCCGTGATTTTAATTCTTAGTTTACATATACTTATCATGAAGGTTTTAGATTAAAATTTATTTTATCGATACTTATGCAATTATTAAACTGTTCATCAACAATTATAACAATATTGAAAGTATTAGTCAAGTTTTAATTAATTAATTAATTAATTATCAAAAAAACAATTTAAATTTGGTAAGTAAGCATTTTCTAATATTTTTCTGCCTAAATTCGATTTGCCCCGACTCAAGTTCAATTTACCCCAGTCCTGGGGCAAATTGAACCTTTTGGACTCATTCATTATAATTGTTTTTAACAATAATATCTACTTAAAATTACTAATTCTTATAATCAATTAATGTTTATTAAAGATCAAAGCCTATCTCAAAATTATTCACGAAAGGATTGATTTTGAAAATAAATTGTTTCATCACTTTAAACTTTTCATGGTTCAATTTGCCCCGGTCTCCCCTATATATATCTATCCGTATCGACATATGTTTGCTAGATAGTTAATGAAATTCTAAATTTACTCGGACAGATTTGATAATTGTATGATAAATTTAGCGTAGGCTACGCGTATATGGTAAATCTACCATTTAGCGAGTCACGTGCGGTTTAAAATCATACATATTTTTTACTGTGGTCGCACCTGTAGTGCCCAGTTAAAGATAAATAAATGCATGATAGACCGGTTTTTTTAATAAATTTTTCTTGTTTTTACCTCCTACAACCTTGGAAAAGTGAGTTTTGGGTGTAAAACGAAGCCTCGTGGAACCGAAGCCTGGTAGCTCAATTTTAAAAGGTTCCGCATTTAGTCTGAACTTTTCCCATTTGATTAATGTAAGATTCTTGCTAGACAAACACTAATCAAAATATCTCGAAAACTATGCGAGTTAGGAAGCTGTTCTTGGTCTCATTTTGTAGATAATTGAATTCTCTGCAAGAAAAATTTGATCTATTTCCGAGCTAGAGATTGATCTTGTACTCGTTACGGACGCTGTAACGGGAGCTTTATTTGATGAATCAATTTTTCATAATTTTTTTCTTCAATTTTCAGATCTAACACAGTTTAGATCTTTTTTGTAGTGAATTCAATTACCTACCAAATGAGACCAAGAACAGCTGTCTAGCTTGGATAGTTTTCGAGATATTTTTATGAGAGTGTTTGTGTACCAAGAATCTCATGTTAATCAAATGGGGAAAAGTTCAGACCGAATGCGGAACCTTTTAAAATTGAGCTACCCGGCTTCGGTTCCACGAGGCTTCGTTTTACACGCAAAACTCACTTTTCCAAGGTTGTAGGAGGTGAAACGAACAAAAACTTATAAAAAAAAACCGGTCTAATGCATACAGAGGCGGACGTTTTGCCAATATTATTAAATACAACGTTTTATAGTTACGTGAAAATCGTTTAAAGATTATGTAAGTGTGAAAGGGCGTACGAAAGATCTAAAGTTAGATAGGTATAGAACATAATTATTATCTGATCTAGATTCGACCCGTGAGATAAATCAAAATGTCAAGAAATTAACGATGTAGAAATAAGGAAGTACGCTTTCTGATGTTCGAAAATTTTCGGTCGGTTTTTTTTTATTGGACCATGAGCAATCGAGCGATTCTGCGTAAACAGAATACGCTATATGATAAAAACTTGCAGTCTATTCATCATTTATTAAAGTTATGAATAAAATGTTGTATGACTTTTTATTATACTTGTTACAAGTAACTTGTACTTAGTGTATGTATAAAACTATCTACCGCGTCATCCTGACTGTTGATTATTTTTACAGCTTCCACGTACAGTTATTGGCGTAAGAATAAGAAATATGTGTCCAGCTTGAAATATCGATCGTATATGATATTTCAATTTCGCACTCGTTTAAGCTTCGAGCATTTAGAATCCAGAAAAATAAATCAATCAGTACATTTTTTTTATCAAATCAAACATTCACGTTAAGCAATAGAATAAAGTTGTTGCTGTTCTTAAAACCATATAATATGCCGGTGAAAAAATGAGAGCAAAAAAAAAAAAAAAAAAACAGAATTAAAATTAAGATGAATAGGATTCACTACTACACTATACTATTAATCTCGCGTTTCTTAACGAATGTATCCCATCCGCATTCAATTTTTGATCCACTAGGTCACGGGCAGCGAAACTGGTCGAAGATAAACGCAGGCATAGAGATATTCGACTACACTCATTGCCGTGAATACAAATAAAGTATTCAGAGGAGTCCACATTCAAGATTATTGGAATAAAATTAAAAACAGATTCATGTATTCCAGGAATCTTATTGCGGTATAAATAATTAGCAAAATATTCGATGACTATACGTTGATGATATAACCTGCTGATATTTATGATCCAGATATTTCCAAATCTCTCTAAATTTCCTGGATTTCCTTGAGCATGAGCTATACTTGCGGTAGATAAATGTCGTAATTGAAGTTCGTTTCAAGTTTCAAATACGACCGCAATCGTTTGGGAGTTTCCATATCGTTTGCAAACACGACTGACTCCTTGATCGAGCTTGATTTCGTAGCTTTTGAAAATTTAACTTAAGGACCGGTTCTCTTATTCGTAGTAGCGTAGAATATAATGTCACAATGACAAAACGAAGCAAAAATAACTCGAACTGGACTATCTGCTTAATTTCCATTGAATGTTCTTTTGTTCGTGTAATTATTCTCTACTGCGGAAACGTGTCGGGCTCGTATAAAAAAAAGAATCAAAATCTTGTTTGAACTATAATTTGTCTAGACGTAAGACTTACTATACTATGACTTGTTGACCCTGCAGTCATTTTTTTTAATCACCTTATTACTCAAACGGTTTCTTAACGTCTCAACTCAAGTAATTAGTCAAGTTTTTCGTATTATAGTCTTAGAAACAGACTACGATTCGAATATCTGAATTGAATAGTCGTTTTTATCAACGGTTCAAAGAACTGTATAACTCTTATGCGGCTGAAAAGATACACCAAAGTTTGCTTAACAATTTTGAAACTCCTCCCTGCACGCGGGATGGATCTCTGAGCCCTCGCAAATACTAATCCTCCACAGATTTTGCCTTGTCATATTTGCAATAGAATCAACAGTAGCACTTTTCTACTTTTGAATATTCAACATCTCTGTTATATTTGTGTCGCGTTTCTACAGAATAGCTGCCACGTGTCAAAAAGCTTCCACCGTTATTCAAACTTCTGTGGTAATAAGGATAAGCATATACTTATTATACCGGTTTCTTTATAACTTTTTTTTGTTTTCACCTCCTACAACCTTGGAAAAGTGAGTTTTGTGTAAAAACGAAGCCTCGTGGAACCGGAGCTCGGTAGCTGGATTTTAAAAGGTTCCGCATTCGGTCTGAACTTTTCCCATTCGATTAACATAAGATTCTTGCTAGAAATTGATCTTGTACTCGTTACGGACGCTTAAACTTGAGCTTTATTTGATAAATAAATTTTTCATAATTTTTTTTCCATTTTTAGATCTAACATAAATCAGACTTTTTTTTGTAGTGAATTCAACTACTTATCTAATGAGACCAAGAACAGCTTTCTAGCTTGCACAGTTTTCCACATATTTTTTATGAGAGTGTTTGTCTAGCAAGAATCTTACGTTATAATCAAATGGGAAAAGTTCAGACCAAATGCGGAACCTCTTAAAATTGAACTACCGGGCTTCGGCTCCACGAGGCATCGTTTTACACCCAAAACTCACTTTTCCAAGGTTGTAGGAGGTAAAAAAAAAAGTTATAAAAAAAAAAACCGGTCTAATACTTGTACATATAGTATACATGCGTCTCGGGAAAAGACCAACTCGTGGATTTTTGGTCATTGAGTAATGTCGCCTGGCTGCTAGTCATAAGTGATGCAATCTTGATGACCCATAAACTCTTCAACTCAACTGCATTCAATCACTGTCCATTAACCGTATGCAATGCCATCTGAATCCTCTGTTTTGCAAGCAGCTTTTTAAATAATGTATTTTGATTTCCATTCGCCTATTAATTCCTGTTTTAATTTTTCAGTTTTGAGTTTGCATTGATGCTTCGCAGCTTGCCTGAATAGTCAAATTATATCTGTATACGTAATTCATACTTCAATAATGCATATTTCGTTTTCATTCGATATGTAGGTATTCTGCGAATTAATAAAGTTTCAGAATAATCTTTCAGAAAGTTATATCGCAATCCGTATAATTAATCACCGATCGGCTGGGCAAGGTCCTTCAAAATTTCTTGAATTTGGATTGCAAATAAATATCACGAGCTACACCAGTTGGCCTTGGAAAAGAAATACTCTGGAATCTTCCGTTCAGACGATAGGCAAGAAACTAGTTATTTTCACGTAATTATAATCTCGGTTCACCAAAACTGTGCCGCTACAGATATATTTTTGCCCATCACATGCAAGCGCATAATCTAACATTCGCGATGATCATGAATTGGCGATACCTATACACGCTCGGTGTGGCTTACAAATGACAAAATTATTTTTTCAACTCTATATAGGATCACGTTTCTAAATTTGAAGGATTTGCTAACTTCTAACCCGATTCCCCGCCGTTCACACTCATCATCAGATATTCTGTAATAAGAAAGCATGGAAAACGGTGGTATAACGTCGGTTGGTCATTTTCGATTGAATCCTTCATTCGAATGTTGAAATCGCGTGAATTGCAGCTTAAAACAAAATTTATAATGACTATATGGTATATATTAGTTGCACGACGACTGAATTTCTCTATTTGCGCAACTCAGATCTAGCGACAGGAGAATTTTTACGGCGCTTTCAAAGCATGCTTATATATATATTATATATATATATATATACTATTCTATATATACCTATATATATAGAATAGCTTCGCTTGATTACGGGCCCGTTGACCTGTTTGGACACTGTCCAGCGTTAGAGAACTGTGTTAACGGTATAACTGCAAAGCTGACAATATCACACGTCAATCATATAACCCGAATAACTATGTGCTTCCGGATCGCAAAACCTCTTGCCATGCAGACCTTGACATTTGGATACTTGAATGGACTCCGAAAGTCTGTTTATTTATGAAAATAGCACAATATTTAAGAGTGATTGGTATGTATTTATATAACGATACCGAAATGGGAGGATTAAGTGATGGAAATTTAATATGGACTTTCGATTCTACATTTTTGTCTTATTCAAAAATATACTGTGGAATATGACGAGCCAGCAGGACTATTTGTCATTGGCCCGTGTCGAATCACGCAGCGTGAAAAATGATGTAATAAATTCATCATAGTTTTTTTTTTTTTACAACTGGTATACCAATATAAATTGCTAATGGACACAACGTCAAGAAGTCAATTTTTTCTCAGATTATCAAGTATACCTATACACCTTTCTTCAGACGGCAGTAGAATAATATATAAGAAGTCTGATAGCTCAGCAGAATAACGAGGCTATTTTTTTACAACTTAGATTTACATAGCCGGTATAACAGTAAATCAAAATAATGACGTGACAATATAGGGGAACGTGGGGCAGAACGGTCACTAAATCAAAAAAAAAAATAATTTCGTCGGAAAAGATTTTTTATGAAATGTGGCGACGTATTTTGGATAAACAATGTCACAAAAAAAAAAAAAAAATTAAAAAAAATTAAAAAAGTGAAAAAAATTCATTTCTTTTTTTTTTGTGTCATTATTTTCCAAAATATGTCGTTACATTTCATAAAAAATCCTTTCCGACCACATTATTTTTTTTGGATTTAGTGACCGTTCTACCCCACTGTCCGTTCTGCCCCACGTTCCCCTACTGAAAGAATTACAAAGCATGTTGCTGGGCGTTGATTGGAAGATATTATAATTTGGCTTTAAATTCATTGAAAATAATTAATCATACACAAGAACAAAAGAATAACTTGATCCAAGAATTTTTTTTTGAACAACCGACAATCTCTCGAGCGAAGTGAAATTCTCTGAGACCAAGTAAAATCTTTCTTGAATTATGAAAATTTTCTTGATTCCAGAGAATTTTCACTTCGCTCGAGAGATTGTCGGTTGTTCAAAAAAAAATTCTTGGATCAAGTTATTCTTTTTTTCTGTGTAGGTATTAGGTAGGAAGCATCTCTATGGAGACGGTTCATTATTAGTTTCAGACTTTTCAGAACTATGTTTTCCGAATACCTGGATGCCCGAGAATAATATTCACCCGAATTTTCGACTCTGAGAATAATATTCTTTCACGACGAGTTAAGTCGATCAGAAGCTAGCATTGGCATGGATATGGGTCTTAATGGCGACTACTTGGGAGTCATTCGTCGAAAGTTCATTAACATTCCTATAGTTAACCCGGCAAATTCTAATGCATCCAAAATCAATTCGAGGAAAAATAACAATGAATATAGCTTGGGTTTGATTTTGTTTCGTGGATGTGTGTTCGAAGTAGGTATCTGATCATCTTTCCGCTGGGAAATTTTTTATTTTCTTTTATCCTCAAATTAGATGCATTGAAAATTTACTAATAAGACGAGATTTAAAACAATATTCGGTTCGAAGTCAGAGTTTTAATAAACTATTTTTTGAAATCATACGTCAATTGAACAACTCTATACGATGTTTGTGTCAATAATGTATTCCACGAAGAGCATAAAAAACCATGTCGTTCCATAATTGTGACGAACGTGATTATATCGTTGAATAAAAAAACGAATGCTGTACGCCGTATATCGTATCTTTTTACTAATCATATTAAACGGTGATAAATATTTTTATGATCCTATTCATGAGTCTCTTTTTTTTTCGTTACCCTCATTTCCTTACAGATAACTATCTAACCAGCTAACGAACCTAATAGAACTTGCTAATAACCATATATGGTAGGCTCATTAGTAAACTTTGATGTTATGCTGTGATGAGTGATGACAAATGTAATTAAACACCTCGAAGAAACACTTCTAGTAAAAGTATTGCGTTTGGAGTATGAAGAGAAATTACTTCGCTATCAAAAAATTCAAAGATGAATTTAATATTATTGATATTGTAGCTTATTTATTCACGCGATAATAACACTTCATATGTGTAAGCAATAAACCAATCGGTTTTTAAGAATAACATGAAATAAGAATGTAAAGACAAAGGTCATGCTTCTCTGACTAAATCCTTGATTGTTCCTAAATTTGTTAGTATTCAAGTATGCAAATTCTGTCCATAATTAATTGACGTAAATTGATGAACGGGAATTTATCCCCTTGATCAAACGGAGCCGCGCAATTACTGGTCTAAATTCAGGAGTAGTCGATCCAAAAATAAATCCAGAAAGATGTTAAAAACACCTTGAATCGACTCGAGCTATTATTGAAATCAGATTTTCAGTTCACAAAAAAATCCAATCAACTCACCAGTAGAGCGATGTTTGGCAGGATCAGTATATCCTCCTCAGTTCCATTACTCATTTCGGGTACGTAGACAAGGGGATGGGTCGGGATGGCAGTTACTGTACCATTATCATTGAAAGTCACGTTTCGATGCTCCATCAATTCTCTGGAATAAATTAAATTGGTCGCACTTTAGTTAAGTTGTCTCTATGGTGTCATATTAAATTAGGGATACCTTCCGAGTGATTTTTTCAATATTCATCGACGTTGATGCAAAAAAAGAGTTTCTTGATTCTGGCAACTTGTCGCAAGTTTTTATGAGACAAGTTTTTGTAATCATTGTTCACGATCTTATCCACCCAAGCAAAATCAACCGACTACGAGGACTGATATTTTATCACGACAACAGAGTTTCGGTGAAAAGTTTGTGATAATGATGACTCACTTGTAGACGTATGGTCCAACTTGGTTAAACCGAAGTTTGTCTTCTTCGCCCGCAAGGAATTCGTCCCTGTTTGTCACATTGAAGAGATAAACTTTGAGATAGAGGTCGACGGGGGGTGACCGCCACATTTCAAAAATTTCGCCGCCTTCGCTAAATACAACTTTCAAGTTGAACAGAAAGTCGTACGGTTGAAATACAAGGATGAAGCAGCCGGATGCGATTCCCAGTAAGCCCAATGTCATCAGAATAAAGATACCTGAAACAGAAATGCAAAAAAGACTATGATTAATCGATGATGAAAAGGCGAACAAGATACACATTTTTCAACTTCTATACAGATCAATATTCATATTAGTATATGGGAACGTGAATATATTACAATTCCACAAATTGTTCGATCTTGGTAGCATATCAATCATGTTACCTACCTGACGAAAATCGTAGCCATTGAATAATATGCGGTCGTCACACTCTTAATAATCGTCACGTAAGTTAAACGGCTAACGGATCGTCACGTTAAATTTAGCGACGAAATAATGTGTGCTCCGCACGTTATCGCCATTGGCATAAGACATCGTGTGCCCTGTTAGCTTTGTTTACGCATTCGGAGGGCAGGACAATTTGGGAAATTGCAGGATCTCAGAGAATTAAATCAATTTTGACTTTCCCATTCCGATTTGTCTTATATAGTACTTATAACTCAGCAAACGGCATATATAGGCGACTGGGTCTTTCAACTCTCTTTCAGAGTTTTCGAATACGCATGAGTGTCAACTGTGAATGAAATTTTGAAGAGAAATTCACGCTACGATTGACTCGTCGCTAATGTATCAGAATAATTCATCACTAGGGTGTTCAATCTTGGGTCAATATTCGCATAATTCGCACGTACTTAATTCCCGGACAACGATCGATAAGCTCATAGACGGAAATAGATTATTTGGGTATTTTTACCCATCGGACGGAAATTTGAACCAGTAGAAAAAAGTCTCGAGACTCAGACTCGGTAGACGAACGGTTCATAGAAATAATATGGCGCGTACGTACAAAGCTCGAATATAAAGTGTCGTTTAATTGTATGATTCATACAGGAATCACGTACGCGCGTCCTTGTGAAATTATATTACAATTGTTGCGGTTCCTCTTGAGCGTGGATTCTGGGATAGTTGGCCCGACAGGATGACATAAGCATAAAAACACAGAATGTGCGTTATTTTTAATAAATTAATTCATCTCTTCTGCAAGGGCAACGATAATCAGAGGTAATAAATTTGAACAACCTACGCACACGCGCACCGTGACAACCTGTTGAGCCAGGACTTGTTAGAGTCTGGTAAACCTTGAGTTACGATTAACGGGCATCAGCAAGAAAATAAAGGATTTCATACCTTTACTTCCGGCTGCTTGACGATATTTTCTACACACTCAGCGAGTAAAATTGCAGCGAATTTTCCATCATTACCGATTCCAAATCAACATCAGCGCATCACAAACCTAATAATCCAATTGGATTGAACACAACTGCGCCATTTAGCATCTATGAGAAATAATGTCATCTGCAATGGTCGATTAAGTTCGTGTATTTTGGCGTCTTATTTGTATTCGCGAGACTTTGGTGGAAAACATTTTTAATTATTTCTTTTTTTTACGTATAGTAAGACAAACCTACGTGTGAAATTGAAGTTGATTCCGATAAAATTTATCCCCAACTCCATCGACACGCGTAACTAGTTTGAAACGAAATATCGTCGATCGAAAACATGCGATGTATGCTTCGTCGCTCTATCCACTCAAGACTAGTGTTGAAAGGCGTATTTCATAGTTATACTTACAAAACAATTGAACACAAGTGATTGCGATGAAACCATTGAGTAATCAAGCTACACACATGCCGGCGCGCGTTTGAATATCAATTTATGATAGAAGAAATCGCTTTGGTTCAGCCGATTCTCGGCGTTAGTAAAGACCTTTACACGATGTCTGCTGTTGTGTCACGTACAATATGCAACTACAAGCTAGTCCATAAATTACACCTTTGCTATGATACGAATCAAAGTTACATGGCAAATCATACATTATTATCTCATCCGTGAAGACGTACTTAATCGCTTTTCAATTCCATGTAGGTATGTCTCTCGTAATAGAAACAGGAACCCAACGTTAGTCTCGAGAAATAAGTGGCGGGTCAACGGCATTGATGTTTACGATTTCGCTGTACGAGGTTGTAGATTTACTGTCATTGCATAATATATTCCATAAATTTTCAATACAACTGTAGCACTTCGACGTTCTTAGAAGCAAAGAGTCTTGGGTTCAATTGGACTTTTTTTCTCGTAATGCTTCTGATTTGTTTATCAATTCGAACGGTCCATAAAAAGCCTCTAATTATAATTGCAGGCCAATAAATCACGTAGATTCATATTCAGATAAGGTGTAGTTCATGATTTCCGAAAATTAATTGCAGTGTCGACTTTGTACTTAGAATTCCGTTCTGATGTTCTTCTGTGTCCGACGTATGTATGTACATATATTTCTATTCCTATACATTAAGATCATCATATTCTCTTCGGAGAATCTTTTGTGCTGTATATGATCGTCACGTATTCGCAATTCTTCAACTATTCAAGGTTCGATAGACCGGAAAGTAACTCAGTACACTCTTAAGACAAGAGTTTGCAATAGTTTGTTCGATTTTTCTTGTTACAGGTTGACTGTTAAACTATAATCGATGGTGTCTGATAGGGACCAAATTCTAGTCACCTATAGAGATACGAACGAGCAATTCGTGTGAAGCATAATTATTGTTACGTTTTGGTCCGAGCCAATGCGCTTCTTCCTCTTCCTTATTCGATAGTTAGAATACATATACGTCATAAGGTTTTTCAAAGTTATACTAATAATTGATATTGTCAACACGCCTGAGTTTAACGATAATAAATCGATTCGTTTTGTCAACAGAGAAGATCCCATAGGCGCATCGAATTATACTGCTGTAAACGCTTGACGTAGGACAATTATTTTCATATATCGTCCAAAGACCTGTGCTGTGAGTAAGGCTTATAATTATTGAGAATGACATCAATTTTCAATCAGACGATAAACGGTGAATGCACTAATCGCGGGTATATCACTTGTCCAATTCTATGACATAACTTTCATTTTCATTCCCTCGTTTTCATGGGTCACAGCTACTCAGCCAACCCGTCAATTTCCGGGAAATTCATCGCCTTTTTCAGAGGTGCAAGAACTAACTGAGTGAGTTTGCGTATTCGTAAAGGGCATACAAGCTTCAAATGGTTTTCTGAACTGATTTCTACCATTAGAACTCGTTATAAGACAGTTGCCTCGTTACAGTCTATGAAAGCAATCCAAAAGCTGTGCCAAAACACGATTCGAATATTCAATAATAAATCAAGTATGTAAGTTTTCCTTTTTTCTCTAAAAAATGACTATTAATATTTTATGGTTGAGTTTTGTGCGAATAACAACCAATTAAGTGGTAGAATCCCGAACATCCTTTAAATTGGAGTCTGATTTTCCATATATCTATATCGGCACATTTACCATGGTGAAAGAATTCTCTTTCAAAATGCAGTTATTTATCAGTTGTTCTCGAAATCCGAATCTCATAAATATGAAAATTCGAATAAATCGCATAAACATGAGAAAAATGAATATGTTATATGATTTCACCTTTTTCCGGGAAATAATTTGATAAAATAAATGATATATTACTTTAACAAGTAAAAATCTTTTTTTTTTTTTTTCTCCTCAAATATCACATATTTGCCGGTAGGCATCTCATTATGACAGTGCAACAAAGAATCCCGCCGAATGCTAGTTGAAGTTACTTTTTTTCACGAGTTAATCACTTTCAAACCCACTTGACTACCGTATTTATTACACTGTTAGTTATCCACAACTAAGTGAAAGAAAACAAAATTAATCTAGTCATTGTGATTAACGAAATTATTAGATGTATGTGACGGGTATACAGGTGTTGAAGCCTTCACACTGTACGAAAGTAATTTGTAATGTCTGAGTGATTGATAGCATGTAAGTAATTTTTTTGCCACAGTTGAAGTGCCCAAGTACCATATTAACAGATCTTTATGCCAGGGTTCATCGTCTCAATGTCAAGTTCGATAAATCATCTACAGCTATATATATGTATGTATATACCTGTATATAGAAGAAGACTGAGAAATATTTTTCTGGGTCAATAGCACGATAATTCGATTAGTCATTTGCTAATTGAGTTGAATTACGGTTGATTGGGACTTTCCATCGTTTTTGTTAAATTTTTTTTTTTCAGTAATTATGGAAAAAGTAATTAGATGTCACTATTTCTTTTTTTGGATTGACTAATAACTAAAACCAATACAACAGGTTAAAGACTAGAACAATATGACTTTACCCATTCTAAGATAAACCTACCAGCTATTAGGATGGTCCTTATTTGGGATGTTTTTGAAATTTCCTGCGGACAAGGTGGAAAAAGTTTGCAAAGAATTTCTGGAAAAATGGAAAAAGTTTGCAAGAATTTCTGTCCAAGTACATACAACAAAACGAAAACGGAAAAAAAAGTGTACGTCCAAAACGAAGCACCCTAATAAAAAACAGTGATATTAACCTAATTACCTAGAACATTGGTAATTATTATTTGTCAAGAAAAAGACAAAAATATAACCGATTTATTGAGTGATAAATAAAATCCTAAAATTTAGAGTAAATTCCTATGTGCCTGAAGTTCCGAACGTTCATTTCAACGAAACTTCTGAAAAAACCTTATATCACACTTATTTGACGGGACGAAATTTATAAATTTTGAAATCTCTATAACTGACCTTTGATCTTCAATGTATCTCAAATTTGTAGATATTTTTAGTCGATTAACAATCGGGGTAAGATTGTCATTTTCGAATTTTCGTTCAAATGAACGTTCGGAACTTCAGGCACATAAATTCCTGAGTTAATATAACGGTATGATTGGAGTTGCCACACGGCGATTGATCGAAATCTAATAGAAATAATTTCAAAACTTAGGTACCTGCATATTTACTATGTTTTAGAATTTGATTCATGAAATATTTTCACTTGAAGCGTCACTAGTCGATTAAAAGCTCAGCAGATTTTATGATTAATTTTTATTGCATTTGAAGTGGGTAATTCTTGAGACATAGTTAAGGATTAAACTGCATTCACAACAATCGCGATGGTTATGCAAATATTTTTGTGTATTCATATCGCATATCCTATATGCATGTTGCATGTTTTTTTTCTACCGATAATTAGATAATGATCATCGTTTCGATTTATTGAATAATATTATCGATAGATTCAGAGATATCTCATAGAACACCTCATCCTGTAAGTGGTTCCCGGTTTGAATAAATTACGAGCTTGTATAGTCTCTGTCTCTGCTAGCAGGCTACCCCCGGCATATATAGTCATATGTTATACGTGCAAATAGCCATTTGGTGATAAATACGTAATAATAAATCATTTATTGTAATTAACTGATGTCATTTCCCAGAGTTCATGATCAGAAACAGATACAAGAGTAGAGAATGATTAATAAACACGTAGTAATTTTACGAGAATGGAAATATTTTTTTTTTTTTTTCTCCTTTCAATTAAATGCTGCAATCAATGCAAAATTTACTCACAGATTTCTTTAAAATTAATGTTTATCGATCAATATTAATTTGCATCAATAGCAACAACGATTTTTTTCAGCTGCAACTTATTATCATTCAAATTACATATATGTCGTAGAGATGATGGATCGCGTAAACGACGTACAAAAACCAACTCCAAACCCCTTTGAAAAAATCTTTAACGTTGGAAAATTTATTCCCGTGATCGAATATGTATGTACGCGATTAGTTCAATATAGTTCATATAGTTCAATATCATTCACACGTAGCTGATTCCGACGATGATTCCGCCTGGAGAGTTTCTACAATATGAGAGTTAGATATTAAATTTATCAATTTATTGGATAGTTGACATAGCTAATCCAATCTTCGCCATTACCATAAAACGACATAATAGCTGCGTATATTCAGATGTTTCAAAAGCTTTTGATAAATGAGTAAATCTCATCTAGGTACTCCAGATGGGATTCATACGTATCTATAAAATATCATTTTATCATCTGTGAGAGTGCAATCTGCATCCCTGTAGTCGATGTAAAAATTTAAATACGTTGACCGACCGATTGTGGCTATAAATTTTCTGTCGAAAAAAACTGTAAAAAGTTATAATTTATGAAGAAATATGAACACCTTACGGTATCTCGTTTACGTATAACAACATAACTGTAATCCTTGGGCAAACTTGTTCCAAGATGTATAGTATTACGGATATACATGTGTATCTAAACCCTGAATAGAATGTTTCTCCGTGATTCAAGGGTATCGATCAATTCAGCAATTTAATTCCCGGTTGAACACATAAGCTGTACGACCTTACAAGTTTACTATACAATTATCGGTTAATTCGTTGCATATGAGTACATATAGTAAGCGGGACGTTGTCGTACGCGTAATCATTTGTTTACTCGATTAAACAGCCACGAGTATTTCCCTTTCTGATTGCAAGGCTCAACCGTTCTAACCAAGTGTGGCAATACCATTATGCTATTTTCTATAACACCATCCCACAGAGAAAGTGCTTATTTATAGCACGGTCTACAAGCTAATTGTAAATGTAAAACTCTTACTGTCCTCGTTTTAATTCAATCCCTCGACAAAGACAACGTTTATTTTCACAGCGATCGCAGGTGACATGAATATATTTCACTGTCCCAATCGGAAGTTGATATCCTAATCGGGTTCAATTATACGAAGTGCCCGGAGTGGTATGTGTTGTAGAAGTTTGTGATTTAGCAAGGCTATATATATAACTATAGTGTCAGAAATTCTAATATTGTTTTAGTAAATTGGTCCTCAATTATGAAGATTGAATTCAGCTCACTAATAGTAATTGATCAGCTCATAGATAAATCTGAGTATAATGACGGAAATATTTAACCGTCAAAACCTGCAAAATTCAAATGTCACCGATCAAGGTTCAACATATCATCTTCCAAGGCTCTCGAATGAACTTGACACTTAATAGATCAGATTGATGTACTAAGTTGGTGCAGACAGTGGTTCATTGTCAGTAACGTGACGACCGCCATAGAGCTCTATGCTGATCATTGCTAGAGCGTAAATTAATTCGAACCCACACTTTTTCACCGTCCAGTAAAAAGGCTCTGTTGTAGTATATGTGGAGAAGTTCAATAGTTGTAAATCAAAAACTGAAGCCTAATAAAATATTCCGACCGTGTGTCAGCTTAATGATAAGTGACCACCTACTATGAATACAGCATTGCGATTTGAATCAAGAATGACTATGCGCTAAAAATATCGACTGCTTAAATCCTAGTGGCAGAATTTTTGTTCATTGATCGGTACACAGAACACCTATACATGCAGTTCGTCGGACTCATTTTAATTTTTCCTTGGCCCCAGCGTGGAGGGTCCATCTATTTTCATTAAGAATGTCATTCACGCCCCATAGTCAATCACACGAGTGTTGAATAGCGAATTTTTGAGATTGCGACCAGGCCTGATGATAACTCGTCATTTGAAGTGGTCGAACTCAGATAGACGGTATTCTAAGCGAGTCGCCCACGCACACGAGTGTCAGAAGTTCACTGGATTACCAAATCGTTGAGATTTTCCGCCACGGTTATAATAAACCGAGTTCTTTTCTTTCAGCTCTGTCGGTTTAAAAACACGTTTCGGGAATATAACGCGACCGACTGATTGCTGAAGGTTGAATTTATTTTAGAGAGGTGGAAAGGCAATCCAAAACGGTCTAATGACTTGATGAACAAAAAAAAAAAAAAAAGTCGAAGTGAGTCACTTTTACAGAACTTTCCGTATTGGCTGATAGAAATTGATACCGAATGCAGATAAAGGTGACGTATCTAATTACGAGAAACTATGAATCAATTCCGTGTTAATGCAAATGGTATTGATTGTTTTGAGGAAAACAAAAGGAGTGAATTTATTAAATAAATAATATTGTATAGTTAATGAAATCCACTCGATGTTCATTATTTATTTTTATCCTATTTTGTGTTCAAAAATTTTTTATACACTAATTGAATATTATACTTCAGAACTGTACACGATTAGTCAGGCCCAGCATATCTATACTCTGAGATTTAAGCCAGCGTCAATATTTGCTTCATCATGCTTGTAGTAATTCCCGATCAGGTCTCGCAGTGGGTCAATCATTTCCGAAACTTAACCTTCAGCGTATCATTCGAACCGTTTTTTTACACCATTTTACGTATCGGCTGACTCATTATCTGTAGGTTTCCTTTATTACCTCTATCATGCGATGAGTAATACAGATAAAATTACGATGAATTCCGACGAAATTTGTAAATTCGACGATACATACAAGGCTTTCTAAATCTTATAATTTCCATAGCAAAAAGTGAGTTGACTATTCACCAAAGTTATTTAACAACTTCACTTTTCCCACTAGTCGTCGTCCACAAAATGATGATTACGCTAATGAGACAATCACCTTTAACACAACTTGCCCAAAGGCCAAATTCCAACTTCTGGAATTGGAATTAGAATTAGGTTCTATTTTAGCACTTCCTCGCAGCTGCTATTACACAGTCTAAATTCGTAGTCGCATGAATCGCATGAAGTGGATGTCAAAACAGGAATAAAACAGCGAAGAAGTCGTCGATCAGATGGCTGCCCGGAAATATATGAATTCTGCCCGTTACGTGCGTGTTTTGTCTATTAATCGCTTCATTAGAGCTTACGAGAGAAAGAACAATGATATAGTATACCTAGCCAACTGAATCTTATTGTGAATTTTTTATACGTCCAGCCTTTGTGTCCGCGAAGACTTCTTCGTTCTATTTGAACTCAGGCAACGATAAACTTTGGCCCGCGATGCTGATAATCTTTTGACTTTAGGGGGCTTATTCACTAACTCTGGCGTTTATTATATCTACAGAAATAACGGCGTAATACTACTGAAATCACGAAAAACATCAGGCGTCCGCCAATGAGCTGCTCCTATTTCATGGATTGACATTGTTTTCTGCAGTTATTCTGCAGTTATGACAACGCACAAGTTAGTGAATAATCACCCAGGTCTTCTTTACTTATTTGTTGATGAGGAATGAGTAGTGGCAATGTCAATGGTTGTGATAACGTGATATAGTCATAAATTCACCGTCTTTCGTTGTATTAAGAATATATTGGCTGGACAAGACATATTGATTTCAGAATATTCGTAGGTCAAGATCGAACCGATCAATGAATACAAGGTTACTCGAACCTGCTACGGAATGCAGTTAACCAGGAATGCGTGCTAGGCTTTCATTTATAATATGTTATATGAGCAATTGGCCTGAGTTGAGGAAACGAATTTTTAACCAGGTAATTAAAGTCGGGATTCACTAAGATCTCGCGGGGTATTTTCCTTGCACAACATTTTCGTCATCTGCTTGACTGTTGTAAAACAATTACCTTATTCTAATTTGCATAATTATCAAATCCGAATTGCGGACGAGGAGTATTTTGCAATGAATTCACGATTATATCAAGCTATATTCAAGGATGGTTTTCCTTCAAATCAGAACTACCTATAGATTATTTCTGTTCACAATAGTGTTGACAAACTTTAGATTCGTGCACGTTTGACCGATAAGTCAAAGTGTTTCCAAACGCTAAAGAGTCCTCGCATTCTTCACCCGGATCGCCACACCGAGGACGTTCTTAGTCTAGTGAACCGTTAAATCGGTTCTATGCCTGAAAACACGTATGATGCTTTGTCTTATTTCACTGTCACCATATTTAAAATTTGATATAAAATACTCATATAACTCTCGACAGAGTCCGCAAATTCTGCGACGTGCGACAGATATGTATTGGTGAACGCAATGCCGATGTCTTTCGTACACAGATCGCGTTGCATTTTGTTTTTATTTATGGAGGTACTAACTCGAGAGATTGATTGATATTAAAATCGGTAAATAACTTTGGATCAACATCTGTTCACGTTTGTCGCATGTGGCACGACATCTTGCGAATACTTGAAATTAGGAAACTGCATGACGTGTTTTACAAAACGACTTATTTTGCCAAAAAGATACTCGGATTTTTGTTTCCATTACAGATACTGTATAGTTTTTATTAGACATATCGGCAACTGGAATGGTAGATATTTGTATATCGGCTCGGAAATACTCATGATACTGGAAGCTTCGGTAATGACTTTGATGGCATAAGTAATAAACACGTATTTTGAGAAATGTTTTACATCGAATGGAATATTTTCAAGGTTATTAATACCAGTTTAACGATATATTTCACGCATTAGAAAGTGTGACTAACAAATTGTGAGCGAGCTTATACCTCCTCATTTTGCAAAAATTAAAAAATAGGATAAATTCGTCTCGAAAAAAGAAAAAAAAAAAAACAAAGGAAAAAAAAAACTATCATGACAATTTTATAATGACTAATTACAATAATTTTTTTGAATAATTATAACGAGCTACAGCTACCCATAAGTATAAATAATTTGCATTGAATAATTTGATCTTGAAATACGATGTTTCCAAACCGGTAATTCAAAGGCCGGTTGAAAAGAATCCCGCGAAATTATATACCTTTGGCAATTATTATTTTCGTGGGGGCGTGTGTCCAGGTTTCTTATAACTTATGGGTAAACGCATTATGTTGTTTGTATCAAAATTTAAACCACAGGGTATCTTATTAAGTATACGAAATGATGAATAAATAATTGGCTCTACTGAGAAAAATGGTAATTGGTTTATCCCGCAAATACATTTGTGAAGCCAATTTAACCTGATCCTTTATCGCCCGGCTGCAATACAGATTTTTTGTGTCAATACAGGTAAAAGAAATAAATCATTATTGCGTAAGAAAACTATTAGGTATCTACTCCTCCGATGTATCTAGACATGGTGCGAATAATCATGGTTATTTATGATTGTGGCGATCGATAGTGCATGTAGGAATATTGAGATGGAAAATTACCAACATATTAATAACGCGTCGGTGTATGTTTTTCTTTCTACATGATTTTACTTTTCATAGATGAATTCTTCATTCGATTCGAGCTTTGCTTCGACTTTGAAATTCTTCAAATTGCACCTATGTATATCATTTGCGCGAAGTTAACGTGAAGTAATTTCCTAACGCTAGATCTAATAATAATATAATCCATTACAGTCACGATACCAATTTTCCATATTCAAACGATCGAATATATTTACGTGAATGAAACATTCCAATCGGATTGATTAGATTATTACCTGTCATTATACATTCTAGTCTCACAAGCCACAATTATTATGTATTGTTATAATTATTTTTCATCTGTTGCCATGGTCTATTGGTAACGAATCAAAAACCGTTCAAACAATTATAACCATCATGACTATTAATTGGATAAAATTTCGCATGATATCTATCATACGAACCGCTTTGCACCATGATACGTTTTTTTTTTTTTTTTTTATTCTTTTTTTTTACCACTGATCTTGTCTACGCAAATTATTCGAACTTCCGTGTCACAATTTATTTTTTGTCAGATGCCGTGCTTCTCATGATGCATGATAAGAAGTGACGTGATCTCGTAGCTAATCTAGCTTGTTGTCTACGAAAAAAAATTCTCTCTAATTGGAAGTCAAAACTTACTTTTTGGCCATCGTGCTCGCCCATCTGTATGTACCGGTAATGCGGCGTTGAAGAATTGGTTCACAACAACAGAAGACTTTCTTCTGAGACTTCTTGGATTCGCAGTTGTTGATGAAGGGTATTCCGGCTCCGCGACATCGTGAGTATCTGCTATCGGACAGGGGTTTGTGCTGACAGCGGAATATCTTCGTCCACTTAGACGATCCCACAATGAAGTAACGTCCTTCATTGCACTACACTTGTTAGTCTTTTTAGCGAGTTGATAAAATACAGTATTAGGTGACCGTTATCGAATTTATCAGCTATGAGTCGTACGATTGCGTTACGTCGAAATCTGACAAATCTACGGTAACGAAGTATTTAGGCCTTGAAATTCAGCAGCAAGTTTTAAAAATTTGCAAAAATCGTATGGGTCACCTCCTTCAGATGTGTTGAAATTCCCAAGTCTCTTTAAAGTGTTTAAACCATCAACGTGTATCACACTGATCGTGATATTCAGGTTTGATATTACACTGTAACAAGTAGCAATCGAGTCTTCTTGATACTTTCACTCATGTCTTCGATTCTCCTCTATGGAATTCGCTATTCTCAGTCACCGAATGATAATTCAGTTTGCAGTTGTGTTTCCCTTTATTTATTTATTTATTTATTTTATTTTTTTTGTGAATTCGAATATTTATTTCAATGTGAGTATATCACACTTCTATAAAACATTCTAGTGTAATTCAGTTCAGGAGTAATTATACGCACTTCCGTACGCCAAGGTGAAAATGATTTCTGAACGGTTTTAACCAGCCTCCAAAATGTTTTATTTTGAAGTTTTGACCGGTGTTAACGGTTTGCGACACAATACAAAAGTGGCGAAAATTTCCAGTCGTGTTTGAAAAAGATCTCAAGACGCACCCCACTTTCACCTCCACTGATGAAAATGGAGGTGAACGCCGCACGTGGACCTCTGGCCAATCAACAGGTGAGCCGAACTCCCACCTGAAGCTAAGTCCACTACCATGATCCCCGACACGTGCCTTGCTTATATTGCGCTTCTCTGTTATTGCATATTATACCGGTACCGGTTGCTCTGTCGACTTGATTTTTTATTTTTTTATTTGTATCCACGATTACCTGCTGATTAATATGCGCAAGCAGCAAGGTTCTGGAAAGGTCCTCCGCGATTTTGCGGAGTTTATCATGAACAACGACATTGTTGTATTCGTAATCAGTCGATTATTTTTTTTTCCCCTTTTTATTCTTCATTACCATAATTATGTGTCTCTGATTTCAATACGCAACTGTTGAAGTTGAAGTTAATTTATTCATGTATACGAGGCCTAAAATGTCATTAGAATGTCGCTAACCGGTGCTTTCATCGCAGATTAAATTATATTTCGGAAACTAATTGATGAAAACATGTTTGTTATGGCATCGACTGCAGTTCTACTTTTGGGTGTCAAACAACTCTCGACGGCTCTAGCGAGCCTATAATTCTCCAATTAACTCATTGGTGCCATATTTTAGCATAGCGAAACAGATGGAAAAAAAAATAATTGGACCGATTCGATGTGATTCTGTGTTAACGGTAATCGGCTATCTCAGCATCATAGTGAAATTCAAATTAGTTGTGGACTGATGTAAAATCCTAAAATATGAAGTGTCTGGTAATCAAACCAAAGTGGTTTAATGATGGTGAGACGATTTTTTTAACGTTCTCACAATGACGCACATTGATTGAAGAACTATCACTCAAGTTGTTTATTAACATTTGTATTTCATTACTGAAATACAAGATCTATGAGATCACTGAAAACTGCATTCTCATATTACAGGTGCAACCTGACGTGCACAAAAGTAACCTTGACGGAGGCCCGGGTGGGGGTACAAATTTCGAAAGTCTAAAACGTAAACTGACCAAAATCTCGAATTTTGAAATGAGCGAATACCAAAGTAACGAGAATTGTGATTTCAAATTTTTTTATTTCCGACAGACCACTGAGTCGAATAAGTGTTTCGTCGAAAGGTTATTTATCCGACAGGTCGCTAATTCGACAATGTATTTTCAGATCATTCGTACTTCGAATGAACAGAATATAGATTATAAACATGAAAAGTTTAAATTTCCAAAACTGAAAACCGAAAGTGGCTAATATTTTGAATAGCTAATAAACCAAACATAAATATAGCGAGAACCAAAATTCAGAAGGAGCAGAACTCATAAACGCAAAATATTGAAAGGTCAAAATCTCGAATGATAGAATTTTCATGAGCTCCTAAGTATTTATGAACGCCGTCGACATTCTTCGTCGATTCTTCAAAATTAGTAATCAAATAAGTGTTGCCCGTCTATGTTTAAGGGGAGACTTCGGTGAAATTTTGAAAATCGCTATTAGAGGTTGTATAAAAAAAACCTTCCAGCAGTTTTTGAATAATGTCAGTATAGACTGTGAAAAAAATTTCAGCCTCCTGCGATGAAAATGTAAGCGCAAGGAACCTTGCGAAGAAGATTTTTCTCATCGCTGTCAAAAATTCCTTGCGTCTACACTTTCATCGCAGGAGGCTGAAACTTTTTTTCACCATCTATACTGACATTATTCAAAAACTGCTGCAAGGATTTTTTTATACACGTCTTTTCAAAGTTTTAAGAATTAAAAAACCTGTTTTTGCCAAAAATTTCACCGAAGTCTCCCCTTAAGTGATTCGAAATTCTGACTATTCGAGTTTTTGACCGTTCGTTTAAATGAATTAGAATTTTTAATCGGTCCTTAGATTGACTATAATGATATACTTCTAAAACGAATAACAGTCCAAATTTTAACCCCCCACCCGAATTTAGCATGTGCTCAGTCAATTCAACTTGAATATAATAGGACCACGAACCCAAAAGGGAACGGGATGAAGAATCGGACCTGTTTCGAAGCAAAGCCACTGACCCTCGGGTAACTAAGATCCCAAGCCGAAGGCTACCTGGGTATGTTCAGTTGGCAGGGTCTGCATCGAAGTTGAGGAAGAAATTAGCGCAAGATTAAACTGGCAAGTTTAAACTACACTGAGAAAAATAACAGCAATAATATTGCTCGAATTGCAATAAAACATTATTGCTGCATACCAACCTGCAATAATCATTGCTGAAGCTGTGCTATAAATATTGCAAGCTTGTACAGCAATATTGTATTGCTACATTAGCAAACAAATTGTTGTATCTGCAATATTTTATTGTTGAAGCAGCAACGTAACTGCAACAATAATTGGAAAGCATTTTACTATTGCAAGAAAAAATCGTTATCTTAGCAATATTCGGTTAGCAAGCGAATGTTGTTGATATTACGATTCTCATTTTTCTCAGTGTACATAAAAAGATTATTGCTGTTGGGAATCGATCGGATAATATGATCAACGTTTACCTATCAATTGCTAATCTGTCAAATACAGATGTCAAAATAAGGTTTATCCGATCCCAATCGCACAGCATATGATTTGCGGGCTTGACTGAGACAAAATTAACTTTGACGAGTACGCGTTTGAAAGTAAACTACCGTCTCGGTCATTTCTTAAAATTCGAATTATGAATTATGAATCAATCCCCATACCTAGGCATACGGAAACAGACTGCTGCCTTAACGATATTGCACGATCGAAACCAATAATTTCTTCCAATTTAGTGCTAGTGGCATCGTTCGTGGTATTTATGGTTTTCCATCATTCATATTAGCCTCTGGCAGTCTGACATCAATTACACATGGCAATGGGTTTTAGTTTCTGGATTAACAATATTACGCAGCTCTGCAGTATTCCATTCAATTTCGTTAAACATACATAATGAATGCGTAACCTTCGTATGACAATGTTTTAGGAAACCAAGAATGCATGTAACGGACTCATTTTTACCGCATGTGAATACCCAAGATAAATACCAAAATATCCAGAAAATTGGGAAATCTGCATTGCGCGTTGTTCACAATTATTCGTGACCAAAGTCCAAAAATTATTCATTAGTCTGCACCAAGATCTTTCTGATGGATTTCTGAGCAGCTTGAATCATACGGAATGTTGAAAACTTCATTTGATCATGCCGAGAAGGAAAAATTCGAATGATATGTTTATCAGAGCTTGTTGCTCTTTTGCACTCTTACATTTTTCTCTGGAGGCTGAAGTGTCGGTCGTAGTAACCAATAATCGCAGCGTACCACTTATTCCATATCGAATAAGGTAAAAATCCCCGTCTTTGACGCATTGGTTTCCCGATAACCGGTTATCGTGGAGTACGATTTTTCAACCCGCGTGACTTTTGTTATTGGATTTTCTTCCGAATGCAATAACAACGAAATCCCTGTAATCACAGTGATCTCTTGCCTTCGGCTTTCCTAATTACTGTCATGTATAACACATGAACACATTTGATATATAGAAGGCTGAACCACATCCTAGTAAAATCATACATATGTTGGGGTATTCTTGTTATCAATTATGACTTATGAGTCACACTTCATTTGCTTCTGACATGTATGTATGTTTAGTGTTCACATATACTTATTTAGTTACCAGTGTGAGATGTTAGAATGTCGACTTACCAGACCTTGGCAAGCTGACCGCTCTTAACCCTAAGCCTTGAGCCTTAGGCCTAAGGGTTGCTCAAAACCTTGAAACAAATTTTGAAGGCTCCTAATACAAAGCTCTATGTAGACCTTTTATTTAGACATAAGCGATTCCTGATCCGAGAATTAGAAATTTATTGAATGAGGCAATCAGACAATAAATATTCGGCTCTCAGTCATTATAACCTACGCTCTTTTCTCGGAAGAAGTTGTAACATATATATATTTGATTATCCAAGGGCACATCCGGATATCGGTAGTTCTGTGTTCAGTGGTTTATTATTGTCCAATGTAGTTATTCGGACACTATAAATCATCACGATCAAGATTCTCAGCAATGTGAAAAATTGGCATAATTTTAATAACCATGTATTCGGAAATAGCCAATATTCTATTGCCAAATTTGATATGCACAATAAACTTAGCATTCTTACAATTAACGCGGCCCACACCATGACTGGATTTTTCCATTTAACCTTTTATAAAATCACAACTCACAATTAGTCATCTTTATTCCCAACTATATACGAGACTGGATCGCGAGGCTATAGCAGAGTCATCAAGGATCGCAATAACAGAAAATTTTCGATAGTATTTGCCTGAATATACTTATTCAAATTTGCCTATGTCAAGTTTACAAGTATTTAGATTAACTCTCATTTGTCTGAGGTAACACTGGATCACTAGAGGGTGATCACCAACAGGATATGTGCTTCAGGACCAACAGGATCAGAAGAAGTGAGATAATAATAATTGGCACAGTAAAACTGACGTTATCAATAAAAATCTATTTTTTAGTAACTCCTATTATATAGGCGTATTTAAATTAGTTATCGAAGGTTTATAATTTGCGTTGAATTAATACGGTCGAAAGACAGAGCCTTGGAATACGTTGTTTCTATATGCGATTAGTTTTACAAGCGTATAACTTTTTGCCGATTATCGTGTTTTTTCAATAATTTCACCGCAAATGTGATCCCAGAAATCAGATTTTTATTACGCTGCAACGTGTATCTTACAGCAATACGGAACTGATCATTTAACTTTATCCGTAGTGCGTATATGATTAATTTTTTTGCTTATACGTCCTATTCCGCTAATCGAACAGCATAGGGTATTATATAATTATGCATACCAGTTTTTTTTTTCATCTGGTCAGACACGCCTAATATATTAGTCTGTCTTCAACTGAACAAGAAATCTCGTGCTTCGTGGTCGGATAAATTATTTGTAGGTTTTATTGAAGTATCAACAGCCTGAGACTATATTTCACTTTAATGAATGCATGATATAATGAACGCAGCTCGCTTTCACGACCGTTTACAGCCAATTTATCTTTATCCACACCCTAATTTTTGCCAAATTAACAACAGTTTTGAATAGTGTCAATCGGTCAAATTAGAAATGAAATCGTAGTTCAGATTTCAGTGTTACTAACAGAGTGGAAAACTACAGGCTTATTATTGGTGCGCATGGAATAATACCAAAAATTTCAACACGTGTATGAAAATACTTCATTATATAATGAAGTGGTTATTATATGTCACGAGCGAAAATTTATAGCAGAATAACAAAGGTGAATATAAATTTAGGCGATAATATCAAGACGCATGTATAGGTGGTTATAACGAAGTAAAATTTCGGTCAACACATAAATGTCTAATAGCTGTTATAAAGGTACATCGAACAGTTACCTACACCTCACAGAACCCGTATTTTTTGCAGAAAGAGCTTATCGCTTTTTTGCGCAAGGCACGGTCGTCCATGTTGTTGTTCATGTTGGTTTGACAGCTAATAAATCCCAAAAAATTCTCAAATTTTTATTCGAAGCCAATTGACTGTATTCCAAGGCTCGCTATATTATGTATTTTGTGCATTGACGGAGTTAGCAACTGCAGTTTCTGAACCGAAAGTGGGAAAAGGTCGCCACGGTCACTTGCACATCTTTGGGGTAAAATAGTACATTACGATACGAGTGCGGTAAAACTTTTTCTGACGAGTGTTGCAATCACACGAGATCAGAAGAAGTTTTTCCGTCGAGTATAGTACAAAATTTTACTTCATAAGGTCTGAAAATGGGGATTTTATCCACGCGAAGCGCGAAGCGTGGATAAAAAGTCCATTATCACACTGCGTGAAGTAAATAGTATTGTGTGTAAATTTCATTAGAATCGGCTCGGCGGTTTGACGGTAACCTTATCTACAAGAAATCGGGGGCCACATACATCCACTCTTGACGATGCTCTAAAACGACGTTTCAGGTGCCAAAACGTGCTCCTTATATGATTCGAGAATTTTTTTTTCGAGCCGACGTTTCTTGCGATGGCGAATGTATAAGGCACTCCGTTTCTAACGATCGTGCATAAATTAACGATAAATAAAAATGTTTATAGGTAAAATTTTTTTACTTCAGATCTTCGAATATTATTGGAAAACAACTAGATTCATGTTAATATTTTGGCTAAGGTTTACAGCTAATGAATGATAAAAATAAATTAAACCACCTCAGTTTTATAACGATATACTTATTCATTTTCCCATGGTATGAATTGTCAACGGACTGTCATATCTAGAACCTCAATTATAATTGAACTACCGGTTGCGTTTCCAATCAATGATAACTCTCGACCTCATAATATGGAAATCAAGGAAATCACAGGTCTGTTTTAATGATACGTATTACAAATAGGTCTAGGACTAATAGCTCGACCGTACTAACGACGCAAAGAAAGAGAATTCATCTGATACTCACTTGCAATCGGGTGATCGTTTTAGTTTAATTGATTTATACTACCTCAGACAACCTTGGAAGTATATGCAAGGTTCGATCTGTTGAGCGACAGATCAACCATATTAACTATTTGTCATTTACAAAGAACTATAACGCACCTTGGGAAATTATATCCTAATTGTTATTATTATCCTAATTGTATCGGAGGCTTACCGTTATCATTCTAGTCACACCCGTAACCCGTTAAGCTAGAGGGTAGAAGTACCGTTTGTGGCCATCACTTGCTCCATTTGTGGCCATACCTTTACCATGTAAATCAAGGCCTGCACACAAACGGTACAAAACCATTTTGACAGCCTTAATTATTAAAAACTTCACTTTTAAACAACCAAGTACTGGAAAAGTTAGGTCTAATATTTGCTGTAACTTATGTTTTCGTAATTAATTCAATAATTGAATAGATTTATAGTGCCAGAAAGGAGGGAAGCATTTGTCAAGCATGGCCACAAAAGGTACAGTAGCCACAAATGCTACGTTTACCCTACGTTCTGCAAATAGTCACGAAAAATTCACTGAAAGATGAATCGCCGAAGACTTGAGTCATGAATCCTCATCGAATTGCTAAAACTTGTATATTGTATCAGATATTTCGCGTCACTAATGCCATAAAGTCGTAAGCGCCAAAAAAAGAATTTTTTTGTTTTTTTGTGGTGGCAAAATCTTTGTCACCCATATAACATCGTTTGAGCATATCCGCAAAAAAAATTTTTTCTTTGGCGCTTACGACCCTATGGCATTAGTGATGCGATTTGATATTCATATGCTCATTTAATGTTCACTAATTATAACTGATCGAACTCGCGATAATAGTCACGTGGCAACTATATGTATTTATTACTAATTTTGATGGGCGCTTTGAATTGTGGGACGTGATTTGGCTAATTTTTCCATTACATCAATTCCTAAAAATTCTGCAACACGAATCTATCGTGCGATTTGAATTAACATCATGTATATATCAGATTCATGTATATGTATACTGGTTTTTACAGCGATGTTGTTCTGAAGATAATATACTCAAGAAGTTTTATCGCCTCTGTCATCGATCGGCTCAGGAAGAAACGGTAAGCAAAATTATTAATTCTATTTCTCTTTTTTGTCGTATCTGTCGAAGCCCGCGATTTTATAGTGGACAATAAATAAACTTCGGTAAAAATTTAATGAATGGAATTTTTTGACCTTGCATAAGTATAAGTATAGTTAGCGAAATAGAACACGCTTGCTTCTGAAGCTGTGATATGCCCGAGGAGATGTCGACTGATCGTGGTGTAAATCTGATGGTTGAGATCGTGAAAAACTCCCTGGAAAAATTCGTTCCCAGAATATGCGATTTTAAAAAAGTTGAAAAAAGCAAGGTGCGGATTCTTGGCGAAAATTCACGAAATGTGCGAAAACTAATCTTGAACGTCTCAAATTACATCAATTAAACTTTGAATTCCAATAATCCATCGACCTTTTTTTATATCTTAGTGCAGTGATCATGAGATAGAAAATGTAAAGCGTGAAACGCACTACATATGAACCTGCCGTTTTACCTTGATAAATGATTGTTGGATATGAGTAATAATTCGGAAAGAAATCATTACAGTGAGAGGTGGTGAGATATCTGATAAAAAAGCGAATAAATGGAAACAAATATCGCAAAAGTTTGAGCGGTTCACCTTCGCTAAATCAGTCTCTTATTCCGGTGTGTCTGATAAAAAAAACTTGTTACCAGTCGGAATAAAAATATGAAAATGGAACTATATCTTCTGAACCGATTTCTGCAAACATCACGCTATGCACACGATGGCTTCACGACATATATGGGGGACTTTTGATTAGTGCTTTCCCTATCTTAGCCGCATCATAATTTCTTCAATCTTTCATGACTGTAAATTGAAATTTTGCGCTCGTGGTATACGCGTATAGTGATTCTGGTTGCGAATACAACTTTGTTGAATATGTATGCCCTTTGATCTTCCGAAGTGAAATCCGTTTTATCAACGTGTGAAATGAAAGAACAAAAAAAAAAAAAAAAAAAATAAGAATGCCTCGGATGTACGTATGGAAGATAAATTAAAAATCTTCATATTATAAATGAGTTTACTTTTGCATAAGTGACAAACTGTTTCAGCCACTACGAGCGGCAAGCCTATTACTCAAATACTTGGCAACGGTTTCTTTAAAGCAAAAAAAAAAAAAAAAAGGCATGGATGGGATGAGTGCTGATATTTTAGTTAATACGTACAAAGATGACTGATGTCGGTATAGCAATAAAAATGCAATACATCACAACGAATTGCAATTCAATAATACTTATTATATACCGTATGGTTGAGATTGCTTAAAATTATATTAACCGAAGTTCGTGACCCCAGAAATTTACTGTAGTGTGATTCGTCGGGGAAGGTCAGTAATGAATTCAAATCTTCTTTATATGTGGCAACGTTTCTGCTGGGCCCAGCCAGCCATCCTCAGGCTACAAGGTTCTATTACTTAGAATTATAGCTATCCGATAATGAGACTCGCTTAATACGTAAGTGGTAATTCCCGAGTGATCGAGAACGTCTGATAATTATTGACGATTTAATCACAAAAAGGACGGGTTATTTCGGAAAGCTCAGCTCAACCAAATATATGTATCGAACTCAGGTTCTAGAAGACATATCTCTTTGTTGTTTGATTCAATGAATATTTTTCATGATGTTTCTTCTTTCATTTCTGATGGGAAATAATTAGCACTAAACAGATGCTGAAAAAAAGCAGAATTCGAAAAAATTTGCTAACCAAGTGCTAAATTTGCAATAAAATACTATTGACAGTCTTCAGTTCAAGATTTAATAAACGATGCTTCGATTTCAGAAAAAAATTTGTTTTTACGTATGGAATTGTTTTTAGTGTTCTCCGCATTCCATAATCATATCCGGATTGAATAGTATATCCTATTTGGTACGTGGTAGGTGCGAGGATCATGCCACTTGTATAATTTTGTTTTTGACGATTTGAATGATATAGGTGTCGTGTAATTTATTTCTATAATATTCTGATTTTAAAGTCCATAAGAGAGATCGAAAATCATTATACAAGGGGATCCAGTGGGTTGAAAATGAATTCAATCTTCTATGTAAATTCAAGACATGAAAATTCGAATAAGGACAAAGTGATAGAGAGAAGTATATCTATATGTTTCGTTTTTTGTAAGATTTAATAAATATTTCACAGCATCGCAAAAAGCAAGAACAAGAACATAAACCAGGATTAAATTAATCATCGTGGCTAATCGTGCCTGGGGCTTTGGAAGAATCTACAGTAAAATCTTCCATCGTCAACATGTGCGTGTGATCATACTAGAGGTTCAGACCAAGGGATCAAACTGATTAAACAAAAATAGAAAGGAAATAAAAAAAGTTTATATATCCACATGTCAACAAGCTGATTGCGATCTAGTTTTACTTCTTCAATTTTTAATTCTACATTCCGATCTTATAAATTGTATCTCATGAATTGTGTAGAACGGTAAGCTCTTTGCTAGCTTTGGGGTTGAAAAACAATGCAAAATATCGGTATAGTTCAACATTTCGACGACATTAATAGTTATTTTCAGAAACAATAGGTATAACATCTTCTTCAGCCCCTTTTTCATAAAAAAAAAAGTCAGTCAAAATTGTTTTAAAGAAAATAACTATGTTCACACATTCGCAATATTCAATCGGTAGTAATATAAATTACCACCACAAAAAAGCTCTAGTGTGATCTTGTACTCGGAGGATACCTATCCGTTGACATAATTTGTGGGTTACGACATATTAGAACGTTGGTATCCATATGCACTTCACATGGTTGAATGAATTAAACATGAAGAGCGATTTGCTAATCTGACTACCATTTTACTAAAATGACCAGTGTGTTTTCCCCACGTGACGAATCTCTTGGTGACTATCATCGAATGATCATTGATTTCTTGAAACTCTAGGGGTTCCAGTCTGTTATATATATTGGGATCCTTGGAATGGGCGTAGCTTTGAAATTTTAGCCTTCTTTGAGTAGTTCTATTTTCGTCACTAGTTGGGTATCGAGGTTCTAAGCCCTCTCATTGGTTACTGTAGCCTTCTTTGAGTAGTTATATTTTCTGCCACTAGTTGGCGTATCGAGGTTCTAAGGTTCCAATACGCTAGTGAAGTATCTTTGGCGCGCAGCCTTTGCGCCATCTCGTGTCTCTTTTTTTTAAACTTTGAGTAGGTCGAAGCCTCAGTCTCATATGTTATGAATGGATTTCAATAAGGATTCGTTACTAAATGAAATAAAAGAGAAACAATCAAGACATAAGTGTTGTGTTGTGAATTGTGGAAATATAGAGGGTGAAAGTCCATAATCACAATTTTACCTTTTTCCTGGACATTCTTACGAATTAAAGTGGAAAAGAAAATGGATTGTAGCAGTGCGTCGTCAAAGGTAATTAATTTTTCTTTTTTTGATATTGACTCATTATTAAGTACATAAAACATACTATAATAATTACCGTTTTGTTGAAAAAAAGAATATTCAAAAAACAGTGAGGTGAAAAACCGTTAAACTTTTATGTAGTTTTTTCATAAAAAATATAGTGTCATAAATACGAAGTATAATATTTAGTTTATTAAAATTACGAAATACTAATTTGTTCATGATCCTACACTCATTTTATTTTATATTCTGAGTTAACCTGAAATTAATAGTACATTGTGCACCAAGGAGGTAAAGTGGCATTTTGAAGGCCGAGTGCGATGTTTTAAGTACGAGTCGTAGACGAGCGCGCGAAGCGTACGAGGCGTTAAAAGGCCCACCTCCATGGTGCACACGATACTTTATATAACGCAAGCATATTGTTCTCGCTATTTGATGCCTCTGTATAGGACCTAAAAGTGGTACTTTTAAGTCCTAGGACTTAAAAGTACAACTTTAGGTCCTATACAAAGGTATCAAAAAGCGAGGAAAACATGCTTGCGTTATATAAAAGAATATATTTGTTATAGAAAAACTACATAAAAGCTGAATTTTTTTTTTAGTTTACCATTTTTTAAATATTTTTTTTCTAACAAAATGGCAATTATTATATGTTCTACCGCGATAATCAGGTGAAAGAGAATGGTCCATCCGCCCAGGCAGACAATATTTCGTATTTTTAGGGGGATAGCCACTCGTTGCACTGAAAATCCCTAGGGTGATTTTGGCGCGCGGTCGATGCAACTCGGCAGCCATTGTTGATACAAGCCGGCTGACTGTCAATACATCGCGGAAGGTAGACAAGTGTGGTTATGTTCGTTTATTTGAAGGAAATGATAAATAAAGTGAATGAAACCTACGTGAATAAGCTAGGAATATTTATCAAAAATCGATCAATTAGTTTTAAATGATAATTTCGTTCAAATTAGTTGTTCTCGATGAACTTTTCGATTCTCATTAATTTCCAGTTATAGCTTGGGTTAAGTCGTTGATTGCATTAAGATATCATTTAAAACTAATTGATCGATTTTTGATAAATATTCCTAGCTTATTCACGTAGGTTTCATTCACTTTATTTATCATTTCCTTCAAATAAACGAACATAACCATACTTGTCTACCTTCCGTGATGTATTGACAGTCAGCCGGCTTGTATCAACAATGGCTGCCGAGTTGGATCGACCGCGCGCCAAAATCACCCTAGGGATTTTTTCAGCGCAACGAGTGGCTATCCCCCTAAAAATACGAAATATTGTCTGCCTGGGCGGATGGACCATTCTCTTTCACCTGATTATCGCGGTATGTATTCAATAATAATTTGATATCTAAAAAAACAAAATCAATTACCTTTGACGACGCACTGCTACAATCCATTTGCTTTTCCGCTTTAATTTGTAAGAATGTCCAGGAAAACGGTAAAATTGTGATTCTGGACTTTCACCCTCTATATTTCCACAATTCACAACACAACACTTATGTCTTGATTGTTTCTTTTTCATTTTATTTAGTAACGAATCCTTACTGAAATACATTCATAACATATGAGACTGAGGCTTCGACCTACTCAAAGTTTAAAAAAAGAGACACGAGATGGCGCAAAGGCTGCCCGCCAAAGATACTTTACTAGCGTATATTCAAAGCACAAGCTTCGCGTTTTCCTAACTCTCAATGAACATAAAAAACCGGAACTTCGAATGCACAGAAATTTAGTTGAAAGAATTACTGTCATTATTATTACTCACAACTTGTAAATGATAGTCAGCAAAGACTGGGAAGATACAAATGCCAAGTTTAGCGGGTTGGTCATTGACGCGAATCGAATAATATTTTAAAACGTGACAATAATTACCATGTCTGCATCCGGTCAGATACCCCATATTATGTATGATGTTCAGAAGAAGCCGTGGAATAATATGGATTTTAGGTATGATTCAATTATAATTTATATGATCGTTTAATAATTACGTTTATAATGTCTCATCTCGTTCTTCGTCGCCTCAGATTTTTCGTTCACAAAATCACGATCACAGATCGGAAAAAAAAAAAAAAAACATGAACAGTGAGTGATTGCAGTGATTGCAACAGCAGAGTCTATGCCATTCTTGCACCCAGCACCTTGCAATCTCAACTGACTTGTGAGCTCCGCTCAGGGAAAACACCAGGAAATCAAATAAGTTTGTATGTGAAATATCCCTGTACACACAGAGATACCTGTGTTATTCAGTTTAAGACATGGTCTGTCCACAGTCCAGCATCGACTACTCAGCTTTGGCATGTCTCAGTTTTCATAGATCAGATTAGAACGATGTCGGACCAGTTTTTAGTTTATTCATGGTTTCACGATCGGTATAGTGGTAGTTTCCAAGCACAGGTGTTTTTAAATATATTATAGCTAATTTTGTCTATGGTCAATGGATATATCAGAAGAAATGAAACGAATTCTTTGAAGCGACGACGTCAATAGCAGCCACAGCGGGGGTAACGACAAAATACAGTCTATTTAGATCTATTTAGATCTCATTTTTCCCAAAATTTAGATCCAATTGGATCAAATTTGATCAAATTCATTGATTCAATTTGATCTAATCCATTTTTTCTTGGAAATAATTAAACCTATATTATTTCTTTCATACCAATATATTGCGTGCCGAAGCGTCATA
Source organism: Tenthredo mesomela (assembly GCA_943736025.1). Lineage (NCBI taxonomy): Eukaryota > Metazoa > Arthropoda > Insecta > Hymenoptera > Tenthredinidae > Tenthredo > Tenthredo mesomela. The sequence goes on along the minus strand of OX031016.1, from coordinate 16,690,892 downwards.
AATTATCTATACTATTGTAACGTAGGATAGGAAATATACTGATTATAATTATGATTCGCGAATTGCGCATGTCTTCACTCAATACCTTCGTCATAAAAGTTTGCTCGCTTAATTTGATAACTGACATACTTTAGGATTTTATTGCGTAGATACATACCTCAGAATGTTAGCTAAGGGATTTCATCGTCGTTTTGTTCCTTTTTTGTGTATTTCTGCAACGTTTCTACATATTCTTGAAAATCACGTGTTTGGGGTAACTTGGCGCATTTCTTTTGGGGCTAGTTGGCACATGGTAACCATACCTATAAATTGGTCTGTTGAGCAATATCGAAAAATTCCTATTTTAATAATCATTTTTAATTCTTGTTACCATATATTATTTCATTTTGAGTTCTTATTATGTATCTGCTGTTGTTTAATTTTAAGTTTTTGATACCTGATATTTTATCCCTACGAAATTACTATTCCTTCTACAGTTCTACGAAAATATGATGTATTACTATTGTTCTGGGATTCAAGAGACTTTAGAAATGAAAGTGACCTTTATCAAAGTTATCTACATTTCTGGAGAGCGTGTTTTCTTCCATTTTTAAGTTGAAGCCTACCTGCCCCATATGATGCGCCAATATACCCCAGTGGCGGGGTAGGTAGACGCACTACACCTTACCATCAATCCTAATTTTCTTCTTTGACACCAGTCAACTGCCGAACTTGAATAAAATTGTGCACTACCCTAAAGCCTTGTAGTTCATGAAACAAGAATTAGAATCGCGAAATCTTGATTGGTACTCTTAGAATCTGGATTAGTCTAAAAAGTGCGCCTACCGTCCCCGGTCACCCCTACTTCCGGGTTTCGACTGATTCAATTCCCGGTTCTTCTGATTCAGTATGACAGTACCAATGTTTCAATGACTATGTCATTGCAATTAAGTTAGAAAGGAATTATTACCATCACTGTATCTTACGCTGCAAGTCATAGTGGAGGTTTATTCGCTGGTCACTCATCCACTTCGTTCATACCCGAACAGTCAGATTATATGCGTTTGATATGGGGTTACTAAAATTTATCACAATCAACGTTTTGTGTAATTTTTATTATTTTGCAATACTACTGCATCAAATGATCGAATTTCGAGAATCTGAATGCAGTATGGAACTTTTTAGAGAGTATTTTAGAATTTTTCTGACATTTTCAGTCTTCGCAGTTATTTAGTAGTTTTTAAGGAATATAATAAGAAATATGTCTGCACGAAGGATTGCCAAACTCGTGATAAAATTATCACAAAATACGGTCTCGCCGCCAATACGTGGACTACGAGCCAATACATTTTCACATGCCACAAGAGAGGTTCACATTTTTGTTATTTGGTGGGGAAAAAGAGCGCTCTATGTTTATGATAATTAGTGTTTTTTTAGGATTCTATGTCTCAGGATTGGATTGCACACGTGTATATAGAAATGTTAGATAAACATATATTTAACCTTGATTTAGAACTAATGTAAGTTGACAGCCACTAGATTTAAATGAATACACACTAAGTTCTGGATTTATAAATTGCATATTATTGCTCTTTTTTCAGGAAGTTTTTTAATAACACAACGTATAATAAGAGTGTAAATCAGCCTTCGATGTGATCTCGAAGCCCTCAGGTCGTGGATGGCAGCGTTTTCCGTAATTCCCATTTTCAAGGTGTGATTATCCCGAATTACCATTTCCACGAAGCGTTGCTGCAGGTATAATTCACTATTTTTTATTTTTTAAATGTTTTTCTTTTATTGTTTTCGCAAAAAAAAAAAAAAAAAAAAAAAAAAAAAACACGTATCACGTAGTTGTTTGCGCAGAATAATCTTGTAAATTTGATGGCGCCTTCCTCTGTGTGAGTTAAATGATACGTAATCTGCTGTCGAATTATTGGGGAGGCGAGTTCGGGTGAGTTTTTCCTTTTTCGGTCTTGAGCATAATTATACAGTCCTGATTAACAATGAATCAAATGAGGCGAGTGTTCCACTTGCTAAGATCTTTAGTTCATCTTGATCGATATCACAGCTTTTATATCATATCTATTAAATGAACTGAATTTTTTCAATGTCATAATAGGTTGTGTCCCACTTATTAAAATGCATTTCTTTAAATACCCTAATGATAATCGAAGCTTATGAAAGTTACCTGACCCGAATACCGAGCCTCAATCACTGACATGTTTAAAATATCGAGTACATCCACTGACGTCAGAGACCGTATGATAACCGCAACCATTTATCACATTCGTATACCTACAGATAGATCTGCAAAATTCTATGAACTGTCATGTTGAGAAAATCGAGACGATACTATTTTTTCGTCATAGTAGGCGTAAAGCACGCATTTTTGGCCTTGTTTTGCGAGCGTAAAGTTCGACTTTACGCTCGAAAACAAGGCAAAAAATGCTTTATTACTTTACGCCACCATGACGAAAAATAAGGTTCGCACCGCGGGCGTACAACTTTACGCGCGATCATCCCAAGGTCGTTCAGTTGTACGCCCGCGGTGCGAACATTATTTTTCGTCATGGTGGCGTAAAGTAATAACGCATTTTTTGCCTTGTTTTGCAACCGTCAAGTTCGACTCTATGCCCGGTGTATGTAAATAAAAACTATTTCCACGCACGACGCCCATTGGGCGTCAAGGGATAGTTTTTGTTTACAAATACCGGGCGTAAAGTCGCACTTTACGCTCGCAAAACAAGACCAAAAATGCGTACTTTACGCTTACTACGACGAAAATAACTATATTCGCCTCGCAGCTTGTACTGAAGAATTCAAATAGATTAGGGTTTGAATTTGAATAATTGACGGCACTCGCTATTAGGCACAATCAGCTATAAATAGCTGTATGTACTAATTAGTGAGGCCACTGATATCTACATACAAAATAATGACGGAAGTTCATTTTTGTGTGGAATTTTGATACATTTACGGAAATATGTAATAAAATGCTCAGTAATTGGGATACCTACCTTGTACCAGACACATTGAAAACCTGTATTAAATGAACGATGATTTGCCTATCATCAAATACATTTTCAAATCCGACTTAGATTATTTCAAAAATCATTTCTATATACGTGCCTACCTTCCACATAAGCGTATCAATTTTATCACGTATCATATCCAAGTGTGTCCAACACCTCATCTTCCAGTCACACAACGTCAATTGAGCGTGTTAAAAAAATACCATTCGGTCACGTCCCAAGGGAATAAGACGCATCGTCGAGATGTGGAACCTCCATCCTGATCGTCTTGCCATTCCTGCAGAGCCACAATTTTTATATCTTTATTTCTGAATTCGATTGAAAAACCACTTCCTCCCACTCCGGTACCCTGCTTCTCTTGCAGCCGGCTTTCTTTTTCGCTCGGGAACTCAAGGACGGGAGTCTCCCTATCCGGTTTCGGTTTTTCGTTTTTTGTGATCGGACGGTCTTGCCAAGGCCAGGTTCAGCGAACTTTAGGCGATTGTGGGGGATTTCCAGTAGGAAATATCCAATGAAATCGTGGGGCACTCTCCGGGACTACCTTTAACGGGGAAGAAGAAACGCACGCAACATCCTTCTCATCAGGTATAATAATGACAGGGCTAACTCTTCTATTTTCTTCGTAGTTTCCAAGCGACGAACGATCAATTCTGATTACCGGGATTCCCTGTATGTTGATAGTCTGTGGTCTCACCAAGAGTCGCCGCCTATAGATTTGCACCCCTTCATTTTACATCAACCTTTATTTAACAGCCTCGGGCACATTTATATGATGACCGCAAGTTCCAAACGAGATTTATCAAGTCTCTCAATAATTTTAATCACATTTATCGTGAAAATAGAATATTCTAGTTTATCGATATGAGACGTATTAGTTACCTTGAAACAACCCATCGGTTTTCAATAATTTTGTATTTTTGTTTATACTTATACATTCAAAATTTGACAATTCATATTTTCATTCGCCGTGTTTTTTGAATTCAAGCCTGCTGTTTTATGTGTGTGAATTGTTAATATCGCCCAAAAGGTTAATCATTATTTTATGCAAGATTGTTGACAACTCGGCTAACTGCACACATTGGTATTTACTGTTTCTTTGACAAAATAACGATCATCACTCAGGGACGAAAATCGATATTGTGGTAACAATATATGAATTGTAAATATGATAATTAATACCGTGGAAATCCTTGATTTTTTGATTATATTTGTGTAAAATATATGATCACCCACTGTTCTCAAACATTTTCAAGATAAAAAGCTCTTCAAACTATTAGAGCGACTTGGCTAAAAGTAATAAATATAAGATGGTACGACAGTTATAATGCATGTGAAATCATTTTTAACGCCTACAAACTGACCACAAAAAAAGACAGGGCTGAATACTAAACGGCCGAAGTAGACGAAAAAATTCCACATGAATGTTGAATAAATTACCCAACCTTTAATACTTGGATATTTATAACAAGTTTTTTTTTTTTTTTTTTTTTTTTTTTTATCAGGTAGTATCATGTTATAGCAGATTCTTTGATGGTCGCTTAATGTTCATCAATACTACCAATAAGGTAAGCATTTTAATTGGAAAGCGAACGGAGATATAGAGAATATTTTTAATTGAGAGAACTAGGTAGGTATAGCAACTAATATTTAATAATTATTTTCATATGTCCTTTTATTATTTGGTTTTTTTAAAGGAATTATCTACTCGTAGCTGTCTCAGCCATATAACTTTGGTGCATAAATTCATTTTATATTCACAAACAAAATAATTATTCATCGATGATAAACTGTAAACATACCTGCATATGGAGTCAAATTTTCGAAGACGAAACACCAAATGTCGGGAAATTGTCTGCAACGGTATTTCGTGCCTCTAAAATATACAAGCAGCACATGCGATATCTTCACTCATCGAAAAATATTAGGTTTGCGCAATAAAAATTTTTGATCTTTGACTTTGACACATCTTCAAGCTCAATTTAACTCAGTTGTTATTTCTGAATGACCCGATATGAAATGGATCCATGTATTTAAAATTGAAATTCCTCAGATTGTCGAATTCATGAAATACTCTAATTTCTGTGGTTTAAAATGTCGGTTCTGGACAGAATTTTTTCCAGCTTTTAGGCTCTGTCAAATGTAGATAATATATCTACAATACCAGGATTCTTCATCGATTAATTCATCTCATGCTTCATATTATCATCAACCGATTACACAACGATGATCTCAGCACATCACACCAAGGTCGGAAAGGTGTGGAACTACTGATTGCTGAGGTACGGATAATGATGGCGCTAGGGGAGTAGAGGTGCTGTTGGCTTTTACCTGATTAGGCTGCATTCTAGCTCATTGCTCGCGAAGTCATGCATTAAGGTCCCCAGCGATTGAAATTTTCTCACAATTGCATGCAAAAAATTATTTCAAGATCATTTTATCTTGCATGGATCTCGTGCATGGACTCTAGTGAAAAGATGTCACCACTCATTTGGTAAAAAAAAAAAAAAAATGAAATAAAAGCAAGCGGAAGATTCGCTATCTGTGTGAGGTGGAAATATAAGTCTAATCAACTGGGGTGAAAAATGATCGTTTGGTGAAATAATCAATTCGTCGTAGTTAGTTTGCCATTGGATGATCAGGCGCCTACAGCAAATTAATATATTTTGAGAAAACTGACTTTGCGAGCCGAAATTATTTATAAAAAAACTTATGAAGCGGTGTCACTGCAGATCGGGAAGTCGACTGCAACTTCAATCAACGTTTCCAACTTTTGATAAAATTTCGACATACCGCATAAATACCTATACAAGCTATACTGTGGTTACGCTGTGCGTATAATATATAATTAATTCATCTTTACATACAGCTATAAACGTCATTAAAATAATTGTAACGTTTTCACAATTTCTGATGCCGTGAAATGAGTGTGATATGTAATTAGGATGGAATATGTCTTCTTCGTATATACTTGTGAGAATCTAATACACATGCAATACGCTGGAAAATAAATCGTTATTTCCATTACTTATAGCTAAACTATTATACACGTATAAATATTCCACGGAAGCAAACATTTTATTGAAAAAAATATATGTGTAATTTGAGCAAATCGTTGTATTACTTATCGTTACGAGTAGTGCTAAAAAACTTCATACCTCACGGAAGAATACAAGCTTATGTCATAGCTATTCCGTAGAATAGGCAAAATCAATTTTATTATTGCTTGCCCTTGGTTACTTAATACAACGATCATATTGATCGTAACCTGTTGTTATATTATATCATTCATTAAGCAAATATTATGACACGAATTATGAATGCATTTTTTGCCGAAGTTTCTTAATAATGATTGGAATCTGGAGTTTTTGTCGGTTGCATGCGGATGAAGCAAAAATAGATTTACTTCCAAATCGAGCTACACGTGGCCGTGGGGATTCGAAAAGATGACATTCTTGATCATTTCGGCATGCATCGCATGAAAATAATGCTTTTTGTTATCTATTGAAATCGCTACTCACGGCTTGGTATTCCAGTGTATGAAAACATTTTGAAAATAATCGATAGTTCACAAGGATGTAGAATACACTTTTCCTATTGCTCACAAAAACAAAAAGCAATAAAATGAAAAACTATTAAGTCAACTTGATTTCTCAACGTTATATCAAAACGTATTGAATATATCTTCTGTTTTCCCGGAAAATCTAATTTGTCTATATTTTCAGTAGAAATGATAATATTTCTAGAGTATTTGATCAACTCAATGAGAACTCTGTAAAGCTTGACTGCTGAACGGGTTATCACACGCGTCTCGTCTAATTTTCGAAAGAGTTATAAACAACAGTAAGATAAATTCATGTCTTATTACATGCACGCACTCAACCCGCTAACGCCTGCGCGGTTCTCATACGATAATGTTATCTCACATGTGAACTAGACACTTGGCTCCTATGACCTGCTATTTTTTCGGATAAGTTTGACGATAATTGAGAATATTTAAGAATAACTCATTACGAGTCCTCGTCAAAAATTAGTTCATATTTTAAACGAAGTTGAAAAATTTTAATGCAAAGTTTTTTCCGAATGCTTGAAAATGAACCAAACTGAAAAATTTGTAGAAATAAGTGTCAGGGACGATTAGACATAATTTCAAGATATAATCGTTCGATAAACAACACGTACAACCATTTTGCGACTTATTCCAAATACTCGGGTGTGAATATGATTCTTGATAATCTTAACCGAGTGGTACTACGTAAATAGCGTATTAAGAGTTAAATCAATTTGAAAGAATTAATAATAATTGTTTGATTTCAAGTAGAATGCCTCGAGGTACGAAACTTAGAAGGACTTGCATCAACATGCCAGTTATTTCATGCTTTGAGGAATCCTTGATTCGAAAAATCACGATTCAGAGTGTCAGAGTTCGCGATCAACGTCATATGCATAATATACTGGAATCTGCGTCTAATGTTTATCCTACAGGAGATCACGTAAGCTCACCTGAAATGTATAGCGATTAGTGATGCTCAAAGTATGAGATATCCAATCTTTTGTGCCTTTTTTTTTTTTACACAAAGTTCAGAACTTCCGGAATCCTATTAGCCACGTAATGTTTTTTCTGCGGTGCGTCTTGGGAGAAAGAAATTTTGTCGTTGTACATGAATTAGAAGGTGCAAATAAGTTTCAAAGATATGAAATGTAAAGTAATATTCATTATTGCTTCCCCAGTGGCTAACTTTTTTTTCTGACTCTTTCGGAAACGAGACTCCATTCTCGCCGTATTTCATGTGCCCACGGCCTAAATTATAATCACAATAATAATAATAATAATAATCATAACCCCATATAAAAATAATATAATATTATTTTATCTTATTGCATCCGAAAAAGTCAGAAAAAGACAGTGAGCCACTGGAAAAGCATTAATGAATATTACTATACATATATTTCGGGAAAAAGTGAAAAAATAAAATTCGGTCCACTAAGTACCTACGTGACACAAATGCTGCGAGATATCGCATATTTAGAAAACATAAGAACACAAACAAGTGATTTAAGATCAGTTTGAGGGACAGTCACGTAGCCCGATTTGATGACGTCAAGAGTCGCTCAATTATCTATACAGTGCGTTTTCGTGTATGCGGATCACTTGTTGATGCTTGACAATGAATTCACATTCAACAAGTGACCCGCATACACGAATACGCACTGTATAAATATAATAGTGTTATATTATAATAGCACTCAGTCACAGCCAACTCGGGACACTCTGGGTTTATGTCTGTTTATTGCAGGCTGGCCGGCTGCTTTTTCATTTCTTTCTTTCACTTACCTACTTTGCTTTTTGAAAACATCAATTCGACCAGAAAGAAATAAAAAAGCGGATCGCCAGCCTACAATAAACGAACGAAAAATCTGGAGTGTGCCAAGTTGACTGTGACTAAGTGTTAACTTTTACGATAATCTCTCGGTATAGTATATACCATAATATACGTTATCTTGTACTTATTTCGGGCCCGATGACAATTATATAATTACTTCATTAGTCGTCGTAAACAACGATCTCCTTCAAATAGACAAAAATCTGATGTACAAACAAATAATTTTTTGTAATTATTGGAATACTTTATTGTTGCATGATATCGTTTGAACACAGAACCCATCTTGTGAAGAACTCTCTTCAAGCGGCAGGGATACTATTGGCATTATCCAAATTGAAGTGCCAATCTCATTGCACTTCAAAGACCTGTGGAGCCGAGTCAGTACACTCGTCGGTCATTTGATTTGATTATTATTGTCATTTATTATCTTCACCCTCTTGTTCTGATACTTCTTGAACATTTTCACCACTCTCTGCATTATTTTCTTTGTTATCTGATGAAGGATGAACTTTGCGGCGATTTTCTTCTATATTTTTCTTGTCTTCCTTAGTCAAACCCAATCCTGATAAACAGAAAATATATTTAGGCTTAAGGTAGTTATGCCGCGAAGTGCATTTCTATAGAATCATCTGAAATTTTGACTATAGTTTTAATAACGTGGTATCTACCCAAAAGATTTTTTCTAGAATTTTCGACCGTCTGAAACGCGGGATAATATTGCACTCAAAGTTGATACTTTTTATACATGTTGCCTGTGTAGAGTACATGAAAATCGCACATTCTCAATTTTAATATTTAAACGGTTCTATAGATCGTTACGGAAAACGAGCATATGGTCAAACAATATTTCATGATTATTCATGAGAAAAATCAGATTGATCTACCGCATAGTTTTGCTGATATATCAATCAAAATCAATCAAAGTAATTCAATTTCAACAAAAATTTCGCGTGGACGGACCGAGTGGTGGGAGAATACGGTGAAAAAAACAATAAGAAACAATACACGAAACAATCAGTCATAGTGTGCGTGTATCGGCATAGGGATCTATTCTCTCTGTGATAGTGTTTTGACGACACTCCCAGACGAAAATTTTTGGCATATTCGGTAATTCGATTGTCAAACTGCGCGCAGGAATTTTGGGACAGACTGTCGCGGCATAACTACCTTAACGACGTAATGAAAAGATAAATATTTTCGATAAAGAAACTATTCGATGAATTGGTGAAGCTCAGAAAAATATATGGTATAGTGCGATCACGAACTTCTTAACGCAGAATCATAGCATCCTTCTCCTCGATTCTATTTCTAAATTATTACGTACCTACTAGACATATTTTGCTATCATTTGAACAAATGGACGTTTCATCGCTATCTTCCTCGATGTCTTCTTTTCGTTTTCGGTTCTTCTTGTTCTTCATTTTCTTGGTTTTCTTAGCTTGACTTTTCGCTTTACTATCATCAGAGCCTTGCTTGTCCCCTTCGTCTTCAATATTCTCTTCACCTTCTTGTTTAGCAGGGCTGAATTCAGCATCTTTTTGTCCTTCATTATCCGTCGTTTCATCATTAGCTTTTTCACCTTCGACATTTTCGTTACCTGTTGTCTTCTTTGCCTTTTTCTTTTTCTTTTTCTTTTTATCTGTAATTCATACGTATTTCAACAAAAAAATTATCTCATTCCATCAGATCATCCCGTACACTATATGCAGAATAAAGAAAATTATGATAACACCTTCTCAATCTTTACAACTCTGAACGCCTTATTCTCGTGCTCGTTATCGGAATTATGTAATTTACAGATATCTATACAACGCGCGTAGCAAATCATGAGGTTAAGGTTTCCACGTGAGAGTTATCTGGTATTGCTTGTACAGCGAATAAAATAATGTCAGCTAAAATGGTCAAAGTTCACATGATCGGGGCAAAGGATAACTGTGGTTCAGTGATATATATGTGGTATATGCTTGAATCGTCTAGCTACTAGAAAATATCATCAAAGGTCAGGTCTTGAAGCATTCACTATAGAACCTGTTTGTTAATCGAAAGAATTTTCTCTCGGGATTGACAACAACACGTACATGCAACGTAAATCATGTGTTATACGTGTGACAAGGGTCATATGATATACATCTGAATTTAGGCTGCTTTTTTTTTTATTTTAGCATATATTCATCGTTTGATGCGCCAGCGCTGCTATGTCAGACAGATCGCATCAACGATATTTAAGAAATGAAGAGAATGTGAAAAAAAAAGAAGTGTATCAATATTCGAGCAGTTCATATTCTGGAAGTATAGTTCGTGATAGCATCCACACAGATCGATAGGTAATTTATTTTTTTTCCATATCTCTACAGCTTCAGCAACATCGTCGAATTGTCAGAGTGAAGGATAACAATTGTATTTTGAAAACGGTTAAGCATGCTAACGTCTTAAAAGTACAATTCCGTTCATGAAGTGCTATTGAAATTTACAAGTGGTTCTTTTTTTCATTCGACTAGTTTTCAACACATCAAAAGTATTTCAAACACCCCAGAACGTTTTTTTATGCTTTGTTACATCATACGTGTTTTATGAAACATCACCTACATTTCATAAGCTTCACGATTTTAGAAACCGTCCCATTGAATAATACTACGAAATAATAATGAAGCAAGACTCCAGTCAAACAAGTAGATGATTCTTCATTGCCTATTTCATCATACTCCATAATGTTCTAAGTGTAAATTAATGTGACCCTACCTTCGTTGCAAACTTTTTCTCGCTCTATAGGGCAGGGCGCACATTTGGGCTTCGTTATATAAACTCTTTCTGATTCTTCTAGAAAGCAATTCACGTGTTCGTGATGAAGATACCTTTCGCGATCTGCTATCGGCGGTTGAATTCGCAGCATTATTTTTTCTATTCTGGTTAAGCATTTCTTTGCCTTTGCAGGTGGCGAACGTTTCGGACGAGGGCATTTCGGAAGTTCCTTCGTTTTTTCACGGTGTTCCGGGCACTTTTCCTTACTTTTTTTCAACCTCCTTTCCTTATTTGACTTACGATTCAATTTTCCATCGCAGGTTTTACACATCCTGTTCTGTTTCTTATTTAGCTGTGACAAACGTTTTTATGGCGTTGAAATTCATCTATCTATCTACGTCCTGAACAACATGTTTATCGTCTATTTGAAGGGACTGCGTTATTTTCCCGGACCGTTGTTTTTCCAATTTCATCATTTCCTGAATGAGTATTTCTCCAAATGGTTAAATTCCACAAAATTTGATTTGGGGAATTCGGGAAAAAAGGCGTCTTTACAAGATGGATTTTAATGTCAACCATTGGCAATTAGTGGTGATCTACGTGGATAGTTAAGATACTATTAGAATAAATTCACACTCGTACCGTTAATGAGAATCTGTTGAAGATGATATCTTTACACTTTCAAGTTATATATTTTCATGAATAGCCAAACATGCCGATGGCGGTTCAACGTCGTCCGCAGTAATTTGGCCAATTTTTTATACGTGTGTAGAGTTGAACATGGTTTGAAATTTATTCATCTAGATGAAAAAAAAAAATTATAATCACAAACCTATTAAGGATTTAGTGTTAGGATAATTTCAAACGAATGTATATTTAAATTTTGATCGAAAGTTTTGCCGAAAGGTTATATAATGTAAAACTTGGCGCAGAATGCCTTCACATTGCTAATGCAGTTTTTGTTTCGATGGAAACCATTTCGGGTGACAATTCCCTTCTTTAGTTCACCACAAATTCTGATTTTTGTCAGCTACATTTATTGGGTAAGATAACTGGATTGCAATGCTCATTGGTCGGTACATACTTCAAACATACATCATATAAAACTCGCGCTGGTATGCAGAATTCGTTTTTTTCATTAACATTTGTCAGCCGGTGGTTCCGCTCTGTAAAATTATTTTCAATATCCATTCATACCTAAATTTCTAGTGGAGTTGTTCTACACTCTTTGTCAACATGGTGACGAGTTGAAATTATCAAATATTTTACCCAAACCACGGAAGAGCATTTTACACGTAAGCATAATTTGAGTTTTCGAATTGTAATTTACACTAAGATACCCAATTCCAGCTGCTGACCTCCTTCGCCTGGAAAAGCATACATGGAGAGACTTTGATGAGAATAGATATAGTACGAGACCTCCTAAGTCCGCGATAAGTCAGTCAACCTATACCAGTGTGACAGCGCTCCTTATCAAATTTTCTCCGTGTACGCCTTGCATGAATTTCTTTATTTTTGTGTCCTAAAATAGAAAACTTATTAACAAAGGTTATATTAAAGAAATCCGAACGTGTATATCATGATGGGTGTAGTACGTATATTAATATCTCAACTAGAAAAAAAAGGTGTGAGCCCAAATAACTGCTAATTTGCCTCCGAATGTAGAAATTGGTGAAGCAGTGATTTATTTTCCTATTCTGCTAACATTTGCAAAAATTATTGCAGACGTTGCCAAAAAATGACTGACAAAAAAGGATCAGGTAGCGGTGGAGGCGGAGGCGGAGGCGGAGGAGATAATACAGTTATTACTATAACACCATCGACTAATAATGACAAGGATAAGAAGGAAATGTGTTGTGAGGATTTTCTCTCCGAAGAAGATCTTACCGTCGGAAAAATCGCTGAGGAGGTTGAAGGTGTCGAGGATAACGTCTCGAGTTGCGACGAAGTGGATGATGAACTAGAATCTGAATATTATGAGCTCAATGATGTTCTCGACCTTCCGGAAGATAGTTATTCGCTCACAAAAATCAATCCCATTCTTCCATCATGTGTCAAATTTGGAATGCGTTCTGGAACAACGCACTTTAACATGTCAAAGTTTTCTCCGCTCTCCCGAGGCTTACAGGTCTGAACCAAAACGTCTTTCTATTGAACAGACTTCTGTCTTGTTTACAATTATTAGAGATTCGCTACGTTGATCTATTCATCCCTTATCTTCTTGAAATTAAAAACCAAGGCTAATTCTACTACTCGCAATAAGTAGCTCATCATTTTCTCTAGGGACCAGCTTGTGCGATAGCAGGTTATGCAACAAATGCAGTGTTAAAATCACGCTGCTGGAACGAGTTAATTATAGATCAAATCATCGATGATGGTGATAGTTATTATTCCGAGTCATATGAAAACATAGAAACGGATGATCGCAGAACGTTGACTATTAGAGATTTGAAAAGAGAAATGACTGTACAAAGGTCTCATTACGTGTATTTCGACATTGACGATGCTGCTTATGCTGGCACCTTGAGATCTCAAGATCCTAAGGAGTTACACCTTGCAAAAGCCCTCGGCCTATTCTTCAAAAGACACGATGCAGGACTCCTAATTTCTCCAAAACTAAATATCTCTATTTGGAAGGACTCTAAGTTTTATAACATATTTGATGGCCAGGGAAGAGCAGATAATTGCTTACCTGTCACAGTTGGAGATGGAGGCTCTGCCAAGTTGATATTAGTCCGTGATCTGACTGGGGTAGCCTTCGTGATTTTAGAGAAAAGTCACGTCCATAATGAGCCGTTTGTTTTATTTGCAATCACCATTATCAATGCAAACAAGATTCCGTCTCATCCGGATGATCCTGCAGAACCGTTTAAATCTATAGGGGAACCTAAACGAAGACCGAGTGGATATAAAATTCAGGAACAATTTCGAGCATTGGTTCAAGGAACTTATCATATAATGCATTCGCAGATTCCAACCGAACTCCAAGGTCGTGGTCACTTGGTGATTGCCATCGCTGCTCTGATTTACTCCCGTTTAATAAATGCCAACAAATGGAGCACAGCAATAGTCGACCTAATTTTTAACCAAGCTCACATTTACATGATCGATCTAGTGAGAGCACTGGAAAAGAAGTTGGACGATTCTTTTGAACTGAAGATAGATGATCTGATGGGGGATGTAATTTTGGGTGTGTATACGGCCAAGATAAACGTAACAGTGAACGTAATTCCTGGCCAGAAGAAAAAAGGTAAATCTACTATAGACAGTGGAATACGAGAATTCTTTCAGCAGCATCAATCGGGAGTCGTGGAGATTCGGAAGATCTTTTTTCCCATATGGAAAGAAGATAATAAGTTCTACTTTCTTGATCCATTTGGATGCGACGAAGAGGGATTCAGAGTCGACCCCAATGATTCTGAAGAAGCGAAAAGATACAAGGTGGCAAAGCCTTGCACGACGATGAATAGTTCCATCAATCAAATGGTTGAAACAATTCTTCAGAATACCGGAACCAAAGACAAGGATCCGTTCATCATACACGGGCTTCGTGTACTTTATGTAAAAACTGGCACCGTTCCGGGAGGCCTTATCGATCACGTTATTTACCGTGAGAAAAGAACAAACCGTAGGCCCCAACCCCAGGAGTCTGACCAAGCCACAAAAAATGATCAAGATGATACTGAATGTAAGTTCGAAATTGACGCAGTTCCGAAACCACGACCAGATGCAGAAAAAACTAAGGACCAACAAACGCAGTTTCCAGAATTGATGCACAACATTTATGATTACATGATGAAGGAGGATGAGCCAACTTCTTTTCTGGTAGAACGGCCATCGGTGGAGGTCGTCGATAAATTCTACGAAGTCTCTCAAGAGGACCCTAGTCAGAAAGTGCAATATATTTCTGGTTATCGAGTCGTAAGTCCTCATCGCCTGTTGTTACACGGCGAAAAAAACTGCCTTGCAGAATACTTTGAAGTACGAGCTCGTGGTCGACAGGGATTAATCATTGCTTTAACAGCAATGGCGTATGGAAAGGTGAAACCACCTGGTACGTGGCGAAATATTGATGTTGATCAGATAATCGACGTTGGAAATAAGGCGTATACCGATACAATTACTTGGATTCAACGTGGCAGGCCTGCAGAAAAAGAGACTACGGAAAAAGCAGAAGATGGAGAAGACGGCAAAGAAGAAGAGAATGAAGACGAAGCTGATGAAGAAAACGAAGAGGATGAAGATGAAGATGAAGATGAAGATGAAGATGAAGATAAAGATGAAGATGAAGAAGGCAATGCAGCAAAACGAGAACTCAAGGGTATACTTCAACCAGCACCAAGTCATCTCGACGTTACTATGCTACCTGATAAAATTAGGCTTGGTGAAAATGAGGTTCTCTTCAAAAAGAAGTTGGACTTTGCTGAAGGTGATGCTAATCCGTTAGCTAACCTTGGAGAAGCTCTCGAGCACTACCTAGGACGCTTTGATGAACTCGTGGTAGAAAATAAGAAATTAATGTTCGGCGTGTGGAAAGGTGATGAAAAATATCATCTTTTCAATCCATACGGCAGTGACGATGAAGGTCGACGTCTGAGAGGATATCCAGCTGCATTCATTGTAACCGACACTATCAACGAGCTGACCGACGCATTCTATGGAATTCTAGAATTCAATGATTCCAAATTTCACCTACATTACATTGGAATTGAGTCCATTCAACCCGACGATAAATACACAGCTCCAAAGCTAATTGAAATTCCGGAAGGGGATATGTCCGCAAAATATAATACGATGTTTTTGCCAGTCACCGATGAAGATTTGTTCGTCCCGGAACCAGAACCAGAGCCTGAAGTGGTGGACATAGCTCGAATAGAGAAAACCAAAGACGCAAATGGTGACGATGACGAGGACGACGAGGAAGAGGACGAAGAAGAGGAGGAAGATGAGGAGGAGGAGGATGAGATAGTAATAATAAATGAGATCGTAGAGGAACCACGGGAACCAGAGAAACCGATAATAGATCCTTTGTTGGAAGTGAAGGAACAGGAACAACCTGACGCGCCAGACAAATTAAACCTATCCCTCTTATCTGGAACGGTCATAGTTGACGAAGAAGGAGAGCAGATTATGGAGGAGATGAATGAGGCGTTAACGTACGAGAAATTGAAGTATAAGCATCCTCCACCGTACGTTCTACCACCAAAAAGGGTTCTTTGTGTGCTACTTGATGCCAAGAAGGCATCCAAATCCGCACACTCACTGCTTTCGAGATTTTCAATCGACTCTATCTTGTCAATTAAGAAAGAAAGTGGTGTCCCAGTCGGTGTACCGATACAACAACCAACTATAACAGCAGTTAACGTTGCTAGCGGCGACAAGGTTTCGAAGATCATCAAGCTTCCACCAAAAAAATATTTTGTTTCAAGGCTCTCACCAACTGGATTCACCCCAATCAGAGCTATCAGTGATAAATATTTACAAGACGAAGAACTAGATCAAGCTAGGGTGGAAGAGTGTCGGAAAAGTAAGCTTCAGAAATCACCACAGATTTCTGAGATGGAAGATGTCCCTGAAGTTCCGACTACTGTACGTATCAAGCCGACGCTAATAGCAATCGGTCCACACATCAAGACGCCGCCTCGGAAGAAAAAACCAAAACCATGCGGTGAAAGAAATAAAAGATGTTGTAAAATAAGTACAGATGACAAAAAAGACCCAGTTCTCGAAAAAATCACGTGCAGGACCGAAGATTTGCTCTTAGACATGATCTTTCCTGATCCGGACCCGGATGTCAAGGTAAGACAGCTGACTATCACTCAGTCATTATTTGATGGTATCTGCGTACGAAAAGTTTAAATTAATAATGAGTAAAAAGCTATCCCGGCCTCAACTTGCCAAAGATAATAATATGCCTCTGGGCTACAAAGCGAAATAACGAGTTTATGTAATTATGTATTTTTCAGCAGGAGAAAAAAGTTTCGGTAGATAAAAAAGACCGATGTAAAGAGAAGACCGGGAAGGGTATGAGTCGAATTCGAATGAAAGACCAAAACGAGAAGCCCAAGTCTCCACCAGTACCCGAGCGTTGCGGATTTAAAATGACAGATGAAGAAGTCGGTGTAATAAATGCCAACATGTGCTTAGAGGATCGAGATGTGATTGAAAAATGTCACTACAAGCAGTGTTATTTCACAGCAATTCTCTGTGTATTGGCAAAAATTCGTATGGATGTCAATACCTTCCGAGGAAGTATCCTGGACCAGTTTATCTTGGCTGGTGATAAAATATATCAACGTACTGGTAAATTGAGATACAAGGCTCTCCGATGGTTCTACAACATCGAAATTCTCGAGACAAAGTGCAATATAGTATTGAGACAAGCCGTATACGCTGATCCCGAGAATTGTTCCGAAGAGGAACTGTCGATGGCATTATCCACCTACTTGATAAAAGACCAAAGTGGCATTCTCGTGTTTCCCTCTGCCTGCTACGCTTTTTGGTACAGTAAGGAGAAATACTATCTCTTTGACCCATACGGCTGCGATGATAAGGGACACGCAAATAAAGACGGTTATGGTTGCCTCATGCAATTCCCAGACTTGCAGACTATGACTACGCGAATCAAAGACAATACTGGGGAAATAGCAAACACGGCATTCCGCATTCATTCTATCGCGATTTCTCATATGGAACCAATAAGGCACAAGGAAAATCAGCATAGGAAGAGAGTAGCACGCCTTCAGAAAAAGCCACCTGAACAACAACCGTCATCAGAACCAGAGCCGGTTTTATCACTTATCGAATTATCCGAATGGGTGACCAAAGCTAGGAAGAACAAGGTTGTTTTCGATATGACTGTACCTGGCTATGCTGCTGTTCCAAACTTCAATGCTTCGACGCTGGAAGTAATTGTACTTGAAAATGAGATAACAAACCCAATAAAAACTGAATTCAAGAAAACGAAAAGTACAAAGAACAAGGCAAGCTTTGGAAATCAGTCTAGTGTCCCAGATCTAGTCCGAAAAAAGCCATACGACTCCAAATTTACGGAACAATCGCTTATATCAGAATCTATTGACTTATGTATCATGGCTTGGGCTATAATTCATGACCCTACTTTGTGGGGTACCAAAACTATCAGAGGTATATACGATGCCAGTAAAGATTTCTGCCAAGATTGTTTACTGGCGTCCCAGGATACAACCGTTTTGGAAATGACGGATGGCGTCCTGTCGGAATTCAACATAGCAAATTACAATTTTCGAGCAGCCTTTGCTCCACTTCATTATGGTACTTTGTACGCAATAACTGGCTGGAACTTGGCAATGTCATTGAAAAAGCTGTTGATCACACCAATTTATTCGGGAGCTATAATCATCTGTGGAAAAGCACATATCGGCGTTATGAAGAAAAAGGAAAACTATTATGCCTGGTGGGTTATTTCGAAGACAAAACAGCTGAAGATCACTACCTCTGAAGAGATTGAAGTTATTCTGAAGTTAATCGTGAAAGAAATCAACGAGCCAAATGAAATAGAGTTTGTAATACGAGCGGTGACAATTTCGTATGCTCGTAAAATGGCCCCTGACTGCGAGGATACAAACGGTCTTCACGAAAGAGCTGTGCCAGCTACGTCACTGGCCGAGATACACAGAAAGCAATTACCACCTTATGATATCGAGGCCATTTTCCGAAAAACTGTACCCGAAACGAAGCCACTATTTGTTCAAGGAACGGTAGCTGTTAGAAATCGAGATATTTTAAAAGAGCCTAGAGTTAAGCGATGCTATTTCGTCGCTCTGTTAGCCGTCATGGTAAAGAGAGATATAATACAGAGTGCGGTGGCAGGAACGATCGATAAAATAATCGAAGTTGCGGAAGGTTTATACAAAGAATTTGATGAGCCCAAGTATCATACTGAACATATATTGAAAAACGTTACTATCATGAACAGGATCTTCGACTTTCGGGACTGCGCCTCTCCACTTGTAGAATTCCAGCACAATACAACGACTGAAAAGAATGATCATTATACACAAGTGAAGAAGTACTTGAAACGGCATTTCAAGAAACACTCTGACGGCATAATACATTTCACGAATTGCTGTTATGGGTTTTGGTATTCAACTTCGACTGATTCATACTACTACTTGGATCCTTATCAATGTAACGACAAGGGGAAAAAGGTTGCGAGTGGAGGAAGCAGCTGCTTGTGCATATTTCCAAGCCTATGTTTAATGGCGAGACATATGTATCAAAATCGATTTGAAGATTCCACTGGATTCTTCATCCATAGGATCCACGTAGAATCAATCAACGTTCCTCCATTCAAAAATCTTCAAGAAGATCCCATGTGGGTGTACCTCGACTTTCATTGGAGTTTCAGTCATGCACCACTTATAGTAAAGCCTGGGAATAAAAAGAAGCAAATGGTCACTGAGCAAGAGAAGCCATCATGGAATTACTACGCCATAGAAGTACCGAATTTAATGTACTCTGTCTGGGGTACTCTCGGATGCTATGATCCCAGATTTGGCCAGAGAGCAGGGAAGAATCAAACCGGAATAAGCGTGGCTATTCTCGCAATGCAGTTCTTGTGTCATCCCTCTCAATGGGGACCCGCTATCTTAGACTCAGCTGTTATCTGTGGAGACTGTTATTATACCGAGAGCTTAAGAAGTGCTGTACGTAAGGGGTGCAGACATTCAAATAGACTTAATCTACAGTCGACCTTTAAGGTATTTCCTCATATCTGGACGATAGAGTTCAGAGAAAATATGTGCGGAACTATGTATGGAGGACAAGACAGGCTTACACTTGCTGCAACATTAAAATTGGCATTAGACGAGGCGCCAAATGTTATCATTGAGTGCAATAAGGCCATATTTTCTGTACTGACTGCAGAAGACGGTTACTATGTGGCGGATCCTCGTTGGACCGGTCCTCCACTGTTTGCGAGAAACCGCGGTGCCATTTATGTTCTACGATGTCGAAATATGAACTCGCTCATATACGCACTGACCAAAATGTTGAATACCAATCAAAGACTAGAATTTCACATTACTCCAGTTCTCTTAACGTTTACCCAAGAATCTTGTAGACCTGGTAACGAAAAGGTTTTGAGCAGAATACAAAAGCAGATTCTACTCGAGCCCATGCATTGCGCTCCAGCTCGTACTAACGGTACAGTACCTCAAATACCGGGAGCAATCAGTACTCCTGATGAGGATACCTATCTTATGTACCGTAAGAACCTCAAGGAGGGTCAGCAGCATGGCGCCGAACTCGAAGACCCACCGTTAAAATCGTTCAAACCCAAATTGGCCGGAATTAATATGAATAATACGTTGATCAGTACCACATGGCATCTTAACGTCGGCCATTCAATGCCTCACAAACATTCGAGGCAACCGTTTGATGTAGCTTACGGAATAGACGAATTCTCATCGCCATCGACAGCAGCTAAATATCTGAAATCTGTATCGCTAGGTAATGACCAAGATTACCCTAGGCTGGTGGATTTTGCCGAAGATATCACCGTGCGGACAGCTGCAAGTACTACGGATGTCTTTGACGGTGAGGGGGGTCATCATCTTGCTCCGATTATAGAAATGGACACAATTGTTCCACCGCTTTGTGACGGAGCACCTAGTTTTATCACAGAAACATCGCGGGGAGAGTTTGCAAAGACAGTGAAAGACATGGCTGACGATTACTACAAAAAATACAAGCATCGAGTGTCACCTGAACTTGAGGCGGAAAAATTGAAGAAGGAAAATGATAAAAGGAAAAAGAAGAAGAAGAAAAAGGCTGAACAAGAGGAATCCGATGCGGAATCGGGAATTACTAATGCCGAAGCTCCCAAATCGGCAGATGGAGAAACTGAAGCTCCCAAGTCGGTAGATGTAAAAGCTGAAGCTGAATAATTCTAAAGCAATACGTTCAGATATCATCGTCACCAAATATTTGGCATTATGTCGCGATAAATTGTTATCTCCGAAGTCCAATAGTTTAAGTTCAATATCTGCCATAATATTGTTTGAAAACAGTCAATTTTTTATACTATGTTGTGATCTTTCTAGTATATCGTATATAAATATACCCTTTTTACAATTTCTAATTATGAAAATCTACCAGAGTTTACGTGTTTCGTAATGACCCCATGATTATTCTGAACGAATTTTTTAAACCATGATTCTCTTCCCTGCCATGAAGAATTACAGTATATAAGCTATGCAGATTCACAGTTAAAAGTTCAGAATTCTTAAGTTTATTCCTACCCTGTTGGGCTTTTATGGAGTCCAAAATATGCAAAACAGTGAAACTCGTTGGAAATACGTCGTTTTCAGGCTGAATAAATGTAGGTTTATCCTCTTTTGATATTATTGCTGAAAAGTAATCAATTTGTAAACGTTATTTAATAAAAATAATAATTATAATTCAGCTGTCATTCCATCTAGAGTTATTAATTGTTGCACAGGTCATCCACGCCGGGTAGCTGATTCTGGCATTTGATTTACAAATGCTAAAGCGTACCGATCAATAAATTGTTTAAATGTTTCGAAAATTTGGAACTTGAATGTTTATTGAATAATTGCCAGAATAATAACTTTTATTCTATTAATAATAATATCAATTTTTTTACATGCGTAAACCTGCAATTTGAATTGTCGCATAATAATATTTGATTATCTTTGTAAATTGTCACCTATCGGTGAAGGTTTTAGGAAATTGATTGAAGGATCGCTTAGGAAATGTCTTTTATTGATAGAAACATTTGTGCATAATTTTGGAATCCGATCATGTCCCTAATACTATAATAAATGCCTGTTCAAATAGAAGTTAAAAGCTTTCAGCCATTGTACAATTTCGTATACATAAATCTACATGTATAATGTAAATTTGAAACTAATTATAATAATCTACTACATACAGGTATATATAATATAAGATAACTTAAGTTCTACATATTAAGTATTAATCGTGCTGACTTATTTTACGCATATACTATAGACTCATACATATTCTTATACTTTCATAATTAGCAAATATCCAATAGGATTTTTTTGTATAGAAAAATTTAGACACCATTTTAGCATCACAGCGATGACGGAATCATAGCTGCGTCGTATTCCGCATTCCACAGAATAGACTCACAACCAATCAATAGTGATCTCTATAGGTAGGTATATATGGTCTTATGAGTATTAACCCTAGCTGCAATGGACGGTAAAGAAGCTCTTTAGTATCAAAATATCGAGTTATATCTGTAGCACTTTAAATTAAATTTAAATAATTCATTAATAGATAAATTAGTAAAATATGAAGAATAATCATTTTGATATTAATATTAGTCATAATTGACAAATCATTATAGCACGATTATTCATCAAGCAACAATTAAACTAATGGAATGGTGCAATTGGAAAAGTCTGAAAAAAGTGGACATGATAATTAATGATTAACTTATACATATTATATAATATATAGGTATATGAGTTATGAAAAGAAATTCGTGAAAAAAACATATTAATGATAATGAACTAAAAGTAATAACGTATTAATATTGGCGTCTGGTCTCTCATTGTAAATGTTACGTCAGAATCTATCCACAATGTACATAATACACAACGCCAAGGTACTACGTTTAGCTTACATTAATCAATTTGCGACGATGATTTGCAGAAGATATTTCCGCATTTAATCATTTCAAGAGTGACAGCAGCTGTTTAAATCATAAAATGAACTTTTGATTAGAATAATTGCCATATAATGCAATTGATGAGACTACAGATCTCTGTCATATCTTCTTGCAATATGATTTTTCTCTTTTAAAAGCCGTGTGTCGATATATATGGGAAATTCCACGCCAACTTGACCAATGAATTTCCCTCACCATTTTCGATTTGCCTCGAAAAAATTTCTACAATTCTGATAACTCTAGAAAGGTCTCCTTAATTTCTTCAGAATTTTTTATCGACCCGTTATGTTTTCATGAATTCACAAACTACCGAATATTTCCACATTTTTTAAAAATCTTATGTTCCACCACGAACATCACGCTACTAATCCCATGATTACACGGTCTTTCGTTTATCCACAATGGAGAAAAAAGGTTCATAATCGAGTCGGTTGCGAATTGATAGAGATAAAAAATCAACCAATTGAGATATTTTTGGAAAGTTTCGAAACGTTTGAACACGTTTTGGTCGATGAATGATATTGAGAACATCGAAAGAAAATAGAAAGAAAATCGCACCATCATGTGATTAGTAGCGTGATGTTCGTAGTGGAACATAAGACTTTCGAGAATTTTTTGAGATTTTTAAATAATCTGGAAATGTTCGGAAGTTTGTAAATTCATAAAAAAATAACGGGTCGATCAAAAAATCTGAAAAAAATCAGGGGCCCATTTTAGTATTAGGTCAACTAGTAGACATTTTTTTAGAGCAGATCGAAAATGGTGGGGGAAATCCATTGGTCAAGTCGGCGTGGAATTTCCCATACATATATGTACAGAGCGATTCTGTGGAAAATCACGCGCTCAAAAGGTAGGCAAATGGAGAACGCCTGAATTCAGCAGATCAAACATCGACGATTGGGTTTTATTTATTACGCAGGAAATGAAACCCAATCGTCGATGTTTGATCTGCTCAATTCAGGCGTTTTCCGTTTGCCTACCTTTTAGGCGCGTGATTTTCCACAGAATCGCTCTGTATATATACAGCCTGAGTCTTCCCTGGTATCAAATGAGGGAGTGGCCTATCAGCGCAAACGCTTCGCTCTTTCTATTCATACTTATCATCGTCGTATGTATCGATAAGCCCCACTTTTATTTTCACGCACCGTCAAAACTGATGATTTTAAAGAGTATGAATGGAAGGAGCGGAGCGTTTGCGGTGATGAGCCCCTCCCTCATTCGATACCAGGAAATATTCACCCTGTATATGTATGGGGCATTCGATACGAAATCGACCAATCCGTAACCCCAACCATTTTTGATTTTGTTGAAAATTTTCTATTTTTTGTACCCACCGAAAGCAGTCTTTCGGAATTTTTTTAGATTTTTGTCTCAACCAGTCCGAACACAATCGATTTCTCAAAATTTATGAACTTTGACAATTTTGATTATTGAAAAAATTCACCAATTTTCGGAAGACATTTTTACAACTATACCGACGATAACTTGTATTTTTTTTTGTATGTTTTTTACCGCGTGTGAACCAAAGAATCGTGTTTCCTCCTTGAATTAATAACGCAAGTAGAGTGATTTGATTCCAAACTATTCTTTTTCATTTCATTGAAGTTATTTGTACACATTTACATTTTTGCGTGAATATTAGAACGATTCAAAGATTCACAACGTACCTATATAAAAAAATTCAAAGCTTGTGGAATCAGTACAACAATATCAACCGAAAACGAACACTAATATTCACACAAAAATGTAAATGTGTACAAACCACTTCAATAAAATGAAAAAAAAATAATTTGGAATCAAATCACTCTACTTGCGTTAATTCAAGGAGGAAACACGATTCCTTAGTTCACACGCGGTTATGAATATCACAAGCTACGAATTGGTCAGTACTTGAAAAAATGTCTCTTGAAAATTGGTGAATTTTTTCAATAAAATCAAAATGGCGCAAAATGGTCTGAGTTTATAAATTTTGAGAAATTTATTGTGTTTGGCCGGATTGAGACAAAAATCTAAAAAAATTCCGAAAGACTGCTTTCGGTAGGTACAAAAAAATAGAAAATTTTCAACAAAATCAAAAATGGTCGAGGTTACGGATTGGTTGGTTTCGTATATGGAATGTCCCATATATATATATATATATATATATATATATATATATTGTATATAATATATATATTTATGTGATAATAATATAATTATATGCGAATCAAATGTGTAGAAGTATATGTGTGTGTCTATACACACATATAATAATATTATTGATACTACAGTAAACTAAAGATCTGAAAGCTGACTTCAGCTACTTATTGGCGTTATTAGCTGCCTCTTCTGCTTCCGGTTTCGTATAAATGATCTCAGCATACTCCGTAGTATCATCGTCGATTCTACGAGGGGTGAGATTCTTCCGTTGCGTTAGGTCAAGCTCTGCATAGACAAGGCCACCCTCTCCAACGGCAGGATTTGCTGAGCTCAAAGTGACAGCGGATGGTACTTCGCTTGGCTGGATCTGAAAGAATTAAAGTTACCGAAAAATCAACGCTTGAAATTCAATGACCAAAGTCATATTCTCTTGCCGACAAGAAAAAAATGACTTCGTTAATAAGCTAATTCAAGTATCCAGCCAGAAATACACGATCTTTGAAATGATGAAGGCACCAAAAAATGGCCCTAGTATGGATTTGGTACAATTTTATGATTTCTGGTATCATTCTTCCCCCAAGTCTCAAGTATCGATGAGTGTTTCCTTTCAGAAAATAGCTTGTCACTTACCTTTTCATCATCAACGGTGACCACGGTTCTAACTGTATCAGTATCGGCTCCGGAAACCTTGTCCTTATTGCGTTTAAAGAGTTGAGAAAAGGTAATTTTGGGTCTTCGCCGTCTAGCTGAAGCTGTGCTGTCTACCTCGCTTCTAGAGTAACGTCCAGCACTTTCGGTGTCACTTCTAGTGGATAAGATACTTGATCATGTTATAGTTCTACCTACCCTTAGACTAAATATGTTATTCCTAAACGCGTTAATATGACTTTAAAATGGAGTGCAATTTGAAGCGATATGTATATATGTATTCATGTAAGCCCATTGATGCAAGCAATTCGTTGAGATCGACAACACGTATGGGGGACTTTGCTGGACCGTACAGACTTCTCTCCTCTTGGATAGGGTCTTCCAAAGGTCAGTATACAACCCTGCGAACATATTTCGGACACAGGACGGACTACTAGGCGGTAGCAGTACAGCTTTTCGTGAAGCGACTGCAGATATCTATACATTGCTTGTTTATTTATTTTTAATAAGTTAAATGAAACGCGAATTCAAATATATTCTAGACTGTACTGCCTTCTAAATATTATGAACAAAAAATGATGAATAATCGTAGAATAGGAATCTTGTATAGGCACAGATCGACACTTATTACAAAATACCGGATAGTAGACATATACTGGCACATGTAACGTATAGATATAACAATAATATATTATGCATGGAACCCGCCCAGTTCAGATGCGGTTTATGCAAATGCGAATTACAGACGTATGAACGAAAAGAAAAGCAATCAAAAATAAATGTGCTTCTTGCCTTCGCCCAGCATTAGGATCATCTGGCTTTGGTTTTCGGAAGCGAAGAAGGCTAACGCTTGCTGCTGGATCCGCTATGTCTCTGAAAATTATTCGCGTCATGCGAGCTAAATCTAGAATAAACATTAAACTACCTCACGAAATAATTTATTGTTAGTTAGAACTAGGTACTGACGTATTATTATTTACAACTGATCGGTCGATCGATCATTATCTGTGAGGTGAAAAATTTTACAAACTTTTTTTTATTCTGTGTTAGTTACAAATTTTGTGCTAAGGCGGCAAAAATTAGCTAACAAAAAAGTCATCAAGATGAAAAAAAAAAAAAAAAAAAAGATCAAAAAAAAAAAAAGGAAAGAATATGCCAATATAGACACTTGTTAAGTGTTGACAGATTTATACTCACGACTCTCCAATTGTCCTGGACGAGGAACCACCTGGAATAGGTAAAAGAAAAAAGGGTTTTTAAGAGCGAGGTCACTATATTAAGCTAATGGGTTCGTTCAATTGTTATGAAAAATATTTTTTCAAATAACCATGTGGGATTTCGAATCATAAGATTATTTTAGGGCAGTGAATTGCAGATTGGGTCAGATAGGCATTTTGAATGACCACGTTAAACGCTCTTGTATATTTAAAACAAATGTTTTATTTCAAAAATCATATAATACCTAGTATAATATCATAGCGATGAATGAACTTATAGTTATTACATACAGCTCTCTATATATTAATTTCATTTAAATTCTTAATTAAAATTACTCTCGTCTATCGCATTGTATCTACAAGTACAGATACAAAATTTTCTTATCTCTCGTTCGACGCATCCATGGTCGCAATGCATTTCTTAATCAATCTACCGACCCCGTAACTTTTAAATTTATTTCATTCAGAAACCGGGGGCTCCCTAATAATTTTCAACAGTCAAACGGAAACAAACATTCTTGGGCCCTCTTATTGAATAGTTTATGGTTTTTTAGTCGTTAATTGCATCGAGATTCTAAGTTGATTACTTTATCAAGGAATATTATATGTCTGCAACACGGATGATGTATTGACTCATCGTTTAAGGAATTGAAAATTATGGAAAACCGATTTTTGTTTTCATTTTCTTCCACAAGAAGATAAATTTAACTAATAAATTTAATGATGAGCTAGTCTATCAATAGATTTTCTGAGAGTAACGACAATAGATTGAAAATCATTTCAAAGCCCACCGATTTCAATTAATAATAATTATTAGATCATCTAAACTTACATTAACATAAATATATATATTTATATGATCCATTGTATGGCCAACGATCATGCTTAGTATAATTTATATAGAGCATTATCTTCCAATGATTATCAGTTTTAAAAATCGGTTTTTATCACTGAAAACTCGTCTGGTTTTGAACTAAATTTTATTTAATTTGTGGACCGCTTTGTTTTAAAGACATTCTAATTAAATATGGATTATATCATAGCATGATCATCGAGATTTAAGTAATTAGCGTTACACTTTATCAATTATAGTAAAATCAATTATAAAATAAGTTTAGTTTTATCATAATGTACCACAATAAACCTTTGTACATTAACGTATATAATATAATATCTAGATTAATATTAGTCGTTCGTAATATATATTTAATAGATTCTAGTCCATCAAGCTGAATAGTTCAAATATCTCGTGACAAAATTTTCGAATATTGACTTTCATACTTTTATTCATTTATTTATTCATTTGTTTATTTATTTATCTCTTTTACCTTTCTTTCAAATAGCTCTGTATAAAGGTATATGTGTGATACTTGAAGTATAAAATATAATGGCGAGTAATAGTCCAATGTTGAAAACGTAATATACCAAAGATAAGAAGAAAAAAATAAAAATAAAATAATTAAAGTAAAAAAATAAACCTCAACGTATCGGAAATAATCTCTCAGTAATCAGAATTCATCTCATTTGCGTTCTGCAATCTCGTCGCAGTGATTATCGATACCGTTACTACATTATGTGGACCAGTATTGATAATAATTTAGGTAATTCTATTATTGCGATTTTCAGATTCGCAGTTTCACGAACTAAAATGCAAAGTGATTATAGCGTTAATGTGTCGAAACTAGTCAACATTCAAAATTTAATTAACTGGATTAGGACAAGGTGAATACAAGTTCCAGAATAAAACGTCTGCATTCAACGGTTCGAGTCAGAATCAAAGATCAAACTCGCACCTTCACGTATACTGCAGATGAGATATGATTAAAAAATTGTTGAATTTTTTTTTTTTTTCCAACTGATATCAATAATAATCATATTAAAAGTAATGATAATAATAATAATATTAATAGAATAAAGAATAATAATACAAACAATAATCAATTAATATTAATTATAATGTAATAATAATCAGATCGAGGCGTTCCATACTTGTATTTCTATGGGTAACATACACTCACACATTTATTTCGTTTTGTATGTAATGTTTATGAGACGATAACCATTAAGTAAACCTTAATTTTTTTTTATTTTTTTTTTTTTCTTTTTCATTTTTTTTTTCTCCATTTTTTATTATTATTTCATTTCAAATACGAATAACGACAGGCCTTTTGCATTTGGTATCAAATTTAGTAAATATCGATTAAATATATTTACTAAATATGTAAACCAATTGTCTTGGCTCAGAATATAATATCATTACTATTAGTTTTATATCGTAATATTTATATATATATATGTATATATATATTTATATATACAACACGCAGCAATTCAGGCCAAGCAGTTAACAAATTTATATTTTTTTTGTGTGTTTTTTTTTTCCTTTTCTTTCTCTTTTTTTCTGTTCTTCGATCGAATAAGCCGTCAAAAAAATTTGTTACCCCGTTGGCCCCTCTTCATTTAAGTGAAAATGTATCATGTATCAAGAATTTAGTGTGTATGTATAGGTATATATTTATGTGTCTGTGTTTTAGCGAAATTGTAAAAAAATTTCTTTTAAAACCAACAGATATAGTCGGTAATCGCTATAAGAATAAGCCTGACGCATCGTTATTATTTATTAAAATCGTTTTCGGGCAGCATTACAATAATTGTTGAAAAGGCTAAATCGTGAGTAAAAATCAGCATTACAAAAGTACAAACAATTATTTTTCTTTTATTGTCGAAGAAATACAAAATTTTCAAAAACTTCAATTAAATAGTTAAACTTCACCAATGCATCGTCATTATCTCTAGTATTCTGGGAACAAAAAAACATTTTTTTTTTTTTGTTTCTTTTGCTTTTGATTGAAAAAAAAAGTCATTTTGAACGGCGTATTGTGAGAGAGTAATGTCAACATTTGAAGTTTCAAGCTGCACGATGATTAAAAATACAATATTTAATACATTATGCAATAACAAAATTGCAGTATGAAAGTAAATGCTGCTTATCGTATTATATATTGTTAAAAAATGATAAAAAATAATTTCACATTGAACAGAACTTGCGCAATTATAAGTGACAAGCCTTAGCACGAGATTTATAACTAACAGCTGAAGAGTATGACTGCAAATTAGAGTGGCGGGGTTCCGTACCCTTTATATATATAGTATAGTATATATATCTGACTATGTGTAAAGTTTTAAAAGAGCTTCCCGTATATATATATATATATATATAAATGCAGCCATATTCATAATAAAAGTACTTTATTTGAAGATAATATGAATTTATGTCGCGGTGAAAATGTTTAGCAAGGCTTTAAATCACTTCTAACATTAGCGTCAAACAGTACAACCTCGATTTAGAGTCAGATCAATGAAGCAAATAATTATACTGACCAAATAATAAAGCTTATAAGATATAAAAGCGATAAAGTATAATTGTTGAATGTAAGTATATAGGTATTAAAGATAAATGTCGCAACAAGCTACCTTATGGAATGTTTTAATTATCAGCTATTACAATAATTCAGATTATCATTCTGTAGATCTAAGTTCGTTTTTTTTTTTTTTTTACTTTTCCTTAAACGTTTACGTTTCGTATTGATGTCAGTACTACGCAATGTCATTACAAAAGTTGAACTAACATTATATTTTTCTTTTTTCATTTTTACGTGGCTTTGAAATTCACGAAAATTTACGTCGGAAATGTTGCGATAATGGACAAAAATTTATGTTGATTAATGATAGTTACGAATTTTTTCTTATGTTTATGACGCTTTTGTTAGGGTATCACGCACGCGTACATGGAACACGCATAATACTCGGACAGGGCGTGGCGGGATCCTTAAGAGTTATAGTATAATATTAATTTCTCGTTAGCTCATTTCGCGATTTATTTTTATTTTATTTTTTCTTTTACTTATTTTTTTTCTTTTTTTTTTTTTTCTTTTTTTTTCCCTCCCCTAATTATTAATATCATTATCAAGGTTTAATCTCTAATTAATTCGTCTTCTTCGAGATTATAATATATCGATGTAATTCTATAATAATTATCATTAATTAGTAGAAATTCTCTCTTAAATAAAAATGAAACACGAGGTTCTATAGAGACTTTTGACCGCCCGACGTTCTGTGATGTCATTTCTTTAATCTATCTACACTTTGTCACGTTCTTTTAACATATTATAAACCTTACGATTATAAGGGGCGGTGCACAGGATTCCCCTATACATATTATATTCATATTCTATCCTTTAGTTATAACGAATAGAATTTCTTTTCGAACCACGATTACGTCTTTAATAATCAACAAGTTGGCATTGCACAAAGAGTATTAAAAGATAATCTCAAAAAATTATCGGGTAATTCGATGACCGTCGTAGATAGTATTCAGCAGACTTTGTTACCAAAAATAGTATCGCTCCTGATGATGCCGCGAATTACACATTATTTATCTCATTTGGAAAAACAAAAAGAGGTCGAAATTTTCCATCTTCGTTCTATGCGAGATTTTTCACTTGAGATTCATTAATTTATTCAATGGAAAATCGCTTATTTCTTAGTCTATAAGTCTTTAGGATTTCGACGATACATATTAATTATCCCGTAAATTTAAGGAGATACCGTAATTCGTATCACGAAGGCTCGATAGTTAGCTTACTTTCAACTTTGTTCGGTAATCGCAAGAACATAATCGTATATTTATATACGACTTGACGCAGCGTTAGATTATCCGTAAGAAAGAGTGCCGAACACCTTTATTAATCATGATCCAAGTCATTCCCCGTAAACCCTAAATCTCAAGTTCTCAAGTGCCGTATTCGAAGCATATTAAAAAACAATAAAAAATAACTCGGGACTCGAGATTAAGGGCTTGCGGATGAGACTGTTTCACGCTATTAGTTAAATTGATGAGATTTATTATTTTCGTTTTTTTTTTTTTTTTTTTTTTTTTTTTTAATTTTTAATTTCAAATCAGATAAGTTAAAATCGGAATAAAAGGGACAAATATAATGAGAACATAAAAAGTAGTGAGTAATAATAATAAAAGCGAGAAAACGCGAAGACGCAGAAATATGATTAAAAAAATGGCAAATCACAGGCATTTGACACTCTTACTCTGGGTCAACCCCAGGATCGGAGAGCGAACAAAAATATTTCTTTAGACCGGTGTGTCTGTCTTCTCGTCTTTCTTGATGTCCTTGATATCGGTGTTTCCGTTCACGTACTCCGTGCTGGCATGAATCGGATTCTCCTGTCCACCGTGGGGGATCTTTTCGTCTATGATGTGGGGATCTTCGTGGTCGTCGTCGCCAGGGGTGATGTGCGCCTCGCTCCCGGCGCCGGCACCGCCAGCCGCTTCCTCGTCGCGCCTCCGCCTCGCTGTAACAAGCAACGCCACAACCGGTCAGGGCAACGCGAAACGTGCAACTAGATTCATTGCTACGTATGTTATTCGATTGATCAAGCGATCAGCTATTGACTGATTAATGACAAATACGATGAGCGAGATGATTTTGATTTTTTAAAAACAATTTTCACAGTAAAAAATAGTTATATTCATATTATCTCCGTGAAAACTGAGAAAAGTTATCAATTCAACGATCAATAAAATACACTCAAATAATGATCGTCAAGGTAAAATAACCGGGTATATAAATTTATTGAAATAACTACGCGCGCGGAGTAACGTAATATGTATTTTTATTCTTGAATTTCATTGATGAAGATTTTTGATTTTATATTCGTAATATAAGGTGTCGGATCTTTATGCGAGAAGAATACTGGTAAATTTTATCTCTTATTCATTATAGATTTTCTACGATGTTTAAAAGTATGAGTAATGAAGTTAATTACTTCAAAGATTCTCGCTGCCTTTAATACACGATGATCGTGCCTTGAACTGATTATGTATCGTTGATGCAATTACGTCTCGACAATGTCTTTCCATGAGTTTGTCAGCATATTGGATTTGTCTGGCAGTTATCGACCCGCGACTACTTTAAATTGAATTTTCACGAAGGTGCGGTGCATAATATTTTCTCGACAATTTGTTACCCGAACTTTATTTTCTTTAATAGTTGTAAAATTAACATTGCCCGTTAAATCGTTATAATATTATGGATGAATGAGTTCTATTATAATAAACTTGACTAATTGATAACATTCACAAGCAAATCATGGCACTATATAATTATATATATCAGTCCAAGCAAGGGGTGAGTGGAGAGTGAATATCACGTTACAGATCATTGTATGGTTAATTATCATCGATATTGAAGAAAAACAGTAATTATTAATAAACAATTAACATGCTTCAACAATCAACCGACAAATTGAACTATCAAAATATGAAATGAGGTAAGGGGTGAAGAATATATATATATAATATATATAGATAATACGACAAATATATACCCGTAGAATATAATTTCGGGGGCATTAAAGTAAGTACCGGCTGTACCCACTGTATGCGTAATGTCTTGATGAAACCTCACTTGCCCTCGCCGATTGTTAGCTGTTGCTTGTTACAAAAATACTAACAAATTTTTTTTTTTTTTTTTGTACAATTTTGTGAAATTTTGAATTCTTTTTGTTATAAATCTCCTATATATATAGTATACTCATTGTCAGTCGATGGCTAGAGCGAGTGCGATACCTTCAATGGGGTACCCGCTCTGACCTTACGTGTGAGTAATGGGTCATCGCATGCATCAATAATCAATAAGCTCGAGAGACATGCAAGGTTGCGATAACAGTAAAGAATAGTTATTCGGGTTCCGTAATTCCAGCATTCATTTGAATTATATAATAAATGAGTGTTTTATACACAGCGACCATTTATGCATTATATATTATCAAAGGCCGCATATTATATCATGTTATATTATATTATATTATATTATATATGATGATGAATTTATTTGTTTTTAAGACAGTATACATATTCGTTAATTAGGTACATCTATACAAGATGATTAAAAATCACCGTACCACAAGTCATATGGGCAAATCCCTCATGGAAAATCTAAGATAAATGTGAGGATAAATGTCCCTTGCCAAAAATTCGAGAAACCGATACTTTCCCAATTACGGAAAGTCTCTGTTGACCAATTACAGAGATTATGCGCGATTATGATAAGGCCGGCTAAAAATGGTAAATTTACCAGTACCCGTAACAAATCAAGTGTTGGGTATTAAATTTATATTCCTGCCCAGGCATTTCGTTCATAAAACCTGATGCCAGGCACCAAGCCACCCATTTAGCCCCGGTACATATACAGGGTGTCCCAGAACTAAGTGCAATAAATGATAGGGGTAATAGATGGGGCCGAGCTGAGTAAATTGACCCAAAGAACATGTGGTCTCCGAGTCCGCGTTTGCGAGACACGACCGGTTAAAAATACGCGTTGCGCGCCGGCATGTAGGCAATCGCGGACACAGCAGGCAGCGGTTAGCAGTCTTTTTGATAAGCGCGATCTTTCTAAAGCGAGTCATAACACTTTTGAATTCGAAAATTTCAAACAAAAATAATTTTGATATCAAATTTTAGTATGGAAACAAGAGTAATGTTGTTGTGTTTGGCGGAAAATCAATGTCGAAAGTGTTTCTGTTTGAAATTTTTCGAATTCAAAAATGTTATAACTCGCATCAGAAAGATCGCGCTTATCAAAAAGACTGCTAACCGCTGCCAGCTGTGTCCGCGGTTGCCTACATGCCGGCGCCCAACGCGATTTTTTAACCGGTTGTATCTCGCGAACGCGGACTCGGAGACCACATGTTCTTTAGGTCAATTTACTCAGCTCGACCCCCTCTATCACCCCTATCATTTATTGCACTTAGTTCTGGGACACCCTGTATTTATATAGATGATAGGCTGACCACAGTGGCAAATAATGAGGCATATCATTGAACACATTGTTCGAATATTTAATCGTTTTGATTCCGTTGACATTAAGCTGTTTGATTTATTCCATACAATTCATTAAACTGTGAGTGCCCATCGCGAGGATTATCATGTATACAGGAAAAATTAGAAAATTGTATTAAATTGAATCAGGCATCGGTCAGAAACACAATTTAACGTCGAACACTCGATTTGTCACGGGCAATGATCAATATTTGAGCTCGTGAGCCACATAAGCTCTTTGGTTGGTCAGCACAAGATGTTCCGTAACTCAGAAAGTATCAATGATCCTTTAATTTTTGGTAGAGGACATTTAGTCTCAGATTTTCATAAGGAATTCACATATGACCTATATGGTGCGGTGATTCTGTAATACCCTGTATAGGTGATCGTGAACGAAGCTACGGGGTTAACAATTCCGACACGAAGGGCTATAGATGGCTGATGGTAGCAGCGAACAGCGCGAGCACTAGGGGTTGCTGTTGTCTCATGTCTGAGCTAACTTACCCCTGGATAGTGTCATGCCTAGAGAATGGTATCGCACGGTAAATGTTGGTGTGACTCCGTGTTCTTTACTTGGCCCGACTTGCATGCTGTCCTATCGGTAGCGGCACAACACATAGTACATTGTATACATACAGGTGGCAACTGACAGGGTTTAATTTTGACGGGGCATAAAGGCATAACATCTAACTTTTCACCAACACATTTAAATCGAAAAAGAAATTTTATTATTATATATTGCAGGTAGCTGTTAGAACTGATTCAATTATCGACTTCCGCTTATCCTACATAATTTTTTCAACTTTTTTTCATTTTGATTCTGTTCATTTAGTATTTTTACCATTTTCTTACTATACTTAGTCATTTTAATTCTACGATATGTGTATTGGCGAGTTATTATCTGCAATATAATACTACTTATCGAATCATTTCAATACACGACGACTTTTGAACAATCCATTTTTAGGATTTTCATTATATCCTAATTATCTCGAGTGACAGGATGGTAAAAGACTGATTTTTTTTTCTCTATAGAGTAAAAATGAATTCGGGAAAAAGAGAATTTCTGATTTTTAGTATTGATGGATTCTGTACAACGGGCAATGTATGTATGCAACTGATAAATTTCCACGAGACTGACCATACAAAGACTCAATTTTCACGAGCCAATGAAACCCGCTGAAAAGTATCACTGTGAAAATATCTAGAATATTTCCGACGAATGAACATCATTGGACATTGGTATCTCTTTGAAATAACAGACTCGTTTTACCATTCTCTCAAATATTGTATAAATGTTTTCGATGTTTGCATAGTTCAGACAGTGATCCCTTCTTCCGTCTTTTTCTATTGGATATTTACATTCAATAGAATGCCAGCGTGATTCGCGGTATACTATAAAACCACGATTTATATTAACCCGAACAATAACTATTTTTCGTAATTGTTATTTAACTTGCTAACAGCAAGTAGTTTCTCGTTTTAAGCTTCGATATGATTTGATTTCCACGTGTTTGTTTAAAAAAATAAACCGTACAATAATGTTCACAATCAAATTTCCACGTGTTTGGCACTCTATACTTGGCTACGACGGTTTTCAGATATACAGGTGGTACCATTTGTTTGCCTAACTCCGACATACGTTATCTTAGGAAGATTGTAACCGTTGAATAAATAAAATATTATTGTAAGCTTGAATAAATCATGGAGAAATTGGAATACAAATACGTTGATTCTATACGCGAGACAAAATTCAAAGTCTTGTAGTGAAATATTTGCGGGTATATAAACGTATGTAGTACCTACTGCCGAGCATAAAGTAGAATCAGTGGATTCTTGCCAATTTTATATTTATGGAAAATGTTTTGTGTTTTTCTTTCCTGAACAAGCATACACGCAAAAAACAGTGCTGTCGAATTTACTTTGTGAGCAGTAAATATATGGACAGCACTTTTTTGCAGTAGAAATTATCACAATTGTGGTAACATTCACTCGTATAGACATTGAATGCCACTTGCTCCAATGTACCCAATACTAGAATTGTGATAATTTCTACTGCAAAAAAGTGCTGTCCATATATTCACTGCTCATAGAGTAAATTCGACAGCACTGTTTTTTGCGTGTACCCAAAAATCACCCTCATTTTTATTTATTAATTTTTTTTCAACAAAATTTAAATCAAGCTCAAACGAATATATATATGTATATATAATATTTATAAGTCGCGCCACCATATTACGTTTACTATTACAATACGATTACGCTCTTGATTTATTGATTCCACAGAGTTACGAGTTGGCAACAATCGGTCGTATAAAGGGAATTAGCTATTAACCTCGATTCTAGAAGTTACTATTATAACTCGGGGAATAATTATTGTTGTAATTTTGTTTTTTTCTTTCTTTGTTATTCTGTATGGAATACCTATCCCCGTTTTGTCTTTTTTTTTTTTTTTTTTTTTAATTATCAATAATACGGCTTTAACAACTTGCAAACGAATACAAGGTATATCTGCTGTAAGTACATACATCATATTGGGAGTGAAAAAAAGCTGCAGACGCTGATAGAATTTTTTTCAGAAAAGTACACATAATAGAACGATGAATAATAAATGATGATAAAACCAAAGATAACTCACCTGCGAAACACCAACGACCCGTAGCACGTGCAAAGACGATAAGGAACACGATAAGGAGAAGGATCAAGATTCCAACGACGATGCCGATGATCGACCCGGCGTCAAGGTCGACTCCTGTAATTTCGATAGTTTTTAAAGAAAATTTTTCAATGCCATATTTTAATACACCTTTCGAAACGTAGCATGCCTCATTTGGAAATTAAAATCGCAGAATATTGAATTGCGAAAGATTTTTCAATTTTGTCATTAACTTTAAGCAATGATGATTAATTTTTACGATCTTTGAAATAGCCATATAATATAGAACAGGACTTCATCTGTAATCGTCGTCTTATTTCAAATACTTTTTATGAATTGATAAAGATTCGCTTCATGTTAAAATTTTCTAAAAATGTCAATATTAGACGGATGCAATTTTTTAATCTATATTTAAATGAGCATATTTTTTCTACCAAGCTGACTCGATGTTAGAGAAAGAAGATAGTTTAAATCTAAATGATATCAGTCATGAAATCTCTACATTTACGCGCGTGGTGAAAATTAAACTATCAAGGAATGTTATGCATATATAGTACGTAAGTCAAGGAATTACTACTCCGAGAAAGATCAGCAGTAGGTAGTAATCAGCAATTCATAAAACCTATAAATTTCATCCAAGACCGTAGAGTCGTAAAGCTAGCCAGATTCAAACACGTTTTCTGCACATTACTATAACCATGAAATGTCTTATACTTGAAATGAATGTCTTCGCCATTTCTCACCACGCGAAGTCTACTTTGCCAGCGTAGGGTTACACGTGAATTAATGATTGAACAATTTTTTTTTTTTTTTTTTTCTTAGTATTGTTCCAAAACCTGACGACCGTGTAATGGAATACCTGATCACAGTGGCGTAGCTAGGTGTTCGGCGCCCTGGAGCAGATATTTCAAAACGCCCCCCCCCCCCCCCCCCCCCCCCCCCCCCCTCCAATTTATCAGATCGTGCGCTTAGCTGGTTTAAAATATAAAGAATAGATATAGGCATATGAAGAAAAAACATTGTCATAGGTACATCATTGATTTATTATCGAACAAATATTTAAACATTTCAGGGAAAAACATAACTGTACGTTCATTTGACTAATATCGAACGTAATCATAGAATATTACACCTATTATTTATGTTATCAGCACTTTTCTTTTCAATATATATTTCAATCGAGTGTCATTTTCGAGTAGTACATCGACTAACTTTTTTAGAATTTACATTTTCGCGCTTTGATTTTCGCGAATTGGTCAATCAAACAGTTCAAATCAAGTTGTTTCGCTCTATGACGTTCGATCGAGATTGTTGCAAGTGCGCTTAATCGGTTCTGTGACATTGAACTTCGTAAGTATGTTTTAATGAGTTTCAGTTTCGAAAAACTCCGCTCAGCCGATGCAACAGTAACTGGTAAAGTTAGAAATATCAAACATGCTGCAATAACATCGGGGAAACTACTCGAAGCTTGACTCTTAATTAAAAGTAGTTCTGCGACTTCTCGTAGTGTCGTCATCTTTGACAATGAATTGGAAAAACACATTTTCAGGCGCTGTAATTGAGGTCCGAAATTCGAGGAGATGTCCTCTGGATATGCCTCAACGAGTACATCAGCTTTATTCATGATATCCTGATCTGATGATGATAGAAGAATAGGCGGGTACAAGCAACTAAAAATACTGGATATTTCGTGCAGGGCCGTGAATCGTATCCTCAATTGCGATATCACAATGTCCAAATTACGATTGAACACTTCATATTGAAATCGCTTTTCGGAGTCTTCGAGGCGTTCATCTGATTGGAGTTCATCAAACATCCTGTGCTTGCGTCGAACTCGCTTTTCTGGGAAGTTGGGAATAATCTTCCAGTCTTCGGCTAGCTTTTCGGAATCGTTTTTCAGTACGTGCCAATTATTTCTCAAACTAGAAAACTCTTCAATTAATAACGAAAGCATCTCAACCGGTTTTTGGATATCTTCTTGTTTTACTTGGAGCAATTTCGATAGGACATCAACGGATCCTAGGATTTTATTTTGCAGTACGATTAAAACCACTGTAGTGAACTCGCCAAAATATTTTGCCAGCGCTGAAGCTTGAACTTTTTCGTCAGTATTCTTCCCACTGAGCGACAAATATGTTAAAATTTTCATAACATCAAAGTAACGGCAACGAAGAGAATCAATTGCTTGAATTCGTGATGACCATCTCGTGGGACACACTTTCTTCAAAGTTTTTTTCATAGGCCCATCCATCAATATAGCCCATCGTGTTATCGCACTGAAAAAAACGTACAGCTTTTCCAAGTTGTCGAAAAAATTTCTGACCTCCTGGATATTGCGAACTGCGTCGTTAATTACAAGATTCAAGCTATGGGCACAACAGTGAACGTATCGAGCGGCAGGATTTCTTCGTTTTAGCCGTGCCTGAAGTCCGGTATACACTCCGCTCATATTAGCAGCCCCGTCGTATCCTTGGCCTCTCAATTTCGACAAATCAGTGAAATTTTCAATGATTTCGAGTACAGTATTCTCCAAGTCGCTTGAAGTTTGGCTCTTCACTTCAATAAAACCAACGAAAGACTCTTTTATTTCAAGCTCAATTGGTTTTCCCATCTCATTCTTCTTACATATCACATATCGGAATACGCTGCTGAGCTGGTCGATTTTGGATACATCTTGCGTTGTATCGATGATGATGGACACAAATGCAGCATCTTCAATTTCGGTCTTGATTTCGAAGACTATTTCCTTTCCAAGGAGCTCTAGTATCTCGTTTTGAATATCTGGACTCAGATAATTTACGGAACCCTTAGGACGTTTTAAAAGTTCATCCAAAACTGGGTCGTAATGTGCCAAGAGATGTATGAATTCCAAAAAGTTTCCTTTAGACGTTGTTGCATCGTCTTGAAGTCTGTGAGCACGAAAGGGGAGGTCGTTCGTAGCAAGAGTGAGTGTCACATCGAAAATACGCCGTAGTACCAAACGCCAATAATTAGTTGCATCCTCCAATTTATCTTCCAGTTGAACATCGATTGCTTTATCAGCCTCCCAGCGATCGTATACTTCGCAAGACATTGTATGCTGTTGGGATGTTTCATGTCTTTCGATGTTACGAGCTAAGTGAGCCCAATCAG
This sequence comes from Tenthredo mesomela, assembly GCA_943736025.1. Taxonomy (NCBI): domain Eukaryota; kingdom Metazoa; phylum Arthropoda; class Insecta; order Hymenoptera; family Tenthredinidae; genus Tenthredo; species Tenthredo mesomela. Next base: position 16,650,371 of record OX031016.1, on the reverse strand, counting down.
CAGTACCATTTACTAGACATTGATTCGATCCTGATGCATCAAATAGCCAACACGGTTGGCAATAGCACATGCTTAGTTTCGTAGAATAGCTCAACCAGTGTCGGTTTATTACCATAGATACTTTTTCACTTTTTGTTTTCCTAACATAGTAACTGTCATCGAAACTTCTGCCGCGGTTTCGACCATCCTTCTCCACTGGGAATGGTCCTCTCGGTTGACACGGACCAATGTCAATAATACGTCGCTTTTGATCTGGTGTAAGAATACCGGGAAAATCGGCGCGATCTGAAGATCGAATAATCAACGGAATTGGTGCTGTTGTCAATGTAGGCGAAGGAACTGCAGCTAGGTTATTATGTGATTCTTCAACCTGATGAGTTACGGAGGGTAGCTTGGACTTATCGTCACTAGAACTTGAACTTGAAGACACTTTATCTTTGACATTTGTAACTTTTGTAACAAATCTTGACATTTTTGGAACTTTCTTCAAAAGCTCCTGTTCAGCTTCGTGTTTCTCAGTCCTTCGTTTCCGGTTTTCTGCACCACTTGCCTTCTTCTTAAACCAATTTGATTCTGACATTACGATTCTACGTGGCTAAGATGACAATGGAGAAGAAAAACAACAGAATTTGAGCTTTAGTTTATTGCACTCTCGCGGGGATGTCGTATAGGGGATTTCCGGACACATCCCAACGTGGCGCCATCTGTTATAATTGTAGTTCCAGCATGCGCCGCCTGTTGGAGTTAAGGGGACCAGTATGTCGCGATTGAAAAAATTAAACATAGTCCAAAATCATTTTATTTCTTCACCAAAGTTCATTTCACATCATTATAATCGTCTCCCTCGGAAGCGATGAAGTTGTTTCATTATACATAGCGGATAATTTCAAAAAATTGTCCTCATAAGTGGAATGCATCCACGCAAAAAATCCAAATATTGTCGCGTGGAATTTTTGTCGAATATTGTTAAAAAAAAAATTGTCAATCGCGGCGCCAGCGCCCCTCCGGGGCTTGCGCCTGGAGCGCAGCGCTCCCTTTGCTCCCCGTAGCTACGCCACTGCCTGATCAATTAGAATATTCCAATTATTTTCATTTCTGTAAAAATGAACAATATTATAATGACATAAAATAACGAGAAATGAGCTTTATCTTGGATAGTATACCAACGCATACATAGGTACAACGCATATATAGGTACATGTCTCGGCAGTAAAAGAAAGTCAAGATTTACCATTCACATTCACGTAAAACCCAGTGGCCTAGCTTAATACTTACAAGTAATTGGTAAAATGGAATTACCTAGTGCGTGCATGTGTTCGTAGAGCTTACCATAGAAGTGACTGAACGCCCCTGCGTGAGCATGTGGTGAAGTAGGGCGGTTAGATATACCTTCTGCCATATTTGGTTCGTTTGCGTAGTAGTCATGATGGTGGTGATGATGATGGTGATGGTAGCAGGTGAGAATTAATGAATAAATGAATGAACGAGTGATATGAAGGTAAGTTCATTAGCAACGAATGAATAGGAAATTACCACACCAAATAAAGTGATAAGGTAAGGTGCAACTTGCTTCAAAGTGTCAATTTTCTAATGATTCATTTCGGATTGGATTTCGTATCACACTAACGGTTCTATATCTTTTTTTTTTCTCTTTTTTCTTCATTTTGAGAGAGTAGCTTTCTCGTTACTGAGTCATGCAATGGAATAACTAATTACCAGACCCCAGTCTGTAAAATCTTTTTATCCATAGATACTATATCCGACACTTTAAACCTGTAACCTTCGGAACAAATTTGCTCCAAAAGTTATTATCATTATTCTAACGCGTGGACGCAGATGCATCGCTTTAAAGTGAGATGGTGCAGTGTGCTTGTAACGTGTTTTGATTGATAACATTGAAATTGTTCGTAAAATATTCGACGATAAACTTACCGGCGGGTTCCGTTGACGTGGACAAAACGATCAGGTAGTCAAAATGTCCCAAGTCATTGCTGGCCTGCAGAACGTACTTCTTTTCAGTATCAGACTTTTGGACGCTGTCGATTCTCAGTGTCACTGCCCACGATCCTCTACCCTGTAAAGGATAAAAAACAGAATTAACATCTGGCAAAAGAATATCATTAAACAAATAATGATGTGAAAATATGTAAAAGCGGATGTTGCGATTCATCCAGTTTGTGATAGCGCTAAAATATGAAATTGGCTCGTCTTCAAGGATACCTTTTCACAGGCTGACGGCTATGCTGAAATCCGCGGGCAAGGAAAACCTCGCAGGCTGGAGATTTTCTAGAGGACAGGATCCTGGAAATATCTTCGGATTTAAGGTGCGGAAAATGCGGGTTAAGGATCAAGCTTTGAATGAGAATCCCGAGTGGAATGAAGAGTGGGAAGGCAAAGACGACGGGGGGGATTGCGATAACAAAGTTCCGCGATGAATTCGATCGAAATGTTAGACAGTGATATTCTCTTACTAATTCTACTGCAGTATCTGTCTGAATACGATTGCTTTCATCGGGATGTCCCTCTTCGATCTTCTCCTCATTTATAAGCCAGTAGAAACGAGGCCGGGGATTTGCTTCTACTGTAACGTTCACAGTACCAGGTAAACCAATAACGTATCCAAACCGTTGAATTGTAGATTGAGGCTGTGGCGCGACTGAAATGAAAAATCATCATCAAGATAGATTAGATGATACATCACAATGATTTATCTCATAATTTTCTAACAAATCTCAGTAAACTCACATTGGACCTGGAGCTGCTGAGTTGTTGTAAGTGGTCGGTCCAAGGCAATATGATTAGCGACACAGCGAAGGGTCCTGCCATTATCGGTCCAATCCAAAACACGGGAGACATTTTTAACTGCCAATGAGTTGTCGTCAACATTTGAGTCGTAGATGGTTGGTTTTTCTTCGTTGCCGATCGGTTCCTCATCTGTGAAAAAAAATAACTTTCCAGTGATGACTAAATTCCACTTCGTTGAAAGGGGCACAAGACGTTGATCTAAATATCAACGGTAACTCTGACCACCAATCATAGTATTGACCGATTTGCTCTGGACTTACCGAGAAACAGAGATACGTTGGCTGCTGGTCGACCAGCCTTGGCTCGGCAGCTGATTAATAGATTTTCCCCTTTTTCGTATGTCTGATGTCCACGATTTCCACCGCTGATACTGAGCTCAGGGTTTGACGGAGGCCCTGCGAAATTATAGTTTGTGAATAAAGTCGCGGTGTGCAGATTAGTTGCATAGTTACAAATAGCGTGATAATACTTCGGCTTGGGATACTGGCATGAAAGCCGATTTGCCAAAGTTCAACATGTTTCGTGAGAGAAATATAACAAGCACTACCGTCTCGGAATTTTGCTCTCTTTCTGTAGTGTGTTAGATCGTTGGAAGGTCGTAAAACGAGAAAATCGTTAGAGGCAAAGGTAATCACCTGAGTTTTTTTTCTTTTTTTTTTACTCAACCAGAATGGCCAGATGGAAAATTAATTTTTTTCACAAAGAAATTGGGTCATGATTTGTAATAGTAAACATAAGAATAAAAATGATGCGAAAGACTTACTGGCAACGACAATCTTCGTTGTGGCATAACTTTCGTATCGATTCCCTTTCGGAGCCAAGGAGCACTTGAATACACCGTCGTAACTGTCCTTGACGCGGGCGATGCGTACTCCGCATTGTCCTGCATCCAGTGATTCGCCATAATATTCAATTCCATCTTGAGCCGGTTGATCGGGATTTACAAAGAAGCTGGACGAACCGGGAATTTCGACACGACATGACTGGATGGGAACTCCTACCCTGCAGAGTATGGTCAGATTTTGTCCCGTTCGCACTGCTGTCTGTCCCGCGGGCTCGATCGCAACGACAAGTGCTTGCGAGGCAGCTGAAAAGAAAAAAGGGTGATAATCGAAAGTAAATGACGAGGAGTGCGACGAAGCGAGTTTTTACTGATTGAGAAAATAAATAATTTTCGTCCTCAAAATCTCGACTCATGTTTGGCAGTGATTAAACCATTGGTGGGTCTTGGTTGGTGTGATTTCAGCCACAAAGACAACGAGCACATGAAAAGGAAGAGGAGAATGAGGCAAGGGAAGCGCAAACGTGAGATTTATGGGGTAAAAAGTAAAGTTGATTAAAACTCGAGCCAACCACTTCCCCAGAAGCTTCCATTCTCCAGTGCTAGGCCAGCGGTAAAATATAAACTTGAACGAACTACCGGTCGCCAAAATAATCACGCAACCCCTGGGATAGAAGGAGGTGCCGGATATTGTAAATGAACAAAACTTTTCACGCAAAAACACTTGCTCGAAGTATCAAGTTGCCTAGACGCGAAGCTTCAGTATTTGGCTCGTTTCATTAATAACTACATTGTCAAACCAGCTTTTCCCCTCCCTGCCGCTAGCCTTCGTATCTCAAATTCGCTGTTGTAAAACTTTTTATGCATTTTTCAGACAGCCCTTCCGAAAACGGCAATTAATTACGGAGGTCATTATAATCATGTCGCGTATAAAGGCAGGGAATTTCGATGTTACAGATAAAAAAAGCTCTATGATATTACGCGTCAGCGCCCTTTGTATAAAATTTATTCCAAAACTCGCTGCAATCATACACAAAACGAAGTAGGTAAGAATCATTTCAATATGTCCCGTAAAAGAATGAACGGAATGAGGTTCGAAGAAAATTCATTTAAAATGATAATGGAATTGCAGTGAGAAATTTTTTCGATATTCAATTATCGAAAGAGAAAAAGAAAAAGAACAAACGCACGCTTCCCTCTGCTGATTCCCATAATACCCCTAAATATACTTGTGGCATAATGTTCAAATCTTATCTGGTATTATTTATGGTTATTTAGATTGACGTTGGTCTTTCTTTTTTGCCCACCAAAGCTTATCTCTCATCTCCCATCTTCCCCACCGTCATTCCGTTCCGCGGGGGAAATGTTCATAAAAACTGTGTCAATCAAAAACACGCCAGGGGTTCATGAAACATGAAAGTAATTGATTACACTGCGCGGTATAAAAAGCTTCAGCCTCAATGAATTCCTATTCAGGGTATTTTAAGTCCTCCTCTATACCATCGACGATGCTTGCGTTTTTATTAAGGGCTGCGGAAAATTTCAACAAAATCTTGTCATTAAACGAGAATATGGTGCCGTTATAATATGTATGTGTATATATATATATTTCATCGATTCACCGGTCGGTGGTCCTGTAAGACATCTACGCCCTTTTTTTTCTTCTACTATAGTATCGATGCGATTTTCTTGCGTCTCGTCTTCTCTCTCATTGCAATTTGTGAGCATTGGCTGCTGTGTTATCCTTTCGTTCTGTTTCCCTTCAACCGCAAGCCGGCCATCGGTCTTATAACGCCAAACCAATTTTTTTTTTTTTTTTTTCTGTCTCATAATTCGAGCATTACAGTTACGACGATAAATGAAGGTTTGTCCGAATGCAGTCACGAATGCAGATTGCATTTTAACGAGACTATATATGCACGGATTTCATAGTCAGAGAGGCGTGAATCTCGAAATGATCGCAATAAATCAGGACGTTTCTGCCAAGCGTTTTTTGCCAATTGGCGTCCTGAATACACCCACTAGTCGCCCGCGTGGAAAGCATTTGCTCTGGGACAAAGAATCTTTTTTGTTCTTTGCACGACGCGCCGTTTTATCTTTCTGACGGTCTGTTTTAAAAATTGGATCACCTTCCTTTTTACGCTATTCAACAGTAACGACAGGAGAAAGCGTGCTGCTGAAATTCTATGCTAATTCTGTTATAAATTTCTCCGCTAATCTGTTGGACCGCTTAAGGGTACTTTTGAACAGCGGATTTCTGATCCTTCGAGTGCTTCCAGATCTGGAAAAACTTCATCCAATGTGATAATCTGGCTTTCTAGTGATTTGACTTTATCGTCACATATATGCGGGTACATGCAGTTTTCGATCCTTCGCGGCTTGTCCCGTGGTTCAATCTTAGTAAACCGTAGAATCCTGATAAAGGTATAAAGTTTGATGGTAATTCACTGCTCGTGAATCCCTCGTTTTTTACTTAAAAGTGATTTGCAATTCAAGAGTCTGCTCAACGCGCAGGAGGTACCTGTTGGCATTTGTCGCAAGTAACGGGAGAAGGAAATCGCGGTCATTCTCTTTACATTTTTCTCACACTTCCAAAACCCAATATAAAGGATTCTGACGAATGTCAGTGTAGAACAAAACTAAGAACGGAAAAATGTAGCCCTCGGCATATTAGGGTACAGGTGCCATTAATCGCACATTCTGTTCAAGCCTAAGGTCTGTATCCCCCATCCGTTGATTTTCGTTTGCGTTCTTCGTCGGCTTTAGATCTGGCACTCGACTCATTCGGGTTGGTTCTTCGTGTTCTAGTGTGAGAAGGCAGAAAGGGTTCCAGCCCTCTTTATTTACGACGTCTTATATCATCGCCAGCGCCTTTTTTGGTCCCAAAAGCTTTCCAACCCTTCTGGCTCCTTCCCACAAACCACGCGCTAGTTGATATACTCGGTATTTACGTCAATGTTCATAGTACATGTAGACGCAGCATTTAATGCCAATTAAACCCGCTACCCGTTTACTATTTTAATATTTTCTGTTGGGTCTAGCCTGCGGGGCAGAAGGGTATGTCTTCTGATTTCGAGAAGCACGCTACGTATGGCCGGTAATTCGATAAGAGCTCGTTGCACTGTAAAAAACATGGTTTCGAAATTTCTTGGCGTGGAATTTAGTAGAAAAATGTTTTTAGTTAATTCAGAAATTCAAAAGTTTTTATCTAAATTTCGATAGTATTGAATTCAAACAAAAAATTATAGTCTATAGAAGTGCATACCGAAATTTTTTCCAATAAATTGTATGCGAAATCGAAATAGGAATATTGTAAACCCGTCTCGAACATATTTTGACCTATGCGATTTAATATTCGTTGATTTTAATATATCGTGCGAACACATTTAATATTGTGAGATTTGCATATTTCATTGCTCTATTGGATAATAACGAAATATCCGGCGTTGTTTACGTATTCAATATTGTTTTCTGATAATAATCATATTAATTCAAGCTTTTACGAGAGACGGGTAAATGAATCGAACAGGGGGCAGGTAAATATTCATCCACTCGAGTGATTACTAATCAGAGAATTCTAAGTTTACACAACGTCGATGGAAATTACAGAGAGAATATCGAAAAGCGAGACTATATATATATGTAATAAGTGTCATATTCGAAATGATTTGATTAAGGTTTTATTATTTAACATTTTTCTGTGCCATTTTACCGTAAGATCTAATCAAATGATTACTTTTTTTCGAATTACCCACGACGAGCTTTATTCATTTTCCAACAATATTTACGAATTTACTACATCTTTCCATACTTTACGCGTGAACACTTTGACTGCTTCAAAATTCAATCTCAGGATCAGAAAGCAATTCAGCCACTCTCCTCGCGAATCTTTCATGTTCGTAAGCTGCAAATAATATTTTATTTTTTAAAATTAATTTTTATTTTCATCTACTCAACAATCAAATTGGTTTTGCAACATCAAGAAAGCATTTTAGATTAATATTCAATCCTCTGGTTTTAATAAAAGCTTCAATGTATACTGCTATATATGCCAGCGATGAACGCTTGAGTTCCCTAGATCATCCGAGGCTCTTGATCTTTCAAAATCGATACGTGTATCTGAGTACGGCACAGCCTTCGTTATCAATAATAAATTATTTAGTATCGCACACAGCTACTACGCCCTCTTGGGTATAATTTGGCTGCTTGTATTTTTTGAAGTTGTCCTAAAGTGCCGTTATCACGTATGAGGCTGAAATTTCGTTTCAAGTTTGGCATAGTAATTACAACGCATTCGTGACTTGTATACTCTCACGTAGAATTATGTGACACGTATACGTCAGTGAATGCGGGTTGAATGTTTCACGGTTGATCCGTCGAACCTAATAATTTTTCCCCTCATCAACAACGGGTGGTAAATTGAAACACCGTGCGCAAATATAGGAACACCGTTGTTTGTTATGCGTCGATAGTCAATTTTCGATAGCTCGAACCTTTACCCTGATATAAAGCTTACACAACCGGAGTAATTTTTATATTTATTGAACGCTTTTAAATTACGAGAATTTATTCAACTCATACTAATAAAGTGGATTTAATTTACTTTAGTTTTAGCTTAATGAACTTTAATTAAACCATCCAGCTCATTCACATTTCCGTTGTTTGGTTTCATTTAATTACAGTGAATCCCCACCCATCGTCAAAATGAATACAAGCTAGTATTTTGAAATTGTCGTTTTGACAGTTCGATGATAGGATTCGTTTTTATCATTATCATTCAATCATCGAGGATGTTGTGTTTAATTAATTTGTTGTTCGGCAAACCTGATAATTTTAGAACTATTTTCTCACTGAACATATGATATTGTAGGCGTGGTAAAAATTTACTGTGTGCAAAACAAGTCTATCCTTGAGTGACACCAATAACCAGACGGTTGATATAAATTTGATATCTTGATAATGCATCTAATTCGACGTGACACATGCCATATAATATGATATCAAAGTGCCACCGTATTTGGTAGTCAAATTATCTCATGACGCGAATTAAAGCTTTTAATATTTTATAATAATGAAACTTTGTACTAAATTGCAGTTAGGGTTCAACGTTTTTCAGATGTTGAGTTTAACGATTTTTCATAACTAATGAATTTCATCAACTTCTAATTAGCGGCCAGCGTACATCAAAGCACTTTCTTAATGGCACTTTGGGGTTGATTAAAAAATTATAAAGGAAAAATAAGAGTGCCGGATACCTTAGTGGTTATTGCTGGTAAAATATTTGCGCGAATTATTATTTGGCTACGGTAACAAAGTTAAAAGATTACGCATTAAGGCTTGTGAACCCTTAGAAAGACTAGGGATAACTTTTGACGGCATATTCCCGTTTGGAGAAATTCCCCTCTCTGTTCCCTCGCGGGCGAAATATTATTATTATTGCGATACACCCATTCGTACGGTAGAGAAATAATTCACTACCGAATTGCGCGTGGAATGGCACGAGGCCAAATTATCTTGTATTTGTGTGTCTCTTTTAGAAAAACTGTGAAATGATCATTTACAAGAGCGTAATATTTGTTCAGAGCGGAGTTGCGGTGTCGTGGGTTTTTCGTATAAATAGCTTCATAAAAAGAGTTTTCGATTTACCAAAAATTATTTCTGTAAATTAACCGCACGAGGGAATTGAATAATTCTCTTGATGCAACAAGAATAATGATTAGAATGTTATTTTTTTTTTTCAATCATAAAACAAGACCGAGATTAACCACCGGCGGGGATCTCGTATGTGATGGTAAATTTGTATTTTGTGAGAAAGCTGAAATATCTTAGATGTACCCAAATCAGGCTTAGCCACGGATAGAGCAAAGTATCTACTATGCTAAAGCAATATGAAACAAGGGTAGATTTTGCTTCCGTTTTAGAAGCGTTTGCGTGTGAATGAAAATATGATGAGGGCATTCGTGGTAATATTTCCGAGCTATATGCTAGTATCGTAACTTCAAACGCAAGATAGAAAGAGAGAGAGAGAGAGAGAGAATGTGAAAAAGAGAAAAAAAAAAAAAAAACCATAAAAAACGTGAGTGAGGAAGACCGAGAGCAATTTGAACCAGAAATATTCTTTGAGCGCACAACTTCGTAATTTCGTCCTTTGACTTTCCCTGATTAAAACGAGAGCGGCGACAATTTAAAGTCCTCATGTGCGCCGAGCTAAAAACGTCAAGTTTCTTTTCATTCTTCGAATTGCTAAAATGGAAAATTGAACGAGTCATACTTTGATGATTTGCTCGAAGTTATTCCGAGTACAAATTAGATTTATGAAATCAAAATACACCTTCTCATGTTTTGACAAGCACTTATGCCACCTTCAAAAAGCTTCTACATCGGCGTGAGTGTCCAGTCAAGTCGAAAACGATCGATTATCTACAATTCGAGTTTGACTTTCGAACAGTAACAATTTGTCACGTAATCGACGTTACGAACCAATTTGGTGAGCTTAGAGACACAAGGTGCATCCCGCATCGGTCGAGGGACGAAGACCGCAGTAACAGCTGATACAATGATTTGTGGTTGATCGTGTGTCACTAAGTTACGTCGAACATAGCAAACTCTGGACGGCTGCCGGACGTGTGAGTAAATTTGTGTAATTGAATAAGAAATCGGATTAATTCATTATTTTGTTATATTATCCGCGTCTCATTGGGTTTTTGTTGAAGTGCGAGAATCATACTTTTAGGAATCAAGTAAAAGTTTCAGATCAGACAAAAACGTTTTTCTATTTCGCGATAGTCAAAATTTGATAAAATTTTACTATAAGCCCCCGCAAAGTTCCGACGTACGGAAGTAAATCATTCACCATTTGCTTATCCATACTCAAGTAGATTCGTTGGGAGAAATTTCGAATAGAAATATCTGACCAATCGCCAATAAAACTATGCTGAAAGTAACTGTATATCGTCTTCTCGAGAATCTGGAATCTTCCAAAGGAGCAGCGCATCTCTATTCAATTTTCACCCGATAAGCCGGTTTCCTGCAAAAATTGCATATAAATATAGGTTTTATTCTAGGCAGGTCATCGTCGTCAGCACGGACGCCGTTTCGCGCAAAACTAAACCTCCTTCCCGGTCCGTGGTCTGAGAATTTTCGGCTCGAATACAGCAGAGGCAAGGTAAGCGAAGAGTAGGAAAGGGAAATAGGAAGCGGTTCCGCACAATTTCCCAGTGATTTCCAATTTTCTCGGATGGCTGCTCGCAATAAGGCGCCGACGCTGCCTGAACTGCAAGCCACGAGGACCAAATCTGCATACAACTAATTCCAATACAACCACAGTCACGACCTGACCTCTTGACCTCTCGCTCCGCGCGCTATATTATCCGAACTTAATATTTGTTAATACCATAGAATTTCGAACACTCGCGATAGCTCTGCGATATCGTATTCCCCGGTCGAAGCGGTTGAGTCGAGTTTCAATTACAACTGAAATATCATAAATTAAGATTGGATTCGAAACATATCGCTCGTTGACCGAGAATACGGATCGTATCGATTGTTTACTTTCCAGCAATATTATTCAAACCGTAATGGCATATTTTATATGCGAATAAAATTCTCTCAACATTTTATCATTGTTATTTTGAATCACAGATCGTTCTGGCTCTAGCTGTACTGCATGTATTATAGAAAAAAATGTGTAGATGCCTGAAGTTGTTTTACAAGTTGAAATGAAATGTCGTTCATCGAAGAACCCGAAAGAATAATAAGATTCTAATTTCTAACTCAGAATCAATATACATCACTTTGTGGGGCCTCGATATGACATAGAGAAGATTTTCAAGAGGTGCAGCAATCCGAGGTTGATAATCTTTGACTCTGCTGCCCTGCGGACAAACGAGAGATTCTGTATCGTGAATCCTCGATTCGAGGTTCTGGCGTAGTCGAGGTCCCAAGAGTGCGCCATAAAAGTTGCAGTTTAAGCCCCTTGTCGCAAACTGGCAAAAAGGATTTATCAAGTATCATATATATTAAAAGTGCATTTACGAGGCTATTGCAATGATTGCAAATAAACTTTGGAGGATGATGTTCCTATGTAAAGGTAATATCTGCAGGTGACTATCAAAGAGATTTTAATCTAAACTCAAGGAAGTTCAGCGACAGCAAAAGGTTTTAATAATTTGAGTTGCTGCTCTGATATTTGTTCAAAAGGATCGTACGGCATATAAATTATTTCCCATACAGCTACGAATAAAGGATTTTGTGATTACGGAAGGGGCAACATTTTTTAATCTTCAGAAGCAGATTTTTACGAGCGTTATAGCTGTAGCTTCGATCATATTGTGTATGATCATCCTTCGGAAGAGAGCCAATTGAAAAGACATTAACGAAAATGAAAAAATGACGCACGACACTTTCCCCGATGAAATAGCGGGGTAAAATAACGAAGAACGAAGAACGAAGAACGATCGGGTGTTACAGGAAACAAATATTTGTCTCTTGCAAGACATCAGCAAACACTAACGGCGAAAGAGTATCCACCTATACCTAAACAAATAATTCACGGAGATAACGTCGGCGAGCTCAAGCTTGAGCTTGGAGGATCTGAGTTCTCGGCAAAGTTTTGCTTGACAAAAAGTTTATTGCGGGCAAACAGCGTGACGCGGAGTTAGCAGTTTCAGCTACTGCTCTTCCACTGTCTCCAAGACCTCGCGGAACTCCGTTGCCAATTTTGCCCCAGACAGCCGCAAATCTCCACGGTGATTAAGCCCGATTTACACGACGCTAAATCAACTCTTGGACCCCTCTTTACCATCTCGTATACTGTATAGGACCGTCGAAGCCGTGGGTAAGTGTCCTGGCACACCCTTGCCTAAACTGTTTTGCTCGCCGATGATGACGCCGAAATTGAGTTAACCGAAACGGATACCGGATTAAATAACTATTAACCGGGATAGAATATAGTGGTGAATACCCATGTATACATATCTACTATATACATAGTGTGTACGGTCTTATGTTCTAGCATACAGGGTTGGCTGGTGGTCCAGACCCGCAGGACCGTGTACAGGAGGACAATAGCGCAGAAGGATGCGAAGCAGAAGTTAATAACGGGACCGTTTCGCCGTTGCGGTTGTCTCTTCAATTTAATTGAGGCTAGGTGATATTAACGACGTCGTTTTCTTGGTGCGATTCATTAGGTATGGCGGTGTGAACTCTTTTCCAAAGGTTGATAAAGTCTTCGGATATACGAGAAAAAGACGATTTCTTGTATAGTAGTTTTACCAGAACACGGTCTTGATAATGGAATTGAATTCCTAGCGATATCTGAATCCAAGTATTTTCAGAAATAAGATAGGAACCTGGCACTTTGCCTTTACTGTTATGCGTATCGTCGCATTTGCAACGTTGCGGAAAAACGTGTAGCCGATAATCCTTATACGGAGTTGAAGGTTTTCTTACCGATTCAGTTAATAGAATTACTTACTATACGCAACCGCAACTCGAATATTTATTTTCATCGTAGAGCTAGTTGCTTGAGAGAGAGAGCAAGTGAGAGAAAGAGAGAGAGAGACAGAGAGACGAAAAGAAAAAAAGAAGTTAGGGGAAGGGACAGACGTTTGAGAAAATACGAAGCTAAGTATGCGTTTCTCTCTCTCTCTCTCTCTCTCTCTCTCTCTCTCTCCCCATTGAATACATGCATATGTAATGCAAGTATGGTAATTAAAAGCATTGGGCTGAATTACCCTCGATAGGAGATGTGGTGAGCGAAAGTACGCCTCTTCGCTCTCGGCCACGCGTCGTTAATTAATATTCCGCCTTCCTGTAACATACTAAAAGTGGGGAATCCATTTGCCACCTTCGCTCGATCCTGCATCCAGTATAAATCACTTTGATGGGCTTGTTCGCGACGTTAATATCAGGTATACTTTGGCACGTGTGTTAAGCCCCCCCCCCCCCCCCCCCCCCCCCCCCCAATAACACGGCGCGCATACGCATCTCAACGAGACCTGACTCGTAAAATCGTAAATTGCGTTGACGCATTAATTCTAACTATTTTCATCAGTTGGCGAATGCCTGCCCTTAAACCTCGGCAGTGTGTCACAAATACTGCATATCGAAAGCAGAGGAATTCTGACGTTTAGCGAATTCCGTTCACATGACAAATCAACTATTATAGTACGATTGCAAGACATAACATCATTTATTATTAATTCACAAATTCAAACTATACGATTTTTTGTTATAATTAGCGACGGTAGAAATACCCTCTATCTATGGTAATTAAATTCAAGTTTCTGGTTTTACCGCTGCATGAATATCACTACGTGTGATATTGCAAATAAAGCTATCAGATAAAACAAACATCATTTGGTCAATATGTTAAATGATTATTAATGCGAGTCGCTAATTGACTATAATTCGTTGGATATCCAACGAATCATTTCGGCTGCGCGAATAACTGGATTGATGAAAATTCATTTGGGTTTCATAAATTCATGCACTCATATACATTACTAGATTGAATACCTTCTCAATGCGTATTTGGGATATATACGCGTGGCACCACAGCGTTTGTTACTTGTGGGCAATATTTTACCACATCCTATACTAATTGTAAATCCTGTTTACCCCAACAAATTTAGCGCACACTTCCACTGATGTCCACCATGTTCCACACCGTGATTGATTAGTCGCACAGCGTTTATTCATTTATGTTCTAATAAAAAAATCCCTCGGTATTTTTCTATCTCTCCGAGAGATGATATTACATTAGACCTATATGTTCGTTTACAAATACATTAAAGATTATGCATACGTCTTCGTATTATAGCTTAATACTTATACTCCCGAGTTTTCCTCGATAAAGAAATTATCTTTACTTGCATGATCCCAATTCATTGCAATATTTGCAATGCTGAAGAAGTCGCAGTACCATATTGACGACCAATAGATCAGTAGGTGTACCCAAGTCCTCTTTTTCTCTTCCATTCGATTACCGACTGATTCTTTTCTGTTCCACGACAAAAGAAAAGATTCCTCGACTTTTATCCGGATAAAAATTGGGATGAGACTTGGCTAGGAGCCGGGCGATCAACGAGGGTGTGGGCTCGCTGTCGCGGAGCGATGACAACTAGTATAAGGATGAGGAGGTGGGATTCAGGTTGGAGGGTGGACAGAGGCAAGTGACCCTGATGTGGTTTTAACTAGCCCTGTAACACCGTCAGCGTCACCGTCACATAGTGTGCCAACCAATACCCGCAGCGGCCCAAACCCCTTATCCTAGAAGCCGATGTTCCACTTCACCGGCATGTTACTGAGCACTAAGTGAAAACGGATGAAAGCACATTTGCTCCGCGTTTCAAGTCCCGAGAGACGAGCGGCGAAAACTGTTCGCTCGTTATTTACGAAGATTTGCACGAAGAAAAGCATCACTTGAAAAAAAAAAAAAAAAAAAATGAAAGAAAGAATTCGCAAATCTCCGAAACGCCTCTGTCAAAAATAGAATTGACATAAAGTTAGTGGGTTGCGACAGCCACACTTAGCTCTCTTTTTGACTTACGATTACGGAAAGTGTTCACAAAATAAATATGACAATCTGATCGTTTCTTTTCGTTAACCTGACTTGACACACGGACATTTCTATTCTGTTTTCAAACGTAAAAGGAACGACGCGACACTTCTGTCCTGTTAATGTCATCCATTCGACTTATTGTCAAAGAAAGTAATCCGGGCTATTACCGGGAGTTACTGACGCCCTATGGCACCCTTCCTTCCTTCCTTAGCTAATCCTCGGATACTACCGATAATAACTATGCGAGCTACGGTAGTGCGGCTGACACAGCTCGTTACTGTTTGATATCGCATGTCTAGTTAGTACGGGGAAATGTTTGAAATAACAGCGAAACGTCTGTATAGTCAGGACAAAGCTGGGTGCTGGAGTTTTCATCTTGTGCAATTAAGTACTTCGACGAATCCTGCGCAGATAACCGAGGCAGAGTTTGCTTAGTTTCGGAAAAGGTTCTCTCCACTTTACGCAACATAACCCGAGAAGTGTATCTTGCTTATAGAAAATCCAAAGTATTTGCATTATGTTTCTAATTCAAATTGAATTCCCGAATAATCTATATTGTATACGAATTTTGGTCGTAACGTGGTCTTCTTGTGTGAAATGTTGACAAAATTTCAACAACCATGCAAATTGGGAAATGTAATGATGTTCTGTTGGTCAAAGACGATTCCATTACGGTCCGCATGTGCAGAACGTCAGTTTCTACTTCGCAGGTGAAAAAATTTGTAACAAAAAGGACCACTTCAAGTGGAAGCTTTCTAATGTAGGTACATAGTCGTACGTAGACAGGGAACCGCGTTAAACATATCTATCCTACGGATGTCCAACCATCTTTGTAAAGCCAGTCTGGAGAACGAAGCAGCGTCATCTCGTTTGCATTGCTGAAATCATGGTGCATCAAAGACATCAAAAGCTCAGTGCTCTAAATGTAGCAAAGATACAAGAGAAGCTGCGGTGGAGATCCTGGAGCAGAAGCTCTCCTCTCTTTTTCCACGCATCCCAGACGATTCAATTACGTTGAAAAGTTGAAAAAGGTTTTTCGTGGGTTCATCTTTCGTCCTACAAAGTTACTCATAGCGCGCACTGCTTTGCAGATTGCGATATCATCGTCGCGGTAGGGGGCCAAAATATTCATAAGATTCAATGCCGGAGATGCGGCGTTAGTCGCGTTTCAACAAACCTTTGCCACTTGGAATTACTCAATGGTACGCCGGTGACAACGATCTCGTTTTTCATACGCCTAACAGCGCCGAACGGTTACACCTACTCAGAAAATCTTTCATGGTGCTGATTTTCGGTGACGGGAGCGCAAGTAAGGACCTCAAAAATCTCAACACATATCATTACCGCCACGACCGTGGCTCCAAACTCATTTGGGACCGACCAACTCTCGTTGCCCGAGAGTCTAGCCTCCTAATGAGACTCGCTTTTCCCGCTTTCTTTCTCATTTTTTCCTTTCGGTTTTTACTTTTCTCTTTTACGCTGTTCGCTCACCTCTTTTTCTACCACATTTGAATGGATAGGATGCCGTTGGGCGGAGGCATGAGTTGCTCCAATGTTATCATCGCACTGCCAGATGCAGTAATTCTGACGGCACTGACATGGCGTGCCGCAAATATCACTTGGTTAGAGTTGCGAGGGATTTAATGAATTTTATGTATCAAAATTTGATGTAATTTCATCGGCAAAAAGGCTCAATACTGTCTTCAATGAATCGTAGCCTGATGTGCGATGTTTCCCCCGAGTATTTTTCGTTGATAAATGTGAACTAGCTTACACTTTCATTGGGAACAAGGGTCATAATCGAATTAACCGACTAGAACAAAGTCGTTCTTTTCTGGAACGAAGGACTGTTCGAACAGTAATGCGTCCCGAAAGCTACCTACCCGTGATTCCAATGGGCGGAGGGTTGTATACTGCGAAGAATCGCATTCTACTGACCGGGACGTAGGATTTGAGCTTGTGGAGATCCCGTGTAAACACTAGTAGGTAATCCAGTGCATGCAATGTGTAGCACAAACAACAGACGCAACTAAGTCGACTAACTGAACCATTTGCCCCAGAGCATTTCTATGTACATCCATTTATCCATGATACCTTGGTACTCCGTGCTTGTATTTGCCTTATTATGCTGATAGTTAATCCCAGAGGATTTCTGTGTCCAGCCACCATCGTTTGCAAATTAGCTCACGTTACGATAACAAACAAGTCTTTGGTAACCAACTCTCGTACTGTCAGTGGCAGCGCGTGTAATCTCTCGTGTAATCAAATATGTATATCCTTTTGATGAGCTCGAGTTTTGGCAAGTGTAATTGTTGAGCTTACACGACATACAAAGGTATAATGTCCGCGATATAGGGCGACAACCAACCTCGAGTTAAAGATCTGTGTAGAAAAGATGAAAGCAGTTCTCATGAGTCTTGAAAAACCTCTGATTACTATTCATCTAGGTATATAATTAGAATCTAGTTCTTCCCGGTATGCACACCTATATGTAAATCTACCTACAGAGAAAGTCCCTCTTCATTGAACTTTAGTATCTCTCGAGACCATTAAAACACCCGAGACGAGTCAGAAAAACATGAGCTTTTCCAGTCATACATCTTTTCAAACAACAAAAGTTATTCCAGCTTACAGAGTTCTCGGTTCCTCGCTTGTACCCTACTATTCTATGCTCTTAGTCCGTTGTTCAAGCGAATCTCTCCTCTTTGCCTATTCTAGCTTTATCTTCTTCTTCACCCGCCATTAAACATAACAAATAAAAACAGAAAATATAATCCTGGAGTGCGATTTGAAATACACGACATTTTCCTCGACATCTTTCTAGATTGTTCCAAGCGCATTAGCGTTTCTCTGACAAGATTATTCCAACGTCGATTTTTTCAGCTTTTTGTGAGCATTACGCAGTCATTAATCACTGCGAAATCTTCTCCGCTGCTAATCCAACTAAACCAGAGTCTGCATGAATTATATCTCCATACAAAACGTCCGAAGAATATTTCGCATAAAGTTTAGTGCGAAACAGGTGGGAACAGAAGACAATTGTAACTCTACGTATATAGATAGTGAAAATAATTAGCTGGTTGAAAATTGGAAGTTTGCCGGGAATCGGGTCACCTGGTGGTCACATGGGCAGGTGTAGAGTTCATTGAATGGCTCACATTGACACTTAGCCTTTAATTGGTCGGCGGTCCCGGGACCACAATTGCACCACCAATTTGCTGACCACAATCAAACTTTCCTCGTGCATCAAAGTTTAATCCGCCTGGTCTCTCGGCCGGTAAGCCATATAATCCCTAGCTATGATTTCACGGTTCAAATTCACAGAAAAGAAATAAGAAACTAACTTCACCCTGGTTTACGTACTGATCGTAAAGGAAAACTTTGAAGCTGATATGAGGTATAAATTCAACATTTCTAATATCTGTCAATCGCGGGTAACATGAAATCGATCAAGCCCCTACCATTAATTCCCTGTTTTCTTGCATAATTCCCAATCTAAATACTTCAGAAGTGCTCTCATGCCTTCCGCTGTCGAAATTTCTACAGATTATCATAATAAAATTATTGACGCTTATGGAAAACGTATTTGCACTATTTATCGTGAATTGATTCTCACCGTTTGGGGGTATATTCGCGAACCAAGGTCTTTAAAGGGGCGCGATTTTTCTGGTGACAAATGCTTCACGTTATCTCACACGTGTCACCTACGAAGAAGGGTGGTTGTGCCGGGAGGAAAGACACTCCTCACTTTCCATCTCTCAAGCCTTTTTTGTGCGTCGTTCACCGCATAAGATCGGAGCTTATTTCCATGCGAATTGAAAGCGGATTTCGGATATCAGCGTCTCGCCTGAATGGAATTACCATAATAAAGAACTGCGCTGAGCGCTGCGCTGTGAGCCGAAGGCAATGGCAAAAGGAGAAAAAGAGAAAACGAGAAGGAAGCAGAAAGCGAAAGATGAGCGGGGATCTGCCAGCGCGAAACGCCAAACGCATCGGAGGCGATCTAGGTCTGCATAATCGATGCGACGATTTTTTTTACTTCGTTTGCTTTCAGCTTTATCTCAGGATTCTAGAATCGGTAATCAACAGCTCGAATGGATTATTTTAAACCATACGATGTACTTGTTTGTATTTTGAGCTGTCCATACACGTCCCCCTCAATTCCCCAGTTATACCGATAATCAGGAGGGGAGTGAGTTCACATCACGGTTCAAATCCGGAAATTGTGTAAAATGGAATTTGTTCTCCCCATCGTACTAATTCTCTCGCTCAGCTGAGTTATATGTATTTTATGAACAAGAGAGGGACTAAGTAAATTTGTGAGATATTGGTGGTTTGGTGAGGTAAATACAGAACAATATTCGAACGACTGTATGCACCGTTGGAATTTACTTGCGACACTTTTCAAGAGCTTGAAATAATTCTTAAAGTTTTCATTATGTTGTGTTAGAATATAAGAAGAAAAAATTTTGTTCATCTGTCAACGACGTCTCCTCGAATACTTACTGCTTAGAAATTTTCCAGTTTAAGGTGGACACGTTCCCATAAGTTTTAATCGAAAAACTCTGGCAACAAACAGATTTAATCGTTGCACAATGAAATGGAAAAGATCCACTTCTTGACAATTTCAAGTTTCGCAATAACGTCGAAGAGTTTCAGTACTGCCGTACCTAGCCATTAAATATTTCCACTTTACGGCGAATCTTTCCATGACATTATACTATATTGAATAAAAAATTCTCTAAGTTTCTAAATTTAAGAAACAATAGGGAAAGTTGTCTATGATGCCTTCCGAGAATAACTTGAAGTTCAATCTTCTTGCAAATATCATCCCATTCGTGCAAGTCTCATCAATTTGATGAGTTCATATAATAAGCGAACATGCATCTCTTACGTAACAATAAAGTGCATCGAAGACTTACCATTCGTTGGGTTTGCCATTGCATTTTGCAAAATTCTTATGAGTTATTTATAATACCTGGAAATACGATACTTTTGCGACCCCTATGAAAAAGCAGTGAAAAATCCTTGTTCCAGAAATCGCTTCCGAAACAGATTCGCGCGAATAGAGAAAGTTTTGCAATCAGTTCCAGCGGTTGAAATATATACTCGCAAAGAGATACGCGAGCTCGTGCACGTCCGGGACAGCAACGATTTCTGTTTCGCGCTTGAAGCTATTTGTTACGCGAGGTTAAATGCCGAGACTAGATAGGTCGAGCTTACAATGATTCGTTAACCGGTATCCGACGAGCTGGCGGAGGACACTGGCTTACTGGATTCGGTGCAACGTCAACAAAATACTGATGCGAATGCATTGTTCGTGTCCAAACAAACGGACTCGAAATACACAAGACCGAAACTATACTCACTTTCGTCTCTTACTCTCCGCATGCTGATGCATATTGGTTTAACCCCCACATTTGACCAGCGAAGATCCGATTTAGTACAAAGCCGAAAGAGATGTAGCATCAATTCCAACAGGTATCTGTTTCAATTGAGTTTTCAACTGGCTTTTACTTTTGGTCCTTCACTCTGTTCCTCCCCCTCCTCATAAACGAAGCGCGAATGAGTAGCTTAGTAAGCCGACTGAAAAGGATTAATCCGTAGTCGAGTGATCATTTGTCAAGAAATGACTGGACCGTTGCTGTCGACGTAAGTGGATTTGTATATTCGGGTAATGGAGCCGTTTCTCTTTGTCTCTTTCCGTCTCTGCTTTATGGCCTCTTTTCCCAAGTAAAAAGGTATAGAAACTTCTCGAAGCTTCAATGTCGTCAGAGTATGAAGAAAAAAAGAGATGTGTTATCTTCTGCAGATATACTTATGGGGCAGAATGACGCCCTGGGTGTCTGTCTTCGTCAGGCGCTACTACCACCAAAGACATTCAATTCATCTTTGTCACTTTATTTCCACATTTCCGACGTGACATTGCGTTGCACTATCTTTACACCTCATGTCTCCTATCGCGTGATGTATCTCAAGGTTCGACGTCACCGCATAGAATTCTCGGAAATCTCATCTCGGAAACACTCACCTTCAGTAAACCAACAGCGCAAAATGTAGCGCAAGCCTACAGCTCTCTCTGTAGAGTCCCTATATGTCGTACCTCACTATCTGCACCTAATATAGGAATGAAGTACATAGGGAAACACGTATCGGCATGTTGCTTCAACCATATGACAAGGCAAACCTTGTGTGTTGTTATCTAGTGAGATAATGAGCTGTCCCGGCATTGACGGCATGGTATATTAACTATCGTGGTAGAACCGAAGGTGGAGCTAGGGGGTGTTTGATACTCGAGAATCGTTGGGCCGATATCATAATAAGCTGTCGTTAGACTAGGACAGCGACGAAGTTCTCCTATGGGAGGTTTAAGTGTGTTTAACGCTCGCGGAGGTAAACCGGCACTCGCACCCGCCAGAGGTATAGGTACTCTGTAAATATGAACCTAATGCAGGAGGTCTTATCTGGCGACGCAGTTTATCCCTGGAGACTCGACGGAATTGTGGTCGACAGAATTATCCGTTGAGATGGTGGGAGAGTTTAATTATGGAAAATTTTGGTTAAGCCCAGGTATTCGTGTTTTAGTCGCAAATGAGAGATTCGTAACCTTTTAATGGGGTAGTATTGTACGGAAGCCGATTGAATTACGCTGCAGGAAATTTACCAAAATTAGATTCTTATACTGGAAACTTTGTTATACGTTCGCGTCCGCGTCGGGGCCATGAATTCTCGTGGCATGGGGAAAATTAATACCTCAGGATCTATAGCTGCGCGCAGGTTGCTTGTTAACGGATTGTTTTTCCAACCTTACGGATAGAGTTGAATGGAGATCGGCTATTAAATTTGCAAACTAAGTATCTAAACACGAAGGATAAATCAGGCCTTGATTCCGTAAAATTGTTATGAGATTCGCTATTATATTGAATTTGAAACTTCATCAACGGAATACAAATCGCTACGTAATATTTTATGTCTTTCAGTAGCTGGAAAAGAAAAAGAAACGAGGGACCGCGAGCATTGACTCATTTGCAAAGTTACCGTTCCGATTTCTGACAAAGTGGGTCTGAATCATGCAAAAAAAAAAAAAAAAAAAAAATACGAAATGAAAAATAAAAAAAGTTTCGCGACACTCTCGGCGCCTCGCAACCAACTTGTTCATTAGTAGAACTAACAAAGCGCAATGGAAGAGAGGCATTGTTTCCGGGGGTAGGTACTTTGAGTTTTCCCAACTCTAGATGCATTTCTCGTAATACTTGTTCGAAAGTTTGAAAGACGTGGATGGCCGCGTCAATCTCGAAGAGTATGTTTCTTTTTCATTCGTTGGTAGAGATCGGGTATGGCAGGGGTAAGGGTAGAGTAGATGTAAGGGGAATCTCTTCTCGCAATTTTGTAGATGGTAAAGTTTTCTTGTTCCTCTGCAGCGTCGTTTCTTGGCTATAGTAATAATATATTCGATATTATACATTTCGCCGAAGATTTTGTTCGGGGTAATTTTTCTGAACATCTCTAGAAAACCCAGAAGAAAATCCTCTTTCTTCGGAACGAAATATTCATCTCCAAGTCCGGGAGAATTTCTTCATCTTTTCTTTTATTCTTCCTAAGTAATCTAACTCGCCGAATTTTACTTTAGCGCAGTATCAATGAATAAAAGTCATATACGCGTCTGAATTTGCAACGTCAACTATTCAAGCGTGCCATATGGTCAAATACGACAACCTGGCTGATGTAAATATGTATGCAACGTGTTCTGAATATGGTACAGAGTAAGGGTCTACTCCCTAGCAAAGTATAAACTACGGCGCACTTTGTGCACTGTGGTCTGGTGTACCGAAGTGAACACGAGTGGTAATCGCATAGCACGTATGTAGAAGGGTTGCTTTTGGTCGTCTAATAAAGTAGTCACTTCCGTACAACAACCTGACCCACAAACTTGCGGTCGTCTAGTTATCTGAGTTCCACCCCGAGGCTTGGCTGGCTTTGTTTTTGTACTGAGAAACTTTGCAAGTTGAAGCGATGAATTAGGGCAATATGCACCGTGCAGTACAAACGAGATTAATGGTGGAAATAGCCGCTAATCCACCGCAAAGAGGATTTGTTTGCATGGCTTCAAAGCTAGAAAATAAGATCGTATGTTAATAATTTGCATAATTATTGCAATTTAAATATAAAGAGTGACCAGTGCAACGAACTCACGACCCAATATTCGCCGTTGAGAAAACATAATGAATTACGGTTGGCTCATCGTATCAGCAAGATAAACCTTGACAAAATCTACTGTGAAAAATAGTGGGATTCAGTTATCACGAGTATTAAAAATGATTGTGAATTTACAACACATTTGTAACACAAAAGTTTCGCAAAATTAATTACAAATGTGGCGTAGCAAAGTAAACTGCTAAGCTTGTTCTATAAGCTTACAAATAAATTCTTGATTTTACTGAACTTTCATAGGAAAAACACAAAATTGTATTTGAATTCGCTAAATTGTTTAGTGAATTTGAAGTATTTGTAAATTAATTTTAAGGAAATGTCTTGTAAATTTACTACTTATGTATTGCTAAGTTTTATTCGGATATTGTATTGGAAGTTTTATGCAGAAATTTTTAACAGTGTACGTAATATCAAATAACGGCCATTGAAATATAGTGATTATCTCATCCTGCATATATATACAGAGAGAAAACGGTTTTAGTTTCCACTCAGTCGCAGCCAATTCGGCACACTCCAGGTTTTTCGTCTGTTTATTGCAGGCTGGCCATCCACTCTTCTTTTTTTATTTCGAATCGATGTCTTCCGAAAGCAAATCAATTCAACCAGAGAAAAAATGCAGATGGCCGGCGTGCAATAAACAGACGAAAAACCTGGAGTGTACCGAGTTGGCTGTGACTGAGTGGAAACTAAAACCGTTTCCTCTCTGTATGGCTCGACTTATTTTGGTACGAAATGGTCTTCCATCAGTCTATTATACCGACGCCTATTTTCTCGTTCACTCGTTTGTTTGTTCGTTGATATAATGGCGTGCCGAGGTGTTGACGAGTAATTCTATCCGACGCCAATCTAATTTTGCGCGTCATCTAGATAACAGTACGATGACGTTATACAACGTAGGTACACCAGGTCGCAGCATGCACCTCGCATGCTTAACTATGCAAGCATAAACTGTGGGGCTAACTACTAGGACTAGTCCTATCTCTATTATACCTATAGACGAGTATCGCTCCTTCACAAAATGCAATATATATTCCATTTACTACTCGACGTTGAACCATCTACGTCTGGTTCAGAATAAAAATCGACCAATGGCCCGAGATCGTTTACCAGAGATCCTGGGTTTGTGTGGGTAGGTGGATACTGGGGAAATATACGACCTCAGTAACATCTTCAACCATATAATCGCGAGGCACTGGTAATAAACAGAGAGAGCAATCTCCAAACGCGATAAATTTAATTTCATTCTATTTATTGCTCGTCCTTGTTTCCTTGCTGATATATAGGTAGTACGTAGTACCAATATATAACATAAAGTTTGACATATACCTACATGTGAATGGTTTTACTGTATATAGTATACACCTTATATTTTATCAACCATATCTGTTTATAATAATTGCAAAAGGAAACGAATTCTGATGAAAAAAAAAAAAAGAAGAATCAATCGAACGAAGGATATACATATACGTGAAGGAATCAAATCGCTAAGAGAAGTTCTCTAGCTTGTATTTGCATTCTGATAAAATTCAATGACTCTGCAAACAAGATACGCCCCATAGACCGTGCACGGGGTTAAATGCGATTTCCTGGAGAAATATTCGAGTCGTATAATGCAGCTCTCGTGCAAGTTGAAATTATCATACGACGTTAGTTCAACTACTTTTTCTACCCGCACCAACGACAAATTCTTTTTCCATTTTCCATTCTTTCTGCCCCAGATTTGCATAGGGTCGCGGAGGAGGCGTCCGCGGGAACAAATACCTTACACTGGTAAGAGAATAACTTAATAAGACGAAAACTTTTCTCTCTGGTAAGATATAAATTGCCCATTTGACTTGGAGAAGAAAAAAAATAAATTAAAAAAAAAAAGGAGAAAAAAGAAAGTAAAAACAGAATCAGGTTCAAAATTGATTTGACGAAGGTGACAATTCTTTCCCCAAATTAATTAACAAGGAAACCCCACCTTGTCAGATTCCAAACAAGACTTTCTATTTTGTTACGAGTTAAAATAATTCGATTATTATCTTGTAAGATTCGAGCCAATTAGTATGATCGGCTTATTAAAAGACGGAGAGTGCAAAATTAAGTGATACTAGTCAGCGTCTGGTCAGACGTCAATTTGACTAGAATCTTCATCGGTTTGACTGCGATCTCAGATAATCAGTAAGAAATGAATCCCAAAATGTTATCTTGAGGTGTCTAGTCGTATAATGGGAAAAGTAGTTCAGGGATGGGGTTGGAGTGTGAATTGAAATAGAAAATCCTTTTTACCAATAATCGAAGACCCGTGACATCGACAGGTTACTGAACTTATGAAGGAGGATAAATTTAACGAGCGGAAAACGATGGCCAAAAAAGTAAAATAACAAGAAGGAACAAACGAGTGAGGACAATGGAATCAACGAGGGAAGAAAATTAGTAGAGTTATAAAAGAGGGGCAAGAAAAGATTGTCTTTCAATTCTCGTTAATTACAGAAATAAATGAAAGCTGCGTGACCCGAATCAACCTTTCACGGCTCTCTGTAAATTCTGACTGCTCATTCCTTGTCATTCTACATCATCCATTATCTCGTTCATATTCGATATAATTGGAATATGTAAAAAAAAAAAAAAAAAAAAACTGAATAAATCGATAATTTTCGGGACTGAAAAGTTAATCGTGTTGTGACACACACCGCAGAAAATTCCGCTGCAGGAAAACGTGAGTTGAGACTTTTGATGCAAGTAGACAGGAGTTTCCTAGCTTTCAAAAACTTGCAGTATGTTTTGTAACGCGTACAGACTTTTCTGCCACGAAGACTTAACGGAGACTTTCTGGGACTTTGGCGAGATGATGTTAGTTTGCTGTTTCTTGTTACATTTCAGTGCATCAAATCAGCGGATGAAGAAAAGCACATATCAAACATTTTTCCGTCACATTTACGAGTAGGTAGGTAGTGTACATATTGTGCTTACGTGGGGACCTTATAGCTTCTATAAAGAGCAAGGGACGTTAAATTTTTTTAAGCGACACTTCGTTTCACGATTGCCTTTAGTGACATGTTATTTATTAAACAGTTTAAGGCGGTTGTTAAATTGAGCAATCATATTTTAATTAAAATCACGGCATTACCCTTTACCGTTATATCACGCGTTTCACTTGCCGGCACGAAGCACAGATCGCTGAGCTATTACTGAAATTTAGTATGCCAATATATTCCACGAATGTGGTGCTGCAAAGCCAAGGTAGCGATTAAATATCTTATATATATCGTAAATACTATAATAAATTGTGCAAATTTAAATGCACAACGGTATTTCGCCAAGCCAAATTCCGTTTACTCTAGCTAAAAAGCCTTGCTTGCACTTCCTACGGATACATATCAGTTTCATCGGTTTAATAATTTCAGCTTAATACCACTTACGGACGCAGAACAGTTTGGGCTAAGTATCACCAGACTGTAGCTCTAATTACCTGTAACAAAAAATAAAACCGTACAGGTTAGTTATATGTACGAGTTTTTAATTGAAAATATACACGGCTTTAAAAGTACCTGCAGCTGTACTCTTACGTTCACTTAGCGTTGCTTGCAAATTTTTTTAATTCACTACGTTACGTAATGGTCTTAGAGATTCGGTATATAGTTATAGGTATCTTTACCAGTTATACCTGAATGACTGTGGATGTTAGCGCTTGAACTGATCCAATATTCTGTGAATATGAATTGATTAACGCGTATGAGGTATACTCACAGCGTTATGAAATAGCAGGCATCGTATGTATTTGCAATTCTTCAGCTTCCATATCAAATGTCATTTGAATTGTTCACTTTATTCTCCACTCTGGTGGTGAAAATGAGCATATTTCGTGAAAATAGCGGATACGTGGTGGAAATATGTGCTTAACGATATAATTTCTCACGGTCCAAGTCCTTCATCTGCTTTCATTAATAACCGCTAAATAAAGGAAGAACGGAGCTCGTTGCAATGCGAGGCAGTCACGCGAGTTGCGCTAACGAATACCGAAGGAATCTACGGAATGTAAGTGCACAAGCTTCGAATTACTTGACTCCTTAAAGTCTTGGAACTTTAAAGCTGGGCGTAAGCTAGCTGATTATTTCCCAAGAAAACCAAATTGACGTACCCGCATTAGAAATTCTTGCTGTTTTAACAATAACGAATTAGCAAGTATAAGCAGCATTCTCTATCAAATAATGAGTGTCGTCAAACTAGCTTGAGATATGGTCGATGGCGAGTGGCGTAATTATTACTATCTATACAATCATAATCCCCGAATCTGATAAATTTATAAAGTCATGGTAAAGTTTCAGTCCCGAGGCTAAAGAATTGCTCAGAGATGTTCAACAACGGTAATTAAATACAAAGAGTAATATACATAGAGCTGTGGGGTGAGTGTGAGACAGACAATTTTCTTCCGAAAGAATTTAGTTATTCCTTAGAATAGGAATGACATCTTCCTTACGATCGGATTTCTACTGTGTAGTCAAACAAAAAACACGATTTAGCCAAATCGAGATCAAAGATCAATAACTGCTGAAATTTTATTCGTTTTCCCAAATCGAAGCAATTGCCAAACGTATAGCTTCTGCAAGAATGAGATAACTCAAATCTGCTCTGCAAAAGTTACTTTTTTTTTAATGAAATTTAATCATATCACCCAAAAAAATGACAGAAGCGATGCGATGTCACGATAAAAATAAGATACGAAATAAAAGTGCACAACACGGTGTACGTATTCATACGATGAAACACACAATCGAGTTCGTTACAGTAATTACATTGGTACCGGCAGCTGGTCGATGTTCATTGTTAGTTGAAAGTTCCGAGCCGTTCTACAATTTTAACCGGTTTCATTTTTTTCCATTTTCTTACCTCTATATCCGTTCTTATCAGTCTTATATTGCCGGTGATTCTTGTCACAGGGATACAATTCAATTGTGCTATTTTGTCTTAAAGTTTAGATAAGATTGCGGTGTTGGAGTTCGCGTGAAATTTATTTTTTTCGCTTATAACATTTGTGTAAACTTGTTAGGTAAAGCTTTATAGGTCCTTATAAGGTACATTGGAAAAATTATATTCACTCGTTATATTGAAAATGTTATTTGAACTGGCATATGAATGCCATAAAGTGTAATTATATGCACCCATGTAGAATCGGGAGCATAATCATAAAAATATTATTTTTCTCCGCAAAGTCTGCGAAGCCGAACTTTTATCAACTTGCTAATTTCAATTGAGATAGTGAGAAGTCCATGAGGACCACTTAGCACATACGTAGTTCTTCTCAATTAAAGCTGTCACGTGTCGCGCAAATAAGCCCAATTATTGTTCTTACTTTTTAGCGCCAGCTGGCTGCCGGCTCTGATGTTTATCAAGCAAAGTGGCGTTTCGTAAAGAAAACTTTTCCAACGCAAATTGCTCGACGAAAATGAAATGAGTCTGTGACACGCCTTGAGGTCAAAGTTCGAAAGAGATACAAAAGATGCGTGAAAATGACGAACCTGGAGTTTCAAAATTATATCCGGACGAATGCTTTCTCCGGCTGGTTGACATAAGCTTCGTTCTCCTTAATGCGAAAATTATATTCTGAACCGTATGATTCCTCGGTGACCCGAAATCGCCTACATTACCTCCACAAGAGAGCGTCCAAAGGAGAAATGGGTACAAACAGCATGCTGATAATCTCAATGTTCATTGCCTGTTATGGCGGCTGAAAATTGCGGAGTCCATTATAATTTGGATGAATAGCGGCTTATGATACTTCGCAGAAACATTTTTTCGTTACTTTTTGGTGAACAATGCAACCAGTTACTCATCAGCAGGTGGAGAGATTGGGGAAAAAATTTATATTCCTTTTGCTTTTTTAGATATTCACTATACCAATGACTACTTTAGAAATACCATTTGATCCATATAAAGGAAACAACTGTGAGATTCTAAATTCGGCTTAAGTTTGCTAGGTAATTAATTTTTGTGACACAATTACAGTCAGACACCCAGTATATAAGCAGACTTGAGGACGGTAGGTGGCAACCGTTCTTGTTAACTGGATCACTTAAGCCGTTAAACTCTTGGGAATTTACGAGTCCGCGGGCGTTCAATTAGAAAGACTGTCGGAGAGTCCTAATTATTATGTAAACACGTAAGCTAATTATCACGAGCGCAAACCGCGTTAGTATCAGACCGGTTTTATACCCTCCCCAGGTATAAAAATAAATCAACCATTTTTTAGAGTATGAATATTCGTCAACTCATTCATCGCGTAATATTTAGCTAAAGAATATCTAGAATCCTTGACATGATGATTAAAATATTATAGACGTGCATTAACCCATAATTTAGAAGATCACCCACACCTGCATCCACATCCGTACCGTTTATACCGCGTGTTAACTGGTCTGAGATTGAGGGTTATCCCTCGATAACGTAGCACGTTGACGAGGTACAGAGTCATGGCTGAATGGACGATGAAATGCAAGTAATATAGAGACGGGTATAAATTGGGTTCGGGAAAAGCTAGTATGGTATCACGAGCGAGTTAGAGACCGTTAGCAACGATGGTGTGTGTGCCATACAAAGTCCCGAGGGAAATTCGCACTCGTGGTCAGTGTACTGTACTGTAACTCCGAGCTGTGTGCTGTAACATTCACCGGAAGGTGATCCTATCCTGAAAGTAGTGACAGCTAGATACGCGTTGGCACAATTGAAGTTGGACGATTTCGGGACGTGACTCTAGAATTTAGTAACGTCACTCTCGAATTTCCACCATGACTTTGTCTCTTGTTGGACATATTTTTCTTGGATTTTTGTTCGCGTTCTTTGATGCGAACGTCAAAGTCTATCGGATCTTAGGGTTGACTCGATTTGCCGCATTCTCCGATTCGTGAAATTCACTTTATACAGGTAAATTCCGTTGGGAGCAGCTTCCGAACCATCGTATGCCTGCGGTGGTACAAAGACGTATTACAGGTACATCAAGCCCCTTCTAAGTAGTATGAAATTATTCCGCACATGGAATACGTGTACCGAGTACGTGCCACCCGCGAGGTCTTTGTTTTCTGCGGAAAGGTGTTCAGCAGAACGTCAGCTTCACTATTTCACAATTAGCAAACTGCAGCTCTACAGTCTGTCTTGTTTTTCCCCAACATTTTTCATACTCCTATTAGACTCGTTCCCGCTCGCTTCAGCTTTTGCGCAGGTTTTACTATTACTTCACCTACTTCAAGATTAGGATTAAATGTCTGGTGTTACGTTTCGTACTCGTGAGACTAAGTCGTATTTTTCTTGTATCATAAATAACGAAAACGGTACATGGCTAAACGGGAAAACGAGGTAAGCCAATTTAAGGATGCAAAGTAGAGAAGAGATATTGCGATAGTCGAGAGCAATAGGTATGTACTACGTGTGTGTAAGGCGGAAAGAATTTGGTCCTTGGGTCGGCTCAGCGGAACGAAGCCAGATCACTACGTCGGTCAACTGATCCGATATACTTTAACCCTTGGTCGTTATTCTTGTTCGATTTTTGCTAAGCCCATCCTACAGCCCGTTGACCCATCTACGAGTAAAGGAAAACTCAGGTCGATACTCCATTTTCCCAACGAGACTATTCTAAGGTCTCCGACTCGACCCTCGACAAGGTAAGGCGATGAAAAAGGGAGGGCGAGAAAAGAGAGCACTGGAAATGTAAAAGACATGGACCGATACACTATAAGACCTTCCCGAGAGAAGCCCTGATGCAGTCTTTGAACGCGGGGGTAAAAACTTTCTTCACTACATCAAGCCCCTTCTCAATCTTATTTGATGACTCCTCTCGCTAAGGATGCCGGTTCATCAATTGATTAAGTCCCATCAAACGGATTTAACAATTAAACAATCAAGGAGGTCAATCGATACATCAATTGTTAAAGTTTTGGGGTACAAGATTTTGTTCAATGGAAATGAATTACTTGTTGAGTTTAGAGTATTGTACGTAAACTGGAATTTTATAATCCCACAAGCTTCTTTACAGGGAAAATATTTCATTTGCCTACCCAGTATGCTTTAGAACATTACCTCGAAACAATTACTTTTCGAAGGTAATTTCGAACGAAAGTTGCAGAATTTTACTCTGTATAAATTGTGCATAAACAAGATAATAAAATATCTATAGAAAAACGATGCAATGAGGATTTTCATTTTCCGGCTCCATTTCAGGCACAGTAAAATTTTGATTCACTTTTTATTCGACTTACGAAGTTAAAATTGAATAGTTTCGATTTTAGTTGATGATGTATGCACCCGGTCAGTTTTCAGGGCACCCAAGTCGATCGATTGAATGACCTTGATCCAATTCAACTTTTCCGACCTCGCGTGATTCCGATGTGGCATTTTTCAGAAGGGGTTAAAAATTGCACGTTGCTAACAGTGGGTATGCAAATCGACTTCAACGCGCAATTTCAATGTATTTGTAGCTACCAGTGTATAGTATAAACTGTGGCCTCTGCGTGTTACCATACTTTGCACGGCTGCAGAGAAAATAATTTGCGGATATTATCAAGTAGGTTTAACATCACTCTAAGAGCGGAGTCTATAATATAAGCTGGCCACGTGCCTTTGTGGCACGTCCCGAACCGCCTACATCGTAGAGTTTAGTAACCAAGTTAAAGTTAATTACTAGCGAGTTGGTACACTGATAAAACTTTGAAATTTGTTAATTATTTCAAAGCCTGCACAATATCTCCTCTTCGGCCAATCTCGAGAAGGCTCGTTGGCAAATGGGAGTAGTAATTTATTGACTTTTCCTTCGTTTTCGTGTCGATATACGATACCATATCGCTATAGTATAGAGCTGTGCAAGTTTGGACCAGATGCGTCAAGTTCAATTAGAGTTGTAATTTCTCTCAGACAGACTTTCGCGACTATGGCTACCGCTCCACTTCGTTGGTTATAACTTCACCATTATCCGACTTGGCAACTTCGGCCTATCAAGCAGTAGTTTCTCTTCTTCTTCGAGACCAAGATCTCTTCCCCTGCAGTCACCTATACGTATACCTTACGTAAAAGGGTCCACATTTTACGATAAGGAAAAGTTCCACCGAAATTTTCCTGATAACGCCACCACCGCCACCGACATTGCCATAGTGACCCAAGTCGCCAGGGGGCTTCTCTTTATTGTTCTCTTTACTTTTCGCCGTTCCAGGGTCTTTGTTCCTTTTACGTGACAATTTATTTCATTTTACCAAAAAGGTCCGGAAGTACCCTCACCGTGATACAAGTAACCCGTTATCAACGATCAGATAGAGATCAATGGCTCCCAAAGATTGTGAAAACCTGGACTGCCATCGGTGTAAAACGTGTCTTGTGTTCCTAATTCGTCTAATGCTGCAGATATGAGATTATGACATAAGCACGTATACTTAGCGATTTACCTATCTAGATATAAATCCATCCATATATATGTGAATGTAGAGAGAAATTCGATTACAAATTCGACTATCTTATTGAACGCTTGTGAATTCTGAGGTGGATCTTGGTGGATAAAAAGGCTTCTCGAATTCTACCATATGATTTTGGCAGTAACTAAACCTTGCACTTACGTTCCTAGCCATGTGGTCCAGAACCCTTGGTTACCCTTATAGTTTCTTCTCATCCTGTGTGTTTCCGCTCTTCGTTATTCCATGCTACGCACCCTTGGAGAAGCAAAAAAGTAAGGGAGGAAAAAGGTTTCAGTATGATTGAAGGCTTTTTTTTTTTATCACATCCGTAAGGTTTGAACGATAAAACAGAAATCACAATAGCAAGGTTGAAAAACACACAAATATTGGAAGAAGACTATACGGGAGTATTTCCACCGCTTTGTCACTCGCGGAATATTGCAGGTCCTTAATAATGAATTGGTACTTGTAGAAATTCTCAATAATAGGAAGACTCTTATGATACTCCATATGATCACCGGCGGAATTATATCCAGATTTTATCGATCAAATAAGTATCAGCGCACGATTCCAGAATCATATCGATTTTTTATACATATATGGTCGTGTTATGACCAAGTTTGACAGAAATACAAAAGAATGTGATCGAATTCCAATATCAGAAAGAGATTCGAATATAGACATACGAAACACGAAAGTTGATGGTCATGAATAGGTACTTTCAATTTTCACTCTTCGATACTCGATCACCGTTTTTCTTTATTCCTCTAACTCGAGACCTTTCACCCGGTCCATTGATCCGTCCCCTCGGGTCTCGTTTCGGGCCGCACTTTGGATCGTTGACCAATTTCGAGTGACCCAGGCTCTTTCCTTTGTTTCTTCCCACTCCAACACTAAGCTTAATTGCTTTGCTTTCATTTCGGCAGTTCGTGCTTTAATACACAGGTCAAATATATATAGCTTATTTAAATATCTGCATAAAATAACCGAGAATACTGTGACGTTCTTCTTCTTCAATTTAGTATAAAATTTGTCAAAGTAAAAAAACTCGGTGCAACGTGGAGTACAGAGATGTACAATGCCGCGGAGATGTTTTATCAACATGTATAGATACGTGTGAAAATATGACATTTTTTTTTTTTTGTTTTGTTTTGTTTTTGTTTCTTTTCTGGTTCGTTCTTTCGCAGACGGGATGAATCTATCCAGGAAGTCAGAGTTTCGGTTTCATGTAACGTCAACGTATATATAATAGGAAAGAGATTTATATGGAACGGGTTGCAGATATCATTTGCGTATGTTTTTACTCGCGTCAACTTCTCGTCTCGCTGAGCGGAAATAAAATGATACACTGACGCTGACACGTTTCCCGTTGATTATATCACGATAATAATTATTACCGTGTTCCGTCTACCTATACAATGTATATTTCGATCAGTATCCAGTCATGCACGCGTCGCTTTTTTTTTAACACAATCAGCTGTTTCAACTATGGCGTATTACCGTCGATGAACTTTAACAGAGAATCCAGAGCCAAGAGTTTACTGCGGAATATATGAAATCCCAACGGTTTCAACGGATGCGTGATCGCGACGTGACTAGCATGTCAATCGTCAATATACTCACGAATTACCACGCCCCATTGCAGCTACGGACTGCAGTGACAGAATTTCCATATTAACATGTCAATTGATGAATCCGCTTTACTAATCACATGGAATTAATGGGAATCGGCAGTCTTTAGAGTCGAAAAACTTTCTGATCGTTGAGAATTATGCAGTTTCTTTTGCCACAGGCCTGCAGCATACGGCAACCACGACGAAAGAATTATGGCTGGGTCTAGAGCTTCATATTTCTTAGTATAATGTGACGACAAAAAGTAAGAAACAAAAAAAGACAGATGCGTCGGAAAAAGAGAAAATGTCAGCGACAACTAGTTGGAAGATCGGAGTCTCTACTTCAGGACACTCCTCCTTTACGTTCCAACTTACAATCTACAGACGTTGAAAATATTCTCAGATAATGAGCATTTGTCGAGAATATTTCATATCAATGATCCCACCAGACGATAGAAGACACTCTTTCATTCTTCTTTCAATACCAATAAGAAACGAACTCTGACAGCTATTATGTTCAACAGATAGCAACGAGTCGTGTTAACAATGTTAGAAAATGCTGCCACTCGAATATTGATGAATATTATAAATTCGTCGGATTCCAATGGATGTATCTAGACAGTATGTCAAACGCAATTATATGACGAGAATTTTTCGGAATGGTTTTTCGACCATTAACAAGTATGCGACCAAATTTAAAAATATACAGTTATCCGCCCACTGGGAATAAATTTTTTGTTCCTTCGAAGCTCTAAAGAACCGTCTTACTTATTCAATTTAAAAAAAGCTCGTAAACTTTTTATACATTTTAGGGATTGAGATAGCAAGGTTATAGCTGTGGCTGGTTCATGGGTGAATATCTCTGGAAAACCCCTGTTCTGCTTGCTGAATGGAAACTGCAAAAAACGGGGGCAGTATACCTTCTAGAATTGATCAGCTGTCAACATACAAATGGCTTCAGTCCACGGTGAAGGCTCGAGGCTCAAGTTTTCTCTTTGGTACGTATATATCTCATACTGTTTTACTGAATGGAAATTACTTTTTATAAACTCAACCTTCAGTTCAATCTCGTTGGTCAGGATTAGCTGCGACGTAATTGATACGAAATATGGTGTGTTTTGAAATTTTCCAAACAGCTTTCGACGCAAGGATGTGATTTTCGACGAATTTGTGAAACTAATTATTCGTGTCTCGAATTAAGTGAAAACATTTTTCTTGT
Organism: Tenthredo mesomela; assembly: GCA_943736025.1. Classification (NCBI taxonomy): domain Eukaryota; kingdom Metazoa; phylum Arthropoda; class Insecta; order Hymenoptera; family Tenthredinidae; genus Tenthredo; species Tenthredo mesomela. The sequence continues at coordinate 16,614,766 of OX031016.1, read as the reverse complement.
ATTGCCAACAGATTTTATGAGAGAAGCGGGGGACAAGAAAGGATCGAGTAATTGGTATTCTAGGCAAATTTGACTGAACACGACGAATGATTTAGCTTCTGAAATTACGTTCAAATTCAATTGTGCTTACGGACGTAATTTTCTACAGGGGAGACAATCCGTGGCGTCTAATTTAATGCGGCAAATTATTTTCCAATGAATAAAATATTAAGGGAATGCACGAACGAAAAAATAAATCAAATTTACACTCAAGAGCCGATCAGGTTTTATCTACTCGGCTCAGCAACGGGTTACTGAAAATTTCTCTCCGCAAAATATCAAGTGTAGAGAACTGAAGGGGGTGAAAATTTTTCAGAGCTTTTAGAACCTCGCTCACCTTACCTTTTCTTCTCTTCAAGAGCCTCGAGTATGAATATTTTTTGTTGGGCGTAGGCTTGAAAGCTCTCCTCATTCACCTACCTCCCTCAGGCCTCCATCTTCTTTCCTTAAGCCTTGAGATGAAACTGCGGTTCCTCGATTATTGTTGAAGCTACGAACGTTCAGAACGATACCACGGCCCACGTTCCACGTCGACGTGCATTATTAATCTGATATCTCAGAAGATATTCCAATCAAACAACAATCTTCGTGGTCTTTTGAGCCTTGTTTGATTGCTCTTCTGGTATTTCGACGTGTAGAAAAGGCAGCGACAGGATCTTGGGAATCGCCAATTAGACGTTTGGGATCGACGCCGATTCGGCACATTTCAATTAATTCGTTTAGGCTTAGGAGCGACCTAGACTAGTCCTTCTCTCTCCGATCCATCCTCAAGGCGTTCGACCTCATAAAGAGGATTAAGTTGCCCCGAGCTGCTTTTCGGGAGGCTCCCCCGAAGCTGGACAAACGGACAAACGTCCAGACGAACAGACATATGGATAGACAGATGATCAGATAACACACGCACAAAGGGTTGCCGATGTCAACTCTAAGGTCGACCCTTTTCATGCAGGTGTCATTGGTACCAGCAAGATATTCACGTGCCATAATTCATCCCTGGCGAGTTCCACAGCTCGCTCGTTTCTAAATTAAAACGGAATCACTCGACAATTTGACTTTCCGGTCCATGTCACCGATATACTGCCTACCGCAATGCATACGTGGTAAATCAGGGGAGATGAACAGATAGGGAGGCAGTGGCCAATGTCCAAAACACCAGAACAGTGAGGTGCGTGGCCCGATAGTATAGGATAGTAGTTGATCCACATCTGACCCTGTATACACACGGTGGTTTGCAGTTTGTGTTCACGTGCACTTGTCCATGTGCATATATTGCGAACGCGCGTACGTGTCCATAATGCAAATCTGCCCTTATCAAAGGCAGCTCTGCAAAAAGTCCCTTTTGAGTTTGGAGGCGTTTGAATGATCTGTCAAATAGCCAAAGCGCAATTGAGCCGAGCTGCTGCCACGATATAAAGCCTGTTGTATAGGTATAGGTATGCGACGTCTATTATTATAGTGTAACGGCTGGTTTTGATTATACAACTGATGAGAATAAACTCGAAAAATTCGATATGACGTATCAGAATGAACGAGGTGAAATTGACGCGCCGTTATTCCGATACCATATCAAATGAGTCATTACTACATGATGGAAGTTGAAATAACTCACGTAACTGAAACAGCAATTCTACTCCAAAGTAGTTTCCGAGATTCACACCTAGAGGTAGTGAGAATAGGGAGAGACGTGTCATGATAATTCGAAATTCAGTAACTGGTATAGTTTGTGTTGGCTACATTTAAATGTAATAAATTTATGGGAACATCACGTTAAAAAATCGTAAAACTTCTCATGTTAAATTTAGGTGCTAGGTCTAGTCTATGACATCTGATACGTTACACCTTCTCGTACGATCTGGAGGGTTCCGGGTAAATTAATAGTGCGTGGAGATAGCCGAGCTATTATCAACTAAGCTCTATAAACTGGGTCCCGAATATGCATGAGAAGGTGTGGTTTAACAGTACAACGTGTTCCTAGCCGAGATTTCGTGAACACGAATCAGAGAATTGCCGCCGCAGGTCACATTGTGCATTTGCAAAGCAAAGCGCCGTTGAAATATCTTGTATTCGCGAGACTCTAGCTGGTGCGGTGTGCTACGCGGTTCCATCTCTAGGTAAAGTGAACCTATCCCGTTACCCCAGCTTCTGTTACTCCGGATGATTTCAATTTTGTTCAGCGTGCAGTGCGGTGGCTTTTGAATTTCTACGGAAGAAATTTTGTTTACCTGATTTTCTGTATATATATATATATATAGGTATAATGTATACATATATATACAGAAGCCACGCGAATAATACGGTAATTTTGTTCAATTTCTCACGCTCTGTTGGTGAACGTTATTTTTATTTACTTTTTCTTTGCTAACGCGATGAATATATGGGGCAAATGGCAAAGGTGAAGCAGCGAAGACTGTGTAGTTGAATGTGGTGCAATTTATTTGGGTTAGAAGTTGATGAGTCTGTCTAATGAATACAAAGCTGGCGAGGCATGTGTCGCTATTTATCAGAACAGGAAAGACAAGAAGAAAAATAGGAAAAATAAGAGTAAGAGTAAGAGAGCGGCACATGGAGGGAAGCATTGAGGTAGAATTAGAGAAAGAAATATCTACTCCGAAATTGGCTCTTCTTTGGACAGCCGAATTTGTGAGACAACTTAGTTAGCGAAATCGAATTGCTGGTGTGAAGCTCTTCTTTCTGGTCTTGGCGTCAATCTGGCATCGGGCAAAGTAACGATTCTTACTTCTAACCTTTGATAGGAGTTCTGAAGAAATACGTGAGTTACGTATTTTAATCTGACGTCTACTTTTAGGTACACAAATAACAACATGTCGACATGATTAGGAGGCACGCGAGCTGCCGGAGGGAAATACACGTATTTTACGTTCAATAGCTTCAGAGATATATATATACTCACTTCAATTTTTAATAGCTATCAAATGGGGAACCATGTCGCCAAGGAAATGAGGTATTTAAATGCGACGACTTCGTCGACTATATTTCTGCCAATAATGTTACAGAGTTAAATAGCCTCAATTAGATCACTAGGGAATCTTGCTGAGAAGATTGCACAGAGACGTGGGTTTGAGAATTGTTCGATAATGTGGGAAAAAAAGTATCATCATAATTTCAATCAGACTTTATACGAAGCATCGCTATAATTATGGCACTTTATTCTTTTGATAGTATAGTATATCTTGAGATAGTATTGGTGAACATACACAGTCGTGATGAATACGTGAATAATTGAAGGTTTCAATTAACTTTATGGACTCGGATTTATTGTCCAGTCTGCACCGTCGTTAGATCAATGGGTAACTTCGCGAATTGATCGGTCTTGACGGATTGGATGATCCAATATCGCGCTTAGAAGCACTTCGACGGTAAGCCGATCCAAAAAGGATCACCGAACTTCGTGGCAAAAAAATCCTTTCCTAAACCTATTCACAGCTACCAGGATATTTCTCTGCTTTGGAAACTGACGAAACGTAGAACCCGGCTAAGCGCGATGAGAAGGAGATGCGAAAGAAAGAAAGAAGGAATCAAATCTCCAGAAGAAATCCTGCATTCAAACTATACATGAAGTTTTGGTGAGTGAATCGCGTTTTTTCAACGAAAAACTCTGACCACATATACAATTTTCTTCCAATTTTTCTCTTCAATTTCAACGCGCATTCAACGAGTGACAATGTCGCTCGTCGTCGAAAGCATTGTCTCCGAATTTCCGGTGCCAAATTCCACGGGTTCTTTACGTTCGCAGTTCGACTTCGCCCCGGCCCCGTTGAAAACCGACATGGGACACATTGCGGGCATTTGCAGAATCGAGAAACTCCGCGAATGCCGAAACCTCAATGCTGAAGGTGGAAGGTTAAAGGTTTGAGGAGAGTCGTGGTGATCGATTTGGTTAGGGTGACCAAGGGATATACCCTCAGCACGTGACAGTGCTGATAACCTGATGGAACGCGTGTTAAGGTGACAGCTTTTGACGTGGGACTGAATTTGTATTCTCGATATTGCTACTCGGTGGATTGACGCTTCGGCTGACCCAAGCGAATTTATAGATTTCCGTCATGTTGTGGAGACGTGGTGAGCCGATGGACCAGAGTTGGTGGTGAAGTACGATACCGTGGCGAATGAAATCCGGTGAAAGGAAAGCCAAGTCTGGTTTCGTTTCGATTTTATTTCATTTACTTTTGTCACCACTGCCCCAAATCCATTTGGATAAACCGTTTAAAAAGCACTTCTATGCATGAAGCCGGCTGACCACCGGAACTGGCACATCCGTTGACGCTCCATTTGTAGAAATGGAATTCTCAGCTTTTAATTGCAAATATTAAGCTTCCACGAATAATTTAGCCATGTATATAAATAATACCAAATTTTTTTTCCAAAATATTGATTCATTTCAGATAACTTTGCACTCTTCGTTCGTATACAAATTTTTTCATGACATCTGCTCTGAAACTGCAAGTTTCGTTGCCAGTTTTGTCAGTTGAAAGAGGCTGATTTCAGGATGATGCCGTGAAAAGTTGTCAAATCGCGAATTCAATGAATCAGTGGTGTGAATTGGTGTTTTTCAATCCCTTGGGATTGCAAAGAGAAATAACTGCCCTGTTAACTTAAATAACTTAAATAACTTCACCCTGGCCTGCATTCACCATGTTTCATCCCTTGTTACACAATATACTATTACTGACTTGCGGATGGCAGTTTACTCTGGTGATAAGAATAAGACGCCACACATCAAAGAGATTCAGGATAAATGAAAAAGAACGCAAATATGTATAACAATGGCCAACAGAAAGACTTCGTAGGTTTTCATATGTGGAAATGCACATCATTGAGTATAGCCCAGCTTTTTATTACTAATTTGGTTTGATTGAGATCAGCTAATTCAGGACATAATTTCTCTGTAGTCGAATTATGTGATTATTTACATTAATTTAAATTTCTATCAGAAATTGTTCGATGAACAGAAAAAGCGACCCAACCCCTATGTCCCCGTGAGTCAAACCATCTCTCCAGAGTATTTGCAAGGTGTCAATTGAATTGTTGGAATGTTGGAAATACCAGCGTAATACCGTAATCGCAGCAGCACTTGAACAATTATTGCTACTGATGTTATATGAGTATATTTCATTCGATGGACGTTAGCTACAATCCGTAACCATAATCCGACAAAGTATTGCGACCGCTCGGGCTGTAATTGCGAGGAAGATTGAATTCCATTTGAATTCAACAGGATCACGAATTCATTAGTCACGTACCCTCGGAAACCCTTCTTGCGCTCATCTGCGGCAGGAAACGAGAAACTAGAGAATCCTAGCCACAATTATTCGTGGACACCGAAGCCGGGCATATCGTAGAGTCGGGACAATAGACAACAAACTCCACTTGTAACGGATTCTGCTCGTAGTTGATCCGTCAAGCTCTCTCTTCTCCCGAGGGAGAGGTGTCCTCTGGTGCTAGACTCTAGAGCCTCTTCTCTCCATCTCCAAAGTCTTCCGTATCCGATGGCGTACAGCGGGTAGCTTGCAGCTGTCTCAAGCTGACCGCACCGCCATTTGTCTAGATCACTCTTCTTCCACGTTAGCGTACATCCCCAAATCTACTGAGTTACCAACCCCTCGTCACTTCTCTTTTCCTCATTTCTAAGTTTTCCCACTTCTATAGAGTGGGGCAGAAGTCACAGCGATACATCAATGTTTTCCATGTTCGAATTTCGATATGAACAATATACTTACTAAAAAATATTTCCGGAAAATTTCGAGCGGCAGTTTAATCACTCGATACGACTTCTGCTGTGACCGCAAATCCATTGAAATTTATGTATTTAGACATGACTATACTAAGAATGGTTCGTCTGATCAGTGTTGCATATTACTTGCTCACAAACTCACACGTGACCTTAATGATTCCTAGAAGCTCAAAGATCCTTAGTTGTAACTGAAGAAAAGAAGGATTTTTTAAAAACGCAGAGGAAACAATCTTATCTGAAGGTACTAGCAAACGTAGTTTATTTCCAAGTAGTAGAGAGGACCTATTAAATGAGACGCAGTTAAAGTTACTCGAGATTCGCGAAACACAGAAGCCTGGCAGGTGTACGTTTACCGCAAAGTATCGCGATGAATTATAACTTCAATCATTTTGCCTGTTAAATTATTCCAGAAAGCTCTTTGCACCGGTGTCTAGAAGTCTATTTGCAGACGCTTATTTCCTCATACTACAGCTGAGAATTGCTGAGTTAAATTTTCAACTTTTTATAACATTTCTCTGCCAAGTGTACAAATCTCACGAAGAGCATGGGAGGTAGAGGATTTTAACAATGCCAATGTAGTTTATTCAGCGAAACTTTTAAATATTTGATTACTTTTTGGCGACTTGTTGCCCGCTTTGGTAGGTGAATTTTTTAGACCAACTTTAAATCGTTAATGAAAATTGTCAAGACCTGTGACTCACATCGGTGAGTATATATCTTGAAACCACTAAGGGTTTGAAAGACAAAAATGAGTCTGGGAAAAGAAGAGAAAGATTCTCAGTAATAAAGATACAGTGAAAGCTGGATGTTGAACCAGTAGCGAAGTTGGGTTACGAGTTCACGTATCCACTCGGAGGCAGGGATATAAGGTACATAAGGTATATAAGTCTATGGCAGGCTGTATAGCAGGCATTCAAATAAACCAGCTAGGCGCCTGGCTCGTGGCTCGCGGCTCGTCGCAACCCTCTTAGAATACTTCCAGGCTGGTCGTAAATTCCATCGGGCGACGTTTCTTTGCTTTACTTTTCAGCCGTAGACGAACGCCTACCTCCTCATCTAGGATCTACGTTTTCCGCCCTTAAACTCACCCCTCGGCACCTCACTGCCACCGATTGCCCCGCACCTAGCCGAAGCGAATAAATTCTTTATTTTTTATAACAACTTTTTTTCTTCTCTGTTCATGCATTAAATTAACTCGGGTGGTTTACGAGTAAGCTCCCTTCACTATCCTCACTGCCCACCCCTTTTTCAACTGAATAAATTTATTTTTGTGAAGCCGAGCGGCACGCCGCCACGACCTCTTCCCATTTATCGAATCCACACGTTTACCTGCACCAGCTGGAACGCTACGGATGTTATCCATCCGCTCCACCGGTACTCCCACAAATTTAATTCAAGATCTATGCAAGTGTGGAATTGTTCGTAATTACAACGTTGCTACCTGACATCTTTAGTATCCTTGGATCATTCGTTATTCCTTTTTTTGTTTAACTTGATTTTAGTATATTGAAATAATGATTCGACTAGTTTTTTTCCCCAAAAGATATTATGGAAAAAAATTCTGCATCAGTTAAAGTCAAAGTGTGGATCAGTTAGGCTTCTTTTCAAGCTAACGACTAGTCGTAGAATACATAATGCGTGCAGGTATTAAAAAAAAAAAAGCACAATCCTTCACAACATTCAATGACTGATCGAGAGTGGTGCGAGTTTTCAATATTCTCCTATCATAAGAGAACTCCATAAATCAAAATGGGCCACCAAATTGTAAGAGAAATCCCGTTTTAGTAATAACCTAATATTTCACCGCGTAAATTACGCCGGACGTTAATGTCTCTGCAAGCAGCAATAAGCTCGTATTTATTGTTCATTCAATAAAGGCTCAGGTTTTTTTTCTCTGTTCAATGCTCACTGTTCACTGCTCGCTACCAGCAGCCATTTACCATTACCTGGTCCACCAGGAAATGCATTGCATACTCACCAGAGGATATTGCCAATTCGTTTTGTCTGCTATCGAAAAAATATTCTTGCGAATTTACCTAGATCCAGTAGCCCATAGTTTTATAGAAGCCCACGTGAGAGAGAATCATCGATAGATAGACAGAGAAAGGGAGATGAAGAAGGGAAGAGGGAGAAGGAAAGAAAAGGAGAAAAAGCTATCATACCGGCGAAACGCTTTCGAAATTCTCTATCAACGGCAATAGATCGTTTCGCTAGCATCCCCGATGAAACGTAAAATGACCACGAGAGAATATCGTCCTGGCCAGCCACCTACTATATGAAAATCATATTTCTCCTCGATATGGTTATTCCAAGGTGTTTCCAGGCTATTTCCGGATAGAGTAGAGGAAGACATCTGCCGCGCTCCACGGCAGTGACACCGATAACCTGATACAGAGGACCAAACGTGGTTTCAAAGAAGATATACCACTTTGAATAGAATAAATATGCGATATTGTAGTCGCAGATAAAAGTTCACACGCCTGTTAAAAATAGGGTGACGAATTTAGTGAACAAATTTTCAACTGCAGAAATTAACTATGCTATAGTATTGCGGAACGAATACTATCAGCAATTCGGATGATTGGTTGATGGATTTGTTGATGGAGTATTTAATTGCCGATTTAAGAGCGATATAGCGAGACACTCTCGTTTCGGGCAATTATTGACAGCTGTTTTTCCGTGCACCCCTTGACATAGACTTGTTGACTCGAACAAACCCCTCTTTGTCCTACGTTTGAACAGAGAAAATGGGTGACTTTCAATTTCAAAGAAAGCCCACAACAAGTTTAGCGATTCAAATCCTAAGTTTCCGAATCTCTGTAGTCTTTATAGATATTCTGTTGCTCAGCGAGTGAATATACGAACCCTCAGGGATGTGAGAAGCGCGCTGGGGGTATAGCGAACGGTCACATTTACCACTGGAATAAATGAATTTGAAATAAGATGAAGTGCAGGTTATTTGTCATTAAAATGAAATGTTTATTTCCGCCAGAACACTGAGATAAACCTGTAGCGATGGAAAAAACAAATATCACTGATAAAAGGACAAAAATATTCCACAAAGCCTCACATATTCTGAAAACAAAGGTATTTGAAAATATTGATATCGCCTTTATATTCAGGACTGCAAGTTCAGAGGGAAAAAAAAATACTTCCCTTGATAAATTCCACCCGAATTAAATGGCGGAATAAAATACCCCTATAAATCCAGAAGCATAATAAAACGTAGTAAAATATTAAATGACTGGGGAAGGAGAGGTTATTCTCGTACAACTTCATCCCACTAACAATAAGTACTTATTCACATCCTGGTGTTCTACACCGTGTTCTCTACCGACTGGTAATCCCAATGGCAGCTTATCTGCAGTTAAAACGTCCGCTTTGTAGAGGGGCAGAAAATTTCACCATATTTGCAAGCCACGGTAATTCGCTATTTTATTTAATTTAGGCTTCGGTATGATCGAGTAGTGGATTCAGTTCGATGAGCTCTCATTGATGTCAAATGACGAATGAATAAAGCCACAAATTATACGGACTAGAATATACTAGAAACAGTTTGACCCGCGTCAAATGAGTTCTTAGCACTGAAAAAGGTAAAAATCAAATGTCAGTGTGTCTTACAATTTGCTTATCACTGCAGCAGACTAAACTGGCTATCGGATCCGGTGGACAGTGGTTTACACTGAGACTTTACACGGCAATACGTTTCTCTGGCAGATTCTATTTTGCAAAGCATTTACAAGCTCGGATTCTGGACTTCCAGGGACTTAGAGATGGCAGGCGATCCCATGGGAGACAAACCACTCCGCTAGTCTTGCGTCTTTCTATGTATAGGCAGGCATTCACAGCCTTGATTCAACAGCCTGGATTAATTATAGCCTCTGTGTATACCTGGGTGACGTTTATGCGGATTTGCAGTTGATTCGTTACACCGTTCTATTCTATGGCGGGTCCAATTTCGACCAAAATAGCGTTTCGTGTGATCAAAGTCGGTTTTTGGAAGAGGGGCAGACTCCTCTCGGAAGTGATAAGAAATCACCCTGACACTTGAAAGAATAATATTATTCTTCCTCGATGAAAAATGAAATCTTTTTTAAAGACGCTATCAATTCGCAGCATTTCCCTTTCATTTTAAACCGCTCCAATTACGATTGTTAGATCAGTGCGAAAATCTGAAGGGCGAAATTAAAAGAGGACCTGAAAATCTTGCCACAATAAACGAGGGTTTGGTACAGGGAGAGCACTGTAACTCTTAACGAGGGAAAGTGGATTTGCATGCCTCCACTCGATGACACTACAATTATTGGTAACAGATAAACATTCTGAAGCTCTCGATCCGTGTTAATTACATTTCCCCCAAACAGTAATCCGTATACCCATCAGAGGTATTTACTTGGGGTTCGTGTTCAAAATAGATACAATATATAGGTATATAGGTATACGAGATGTTGTATGAATATCTAGAATTCTATTCACGATGCAGACGTACAATGACCCCAAATGAGAAAAAAATAATGCAAAAAATGAGGCAGTTTAACGAATTTGAAAACAAGTAGAATCGAAAAATGTGAAAGAATCGAACGCAGCAAGTAACAGATAAATTTGTTTTAGTTTTGAATAGTTCGAGGTCGATCCACAGGATGGCCTGATTTCATTTTTAGAAAATCAACGTCTCTTGATCCAATATCGTTAGAATTGGATTTCCGTGAATTTGTTATTAAAGATGTGACTGCCAAGTAAATTTCTAGACTAAGATCCTCGGCCCCCTCTTTGACGACTGCCGTTATTACCATGAGGCAAGAAAGGAGTCGATTGAAGCAGGCGCTTCTATACACACCTTCGTCCTTCTTTTCGAGAAAAATACCCAAGAGGTGAAACGTGACCGGAGGAAGAGCGCCTTTTTGATGTAGGGCAATAGGTTCAATCGTCAGGGAGTGAAGGCGGTCAACCGATGCTTCCAAGAAATTCGCAGTAGGCTCGCGGAGAAGCCCTGCGGTATCGCCTAGAGGATGATCAGTACGAGACGAGGAACGGCAGATGGAAAGAGTGAAATAGGAAAAGAGAAGAAGAGGAGGGGATGCGCCAATCATCCCTTATTTACGAGGCCATATACCTTCGGGGAGTGTCTATCCGTTTGCTCGTCTACTCGCTCGAGTTCTCGACCTATTCCTCAGCCACGACTTCCTGGTGGCCTCGTCAGGCTCGCATCATCGTCGACATTAACGTAGGGTAGAGTGCCGACTACTCTGACGTGTAGACGTAGACGAGAAAGGAAAGCTAAAGGGTAAAAAGGGTGACTGTGACGGCTGACCCATGACCGAGGAAAACGTGGACGACACGATTTTATCGACGGACTTTTCTCCACTATACGCTATTTCGCAGGGAAGGAATGATAACGTCCGGGACTCCGATGAAGCGTCTATGTAGACGCCGAGTCGTTATCCGAAACCTGAGAAGCCGAAATTTGATAGGAATATTGCCTTCCTTAGGGGAAGAGATAAAAAAAAATTTTCTAATCTCACATTTCGAAGCTTTGAAAACAGATTAGCCATCGAGCAGGAAACTTTCCTTGACTTTCTTACGATTAGTGTTACCGCCAACTGTCTATGACCAGGGTCTCGTATCCCCTTTGTTGAGGATCTCTTGCCCGCTTCGAAATCATGGCTATACTGCTCATATAATACCAAAAAAACAGCCAGGCTGACGAGAATCTCGCCGGAGGCCGTATGGCGACGCTGAGGGGTCGTTAAATTTCCTCTAGGACAATGCGATAGCCGTAGTTCTATTTTTCTTAGCCGGAAATCGCGAGCCGCGCTTTCATGCACATATACTCGTGGAAATGTAGGAGATAAATTTCTTTTCTAGTATGTACGATTTTTATGACAATTTTTTACCATTTAATTGCTAAGACAAAATTCTTTTTTCAGAGAAAATTCATTCGGATTGGAATAGCTGCCGTTTTTCGTTAACTATTTTCTTCTTTCTCTATCGCGTTCTACATTTTGCCAATTTTCCAGGATTCTGGAAGCTGGGATGGTTTCTTGAAGCCTATAATTCTGATCCGTTACAACGATCATTCCAACCCGCACAACAAAATTTCAATATAATTCATATTCCCACGCAAGACCACCCATTTTTCGAAATACCTGTCTTTGTATCGGTAACTCAGGAATAACTAGGTACTTAAAGAATATAGGTAGCCTAGACAAGGAGCTAGAAGCGTTTGAAGCATTTATCGTCTAACCGGAACTACATGTATCCTTCTTCGGCTTTTGTGGGAAGCGAGACTTCCCTTGAATACGCTCCGTGGTACGTTACTTCATGTTTATCTGTACATACATTTATTTACGTATACATATATAAATATGTATGCTCGTATGAGACATGCATACGTGCATAGTAAAGTGGACGATAGAGGTAGAATAGTGCAAGACAAAGTCTAGAGCTTCGCCGTGAGATGCAGCAAAGGCGTCAGGACGCCCTCGCAATATTAAAACGTTGGGGGAGATGTCCGACACATTGAATTTCAAGCAGCATCTGCAGAGTTCTTTAGATTTTGGACATTCTAAATTTATGGTGATATGATAGAACGAAATATCTGCGTACGAAATCTCCGTTGTATAGGGTCAATTCAATTTTTGTTAGTAAAACTCAAGCGGATTTTTTTAGATTTTGCTGCAGTTATCGAGCGCACAAGACTTCCCGACTTACTGACAAACAGGATTGAGCGTAAAGTCGCTATCACTCACAAACTCCTTCTTCCGTCGGGGTCTATGCTTGCGAATCTCCGGAAATGCCAAGTACAAGTTTGCAAAGCCGATAAAATATTCGAGAAATCTGCCTAGTGATATTCTCTGAGCTTGGCTTTTGGAGTCTTCGAAGATTCTTGGCAGGGTGAAAAGCATCGTCCCAGTGAAATGTAATCCTGGTATTATGCCGGGAATCTCACGCCACTAGGTTAGTATTACAGTCTCCTTTTACTCACCCGGTAGGGCACCAGAATCGGACCTCCCTTCCACGTATTCTTACCAGCTTTTATCGTCAGAAATTGATTCCCTCGCTATCCACCGTGAAAATGGAAAATTCTCCCACGCGTGATCATATTTATACGTATTCATATTCAACGTATTTGAATGAAAACGATTGATCAATACAGTTACCTCGCCTTACTTCACCTTCGCATTCAATTTATCAAATTAGGGTCCGAGATCATTTTGATCATCGAATCGGAATGTTTTTTGGGTGCGATGGTCAATATAAGCTGCAGAACAGGAGAAAGACCCTGAGAATCATTGCGTCAACTTTCGAGCTTGAGCGAATGTAAATGTTGAAAATTACATTCGTGAAACGGACAGAATTGTAAAACCCATTGCTATGTTTCGTTTTTTAGAAGAGTAGCGTTGCATTTAACGACGCGCAGATATCGAAATCATTAGAATTACTGGTTCACCTGAAGGATATCGCGATCCGATTACTCGCTCGCAATCAGGGCGGAAAGAGCACCGCTTCTGATCTCGATATCTTGCTCACGTTCAAACACAAGCGAATGAACAACATCACATGCGAGGCAACCGTCGAGACGCGCTGAGCCAATTTGAAGAGGTAGAAATGTGATAAAAATGACCAGCGTTCGTGCTCGGAGACTGTTGAGCGCTTTCCATTTTATCCTCTCGGACTTTGCTACGAGGGATCTCTTTTGCGACGGTTCTATACTTGAACCCCGCCAAGATCTGACGAATGAAAATACTTGAAAGTTCAACGATTACTGCTCGCCGTTGAACTTTCAAAAAATTAAACTCTAGAAGAAAATACTTGCCGGAAGCTAAAGGTACAAAGGTACTTTTTGTTGACCAAAGTTGATTCAATTAAACATATACGATTATCCAGTCCGAACATGAGCTAACATTTCCATTTCTCGAACTATAGCTGTAAGCGAATTTTCCAAAGGCGAATCTTTATCGTTAAGTATTTACTTCAAGTTTTCCGAATCAAACACTTGAACTTTTAATTTTCGGATAACCGCTACAATTGCAGGTTTGGGATATCAGTTCGCTTTGGCTTCTGACTCAAATACGAGCAGCGGGAATTCGAATGGGAATAAATTTTCCGAACTAGTGATATGTTTGATACTTTCGTAATCGAACGTTTCGATTAGAATAGTCAATGAGAAACACGTGAGATCGGGTTCATATTTTTTCGTACTCATATATGTACTGCAATTCAACATTGACGATACCAGCTCGCTTCAATATGCTGATGTCTATTCAGCCCTCGTTGACGATGCGTAAAAGTGCTACGATATCGCCATGCAGACTTTGCTGCTATCGCTAGATCGCCAGTGACCCTTACTGCTTCAAACGCGTATTTGCAAGGCAGAAGCTAAATAGCAGCTGGATGCCATTGGTTATTTACAACCTGCGACAAAGTTACCAGCGCCAGATTACAGAGACAATTTTATTCCTTATTTTATTTTTTTTTTATTTCAGTCTTTGGTCTGCTGAAATGATAATTACGAGATGCGAAGAGAGAGCTTTGATAAATCATGTGATTCGTGAAGATACGCCTACGCGAGTAGGTATATACCTACATGGGATGAGCATATCTATAGCATCTAAATCCAGTGACGTGGAATAATTTTCATGCCAGATACCGAATGAGAAGATCATGTGAAGACAGAGGTCTGTAAATCGTGATTAGATATAAAAGGTCTAGCGAAATAATGCGCGAGTTTGGTTCGGAGTTTGCATATATTTCAATATCCTATTGTTTTACTGAAGAATTGTCCATTATACTTCACTTCAAAGTTGTAATTTCTGGTGACGCTGTTCGACTACATCCAGTTTTTATAACGAACAGAATCGCAGGTGATCGTAATTTTTTGATTCGAATTTTCTAAAATTTCACGGATGTTTATATCGCAACTGGAAATCTGCTTATTTCGTATAGAATTCTTGCAGTCTTTACGCTTGGCCGACGCGATTCGAAGTTTACGTAGGAAATCCAGTATTGGGGGACATTAAGCGAGTGCAATAAAGTGCCAGAATGAAGACTGCGTGTACAAATTTTCGGACAAATTCTGATTGATAGTCTTAGTCTAGTTAGTATCCTGCTGCACCGTTCAAATTTCATAAAATTTATGAACCCCATAAGCGGGTAACTAAAATTCAAAACTCATAGTGATGCAGTCAAAGAAAGTCCTTTCTCACGAGAATACATGCAGTTTTTAAAACCTCTCATAAACTTTTAAACGAGCTTTCTCAACTGCTTGAAACTTTTGCAATTACCTAGTCTATTATATTGATATTATTTGATGTAGTACGTGTTTCCGGAACTTTATCACTGTTTGTTAAATAATTAGTTCGCTATTTCGAACTAATTAATTGAATTGAAATTTATTATAAAGAACATCCTTTCATGTAATTAGGTTGCAGTTTCGTCATCGGAAAATCTATTGAAATACACAAGCAGTTATCCTTCCGAAACGATCCGTAGCTAGTGAACTGGTGAAATTGGGCAGCTGGAATTAAACGCGACACCCATATGTATATGAGCAGCTCTCATCAGCTCGTATATGACAACAGGTAAAATAAAATTCAGGAAATTGCTCAAAAACGTAAATATGAAATTCCGACTTTTATTCATTATTTTTTCGACAACGCTGACTCGCGCCACTGCGGGTTAATGAATCGCTTAGTCTGCCAACTGATGTCCAGTGAAAAATGATTGGATTTCGTTATCAATTCATACCAACGGCTTGTTGCTTGCTGCTAACCGAGGATGGCCATGACTGTTTTGGGATTACGGGGGAAATTTCCGTAGTATACATATGCTGGTGAAACAAGTCTCCACTTCACGCAAGCGCATTGAGAATCGTAAGTAGGTTCGTGTGTGTGTGTGTGTGTGTGTGTGTGTGTGTGTGTACTGGATAGAAGTGGAGTGGAGGCCAGCAAAAGCCACGTAACTACCGTTAATTAGCGCGTTTCATCGGCTCACCGGCCTTTCCAAAATTTCTCGCGTCAATAAATTCAATTTTTCCGACCCAGCTAGTCTGGGAATATTTTTACATAGTTTATGACATTCTCGTATCGTACTATAAAATAATAGGAGCAGTGTGAGCGAATCGCCAAGCCATTGTATATGTAAAACTGTTAAAGCTGATATCCCGAAGTAAAAGCCCTTCAATGCATTGTATTGCTTCTTGATGCTTTGGAAAAATACATATGTATATCTTATACCTTAATACCGACCTTCTCCTCCTTTATCTGACTGTTGGAATACGTGTAAGAAAAATTGCGGAAATAAAAGCTGCGAACAATCGTGCATATACTATATATAATATAGCCATCCTGCTATGCAACTTTGGCCACGGATTATATTACTACTGGTGCTGTTACCATTACTGCTACTACCAAAAGTTATAAATTTCGTTACGTGGTTAGTGGTGAAAGATAAAAGCTATCGGAGGAAACTACCCGCTTTACGAACCGTAGACAAAACCTGCAGCGTCGTTCTACGTTGTTATAAATTATCACGCGTCGCCTTATGCCCTATGACATTGCAGACTGTTAGCTTAAAAGCGTATTTGAGGTTTTTTTTTTTTCTTCAAATTACTTCATGTCCCCCCTTCATGTCTAACGCATTCTTGTTGAAAGGATCGCAATTGTGGAAGGTAAAAAAAGAAAGAAAAAAAATAGTTGGTCATTAGAATCGTAAAGCCGAGCAAGGAACTACGCCGCTCGCGAAGAAATCGTTCTAAAAATTTTATGAGCGGTAACGCTTTACCTTAAAAGCTTTTTTTTAAAACCTCCACCGTTAAAGCTGGGTGAAATTTAACTTAGCGAGATATGGTTGTTAATGTTAATGCTAATAGAACTCAAGTTCACCGATCTCTGTAATAGAATTATGATCATGCATCCGATTATATCTTACTGATTAAACTGTCTCCCAGTTCAGGATGACTTTGCCTGCTCACTCTGTTGTTTGTTAGAACAAAGACAGTTGAAATTGACAATGAGACGTGGATTGTAAACATCGGCGTGAACAGTCCCTACTGTTTCAACGAGTCAAAGAGTACAGCCGGCGGATGCAGGATTGGGAACGCAAATTTCAAAGTGATGGCTGAATGTCGATATATTTCACATCCGTCGAGCTAAATCCCGTCCTATCAAAGTCACAGGAATGTTTACCTTTACCCTGAATGGTTTTAATTAAGTTAAAACTTTCCGTCCTCCACGTCTATTGGTAATCTCCACTCCGACTGATTAATCTCTAGTGAACGACGTGTGATCGAAGTCCCGTCACCTTTTGTATAGTTTTCCTGCTGAATGCACTTACGTAACTAAGCCGTGGGTAGGTACGTATGTAATATAACATCTTACTTCATCAGCTGATCTACACTTACGAATGAAGGGATGAAGCATAGTCTGGTTAAATTAAAAACAAAAAAAGTTCCAATTATAACAAAAAAAAAAAAAACCACAAGATTAGGTCACCGTATAGAAGTGATAATTGTAACTGTGGAGGAAAAAGAACTATCGTATCTTATTTGCAGCTTTTCTCCGACCACTTTGGTCCTTTATTCTTCTTATTTTTATGGTCCCAGCTAAAAGTGCAGAGTGCAAGATGCAAGATAGCGATGTCCCCTTTGCCTCGGGCTTCGGTGAGCTTTTACTCTATGCATGTATACTGGCAGTACATCGGATATCGTGATGGCATCAACGCGTCTTTTGGTTTTCGCTGTAAGGAGTGTTCTTTGGCTCGCATTTATGCCCCCTACCATCGTCTTAGAAGGCTGGGTGAAACTGTGGAAGAAAATGCTGGTCCATGTAACTCGATTTATACTCAAAGCGCTCGTCGTTCTGTTCAAAGCGATCTTTCCGGCAGATCTTTAGGTACTCTTTTGTTTCACCGCTATTCTTTTCTCCCGTCTTTGCGCATCTTTATTCTTTTTTTCTTCTTATTTTTCTCTATATAAGGGAGAATTTCGCTCCTTTATAGCAACGTTTAAACGTTGCCAAACATTTTCCGTTTCCGAGCCGCTTTTTAATGATTTATACTCTGAACGAGAAGCTAGATATAATTCTATTTCACCAATCAGAAGCATTGGGCATAACGCGTAGACTAGACGATATTAAAAAATGATTTAAAAAAAAAATTACATGCAACGACCCAATTAGCTACTACCAAGGCAGCAGTAGATATATCAAAACTTCAGCCTCCGGAATCATTAAACTTGCTCATTCTAGCGGTCGGTGAAACCAAATAGTAATCCAATCAACGTTGATTATTATAATCCACAATGAATTTTGATACTATACGAGTTGATTCGCAACGTATACTAATTTCTACGAAACCAGTTCATGAATCAATCCATATAAATTAATCAGGTGTCAATAAACACCGAATCACTCTATACCCTAACCAGAATTGCATTCGTAGCACTGGAATAGGTTCTATATTACCGGTTTAGTATTGCGTGCTATGCGTAGGAAATTTGTATATTTGGCTATATGAACCGAGGCATTTGATTGAATGCAATAGGTAGTAGGATGGAATATTCATCTATATGATATAATTAGCTGATACTCTCTAAACATGAAAAAGTGGATTTTCACTTATTACAAGTGCATATTCACTTTTAGTCAAAGTCAAAACCGAACCACGCAGAATAAGTGAATACTCACAATATGAATTAGTGAAATCGAGAAAAAATTGAAAAAAAAAATTGAAAAGCCATAACAATTAGTGGAATTTCACTAATTTTTTGTGGAAAACACTGATTATTAAGTGAATACAGCTTCACTTACGCGATCAGTGAAATTTTCACTGATTCATGTTTAGAGAGTAGCCAACTTGAAGCAAACAAATGTCATATTTATTTAATTATGAAATCGAGTTGCGGGAATTTAACCTTCATTTTAAGCTTTAGTTATTATTTAACAACCGTATAACTCATTAATAATGTTTTTACAAGGCATGTGTTCATACTGCCAATTTAAATGTTGGAAAAATGATGAAAGAAAAATAATAATCTATGAGAATTTGAGAAAGCGAACGATGCAGTTTTTCAAATAAATGAGGAACTATGTGCGTCAGCATGACCGCCTTCCGCTTATTTTATCGCTCGATAATCAAATCCACAGAACGGTTGTAAAGGGAGTTTTGATGAAATCTCTCGTAGCAATGGTGTGAAGTACCGATTACCTTTAGAGGCCATTAAGTTTGAGTTTAACGGCCTTGAAGTTTCTGCAGTAGCCTGACTTAGCGCATTTTAACTACCCCCGTGATGTGCTGCCTGTTTTACAGAATATTACATATTTTTTTCACACAAATATGCCAATCGATTTTTTGACACACTCACGTATGTGCACTTTGCTGAATGCTCATATGAGAGATTCAAGCTATACCCAAGGAATTTTTCATAGCTTTTCTCAGACTTGCAGAAATTCGGAATATATTCCCTACTGAATGGGTATCATAGATAGTTTAGCCGATAAGCGTCTGTGAAAACTGCTCTGCGCGTGTATGGGTTACAATAGATCAGAATATCGTGTATAGGGGTGAAAGAGATTTCAATAACCTTTCTAATTTCCCAGGTGTCCGACTCCAACTAGATCCTAGGCGAGTTGGCACACGATCTATAGAAAAATGTTATTTGTATCGACACGCTCAGAAAACGCGAGAAGAAGCGTGGACGGAGGTATCGGTAGAGAAAAGCTAGCCGGTGAAAAAGTGGAGATGAAAGAGAACACAGAAGTGCTAAAGACTTCCCCATGGCAAGAGCCATCTTTGGCCATCTTTGGCATCAGAACTTGAGTCCGTTTTGTTGCACCGATCGAAGGATTCTCTAAAGAAAAGTACTGGCTCCCCATCAATAGCCAGCCGTTAACAAAAGTTTATTAGAAGTAAAGCAGAGACTGGCATCGCTTGCTTTAGTTGTGAACGACCGTTCTCGAGACTGAGTACTTTGCACCAGTTTACTATTTTATAATTCAATGTTAACATTCTGAAGTTTGTATTTCACACAGAAATCACATTGAAATTGTTCGCCATTTAACTGTGCCAGATATACTACAGACCAACCACGCAGAGGTATAAAGAGCAATTTAATGAAGCGCCTTGAAACAGAAGCTGGCTTTGTTTATGGAGGATATAAAGACTTCGTCCCTATATAGTCGATTGATTTAATCTTGAATAGCCGATTTGTTTGAGTCATAACCAATTGTCCAGTGAACACAATCTCCGAGACACTTGCTATCATCTGTAATAAATAGTTTGATATAAGTTATGAAATCATTTATTCCGATAAAATCAATGTGAATTGAAATCAGTCGTCCAGTCATTGATATGAATGACGATACAATATTCCACATTGTTCGTACAGCTTGGGAGCACGACTGCCTTGCTTTAAGGCTTATCAGTCTTATCACTAAGCGCCACGTCTTTGTGATTGGGCCCGATAATCTAGCCCCGAATGTTTATGTCTCCGGTTCGCATTATTGTTTATATTACATTTCCAAACACTCAGAGTGCCGCTGCTCTACCATGGAACGAATGGGGCTCTTGCACACCTACAGGGACTCGATTCTTGAGATCATGCGATCAATTTTCGTATATGCGAAATTCGTTTTCCGGCCAATTGCGCCGTTGGCTTTCTTTGGAACTATCACACGATTGGCCGAAAGGCAAATTTCGTGTGCGAAAATTCATCGCATGATCTCAAGAATCGAGCCCCAGGCTCGTGCGACGCCATGGAAAGATTTCCTTCACATCTGTTTGGAAAAAAATTGGAAAGCAAAAGAATAACGTGAAAGAAAAGAAAATCACCGAAAAATAGTAGTAGGTATACCTTCGATCCACTTGGATGAATACGGTCAACGGCAATGCGCACACCTTACCAAGTTTTCATTTTTGATCTTTTCGACTAACTGGCTCAAAGCCAACAAGCCGTCCAAACTTCGAGAGCCTACACTAACCGACGAGACTCGATTCGCTCTTGGACAGGCATCTCACGAGGTTTGCTATCGGCTTGTGTGTGTATATCGTTTAGATGTATATATATATACAATATATATATATATATACATATATATGTGTGTGTATCACTGACTGCCCAAGCTGTGGCAGACCTCGTAAGCCCGAGTAATCAACGATTTTGTTGAAGTTTCCAGTTATACGGGTAACTCAACCTACTCCTTCCTCCTCCGGTTTCCTGGTTTTACCCGTTACGATGGTACATAACATAGCCGTATACATAGGCATGTGCAGGCAGTCCCGAGAGATCTACGAGATGAAAAGTTCAGTTACCTGTAATAAACATGGCTACAGAGGTGAAAATTATTTTCCATTACGGCGTAAGCTTGAGATTTTATGAAGTAATAAGTTTACTTTCAATTTTCGATTCCCTTTCGTTTGGGTATCATTTAGTGTTTCTTCGCATAGGGGTGAAAGGAAAAAAAAAAAAAAAAAATTGGAAAAGAGATACGACTAATATTCTGATATCGTTGATACTTGATGCATAAATCATACTCTGTACGCTTCGATGTAATTGACTATTACTGACGTAGGTAAACGTGTGCGTATAAGGAACGCCTAGCGATTTCGTGCCATCGCGATTGGAATCGTATTACGTTTTTTGGCAGTTTTCGTGAGTTATACGCTCTCCTCATAAATTGGAAAGCGGTATCTGATGAAGGACCACCGCCTCCTGGTTCCCCGGTGAACCAGAGCGTCGTAAGGCAGAGTGTACAGACTTTGGCGAGTTTTCGGCACAACTGCGGCCAATTATGATAAACTACATCCCCCTGCGCTATGCCTACAATTCTGGGCAATCTCAAAGTTTCACCAAGCGGTCTGATACCTCGACCAAGGACTTCATATAGACAGCTTACAATGGCCTCCTGTTTATTAATTTCTCCGTATTTCGCCTAGAATTTGCAGCATTGTGATATACAGCTGGAAGTTTCGCAACTCCGAGTTTCAAAGCATGCAACTACACGACGATCCAAGCCAAGCTATTAGCCAATGCTGCAGTCGGAGGAGCTAGAAGTATATTCAGGAAACGACAAAAGCAACATCTATTCGTCATAAATTTTCAAGGGAGCAATATATAATTATATAAAATCCATTTAGCGCGGACAGAGCTGCTTCAATATTTACTTGAAAAACAATTAAAGTGGAAAATGGCTCCAGCGGGAACGCGAAGATAATTGTAATGCTATAGCCACCCTTTCCAAGTTCTGAGCTCCCTCCCTTAACTGCGTTCAAAAAAAAAAAAAAAATTGAAAGAGAGAGAGAGAGAGAGAGAGAGAGAGAGAGAAAGGTAAAGAGACGCGAGGGGGTGAGAAAGAGATGTATACCTACCCCTATTGGATTTCTCCATCCAGTTATAGCGATAAAACTAATTTACCTCTAACGATTTCTTCGGAAAAGAGGAGAGGCATGGCTTGAGGCACAATTTTGGAGCTCATCCGTCTCTACCATATAAAGGGTATCAACTTCCTCTTAGCCCCACAGCCTTGGTTTACTTTCAGCTTTCAGAAAGACGTCGAGTTAATTCCAAAGGAAGACCGTAGTACAGCGATTAATTATTGCGACACAATGTTAATGCGTGATTAGACTCTCGCAAATGCTTGATTCAGAAAATCTTGTTTTAGATACGGTTTTCGGTTAGTTGATACAGAAAGTGAACTCCAATTTGACAACTCACGAAATAAACGTAAATTTAGCACCCAGTAAAATCTCCCGCGTTTGTTGTACGTCATCGAGCTTAAGCCACCCTCCATTCATTTATTTTTCGATTAATTTCTCTTCCGGCGTTACCGATAAAATATTCTTCAACAAATTTCCATATATTTGCTTTCGAAGGACCCATTATCGATAGGAATTCATCAATGAAAATGACGCCGCACATTTTTATTAAGCAATTTCTGGCTTAATTGTAAAACCTGGGAAAATGTAATCGCATCGAAGATAGGAAGAAAATCGTTTGACGAATCTGCAGTTATTCATCCGGAATGTTTACAGACAATATTTACCCCCGTTTCATCAACACTTCCAGTTTTCAATTTTCATACGAGAGATACAAATTTAAAAACCCGGCAGTCCGAGCTCACAGCAACCCTGGCTGACCTGCTATCAACCTCGCGGTCAAATCTCCATAATAATTACACAACGTATTTCACTATAGCCGATCCAGCTCTGAAACTTTTAGAGAAATCTTGAAACGCAATATTCCTGACAAGTGGTTCTAATGGTAAATGATAGGCCGTACACTGACATTACAAGTATACCTATCCTCATACCTAATACCTATTCAAGTACTCACTTTGGTTTAGTCACGTAACCTAAGTCCTAAGCTAAAACCTCACCGCACCCAAGTTCATCGCGGTTAGTTTACTAGGAGGTTGTTATTAACCGGGCCAAGTCTCGAAGGTAACTTTCAATTGTGCCTGGAACAGAGTGGCCAGTAGGTTAGCCAGTTGTGTATCCTCGTTTAGGATCATCCCTCAGAAGATCAAGTATCTCTTCAAGTTACCAAAGCCATAGGTCGGTTTATTGTCCCAAGTAATAGGCACCAGTTCAGTAATTGTTTGAAGTTAACATTCCAGAAGAATCTCTCTCCTGAAGAGATTAGGTACAGTGGTTAGTTGAAAGAGACGCAGAATCCTGTGCCTAATCTTCTTACTGTAATTTCATTACGAATATTATTAACAATAACTATAGGTTAGTGGAGAAATACTTGAAATATTGTAGGAGAAAAAAGGATTCTAAAAGCTTATTTCATTGAGTGACTCTATCGTTCGAATCCTATTAATTCATACCATATGTGAATTTATCGGACCAGTCGAACCAAATTTTAAGTCTTCTAACTGAAGCTCACCTCTGTATAGAGTGTGCAATCCCCAGAGAGACCGAAAAAAACAGAAGTGCATCATAATTATTTTTTCAAGTAAAAATTCCTTCAGCCCGGGTTTGAACCGGGACCTCCGCATTTGTACTGCGACGCCTTGTCCAATTAGACCACTGAAGGACTGAAGGAATCTTTACTTGAATTTCATGTTATTGTCATTGACCTCTTAGTACACAGGCCTGTGTTTATTTCATTGAGTGACTCTATCGTTCGTTCATATGGTATGAATTAATAGGATTCGAACGATAGAGTCACTCAATAAAATAAACACAGGCCTGTGTACTAAGAGGTCAATGACAATAACATGAAATTCAAGTAAAGATTCCTTCAGTCCTTCAGTGGTCTAATTGGACAAGGCGTCGCAGTACAAATGCGGAGGTCCCGGTTCAAACCCGGGCTGAAGGAATTTTTACTTGAAAAAATAATTATGATGCACTTCTGTTTTTTTCGGTCTCTCTGGGGATTGCACACTCTATACAGAGGTGAGCTTCAGTTAGAAGACTTAAAATTTGGTTCGACTGGTCCGATAAATTCACATATGGTATGAATTAATAGGATTCGAACGATAGAGTCACTCAATGAAATAAACACAGGCCTGTGTACTAAGAGGTCAATGACAATAACATGAAATTCAAGTAAAGATTCCTTCAGTCCTTCAGTGGTCTAATTGGACAAGGCGTCGCAGTACAAATGCGGAGGTCCCGGTTCAAACCCGGGCTGAAGGAATTTTTACTTGAAAAAATAATTATGATGCACTTCTGTTTTTTTCGGTCTCTCTGGGGATTGCACACTCTATACAGAGGTGAGCTTCAGTTAGAAGACTTAAAATTTGGTTCGACTGGTCCGATAAATTCACATATGGTATGATTCTAAAAGCTATTTTTTCAGCAAAACAGAAAAATTGGCGACATGGTTGTCGGGACAAACAATTTTAATCACATATCTATAACGAGGATGTTCTTTATACTAATTAGATTTCTGTAAGAAACTTCTGCACATATACACCAGTTGTATTTACAGTTCATCTTGGTGTCTATATATACTTTATATAGATGCGATTATAGGTGCTCCTGCAGTTGTATATATGTACTATATATATATGTACAGGCGAGTAAACGGAGGCTGAAATCTCTGAGGGGTAAGATAATTACATTAGATCCTTTCAGGAGCAGGAGCTTTCGGTTAGCAATTTTTTTCAGGACAAAAAATGTTAAAAAAATGTTTTTTCAAGTCTCTTATCAATGTACTGATATGGGTTCATTCATTATAGATTAATATTGTTGGAGATTGAAAAAATGCCTTAAGGGATATGATTTCATTTAATAAAAATGCCATTCATTGAGGAAAATTCGAGTTGGAAATCGGAGCAAACTACTACTTTTTTTTCTCTAGCCAATCGAATGGTCGGCGAAATTGAAATTAGCGATTTTATAATAGGGTTAATTATATTATATACTAGGGGAAAAAAACTCTCCTGTTTATAAACTACTTCGATTAAAGTAAAAAAAAAAAAGAAAAAAAAAAAGAAATAAGTAAACAGTCTTAGAAAGAGAAACTTGAGACGTTACATTGATGAATGTAAATGTATTTCGCGAGAAAGCAATTCAGTTGAATAGCTTTCGATTGGGAGGAAGAATACGTCCCTGGAGTGGCGGAAGGCAAGGGTCTTCGAAGGGCCACAGAGTGCCATGGCAGGGAAGGAGGCCGGCAGATCGACTGAGTCTAACGGCCAAGGGAGACTCATTCTACGATAGTGAGGAGGATGGGAGTTAGGGATGGTGCTCGCAACCTCTGATTGGGATTAGCATTTCAAAGATATTCAAAGTCCCTGAAAGTTTTTTTTTTTTTTTTCATTTTGGTTTGAAAAGTTTTATTCACAGGTAGACAGTAGGTACGAATGAAATTGAGGTTCTATATTGATGGTATTATCTCGATCATATGAGCCCTTTCGGATGAAGGTGGTAGTATACATCCTTTTTGTTAGGAACCAAAAGAAGTGCAAAAATATATTAATTTTTTATGACATTGACTTGCACCACTTTGATTTCCATAACCATAAGTCTGATTTGTTCCCGACGTGATAATTCAATTTTTTAATTAATGAAGGACCTTCTTTGTAATGCAAGTTTGATGAACGCTGAGCTGGTTTCAGAAGAAATAATTGATGATGTTCATGGGATGGGGCTAGTATTTGATCGAGAGTATCATAATTGATTATACCATAGTCTCGGAGTATATGGCCAAGACTTAAAGCATCTTCCTTCTCGAAATGAATCGAATCTAGTCAATCTATTCCCTAGGAATCTCCTAATTACATTTAAAGGGAAAATACCCCATTTATGCGTTAGCTCGAGGATCTGTTATAGGTTTAAACACCAGTACTTAACCCAACGATTATTCATCATTTTAATCCAAGCCTGATCGAAATACCACCGATGCGATAGCATCGCGTACCAATATTACGTAAGTAAAGTTATAACGAAGCTAATATTCGATTTATCTACGGTGAAACTCTACCGAATAACTTTTCCGGCTAAAGGGATAACTTCAAAAATATTTCATAGAAGTTATTCATATAGATAGGGCTCAGTAATTTCTTAATTTTCTAAAAGCGAAAATACTTTGCGGCTTCTGCTCAGCTGTGGTTGGCTTGGAAGCCAGGCAGGCAGGGCTATATGGACAAAGCTTAGACTTCAAGTTATTTGCCGCTAACTATGGTTGTTCGTGGCGTTGGGCCTTCGCATCAAGATTGCGAAGAATTTCTGAAAGATTAGAGGAATTTTAGTTATTCGCCGATACGCAAGAGACTATGTCCGGAAAATAGGGGAAAAGCACGAGCTGATAATTCGGTGTAATTTTTTTTTTTTTTTTTCTTCTAATATCAAAATCTTTGTCTATTTTCATTGGCAGGCATTTTTTTTTCGAGATAAAAATGAACAAGAAACATTCTTTTGTATCTTAATTAACCTCATCTACTCGAACCCAAAGGAATTAATCAATTTACAGACTAGATCCGTTCTAAGCGCAGGCCAATTTCTATGTGATCACGAATTCCTGTGTTGGTATTCCGTCTACAGAGCTCAGAGTTTGGCTTCGGCAGCTGAGACTTTGGTGTAAGTTTTGATTGCTTTTGCAATGAGCTTTGTTAAATGTTAAATAAGATGATACATCATTGTCTGACGAACGAGGTGTATTCTATGAACCTTTGGATCTAGATCGGGCCTATGATCAAAGTTTTGAAGCTAAAGCAACCTCTGAGAAATATGTTTCTATTAATCCTATACCACCCCGTCCCGCAGATATCATCTCAGAATTCGGCGAGTGCAATTAATATTATCTTCATAATTTACGCGATTGATACCTAAGTTTCAGGAGTTGCTTCACTAAGAAACATCAGTCACTTTTTTTTCTTATTTTTATTTTGCTACATCGCATGTTGAAATAACGCATCGTGTCATGGGGTAGTAAAATGCAATGGGATACTTACTATAATACTGTCCCATATCCCGTGCCCTAAAATAGTAAGTAGCCTTCTTATGAATATCAAAACGGTAAACGTATCGATGAAGGCAATTCATTGGCTATTCAGTAGCAGCCGATGACCCTATTGGACGCTATGCCCAAGCCATTGGATCCCTTGCAGTAGATGGGACACTACGTCAATATTAGTTTAATATACAAAGGATAGGGTTATAGGTTTTGGGTGACCTTAGGAGGCGAGGTGAGGAGGTTATGGTCCGAATAAGATAGCACACAAGGCTGCAGGGGTTGCGGGTCGAGAATGTATGGCTTGCTTCAGGGACACAACGCGTGTGTAGCAGATCCAATTTCGCCATGTTTTATGGAAAGGCACGCTACCATGTTAATAACGGATTCGTCACGTCGACCGTAGGTTTACGATGGCACACAGAGGCTCAACGATAACGCGTTAGACGCGTTAGACGACCAACCGATAAGACTTTGACCCAAGAGGAAAAGTTCTATGGATTATTCCTTATTCGAGGTAACTGTGCAGTGCACTTTCCAAAAATGATGCATCAAGTAAAAAACTTTAGAATAATGAGTTTTTTCATGAATTGTTTTTTTTTTTTTTGCAATTTTGATTCTCTTGCAGGCAAGTTTGAAACTTGTATTCCTTGCTGCAACGAGAGTGCTTCCACCTCTACGTTATCAATCCTTGTGCATGGTACTTCCGTAATAGCGCGTACACACAAACAGGGGCGATAGTATCGTCATCTATAAATCAACTCTGTTAGTATTGGTTTTCTTAAGCAGTAGTTCGCCGATGTATGCATTTTATGCTAACTGTTATTCTTATCAAATGAGTTATAATATCACGATGCGAGATACTGTATTCGTACCAAGTATGAATATAATAGTACAGGTATGTGTATAGCCATGAAGCTATTCATACTTCTGGCGGCAGCTCTTGTTTAAACAAAATTGTGATATTAATAATATTCCCTAAGAAAATGGAACTGGACGAATAATTTGATAGAATTTTGAAACTCTGAAAGTCCAGCACTATGTGAAAACGGTAAGAACCTCTGGGACCGATTACTGGATGCCATGCCGCGAACAGCGCACTTTAGTCAGTTTTTAATATTTAAAACCGATTTTGAACTCCACAAGCTGCGAAAAATGGTAGAAAATGCGCGCGTGTTAGCCCTCCTCTTATTTTATTGCTACTTTACATTCAGAGTCTGGAGTCTGTGAAGCGGAGTAAAAGAAGCCCCGAGGGAATTTATCCGGGTTAATTCCTGAAGCGAATTGTATATATACCTATACATGCGTTTTGTTTAGCTTATAAATTATTCACGTAAGATAAATGTGCCCGCGTGAACGACTCGCCAATTCTTTTTTTCTCATCTTTTCCATCTCAGAGGTTCTTTCAAACCGATTTTCACATAATCTTGAGAAATGCTAAAGTTCCGATTATAAATCAATCGTCACTATTGGACAAAAAAAAAAAAAAAAATGTACCAAAAGATTGTATAAAAATACTTGTCAGCAATATTTGCACAACGAGATTCCCATACACATTTAAACAAACAAAGAAAAAATCCCATCATATGAAATCAGTAGGTACTTATGTAGGTATACTCGTTACTCTTCGTGCATAGGTGGAAACCCTTCCTTTGCCGTTAGGGTCTGAATCTCGGTAATAATTCAGTGATATACGGTGAAGAGTTTGTTGACCACAAATAGGTACCTTTATGAATTAGAGAACTGCCTATGGGCTGCAATGTGACCTAATCGTATCCTGCTCTAGGCTACTTCAGCAACCATCGAGCCTATCTTTGTGGTAGAAAAGTTTATATACGAAACACGGTGGTGCTAGTAAGCGTGAAATATTAACGTGGTAACGTTCCGTTGTCACTGCATTATGCATAGAACAGTACCAGTCCGGTAATTGTAGGGCATGACCTCTCTGCGAGCCCTAGCTACTGAAACTACAGTCGTATAGAATCGAAGCACGAGAAGACGCGAGCAAAAGGCATTAGTTACCACGGAGAAGTTTCTCCGATGTATTGGTGAATTATTTGTAATTTATTGCTTATGTAAAAGGCTATTCGAGCTGCTCCCAGCACGAAGGGGGAATCCCAGATCCGATTGTATATATTCAAGTTGTACCAGTTGCGTATAGGGTGGATATAATAGAACCTCGGAGGCCATCTGCGGCGAGCATTACCGAATAAGTGGGAATCAATACACGCCCTATGTACGCCTCATCCCTTGCATTGTCTTCCGGTGTACTTTTCGTGTTTATTAAACGGTCTATAAGAGAGGCTGTCAGTCGCACGTTCAACGTTTCACTTGATTAATTTCAATCGACGCTAGTCACTGCCAGATATTTTCTGCATATATTTTACAGATAAAGTGAAGGCAAAATTTATGACTGTTATTTAATCATTATAATATCGCTATGACAAATCTGATTGAAATTCAACGCGCGACGATTGGAATCTGATGAGTTTTCTATATATATATATATTTTTTTTTTTTTTTACTTCATTTTATCTAACGCAGGCTGACATTGTTACCCGTTGCACACAGTACTTTTATGCATTAATCCGCTCTCTGAGAAAATGTTTTGCTTATTATAAAAAAGAAAAAAAAATGAGATGTTACCCAGCTGCAGTCTTTTGGAATGCAAACATCGCGGTATTGCGAACGTAGAGAGCAGAAGCCCCAAGATTGTACTCGAAATACATGCCTGTAGTAGCCAAGTTTCGTTTATACTGCACTGTGAACTATATAGGTACCTAGAACAAAAAAAGGAATATCTTTCATTAGCAAAACGTATGCAAATATGTAGTTGGGTAAAATGAATATTATAGGAATGACGGGTAGATTCTATACTAAGATCCGTTTTAGACCGGAACCGTCTTAGTTCCGGCGTAAGAAGATTAAGATTCGCAAGAGCTCGTTGATTAAATTTACGTACGGTTAAAGCCTTGCCTCTGTATTTATAAAACAATTATTATAGTTATCACCTCTTACAGTTCACCTTACCGATCTTTTCACCCCTTGCTATATCAAAGAACTTTTCGCATAAATTTTCAATAAAACATCTTAACGAGCATATAACGGCTGAAAATGATGGGGTGGCACCTAGAAGGTGTTAGTGATTCAAAAATTAAGTGGCTTCAAAAATATTCGGAAAACTTGGTCGAATATTGTTTTATTGAATTAACGAGGCAGTTTACTTATCGATTCATTATACCTGCATTAATTTGCTTCGACTATAATATTTTTGATAATCTTGAAAACCCCTGATCACAGTTTCAAGCTGTTTATGACCAACGTAAACCGTAGAAATAGATTTCAATGAAGATTTTTCACTCGATTATTATAGTGAACGTTGGGAAAACGAGGGCTACCGCACCATGTAGCAGCAGCAGCAACAGCTTTATTTTTAGTTTCCCCAGAACTCGATCAATTAACAGCGAGGGGCCATTCACTCATGTAATCATAAATGTAGTCGATTTTCAGTCACATGAAAATCGCACGGAAGTCACGCGTAGTCGACTGCAGTCGGTATGCAGTCGCGTTTGCCATCATTCGCAGTCGTGTGAAGTCGACCCCAGTCATTCACTGTCGATCGTAGTCAGTGAAGAAAATGTCTAGGAAGCAGTATAGATTAGGGTGGTCGTTAATTTCTAACATATACTTGCCACCCCCTGAAGTGACAGATAATAACCCAAAAACACGGTGTGATTTTTTTTAAATTTTCAGCTTGATGGTAAAGCGTGCCGAAATCAATTTAGAGTTCGAAACTTTGAAAAAAAAAAAAAAAAAATTCAATTTTTTTTTAATTTTTGAGTATAAAAGCAGAAAATAAATATAGAATGACGAAAAACGAAAACTTTCCAACAAAAAAAATGTATTTTATAATAATCTTATGATATTACAACGTTATAAAGACTACATTGAAAAAATAAATCAATGAAAAATGAAATAAATAAAAAAAATAAAAAATAAAAAATAAAAACAAATAAATATAGTCTAACATAAAGTTGCAATATGATAAGTTTACAATAAAATACATTTTTTGTTGCAAAGTTTTCGTTTTTTGTCATTCTACATTTATTCACGGCTTTTTAACTCGAAACTTTGGAAAAAAATAATATATATATTTTTTTATTTTTTATTTTATCAAGTTTAAATTGATTTCGGCACGCTTTCCCATCAAATTAAAAATCTGAAAAAAATTACACAATGTTTTTGGGTCATTATCTGTCGATTCAGGGGGTGGCAAGTATATGTTAGAAATTACCGACCACCCTGGTATACATAGTTATATAAAAAACTTGTTTTGAGTGAACAAATTTTGAATAAGTTTTGAGTTGATTCTGATAGTCATACTTTTATAGTTTTCAATATATTATAGTTGAAAAAAAAAAAAAAATTAATAAATAAATTTATTAATAAATTGTAATGATTTCCAATAAAAATATTTTGGTTTAAACACGGATAATTGGCCATCGTAATTTATTACACACAAATTATTGACAGGACTATGGTGGAGACGGTTGCAGATTTGAGCGCTGGATATGAGGCTAAATATGCGGACTACCTGCAGCGCGAATGAACCGGCTAAAATTCAAGTATGTCGTCGATTGTAATCACGGCTGTAGTCGATTGCAGTCGCTTGCAGTCACGAATGTAGTCGCTTGCAGTCACAAATGAAGTCGCCGATAGTCACGAGTATAGTCGTCAACAGTCGCTTGCAGTCGCCTGAAGATTCTGGGTGACTACAAGTGACTGCAGAGTGAATAGCCCCTCGATTAACAGCTTGTTTTCTCACAAAGCTTTTATGCGCGATTGGTATTCGTTACATTCTATTTAAAATCAATTTAGACCCATTAACAATATTTCGAAGTAATTTTCCGGGCGTATTTTCATAATGAAAACTTGATTTATATTAACTAAATTATTTCGTCTTCAGTTAGAAGTAAAATGACATTAAAAATCAGATTGGACTTGTCTATAACTTGAACATAATGTCCCAACATCGAAACAGCTTCGGTAGAAATTCAAGGGAACCTCGCGGCAACGTTTCACTGCTGGGTGCTTTATTTGACTTTATCCGATGCCAGAATCCCGAGGGATCCGTAAGGTCAACTCCCGCAGGAGTTTACACGCGACACGTAAATACTTTCAGGCTGCTCCCTATACAAGCCCGATCGCTTCAGATACTCTCTCCTTTTATATACTTATATATATATATATATTCCCATATATGCTGTAACCACCAACCCATACATACTCGTATCCATACATATAGATATAAATATAGGTATATTGGTTTTCGTGGCCCGCTCACATACTTTCTTGCTTTTCTCGAACGCTTATTCGCCACACATGAACATCATCTTTATTTACTCCATATCAAGAATACCTCTAATCAAATCCTGGAATTAGCGGTGGTAGACCAAACGGCAATTTTTCATCAAGCCCTTTCAGACTACGGTCACCCCATCCCCTTCGAATATCCTTGTGGATAGGAGGCGTCGTTTGTAGGGATCTTGTATAGGCATGTGGATGAATCGAATGGGCTGTTCTTGGGGTCAGGAAGAGCAAAGCTGAACTGAGGAAACAACTCGTTGCAAAGCACGACTCTGGTGCTATTTCTCTCTTTCTTTTAACCCCTGTTAGGTCTTTGGCCGTTCCTTTTCACCCTGCACCCACAAACACTCCTCTCTCCCTCTCTTTCGGTTTATCGGCGAGGTCCGGATCCTTCTTATTCTGCCTCATGGGGAAGCAAGGGAACAACCTGATCCGTGGCTTTTAACTTCCAGGAAATCACTTTCCTCACAGCCTACCTCGGACCTGGTTCCGAAAGGTGGAAGGGAGTGCCTCGGGCACTTCATATTCGATCCTAGTCGTACCTAGAACCCTATATGGAATAGCGATCGGCGAGGGTGCCCGATATCCGCGCGATTTTCGGCTCGTTGGTCCCAACTCTAGCGGTTTGGGCGTCTCTGAATACGTAGGAAGTTCTAACCGCGGCTTAATGGTGAATCCCTTGGCTCCCGGATTTGCGGTTGGACGGAGTACCCTTCGAGATTGGAAAATAAGATTTAGAGTGCTAAAAAGTTTAGAAGAAAGTTTAAATAAACCATCGTATTCTTTGATCGTACCAAATGCAAATGAATCGCGATTTCAGATACCTATCCGCGGGAAACTAGAACCCGAACTTTTTATCAATGAATGTAGATATCGGGAATTGAATCCCATGAAAAACCACAGGTTCGTTCACTTTTCCGACTTCAATACGATTTCTTTTTCTTCGATGTATGACAGATCACGAAGACGGATGATAGTTATAAATTTACCATTTCTGTCCGTTTGACAAAACTAATTGCCGATAGGAATTAAAGCTCGAAGAAAAACCAGCATTGAAAGAAATTCTCTGGTTGAAGTATATAGCTTATCCAGTCAAGAGCTCAACTTCCCACTCTTTTCTCAACTTTCTTAATAAGTCGAGTAGAAATTCCCACAAAAGTTAATCGTCGATTCGATTCAGAGGTGTCCTCAGAGAGGAGGGCTCTTCACTTCGGAAGTATAACACCTTAACTTTAATTGTTATACTGATAATATTGTTATTTTATTTTACTTATTTTCAACAAAGTTCGAAAGTACATTCTCGTTTTGTTTTGCGCTATTTCTACCCCAAGATCGAGCTTTCATCCGGCTCTGTTCTCGGCATAGAGGTAGCAATAAATATTTAATAAATAGAGAAAAAGTTTGAAACGTCATTTTCGATACTCGATGTATTCCTGTAAGTATAAACGCCTACCGGTGTGGTGAGGTAAACTGAAAGTTTAACCTGACCATCATGAGGGTGGAAGTGAACCCTCGCTGACGTGGTTCGTGCAACTTTACTCACGAGTAAATGCTCCGTGTTCGCGGAACCGTAGCTACCTTTTTCATACGTTTTTCTTTTTTATTCTCCCACTTCTTTTCACCTTTCTTTTTTCTTCATTTCTACCTTACCTTTTCTCAGTCATTTGCTCGCCCTTCCTTTTTCCTCCCTCTTCCTTATTCGTCGAGCGAAAACTTCCAGGAGAGTTGGTAATTTCAGAATATTTAATGATGAAAGTGGAAAATTAGCAGACTTTGTTCGCAGAAATATCTACTGGTTGGAGATATACCAGAATTTTTGTTTAGACTATAATATCGATAATGAGAGCGGCTTCATATAATTGAAAAATATATTCCTATTATATTTAACTAAGATCCTATTCTTTTGGTTGCCAAAGGAAAATAATATCTCACCTTTGTATAAGTCTGGCCAAACTCCAATATCTAACACCAAAACTCTCAAAGGTGCTTTCAATAAGACATCCCCATCTACTATACCAACTCCGAAGACCGATGTAACATGATAACCCACAAAAATAGAAGGGATGACCCAAAGCACTTTCATACGTATGTCTATATGCGCATACTATATATACGTGTATAGTATAAACACAGGCGCTCTGAGAGACCCCAACTTGAAATATATTGGCGATCACGTAACGCGATGAATATCAATCTTATATTTTTCGCGCGAAAAAACAAGCTCGCGAAATATACAGAGGCGGAAAAATGCCCTTTAGAAATTATTTTGAGCGCATAAGAAAAACGCAGACAATCCTAGGCTATCCATGCGTGAAGTTTCTATCTTATGACGGTAAATCGGATCGAACGAAGATATCGATTCGATAATTCTACGTACGGATAAGATACGTGAAAGCCTGTTCCTCGGGAGAAAAATTGTCCCGGAGTCTTCATGATTCGCGTGTTTAAGATCGGCAAAACTTTGAGCAGCTGAAACTTTGATATTTGTGCAATGAGTTAGTTCTGGCATTGCAATAATCGTAAAACAAAAACCAGTTGCGGTACTTCTTTTTCCTTTCATTTTCCAAATTTCTATGCACCGTATCGAGGTTGGTATCTCCTCTTGTGGTCGTACGTTCAATCTTCGCCGATTCTCGCGGATGTTTTCCTATGCCAACATTGCCTGGCTTCCCAATATTCTTTGGAAAGACGTAAATAAACTTATATATAGGTATACATATTTTTCCAGCGACAGAGTAACCTTTGTTTTTCTCCTTGGTAAAAATATTATATTGACATCGGTTGGCCGCGAATCGCGGCTATAAGTTATATATGCCGAAATAAGGGCAAGACTTCTGCAGCATCGGTCGTTACCCTTTAATACCGGGACATCCGCAGGACGTTTTTATGCACGCGAAGTATCTTATATGCTGTGCTTATACTATCCCGCACATGGATCTATTAGGGTTTACCTTTTATCTGTATAGACATAAGACTGCCGACAAAATGTGTTCATTTGTAGGAGAGATACCTATACGTAGCATTAGGATACGGTCATGGCATATTGAGAATAGCACTGTATAGACATGGATATTGCAAGAGCCACTTGACGGTATAATATTTCTACGTAAAATGACCACCGAGAATATTCGTAATAAAGTACAATTTACGAACACCGTAAGCATAAAATCTATACGTGATCTTATAAGCTGCTCTAGGTTATTCGTAATAAAATTCTTTCAATGGTTCCAATATACATTTGGCAATAAAATATCTCGATTTTAGTTCTTTTAGCTCGCATAAGGTGAGCTACATTAAGAATTTCGATCAAGTTTTGGCCGGGGAATAGACAGCATGTACAGGAGTATGAATATGATAGAAGAAGGATATAGCTTCGTGCATGTTTGAAGAAAGTCTAAGCCAACAAGATGATAACATGAAGCTCAGTCGTCTTTCAGCAGCGCGTGTCAATTGCATCAATTTTATTCGTTCACGACGACTGAAGTTTTCATCCAGTATATTCTGAGTTTAAAGACGGATCGAAACTACGACTCAAAGGACTCCTGTGTAGGTTCGAAGTAGTCACTTCCATTTTGAAAGCTTAAGCCGACACCAGTTCCACCGAGCTTCGAAGCAATAATTCACCGTTGGAGAAGAGATTAGCTTAAGTCTAGGGCACGTGTGCGATGTAGCTGCATAACTGCATATATACCTATATACGAGTGAGTAAGACGAGTATATCCTTGCAGTGCACTAACGATAAGCTGCATGAAATTGGCCGAGCTTGGTATAATAATCAAGAATACTTTATCGGCGGGTATATAAGGCGGGCTTGAGTTTAAACCAGGTTTCTACAAATACAGGTATCCGCGTCATATACCACATACATATAATAAATGGGAAAAAGTAGTGCTGAGTGAAATAAAATCGGTATTAGCTGTCGATGAGTAGATATTTGCAAATCAGATTAGCTTTACATCTCTTATGAGGCGATATTACGAGCGGATTTGTGGTCTCTTCAGAAGCTGTTTTCACGAGAAAGTTAAAGTTGTCTTGCGCATCAGACGATCTTCCGATTTAATTAATTTGATGGGATATCTTGCGCTTGAAGAGCTTTTATAAGATCTTCCGCAAGCGGGTTATCGCGAGATGTGCAACGCGATCAGATGCGAGATCGGGCTGTCAGATTAAAATAATAAGTGAGTGGAAATCGGTCTTAATCCGAGCTATCTTGACTCTGTATAATTTGATGTAAACATACCGTTGGTGGTCTTGACAGGTTCTCGTTGGTTTGCTACCAAGTCTGGGGAGGCTTTTAGCTTAATAACGTAAAATTCGCGCTTCCGTCTTAAACTCACTCCGTAAAGTAGCATTCTTTCTCTCTCTAACCATTGCCAGGTTGGCTGAAGGCGGCAATTAGGAGGAATCCCAATATTGGCAAAAGTGTAGACAAACTTTCAATACCCGCGCTTTGCCCTCTTGACATTTTTAAATATCCGCTACTTCAGATCTTCTCTTTTTCTGCATATCTGCTCTCAAGGAAATTGCTTCAGAGTTTTTCACGAAGAAGTAAGATCAAAGTTGTCTCATCAACTTTTAATTGAGGTTCAAGAATAAAATTATGATCTGCGATTAAGACAAAAACAAGAAACTCATGAATCCTTTTATTCCATTGGATTCTCAGTTCACTTTGCGATCAAAAGTCCAACTTGAACTCTGCTTGACTAATTGTTACCTGTTTCGAAGAATGCCACATGATTGATAATAATAATTAATTCAGGCGGTTGGGGAAAAAAAAAAAATGAAAAAAAAAAAAAAAAAAAAGAACCAAATGACCTAATTTCATTTCATCAAGATACCCGTACATAATTCATAAAAGTATTTGTCGTCGGTGTCATGATAACAAATGATGGTCACCTGTCGTAGAAATTCATTTGACAAGAGCGAAAATGCAGGTTGATAGAGAAAAAACAAAAAATAAGAATGATTTACTGTTCTCTTTTTAGGGTAGTACGCCCCCACATAGCGAGTTCCGAATAACCCGTGCTGAATCCCGGGAAATTTCATTGAAAAACCGCTATAAAGCTCTCCTGAAATTTGCTTACCGTCGTCTGCAAACAGATCTTGCTCAGTTTTCGTGTTTATCTTTTCCGGTTTGTTGGAACAAAAAATAATGAAACTTTTGTTCGAGGTGAGGAGATCATCGATCTATATTGGTGAAAACGATGAGTGAAATACTATATTTATGTATCATTCATAGAGTCGTGGTAGAAAGTGACATATGGGAAATAAAACAGTTACGAGTTTGACCGGTCACGGTAGCTTATGTATTATTGATCTAAGACCTTCTTTCCTAAGTCATTTCTATACAGCGTCAAAGTTTTTTTTCGCTGTGATGGTTCGCAGCTATCGGTCCTTCGAACTAAAGCACCTTGTTTATTCTTCCGAACGCGGAAAAGTTTATAAATTTTTCTAATTAATTGCATCCTGAGGTAAGCAACTACTTCGAAAACATACTTTATTCCAACCTATACCTACCACATGAACGACCCCTACGAACTCGCACGCTCCCTGAGCTAGAAATTTATGTTCACGGTATTAACGTTGGAAACTTCTTGAAGAATTGTTTTAAGTAAAAAAAAAAAAAAAAAAAAAAAACTACAACACAAGACTCTCGGAAATTGTATAGAAATAATAAATACAATGCCCTTCAGCTTTGAAGATCGACCATGAAAGAAGAGAAAATTAGTTTGAGAAACAGGTGTTTTCAGTGGCGGAATGTTTTAGGCATCGACAAGCCAGAATGAGAAGATCCCATCTCGTCTTATTGTATCTGTAAGTGATAGCGAGAGCCTTTTACCTAAATTTTAGACGACATCACGACACACCAACTACATGTAATTCCTTGGTAGAGTTCAAAGCTTCTAGTGGCACTACTACCTCAAATGTAATTAAACCACGACACTCTGAAACTGACGTGAGGTGTCTAGCTTATGTAAAATGCAAAACCTTCAGCACTTGAAACTTGTAAGTGTAAATGCAGTATGTGCAGTTGCAAACCCACACTCGATGTTATGAATAAGTCTTTCCTTTCGAATAAACGAGCAAATCTAAATCCGCGAAATACCTAATAACGAATCAATTAATACAAACGGCTATGTGAGTCGCACTACTATAAGGGATAACTAAAATGCAACCCACAGCAATGAATCACCCGAGAAAGTTTCGTGGGAGACACCTGCTGATTTCCCGGTAAATTTAACCATCCATCATATCAACGCCCTCGGTGTCTCTGTTACCTCTTACTCACTAGATTACTTAGGAAGAAAGGGAGCTAAGCGAAGGAATAGGGGAGAGAATCTCACAGCGGGATAGAGCGAGATAAAATGAGATCCTGTTACGCGGCTGTGGTAAAAGACGCGTAGAGAGGACACAACACACATAAATCTACACACATTTACACAGACAAAGACCGATGCTATTATGAATTGGACCTCCGCGTCTGCTCCTCCTCAATTACTTCTAGCGGCCAAACGCTGACCATTTGACCAACTTCCGCCCCGAGGCGACCCTTCCCAAGACTTCCGTATAGTTATCCATTTTAGCCCGGCATTACGGTGATTAACTCTTTGCTGAACCTTTCTTTTTAATCCCATCGGGACCATTTTCACTACTTTTCTCTTCTCTCACTTGCCCTTGGGAATATGCGATTGGAAGAACGCTGCATCGACTGGCGCGTATCTACGCTTGTTGATTACATCTTTTGTTAATCAGTTTATAAAGGTCTATTTTTACTTCCACGATAAGAGATTAATCAATTACGCTAGTCACCTAGATTCTATATTGATGTTGATCAAACACAAGAGGCTGGTCTATCGATGAGACGACTTCTTGATGGGATTATTTGTTATATAGAGTGCTAAGCTGAAGACATTCGTCGGGTCGTTTCGACGTCTAGGGCAAAGCGTCACGACGTCCGCGCTCTCTCTCTCTCTCGCTCTCTCTGCCCGCATATAATCAAGTTATCGTAGCGACGCATCGCGCATTAATCACAACTATCAATGACAGCCCCCTGTTTTCCACCCTCATACTGCAGAGTTCTACGCTGGTCTCGACTCGACGCACCACCTCGTTCAACCCTGCAGGTCCCTCAATCTGCTATCTTCGGGATTAATGACGACGCCACGGTAGCTTCCGCCGGAACGTCACATCCTGTCCCTCTCCGAAAGCCACGGTCTAGAGTCTATTCTGCGACGATGAGCCGCTTGAGTTAAATTTTACCACTGATTTTCTCGCTAAATTTTACGGACTGAAGCGTAGATCCGCAGGATTTTTGGCGATCACTACCACGTCAGAAGATGAAGAAGAGAAGAAAAGAAGACGAACGTGACACGAGGGGATGGGGATGGGGATGGGGATGAGGATGAAGACGAAATGGAATAAGCGCGAAAAAACATGGGCGCAGGGTTCTTTCAGACGTCCAGCACACTCGTTATAAAAATAATAAAGTCAATTCGTCTGTGAAAGGTGTGCAGAGTTCCTGCGCTCAGAACTTCTATTC
Organism: Tenthredo mesomela; assembly: GCA_943736025.1. Taxonomy (NCBI): domain Eukaryota; kingdom Metazoa; phylum Arthropoda; class Insecta; order Hymenoptera; family Tenthredinidae; genus Tenthredo; species Tenthredo mesomela. The sequence goes on along the minus strand of OX031016.1, from coordinate 16,574,671 downwards.
GTTTACCTTGAAGTCACCTCACCTTACTTTTTGGTGAATTTTCTCGCACAAACGAGGATCATTTTACTCAAATAGATGCAATCTATTCTGTGTGTATATAAACTCGTGCGGAATCGTGGGATTTCTATCGATAGAGAAATCAATATATCTAAGGCCTCCAGCTGCTTTCATTCTCGAGAAAGAGATAGATGCCCACCTCGCGGGATAGCTGCAATTTCAAGGGAACGTGAGATCGATACCGCGAGTCATTAGGGTGCGATTCAAGCTTACGAGCTTATACCTTCAGCTGAGCCTGCAAAACAGATTTCTATCTATCGCTCACACGCATTGCACGAACACAGTTAAATCGAAGGATATTGGGAGGCAATTTATAATCAATCCTACAGGCTTAGTGCGCGCCCTGGGAATCGAGGAGTTTTTGTGCTCCGTCGACTTTGAAACTGACCTATGGATAGGATCAAGATAAGACTGGATATACGTATTAACATTGAACGAAATATCTTAAGCTCAGTAAATTCAGCCTCTCTTATCTACCCGGATGCCCCTTTCTTATCAGGTTCTTCCCTCGTCGCAAGATTGGCAAAGACCTTGATAATTCGATGAAATTCATCATTCGCCAAAATTGATATCAGACCAAATTTTCCCCCAACCAAAATACAGATTTTACCGAAAAATATCGCGGTTCTCATTTTCTTGGCGTAGTTCAATGTATAACTTGGCCACGAGTATAACTATACGATTTGGTTCCGTATAACGGCATTCCGTGCCGCTCCACTAGCTTTGGAATACGTTGACGGATTTTGTCTAGTTTCTGGGAGCTCCAGGTGCATTCCAAAATCCGATCGGGCGTATAGGAACACGTTTGTCATTCCCGAGAATTGAATCGTTCAATCGCCACGGCTTTTAGAATCGCGAAATTTTGCACCCATCAGCTTTACACACTCTGCTTTCCATTTAATTGGTTTCAATGAAACACCGAAAGTTTCACGACTGCCAAACTAGCGTGCCACTTGACCCGAACGCGATCCCCGAACTCTGTGACCATGTAATCCTCTTCAGAGTTAGTTGCCGCGGCTTGAGAACTTTGAGGCAACGTGTCCGTTATCCTTACCGAAATGGTCACCGCAATATAATTATTCTATACCGTATAGGAACATCCATTATTATACGGAAACCCCTCTGTCGCAAGCTTGACCGTTGTCGACTGTAACCCAGGGCGTATTTATCACTCTGTTACACTAGACCTTTCCCTTCTATTCCGCAAGCAATCTAATTAGAGAGAATATAATAACCGTGCTATTATAGCTTGAACACGGGTATTTCGTATCTCGTCAACGTTCGGACGTGTGACAAACGATCACGTTATACAAACATTACTAACTAAGATTACAAAAGTAACTAGGTACAGGATTTGAATCGGCTCTGAACCGTGGGGTGATAAATTTTCGGAATTATGTTGTACAGCAAAGGGGCTGTCGAGACTTTCAAATTTTATTCTAATCAATATAGTTCAGTTTCCTCAATAATAGCGCTTTAATAATTTCACATGATCTTTTAATCAAGTAATCTTCATCTTAATATTATCATTATCGAAACGGTGAGCGAATATTAATCCAAAAGACTCCCAGGTCGTATCCTGAGGCTGTATTCCCTGGTATCACCAGGTAGCCACATAATATTGAGATACGCGATTTTCTGTGCTGTAATAGTCTCTCGGAATAGCTCAAGTATATATTATAACGATATAACGCCAGAGGCTGTGTCATAATATCAGAAACAGGTTAAACACGAACGATGAATGCTGATGTTTGTGAGACAACCGCTTGTATCGACTTTTTCATATGTGGCTGTTAGCGGCAGCTTTAAAAACGCGACAATATACGTCAAATCTAAGAATCGGAGATTTTTAAATGAAATTACTTTTGCGTGCAGAAGAGCTGGAAACAAGTGAAAGAAGGCTGACAGGTGCGATTCGAGGACTATTGATCGACAAATCCACGTTTCAAATGCTCTCTCACGGGGAATCAGTTGTGAAAAAAAATGAGACGATTGTCGTGGGGCACGAAATGAGTATTCAGCAAAAAAAAAAGAAAAGGCGTTCGGAATGAAACGATCAAAGCCCAAGTACCTAGGTCGAGTACGGGCCTTCGTTTAGAGAACATTTAAAATCCAGTATTCATTAAATACTCAACGCTGGGTGAACCGAGTGTAAACAACTCTTGTCATCCGTTTAATTGGACTGGTAAAACTTTTCTCTTTCCTCACTTCGACCACCGTGATCGATATTTCTTCAAGTGTTGAAGAAAATTTTCACACAATATGTAAAGCTTGTTACTCACCATTTTTGCATAGATCCTCTGTAAGTATTTAATTTTTGTTGATTATGTTTAAATTTTAATTTTTGATCGTTACAGGCCTAAAATTATTAGAATATTCTCGTGTCATTGGGTGGAAAAATTCCAAATCAATGTTCAGTTTCCTGCTTTTGACGTATACGACAAACAAGAAGTGTGAAAATGCCACGAGCAACACGATTTTCTCGCCTATACTTGCCGAGAAAAGTCATGATGGATTAAAGCCGATGAAAACGAGCATATTTCCGAACAGGATATTTGTACTATACTCCCTCGCACTGTCACTTCTGCGGTGAGGCGATTAGTTCGAGTGACATTCCCAGTAGATTGGGATTACCTCGAAGTCCGCGAAGTATTTGTCGAAGGAAAAGCAAACGCGGTCAAGTTGGGTAAATGATTTATTAATAGCAAGGCGACTGAGGGATCGAATCACGATTTACGCTGAAATTACCGTGTAAATATGTGTCCATCTAGGTCCATTATTCTTGCTCACCATTATTGACAGTCCACGATTGATGCACAGAAACAAAGGACGGTTTACTATTGGCGTTCACTACGGTGCAATTAGGATGGTGTTGTCTCATCCCCTTCCTGGCTGCAGGAATGCAAAATTCAATGCAAGTGTGTGCACAGTTCTTATAGCTCGATAGTATATTTTCAACAATTTGATACGCGAATAAAGTTGCAATTGCTACAAATCTCGAGATTTGAACAGAGGAGTTTTCAGGATTGAAGCATCATCCTGTCTGGGAACTACATTTTCGACTAACTACAGCCTGACAAGGTGTCATACTATGTATTAGTGAGGAAAATCTTCAACTGTGTATGCTTACAGTTACCCAACATCGTTTTGTGTGTCATATTCAATTTCAATGTAGAGTTTACACGCGTTTCACTGAGAAGGGGTGTCACCTGGTCCAGCATTTCCATTCAAATATCATAAAAAAAACCACAAAACGAAAAAGCAGTAGATGGCAAGGGGATGTATCAAAAGTACAACGGAGATGTCGGAAGTTAATGCCAAAGGTTAAACATAACTCCACACTATTATTCGCGCTCTGTAAATATTCACAAAGTTATTCTACCAGCATTACAATAAACAGAAAGCTTTTCATTTGTATGATATCAGGAAGATATATATATATATATATATAGTATGTATAGCAGCACCGAATAATCTATGCAACATTTCTATCAGTAACAAATGAATGGGGAGATGGCAATTTGAAACAACGGAAAATCCTTGTGGACTGACGTGTGGCAGACGGACAAATGTGCTGGTCAGCCGCAATATGACCGCGGTACGGCGTGGTACAGCCAAGATAGATAGCCTGCGGTTTAAGGAACACGGGCTGACACCCAATTTCATTCATGGCGGAGAAATAATTAATTTACACTCGTCATCAAATGTGTGTAGTATATATGAGTATGAAATTGGGACAAAAGTAGAAAAATAATAGCAAAAATATTCCATCGTAGAAAATTTCGCGAATAGTAAATCGGAGGTGAAAAAAAAAAGGGAGAGGAAAAAGATCTGATTTTGTGCTGAAAATAAAATAAGATCTACCTGGAAAGACGCCTACGTTAAACGTTGGGCTGACAGTCGTTCCACGTCAAGAATTTAATAGCTGGCATTGTCGGTTCTTGTTATACTTGTAGAGACACATACATATTCATATTTGCCGTGATACAAAGGTCGGTATGTTTTAACAAAGGCCTTGGCTATCCACATCAAGTTTTGGGGACATGACATAGCGTGGATAATTAATGGCGAGAGATTCAAGATTATCAAATTTTCCATCGCCCCTTATGCGTAGGTAATCCGTGGATATCCATGCGAATGCCTACGATTAATTTATCTACTTGAAGCAATCTGCTCGTTTGTCGTCAGATGCAATCAATATTCGCATTAATATAACTACACTTATACCTATGGAATTATCCTTGTGAAAATAAAGTCCACAATTCTATGTTTAGTGTGATATGGCATTGTGTTGTTCACGCGTTCAGCAACGTTGATGAACAAAGAAACGGAAACTATGAACGTAATGAAGTCTCTGCTAAATTGTTGAACATCTTACGTTAGTTCAGGTTTTAAAGTGAGTTATAAGATAGAACCCTCGGCTTCACTTTACGTAGTTATTAAAAAAAAAAATTGAAACTGCCTTTCTGACAGAGTCAATTCCTAACCGAGACACGTCTGTTGGATTGAATTTTCGGAGTCTATCGTTTTTTTTTTTTTTTTTTTTTTTTTTCTTACGCTTCAAATTTCTATGACGTTTATAACGGTAAGATCAACGAAGGTATGCTGTCTTCTCGCCCTTCCCAAGAACCTTCTCTGCATGCCACCCTCCTCTATAATTGGGTTGCTTAATTAAGCAATTTAACAAGAGGGCCCTAGCCGTGCGCGCGTCTTCGTCTTCGTACCTCCTGGGGTGGCTACGACATCGTCTACCACTTATACCGATACCTCCGAGACCTTCGGAGCTTTGTACTTTTTATTTTCTTATTCTTTTTTTCATTTTTTGTTTTTTTTTTTTTTTTTTTTTTTTTTTCTTTTGCTTTTTTTTCTCTTCTTTTCAGCCGTTCTTTGAACGACGGCTGCAGCATTAATGAGAACGATTTGTCACATCAAAGGTTGCCGAGTCGCGAAGACCGTGGAAAGAGGAGAAGCAAAGGTCGAGGTGTGTAATGAACTTCTACTACTTCTTCACTTTTTACGCCTTTACTTTTATACGTGAGAATTTTTTTTATTTTTTTATTTTTTTCTTCAATTTTTTTCACAGAATCCACTCTTTGTATAACAAAGAATTGTTAAATTGCCTGTAAACAATGAGTACCAGGGTGTATAATTGAACGGTTGAAAAATCTCGACGATTCTTAATTGCTTAAATAAATCAAAATATTGACCCCCTTTCCCTTTCCACAATCTTGCGATGGGTACGTACTCTCGTTTCAACGAGTTATACTTCTCATTTTATTTTATTCCCTTTTTATTCTAATTTAACAAAGTGTTTTAATTTGTCAGGGTACCGGTCTCGATCTACCCAGATGGATTTTTTCTAATCTACGGCTTTTGATTCGCCTCATTATACTCAGCCCGCCTCGTTTGATAATCGGAATCACGCTTCAAGTGAGAAATTAATTTCACCCCATTTGACGTTGTTATAATTCGAGAAAGGGGATCTTGAATTGCAAGCGATCCGTTTACGCGTTGTCCTATTCACAGGATAAATAATATGGCACGAACTCCTGGTATACTAGGTATATATATTATTACACACACACACACATATATATATACTATATATAATATATATAGGGGTGGCAGGTATATGTTAGAAATTAACGACCACCCGAATATATATATAATATGCATAGGTATAGGTACAGTTCATTTGACGCGCTCTAATACAATTAGATGATTGAATGGTTTTTATCACAGAGCAATGTCATCGTGCAGAGTGGTGACTTTTTCAGTATAATAAAAAATTTAATTAATTACGATGTACCTGGAGGTGGTGCTAAAGACCCATTTACGGTTATTTGCATGAATATTATTATTTTTCTAAACGAATACTGGCAGCGTGCAAGGCAATGCACTCGCGTGCTAACAACAGCGGAGCTGTTAATCTAGCTTACGGTGTGCTGCATCTTGGGTCAAAGTATTAGTAAGCCGTGATATATTTCTTTGCGTAAAGTTATTACCTCATTCATCAGCTAAATTATTTTTTTATAATAAAAGCTAATGGTTATATAATGGCTATATAAAATCATATTGCAGTAAAATGCAAACTTGAAAAACTTCAACAGGTGACTACTTATACTATTGAAATAAATGTCCAGATATTGGCAGAATAAACGTATGAATAAATCTCAGCCGCTCATATGAGTCGAATAAAATTACAATCGAGACTTTATTTTCCTGAGCTTGCGGTAATGAAGGCTTTCTATAAGCATTTTGCTAACGTCAGCCTCTTGGACTCACTTTCTCTCTCTTTCTGGCTAAGCTAGCCATCATTTAATTTCCCCAGTAGCTACAGAGCTGCCCACTTTACGGGCGAGCAGTGGGTAGAGTTTTGCCAACAAAACCGTACGCAGGGGCCATATTTATTTTCCTTCCCCGTACATAAATTTGGCGCAAATTAGTGGCCGCTTTATACCTATATAGAGCCCCACTTCTGACATTTGATCGAGGTACGACTCAGGCAACTTTTAGAAGGTTTACTGCTACTGCTACCATTTCTGATGCTGGTGTTGCTGCTGCTTTGCCAAAATTCATTTCGTACGTTTGGTCAGCATTAACGAAAGCCTCGTATTTAATCTGCTCACTCGTGTAGGCAAACCACTTGAATAACTCGACTAGTTAATTGAATAATCAGATCAACGGTGAGACGTCTGTCTGCGCCGAGTTCTGCCAGAATAACACGACCATTTTGATTTCAGGAGCCATTCTCACGAGGCATTACTGTATGTGTAAAATAATATTATGATACGTGACTTGGTAATTCAATAAGCGTGGGGTGCGCTATGGAATATTTAAGCACGCGTCTAAATCATCGACAAAATCTGAAACAAAGTTTTCCAATTTATTCCGTCGTAGGCGATGCGGGTCTATGTGTTTCATGCTGCAAAAGATTCTCCGTTATTCAAAGTTCAAACTGCAGCCATTTATGTCTTAAGATAATTGGAAAAAATAACTGAACATTAGCGAAATAACACTTTTTACAGATCCAACAAACTTTTGGGTCAATGGTTGTTCAGAAAGCTCACCGTTGCCCTTTATTTATTCAACTTTCCTGTTACGCAATTTACTCTAACAACGGTTCGCGGGATACCGTGAATTCTGTCGTAGTGCTAGCTGGCAGTACCAAGCGGCGATTTCACGGTGTGGGGTCAGCAGTACACACATATATGAACGTGCATACGTACGTGTAGTACAGAGACCGTAGTAAATGCCAGGAGACTACCAACACCAGCCCTGTCAGCACCTCCTCCCTTAATCACCTTTTTTACCACAACTCTCATCACCATCCTCTCGTTTTCCGCGTATGGAAATAAGTAACTAACTAACTAACTAAATAGAACTTTACCAACAATTAACGCCTCGTGTTTGTAGTGCGATTAAATTACTAAGCATTGAGACTGCGTGACAAAAAGAGGGAATCAGAGCTTTCTTATTAGGAATTCGCCCCGCTCGCTCGTTAATTCCCTGGGGGTGATCACGTTGCACTTTTGCACCACTTGGTACATAACGCAAAGAACTAACGCTCAAAACTCTCCCTTGGGGGTGGTTGGTTTGTCTCGAGTCTGCGTCGCCTCGTCGTGCTCTGCATCTGCGCTACAGTAATAATCCGGTGGACCACGGGATCTCGCATTTCTATTCGGTGAAAAAAAAAATAGCCGTAAAGCCAGAAGTCCAAAGCTTCGTCCAAAGAGGGAAAAAGCCAGAGGTTTGAGGGGTGGCTGCAGTATGCTCACGAATTATATACACACTCGCATCGCTAGCTACTTTTAAAGCCTGCGTTTGACAGAGCGAAATGAAGTGCAACCAGACCTACCGGCGCCCTTTCAAGCCTCGCCTAACTAAAATCAATTTCCATTTCTCCCCTTTTTACCTTTTTTTTTTTACATTTCTTGTTGCCATCTATCTCCTGAACCCACTCCCCACGTTCTTCTACTCCCTCTTCGCTGTTCTCGATTTTATACTCTGCCACCAGCAGGTTATGTGTTTGATATACATATAGTATAATAATATTTGAAAAGGTAAATTTTCAAGCTTTTTTTTTCTCTCTCGTTATATTTATAACAGTAATCGCCAAGTTTTCCGGGAATCGATCCGCACATCCGATTATTGTGAAAATTTAACCGTTCACCGACTACATTTCATGCTCAGAGTCGCGGCAATCGATTACACCGTCTTTCCATTAGCCTTGCAGGGAGGAGGTGTTCGCTTACCTAGGCGTGTGGGTTGGAAAGGTCAAAAGGGTAAGTTTCAATATTGCCATCATGAAGGTATAACCATGGGTCGCAAATATTCGTAGAAATCAATAGCACATTTAGTACCTATAAGAATTCAATGGAGAAAAAAAAAAATCGAAAAATTGGAGGTGTAAACTGTGATGATAATGATAATCAGAGAATGACGTCAAGTGTAGCCAAGGGAAGTTAAATATCACACAAGAAGGTGTGCGGAGGGGTTTGCCTGAATTTCTGAACCGTTAAATTATTCATCGCCACCATACTTTGGTATTTGTTTAGCTGTCCACCGTCACTTCGTAGCCTTTCACAAAAAATTTTTATGCCACATTTGCGATACGCAAAATTATAGAATGTTGCTTTAATACACAATATTTGTGGCACGGGACATTGAGCTTTGCCTTGTCAACCTGAGCTGACAGACAGTAATACCTTGCTGAGTAGGGACACAATTGTATTGTCGCGCTCGTAACGAGCCGTGAAAATGTACATTGATCATTTTGCAGTATGTTATAAGACATATAATAGTAGTGGCAAAATCTGTTGTAAAATAATATATAGACAAGTCTAAACAAAAGTACGGAAATTGACGTGAGTTGAATATATGCATTTGTCCGCCCAGTATATGAGATGATGTCTTCATGAACCCTTCCTTGTAACCATACCTAGTACCTATTTTGCTCTGCAGATCCTTTATGACAGAACTCTACTTTGACTGGAATTGTATTTCTGTTGTCTAATTGATACAATTAATTCCGTTCATTTAACTAGCGTCGTTAACTGAAGAACATTCTGACGGAAGCTAGGTCTCGCGGAACGCAAGACGCACTGACAACAATTATAATTAAACTGCGAATGAGAAGGTGCCGGGATCCTGGTAATATACGTCACCCTGCGACAACATACGACTCTCACCACACTCTACAACTTTTGGGTCGGAAAATTACGGTAAGTTTATTAAATGGCAAGCGAATGAATCGAACATATAATTATTTTCAGTAACTGATATCCAGTAAATTTCATTACTCGCATCGATTTATGATTGGTCGTTTGGACTGTTTAGAAGGATACAGAAACCTTGCGGTTACAGTTCAGCTATTTGGGTTCCTTAGATGGGTATTCGGGTTACGGAAATTAATTAAGCAACGTCGAGAGTTCTATTGCAAATACAACGTCGAAAGAGAGAGATTCACGAGGCAAGCCTCGTAAATCAAGAGAAGCACACACTTGGGCTCCATGCTGCCATCACGTGCCCTAATAATTCTCAGGCTTTTGCGAACGACGAGATTTTAGCAACGGTATAAACTAGGAAATACCGGGCTCTAGGGCACGCGGTCGAATAAAGATGGCTGACAAGTTTTGATAATGGAGTAACAATTCCTTAATTTCTTTTCGAACAATGATATAATTTATAATCAGCCAAGATACGCAGTTGACAATCGAACTGTTTTCTCACTGACAAAGTACATTCAACAAATTTTCGGTGTACTATATATATATATATATTGTTATAAAGAGTAAAACCCAGTATATTTAACGCATACGGTCTAGTAGTCTCAAACATACGAATTCTATTGACACTAACAAATGATATGAGTTGTGGTGTAAACATTTTTCAATTTTTATAAACAGTCTTTCTCCAGACACAAACTCGAGAACTTGTATTTCAAATATAACTTTATCTTCTTTAAACCACTTTATTTGCACCTTGAATTGCTTTATTTCACTCGGGAATCCACGTCATATTTCAGTTGTAATTCCATTTTACAACATTTGGTGTCAGAAGTGCGATTTTCCAACATTTTTCCGAGTTCGATAGAGTGATTTACTTTGGTGCATTTCTGGTGGTTGATTTGAGTTATTCAAGTTTGAACTTACTTAAAAAAAAAAGAGAATTTCCTTGCGAGCGAATAAACTTCCCTTTATTAAAAAAAAAAAAAAAAAAAAAAAAAAAAATGAGCAATCGACGAAATATTCGGTCCTGCCGTCAAAACTCGCCAGCTGCTAACGAGCCAGCCCACGAAGCCGAAGCAGCAGTTCCAACCCTTGCCCTGCTTCAACTTCTGCAGCAACAACAGGCTGCACAACAACAACAAGCAGCTACACAGCAACAACAGCAGGCTGCTCTTCTACAGCTCGTTCAGAGCCAACAGCAGCAGCAGGAACGTCTTGTCCAGGTTTTCCAGGACCAACAGCGAGACTCGCGAGAATCTTTGACACAACTGTTGTCGGCTCTTCGAGAGGACCGACGAGGATCCGGAGACGAGGTCCTAAGAATCCAACCTCGACCAGTCCCTGTCCCGTCAACCTCCTCTTGCCGATTTGCCCCAGCCCCCGAAACAATAAGGTCTGTGCCTTTAATTAGGGAAGTCGAACCTTCTCAAATTTCAATTGCTCCACAAGCTACTAGAGCGATTCCAAGTATTACTACTCCTCTCACTTCAATTCTTCCTTCTGAGACCGCCAATTTGAGTGCTAACGTAGTCCCAGACAGTATTCCTTCTTTACCTATTGAACACAACACCGAGCCTCTTATAAAACGATCAAATTATGTAAAACCTCCAATTTTCGAAGGTGATAGGCCCTGGGCCGATTTTGAATGTCAGTTCTTAGTAGTCGCTAAACTTAATAATTGGGATTCCGCGACTAAGGCCGGAAATTTAGCTACAAGTTTGAGAGGCCCGGCTGCAGGTGTTTTATCTACACTGACACAGACGGAAATTTATAATTATGAACGACTTAGCTCAGCTTTAAAATTGAGGTTCGGAAATGAACACCTGACTAAACTATTCTTGACTCAATTCAATACAAGACGACAACGCCGCGATGAGGATATCGCCACCCTTGGGCATGACGTTGAACGCCTTTCTAGGATAGCCATGCCCACTTGCGATGAAAATACTCGCGAAACTTTTGCTACAGATAGATTTATTAACGCTCTTCTTGACGCCGAGCTTAAACATGCCTTGAGCGTGGCGGGACCTTCTACTTTGCGCGAAGCCATAATAAAGGCTCTCGAATTGGAGGCTCTCAACAAACAATACTTAGGTGCAGGACGAATTCGACAGGTCGAGACAGCGAAACCTACCCTCGGAACCCCGCGAGAATCAGAAACCAGTAAATCCCCTCCCCAACAAAATCGGCATAACAATTATAATAGAGAGCCGTTCAAATCTAATTTAGAGTGCTGGTACTGCAGAAAATCTGGACACGATATCGAACACTGTTTTACTCTCAAACGAAAGATCCAATCGAATCAATCGTACGACACTTCAAATAACTTTAGTCCTTCAGGTCAAACTTCGTGGCGAAGTGAATCGGCGCGTTTTAATAATTATAACCAGGGAGAAAGAATGCTTCCTTTCAACAACTCGCGTCCAGATTCTGATCCTAGAAAACTAACTTCTGATGGTTCTTCGGGGCGGGAAGCATCGTCAACTCGACCTAGAGATAGCCCTGTTTAAAATCATTAATTAATTATGAGGTTATGAACATCGACACCTCGGAATTAGATATCGGAATTCCATGACCCTCTGAATTTCCACTTGATTTTATTCTTTTGTTTAGATTTTTCATTTCTTTGCGTTCTAGCTCCTGTCAGCTGATTCAGATTCTTTTTCTTTTTAAACTAGTGATATCCGAGCTGTCCTTTTCCTTTAACATTTAGGCTTAAGGTTTAATGAATTTTGGAGTTTTACAGATCTTTCTGATTCATTTGAGTTTGGGAAAATTTGATATGATCTCAGAAGAGATCAGCGAAAATTTGAATTACGTCACAGAGCCCTCGGTCCGTTCCTACTTCCCTCAAGAAGCCCGAAAAGATCCTGATTAAGATAAGATCGTTTCAATTTTATCCCTTTTCTTTTATTTACCTATAGATTTTGGTAATTTTATGTAATTTGATTTCTTCTTCAAAGAAACTTTCAGTTATTGGTTTAGGCCTTCAGCAAACCAATACTTTAACCTCTTCTCCCTTTTTCCATGAAATTAACATTTGTCCTCCACTCTAGGGTGTGCTGTTTTGATGTCGTTTTTGGATTCACCTGGGAGCGGTTCACGATCCCTAATTCCTGTTTCCCGATCTCCTGATTCCTGACTTGATGACTTGCTTCCTGACGAATCGTGAACTGGTTTCATCCCCAGGCGGCTTCCGGTTTTTACAGACTCCTCTTTCTTCTACGACGACTCTTCAAGATTGAACATTTTTATACTAAAATTGCTCACTTTTACTTTTGTTTTTGCTCAAGCTATCCTCTTAAGGTTTTTCGTGGTTTTCCCTTGAGAGACGAAACGCGAATGCTGGATAGTTTTTGGGAAGGTTTCCCCACTTTAAAGTAAATTCCAGCTTTCCCAAAAAGAGCACACACTCACATTGCGACTGCTAGACCGGTTATTTCTTTTTAAACCTTTGTCATTTTTGAACATTTTTCTATTTTTAGAGTCGGGTCGACTCTTTCCCGGAGGGGAGGGTAGTGTTATAAAGAGTAAAACCCAGTATATTTAACGCATACGGTCTAGTAGTCTCAAACATACGAATTCTATTGACACTAACAAATGATATGAGTTGTGGTGTAAACATTTTTCAATTTTTATAAACAGTCTTTCTCCAGACACAAACTCGAGAACTTGTATTTCAAATATAACTTTATCTTCTTTAAACCACTTTATTTGCACCTTGAATTGCTTTATTTCACTCGGGAATCCACGTCATATTTCAGTTGTAATTCCATTTTACAACAATATATATGCGCTTTCAAAACATGGGCTAGCTCCATTGGCTGCCTCGCAGAATTACACAAACTCATAAATCTGGAGTATAATGCGACGAAATAATAATGACAATAGAAACTTCAAACAATAAGCTCCTGGGACAATCGTATTGAAAACAGTGGAGTCGCCTTACAATGGCACGTCCTACTATGTGCCACTGGCGTGAATAATTATTGGCCTCGTCATCCGGTATCTCAAGCAAATTCGGGTCCATTGCATAAGGCGACAATTATTTTCCTGGGGAAAGCGTAATTTGTGTCTTATTTTGTGTCTCGATCAACGAAGAGGAAAGGCGAACCTGGTAGGTATGTAACCTCGAACGAGAATTTGCCAAAGTTCGCACGAGCTAGGGCAAGGTGTAATTTTTCGAAGACTTTTCGCGGGTTTCCCCTACTGACTAAGGAAAGTTCGACGGGCATAGAACTCAATAAGGCTAATTCAGGGAATACATTTGTGCGTTAATTGCGAGGCCACGTGTTTCAACGTAAATGAATTACTTTAGTCTAGATTGAATTTCGTGCGACAACGAATTGTGAGAAAGTACTTTAAAGTTGTTTTGTCATTTTTTTTTCTCAAACTGCTGATGAATCCTATGGAATTATTATTTATATTTCTTCGACGTTGAATAATAGTATGTAATCAGCATGAAGCATTCTGTACGGTACAAGGAGACGAATTCCAGGTCAAAAATATCACATTTTATTATTTTTTGACGTGAAAAGAGCTTTGTAATTAAGATGAAGAAAATAATGAAGCTTTTTTTGTTAAGAAAAATAATGAATCTCTGAACGAGTAGCCCATAGTTCTTTCTGTCCACCGTGTACTCGTCGTTCGATAAAGTAAAGAAATGAAAATAATGGCAGTAATATAAGTGATAAAGATAATGGGAATAATGAAAACGTAACAAAATAATGACTCGCGCTTTATACCTGACTTCTCCACGATCCAATTACCGCTTCATTTCTATATATCATTATAGTTTTCTCTATTTTTAGTTTACCTAGTCAATGGTAATGGCAATCACATAGGAAGAGGAGAATGCCGACTCTTAATTAATAATAGAAAATAAATTCAATGATATAATTATTATCAACATGGAAGAATAGGATACCCAATTTGCAAACTAAGCTCTCCACGATTGAGGAACTATCTTTTTTTAACATCTTTTCTTCAAGTATGTATAACATCTAGATAACAGGTGGAGTAAAGTCCTATGGCAAACAGCTGCGGACAAAGTGAATATGGCAAATGTTGAACCAAGCATATATAGTGCAAACGGTTAGAAACGTATGTATCAGACTCTGACGCCAGTAAGTAGAAGCATTAGCTTCTAAGTCAGACGGTGGAATGAGACAGTACTTAGTGTGCAAATTAGTTGAGTAATCTTGGCAATTAAAATGAGTTAAGCATGGATGGTAATTGCTCTTGGTTGAATGAGTTGTCAGGTAGCTTATCCGCGGAAAAATTTACCTCGAAGGAATAAGAACATATTCAAAAACTAGAAGATGGTGAGACCAAGTGAGAGAATGGCAAAAATGTGAATGTTCATATCGAAAGATGCAAGTTATTTGGTGTATAATTCAATCTGTACTTTAAAGGTTCATTTTATATCCTGTGACGTAAACTAGGCAGAAATTGGCGACGAAACTTCCAATCAAGGTGATAATAATTATTGATGGCAATTCCGAACCGACAAGCTGGAGAGTTCGCTAACGACCCATTTCAAAGGATTTCGTATATAATTGCATAATTTATAAATCTACCAAATACTTTATACGAGAAATTATCTACAAACACAGACACGTAACCGACGATTTGGCACACCGACGTTCAGGTCGCGACTCGACTCAACTTCACTCCACACGTATTTATAATGAGTTGGCTTAAAGCGGATGGGAAATTATAGCTGCAATTCCAAGAGGCCCACGCTACTCGACTTTCCTGGTTTAGTGTTCGTTGATGCCTGGTACAAAGCTTTTCCATATAGGTACCATTCCTTGAGTAAATTGCAATGTTGAATCTTAGCCAGCTACGAAGGCAGTTTGAACTATAATTTTTAGTTGATCTAAACTTTTCTCGCTAAACATGGTCAACCTCGTGCTTGTAAAAATATACAGCGCATACTTTCGAACTTACCGTTTACTCAACACAGTTTACGGTCTATGCGAGCTTATCTTTTATATTTGTATTCAAGAAATCTCTACCGCTTCTTTAACTATTCCGAGCTCGGTTTTATCCCAGTATTTGAGAGACATTAGAGATGCAATAAGATTCCACCGCGATTTGCCTTGCAAAACTCTCGTTTTAAGCTTCAAATTACTCAACGTTGTACACCCCAGCAATCACATCAAAATTTCTTCAGCCCTAATGCCAATATGCCGATAACGTTATGGATATACTCAAAGAAGCAATATTCATTTCGTTGATATATCATGACACTGCAGATCTGCATTGCAGGATTCCTCTTCCTTTGCAAAGAAAACGCGTCAGTTATAAGGTGGAAGATTTACTACAACGCACAAAGTAGATCTCGGCTCTCGAAATGTATGGCCTCAAGTATAGCTTTAAGCTAACTATATACGAATACTCCAAGTCCAGAAGTGGCTCGCTATTCAGTGCGCCAAGCTAATGTGTTGTAGCCTAACCTATACCATGGATGAGTATGCTTTGGGAAATCCAGGAATACCAGGGAACCAGAAGAGGCTGCTGCAATAACAGCTGCAGCAGCAACTTTACCAATTTCTCTCCACTCCAACGATTCAGAGCCAACTTCTACCCACGTTTCTCTATGAACGAAACCATAGCCAAACGGAGGGTGTATATACGTGCGTCTTTATATCTCTCTGTTTTTATTCATCTACCATCATTTATTTATTTTTTTCAAGCGTATCTCTCGATTGGTGATTCTTCAGTCTTCTGACCTTTTCGCAATGGGAAAAAACCCTGGTTTCCAAAAGCCTTCCTTTGCTCTAGAGTTTAGACAATATACCTACGTGATTTTACACCATTTCGAAGCTTACGGCTCGTTTGATGCGCTGATAGTTTTTCTTTTGTACCTTAAGTACCCAAACGAATTTCAAAAGTTGAACTTGGCTTAAGACTCGCACGAGTTGGATATCCGAGATACCCGAACCAAGGTAGGCAACGTAAAGTCTGGCTTTCAAAGTTCCGAATGAGAAACGGCCCGACCAGGGCAAGCTCCGAAAAGCTTTGGAGTTTCCACTTTTTCTTTGTCTCCTTCTCAGCTTAGAAAATGCCTTGCGAATTGAATTGGATCCCAAGGTCGTCTATAGCTTAAGAGAAAATAAAAAATTTAATCATTATTCAAAGCTCGTAAGCTTTTTGAAAATAATTCAAGTAGATCGTTGATTGAAAAAAAAAAAAAAAAAAAAAAAATACGCTGCTACATTTTCCGGCTAAACAAAATCCTGTTCAGTGAAGTTCACGAACAATGGTTTTACCTCGATGCACTTGACAGAAAACCACGTAAATTCCCAGTTCTAAAAATAAAAAGAAGGTGAACTGCAAATAATGGCAATGTCGAACGGCGAAAAAACGTCGGATAGAAAAAGGAACGAACAGCCTTGACACGTGGAGGATGCGAACCGACAATGGAGCAAAAAGCTGCCGTTATAGTGGCGGAAGCTTGGAACACGAAAGCGTCGAAGCGACGAATGAACCTGCGAAAGAGGACAGCGAGAAGTGAACAAGAACGCATGGCGTAAAATTGAAAGTGTTGAGTTGAAGGAAGTTTCATTAACGACAGAGGGTGTCGATCCTACGGAGTATTGCAAACTTTTAAATTACGTTTCGGCGGGAAAATGGCGTTAAGGCTACACATCAGACGTTTCGCTTTTCTTACGGGTTTCCTTTTTATGCCGGCATAGCGCCGTTGACTTTGCCGTTGATAACTTTTCCTATAGGCAAATGTTTTCTTTTTTTCTTAAGTCACTTACACTCAGAGTCCTCGTTCGTTCTCTTTTACCAAGAGGTAGGTATCTATAACACATAAGCACCGTGGAATATGCTTCAAATATCTCTCATGAAAAACGCGCGGGAGACTTGGAAAGGCACAAAAAGAGAAAAAGTCAAATGTAATGGTTTTATTTATCCCACTGGCCTCGTCTGTATCAGCTAAATTGGCCTACTAACACTTGTGTGGAATTGAGCCCACCGCAATGAATTTGTTACCAACTATTTTAAACTGGACGACCGGTCAATTCCCCGGCATAACAACATCGCGGATGTTGAGCTATAGAATTGGGAAATTCCCCGGATAATAAAGTTGAACTGGAATTCAAAAAAATGTGTACGAGAAAATTTAGGTTGCCTTTTCAATGTCCACTGTTATTTCTACGCCCCGAAAACACACGACATGTTACATTATGACCCTACCCTCATACATAATCGTGGATAACTATACCAAACGTATTTTCACGCATCATATCTCGCCAAGGTAAGGCACCATGTCTAATATATTCTCGGCTTGTATACGGTTTATATTATTTGATTGATTCACCGTTCGCGTATCTTGTGTGTGTAAAATGTGGCTCTTGGCTAATCGAATAGGTCACAAGTAAATTCTGAGCCACAAAGTATTTCAGGTGCAGTAAAGAAGAGGGCAAAAATTCTACGTGAATGCATCGATGATTGCATCACGTTTCCGTGGGCGAAAAAAAATATTATTATTATAGCTCAGGTTTTATCAGATTATTCAACTACGGCGGAAATTGGTTCATTTTTCTATAAAGCTTTTATAATAAATCTATGAGAAAAATTTCACGACGCATATAGGTATACCGATCTATACCCACCATTCTTCAAGCAGGGGTAAACGGTTCACCGATACGAAGATAAGCGTATTATAATGGAAAATTGAACATACATTATAATTTAGCGGTAATGATAATAAATGAGATTACAAATAATTTTAGACACGAATGGAATTCTTTTGCAGAAAGCATCTGGTTCCTGTCAGTCAAAAATTTGCAGCTCGTTTTTAGAAGCAAGATGAATTTTTTCTCTTTTAGATTCCTAGCTGACATTTATAGAGAGACTCGTGTATAATGTGTCAAGGCTTTACTAGAAATAATTGAAATTATCACTGTGAGCTTATGTTGTCCTTCGTTGAAGCGTATTCGAACGAAGAACGGAAGCAGAAAACAATCGAGAAACAGTGGATACGATCGTAATTTGTCACGCATGGTCTCGTGGGAAGGAAGCCTATACTATTTACGAGGGGTTCTCCCTCGGGATGCAACTTGTGCCGGGGTCCCTTGACCTCAAGAAGTTTCTTATTTTTCCCACCAAGGTATCGAGGGGCACGCCTATAATTTCATTTTATACATGAAATTAACGTATTTTTGTGTCTACCACGTTTTCTGAGATCGTAATAAATTCGTAACGATTACGAGTCATTAGAACTCCGGAAAGAAAGCGCGTGGGCGATTCAGGCTTCATGATAAAGATGATGATTATCCTGCCTCGGGCGAATGGGCGCGGCGCAGGCGGACGGCAATTGTTTTAACCTCACCCTTAACCTTAGCCATTTGTTCTTTCTACCATCGAACGCCGCACGGCTCACGCATGGCTGCTGACGCCGGACATAAGCGATCAAGGATAACTCAGGTCAGACCTACGCTGATGCTACATATTAGTTTCAAATTTTCAGAATTTCTTCAGGAGTTATCCGGTAATGAAATTAAACCGTTCGATAAATAACGATGCAGGAAAAATGCGACGTTGAATTATTTCAATGGAATTTCAGATAACGAACGAAACGATTTTTTTATACGCATACCCGTGCAGGATCGTGAAAATGTATGTTTGACGACCGTACCAGCCCTTCGCTTGTACAAATGATGGCCGTATACAACAGCTTCATCTGACACTGTTTGCCTGTAAACTTAAAGATAGGAACGGCGAGGTATAAAATATACCTGAATGGTCAGTTAGGCAGATGGATGGCTCAGGGACGTTAAAGTGAAGCTTATAGTTTTATGTGATTCTGACGATAACACGTGAGAGAATTGTTACGCATTAGGTAGTTCGTCGCAATGAAATATGATCCGTGGTGCAGGTAGGGAAAATAACTTTTACCTAGTAGAAGAGGTGATTAACGTGTGATATTACCGCCCCATTAGACGTGCTTGAAACTTCTAATACAATGTTATTAGATTCCGCGTGTAAACTTTCGTACAATGTAAAGGTAAAGTTCCCTGAAACATTACCGTTCCATGGAAAATTTTAACCCCGGCAAACCCTCTCTGACTAACTAAAAGTGAAAATTTCAAAACAATTACCGCAAAAAATAGTATAAGGAGAAAATATAGATCGAGAGCTGTATCGGCATCGTCGCTTCTGAATTTATTACTTGATAATATTCCGATTATATAACCGTGTAAAGTGATCCGAAAATTATCGCAAAAAGTTTAAACGATGAAATTCTGAAAATTATTACCTACCTCGTTCACAGCTTTCGTTCAATGCTATTCTCTTTAGTATAATAGTATATCCGCTACGGCATACTCTGCTGCGCTAGTTTATGACTAGTAATCGATTCCCTGAACAATTTTTATCCGTCCAAGTTCTGTTTCCTTTTTCATCATAAATTTCTTCCTGCGAGAGGTATTTTTTTTTTTTTTTTTTTTTTTTTTTTTTTATTCTTGAGGTAGGTACAATCGAATTTTCCTTGACATCTTTCCTGAATATTTAAGACACGTTTTTAACCTTCGGCTGTCAGTTTTACCCGACCAAACGCGTCCACTTTTCATCATCATGTCAACGTCCGAAGGGTAGGTAGGCTCGCGAAAGAGTGAAGCACAAAAGCGACTATTAGTCGAAAATCGATCTTGAAATAACCGAGAAATTCTACCACCGTGGTCGAAATTTCGTACACTGGTAAGACTGTTGCAGGTATAAACTTTAAATTAATTATTAACCTACTCCTGATCCATGTACCTGTAACAAATATTTCTTGGTAGACAATGGATTTGAAATTTTCGATTCATGGGATGAAACGCTTTGTTAATGAACAAATTTAATTACCAGTAACGTCAGAAACGTCAAGCATCATTGAAAACAACAGGTTTGTCTTGGAATATACCGTATACGTGGGTTTTAGGTATACATACGATAAAGAGTAAAGTTGGATTCGCGGACGTGGAGCTGAAAATACTACAAGGCCTTTCATGAATTCTGAAAGCAATAGCTTCGATACCCGAGGAACTTTATCGAATCAGGAATTGATTCCTTCTTAGAAACGGTTCGAGCGTGTAATGAATATTCCCTCTACCATCGGCTCAAGCCACCCGTTTGGTATATAATTGATCGACATGAACGACTGCAGGTAGGACACTTAAAATTTCAAAAGCAAATTCGCTAATGATCAATTAATCGAACCTGTCGTCGCCGTATCAAGATCAATCACCGAGTACAATGTCCACTCAATCAGGATGATTACTCATCCTTCCCGAACCACATCGCGTCAATATAGCGCATCGCTCTCACGATCAACAATCTCAGGTACAAACGGCTAATCAGAGAGCAAGGGCTGCGTTACGTCATGCATTAAGTGCATCCATCACTTAGCCTATCGAATAGATATACATATGTATAAATATACATATATGTATATATGTGTGTGTGTGTGTGTGTATATATCTGTGTAAATACAAGAATGGAATACACTACATCTTGGTACTATAATGCAGTGACCATCGTTCGTTAGCTATGGGATCCACCAACCCGTGTCAACCTTTACTCAGAGCAATTCCATTTCGTTTGCACCAGTTGATGTGCTTACATTTCATTTAATGGATGAGCTTTCATGAGATATGTGTCGCTCGTAATGGACCCGGTGTCATCATATCATAAAGTGTATAATATCAAGTGTTTGTCATACCGCAAATCACCGATATATATAATCGAGTACAAACAGAGGAAATAAATCCCGCAGTTCGTACATAAAACTTGTTTCAAAACTTTCAACGGATGCACAATTGTTCTCTATTGTTCGTCAAATGGTATTTCTTTATTATTTGTACCAGTGTCGATAGTATTATTGGTCCAGTGACCACGACAATTGGTAGGCCGAAACCTCTTTCCACTGAACAGCCTTTTTCATGATACAGTCATTGTACTGTAATACAGCTACGATAGTAAAATGTAAAATCTACTGTAAAATAACAAGAAAAACCTCGTCGATATTAGGGTTTAGACTTAAGTGCCTGGAAATAACAGTCAAGCGAATTGTATCATGGTTATTGCAGTTAGATGCTTTGGGTATAATGGTATGACGTTTGTCTCAGCGAGTGGTATAACAATTTTGTATGTCTCGTGGATGCCGGGAACCGTACAACTAACGGTATGTTCAAACAGCATTGCTTATTCATGTAAATTCACCGCAGCTTCCTTCGGCATGAACCAAACTCGACCAAGTGCGAAATTCGTCCTACCTGTTAGCTCCACGCTAGCCGATACGTAGTAGGAATGCCTTAGCAAATATCTTGAGCATTTCAAATTTAATTTGCTATCGAGTATTATCACGTCTAAAATCATCTTCGTCACCAAATATATGTACATATACATATATATGTACATATACATATATATGTACATATACATATATATGAGAGTAAATAATTGAGACGAAACCACCTGCACGTATTCGGACGATATATTAAACTTGACTAGGTATATTGAATGTCCAACTACATTTCAGATCCAACGACATATTTCTTAGCGGTATAGCGGAATCGCATATATTCTATAAATTCCAACTTCCGCGTGGCTGAATCTCGTTTACATGCAGAAACTAAATCGAATCAGTGGTATCGATCGTATAAATTGCGTTTAAAGGTAGTAAAAGAAATTTCCTTGTAGAATGAGAGTCGGGAAATCGAGCTAGGTGATAGATATTCCTTGCTTCAGGTATCAGACATGGAAAATTTGGATCTAAACTGGATTGTGCGGTCGTTGAAACATTTCGGGATAAAGTAAATACAGATGTGTTGAATTTGGGGAATTCTAAGACACCATACGCTATACCTACCTACCTACCTACCTATCTATCTATCTATCTATCTACCTACGGCTTAGTTACACAGATGTTGACAGACCCGTACCTCGAATATATGTATACCTATGCGACAAACGAAGTGCCCCTTTACATCGCTTCCTCTCCTGCCGTTCTTCTTCTCTCTGTACCACTCGTAGATCTATCTCGCCTTCTCTCTGCGCCTATCTTCCTCTAGCTTCTCTTCGCGAAGCGTCTAATAATCTCCGAGTCACCCTATTCCAGCACCAAGCAATCCAGGGCTTGTGCCCCGGCGTCAGATTCGGATGCAATCCAATTACCAACAGCGAAGTAGATGCCTATTTACCTCGAGTCGTGGGAGGCCTACATCCAGGATCTTCTGTGGGCCTCCGGCTCTTCCCCTATTTTACATCGTCGTAATTCTAAGATATAGTTATATACGTAGCGTTTAAATTATTCAAGAAATTTGAACGGCCATTTAATAATGATCTTTACCGGTATAGAAAATTCGACAAATTTAAACCTTAATTCTTTTAACTAATTTAAAAAGCGCACTTCGGTAACCATTTAATGATGCAAAGGTATATTCATATCAAAAGATTTACTCAGCTAGCAAAAATTGTTCCCCACGGTTCTTGAGCATCTAAGTATTATATAGCCGATCGGCAAGGACTTAGAGTCATGACCGGATCTCCGTACCGTCTAGTTATAGTAACTAGAGTCTAGACTCTAGTTCTCCACTTTGATATTCCTGGGCCACAGCTACGTGGTTACATAGTTGGGGGATTCCCGTTATATCAGCCTTCTTCAGATACGATGGTATACCGCCAGGACTGCTATTTCGGCCAGCCAAGGTTCCTTTGTCGAGCGTTCGATCGCCAGTTAACCCAGAGCAACTCCGCTTCAGTTTTAGAAACTATGCGAGACTCTGCAATAGTGCAGTGCCCGGTAAGCTCGGGTACGGACGACGCAGTTGAAATTTCAAATTCAGCTTCAAGCTGCTGCTATTTACGGTAAAACGACTTACAATTTATGAAACAGCTCGCGGTAAATCATTGGCTGAGTTTTTAAAATATGCAGTTCGTATTACAATTCAACGAAAATTGACATTGGAGGTGGTTAAAAAAATTGATGATGGGGTTCTGGTTGAATTTTTTTGAAATAGGGCCTATTATATACAACGATAGATCATCAATATCGTCCTATATTAAAACTTCGTCAAAAATTTCTGATAGAGAGCAACATGCAGTCAGTAAATGTGAAATAAAATCGAGTATCAGAGACCGAGCGCGAAAATTGACTAGAATATTCTTATGTGAATCGGCACCCGGGGTAATTCTTGTCTTCTGGCACATGACGCGTGGTAGAAAGATATAAGAGACAGATAAAATCTATGCAGAGAGGATAGAGGCTTGCGGGTTATGGGAGCAGTGAAAGGATCGGAAAATCGTGCTGGAGGGCTTGAGCCAAGACGAACGTATAGCAGGAATCCGTAGGACAATAAACGACAGTCTCAGAGACGTACCGGCGTATATAGGCAATCGATGCGTGCAGTCAATGTTATATCCTTCAATCCTTGAGCCCC
Organism: Tenthredo mesomela; assembly: GCA_943736025.1. Taxonomy (NCBI): domain Eukaryota; kingdom Metazoa; phylum Arthropoda; class Insecta; order Hymenoptera; family Tenthredinidae; genus Tenthredo; species Tenthredo mesomela. The sequence continues at coordinate 16,550,946 of OX031016.1, read as the reverse complement.
GTACTCTGACGTGGGGGAAGTATAACAGGCAGTTTTATTCGCGAATTTGAATCTCGTGCGGCACATTCGACTATCACTCTTCAAGGTCTGTACAGTGATTTATGAATTAATCTGGAAAGAATTTATTAAATATTAAAAAATGCGGATCACATACAAAGAGTTGGCGGAAATAAACCGGAAGCAAGTACATAAAGTATGATCGACATGTTGATCGCCAAATTGAGGGAAAAAGTAGAGTTCGCTCGGAGGTAGGTAATTGTAAATTGGCAAGGAGATGAAACGTATTTAGTCTCGCAGGTAACATGAAAGGGGAAAGTTCAAAGCACACGAGAGGAATATATCCTTAAAGTATTTTATTGCATTAGTATAGCTACTGAAAGCAGCTCTGGGTTGTATACAAACTGCGGTCAATGAAGAGTAGAAAAGTTTCTAAAGAGTTTTCGCAAAACTAGAGTATACGAATTTATACATTCATACCTATATGAGTATATAGGTACTCGCGTAAATCTAGGAAGCACAATTTTCTCGATATTCTGTTCACGTTCGAATATTCAAGATGCAACTGATTCAACCATCTGTAAGGAGGTCAAGTCAACCGTTCGATGAATGCCGTCTAAGGAAATCGGCAGGTATACGTCATTGACGATTGGACAGGATATAGCTCGAACGGTGCACCTCCTTCGCGATTCGATATACATTCTATGCTCTTTGTCTCCGTTCATCGAAAGCACTCATTCGTCACTAGGAGTGATATGGGTTACTCATAGTTTAATTTCCGATACACCCCACAGGCACGAAGCCGTCTATCTCCGTTGGCAAAATAGCAAAAGCACCGATCTGTATTAGACTACCGCCATTTTGTTTCCGATACACGATGTTCTAAAATACGAAACAATTTCCAAGATGTGGCTAAGGGAGGTGTGTCTTCCATCGTGTAAGGCATAGCGCCGACATGGCGGCTTCATCAATCGCTTCTGCATCCCTCATCCGCTTTCTTACCCGCAGAAGACTTTCCGAGCTTCCAAGCCTCATCAGTTATTCTGCCAGGTTCTGTTATTTGCGTGCTTTGTTTCGTTCTGCTATGGTCTACTTTTCCGCCATGGTGATCAATAGGAAAACGAGCGAAGCCCTCTCTACCTTTTCCCCTCTCGCTTTTTCCTCTTGCCTCTTGCCTCTTGCCACTTCCCTTCCACCACTTCTTCTTGATCTTGGTTCAGTCTCTTTCGCAAGGTTGGCCATCGTAGTAAAATGTAAATGAGCGAAACACGGGCAGAGATGAACGGCCGCGTGGTATGGAATACTATCCGATCTTCAAGATCTTGAAGCACTTTCTCCCCCCACATCTATTGTCAGTGACTTCCTAAAATTTCGGTTCATAAAACATAAAAGAGTTCAGAAAATAAAGAGGAGAAGGAGAGAACAAGATCTTCGTCCCGAATGTTGCTATCACGTCAGGCAACATCTCTCCATCGGACATCTCTCTAATAAACTTGCCACTGAATTTACTGGTAGAAGGAATGTGTTTTTTCCTCGGCACTTGATCTTGAGAAGTACATAAATCTCGGCGCTGTAAATTCGCGTCTTCCTGAGAGGGGACTAGCCCGCCATTTTTCACTTTATCGCCAAATAGTCCGCGAACGACACAGCGTCGGATCATAAGTTACAAGTTTGCCGTTTCGACTGAGCGTGGCAATGAATCAATTTGCAACATCACACACGTACAGTCTCTACATACTTACGTGCGTAAAGCGTATAGGCCGATACGCCTGAATGTAGGTCGGTCATATATTATATTTATTTCAAAGGTGGGAGTGTGCGTTCCTGTAAATCCCGTTATCGACTTGTAATGCGCTATGTCGACGTACTGATAAAATAATCTCATAAATTCAAATCACACGGGCGGACGTGCTAGGTGAAAAATTGCTTCGTATCCTTGAAGGGTTTATCTCATTTTTCCGCCCCCTACAAAACCCCGCTAAATTGTTTAGAAGAAGTTTGCGTAAAGTATACCGAAGAAATTACTAACACGAGTATCATACCCGACAGCAAAAGGAAATATATGTCCACATATTCCTCGCATACGTTTTAATAATCATTCTTCATGCCGAAAGATACGAATAGTTTTACAAAATGATGCAATTCAATTTCACTTTCAATTCCTATATATTATTTTTTCATTTATTTTCCATCTCCGTCGACCCTCCATATAACTCGGACGTAAACAAGTTGACAAATGATTTTATTTCTAAAGGTAGGTAGTCAAAGTCTTACGTTAGTACGATGTCATACAGAGTCACGTGGAAGAAAGAACTCCTATATACGGTCCTGAAGACGTTGCTAACTTTTCAAATTAACTTTTCCTTTCAAGAAAACTATGCCCCATCTCAAAGGGAATAGAGTTCACAAACATGCAAACCCTTTCAAAGTGAGTTTTGAATTTCTCGTAGCACGCGGCGCGCTTCAGTCACACAGGTGCGTACATATGTGGTAGCTGGCTAAAAGAAGAACACGAACGAGATGCTAACGTATGCCAAGGGGAGTAAATAAGAGGCAAATAACACCCTGCTTCAAGTAACACAGAGGTGTGAGAGAAATCTGATCATACAAGAGTGGTGAACTGATAAGCGGCAAAGCGGCTTATAAATGATATGCACCAAGCGTTTCACTGACGAGGCATAGGTAACAATGTGCTTTCCTTGATTTCAGGAAACAACAGAGGGGACGTAAGCCTGGTACTTACAAAACCGCACGATGTATAACCGTTGTCCTCAAACCGGAACCACGTGTTCCTGATCTCGGCAGCTCAACTCATTTCCCTCTTAATTTCCGGCCTTTTTAGGGGGGAGTCATACCTCACCCGCTCACGAAAGCTTTCCATTCTCGTTTTACGTTTCGTGTCCCAGAACGGAACCTACTTGGTCTTCGAAACTATAGCAGAGCCTACTGTCTTACAAAGACCCTTTTAGAGCCCGCTTGTCTAAGTGGCCTTTGACAGCGCCTGGCGCTTGAAATGCTTCTCTCCATTCTCATTTTCATACTGTTAGCAATATATTCGAAAGTTATTATTATCAGATCAGCTACTCATCTTTATTTGATTTTTAACAGAAACTCGTACACACAAAAGCCAATTCCTTGTTGAGGTCAGGACCAATCTCAAGCTTGGGCGTTAGAAAATTTTTATAAAAGTGAAAAACGGCAGAAATCCCTTATTTCACCATTGTGTCGAACCACCCCCAAAAGAAGCAGGGATAATCTCGAGGTTTTTAATAAACGTCACTTCCGCCGGTTCTTGTTAAGCCTCGGAAGGCTACTGAGGTAAACCTGCTCCACGAAGTTGGAATAGAAAGGCCATTCTGTGCTCGGTGTCTACCTAACGCCGTAGAAAAAAAGAGAAAGAAAAAAGGAGAACTGCGAAAAAAAGTATCCCGAAAAATCACGCTATTCGTTCATCCTAATTTGGAAAGTGGGCTTTGATCCTTTCACAAATGTGTCGGGAGATTAAAAAAATTTCGTTATTAACTCAGGACTTGCAGTACATAGGATAAAAAATGTAATCATCAATTAACTCAGACGGTCGGCGGGTTGACGAAGTTACGTAATTGCCGCCAGGCAGACGAATGTCCCCCTCGTGTATTTTACTTTCTGAAACTTTGAAGGTTTATTGGCCAGGAACGATTTATACCAAGCGGCGAGAGAGAGAGAGAGAGACAGAGTGGTCTAAAACGGCGAGCGGGAACATTCTACGGAATCGTTTTTGACAAGTTAACGTTTTTCGTTAAGCTAAAAGGAAAAGCTCATTTTTCCCCATAACGAGCTCCCTTACTCCCACTGTCCGTCTTTCTTTTGTAACTTTCCTTTGGCCCCAATCATATTTGCCTTGGTAAGTGTCTTGTCCTCGAAGAGAGCTACCGATGAAAATAAGATCTTGCAAGACAGCAAGAGGAACAAGAAAGAAGAAAGAAAAGATAAAAGGACTCGGGGCTCTCCCACTCATCCTCTCGACTTCGTAGCAACCAACTCTCGCTATTTTGCCAAAAAAGAAGGATGAACTTTGGGAACTGATATCCACTTCCCGTTTTGTTTGTGGCCTGCTTGCGAGCCAACGAATCTTAGAAAATTGGGTGCTTGTTTGAGGAAGATAGCTCACCCCATACCTTTCCTTCTATACCCAGACTCAATTAACGTCACGAAAGCACGAAAATGACCAAGAGAGTTTTAACAACTACGTAAATCTTTTTTCGGATGTTTACTTCCAAATACTTACTTTTTTCCAAAACCTAACGAACTTTTTGTACAACAAATCCCTCTAGACAATCTTTTCGATCAATTATATGCGAATGTAATCAAGGGGCGGTCAGCTGAGGAAACAAAAAGGCCCGAGAAAGAGCTTTTCCAGACTTCCATGATTATAACTTTCGTTCATACTATATCAGAGCGAATTGATCGGAAATCATAACTCTTGCGGATGAACAGTATTTTTGGCTGCATATCGAATTCTGTGCCAGATAAACTATCTCGTCCAATTTACATCAAATTACTGCGATTCCGTAGTACGATAAAAAAAACACTACAACGGTTATTTTTGTCATCTCATATACCTATCGCGGTTCATCTGGGACCTGGAGTAAATACGTTTGACACCTTGTTCGAAGTAGTTGACGGATCGTTAAGGCTTTATCAACCCCTTGCTATACACCCGAGGTAGTATTTCAGTGATTTGCGGAGGGTTGCTTTTAATAATCCATCAACGAAGCGGGAGGAGCCAACAAGCCCCGGGGAATGACGGCACGTGGGCGCAATACCTCCAAGGGAGTATCGCCTTTACGAGTTGTTCAGTTGTTTCACCTGCGTAAACCAATTTTCAACAAGAGGGTAGACTCTCACCACCTCAAATTCGTCACTGATTATGAACAAACTTCCAGATTAAAAGCGCTTAGAAATTGTTCTACCATATCGATGTAGCCTGCGGAGTGAATCGACAGGGAATTGAAAATTTGATGCCTTTGTTCAATCGTCAATAATAAATCCATATACTATATATATATGTATGTATTTGATATTCGTTAGATCAATTTACCTAAACCGTTACTTAAAAGGTGAAAAGAATTATGAGAAACCTATTTAATTCTTGGAAAATAATCCTCATGAATATAAATTGCCAGGACGTGGCGGTCGTGCGGGAAAGTGGGTAGGTAGGTAGGAAGGTTGGTGGGAAGGTGGGAAGGTAGTACCTACAACAGAAAAAATCTGATACAAAAGTTTAAACCCCCCAGAAGCTGGGGCTTGGAAAGTAACATTTTTAATTACCACGAGTAGCAGGGGACCAGGTCACTCTCGCCTTGTCGCTCTGAACGTCGAGCAAGCGCAGAAGTCAGACGCCCGAGAGGATTTTCCAAGGTTTTTTGTCTTCTTTTTGACAGGACGGGGGCATTAATTGCGTTCACCGACGACAGAGTTTCTCGTGCGAAACTGGGGGGTTTCCTTCCCTCCTCAAACAAGCGCTAATTAATATCGAAATTCAAAATGCTAACCGACTGAACTGTGGAAGGGTTGTAGCGGCGAGAAGATTATGTTTCCAAGAAGGAACAAGGGTGGCTCCGTAGACACAATATTTTCCAGGCTTAATTAGCGTTGAATAAGTTCTTGGAAACTTCCCCACCTAAAACGGTGATAATAGCTCAGGGTGATACCAGCTTTGAGCGCTGCTCAATCCGAGAAATATATAAAGGAAAGAGAGTTTAGCCACGTTCGATTTTCAGCCTCTGGCCCTATTTGTTACTCTTCTTTTGCCCAATTAGACTCCCTTTGTCTTTCTGACAGCCCTCTACTCTGCGTAGCGAATTAGACACTATTTCGTATGGTTAACTGGAGCTCATTGTTTTTCTGACACCTCCTACTGAACGACGTGTCCTGCATGTATACACATACTGCTGCCAATTACCGGGGTGCCTGATTCCCTCTGTTTACAAGATGCAAGTTTCCTCGACGTTTCTGACTTCTTGCCTTTTGGCCATCTCCAACCTTCCAACCTCCGACCTCGAGAAACTGTAACAAACAGGGCCAACGTGCGCCCCATGTTAACGCTCAGAACAAAGTGCCTTCGAATAACAACACACCTTTCCCTCATTCCTCTACTCTATTCCTTCTCTTTTGTTTACTACTCGGTCGACTGGCACAACACTCGAGGGAGCGCTAAATTAATTCACACGTTTACAGGTGACGCATTACCTAGCGGCTTTTCACACCGTACGAAACCTGCAGATGGAGAAAAAGAAACGAAGATTCTGACCCACACTCTGCAACCGTATCCTGAATAAGTAGAAAGATTTACATTCTTTCGTTCTCTTAGCATGAAGAATTTTCTCGGGCTACGAGAGTCGGCCAAATTTACCGTCTTCTTCACGCAGAACATGAGTTTTAGCTGGGGCGAGACTATAGTGGAAACGAAGAGTAGAAGAGCCGAGTGGACGAGAGAATAGAAGGGAAATTGGAAATTCGCGTGCAAAAAGCTGTGCCGTCAAATGAGTTCCGCGTTTGTCAAGGACCAAAACTTACTATTCGAGTCAGCATCTCGAGCTTAGGATAATCCACATTCCAAGAACGCTCTCTTAGCTTTTCTCCCCCGTAGCCCACCCCATCGCCCAGCCTTCAGCCTCCAGGCTCCAGCCTCCAGCCTCCAGCACCTAAACCTTCGCAGGATGACGGGAGACGCGGATTGCGGGGGGACCGCGTCGACGAACCGTTCCTACGGGCGTTTCCCGAACAGCTCCCACGGGAGAGATCGTTGCCACCTCATTCACCACCCAATACCCGAGACGTATTTACATACCCCCTCAAACCCTACCTCTGGAGAAACCACCTTCTATCGTCACTTCGAAGCTATTCCGCGGGCGAAACCTCAAAACCCGTAGTAGTCGGCGAATATCGGGATTCGGCCGAGGCTATGGATTTCTGATGCACAGATATGGAATCTGCGAGTGACTTGGAGGCTGAAAGCAATCGCTTGGTACTATCGGCGTGCCTCTCCAATTTGATAACGGGAAATTCGGAGGAGGGATCCTTTTTATCGCATGGTACGAGTATTGTGGCCTCGGGAAATAAACAAATGACGAGATATTCGCGACTGCGGTTATCGTGGTCGCTGCTAAAACGATCAGACGAAAAGCAGCGTTTTAGCAGCTCTATTTTATTCATCCTTTTGGCCATTCTTCTTTTTTTACATATCGCACAAAACGTGCCGCGCGGTTTGCTCGTTATTTTTATAATTTTCAGCCCGTTTCCAGGTTCGTCGGTTTTTCTCCTCTTTTCAACGAGTGTTTTTTTTTTTTCTTTCTTTTCCTTTTCGTTTTTTTTTTGTTTTTTTTTTTTTGTTTCGAGATAGCTTCGTTACAATTCTATACGTGCAATAATAACCCGTGCTTAGTGGGAAATAACGATTGATTTTTCAAGAATAAAAATAAATGAAACATTCGAGACTATGTAAATCAGTTGAATAAATGTAGATAAAGAATAGGATACAATCGTTGCCCGCGATCATACGCAACCCCTCAACTCGTTAATAGAACATCAAATTTTTATTTCCGCGACGTGGATCGATGCCGAAAGAATTTAAATCGGTAGATATAGAACGACGGATCGTGGTTCCAATGGGAATAAATGTTGTTCGAATTCAACCCCGAGTAAGGAGCACCTCGGTTGGGTATAAAAAAAATGTATTATTGGATTTTCCCACTAAAACAGACTCCAACGTTTCAATGGCTGCATATCATCCCTTTCAGGAATGGCTCAGCATTCAAAACGCAATGAAATATGTACGAATAACTAACAAAAGAACAGTATCAGATGGAAATATCGTCACTATAACCGTCAGACGGAAATCTGCGAGTAAAAATTTCCAAGGCTGTGCAATCCATTAATATATTAATAACAATAATGATGGGCTTTATTAACGCAATTTGTATTATTGACAATGGACTCAACACACTGCGTGTGAATATACCATAAACCCATATCCACACGGCTGTCTCTATAATAGTATACATATATATAACCGGTGACGGTTGTATGTACTCGATGTGACACTGGCAGGGGTCGAATGTGGGTTAATTTACAATATCAGAGACACCGGACGTGCAGGGAGATAACAGTACACACAAACTGTGTCCGCACACAAATTGTGTCTCCACTTCTTTGGTGTGATTAGAATTTAAACATGTATAATATGTATATAGACGAAGAGACTACGTTGAATGGTGTAGTGTGAGTACACAATTAACACTGAAATTGGGTTGTACGCGAGCGCACACAAGGTGTACATGTAGGTACAGAAATTAAGGTGGAAGGGATATTGACCCTCCCTGTGATTCTATGTATACATGTAACTAAAATACGGTGACACTTGATCCAGTCTGGTAGGAAAAGGACCCTTATACATTTAAACAAGATTTCTACACCTCGCGCCAAAGGGACAAGCCGTCGTTATTATTAAGTTATTAATACGAGAAAAAGTGTCTGGACGAAATGTAAATGTATAATTATAAATCCTTTTATTTTATCCCATTCATCCTATCATTTTTATAATCCTTTCAGAAAGAGATCAGAGAGTAATACAGCCGAAACTTTGACTCGGATATAGTCTGACAAGAAGTAATTAGTTAATTTACTCATTTAAATTAGTCGTTTATGAGACTCTCCCAACGTGGAAACAGTGGCTGTATATACTTATATATATATATATATATATATATCCTACCTACTATTGTGTAGCGACTAATTTCCCCCGACGCTCCTGCAAACTGTGTCTGCAAATGTTGTATGTATACATATTACGCTCGGAGATTAGATCTCTCTTCCTTTGAAACATTAGATTAATATAAAGTCGTAATTAAGTCACATTCTAGGCTTAGAAATTATATACATATATATTGAATAAAAAAAAAAAAAAAAAAAAAAAGAGCACCCTTCCCGAATGTTAGTATCGGGTATAACCAACGACGTTAGGTGCGTTGATGGATGACAATAAAAATAACTCCGACACATAATTACAAGACAACATATTGTGCGTATAACGGCACGACGGTAATTTTGACAGAGCCTCACGTAGTACCTATACGAAGAATTTTTTTCAACCGTCTTTCTTTCTTTTTTTTTTTTTTTTTTTTTGACATATGTGTTTCTCGCCAGGTAGAGAGCATATTACGGCGATGGTGATGGGCGTGGTTCATTCGTTATACACGTGATGTATCATAGGTAATTTTTATGAACCTAGATATGTACGTTTTCGTATGTATACAGACGTAGTTGTATATATATATAGACAAACGCGGTGACGTGTGGGTGTAACGGAGGCACGCACGCGAGTTGCAATAACTGTGTACACACACGCGAGAAAACGAGGTACTTTGAACTATACGGGCAATAGTTGAACCGATCGCGATAAGTGGTTTACACACAACTCACGCACGTGGCACTCTCGTAGTCGATTATTATTTAGGAGGAAGTTAGAATGCGCCGTACCGATGCTATTCTTATTCTAATTCGGTACGACGAAACGTTCATTAGAATATAGCTTTATCCGGTATATCAGACCGCGCTATTCTATATTAAGCCACCAAAGTATAGGGGATTTCATTATTTTTACTTTTTTTATACAAACACGTGCTATCAGGTAACATTGTAACGTCGATACTTACGCAACTTCAAATATCTCACGGCTAGATATAGGTTCACTATAATTATATCGCGGTATTTCGTTTGAATAAACCTAATTTAAGATCGTGCCTATAGATCCGGCGTGAAAATTTGATTCTACAGGAATTGAATCCACTCAATATTTGAAAGGTAAGCTGTTGACATATTCATCCCGCATTGTAAATTACCATTAACAAATTTGGACCACATGGTTAATGAAACTTTAGCTATGATCGTATCAAATTTGATGTGTACCCAAATATGATCACATATCATCCCACCATGTTTGTAGATATTTATTATTTTCTATATGTAATGCATACCCAATTTTTGGTAACGTATCTCTGAACTGGATTTCATCAACTCGTCAATCGTAGGTATTTACCTGTAACAAAAATGCATAGAATAAAATTAACATACCTATACCGCACGCAGCTTAGAGAGGCAGATTGTCGTGGTTGAAATGAGTGGAATTAATGTAACATAAGCAGGAAGCACTCCGTTAATTGTTGTAGCCTGTATAATTAATGGTTTTCATTTAAAAAAAGAGTCCCTAGAGGAAGGACATAATGCGTGTCCGGTACCCTGTAATGTTTTTATGCTAATCTAGCCCTGTGGGAGTTACCCCACTACTTTATATAGGTTACAAAATTCAGAGACCTATTTTTATATAGAAGTAATTAATGCATTGCGTAAAGTACGCTAACCGGAGGTACCACGAAGAACAAGACAGAGGACGACGAATTCTAAAGCCAGTACCAGATCAGAGGTGCAAGTGCAGAAATAAATGAAATATGCGTTGGAACATTGCGATTATCAATTATTATCATTTGAAAATCGACTTTATCATTATGTTTCTGTAAGTCAAGCACCAAATCCTAATCCGAGGAAGTGTTCAGGTTTAGCTTTATACGAATCGGTATTGAAGACTGTGCGGAGATGAAAAATCGAGGTCTTTTTCTCACCACTTTGCACATAATAAGGTAGATCGCGTGCTGTAGAAAAATGAAAAAAAAAAGAAGTATACTGAGAAGAAGAAAAATAAGAAGGAAAAAGAAAAAAAGAAAAACGAGGTGAGGTGATCGAAAGCGATTTTCGTCTTTCATTGTATCGGTTGGTCGGCGTCGCTACGCGCCCTCTTTTCCCCCTCTTCATCTTAAACGTGCGTTCACCACCGTGAATCGGCGATCCCCAAGGAGGAAAAGCGATTTACTCTGAAAGCAAGAATATCATCGGATGAAGATGCTCCGTTTCTACACCATCGCCCTTTTCCGATCTCGTATAATGCACACGGCTAGCTCTCCCACCATCTCACTCTCTTTCTCTCGTCTGTATTTTGTCCACCACAATGCAATGCAACAACCTGCAGTTTGAAAGGGGCGTAAGTTATCTGAAAAGGGGTCGTTGTTGCGGCAGGCCATCTCAAGAAATTGGAATCCGATACCACGTCGTTGTTGGTTTCTTCCACGTGGAACAAAGAGACAGGGATTTCCCAGCCCAGTACCTATCCTCTCAGATCACGATTTATGCAATCTATGAATCGCGTAGCAGGTATTTTCCTGATACCGCCGTTAGCCGATCAGAATATCCTCTGATACACCTGTCTAACCCGTCATATGTAAGTATCGAGAGGCTGCCGGTCCACCGATTTCGGAGTATCTATGTACTTCCGTATACCACAACGTTGTAGACAAACCGCGAAGAGCATACCGGGATTCCAGGAACTGTAAATATCCGACTAAGATCCGGAACAGACAAGCACATCCAAACATCACAGACATGGTATACTTATATAATACGTGTATATTATATCAGCGAGACGAGAATACAAGATACCTATACACTCTCGACCAACCGGATACTCGTGTGTAAGTTACTGTATACATATTCAGACTGAAATACACCAAGTGAAGTACCCGCAGAAAGCTTTACAAGTTCCGATAGACGTGAGCCACCCTCGATCACCAGATCTCAAGCCGTGAATATGCCTCAACCTGATATACGCATATGCTTTCTATATAGTAAGATAAAAATGAGAATTGAGAATTGTGAATTGATTTCAATTCAGGAAGGAAAGTGATAAGAAAAATAGGTGTCGCCTGTGAAAGGGATTTGTTATCGTGACAAGGCGGGGGATCCTGTGAGGGACCGAAAAACTATTTTGGATTTTGTTTGGCATTGAGAGGTGGGTAAGTAAATTCATCAGGAGCTTGAAATGCTTTCAAGCTCGCGTACATGGCGTCTTGCCTTTTTTCTTTTTCTTCTTTCTCAGCGACAACGAAATTCCGCACGTCAGGACACGAGGATATTTTTCTTTCTGAAAATTATGATCCCAAAGGTCGTAGTTGTTCGTTCCTTTTCTTCACATGTTGATAGCACGATAGAATAATCCTTTAGCAATGAATTACGTACGACTGATTAAACCCTAATCATTCATCAGAGATTGATGAGATGAAAGGGGTAAGCGTAGGGCGTGCTGTTCGTACTCAGCGGGTAGACGTAATTACGTAACTGTGCAAGTCTTGACTAAGGTTCAAATGGCTCGAATTAGATGACAACAAAATCTAATTAGGTATGTACGTCTTATTACATTTTATGTAATTACCATACGAACCCCAAGGCATCGGCAAAGCGCTGCAAGACCTTAATTAACAATAAGTATAAGGCATTCAGAAATCGGAACATCGACGTCTTACCTTAGCCCATAAATAACTATATCGATGGGTGAGAAGCTTACCGTCGTCGCTTCTGTATTCCTCTCTGATATTTTCTGGCTCATATTTGCTCCTCTATTTGGCGAACGGTATTGGCTTTACGAGATTTTCTTTGACAAAGGCTGGGTCGCAGAAAGAACGCTCTGAGACAAGTAGCGCATGGAATCCTTGCCGGTATCACAGGCAACGTAAAGAATAATAGGAAATGATTTGAACAATTTCATGCACAGTAAAAAAGAATAACTTCCGCCAAGCATTTTTTTTTAACAACCGATGAACAACCGACAATCTCTCGAGCGAAGTAAAATTCTCTGGAACCAAGAAAATTTTCATGATTCAAGAAAGATTTTACTTGGTCTCAGAGAATTTCACTTCGCTCGAGAGATTGTCGGTTGTTCAAAAAAAAGTGCTTGGCCCAAGAAAAAATGCTTGGCCCAAGTTATTCTTTTTTACTGTGTGTAGGTAAAAGATATGCTTTTTGTTCTTTGAGCTTCGGTCATCGGCTTTATCGAACTCTCCTTATCCATATCACGGAGAGAAGAGTTTATTTGTAGGTACCAGGATTTGTTAACTGTTAAGAAATGGTAAAGTTGGATATGGCGAAATAAATGTCTTGTTACAGTTAACGAATCATTCATTTGAGCTGCTTTATTGTCACAAATAAAGAGTTGTTAATAGTTAAGAAATGGATATTTGGATGAAACATCCAGTCGAGGTAGTCGTTTCAAATATAGAGATCAATTATTTGTTGTAAAATGCTCATTTGCTCCGAACACTGAATAGTTGCGTCAACTATAAGTCAACGGCGGCCAAATATAGATGTATTCATCATGAACAAATCTCTACTCCTTTGAACTATATATCATTACATCACAATTTCAAGTCATTGTTTGTTGATCATAAACATCTACAGATTTCAGAGAAGTATAGAAGTGATCAAGTAAATCATTTATTTCCAAGAAATACCTTAGCCATAAATTTTTGTTATGTGAACTCGAATATTTTTTTTTACTGTTAATGAATTTTTTCGCAGTTAACAAATATTTGAATAAAAGTGAATTGAAACTAAATGTATTTATTTATTATAAATAAACTCTTCTCTCCGTGTATGCTCTCAGCTTTTCCTTGATTCAGAAGTCACGTTTTGCGATCTAATGCCGGCCACGTGGACCGTTGCTTGTGAAATTCTGTATGTTCCACGCGTCGTAAAGCTTCAAGGTTGCTGAAGATACGTGTAGGATAAGATGAAATTGTGTGACGTCACGTTGCGAACTGTCCTGTGGGGGTATAGAAGAGAAATAATCTCTATGGCTTAAGTCGGAGGAGCAGGTGACGCGGGATTAACCGGGAATGCTGTCGAAGAACTCCTTTATTATTTTTAATTAGTTCTAGAAGTATTCCGAAGCCTGCAGAACGAAGAAAATATAAATATAAATCTTCTCTCAATATAGCAGTGAGTGCAGAGGAAGCACCTCTCAGACGATGCAATTTAATTCGGAAAAAGCGAGACAGAACAAAGAGCAAATTGGAGTTGGGAGTCGAGCGTCGAAGCTAAGGACTAGAAAACGGCAGATAAGATTCCAGCAGGTTTTATTAACTGAAAAAAAATCATACTACAACACCCGAGAAAAGTCCGTGTGAAATATTTCATTAAATCAAATATTCAAACTATTCAACTGTGACATTCCACGCCGAGGACACGATGGCACACATTTTTCTATCTCCGTTTCTATGAAATGAACCCAAAACTCTTGATGGGATGAGAATATAAAACCTATACTTTCCGCCCATCACGAGCTGTCTTATACATTAGTAAGATACATCCCCAGGCACACTACGCTTCACGCTATTTTTGGTCGACAGCTATAAGCCCAAGATTTCGTCGAACGAGAGATTCGAAAAGCTAGAAGTGTAGGTACTATTATTAATGATCGAAGACAAATGACAGTAGCAACAAGACTAATTAATGCATTGATGACTGCATGAAGTACAAACCCTGATAATTATTCTACGAACGATAAAAAATAATATCAGTCGAAAAATTGCGAAACTATGTTTTTGAACGTGATTACTGATTATGATGTTTGATACGTAGTTTTGAACATTCAGTTTGAAAGATTTTTTTATGAATATTTGATGATTTTTTCCTATCATGAAATATCCGTTCAATTGTTGGTACTGGTGTGGATTTTTTTGATTCGTTTTCATAGCTGGATATAAATATCAAGGGAATATAACGTGTTGTTACTCAATGGAACACGTATAATCGCGTTATTCAAAAAAAAAAAAAAAAAAAAAAAAAAAAACCGAATAGGAAAAATACTATCTGGTCTTGATTATCGGAAATTGTTTGGGCGTGGTCGACGCTATGTACATCGCATACGCGGTCCAGTATGAAAAAGAATAATAAAAACTGCCAACACAACGAAGCAGCGCACCCTCCGATGTTACTGTGTAGTGTATATATATATATATATATATATATATAGTATGTAAATATCTATGACCACGTTTCAAATGAATGATTCAATCTGAAATTTGTATGATCCTCGCAAAAGTTTCGTACCATAAGTAAAAAAATAATGGCAAGACGTAAAAGTCATCGTTTTCGAACCAAAACCAAACAGAACTGCAGGAAAAATATTACTTCCATAAAACTAGTTGGGGAATTCATTCAATTACTGCACTCGCACAGATATATAAGTGCTGTACGTATATGTATCTACACATAGCTCGCCTCATACTGAAACTCCACAAAGTTAAACAAATCGCGGTTATGTCAGTGAGAGGAATTTGACGTATCACCGATCGCGCTATAACTGAACAAATATTGTATAAACATTATCGTATTGATTCTGTCTTTGCCTACCCGCATGCAGATCCGTATCAAGCTTCGTTGTTTACTGCGGCCTTTATGCAAAGCCCACTATCTGCTGGTATGCGATATACTTGGCTCTAAAATTATTCGAAATCCCAGCTAATCAAAAGTGCAGGGCGATTTTTGTGGAAACAATTAATAAATAACTAAAGGCTACGAACTGACCAATTAGATAGCATATTTCATCTTTTTCGTCCAGTTCTTACACAAAAGAAATACACTATTGCTTTGACAGTGTGTAAACCCTTCATCGTTGGTTATTATTAATCTGCACAATTATATCGCTTTAAATGAACCGTCCAACATACAACGATCGCATCCGTCATTGCACATTGATGCGGTACGTCAATTCAAGCTAATTAACATTCTAAAAATAAATATCATCAAACACCTAGGTATACTCTTTAGATGAAAGAAATTGGCTTGGCTGACAACTTCCGTACCAATCGATTACTTTTGCCTTTCAAAGCCTGGCTTTACTGTACATATCATACCCAGGGCTGAAGACTACGTCGACATACATGTAGAATATGGAATCGACTAGGTACTCGACTAGGTACCCGAAGTAGCTCCCATACGAAGAAGTCCGGTTTTTCGATTGTATCTTCCGGTTGTATTTGCTCTGAAGTGTCAGAGTCTTCGGAAAATCGCATTACGAGAGTCTCTTCGATCGACTTATGGCTATAGACCAGCTGCTCGGACAACATCGGTAGCATAGATTTATTTGTCGACTCTTGAGTGAAGCCGGTCACGTCGGAGAGAGGAACAGAGAAAATGCAGATACATCAGGTCAGATGACACAACCATCCCTTGCCAAAACTATAGCCCTTGGATCATCCCTCAATCCATATCCTACTACCCGGTGCTCACCCACGTCTAGCTGTTATTGTTTTATCGCTGAACCGTTTGTCACAGACTGCTAGACAGACAGTACCATCTCTCTCCATGTTATGATTGAGCGGTGTACCACACCACTTTACGAAACTCCATTTTTCTTTTTCGTTTTTTTTTTTTTTGTTGTGGTAATCGAAATTATTGAATCGTTAAAAAAATTACACCGATAGTAAAGGTTTGATAAATTCTTTACTTTTTCAACCCATCTTTAATTCTTGTGATTTTAGTATCAGTTTTTTTTTTTTTTTTTTTTTTTTTTTTTTACGGCTTGTCGATGTAGCATTTGACATAGCTGGTATATTTTGTTATCGATAAACAGAAGGTGTTTTCCAATGTGTAACAAATTTCCACGATACTTTACAAAGGCATGGGAAATGACGGATACATTTGACCGGTATTGGCTAGAAACTAAGAGCCGGTAGTGAAAAAAAAATAGAGGATACCCACGCGAGGTGCTTTACGCAGCCGTTAAAGCTACGACCTCACTTCATCACTCCTCGAGTAACCAATAAAAACTGTCTTGAACACGGGAACATGGCTGGGGCAGAGGTTACCGGAGGGAAGTTCTCTCATCGTGTACAAGGTTGCTGTAGCCTATTTACAAAGAACAATATAACACCGATAGTTCTGGACCAGAACTGCAATGCCAGATTGTACCGTATAGGATATCGAAGACACCGAGCCCAAACGTTCGACCGATATTACGGCATCCTTTATTACAGTTGGTACTCTATATAGCTTGTATTACACTCCACACCAACATTCCGACCCCGCCGTCGTTTCACTTCAGTTGGAAATCGTTCATTTTTAATAATCGAACTTATTCAATTTCCTAGCTAGTTTCTACTTGGTTATATTTTGACGTTGAGAGACGACGAGAGAGCTTATACACTTCTTATTTCGTGTCTTAACTTCTTGCAATCGATTTGTAGACTGAGATTCGAGTTCTTTCCTTCTTACTTTTGATACTCGATTTTATTGTTCAACGAGATATCTTTCCTTTTATATCCTATTTGCGAACCATTTAAATGCGATATAAGAATATTGTGCAAACCGATTCGGGAGCTTATCTTGCGTTTCAATTTATTCCGATATACATATGAGGAATTCGCAAACAGCTAATAAACTTTTGTCAATATTTGGAACATCTGATATACATATTGCAACGCAAAATTATACACGTCTATTAAGGTGCATGTCGAATAATTTGGGTAACAGATGGAAATTTAATGGCTCGTAGAAAATGACATAACTGAAAGTGATTTTAAATACCTGACGTTACTTTGATTGTAGGAACTGTAATCCTACATGAATGAGAACTCGAATCGTTGCAGGGTATAGAAGATAAAATTACTTTTGTACCATTGAACTCAAGAGTTGTGATTATTTTTGCTGTCGTATTATATATCTTCTGAAGTAACGAGACGGACGATATTCGAGAAAAGATTTTATCGCAAACGCCGTATAACGGGTACCTGCGTAAACAAGATAAGACTCAATTAAAGAAATCGTATTTGTTCGGCGTTTCGTGGTGGACGGTTTCCTTGCGGGACGAATACGTATCTGATCAAATATTCTTTGACCATAAAAACAAGAGTACTAAATAAATAAAGAACGACGATTTTTCTCTGAAATGAAATCAGAAAAATATCTTAAATAAATAAAATATATAATGCCATGAAAAATCCGCAGCAGTGAACGATTATACAGGTTTAAAATTCGAAAGAATTCTAATCTCGAAAGCATTGAACGCCGCGTGGTTAAAATAAAATCTCAAACTTTCAATGAGTCGTGTAAATGCCGCAGATAGGTATAAGATGCGGATAAGTGTGTAAATTTGTATTCACACAACAGGGACGCAATAAGCACCGAGTCTCAAGAGCTGGGAAATAGGGTAAACGGCAAAAGTTCGTAGTCAATCGAACGTGTAAACGGTTGGTTGAAACGAACGAGGCAATTTTAGAAAATATATTTTCGCGCGGGCGCTTGCGGATAATTGCGGGACGTGGGGGTAGCTTAGGATTAGTGGGGCTTGAAATCGAGACAATTCATAGGTAAGCACTAATTGTAAGCGATAAAGGTTGGATGACAGGACGAGATCGGAAACATTGTAAACATTGTACCACAGGGGTGAGAGAGTAGAGGGTGGTTTTGAAACTAGGGTAATAAATTGTGCCTATATAACCTTCTAGGGATAACAGGGTGGACAGAAAAGCGGAAGGATTACGCAAGCTTATCACCAGCGGAAAAAAAAAGTTTTTTTTTCTCTTTCCAAACGCGATAAGAGAAAAGATTGAACCGATAACAAGACGAAGAACGAATTTGTGGCAGGCGAAAAATACGGCACCACGTTTAGAAAACAAAATGAAAAGATATCAAACGCGTATGTTGCATCCTGTAACAAATTACTATAGTGATACCAAGTTTACTTGTATGTATGTATGCCAACCTCGCCCGTTGGAAACTCCGAACAGAACGTTATACAGTTACGTCAGAATACATATATACATATATACATAAATACATATGTACATATATATACATACACTGCCTTTTCTCCCTTAAGGCAACACCGAAGAGATGTATGGCGAGAGATTTGTCCGCCGGTACATGACAGGCTACGGCGTTTCATTTTTCAAACACGCTGCCTAGCAAAATGTATTTTAATAGGTGAGTGATAAAGTAGCTGAATATTTCACTGCAGGTCAGGTTAGACAGGATGGATAACCAAATGAGATTTTTTTTTTTCGCCCTATTTTTAATACGTTTTTTTCTGTGATATAGAAGCCGGAAGTACTTTCCACTTTGGTGAATATTTATTTTTCTTTTATATCACAAGTCCACATCTATATAAGGAAATAGATCTTTGCAATGATCGAGAAGAATTCATTCCGGGAAAGTAACAAAAAATTATGACGTCTAAGAATATAAGCTTTGGGTTAAGGCGAAAAGTCTGGCCGAGGAGATATGCTGGACTGGACGTAGACGACCAAGACGACAGCCCGTATCTACTCGGAACCGTCCCTTTTCAAGTTTCTCTTATCTCTTTGAAACGTTTCTATCTCAACTTCATTTTGCATCCGGTAAATATTCGAAATTCCCTCAGTTGATCAACAGCGTGGAAATATCGGACATGATACGATAATTCGCGTTTCACGCAACATTCAATATGCGTTGAAGTGGAATAGATTTAAAATTTAAATGATGAAAAATGATAAAATTCATCAACAACGTTTCTCAATGCTCGCAATTATTTCGTAATGATTCTACCAATCGAGTATAATCAGAGCGTATCGTCGAGATGATTATAACTCGATAATATCGGCGTGAATTTAAGGGAGAATAAATTCAAGTGCAATTTTCCCGCTGTAATAAATTCAAGTTGCCGCATATTATGTCGAGTTTTAATCAAAGCTTTCGAAAATTGATACGAAAACCTCAACACTAACAATGAGGAGAAAATTCTAATGAAAAAAGCACCGTTCACCGTGTATCATTACCATTTCCAGTAAAGGTGATATTCATAACGCACAGCTTGAAAATTTATGATTGCATAATGTACTGCACATTTTTCAATTGATGATTTCAACGCGGTTAAAACCAACTGTCAACGTCGATTTAAATTTTTTTTCAATTCCACAATCAGACAAGCATTGACAGCCGCATTCGTGACTGGGGTTAATCGAATAAACAGCAAAGAACAATTCAGATTGAAATTGACATTAACGATATTTTCAAGGGTGTCGGGAGTGTCGGTTGTGAGTGTATAGTCGTGATCCGGTAAGATGATAATGTCTCATGTCCGACCTGGTGCAGTGCAGGTATTTTTTTTGTTTTCTTTTTCGGAAAAATCGCTGCACTGCACCGTGGTGGTGACTTTTGTTCGATTTAAATCACGAGCTGAAAAGCCTTTCTGTTCATTTTTCATTGATGGCAATTCGGTGCGTTTTATTGGTCACTTTGTGATTCTATAGATTGGCAACTGCATTGCAGCTGTCGAACGTTTAATTTAAATCAAAAATTTTATACCAATTTTACTGTGAAACCGTTAAGCCAGTTTAAACATTAATAGTACGCTTCCTGCGTGACTTGGTTAAATGGAAATTATTTCACTACAGAAACTACGCCGTTTTTTAGTTATTGAAACGTTTCAGCACTTCATACATTCATATAATAGGCACAATACCTTCGCCTCGCTTGTTCTGTTCATTAGCAGGTACATCTTTTGAGCGTACTTATCTCTTGAAACAGGCGTTGCACACCGTGCTAAATACAATCTGCCACTAATTAGGTATCTTTAGTTTGGAAAGTCGCAATTGGTTCCATCTATTAAACTCTTTCGAGCGGAACGAGGCATCTTATTTCTTCTACATATATTACGTGTCTATCATACCGTTACATTGTGATCCAAGTTGCGTAACTATGCGATATATTTGTTAAACAATTCACGCCTGATTACGTCAGTACCAACAAGCGAAACATGTCAACATCAATGATTTGTATGTTAATAGATTTGTGGCTCAATATGCTGAAAGAGTCCACGTAGTATAATATCTTAGCTGAATGAGATAAATTCTTCGACAAATTGACAATATGAACGAGAAACGAGATACCAAGTTTTGTTAACGCAAAGATCAATAAATATACTCGAATCGCGAGATATGGCGATCAATATTTTTCATAAAAAAAAGCAAGATTAGATATTAGTCTCGTAATTATTTGAAATTTATCGGAAAGCAATAAACTTGAATAGAACATGAATAATCTGTGAAAGTATTATTCGTTGATCGCCACGCGCCCTGTTCTGTATTATCCGATTCAGTCAACGGGAGAAGCGTATTATCAGCTGCTGTACCTATGCATATATCGACTTCCTATTGTCATACAATTGTTACGATATTGTATTCAGGCGGCTGGTGTCTCTTTCACTGTGGAGATAGGCACCATGAATGTTTTATGAAAACCACTGAGCTGTACACTTTATACTCGTATTTCAAATCTTGTAAATCGCACGTTTTGTGCTTTACTACTAAATTGATGACGTGGGGTGGCCCGTGATAAATTGACACGCACTTAAAAATAACTTCGGGGCTAACAGCGATGGATGATCCTGCTGAAAATTTTATTTAGACCGCACTCCAACGGCGTAGCAAAAATCGGAGCATCTATTTTACAACGAATATATGAACGAGGCCATGTCAGTTCAGAAGTCGAAAATATGTATACCAAATTTTATACAGGAAAATTCTTGGGATAAGTGAATTTCCGCGGCTCCTGGTTCTACAGATCCGATCTCTGGCTCACCCTTCTTCAATCCAGCTCTCGTTCCTCAGGCCTGACAATAAAGCCGCCTGTTTAAATTCGTCCATTTACTAAACGACGATTAGAGTTATCTGCTACCGAAAAAATGGCATTCGATTAAATTGAAGCACCACGACGGTACTATCATTAAATATGATTTATTATTCATGGATATATTTGATTTACTTTTTTTTTCGTAATTATCATAAGCTTGAGAATTTTTGTGTAGCGAAAAGAAAGGCAAAGTTAACATTTTTTGTATTTTTTTTTTCTTCTTCGACGGAAGGGCGGAAAGACAGACACGGCTGGTACTTTACTTCGGGTTTCTTATACAATCGCAGCCCGAAAACAGACAGGGAGAGGCTAAATGACGTCTAGCCCCTCGACGCTGGTTCAAAGCACGCTTCTCATTAATCACTGGCACCACCACGTTTAATTATTTATTTATTCTTGTTACGTCACGGCTGATGATTTCCTGAAGAACCACGTTTCCAATTACGACGCCAAGGGAGGAAAGTAGTCTCTCGCCAACGTTACCTCATTCAGGTTCTACACCCATCCCACCCTAGGATGTAATATTCTCAGGCTCTTTCTCATTTACGAACGAGATGCTTAGCTAGCAAGAACAGGGCCTCTCGTGAAAAAACAATCGTTGCCAAAAGATGAAAGGATTAATTAAACGCAGATGTATTCTTCTCTTCCGACTTTAACTTCTTATTCAGTCAGTTTCAGCCGTAAAAACTCAACATTTTTGCGAGTAATATACCCGTTCGCTAGGTAGGTACCTAAGTAGTGCAAGTCTTCCGAAATTACGGAAATTCTGATACATACCATGAGAAAAGGAAGTCAATCATCAATTTTCAACTACTCGACTCAGTATTTATTGAACGTCTATTTGAAAATAATTGATTAACCCCTTCACTGCCACACGAGGTGACTGTCAGTCACTTTCAGTGAAAAACCATTTCAAGAGGACCCAAAATGATTCTAGGTATCAATTCACTGGGTCTAAAGATGCTAATTCGACATTTCCGGGTACGGAATAAGCACTCGATCGATATATTATACCTTTAGCTATGGGGTATTGGAGATTCGATTGAGACTGAATCTGTAGAGAGAGACGTTCAACTATAATCATAACCATTGGAGAATATACTATGTATACCTATAAGTGAAGAAATGATATGGAAATTGATGAGAATATACCTACGTACCTCACATTACATCGCTGGCAAGACTGACCTTCCGTTGTTAAAACGAAAGCAATTACTCTGGGTGAATAGAATTTCTAGATTCACGTATTTCGACGTCTAATTTAGTCCAAACGAAGCACCGTGGCCGGCAGTAACTCGCAAGATATTTACCTGAAACAAACAAAAGAAACCTTTTAGTGTGGTGGTAATAAAATAAAATGGGGCTCGTAGACAGTTTGGCAAACGACTTTTCGCACATTTAATTTTCCCATCGACGCAGACGGGGGTCGCAGACAACTTCGGGAAAATAGCTGGTGAATAAAAAGGAGAAAATTCCGTTAACCTATCCACTTTCACCTCGAAAGAGCGGGGGAAACCACTCAGATCACAGAAAAAATACTTTCTGAGGTCTTTCGTAATTCTCTTACGAAATCATTTTCTTCTATTTCTCTGTCGTTTCACAATTAACTGAACACTATATCAACCTTCTAGTAATTTTTTGGAAAAACTACTACTGTAATAGTAGAATTGATATTACCCAACGTGAAAAATCATTCGGATGAAAAAATTGATGAAATTCTGGATTGGTTAAAGAAATATTTTCGGCATTCCCGCAAACGATTTAGTGCCTTTGATAAGTACTCCGAGCCTCTTTCATGAATAATATACGTTCCTTTAATTTATGATTGGCTTAATCGAGTATGCTAATGCAAAGAACGTTTGAAGCCACGTTTCTTTCTGAAATGCCATTTCAGGATCTGGTTATAACTCGCGATATTTTACTGCCCAAGATAATACGCTTCATGGTGTCCAAGGCAACCTTTATCTTTTCTGGTTGCTCAAAACTTATGAAGAGATATATCTGAAATGCGGCGTTAACGATCCTCCAGATTTTACGACCATTGTCATTTTCCATTTTATTTTTATTCAGACAATTCACAGTTTCAGACAGACTCGGTGCTGCCAAAAAACAAACAAGACAATGGCCAGAAAAATTTCATTTCCGGATTTCACGGTCCCTTGTTCCACGGTGAAAACAAGCAAACATATATGTTCACGGTAAGAGAAGGAAGTAACTAGTTATGCAGGTAGTCTACTCCGGACGGAGATGGACCTCTTGGGACGGTGCAACGATTTTGCGAGGAAGCCTTCGCTGCGTCCGTATGAAATCCATCCCGAGAGAAGCAATGCATTTGTGCAAGTGCAAATGCAATAGTCAACCGCCATTCAACGAGCTGTGTTAGCGGTTGGCCTGTGATGAAGTTCTCAGAAACTTCAGTGATTAAATGCATATTCATCTCATGGTTATTAATAGGGCATTAATTAACAGGAACCAATTCGCTGGACGTCTGAGAAAAATTAACAGAAATAAAAACTTTCACATGCACTAAAGTGACCTGCAGAACTGTGCCTACCTACGTCGGTAGAATTTTGATTTTTCGAACTAATGCCAGAGAATTCCTTAGGCATGTTAGCTACCTAGTACTGCCTCCAAAAAAATGCCAACATTTTATCCCCCAGTTCTCGTAAAAATTCCAGGAAAACATTCACATATCTTTCAGTGTAGAATGAAAAAAAAAATGAGAACCCGAGGATAAATTTATCCGTTGCAAAAGCTACATTTCTACAATAAATTCCACTCGGTATGAACCTAAACTTGAACAACGACGAGTGAACGGCAAGTGATTCAATTTTTTACTCTAGAAAAATTCAATTTCAAATCGTTCAAGACTTGTTGCAGTTCTTCGAACCCCTTCTAAGGTTTCTATTAATGGCTAAGCAGGGAATCGACCGGAAAAATTCTGTTCCAGGTTCTTTACACCTTCATTGGAATCACGAGAAGTGCACATTATTCCATTAAATTACTGTCCACCGTATTGGCATTATTCCACCGTTTGTATCAAGTGTCTCTTCTTATATCAGAAGATGCTAAGACGATGTACAGGAATGAATGTATAATACGGGCTTACGACACAATTGTATATCTTAATAATTCCTATTTCCAATGAAATTTTCTTTCTACCTTCAAGTGATTTGGCTTTATTAAAAAATTCGAAGTCAGTTGAACAGCAGTGACTTTCAATTAACTGGTCGAAATTGGTGTATACCGGTACCTACTGCAGGTTTAATCAATTTGATGAAAAAGTAATCTCATCCCCACGCACGACGCGACGCTATACTCGGTGCTATATTATATACTTGATTGGTGCTTATCGATCTATAGATAGCTTGAAAGAAAGCTCTAACAAAGAGCTGGGTCAAGTTTGGTACCTCGTGCTTTACACGATCGATCTCTTCCATCGATTTTCTCCCTCGCCCTGAACCGGAAGACTACTTGGCTGACATTTTGCCGAAGACAGCCAGCCCCAGTCCCGGCCCCCGGTAGCTTACAAATTGCAGTGTCGTGTATCGAGGATAGGGCGTGGGCGTCGTGACGTCGTTAACCTTTTCCTAACAAAACTAAGAAAATTTTACTCGCAAAAAAAAACTAAAAACCAACGAGCCAGCCCCACTCATACCATCGGGTGAGACAATAATTATGAGTTATCTTTATTACTTTTTTTACCACACAACAACGACGCCCTGACGTTCAAAAATTCCGAAGACGTTTATACCTACGCCAAGTATTCTGCAAGGTTCAATTGTAGTTTTCTGAACGTTTGGTACCTTAGATCACGTTTTCCTTCGTTTTGCATGAAATGCAATTTAATTGTCACGCGCCGAAAGCCAAGATTTGTGAAAACGTGGTTTCGTGTCAAGAGGTTAACAAGGTTCAGACAACAAGTACCGTGTATCTCATACTGGTAGTAGTAGCGGTAACAGGAAACTAACTTTGGACCCGGATTGTAATTCGTAAACAACGGGCTAGACCGCGCCCTGCTCGCTTATATATTTAACGCGGGCGGAGAACGCAAGAACCTTAATTACGGTTCAACGGATTAAGCTAGGACGATTAGAGTAACGGTCTTAGGACGGTATATTCTAGGGCATTTTGTGGAAATATTGATCAAGATCTTCCGGTCGAGTGACGCGTCAATTTCACCGCCTGAAGAAGACGGTGGTGGAGTCTGATGGAGTTTGGTGGGGGATCAAGTGGAAAATAATATCGAGGGGTTATTCTATATTCCTACTGAACGAATAGAAGGTGACTGTAAAAACTTATCCTTTTTCGTTATCACCTTCCTCCTGAGCAACTGTCTCTCGCATAAAGATCACCCGGTGCGAAGCCAAAGTCTGCTCAGGATTTGTGATCCTCAAGTGAAACAGAAGGGAGAATTCTTTTTCTGACTCTCAAATTCCAAGGAAAACAATTTTAACAATAATTTTGTTGAATAGTTAACAACCACGTTAACATCTCGCGTTATATTTTCTACTATGTTGATAAGTTTGCATCAGACATATTGGACATTTTTACGTATATTGGTGGGATAGAAATTTTTTCCCACGAAATTAACTCACTATGGAATCAGTAATTGGTGGCGAATCTTATTCCGCTTTTATTTTCTATATCAACTTTGAACTTTCGTTGAGTAGTTGTCACCGCAAGGGGAAATCGTCACTTGAAGTTTCGACGTATCTAGCTGGATTCAAATATCAAACATTTTTATATACCAAGCCCCACGTTTTCACATGTAATACTTCCAATTTTTTTTTTCTCAATCAAAAGCAGTCGCGCAGTGCGTCGATTTTTTGCTAAAAGAACGCAAACGGAGGCAGGAGCACCGATTCAAGAGAGCTGCTTTCGTATGCGATACTGGGATAACGTATTAAATCTCAAATATTTAATATCGCCAGATTTGGCTGCAAGGGTGCGAAACGGTATTGCGACGGTATGACTCAAAGGGTAAAGCTAACGCCTTGCCTTAGTATCTACAAATTTACGAAATTATTTAATCAGCATACTAACCTGCGAAATATTTCAATTTTTATGACAGAAAAGTTGAAATGTTCCTCTTCATAAAAAAAATCACGACATTTAAAAACTAATTCATTCAATCTGTTAATAATAGTTGGCAGGTGAAAGGCACTCGGTGTTGCAGCAACATATCCATACCCAGGTAACAATTTCGGAGATAATGTAACAAGCATGTAACGGCCATGCTGAAATGTCCGCACATTCAGAGATCAGCTACATATCTGGTACTTTGACGTCGCAGGGATGTCACTGAAACCTCAAAGTAGCAGATATATGTAGCTGATCTCTGAATGTGCAGACATTTCAGCATAGCCTTTACATCCTCGTCACGCATTACCTCCGAAATTATTACCTGGGTAGATACATTATTATAAAGACAGATTTGATGCACTTCGAACTAATTTCCATTCCGCAGAGATGATATTATAGTGGGTATTGATAATCTACTCATCGTCAAATCCTCATCATTGCCTAATGCCGTTCACATAAACAGTATAGTTAGCTATTAGACGTTACCGAATGATATCCATCGGGGAGAACGTCACGTTTTACAACGCTCGAATTTCGAAGGAGTTACTAATTGCAAGTGAGCAGATAGTTTGAATTACTTAGTTTACTATCTTGAGGATAACCGTCTCTAACCCGCACTTAGGTACTGCCTAACTTATCAAGATGAAAAGAGTGAGAAACGTAGTAGACGGAGAGTGAAACAGAGGAGGAAGAAACTCTAACTGCAAATTGAAATCAATTAACTTAGACTAGACGTGCGAGCAAACATATAGAAAGATAGAATTTCGGCTAAAGTGGCTTTTGGCTACTGTCACTTGATTTTCGCGAGAAGAAACTATATATACTCTCACGTCGGCGCGTAATTACGTCATAATTATAACGATCAGCAATAAGCTGGGCAAATTTAACGCGAATTATCACGTGCTGACGAAAAATAAAATAATTAAAAGATGAGATAAATTTAAATACACGTAAATTCGAAAGGCACCAGTTGGAAGTTGAAATTTTTGAGAAAAACGTGCCAATGGATGTGTGCTGTTTCTTTCGCGAGAGTATAAAATCAAATATGAAACCTTTACCTTGTTACTGTGCGCGTAACAGGGGTTTGGGAAGGCATGAGAATGGCTCATGACAGGGGTCAGGGTGAACAGTCGAAAGGATTTGTGTTCCCTCGTTGTTTTCAACTCGCGCGCGAGCTTTTGCCTAAATATTCTAGAGGAAATGAATAAATACCATTGGATTACTCGGGCATGTTGTTTTTCGTGTTCTCCTTTGTTCAGTTGAATTATTCTTCTCCTATAAACGTCGCTCGCAATGGTTCGCAAAAGGCATTTGCTTCTGTCCCAAACATACGTATCTTTCAACATACCTCGTCTAATTACCAAGCGAAATGGTTTATGAATTCAAATTTATCAGTTATTGAGGCAGTTTTTTTATCCAACACAAATGTAATAACATTAGCATTGATTTATATGCTACTCATCATTCTACGAGCTTGATGCTATCTTGGCTTCGTGGTCGATGAACTTAATTTGTGTCGTTACACTTTCGGATCTTAATATATTCTTACGTCTATGTACAGTGAGAAATTTATGTTACCTAACTAATTTGGCTGAAAGTTGAATGAAACCAGCTGTATTTAACAAGTTTTATTTCAACTTGCAGTTAACTTGACTCGTTGATTGGGGGGGCAGTGAAAAGTATGATTTACATTTGTCACGAGCAAAGTTGATTTTTTTTTGCTCAGACGATATTATAACAAGAGCCAAAAGTTAGTAGAAGCGGATGTAGCCCCTCTAGCTATAAGTGGAAGAAACGAATAATACCTACTCCTTGAGGGGAAATTCCACCATTGAGAAATACGAGAGGCGAGAAGATCCCTCTTGTCAAGTGGCACTTTAGTTTCCTAAAGAAAATTGTGATTTTCACGGATCTGACGGTTCTTTATTCAAGCGCGTCGGTCGCGACGCAAATTTAATTTCAATCCAGCTTCAACCTTAGGTCTACGGATGAATAAACAAAAATAATCAAATACAACTACGTAGACAAACGTCTTGACTCCGACTGAGGAAAAGAGAAAAAAAAAAAGAAATAAATTCTTCTCACATACAGCTGATATAAATAAGTCACGAATTGTTTGCCGGGCTAATTCAATACGGATTCAGTACCAAATAAGTTTAACAAAAAATGCACAAAGCTACCGCAAAAAAACCTCCAAAAGATTGATTGGTCTTAATCAGATGGATAAAAATGACGCCGAGGCGCACGGGCCGACGTATTTGATAGCCTGAATTACTACCATATAGTCCTAAGCTAGAATTTCTTGCATTCCCAGCAGAGAGAGAATTAACCCAGATCAGTTGATGAGCCCGACCCTGACCGACGACCTCTGGGACTATAGCGCACGCCGACGGGTGTGTATAGACGTTAATTGTCATTCTCTCTTCTTACGTAACGCCTGTTTGTTGCAAATTGGGGCTATTTTCAGAACAATTACTTCATAGACGAATCCACGGGCCTGCATTAGATGTCTTCGTAGTTTGAATGGAATGGACTGTGGAAGTGGTATTGAGTGCACGGAGTCGATATATCTCGTATAATATTACAGCGTATCGTAGCAACCGCAGCGATCAGGAGGCATTCTACCTTTAGCATCGTACCAAGGTAATGACATGCATTTACCCACTCCCTCCCCCCCCCCCCCCCCCCCCTTCCTCCACCCCAACCCCCCGTTTACAACCTGGTCAGGACAGGGGGTCTCGTTACCCGAACAACAGTCGTGGCCGCAATCCATCGCGGAACAGAACTATGCTACCTTCCTAGCGCACAGGTCGATAAGTCAATGCTCTGACAATACCTATCGACAGAGAGCAGCCAACCAACTGCAGAATCCTTAGTGGCCCCCTTTCGCTAAGGGTGAACGTACCCTAACAATAGGCTTCACTCGCGAGCGTGATTGTGATGTTAAACCTGACTTACTAGCATTGGCGACTTTTATTTATTACAGCTGCTGCGACATTTGAAAGATTCAAAAATCGACATTTGTGCGTAAAATTCAAAGTTAAATAATAAAAAAAAAAAAAAGAACTATGTAGGTACATTCTGATGTCAAAGTCATGACTCAAGCGTGGTAAGCGGCATACGAAAAAGCGTTTTGCGAAAGAGCAGCTCTGCCACTTCAAAATCTAATTTACTTCTTATTGGCTAGTGTTTGATGCAAATGAAGTTGAGCGGAATAAATTGCAAACCGCCAGAGTTGGATAGGCCGAAGGTAGACAGACGTGAGTCAACGTTGTTCGTAAACAGGGTATAACCTACAGCAAGAGGGATGGCCAAGCCAAGCCAAACCAAGCCAAGCCAAGCCAAGCCAAGCCAGGCCAGGCCAGGCGCCACGGAAAATAGGGAGGCAGAGAAACGAGGGAGAGAAAATCCTTCCTGAACGGTGCAGAGTAGAGCCACGGAAACAACTAGTAATAGAATCTGAATGTGCTGTTGCATATTCATCGTTCGAGGACAGCACGTCGCTTGAAAAGCAAAAAGAAACTATATAAAAACAGATTTTCGTTGCAGCTTTTATATTATTCATCTCACGGATGAAAGGTGTCATTAGTTAATATGATTATTAATAATTCGTATTAGGGACAGTCTTTCGTTACAAACTAATGAGATTAAGTCAAGCTACTGCGGAATTATACAGCAGCCAAGTTGGTTAAATTTAAACTGACTAAATGGATGATGGAAGCACTGGTGATATGATTTGATGAGGATCAATACTAGAAGTTGTTTTTTTTTTTTTTTTTTTTTTTTACTTTCAGCTAGAAGACACTACATTTTTATGTACCGTACATAGCTGGATGAATTTTTGTTTTTGTTAAAAATTTAGAGCCTGATTTTATTTTTAAATTTACGCCTCTGAGGCTGGGTGAGTTGTTTAAATTTCACCGAGAATAACGCATTGTAAATCTTGAAAAGTCGTCACGACGCGACGCCCTTCCCTTTATACAAAGAAAGTTTTTATATTGTTTCACTTTAAAGAAGCATGCATTACACTCACGATATTACAGTCATATCGAGCTAGCTATAGCTCGTATAAAAATGAAATGGGAAAACTACGAGAAAATTCTATACTTACGTGTAAATTTATTTATTCATTTTTTGTCTTTTTTTTTTTTTTTTCTTCTATTTTCGACCACCACCGCTTTACTTCGCCGCGTAATTTACTCTTCCGATGAATTTTAATAGCGTCTCTTCCTTTTTTTATACGCAGGCTATTACATCTGGCTGAGTGGTTATGCGAAAGCTAGTTATAAAGATTGTTACGCCGCGAGCAAAGCATAATAATTAATATTGGCCTCCTCTATAACGGTTTATGTACTATATATAGTTGTGATAAACGAAGAAAATTACTTCGAGAATACAATTTGCCTCCCGTGTACCTATAGCTACTACTTGAAGAAGAACTCCTACCCCGATAAAATCCATCGTAAAATGAAGTAGCGTAAGGTGAAGAAATGTAACATGCAATTTTGACGAATAGTAAATGCTTATCGAGGGTGGTAATCTTAGCCACGTATATTAGGCCGCAACACAAATGAGTAGGAAGTAGGAAGAAGGAAAAAGGTAAAAGCTGGGGGTTGAAGTGGAAACGGAAGCGAGCTGGGGGACAGAAGGGATCTAGGCACAATGGAAAAGGGAAATGGTCCTGCAGGGGGCAATATTCGCAGGCCGGCGAACACTTTTGGGGAAGTTCGCGCGTGCCTTAGGGCTGGCAATGCGTGCAGGATATATATAGTACAACGCAGAGCAGACTAAGACAGGACAAGACAGGACAGACAAGAGAAGAGCAAGGCGCAGCAGCCGGCTCGAGAGCCCATTCAGCTTTTTGGGTCAAGCTTTCGCTCGATTTCACTTCGAGGAAATGAGCTTTCGCACGTTCAGTCGCTGTCTTTTTGAGGGAGGCCGTCGACTGTCGCCCATCGCCATCCCCCATCGGCCATCAGCCATCATAGGGGTAAATGCGCAACTCTATTGTGTCGGCTGATTTTTATCACGAATATCTGCGGTCGCGATGTCTCAACCCTTTGGCAAACGTGATCTTCGCCAATATATATGAGTATATAGTTCATCGCAATATAGTAACTTTTCAGACATGATCAACTAAGCACACATAGGTATTCATATAGTTTCAGATTACTACATCATATAGTTATCAGTTATCAGTTATCGGTTTGAGAAATTGATTAATCGGCTAACTAATGTGGGGAATAAATATCTGTTCACACTTTTATTTCTAAAAGACACATTTTTCGTGGAAAAAAAATACTTTGGTCTGGTCTCTGAAGCCTCCTAGTCATGAAATTTTCATCATTTTACCAACAAAAGAAAAGACGACCCCCACGTTTTCTCTTGGCCGCGTCCGAAGGGTAGGTTTACACAAACCAGGAGAGGTAGATGCGTCGACTTATTTGATCCTGAGAAACTAACCGTAACAATTCTATTAACCGAAGGACAATATCCAAACAAGAGATTGATACGAAGGATAGTTTAACCGGAAGGGATCCGTGATAGATTTCTCCTACAGAGTAGCAAATTCCTTATGTATATAATGGGGACATTTGACCAGGAAGAAAATGATTTGAAAAAGAAGACAGAAATACAGCCAACAAATAAAATATACCTAATTTTTATATCATAATCCTTAATCCTAATCCGAATTTCGTTCCGTCCGTTTAATACGGCAGATTAAGCCGCAAATTATCTGTTTGCCGTGTAGCTGCAGAATCCTACCTCCGTCTTACTTTTCGGGATGGGAAATCAGTGGACCAATCCAAACAGGCCAAGAGATTATGATGGCTATCAATGGTTAATCCACTTATCAGGGGTCCGCACTGCTCTACGTAGCCCCACAACTCTGCGTCCATTGTCCCTTCACCAAAAACGCGGGAGATAAACATATTATACCAACTCTCTCGGTGAACCAGAGCTCCTGCGGCTTAGGACTATATGCCGGTGAAATCTTCCTTCGAAACTTCGCGATCTGACGTACCTGCCCATATAATATATCTGTATATAACCACGTCTAGGTGTATGAATTTGAAGAGAATTGACGTTGATCAATAATCGAGTGAAATTGATAAGGGAAAAAATGTGCACTCAAAATTTCGTGCCTCGTTTACGTGAATCTCTTTACTGCGGCAATGAAATTTAAAAAAAGGATCTCTTCAAAGTTCAATAATTTATTTTGAAGACAAAAGAAATTACACAAACAAACTTAGTGGCTTTTGTAACTCTAATTTGGTACTTGAGTTCCTACGTATCAGCTGCCGCAAATCGATCGTATAACTATAATGAGAAAAAAAAATCAAAAATTCGATGGTTAGGTACGAGGTGGAATTTTTTTTTTTTTTTTTTTCTGATATTATATCGTTAGCAGTTGAGTAACGGTGAGTATGTACTTTAGAATTTAGCTTGTTTATATTCGCTAAAGTAGCCGGGATTCGTTACCATCGAGATTGCCCGGTGTAAATATTTTTGCCAAGGGTTCAAACATTGGTACAGTATCTTCGATGCAAATCTGATTCCAAGAACCCCTCGACAAATAACAAACGTCCGGTGGTCTCCACCATTTCGCTTTCTGCACTGAGATAAAATCTCTATTTCAAACTCATTTAAATTCAGAGAAATAAAGGAAGCAATTTTGTGTGACTTCACTCGGTTATCCCTGGAAATGTTCTACCTTTAATTTTTACAATTTTTACATAATCTTTAATCGATGAGTTGCATGCAATGTCGAAAAAAACGAATGTACCTATAGGTATACAATTTCATCCTTAGCAATCAATTCTTTTGAAAGTTCGATGAAGATTGAAGTGAATAAAAAGGCTTGATAAGGAAATGAGAAGAAGGGTATAACCAGAAAATTCTTATCCCTTGAATGAAATTCTTGAATTTTATTTTCCGACGCTGATATTGGAACCAGAGATTGAATCATATCGACGAGGGATATTTTCTCAAGCCTTCGATGTATCGTGTTACGAAGTGACTTCAAATTAAATCGTTCAGAGTCTAGACAACGGGTAACGGGTCGACCCTCGAGCAGTAAATCTTTTACGAGGTATAAAATTCAGCTTTAAAAATTGTAGTTTGCGGTAGGTAGGTATTAAATATTATCAGAAAGTGAAACATTGAGCACATTAAAAGGTTCAAACGATTTCCAATAAGCCAAGATATAACAAAAACTGGGGCAAAGGGACTCCCGTGTTCATAGAAAACAAGGATGTTGCCTCATCATTTAGTTCTACATAGCTGCAATCAAAAAATATAGGCAATATATTCATGGATGGGAAAAAATATCCAAAATACACGTAAAGTGCCTCGTCGATTCAATGAAGCGCGCGAATCGATGGAAGCGATTTGCAACAACGTACTTCTGGTAAGCCAAGCACTTTGCCGATGATTGGCAATGCGGTCGGTGTTTAACTACTGTCTTTATTTGCGAAGAACCGCAGACTCTCTAGAAAAACTGAAGGGAACTCCGAAATACTTCATTTGAATGGAAGATAACTATACGTGTACGAACTTCGAGGCATGTATTGACTATACGATAATTTACATGCATTAGTAGTGGTTTCGTGATTCAGTGAGCCGTGGATACCGATCAACGACGATTTGTCGTAAACCACTTTTTCCGTTTCGGTTCATTATCGAAGTTGGTCCGCAGTTTCACCTTTCCACGGTGAAAGACAGATAAACCGACCCCGCAGTCCAATTTAATTCGCTTGTTCGCTTTCTCGAGCAAACAAAGGCGTCGGTACAGTTGCCTTTTGCACGAGGTTTGTTCCTCAAGATTGCAGTTTCGTGTAAACAAGCATGCAACGAAGTCCAGTTGTCCTCTTGCGAATCTACAACCGATGAGATAATCACTAATTGCTGTCAATTGTAATATAACTTTACTCGCGGATCCGCCTCAGCTTCGAAACAGCGGAAGTCTGTTTTAATCAAATATTTGAATCGAATAAGTTGATGAATAAATCAAATCAAACTGAATTTCAGATCCTCTTTCAAACCTAATTGTTCGGGTCCAATAAACAAATCCGATCTAGCTTTCTGCACGTTTACCTCAGTAACAATTTTTCAAACCTATCTCATACGTAGGCCAACACGTGATAAAAAAGAAAAAAAAAAATTAACGCAGAACGTGATCGAAATTTGTAGAGCAATACCAGCGGTGTCGGAAAAAAGAAAACAAAAAAAAAAAAACTACGTCCGGAGGCCAACATCGGTTGGATATATATGATACGCCGTGATATATGATTTGATGTATCGACGACATCATTTTGAAACCACTTCGAGCCAAGAAAACTTTTCTAATTTAGATGTAGGAGTCACGGTGAAGCATTAGTAGCAAATAATACGCGACAAGGAACCTCTGAGCTTGTCAAATCCTACCAAAGTCACAAACTAAAGAGCAACTTCATGTATTATGCATCCTGATGTATATCTTTCACACTAGAAACGCAACCACTAAATCGAATTTGATGAATTTTTTTAGAAACATCAAGTATTGGGTAGATGTATTTCCCTGAGGGTTTTAGACAGCGAGGATAATCGATTTTGGAATAGCGTCCATCAGAACTTTTGAAATATTTTCTGACTTTAGCATTTTTTAACGGTAGTATCGCACTGGAAACACGTTAACAATATCTGATATTTTACTCGGAGAAGATTCAGAGGTATTTGAAAAATTCAAGCCAAAACTTTTATGAACATTCATTCAACATACACTGTTTAAAACAAAATCCTCGTAATATTTGACAGAAATATCTCAACAATCGTAACACATGACAATATTGAAAAAAATGTTATCATATCCTACCTAGGACTCTCAAACTCAAAAACTTCATCTTAAAATGTTGCAATCGCTGTTTTCGCCATTTGGGAATGAATTGAACCACATCTATAGCAATACAAATGCGGAATCTTGCACACGTAGCTAGTCACAAATGATTAGATGCGATCTTATCGAGACTTATAAATGAAGGTATATTCTTGGTATTAAACTAAACACGCGATTGTCAACAGTAACATAACTCACAGCCACTCAGAACTGCAATGCGCGAGCGATGAAGGAAGCATTTCCTAGTTCAATAGTCGTCAATAATGTTGGCACAACGTGTGATGGGTTATCCGCAACGATCCACCACAGCCCGACATCCCCTGCGAGGATATCGGTAAGAGGACCTGCAGGGTCTGTGCCTTCTAGTATTGAAATGGATTCGATTCGAGAGTGTAACGATTGACGGACCCGTTGACCCTGGACCCCTAGGAGTATCGGCTTCCGGTGTTGATAATTTATTTCAGCAAGCACTCTTTTTGATGACAGGGGACCGCGATCTTTTCGATACCTATACTACCCCTCGAAGACGGTTACTGTTATCGACATCCGGCTTTTCGTAGAGAATAGAGAAATTTAAGATTGAAGTTTACCAAACCTTGAATACCCATGCTTATGCTTTTTCACGAATGCAAATTTCTTTTTGGATTTAAACCGGTCCCTTGGTCACTGCTTCCGGGTTGTTTAACTCAGAAGGGGCTTCTATTCGAACAAGTAATCGATCTCATGCTATTATAATTTCCAACGAGACGAAGCAGAACAAGATGCTGTTACAACAGTATGAGGTGCAGCTAGAATTCAGGGAACCCAAATAGCTGTAGGTATATGTACACTGTACAGTCGTACGATTCATGCATTTAGATGGCACAAGTTGCGTAGTAATTCAGCAACGCCAGAGGCACTGATTTCGCATCGCTAAAATGAGCAACCATAGCACAGCGTAACGTTAGAGTTGTTCGTATTTGTGAATATGAGTACCTTTAGTGGTGTCCACACATATATACCTACGTGTCGTGTATTTCAAATTCCTAAGAATTTAGTCAAGGTCTTAAAATAGACCGGAAGGATGAGATATCGAGGGAATAGAATCGAAAAAGTTGCTCAAATGTTGACCACAGTTAGTGTTGTTAAGAACGGGATTCCTATCATGCGTTCGCGATTCTTGGACCAATTTATGAGCCAATTAGCACCCCATCAAACCGAATTCCATGAATTTCAACGGAGGCTCAGGTTAACCGCGAAGTCTGGTTGAGTATATCCGCTCGAATTACCAAGCAGCAAACAATTAGCCGACACACCTAACTTTCTGACAAATTGCAAAAAGTAGGTTAGCGTAAGAGAGAAGGGAAAGAAAAAAATAACTTCACAAAAAAAAAAAAAAAAAAATTCACTTGCCATGATCTCAGCACGCGATAATTTAATTAATTAAACTAATTTCCACCTGCTGGACTCGACAAAGCTCATGCTGACTAAAAATATGTTAGGAACCGTTTCCAGCAGTCATTGACAATCAAGGATTAGATTATAAACTGTAGCTACCGCGTAGCAGCTGTTATACTCAATTGCATTTTACGCCATGCAATATTTAACCATCCCTTAATTAACGAGAAGGAGAACAAAGAACACGCTAGCATAAGCAGGCAGGCAAACGTCTCTTGCTAGCTACGCTAATATCCCCAACGCCAACAGCGGGCTGAAATCTTCTGTGGCGAGCCACACTCTGTATTATAAACCGGGTTGAGTACGTTTGAAGGGATGCTAGGATTTCGGGTATACCTGAATACTGAAACAGTGAAATAGGCACTGGCGAAAGTGGGCTACCGCGTCTACAATAGCCCTTAACATTTAACGGGTCTTCCTCCGGATCCAAACCCGCCTGGCCTCGTGGTTGGTTGGCTTACTTCGGGAAAAGCACTTTGGAACGACTACGGGGTATTTTGCCAAGCTGACCTCCGTGGCTTCGTCCTCGATAAGAGTAGAGGGACTAAAAACGACACGTTAATTTACGTTACCATTAAACCTATCTCGCACACCTCGGCTATTTCTTTTATCGTAATTTGGAAATTGCTTCTGTACCATTCTGCATATGGAAAGAATTCAATGAAAACCAATTCGATTTTTATTATTTTTTTTCTGTCTACGAGGATACATGAGCATATATATATATATGTATATGTATACATATAAAAAGCGAATGTGGTGACGCTTTGATGTGGAGATAAAAGAAATGTAAGAGGATATGGCAGCATACTAGTGTGTTGGATGTGAATGTATATATGTACAATATACGTCGGATACAATATTTCAAATTCAATAATCCGAACCGTAGATGGAATTGTTTGTTGACAAACAGACGTAGGTATATGGAGGAACAGTTGATATGTGTGAGCCTGAAATCCATTAGAAAATTACTTGGTACCTCCCTTCTATTTTGTAACGAACCCGACACGGTGGTGAGTAAGAGACAACAGGTCCTGGGTTTAAAATGTGACGAGCATTAAACTCTTTTAAAATAATAGGGATACTATTTATAATGAAACCCCTGCTGCACAGTCGCAAAGCAAAAAACATAGCGAGTGTAATACGTGGGGGTAAGTATAATATGCAAAGCAACGCATTGCCCCCGCCTAGTCATTCGGGGCTTACGCGTTCACGCACACACACCATAAAGTTCCCGCGCTTACCGGTGAAATTAATAATTTAATCCCATTACCATCTAGGCAGATAGGGTTGGCAGGTAATGTGACCTCGGATAGGCAGCCGCTAAGTTGATTAAGACGAGCTCTAATCTGTCTTAAGTTAACCAAAGACCATCGAAGCGAAAGGAGTTACACAAGCGCAAAGATATGGCCATCCAGTGGTTTTCTAATGTACGACTTGATAAACGTCGAACGAATTGATATCGATTTTATAACGAAGAATAGACATGTACTTTCAAGAATATTCTCTCCGTATAGAATCCAAAGAAACAAGAGTTCAATCTAATTCTGTAAACGCGATGAGGGAAGTCGAGGGGATGTCAATTTTCCCCATAACGTCACCTGCCACCGATGTTAATTTGCCTTTCTAAGTTTCTATGTTATACCTACGCCTAGTGACGCACGTGCGTGATCTTACACTGTCTTGGCTGCAGCTTGGAACAAGTTTGTACTATATCTCTACTATAGACGGCTCTTCGTTATTATACAAAACTCACGCACAATCTACCATCCAAAACTCGCCCCCTTTCGTCCGTCCGGGCAATCATACCAGAGTAATAAATTAATTAAGTTGGCCGTTTCCCCAGAGGCCTGTCACCCTGAACCACCACTGGCCCATTTTTAGGGGTTGTGAGACGAGTAATGTTTCACGACAAAGTCCCAGCACCACGTTCTGGTTTGACAAGTATATTAAAAACCACGGAGTAGGTATACTTGCATTCGTTCTCTTTATACGTGAAAAGATAACCTTTGACATTATTTTACGGGAAAATATTTATGTATATGCGATATATGAACGGCACAAGGCTTTATGTAGATTCCAGGGTGGCCTTGTCAAAATCGATTTGGAAAATCACCTTTACACAACGCGAGTGAGGTCAGAAGGGCAGTTATTTTAGCCAGTGACCAGCAACGACCAAAACAGCTCTACTACCCCCAATGGAAATTACATGCTACTCTTATCACACGCGACGGAAAATGGAAACGTCAGATCAAGCGTAGATAAATTTTGCTTTTTACACGTGGCGCCCGTGACGCGAACTCTTCCACGACGGGACTTTAAATTGGAGTTCCGTTTTCCAGTTAGAACTGACCCCCATGTTTCGCTGAGCTTTTCCATCGACTTTTTTCTTTTATTTTTTACCTTTTTCATTTATTTACCTACACGAACCTTCAGAACGACACCGCGATCAATAAAAGGCGCTAAAGTGTTGCCGTAGTGTTGAAGGTGTTAAAGTCACGTGTCACGATTCGAGTAGAGCGACAGAGTCGAAATATATTACCCAATTGCTACCAGACTGCGACATCGCGGGGTATGAAAAAGAAAAAGAAGAAGAAGAAAAAAAATCAAAGAAAATAAAACGGAAAAGCTACCGCCGAAAAAACTCGCACCTTAAAAAGAAACAAAATCGTTGGAAAATTGAGTTTTCTTTCGCAGCTATACATATATACATGGGGACATAAAAGTTATACCCAACCAATTCCATTTTACGTTGTTCCACATCTCGCTACAACACCTACTACGCACTTTGAACAACTTCGGTAACGATCGAAATTTTATTATTTTTTAACGGTCGATTTTAGATCAGTTCTTATCGCTTTTGTCATGGACGTATATTATTTCAAATGTTATTCAGCAGGCTTTGAGAAAATCTCGACTCCCACTAATCCGTATTCCTATGTGTCCTCGAGGAATAGGCGAGAGTAAAACAAGCCCGAAGTTTCGCGATGAGGCGTGCGTGCTTTTAGCGATAATTGAAAACATGACACGAGGAAAGGTTCGCGTACCTACCTACGTGCTGAGTTCGTCAACTCGGGCACAGTGTACAGAGTATAACCCAACTAACAATAGACAAGTATAGGTATAAGTATGTGTGATGTACTTGTATAGGTAATTATCCGCGTACGTATAGTGGCGTATAAAACCGTACTTTCTATCACACGCTGTTCAATCTCGTGGCACGCTGACGTCACGCTTTAACCCATCATAATTACAGGGTGTTATGCTAAAAGCATGATTACCAGAAATTCAGGGCACATGTACGCACGCACGCAGGGCGCGTGCTGTGCTGTGCTGTGGTGTTCTGTTCCGTTATATCCATTTGCGAGGTAAACGAGTATGAGTGTGATCAATATTTACGACGAAGAAACACGTCAGGTTGAAGGTATATATGCTTGCCTGGGTAACCCTCTAGTTACGACGTCTGATAAATTTATTGAAATAATTCGAATGCATAAAGCTCACGCTCGCCGCAAGTCCTCGTTACACTCGAAGCGCGAGGAACAGTTATTATAGGTCTTGAAATAAGGGGGACTGATTTCACTTAATCACAATAAATCGAGTTACTCCGGAGATTTTCGCACATTTTCTTTACGTCTTGATTGTTTATTCAATTTTTTTTCATCAATCTTCCTGCGACGAGAATTCTTTTTGCAATTCAGTTATTGGCCACCGCAAGTTTAGCTAGTTTTAGCTAGTGCTTGACGAGGCAAAGAAAATCGTAAACGTCAGCTAGATCAGTGTATTTTTATATCTGGTAAACTAGTTGGTTTTCCTGTTCGATATAGGTGGATGCTCAAAGCCCAACGAGGGTGTTTCCCGGGGGAATAAATCCCCATGTACCTATAGATCTATAGCTATACCCAGCCACGGTAAAATATGTAATCTACGATCTGCCTTTCACCAATAGTTTCACACTTTACAGCGTTTGGTATGCAAATCCTGTCGAAGAAACATGTGCGATAGCTCAATGCTTGGCACACCGCCAAATCTAACCCTCGCGCCACGCGTCTATATGATACCTACTTGACGTAGTTTCCTATACTCCAAACGTCCACATTTCTACATAAACACGCATCACATAATCTCCGATGAACCTGAAAGCTGATTAAAAGATACAATGCCGAAACGAGACTCTGGGCATGTGACTTTAAAGCCTATACAGCTCCTATACTCATCGTCGACAGTTTGGGATTTAATTTCTACCGAGACATCTCAGCATACGAAAGTTCTGCAGTCGATGTTACGCGTTCATGAATCCCTTTGATCCTTCATCCCGTTGCCTAATATACACAATATAGTTGCTAATAATCGACGCTTATAGCTAGATTGTTCCTATGTAGCGTCGACCCTGCACCTACAACACAAACGTCTCCAACGTCTATCCAAAGACTGCGTAAACTAGCTCGTGATTCTCTTGGATCTAGATATTCTCTGCGGCGTGACTCTAGACAAAGCGTTAATTTTCCGGGATGTCGGCCTCGGGATAGTGGCTCCTCCAGCTTCTTCCTTGGTATAACTGTTCCTATGGTTCGAAGGGGAAGTTCTACTACGTCTCCGTCTTATCCTTAGTCTATGGGCGGCATGTTCTATCTCTCTATCTTAACCGGACTGTCTGCTGCAACGTCTGGCTCGTTTTCTCCTATACAGTAGTTGGTCCAGAGTCATGCTGCTCCGTTCTAATTAGGATCTAGCTTCTCTTTCCCCATGTCGTTCACCTCACACGCGTACCTATATCTACCGTACCAGCCAAGGTAGGACCTTCGGCAAATTTGTACCACCACCATCACAGAATCTTTCGATTTAAGGCCACAAAGTTTCAGAGCTTCCGGCATTCGAGTTTCTCGGTCTGACTGCCCCGAGGGCAACCAACTTGAGGACGTTTATCCTTCCGCCATGTAACAGTCGCTCGTCTGCTATCTATCTTACACCACCATCAGACCCACTGACTTGATCACTGGGACGACATAGACCCAGAGACGTTGCGGAAAAGTGTTCTTGATTTTCATGGGTGATAAGGAATCGGATGCGTCCATAAGGTTCTCGTGTAGTTGGCTTTTATTGGCTTGTATAACTCGTTGTTATTCATAATTGAAGATTTTATGTGGATTTTGATTTTTCGGAACCCTTATACTTAATGAGAATTCCTCGGAACTTGCTCGAGAGTCGTTAATCAGGTTTTAAAACGACAATTTGTGGCTCGAGGAGGCCGAGGTGTGGCGTGGGTAAACACGGGCTAGGGGCATAATAAAACGGAATTAGATTTAAATGGTGGTGCGTTTCGAGACTTCGAGAGTAAGAGGGAGCCCGTATAGTATAAAGTTATATACATACCTGTGTGTGTATAGGTCTTATGGCTATATATGCTCGTATAAATATAGGTACATACGTATGGAACTTGGGCTTGGCAATAGTTATAATGGATACTATATAACAACGTAGTGGAGCGGTAGGAATGTTCATTTAATTAACTCCACCCTCTTTTCCCTTCTCTTCGCTTACACTTATACGGTTAAAGCACGTTTCTCGGGCTGAGTTTTTCGCTTGGATAAAATTAAAACCGTTGACAAGTTTCATTAATTATTACCGATTCCGAAACAAGCTTGATTACTCGAATTTTCAATTAATATTCCCACACGATTTTAGGAATACGAATTAGTAAACGCCACAGGTAGACGAAATGGATGGAGATAGAAGAACTAAGCTTGCAACGGTTGAAAAGCATCAAAATCTACACCGTAAACCTTCCCGAAGTGAAGATTCGAGGATGAAAATGCAGGTTTACTGCCCCATAAACGTAAAAACCTAGTTTAATTCATCAAACAAATGTGTACCTAGGTGTAGTACAAGTGTGCATTATATATATTTAGCATTCAACATAATCCAATGAAGCTGTTGTATCCGTGTGGAAATAAATTAAAAAAAAAAAAAAAGATTCGGTAACGCCAAAAGCTTTCGAAATATATTAGTGACAATTGGTTTCCTATTTACATACTATATTATGCGATCACGAGAGACCCACCTGTCCAATTTTCAAACACTCGTTCAGAGCCATCCATAAATTTTCATCTATTAAAAAAGCAGACTGGGTCAACTGTTCGATTAAACATGTTTGATTTTCGGTTGTATTAACAAAATTCTGGTCTAATTAAAATGAAATAAACAAAACAAATTTAGATGACATAGGATGCGATGAAGCAGAAAATTTTTACTAGTAGTCTACGGAAATTTGAATATATCTATGAATATGCAATAAATAATTTCGTTTTCATGTACATATATATCATCCGAAAGTGTTAGTTATAAATTTCGAAACTAGGTAGCTGGTAAAATGTACGTTTGTATATTGAGGGTATTCTGCCAAGAAGTGTTGAATGCAGAATTCAAACGAATGCAAACTTCGCCTTTATGCAGAACTAGTGAAGATCCTATAGTGAATAGTCAACAGGTTGAAACTGAGTATACATACCTATAGATAGTTATGAGGCGTCGATAAATATGTCAAGGGTCTTAGAAGCAGCATGGAAACTGTTCATCTTGATGATAAATTATCGTCTTGAAATTTTTGAGAAACCAAATACCTCATCATAATTCACCAACTTATTATAGTTAAAAAATGTTATAGTTACCATGGGTGTATTCAACATATCTATAACGTTTGATAGCGCATCTGAATTGTATTCAGATGCGAGTGAAATTCAGGTGGTGCAATGGAAGCGAATGCTTCCTTGTTCAGAAATTATTCAACGGAAAAAAATGTATGATACTGCATTCTGTGTCGATTCACTAATGAATAGTATTCATGCCCAGAGTAAGTTGAGAAATTCAGACCACGAGGGATTAGATGGTCCAGTAAAGGCAGTAATTACTACCCAAGTAACTGAGCTCGATTTTGCCTTCGTTCTGAAAAAAATTTGTCTGTATCATATGGCCCCATGGAAGAGTAAAAAACCTCCACTTTGTTGCTTTTATTTATTCGTTTTTCTCCATTTATTTTGGAGCTGCAATAATTGAGAGGAAAAACGAAACTAATGACACACAGACAGGATGAAAATATTTACGTGTAAGAGTTAATGTACTCTTACGAGTGTGGTCCATCCGAATAGGATTACCATGCTAATTGAACGGATAAAGTACACGTCCGAAAAACCAATCTGACAGTCCCAAGGCGCCTGGCCCAACGCGATGGCGAACTGTTCGTTATGCAAATTCAATTTCGGATATTTTGCGTGGTATTTTTTTGAGATACGTAAACGTCGCACATACATATAGTATAGGTAGACTTCATGGACAGAATTTTAGAATACAAAAACACTTCCGAATAACGCGTGGTGTCAGAGTAGAACTAGTGAGCACGACTTCAGCATTTTCTGCACCATCCCTGAAGTTTTTGCTATGTATAAAAAAAAATATCAACATCTGTTTGCTCTAGTCTATGCAGTA
Source organism: Tenthredo mesomela (assembly GCA_943736025.1). Lineage (NCBI taxonomy): Eukaryota > Metazoa > Arthropoda > Insecta > Hymenoptera > Tenthredinidae > Tenthredo > Tenthredo mesomela. The sequence continues at coordinate 16,506,536 of OX031016.1, read as the reverse complement.
AATAGTTTGATGAGTTAGAAAAACAGTAGTTTATAATGTGGTGAGAAATTTCATATGGCTAACTGAGTGATGAATAATGAATAGGGAAGATGAATATTGTTGTTGATGATTATGTTTTATTTCATTTTTGTTTAATAGCTATCAGATAACGTCACGCCATTAATTTCGGCTAATTCTGCTAATTAGTCTAAAGCGTCTAAATGTGAGAAATTACTGGCGTGAATTTAACCGCCATTAATCAAAGGAATTAAACCTGTACCAGCGCTTGCGCAAAATCATAAAACTTATCGTTTGCAATTTGTGGGAAGCCTTTCATACAATTTCCAATAAATGAAGCTTGAATAGATCTCATCGTGGATGTGATATTAGCACGCGATAATGATATATATATATATATACCAACGAAACTCAATAACCAGATATTCCATTGGATGAAGGAATAATTATTAACCATAAGTCGAAGTGGAATAGAAATGATAAAATTTCAATCACGTACATCTACCGTTTCTCTGATTAAAACTTTAATTCTGGACACGAACCGCTTGCCAAGACTGTCGTTGCTTATAAATATGCATATTGTTAAACCGTAGGGCACCGGAAGGTGTTAGGCGCAGGGTAAAGGGTTCGTATATACCTTTACTTCAAGTTAACTCGGGTTAACTTAACTCAGGTTGCGTTAGGTGATCAGGGTAAGGCTTCATATTAGTAAGAACCCAGCAGCAGCATGGAGAGCTCTGCAAACAGAAACTAAAAGCTTATTATACACACAACGAAGGGGTTATATCTGCACAAGCTCAGTCCGATAGCGCTGCGCCCTTCGTGACCGTTGATAATAGAGTCTAAGCACGAAGATTGGGACAAAATCAGCAAGGAGTTATTTCGGTATTCAAAATGATAAGAAAGAAAAATAAACGTACCCCAAAAATTCTAAATCAACTATTCGCAAAAAAAAAAAAAAAAAAAAAAAAAAAAAATTGGAAGGATATAAGGAACAGTTCTGGGGATTTATACCGAAAAAAATCACAACCCATAACTCTAACACTTCCCGTTTTTTCGTACCTACATAAATCCCATTTTACTTCAATAGAACGTATTCGTTCTTGATTTCTGGCTCCCTTGCGATTTGTTAAATTGACGTCCACCGTCACATTTTTACGCTTTGGAGCAAGCAAGCAACCAACCAACCAGCAAACCAACCTGCGGAGAGCTTTTTCTGGCGAGTAAAAGATTCCCATTTTTTGACCATAGCTTAACCTCAACGAAGAGGAGCAAACCGATCAATATTTATCAGACGTGTTCTTTCTTTATTCCCATTTCGTGCCGACCGTTAACGCTGGTTTCTTATGCCCCCAAATGCGAGAGCATTACCACCCACATACGTCAACTCGCGTTGAGTGTCATGAAGACTTTTTACACTCTGCTACACCCACATAATTCCATACTTTGTGCGCCATACTGTTTCAGCTATAGGTCGCAAAAGCGCGCAGTAGTGTTTCGCTGACAATAATTGGGTGCCATTTATACGTCGGGACCCCAAAGTCCTAGTTACGCACCCATGGCCATGGCCATGGCCATGATCGGACACACGCAATCACAAATTACGAGTGTTGTTATTGCGTCCGTTTTAATGAATGTAATTTTTACTATCATCTCCCAGTTAAATTTTCCCCTCTCTCGAATGTGGTTACTTTTCGCCCATATTTTCCCATCAGTAAAATATACACCTATGTATAATTGGACTGCGTCAGATCCGCGGGGATCTGATGACGCATTTTCATCGTGACTTGAATCAGAAAGTATTCAAACAGTTTTGAGGAAAATACTATAATATGCTAACCAGATATTTTCGGGTATATCCTAGGGAGACACTTGCGCAAACATACGTACCTACCACCTACTGCATCTACCACTTTGGATGCGGTTACATATATTTTCCTCTTCGCTACGTGTTCGTGCGGTCACCTTAATTTCCATGGAAATTGTTCAAGGCGCAACCTTGCTGTTTGGCCAAGCCGAGTGTTGGATTAATTTTAGTGGAAATAGTTGTATGTATCTACTTAGCACATTCTGCCCGTGGCTCGTAAGATCACTAGAATTTTGAACGTCGATTATACAACTTCGAGGTAATTTAAAACAATAATTTCCGAATGATCGGATGGAGAACACAAATTCTCTTGATTATAGTAGTTTGAACCAATTGCAAATGATCGAAAAAAATCTCAACTCTATATCAGGCGATCATCAATATTTTTTTTAAATTTTTCTCATCGATCAATTTTTACGCTCTGAGAATAAGAATTTGAATTCTCTTTCTCGCTTTCTAGAATTCGAATAACTCGTTCTTTCGCGTGTTGCATAAATCGTGTTTATACAAGTACTTCACTCTTGCCCGACAACGAATTATGCTAAATAGTTTACGGCCACGAACGAGCTCTGTGCTTTATTAGTTGGAAAAAAAAACAAACAACAAAATTTACATCACTAGTCAAGTTTCCTAGCTAAAGCCCGCCCATTATTAGACTGCAGGAAAAACCGCGTCGTGTCTCGAGGTATAATCGAGGGCGCATCCTGCCTGCAGAATTAATTGAAATAGGAGATAGTCTTTTGCTGTTCATTAAATTTCTCTTCGAAGCAAAGGGGTGGAAGTTATTACGACTTTATTTGTCGGGACGAAAATTAATTAACGTTCCGAAGTTGTTTAAAAAATGTGTACTTTATCGAATTCAGGATGATGCAGTCGTTGATTCATTTTCTATGAACCTCATACAGGTAGATCGTGAAACGCATCAGTTGAAATTCCTTTGCGGTTTTATTTAAAAATAATTTTCAACAAGTGACACTCGAGAATTTATACCTAGCCGACGACTTTATGCACGAGTCGTGCACCGCCCCCGCGTGGCCAGTGTCGCGAAAGAGATCAGGATTTATCAAAAACTTTTGCACCAACTTATCCAGAGCTTATTCAATGCCAAGTTTTTCCATGAATCATTCACCTCGACTTTTACGGCATGGACAAGACACCGAAAAGTGTTTTACATATATACCAATGGCAGTGGAGGGCGTGAAAAGAAAATCAACGAAAAAAAGAAAAAAACGAATCCTTTAGCAACGTCCTAGAATAAGCTTTCAGGATTTCAATTGAGAACACAACCTGGCGATTCCAGTACTACCCTAGAATAACTAACGGTGAAGCAATAAATCCTAAGCCTTGTCGCATAGTACACCATTATCCCAAAAATGATCATGCTTTGGTATTTCTCGGTGTATTCGGTGATCCATTAACGACCCCTGGTATCCCCTCCGTGCAGGATCGGTCCGGAATCGGACCCTATACTAAACTACGACGTAACAGGAGGACCGGGATTCAGTTTTTCGAAATAACCCGAGTTCCTACCGAGGCTACATCGTCGACAACAATGGCGACGGGCGCCGCTTGCCGGAAGCAAAACATCGTCACAATGGCTATGGCTCCACTATTTAACCACCCTTGGTTGTCGCTCGGCGCGTGCAACGCATAAATAAACCAAGGTTTACATTTTTATGGGTCCTTGGAATGGGATTGTTGCGGGGAAGAGATGTGCTCATTTTTGCCTATTCTCCTCATTTTGCTTATTTAACCGAGACACCCGCGCAGGATGCAGAGAGATATGCGAATATACGAGAGCCTATAAACTATATCTTCGTATATATGCGGTTATATGTGCCTATATGTGTACTCGCGGAAAGCAGGAATTATTTATAGGCCTCCAGGGGAAAAGTAATGGACGATCTCGATGCACGCCCTTTCAGTTTTCGGTATACTCCAAACCCTCTAGGTCCTTGTATTGAGACGTTGCGATAATAATGGAAAAATGAAAAATTCAGCCATGGAGATTATAATGTTTGTTAAAGAGAGAGAGCTAGTACTACCATTATACTTGGGAGAAAATTTCATTCGCTACATAGACATCTCGCTTTTCAAATACGGAGAAGTTTGAAATAATTGAGGGGATAGGAACGACCCGGAAAACAAAGTTTCGAGTAAATTGAAAAGGACCTAAAAGAGTATTATAGAACTTTCCAAATCTCGGCTAAATTTCTAAAGCTATTCTACGATTCGCTACGTTGGATAATAGCGTCTATAAAAAAAGTTTGAAATAAATCAATTATTCGATTTATGCCCTTATTCAAAATCCTAAAGGTAGTTTTAGATCGAACAAGCTGAAAATCAATTCTTTGTGCAACATTTTCAAGCACTAAACATATCAATTAAACCGACTATGAATTTCGCTCCACGCCCTAATTCCATCGAGCTCCATACGGCCACACATAACGAGCACGAATGTGGAAAACTCGGTGCGACTGCATCTGTGATACTAATTTCAGTGCAGTAACCGAATTATCGATTCGCACATGCAGTCTCTCTGCAACAGTCGAATCATCATGCGAAACTCGTAATTCTCCACAAAATTGGATCGGAATTTCACGATTGGATTTGAAGACTCGTGGAAATTGTTATCAGCGGCGTACGCAGCGAAGTGTTACTTGGACGGTTAACGTGGTTCCGTCCGTTAGTAGTACTTCGCAATTCGCGTACTCCGGCATCGGTTCAATTCGGTCCGATGGTCGCCTGACGGGAGGAACGCAGGTCATTGGTTTGCCCAGAGAACAGCGGAGCCGATAAAAAGCGATCTAGATGCGAATTTACGGGCGAACAAAGGAAAAAAATTTAATTTAGAACCACGGAAGAGTGTGGGTTGAAACGTGAATGCAACGGGACTCGTATAGCTCGACCATAGTCCATAGGTATAGAAAATGCTGGAATAACTGAACATAAAATGTACATATACCATCTGAAACTGTTCTCTCGCACATAGAGGTGTAATCTCAACGTTGGAAATTATTCCACGATAATCGCAGCTAAAGCTAAACAATGTATGAGAATTTTACTCGATATTATGCAAATCTCTGCTTATACGAGCTTCTAATTTCCGCTTTTCCCTCTCGACAATCGATGCGTGAGAGGGATCTAAAATCAAGGGAATCCACATTCACGCGGACTACAATCTCAACAATGGATCCATGGTTTCCATGAAAATCGTACTACACAGAGAAAGGAATTCTGTGAGATTACAAAAATCGAATAAAGCAAACGAGAGAATAGTCACTGCGAACATCTCGACAAAAATTTATTTAAAATTCATTTTATCCATAGTGGTCAATGTTTTCACCGAGATTGTTGTCGCCGATGGAAAAAAAAACCTTGGTTACATTTTACAGGGTCTTCAGAGCTCTTCATTAAAAGCCGTTGTAAACAACAGGTGAACCGGTCTTCTCTTCTAACCTTCGCTCTTCTGCTTCTCGGAATACGACACTGTATCTCTGAATCCATGTGTGCGTCTGTGGGATATCTTACCTTCATAACGCGCACATGAAGACCCCACAAGCATAATACGGTCCGGAAGAGAGAAAAAGGTTTTCGTTGCCTCTCGTAACTTTGAGGCAAACATACATACTGTAATGATATTGATATTTTCTGTAATGACAGTGCAGATTGTCTCGTATTTTATTAGTTTTTTTGATATTTTCGTGAATTTTCGCAAGCAGCATCTTAGAGAAAAAAAAAAACGCCTATAATTGCAACCATTCTAATCCGAGGTATTATAGATAAACGATTTTAATAGTTTACTTGAAATTGCAATCATGTTCGGGTATAGGTAGCAAGAAAATCCAATATTCGCCAGTGGCGAAGCTTAATAAATTGAGAGCAGGAAAATTATCGGCTTTTACGTTTGTGAACGCCGATTGATAAGCTGAGCAACGTAAATTTATTGCAACCAATCAGTTAACTTCAACTCTCTTCATCGGCTTTCGATAATTTTACGTTATAAATTCTATGTAACGTTGTATTTCGGTGAAACATTCGATCGATAAATAACCAATATGTAATATCGAGTTGATAACTTATGTATAGGTGTTCTCGCTTAATAAACGCATATTTAATCATATAAATGTCGTTTAACAATATTGGCTTACACAGTACGTTGAATTTACGTCTGCCTATTTCTATATACGAGTATTCTCGTCTTCCGCATTCGGCGTTGACAAATAGTTCCGAGTCTGTCGATAACGTTGACAGAACTCATCCCTCGTTATCAAAAAAATTCTTTAGTGAACCGTGATAGAAGTGTGAATGTTTGCTTTACCGCAGTAATCTTGAATGATGAACTGCAGAGGCGTGAACGTCCATATCTTTGCTAATCGGATCCTTGTTTATCTGTACCCACATATCAGGCGTGGCAAGATACAACGCTGATAACAGCTACTACTGCAACTACCCTATTCATGGTCTAGAAGCTGGACAAGCCTCAACCGTATCTCTTCCCAACAATTGCTATCATCAGACGCAGGTAAGGAAACGTGTGACGTCAGCGAGATAGACTTTCAGTGAGATGTGAGATAACGCAAAAGAGGAAGGCGAGTAAAACGCAGATGTATCATCTCCGGAAATCGAAAATATCTATTTTCCGGTTTTTCGGGTTTGAAACATTCTTCACATTGGAAATACACCAAATCTGGAAAGAAAACCCTGCTGGTGATTCTGTATCGGAAAAGTTAATGACAGGATTTATGATGGAATAAAAACGTGCTTTGAGTTTAATTTGAAGAGCAAATTCGGAGACTGGGACATTTACTTTACCATATTGAACAACCAAGTTTTGCGTCCTTACACTTGAGTCATATTTCTTTTCAATATACGAGAAAGCTATATAAATGCGCTAGGAAATTCAAAGTGCGATTTACCGCTATTCGCAATATTCATTCTTCATGATATGAACGGATGACAGCGTGATCTAGGTACTCGGCTGCTATATACCTCACATATATCTTCGTATAACATATTTCTGTACATAAAAATCTGATTCATTTTAGAATTAATTTTTCCACCAACATAGCATGCTCTGCTGATTTGTCAGTTCAGAATATGTATGTATGTATACGCATGTAGATAAGGAGAGTTCATCGTCACTCGTATAGCTCGGTAATTTACAGGATTGCTTCCGCTTGCTTCATTTGTCGGCGAGTGAGTTTTGGCCCTGTAAATTTTGCTAGAAGCACAGCATCAGACCAGCGAAAAAGTCCGTCTTACCTGAAACAAAAATAAAATGTCGTATAAATATATGAACAGCTCGTAGCTGAGATGATGAAATAAATTTTGAATAACGCTACCGGCTACGCTATACACTAGACTCAATCCAATTAAGATCGTTCTATATTTAATTGGTACGGGTGAAGCCACTTATGGGCACGCAGGTTCACATTCAGAAAAATATAGAGCAGATAACTGCTATAAAAATAATAAATCGAACGGTTTTATAACAGGCGCAGTTCTCTACGTCCAAGTATATTGTATTTCACTAACACAGTATGTATATAAAACATTTTCCTACTAATTGACAAATAAAGTGAAACAAAACGTACTTTTTACCTAGTAGAGTCACGCGATTCAGGTTAACCGCTGATTTCATATCCCTGAATAACCCCGAATAAGAGGTGATTCATGAAGCAGCAAGAACCTAGTATGTGTAACCTGTGATTGACAATGCATGTCAAAACACAACTAGGGCAAAATGGAGAAATTTCTGTCGCATAAACTTGTATCTACAATTAGCCATGCCGGTGTAAAGGTGAGTCTTGTCGCTCGACGTGCATCAGAGTCTGGTGTAATTATACGAAGCTGATTCTTGCGCAAACCGTATGAGTTCATTTAAAATATGTACCTATACTTAATACAATTAGACATCGGAACACATCATCACGAACGTTAGTGACTCAGTTCAGATATAGTTTCCTTGCTAAATATGTGAATAATCATGTGTCAAGTTGATCTGCACTTTGCTACATGGGTATATTCATTCACGTAACTCATCGACGTATGCAACGAAGAATTTTCGTCACTTATAATAACGCAGTCTCACGTCCTGTACGGAGTATTCGATGCCACGTTACTCATTCAATAATTGTTATAAAAAAAGAACAGTGAATCATTGATCTTGATTGAATGAGTTTATGACATCGTAAACTACACGTCGAACCTATGGCATAGGGAGATGCGGCTCGTAGGCTACTGCATATCGTTGTCTCTGACGTCAACGAAATGAATTGGTATATTTTTACATGAGGTAGATTTCTGCCTCAACAATATATCTAGATGAGGAGGTGAGCGGGCAGGGGAGAATAGCAGTGGTAGAAATTCGATTTTTTCAATTAACCGACCAACGAACGAACGGTCTCTGTGCAGTTGGGCTCGCGAAATAAATACAGAAACTTTCGACGATAAATTATAGTTAACCGGAGCATAAATTTTATTTCCAACTATAAAATATCGAGGTGTACTACCAACTATTCGTTTAATTATAGCGAAAAATAATTATGGTAGTTTGTTAATGGAACAAATATTTTTCACGCTCAAAGTATCACCTGCGACGATATAACTGACAAGTTAAACGAACGAGTATATATATATGAGACGCGGTGAAAACCATCAATCCAATTAATTCGTAGGATAGAAATGCGACACTGGGAGGCGCCACGCCCTAATTATGATTAATTTCTCTCGCAAACGTTTAATGATACGTGTCTGACAGGTTTTTGTACCAAGGCCAGGTGTAGGGTTTTGGGGTTGTCGCTTCTGTCACACCAACCACCCCAGTTTGGAATCGAAGTTAAAGAAACGCCCAGAAAAATGAGCCAATTGGACAATTCGTATCAGCATATCAATGCCTTACGGCTTACGGTATAGAGCGACACATGGTCGCAAAAATTGAGTTCAGATTTTCGACGTATAAATGAGAAATGTCGTGAAAATTCAATAGTCGCTGGCGCGCGCCCCTCGCATATGTCAAAGGAAAGGCCGTTAGTCGATCTATACCTACCATAACGACGTTGCGGCCCGCTTTATCCCCTAGGATCTTTGTACGTTGCGCGCCTTTTGTACATCGCCCTTATCTAGATCGGTATCTCCTAGCCAATGTTTTCTACGCGGTGTCCCGAGCCCCATTCCCATGGGAAAACGGGAACCAGTTTCATTTTAAAAATACCATAGCATGACGTAAGACTTCGAGGGTTAAGTTCGTTCATCCCGTAATCGAGAAAGCAGAGAATCTATTTAAGCCAAAAAATCGATTGAAGGGTCATACCTATATACGTGTATATATGAGCTATCTTATGAAAACGTTGCGCATTTTTCAGGAGTCATAACTCGGTGAGAAAATAATCCATTATTCACAGAAATGATCCAATCTATACCAGTTTTCGGTTTCTTTTCTCATATCAAGCTATTAGTTTTGCCACAATCGACAGGGAACCAGGTGTTTATCGAAACTGGCCACTGGTTGGAAGTTTAACGTTTGCCATATCTTTCGGTAGTGAATTTTTAGGGCCCGAAGTAGAATTCTGGAAAAATATATTGTGCGCGTTTCAACGGTTTACTCAACGAGGTATTACTTTGAAAGTTTACAAATTTATTTCAAGTCCGTTTCATATTCTATACTGGCAAGCGAGATACGAGGCTGCTGGATAAAAGTTCGTTGGAACGAGATTTTATTTTCAATCGTCCTAATTGAAAATTTGGCAAGAAGTTACGCCAGCAAACATACGTGCTTGATGATTTGCAACGCTCACTGGATTACGACTCGTACATGGCTATATCTGTTAGTAATGCTCTGATGGTGGCTATCTCCGATGTTCCCTATTCCATTTGCCATGGATCTCTGATCCTGCGTAGCTCTGGCTGATTAGCCTCCCTCGTCACATCCCGCACCACTCTTTTGATCTTCTGTGATTTCAATCCAGTTATCCTATGCCAACTGGCTGCAACGTATGGCTAAATGTAAATTCGTACATGCATACGTGGCACTGGCTATACTTTCGCCCCTCCAATCCGATCAAATCACTAGAGTCCAGGCGAACCAGAGCCGCACTTTACTTATTCATTCGACAAATCAGACAGACTATAGACTATAGAGATACGTTTTAGTTTGAAAAGAGAGGATTTGTGACGGCGTATTATACTGCTACAGCTATTTGAGGTCCTCATAGCACATACGCTTACAAACAGGCGTGGATGATGACGCAGGAAGATTGATCCTGAACCAGAAGGGAGACAACCACTCGACAAGTTGTTGAGCAAAAAACTGATAACTTTGCAAACAGATTCTTCAAACTTATTATATGTATATAGTATGTGGGTATAATGTCCCCGAAAAAGTTTTAAGACTAGCAATAAATTTTACACTTTGTTATAAAGTTGAATACTTAAGGTTATTTTCATACCAAGACTATATTTGAAATAAAAATCCTTTCGACTACGTGGCCACTCGAAATCACGAGACGTAACTTTTTCACAATTTTTTCATATTCCTTCGAAGTTGAATTCTCGCACATTGCTGGTCGAACTCCTCACATATTTTTGAAACAAGAATATAGAGAGAATATCGAGATACAGTAGTTTTTGAACTAAAAAATTCCATATCTCATATCCTTCGAAGCGTTGACTGTATAGCTACACTCGTACAATATTTCTAAGTGTTCTTTTGGATCGTGTATTTGTCCGGTGAAAAATACTGAATATTAAGTCCAACAGACTTGAAAAAATCGAACAGAATTATTCATCGAGATTCAGAGAGGTACAGCCTTTATCTATATTTGTCGTGTTTCATAAATGCACTCGATGAAATGGTGGAAAGTTTCTATTTTCAAAGATTTTTTTACTTTTCCTTCAACGATACGGACCGTTTTTACAGTGGTAAAGTTTTATTTTATATCTTACGAACGGTTTTCGGTTATAGTTTGTGAATCTTTCGGTAACTTCCGGTTGTGGAATTTGATTTACGACTTTCGGCATGCTCCGTACACTACTTCTGATTTCTTTTTTATTTGTGGGTGAAAAAAAAAAAAAATTTGAAAGAAAGAAATACGAGAGAATCACATCTGTACACAAGATTCCGTTGGGATTGTACGTGGCGTATCAAATGAGATATGCTGCAGAAAGAAGACATAACTCGATGACTCCTCCACCCCGTATGCATAAATATGTATTAAATTCGTCGACAATAGCTCGTAACTAGCACGATTCAATATTCATCGAACACGTTCGAGAATGGAAAATACGTCACGCACCATTTAGATCGCTATCGACATTGTTAACGCGGAGGCGTTGTGCTTTGCGAAACCCCGGGGGCAATAAAACTCCCGTACGGACCACGAATTTTCTACGCATCCCTTTGACATCCCTTTGCGCTCCCTTGGTACTGCGCGCTTATCTGTAATCTGGGGCTTGAGAATTGCGCGTTCGCCAATCGTTTATATCTCCTGCCTTAGGTACTTACTATTGTATATTACTATACCGAGCCACTATATCACGATCGCTGTATACTATATAAATATATACAAAGATATCCTTTTAGCGTTCAGCAGAGAAGAGCTCGTCCTGCGTTCAGGCAAGACACCGAAGTCACAACCAATAAATCTCTATTCGTCCCGTGGGAAACTTCCGGTAGCATTTGGAAAATTGCTTGGTATTAGTGGATTTTTATGGTAATATAAGGTAGTTTTCAAGGGTGAATATTGAAATACCGCACGATGATCGGGGGGCGGTGCAGCGAGCCGTAATGTCGAGCTGAGTTTTTACCGATTCCTTGCACGAGTGTGCCTGTGAAAGTTTTTAAAGAATTCCGGAAACCGGTGAACTCGAAAGTATCAAGTATTTCCTATGCAATCCGGTCTTACGAAAAACTTCTGTACTATGTATTTCCGTTTTAAGTGATCAGTTCTCTTTTATATTGCCTATATCGCCCCTTCAAAAAGTCCTGACATTCACCAAACTCTAGATATATATATATATATAGGGGAGAGCGGGGCAAAACGGGCAGCGGGGCAAAACGGGCAGCTCCCCCGAAAAATAAAAAAAAATGTTGGAAAATTTTAGATTTTTTTTTTTTTTCAATAAAAATTGTTTCCCAATGAATTTTGATTTTTTTCTGAATTTAATTTCGAAAATTTGGCCGAGGTGCCCGTTTTGCCCCGCTGCCCGTTTTGCCCCGCTCTCCCCTATATATATTACGACTAGAATAAATAGGTAGGCACATAAATAGGATTGATATACAACTGGCTATTAGCCGGCGCTTTATTGCCTTGATTGTCCTTTCATAAGCTAACAGGATCGGGCCCACCTACCGTACCCACGCCGCATGTCGGAGATAAGATTGACTATAAGCCGAACAAAGTCCCAACGTAGATACGGTGAAATCCTAGGCAATCAGGGTGGTAACATCGAGGCTACTATTTTATTTTATTTTTTCTCGTTTTTTTTTCTGTTTTTCTTCATCCCTTGCATGAGGTCTCAAGAGGGACAGGAGTCGGGCTGCTGAAGTACAACTGGGCATAGCTGCAATCAAATCCGCTCAATCGAAAGGCACTCAAACTATAAAACAACCCTTATTTACGATTCTTTAGTAGGGTGCGAGAGACACCCTAAAAAGGCGTCACATGTCAATGTGCTCCGAGCTCAAAATTCTTCCCCACAGAGACCGGGGCGCCTTCTCGTTCCTCCTATTCTCCCATTCTACCCCTGTGTCGTCACTGATCGTTGTTCCTAACCGAGAATCCCCTGGCTGTACTAATAAGCAGCCCTATATTAAAGAGGAGCCCCGTTTGTAGCAAAGCGATACAAGCGGGGTGCCAACATTTGCATTCATATTCGGTATGGTAATTAGACTGGGAATAATTGCACTGCTTTGAAATATGAGTTAGATTGAATGGACAAAGTGAACCGCTTTTAATCACACGCGTTCGCGCACACATCATGTGCTGGGCTTGGAATATCTCGCCCTTTTGTCGACGTATATTCACTCCGCATGTAAGGAGAGATGCAAACGTGAAAAAATATTCTACATTCGTCGATTGTACTTTTACACAACAAGCCAACTTCGTATAAACGAAATATTTTCAAGCTATAACCTTTAGCTACAAAGCGAAAAGAGGGTAATCACAACCGACACAGTAAGTACTTGTTCGTTTTTTTTTTTTTTTTGTTGTTAAACAAGAAAACTCCATCAGAAATATGTCAGCTGTACCTTTGACTTCCGAATTCGAGACTCATTTCATACAATCGTGTCTTTTCTCGTTACAGATAGTGTTACCATATCATTGAGCAGAATTCGAAAATGTCCTCTCAGAGTACATCATTTTACTGCAGATGGTTTCGAAAATCTGCAGCTTGCGAAACCTCGGCGATGATAGACCCGAAAAAATGCAACATCAAAGAGAACCACACCCAATAATAAGGCTATGAACGTCAGAAACGATTTAGAAATTGATGGGGACTCAGCGTTCGAAACCAAGTCAAATACAAAGCCGCAGGCGTTGATATACGGTTCGAATGGAATGAAGGGATTTCTTGGCTCCCCGGGGCACTACGCCTTGCGCAACCCCTAGATTCCCTGGGTCGTTCGTGGGTTGGCCCTATGGGGTAGATGGTATGGTGTATACCGAGACGCCCTGGGGACACCCTCGGTGACATTATGTATCACTTAATACGCCCCTGTCGACAAATAGCCTGACTCATGGGATTTTATTAGCTCTGTATATTTTATTGCGATAATAGTTACAGGACGGGAAATGCCATACTAGTGATGAAGATAGTGAAGCTAGGTGAAGTAACCGTTGGACAGAAGCTAGTTGGATTAATAGAATTGCTATACGGATGTATTTCATTTGGAGAATAGAAATGAATTTTGTATACCTACTACACAGGGAAAACGAATTATATTGAGTTACTTGCTGATAATAAACAGGATTTATTTGAGACCTTCTTTGTGGGATATTCACCCGCCTTGAAACCTTGAAGTAAACGTGCTGGAGGAAATCGGCTTAGAATCCCTGCCTAGAATCAGAAGCAACCCCGAGTATTATTCTTCAACAAAGATTGCGAAAGCCATCGCGAGATATCGTCTTTCGCCTAAACTCGAGTTCCAGCCCCTCACTTCTGTCTTCAATTCTCTTCCTATATATTTAGGGTAGTATATGAAAGCATTCTAAGCTCAAACAATTATACCCACTGCAATAAAGCGTTTCTAAATTAATCTGGAAGAGGTGCAAGTTTCGTGAATCTGAATCATCTTCTTATCAAATTTTTTTCTTTACACCTTTTTCAAGGAAAGTTTCCGTTCCACAAAAGCCTCAGGGTTTCGGTGTACCTCGGTGGTAAAATACAGTGTGAAAATAAAAAATTTTAAAAGAAAAAAAAATATTATCCACTAAATCATGGGCAATAAAGAGACCCGTTATAACTTGTGCAAATTTACATGCGAATGTAAAAATACGGTTTTATGTAGAAATTTCTTTTTCGTTTTGCATAACAATACTCGAACGAAATGAAATTGAACAAATTGAGGAGCCCAGTTTTACATATTATCATCAACTAACCGTACGTTTTACAATTTTCAAATTAAATCTCATAAAGTAACCTTACTCATCGCTTGTGTACTTTTATAACAAAACTCATGGATTATCCTGCAATAAACATTTAATACGATTTATCAAGTTCAGTCTGCAGAATCTGCAGTCTGCTTATATGCGTCATATTCGCATACAATATATATTTCACCACTACACAGAAAAGTTTTATGCAGTAGAACTTGTCAGCTTACATAAAGGATATATACGGAATCGTTACTAACAATCGTAACTTTCTATTAACGATCATGCTAGATCACGCGGTAAATTTCATAACGCAGAGTGTAGTTACAATAAAGAAGTAAAGTTCTCTTAGTCACTAAGTTTATTTCTACCTATATACTAGTTGTAGTGCATATGAGACATAGGGCAAACGTCTAGATACCCCAACGGCGCCTATACTGACGTCAGGCAGTAATCTGAGCTAAGTGATCTCACTCTTATTCCCAGTCTTCCCATCGCTCTCGCCTCTCTTTTTCATATATTTCTCTTGCGCTCTGGGCTTCCATAAAGGCTGCCGATTAATCTCACCGACGATCGAAATGCTCTGATGGCCTTTTAAACGTCATAATTTATAATCGCAACCCCCCTTTGTGCGACTCGTTTCAGACGTTTCAAAACACGAAATAATCCAGGATTGACGACCCGGAGCCAAGCTGTTTTCTCATCGCCTATACCAGTCTGATTCTTAACTACGTCTCTTGTTCTGCTCGCCCGAAGAATGTAAAGTTGAGAAAATAGGGAACTGGACTGGAAACCGGATCGATATACATGGCTACTTATACGGGAGTTGATTTAAAATTCGCAACAGTTTTACAGTTCATTTTCCGGACTCTGTGTTGGAACTGCAAGTGCAGAAAGTTAACTTCTTCACCTTGGCATTTGTCCACGAGGCCACTGGCCAAAAGGATACTCTATATGTGTTCGTGGTTATATGCACTCGAGATACAAACTTATAAAATTTGCATATTTTTGAAAGACGGGAAAATGTATTCGGTAAAGATGAGAACGAAACTTGAATAATAGTACTTTTCGATACTAGTGCGTAAGTGTTGATTCTCGGACGAGTGTGAAGTTTTTCGCCCGAGCGAAGCAACGATGACAATCACACGAGTCGAGAATCATCTTTCGCACGTGTATGGGACTTTGTTTTTTTTTTTTTAACACAACGTACGTTAAGTTGAATTTTATGCACGTGAAGCGTGCGCAAAATCGAATTTTACGTACAACGTGTTGAAAAACACGTTACTGATACGCGGAAGCATTGCAATCTCAATTCATCCAACTGGCGATAGTTTGCGGTAAAGTAAGAGCTCATCGTTGCAATACGAGAAGACCGTACCAGTGAACTCGGGATCACCAGTGAGGCAAAAGTACCATACAACAACGGTTGCACCTTATTATCGCCATGAATCACCTGCACCGGAAATGCAGACGCCAGTTTCTCGGTAGTCGCTTCCGAGTAATAACAACTTACAGTTGAATACACCTTATACCTACTGACAAGATACCGTGGAACACTCTTTCAGATATCTAATACAACAGCAGAGGAGCACAAGCAGCTAAATGACTTCAAGTATTTATAAGGTAGCTGATACTTCCTTCTAATTGAAAAATAGATGAGCCGTATAGAGTTACCAGGAAAGAGCTTAAGGAGGTTGAAATTGGTCTTCGCTGACAGTGTTCGAGGCCACCTAAGATTAGTTTTAGCTGTGTAAGGTTTAGCCAAGATGCAGAGGGTGGGTAGGCATTTATTTACGGGTATTTTAACATCTTTCTTTGTTCTCGTGGGGGAAACAGATTCTTTTTCATCCTGCGCTTTGGCACCCCCGAGATATGCGACGACGGGGATGAGGACGACGACGAGGAGCCCTCACAACCGCTGAGGGGCTAATTTTTCGGATTGTCAGACCGGAAAGGACTGAATGTCGAAATATTTCCTCCTGGAAGCTAGTAGCTCCCGCAACGCTCGAGCCAACCTCATCCCCCTTCTGGAACATACTGTATTTGCTAACTTCACCCTTAGTCAAATAAATTACACCTTCCCAGTGGATTAGGCCATTCCGAAGACCACATAACGGTACAAAATTGTCTCGATTAAATATTTACTCTCAAAGGTAACGCGAAGCTCTCTCCCTCTCTCGATGTATATTGGACACTTCAAACGCTACCTACTTGTGGTTTTCATTCATCACGCATTCTACCGAAATCTTATGGATCTTATAACACTTTACTACACGCGACGGTGGTACAAACGATAAATTCAAACCGTGTGACTAAGAAAAGCTCACAATTAGAAATACGGGGTGGTATTCGTGGTTCAAAAGACGCAAGAGAGCAGTTCTCCACCTCAATTTATAGGAGATTATTAATGAGCCGGTAATTCTAGAGCGCTTTGTTATAAGAGCGTATATTAGTCGATCAAGCCCATCGCGTATAAATGCCTAGGTGGACCGGGGGGTCCTGTTCAACGTCTACAATATTAATAGTCTAGCAACGCCTGGGGCGATTTACACTTTTGGTGTGTGTATAGTTCTCCAACCGATATCTTAACCATGTTAAGTAAATACGCAAAGGTGTTTAAGGTCTCGAATTATTGGAGTTAGCAAGTTAGCGACTGGGTGAAATTAACCAGCCAGATCTGCGCGGTAGCGTGAAAGGGAAGTTGAGGAGTTTGCATAACTTGAGAATAAACCAGTAGAAATTTCGGTCGAGGTGAGGTATCTTCGTTCCGAAAACCAACTTTGCACCAATTTTTCTTCGCATTTCAGAATTCAGGGATTTCCGTTGAAACCCTTGGCGCCTGTGGTTTTTCATCACTCACTCTCCCTACACGGGGAGCACAATGGAAACTTTCAAAACCAGACAACTCCTGACTCCCGGAAAAATTCGCGACCAAACGCGTATACGTGCTTTTATTCGTACATGCAGTTTTCTGTCCCGTGTACCTACATGGAGCTACAGTTCAATCGTCCTTTTTTTTTATCGTTTCACGAGGCTGACAAGTCCAAAGAAAAGGCATATTGGATTTTCTAAACCAGCATTAGATTTCTCGAAACATTTGTGAATGAAAATATGAATAAATAATTTCAACTCTATTGGTTAAGGATGAACCTCTATCAACCAGATATTTCGTAGACAAATGGCCATTTCATCAAATCTGCATGTGTTTCAGTGAGTAGGAAATATTCATAACATTGAATAACTAACTGAAGACGAGTGGTAAAAGTTGAGCAGTTGAAAAATTTCACAATACAATTTTGTTTCGAAACAAAAATTTATCGAGGCTTATAATAATTTCAAATTTTTTATACCAAAGCCACGTTCTACGTATTTCCCTGTCAGTGAGAATGAAATGTATAAGGGCAGTTTCGCGAATGAGAAGCACTCTTAAATTTCTCGTGCGGGCTATCAAAGATGAAAAATTGTGGCGTTCACTTCTCTTCTAAAGTTCCTGTTTCGTAACCGGACTACTTCCACGCTTCTACCCAGCCGAGATAAGGAGAATCTACGCCCCAGAGTTCCTTAAAAGTCGCGTCACTTCGAAAGAAGATTCGAAAGTCTCCCCGTTTACACCAGGGTGATCAGGCACCAGAGCATTCACCATCTTGGCCCAGATTGCTGGCGATTACAAGCGTTTCCGTTGGCAAAACACAGTCGCGCGGAAACGTCGCAGGGGTTGACGTTCAATCCTTAAAAAGAACAAAAGATGCCCCGCGTTCCATTAAAAAAAGCCCACGTTCCCCTAAGAAAATAAAACCTATTTACGTGAAAAAAAAAAGAAAGAAAAAAGAAAGCAAGAACCTTGCGGCAAACCCTCGGGGCTAGACGGTGTAAGGAATTAAAGTGACGAATGCAGCGTAGCAGGATCGCCAAACAAGGGGCTAGAGTAGGGTGAGTAAAACTTTGAAAGACAATCCAAGGAGCTATCCTGTGCTTTTATTGAGAACGCTTGGTCGAAGTCTGAGATTGATAATCGAAATTAAGTGCTTTGATCTCGACTGGGAAGTAATATACAGGGCGTAATATAGGTTTGATAATACGAAGGCCTATGCATACAGAGTAGCCTCGAAGGGCCAGAAAAGCTAGGAGGGTGAAATGTGTAGAGGAAGAGGGCGAAAGATCGAGGGCTGCTAAGGGAGAATATTCGTAAGGACGAAGGAAACCGAGTTTCATCGGTAGGTACGTGTTATGTAAATATCAGGTTCCCCAAGCCAAACGAATGATGGTGGGCGCATGAGATGACGCATGGCACCAGCTCTTTAGCGTCTATTCTCAAACTTTTCAGCTGATTGACTGCGTGTGCACGATGAGAACGACAGCTTTGAATTCACATTGGTTTAACCAAAAGTTTCCCACCACTTCGTTATGCTGATTTCAAGGTAGCTTCATTTCCACGGTTGTTTTACTTCGTTAAAGACAACGGTTAGGAGATAAATACACATGCGTGTATGTAGTACAGCATCCACCAAATAACAATAAACACACTCAAAGAGATTGTTTTCCAAGATAACAAATCTGCACGGTATATATGAATCGTTGATTTATTTTTTCAAATAAAATTTATTGATGAATTACATATGGTTTTTGCCATTTGACGTTATTTGTTTTTCAATTCATATGTAACGTAATATGCGAGACTATAAACAGCAGGGAGAATCAGCACACGGACTACTAGGATAGTCGTAAAGAAAAAGAACAGAAAAAAGAAAAAGAAAAGATTTTTGCTTTTCACTTCACATTTCCATACAAAAGTGGTTCCGGCGCTATAATCTGCAAGCCTTTCAACCTCACAATCAGATTGACGCCTAGACGTCGCACCGCATGTTATTTCCAGACGCTCTACATGTGCATATATGCAAATATTCAATACACAACATTTTACTGCATTTACTACGCACGTGTAACTATATGGTCCTTGGACTCGTTATCGCATAGCATCGCCGCGGTTAGACGTTTTTCAACCTACATTATATCGGTATACATACAAGGTTCTTCTTGACTTCATTTTTTTCCAACTTGTAGATAAATCTAAAAGTAAGTGAAACGCTACTTAAATATAAGATAATGGACCATCGTCTTTTATTCTTTTTTCAAATCCTACAGGGTTCAAAAGTAAGACGTTTCGAAGATCTCTTGTAAAGTTGTTTTGTTTGGAAATAAAGGTCTCTCTTCCGTCCCTTCTCAATTGAAAACGATTGACGGGGTCAAACCGACGAAGAAATGTCTGACGTAAAGCCGTTCCAAATTCAATTCGTTGAGAATCAAAAATAGAACAACCACAAAAAAAAAAAAAAAAAGAGTAGAAAATTCAATAGGAATAAAATGATAATTCAAGATCGTTATTTTTTAAGGCACGAAGGGTAATAAGTGGAAATCAAAATATAGAGTGGGTATATAAAGATGAAAGATTGAGTGTGGAAACGGAATAGTGGCAACTAACAATGGTAAGCGATAAAAATTCGATCTGCATTTGAAGAGCCGCGAGGATTTGGGTCGGCTCACTGAAATTGTCGCTAAAAATCCTCTCTTGATTTATTTAACCACCACACGCACGCGTGCTCGAACCTTATCTTCCCCACGCACACGGTTCTGCCCTTTTCGGCATGCAGCAGTAGTTATCTACAGTTACCTTCGGTGTGGAAATCACGCTGGCGCATATTGTCACGAATTTATCGTAGCGTCCATTCGTCTTCGGCATATAGTATATATAGATATACATATAGATATGATATATATACGCACAGCTAGAGACATACACATACCCATACCAACATATATTGCGTGCGATGGTAATTGTTCAAATTCAGGATAGAACTACGGCCATAAGGATCACATGGACAAAGGATTAAATCGCGTATAATAATACGGTCAGCGACTTTACGAATGAGTCACTAATCGCCCGAAGTATAATTCCATTAACTCTCAAGCCTTTTACTAATATCGACCATTTAGGTTGAAAATTGACAATAAGATCGACTCTCATCGTTTGAGGAACAGGACGCGATAGGGTCAGGATGAATGAGCCTCGTACGCTTATGAAAACAATGACATAAGTGCATTTATATACGATTCGATGTATGCAGATATAAATGTTTAAACAAGGCATGCCGCAATGTTGTTATTTAATTTGTGAAAGTAAGCGAAAGGAAAAGGCTCTGCGTTGTGAGGACATTGGTTCAAAGGATAAAGGCTCGCGCTTTGGAAAAGGCTAATCCCAAGACGAGCGTCCTAAATCCTGCCTAATCTAGCACAGCATCATTTCCCGACACGTCCCAACAGACGAAACAAAAGCATGGCGCTAAAAACAACATCAGCACACCCTTTGTGTAAACAAAATATTCAGCTGTACCGAAATATACTATTTCGCATTAATTTCACGCGCCTTCCACGCCGTCCACAAACCCCTTCACCCCTTTATTCGATGAGAATTTTAAGTCAGAACCAAAGCGATAACCGGAAAGTATATCTATGTGCATAAAAAAGGAGAGAATATTGTTTCACGCCGTTGAAGTTGAGTCCTTCGAACTAGAAATGCATTCATACTGCGATTGTAAGTATCTAATTCCCCTCTCTTCAAACGTACACGTGCGTGTGTGGGCGCAGATCGGTTGCAATTTCGACCCCCCATCGGGCCAGATATGTTCCGCAATCCCATAACTAAACAGCGTCTAGTGTTTGTTTTTTTCAATTGGAGGTCCTATCCTTCTACACCATGTGCACGCGTCTCGCCCCTAGCGAATTCACGCTTCTACACACTCTCAGCGTACGTTCCCACTCTCAAACGGCACCAAGAGAATTGAATAAACTGTTTCACAATCGGTATCAAGCAATACCTACTGATGCCACAGGGACAAAGAGCTCACAGGATAGAGAGAAGGAGAAAAATATCAAGAGAACAATAGAACTATTCGGGTTGCTACTGGAATGTTCACCTTTGATATGCTAGATTTACACAGCCAGAGAAAAGGAGGAAAATAAAGAGAAAGATAGATGGATATAGATTCGCACGTAGTGCAGAGGCAATGTTCTATCATTCGACAGACTCGGAATTTCCGTGTTCGTCACGTGGTATACGTCTAATCGTCACAGGAATTACGGTATGATCACATAGAAGCATAATTATCCTATGGTCCGGTTAACAA
The DNA here is from genome assembly GCA_943736025.1 of Tenthredo mesomela. NCBI lineage: Eukaryota > Metazoa > Arthropoda > Insecta > Hymenoptera > Tenthredinidae > Tenthredo > Tenthredo mesomela. The sequence goes on along the minus strand of OX031016.1, from coordinate 16,484,895 downwards.
AAAGGGACATGACAATCAACTTTTTTCATAACCTGAATCATCATTGAATTTCTCAGTGGAAATATCCAACCAGACACCCTCTTAATGCAGTCAGTGCAACGAAAGAAAGGGATGAAAAGGTATTCAAGGCATGGCGACGCCTTTTCAAACTTTGTATCTCCACTTTACACTTCTATGCTATATATACCCTCTTCAGTTCTTCGTCTATCCGCACTTTGCATATATATGTATGTATACGTCCGTCAAAGTGGGGAAAAAACGATACTCAAAAGGCTATCCGAATGGCGTAGATACGGCGAGGCACCAAATCCCGGTCGCCACGGAATTTCAATAACTTTTTGCAATAAACGAAGTTGGAGTTGGGCAGTGCAGATCTCTCTACACCTCGCAGGGTGGCGGGTGGCCAGGGGTCCCGAACACCCCCTTTACGACTTTTCGGGGAAAGGCGACGCCAGTCGACGCGTAACAATTCTTCCTGCCACTCGACTTTCTTTTACCCCATACCTATATATAGTTGCGCCCGGTCAAACTTTACCGATAAAAATAATCCCCTTCCCGATCGAAGGCTACCGATGAGCAAATAAGGGTGTCATTTTTCTGATTGCCTCCGGCTGGAGAAAACCTTTTACTTGAACTTTTTGTCGGTGAACTCTCCGAGGGCCAATCCCCGGCACTCAAAGTATATCTAACTTAATTAACCAACGTCAAGTTTGAATTCCATCAAAATGAACCACATAATGGCCTAGGTAACGCAAATGATCAACAAAGGAGAGAACCTTCCGGATCGATTTTACAACAGGGACATTATTCTGCACAACTTTCGAGCCCATCCTTTCATACGACAATTAAAGCGAAAAATTGATCGAGAAAAGGAAAGTATGCAGGACAGTGACCGACTAGGTTTCAGTTTCACTATTTGATTGAATTAATTTGACCAAACAGGCGTGACGAGCCGGTGTTTGCACGGTATACATACACGCGGTGTTGATACTGCCAATTATTCGCACACGTTGAAACATGCTGGACGTAGACACGCTCGAAGGCATAACATAGAACAACGTCAGGTGCGGATCAACTTTTCGGAGACATGTGTACCGCGAAAATAATGTAAAACAACGTACATACTATAAGGCAAGGTGCGATGTGAGCAAGGATCTGTCAAGCGTACGAAATCGTATTTTCAGAAATCCACCCCTTGAGATAACGGCAGGTTTGTGTCCTCGTCCTCCTTCTTCTTCCTGTATATAGGCGTTGTTGCCTTAATTTGAAGACACCCGTCGACGAAATCCTGAGCCTGTAGGTTGGCGTTAAAATTGCTTTCAAAACACCGAGAAGGAAGAATGGAACCGGAGCGAGGGGAGATGGAAGTATAACTGGATGGCGAGAAAATAAGGAAGCATAGCATAGCGATGGTTTAGAGTAAGAATTGTGAAATTAATGACGAAAAGAGCGGGGAAAGAAGGCGCGTTGCCGCGCGTAGATATAATTAATATTAACGCAGAATTTCGCTTATTTCTCATTTTATTCCACGCGGCGCTTTATGGTTTAATTATATAATCGATAGCGCGCCACTTACGCGCGGCATGAATAATAAACGCCTGGCTCGCAGAAACATTTTTGTGCGTTCTTGAAATATTTAAATTTCATCAACGACCCCGACGGATTATTACTGTTGGTGCAGGGGACAGAAAAACTCCGGAAACATAATTTGCTTATAATGACGTTCGTCGGACGAGTATACCTATCTGCTACTATAGTTTAAGTAGCAAACCTACATCTACACATCCAATTACAGCACATATGTAATAGAAATTAACAATCGTAATGATCGCAATAAAAAATAATAACTATAATAATACATACGTGGGCGTAAAATTCGCACAGCAAAATTCGAGGTTGATTGACACAATGGGAACTCACCTGAAACACAGAGTGAAAATTTGTTTGATTAGCGTTAAAATTATTGGATTAAAATATTATGGCATTAATAAATTAAAAAAAACTCATGAATGGGTACTACTATATATTAATACTGTCGTAATGACAGATATGACGGTGATACCAGCCACTGTCTTCGCTGCCATGTTCTATAATAGGTACATACGTAATACATATGTGTACGGACTCTCAGGTCTCTCGTACATATGGGCGTCCAATTGCTCTAGGCAACCTCGTATCTAATTAGACCAATCATTGCGGCATTACTAACTAAATAACTCCGCTCAATATAATTACTTGTACGTTAATTGCAGAGAGAAGAGCCGACATGCGAGAGCAGACTGTTGAATATAGCTTGTGCATATAATAGTGAGTTTGCATTATAATAGTTTCATCGAACCAGGGCGAAATTGCGTATCCGAAACGACAGGAATCAAACGATAAATTTAATATCGTATTTCTTTAGTTATTTTCCATGGTTCGCTGAACCCGAATTCCACACAGATCCGTGCATTGACTCAGAAATAGTATCTGGCTCTGATACAAGATAAATATAACATATCTCAAGATTACGCCACGCTAACGATAAGACAAGTTCGATTTTTATCAAACAAGGACGCGTCATGTCCCACTCTGTCACTCATGGAATCATCACAAGGTGATATTTCAGCTCGGTGTAAAGAACATCAATTCTCTTTCGGTCATAAAAATTGCCCACGATTTTTGGTCTCGAAACGTTGAAGCTATAGTTTTGCAGAGTCTTATCCTCGACTCAGTCTCGTATCACTTAAATCTGCTCTCAATCATGATTCAGGATTCTTCAAACGTGAATAAAATCATTCGTCAATAATCCGCTGCAGAATCCGTAACTCGGATATCGGATATATCAGCTACGGCAAAGAAGCAACTCGAAGTATAAATTCCTTGGAAAGAATGTCGAGTGAAACCTGTATAATACATGCCGAGTGCTATAGCTTCGCTATAACCGAGTGCGCGCAGTTCCGTATTGGAAAAGCTGGGAAGAATCCGGTACTTTTACACATGCAGCGGTACGCGAATATTTCTCGAATCGTATAGACGTAGAAGTAGATGCGAGACGCCCGCTATCGCCGGTTCGAATAACGACGTCGCGACGCCTCTATACTCTAATACATATACCGAAAGCCGGTAAAACTTAGGTGGGTAGGTAGGTAGGTGGAGTACAGACAGAGAAAGAGCGTAGTTTCTTGCTGGATTTCGGCCATTCATGAATCCATTACACCTCATTCGCTCTCTTTGCGGTAAGGTAAGGTATAGTAGTTTCTTCGGGATGGCAGGTTTTATATCGCATGGGCGCGTCTGACTCTTCGGTTTGGTACCCGAGACCAGACAAACTACGTTCTCCTGGGATGCTGTGAGGCAATAAGACCTGGACCTTCCAACGTTGTAAAGATTTATTCAAATTGCTAGGAATCCTTTGCCGGCTGTGAGAACCGGGAACCTCTTTGCCAGAAGATGCGCTGATGGGAACACTAACGTTGGAATTCTCTGCGTACGTGACGTAAGCGGACACGATGCATTGTCTATCGCAAGATACGGATGAAGAAGAGAGAGGTAGGAATTCAAGATAAAAAAAAATAGAGAGAGAAAGGGAGAAAATGAGAGGAAGAATGAGCGTAAAGAAGGGCTGCTATAGCAACAGACGATACGAAAGCACCCAAGAAAGAATATTAAATGTACTACTTGGATTCGCGAAAGACAGATATTGGATGAAATTTTAAATACACATACCCACGCAGAGTTCTATACAGAGAGACAAAAAGGATATAAGGAGAATTTTCGGGAGACATAAATGTATGAACACCGGGCCCTGTTGAGAGGATAAGGTATCAAAAATTTGACTCGCTCATATAATCTAGTGAAACGCGTTTTCGTAATTAGAATGTAGCATGGCAGACTGGTTTGTCGTAAACCGTAGGTAAATCAGGAACTAAAAACTTCTCGAGCGCGTAAAGTATGATAGTCTCAATTTTATCAGCGACGAAAGTGCAAAGGTGAGGTTTAATTAGATTGCGTTAGGTCAGGTTAAATCCAGACAGCACGCTATCAACCTAACTTCGCCCCTGCGAAAAAATGACACGAGCGACCCTGGTCGTCAGTTTCCGTTGTAAAAAGGAGAAGAAGAAAAAAAAGATTTATCTTATAATTTGCGTTCATTCTGATTATGGTTTTAGACATCTTGACGGAAGCACAATCTAACGTAATTATTTCGGAAACGAGCACGACGATAAAGAGAACACGGCTTTGCAACCTATGGGTATACGTATAGCAGCACACTGCCCCAACAAAGTTGAGTAGTTAAACGCTGCTGCAGGGTTATATGTATTTCTTGTTTGTTTTTTTTTTTTTGTTTTTTTTTCATTACGGTCGTAAAGACTTGCGGCTGTAAGATTTGTGGATTTGAATCATGTAGAGTGGAGGCTTTGCTATCGGTTGGCTAGCCATTCGTTTGGCTAGCTAGACATTCGTTTGATCCGAAAAATGAACATAGAATGAAATATGAGAGCACAAATGACTGGCTCCGTAGATACGAGGCAAAGTCCACTCCTTAATTAGTCCAGAAGGATGCGGGGGTTCCGGAGTGGTTGTTTTAGAAGGGTCTTCGTAGATATAGCCTTCTGCGGGTATCAAGTGGTTACTGAGATTTCGAGGCAAGTAGAGAATTCCAACAATTTGAATGAAACAGAGATTTCAGACCTTAGGCTATAGCCGTTGCTCGAGCTTAGAATTCATTAGTCAAACCAGGGTCAATCGTTTGAGCTCAACGGTGAACTATTCTCACTGGTAACCAAAACTGACATCTTTCAGAGAAATTTGCGGTTGTGGCAAAGCCAGAACCTTCAAAGCCGCATAGGCTAAACGTTCATGTAGGAAATTCTCGAATCATATCTTACAGGGCCCACAGATGGATCCCGCGGTCACCACAATCGAGCTAAGTACTAGGCCGTCTTTGTACAACAATACTAATTGCAACATAGCCCCGGGGAGATGTTACGTGAATAGTAGCCACTAATACAATTAGCTTTACTTCTTACGTTAATTACAAATTTGTATATGAATACAAAATCCACGTCTATGAAAAACGAAAAATTTTATTAGCGAAAATGTAACAAGGTTTGTGCCGTTTTTTGTATTCGTTTGCAGATGAGTTTCGCCAATGTTGGTGGTTTATTGAAAAATGTGAATTTAGTTGGCAAAGCGAGGCTTAATTGGATCCAGCACGGATCGTATCAAAGACACTAAATTAGGGAAATTGAGCTACCTACGCGTGTAATTACGCTGACCTGTATTATATTAAAACAATGGAGGGTCTTTCATTAATGTGTCGTGTTATATAATAATACGCAGAAGACCCGGGGGCAACGGACCACGTGCATAAATAGGAAGATCTAATAAATAATCGCTTACAAAATAATGAACCTCTGTGTGTAGTATACTTCTACCGGTATAATACGAAATTAAGGATTTATTATAACGGTTACATAACGTCAGCTATGGAACTATATGAGTGTTAATTGCACGATACCTGTGCTCGTATTTATGCCTCGTTCGCAAAATTCGGATCACAAGATATTAATCAAAAGCTAGTTTGCCAAATATTTTATGCAAACTAGTCCCTGCATATAACCATACGCATTACCATACTTTTAGTATCATAACCGTGGCGACGATTATTATTTGTTTGATTGGTCCAATAAATGTAACAGTCCAACGATGGATAATAAAGTAAAAAATGTTGTGCTCGTTGAAAAGTTTGCAATTTCTATGACGAAGTGATAAAAAAAAGTTGAAATCTTCGTTGTTAAAGGGTCTCAGTTTAATTGCTCGTAGAAAACAAAGGCGTAAAACTCGAGCCGTTTCGCGAATGAAGACTTTGTGAGTCTCGTAAAGCCTAGAACTTAATTACAACTGATTCAATCTATGGCTCCCGTTTGACTTGTGACCTAAGGTGCTGCCCACACGTCTAAGCATGCATTCCTTCCACGGCGCCAAAGCGTGGTCATTCGATGCGGTCTTTTCATTGTCACACGGGTCGTCGATCGTTCGTCATATTGGACAAGTATGCATGCATTCTCGCAGTGAAGCTCAGTAAAGTATTAAATTCGCTGAGTACCACCAATGAAACTTATTACAGAATTGCTGCAGTTATCGGGCTCAGACTAATTTACGATGAACCCTACGTCGGCAGCTTGCCGATGTATATATATATATATATATATATATATGTATATGTCCTTATACACACGGTTAAACGAACTGACAGAGAATAAAATGGAAGAGATAAAAAGAAGAACCATTGTGCTACGCGCAGGGAAATCCGTATCTCGAATCTAACCGAATTTTACCACCTCAGCGAACTAACCGTATTGTTGAAAACATGGAGGTAGGTAGGTATATACGTATATGTATACATGGCGCGGAAGATGTGCAGAGAAGCGTGTAGCAAGTTGTGACATTCGTTTTATTTAAAAATGTTAAATCGACGGATTTTATCCTCGAATTTAAAATCGCTTGTTTTTTACCATTTAAAATCGACAATTACGGCCTATTAGAATTTGAACAATTAAGTTCACCCTCTGACGCCTGAACTACTCACCCTCCCTCCTGGTTTCCGCAACAGTTCCAATTTACTCAAGAAGCTAAACCGTTAACTAGTTTTAAGCTCGATGGATGGCACCGGAGTAGCTACCACCGTCGAGGGAATCTCCGTCACGCGGTGAATGCTGTGATTTAGACGCAGCACACGAAAGATAGATAGATAGATAGAGAGAGAGAGATGAGGACTAAGAGACAGAGAGATTTCTCCAACAGTTATTTTGATGGGTTATATATCCTATCCGTGGGAGAATTATTATATGTCCGAGGCGAATAACTGTGGAGAAAGATATTTGATGCTGAGAAATTGAGGCAATGGGCCGAGAGTTGAGTAAACTAGATTAACTCCATACCCGTCATTACTGGCAGTAAATCACACCTCGAATATATACCTAGTGTAGATATCTATACAAGTGTCTCTTTGATAACATATTTGTAAACCACGAGAATTTTACACAAGAAATTTCATATTGCATGTTAGTACTACTACAAATATGTGGATGGGTTGCGCCTGTAAAACGCAACCTCTCGACATTGCGAGTAGCGAGAGCTGCGGTACAGGTGAACGGCCTCCCTAGCGGACGATCCCAAGTTTTCTACCAAGAAAATTAATGGCATTATCTTTAGCTATATTTATACGATAACGAAACGATATTAATATTATAAATTATGGCAGCACGGTTTAATAAGCAATAGCCAGCCCTGGTGCTAAGAACAATATAACCGAGACTGCAAAATGGGGACGAGGGGTAGAGTCTCTTCATCCGAGGGTGTGGCCGGGGTGACTTCATCCCCACGTCTTTACCCAAAAGGTTTGATAACAAAGGTTTGATATAGGGGAAAAGTTAAAACTGTTTGCACCTTTCCAGTTCCTTGGCGTTTTCTACCGCGCCTTCTCCGGCGGCTCATTTCAAAACTAATTCATTATTAATTTTGCTCAAACGTAGACGAATATAATATAAAGTATACTGAAATGTAAGTTTGATATTGTTGAGTAAATGGTAAATGAAACTCTCGCCTATAAAGTTACGTCCTGGGCCTACGCAGTATATTTTTTCTTTAAACTTCTCGCGGTGAATAGAGAACTGTGCCAATTTATACCCGGTAGCTATGGTGCTAGAAGTCGATCTCGATCGTATCCTAACTCCAAAGGTTTCAAGCTGCTTCCAATCTTGCAAGGAAAAACTCCTTTCGAACGGAAGAGAGACGCGGGCAAGATTGACTCGAGAATCCAGAGGTCGAAGCACAATGAAAAATAGTAAACGACCGGCAGAACCGAACACGAGAATAAGGCGAGCCTCGAATAGGACTATTCATCCAGAAAGCATCAGATCCAAGAGACGGATTTCTACACTTTTATTTATTTATTTAAAAAAGAAACGAGAAAACACTCGCGAATTTATCCGAACGTAATTTTCAAGCTGGGAAACATATGAGTTTTTATATATAGTTGTTCGTAAATGGTGAAAATCAAATATCACAGTTCATTTTCACTCGTTCGTATAATTTCTGGGTTTGAAACTAATAAACGGGCTTGATTAGTATGCCCGCGCGTATTTGCCTCCCCATAGCTAAGCTCTAAAGTGCGCTAATGGGTTCCCGTTAATTGACGCAGTCGTGACAAAGGACAAAGAGACATTCGCATCAACGGCCCAAGGATTTTCTCAAGTAAACCAGAGTTATTTCTTAATTTGCGTTTCAATTATCACGTTGTTCAAACCGCATTTCCGCCACGCATACCAACCATTCTTCCCGGGGTTTATGAGCCGCCACGACACTCGAGCATCTCTTGAAGTGCGTAAAACCGTTGGTTGAACATTCCGAGGCTCAAAAACACCCTTACAGAAGGTATAGAATTTTGTCAAGTAATATAGCCTCCTATGCTAATATACAAAATTGAATAGGTGCTTACTTGACTGCGAAGACTATCTTTAATCGACTCAGGTCATTCTTACAGCCAATTCTTGTTTAGGAATTTCGGTGAGACGGAAAGCAAACTTCAAATTAACTTTGCGTTAATTTTACCCTAAATAAATGAGACAAAGATCAAAATATAAAATGAAATTCCAGACTTCAACTTTAAACAGAATTATATAAGGCATGCAATCTCGTAAGTGGAACGATTACGCTTTTTGAAGCTCAAAGCAGCTTGCACACATATATAGGTATGTGTACTCGAAACTTGGTGGGGAAGTAAATATGACCCAAGGCTGTAGATTACGTCTTGGTAATGCAATATGTTCCTCTCACGTTCACACCGCATATCGCGTCTTTGTTCACAGGCAAAAGCGTTTTCCGCACTTCGCTCCTTCACTATAGCTTCTGTTCCCAGCTCTGTTAACGGAAAGAAAACTGTTCAGTTTCCCGAAAGGTTTCTGGCACTTTCCGGCGACTCCTTCCTATCGTGCTCCTCTTTATACGGGGTAAAATTCGTATGGAAAGTTTTGACCTCTTTTCAAGAAAAACTCGCGTTTTCCTGGGTTTAGTTTGCGGAATCCCGAAAAGTTTGAAAATCCGGTGAGGGTAAAAAAAATAAAAGATAGAGAAAAAGAGAGATTTAAAACAGGATCTGAACGATGGGTTGGTAGAATGCGTACTGGGAAAGGAAAAATTCGAAAAGATTTTTAAGAAACTATAAAAGCTGGTCATTCCAACGGAAATTCATTCTCCGCAGCAAGAAATGGAAGAGGCGAATTTTAAAGCCCTGCAAAAAGGGACGAACTCAATAGGAAAATAATAATAAAAAAAGAGGAAGAATAGAAGCTGAAATGAACGCAATGAAACACGCGCCACCGCAATGATGCGAAAATGGAAGGCGGTCGCATGCCAAGACAAATTGACTGACCGATCGATCGACACGGACCTTACGAAATTCTTTCTCAAAGCGATTTAAAACACTGCTGTCCCTTGCCTGAATATCATTTCGTACCAATTGGAAAAGGTAAAATGGCCAGAAGCGTCCGTGTCTTCAATCGATGGAAAATCACAGGCTGCAGGAAACCCTAGCCGAACAGAAACCGACCCTCAACCCTACGTAGGGGTCTCGATCCTGACGCGGACTAAGAAGAAAGTTATAGAGGTGAACTGTACAACGCGATCTTGTGCCTATACCCCACGAACCTCCCGTATTCGTGCGAAGTAAGGTTGGTAGGTGAATCGCTGCTCCGAGCAGCGTTACCCCGAGACAAAGCCATCGCCTCCGCATTGTCTGGACCAAGCCGAGCAAATCAACCGCCAACGGCTTTACCGTTTCTGGAGAACCCCAACTCTGAAACCTTGCCGTAGCCTTACTTCTTCGGTTCACCCACCGCCCACAGATTTTGTCCCGTCCATTACACCGGCTTGTATAAACCACAGCCTCTAACTTCAGGTCCGACATCTTTGGGGTTGAATGAAATCCGGAATGCACAGACACGCATCAGACTGCAAGAAACTCAAGTTTTGTCAATTTTAGCATCATCAAAGATCGTATAGCTGAGTTCGTTGCACTTTAATCAATTCAATCTCTACTATTCGTTTTAAGGAACATGATTGATATCATCACTACAATTTCCCATCCTGATCAAGATGTGATGTAAAAAAGTACGGAAAAAGGAAGCGAGGCGATAGCGGAAATGAGGCGCGAAATCTACTCACGATCAAGAACTGACTAGAGTGAGACCTACAAAGTTCCGGATCACAAACACGGGAATGTCTCAATTGCACATCACGGTCACACGGGGAAAATTTCCTCGGGGATTAGTGATGGGGTGTCAATCGCAGACGGTTCGCAATGCCGTCGGACAAGTGGCAGGTGACAGGCGCCTTGGGAGGACCGTTGGACCGGCAGGTGTGACAAGATGTGTCGGTGGTGAAGAGAAGGCAGGAAGTGACTCGGGAAATGGAGGGAAGTGCGTAGATATGTGGGTACGTCACTGCAGTGTAGATTAGCCTGACCGCTTGTCCATCTACCTGAAGCTTATTCCATCCAACATTGCGGCAGAGATGGCTAAGGTCTGTGGTTTTGTGGTCGACAATGCCGCTAGGGAATAGGGTCAATGTATTCATTGTAATGGGTAATTGCTGTTTAGTAAGATTGCTGTAATAAACTGTAATCCACGTCAGCAAAACTACGATTTAAGTGCATATTCTGCGATTTAATATCAAACCAGCTGGGATAGGTATTATATACTTGGAAACGAGGATAACGTGGGACTCTGAAGAAAGTAAGTAGCAATAGTTGACGAAGAGAATCTGGAGTGTGTTTGATTGAAAAAAAATTGAATTCGCTAATTATTTTCGAAGCCAAAATACTTTCAGTAGCAAGTTTAACAAATTTAGTGCAGCGTCACGTATGGATTTCTTACATAGCATAAAGTCGGTGAAAAGCGTCAAGAAAAGCTGTGTAATGCACAAGAAAGTCTGCAAAAGTCTTGCAAGCAATATTGCAGAATATGTGACGTGTTGCTCATAAACGAGGTACCTTAGAGACAGCAGAAACGATGCCTCTGCAGAATCTTCGCTCGAGAAGAGAGAGAGTACACACCGTCACTTTACTTCCGGCTCATTTTATCTCGTCTAAGTTGACTCGAGGTTGGTGATAACGTGTATTATGTACTCGAAATTGTTTAAAGCGCAGATAACCGTCTTGTACTTTCATTGATGACCGAATATATATGCCCATAATGCGACAGCCATGATGACCGTTAGATTTGCACCTAAATGGACATTGTGCTTAGGTACATACGTGATGAATATATAACTACATATATGAAGACTGTAACGTCTAGGCGAAATCACGTACTTTGCTATGTATGTCCCAGTCGCTGACACGCGCCCGGAAGAACAATAGATGTAATTCCCACTACAACTCGCTCTCTATCGTAACCCAATCCGCAGCAATGCTATATAAGTTACAAGGGGTAGCAATATCACAGCTATCGGAATCGACCTATTTGCGATTGTACGTTTGCAGCTGACGGTATCTCATTCCGTTGAACGACGTCGGTGATTCTGCAATAACGTCAAGTGGCACGACATACCCACCACTTTCGGCATTTTATTATCGACGTTTCCAAATCCATATACGCTATTCTCCATGGAACTGAAGTTTTCAATTAATCACCATTATCGGCCAGGTTTGCACCTCTGGAGTTATTTCCCATCCACCAAACACAGCGTAGCGTGTGGAGCCGGAAAATACTGATTCAACAGTCTGGATAATTTCCACTAGAAAGTCTCGTTACAAAAAAACGAGCTGCAGCACTTAGTTTCTTGATGTAAAAGACGAAGGTAAACGGTACTTATCGTCAGCGTCAAAAAAATAGAAATCAATAGTAAAGGTAGTGATTTTCAAAAGCGGGATGATACTGACTTCCAAATACCGCATATGACTTTTTTAAATCGAGAATTTTCCCCACAGGATGTTTTGACAACGCTTTGAACGTTAGCTCGCAGAGATGATAGTCGATCTTAGAACGACGTGCGTCGCGACGCCATACATCCGGTCTCTCTCGCGGGTCAGTTTATAATACTATACACTATACAGAGACCTGTTGACGAACGTCGCGGCGCCGAAAATAACTCGTTACATAATTCTAAGAGGAAGTCACACTTTATCTTTTAATTTCCTAAGCGTTAGTCCAGGGCCTCAAATGGTGGGTGGATTTGTTTTCATTACTAATTCCCCTCGCAACTTTGCAATGATAACTTAATTCGTCGCCGTTAGACGGTGCCGCGTGGGTGGCATACATGTTCTTTCTTATGTAGGTATTAAATCGGGTACTAGGTACGTATTTAACTAGCATGAACCTATGCTAGAACCAGAATAGAGTTCAATCCCCGATTGATCCCCTCCACACTATTTTTGTAGCTAGGAAAAGTAGAAGCTATCAAGAAACTTATTTTTGGCGATGGATCTAATCAATTGGGAGCGAATGATTGTTATTTTAAAAAGCTTGCAGGGGTAGAAGATGGGCTCCTCTGTTTGCTGAACAACTTTTATTTTATTTTTTTAATTTGTTCATACATATTAGGCTGGTTCACAGAAAAAATCGAAAAATGACTTTATTAATTTGACCGAATTTTTTTTAAATTATTATGGATTTTTTTTTTTTTTTGTTAATTTGATAGTACATATCCTAATGGACTAACACATTATAGTGGTCCCCAACTTTTTTGAGTTTAAAAGGGGGTGAGCGGGTTCAAAATAAAATTCAAAAATGAGGGAATGATAGCTTCTGCTTCCGTTAATTTTTTAATTTTTGACATTTTTTACATATGGTGCCCTGAAACAAGCCAAGCAACTATAATTCTTCTACATTTATTAAGAAATATCATTCTTTTACTCAGTGATCATTCCCTCACCAACAATTTTTATGAGGGGATGACCGATGAGGGAATGACGAAACGAACTATTATTGCATCAAAGTAGGAAACGTATCCTTACTTATCAAACATCATCTTACGATAATTTATTACTACTCGAAACATATACAAATATATGATAAATTGTCCATAAATAAGCGTTTACCTTTTCATAACACGGTGTGAGGGAATGACGGTTGAAAATGTAAGTTTGAAAAAATTTTCTCTCAAAATAATTTTAACAAATAATCTCATCACCCATAGCCCAGTCTGGGGTATGTTTTTAATATCGATGTTGTGAACTTTTGAAAACAATAAGGATGCGTTCGATACAATGTTTAAATTATGCTCTAATCCCAATGTTACACAACTGTGAGGGAATGATGCGTTTTTTAAGGACGAGTTTAAAAATACATTTTGTGATTTTTCCGTTCGCCGTTTTTGAACTATACACCCGTTTATGTATAGCTGGTACTATCATATATGAATAAAAAATGAGATAGCAAATAGTTTATAAGAAACTACTCGTATTAGGTTTATGAATCTATTGGAATTTGGGGGTTGGGACATAATGAGGGAATGATTTTTAGGGTATTTACTTGAACATATTTTTATTATTTGTGATAAAAGAAATAAATTTATTTCATGATTTGGTACGTCTAGTGAAGTAGTTTCATAAAAGAAAAAGACTTACTATAACTTACGATCCCATTTGACGGGAATCGACAAGGACCTAAATTTCAATTTTTTCTGAGAACCAGCCATTAATGAATGGCAAATATTTGATTCAGAAATCGTGCTCGTGGAGGTATCCGATGAGGATGATATTATATATGCAGGTGAAATTAGTTCCTGAACAAAGATATTCGACAGCAATTCTAGATCATTCTGTGAATGGATATAAAAGACTAGAGACACACGAGAGGTTGGATATCGCAGACAGCTCGCGTCCGCCGTCCATCACTCTGTTAATGTACATCGTACTCTTCGGGGCTCCTTTAGTGTTCGTTCTATTCTTTCTTTATTTCCTTGAATTTCCTTTTCTCGTCTTTCTTTCTCATCCGGTCGCCACCATCTGCCACCGCCAGCCACTGTTACTGGTGCACTTATGCTCCAAGCCTCGAGTACATCTCAACTGCCTCTACGGAAAGCAACCAAGAGCTACCTTCAGCTTATACCTCCAGGTACCTGCAACCACCATCAAGGTTTACCTACATTAGGTTGCCTCTCCAAATCGCATTTTTAATGCGCGTTTCTTGCCAATACATCCACTATCCCATTTTATCACCGGCATGAACTGCGCTAAGTGATAGCGAACACTAAATGGATAATTATTATCCATTTAAGTAATCCAAGAATGTAAAAACTGAATTATAGTCAAATGACGGGGCAGCAGTATAAAATGTCTCAAAGACTCGCTGCTTCGTATAATAAAGCCTCAGATCCTCTTATGATAATTTGCATAGAAATCAATTGCGGTTAACAGAGAATGTATTTCGTGGTTGTCGTCAGGCTACTCAGCAGCTATTGTTTTTCGTTGTTTAGGTACCAGACCGCAACCGTTCAGCTCTTGGTTCACCTCACGATTTACCATGCTTCACCACTGCTCCGTGAAGTAAGGCATATTTTTTCATCGACGCCTGCACTGACATGAGATATTCCGATGCAATTTGATACAGAAAATTGAACTTTAGAACTGCAACAGATCAGAGATCGGACATACTGCTTTTGGATCAATATATGCTGACCGGAGAAATGCGAACAAGTTTTCTCAGCCAAATCAACGATTCTCTATTTTTGCGCTCGGTCCCGAATAAGAAAAATCCTTCGCTCACCATCTCTATAACTTTTCCAATAGCTGCAGAAACTTTATAAGATAAGACGATTAAGAGGCGGACTTAAATATCATAGGAACAGAAAAAAAGCAGATGGGACCAGAGAGGATGCTCAGCTGTTTCTAGGGCGATAAAAAATAAAGCACTTTGTCTTTTATCCGATCCAATAATTATATTCAGATATGGGCAGGTGGATGGCTAAGGGGACAATGTCTCATCAACCATGAATGTGTGCAGTGAATATGAGAGACTTTCGTGTGAGTGTGCTAATGCAAGGGATTAGGTCAGGGGGATAAGCAGACAAATGGACAACCCTGCACCGATTACGGGGTCAAAGAACTGGACGGAGTCCGAACAGTAAAGCCTTGTTGCCAACAGCTATAGTAGCAAAGTTCAGGAAAATAAGTAGGCAGCTGTATATTAGATGCTTTGACGATGGTCGAATATTTAGTGAGTTCGGAATGGCAGAGAAGAAAGACTCGACACATTGCTGGAACCGGGTAATAGGGATTGTACGGAAGTAAATTTTAAAAGTATAGCGACAAGAACGCATCGCGCCGAGTACTTCTTCTTTCAATTGTTTTCTGAAGAGTGCTTTTCCTCCGGGAATAAAACTGTAGTAGGTAGGTACGATTGCACATAGTATAGGCGAGAGCCGGTGTTCCGTGGAAAATTTATACCCTCAAGAATAAAGAAAAAGAGGCAATTAGAAACGAACGCGACCGCCGTACCGACACTGCCAATTACAATTAACCACTCTCTAAAAACACTTGACTTAATGGCGCGGCAGTAACGGTTACGCACATTCAAACTTGACTTGAGGTACCGGGGGGTCTCACTAACCGTTCAAACTCCCCATAGAATATTCTTGAAATCATCCATTGCCTGTATTACACAAAGAGCAGGTAATTGTGAGATAAGAATGTATAAATCTTTCGCTTCATTTCTTTTGACAACTGCCAAGGACCCGGAAGGAAGTAGACGAGGGTGGGTCTTCGAATTCGAAGATAGTTCATCCTTTGCTAGTTTCCAAGTAAGGCGTTAGTCGTTGAACAAATAAAAGTACTTGGCGCGGCTTTACTAATTACGGGTCTAAGTCGGGGCTTAACCACTATTTAATGAAGCGTTAATCAGCGCCGCAAAAGCTAGACGGTTTCTGGCAAAACCTCCGTGTGCATTGCGACGCTCCACGCTAGACGCCGCAGGATGGTAGACAAAAACTTCTCCTGCTTCTCTCCTGCTCTGTGAACGGGAAGGAACTAGGACAGGGAAACTAGGAGAACGCAATGGTAGCGATTAATTTAATCAGCCCCAGACTTCTTGCCGCTGGACAAAGGCTTTTTACCTATACGCTAAGCGCCTGGGTCTCATTTCAATTCCACCAAAGAGACTTCACCGACATAACATCAACTGTGCTCACCTTTATCAGTGAATACCTAATACCTAACCGTGTTAAAGGTGTCTAGTCCCGCTGTAGATAGTTGGGAAAAAACACAATACCATTACGTTATATTTAACGAACTAACGCAAGTATAGCTATATTAATGTTATTTTTCTAAAACTCTCTAGCACATATACGATTATCTGTATCTAAGTATGTATAATATAGGTATATAGATAAGAGTGGGTTACTGTCGTGCCCAAGTGTGCAGGCGGATGAGTAACACAATGAAACTTAAGGGGAACCTACTCGTTAGTGTTATAGTTATAGGGGACAGCGTTGCAGATATAACAGCTAGCAGTATAAGCCCGTTCCCTTTTGACCTTATCAGTTATTTCGCACCATCTTGGCCCGGTAACTTGGTCCCTTTGACGGGAGACTTTCTACGAATGGTTCTCTGTTAGGTATTTCCCTTTGCGACAAGTGTCCGAAATGGGTTGAACAGGGATTTCACAGGGACTTGAGCCAAGACTTTCAGGGCAACTTCAATTAAGGTCGAATACATAGCTATGCCGCAGGCAGTTGGCGCGAGATTAATTAACCTTGCCATGACTCGTGATTCACGCGACAATTCCACAGCTAGTAGTAGGCTATGCTGGCTGAAATAGTCTTTCCGATTTGCGATTAACAAGCTAGTCACGTGCATACGAGGAACACTGAATCCCGCTACATCGCTAGGGAGTGGTCTTCGAGTCTGTGTAACGAAGACCCCTGCCTAGTCTGCCTAGTGATGCCCAGTAAGGGGAATTCTGGACAGCCTTTATCATAGATGGAGTTAGAGCGCAGACATTCTGTGCAATGACGTATGATATGATTCAATGAGCTAATTATCTCGAGGGTCCGAAGTCGGAAGTATAAATTAAATAAAAATCAGTTTCAGATCGTATATATACAAAGCGCCTAGTTGTGTCTAGTGTAAATAACGTGATGTGAAAAAGAAATTCAACACGTATGACTGCATGAATATGTAGGAAAAATGTTTGTTTGTCATATTTAGGTCATATCTGATACGTGGAGATTATACCTATTCCATTGCGTCACTTTACATTTTGCTGACTTTAATGCATGAAGGAACTGCACCAGCCTCGAGTCCTGCGCCGCTGAATACGTGTCGCAGTGTGCCACGGTATCCGGGGAGATTTATGTTCTTTTACCGTTGGAACTTAAAAGGTAGAGGTGTCAGTGTTTTGCAGTAGTCTACCGAGTATCTGTGTCGCTTCTCACACTTATCCAAAGCAGTTAAAGCAACAAACCACGCGACGTTACTACGGGGGACTCAAAGGTGGAAAATCTGACGACAGGTAAGAAACCGGTTGGGAAACCTAAGTTTCTAGAAACGTTGAAGATAAAACTTTGATAAGAATTTTGCTTCAGGTAGGAACAACGTGCATTCGTGTCAACCGCAATGTTTCCCCGACCTATACGTACTCCGAAGTGAGTTGAATAAATGCGTCGAACCGACTCTAAAGTTGGGAGTTGAGATTGCTACGATGTACCGGTTCAGCGCTGAGAAGATGGAAGAAAGCACAGCAAGGAGTCGGCAAAGTTTAGCGAAAGTTTGGCCATGCTTGGGGTCTAGGACCAAAAAAAAAAACAAAAAAACTACTAACGATGTGATACACGTCTGCGGTTTTTATTTTATGAAATATACATGCATGAGATTAGAAGTAGTCACAATTCAGAGTAAAAATCGCCACGTAATGACCTCGGCCATCGTATATCTATAGGTACGTAGACCGGGAGAGAAAAGTTCGCCAGGTTAAAACGAAAACTTAAATATCACGGCGCCACCTGCGAACACCTTGTTCCTGCTATCAATTTCAAGTTGTAAATTTACAGCTAAGACTTCGCCTCTCTGATATCAGCTCTCTCGATTTTATTTTTACCTCGCGAGCAGCGGGCTTGAAGAGGAATTGAAAGCAGACCTGGAGTCTTCGAAAGAAAATGAATTCCTTTAGAAATTTAATCAAATTCAGTTGTTATTTTGTACGGTATGATAAATCACGTTAACAATCGATATACATTTAGCAATCTTGTAGAATAAAAAAAACTTCAATCTACTCTCTACCACACCTTACACACGAGGTACAAAAGTCGTAATTAACGCTGGCATATCTTCTCAAGTCTTTCTTCTTCCCAGTCGTTTATCGCATGTGAAATGACACGGTATTGTCAGCCTAGCAGTAACTGCGCATGATGCTCAAAACGCTCTTCCTTCATCTATGACGGAACTTGACAAGTGCAGTGAAAAACTCCGCAGTATCATTTCAAGACATGTTTTAATACTTCGATCCAAGACGGCGACGAAAGCAGCCTAAGAATTAGGCTTAACTTTGAAAAACTTTTCAGTTTTCATTCAATTCTAAGCGCGTGAGCATGAACTTCCATTATCACGAGGAACTTTCGGAACAATACATTCCTAATAGCGTAGATTATTTAAGCTTATACCAGAGAAAAAGAAGAATCAAAAGTAAAAGGTGAGTTTTCTGTCTACCACAGACGCGAGTTGCGCCAGCAGCAAAACAGTTGGTGAATGGCGATACGCTGATGACTATCAAAAGATGAATCTGCACCATGGACCGGTTGTTGTGGTGCCCTGCACAGCTATGAATCTACACGTATGTAGGTATATGATACATGTGGGTGTGTCTTTTGACGAGTAAACTTGTAGGTATAGTAGCTTGTAGGTATACTCATCTCTGTACCCACCATATATATAATAATATATAATAATATATATATATATATATATATATATATGTATAGTATACCATACCATACAAACGGAAGAGAGAGAAAGAATTTCAGGGTAGGTATTTGTATTCTGTGTGTTTGAAACTTTATTTCCCGTTTTATATTCTATCCCGTTTTATCGTTATGATTTTTTTCCAGGTTTCAAAGTACGTTTTGAGGGTATTTTAATGTAAATTCTAGAAGGGCGGAAAACCTCGGTCTCGATTTAATTTTTATTTATCCACGCAAGCGTTAGTATGGTTGGCAAAATAATCCGCCATATAGATATTCATATCATTTTCTGTTTGTTTTTTTTTTCTTTTTTTTTTTTTCATCAAATTTTGTTCGTGTTTTTTCTGATCCTGACTACTTTATAACAATTATAATAATACGATGGCTCACGATTACGATTTTTCTGAATTTAATTCAGGCAAGGAAAAGAATTGCTTGCGGGTATAATAAATTTAAACGAAATAAAAAAGCATTGAACCGTACGCTGAAATGCGAAACGTGATAAATAAAAGGGAACGGTTTTACACAGAGAGCGCAGACATATGGTTTAACCCGCCCGGGTTTGACGGAGTAGATGATTAATTCCATTTATCGGCAAATAGATGAAGAATATGAAGCGAACAGATCCATTACCTTATTACAGCCCCATGTAGTTCCTCGAGCCGGAGTCTATCCCCTTAATTGAAATATTGGATACAGGATTGTCGTGTTCCTGGGGCAATTTGACTACGCACTATCGATAATGCGTGGAAGCGCATTCATGGACGCATTGAGGCGTGTTAGGCACTGGGGAAAAAGCACATGTTTCACGCTCGATGAAGATCGAATGGTATCCCAACTAATAACTCCTAATATCTGAACTGAATAATCCCCTTTCCCCTTTCGGAATATTCCAACCCCTGCACGTGAAAATGCTATAAATTATAACCAATTGAACGCATCGAGGTATAGAGAAGGCACGAGCAAACAAGAGGCGAGGCAGTATTTCTTCACTACACGAAATACCGTAATACGTGTTGGCATATAAGTATAACCTTACCGTTATTCACTTAATGCGGACAAATATACGGAAGGAAAATTTATACATGTATACGTATTATGTATTATGTATTATATACTACCTATACCTATGCTCTGCGATAAAGTCGTTGATCCCAACGATATTTGATTCTCGTGGGTAAGAGGTAGCGGACGTTGATGTAACCCTCAGATTTATTGCACTAGCTATCCTCCCTGACATATCTAGTATAGGTATCAGTTTGCGTAGGTATACATATAACTAATCCAACGTGTCACGAATCGTCTAATTAATAAACAAATTTCGCAAACATTCGTGTAGTTATTTACTCCTTAATTCGTTTTTTGTGCGGTACAGTGTAGGTCAGTGTCTCCGACAAAAGTAAGACATTCAAGGCTAGAGCCAATTTTTAAGATAGTTTTTGCAACGATTTCTGGCCAGAGACCAAAGAGCAAAAAAATGCAATTGTTCGTCAGATGCAAACACTATAAATCTGCTTTGTTCGTGCCATTTCTTTCAACTACAAAGCGAGCTTTCCTGAAAAAAAAAATTTGAGGAGTTTTCAAGAGACAAGTAAAATTCCAGGATATTTTGATAATATTTTTCGAAGTCGTGGATTTCACTAGGATTTCGACAGGATCTCCTGATGGACATCGACAACTTCCAAGATCGTTGGATATACAGCAAGAAATGACGAGTCGAATTTCAGCCCATTAGACAATTCATCAATTCGTCTGGTTTTTCTAATTGTCTGAAATTTCCTCGTTATTGTAAATATATCGCGTCACTAATGCCATAAGGTCGTAAGCGCCAAAAAAATATTTTTTTTGCGGATATGCCCAAACGATGTTATATGGCACGAAAAAGATTTTGCCACCAAAAACACGACATTTTTTTTTTTTTTGGCGCTTACGACCTTATGGCATTAGTGACGCGATATTCTTTCATTTGTCAAAGATAAAGATCAACTTGTCTACTCTTGTTTATATGAACAATCTAGGTTTAACTACAAGCGATTTGATCATACTTCTAAGCAGCATGTGAATGAAATTGATTAATTTTGGTATTAGGCTAGCGAGGACATTCAGAAATCCGCGAGCAATGAACAGGCAGTAATTTTTGGGGAGGCTTAAGATTAGCTCGGCGACAGCGTGATTCGGTTCGCAAGGGGTCCAGATATTCCGGGTTTTGTCAACGTTCGATATACCTAGGGGTGTGCGTTTGACGGAAGCGTGACTCGAGATGGATGTAGCGAGGTGATCAGTTATGGGGTTAAAGTTTCACGTCATTTCCCGACTCAGTCAAGTGAAAAATGAAACCGGTCGTGTCATCGGGGTCGTTTTGGATTTAGCCTTGGGATTCGACGATTTGACGATCCGTTTAGACGGCCGGAGCGCAAAAATCGTTCGAGTATAGATATTGCGTTCAGTTACGGCCATCAGTTATCGACTTACGTGCCTGAATTGGCCAACTGTCAAAAAATTTTGGACAGCTTTATTCTTTCAGCAGTTCAACGTGCTGTGAAAATCAGCTGTTAGGTGTATATACGCGATTGTACAATACCAAATGCGAATATAGTGAGTTCTATACGTTATATACCCTACGTATACATACGTTGCAGCCACATCCTCAACGCCAAACTTAAGTCCGTGGATATCGTCGGAAACCCCGGCACGAGCCGACTTCGTCTAATTCTATTAAGTCTCGCTCGCCCGTACTTTTGCCTTTTCTTTTAACACCTCCAACTTTATATCGCGGTCTTAACGAATGGTTCTTTCACCACGATTTAGAGAAAATTTACGACGAGACTTTTACCCTTTCGGCTCTTTTCAACGATTAAACTCCGCAAGTTGCACTCTCTGCAGACTGGAAAAAAAAAGTGTCGGAATTTTTTCTGGGCAAAATTCTATCAAACGAGAATTTCAATTGCAACGTTATATTAATTGGCTAGTAACAATTTGAATGTCCGGACCCCTGCTGAAAATCTATGCGAATTTGAAACTCGAAATTATTCAGTGATATTCAATTTTTCAATAAAAACATTTACCGGATTTTAGTTACCTACCCACGATGTGTGAGATCTTATCGTTTTGTAGTTTTTTGCAGAATTGAATTTCACGTGACAGAGCGAAATGTATAGCTGTATATATACGCACATATCCATTACGCGTATATCCTTCACTGAACATTATTGTGGACCGTCATTCCGTCGAGAATCCTGATGGGATCCCCGGGGATTTACGAGGCGGAATAGGAAACTCCTATAAATCGAGAATTGCAGTTCCAGCCATTTCATAGTTCGGGTAATTACTGCAATGCGTTTAAAGTACGTTGCTTTAAGCTGATCCTATGTAGAGCAAATGATGAATAGATTATCTAAGACAAGATTCTCCTAGAAACCTGCATCTCCAATTCCGCGAATAGATAGGTATACGAATTATTCTAATTAACGAAGATCAACTCAAGGTTTTCATACTTCAGAACAAACTTCGCCTAGCTAATAGGGAGTCTATAATAACTACGGGCTTTTCAATCTATACTGCACTGCAGGCTCGAGTAGCTATAGAAACTCGAACTAGAATCCAAGTGCTACTTTCGTGGATGTTATACCAAGTACGAATGCCCAGCAGTAGCACGGCTCGATCGCTCTTTGAATCTTTAAATTGCATAAGATAGTAAGAGAGTCCCTAGAGCCTATAGAGAATCAGCCATTCGATGTTTGCGCAACTGATCCACGGGTTTCGTTCATCCATTGCCCAATCTCTGTCGAGTTGATTAGGTGTTTACGTAAACCATCAACGTACCTGTAACAGAAATAGAAGAAAACTGGTTAGTGGAAATAAGTTTGACTAACAATAAGCAGCCACCTAACGGGATAGAAAAACAAGCGTTAGTAAAAAAAAATTGTAAAACTAGACAAGCTTGTGTGAGTCTATTGAGATGATGAACATCGTGGATTTCGTTACACTCTAGCTCATAAGAAACGCAATTAGAATATTTGATCGATATTGTTATAAAAACGAAAAAATCATCGACTAAGTCGCTTCTAGCGATTTGGAACGCCAAAAAGTTTCACTAGTTTTTACACAGGGTAACGTAAGATTCAGAACCGTGCGCCCATGACGTTAACGTTAGATCTCTTCAAGAGTTCTGACAGTGTAGAAGATTATAACGTAATGGAAGGTGTAAATTACGAGACGAAGGTCTTCTTCTGAAGCAAGTCGACCGAGAAAAATTATACACGTCAAGTGATTTGATTAATATGCTATGGCGATAGTTGAATCGATCAAAGGCTACACCGTACGAAGAACGGTAACAATAATAAAATTTACCCACTGATGAAGAAAAATGCAATTTGATAAAAAACAGTTTCGCTAAACTTAACAGCGGCTGTACTTATTGTATTACGGACACTGTACCTACTAGAATAGTTATAATTACAATGCCCTATAAGCTCCCCACTCAATATCAATAACGGTTATTATTGGAGTGGTCAAATAGTGAAAACTTTGTTGAACTAACGGATAGCCAAATTCAACGGCAAATGGTGGACTAACGTGACGAAAATCGACAGTAATTTCAAGCTAGTTTTATACAACGTCTTTGACAAATCGACAACCATTATTTGACCATTTGGCAATGGTGGTTGGAACGGTTGTTTTATTTGGCTCGTTTATTTCAGGCATCGAGACCCTTGTATACATCCGATATTAGAGTTATTGGTCTGATCTTGGAAGCCCTGGACACGGGCAAATGGGCAAACGGGCAAATGAGGGAATAAATTCAATCTATTATACGTAAACAAAAATTTTATCAGAGGTAAAAGCTCGTCGTCGTCGTCGTCGTTGTCCTGATGCATTTTCTGTAACACAAAGTTTGAAAGCAGTTCACGGAGAAAAGCAAAGGCGTTGGCGCGTTGGTTCTCTTCTCTACAGCCTTCCATATATCTACCTACGAGCAAAAGAGGGGAATGTGCAGCAGGAAGCGACGACACGACCCTGATAAAATCAGCCAGCAAAGAGTATTAATATTCACGGTGAGTTCGCGAGACACCCGGTGGATGCCCGTTCCCTGCTCCAGGTTTTGTTCAACCTACTATGGAGATATACCTATACCAACATTCGCCAACCCTGTACCAGGCTAGCGGATAATATCAGTAAACCTTCCTCTCACCCGCGAAATGATCGTTGCATACAGCCAAAAGGTAAGTAAAGCGCAGTGCGAATATCCGCTATTTTTATGGAGGAAAAGTTCCTTCAAACTAGGTAACTGGCCTTAAAATACAAGCGAAAAAGCTCGCTACGAGATGCTAGGCTGAATACATGGAAAACAGCAGGAATGAGAGATCAGAAAATTTCTATGCTAGCGCAGCTTGGACGTGTGTCTATCGCCGAAATATAGTGCAGGCAGCGATTCAGGTCCATGATTGAACCTTTGTTGAATTCTGATATGAAAAGAGTCTAATTAAAAACGTGGTCCCAGGTTATCTCGATCATCACTTTTTGACCCGTTCCGCACGCTGGGATTGAGTTTCTATCGCGCGCCGCGGTCCCTTGAAATCAGGTGAAACCGAAAACCTGTCGGTGTTTGTTCACCTGACTGAACGTACGGGATCGGATAACACACACGATCAAAAGCTACCGGCGATTAATAGAATTCGGTCTATAACGTCGTTTTTGTGTGTATAATTTAGTTCAACTTTTTCCAGGCTGGTTTCAAACGTTTTTCACAAATGCTCGCTGCACGTTAAAACCTATAGTGAAAACCCCTGCCCGCCTTTTCCATAACGACTCAAGTTCGAATTGCTAATTAAACGCGTAGCTCAAAAGCTATATAAAAATATAAAAATATAAAAATATGCAAAATGGAAGAAAAAAAAAATAGCGAGGTTAAAGGGGTCGCCTTTTTTAACGTAGGTACAGTATACACTTTTTTACCCTCAGCTATATATACTATGTATATATATCTAGACAAAGTTTTTAAAAGTTTTTATAACACCGTATAACCGTAAAACAAATCTCACTGTACAACATCATCGCACGTAAATGGCTATTTAACAACGAATTTCCTCTCCATAGTGTTCACAGTCGTGTTTCGGTTTCATACTTTTCCTACGCTATTATAATCGCAGTATAACGTCGTTTGCGGTCACCACGCGTTTCCCCATTGTCTCTCTATACCTTAATATTTCGCTCGTATCAGTACAGCCGTACTTCTCTATACTTACTACCTATGTATAATCTCTCTACGTGGGTATATCTAGTCGTATTTATTAAAGCCTTTGAAATCTCTTCACTGAATGCCCCCGAAAGAGAATGTACTTTGACCTGAATAGTAGGTATAATAACGTTCATAACCATCTTACGGCTAACCACTTGGAGATAGAGTACAGGTGCATTAATTACCCAGTCGTTATGTCGAGCCACTTTCCACTACGTTAAACGAACGTCAATTCGCTGTACAGGGTGATTCAGAATTCGTGACGAATCTCTTGAGGGGTTAATCCTTGTCAAAATTGGGATCAAAAGTTCTTCTAGCTATTTTATCGAAAAACGATTTTTTTGGTTTTCACATCATTTGTCAATTTTACAGAATCCCAAATGATGCCTACGAGTTTTTATTTTTGTTTTTTTTTTTTCAATATCAGAGAGATTTCTCGGTGGAAGTTTTTTATTTGGAGGAAGATGTTAAAAAAATGTGTTATGGTTCCAAGGAAAAATATCATTTTTCGCAAAAATGGCTGAGGAATTTTCGACCCCAATTTTGACGCGGATTAACCTCTCAAGAGATTCGTCACGAATTCTGAATCACCCTGTATATATACACACTTTCGTAGTAGGGCATAGGCGTTCCTATAAATATAGGCATAAACGTAAAAAAAAAAAAAAACTTCATCCGACGGTTATAATATGCCCATAAAAAAATTCCTTCAGGAAGTAGGTCTAAATAGGCAAAAATTAAATTACATCTGCGATTTCGTACGATCGACAAAAGATTATTAAAATTTGTGTCTTTGGGTCAAATGCCCCAAATCCTATATATTACGTGACTTGCGCGTAGACTTGCTGGACTTTTAATACCTAGTTGTAGTGTGTTACTCGTCTACCATTTAAACTTACATCTAAAATAACGGGACGGAGTATTTCACTCACAAAATTCAAGTTAGTGTCTTAAAAATCCAATTATGATCATTTTTTTTTTTTTTTTTTTTTTTTTTTTTTATTATTAATTAAACGGTACATATTATGTCTATACCTATATGATAAAAAATAACGGAGGCGGAATCACGCTTGTTAGAATTTTTATAAAATACCCCTATATATGGTAGGTTAGCGTAGCGTAACCTTCTAGCGAATGTAACAGCATTTGTAAAAGCAATTTGCATATGGTACCTATATAAGCACTTTACTATTGAAAATACTGAAAGTCCAGCTATGGTTCCATGGCGATCTTTACTACGGCCTCGTTCACAGGCAAAAGCAGGAGCAGGGCGGCAGAGAAGCCGTCGACGGGAAGTGCGTTGAACCGCAGCATAACCTTGGCTGCGTCATGGTACCTGCCCTCCCGTTGTCAGGTGTAGGTATACCGACTGCCGACCACCATAAGCCAAAGCTGAATGCGCATCGCGAGTGCAGCAACCATAAATATATATATGTGATATTTTTCGTTGGTTTAATGGTATGACATAAAATTTATTTAATTGAATTTAATGCGTTTTCGAGACATATGGAAAGAAAATCAGATAAAAATTATCTGTCATTTTTTTATTGATTAAACTCGTGTTGTAGATCAATTAACATACTTCCTTCGATATCCTAACAATAATATAGAATAAGTAGATTCTGGCGCAAATTAGATATAAAACTTCTGTTACTTTGACACGGAGAATTCGTTCGTTCGAATGATGAAGAGAAGTGACTTCTTTTTTTTAACAGCAGAGCATAATATTTTGTTCAGCTATGTAAGTAATATTAAACTTAGTACACTTTTTGAATTTTGTATGTCGACTAATAGTCTGAAACGGGGACAGGCCTACAATAAAGAAACGATCGATATCAACTGGTTCATAGAAGAGTAATATTACCTGGAACAACATATATGTATACCGAGAATATTCGGTGACACTGGACGGTTCCCTTCCTACGGTAAAACCAACACAGGCGTGCACCGCGTGCGTGAAGCTCGTTCGGGAGGGGATGTAATGCTATTGGCACCTTTATTCTCTGCCAAATGAGCCTCACGCACGTGGTGCGCGCTTGCGTTAGTTTTATCTTAGGAAGCGGACCGTCCAGTCTCACCGAATATTCTCGGTATATGACACGAAGCGGTCGATATATTGAATTATAGTTCTACTACTCACTAGATTAAACTCGTGTTGCTATTTTTAATCTCCCAGGGTCGTATACGGCAACAGCAACTATATATACTGACAACAATTACAATTTTGACAAAGCGTTCGATACGAGAACAATGACTTAATCGATGATTAATTGTTCTCAACCATTTCAATGCACAAACCCGTCTATAGGTATACAGTGTCACTAATTGCTCCCATATTATTGTGAGCTACAGGAATTTGAAAGTTTATGACTGCACCTCCAAACTCATTTCCCTTATCAGTGTAGATATACACACTTTCTCAGTCTATCAGTCTACCAAATTTATGCCCGGTTGCATAAAGGTGGGTTACCCAAAAATTTCAATAACCTCCGCAGATACTACTCGTTCAACCTACATGACTGTCAGAAGTCAACAGCGATTCATGACAGCTGTCAGATGAAAAAACGGTTGAACGGGTAATATCTGCGGGGTTACCTACGGTGTATTTGAAGGTTCGGGTAACCCACGTTTATGCAACCGGCCATTAGAGATCTAAAAATAAACGAAAAACGATACTTCAAGGACTCTACAAAACGTTTTCAATATTCGATTTTTATCTACGAAGAACATGCGGCTTGTAATAGCGTAACAAAAAGTACCCAAGATCTGGACTACCTCATAATCAATTTAAAAAAAAAAAAAAAACGTTGCGAACCACTATTTTTTCTAGTCCCACATTCTGTTGGTCAATCTATCTTTACCCACATTTCAACCCTCTCTGTGCACACCTCTGTACCGAATTGTAGAGTACACATGAGGTCATTTTCGAATTCGAATATCTTGAAAACTATGAACTTTTTTGAAAGAAATGTTCAGTCATTTTTTGTAGCAAGTTTATTCAACTGTAAGGCCATATAGTCAGATTTTCGGAAATACAAGTTCCAATTATCGAAATAAAAAAAAAAAAAACTTAAGCAATGCTCCATTTTACAGAAAAATTCTGGGGTCGGATTGACCTCGTTGGTCTTCGGAGGGTTAACCCTAGATAATCTCCAACGATGTGAGGGATGATAAAAGCTTGAGTTACCCTTTTTTTTTTTATTATTATTATTATTTTTTATAGAACTGCGTTATGCAGCCATTTACATGATACATATTACGAATGTGTGTACAGAGTAAACGTCGAACTGAAAATCACAGTCAGAGTAGCCAGAGAGCTGGCAGTAGGTACGCGGTGTAGGTGAGGCTGTTAGACCTCTCGGCTCTGACCTGTTGCGCTCTCTTTTGTCCCGGTGGCTTGGTTTCGCTGGTTGCCCCGTGGCAGACCTTGCAGCCGATGATGTTGTACACGTTTGTTCTTTTGCCGCAATTTTCTACTGATTATAGGGCTCTGAGACAAGCTACGTCTTATTTTGTCAAAGACTGCAGTATCAAAGAAAACTGACCACAAATGCATTCAGCTGGTATCAAAAATTTTGCAAATGTTCTTGCGCTGTGTAAATGCCTCAACTTTGATGGCTTCCACCAGAAGATCACGTTCACAACTAACTAGGGAAATAAGAAAATTGTGATAAAATAACGGAATGCTTTTGTCATTTATTAGATACCTAGATAATTTTTCAGTCCAGCCGTTTGACGGGACGCCAGTAAAAGAAACTTTGAGCTTATTGAATGGAACGAAGGAAAAATCCGGTTGTTTTAACATGTTTTTTCTGTTTTATCCTAAGGATGACTTCTACAACAGATATATTACGCAACGTCGTTAGCGTAATCATTAATTGACTCGCGCACGAACAATTCCGATACGAGCCAACGATCAAAGCAGTTTGATCGTGGTTAGCTGGAACGAAAAGGTGACGAGGTCCGTTATATCCTTGATATAGATGTGATTGCTACTTGGAATGATTTGGTTAAAACTTTTCTTCTTCAATTTCTATCGCCAGCACCTTTCATGTCTCGATTAATGATATACACAAGTAGAGTATTTCCCATTGAAACTCAATTGCGTAATGGGATATACCTATATAGGAAAAATGAAGTAACGGTCGTCTTCTTGAGCGTTGAATGCCGTTAGGCTGATCCTACGAGAAATAATATCCTCTGGCCTAGGCCTAGGGTGAAGCCTTGAATATAAAGTTACAAAATCCCTAATCTCCACTGAAGAAAAAGCCAAGTCTAACGGGGAGCTGAGTGTAAAGTTATACACCGTGCGGCTCCTAAGGTTACAATTTGTCGCGGATGCAGGGCGTCGTCTTAGCCCCTAGTAGAACAAGTAACAACGTGGGACACGAAACGTAGGGAAGCATAAGGAGAAAGAAAGCAACGTGAAAAGACGCGTAACTAGACTCTATGAAATTGCATGGAAAGTAGCAAGACACGAATCTTTTTACTGTAATAGGTGAGGTAGTACATAAATGCACACCTTACACTCTTTACAGTTCTACCCACGACTCTAAGCTTACCTATCTGTGTATAGCAAAGTTTCATGCTCCAGATACCATAGAAACAATCTTCTATTTTTCTAGCAATCTGTTTGTTTTTCCAGTCTTTGTGAATGATCCAACATAATAAAAAAAATTTAAAAAAATAGTGCAACCGAGCGAAAGATGCAATGGATTATCTGGTCTCGACGTAGCGTGGGAAGAATATACCTTAAGTTATAATATATACCGTGATGTCTTATATTCATGGTATCTATGTACATCATGGTCCAGGGATATCAGAAAGTCTTAATCTCGTTGGCTTGATATCAGAGATCGTATTTCACCAAGAGGAATAAAAGTTGAGTGGGTAAAGGTGGTTGATTTCAATAATATCATATATTTCATTTACTGCTCTGATATGAACCGCGATTTAACATACACCGACATTGATTCAGGAAAAGAGATCAACATAAATCTCCGTTTCCGCTTAAACATGGCAAACACCGTGAACATCAGCCAGAAAGAAACTTGATATAAGCGCGCGGCTCCAGGCCATTTCGCAAAACTTTTACAGGCTCTTGTTCGAAAAAGTTTATTTATTTTTTGTTCTTGTTTTTCAACTGTGATCATCGTTGCTTTATTTCACACACATTGTATCTACTCCTCGATTACGTTGAACTTTCGACATTGCTATATCGTTTATCTACCCTGATCACACGGCAAGACGGACTTTTTCGAAAATGTTGAAATAACTATTCGAGACCGATTGTCACACCTAATTGCATTGAAGAAACCCGATCAATTATTTTCATTCATTGTCAAGGTAATTCAATGGACTCTTGGCTTTGACTGTTCTAGTGACTCCAAGTTAGCCACACGTTTAGTACCTCGCAATCCAACACCATCGCAATTGTTCGCGACTTACAAGGTGGCCCGTAGTCCAGAGGTTTGTATCGTCTGAGTGGTGGAGGCGAATTCTAATCCCAGATCTTAAACATGGTGGATTCAGTTTTAAGCCGACACGGTGTCGAGACGATGGACAAAGAATCTACCGCAAAAATCTCTACCCGAAATGCAACGGCATGTCTCCTGCGTCCAGTCAACGCCTGCAATCTGGACTTGGGGTCAAGGATTTCTTCTCTTGGAATTCGTGCCTCGGCATAGAAAATACGAACGGAAGAGCTTCGCCGGGAAATTCACGACCCTTGGGTACCCGGCTTGACTCCTGCTCTCTGCTTCCTGCCGAGGAAGTGGCCAACGAGGGTTCGGACAAGGGCACAAGGAGCCGAGTCAAGGACCACGAGTTTCGGTTAAATACGGAAACGCGTCGTCATGCGAACGAAGGTTTGGGGGTGACGGTAAATTTGATGTTTGAGAGAACCTCTCGGCGGAGCCCTAGGGCCCTCCGACCATTGGACGTGAAATTTCGTGGAGGTGGCTGCTGTAACCTCGAGGCGTCTTCAGGTCGAGAAAGGAAAAGGGTTTCTTGGACTATGGCAATTAGTTTCCCATTAGGAAAATCCGGATAGGAACTTAGCCCAGTAGGTAACCCAATACGTCCATCACTATCGTTTCACTCAAAGATCAAGAACAAAGAGAGGTTCCTCTCGGACATGATCAGCCCTTGCCATTCCGGATGGAATTCAAAGCGAAGAGTTTAACGCGGTAACAAACTTCTCCTAAAGTTCCGCATTAACCAGGATCTCCACAAAACATCATTAATTGGTACCAGCTACGCGTATGCTACCGCACTATTCAAGTATTAATACAAACCTGGTCACCCCATTGAACCATGCGTATCAAACATGCGTATCGAGTATACACGTAGTGTAGAGTGTATAGTAGGTAGTTATTACACACGTTAAATAAACTCGTAGAAGTTGAAAGTATAGTTTACTCCGTGCGTACTACAAAATGGTGTAACACACCGGAGTATACTATAAGATCGTATGGCTTTCACTTCGAGTTCTGTGAATACTACAACACACCGGATATTTTTCTAACTCCTCAGGTCGTCATCGCGGTATCCTATACGTAAATTGTCAGTCCGCTAAGGTTGGCTGTAAGTATAATTTACATCATACTATAGCGACGAAGTATACGTTACATACATCTAGTCGATGCACAAGGACGTAGTTCGTCAGAGCGAGGCAGCAATTTATTCCAATCGGCAAGGAGAATGGGTCGACGTGCTCGAGTACGTAACTTACTTTTCTGTACCCACTGGCCTCGTGAAATATCACAGCAATGACGACAGACGCCACATCAAGTTAATTATCAACCATCGACTATCGACTATCGTCAAAACGGCAAAACTTCGACTGCGGTAAGCAGTCATTGTGGTCCATATGGTGGGGTTGGATGACTAGAACCGATAGCAGTTAGTCTTCTCGATGATTCGATCAACGCGTATATTTGCGTCGGAGTGTAAAAGACGAGGAGAAAACTTGGCTTATTGAACTTGTCAAAGAAGTAAAAACAATATACATAGATAATGACCGGAGAGATAGTAGGTATAGAAGATATGGACGGTCCAAACAAGAAGTGGACGTATATAAATAAATCTGATGGTAGACAGAAAAGTCTCATATCTTGCTACGGTTTCTCTGTTTTCTCACGTTTATAAACAGAACTTTGGCAATGTTCCCAAAATATACTCTACCAACCGGCTGGCCAAGTATACCGAGCCACGCCTGGTGGCCGTCGACCAAGTCGTCCGCGTCGATTCGTGTCCAGCGTCGGTTAAGAAAGAGGGTCTAACGGAGTATACACAGAGGATCTACTCGACCGCTCGGGGGAACCTGTTCAACCGGTCCGGACAGTTGCCTTTTTCCCTTTGCCTCTCGGTCCTCTTTCTCCTTCCCTCTTTTCTCTTTCCTCACGGATCTTTTTCCTCTACTGACTGCGCAGAGAACGCAGACGGTGAGCTGCAAATGCAGCGAATGCTCGCGGGCCTAACTCACAGCTTACAACTTATACCTACTATACGTTATGGCCGGCCTTACTCGAACCCAACCGTCGACCTAAATCGGGAGTAGAATCGGCCTCGTCTCGATTCGGAGCCGATTACGAAGAGAAGGCATCTTTATACGAGCAGTTCAGTTCCTAAATCGATGAAAGGATTTGACAAAATTTAATGTATGCATGATAGTTTCTATAACTTATGTCGAACAGCCAAAGTTTAGGCAATCGGTAAATTTTCGTAAAATTCTAACGTGGCTGGGCTGATACGATTGAAAAACAGAATATACTATTAGCTTCTCTTGGAGCTGGCTTACGCTCGTCAAAACTTTAAGGCCGGTGTAGTTGATTCTTGAGAAGAGCTGCGTCCGCGTCGGACCAAGATCAAATATCTTACGTGCAAAATGAGTAACTTTACTTGGCATAGGTGCTAACTTTTTTCTTTCTCTTTCCGGCGAAGGAGCTACGACCGAGATAGCCTGTACCTATATAGGAACTAAAAGCTTTAGCTCGGAATTAAGAGCTTAAAAGTTTTACGGCCAAGAGGTGAGTAGTACTACGTAGGTAGCTGTAGGTAGGGCACTATTATATGAAACACCGCGCCAGTTGAGTCGAGCGGCTTATACGCCGATACAACGCGTCTTGTTTTCTTTCGATTTTTCTGACCGAGACCTACACCCAATTTTAACAGAATTTTATGTTACCACCGTTAAAGCGGTTAAAGCTACTAGGTACGTCGAATTATTTTTCCTCGAGACGAGCTGCTCTGATTTTGCATGATCGTATAACTGGCTATAGCGAAAATGCACGTATCAAGATATGCAGCAATGCATTTTTGAATAATAACTCATGCGTTCGGCACGTATGATACAAAAACAGGAATTCACAAGTAGCCACCACGGGTAAACTTCCCAGAATTTATAACATACCGAAAATGTTATAACATAAACTTCAGACTATATAGCGAACTGATAATACGAAATAAGATTTTTATCATATCCAAGACTGACCTTGATAACTTTATACGATAAACTTCAGTCCGCAGTTTGAACTCGCGGATTCAAGTCAAGCCATGTACCCGCATTAGCTAGTTGATATGATTCTTCGAAAAACATGTGTACAAGTTTAAACGATGAAGAGAATTGAACATAATATGTGCCCTGAGCACTATCCGTTCAGCACAAAGTTTTCAGTGATCGCCTTTTCCGAATCGACGAAAAAATCATGAATGTATATTTTTTCCGAATTTGTTGATGGTTCGATTCTATTATACCTACTCCATTACCGTTCGTCGTTCACGAACAGTGAGAAGCTTCCCTTCTATACATACACGTACCCTTCCTTTACATTAACACACATATTTACGAGCAAGGCGTGGGAGTAGCCCCAAGAGTGCTTTTATACTATAGAGTCTATCGCGGTAATCACGAGCAAACCGTCTTACCGCCAGTGGTACGGATGTATATGACCACAATAGGAGGAGCGAGAGAATATTTGATGAATCTTTTGCGACCTAAGCTTGGGTCCAGACTTTATTACCGCGGTTAAAGATGTCTGAGAAATTACGTCAGACGGTGCGAATTCGTCGTCTCAAGTGGACCGCGTACGATCAGTCGACGACTTTCGTCAGTCTCCCTAGCTTTTTATTCCTTTGTGGATGACCTTCACGCAACAAAAGATACGGAGCAATTTCGTTAATTCTCTTTTCTTATATTTTTCCTCCTTTCTTTTTCTTTTTTTTTTTTTTTTTTTTTTCTTTAT
Organism: Tenthredo mesomela; assembly: GCA_943736025.1. NCBI lineage: Eukaryota > Metazoa > Arthropoda > Insecta > Hymenoptera > Tenthredinidae > Tenthredo > Tenthredo mesomela. Next base: position 16,450,473 of record OX031016.1, on the reverse strand, counting down.
CTTTTTCATTTTCTTCTTCTTTTTCAGTCCAGTCCTTGATCCTCGGAGGAGAGAAACCCTAGATAGAAATGATTTGCGACAGCGCAACGGTACCCCGATCATAAGTTTTCCGAAAGAGGAAAAAAAAAACAAATCTACGTCGAACCAGGTTTCTGGGACAAAAGCGATAGCGGCATATCTCATGTATTACTGTAGTAACCACGCCTTTGTCATAGCTGAAAGACAAAATTGTCCGTAACCATGGTTTGGTTTGATATACTATTACTATATGGGTAGAAGCCATGGCGAAGACGGTCACCGTTGTACTGCAATACGAATCGATTGTTCACGCACGAACAAACATGCTAAATGACACACAACGATCAAAGACTTCTTCGACTTTACTCTTTGGTTCAGTAAACTCAATCGTGGTTCGACCAGGTAGACCTGGTAGAGCCGAATAAATCGAAACCAGCCGGAGGGCAGGATAAGTCTTGGCTGTCTTTCAGCACTCGAACAGTTTTGGACTAGCTTCAAAACTGGCAAAGCCACTTATTGTTAGGTAGAAGGCGGGATTGATTCAAAGCTGCCGGAAGTAGTGAGAGCTGCGATAAAACTCAGTCGAGTATTTCAGCCGATGGCTAAATAAGAATAATGTGATCAGTGGTCGGTCGCCGGATATTGAATCTTGTCTACAAGCTCCTCTTGTTCGTGCCACATATATTTGTATTTGGAAAGCTGTGCTATTTCTTTACGAGTTGCATTCAACTGCAGTTTCCTTTTTTATTTTTAGTCTTCTTATTATCCTTAAATTGTTAACTTTATATTCGTTTATCTAATTATTCAACTGCACAGATCTAATTGCACAGGTATCTAAGAAATCTTTCTTTACTCTCCGCCTCCCTTCCTCGCTCGCCGTGCCTTTCACACTTATCAAAAGATTCCGGCTCTGAGCGTATAATCACGTGAAAAGACAAGTTTTCGAACTCAAGATAATTGGAGGTAATTGGCGAACTGTTCCAACGAGAAACGATAAATTACTTTCTATTATTCTCGCATCGTTTATCTCCCGTTTTGGTTGAGTAAAGTTAGTTACCAGGAAAGATGATAAGTATGAATACGAAGAATACCGTTCAGAATAACGGCAAAAAAAAACTACGAACATGAACCTACATCTTTGATGATATTCGGTGGAATTATAGAGAAAGTTCGGTCTGATATAAAGTGTCGAAGAATATTTATCGTGATTCTGCGTTATAGTATAGTATTCCCAATCGCTTATAACCGTTTACCCGGCGTCGATCGACCGGAAACTCGGATCTCTCATCGGGTCCATTCTCTTGTTCGCTTTATTTCTCTTCTTCACATTTCTCCCTTCGCATCTCGTCTTTGTCTCATCGTACAATCGGCTATTTCTTCAACGTTGACGCAAATAAGGCACTTTTCTTACAACATTGGTAGTCGCCTCGCAGTATAGAGCTGACTTAAATTTCGAGGGACGCCACCGACCCTTCACACGGTCCATGTTGAATATAAACTGCTTTCACTTGATCCAGGTTGTAAAACAACAGTGAGAATGTCTGTTGTGGGACAAAAACGTTTAAAACGCTAGTCGCGAGGAGGTTCTCCGTGTAAATATGATAAATATTCACTCGTTTATATACAGTATGTATGAAAAATATCAGAGGTGATTCTTCAGCCCTTACAAAATATAAATTTGAATATCTTCAAATACACCTATGGCTATATGTGAAACAAAGTTTATCGTACAAAATTGTCAATGCAAAGGAATATTTTAATTTTTCCTATCATTTACACACGAGAAATATTTCAACCCTCCGAATCTTAAAATGCAGATGTGATTTTTTACTTCAATTGTCTCGAGAACTATGCACTTTTTTGGAAAAAAAAATTCAGACATTTTTTGTAGCAAGTTTATTCAACGTCAAGGCTGCACAGTTAGATTTTTGAGAATAAAAGTTTTAGCTATATCGGCAAAGGTGTTTGAAATTGAAGCTGCTTTTCTTTCATCTCCAAATTTTCTCATGTACGTAAAAAAAAATATATATATACAATTTTCCTTGCCTGAAAATTTTGAAAAAATCGTTCTGGGTTTATGTGATGTTTTGACACACTTTAAGGCCTCCCAGCCTTACCTTACCAGCCTCAAATGTCGGGCTCATTTGAACCTATGGGCCAGTTTTAAAGAACTTCTCTGACCAAATCGTTAGCTTTCATCGGCGTTACAAGATCTACACTCCGTTCGTCACGGTAGACGGTGTTGGACAGAGCGGATCTTTTAGCTCCGGCGTTGTAACAGAAGCTGCGATGACGGCGAGTGTAATTACTATACTTCTAGTAAGTAGAGCACGAGAAATGCACCATGACGCGAGCAATGTGGAAGCGTCGATTGAAAATGATGATCAAAACACGTTTGCTTGTTACCAGCTTATATCGGCTTGTTCTCTGCGGTCTCACGTCGAACAAGCCAGCATAATAACAAATTATCGGAAGTTAGCAGAGCAATTGACCCCCTTTTCGATTGATTCGGAATTTGCACACAGCCTTTGGCGTATATTTGAGTGAAAATTTTATTAGAAAAACGTTCGAAGCGATCAGTTAGAACTTTATAACGAGCCAATTTTTTTGCGTGAAAATATAAGTACCTACGCAAAGGCGCAAAAAGTCGATTATTACGATGAAGAAATCGAAGCACTGGATCAATATATATACCTACAAGCGCAGTTTCACTCATTCTAAGTAGTTGCACCAGTTTCATGCGGTAGGTATTGTTATTTGCCTTGTTTCTTCTACGTTGCAATGAACAGTCGTTGTTAATTGCTCAGGAGAACTATATCTCCTTAGGGAAAAGACGAAATATATTTTTCAACCTCTACAACGCCAATTTCTATTGTGCTATAAGTATTGTACGTTATATTATCCAAGAGAGAAGCTACCCACTGCTATCCGACAAAAGAAAATAAAATATCCTCCATTTATACCTACCCACAGGAATGGGTACCAAAAGAAACCGTTTCGACTTTATTTCCAAAATTATTAGCCGCAATACCGTAAACTCTGCTAACACTGCTGAAATGGAAAAGAGTATAAGGGCACAGGCATGTTTATAGTAGAATAAAGCCTCTTCTTCCTCTGCGAATCCAAGCGAAAACGAAGCCAAGATCAAGAGCTCAGAATTTAAAATCGTTCTCCAAATTCTGCTGCATATATATATATGTGTGTGTGCTACGCATGACAAATCAAAATTCGTATAGGTAGTGAGAATTTTCTGAAAATATCTTCAGTAAAATAGATACGAATTTATACGTACGGGAATGGATATTGGCAAGGATACTTTGACCCAGGTGCCTACTTTCCACGTCTGACTAAAATTCAATAACGATTTGAACCAATCGTTGATATTTGAGTAATTTAGTTACGACTTGAGATATATGAGCGATCAGAAACTCGGCTCGAACCAGATGGTTCCGAATGAAAAATATTCCCAACGACTAGGTACATGCGAACAGCCGGTGACCGACTCCTCATATACCTATACTAACAGTAGGATATGTACATATGTACGTATATGGATATAGATATATACCTACATTTTAGACACGTAAGAAACCTGTCTTGTCGATGTCACTTTTCCCTGTGCAAGCACTCACGATATTAGGATCCACTTTGCCACGATCGTATTCTAAGTGGGTGTTGGTATATAGATACGGGAAGTATAGATGATACATATTACTCTATGTGTAGGTAGATATATATATATATATAGAGTAGGTATAGACCTGTATCCAACTCGCATTAGTCAGCCTATTTCTACGTGTAAACTGCAACTAGCCTAGCTATATGTATCTACGTGAGTATAATATATACTTGCAATTGCCTCAATGTGATCAGGTGGATTGGAAACCATCAAAGCTCCTTCATTAGTGCTCCATTACGTTAGCTATATCGTTAATGTATCATCCCCCTATAGCCAGCTATATAATATATAAACGCAGCTTATCGAAATGGATGAAAAGTATTCTCCTCGGAGACAAGTTAATTAAAATTATATCTAGGTATAGTATATGCGGATTCAAGAATATCTTCAGCCATAATGAACAACTCCACTTCAGTATTCAAATATTCAAGAGCTAATTCCCTTTTTGCATCTGCAGATACGTATAGCTTTGCACATTAATAATCTAACGAAAAGAATGGAAGATGATATACCATATAGGTGAGATCATGTTCTTGATAAAATCGCTAAAAACTCCCTTGCATGGCGTCTTCTTCCTAAAATCGCTGAACTCAGGAAAGGTTTATCGCGTGTTTGGAACCAAGGCAAAGCCATTGTCGAACTAGGAACCCAACGAATCGATAAACTCATTGAAAACTTTGCTTTTTGTTCGGGCGAGTATTCGCACCGCGCACGTATACACGCGGTGAGATAATATCGCTGATATTGTTTTAAATTAAAAACAAGCCATGGTGTGCCAGTTGCGTGTAAATACAATTAACTATACCTTGACTGCATCGAGGTTGTATAGTTGCATATAAGCATGCTCGGTTACAGCTCGCGTCAAATAACACTAATGTTCGAAGAATTGCACCGCTGCAATGTCGCGTACATATAGAGGAAATAATTAATTATCAATTGATGCTTCAAAGCTATGATCCGATTAGGTACCACCAAGGCCTGATCTTCGCCAGTACCATTTGTCACACCGTATCATATGTATACATTTTTAACTATAGTGTTTCTAACGTCCGACTAAGATATTTACAAACAAATAAAACACCCGTTTTATCCACTTTTGTACTACATATTAAAGAAATTAAAGAAAATTTCATTTCATTATTTTCATACCGATAACAATAGGTAAAAGATGATACCTATAGACAGCTAAATGTTGTGTACACGAACGTTTCCTTGGCGATACTATCGATCCTTGGAACGATAAGCCTGAATAGTCGAATCCGATGGTCCTATATTGATCAAGAGCGTAATTTTATACGCGGTCGAGTCATTCGGGTAGATCACTGTCGAAGGGATCAAGATTTCATCACGATTCGGATCAATTACTTGGTCAATCCGTAGCCGAGTCACGAAGAAGGGATCAGCTCATTTGAAAAATTCGTAAAAATCCAATCTGATGACGACACTACCACGTACAGTGACACTGAAGAAGTTCTTATGCTCGGTGGGGAGACACAGCTGTCTCCAATTACGAATAAAAAAAAAAAAAAAGAGGAAGAAGAGCATATCCTCAGTAGCACTTCTTCTGCTCAAACAGCATTCGGTACTCCAATTCATATTTAAGTATACGTATAACAATCCATAATTCAATCTTCGACGAGGTTCCTCCTTTCATCTTATTTCTGTCTCAATGCTAACAATAAATGTGAACAACAGCCAACTAAACGCAATCGTGCAAGAATTTTCTTCTACGTATGTATATTATATTGTATACCTACTATTCTCACACGATAAGAGAATGCATGACTTGTAATGCCAAGGCTACGTGTACTCTCTTCGTCATCATAACATGAACATGATATTATATGTCTCGATGCGCATTTAGTTCGTGTCTTTATATTAAAATAAATTCAACTGATTATCGCAAAGAAAATGCTTATCTTTTTTCATCGAGGAGAGAATTCGTTTCACGCAAAGTGATAAAGAACAAAAGAAAAGATAAAAACGTAGTTACGAAATTGAGAGAAAGTGTATATAGTAAAGATAATTAATTCATACCGCGGTCCTGTGAAATGACCAACATAATCGCTCCGAAAAGACAACATAAAATGACCGTTTCTTATCACAGAATTTTTTCTAGCCAGTTATGTAGGTACTTGTGACAATGAGCAAGCAGACCATTAACTACTCGCGACTCCTTTCTGCCTTTCTACTCTCCTTTGAACTCTTTCACCTCGTGTGATTTTTTTTCATTTTCTCATTTTTTATTTTGTGCCATGAGATTACAGTACGGTCTTTGTCACTTTCTGCAGATATTCGACGCCCATTTGTGACCGCTGGTAAAGAGTTGGAGAATAGAGAAAGAGAACAGGGACTAGCAAAGCCCGAGGCCCACCTGTGGCGTCGCGAATGCAGCACCGGCGTAGTGCGGGAATTGCGTCGCTGTAGAAATTTCGCATCGATGACGAATCCAACGTGGCAGGTAAACCAAGAAGCCGAATGGATGAGCAAGCAAGCGGGGAAACGCGTTGGAAATTGTAAATTCTTGTCTGGTAGTGCCGTACGCCTATATGGTCTGTTTCATCTGTCTATGTGTGTGTGTGTGTGATCACGTACCTGTAATCCCGATTCGTTTGTATAAGTGCGAAGAGAACGGAGCGACTACGACTACAAGGTGAAACGGAAATCCAGAATGAGTTTTTGGTCATGCCGAATGAAATAACGGAATACAGTGATTGTTAGATTTCGGGGAAACTGTCAGGCATGAATGACTGTGTATACCGTTGGGTAATCGGGTACGGTGACATCGGAGCAGTATAAAAATTATAAAAGAGAAGATCCGTGACATTCTATTCTCACTTTTCTAGCTTTAATTTAATGATCACCTGCTGCGAATTTCTTATACTCGTCTACAACGACGAACGTAAGTCGGGACGTAGAGAGCGTGTAATGTCTGCCGGGTCGGAAGTCTGTTAAGTTTCAGATAAAATTATTTCAGAGATTCGAAGTTTCGATCATTAGATATGATGAAAAATGAGAAAGAAATGATTGATTTTTGGTAACTTGACGAAGGAACCTAACGAACCATCAGACAGCTGATATTCGGTTAATGCGCTCTAATAAGCAGTAAGTCATGAAGGGCTGGCTGCAATCGATTACCTACTGCCTGCAAGGATAACGAACTTTAAAAACATATTAGAAAATAAATTTCTACGGCTATAAAGAATCCAGGAAAAAATAAAAGGTGTATGGTTAAAGGACGATTTTGCCACCCACATCAACGTACGACCACGCTCTGATAATGAAATTCCACTGTTAAATTGCGTAGGGAATAGAATTGAAACAATTAAGTTCGATTCAAAAGTATATATACGATTCAACGCGCAAATACTTACTAACACACTTTTACGAGCAGCTGCGACAGCAGACCTCTTCTAAAGACTAATTATGAAAGCCACTGTCTCTAATCAGCAGACAAACATCTACCGATAAAATAATCTACCATATGTATGTACGATGTGCACGGAATAAACTATAAAAAGCAACCTTCGAAATAGACATTCATCCGTATGATGGATTGAGGAAAAGTTTTCTGAACATTCTCGAAGGAAATATAGCGAAATGGAATTTTATTTGATTTCAGACTATCATGATGGGCAATTTCGGTTCGGAAGTATACAAAGACTGGAATTTATAGTTAACCCTGAAAGACCAGCCGCTAAGTGTCAAAATATTTGCACGTTATAAGTCGTCTTTGTTTGGTTAAGATTTGAGAGATTAATGTTTCCTTTGGGAATGAATTTATATTCCGTCTTTATTTCCTCTGTTAGGTAGCTCTGGCTGCACGTTTCTTTTCATGGGTAAGCGTGGCCCTAATTGACTTAGCTAGGAACAACCTGCTGCCTAAGGGCAACGAGTTACCTGCGGCAGGGGTGTATTGGGTTACAACCGGAATACGGGCTACACCTGCCACTCTTTTGTAGTCGCAGATACTCGGTCTAACATAAGGTCTAAGGCTACCTAAGCTCATGCATACAAACGCCACGGTTAAACCACACGATTTTCTATCCACCCTGAAATTCAAAGCGAATTAGAATTATTATTCCATCCATCTTACCTGGATTAAAGCAGATTATTATTCCTACGATATGATTCTCTAAGAATGAGACCATCTTTGGTTTCACAAATCTCAGGTACCCTGGGGCCTGGACCTGGGCTACTTTCTCAACTTTGAAAAAATTTCAACGAGAATGAAAAGTCAAGTGTAAGATTACAGTCAAAGACTTTGCTACCTATGAAATGTATTACTTGAAATATCTCGCGTTCTCATAAACCAGGAAGACAAAGATCTATGGAAAATCTCCTAGCGATGAAACTACTCAACTGATTTTGCCTGAAATCCCCCCATTCTTGCTACAGGTCTACTTGATCGAACAGCAAGGAAAGTCATTTAGCTGAATCATCGCGATCCGTTGTTCGGTCGTCGGTTCCTCGTTCATTGGATAAGCATAAAATCAACTTAGCTTTTTACCCCGTAAGCACTTTGTACTCTTGTAATTATTTCGTAGGTGGAAGTTGGGTAGATAGGTGTAGATATACGTACCCCTACGTAGATGTTAATCTGGCACAGAGCTAAACACTCGCTTGATCTAACTAGCGTTTGAAACTTTGTTAAAAAGGTCTTTAAAGAATATAAGTATACACATTTTTTCCTCCTCCTCAAACTTCCAAAAAACGAACAATATTAATTATTTTTCAATCTCAACTTTGCCTTCGTACTCTACATAGTTTTTTCTTCGATCAATCTTTACTCTTTATTTTTTTCGTTTCTGTACGGGAAAGTTAACTGGGTGAAAAAAAATCCACCCCTAATTTAAATCATCCCTCATTTTCTCGTGACTAGATAATTTATCAAACTCTCAAGCTGCTCTGTCTTCCTTACTTCGGTATATATATATATATATATATATATATATATAAGTTCGCGCAGTGTCATGCGTGCAGCAGTAATAAGGGTTTCTATATATTAACAGGCAAACGTGTCCGACCCTTTCTTGGGGTGTTGGAGATGTGGCGTTTCTGAGGTATCCTGACGTGACACTGACAGACCAAGTGGGCGTGCCGTCATTATGCTCAGCGAACAATTTAGACACTGGAATTCGTCCTAATGGAATTTAGGTTACGTCACATGATGAATAATAACGCGGACCCATGGCCGCATACAATTTTACTTCTGATTCACCAGACCGCTTATAATAACGGAATACCTACCCATACCTATAGAACATAGACAGTCTTAGTTAGATTTTTAATTCTCTTTAGATTAAAGAAAAAATAATAATAATGATAATTAAATATAACGTTTCCTTATTGCTAACTTTCATCGTAAATCTTGTCTGACTTTAAAACCTAGATAGTGGGATAATGATTATAAGAAATCCGCGAATGACGGACAATCATATATCCAGACGATAAAATGATATGTACACATCAGTAATTAATTGAGTGAAAAGCAGCATAATGTTATAAGGTCATACTATCAGCCTGAAAACGAAACCACAACGTTACAACTTACAACAATCTTAGCAGCATGCGGTGTTGTTCAGTTCTTATTTTTCATTTTTTATTTTTATTTTTTGTTTGTTTTCAAACGTAGTAAAGATTGAGTTACGTAGTCAGCCATTGTGTGCTTTCCAAGCTCATAATGACTCGAAGTGGACTCTGTTGTTTAACAACCTGTCTCACGCGGGTGGCGTTAAGTTTCAGAGTTCAGGACAGTGAGATACCCATAGAACACCCAGGATACCATACCGAACGACAAATAAGACGAATAAGACTAATAAGTAGGCGTCGTCGCGTGGCTTAGTATCTATTCGAGGGATTTCTTTCTCTTCTGATCCTCGAGGCTGGACTCATGTTTAAAAAATCTCTGTCTGACCCCATAAGGTCGGTTAAAACTGTGCACAAGGCCCACTATGAGTTGATCGAGAACCCGGGGGCCTCCAGAGGTCAATGACCGTTCATCGGGCATAGTTCCGCCCCCCCTACTCCAACTGCAGAGGGTTTGGGAAGTGAGGAATTATGCGAGACCGCGGAGCCTAAGAACCATTGCCTCTTCGTTGTCTTGATATTAAACTTAAAAACGAACATAATTATATACATTATACATATACGTATGTTTATGTATATGTGCCATCAGGGAACAACAAGAAAAAGTTTTGAGAAATTTGATTTTGAGAAATTTGAGTTTCTTTTGATGTGGATTGTAAAAACCGTGAAAGGAATAGAGAGAGATAACGTTTAATCGATTATCGAACGAGCGTTTAGACCATCAAACGCGGTTTTGGCCGCACGCTATAGTGACTATAGAAACAAACTCTAATTACATACATAGGGACAAACTTTGAGTGGAAGAAAGTTTCTAGGAAAATGAATACAGGGCTTAGAACGAATTTTATTAATGGAAACTTGTGCGTATTTGTATACGAAATTTCCTGCGGTTGGTTAGTGTATCTCTACTCACTCGATGTGAGTAGTACCTATGTAGCTGTAACATAAGATCGACGTCGCGTGCGTGTTAAGACGCCAAGCACTTCGAATCAATTCGTAACGCACGCACTTTCCGTAACGCTTCGTTGGTCAAACACATTCCCTCGCGATGTAGGGACAGGGATGGGATATGAGTAGAAGAAAATCAGGGTGACTTTAATATTAAAAATTTGAAAATATGTATTAGCTGCATTTGAGGAGTACCGAGTAAAAAAAAATTACAAACGCAGTTGGAGGCTTTCAAAATTTATTTCCTAATCAATTTCAAGTAGTTTTATGATCGATGCGAGGTTTTCATCGAAAGAATAGTGAGGCGACGTCACGAACTAGTCTGTGTCATTAAATAATCGTACGCCTGCTAGGTGATTACAGTTTCATAAGTGACAAAGTTTGGTAGAACGTGGTGATTTACGGAGGTATTGTTAGAACTTTCATTATAGGGTTAGAGCTACGATGACAATTAATTATTTTCAGACGTAGTTCGCATATAACAACATAAATTCATGTACAAATTTATATAAACAAGGTAGGGGAAAGTGGGGCAGAATGGCCGGATGGGGCTAAATGGCCGCGGTAAAAAAAATTGACTTATTCGCATTTTCGCATCAAGGGGGATCGTATGAGACACCTTGCAACGCGATTCCGCTGAAAGTGTTCAAAAAATTTTAGGGTGGGGCTAAACGGCCACCCTAATGAAAGTAGCGAAATTGCATTTTCACGTCGAAGTGAGGGAGATAAAACTATATGCAGCGTGGTTCCTCTGAAAACGATGCAAAACTGAAAGGGTGGGGCAAAGTCACTCACCCTACACTGAGAAAAAAATATAATTGAAATAACGAAATATTTTTTTCGATAGTCGCAATTAAATATTTATTCGGAACAAATAAATTTCAATTGGTGTGATTAAATATCATATGAAATTAACCGATTTTCACTCACTTCGACGTGAAAATGCAATTTCGCTACTTTTATGAGGGCGGCCGTTTAGCCCCACCCTGAAAATTTTTGAGCACTTTCAGCGGAATCGCGTTACATGGCGTCTCATATGATCCCCCTTGATGCGAAAATGCCAGTAAGTCAATTTTTTTTTTGGCGGCCATTTAGCCCCATCCGGCCATTCTGCCCCACTTTCCCCTATATGATCGGTATAACGATAAACGAAGATAAGATGAAGAAAAGTTTTGAAGGAGACGATTGATAGATGAAAAAAAAAATCTGATCTTATTTTTGAAAAAAAAATCTCTTTCTCCTTTCACACAACTCATCGTATGTCGGGGCACAAAATTTACTCGAAAAAGTATAACTGCAGTCCTCTCTGCGAACTGGATAGAATAATGTCGCCGACGTGGTATATAACTGTTCGAGTAACTACTATACAGTCAAGAAGAAATTGTCGCTAAAGTTCATTGTGACTTCAACTTCAGTAGACCGTTAACTCTGGTTTTTATCCCCCTCCGAAAAGCCTGGAGTCGGAAACAAAGATATTAAAAACTTTTCGATTAAAGTGAACAATGCATCGATAATTAACAACCGATGACCAACCTTTCTGATTCTTGTGCTTCTATAGGTGTTTGCAATTTCTTAAACGTTTCTCATAACACGGTTGGCTCATCTTAAATAATTTAACGGCAGGTTGTAGACATTATGGGACTGGTTAAAAAAAAAAAAAGCTTCGAAATATATAGCATATCGTTTGAAAAATTAACGTAGCAGAGAAAAAGTTATTTTCCTATCCGTTGTAAAGTCTTACGCAAATATCGCTGCCGTGATGTTACGTAATTTGAAAGGTTTAGCCGCGAGTTATATTATACTGGTCGAATAGAAGTTCTCGGCAGTATGTGAAGCGAAAAAAAAATTCCGGATTTAACAGGGTAACTTATACTTCGGATTCTTTCATATATATATATATATATATATATATATATATTATGTAGTTACTGGATTAGCATATGGCATGTTGAATCCAGTTTTAAACAATTTTTAAAAATATTCGATGACCAAGAACTTGGGATTGTTGTATACTTAGAAAACTACTATATTCCTTGTCAAAATCTAAACATATTTATATTATATACGATCCCATACAGAGAGAGGTGGTAATTTTTATTTTTCATTTTCTCGACCCATATCTGACACAGTTTCAAGTTACAAAGCCAGTACAGTCCAGAGTAACCGTTTATCTGACCAAGTCCGAGGACCCTTTCATCGGCTGGTTATAGTGTTGAAATTTTTAACCAAGACTGTATCTACCTGTAAGCGATGTGGTAACGCATACCAAAACCGTACTATTCAACCTGATAATATTAACTTTCCTTCCACGGATCAGGATACATGGAATATGGGTTTGAAATATTCAAAACTATGCGTCTTTGCTGACCGAACTATTCTCGGCTGCATATGAGCACAGCGTTGCTTCTCGACAATGCAAAACGAATACCTATATTTTATCGATAACTCGAACTTCGATCGCGATCGACGATTTTCACGTGCCAGAATTCGGCTATTATAGGTATAACAAGTCTGCATGTGTTCAACTGAAATTAACAAAAACGAACGAGATTACATTCCACGGTCATTAAAATATCCTTTGTGCAATCAGCGATATTGAAATTATTCTTCGGCAAAAGGCTAATCACCCTCAAGGGGGAAATTGCTAGCAATGAGGTTATTACAACTCGTTATTACTGTTGATACCGTTATCAAAGCTATCATCATTATTATTTTTGTTTTTCACGTTGATTGTTACCAGAGATAAAAGTACGCGATGAATTTCGTAAGAATGAAATTGCGAAAATTTCTAAGGCTTGCAGAATGATCATTCGATTCGCGAAACAATTTATAGCTACGGATTACCTGCAGAGTTAAAAAAATAAAATCGACAAAGAATTGCAAAAATAAAGCTCGTTTTTAAATGAATACCTAAATCGATCGTTAGTAGCGCTTATCGATGATGTATTCTTTGTTGAAATTAAAGCTCCTTCTAATATTTCGTTTATCCCTTTCTCTTCCTCGTTGAGATATTATACATATTTTTTATTTATTTTTTTTTTCATTTTTGCTAACAATCAGAATTTAATTATTAAAATCTACCCTTCGACAAGCAGAATATTTCTTGACGATGAATACTCACTAGATTATCTGTCTCCTTGTCCTCCTGTGCGTGTATACGAAGATTAATTACTTAAGTACAAACACAAAGGACCATTAAATGTAGATATAGGTATCCTATACTTGCAAACTACCTACTTGACTTTGAACCCATTTTTACGCTAAATTTGATTTAATTACAACGTTGTTAAATACCAATATAGCAGAAGGGCCAATTTGCTGCTAGTTCTAACGGTTCAATTGCGATACTAATTAATTAAAACGAATTATCGACTTCCTATTTTTCTCTCCATAACTGAACAAGATTGTTACCCTTACTAGATACGATTGAATGGTTCGTTATCAAATGATGTCATCGAATGGCGGAGATATTTATTGCGAATAAATTCTCCGTCTATAACGATACGTGACACAATGGTGAGCAAATCCATATGAATAACAGATGTGTGCGCAAAAGCTGAACCCCGGATGCATAGAACATATATTTAGAGTAATAATAAAAAGCAGAAGTGGTGGGACAGCATTTTTTTTTTTTTTTTACAAATTATTCTAACGTCAGATAATAACCAGTCTTCCTCATCTCCTTCTCTTTGCTTATATACACAGAAAGAAAGGTTAACTTGATTCAAGACAATTTTGCGGTCCAAAAATGAAGACCGAAATTTTTGATTTGATCCGAGAAAATTTCGGTCTTCATTTTTGGACCGCAAAATTGTCTTGAATCAAGTTAACCTTTCTTTTTATGTAGGTATATTATAAGTTCTAACCATCATATAAAAGTAAGTAAGTATGAAGAAACAATTCCAAGATTATGTAGCTAAATGTTGACTCATATTTACTCAATATGAGAATTTTTCAAGTTAATAATACAGTAACAGCACGAGGTAAAGCTCACAAGGTAAAATTAACGGTTTAAACATTACGCTTTACTTAGTTCGAATAAAATATGTTATTTATACACGCAGGTTACAGCTAACTATAGTATAATACCGTTTCTAAATTGACTTCTTTGATCTATTATTCTTATTTGTCTCCTCGTATTGTCGATTGTAAATCTTCAGAATTATATATATATATATATATATATAGTTTTCATAGCTGCAAATTTCGTATTCTGTATTCCATTGGCAAAAGGTTATTCAATGCGTAACGGCCGGATATGGCTACGCATAAAAATCGTCGAATCTTTAAGTATGTAATCTGTTACGTATCTGTACCTAGTGCTATCTAGTTTGTATATTGGAAGGTAACTAACGCTAGACTCTTCGCTGACGAAAAATAGGTATATAATAAGTAAAATCAATATCAACTTCGTGGGTGTAGATATATATATATATATTAGACCGGTTCAAAAAAATCGACTATTCTTTTTCTTACAATTTTCGCATTGAAATACTTTCGGGGGGCTGAAAAAAGATGCCTGTTAAAAGCGGAGCTCTTAATATTAAGATTTAGAGGTCGCTCATCGCGGATTTCTATTTTCCATTTGAATAGCATAGGAAATTTTTTTTTTTTTTTTAATAATTTTGTAGCTCACAAACTAATGAACAAATCCAAATGACTCAAACATATTTTCATAGGAAATCGAACACTCTACAAAAAGCTTCTCTTATCATTTTTTGATAAATTGACTCCTTCCAAAGTTATTCAAGGTCAAATTTCGATTTATAGTTGAGATAATTATTTTTTTTTGTGATTTTTTTTCCACAATGATAGATACATTTTTTAGAGTGTTCAATCCCCTATCAAAATATGTAAGAGTCATTTGGATTTGTTCATTGGTTTGTGAGCTACGAAATTCTCAAGAAAAAAAAATAAAATTCCTATGCTATTTAAATGGAAAATAGAAATCCGCGATGAGCGACCTCTAAATCTTAATATTAAGAGCTCCGCTTTTAACAGGCATCTTTTCTCAGCCCCCCGAAAGTATTTCAATGCGAAAATTGAAAGAAAAAGAATAGTCGATTTTTTTGAACCGGTCTAATATATATATATATATATACAATATACATATAGGTATATAGTATAGGAATGTACCGAGACCTTTTTTGGGCAATTTTACTTTTGTTAGCAAACAAAATGAGTATACAAACATGTTCGCATGATTAACCCATACGTGTTAACAATCCTTGATAAACCAACACAGATATTGATATTCAAATTTTGAATACTGCAGACTGCTGTTTTCGTAAACATATTAACTCGAGTATAGAGAGGAGCCGAGTTGACATCCGAGATAGGAAACCACTTTATTTTGAATTTATATTAGAGAGGGAATTTTCGATGGAATTTTGGTGTCGTTTTAATCCGATATCCCGTTTATATACGGATTCTGACAAATTCGATGAAATTTGAAAACTATTTATCGCGTCACTGCCCGATTGAAAAGTGAAGCTCATTTTTTTTCATATCACAATTTATATAATACTAAAAATATCTATTTACACACAAAATTATCAAACATACGTAGTATAGGTACACCGATATATTCAAATTCGCAACGGTATCAAATCGTATTCTACGAACTTTGGTAAATAAATATGACGCAACGTTTCGCGCTTATCTAGCTGATTCACTTGTTATCGCATCGAGGAAAAGGTTCTAACATTATTACATCCGAAAAATTGGCTCACATGACCAACACGATGATGATATTTCATGTCATCGTTCACGGAAATTAGATCAAAAAAGTATTTGCTTTTTTTCTTTTTTTTTTTTTTTTTTTCTTTTTTTCTTTTTTTCTCGATCGACTTCTGACAGCAATAAATAAGCATATATAGCAAATAGGAGAGAAGAATTTTAAAGTACATTGACCTCTGTGAACTCGAGCAATTTTCATACTGCCGACTAATTATGGACTAAAGTCTTACAATATACGTAACAGTATATTCTTGATTTTGATGACAGAGGCATTAGGTCTCGGTAGTTCAAATTACTTGACAGTAAGGTACAGTTAAGTCAGACTTCTTAATGATTGTAGTTACGTTTGCGTCTGTATCACGGTTATAAACGCAAATCCCAAGACTTTCTAATACAAGTGTTGCTCATTGCTCATGGAAAACTAACTTTCTTATATATGCTAATCACGATTGTAGTAGGTATATTTACAACTATACTTCAACCGTTATTACTGATTGTGTAAATAAATGTGAGAATTACATTTAAATTTTCGAAGTTTATGACGTCAATTTTTTCCCTCAATTGAAAGGGCATTCATTGTCTAGAGTTGACGATTTTCGATCACATCGAACAGTTGAAATTGATTGTGAGAAAATTCATAAAATTCATGAAACGATTGAATATTCAGAAATATTCGTATGAAACAACAAAGATAAGGTACCGATTTAACAATATTTCTATACCATAATCAGCGTATAGTATAATCGTCAATAAATTGACCTTGATTAGTTACATACATGAAAAATGATCGTATAAATTCCTTCAGATCGTAAAACAAAAAAAAAAAAAAAAGATGTTCGAAAATGAAACTTGTTCCGAATAATATAAGCGACAATCGATTCCACAGACTTGTAATTGCAAGTATCGACGTTTATACTTTATCAGATTAACACTGACGGGAGGAAGGGGCGGAAGATATGAGACCGAGTTGTCATTCTAATTCCCAGCGTAGATTTCGGACTTGAAAAAAAAAACAGAAACTCAACCGAATTCTTGTTTTCACTATTTATCTACTAATTTTACACAAAATGTTACTGAACTCGACCCGCAGTAAAGGGAAATTCTCATTGCCTTCTTCACATCGAAACAATGTAATCATTCACTATACAAAGATTTGAATTTCATTGAAAATCCGGAAATGACTTCATCATTCGTAGTTTTTTGTTTTTTTTTTGTTTTTTTTTTTTTTACATAATTTGTCAAAAACAAAAAATGGTACCAAAAAAATAAAAAATTCTTTGATTTTGTGTTTTTTTTTTTTTTTTTTTTTTTTTTTTTTCTCATCGGTTATTATTGCTTTTGAAAATTTCATTGAAACCAGACGAACGAAATTGCGTAGAATTTTTTCTGCGATTTGGTAAACTATAGTCAAGTACACACGTTATCGTTAATTCGAAATTTGAATTTCGATTTTTTAATACAAACGCGCGAGTGCAGTGGATGCGCGCAGGGCGCGAAAGTTTCAAAAGTCGCAAAACTTTGACTTACTCACTCTTCGGAATTGACGTTTATCAAAATAACAATTTTCAAACTCTGAACCATATTGCTAACTCTCGTCACTTACACGTATAATTATTCGTAAAATAGAACATCAGGTAATTACGGAAGAGAAGTTTTATTATTATTCTTATTTATTTATTTTTATTTTTTTTTTTTTTTTTTTTTTTTTTTATTCCATATAACCGCACCTTGAACAGAAGCGGAGAAAAAGGCGAGGCAGCCCAAGAGGATGGTCATCGTAGATGGTTTTTTGGGCATCGTCATCGTGCACATCACAATATTATAGACACTAATTGAAGTCACAAACTCGTCAGAAATCACTTGCGAAGCGTAGATTTATCGATACGATATACGTAATACGATGTGTACCTATAATACGCAGGTATAAATTATCAACGGAACGCGACACAGAAATCGACTAGATAGTCCGGCGCGCGAAGACCGTCTGCCGCGCGTTTTGAGTTCAGATACTTTCGTCGCACATCGGGCGGACCCGAGATTTCCCGAACGTGATCTTATGATAGTGGGCGCTTGACACTACATATAAGCCGAAGATAGCCAAAACAGGGGACAGGTTTGTTAGGTCATGGTACTGGTCGCGAGCAATGTCTGGCCTTGTTTCATATATATATATATCACGTTTTTTCATTTTATTTATAAATTTTCAAGAGAAAAAAAAAAAAAAAAAAAAGAAGAAAATGTAAAGAAAATCATCTTTTCCTCGGTTCATAGGTTTCAAATATCCATTCCAAAGTGTTTGAGCAATTTTGTAACGATTTCTAGTCTCAATCTCAAGAAAGAGATTTTATTTTTATCATTTTTCTTCATTTTTGGTGTAAAGAATGAGCGTCCGGATTATTTAGAACGAATCGTATCGTCGTTAGCTTTTGTTGTCAGTTCTTTTATATGAAATATATCATCCTGGGTGGGAAATAAATTGCTGGTACTGCAGTATGAACGGAGGGGGGGGGGGGGGGGGGGGGGGGGGGGAAGCAATAAGAAAATACATTTTCTACGTTCATGGAATCAGAATTAAATTCAAAAACTTTTCAATGCTTATCTCCAGGATAATGAGGAAAATTCCCTACTCACCTCCCATATTTTGTATTGAAATTCAATTCCCAGTATATAATGGAATATCGCATGATATAGAAACATAATATAATTGAGAATTGAGAACATTCATCTGCGATTCTGTCATTTATAAAACCAATAATATTTATTTATGTTACTGAATGCCCGACCAAAGATTAAATTCAATGAACGAGTATTCCCCGAGGTATTCCCTTCCAGCAGAAACATCTTTATGATATGTAAATGTTATCTCAAATATGATGTCTTTAAGAGCTCACAAAAAAGTTGTCTTTTTGATAATTTTTTTCAGAGATCAGTTCATCGACATCTTAATGATATCCATACGAGAATTGTTACAGAGGTCTGTATGGGATCAAAAAGATATCTTTATGCTGCTAATTACTCCGCATAACCACAACAATAATATCTCAGAGTTTCTTTTCACGCTCACTGCGCGGCGCATCCAACTCACTACGCTCTCGCTAGCAACAAACTAGGACTACGCTTCGCATATATACCGATCCGAAGCTAGTGCCAATATCCTGATGTCCACCACCGGACACCCCGCGTTTAGGGCACGGTAGGCTCGACTCACAGCCCTACTGAAGAAGGAAGTCCAAATGATGAATAAATCAATATATGACAGATGTATCGACTTAAATAAGTTTCCAAATTTTACCCTATACCAATAACTTTTTTCTTTATCAATACGAAGCTTTTTTAAATCTCTACAAAATATTATCTATAAAATATCCTTTCGAAAAGCTCTTAAAGTTAACATTTCGAAGAGCTCTGAAAGATATCAGCAGATGGCGCATAAGAGATGTTTCTGATAACTTTATGATCTCCTTCAGATAACTATTTCGGATGTCATCATTTCGGAGATCATAAAATTGTTACCTTTTAAAGATCTATAAGATATCATTTTGCTGGAAGGGTTATTACAGATATATAATATACCTATGTATCATCTACCATCACCTACAGGATGTCACAGAACTAAATACAAAAAATGAAAAGGATAACGCAGCTCTGAAAGATATCAGCAGATGGCGCATAAGAGATGTTTCTGATAACTTTATGATCTCCTTCAGATAACTATTTCGGATGTCATCATTTCGGAGATCATAAAATTGTTACCTTTTAAAGATCTATAAGATATCATTTTGCTGGAAGGGTTATTACAGATATATAATATACCTATGTATCATCTACCATCGCCTACAGGATGTCACAGAACTAAATACAAAAAATGAAAAGGATAACGCAGAGGGTGTCAAGCTGAGTAAATTGACTTGCAGAACATATGTCCTCCGAAGCACCGGTCGCGAGATACGGCCACTTAAAAAATCGCGCCAGGCGCCGGCATGTAGGCAACCGATTACACAGCTGGCATCGGTTAGCGCTTAATTCATAATAATCCTTCAGAAGTCAAGAATTTGGAATGAAAACACTTTCGACATTGAATTTTCGCCAAACACAAGAACATTACTTGTTTCCATAATAAAATTTAATATCGAAAGTTTTTTTTTTTTTTAATTTTAGAAATCAAAAGTGTTATGATTCGCATCAAAGTCAACCAAGCACAATCAATTTATTAATTAAGATAATGCGAACATTTTATACCAACAAAAAGAACGAGAAATTCATTGATAATACGATCACGATTATCAAATCTACCATAAAACTATCAAATTGTCATTTATTTTCTGGGATTCGAAAGGAATTAGCAATTCTGAAATACGCCTTGTCAGCACCAAAGCTACGAACAATATTATACCCGATTTGACGTGCGAAATAAAATCTATAGAAGTTATGAAAAATTGATAAAAGTGTTGACAAATCTGTGATACTATATGCTATGTTGTTGACTGAAAGATAATAGCAATGGTGATGAACTGTTACTATTGTAGGTAGGAGAGGGGATGGAGGGAGGGGGGGCCACCCGCCAACCCACTTCCCCCCCTTCCTCCAGGGGGTTACTTGGACTAATTCCACTGCTTGAAAGATTATTCATCTCCGACGTTTCGGGCGCTAAATATCTGCTCCCGTCCTCAGGAAAGGTTGTCTGGCGACTTCCCATCAAAGAGTGATCAAATTCCGCGCTCCCACCGGTATATATAGGTTGGTTGTAGGTGGCGCCAGCTACGCCTGGTGGCGCCGCCTTGGCCTGCTCATGGCTTCCCTCACCTCATCCCTGTACAAAGGTAACCATAATTTGTTAAGTTCTATGCTGGGTTGACTTACAGCATTTGGTGTCACTGCTATGCAGGCTGATTCCTTCAGCTTCCATTTGATAGGATTGGATTCCTTCAACAATATCCGAGCATCATCCCACTGGAAGTGGTGTTCATTTTCCCAGGCGTGATCAGCCAATCTCGATTTCGATCGTTCGCACATTTTAACGTTTTTCCGGTGTTCCTGGATGCGAACGCTCAAGGGCCTTCCTGTTTCGCCGATGTACACGTCCCCACATTGGCATGGAATTCCGTATACACACTCCTTGCTTTCTTGCGCAGCATGTCGGGGCTTGGTTTCTGTCTTTGATGGGAAGTCGCCAGACAACCTTTCCTGAGGACGGGAGCAGATATTTAGCGCCCGAAACGTCGGAGATGAATAATCTTTCAAGCAGTGGAATTAGTCCAAGTAACCCCCTGGAGGAAGGGGGGGAAGTGGGTGGGCGGGTGGCCCCCCCTCCCTCCATCCCCTCTCCTACCTCCAATAGTAACACTATATGCTATGGTGAATTACGCTTTCTGCAGTAATTATTTTTTAGATTCTATTATGATTTTCAGCAATTAGAGAAAACGCGTCTTATAACTATAGCCGAGTCTTTAAAGTATGAAAGAACTAACGATGAGATTGCATGCATGTCATGGTTGTAGGTACGTAGAAAAAAAGAAACGAGAATAAATTACGTAGATACATGTAAGAACGAGAAATTTTGAGCATGATCTTTGTGTACCTTAAGGTGCTTAGTTATTCGGCGTATACATTCGCTGCGGGGTGCAATCCTATAAAGAGAAAATAGAGTAAATTCAATCTTACTTCTGCAATGTACAAGATACAAAAAAACAAGAATAATATGTATTGCAAAGCTAATTCGAGAAACCCTTGTAAACAAGTTAATGTCTTTGATAGCTTCCTCTTTTTTTCAAAAATTCATTCATATACAAATATAGTTACGTAGTTTCCGATCATTTATAGATAATAGGTATGTATGCGTGTTCACCTGCATTCTCTATTCAAGTTAATTCGAGAAATAATGAAATTCCTGCAATTACTGCTTTGAAAATCGCAGCCTGCATGCCCGTCGACCAGACTGCCATTCATTAGCGGTGGGATTGGACGATATAATCAATTGTTATCCACACTATTGATTTCCGAAATGAATTTTTTGTTCCTATTTGAATTTCACGTATGTTACCTATCTATCGATAACGCCGGCAATACGGATACATGGGTGTATAATTCCTTTCATCAACATGCACGCGATTTGTAACACGTAGAGTAATTCTCATCGAACAGATTGTATACTCTAATCAAATTTCGTGAAATTCACCGCAGTTGGCATATTCGACAGAAAAACTGACAACGCGTAATTTCACGTACATAAAACTCGAATGCTACGTTCAATCTTGGGAACTTTTGGAATTGAGGAGCAACATCTATACGCCATATGCGATGCTCCGCTTTAAACTCTGGAATCGTCACATATTCAAATGGCGTTTCTGACTACGAAAAACTTTTTGTACACCAGCAATACCGTCTATTTTACACTGGAAAATCCCAAGTCTAGAAAATTTACAAATTACTTATATCTAGACAAACTCTGTACCTAATTTACGGATCGCGGAGAACAATCGCGGAGGCACGTACCTACCTGTCGAAAAACTTGAAGAAATAGCGAACAAAACTTGGGCAGAAAAATTAGACTAAGATGTAATACTTCTTTTTCTTCATCCTTTATACGAATCCTTACGTTCCATGCTAGGAGCGCACGTCTATCGCAAATTACCGAGATTTCGTCTGGATATCGCATGTGGAAACTATCGCCTCAGGAAAACTACCGCTACGATGATGCGAGAACAACTACCACCCCACCAGGTACGATCCAGGACCTGTACCCAGAACGTGCTGAAGGAAGTTTCTGCACAGAAAGGGAAAGGGGATATCGTACCGATAGCGATAGATTTTTAAGACTGATGGAGTACAGGGTCTCAACCAAATCTTCTTATCGCCTACAAGGCTGTCGAAGATACCTTTTCAGAATCTGGATGCTGTGTCAGACACGATGAAGTTTCCCGCATCAAGACTTTTCGGTGTAGCCAAAGATGCTGTAAGAAGCCGAACCGCAGCAAGAACATCTCCTATGCCGACTTCTATCGTCGTCATGGTAGTTGCCTATAGCCAGGCCCACGGTGTCGCGTTGCTGCAGAAGAAGACAAATCGGTAGGAAATCTACTGTATAATTTTTTTCGACGATTCTGGTGAATCAGATGTAGATCCGGTCCAACTACATCAGCATAAGAGCATAAAAAAAATACTCAGCGGGGTTGACCTGAAGGAGTTTTCACCGTCTAAACGTCTTCCCGAAGGATCTAAAAAGTCATGAGAGTACTATATATACTGCAGTAAGGAGAGACCGGCGCAGGATCTCTCTGACACAGAGTTCATTGATTTAGTTAGATTCATGAGTTTATCGTTAATTTTTCTCGGTGAACTGCAATTCAGGGTAGATTCTCAAGAAATTACTTCTGGATTTATTTCGTGACTGACTACCGCGTACGCTTTTTGGAAATTACTTCGCATTTTAGTAGACTTTGGCATATTTCTATTTTACATAGCACCCCTAATTTGATATGATATGGTGTAATTTTACACATGTGTTGTATTCGATATAGGTACATAATATGTTATATCTTAGTCATATCTCATATATTTCGTATAAGCTTTAGTTTATGTGTCGCTATTTCCCTGCGAAAATCGAGCGCAGATGCAATTACGTCAAGTTATTAAATCGGATATTTCGCCCTCGTTCAACGCCTGTCGTAAATCATGAGTAAGAATATAGTGTATCGTAGATATACCTACCGCTGAGCGAATTCTTGTCTCGTGAAAACCCTATCTTTTATAAATCTTTTTGAGTAAATTTTTCGTGACGTAAAATCAGCCACAGCGGATCGCGTAAACTGCGTTTTATGAAAGATCTCGTCACCGTGATGAAGAAGTATCAATCAATTATGCAGCATTAGTTTTTACGTCGCCAAAACTTGCTTGCTTGAGTATTATATCGGCTCTGTGGTATCTCACATGTGATAAAGTACGTTTTTGTGTTACATCGCATTATCATACGCACGTTATCCGCACGCTTCCTGAAACCGCACCGCGAATGAATCTTTTTTCCCGCATAGGTATATCCTACATATTTGCGTCATACGGACCTTAAAAATTAATTTGTTATCAAATTTAGTTTCCGGTTAATTAAAATTGTCACTGCCTGCCTCTACAGTAAATTTACTATAATTATATATTTTTTTTGCCGTATATAGGTATACGGCAAAAAAAAAATCCAAAGAACGATTGGAATTCTGGTTAAGTTAATTTATTAATTATATATCGTAGACCAAACCCCTGTATATAGAACTTCGACACGATTATACGTTACATATCCTTGAGAAATAAAAAAAGAAGCTGGAAGGTTGCAAGCTGTTATGTTTTATTGGTTCTAGAAGCGAGGTTTCGACAATTCATGTAACCGTGAAAATGGTTGGCTTCGTAAAATTACTATTGCAGCTGAAGCAAATCAAGAGAACGCGTCAAGTAACGCAACGGTCTCTCATATCAAATTATAGAGTATGGTTGAACGAGACAGAGAGAGAGAGTTTGTTTGTGAAGTCTTAGAAGTGACAAAGCTTGATTGATATACGTCTGCCACGTCTTCGTTGTGTTTTTTTTATATTTTTATTTTTTAACCAAGAGGTTGATTGCTCAGTACGAAACCTAGCGCGGTACATCGTGGGTCAAGTAATTTGACGTCGAAAACAAAGCTGCATGAAATGAGCTGAACTGAAAAATTTGCATATAGGTACATTATACACAGGTACTATTTTATATTTTAATTACCAATTTGTGGGTGCGATTGTTGGAGCGAAAAATATTGGTTCATGGAAAAATGTTATACCTGTAATTACAGTACCTATGAAAATATGTAATGCGTGTTCAGAAAAAAAAGCTATTCCTGTGGCTGTTTACCTCGTAATTGGTTTTTCTGCGTCCCAAACTTCGAGCTTCCGCCTTTTTTACTTATGAAGGACCGGTGGGATCGTGTCTCGTAATTAAACGGGTACGCATGAGGATCCGCTCAATAATTAAACAGGTTTTCAGTGAGGTTTACTTTGCCAAGTACATCAAGTATAACTTGAATTATTTCGTAGGCGTAAAAATTCGTATCGAAACAAAAATACAACGCTGAAATTCTTCCCACAAAATCACAAGCTTTGATGTATATGAATCGTGGTAATTAATCGATGCGCCTATACAGCATTCTCGAACGTTATTGCAAATATTTTTACCGTTACGAGAAAAATCCTATACAAGTTTTATTTCATTCTAAATATATAATATTGCATAAAGTAAAAAATATTTCTACTAGGTGATTATCTCCTTAATAATTTACTCATTCATTCATTGCTAGTTTGTTAAAATTGTATGGATAAAATTTGAGCCTATACCTAATAACAGAAATGTTATCGGATACACAATTGCGTGTGGTATGAGGTGATAGGTATGAGACCATATTGCGAATAGCTAATTTTTCAGATACACAAACTCACGATTTACTGCAATATCTGACAGCAGCAATAAGAGTTCTATGATGCTGTACACAACGTAGATTTTCTCATTCTCTGTAGATTCATAACTTGCTGCAGTTTACCAAACGAGCAACGAGTGTTGAGGCTATTAATATATCAAATTAACAAAGCAATAAAGTTGACGAGCACATTCCCCATTATACATAATACCGCAGCTTACGCCGTCGAATAAAGTCTGACACCGCTATTTCCAAGCAAAAGTAATAAAACGTCATTGTGACTGTGCAAATACGAGTATAATAAAAGTTTCCCGCATCAAAGATCGAAATCTCCATGATAACTTTGACTTTGCGAAAGGGTACGGGTTGCTTTCCATAAGGCAGCTATTATTCAACGGGGGTTAATTTATATCAGGCCAACAAACACCCGACAATCAAAATGAAATTGACAACTAATAATCGCAAGTGCATTCAAAGGTCATGAATAGCTCTGATTAGGCCAAGGGGGTGTAAGTCATAGGGTGAAAACG
This sequence comes from Tenthredo mesomela, assembly GCA_943736025.1. NCBI lineage: Eukaryota > Metazoa > Arthropoda > Insecta > Hymenoptera > Tenthredinidae > Tenthredo > Tenthredo mesomela. Next base: position 16,424,543 of record OX031016.1, on the reverse strand, counting down.
CCCTTTCGTTATTGCTAAATTAAAGGGCTTGGAGCTAAATACAATGGCTCTGTGCAGGATGAAACCTGCTTCAAAGATTTCTCATTCGTATAAAAGGATCATGCAGGAAATGAAAAAGACCAACCATGTTTCTTATAATACCTATTCAATATTCATGTATAATTAATTATAATTATTTTCGGTACAGACGTCCTCAGATTTCGACGAGGATATACAACTTCGCATTAATTGCCTCGATTAAAACTTTTAATTGTACGTATCTATGCAGCCGTTTATAGTACCACAGAACATGGTTCGTATTCTTAGCTTCTCGAGGCATGGGATCGGCAGTGGAAAATTCGATAATCGGTGTTCTCTCGAAATCGTAGGTAATTTTGTTCAGGTTGTAAAATTAACTAACTACCAAAAACAACAAGCTGTTCATGGCCAATATAGGATAACTAATTTGTCGTAAAGTTATTCCAGTAGCTAATTTATCACTCGTACATCTAACGATTCGACGTCAAAAGTCCCGCCTAATTACTTACTCGAACTTTAAATTTATCGTCATGCTTTACAACAGGTGACTTAAACTTTCAGCGCCTGATCAATAGGCAACTCGAACATCACCGCTACATGGAATTGGACATGTTCAACAGGAGGATTCAGAGTAGTAATCTTATTCAAGTGACAGTATCTCCTTATACTAGGGGTAATCTGATTAGTGATTAATGCAAAGGCAGAAATTGCCGCCTGCTCATTCGCATCGACTAATTATATTGATCCAATTAGTTCAAGGTTCAGTTGTTTCGACAATATTATCGAAAGGACCCGTTGAACTTTACTATAGCTATTTCTATTCGATTTGTTTGTTGAAATTGGTAAATTTTGCTCGCGGGTTAAGGGATGAAGGCGCTTCATTCGCTGGGCTTACTCGACTGGTACCTAACACCGTAATATCCTTAATTGAAATCTACAATAATACCCTACAGCAAGACGAAGCCCGTCGACATTCTCAAGATACCGGTTAGGGAATTATTCGGAAACACAACCACGGCCATGGCATAGAAAGGGCGCATGGCTCGCGAGTCGCGATATAGAAGGGTGGAGAGTTGGAGCGGACTGAAAGGTGGCCGAGGCGTGCTAGAGGGGTTAGCGTTATGCTAACAGGGTGTTGTTGTCCCCTTAGCACTGGAAACACCCGTAGAATTGTAATTAGCCTCCCCTAACACCTTCATTTATCTTCCCACTTCCAATTTAGCCCATGGGTTGATTGCCTGTTTATTTTCGGCCTTCAGGCTGGCCTAGCTGGCGGCACAGGCGTGGTACGGCACAACACTTATTTTCTTTTAATGGCTTCTACGGGCGCAGATTTTGGGATTCACGCGCTGATGCAAACGAGTTTCCTTTCAGATAAAATTGCCCGATAAGCCTACAACGAATGGCGGAAAAAATGAAACGAGCACCGGCCTTCTTCTGCAGGTAAGAGAAAATATTTCTTTTGATCTAAGACGGGAATTAGCCTCCCTTAAAACTTGCTGACTGAACGATTATATATAGTACGACGCAATAGGGGAGAGTATATAATATATGTGCCTTAGAATTTCCAACTGGAAAATTAAATACACATTATATTCAGAAACAAATGCGAATGAGAACGTTCTCCCGTTGTAGTAGACAGGCATTTAATATTACTGGTATTCCATGGTATAGGTATACTGTAATATACCCAGTTCAATAATGTGGGTTATTGATATATTAAAATCGTTTGCATGAACGGAATACTCTCACAGCCGCATGCATACCCGCGTTTTCATCCGTGCCGCTCTAGAATTACTTTGAATGGAAGGTTCGCGTCCGCGTCGCCATGATAAAATAGTCTGGTACGTACTGCAGATATCTGATAACTTAGGGGAATGGGGTGTAAAAAAGTTGCGTATCTTGGTAAAGGATTCCCACCGGTTGATATAATTTTGATTTAAAAATCGTCTAAATTGAGGAAATGGTTGTATACCTATATTATTATACCTGTGTGTATATTTTCAATTTTGTATTTGTCAAGTATTAAGTCAAGGAAATTAACGTCGCCGCCGAGCATCCCTTGATAGCTGCAATGGTGCGCATTACTTATATAGTAACCGATAGCTTGTGAAGTGACTTCTTGAACGAGAATATTTCAGGAATCGAAATACGTCGGTAAGCTAAACTTTCACTCGGTTCTTGACGACTGCCTTTAGGCTGATTAAACTTATGCAATCCCAACAGCGTCAACAGCCCTTAAATCTCGTTTTGACGTTTCCTGCTAATTCAAACACCATCGATTAACAACGAAAACTTTCACGTGCCTATAATCTAATCCTCGTTAATTACACGTTGTCGTCGTACACTCGAGGTAAACTGAGATTATATATAACATACAGGAATGCGTCTAGACTCTAGAATTTTGAAGTCTAGACGTTAAATATGACCAGCTCGCATATTTCGGGGATTCTGCAAAAAAATCACCTGCATGATTCCATATGTAAAGCTATAATACATAAATGAATAGGAATATTCATAAATTTTGATGAGCTGTTGATTACGAAAGCACTCTGAATCGTGGACGTTTTAATTCGTTGAGAGCAATGAAAAATTCGCAGTAAAAATCCAACGACCGAAGCCATGTCACGGCAGAGCTGAACACCTTTCCGTTTGCTAACTGGACCATATGCTGCTTTCTGTATGATTTAAATCGGTGATAGAATATATAGAGTCTGTCAAACCTAAAACCGTACATCGTGCCTAGACCAGAGTTGTTTGCACGTTGAAATGAATGAGGCGTTAATTATTTCCAGCTTGTTGGCAACGCTGAGTTGATTGATGCAACCACAGACACTGAATTAGAGTTTCCATGGGTAGGTTAGCGGGACCAACTGTGGAAATTGAAATTCAATGACGAGCGTAAAATATTAATGGTGAACACCACTGCCTCGTATTCCTATTCATATATGATACATGTTTTACGTAGATACATGTATAACTATATAGCATTCAAACCCATCCCCATCTCTGATAAGATGAATAGCGATTTAATCGCGTCGGAATCACTCAGCCATTTTAAATTTAAATCTAGCAATATTTAATTTCATTTCAATTAGCACTGCAGTGCCTGTAGACTGGAATCGGTGAAATTTGTTAAACACCGAATCGTTAATCGATCATTTTATGTCTAGGTATCAGCTTTTATGAATGGAAGCAGAGTTTTCAACATTCACAGACTGTCGATACGGAATTGAGAATAAAACCCGATATTATAATTGCACAAAGGGAAGATGCGGAAAGAGCGAAGCCAGATTACTGCAAAGTCAAATCGAATCAGACAAAGCGTGCTGCAGGAATCGTAACGAATAATTGATCGCACTGGCCAATCGTGACTTCACTTTTGTTGTTCAATCGTTATAGTTCGTCGACGGATGTTCGTCGAAGAAATAACTTTACATCTAAGTAGCGTTATACATATATTTCAATCCAGGTACCTACTGGGTTGAATAAGGATAAGCAAAAGTTGAACAAGAAACCTACGATCTTTACTTTGAACCTTTCACCTTTAATAACCGTGAGAATTCAACGTTTATATATATTTCATGATAACATTTTTCCAGACGTGTATATCTACGACATGGTGACAAATTGATGCAAAATTCAGTTGATTCATGTCGTATAGATATGTATACCTGTACATACATACGTATTACCTACCTGATATGAGCTTTCGCGTCTCACAGCCGAGGCACTAAAGTGGCTGCTATTCCGTTCTTTACGTGTCTTTCCTAATGCGAAATACAACTTGATCTCCGACGTCTCGGTTGCAATTTTATGCCCTCGCGATGCACGTCTGCTGAGGTAATTCTGCGGCATTCCAGTGAAAACTTTTTCCCAGGATTCACCTACGGTGATGAAGAGTCGACTCGCCTGGAAAAGGCATTCCAAATGTCAAAATTGAAGATTTGAATTAAAAAATGTGTATTATTATTTATCCTTGATTATCGAATTCCTTCTATTAATACACGTTTTTTTTTTTTTTCTCTCGAGAAAATCTTTGAGAGTAGCTCCTTTCGCTGAAAGAAAACTTGCTCTAATTCTGGGACAAGATTAGCGGGGAGTTGGTAACCGGATTACTTTAGTTTAAACTCACTGCTCCTTCTCTTCTTCTCCCTTGCCTCTCATTCCGTCCTACCAACTGCGACCTTCCACTTTTCACCTTCCACCTTCCACCTTCCACCTTCCACCTTCCACCTTCCACCTTCTACCTTCTACCTTACACCTTTAACCCGAGGGGTAACCACTCTGCGAATGTTTGTACAACCCGAACCCCTAATGAGTCCAACGACCTAACTTCCACGGGTTTGCAGAACCTCCCCCTTATCTCTTCCCTTCACCTCCTTGACGATGCAGATTCTTCCATCTTCCGCATGTCGCCAAAGTGACGATTGGAGTAACACACATCGACGCGTTAGTTCCAAGACGAAATGATAAAGTTATTATTATACACCGCTGTATATAGGGTGCTCGCAACTTCCAATGAATAGAAAAATTATTCGAAAATGTGAGACTAAAATATCGCAATGATGAAAAAAAAAAAAAAAAAAAATCGTTCCATAGAAACTCTAACGAAAGTGACTAGTTCTAGAAGCATAACTGTTTTCCTAAAATAATTGTTTTCAAGAATGGACAGACTTGGGCCGATTGGGGTTTGGTTGAATTATTATATATAGTTGATTGCCGGTGTCTCCAGGAAAATCTCCTCCTCCATTCTGCGGATGATTTGATATACCCACACCCAGTAGACTCCATGTAAGATTCCAGTCATTTCTAGCATCTATATACGTACCAAACAAGGTATAGCTGTCTCGTGGGAGGAAGATAACCCCGATGCTCTCAGCCGGGTGCCTCCTGTCAGTTTCTTGACTTTCCTCTTCCATCGAACGGTCCTAATGCTTCTTTGACGTAACTTCTGATATCCTTTGACGAAGTTTAAAGTGAGAATAATATAGATATACAGTGGCTTTCAATCGTGAATATATTATTGTTAAGAGTAATCGCAGCGTATCTGAATGTGACTAGGTTATTGGATAGAATGCGTAATTTATAGTATTCAACGTAACGGGAAACCCGGTAATTGGACGTATGAAGACGGCATTGAATCTTACACACAATGTCGTCTGGCATCGATTCTCAATAGTTGGTTTTGACAAGTGACTGCTATTCGGGATAGAAAATTTTCAGTGCTTTTCTCAGTATGATTTACTTGGGGGTTGACGTGGTTTTAGAGAATTCCTTTAGTATAAGCTTTATACTTTTTAATAACTACGCAGCGTCTGGTATGAGAGTCTAAAGGCGTAGCTTGTACTGCGTCTGTTCCCGATGAGATAAGGATAATTATAATTTTAGAATCATAATTAATAATAATAAGGAGATTTCATTGAAAAACGAGAAACAAAATGTAAAGGAGAAAGAACAAAAAAAGAAAAAAAAGAACAGTGAATGGAAAGGCAGAAGAGACCGCGAATTTTCATCCTGGACCCTGCGGTTTCCTCTTTGAGCGGAAATAATTATGCATTATTAAACGTGAAAACACGGACCTGCAAGTCGCGAACAACTAAAAGCGCAGCAAAAACGTGATCCCAGACCGCTTTATAGTCGTTTTCTGTTCTCATCTTTTGTTCCAATTATGCGGAACAATTACCAAGCATAATTTCGAACAGCTTTCCACTATCATTATATCATACTCCCACCTGCACATGTACGACCCTTGCATGAATTATTTATTGGGTTATGCATAATTCTCTCTGAAAGTGTACGAAAGTCAAGAATTGGCTACCAAACGGCCCGCAAAAATAATTTCGATTCACACTGGAACCCTTACGCCTAAGAATATATATTTTTTTTTTTTGTCCGAAATTAGTAGAGCTTTAAACAAGTTGAAATATTTTCCGTTGATCGTGCGAGGATTATCAAAAAGATAATAATTCATTCTTATCAACATTTTGATGGTGATTTAAAAATTCTCCATTCATTCTATTTCTCGAATTGTTCGCGACTTAATTTCGACTTTAGAACGGGAATGTTTGTCCCGTATACAGAGGGTAACAAACACCCTGACGTGACCTGTCCCAATTTGACTAGCCCTATCGCGCCCGGTAGACCGTATTACATCGTTGTTTACGGCAACGCCACGGAAATTGGATTGCCCGGTAAGCACTCTCTTAGATTGTTCTGCTGCATGTTTCATTGCCGCAAGGATGCACCGTTTACACAGAAAATGACCGCTATGTCAATTCTGTAAAATTGTAGTAGGTCGTTTCTGCATGCACCACTTTGTACATAAATCAAAACCACGAATAAGCCATGTAGAATTATTATATCTGAATCATTGTATGAGGCACACGAATATTGAATGAAATTTTTTAGCCAGTTATGGACTGCCGTTTCGCATAGCAAATTTGAATTTGATACTACGATTGTGACGGTCTTAATTATTTTTCTTCTCGTTAAGCAGGATCACAAAACGCGCATCTCGCGATTCGGCTGGAGTTCGTCCAATTAAAATACAAGGGATTCACCGTGCTTTCCGTAACGAGGATCCCCGACGTCTGGTGCCTGGATCCTCTCGCTCTTTGGAAAATGATATCTTTTCTAATGACGAGGAAGATGGAAATAAATTCGAGGAGAACGTTTTCGCGATTGTGAGGTAAGAATTTCTTCATTATTTAGGACGTTTATCTGCGCATCTCGAAGTCCAGCGAGACGTGTCCTCGGTTATAATGCTACTCAGCATTAATTAGTCAAAGGCTTAAAGAGGTAGAACTTCGCGCTCGGTTGGTACAATATCTATACTTGGATGATTATTAGGAAATTTTACAATAGCTCAGAACCAGGAGGACTTCCCTGGGCAGACCTCTCGCCTTCTACCGGAATTGAGCTTTAAAATTATTAACACTGTAGACGGTAGGAAAATATCGCGCCTTCCGAAGAACCTCGCTTTCAGAGAAAGAGAAAACGAAAGAGGATCAGAATGAGGTAGAAAGACTGGAGAGGAAACCTTCACTGGAGAGTGGAAACGTATTTATGCTGAGCCTCTCCAGAAAATGAGAAATGAGAAATGAGAAATGAGAAATGAGAAATAAGATCCTAACCACAGGTGAGTACGATTCTATCGTTGAGGCCGTATACATAGACGCTGTTGCTATGGGGATGAAAGGGAGGAACCATTTTCAGAAAGGAACTAGAAGAAAAGGAGAAATAAAAATCCTGGCCGCATGGCCTGCAGGTTTGACAAAATAAACACGGATTATATGGTACATTTCGCCTGAGAACGAGTTTAGAACTGACGAACGACTAGCAGACGGTGTTTTTCCGGTTTTAATATTATTTTCATTTCGCTCTAATGAAATTTCTAGGCTTTCATTTTGCGAGAAAACTGTTGACCATAGTTTTCACGTTTTCTATTTAGACGCCGGTGTAGGTATATTTGACCTGTTATTCGCAAGCGTGTAACTTTTGCGACACGTCACACACACCCCCTCTTTGTCATGCCTCTAATCAGATCATCCAGTATTCAAATTTATACAGATATTGATGATCCTTTCAATTTTTAAAGACTTCGTGGATAATACGATCATCAGGCGAGACAACTGCTCGCTAAACTGATGAAAGAAGCGACCGAGATATCGAAGTTATATAAACCTAGAGTATAATAGCTCCGAGAAAATCTAGTATTCTGAGCGGGTTCATTATGACAATTGGAAATTCTAGGAGTCAGCAGAATCGGCACAGGGGGCAAACTCATCGTTGTTCTAACACAGCTGCACAGTGAGCTAGGATCCCAGAATTACACGAATAGGTCGAAGCACGTAATTTTCTCATTATTTCTCTATGGTCCAACAACGTATTGTGCTGGCATTTGGTTGTTCGGTGCATCGCGGTAATCAGGTTGAACGGTTCCCCGAAGAAACTTCTAAGCTATTGTAAAACTTGATTACTGGAACGAGCGTTACCGCAGCAACACGTGTGCCCCGGATTACCCTGTGCCTCAGCAAAGTTGTATCTGGATTCTAGTCTATTAAGGGTAACGATAAATCCCCCCGGTAAGTTCCCACTACGAGGTCGGGCTCTACTATTCTTCCAATACTAAATCAATCACGTTTTTCCGCTCGTTGGTTTCCCAGATTTTTTGTTTGTTTACATGTTTGATCGGAACCGGGAATTTTTTCCATCCCCGGAAGATCCGCCAGCCGAGCGGATTCGGGTTTCTTGCGGAAGTACCAATACTTAAGCACGTTAGGGAAATCGCAGAGTTGAAAACTTTGGCGCATCAAGCGGAAAACTTGATTTGCCGAACGCTTCTGACCTTTTTTCTATTCTATTTTCCGTTTTTTTTTTTTCGTTTTTATTTATTTAAACTTTCTTCCTTCACTCGAACTCCCCATCGAACTTCTATTCCAAGATTTAGTCTCAAGCTCAACAATGCAATTGCTTCAAAGCCGTTAGTTAATTTAGCCTTTGAGTACCGTCAAACCTTTTCTTCCTTCTAAATTTCTTTGAATACTATATATATAGGATAGCTGCTCTTCCTATATTTGGACTCGAAGCTTTGAAGCAGCGACCTCGAATTTGGTAGACCGGTATCAGACTCTTCACTCGATTGGCTTCCCTACCTCTTCAGTCCTTTGTCTTCTCTTCTCCTTCTTTTCCTTCAACGATCATTCTCGTCTCTCTTTCTCTCCGCAGTGTCGAGCCTAGAGACTCTCCTGAATCCCTAATTTTTTTCGGACCTATACAGCACGAGAGACACAAGGATCCCGTAAATTTCTTTGAGAAGCCCTCATGTATAAAATTGATTGAGAAGCCGACCAGCGGTAAACTTTTGTTCCTTCGTTGCTACTTTATTCGGTGGTCTCTTCTAGGATATACGTTTCAGATGGTAGGCAAATTCATCGTGTGGATAAAAACGGGCAGGTATCATAATATCTTCTTCATTCTGATGCGACAGCACGCTGCGGGGGAGACATGTAAGACTGCAATATGAGAGCGAACTAAACTACCTATATTATGTGTAGGTACTACCTCGGAAACACATGGTCATACAAGACTAGGAAAAGCATCTGTAGCGCAAAAGGGGTAAGACTTTAGGGTTGAATGTTCATCCAACTAAAAGAATATGACGCGGAACACGTCGGCACCCCAAAGACCATAATGCGATAAACGGGGATACAAGAGTGTCAAGATGCGTCGCAAGTCCTCGCCAGCAAATTTGAGTCAGAATCGCAAGCAATCGATCCCAGATTTTTGATCAACTCTATGGTTTTAATGCTCAACTTATTACCGCGTGTCTGATATATATGTCCTACTTGGAATCTAATGCATTAAAGTTCGAACTGTACAGCATTTAATTCTCGTTATTTCTAATTACTCAAAAGCTGAACGACCCAACCACGAAAGAACAGCCTCTATAGTCAATGGGTACATTATTGTACGCACTCTCATTTCTTGAGAAAACTTTCTGCCAGCGATACCATCTCTCATATACAACGAAGTTCCCTTCAAGGGGTCGGACGAGGGTTATGAAAAAAGAAGGAACAGCCTCAAGACTTTCTTCCTTCGTGGCAGTTGCACCGTGGGCTCAACATTTAAACCGAGCAACTGGAGTGGAGTGCATAGACCAGAGTAGGTCCTGAGGGGATGCGTTTAATCATGGATAGTGGGCTTCACTGTACCGTAATTATGAAACAACAGCTGCTGGCGGTACTGCGCCGACCTGACTCCACATTCATATTCTTTCTACACTCATTACATACTGAATTTTTTCCAAATTTTTCAGCATTACATATTTTCAGCCGATAATTATTTTTTCAATCTGAACATTTCTGGCTTATTCGTGGATATAATTTGTAGAGATTCAACCAGCTTTTCCAAATTCCGAAGCTTTATTCCCATAGTTCAGCTTATTTTGCGATTTTGGTCAAATCATCTGTAACTCCACATCAATGCAAAAGATTCGGATTTTTATTTGTTAGTAAAAATTTCTCAGTCCTTACCAACTGTCGGCCTTTTTATTTTACTAAAAAGGAACTGAAATTTTACGGTCGACTTGCAGTTCTTTATGAAACAAACTTGAGTTTTACTGCATACCTATCCACACGAACTTTTCTTCATTATTGTGTGGTTTCTTAGGGTACACAGTATATACCTAAACTTTGATAACTCAAATCTGTAACAGATTTACTTGGTTTGTATACACCCTCTAGAATCATCTCTTAATTATCCGGCAGGATCTCTCGAAGAGCGAAAGGGGATTAAGCCACTCAATTGTGCCATCGTCTCGGCAAGACAAAGACGTTACAGCTGCTCCAGGAAATTAGTCGTTATTTCAGATCCAACCAATGCGAAAATGGCCTCTCAGCCAGGACAGATAAACTCGACCGGGAACCTCATTGGTGAATCTTGTAGCATGATAGACTGCCAAACAACGATTTTCGTGCGATTACCGAGTAATTAACATTACTCGTGCATTCGCGAAAGGGCAAGGGAGCATCGATTTGTCGAAGCTGTATATACCTGTATATATGAAACCCATGTAATCTGGCTATTCGCAACTTGGCTTTTTATTTCCTTGCGACTAATTTATCTTCTCAAGCCATGACTGCCTCTCTTATATAAATTCTGCTGGCCAACTGACCACCTCGACTCTTCCAACCCCAAATAGTGGCATTTGAGTCAGCCTTACCCAACCCATCTTAACTCGGCTTAAATTCCTTTCGCGGAAGTCACCGCGATCGTACCGTTATTTAGTGCTTGTATTCATCCTGTGACAACTTTTTAGCGAGCTAAAAATTTAGGGGTGAATTACTGGCCAAAAAGAACGCGGTAATGGATGCTAAAGAGCCCATGAAATCGTTGCTCGCAAACAGAATAAATCCGGCGAAAAATTTTCACCGAGTATTTCTTGATATGATATTTAATTTCATTTATAATAATTTATCGTAGGTACGAAAGTTTCTACGAGGTTAAAAAGCTGGAGTGACAAATTTATGTCAGGTTGACCTCGTGAGAATCGGTGACATTAGATTAGCGCTAAAGTTTACAGTTGTTCCTTCAGAACTTTCAAAAGTTGGGATCGTTTCGAAGACGAATTCGAATTTGAGTCGTCGGATGTACGAGAATTACTTTTTTCTTCGACATTCACGATTCATCAAATTTTCGTCGCCCGTTTCACCTTGACAACGGCGCCGTAAACTTTATCGTTGTAGAACCAGAGAATACAGAGAAACCTGAGTCCCTCGGCTCTGCCTTACTCGTTGCCCAAGTAAAGGTAGTCGAAGTAAAATGCAACTCAAAACTATAGCTGAACTAATTCGCAAGAAATTAAAAGAAAGATATAGAAAAAATGAAAATTAATCCTAGAAACAAAGTTCGCCTTTATACTGATACTCTCTTCACGGCAATTCCCAAATTTCTATTACCTACCTCCGTTTCGTTTCCCCATATACATCGCTTTACTCGGAGCTCATGTCTCTCGAGGATATCTCCAGGTATTATTAAAAGCCAAGAAGATAAGATGAATGAGAAATAAAAAAAGGTACCAAGGTTCGACTTTATTGACTTCCTCTGCCCATAAGATATAATATGGTAACCGTAGCTACATAAAAGTGTGCAAATTTATTTCTACGAAGATATCTTGTATATTGAATCGTTTGAAGTGGGGGGATTTCCCATACGACTCAGAGAAAGAAGGGAAAGTAGGTATGTGAGATATGGGATGTGAGATAGACTGTATGAGGTCCATAAGCGTATCGACTTTACCTGCATACGTACATACATACGTAGGATGTTTACTAAACCTTCATATACATGTATAGCCGATATCGTATACAGTCAATACAAATTCTCGGTTGCATATTGATGATATTTATTGATACCTGCGCACTGGTGCTTCGCAAACCTGAAGGGATTCAGATAGAAGAAAAGTACTCCAGGCATCGTACGAAAGTTCAGAGAGAGTTTTCGAGTTTTTTTTTTTTTCTACTTACGTAACATAAGGGAGGTTGTAACGTCCAACACGGGGGAGTTATGCCTCGAGTAGCAAAGTTCTGTTTTTTCAAAATACGGGACTCGCAAAAAAATTATTTCGAAACAAGTATTAGAATTCAGTAATGGAAACGTACCAGAACTCACCCTTCAAATAATGATGTTATCACGTAGCGCGTAGGTACAAATTTACGTGAATCCTATTATCGTCGGAATTTTCAAACCACAAGTACCTGAAAGTAGAATAAATTTAAAGCGGAACATTTCAAGTGATTATTAATTCCCTCTAAGCGTTGCAATTCCATAAAATTATATCCAACGTCACAAGTCCAACTGTATTAATTCCTGCATTTACTGAAAAAAAAAACTGCCAAAAACTCAGGTACAAACATATTTCCAATTCATCGTCTGACATATTGGCTATTGAGAAAAAAATGTCTTCGAAAATATACAGTCTCGTCAATATCTTTTCTGATTTCTGTCATTTGCACTAACTTTTTTTGCTTTTAGTAATGATAGGCGGTTGAACATTTTCTAAACGTATAATAGAAAGGGTAAGTCAACATGTTGAATATTTTGCTAGAAAGAATTATACGGAAACTTATTTATATACATAGCCGTGCGAATTTCGGAGATATAGTATAGATTCTGGCTTTATACGGCTTTTAAAATTTTATTTTATTTATCAACTGGCTGTATAATGTATAACATTCTGATATGCTGTTGATAAATATGACAAGATCGAACTCTACACATATCTAACCGCATTAAGCTTGGTTCGCGATGTGGTATAATATGGCGTGCAAATAATACGTGGGTATGACGTGGGCGTGTATATCTGATTAGAATATACGACTATTCACACGCGACGCTGTTTCTGGGGAAGTAGAAGTGTATAGGGTTTGCGTAAATGATAATCATATTCGGTTTGACAGATTACGTTATAATTCCGGCTTAAGCACGAAGCTTTCAGGTACGCCTGCAACGTGCAGCTTGACTAACGCGGTTGCCTAGCGTGAAGCATACCTAAATCTCGCAGTTACGTTACGCTCGGAATCGTCATGTGGAATATAACGCGCGTTTGACAATAAATACGCAATTTATACGAAAGTGTTCTCAGACCGTAATCGTTCCAAATTACGACCAAATGCGTAATTTTGCTAAAATTCGACGAATCATTATATAATATGTATATACTAGCACATATCCTCCGTGGGTACACCTAGTAGTATAAGCTAGCTCGTCGACTTACACACCGCACACATCTAACGGATGGTGTATATATACAGCGCATATGTAGTATAAAGCACACGTGATAGGTGGAAATTTGATATTGTCAATCTTCTACAAAAAAAGTATCGCTGACCCAAATTCTTGACGCACGGACGTTTCGCAGAGATCGACTGACGTGGGGTGGGCAGCAGCTGATACTGTAATGATGGATGAGGGTCTGCAAGGGACACCGATTATCAATCGACTAGCGGTGTTTTCGGGGGCGGAGGAATCACCATCTATAAACGACCCTTGCAAAGAAATAGTCGTCGGGATAGGTATATACGCTTTATAAAGGAGCAACATATTGTATATTTGACGAAAAGAAATCGAATGAAAATCATCGGAATTTCATGAATGCTGTGCAATTTTGTCGATCCAATAGAGAAACGAACGCTGATCCAATATACTTCGATTTTGAATTAATTTGTTTGATTATATTATGCGTTGGATATAATTGAAGTTTCTTCTGCACTAATCGCCGGATTAATTTAACGAAATAATACTTTGATCGTGTTCGAAGAACTCTCAAAGCCATTGCTAGAGAGAGCTAGTCCGAATGGCTGCTGTTACTTCTCCTAATTTGCATTACAGTCGCTTTATTTCCTTTAGCCCGAAGAAGTACCAATTTCGAGACGCTTTGGTCTTGTCTGTGCGCTTTCCTCGGGTCGCCCGGATTTCGTTGGGGGCTTTGTTTGCGTTTAGTGGCCATCGTAAACACGACTAGCAATTAAATCTCGATCTTGAAATTCATTTTAATCCAAAACCAAGCCCCGACCTTTGTAACTCGAAAGTGTTTTGTTATTTGGCTATTATTGAAGAGCTTCCTTCCAGAAAACTCGTATTAAATCGTCAAAGAAAAACCAACGATTCTACACCATTCAAAAGACTTTCTCTTCCTCCGTTCATTCGACAATTTCGCTTCACCTTCCAGCGTAAATCTTTACCAACTATTGCGATATATACGATAAGAAAAACGCAGGAAAACGTTCGATCAAACCGAATTCACAAGAACAAGTTCAATTTCTACCGACAGTTTAAAATTACTTTGAAAACCTGCTTGTCAGACAATTGTGACAAGAAATATTGATGGCTTCAGCTCAAGACGACACTTTTTCTGGTAGATATTGTTTATCGTTAACAAATGCTGCGAAAACATTTGAAAAACTAATTTTTTACTCCGACGTGGACATGTGCAGGAATGATTGCACGATCGTATAACATTCTAGTGAAGAAAGATGAAAAAATGCACCAACTGCACGAAGGTAAATTTCCTACAAAGATTCTCGGACTATGTCCAAAAATATACCGATTGGTTAATATTTTTGATAAAAAGTTATCGCCATAATAGCTAATCTGCGTACGAGTCTGACATTGTTCGTAGCTTTCCCGTTTTCCTATTTCTTTCGCTTAAGAACCCCGTGAAAACACGTCTGTTCTCTTTTTCATTCACAATCAGATCTGTAGGACGCGTTGTAAAATCCTTCGGAAATAGTGGAAGGTTGGCAAGACGACGCGACGGAAGTAGAAATTTCTCTAGATTATGCGCCGTTACAGTGGTTTACCATAGATATGAAACAAAATAGATCCGAGTGGATATGGAATTCCGGTAGCAAGACAACTAGCTTTATATGACTGTATAACAAGACACTTCTTTCACTTAGAAACAGTATTCTGTAATCTGAGACAAGATGATTTCTCGCGATGAGGAAAGTAAATGTATTATACATTGATCAGATCCGCGAAATGAAATAAAATTAAAAAGTTATCCGAAAGTTTTAATGTCGCGAAATTACAATTCATAAAAATTTCTCTTCATTCTCATGTCAGACAATATTAGCGACGAGAGAAGTTGATGATGCCCTCAGGATAACGGAGCTGTTCACGTTCATCCTTCCGCGCCAGGTTCACTGGATTTCTCCCTCTCCCTATCCCTCTCTCTCTTTCTCTCTCTCTCTCTATTCTTCTCCGTTCTTTGCATTTATCTAGTTATCCAGGCAAAGCTTTGCATAACGATTATGAGGGACCTATTCTAGAAGAACTCAAACTCGCTAGATTGTATCCACCGTCACCAGATAATCGGGCTAGAGAAGAGACTATTCCTTTATTCGCGAGCCGATAACGTCCAGATTGTACTGGATGGCCTGCTTTAATTTCATTAGGCAAATATCTCATTTTTAATTAAGTTAACGAACAATCTCAAATATGAGTTGAAATAATGGAGCTGGACTAGATTAGCGTAGTTCATAGTGTCCATCGTATGAATGAAACAGTTTTTAACGGCGAGGTTTTACGTAATGCACGTACACAGAGCATTTAGCAGTTTACATTTTACGGCATTGCACTATTAAGCGTAATTATATCGTAGGTGAGTGATGCAAGCGGTCGTTGTTGAGCGTAAATGTCAACGGGAGAGCTTGGGTCTATAGAATTGCAACTGCAAATTGAAATACTTGAGGGGTACATGCCTTCGTGCTTCTACAATCCACCCCGTCAAATTCTGACAGATACAAATGTTGTGGGCTGGTCCGTATACCGGTTGTGGAATGCGAATTTTGGTGACATAGAATTATTAGGCCAAACTCTGCTTATTAAAGTTTAGTGAAAATAGATTTTATTTGAAAATTCATTTCACGGTGGCATAAGTTAACCAGCGCGGTTTCACGTACCAAATAAATTCGCTGCAATTACCAATCAAATTAATTATCACTGGTTATTTAATTAGCGATAAATTGGAAATTCAACGAGTTCATCAGCCCGCAAAGTTTCCTAAATATTGCACAACCGGTGGTACAAGTTACAAAGAATTTCTTCTACAAAAAATTAATCATCTTCAGCTGTGATTTAACATGAAACTCGTACAGTTATTAAATAATATGTTTTTTAAATCGATTCACGATACATCTAAAAATTGTAATTAAAATTTCTGTATACCTATACGAATGATTGGGGGTAAATATACTCGCCGACTTCACACTTTCACAGTCCGTCTATTTGTAATTGAATCGCTGATCAGTTTGAGGCGGAAAATTGCTGAATTCCTAGAGATATTGTTACGTTCTCTAGGTACCTTGTAATCCGAATTAAGCGTACCAATTCAAGTGGTATTTAACATTTCTGAGAGACAACTCAGCCCTTGTGACTGAACGACTATAGTACAATTCTACCACTCCACCCTGAGCAAAGCTATGAAACTTGGGCACGATAAAAGTTCACAGCAATCAAGGCTCTATAGTCACATGGCTGATCCAATTTAGACAAATGCCCTAATTATAGACGAATATTAATAATATGGACAATGCATGATACCTAGGTATATTATATATCAATAATAATGAACGTAGTGAAGTCAGAAGCCTAGATGACAAAAGCACTTAGAATATTCACGTGTTATGTGTCGGGCACACACCTATAATAAACGAAGATAAATTTGGACAATTTAAAATTATTGTAAACGAGCGTATAGTGTGCTTTGTCGAGTATTGAATTTATGGATATGATTCGATTTCGTAATCGCAGTAGATGTGAAATTATTGTAAAGCACGATGTAATGATCAAGTTATATTGCCGCGTAATTTTGAACATGTACCAAGAATCGATGAATGCCCAGATATTTCGGAACCATTATACTTTACAATGACTAATAATATATGGTAAATGTTGTGGGTAGGTGAGGTACGGTGTATTTATATTCAATTTATATTGGCATCGGCTATTGCGCTGCGTATCATTCAATAATGCAACAGGAATGACGTATGTGACTGAAAATGGAACGCAATTTCTAACACCTTCAAGAAAGTGGTTTCCCATAACAATATGTTCATTATCTAAAGCGCTAATTGCTTCTACTTGTTCTTTGGAGTTGTACATATTTCTATGTCCAAATAAACGTTGGCCAAGCACTACGAAAAAATGTTTTTGATGCATTAAAAAATGGTTAAATTTCGCCCTTTAATACTCGATAAAAATTAGATATAAAACTTTTGAAACAATTTGGAGTAAATTTAATTTTTCAAAGAATTTAATGAAAATTATGTATCTTTGGATGCTATAAAAATGATTGAAATCAAATTTGTATTTGACTTTGATGGAAAAGGTATATTATTTACACTGATTGCTATTTGCAATTAATAACAAACTGAAACGCAATTTGAACCTGAATTGGAGTTTCTCGTTCGGCTTCCATTTTACAGACAAAAATTAGTCCCAATTAATTTTATCAGCGAGAAGCGTTGAAAATAACAATTTCAAGGGAAGCATCAGAGTTATGGAAATCAACTTTCAATATAAATTTTCCAGCAAATATGAAATGTTATATGAGAAATTAAAAAGCACGGACGTTCACGTTCGCTTCGCTCTCGGATGCTGCATTTATAATGCCTATCAGAATTTTTGCAGCAGCGGTTATCGGCCATATTTTCCGATTCATAGAATAAATGACCTTCCACCAATTGAGATTTGCCCCAGGGTGTGAAAAATGCGAAATGTTAGCGCAGGTCAGGATCGAGGGTGCGTGGACACGTGCTTCGCATCCTCGACGAACGTGTGTCTGCTTATCAAAGTTTAACGCGACCTTTTCACATCTAGGTATAGGTACGTATTACATATTTATATGATATTATCAGTCGTGAAAAGCGCTGCACTAAGCGCTGCTCAGGAGGTGATAGGTTTAATTATAAGTGAGCTTTCAGCATTGTTCAGTTTAACTATGACATATTTTCTGATTTTTTTTTTTTTTTTCGACCCTGAAGAATCACTTGAAATTTAAACGAGTTTTTCTCACACAGGCAAACAGGCGACAGGTATATAACTGAATTAACGTCGCATGAGCTCGTCAGGACTCGATAAACTATGCATCGGGGTACAAAAAGGTACAGGAGGTTGCGGGGTAATTCACTCATTTTGTGGAATATAAAAGTTTTACGAGGCACAAGGGGGCTGATGAGTTCAGCTCGTAATGCAGGTTGGTCAATGAATAGCTGTAGAGTTTTGCAAACAACGCTACAGAGAATTTATCACCTCTATAAATCAGTCAGATACAACCATAAAAATGTTGATAGTGATTTAAAAACTTAAACTCGATAAAAACCCTTGAAAATATATCGAAAAATACCTACCTATCACTGCTTCGGTTCGATTGTGCGAAGATATCAATTTCAGCTGAAAATAAATCGAAAAATCTCCCCAACTGTCTGTCTCAAGGCTTCTAATATATTTAACTCCCTTCGTAAGCAAGCTCGTTTGATTTGCATTAATCTCGAAACTTTAATTCCAGCCAGCTGTGACTATAGACAAGTCGAGGTCGCCAATTTGCTTACAAAGCGTTCACTTGCTGGAAATCAGATTCTTGAAGGATCTGAGAGGGCTTAGACTTCCAGAGACACATAAACCGACTGGTAGCTCGACTTTAATTTTCTCGGTTGTCTCGCCATTTTTTAGCTGTTCTTGCACGTTTTATGAAACAATGCCTACGAAGTACGAACGCGAGGATAAAAAGATGAGAAACAAGGGACAAGGTGTTGTATGGGGATGATTTTCAAATATTTTACCAGCTACCAGTGAAGTCCATTTCGTTCATCTTATTCACATCCGAGGACTCGCGAAGAGCGCAATTTAGCGCGGATGAAATAAAAGCGGGATGGTGAACTTAAGGTAGCTGTTTATGAAAATTTCTTCAAGTATTTCAAATTAAGTTTAAGAAAATATTTTCGTCGTAAAGACGTTTTCATTTTTCACAACGAGCAGCTGCAAGTGGATGTGGTATTTGTACGAGTAACGATCATGAAAAGATTGAAAATAAATATTTGAACACTTTTTGCAGCTTCTTTTGCACGGAAGAAAATAGCAACTAAATTGACTGAAGAATTTTAAAACTTTTTCTGAACGATATAAAGCCTTCTTGCGGATAATGGCATTTGGGCTTTGGAAAACCTGTGCAGAAGCTGGAGCCAGAAATAAGAGGGAGAATTTTCTTTGGATCAACGAACTAGGTACCAAACGAGAACCTGAACCAACACCCTTTCCATGCCTCGAGCGACAAGAAGAAGCTAAAGAATCGGAAATCTGCCTACCTACAGTAGATGGATATACTCACCGACGTCTACCCTCGAAAGTAAGTCGCGAAATCTTGAAGGAGAGTCGAATCCCGAAATGAAACGAACACTTTCTCTTTAATAAGGCTTCATCCACGAATATAAACAATCCTTAAGGCACGCACTTTTTCGACGACGCTAAACCCACGAGGGTCGAAAGTATCCGACTGCTCGCTTCTGCCCGTTTCTGTTACCCAGCGTGCCTCATTCGGCTTAAATTTACTCCTTTAATATTCGAGGCATTTCAAGGCAAGCCGTTTTCTAGATTGTGTGCCCTAAAGAACCCATTCTGCCCGCGATATATCACCGGGTGGTTGCGCCGCGTTATCCTCATCTCTCTCTCTCTCTCTCTCTCTGCCCTCTAAACTCGCACCGTTCTCTACACTCTCTTCATCTTTCCTTCGTCTCTCGCTTCGAGTCCATGCGATTCGCTCTTTTTCACGTTTTCAAGAAAAACTGATGTTCTGCTTGTGCCAGGTGCCCGTCACTCTCACTCCGCAACAGACGGCGATACACCGCACCCATTTTGTACGCGTCAAGATATTCTCATAGTGATTTAAAAACGTCACGTTCCCTAAGAAGACCTCTCAGCCATCCTCCCTTTGCAGCCCGTAGACTAACTCCATTTTCGCGTTACTCCGGTAGGTGCTTCCTTTTTATCCCATTCACAAGTTTAAAGACCCTACAAATCCATAGGATCTTAAACCTTGCAATTGGCACTATCAGATAGAGCAATAAAAGCGCAGGGGTGAAAATATAAGAGAATACCACGAAGAGGAACAGGACATCTGACAGGCATTATATTGAAATTGATAAGAATCAAATTCAAATACTCTTGAAAGATGATAAAGACTTTCATCGGTACATGGGGGAACCCAGGAATAGTAATGAGAAAAAACAAGGGATGAAAATATACAGTGAAGGAAGCAGAGTATATCCTTCAAGAACAACACGTGCATAGTTAGACTTTAAGGTACTATAGTTTAGCCAGTGGCGAAAAGTTGGAAACAATAGTATCTATATACAAGGGACAAAGTGGGGGTAGAAAGGGAGAGTTTGTTTGCTCCAATCAATTCGGAATCTGTGGGCGACCCTGACGAAGTTATACGCTCTGGGCGATGGAAGTACGGAAGTCGAAAGCCCAGTGGAAAGAGCTGGCTGGGAATTGGTTAGATGAGACAAAGTAAGAAATTGACGGACCGAAAGCAAAATATTTCTTTTCAGTGTTTACGTCGCGAGACGTAAAATCAGAAATCTGGAATCACCCAGCTCTTAAGTGCATGTCCGTGTACCTAGGGGAGGGTAGTCGATTCGTCAATACCCTGAAAATAAAGCAGTGAAAAAAAAGGACGAAACTTTGATTTATAGAAGCTGTGTGGATAGCTTGGAGCTTCATGTCCCTGGCGTTTCGTGACTCGCCTCCTGCACCTCCACCTCCACCTCCACCTCCACCTCCACCTCCACCTCCGGCGGCGCAACGATCACCGGAACGATAAAAAGGAAAGAAAAATAGAAAACAAAATTATACGAATAAAGAGGAAAATCGTTGTCCGGATACAAGCCAACGGCAAAAATAGATCACGTTGGTAATGGCGCGGATTTTTGCAATTTTACCGTGGTGCAGTCAGGCAGTTAGTCTTATACAACCAGCCATAATTCTGTGACGAGAGCCAAACGAATTCGCGATATTTTTGTACCAAGTATTCAAGCTGTAGACACAAATCCGGAAATCTCTTTTTACTGCGTTTCATTTAACCCGTGCTTATTCGTGATTGATGTTGTTGACGATTTTTTAAAAACAAAACCTTCACCCCTAACGTTCTGAATAACTACCATAGAAAAGCTATGAAGCGATTACAATCTAGTATCTTTGCGATAGGCCCGTGTCATTCAATGATGCATTGAGTTATAACTACGAACATTATTATAACGATGCTTGGAAAACATGTTTACTTGGTGGTTACTGCAGCCATGAAAATACTCAATCTAGGTTTCCTTAGAACATTGATGATATTAAACAAACGTTACTTTTTATTGATTTTTTTCTTCCAGCTTTAACATAATCTGGCAACCCTTAAAGTCGGGGTAAACGAAGCGATTTGTTCGTGAGCCAATTTGAAAGAATTTCCGATAATGATTAGGTACGAAAATCAAACAAAACTGAAAACGAATAAAAATTCGTTTCTTCGAGACAGATGTAGATGATTTCAGGGGAATCAGAAGCGATTGATCCATAGAATTCCGACGGCTTTCGTTTGGACATATTTTCAACTGTTGAACATTTTTCTAAAAATAATTTCAACGATAAAAGAATCTTGGCGGACAACTCGTGCTGCTGCTAAATTGAGAACCAAATAATGAATTTATCCCGTTCCAGTAGAACGTCAATTCGTGAATATTCTGAATGAGAGTGTATGGGACAGGAAATTATTTACTGCAGCTGAGCGAACATTGTGCGAACATCGGGCAACCAAAGCTTCAATTTTCAATAGACGTTCACTATTCCCATAGACGAAGCGACACCGACTCGGGGGACGCAAATATGTGTAGAGTGTGATAAAATTACATATATACGTGCATGATGTGGGTTGTTTTACACGCAATATTAATATACTGCAGAGAACAGCTTTTCCCGTACTCGGAGCTACCAATTTTTCAAATCAATACCTCGTACCAAAAAAGGATTTGGAGAAGTGAGCAATTCTTCTCTCCACTTTTTATAATTCTGTTTTCGTCGACGAAATTCATAGTATGTACTATACAGAAAAATTCGCGAAACGAGTAGTAGGTGCAAACGGTGTTGACAGTATTACCTGCGACAAGCGTTCGCATTAGTTAGAACAAAGGACTTTGATATTGTATAATTTGCATGAAATGTTCAGTTGACACGATATAAACACTGTATAGCTACCCTGGTTTAGCTCTCTTCAAACACACGTATCAAACTAAATTAGTTTGCTGGGAATGATGGATCAAATACCTGCCCTGCCAGTTTAAATATACCGAGTTGCACCGTGATTATTGAACTGCGCTGTAAAGCTACTCTTTATTCACTAGGTATGTTATACATACGTATAGTGACATTGTGAGAGTATATTTGCTCAATATACCTATGGCCTTCGTTGATTAAACTCATTTTTTGTAATAGACATGCGACTGGGAGCAAGATCTATATATAGGAATCGTTTGGAAAAGTGTATTTCGCTTCCGGTCAACAAGTTCACAAAGGACATAAAACTATAGTGAACGGTTCCAGATCCAAATAGCAATAAAAACAACCGTCAGCAAACCTGTCCATAAATTCCAAGACAAGCAAAAGACCTTTCTCCTAAATTGGTTAATAAAAGAAGTTTCTTAAAACTTGAGAAGAACAATCCACAGAGCTCGTTGTTCAAACCTACTTGTATATTGTATGTGTGTTCGCTAGATTCGAAACAAGTTTGTCCCTCTGAAAGAAAAGTAGTCAGCCTGGTCGCGATATTGGACCAGTGTGGACAATGTTTGAAAATAAATGCCGGGCAGACGTGACCTAGCGAGATTGAAATATAACCAATTTATAAAAGCCTACAACTCCTCTCTCCCTTCGCCACCTTTCAGTTACCTTTAACCTACCTTCGACCCTTCGAAGACCCACGTACCTATAACCCTTCATCGTAACTCTTGATAGTTCTTGCACGCCGGATGTAGACTTGACAAACTCAAACTCAAACGCACTCGACCCAATTCGCTGAATAAAGTTTTGGGTGTTTTCTTTGAATAACTCGAGCATCACAGCCTCCAAATTCTCTAACTTGGTTACGAACACACAACAGAAAATTTTTATAACTTTCAGGGGTTCGGTTACTGTACTGTGTATTTTCACCGTTTGATATTTTATCTAGGGACCTATACTGGCGCTACTTATTAGAGTCTTCTCCATTTCTTTCGTTACCAGAACTCCAATGAATGAGATCATGTTTTGACTGGTCGCGGTGTCGAATCATTTGATACGATAATTAAAATGAGAGTAGAAACCTAAGGATAAAATCGGATGTTCAGAATCCGAATAACCTATTTATTTTCGGAAGAAAACTAGCTCCAAACACGCAAAATGTGTCACCATAATCGCGAAGATCAGGCTAGCGGACCTAAGTATATGATACCAATACCAATCATCTTGAAAGCTCGTAGCAATCGCGCGATTTTATTTCACAACCGAGCCTCTCCATCTGAAACTTGATATATTTTGTAGTTAATGCGACAACTTGATCCCTTTGATATCATCGCATGATACTGCCATCGAATTCTGATCTGATTAATTCGATAACGAGACTATTTATTTCCAGACCAGTATAATGCTGCCGATGTGATCTGGACAATTATATTTTGAGTGTGAAAAAGTATGGGGATCTATACAGTGAGAGTTGTAGTGCAGCAGGCTGAAGCGATAGTTTTGCAGTGCACACATGGAGTTGAAAATTCTAAGTTGTTATTCAGACATTTTTTCTCTTACATTTTTATGACTTCGAATTATTTCAAGTAAACAGTAAAGAATTCATACTCGTAGCTTGTGTCAAACGGATTTTGTATTTATTTATTTGTTTCATCGCGGCTTCATTCAATCTAAAAAAAAATACTTCAGTAATATTAAGGTGAAGAGCTAGCGAAGCGAGAGAATTTTTTAGTCTGTTTTGAAAACAATTTATAGTTATACGTGATCTATGTTGAATGAAACGAGAATACTAAAGGCATTATTATGTAGTATACTGTGTAACGACTATAAAATAACAATGCAGTAATTAAATTAATTGCAAATAACGTTGAAGAGAGGATCGTGTTTCATTGAGAACCTGTTAGTTGATTGGTGAGGCATTCCAGGGTTGAATTGAATCTCTGGAGATTCAAGATTTAGGTCGAGCAGCATAATTTATACTGGAATTATTTTACCACAAAACAATCGAGGGTCGGTGAGACCATAGAATGGCTAGAGAAGGGGACCTCGGAAACCGGAGGACTGATAAAATACCCCTAAAAACATCGTTCCTCATTAAATTTTCGGAAGAAATGGACGAGGGTTCCATTCCGCTCTACGCTTCCGGGTAGCCCTATATACGCTTCTCGACAGTCGGCAGTCGGCACGAATTAATCCCTGAATCAAAACACAATGAGGGGGTAAGAATTAGAAGTGGAGCAGTAGGACGAGCTCGGAAGCTGGGGGTTTGCTAGGGCGTAAAACAAAGGGTGGTCCAAGTTCTCGTAGAAGGGCTGGAGTCTTAATTCGTTAATCGAAGAAGGAGATTGCAGGCACCGGAGATCCCTGATCAAGTTATCATCCTCCCATTCCTTCGTCCCACCAAAAAGCAAGAAATCAACGAAAGGCTTGGGAGCGTTGGTATACACGATTGAGTGCACGAATAATTCCTCAAAACTTTTGAAACGTAATCAAACAATTTGCTTGTATATTTTCACCATGATTACAGCTGTACACGTTATACAGTGTATTTTAGTTGATTAGAATCTCTTTTTACCCTCGTTTGAATTAATGGATTCCGATGAATAGGGGAATTAATCAATTATTCAAACGCTGCTGTTCAGTCGTAATTGCAGGATTATAAGGGATTGCAGTCGCGGGATCGAGACTCCATTATGATAAACTCACCAAGTGTCAAGAGAGGGTTATCAAGGTTCGTACACATTAGACAATCACTATAATAACGATATACACACGCGTGGTACTGTCCAATTGCCGGCGCGTGACTTGAACAAGCAAAGACTCCCGTGAAAGCTGCGAAATTTTCAGCAAACGTCATTCAGTGCCAACCTATTGCATTAAAAATGTTCATAACATAGAATTTGTTGGGCAAATGATCACAACAGGTTGGTCGATATTCATCTGGTTGTTTTTCTGGCAAATATTTACGAGCTAAATTTTACTTCGACAAATTTTACACAAATTGCTAATGATATGTTCTCATTTCAACCTTTGGGCCAACCTGTTGGGCCGAATGTGTTTAGGCTTCCGGTAGCAGGACACATTTAAAGTAACCATTAGTTTAATTGCGGCTGCATACTAGTTTCAGAATCACTTTTAGCGTCGTTTTTCACTGGACCGCATTCATATTTCATACCATTCACTGGCTGAGTTACAGATCGATTCTTGAGGACAGTAATGTTTGCAGCTTTAATTTTGCTTGCGAATGAAATTGCCGATTCTGGCACTAGCTACGGATAATTTTCAACTAGGTACCCCTAATGCATTGCGGAAATAGAGCCATAATAAGCAAGGAGGATTGTTAGAAAAGTTTCTAGTAAACACTTCCCCTCTTGAGAATTTCCAAATCGTGGTGTCAGCTACGTTTTAATGGCACGAAATTACTATAAAGTTTCTTCCAAGTGTGTGCACAGTTTCTTCTTTCTCCGCAAATTTATTATCTGCTCTGTTATATACGTTTTACAATACCATGGGGAAATTTCTTCCGACTGTTTTAACACAAGTTCATCGCTCATTCACACATATTATACAGTATTACATCGATATGAATAGCCAGATCTCTATTCGGTATATTTTTATAATCCCTAATCCTAATGATCGCAGCTAAGGTCGTTCACCACTCGCTGGCAGAAAATTCAGAAAATTAGGATGAATAGCGTACCTCTGACTCCAGACTTTGCTGAACTCCACTGATGGTGATATAACCACATATATAAAGGACTGTTACTTCTAATCCTCAGTCAGAGCCGGTATATTTTCATTTGATCCCGTTTCTACCACAGCAGCTCGTTCCCAGAGCACCATTCTCGACATTATTAAACGGTAAATCGGCTCTTACTTCCAACAAAGTGAAAACCCCAGACTATACACCGCTACTTCTGGTATATTGTCAATTTTATTCAAGATATCCAAGATTGGGCTTTTGACAGAAGCGTAATTTGAACACCGTAGTCGTTTGGAAAATTTTCTAGTATCCATGATTCAAGTGTTTGTCAAGCCGTGCTACCGTTTTAATTGAAGCATTCCTACCTCTGAAGAGTAACGAGAATCTAGGCGTATTACAATCGAGAAATCCGATTATAAATTTACAAACGGCAAGGTTGAATTGTTACAACGATAAAGCTCCGAGGTACTGAAAATGAGGAAGTGGGTATACTACCTAGGTAAATGCCACTCAAGTGTTCCTGAAACAATGAGATATGAATGCAGCTAGTTATGGCCCACGAGACATACTTGTGGAGTCGTTAAAGCTTAAACCATAGTCTGCGAAATCCGCATGTTAACTTAATCATAACAGCAGATTTTCACGTTCAAGTTTAATCCACGTGAGATCCCAGAAGATGCGAAAATTGAGTCAAACTTCGATAATGCTTCTCGTTTTCGAGTCCCACGATACTGGATTTTTTCAAGATTATGAGTCAGCTATCAAAATTTTCATTTATTAACTCTTAATGCTATTGAAATAACGAAATTTCCACCAAAATTACTGTACCTATTTCGCTTGGATTATATCCTGTGGTTATCTTGCTACGTCTTTGAGAATTTGTGCTTATCTTTTCTTGAAGTTGAGAGTACAATCTGACATTCGATTGCGTAAATCGCGTTTCTTTGTGTGCGCTTTAATTATTTCTTATAATTTAATTCGCACCTGTCACAACCCGCGGTAGCAACGGCAGGTCACGCAACACTTTTGCGTTGAAATTCGGAATTAAAAGTAGTGCTACCTATACGAGTTGCGAAACCACCAAAGGCATTCGCGTGCGTTTGCAGTGCAAAGGTAAGGCAGGACATAAACGCCACGCACATTTAAAAAGCGAATATGTTAAAAGCAGCTCATTACCAACATGCTCCTGGAGCCCTACACAAAAGAGCTTCCGTTTCGTAATATCCCAGAACGCTAAGCTCGACAGAAATACGAATACCTTTCCTTATTAGTGCAGGCTCGTACTTTGGTCTGATGGCAAAGCATGAAGTTTCTTTTGGTATATATTTACTCTGAATTTTACGATCTAATTATATGCTCGTTATAGGCGGGGGTATACGAATCTGACACACCGGTGTTTGTCAGTATTTTTGCAGACAATATTAAAAATTCGAAAGAGAAAAATTAACGAGCGAACGAGCGGCTGCAAGCTCATAAAGAGATGTACAAGCCTACAGATCTGAGTGGAATACCGAATACCAGTACTTTCTAATCTTCTCGCCTAAATATGTACTATAAAGATCAAGTTCGAGATCAAAGTGAGAAATTACCACTAGCCTAAAGCAGGCTATTAATTTGCGGGCGTGTACTTTGGAAACTCGAAGAATTTCGCAAGGGTTCAGAGTTATATTATCTCGAAAATTGGTTAGACTCAAATAATAATTCCGCGTTACTGAAAATCAGGAATGAAAATATCTGGTACACTCGCGTTTCTATTGAATGATATATATTTGAATAACAGTTACATTAATTATCATATATTATATTATTTTATATTTTAATACTCTACAGAAGAGGAGCAAATAAACATACTTTCGTGTGCTGGAATACTAAATAATATTTATCTGACCCTTTTGTATAATATCACAGAAGCAGCATTTATTCAGACTTTTAGTGAACTCAATGACGAAGTGTTGGGAAAAGTGTATAAGAACATTAGATCAAGACGCTTTTGAGCTTAAAGGTAGTGTACTCGGCTAGAAAATTGTTTTTTGATAGATAATTTCTACTGAACTCTTTTCCAATACATTTGTTTTTACCCAAAAACACTTTGCTGACGTTTGCTGTATGCGTTATTTTTTTTTTTTTTTTATCCACTGGTCTGCTTGGTTTTATTCTTCGAATTGTTTTTCTAAACTTGTTGCCACAGCTACTTCGATCGGCTCGGAATCTGTGTGGATGTAAAAATGGTTGGACCCAAGAAACAGGGGGTTGTATCTTCTTAAGTTAGACAATTCAAGAAAGGAACCGCAATTAGTTGCCCCCTCGGCAAAGTCTTTGGGACAAATCTTTTCAATCCGGAAAAGTTGTTGTTGAGAATTGTTACTCAACATTCCATTACATTTCGTAATTAGGCTATCCTAAATAATTAAGCAAGGCATGACCTGGAATGCGACAAAGCGCATCGCATTGCAGGTTACGCCAATAATCGAGTAAGCATTATGTAAGTTATAAATTAGGCTAAAGACGGAGCCGCGCTTCAGTCTTGAGCAGATACCTTGAAGAAAGCGGAGGCTATCTCCGAATACTCATTGACTCGAACCGGAGCAAGTGCTCCAAACGCAATTCTTTTGTACTTGGTTAAATATTAAATATTAAATAAAAACTACTTTGTCACTATCAAGCACTTAGAGTGATTGTCAAAGATCACCTCTGGGAACAACCCTTTTAATTCCCCATTCCTTGTGTAACGGGAGTTAAATAAACAAATTACAACATTGGTGGCAGCGGTCTAGCGGATAAACCAGAGCTTGCAAGATAGTTGACGCTAAAAGAAAAGTAGAAAAGTGAAATAAAAATAAATAAGTAAAAAAGAAGAAAGTTAAAGGTGCAACACGCAGTCGTTGTAACCTAGTGAAAGATACATCGCAAAGAAAGAGCTACAGCACGCAGCATTCGTGGTCAAGGCAAAGGAACCAGCACGGGGTACCTACAGCAGCAGCAGCACACAGCGATTCAGCAGCACCAAAGGAATCAGAGGGTCAGCAACAGCCCAGCGGAAGCGGAAGAAGCAAGATGAAGATATTCATTTTTGTGTAAGTCAATTTGAAATCTTTCGCAGTTTTAGTAAATAAGCCGCAAACATTGTTATTGAGAGCTAACTGCCAGTTAGAAGCGTGCGAGCATTAGAAAATTATCGTGTTTAGAGAGTGCAAGGAATTTTAGATATTTTTCCGTCAAAGTAACGAATCAGTTCAGGCTCATCAGGCTTGAATTAGAATTTTTGATTAGAGTAGATGTCTGCTACATGGAATAAAATTGAGGAACTTGTCGCGCAAGGTCAAACCGGGTGGATACAGGAGATTCGGAAAGAGGTCCTCCTACAAATTTGCGAAAGATACGGGTTAGCAGTCGATGACTCAAACACGGTAGAGGAGATTAGGGCAACCTTACGAGCGTTTATTAAAACCAATAGAAAAGGACAGCCAACTCCTTCCCCAAAGCCTAAACCAGGCACTTCCTTTTTTCCTGACCAAGCCCAAACAGCATCCCAGGAGACAATAACCATTCCGGGATCGGTTCCTGACGAGAAAGAATCAAAGCAACAGACAGCAACCAAGATGACGGACTACTTGACATTGAAGGAAGTACGACAGATGGTCAACGTTTTCGATGGAAGCGAACCACGTAAAGTGGACGATTTATTGCAAACGATCGAGTATGCGAAGAATAAAGTAAATCCAAATCAAAAACCAGACGTGTTAGAACTGGTCCTAAAAACAAAGATACAGGGCGAAGCAGCCATGGAACTTAGATATAAAGATATAGATTCTTTCGAAAAGCTAAAAGCCGAGCTTTTGGCATTGTATGGAGTTAAAAGCTCTACGCCAGCACTGTTGGTAGAATTATTTTCAAGTAGACAAAAAACAAGTGAAAATACGCATGATTACGGAAAAAGGGTTACGCGTCTTATGATGGATCTTATTAGAGCATGCGGAGCTAGGACGGAAGTAGCAGCGGAAAAAAAAGGAATAGAGGACCTACTCAAATACCAAACACTAGCCATTTTTGAGAACGGGTTAAATTATAATTTGAGAACGATCGTAAAATCATACCATTTCACGGAACTTTCGGCTTCGATAAAGGGCGCGGAAGAGGAAGAAAAATCGCAAAACGGCGTAAACTCTATAAATCGACGGACTAACCAGCCGGGCGATAGGAATACATCAACAGTAAAGTGTCTGAAGTGTAATCAGATGGGACATTTTGCACGGGACTGTACCCAGACAAAATACAAGCAATCGTTACCTACAGCAGGACAGAGTAGATCGGTACATCGTATAGAACTGGTATGTAATTTTTGTAAACGCAGAGGGCACCTATACAAAGACTGTAGGGATAGAATACGTCGCGATGAACGACGATCGGGAAATAACGGTAACGGATCAGGCGAAAACCAGAAAACTAGTACGGGCTACTCCCAAAATTCATATAGTCGAAACGCAGGACACGAAGGATCACAGCAATCGACGAGGAATGCAGGATCGTACAAATCAATGAACGTCGCCAACGCAAATAGAGCAAGTCGGAACAGAATAGAGTTAAAGGCGAACGGAACCACTAAAGAAAATATGACTCTTTTAGTAGACTCTGGTGCTGACGCCAGCATTATCAAAATAGGAATGTTGAAAGATGATTTGCCAGTTTTAGAAGAAACGACAAGTTTATCAGGAATAGGACAAGGCGTTGTTGAAGCGCTTTGTAAAGTCATATTAACAATTCCATTGAAGGATAGAACCATTAAACATCCCTTTTTTGTGGTAAGAGACGATTTCAGTCTAGATGCTGACGGCATCATTGGAATAGATTTCATAGAGGATCATGAAGCCGCGATAGGTAAAAGCGCTCATGCATTTTTCATACACGGGCAGCGTTTCGAACTCTTACGACCGTTGAAAGCGGAGAAAATTAGGTTAGCGCCGCGAACAATAAGGAAGGTCAGTGTGAAGACAAACAGCAAGTTCATCGGCATTGTAGAGAAAAAGGAACTCGCCGACGGAGTATACCTAGGGAATTGCTTAACTAAACCGGCGAACCAAGAATGCATAGTAGACATTTTAAACCTAAACAATCACGAGGTGATATTGGAGACGCCTACCGTGGAATTGGAGGAGTTATGCGAAGAAAATAACGAAACGAAGGAAGAAGAGACGGCCTGCATAAGACTACTTACTGGTAAGACGGGCAGACAACGAATCAAGCTAGTACATGATACTATTCGCACAGATCATCTCAACGAGGAGGAGAGAAATACTCTACTTGAGATATGCGAAAAGTATAGCGAAATTTTCTATTTACCGGGGGATAAGCTAGGCGTTACCAACGCGACCAGTCATACAATAACACTAACGGATGGGGGAAAACCGATTAATGTTCGTCCATACCGTCTACCTGAATCGCAGAAACAAGAGATAAACAAGCAAATAGAAGCCATGTTGGAGAGTAACATAATACGACCGAGTCGCAGCCAATGGAACGCACCGCTCCTGGTAGTACCGAAAAAACCTGACGCATCAGGGAAACAGAAATTTAGGGTAGTCGTCGACTATAGAAAATTAAACGAGATAACGGTAGGAGATTCGTATCCCTTGCCAAATATTACAGAAATATTGGATCAGTTAGGAAAAGCGAAGTACTTTACTACATTAGACCTCGCCTCGGGATTTCATCAAATTCCGATGGCCGAAGAAGACAAGGGAAAAACTGCTTTCTCAACAGCACATGGGCATTATGAGTATAATTCAATGCCATTCGGAATGAAGAATGCGCCAGCGACATTCCAACGTTTGATGAATACCGTTTTAGCAGGTTTACAAGCATCTAAATGCTACGTTTATTTAGACGACATTGTAATCCATGGAGCAACACTCAAAGAGCACAACGATAGGCTCATCGAGGTACTAAAGCGACTGCAGGAGAGCAATCTCATCCTTCAGCCGGACAAATGTCAGTTTCTTCGGAAAGAGACTAGCTATTTAGGGCATGTGATAACCTCGGAGGGAATCCTACCAGACCCCTCGAAAATTGCAGACGTCAAAAAATTTAAGAGTCCGACAAACGTTAAGCAAGTACAGTCATTTTTAGGGCTAGCAGGTTATTACAGAAGATTCATAGAGGGATTTTCAAGCATAGCACGACCGTTAACGCAACTAACACAGAAGGGACGCAAGTTCGAGTGGACAACGGTAGAAGAGAGCGCATTTGAAACACTAAAATCAAAGCTAATTACGGCACCCATCCTAAAATATCCGGATTTCACAAAACCTTTCTTGATAACAACAGATGCATCCGACAAGGCAATTGGAGCAATACTCTCTCAGGGACCAATAGGGCAAGATTTACCTATAGCATACGCAAGCCGAACGCTTAACAAAGCTGAAAGAAATTACTCGACAACCGAGAGGGAAATGTTAGCAATCGTCTTCGGGACTAGACAGTTCAGACCATACGTATATGGGACGCATTTCACTGTAATCACGGATCACCTCCCTCTTAAATGGATTTTCAAAATCGAGGATCCTGGATCAAGGTTACTGAGAATGAGATTAAAACTTGCCGAACACGAGTATGATGTAGTCTACAAACCTGGAAAACTGAATACGAACGCAGACGCACTCAGCAGAATATATAAGATTTACAGCAATAGCCAGGAATTCGAAGAGGATAAACCTTTAGAAGGTACAAAGATTCCCGTAATGTCAGAAGTAGAAGAAGAAGAAGTAGAAGAAGAAGAAGAAGAAGAAGAAGAAGAGGAAAAGAAAGAAGAAGAAGAAGAAGAAGAGGATGAATCGGAACCGGAATACACGGAAGACAAGAGGAAAAAGATCTTGTACGAATATCACGACGCACCCATGGGGGGGCACCAAGGCGTATCGCGTACACTGGAACGAATAAAGATGGAACACAGGTGGCCGAAAATGCGCAAGGAAATAGAAGACTACATAGGCAGATGCGAAAAATGTCAGAAAAATAAAACACAGAGAAAGCCGAAAGCACCCATGATAATCACCGACACTCCCTCGAAAGCCTTCGAAAAATGTGCACTGGACATCGTGGGACCATTGACTGAAACTAATTCAGGTAATAAGTATGTACTCACGTTCCAAGATGCTTTAACCAAATTTAGCAAAGCTATGCCAGTGGCTGACCAGGAAGCTTCCACAGTGGCTAGAGAATTCGTAAAAAATATTATATGCGAATATGGAACTCCCAAAGTAATCCTTACTGATCAGGGAACTAATTTTTTGAGCAATGTATTTAAGAATATGTGTAAACTCTTGAAAATCGAGAAAATTCAGACAACAGCGTATCATCCAGAATCTAACGGAGCGCTGGAACGATCACACAGAACACTAGCAGAATATCTAAAGAATTATATCGAAGAGGACCAAAGCAACTGGGATGAGTGGTTGCCGTACGCTATGTTCACGTACAACACAACCCCCCACACTGCGACAGGGTTCACGCCGTACGAACTTGTTTTCGGGCATCCAGCGGAAATACCATCATCGGTAAAGCAAGCGCCGAGACTTACTTACGCGTATGACGACTACGTCCAGGAACTACGCGAAAGGCTTAGGGCAGCTCATCTCCAAGCAAAAGGAAATTTGGAAGCGGCCAAGGGAAAAGCGAAATCATACTACGACAAGAAAACGGTGGAGACCAAATTTCAGCCGGGAGATAAGGTTCTTCTGCTTGATGAGACGGTTCGGCGAGGAAGATCGGCGAAATTAACGCCGAAGTATGTAGGTCCATACGAGATCACGAAAAAGGATTCGGATGTCAACTACACCATCCGAAAGGGTCGGAAGGAGACCAAGGTTCACGCCAACAGATTGAAGTTGTTCGTAGAACATTGACTAGAAGGAGCAAAGCATATACTCAACCCCTATCCTACCCCTCACCTTATTCCTCACAAATTTTACGATATAACAAAGGGAGGGGATACTTTAGTATTAATGTCCAAATTAACTTGCAGATCATTGCTGGCGATGGCGCTGGCAAAAGGAGAAATCAGTTCATCTTACAAGATCGAGAGATTCAGGGATAATCCAGGCGTATTCTTCGAGAAAATAGGGACACTGCAAGTGTACAAGGATAGGTGGAGCTTAGTAATAGACATGGACCTCCGCACGGTGTTCGAAAGAGAAGAAAACGTGAAGGCGCATCTAAACAACATACGCAGAACATGCGAGGGTCCAGATAACGCGGGCTCGCTTTTATGTGAGACTTTGAGCGAATCGGTAGAAAACTTATTAGGTAAAGTTGATAGGGGCTTGCAACTAGTTCGCGACGTCACATGCGTCGGGCCGGCACGAAGGCGCCGAGGTTTAATAGACGGTCTAGGCTCGATAGCTAAATCCTTGTTCGGGACTATGGATGCAGCAGACGCGGCTAGAATAGATCAAGAGATCGATGATCTTCGGGAAGATCAAGCCAACTTAAAAAAGACAATGAGCAAGCAAATCCAAATCGTATCCTCGACGCTAGGAGTGTTTAACAACACCATGAGGGTAGTGGAGGAGAATGAGAAAACCTTACTCGAGATAACCAAACAACTCAACATCAGTCTCTCGAACGGTATAGAACGAACAGCAGCGAGACAAAACCTTGACGAGCACATAGAGGCATTAGGCCTAATAGTAGATGCGCTGCTGAGCGATGTGAAGGACCTAGTACAATTCTTAACGGAAATTAAAAGGGGTATTATCAACCCTACGGTGCTTACACCAGCTAAAATACTAGAGTACCTTTCGTCGGCACTACCGCACCTGCCGGCAGGGCATAGCTTTCCCATACCGTTGACGCGACCAGGAGTGTCATCGCTGATGACAGTCGCGGATATTAAATCTTATGGAAGAGAGGACACCGTAGTTACAGTAATAGAAATACCTCTGATAGGTAGCGAGGAGTACAGCATCAATAAGGTATATCCTCTGCCTGTCAGGGCACAAAACAATACGTATTGCTATCTGGAAACTACGGAGGAATTAGCAGTGGTGGACCACGAGTATAGAAATTATCTGCAAATGAGAGAGGCAGATTTAGGAACTTGTAAGCGATTAGGCGAGCATTATTTGTGTGACCCAAGGCGCCCCACAAATTCGATAGGAATGGGTTCACCCTGTGAAATTGCAATCCTCTCGAAGCTGGACGTTGAACTTTCACAATGTCCTAAAAGAATAGTTAGGGTAAATAAGGCAGTAATTTTAGTCTTGCAGAGGCCAGGAACCTGGGTATACGTAGCGCCAGAGGCCGAGGCAATCACAATAGCTTGCGAAGGGTTGCCTTCGGCGCGCGAAACATTAGTAGGCTCTGGCAAGTTAACTCTCAACGGGAAATGCGCTGTTACTGCAAAGGATTTTCGTATGGAGACATTACGGCAATATCAGAGTAACCAGGAATTCAGTTATTTGCCGCCGTACAATCTGAGTCTCCACGAAACAGACTGGGAAGCAATCCCGAAGTCTAACGATAAAGGTGTCAGTGTAGTACTCAAGAGCGTCCTGCGAGACGCAAACGAGCTAAACTCATTGGGAACTAGCCTTGAGAACCTACATAAGGAATTAGACGATAAGAACAATAGTCACAGGCGGCACCTGCCGTACGTGGCACCTTTGTATCCAATATGTGGAATAGTATTAATAGGCATGATAGGTTATATAATCTATAAATGTGTATCTTGGAGACAGTGAAATCTACAGGTAAATTTAGATGTAAAGAAACGTCACGACAAACAGTGGCACCGGAGCCTCCGCAACCGCGGAAACGGGTTCCGATGGCCAGGGAAACTGTTATTAATTTTAAACGTAACTCGTCTATCACGGGTACGACGTAATCAGCATTAAGTTATGAATGGGTTTTTACTAGTAAGAAACATGTAATGAATTGGGATAAGAGTATATGTAATATGTATGATATATAAGTAACCACAAATAAATTATTGTATCTAATATCAAAATAATAAAGCCGGGTTTGGGTTAAAGTAAGATTAGCAAATAAGGTTAAGACTAAGGAAATTTGTTAATTAGAACAAAATAGTCCGGAGGCCTATTCTCCTAAGGGGGGAGGGATGTTGAGAATTGTTACTCAACATTCCATTACATTTCGTAATTAGGCTATCCTAAATAATTAAGCAAGGCATGACCTGGAATGCGACAAAGCGCATCGCATTGCAGGTTACGCCAATAATCGAGTAAGCATTATGTAAGTTATAAATTAGGCTAAAGACGGAGCCGCGCTTCAGTCTTGAGCAGATACCTTGAAGAAAGCGGAGGCTATCTCCGAATACTCATTGACTCGAACCGGAGCAAGTGCTCCAAACGCAATTCTTTTGTACTTGGTTAAATATTAAATATTAAATAAAAACTACTTTGTCACTATCAAGCACTTAGAGTGATTGTCAAAGATCACCTCTGGGAACAACCCTTTTAATTCCCCATTCCTTGTGTAACGGGAGTTAAATAAACAAATTACAACATTGTTTTACAGTACGAAAACGAGGAAAGTTCACCCACTTTCGAGTCCTCACCTTACGGACAAAAGACTTCAAAGAATCGTTTCTTTGAACCTTGCTTCGAGCCGATTACTCTTTTGTTTTACTAACGGTTGAGCTGCCGTGATTAAACTTGATGATATTATAAACGCACAAATAAAAACTCGTTCATGGAATACTTGTAAATTCACTTAGCCGCCACTTTATTAACGGATTTTTATAAGAATTCAAAAGCTCACGCAGAAACATGAATAATTTATAATCGCCTTTATCTCGTTAACAGGAAAAATCGATTGAGATTTGAGAATTCTATACGTATAGATGAGGCATGAAGACAGTTGGAAATAAATTTCTCCAAGAATAAATACCACAAAGTTCGACTTCTTAGTGTCTGAAGATGATTTGGGACTCGAATGGCGACGTTGAGTGTTTTACGCTGTCATCCTCTTAGATTTCCCGTACTGAAACAAGATATCGTTGTTTTTCCAGCTGTCCGCGTGGTAAGAATGTTTATTTTGACTAGGATTCTCTCTGGTATGAAAATAACTGAAAAGCGCAAAATCATGGGGAATAGGTTCTATGTGAGATGACTGGTAATTAGAACCAATGCGAATGTAAACCTGCAGCTAATAGAAAAATAGCCTGCGGTTACTAGTTCCAGACTGATAACCACGCACGTCGAGCTTTCACGTTATGCTTGCAGTTTGTAGTCCTCTGCAGGGTTTTCCTATTTAAAGGGGAGCAGCCATTTGCCATTTGCACTGCTTTGCTCCGGGCAGGTTTAAAATGTTCGAGCTTTACGTTTTCAGGCTGAGAATGTACTTTTTCTAAACCAATGTCACAATCACCATGGGTTTACCATCCGAAGGGCAAACTACCAGCGATTAATTTCCTCTATAAAATGCGAAAACAATTTTCATCAATGCTTGCTAAATTTTACGATTCTCTATGCGGTGGTTGTGGTCCGTGCAACACTTGCGTTTAAATTGGAAAACTTGAAGTTACAGAGGGAAATTGAAAACATAATTTAGCCAGCACACATTGTTTCAAAGTTTCTATTATTTCGTTGGAAAAATTTGTACCATCCGCACGCTTTTCACGCTTTTTAAGAAAGTGTAGAAACACTTCCACAGCGTACTACTTCTATATCGCCAATAAAATCGACGAAAACATTTTATTCTCGAAACAAGAGACCATCCCGAGCTTACTATTAGTAACTACAATAATTCCGGGTTATCGCTTTCGAACACGACACGTCCGCCGTCGTAGTCGTATCGTTACGTAACGTTATCGTTCAAGGGTCCCGATTTCCGGCTCCCAGTTTCCAGTTCGTAGTTCCAAGTTTCCAGTTACCAGTCCCCAGTTTCTAGAACCCGTCGCCTATTTCCAACGGGTTTTATCAATTTTCTATACACGGAAGCTGTAGGGTGGCTGGTTCGTTCGCTGGCTTTGCCGACGTTCGGCATCGCGCTTCCTTGTGCTTTGGTGTGCCTGTCTGTGTCACGCTACATTTAGCAATTACGAGGTGATTTGTGTTCGTCCCTTGAACCGGAAATGAGAAACGAAGGTGACCAACCTTCTTTTACCATTAATAATAAATTCCCTACCGTATTTCTCTTATTTACTTGTATTCATTTAGAATTCTCTTTATACATATCACCTTCTTCCGAACTGTTACCACAGTCCGCATCATTTCCTCCATCCTATTTTTATCTATCATTCTATGCATAATATTCATCTTACGTATTATTTGAATCTAATTCTTACTTTTCGAATTACCCAATCTTTCAACCACATCGGAAAAACACTTCCAACATCATTTCAAACCTGTCGTAATGTTGAAGTAAAACCACCTGCAGCTCGCGTCATACATTCGCACAAGGTTTCAGATGCGTCACTGTCCGTCATTGTCCCGGAGATCTAATCGTAGGAATTTTTCACATTGGCCAAGATATTTCGCTTCCATTGTGAATCTGACAATTTGATGTGCACCGCGAAAATACGTTTTCAAAAACTACTTATGACAGTGTTATATGGATTGCTCAGTGTACGATGAAAACCAATCTAATTATACCGAAGTTTCTCATAGTGTATTAAAATCGTACGGAAATTACGAGGAAATGAGACGCGCTGTCATCGGATCGAGAGCCACGCTTGTGATGATTAGTTTGCAGCATATCAATGCTATAATAGCTCATATAGTTCCTTAGTGAAGATAACAAGGTAAATGCAATCGGAAATTTAGAACAAATATCTTAAAGCGGTTTAGGGATGAAGCGATCTTTATACCCTATAGAAATGAAACAATTTGCCCATGAAAGTATTACACATAGTACATATATATCTACTTTTCGAGCTCAGTACAACCTGCGTACCAATCAGATTAGTTGAACTCTGAGCAATTAATCAGCGTGTATTATTTTCGGAAATCCTGCGAACAATTTTCCACTCGAAAATATAAGGGTTGCAAGAAAATTGGAAACAACATTTTAATTTAATTATCGTCCCTTTGTTTGTCCAATTATCAGCTCCTATACGAGTAGAGTGGAGGGGGTTTCGCATTTAATCCATCTATATGCAACACGCACTAAATTTTCGATCCCTGCAATATGTCTACGTATACGTGTGTAATTTGGATTAGGGTTCAACGCGATAACCGTATAAGATGTACATACGTTGATCATGCAGGTGACTGTTGACTGTAGGTAACGAACTAAACTGGTTATCAAACCTTGCATACTGATGCATATGTGTACATGTGGACATACACGCGCGTTGCCCATTTATCAAATTTCAACCCTCACGTCAGACCGTGCAAATGTATTAATCCTTGACAGGACTGGCGTGAGAGAAGTATCGATTCGAAGGCTTCTGGAAAAGGAGTTCTTCATTGTCGCCATTAGTAACCGCAGCTTTTATTGTTTCGTCAAGAAGCTAGGATACCGTGTTAAGAGAAAACGAGATGGAGACTCTGCCGGAAGCGGAAGTGCGGAAGAGCGCGGATGGAAAGTGGTTTCACCGAGAATCTACGTTCTTTCGAGGATAAGCAATTCATCTCCTAAACCGGAGGCCATCGCGGTATGGATTTAAGAGGTTCACTTTAGGTTCTGCTTGGAGCGAATTATCCAGCCATAAAGGTATGGTTTTTTATACTTTTGCACGCATGTCGAATCGACCAGCTTTATGCTTCCTTTTCCTTCAAAATAAAACAAAATTGAAGACACGCAGCTGTCTGATAAAGAAAATGTTGAATTAAAAAAGTGAGAAAAAGGATCACAAGGATCATTCTTCGTTAATTCTATAGAAAGTAATTCGAAGTCCTGCAGCTTTCGATGAAAATTAATTAACTGATATAATGAACACGAAAATTACTATTAAATCGCTTTGTCGCTGATTCCATCATCTACATTCCCGAAATGGTTACGTCTTAGAAGTCTGGTGTCCCCGTTAGCTATAAGCTGAGTCGAAAAGCATTTTTGAATTGCGAATGTAATGCGCTTGCGTGTTTACACGAGACTGTTAAAACCCATCGTAAAACTCACCGGATCCAAACTAAGAAGTCATAAAAGCAGGACCAGAGCGCCAAGAACGGCCAAGGGGTAATAGCTGTTAAAGCTGTTAAATAATAATTGCCAGCGAGATCCTAGCGATTCAACTTCCGCAGGTCATATATTTGTTCAACATTAAAACAGAATTACATACCTATATATTCTACTGGAATGAGTATTTCCAAAAATGTCATGGTCATCGATTCTAAACGTTGCGTGAAACAATATTGGCTGCTCCCAGGACGCATTATTATTGATAGCAGCCCGAAAAAACTGAGGTTATTACCAGAGGTTTAATTTTCTCGAGATTTTTGAGCCTTCCGAAAAACGTTGAGAGGTCTAGACTCAATTCAGATCCCACGCAAGTGCGTACAACCCGTGTGTCGGCATTTTTTGACTCTTGGCTCTTTCAATTTCATGCTGGCATCCCTTGAGGGCCCTTTTGGCACGCGATCGGATCCTCGATGCCTTGGGGACGCGTATTTCAAATGCCTTGCCCGGTTAGCTTCGGTCTGATGAAATAAGAGTAGCACACATTTCGGCCTTTTTCATTGACCTTCGAAGCTTTTAAAGGTCACTGGGCTTCTGATATTATCTACTTCAAGTTTTCAACTGTTTGAAAGATAAAAATATAATTCAACTTACAATTGTTTTGTTGCAAAATTCGATCAAGACTTTCGATTTCAAACCGTTTTTCTTCTTTTTTTTTTTCTCTCAATCTATTTTTGAAGTTATAAATACATAACTTATTCATATTTTCATCATATCACGAAAAAATTCTCTGGTTATTCAATTTTTCGATTTATGTGATAACATGTGGAGGTGATGGATTTTCATACAGTGCACTAGTGCGAGGAAAGCGTCAAACCGGGTTGGAATTGTTCCCAGGTGTTACATGATCATCGTATCAATTCTCTATAGATATCAGTCTCAAATCCTATTCGATCCCGTATTTCGAAAGAGAATAATTTTGACAGGTAAGCTATACGCGTCACAGCCATTCAATACATAAGCAAAATATATACAAAAGCTATATATATATATATAGCTATATGCATTTCTGTCTGATGCATCAATAATGAACCAAGGCCTCAACGGCGAACTTTGAAGTGTACAGCTGACGTGATGTTCACGTATTATGCACATATATAGGTATACATATCTACAGACTATATGTAATGTGTATAGATATATATCTATGGCTGTTTACTTTGAAACAAGTTAGTTTAATGCTAGTAAAACCATGCATGGTGTAAGAAAATACCGTAATTTGATTATGCAGCTTGGAAATTCATCATTTTGTCCAATAAATTTCACAGGCAATTAACAGCAATGAAACAGCAAGATTACAGAGAGAAAAAAGTATATAGGCGCAGGCAGTAACAATTTGCGGGAGAAGTGCAGATTCATGAAAATTACTTGACATAGATATCTCATGGTTATTTTCACGAGTCAAGTGACAGAATAATTAAAGTTACACAAAATCCCGAAAGTCGGGCATTGAACCGAAAGTTTAGTTCTTCTTATGACCAATTTTTTGTCAAATAATTAAGGAGCATGGCGTTTAATTTGACCAGAATTTTTTCCAAATTAAATTTTGCTGTGCTGTTGATTTTTTTTCGAGAAAAATCATCGGACACTCAAATTCTCGGAAAGCTTGACATGCTTGAGTGATTTTAATGGATAGAATACCGAAAAAGGTAATTATGTCTAAAAAAAAAAGTCCAAGTATGGACAATCTCCTGATTTATATATCGGATTGAGCGAACAACTCAATTGTCTACTAGTTACGCATAGTAAAATTGATCCTCGTATTGGGCAGCACTGACATGACATATGGATTGGTCGGCGATTGCGAGTCCGCGATATCAGACGGCCGAGTTGAGTTTTAAGCGAATTTAAAATTCCGCTGACGCCGTTTCGCCAACCAACCAACCAGCCAGCCAGCAGACGTACAGAAGATCCGCAACCTGGTCTTCGAGGCAGTGAGCTTCCGGTACGACGCTTGGTGGCATGGAAGACGTGGAGGGTGTCGAGAAGTTGGAGGTAGCCAGGCCAGCTTATTTCGCTGCAGAGCCACAGCACCACAGTGCCACGATTCTAGCTGGTATCTGCTCAATCAATGAAGGTTTTCAGACTGTTACGGGGTTATGAAACAGCGACCAAATACGTGGCCGTTTTATGTAACAGCCGAGATTTGACCTCGCGATGCAGTACCGTCTTGCATCTAAAAGAAGCCGGGTCGTATACTTGAGGGCAAGCAAACAGGACCGAAAAACCTATCAATATACCTATTTCAAATACATTCGAAGTTATGCGACCATATACATATAGGTATAATATATATATTCATATACGAAACACAATTGTCCCCGAGTACTTTTTCTAAAAAAATCCACTTCTTCCTGATTCATTTGATACAGTCATTTTTCGTAATCCGTGTGATAGATCCGAAAATAACTACAAGCGTGTGAACATTTGACGATCGTTGAGAATTAAAAATTTACAAAAGTCTGTGAATCAAAAACCATTGGAGATAAAAATTTGGAAAAAATCACGAGCACTTCTTTCAGTCTGCCGAATATCAGAAAGAAATATGAAAGAAATCGGAAAGAAGTCGAGGGGAGTCAGGGTCAGAGACTGTCCAAGTCGGCATGGAATATACATATATGGGGCTTTCCACGTCACATTTACCCCTTTTGTACCTCACCCCCTTCGATTTGGATAATTTTTTAGTATGATGTTGCAACCGATCCAAAAGGGTCGCTGAATTAGTTTCAAATTTTTTCAACCACCGGCGAAATTTAAAAAAAATCCAAAAGCCGATTCCGGAAACGCCATTTTTTTAAATCTGAAAAGCATGACACGATAATGGGATCTCAATATTTACTATTTTTTTCGCAGGTTTTTAGGTTTTCCTTATCAGAATATTGGAGTTTTCATCTTTTTAATCGGTCATAACTTTATCAAATAATAATGGATTTCAACTTCTTTAAATTTCAGAAAAATTGAAACCCATTAATATTTGAAAAACTTATGACCGGTTAAAAAGATGAAAACTCGAATATTCTGACAAGAAAAACCTAAAAACCTGCGAAAAAAATAATAAATATTGAAATTCCATTATCGTGTATACTTACAAATCATATTTTAAATAATGAAATCGGTGTGAATTTTTTCAGATTTTTCGATTTTTTTTTAATTTCGCCGGTGGTGGAAAAAATCTGAAAATAATTCAGGGACCCTTTTGGGTCGGTTGCAACATCATACTAAAAAATTATCCAAATCGAAGGGGGTGA
This sequence comes from Tenthredo mesomela, assembly GCA_943736025.1. Taxonomy (NCBI): domain Eukaryota; kingdom Metazoa; phylum Arthropoda; class Insecta; order Hymenoptera; family Tenthredinidae; genus Tenthredo; species Tenthredo mesomela. Next base: position 16,381,118 of record OX031016.1, on the reverse strand, counting down.
GGTACAAAAGGGGTAAATGAGATGTGGAAAGCCCCATATATATCTAGGTATATATATATATATATATATATAATATATATATGAATGGCGGATCTTTCTCATAGAGAATATATTCGGAAATATAAAGCCTCGGATTCTAATCAATTGACGATTGAGTGTCAGGCAATCAGAATGACCCAGTCTTTTTGTCAAAGTCCACAAAATCCCCTTTCGATCACTTAATTCCCAGACCCGTCCTTTCATTTCCGACCAGCAATGTTGACTTTTGAACCGTGGGGACGATCCTTGAATATTGGAAGGATAGCGCCAGTGTAAGAGTAGTCGATATACTCACTCGGTATACACACTCGAATGTGTACATAGTACATGATATTTCACTAGTTTTCATTCCAATGGCAATATGATTTCGGTTTTTTTAGCGACGATACAATATTTTTTTTCATTCAAATTTTTTTTTTTTTTTTTTTTCTCTCTTCTTTTCTTCTCACTCTTCGCGGTCCAACAGAATAAATGTTTGATGAATACGCACTGGCTACGTCCGGCCGTCAATCGATTGGTATTTTTTTTTTTTAAAGCCAAATATTTTTTGATTTTTTCTGCCGGTTTATGAAACTGCTGTCTCACTATGTAACGAGAGCAAGAGATGATCGCCATTTATACACGGTTTACATAAGCCGTGCACAGTAGAAAAAAAAAAAAAAAAAAAAAAGTGTATCGTAGAAAAAGCACTTGAATTTTTGTATTAATTTTTACAACTCGTTTAATTGATATAATTGAATATTTGTTGTTTCAACACAGAGAAATGTTGTTTTGATTACAAAAAAATCTTAAAATTACCACAAAATCGACTCAAATGACGTGAGTAGATTATCTGGAACGTATTTTTATTTCTCATTATACTTATAAGTTGATATCATAAAAATGTTGGTTCCGGTCGGAAATGACTTTTACTTCACTCAGTGTGATTTTGGACGTTTTACCCACGCTTCGCGTGGCTGAAACCCCCATTTTCACACCTCTTAAAGTAAAATTTTGTACAATACTCGACGGAAAAACTTCTTCTGATTTCGTGTGATTGCAAAACTCGCCTTCGGCTCGTTCTGCAACCTCACACTCGTGAGAAAAAGTTTTACTGGACTCGTATTGTAATGTACTAATTGCTCATTTCATCGAATCTCTACACTTCCAGGCCTTCAGCATCCGGAAAACAATTTCTCATACAGATGTCGGTCTGTCTGTGGGTCTGTCGAACAAACTTCCGCAATGATCTCAGAAACGGCTCGATGAGGGGATCTGAAATCTAAGAGATTTGCCATTTAAATGATGGGCACAAAACATAGCAATACATTTTGTTTAATTTGAACGTGCACTTCTGGAAGAAAAAAATTTTACTGTTGGTGAGTTTTTCGATCATGGAATAATTTCTATCGTTTTTTGGGATGTATGAATAAAGTTTTTTTTTTTTCAGCCTTTCAAGAATATCATTTTTATCCAATATAATGTAACGTATGAACTAATAATACGTGATATTTCGAAATCACTGTCCGTAAGCAACACACGATAAGGGCGTTTTTACTGCACTGCGTCATGCCAGCAATTCTTTAGGAAAGCTGTTGTTAAGTTTCGTCTCAAACCCCCTCTGATTGTGCCCGCGTAAAAGCCTTGCAATAATATTCAAGTTTTAAACTTAATAAGCGCTTGATTAAAATGCGCCCTACCGCTAGAGTCGACGAGTAATTTGAAAACGAGACGCTTTGGGAAAGTTTCAATGCGATGCTGTTCTTTTTTTTCCGTTTTTTTCCTTCGTTTTTTTTTTTTTTTTTTTTTTTCTTCATTTTGCTTTATTTCATATTATTTTATTTTATTTTATTTTCATCTCCCTTTTCCTGACTGCAGCTTTTACGTTACTACTTACGCAAATCCGTTACTCGACTAACGAATACTTTAAAGCTCTCGTAAGCTCAAAAAATAGACAGGAACGCGTACATGCACTCAGGTATTTAATCAAGTTCCAAAACAAAGCAGATATTATACTTTATCCTTAACTATCAAGTATACAAAGAAATCTACAAGAAAAATCTGAAATTTTCTAGCATCCAGAGGCAGAGTATTGTAGATTTATTCATCGATCTTCGATAAGGATATCTTTATTTGTTTGAAAATCGGACTCGGTCACACGTCGGAGATGCCATACCCCTGGTAAAACAACTAATTATGAGTTAGATGAACAGATCCGTCAATTATTATTTGCAAGAAAAGCGAACTTCACATTTTAATTCATGCGCTTGTTCGATGCCGTATCCGAATTGGTACTACATATATGAATTTGTCTGGTATCCTGGATTCCCGCAAAGATATGCTAGGTGTTTCAACAAGCACAAATATCATTACCTGAACTCGTAACTGGCTTTTCAATCGTTTGAAGTACCCGGTGCTAAATTATTCCGAAAAATCCACATGACACTTATTATTTTTCATTTTAAAAGAATTCATATATATTTTCAAAAGTATACAGATGGACTCTATTCCTGACCAACTTTGACGATGTATCAAACGAATGTTAAAAATCTTATACAGACAGTAGTGGCCACGTTATAATACTAATGAACGCAATTATAAACGTCTGGCAAAAGCGTCTAATTGTCTAATGAGCCGACGATCGGTGCAGACTAGTAATTGGCTGTCAAGATCAACTCGGTGCCAGGAACAAACTATAGGACTGATATTTCCGACTCGTCCATCCTGACAACGCAAAGTACAGTAACTGTAGCACGTGGCTGCACGAATGCAATCAATTTTCACAACATTCTACTCGAGTCTACGAAACGTTTGAGGAAATTATCCGGGTGCAGGCAAAGTTAGCGGGCTGTAAAGGCATTGAATAGTTTTTGAAACTTTATACTCTCGAGCTGCATACGTACATGCCTATATATATATATATAGATATACTATACATGTATATATACATTAGTACTTCAGGTTTTACGTACTTCAAAGTATACACGCTTCCGGAGCAAACAGGAAACACGAAGTTGTCAGAACGTTGAAAAGATCGAAGCTAATACAACTCAGGAATAATTCATAGAGTTAGACGTCCAACGGTTTTGCTATACCTACATGTTTCATTTTATAATTCGCGCCATGCCGATGTGCTAGTATTTATATTTCTTCGAAACCTGGCTATAGAGAGTTAAATATATGGGTATACCCATATATAATATATTCAACGAGTCTGATTCATGAACAAATATTTATCTCCAGGACCATTTCTGTACTTAATCATACCCCAACCCAAAAAGCGATTGAAGTCAAGTCGTTAATAATCCTGGAATGATAATAATCACGGATATAATTTTTGTGATTTGAATATACGTCTATACGTTGCTGTAAAGTGGAGAGAAAATTCTTGTTCAATATTTTGAAGCTTCCTGTAATGACTACGTAAAATTTTCTTGTATCGTAAAGCTTTTTCTACTATATAAGCTCATGGTGCCGGTTGTAGAGCAGCTTTTTATGCAAGGACACGTACTCTACAAAGCGATACCAAAATTGATCGCATCCTAGAGTTCGAAGTACCCTTAACAAAAGGAAAATTTTTCGAGATCTGCGGCGTGCAACGACTCGTGACCATTTTTTGCTCGTAGTTGAACTCGACGGGAAAGACCGGGGCGAGCCTCATCCCCGTCAACGACTATTTGCTTACATTCCACCTTCTTTTTCATTTTCTCTTCAGAGCCTGCAGCGGCGAACCGTCCTGACTCCGAGAGCTAGAAGCCAGGAACTAGGAGGCAGGAGCCCCCAGCATTATTAATGGCATCCTCCGACGGTCCGTTAATTGACTTGGATTTTTATTACATTTGCGTTTTATCTTTTTCCCGTGTCAGAGCTGCGCTCCAGCCAAGATTATAAATTGGAGCTTCGTGTCACTGATGATGCGTGACGGATCGTAGCTCTAGTCGAAATTTCTAACTTATTTACGAAACCATCGAGTAATCATTTACCGAAAAGAAAACACTCCAATCCTTTAACCGTCTCGTCTTGGTAAACACCTCGGCTTCTGATTACGACAGAAAGTCTATCAATCGATCACAAGCGAATGGAACTGTGATTGATTCGCACGACTAATTACCAGGAACGCCACAGAAACGATAATTGTACGCTGCCTACACTGGATGCGGCGCAATACGAAACTGTCGTATCAATACGAGCCAATCACGCAGGATTATTTCTACGGATATCAGAAATCGCTGTATACGGCAGGTTAGTTTCATGATACACCCACGGTAGGAAAATTTTGGTTTGCATCACCGCGCTGATTACTATCCTATTGTTTTCAGGTATACTACGTATCATTGCTATACTTAGGGTGGATTTCAAATCTATAATCGGTTTCCAACTATATCCTGATATATGCAGTAGCTGATCGTTAGTGATACCCAGATTAGAGGGTACAAGCAAGGCTAATGAATAATCGAAATCAAAATCGATATACTTTTCTCCTTACTTAGCAACCTATTGCCAGTTCAATATAATCGAAGATGAAGCCTAATATCCTAGAATGTGGTTTCCGGAAAATTTTCAAGAGGTGTTTCAATCGTTTTGTTATTTTTTTATTTTTTTTTTTTAAATATATAAGTAAAACATGACACGATAGGTGGTGTTTTCAAATCTCACAGTACCTTGTGAGAAAAGATCGTAGAGGGGTTTGAAAGAAAGTGCAGGCGAGCTTGAAATTTTGCCTTTAAAACGACGTTTACAATTTTTCCAGAATACGTAGGTACCTATACAAACTTCAATCCCGGTAAGTACTGAAATATTGTTTGCACTTTTACGAGAGGCAAAAATATGTATTTCTAAAAATAAATTTCACCCTGCCATTTATTTCGATATGAAATAATCTTAGGAAATACGTAAAGGCAAACGTTCCATCTTATTCTTGGCTATTTCAATTACACCGTTCTCACAGTCTGCAGGCCAATTCGTATACATTACCTTCAATTAAAGTTCCCATTATATTATTAGCTTTGTTCTTCGCCCACTTATGTACAGAATTTTATTAAAGGGACGTTGAAGTGTTCTTTCTCATGCGAAATAAAGGATAATCACCGTATTTTTTAAGAGTGCCTTTTCTCTCTTTGCTACTTCAGTAATACTACCAAGCTTTCTCGATTTATACGGTTTTGAGTGATGAATATTTACGTATAAGTAGATGCTGTTTCTTCTGACTCGTTTATTAATGCGCTTGACTATGAATCGTGAGTGAACACCGCTATTCGAGAACGAGATTTATTCTTAATTTCATTGTTTCTTACTCGAAGACTTCCGTAGTAAAAATTCGAGACTATTTTAGTATAGAAACTGGAAAATGGATACTTGACAGATAAACGAATGAAATTTCCGACTATGCTGGTCGATATTTTATTTTCTGGTATAGAAAAATTTCGTTAAAAATTCCAGTGGCTGTTTTGCGGGTGTATCTACGCTCACGGACGTGAACATTGGACCAATAACGAATACATTTTATTTTGAACCGTGTATTGAAAAAGGGCATGCACGTAGCTCTGCAGTCGCACGAACGGAAATTCGGTAAATTTTGTAGTCGCATTTGAATACATCTGTACGAGCGGTTGTGCATTTTGCATCAAATTTAGTAGATACACTGGAGCCAAGCGAATTTTCGATAAGTAATAAAACATAAAAAATATTTGAAAAAAAAAACTTTATAATCTCATATTACACTTGAATTTATTCATATTTGTTAAATTTATTTGCTAAATATTCATACAGTCGTGATACACATTTTTTATTCATTTTTTTTTTTTTTTTTTTTTTTAGTTTTTCAAAAATCATCTGGGAATAATAACTGCAACTAATAGGATAGGAAACATGTAGAACAGAAGCATTCCAAAAACTAGATGGACATTTTTTATTCACGCGAAAAAAAAAGGCACACGACGCGACGTTTAATTGCGGAATTTAATTACGCTCATCTTGAGTATGCAGTTTAATTTCATTGAAAGAAACAATATTTGGTCTAGGTATTTATGATACTGTCCCTAAATCCATATATTGTTTCTTTGAGCTGTTTTCGAGGACGTGGCTATCTCCTCTTTCGCATACCATTAATTCTCGACTTGTCAGCATAAACCCAGAAATATGTTAGAGGCCCCGTGCGCAACTGTGGAACTAGAGTAAAACGTTGGAGCAATGTGTTTTTATTCCCTCTAAACGACCAGCTTCTAAAAATATTTATGACTCGACTCTAAAAAAAATGTTCACCGCTGGATAAGAACGAGCGAGGGAATGGTAATATTCAGTCAACGAAAAGCAAATAGATTCAGATCGTCTGAAGAATACGTACATCTACACGATGTGGATACAAAAAAGCTCACCCACGGTTTACATCGAGTGAATAAGAGGGCAAAAGGCAATTTCATATCGTTATATTTCGGATGATTTGTATGAATTCTACCTCCGATTCGCAAATAGTGTAAATTGGCGTAGATACGTCAGTATACTGACGTTGAGCAGGCAGAACAGTTTAATTAATCCTATTGGTCACGCGGAAGAACTGGTACGCGAGATATCACGATACGATCTGTCATCAAAGTTTTTGATGGAATTTTAATCTGATTGAAGCTTTCAGTAAGCAATATTATTAAATAATTTTACAGTAGTTATTGACTATGCAACTAGGACGAGAGACGTATTATATGAGACCCTTATACGCGCAGGAAATAATTGGGAGAAAAAAAAATGAAAAATTGCAAACGTCGTTATTATTCCCTCCAAGAAATCTTCAACCGATTCGCAGACGAGATTCACGCCTGTTAACTGTCCCCATGAAGTTTTCTCCAGTTTCTGTATTGTCTTGTCCAAGTTACTCCAAATCATTATAAAACGCGACGGCTGCCTCCGGACCAGACACATCGCATCATACGCCAGTGTTATACCACGTGGATACACAATGAGAAACAATAGAGTAAAGGCTAGAGTTTTAATTTTGCTTTTAGAGATTTTTTATGCAGAAGAAATTAAGGACGATGAAAAATGTTAGGAAAATATGAGTAAAGAAATAAATAATTTTCGCTCAAGCCGAAGCTTCAGCTTTATTTTCAATTACGAAACTTCCAGCCAATATAGAAATACACATTTCAAATTCAGAACAAGGGAAAATTGTCAGGTAGAAAACAAAGTGAAAAAGGTTGAATCCAATCGTTGAAAGATTGCAAATTTTTTATTTAAAATACCATTAATTTTTCACGCACCAACATAAGACAACAAATACATCGTCGTATACATCCCTAATGCATAATGGATGTACGATGAAAAAAAATATCGCAAGCTTGGACAGCTGGCTTCCATTCTCTTTCCACTTACTCAAAACCTTTTTGACGTCTGCATTGGTTGGCTACTTTATGCAAGAGATAAAAGAGATGAGGACGGAGGACGAAGTAGGGTGCCAAAGATGAAGGGATGAGGACTACAAAGCTCTTCTCTTTTAAAAGAAAGCACGTCTGTTTCCGTCTTCTTTATGCCATCGAGTGAATCAAGCGTTTCACGAAATGGTTAATTAAAGAAAGCACAAGGAACAAGGGCACTCTACTTTTCGCAAAAGTCTTAAGATCCAGATACTCCGCCTTTAAGCGAGTATTCTTACAGTCTTGTCGACTCTGCGACCCCATACATACGAAAAATGAAGACAAAGCAAATAGCAGAATGTTTAATTACTCTGGGAAAAAAATTACCTGCAAATCATTTGACCCTATTGATTACAGAATAAAAGTTGAAAAGAAAGCAGACAGACGCGTTGGAATGCATTTTGCTCATCGCTGAAGGAAACGCCGCTAAACTACCAATCATTTTCCGATGGGTATTATATTGAACTATCGAAGGTAGCCAGGTTGGGGATTATTGTCGATTAGGAAACAAGAGTTGGAAAGCCGTTGTCCGGTAGGAAAATGGAGAGCCGGATTAACCGTATAATCGTAGCGACTAGTGTTCCAATCCTGATGCTGTATCATGAGATTGCTATTTAAACTTCGTCCAACTTGCAGGCCACTTGCGCTTTTCCCTCTCGCCATAGCTGCATTTCCTCCGCAAGCAACGCAAACGTCAGAAAGCCTCGTGCGTATTTCTCACGTATCAATCTGTGTCGACAACTATAATTTTATGCATGAGTCGAGTGCTTTTAATGGAGTTTTGAATGAGAAAAAGACTCATAAAATTATGAAATATCAATGTGCAAGCCATTGTGAACGGAAAATAAACATGAATGTTGAGAATTCTATGTGTAAGAATAAAAATGGTCAAGTAAAGCTGACCGACAAAACGGAGTGACTCTAATTCGTTCATCCCCATATCCTTGAAAAAGGATCGGATTCAAACGCCAGAATGATAATATCAATGAAAGCTCACGTAACGTCATAATTAGCAGACGGAGAAGGGAAGGTTTTAAGTGGTTGAAATAGCAAGGAGAAAGGGTAAGGGAAAGGGGTTGATTTCCTAAAAATCACTCGGCATTTGAGAGCCCCTATAATCACCACTTGCTCCGTCTTTCTCTCTTTATCTCTCTGCGTTATCCCCGAACGAGTAACAAACAATTAGCACTACGGGGTCGTGTTCCGGAGGTAAGGGTTCCTCCGGGTCTCCGGTTCTCCAAACCTCTGTCCTTCGTGTTGGCACCCCTTTGCCTTGCCGCATTTTGCGTCGAGTACCTACCTACCTTGTGCCCATAAATATCACGATTGCGCATCAACGAGGAATTTAAAGGGGACTCACCACGCTTGTGTACCTATACCCTTTATGCAAGCCGAACTTTAAGCTGCTTGCCAGAGCTATAATAACACTCAAAATTCGAACAGGTTGCAATTTTTTCATTTTTTTTTTTTTTTTTTTTTTTGCTCTTCTACAATCTATGGTGACGCAACAGTCTTAGACACTTTTCTTTTCTCCTGGACAGTGGCCTATAATTTGAAAACTGTTTAATAAAAGAAAAAATAATTCGTAGAAATGATACTATTTGTGCCATTATTTGTGCTCGTACGTTGCTGGTTGTAGGACATGAATCTTGGCTCAAATCTCAGAAGTGAAAATTCAATTTCGCCCAGCCGTACATGCTTAGTGTTCCTCGTTCGCGTTCAAACGGGCGCCCGAAGGAAGTTTTATATCCTGAATCTCGGCAGCATCCACTCTCCCAGTAGCTCCTAGTCATAAATGAAATTCAACATCAGCCGAACTAGACAGCTCACGTAGAAAGGCGGGTCTCGGAGAATAACTCGAGGTGCTTGCTGTACTCGAGATATAGAACTAAAACGAATCTCGCACTGGCTCGCGATGGAGGTGAAGTGAAGCCAGAGGTAATGATAAAGTCTTTATTTTATTGTATCGTGGTTGGGATACTCGACAGTTTATAGCTTCTCTACTTCCGCAGTCTATTCTTATAAGCGAAGTTTCTCACACCGAACCAAAGGACCTGCTTGTCAATTACAGGATGATTCACCAGTATCCGCAACTTCACTAAAACATTTGAAATGCTATTATTACGGTGGGAATCGTCCGTTTTATGGGTCACGTAATTCACTGCGATTTGAACATTTTTATTTTTCTTCCAAAGCTGTGCAGTTTTGTCCAATCGAAAGTCGATCATCTGATCTGTATCGGTATAGATCGTAGCATAACGACAGTTGAAGATTTTCTAACAGAATTATCTCTCGTGTTTCATGAACTACCCCATATGGATGAATAATGAAAATTGCAAATAAGGTACGTCAAAATATATTTGATTAAATTTTGTTCCCGATTCGACGACTATATAGTTGAATAGTTCGCCTCCGAATTACGATTCTGACTCTTAAGTCAAGCTTACGTTTGGTTGGAATTTTCTTTGGAATGTAGTGGAAAATCTTTTACATATAGGACATATCAGACAATCCTTCCTACGAAACAATACATGCATTCCTGGAGTGCGCGTAAACCTTACCCTCCTCAGTGTGGTGGAAACTCTCTCATATCACTTGGAATTAAAAAATACCACGAACCAGGAACAATGAAAGTTCCGGTGACAGACGACTGCTAGTTTTCCTTGGAGATTTAATCCTGCGGGTCGCATAGCCTATCTCGATTAAACGTTGGCAAACATTTTGAGCTCTGAGATTAGAGAGTAGAAATTTTTGGAAACGCATCGTCTTTGACGCAAAGGGTTGAGGATTAGGTAAATAACTGACATCTATAACGCAGAAGTGAAAGCATCGTGAATCTTACGTCTCGCTAAACAGAAGGGGATCAAAGTAAGTCGATGAAACGCCTCAAAGATCGCTCATTAGCGCTGCACGCAGCTTCTTAATTCAATTACCTTGACAAATAATCCGTTCTAACATCTGGTTCGCTACCGTTCCATTCACATACCGTCCGTGGTGTGTGACTGGCACGTAAATTGAGTCTACTGACTGATTTTAACACTAATTAACACCCTCAAACTATAAAGACAAATTAACGAACGAAGATGAAAGGTGGGTTCACGTTCAAATGAGTTTTACTCGTCAATTCGGAATCTTTGTCTAGGCAATTACCGCCTTATACCTATACCTGGATACACATCTGGGAGGCATAAATATATGTGGATGACTTGAACATCTCGTTCACTAACTATCTAATAGAAAAAATTTTGGATTCTGCGGGGATATAGAAATCTCTCCGATGGTACAAGGCATAAATATGTCTACACATTGGTGTGAGCGAATTTATGCCACGACATCATGTTTCCCTACGTATATGTTTCGTGTAAAGCTAATAGCAGCCGGCGGCCCGAGTATCAGCTTGGATGACGCCAGTAGCCTTAACGACTGGATTACACTAGCTGAGCCAATGATTAATCAACCGTTCTCATGCTACGCACTAGGTAACAACATATGGCTTTGGAAGTATGGACATCCAGATGCTATTGGGCAAAGGGTCCTTGTCCATATGTACCATACACTGATAGAAAACATGTAACACATTTTACCACATATCGCCGACAAATTGCTATTTTTTGGTGCTAAAATGACGGGTGGTCACACAGTAGAAAGAATTACAAATCCACCTTGTAAATTCTACTAATGGTAAAGATTCCCATGCGGGGTCTAAATTTTTACTATCTCAGATAGTAAAATGAAGTCTGGCAACAAAAAAAAAGTTGGTCTGCAGCGCCCTCGGCTGCCAATCGCAGAGTGGACTCGCATGTTATTATTTTCACCTTTCGGTTGAGTTAGGAGTTTTGTGAATCGGTGAAGTAGGGTGAGGTACTGGACGGCTGGATGGTAACGTAGATTACATGTAGTTGACTTCAGTGCATCGCTGTTACAACTGGTTTCGTATAATTAACGCAGTCGGTAAGAACGCATAGTACCCTAACGCTCTAGCGGACGCCTCGAAATCGAAGATATAGAGGAGAAAATTTTCGTGCTTATATACTACATTGGGCGAAAGATACCACTTGCGAGAAACTCAGCCGTGTAGTTCGAGGCGTATTTCCTGTTGATTCCAACCGATTCAAAATAACAGATTCAAAATAAAAATAAAACAAAAGATTCAAGATTTGTTTCGTTTAGTTCTAAATCACGATTACTTTAAAATAAATATTAAACTCACTAATGGGGAATATATGGAGGTATACATTGCGGCATAACGCAGAACTAGGATGTCCGCCATATTCCTATACGCGATACGTATTTTTACTATCTCAAGTTGTAAAAATTGCCATTAGCGAAAATTACAATGCCGAGTTGTAATTTTAGTCCGAGTAGCATGTAATGTATCCCAGTCCTGCTACGAACTATTGAATGAAAAATAGCTACCTTTCCTGGTTTTTCGACCACCCGTCAATTTGCCATGAAAAGTAGTAATTTGTCGGCGATATGTGGTAAAATGTGATACATGTTTTCTATCAGTGTAGTAACGCCAAGATTAAAAGGCGGAGATAAACGGCCTAGGCGGAGACCCGGCGGTCTAAAAACCTCCATAAATGTCTGTACGAAGTTCATTTTTATGAGGACGGGGTGAAAGGTGTTGTCACCTTCATCGGCCCGTGGAATTAATGTTCTCTTAATTGTCTTTGCCCGTTTTATAGTATATAGCAGCCGGAAATACATACCGACGTTAAAGCAATACATATGGGTGTATATATTTTGTGGTATAGTACCCGTATCCACATGACTTTATGTTCGAACCGTGGTAAAGATTTTATGGTACGTAGGTGGTGGCGCAGTACAACAGCAATATGGCGACGTGAAGCTTGCGGGGGTGAAACGGCCAAGATATAATATAGAAGTAAAATATAATTTCTTCATAGAAGTTGGCCTATAGCTACTTTTTACCTGAGAAACTCGAGAGTTCGTTAGAGGCGATTATTTATAGCAGCTGCCTTGAATTTCATAACAACACATTATATAAGCGAGCGAAAGGACCATCCCCTAAAGATTATAGGATTCGTGGTCGTCGTGGTAAGTCAGTGAGGGTAGTAACGGAGGTTGAAGTGAGGAAGGGAAGTAAAGTGCAACCAACTTACTAACGGTAAACAAGCTAGCTCGTTATCATCGATTACACGCCAACCTCTCTCACTCTTAGCAGGAACTTTTATCAAGGAAATTATTACTGGAAAGCATGAGAAAAGTTTGTATAAATTAAGCTTTCAAAGAAACGCTGTTCATGGCTCTGGTCATTTTGGGTGGTTCTGTATTTTTTCTTCTTTTTCATTTTTCTTTTTTTAGAATTTTGAACGGACGAATTATCTCTACATGCCGGTTTATCGAAGCTGTTTGATGGATTTGATGACGCTTTCAGGTGCAGTCGTTGTGTACACGCCATTTCTGTGCCATGCATATCATAGATTTTGCGATCACGTGCGAGTCTGGAAATGTGCGGACGCGTAAACGTGCTCACGACCCCGTTCGGTCCATTCAACCAATTTCTATCAATCAACATTAACGTGAGATACGCTCCAATGTATTCTGATTTCAACGCGGCTGCGGCTGTGCCTAATGAAACAAGGCTCGAGCGAGGGTTTCGAAACTTTGACGAATTCGAAGTGCATAACGTTGTTGCCACAAGTTACCTCATACTGTAACAAGTTTTAGGTACTTCCCTCGTTTGCTCTCGAAAACCCTTACCAGAATCTCATAGACTTGGAAATATACTTCTGAAATTGTGTCTTAATTCAAAATAATATACTTCCTGCGGTAGTACAATATGAATTGTAGATGGAAAAGACATAGGAAGGTACTATTATGAAAGAAGGATAAAAGTAGGGCTTAAAATAATTAATAATTGTTAATCATGATGATGAGGACGAACAAAGTAAAAATTAGGATTACCGAATTCCCTAATTCCATTGAATTAGTTACTTTTGAGTTTACGACTTACGACGAGAGATGACGAGGTAGTAGAGGGCTTGGGTAACATAGGGGGTTGGCTTGATGCTTCGAAGGTACCGGCGTGAGGGCTGATCGTAAAAACCGGCTGGGTCTGCCTATTTCTCAGTTATTTGAGGGAAGCAGGTCGCCGAGTACGGACTGGGGAAAGCAACATAGCCATAAATGTTACTACAACGGCTCTCCATCCAGTCAAAGTGAGAAGGGGTTCCTGAACCGGAAGAACCGTTGGAAGTTCATATTTTGTACCCGAATATTTCGTATGACTATTGGCTTATCCCACACTTTTTTACGATATCTATGATCTTAAGGTATATCTACGCCCACACATGAGAATGACAGCTGATGCTTTTACGCGTCGATATATATTATATAGTACAAATGTGATTCAATTACAAGGCATATAAAGTCTTACCACCGCGAAAATATTGTTATTCCACAAATGAACTCTTCTATATATTGCGAATGGTTGCATGATAAGAACCAATAATGGTAAAACTATATGTTGGTTACTTTTCTCGTTACGTTTTCCTTTTTCTGTTCTTATTTTCTACGATAAAAATAATTATATCTATGTTATTCCAGAGCTTCGAAATTACAAAGAATCTTCAGTAAAAAAAAAGAAAAGAAAAAATTCACGTCGCGAAGAAACAAAGGAGAAAATGATTTAATACCCGACCAATGTTCACCACACAGTTTTTCACCTCCATTCAGCACGTAGAATCGTACGAACTCGAATTCAGTTCAGAAATTCAAATTGGCTATCGGTATCGTCTAATTAATTTTGCTGATCTGGTCTCGACGTAGAATACTCCAGCAACAATGGACCAGTCCTATTGTAGCTGGGCCAGCGGGCGGACGTTCGTCCCTGGATTTTCCGCGTTTGCAACAAAAACAAGACGAATGGACCGGCCATCTCCGGCAGATAGGTACTGAATGGATCCACCTCCTAATATACTCGGGCAAGTCGTTGGCAAGCGGTAGAATGCGATCCCCACAAAAAAATTCTACCCGATTGGCTACGGATGATCGCGTAATTTCTCTCTGACTACGGTAAGATTTACGGAGAAAATCAGTGGGCGAAGTGCATGCCCACAGCAAGTATACAAGGTATGCGTTTTTCAAATAATTAACACCAGCCAGCAATATAGACCATACAGAATTTGATTGATAAAAAAAAACAGCCTTATGCTAACTAGATGGATCAAATTCGTAATAAATCTTGGCAAATTTTATACCGGGATCTTTAAATTGCGCTATATATTTAATAAAATATCATGAACTGCAACACATAGTATGGCGGCACGCGAGTTGGCGTGTTAATGCGCTTTTACCGCGTTACTTACGAAGATAAGAATTAAGACGATAGAGACACTTTCATTAGTATGGTCTGATCGTTATAGGATGCTATAAATTACTCGTAACGTTTTTCATTTCCGGTTATACAAGACTTATATAAGACGAAATATTTCTTGCACTTCGATTGAGACGGACTATATAAATACAAGACAAAAATCTCCTTCATCATACCGCATTTAATGTCACAATTAATGCCGCAATGTGTACAGATTTATCATAGTTCTATTATTTGCAAGCTGAAAATTTCCGATCAACATTTCATAGGCTTATTAATCCCCGAATCTGAAATCAGGACATAGGGTGGATAAATTGAAGGGGGCTGAAGCTGACGTTCGGAAATAGCAAGGTTGATGGTCAAAGCTTGTGCTAATTAGAACTGCAACAGCTAAGTGCACTTAGAACGCGTATACCGTCACATCTGACATCCCTCTACCTTTCTAGTTCATCTCCATATCCTGCTAAAGCTTCTTCAAGCGAATGGAAGCTTCTCTCGTCCGCTTTATGCTGCTATACCTTATACCGGTGCAAGACACCCTATCAAGTTACAGTCTCATGACAGCCTTGTGTTTTCGCTTGTATTTGCGTATATACAGGGTGATTAAAAATAACTGCACTACAGATCATGGGTGCATTCTCTACGCAAATATAAGACTACATTCTATTTCACCATAAATTCGAAAGATCGAGCTTACACGTCATCAATCATCCTGATAGGGATGGCTTAAGAGTGTAAATTGATCAGTCCCGGTACCAAATCCAGTGTTTGGCTTCAAATTCTATTCCTAACTGAGTACCTCTGACTCGAATGCCTTCTTCCATGGCAATCCACGGTGTCCAGTCTTTCACTCATGCTGTGCCTGATCCTTGACTAATTTTCCTCAAGCATCGGGCATCGTGCTTGAAACCGCGGGGCTTGAAATCAGGAATCGATACAATTTAACGGTGAACACTTGACAGGCCACAGGTGTTGATCAATTTACACTTTTGACCCGGCCGTATATCTTGATAAATTTTAGTCTGAGATTTTTATGAGGAATGTACCAATGATCTATCGTGCAGTGATCCTGAATCACCCTGTATAGGGTATAACGCAAAACTATCGAAGTTCCATCTGCCACGGCTGTCTAAAGTGTATGATTTCAACGTCAAACATAAACTAGGAAAGAAATTGGTATACTTTTTTCCGGACTTGCTGTGAAAAATTGCGAGTTAAGTTAGTCTCGACATTGTTGAGAAGGTAGCGGTAGATAGTATGAATTATTCAGAGTTAAAATCCATCCAAGATTTATCGCGAAGTTGAAAGTAATGAAATACCAACAAGTGGGGTAAGGCAGAGTTAAGTCAAAACTTGCGGGTGGTATTATTTTCTGCATTTTTCTCGTAGCGTTGCACTTGCTCATGAAAGAGGGAATAAAATATACGGGACGTAGATATAGCCGGTTTCACATCCGTGGTGTTTTATTTTCTCTTCTATTATGACTTACATATGCAGTAATGCTCACAAGTTACATTGAAAGAATAAATTCACATTTCAACGTAGGAAGTAGGTATACGTGAAGTTTGGGGACCACTGACAGGATCAAGCCCTTCGTCATAAAGCGTGGAAAAATTTACATTTCTCAGCCACAAGACCAGCTCAGCCACGTTCTGGCATTTTTATGATTTCGCGCCAAAATTAGAGGTGTTAAACAAAAGAAACTGGAACGGTTGCGTCGAGGATGAAACCACGTGGTGTACTTCCCTACGGAGCGTCCTGAAATATTAATTTTCCATTTCCCCCGCCCATACTTCTTTCAGCCCTTACTGTCTTGTTTTTCCATTGGATTCTTCCTCCTTTTTTTTCACACCAGACCTCAATCATGAAGCTCTAAACCGCACCTCTCCGAGCCACTAGCTCACTCACAAGATTGAGCGCCGTGACAGTGTTGCAGATTCTTCGTGAACGCCAGGTGATGAGTTCATGCCTGATAGTGGATCTTAACCAAAATTTTAAGGCGCCTTTTTCACGCCAAACGTATTACCTCAAGAGTGGAAATGGGCTTCTTTCAATTCAAGTGATTTCCAAAGCCTTAAACCCCTTTCAATACTATGCAAAACGTGAAGATCAAACGTGAAGCTCTCTTCTCCCAACTGATTTAATCAATCCAATAACAGCTTCTCCCATAATTTTTCCTTAACCTCTAGTTGAAAATTGCCTATAATTTAGCAGTTTATCGTCAGACTTTAGATATAGGTAACGTGACAGAAGATACCCGAACCCTCCACGTTATCCAACCGGCACTTTAAGCCCACGTGAAGAATGGGAGGGCTTGCCAGATATTTTAACCTGTTACAACCAAATTCTAATATCGTTCACAATTTATAGAATCACTAATCCTTAAAACTTGATGCCGACCAATAATTTGCTCACTTTTTTGCTCCATATTTAATGTCATTTCGGAAACATACACCAGTATCCTATTTTTGTCCCAACTGCATACTCAGGGTAGGTGCCCAAAACGGAGGCAAGAAAGTTGGTAACTTCATCCCTAGGACACTGAGAATATCCTCCTGGGTGTGCCACGTGTTTTCCGAGTTCAACAAGCCTGTCCAATGTCTTGTCCCGCAGTGTCCTGCAGGATACATAACACCCTGGATCTTAGTTTCGTACTTTGAACCTCAGAGTTTGAACTTTGAAGAGAGAGTCCTGCGATGTCGCGGCTGGTTTGTTAAAGTTTTACCCAACTTTAGTGTTTTCATTGTCGACGCCTCGATATCTACTTTCCCACTACATCTAAAAATCTATGTGATGTTCGGCTCATCGGACATTCTGTCTTGATTCAACAATCTCTTACTTACCCTCTTTTATCAATCATGATAAGCGGAAAAGCTTGAAAGCTTCGAGGAAAATCAGCTCCCCGGATCGACCATATGGTCTTTGACGATTCATTCTGGCTGTCGGTTACGACGAATGGTGAGAAGCTCTGGGTTTTGGGATCGAGGATAAGACAGAAGCCTTTAGCAAGCTACAATTGTATTCTAAGCGAATCCTTAAGCAGCAAAATCAATATGCTTACTACACCGTCCTTTTGTTTCCTATTATTCCCAAGTGAGCTCGATTATCACAAAATTCGAAACCCCCTGCTGATTCGTAAAATTTAACCTTTTCCAAGTAGCCTGCATTGAGTTAAGGCCATGAGTACCCTGATATTTCTTCTACGAGATGCTGGCGAAACGAAGGATTCTATCATCAATTTCTCAAGGAACATTCGTCCTAGGAATTTCTTTTAATCTAGGTACATTTCCTCTCCGGGGCTCTATACCCGCCTTGTCTAATCCCTCCACCACCATTACTGCCATTTTAATTTTTGTTTTTTTCCCTAATTTTATTTTTACTTTGTGTACGCTTTGTGTACTGCGGGCCAGAATTATTATTTTTTTTTTTTTTTTCGCCAGTCAGCATTGCGACGTGGCTAAAGTTTTCGGAGAAACCTTCATTCCAGAAATATAGCAGAAAGGCTAACAACAAATTGAACAAATGTGGCGAAATGTAACGGCTATTCACTTGACACATTTATAAATCTGAGAAATCATGATTCATAAGTATGACCCGCGATATTCTGAGACATTTTATCCACGTTTGAGTTTAAACCTACTTATAGAAATACTTGGATTTTTTCAGTGTCGCGGTGGACTTCTTGAATACAGGATATAAAGAATACGGCGAGTATCTATCCGTGAAAGGAAACCAATATGATGAAAGGAAATCACTGGAAAGAGCAGGTACATTCTGTGTTAATATAGATAAGGCATCTGAAGCAGTTGCCTCACATCTGTCTGGTTCGTCTAATGCACCAATCAATCGCTGCTTCAATCATTTCACTCTACCCAATTCTCCTGCAATGAGGTTAATGGATACTAGGTGTAGTGATATTTGTACGGTGCAGCTATTGGTGAGACGAAATAGCGAGAATAGTCCGATACCCAGACTCAACGTTCAGCGTTAAGCTAAGCGTTAGCAAATAATCACTTCCGAGTCATTTTTCATATGATAATGGTGTGACGATGCGAACTGGCAATAGAAAAATGCGCTGCATTTGCTATTCCGACTATTGAAAACAACTCAAGTCCGCGTCATCAACAAGCTGCACAGAATAGTATCCTTGTTGAGTCAGGGCCTGGCAACACTTGGTGAAGGCTTATAGTAGTGATTATCTAAATTGAGAATGCAGGATTGTCTTATGGCTTTGCTGCAGCAAGCAGGTCCTGTTACTTAGGTATATTGCAGATATTTCATCTTTGCTGAATCGCTCGTTGAACCGCTGCCGACGAACATCTCAGATAGCAGACGGGCGTACGAAACTCCAAGGCCCAAGACACTTAATTGGAATGTCGTGTAATTCTCTCTAGTCGCCCTGTTAGTCTACTACCCAGTGCGCCATACTCGCAGGTGTTGGATTCGCGGTATAGGCCAAACCACGTGGAATTGTATTAATTCTATGGAATTAGACGTATTGAGTTATGGAACACGTGTGCTCCGCGTGGAATTAGGAGAGAATTAGGAGCTCCATTGGGTGGCCACACACAGCGTACTCCATAGGCTTCGATTCACGTCAGGCAATAAAAGTAAAATCAATGAACATATACAAAGAAACAAAACCAGTCGAATCATATCCCAATTTTATCCTTGATTAGAGTCACACGGGCGCTGAAGCTATAATATTCGACTTCATTGCACGTACAAAACAAGATAGGTTTTAACGAGAAGTACTGACGTATTTATATACTATATGTGAACATTTACACAAAGGCATAAAAATACGAATAGATAAATGGATGAAAAATATCTGTAGACTTCGTAGTACCTACTCAATAAAGTTTCAGTATACAGATTCGGTGAGACCATTATCGGTGTAGATACGTACAATGCTGATCATCGATCTAGTCCGAAGTTTCGATGCGGTAGGGACCCGACATTCCTATTTTATCTAGTGTATCACATGCGGTCGGATATCCGCGTACGAGTTTTAGAGAATTTATTCTGCTTCACTCCATCTACCTATCGTATCGTGATGTGTAGGTACGCGTGCACGGTGCACATCTAGCAGTACCATTAGGTTTGGCTTCGCTCGCTTCATCCACGCCATTATGTCAAGCCCATAGAAAAGCTCAGATCATAGCTCGAGATATTTTAACAATGGAATATACACGTGTGTAAATCTGTGAATTGACTTTAAACTATGCATCAAATCAGGCATTAAAAATGACGTTCGTCATTGTATGGCGGAGATTTTATTCTTAGGAAAAAAAGATACCCTGATATCATGAATCGTTATAATGTGAGTCAAACCGCAAATCGAATTGATGTATATATTCGGAGTTAAGTTTAGCAGAAATCCATAAAGTTTTTTTTTTTTACCAATGGCTTATCATCTAATTAAAGATCTGTAGCCTGAAAATCCATAAAGTACAATGGAAGTAGGTACATCAAAGTGACAAGAACTCTCAGTATTGTAGATACCTGGATCTGTAAGACTAATATACAGAGTAATTACTCTCGATATAACAGGAAGCGATGCAATTACGATCATGCACCGGCTAATACCGAGTTTAGGCTGCGGTTGCTGGATTTACTTGGAGTAATGAATCGCCAGGGACTTTGGATAACGAACGGCATGTCGATTCATCTTGTACTACGCGTTGTCAAAGTACCTAATCTGATTGGATCAGATTAGCAAGCGTTGGTAGTACTTACAGCCTCCCTACGAAGTCGATCAAACACAAGCCGTATCTACACATGAAGTACGTTTTATTCATTCAAATTGATTAGCTAGCTAATAACGTTGATTGTGAGCTAACAACGAGCTATTCCATAATAACTATATTATTTTCAATATTTTTATTCCTGATCTCAAGGGCTGGCAATTAATACCATAGAAACAAGATACTTAGGTATTAACGAAGTTAGCTTTTCCTCGAGCTCCACCGTTTCTCTTATTCGCGATAAATTCTATCCGTAGCACCAGGCCGACCGAAATTAGGTGAGGAAAACTTAGTGAGGTTCTGTCATTGAAATATAGTCGTGGATTGTCTTCGTGTAACGTAAAGCGTACCGTTTCAACAATATATATCTCCGATAATAATCAAAGTAATTACAAGTAGGAGTCATTTACGAAATTTTTGAATGAAGAACGGTAAACTTCCCGTTTAGCATGAAATTCTAGGCTTTTAGAATTTCACTTAGCTTATCTCTAATCTTGTTTATTTCTTGCGATAAGCTTCGAAGTTACGGTAGAAAGTCCTGGGAGGTGCTTCCTGTGTTTCAGTAAGGTAAGACATAACTGGTGCAAGTCTTAAAGCTGTACTTGCCTTGTAACGCTGTTCAAAAGTCTTTAGGATCTCGATGTTAACAAGATCTGTCAGACATCGAGCGAAAAGAATTGGATAGCCTTCGCCGATGATCTGGTCCATAACCACAGCTTTCATCTACGTCTTTGACAGCTAATAAAAAAAAGTCTATGAAACTGAACGGAATTTATGGACTCCATGATTTACTCCGACGAATAAAGTATGATTCAAGAACTTGACATTGGCCGGAAATAAAAGAGCAATTACAACGACCTCGAATTGCAATGAAGAAAATGGAGCTTTTGGAGGGCTCAAGAAATAACTAGAATAAAATTATTGTGCAGAAAAATTGTCGAACGTCCTATGTAATTTAGCGCGCGTCAATGCACCGACAATAATGACTCGCTTTACAAATAATCATCAAGCGAATCTGAAGCGAAGCGGGTATTCTTGTTTCACTTGAGACGGAAGCCAAGATCGTTATTTACTTTTTCGATTTCCCAGGACTCTTGTTCCGTCCCCTGGTAAGCGCTGGAAACGCATTATTTTTTACCTAAATTAACTCGGGAGCCCATTTTCAGTATAAACTTTGCCCTTATGGTGGTACGAGGTATTTTGCATAAATAATAGAAAGGATCAATTGTGCCATGAATCAAGGGTAGAAGGTATAGAACGATTTAGGTAAAATGGTGAAGAGCTAAAATATACATTTATCCATATCCGTCCCATCAATGTGAAGCATCATGAGGGAGAAGACCCAAACCAAAATTAGAATTGGTTGAATAAAGCAGCAGAGAGACCATGTGATATGAAAATATCCTTAGAAATCATCCCGTTTTAGAAAGGAATTGTCAACAACGAACTATTCCGCATCCTGGACAACGTATAGATCCTAAACCCGAATGCAGGTTGATAGGGAGAGAAAAAATGCATTAGAGGACAACAAGGTATCTTTAAAAAGAAAAGACTGTAAAAGCAAAAACGTAGCCAGCGGATGGGTCAATCACATTGCAATTAGGACACTGGGGCTTGCGTCAGGCCAATTCCGGTGTTCCATTTCTGTTCGGAATTAACCTGGCTCCAACAATAAGATGGAAGTCACCCAGTGACTGATGGTGTTTCCTAAAAAGTGCAGAGCTCGGTAAAAAAGACATGATGATAAATAGCTTGGGGAATTCTTCTTCGATTAGTGGCCGAGGTGTTCGACCAAAGATTAGGCATACTGCTCAACCAAAATTCAATGTTTTTAACACACGAAAATTGGGGTGGAATAAAACGGAAAATTAGCTTGTAATATAACGAGTCGTAAAAATCATGCGAGAGTATATTGAAACAAAGGTCTCGATCAGGGAGAGAGCGACGATGGGTGACAACTGGCTATTTAACACGTACAATGAACAACACAAGCGCCATTACAGCGGAGCGGTTGAACGAGAGGAGGGTTACTAAAAGCGCAAAGGGTGCCTCTATTCGAAATCTCCATTAGTTCATCGATTAAAATGAGCCACGTGGGTGATTGCGCTTTGGTATGCTGACGCGTTCGGTTTGCATTTTAACAGACGACCATGTCGAGTTAATCTGGCATGTGCAAGCATATTGCGATCAAAGCTACTCTACAAACTACAAAGTGAATTGTATGACGAGAGTTTATGTCAAAATTAATATCTACGATTGAAATTCTTTTTGGTTGCTATCAAAGTATTTATCGACCTATTGGTAAATCTCGTATTTAATCTCTGTTTTTTCGACCACACAAAGACATTAGGCCTCATCAGATGTAATTATTTTCGGGAAACAAGAAGTAATTGTTGTAAAGTTTATGGTTCACGTCAAAAAAGTAAATAAATATATTGAAAGTATTGGAAATAAATTGTTTGAATAAAATTATTCAGGGACTCGCAACAGAAATGGTTTATCGTTATTTGCTGTGAAAAATAAAATGTTCACAGAAACAAGCATGTACATAATATTTGACAGCGTCTAATTTATATTTACTTCATGCAGTTAAAGACGGGAATTTTTTTTTTTTCAAGGATTCTCGAATTTTCAACAATTACGTTGAGGCTTCGTTTGGAATCCATTAATTAGCAAACATTTCGTAGGTGATAAGACTAGCGATAAATGTGATTCATTGGAGGTAGTAAAACCCCGGGTAAAGCGGCTGAGCTTAATGGCTAGTTAAGCCTCTTGGAATTTATTTTATCTTCTCCGCTGCTGAGTCCTCTAGCCTTTACACGTTATTACTCTCAATTTAGTTTTTTTCGTCTCTGATGGAAATCAAGTGTCAAAGCGATAAAGTTCGCACTAACGAAATGTCTACGCATTTATATATGTAGATTTGATGAACGCCTGAATAATCATATAAATATAACGTCTACCAAAATATTTGTATTATTCATACGCAATTGCGTGCGAATAACCCAGAACATAATCACTTTTCGCATCATTAGATCGAACAAGAAATTGAAAATCTGTCAGAGTGAATTGACCGAGGAATAAGATCGTTTGATCTCAAAACTATGCACGTCTAACAGCGATACATATTCAAATTCTCTTCTGATTATGAATTGATGTTAGAATTAATTCAAATTTTATTACACATTATAATTTTGAACTTACAATTATGCAAGAACGCCAGAGGTTCTTGAATGCAAATTTTGTGAGTTTAATTTTCACATCAGCTAGCACTGTGCAAAACTGAATAAAATCCAAAATTTTACTGTTTATGCGAAACATAAGGCAGAGTTGGCGCGGCAGAGTTAGCGAATGAGCTATGATTCTTTATTTCCTTGAATAATTCTCGTCACTTTTAAACATGTCGATATTATAGAGTTCAAGTGTTCTATAAAGTCAGTAAAATTTTTTCATAACTGAACAGTAAATATCTATTTTTATTATTTAAGCTGTTCTGTCTTGCCAGACGTAACTTTATAAGTTATTGGCCGTTCTATTGCGTTCAAGTATACTAGTCGCGTGGGAGCAATTTGTGTAAAGTGTGCATCGGGCAATTTTTGAAAGCATTAAGTGTCCAGTCGATCGTTAAATCTATTCGAGTGAAACGAAGCAGGATGTCGTTTGATGCTCTGGCTAGTGTGATCACTTCGTCTCCGATCGACTAATAGACTTTCGAGCGAATTGGTTATCTCGATAAAACGACGTTCACCTACGAAATCCTTTACGACCCAATACCCACTAAAATTCTAAGATTTTGCTGAATTCTAAGACTGTTTGACTTAGGAGCAGACTGTAGAAAGTTATTATTGTGGAAACCGATTTTGGATTATTAACAAATTTTTTGTTCATAATTGAAGATATGAAGAGAAGTTTTTTGTTCAATCCTTCTATGTAGTCTCCCCTCAAAACCACCGCCAGTTTTAGAATGAGAGGGAAAAAAAAAACCTGTGACAAATTCCAGCAGTTTAACAGCGAGGCGCACGTACCTACATTTTAAAGTGGATTGCTGTAATTAACGTTAATCGATACGAGATATCGAAGAACACTCAATTTTTACCACCTGATACCAGATGATTGATGTATAACCACGAAAGTTTTGTTATTAATTATCCACTGTATGTATGATACGGACATTGATGCTTTCCGTCATGTGCTACATTTACTGACGAGCTCTCGTTTGTAGGACTCGTGTTTTTCAAACTGCATGATGTAACGTGTAACAGAAAGGAGTACCTTTAACAAAATTTATTCCCAGCCCCGTTTAGTAGTAAGAATTCATTTATGGCGTGTTAAAGCTACACAAAACTGACTGAATTAGGGTTTCCGTACGCTTAGCACCGTTGAGCACGATTACCGTTAGGTGATCGATTGAAAGTTTCGGCAAAGTACCCAGCGAGGAGAAGAGGGAGAAAAAAAATTGAAAAAATCCTGTCAAACTTTGCGCATGGTCGTCCAACACAATTTGTTGGAATTAGTGACAAGCCAATTGGTACTAATCATAGGAAATTAGCCGGAAACTTTGACAATTCAAACTTGGCTGGTCGTGGCCGACTGAATTGCCGGTGGCAAACCTGCATTTCCATTCTACATATCCAACTCACGTGCACCTGGATAATAAGTGACATTAGACATTGTAACGATTAATTTTGAAAGCCTGCACTGAACGAAGCTTGTCCTCAGTTGGCGGATGGAAATATAGCAGTGTGATAAGAAGTATAGATATATGAATTCTTGATGAGCAATAAAAGTTAGTTCGGTAATGTTTAGATTTTTATTTAAACCAAAATGTTATACTAATGAAATGCAAGTACTATAAGGGTTCCTTTATATTTTAAGGTATTAGCTGGGGAGTTTTGTTTACAAATGGACTGGTCATTATTTTAAGAGTGTACAAAGAAGAAGCAACAGCGTTAGGTAGGTACCACGGAATGTTGACTGGAAGCAGATTTCCATTGAACCCTGAAAGGGTGCGTTGAAATTAATCAGATAAGGGCAATTACGCGTCTCGGGATGGAAACAACCACTCAGGTGCTCGAAACCATGTGTGAAACCCTTTTCTCAACCGCAAACATGGGATTCGCGACCTCTCCATACTCTGCGACCTTTGAAACCCTCCAAAACCCTGCGATACATGAGCTCCATGTGATCATGTGATCCTTACTACCAGTCGAGTTATGTGACCCAATCCTTGACCCAAGCAATCAATTTCATCTATTTCTCACTGATATTTCTAGGACCTAATATGTTCACAAAATAATATAGTAACGTGAGTATTACATCATCATACATACGCCAATTCCTAATATTATGATCACAATTTATCATGAAGGCAATAACAAGTACAGGAATTGATCGTTCCAGCATACTTCCTCCTCTTCATATTTCTGAGGAGTCAGTTTTTCGTCAATGTGGTTGGAAATAAATTAAAAAGTAATTCTCCAATCATCAAATAATATCTTTCCAAATAGGTATATCTTCATCCATACCTGTAGTGGATATAGATATTCTGTCAAATACTATTTTGGCTAAAATTTGAAAAATGTTGGGAGCATTTGTCAAGAAATTGATCGTAGTTCGTTGGTCGGAATACGAAACGATAATATGCTGAATCTTGAATTCATCGTAAGTGCCACTCCAATTCATCCTCAATTTGAAGAAAGAAAAAATAATTTATTTAACGTTTCCCTCAGGGTTCCTCTTCCCCGTTTTCTCGCGGACTCATCGGCCCTCCCGGTCTCTCCTCTTGTCTTTCTGACATCGAGCAGAGACAGAATTAAACTAAGAATTTGAAACAATGGCTAGAATTATGCGATAACTTGGAGATTGGTTGAAGTGGCCCCTTGTCTGCACTTTGCATAATCTCAAACAGTCACCTCACTATTCAGCAGATAGTTCCATATAGCGACGTTTCGCCTAGCGCAATATTCAGGATCTGATTTTTCTGTATACGAGTATACCTATTTTCACTGAGTAGTAATATCACAAGACCTTCAAAATTATTTTATATCCGCATTCGGAATTTCTGAGCTGCAAAACTTATCCCTCTCGTCGCTATACGTAGCAAAACAATCGGGAAATATCCGATAATTTTGAAAGTCTTGTGATATTACTATACTTACTAAAAACTTTTCCTTTTTTTCATTAAATGTTAAGAAAAAAAATCATGCAGAATTTCACTCTGTATAGTAAACAATCAAACATCTATACTACAATAGCTGTATCTCATTCCATCTGTTATCCCGCTACCAGATAGAAAGTCGCGGTGAAAATGGGTGAGTATAGTCTCCTTTTTCCTACGCAAATATTTCACCGATGAAATATGAAGTACTTTTTCTGGCACAAGTTTTAAATCTTAAATAACCTATCAACAGGCAACGGGCTATACTTAAAGGGAGTGAGTTTACTCATTTATAAACAACGCATCCATCACGTCCCATGGCGCCTGTTTCCTCAATTTTATAATGAACCCGCAAAACTGTAAGTAAAGCGAATCTTGCACGCCAAGTGGGCATTACGCCTAAGGTAGACGGGTAAAATATGTGTGTCGTGTAAAATAGGTCTCAAGAAGATACGAGCTGCTTGACACGATTCCTCGCGTAAAGTGATGCATACAAATAACGAAAAAAAAGTAAAATAAAAAAATAAAAAACGATTTAAAACGTGTACAGATTACCGAAAGAGAGACAGCAAACGTGGAAAAATTAACCCCCGGTAGCTCCGATCAAGTACACAAAAGAGAAATACAGGGTAAAAAATTTTTCATAAAGATAATGGATCTGCTATTTTTTTTCGTATACCGACCCGTCAGATTGTCAGACGCTTCTTGGGGGTGCAATTTCTTAACTGATCTTGCGCTCGGACGTGGGTAAAAGAAGAAATAAAATTCTCAGACCTCACGGGATATTGCGGGAAAGTAAAGATAACCGAAAAAAGATTGTATAAAAAAAGTTCGAAAACAGATGAGACCGACGTCATTTCTGACGCACAGGATATACAATATACCTACATACATGCGCACTGCTTTCAAACAACAGAACCAAATTCAGACAAAAAGTTTGAAAAAAAAAAACTTGATGAGTAGACTCATTTATAACGAGAAAAATAATTGGACAAGTTCAACGAGTTTGAAAAAAAAAAAAAATTATCCTGGCAATTGTATAATGAGGAAACGCTAATCGAATCGAATCGACGAATTGGCGTGCTAGCTGCGGCGTGTAAACGACGCTTTGCGCCGCGGCACGGAGCCCCGGTTTAAGGGTAGCATGGACGCTAATCAATTTAACCATTAATCGATCCCCATTGTCATTATTATCATTACCCTAGCGTCACATGAAACCGGAGATCATTCAGTACCGTTGATATCACTGAACAACAGCGTTCGCTGCTAAATTACTATATATATATATATATATATATATATATATGGGTATATTCATCGACCCGACGTGTGGATTGCTTCGACAGTCAATAGATTCAATAATCTAAGCGTGCATTGATAACCCAGCAGTGCCTATAGTCTACGACCGTTATTCTCTAGTTTTGCTGATATTATGGAAAGCCAGAGCGTGCTTATGAGAATGGTTCTCGTAATGTCGATTGATTCGTATTGTGTTTACGAATTGTATATGGACACACAAATTTAGCTAACAATTCAAGTGCGCTTAACAAACCCATTAAATCTATCATTGGTCGTTTCGCCACTCAATCATTCCTCGGTGTTTAAGATGGAAAAGATACTGGTCACTTTGACGTTGTTTGCAGTGGACAAATCGAATCGTTGGCTATCTCATTGTAGTGTCATCGCCATAATACTGAGAGATGATCATAATTCAGTGTCTACAGCGAAGAGCAGACATTCAGGCAGGTACTGATGATTTCCTTCCTGCCTTCAGTTACCGCCTTGTCTAGAGTCCCATGGCGACAATCCGTGACTACGCGGTCCGAATCTGCAGAGGAGCGGATGACGTCTGATGAATATTGCACGGAGGGTAGCCACTGCGATTCCAGTGCATAATAAACTAGATGGTTGTATAGGAGGCCATGCCGGATCATATTTCTCAGGTGAACTAGATATTACGGAATACCTGCAGAAATGAAATACCGTCTTTCATTCGCACGGATACTGATATATAGTAATGGGGCATTCCATGTCAACTCGACCAATGATTATCCCACACCATTTTCGATTCGCTTCACGATTTTCCATATGTTTCTACGATCTCAACAAAGCACTGCTGAATCTTTGCAAATCTTTCGCTCCATAAAACCGTTAATTTTCAACGATTATACAAACCCATCTCAAAATCGGCATTTTTTTTTAAATCTCAAAAAGTTTTCAAAAATTTCATTTTCATTCCGATCATTTTGACACCCTTCCCATGATGAGGTGATTTTTTTGTTCTATTTTTTTTTTTTTTTTTTTAGCACTCTTAACATTTTGAACAAACGATTTCATTGAATCATAGATGTGTTAAGTGTATAAATATATGTATATATATATATATATTTACGAAAAACTTGCTATTTGCTTGGAGTCGAATTCGCGACGACAGATTCGACGACGTCACCTCTTTCGCGAACTGAATTTCATTCTACCTTTATAATTGAAGGCAAACACGAAGTTTATTTAGACAGTGTTGATTCAGGTTTCGATTCGAATCAGTTGGACTTCGAATGCATTTCAGTTGGGTAGGTATTTCTACTGCGTGTATATGCTTTTTGAACTCAAACTTTTCAGTTTACGTATATATCTGACAATTAAACAGTCTAGACCGCCGTGAAAATCAATCATCCACAAGCTTCTGAAAATTCTTTTCCTTTTTTTTTTTTTTTTTTTTTTTTTTTTTTTTTTTGTCAATGAGAACTGCAGGTTACTGCGATTCGACGTAATGACGTACAGAAAAAATATGTAAACATGCAGCAATGATGAGTCCGTACTTCCAAGCCAGGGACGAAGTTTAATGAAAAGAATTGCCCTGAGGAAAAGAGTATATCTTTACAGGATATAGTGAAGGGTTTCGATGACGGTAGTGTGTAACAATCGACCTCACAGAAATGCAAATGTTTTCAATGCATTGATCAGAATATGCAACAAACTCTGCTCTTGTAGGCGGCGGCTGTTGAGCATTCATCATACCTGTCGATTCTGGAGCGCGTCTATCTAGCAGCCTCCGCTTTCCAGGATTCTAAATTATCACGTCTGGTTGGAGATGTTCCTAGTAGAACGGCCATAGCTCAAAATATCCGAGCACGTTGTTTTCTGCAATTTATTAGAAAAGGATAAACGTGGCGCGTCGCTATACGCTTCCTTTAGCACCATCGTATTTCAAAGCAACCATTTCATCTAGCGGCTAGAGGGGGTGGAGAATTTTACGCTGTCGATTCAGATTTTTAATCTCAACTATCATAACTCCGTCATTTCTAAGTGAAAGTATTAATTTTACGTTCTATAACAGACTCAAGCTACACCGGCATTGGTATAGCGCCAAAAAAAAATTAAGGATCACATGTCATCCCCTTGGAAAAGCTATTATTTTCAAGCAATAAAGTTACTGTCATCATCGCTCATAACAAAATGACACATGGCTAAGGAGATAGACGAGAAAGTGATTGCTTACTTGTCACGTGACCCAGATCAAGATGGCCGACTACAAAAGCCTTTACGAAATAAGAATAAATATATTGTATTTATATTAGGGTGTAAAAAAAAAAATCGATAAATATATTTTTCTTTCAATTTTTACTTTCAACATTAGTTTGTGATAACCGAATGAATGGGTACCTACTCCCACAAAATGAGCTGGCGTTAGCTTTTCTTGGATGTTCATTCAACTCTTTGCAGCCTGCACTCTTTCTTATGAACGATTTTTGTTAAACTCACCTAGGAGGATTTCTGGGATCGTTGATTCCAGTTATGAAGTCATTAAGATACGAAGATTCAGGTTGCTGGATCAAAATTGTAGAACGTCGGCTGAGTGCAGGTGTGAAAATTACTACTCATGGTTTATGTTATCCATCAATATGAATTTAGTAATGTGCTCAATTCAGGTTTGATATTAGCAACGCCAACTATTAATCGAAATGGTTAATCTACTCTTTACGATTTCGGCACACCATGATGGAGCCGACATTTTTCATTTCTGGGATTTTGATTCCAGATCTGGAATCAACAACCCAAAAACCGCATTCTGAGTGTCGGCAAGAGTGTTGGCTCCAAAATGTCGAATAATCATATAAAAGAATGGTTTGCATCACCTCTTTGAATTGAGATATAGAATTCATCTTGTAGGAGAATTGGTTTGGTGTTGAAAACTAACATGAGGTGTGGTGAAAGTGGAAAAAATAAACTCTCGACTTATCTTGGACAGCGCGTAATTTATAGACAGTAAAATAATATCTAGGATTTACTCAAGATATCGAATTATTTTTACACTTCCGGTGACACGTATAACGAACGCAGTCCATAAACCTTTAACATCGAGGTGCTGCTATGAATGCGGTGTGCTCATGGTTCGCGTGACAATCGAATTCTGTGGCACGCATGAACTGCATGTTACACGCGGCTGATAAATCAAGTGCACGAAACCACCCCCTGACTAATTTGTCAGTGTTTCTCGTAGAAACAAGACATTTAGTTACGATAAAGCCGATGTACACTTAGCTGAGGAATCGCTTGAGGTAAAAATAAAAATGTGTAATTTATACGTGGATGAAAGATTATATTAGATGACGGAAGGGAATACGGAATGAAAAAAAAAAAAAAAAAAAAATTTCACGATCCTTGATAACCGTATGCAAAATTTTATTTAATTTAAAACGAAAATTTACATGAAGAGAAGTTTTCACTTAATATTTGCCAGAAATTAAACAGCAAAATTATCATACTGAGCTTACACTAGTTTAATCTCATACTAATTTGGAGTTCAATATTGCAAGTTTATATTCTAACATTAATGGCCGGTTGCATAAACGTGGGTTACCCGAACCTTCAAATACCCCGTAGGTAACCCTGCAAATACTACCCGTTCAACCGTTTTTTCATCTGACAGCTGTCATGAATCGCTGTTAACTTCTGACAGTCATGTAGGTTGAACGAGTAGTATCTGCGGAGGTTATTGAAATTTTGGGGTAACCCACCTTTATGCAACCGGGCATAAGTCTCATTGTCAGATATTATGAAAGAAATAGTTAGTTGCTATGGTAATTTTTTTTGAACATCGGACTGCAGGACGAAACTTTCGAAAGCAGTAGGTATGGTAATTTTTTCCATTTCAGACTATGGAACTTCATGCTTTACGTTGAAAAAAAAAAAATATATATATATATATATATATTACTGGATCGGCGTACAGAATGTTATCGTTATTATTCTTATTCTCCTGAGGATCCTATCCTAAGCTCAGACCTTTGCAACACACTAATTAAAACGTTATTTCATCACTTGCGAGTTTATTTGGTACTATATAAAACATGTGGCTCTGTTTTCTGATGACAGACTCGTGGAATACTCTTTCTGGTTGAATCTATATAGCGACCCTTTAAATTGTATCATACCAAATCGAAAACAGACTTTGAAAACCTTGGTGCAGCTTGCCCCTTTTCAGGCTTGTGTTTGATCCTCAATGTTGCTTTCAACAGTGATAAAATTTCAATTTGTGAAGCACGCAGCTTGTCTAAGTTTTTCAGACACCTAATAGATATATCTACATATTAAAGTGGTACATTTTTAACTGATTGTAATAATTTTCAGAATCACATGAGATAAATGTAATATTTCGTTGCAAAAATTCTAGGTATCCATGTAAAAGAATTGTATAATAAAATATCTTCCGGCATATGGAAATTCGTATATGTATGTCTAAAGATGCAGTAACTGGTTGTAGAGATTTTGCACCCGAAAGAAACAGGAGGTATTGGAAAAGCATGAGGGTGAAAGGCTCCGCAGCGTTATCATATAATAATTGGTCCGTTTAACCCCACAGAAAGCTTTTGCTGACAAAGAATACACACGTATTGGATAGAATGGTACAAAAGTGTATTCAATAAGTTCGGCGAGGGAATGAACGCACCCCAACCCGGCCGAGCCCATCAGAACGAATAGAAGTTGTTCATACAGAGAAAAGTTTGTATATGGTATATATTTCCCAAAGTTGGATTGGTTTTAAGTTTAGCTGTAACGTGGCATCAGGCACGCGACCGTATCTCTATTGTCCACCATTATCTGCTATTGTCTGGCGTCTGCTGCTGACAAGACTGCAGGCTAAAAATTGTATGTAATATAAAAAAAAAAAATAAAAAAAAAAATACAAATGTATCAGTAATAAGTAACATATATTTCTAATTAAATGCAATTTCGTATATGATAGACAAGAATAATTTGACTGAATGAAATTAACTGCGTGTGAATTCCACATGTTCAATTATCCCAGTTATCTTCGAATGAAAATTATCCCCTATTAGTTGATATATTAATTTCACCAAGGCATGGAGCTCTATAATTATGCGTCATTACTTGTAGTGTATAATATGGCGTAATTGCGACATATTATTTATCGCATAGTGCTTTTACCGTCACACAGACCCGCAAGCTATTATGAATTCTAACGGGCATAAATTTTAGTAACAAAATACCGGATTTCACGTAAAGCTTGTAACGAAACCGCAGGCTATTTCGAACATACGTTGAATTCTCGCGCTTCTATTGATATTTGTTATAAAATACAAATTCCGTTCGACAGACTCGTGTATAAAGTTGATCAAAATTATACAGTACCTAATGCAGAAGAGGGTTTCATTATCATATAAATACTTGATCCACATTTGCTTGGAATATAACAATCACTCGATGTCTATTCGGTTGAAAAAGACATATGTATAAGTGAATAAATAAATAAATAAAGAAAAACACGTAAACTCAGAACCTCTGATCTTTTCCCCGTGACGATTTGAAATATTTCCATTTAAGAAAAATGAAAAAAAAATAAAAATAAAAAAAAATGGCAAAGAGAAAGGGAAAGGAGCAGAATTTTTTTTCCGCTTATCGATCCGTATACCATTTCTGACCTAGTTTCCTCGCTTCGGTTAGGTGCTTCGAACTCGGTTCAGCTGACAAACGATGGAGCATGGAACGCCGAGGCGGTCTTTTAGAATAATCGAAAAGTAGACTCACCTTTTACTCGCTGGACCATTTTTACGGTTATCCTTAAAACGTCCTGGTGAGTAGGGAAAGAAAATAAAGCTATACACCCAGACGTAGATATACATCCGCGTACCAGCCTCACGCGAACATGTCAAAACATCCGCTTTAGCCTAATTGAATAAGCTTCCTGTTTCGAGGGGAGGAAAAAAATTTTCTCTTGTCATCGTTTATTTATAAGGAATTTTATCTAAACGCCGCGCACCGTTTCAAGCAAAAATACATAAATAAATACTGCAGTGAAGGCAGCTGATGAAAAATCGCAGATACGAAAATGTCAGCAGAAGAACAACAAAAATGATAAAAATAATCTGCGGAATATCGTGATGAAGACTTCCAACGTAATTGATGCTGTAGAACTGTCTACATATACATATATATACGACACCATCAACAATTGGAAGTGAAAGTTTCAAAAATAAAAAAGAACAAAAAAAGTACGAGATAAACGAAGGTAGACAAAGAAGATGCAATCAAACTTAGTCGTTCAAAGTTAGGAATTAGAATTTCGAGGGGCGAGCCCTTGCAAGATTGAAAAAAGAATCTGTGAACGTAAGACGGTGGGGCCCAGATTTTTTCTTCCCACGAAACGAAGGCATAGTAAACAGAAGTATGGAGTGATCAAATATAAACAAGCGAAAAGTGGTCGAAATTAGAATTTCGAGTTGAGATTGATCAGCCTAGAGACAGACGGTGTAGAATACAGCCCGTAGGATTGAAACTTTAATACATGCTTGAGAAATTCCGGTTTCTCTCAATCTCTCATAAGTATATAATGTAAAGTTTGTTCGTTTAAAGTACCTACTGTCATTGAATTATACCAGGAGGCCAATTAATATACGAAAAATCGAGGTTGAGTAGAGAGTCAGAATATCCGTAGTTTGATATCTCTTGGTAACGAGGTGAAGCTAAAAGTCATAAAAGTGGTAGTAACGCGTAAGTAACAAGGAGAAAACAGGGAGACAAAAATACGACCTTCGGTGAAATAAAAAAAAAGTTTTCCTCGAACTCTGCCTTAACAAGGCTGTTGATTGTGAGTACAATTTGTATTTGCTCACCGAATCGTCAATCCAGCCATTAAAGTAACTAACAATTATGATTCTAACGTCTAGCTTGACATTTCTGGAGAATTTTATACCCCTCGCACTGCTAAGCCATGCATATTATACAAGCCAGCGAAAAGCTTGGGAATTATTGTTCTCAATAATATAATACCAAAATCACATTCAGGATCATTCGACTATTTATTGATATTGATTCGTATTCTAATATATAATATTACCGATCGTTCGGATGAATATGAAAAAGTTACTACCCCAATTGCCGACGATGATTTAATCGAACCCATCAATCACAATTAACCAAGAGGGAATATGCCTGCACCAAATGATAAATAAACATTTTCATATACGGTTAACCGCTATACCGCCATGAATTTACCGGTGTAAATTGAAAACCTGAGAGTAAGTAAACATGTGCCTGGGCCTATAGGTAGCCCAGTTGAAAATATTTTTTTTGATGTTCGAACTGACGAGGGATGATTAATTTTGTCCGTCAAATTGACATAAACAACACACGGTGCGATATACGGGGCGCCGTAGATTTTCTATAAAACCGACAGATGACGACATGTGTGTTGGATTCGGTGCGAACTCTGGGAAATTTTCCATCGGTATACTGGTGAAAAGAAAAAAAAAAAAAAAAAAAAAAAAGAAAAAAAAATGGCGAGAGGGTTGAATAATGTCCCTGTTAAACGGGGGGCGGGAGGAGGGGGGGCGGGGGTTTTCGGTCATCGAGGGAGAACTGGCAGGCCGTTTATGCCGCATCAGAGTTCGCAAAATTTATTCCATTGCTCTGGTACGTATATCCCCAGGTTGGAACTGCGTTGGCATCGGTGATAGATGCACGCGTTAAAACGTCAGGCAAAAGCGTCGAGTAAAGCCTATAACCACTTCAAAACTACCATCGTATATCTCCGGGGACATTTAGCAGCTTTTTAATCGCACCTGACAAGGAAAAGGCACCCAAGTTAGTAAGTTCATACCTATAGATGTGATCAGAGACAACGACGCGACAGTCCCGCATGAGGGACCCGTATTCCTCGTATCGCGCGTTATAGCGAGATCTATGTTCTCCAGTTTCTGTGTTTTCCCCAACCACAATCTACCATTATAGGTATATACCCCGAGGGTAGTTTGTGGCCTGTTCTCGAACGTCAAGGCTCCCTCGTAAGGTTGCGGGATTCCTTGCCTTTAGCCCTTTGCGAATAAGACTCTGATTTATTACATCCCGTGATTTTTAACCCTTATATAGCTATCGTTGAGAATTTGACTATTAAATTATCTCTTCTTCTCATAATAATATCATTTTTATTTAAAAACCTAGCAACCCTTGGCTCGTAGATAAAGTTATAAGCTGTAAGTCAAAAATCGCCAAGGATACCGTTAAGATGAAGAAAATGTTTCAGCGGGAAATTCACTCGAAACTAAACCGATCCGCAACACTATTTGGCGTTAAGTGGCCCTAGGAGCTTCCTTATCCTGAACCAACTCCCGTTCAACTTACTGCTTACTCGATATCGAACCACTTCCTACCAAACCATTGTCCATTTGTATTACGCGAGCAATCTGCTTACAGTTTAGGAACAAAACCGGTGCGGAAGACTATTAGGTAAGCATAAATGCAGGACATACGAACGGATGACCGGAAATGAGACAGTAACTGAGTGATATGAACTTGGGCAATTGAATTTTTCGAGTAAAGAAGCACTCTTCAATTCATTGGTCGAGTTCCCAGTTCTGAGTTTTTACTGTTTACTCAAAGCCCGCTTCGGTCGGCACTGACGATTACCTTCGCGTTGGACGCAATCCAACTCGCTGTTTTCACTGGTTTAAGGTCCTGGCTCTCTGCATCTCGTTTTCCTTTGTTTTCTCACTAGCTTCTAGAATCCAGAGGCCGAGATCCCGCTTCAAAAACGCAGAGACGTCAGGCCACATTGTGTTTACGGTTGTACACGACGACTAGCTGCCAGTATATACTGACTAAAATATCGCGTATAGCTTTGAGGGATATCTTCTTGAGCCAACAGACATTTTATTAGACGCAAATCTCCGCCCTATGAACGCGGTGAAACCGCATGTCGAATAAGGAACTCTAAAGGAACAATAATATAGCGTCCTAACTGTTTCGACACACAATTAGCAGTATAAATTCCCAAAACTTAACAGACTCGATGCCAAAAGTAGAAGATTTAATTATACACACCCTTCAAATATAACTAAATACTAAGTCTAAAGGCATTGAGAAAAAAAAGCACCAGATATTGTCGGATCAAGTCAGTGCAGAGAAACTAAAAAAACCTTCATCAGTGCACAAGATATCATGTGAATTGAAAAGCACCACTTTTCCCATTCATACTATTACTTTCTTGACTGTTCGTACAACATTCAATAGCATCTCGTATACATTTCATTTTCAGAAAAAAAAAAAAAATGCATCGAAACAAATTCTTTCACAGTGATTGCGTGAAATTTTAGTCGGGATCTATAACACGGGTTCAGTGTCTGACTTGACGCGGATACTCACTACTTCACTAATGCGTTTAAACTCGGTTGGTCAGAATATCTATAGAGTAGTACTATATTACATTAGTGTAGATGATCTTCGGTGAATGAGGTCTGTGCGTGATCGGCCAAGCGTGCGAAAGGACTGTTTGGTAAAGGAATTTCCTGGGTATTGAAACCATTCAGTTTAAACGTGGAAGTTCAAAGTGAAAATCCAGAACAGCATATACATGGCTCGTTCGCGTATAGCCGAAACAAGCAATTAGACGAACGCGAATAAAATTTCAAATAAAAAAAACCACCGGCATCTGCGTGCCCTTTGACCTGGCTCTGAAATGAAAGGGGTAACGCAACCACTTTCATTCCCATTTGGTGTGGAGCAATGGTGGACGTGCTGACCGCATCTCGTAAACCGACCTACGCGACGAACGCGTTTTTCGCTCATAACTCGCTCTCAGCTCTTGTCGACGACGACCGCGACTGATGTCGGTCGGAGGAAAACTCAAACGAAAACCTGGAGAGGAAAACGTAAATTTTTCATTACTTCCTGACACTTTCTGCATAGGAGGAAATGACGGGGGCATCAGCGTATGAAATTGAAATACGTCCTACGATCGAACCAGCAATCCATTTCCATCCATCGATTTTTGGCGCAGCGTATAAGCCAAGCTTCGCCATAGTGACGTCGGAGTGACGTCATGCCGAAAAGATTTTCAGACGAAAAATCAAATTCCTCTCACTCGGCGGGCTCGCTGTTTTATAAAATGCCTGCAGCTACGATTCTGATTTGGTAAAATTATTCTACGTTTTAAAGTGTATCTAAATCGAATGAAGTTCTAAAGTTAATACGGAATATTTTTAGGAGCTATCGCGACGGGTCACATTTTCATTTAGGAATTACGCCATGAGGAATATATAACGTTTTCAAATCTGCAGTTGAATTCTGAGAGATACGACTGCATTTTTTCACAATGAAAAGTGAATAAACCCGAATCGATTGGAGAGCTTTCGTCTAGCGAGTCTGAATAGGCGGCTGACTGCACCCTCGGCTTGCCAATATTTTCATTCCGGTTGCAAATCCCGCGATCAACCGGCTGGCAAATCACTTTCAATCCAAGAATCTTTCCTCTTCACCCTTCACCCTCATATCTGAACCGTTACCTCTTTTTACCTTATATCCAGACACCCGAATAGACGCCTTAAACTTAATACTTTGAACAACGAATCCTCTCTTTCGTTTTTTGTTGGATTTTCTTTCTATACAACTCCAATTCAGAAATAAAAGTTGAATTTTTCCCAAATGTCGAGGGAATTTTGACCCCACTTATAGATATATTTTTACCAAGGTCGTGCTTCGGCCCAAAACAAGATGGAACTGAAGTCACAGGTTACTTGTAACCGAGAAAGAGAACGTTCGCAATTTTCGCGGAGCGACTACAGCAGGGCTAAAATTAGGGCGTTTATTTCCATCGTTATTGTCTTGAAAGATAAGTCTGCTAGAGTGGAAATTTTAACTTTTCGAATACAGGCCAAGTGTTCTTGCAAAGATTCTTTTAAAATGATAACAATCCATCTCCAGATTTGACAATAACTTGAACTTCCTGCACCGTCTAAAACTCCCAACAATTGTCCAACGGTTCCAATTCGTTCCAGTCCTCACGATTTTCAGAAACAGAAAATCCCCTGGCTATAATATCCGCTAAACATTCTATACGTAGACTTCGTTGTATTAATTATACACATAGCTATGACCACCTACTCCCTTGCCACTCAGTACGATATGCCCAACAATCCTATCTGCAGTGATAGAGGAGCAAGCCACTTAGTTATTCCTGGTACCTGGCATAGTTATTATACTATATTGCACCCCGCTTTATGGTGGCTCCTATGTATGTCAGGTCTAGCAATATCAGTGTAATCTCTGGTGGATCGTTCCTATCACTATAAGAAAGTGGAATTTTGTATAACCGAGGTACAAAGCTGCTGCTTTTTTATTTTCGCTGTGATGCAGCAACGGGTTGCGAAAGTAAATCTCAGTCTGCCCTGCAACCACTGCAACCCCACCGGATCCTCTTGTCTTGAGAACCGAGCTCTTGAGGAGCCTAATCGAAGGGCACTCGCGTGCCTCTTACTAGGGTGAACAATTTGAGCGTTGCGACCCTTATAACCCTCGTAAACCTTAACCGCGAATGATAGGCCTGGAAATATGTCACGTCTCATGAGAAGTGCCAAGATCTGAGAGAGGCACGTGATAAGTGAAATAAATGAATGGAAAAATTCATCAAAGACATTTATCGCGTGAAAGGAGATTGCCATTTGATAGAAATGTATTTAACCTCGCATACGCTCTGAACACATCCTGGAAATTAGAATCTCGAATAATTTTAAATTTCACCAAACAAGGCTTCAAAGAATAGAAAATTACATTGAATATTCATCAGCCGAGGGGGCACACAACTAAGTGCGTCGTATAACCATGAATAAACATCGTGCTTCGTCACGGTGGCTGTCCAGAAAATTTCAAAACTTGTTTCATGGATTAAAATTAGGCGTTCATCATTGGAGTTTGGAATTATCGATCTCGGATTTGGTATAACAAAGATTTTATTTAATATTCAAACCTGTACCACATTTATAGACCACTTGTAATATGGATAATAGATATTTTGTTTAAAAGCCAATTTGTGAGATAAAAAATTTGGGAGAGCTTAGATATAATGCTATGAAGAAAACAAAAGTCAGCTTTAATAGTTTCTCTTAAGGGGCGAAGGAGCGGGACAAACTCGACCGTCCGTGAAATTACTAGATTGCTCAGATACCTGCGTATCGATTGATTGTGAACAAAATACGGTCGCTTTAACACTCGAAGTAAGGCGTATATCTACACACAGAGAATCGGGGGTTCTCCCTTATGGGCCCCCCCATATACCACTAGACTGCGTTCCTTGCATTCTTCCAGTTTAGTGGGCTAGCCGAGTTTCCGGTTTACGAGCCGGAAGATTTCTTCCGCGTGTTTATGGTCCGGGAAATAAGGGTTGAATTAGCGAAGTGTATGTGGCTCGCTGAAGATGCGAGGGGACTGAGAGGAAGGCATAAGTGAAAGAACAACTAGAGATAAGGTGAGGAGAATAAAACTGGGTGAAACTAAGAACTCGTAAACGTACGTGGCTGCACATTTCTTACCAAAGAAACGCACCCACTGCGTTGCGTTATGTAAGTTTCAATTACGTACTTAGTTAGACATTTGCTTTTCCTACTATAGTAACTCACGGTTCTAATTCAAATTTGATTTCATCAGCTTCCCACCCTTCAGCCACGACTCGCTATACTCCTTCTCGTTCTACGACTGTAGGTTGAATTACTGTTCATATGAAAGTTAGGTGCTCGTCTTTCCCGTCTTCCTTACGATGATTTCTTCATTCTGAGTTTCTCACAGAAGAGTAGATGAAAGGCAGTGCAGTTTTATTACCTCGTTTAAGGGCTGATAGAGTGGCAGATAAAAATTGAAGATACTCTCGATGGTACCGTCCGCGTCAGCCGAAAGTAATTGTATATTTATAATCTACACTCATGGAGTTCAAATATTTACAAACCGTATAAAATTTTCAATGATATTTTATTCAAGTAATGTCATTTCGTGTATCTTTTTGGTTTTACATAGAAGGTATAATGTTGTTGATAAAGTTTTAAAATGTACTAACGTTAGGGATTGGATTGGGGGAGATCGAGAAAAAGACCTGAACTGAAATAACGAAATATATTTCATTGTTTTAGGCCTTTTTTCTTTTGCCATCTGAAATTTAATTTTTTACCTCGGCTGACAGGACTACCCTTTGTCCCATTTCACTGTTCAGCTTCTCACTCTATTCTCTTTTATTTTCGTTACGCGAATATACGTCGCTTTTGTACCTTTGGAGTAATTAAAACATTTTGGTATAGCACTACGTAGACGAGAGTCCTTTGCCTTCCAACTGTTTCGCGGAATTCATACTCTATGCCCGCGAACCGTCTGCGTACCTTAACGTTGAGCAAACACGCACGAAACGCAATTAATTGAACCGACACGACCCACCATTACGCGGTGGCAAAGGTAAACCAACAATCGCCAATATCAAAGCCAACCACCCTACCTGAAATTATACCCAGCTCAAGATTTCGCCCTATGAGACGAACTACGTAGACCTACAGCTATGAATAAACTTACCTCCCAACAGATTGAAGTAATCGAAAATTAGCGAAAATTGCAAATGAGGGCATGACTCGCGAATAACGCCTTAGGGTATTAGATAGCATGAAACGAACCACCACATGGGAGTCAAAAGAATAATGTTTATTCATATTTATGGACCTCGAGGAAGAATCCAATTCGCAAGGCATCGTCCTGACTCCTGGGTTCACGAAGCCACGTCTAATATTGACCCAAGGCCGATTTCCTGATTTCGAGAAAACGGAAATGGAGAATTGGACGCCGTTAATATCGAGATTAACGATAAATCTTCAGATATATTCGAGAGTCTAATAGTTATTCCTATAGATGATGTGAAGGAAGGGTGCCAAAAATATAACCGGCCTGTCAAAACTAATTAAACAATCTTATACCTGGCAGGGCAGGACGGTGGCTTTAATTCCTGCACTCCCGGGTGGGAGGGGAATGGGGACCGTAGGTTGAGGTCGACGAAGATGGAAGTGGTGGTTGGGGGATCTTCTTTATGGGAAAACAAACAAAACGCCAGGCAGAGTTGATTAATAGTTTTGCTGAGGCAGGGAACGGCATCTCTCTCGGAACGGGAGCAACTATTTATCATTGCACCGCTCGGAGTATTATCAATTTCAGCAGCTGTAACGAGTGTGTATTCCGAAATATTATTTTTTATTTTTAAAACGGTTTAAAAAATGACAAATGATCTTATCGATTGTATGTACCTGTGTCACGTCGTAGTATATCTTGCGTGATTTTTAAATCTTTGAAAGATCGCTGCAAGCTTCGTTTCATTTTTATCGTACAGCAACGATCTCTTGGCCTGGAAAAATGATGAGTAAAAAATGAGAGAGAAAAAAGTTACAGTTCCGACGGGATAAAAGCGGTTGCAATAACTCGCTATTATATCCGAGGCTAGAGAGAAAAAAATAAATAAAAAAAAACTCGCGTGCAGAAGTATACCTTAACACTTTTCTCCAATTATAACGAGGTTTTTACGTGCTTCCAGTTTCTAAGCTTTTTACATCCGTTCTTCGGAGGCTTCAGAATTGCAATTACGAAGGGAGCGCTTTTCAAATGAGCATCAGAACCAAAACTAAACGTAATCCCTAAACTTAATCCACACGGATTTCGAAGAAGTAATTTCAGTGAAATTTGGTAAAACAATTACGTCGAATATCTGAGCCTTCGTAATTGTACAAAAATAAGTTGCTGCATGATATTGCATTTCCGTATTCAACATTCACCATGTTACAAAGTCCGAATATCCATTATTTGAAAGATCTTCTCCAGATCCACACTGACGATAAAAATTTATGAAATTTAGACAGAAGTTGGTAAACGGAGTCTATCAAATCAAAAAGTGTTTTCTATTCTGATGAAAGCACTTATCTGTATTACATTCGTTTCCGCACAAGCATTTCATTTTACGTTATGCAATGCCTCTTCTTTTCTCGTTCTATACTTTTATGGTACGTAAATAAAAAGTCGGGCTTCGGGGAAAAATTCATGTCTGTACCACTAGGCACCATAATCACTTTTATATGTATCCGCAGAACGCGGATTGAATTACAGTAACGGCACGGCGCGGGCACTGCGTCTCGTGAGGTCTGAGGATTTTACTATCGGACGAAAAGCTCGGTATAAGTGTGCACTCGGATCCACTTCGAGATTCAAATTTGAATTCAAACGCCTTATTCGATGTCTTCAAAAATGCTCAATTCCAATCAAGTTTAATGATTGCGTTCCGTGGTCCATTCGAACAGCAATTTAGCATTTTAGAACGAACGCGTGACTGGAATCGGTCCTGCAAAATGAAACATTGATCGAAATTCCTGCGAGAATTATTTCAGTCCTTCACCGTGTATTTGGGTGACCCGTCTCTAGGAACAATATAACACAACAAATATCGAATTTCCACTTTATTTCAAATTAGTAATTAATCATTTTAATATCTGATATAATTGTTAAAACAGCTGTTCCATCTTTTCAGATAATACAATTTTTCTAATCTTCATATCTTGATTTGCTTTTATCTACATAGTCGAAAGTTTTAATAGACCCGACACGGTTTCGCTTGCATACGTAAATGCCAGTTGTTCGATTCAATTCAGGTGCCTGTTCATCGCTAAGAAAAAAAAAAAAAAAAAATAGAAACCGTTACTCGTATATGCCGGAGTCAAAAAACGTGAACAAATGTCATCCTTTCTCCTTTATTGGTACTTTTGTGCGTGACAACGATATGTTGGCATCCCTAAGGCGCCTGGCGCATCTGTTATCGACCTTCGTAACCTACTCTCATCCCCTAAGAAGACCCGATTGATCGGGTTGTCAACACCATTTGCGGAACTCACATGTCACAATAGGTCGACGTATGGGCAGATGATGGACAATGGGTAGGTTCACTAGGAAAAAAAATAATATAGTTAACAGTGCTAAGTTGTAAAACGTATTAAGTGGACGAAAAGGACACACAAAAAAAACAAATACAATTGTCTCCAGAGATCATATTCTCTCCGTTGCCGTCTGAGTGCAGGAGCAGCATCTACCATAATTTCTTTGTCTTCTTAATAACTAATTCCGCCAACAGAAACGGGCTGCACAGTTGCAGTCGAGATGGTGAAAATATAGAGTCAAATGAATGAACATTTTGTTTGAAGAATTAAAGTTTGAAAATATAATCGTAACCAGAAATGTTTATTTTTCTTATTATACCTCATCTCGTATGTGTCAGTAGTATAGCCATTTCTTTGATGCAACATCCATCTGACGTACCTATATTGAGTTTGTGAAAAAAAAAAATA
The DNA here is from genome assembly GCA_943736025.1 of Tenthredo mesomela. Lineage (NCBI taxonomy): Eukaryota > Metazoa > Arthropoda > Insecta > Hymenoptera > Tenthredinidae > Tenthredo > Tenthredo mesomela. The sequence continues at coordinate 16,336,809 of OX031016.1, read as the reverse complement.
AGAGAGAGAAAGTTTTCTCGAGACGCGATAAACGTCAGCGGATGAGGTTTCCTAGAATTTTTATTTCATCCTGCACTTTAGCGCAAACGAGATAATATAATTTATGACTTTACCACGGTATAGCAGCATTCTATCCATTTCGGTCAACATATAAAATGGGTGCAATGCTTCACCAAAGCGAACCGACCATCGCAATGGCGGGAAAACGTGGGAGTTAAGAACCACGGTGTTCGAGGATTAAGGGGTGTAGATATACTGTCTGAAGAATAAAATGCAGCTTGTAATTAAACCGTGTACTTAGCACGACTATTAATTTAACGCTAGCTATATTACACTTTTACAAACTACTCGGTTTTGTTTCGAAAAAGTATACAATTCCTTGTTCCGTCCGACAGAAACCATAATATCTCCTTGTCACCAATTATACACCCTTGCTATTTCGAATCAAAATAGTTTCTAAGAAGGGCATCCCTACGTATACCGTTTTTTTTTTGTTTTTTTTTCTATTTTTCTCGCTGTCTCTCTCTCTCTCTCCCTTTCTCCCTCTCTGTATTTTTTTCTTTTTCTTTTTTTGTGCCGCTCAAGAATTTTCCGTTTAACGCGTACACAAAGACAAAGGGGTGAAGCGTCGTTTGGCCTCCTTCCATTTATTACGCATTTTCAGTGCCATAAAACGCGAGTAAAGGGCGAGGGTTGCGAATTTCGATGGGGTAAACCTGGCGCGAACCTAAAAGTAAACTAAATTTATTCACGCATCGAAATGCAGGCATCCACACTACCGTACGGACGCTGATACCAGATGGTGAACCGACCCGCGGTCCCTGGACACGCCTACGTCGTCTTCGTCGACGACAACCTTACGCAGCGACACGGTTGTGAGGACCTTTTTCTATCGTTAGGGTTGCCCAGACGAAACCCGCTTCTTTACATCCTCGTGGTCAGCGAATAGCGATACGTCTTCATTTATAAATGTTTGCATAGATAATCTGTGCCAGAGGTTGCAGGATGCGCATAAATATTCCGCCAGCTACAAATGGACATGCCCGCCGGGCGTCCACGGTCAAGCACGGGTGGTAATTTAACGCAATACACACAATTAGGGCGGATAATTAATGTTAACGCTAGCATCAGCATAATTACAATTAGATAACGTCGGTATAATTAACACTATTGTTCGACGACACATTGTACGGTTTGTTGCGTGTGCGAAACAGAAACAGCTAATTCGAACGGAACACGAAACGTACCATCCTGCGTGGCGAAAAACCATCCCGCATTGTTCGTGAATCGTTGCAGGTCTATACATTTATTCCCTCGAGTTTAGACTAATATATACATTTACACACACGCACAAAGACAACATTGTACCATTGAGAATGGATTCCAAAAGCCCATTATATATATATAACGTTCAAATAGCAACAATTACCTCGATTGTGTGCAGCTTATTCGTTTTAATCAAACTCTCGATTACGTAAAGGACATAATCGAGTGAATATTTCGTAATGAATTAACAGAACTTACTTCATAAATGTCAGACTGCAGTAATCTTCTGCTGAATCTGATGAACATGCTCATAAGCCAACGCTCATTGCACTACTCTCTAAATTCGAATCAGTGGAAAGTCACTGATGGCAGTGATAAGTATACCAAAATCACTGACAATCAGTAACATTTTCACTGATTGTCAGTAATTTTGGTATACTTATAACTGGCCATCAGTGACTTTCCACTGATTCGAATTTAGAGAGTACAGTTAGGTATGGGCCATTCCACGTGAACCGGATCAGTCACCTCTCAGATATTTTTTTAATTTTGCATGTCGATTGTCCTCGGGGAGTTAGATTTTTGTGCCAAAGGATTTTTCAATTAGTGCAAAATTCGTTGAGTTATTTGCATAAACAAATTCGAGCAAGGTTTTTTTCAAAAATTCATAACTCCGCCAAAAATGACACTAGACTCGATTTTTTTTTTTAGCTTACGCGGAAAGAGTCATAGAATGTATAAAAAAATAAGTACTTCGAAAAAAGTTTGTTCATCCATTGTTTATTTAACAATTAAGTTTTCAAAGATTTTTAAAACAGGGTGTGACACGATCAAAAAAATTTTTTAAAATACTGACATATACTTTGCACTATACTACAGCCTGTGAATTAAATTTAGGAACGTCTTATTTTTTGTTCTCGAGTAAAAAATCGCTAAAGTTGGCGGCGCGCGCCAATTCCGAGTCGACGCCGCGTGGAACGTAATGGCGTGCGTTAGACTGCTGTTCGCCGCTACTCGACGGACGCGTAGCTGCGGTATTCGAGGGTCATTTTCACAATGAGTGACACGATTTAAAAATCTGAAAAAAATACTGTAGTTTCCCCATGGCAACTATAAGCGATACGTTGAGTTTCGAGAACGTCTTCTTTTTCGTTTTTGAAATATTGCAGCTTAAAATTTTAGCACGTATACTTAGCATACATATACTTGACGAACGCGTAGCAGCGGTGTTCGAGAGTGATTCTCACAATGAGTGACACCATTTAAAAATCTGAAAAAAATATTGTAGTTTCCCAATGGCAATTATAAGCAATGCGTTGAGTTTCGAGAACGTGTTCTTTTCCGTTTTTGAACTATTGCAGTTTGAAATCTTAGCATACAGCTCAGCATACATGCTAAAATTTTAAGCTGCAATATTTCAAAAACGAAAAAGAAGACGTTCTTGAAACTCAACGTATCGCTTATAGTTGCCATGGGGAAACTACAGTATTTTTTTCAGATTTTTAAATCGTGTCACTCATTGTGAAAATGACCCTCGAATACCGCAGCTACGCGTCCGTCGAGTAGCGGCGAACAGCAGTCTAACGCACGCCATTACGTTCCACGCGGCGTCGACTCGGAATTGGCGCGCGCCGCCAACTTTAGCGATTTTTTACTCGAGAACAAAAAATAAGACGTTCCTAAATTTAATTCACAGGCTGTAGTATAGTGCAAAGTATATGTCAGTATTTTAAAAAAATTTTTTGATCGTGTCACACCCTGTTTTAAAAATCTTTGAAAACTTAATTGTTAAATAAACAATGGATGAACAAACTTTTTTCGAAGTACTTATTTTTTTATACATTCTATGACTCTTTCCGCGTAAACTAAAAAAAAAAAATCGAGTCTAGTGTCATTTTTGGCGGAGTTATGAATTTTTGAAAAAAACCTTGCTCGAATTTGTTTATGCAAATAACTCAACGAATTTTGCACTAATTGAAAAATCCTTTGGCACAAAAATCTAACTCCCCGAAGACAATCGACATGCAAAATTAAAAAAATATCTGAGAGGTCACTGATCCGGTTCACGTGGAATGGCCCGTATTGATTAGGATTGGCTGGGTGCACGAAAATACTAATACTATTTCATTATCGGTGTGTAACATATTCATGCATACTGTCAGCGCCATATAAAATCATGCTCAGCATTTTTCCATGCTTAACGTATACACAATGAACACTTATTTTTAAAGTAGTATATTATGTGCGTGCACCCAGCCAATACAACTCTGAAATGGCCGGATCGGTGTATAATAAATTGGTGCGATGGAATACGCACCATGCCCTGAGATATCTCGGTGATTTCGATGATACAGTAAAATCGTTGAGTATTAGAGAGAAGAAATCAAATGTGATATACGTCATCGCACGCTATTAGCGACCCATTTCTTACCGAATCTTTTTACATTGGTATAACCTTGCGCAGAGCAAAATATCAGATAGATACCGGATTCGTTTTTGCAACATCCCACGACCCTTAGAAATGCGCTGGGAATATTACGGAGAGATCAATTCTGTAGCTGGTCAGAGGCTAACCAAAGACCAGCTCCCTCTTATGGGTTGGAAGGATCGGTCAGCAAGGATAGGAAGGTACCGTCTATATTCGTCGTGTTTTTGCCAACCACCACGAGTGGTTCGGTTACGTATTGTCAAGATAACGACGTCATCGCCAGACAACAAATGCTATTGAGAACGCGGTTCGCCAATAATAGGCTTCTTGTTAGGATTATATGCCACGGTCTCCTCTTAATTCTATATATTATACGAAAAACCACGGTGAAACTCCTCCTCGAGCCCAGGAAATATAAAGGCTGAACGTGACGGCGCTGTGTCAGTGGTATACCTATTTCGGTTATAGTTAGCTTTTTCTATGGATCAAAATTCGGGATTGTTCTGTACGGCTTTCCAACATTTTGGTACGTACGTACACCCTAAATTTACGCTAGCGTTCGATCTGTTTGGAGTATAAATTCATTTCGAATAGTCATCAACTATTCAATTTGTGCAGAGTTGTCCAATAGTAAACGATAAATAATTATTCGAAAATAACAAGCAGCCATGTTTTTGGCTGACAATAATTATGGAAAAATTCAGCCATGCTAATTTTATCCAACGTATCTGATCGATCGTTATTAATCACGTATATGAAAATTTTATAAGGTCACAGGGTTAAACTGACTTCTGTGCAACGGAGAACAGTGTTGGGATTGGTATGATGTCGATAATAAATCAAACAGCATCCATATAACAACAATTTATTCCGAATGAAATTAGGAGGATATTAAAACGTCTTCAAGCGTTTTCCTATAAATAGCCGTTGGTCAAAGGGTGGCTCCATCCGCGGTTGATTAACTTTGATTTCTAGAAAATTTCTATTTCGATTGATACCAATAAAAACTCAACCTACACGACGACGGTCGAGGAAACTAAACTTTCTATTCCAATAAATAAAAAAATCCTACGCGTAGTAGGTATATTTGTCAAAGTATTTCACATTCAATCAGGATACCTGTAAACGCGGTTGGTTAATTAACGAAAATAACAATAAACACCTGAATCACATAGTTACCTGAACATGTTGCGAAGGTTGTTGCAGTCGTAGTATCGCTTACATTATTGTGAAAATAAAATGCATTTTGAAAAAAATTTTGGAGCAGGTCTAAATGGACCCATGTGGAGTTACACCGTTCAATTCTGCATGCCGCCACGTTTTAGGTATACAACGGGCAAAAACGGGCCTATTATCGAAGTTCTGTTCCGACTGGTTCATGTATAGGTACTTAATTTAATAGACAACTTTCAGCATGCAAGAATAACGAAACATTACTTCTTTCGCAGTTATGTCAGTCAAACTTTCGCGTGTTGTAGGTACATGTGATAATCCAAAGAAAATTAATTTATACAAAATAACTTCGTGCATTGGTATGTATGTATATTACGGACTAAGGGATGAATGTGAACATATCACCCCTGCGGAGATGATGAGTTACTCATTTACATTCTACGAAGAATAAATAATAGGAGGACCATGCGAGAGGGAAAATGAAGACAGAGAAAGAGATCCAACTCCCTTCAACCCTGCAGAGTCTCACAAACCCTCCTCATTTGTCTTCTTCCAAGATAGGAGCAAAGTTTCAAAGACCTCTTCAAGTTGCATGTCTTGCGTGCGTAGTTACAAGAGTCTCCTATATTTACTCATTGGAAAATTAATGATCTCCGTGTTCGACGTTGCGCTACCTATTATATAATATTATGATGATGTTTCTACCACCAAATATTCAGTATCTATAACAGCCCGAAGAACATTCAGGATTTTCCTGAAATAAAGACTAATTCGAAAATCGTCTCCTGTAATAAAAACCGAAGTATTGGTGGTCACAGTGCAATACCAGTCTCGCTTTAAACCGTTTCACATGCAAAGTCACAATGTGCTTTCCTTCAATTCAAATTGAATTAAATTCCGGCTTTATAAAAGCCGTTGAATTCATCCGGTTTCATCTTTTGTTTGAATATGGGAACCGTTCATTAGCGACCCATTCCAATAGATCTCCGTTTCGCTTGTCCACTTCGTCCAATTTGCAAAGTTTCAAAACAGGCGTATAGGATCCCACTTTTGGAATTGAACGCATGCAGCTGCAGGATTATAGGTATACATATATATATATATATTTTTTTTTTTTTTCCTCGAATCTTTCCTGATTAGATGCTAGTCATTTCCTGCTGTCCAACTAACTTTGCTTCCGATAGAGTCTGCTTCGGTGTTTATCGATCTACCTATCTTCGTATATACTGGTGATTTTCCACCTAACTAAGCCTCCTGGTATAAGTTGCGGTGCTATCGTGTTCATCAAGAAATATAAAAACGTCTCGCCCACCCGTGACTACTATACGTGGAAACGGCTCATCAATTTTTCCAAGCAATAATTTTCCTCTAGAGGAAATTCCCCAGCACCCATGTCAAAACATCCCAAATTATTTATCCTGGTGACAACCTTGGCTATAGGTACTTTATTCGATACATTTTGTAAATCGTTGGCAAACTGCATGGAAAAATTGGCCATGATTTGAAGCAACCGTCTTTATAGTATAATACAACATCTACATGTAACAAAGTAAAACCATTTATTATTTCGAGAAATATTCTTCCGTCGACGAGAAAATAGTGAATATCTTTATTAATTACGTCACTATTGTGTTCACGATCAATAAATATAATTTATGTTAAAAAATTAATCGACTGAGGCACTATAGCCTTTTTTAATCTAATTTCCAATAGTAGCTGGAAACGAAAATTGCAATGTTATAGTTTGAAATAGGAAATTGATACCAACGAGTTTCACTTGTAATAAACGAATTTCTTTTTCGCCGGCTTAATTATCAATGCAGGAGTCTGCTACCCAGACTTCTATTGCCACTGCATGCACCGTATACGCTATAAAGGCTCCGTAATTATTAAGCAGTGTGAGAACGAACCGCTGTTGGTTAAAAGGATTTTTATTACATCGTAAAGTGCCAAAGTATAGTAGCAATAGTTTTGAACTGGGTATAGTCAATGTAAATCAAAAGGTTAAAATCATCGATAGCTTTTGATTATCTATAAATGAATAGTTACTCGTAACTGGCCTGGTCTTCGTTGCACCTCTAGACAGAGGGTAAAACTTCTAGCAAATAGACAAATCCTTTATTGGAAACTTAAAATCATCATATTACTGTTATATCAATGATTTAAGTCCATATCCATAATCCTTCATACTTATCTATGCGGGATTGGGTAAAGCATTTTTTTTTTTTTTTTTAATATCTAACAATAAATTAAGTCACAGTCATTACTCCTACACATATTAAGGAGTACCGAAACTAAATTACATAAAAAAAAAAAAAATAACTGATTGAAGTGACAAGTTATTTGGACATTTTAATTCCCTCCTATAACTTGGTAAAAAAAAAAAACAAAAAAAAGATCTACCGTGAGACGGTCTCTTCCGCTATGTTTTTTATTCCTTCACTCTCAGTGTAATTTAATTCTATACTTTTGACTTAATCGGTGTTGTCAGTATAAGCAACTTTAAACTGAATAGACTTTATTTTTATGGAAACAAGATTCACAACATTATCAATCTTGAAAACTCGTATAAAACCCCTGAAAGTAAAAGAGACCCTTTTTTTTTATTTTGAAAGTAATATTATAGTTGTACAAGTTTTCAGTTTCACATTGACAAAAAAAATTGAATTGACTTTATAAAGTAACTTTTGAAAAAGTTAAAATTCAATGTTAATTTTAACAGGATATTTATGATCGGAAGTTGAGTTACGAAATTGGCAATAAATATTCCTTATATTTTTTTTTATCATTATTCAACTATCCATCGAGATAACTGAAGCCCTATTTTTTATATCTACATGCTTTCGACACGGACCTCCGCTCTCGCAGACTGATCCGACTTAGCCTACATTATGCAGTCTCCCTTGACGTGGTTTCAGGTCACGTCCTGGCACTTAGAAATCAGCTAACGCAAACCGGAGTTGAGAAAAATATCATCTTTTTTTGTAAGTCTTTCCGATCTTTCGAAAAACATTATCGCTTATTGTAAAAACAAGGGTTGTCAAGGTAAGTAAATTATATATACTCGCTTTCATATGAATAAACCTATAAGAGTCATAATGGTATTTATCTTCAACTCTTTATACGTTGCCTCACTTATTCTGATATAAATTTTTATTTTTTAAAATACATTAGCAATATGCAGGGTGTTTTCGATGACACGCCTCAGTAAATTGGGTCGTCTATCTTCTGGCGGTTTACTCTGATCAGTGCCAGTATTACAATCTGCTAATTATCGGTATTCTACTAATTCAATCTCAAACTATAGGGTTCAATGTGGGGTCAATGGCATTTAACGACTCAATCCGAAGTCAACAATTAGGAATGCGTAATAATTATGATTTTGAAACCGGTGAAGCTGCTCAAATCTGTACAGAAACTTGAAGCTTGTCATCTCTACTCTCAAGCGTAACCCCTCTTTGAATTTCTTTTTTTACAGAAATCTACCTTTTCCCACGTTTCCTATGAATGGAATATACTCGATTCGGACCAGGCAGCCCATCATGCCTCAAAGTTTGTCGTAAAATAAATTCGACACATCAACCTTTTCGTAAAGATGATTTTTTTGGTCACGATTAGATGTGTATGGACATCGTCTCACTGATGGAAATTGTCGCTTTAACATTGACCAGTCTTTGAGTCCACTGTTCCTCAAAAAATGCTGATGTAGTTTTTCAAAATCGACGCACAAACGAAATAAAAAATAAATACTTTTCGGATATACCTTCTATGTGAATTGTCTATGTGAAAAATCAGCAATATCGAATAACTATTAGACCTGATAGTACGGCCAGAGCGCAGAGATAACTAACAACCATCTATCAAGTGCAACCACGATCATCGAACGAATTATCCACGATTACAATACCCATGAGAAATCATACAGTCCCGCTCTATAATAACCTTAATTGCCGGCAATTAAGAATTTATTTATAGCCGAACTCGCGCGTGCTTGTCATAAATTATTATGCATTATGCATAGTACGTATGTACTACAGCTCTAAACTTGAACAGAGTGCAGCTCTATACCTGCAGAGCGTAACGTACAGGCAATTTTCGTCTCATATACTCCAAACAGTCACGTATTTTATGTCCAGATAAAAATTTTCACGCCTGATCCCGTCGCGATTTATGATACATACTACTACTGGTTCAATACAAAATATTAATAATCCATTTCTGACGATGATTCACATGAACCCACGATACGCTGAGGCTCAAAATTCATTAACGTTTTCAGAGGCGCATGTGGCACAGTGTGTTACTCAATACATCATGTAATTCCCATGGTTTCTGTGATAATATATAGCGTCGAAAGATATTTTTGTATAATTCACATTTGCCTGATATTCGAGCAATCAATAATCGCGAAATAAAATACAGACAAAATATGGAATTGACTGCTATAGGTATTTGCTAAAAAAAGGTGGATAGTGGATACTGCTTTATGACATAACGTACGATGCTATTATTCGTTGAACCAACCTCGTACATATTGCGACTCAGGGGAAATACTTACGAAACAAGAAGTGCGTGATGAAACCTGCCCCGTGACAATATTGCTTGGAGAAAATATTCGCAAACACGATACCCTATAGTATACACAAACAAATTCCGTACTATTATAATGCGATAACGGATGATCATATATGAATAGGCAAAGAATCACATAGGTGAAGTACGAAACATTGGCGATGAAAAAATATTTGCATTTTTGATGATCGTATAAAAGCACTTTAATCGACCAAACAATATCCATGTAGAACTGCTGATGATATATTGAGGCTATTGTCAATGTTTCGAAGTAAAAATTTTTGAATTAGTTATAAAATCTGTGCAGATATAGAATCTAAAGTTTCTCGATAATGATCTGATCCTAGAAGACCTAGGGCAACAACGGGTCCCAGTTTAATAGCTTCATTAACCCTCGTTAGGAACGGACGTGCAGAATGTCTGCAAAAACTAAGCGAAACTTAGGAGACGTAAAACGGTGCGCAGACATCTGCGATTAGGTAACAATTCGATTTTTATCGCGGTACCTTTTCGTTTGATTACTCGATAACGACAACGCAGTGTTTTCTCGCACGTGTTACCGAGCCGATTAGCAACGAATGTTCAATCCTTTCAAGCATTTGGACGAAGCTAGTTTCACCACGTGTTGATTACGCTAGAGATTAGAAGAACTATGTAAACAGTGGTAAACGGGCACCGACGAACTAGACCGTAACTTATTTCAACGGTATTCTTGAGTGCAAACAACGGGGAAAAATGAGATTTCCGCTTAATTAAATAAGACGCGCTCTCGGCTATATATACGAGGGTCTTTCCTATTCTGCCCTTTCTTCACTTTTCTACCATTTTCTCTTCATTTTATTCCGGACTACTCCACACTTCCACTTGAGTTTCCATATAGGTCGCTAGACGAATTTTAGTCATAAATGAAGTTCACTAATGATTAAACGCGATTTCCCCTCATAATTATCACTGAATAATCACTCAAGTTTTCAGCCACCGGGCATCGGCGTTAATTATGCAATCAATTGCTTGCGAGAACAAAAATCTCATAGCTAATAATATAATAGGTATGTGAGTATACTGAAACATTTATATCCGCGAAAATATAGGAGGAAATCTTTTCAAATTATTATTATATACCTATACTATAGATAAGTGGCGCCCATAAGCTCCCACAGCTTTCGCGCACGGCTTTTCGCTAATCAGCTTAGAGCTTATTTCTGTCGATGTAATGTATTACGAATTCTGATTGCAAAGGACAAAGAGTCATTCGGTTGATTTGGAACCGATTTAACTCGTCGAATGAAAAGGAATGACATATCCAGCACAGTCAATTTTGCGAGACTTTCTTGGTCCCCTAAATTATAGTGTCTCACTTATGCCATTTATACTCGCATGAGTGGGCTTTGTTATTTAAGTATGCGAGCTCGAGTTGCCGTAATAACCAAGGATTTTGGCTACCAATTCTGAAGGCGCGTTATATTCTAATTTCGAGTTTCAGTTATTCGCGGAGAAATTGTCGTAGTTATTTCATTCCCACGTAAACCCTCGACCAAATTTATCGAACCTTTTGAGTCGGCCCTGATGGCACAACGATGAGTTAGAATGCTGTCCATTAGTCTGCACACATCCAATGGCACTGTAACGTTTTCTGTCAGACTGGTAAGGCGTTATCGAGTGAACGTTTTGTGTTAAAAGAAAATAGGCAAAAAGTTGCCGGGCAATTTAGCCATCGTTAGCCATCGTTATCTAATAATGTAAATGTCCTTCTGAAATCGAAGTAGTATGCTTGGGACTTTCTGCGAAGACGGACGACTCGGAATAAGTACAGTAACAATCTTGAAGAGTGGATATAATCCATTAATACAAAAGATCGACCATACTCGAAAGATTTAATTCACGTTTTTCTGGCAAGCAATGGAGGTGTTTACACTTTTGAAAATAATAGCCCAGGTCTTGGGTGTATTCCCATTCAAACAGAAGAGGATTTTTTACATTTCCAAATTATATCTCGCTGTGAATATTTTGGTTGGATTTTTCTTACTATTATCAACCGTTCTTTTCACCATGGTTGTATTAGATGAAAATTGGGGAACCAATGAATCGGTGAAAATCACGGGCACTTGGATTAATACAGTGGAGAGGTTGATGATCGTGATAATTTTCGGGCGAGTGATTGTTTCTCTTACGGCAGTAATAACTAAATTCATGTGGAGAAGAGAACACGTCGAAATTTTGAACACCATTTTCCAATTTCATCGGGAACATAGACTGAACTCCATTTTAAACACCACGACGATGTCAGACTATTTTTTTATTGCCGCCCTCACCTTACCGGTGGCGATCGAAATAATTACATTAATCAACGACGTCCAATTTAACACCAAGCCATCATTATACTTAGCCGCTACAGTCAAGTTTCAAATAATTATGGACGAAATAATGTTCTGCGTTGTCTGCTCGGCGCTGTCGAAATATCAGCATGCAGTTAAGCAAATGATTTCAAACCTCGCGATAGTCGAAGAAGCCCAAGGAATTGCCAGGGATAGCACAGGCATATCCGAAACAGATATAGACACGGGTGATTCCTTTCAGAGTCAGTTACAGCAAATCAACGTTATAGAAAGACAAATAAAGCATTGTTACGGTAAGTGCCATTTCGAAATACCCGCAATCATTGTCATGCTAGTTACATTGGTAAATTTAAAAACAGTTGTCACCATATTACCACGTTTCAATTTTATTCAACAGGACGGAGCGTATCAATGAGAGCTAAGAAATTAGAATATTTGAGAAAAATGAATCTAAAAATCTTCAACATTTATTCAGATTATTCAGCCCTGCATCAATATCAATTATTTCTCGCGACTACAGTATCAATACTGGAAATAATTAATTTAATTTTCGCAATAATTGCTATTTTCACGCAAAATATTAACTTTGGTTCAACGAACATTACATTCCAGATAACGAAGACGCTTAGCCATCTTGTGTCGAACCTATTCCGATTATTCATGCTATGTTACTACAATGACAAGGCCTTCAACGAGGTAATAATTATCCCATTTACTAATTGCGCCGACAATTGATGAGATACATTCAATCAATTATATTTTCATAAATAAATTCATCCTAAAACTTGTCGATTGGATCAAACAATACAAAATCGTGCACTGGACTCGTCGCACGACTCAACAATTCGGATGAAATCTCCATGCAAAAGTGTGTCATTTCTATTTTCCGTATGGCTATAGTTTGAAAATTTTATCTAAAATTAATTCTGAGAAAGATACCTGAGGAAAGATTATCTCCAGCATCCCATGTGACTACGATATTGGATACTCTGTAGTTTTCCAAACCTACGAGATCGGTATGAGACGCCATAAAAGCGATTGCCTCTTTCGAACCTGCCACGCGTATAGGGAGAGTAAACTCCAAGTTACGTTACATTATAACTAGCAAATCACAGTAAACAAAGTTCTCCACGAGGTGCACGCGTAACGATGGCATTTTACACATATGAAACAACTTCTCCTACATATATGTATATACGTATATGTATAAGTAATCCCATAATTATTATGTATTGTTTTTTCAAGGGGATATCCATCAAGTATATCGTACAAGAAATTAGACGGACGTCGAATGACAAAGATTTTATGAAAGTTTCGAAAATCTTTATTGATCAACTACATAATAGAGAACAATTTCAAATCTGTGGGGTATTTGCGTACAACATGACGCTCCCAGTAATGGTAAAAAGATTAGCTTCGTTATTATCAATCAATGATTTTCACCAAAGCTGTCTAAAATACTAACATGATCCTCTATTTCAGTTCATGGGATATAGCATTAGCTACGTAGTGGTACTAGTGCAGTATCTAGGTCTGCAAATGTAAACACAAGTAGGCACCTATACACTACAGCTCAACCAACAAAATCGGCGGTTCAAAAATCTCTTCAAGCAATCAATGATGAGTGGCTAATGAGGAAATAAAAATATTTGAAAATCATTAATTCTAAAGGATGAAGAAGAGATAAAATGGTAAAACAACGACGAGGTAATGGATATCACGATCTTTGCCAGTTAGTGAGAAACTTTGCGCATGCATCTGATACATTAACACCCGCATATGCTCGTTATGCCGGACACTTACCGCTACTTACGTTACGAGGTACCAAGAACTCAGAGCAATGATGGACGAGGTGGTATAATTAGTCACAGTGAGATCGGGCCAGGGGTGTGAGATATAGAGGTGGAGCCCGAGGGCTGCAAATGCAAGACTCTCAAGACGAATGGAGCACAACTATGCCGTAGTCACGCGCCAACCACCCACGGATTTATACTCTAGTAATGGAGTTTCCTAGCAGTAGGTATAGTTCACAGTGAGGTACTTCATTTCGCGATTACTAGAAAACGGAAGATATAAAGATAACGGTGTCCTAGTCGCAGACCTGAATTATACGCGATTCGAGTTATTTTCGATTTGTGGAGGAAGAAGATTATAGGGAAACTGGAAGAAGAGGATGAACGTGAAAGCCTCGGAAAAAGCGGATAAGGGGATCTTTCGAATACAAAAAATTGCACCAAGATTTCATGCAACTTGTTGAGTGAAATTGTTATCTTCGATCACGAACACAACTTCTACCCCTATTATATCATGAAGCGAAGATCTACAAAACAGCTATCACGTCCTCAATGTCGTCATCAAAAACTACAGTAGTATATCATAAGATTATCGCAAATATTTCCATAACTATAACAACCAATTGGCATCAATCATCATGACCATCTCAAATTAGAGGATGTTTCAGTGATCAAAGTTTAATTGTGCCCTCATCAGCTTATCCCGTTTCCTATATACAACAAACTTTGAACTGTCTGCTGCACTATCAGATATATACGTGAAGAAAACCGATCAAAAATTGAAGAGAAACTTGAAAGATAACAGTCTGTTGTACTGACGAGCTACGTCATCATCAATTGGAAAAAAAAATGCAGTTACTGAAGCTCATCCAGACTCTAGATACCCTTAATAGTACTTCAATTTTATACAATATCGATATAGACGTCCATGAGCGATGTCCTGGTGTAGGTATCTCTACCTTAATACGCCGGCTTTAAAGTCGATATTTTCAATCAGCGTTATAGACTTATAATAATTAGAATATTTTTTTTTTTTTTTTTGCATGGCTGTGTTAACTGCCTATAGAAATTGTCGATACGTTTGGACGTTTGAATACGAGCAAGATAATGTTTCCTAAGGCTTATTTTACCCCTTTTTTTTTTTTTTTTTTACTCGCTCTCGATTCTGATCACGTTCAAGCGCCCGCTGCTGCCAGCTGCGCGAAAATTCTTAGGAGGTGAGAATATTGATGGGCTGCAATGTGTTTGTTCGTGAATTATTTTGAGGAAACCTAATGCCTAGGAATTGCCGTATTCCTGGTACCGAGGCTGTATGGTATACCTCTTGAACCCAAAAACGGTATCTATTGGCGATGGTTACTCGACATGCGATTGACCGGAAACACATTTTATTCTGAACTCGGGATCAGCCTCAGCTCTCCCCAAAGACCAAACGTAACCCCCCACCCCCAAGACCACAAAAGTAAACAAACGATTCAGGAAAAATTAAAACCATGTATGAAAAATGTTAAATTTGCTGCGACATTAGATTCCGGCTTTTATCTGAGGCTCACTGGTGCGATATTTATTAAAAATGGGAACGCATATAGCGAGAAAGGATTAAGTAACTATTTCAAAGGGTCTGACGTAACGGACCATACAGAAGGATGTAAAACAATTTGCATTTTACGGACTAACCGAACCTTCGCTTCAGTATTATACATACGCTTTTCGCACGAATCTGCACGCTATACCTTTGAATGCAGAAATTTTTTAATTGAATTTTTTCAAGGATATGATAAACGCGAAAAATATATAGGATTATATAAACTTATCGTTAGTTCGTATATATTGGATATTTTAGAAAAAAGCTAAATCATTTTTACATTATCGAGCACATGAATGAATTTTTAATTTTGCAAACTATTAAATTGTAACGGTCAGTTTCTCGCGCATATCAAAGGATTCGTATAATAGAATATTATTTTTTGGTAAGATCTGTACTGATCGCTGTTATGAAATTTGATTTTCAAAAGTGGACTAGTTTTTTTTTTTTTTTGTATTTACTTCTTATACATAAATTTACTAGTATATGGTTGATATGCACTTTATTATACAAATTTTCAGCGTCCTTAGATCAGCTCTGATGTACCGAACGTTGAATTTGGGAATAATAATTGTTAGGAAAGGTAGAGAACAATGAAAAACATCGTTCGACGTAATCGTTTGATAATTATATTTATTGTGAATATTGTAGATGTGAATATAAATGTATAACTAGGACAGGAGTTTCATGAAACCTAAGAATAGAGTATAATCTTAATTTATTGATACACAACTATGTTTATAACAAAATATTTACAACAAATTTTGTCTGTATGATTTAAGACACGTGAAATCTAGTGATTGTTACACTATTGGTATACATAATATAATGCATTTTACAAACACAGTAGTATACGATTTTAATGTAGTTCAATATACTCATTAGACTTTGGGTGCATCCCTAATTTAATTTACGACTAATGATTTATATAGTTATGATAACAAGACAGCGAAGGTAAATAAATTTCATAAAGTTTTCAAATGCAACTCTGAAATAATAATAATAATTGCGATTCGTATCCGTTAGTGAAAGTAAAAAAACTAAAATCTCCAGCGAAACGAAATCGTTCGAAAATTCCAAGTCAATTTGTAATAACTAATAAATATTCACGCTCTGTACCCAAAAATATTAAATAAAAAATTGAGAACAAAAGCATAATATAGCCATAACATAAATCGGAATTAATTTCAGTTCGTTGTTAGAAAATTTCAGAATGACATCTACTCTATACGTAATGTAACAAAAAAAAAAAAAAAAAAAAAGTTAGAGCAAGTAGTACTCTAATACCACCTGAAATCAAGCTCTATTTTTACATTTGAATTATTCTCAGTGAAAGAAAATAAAATCAATGCTATCAATAAGAAAAACAATAATAATTGTCAACTAATATCGTGTAGATGTTGTATACATAATAAAGGGTAAATAGGATGTATATGGCTCAAAGAGTAAGATTAATATGAATAAAATAAATCCTATTTTATTTGAAAATAAATCAACTTTGTATACAGCCACTGGAATTAATTATCTATTGAGTAATACATGAGATTTATCATTTCAATGACTCAATAGTTGCCCCAGAATATTGTTGATTGGTATCGGTCTAACATGACGATAAATAGATCGCTACATTTATTGGCAATGTAATATTTGCACCTGCAATGTTTTTACTATTTAAAAAATAATTATGAAAATATGACATTCAAGATTGTGTTTCGTCGATCATCAGTGCGTGCCTACAACTCTCAATAGAAAAGGGTTGTCAATATATTACCCTAAAATTACAATTGTTTTTATAATAATATTTATAAAATTATCTCTCCTCATTTCACTCGTTTTTGCTGTCTTTGGCGGTAGATATCATTTGCTGGAGGTGGCGGTAAATCTTCATCCTCGCTATCATCACCACCTAAACGAGTTCTTCTACGTTTTGAACCAATGGTTGTACCATCATTACTCTCATCTACTATCCAATGCACGGATTTTGCAAGGTCAAAAAGTTTCGTATCACATCCATTGTCTGCGACAGGAAGTGGAGCTGTAATGAAAAAGAAGAAAAAAAAGAAAATTATTTGATTAAAGATATTGTTCACTTATACGTTATCAGTTTGAATATAATCAATTCATCATTTGCTCAATTATTATCAATTATCATATAGAATTGAGTACTTGCCATGATCTGGTAATTGGATTCTACTGAAAACATCCACAAGTAAATCAACGGCAACAAATGGTCCCCTAAAGCATCCAGGTGGAGGAAGTATTGTACATAATTGAGCAGCAGCTGGTGGTAGAGGAAATGTTCCTCCTAGAAAAGATATTCATTTCATTTTTACATCGTATTCTTGCCAAGTTAGATAAAATCATAAATTAGTTGAACTTACCTGATACGGGATGTTCACCTGGCAAGGCGTTAACTTTTGGTTTATAAGGTATCATCTGAGAAATATCAGGCCTTGGCAAAGAAGCCGTAGCTTGTTCAGGGTCGGTTACTCGGGGTATTACACCGGAAGCACTCCTAACTACGTTTGCTACTTCCATGTAACCGATAGATTTTAATTCCATTGCTGTACAAGGATAGAGATCAAGGAACTTATACCTGTCCACCAACTGGGCAGTCTCCTTTCCTTCGAATTCCTTTATCTGGAAAGAATATAGCCAGTCAGAAAGACATTCATCATAAATATTATCAAAATATGCTTACGGAGATTTGAAATACCTAACATGTTCAACGGGGAAGTGAAAAACGACTACTCACCTTTTCTAATACCGCACTTCGCCGTTTCTCGACTTTTACGATACTTGCTAGATCCCCGATATTGGATTCAAACTCGAGAAATCGGTTCCAAATATCACTGCAGAAAAATTTGATTATTTATAAGATTATCATAGTAATATCAGTGTACTGAAATTTTCAATTACTTACACAGATTTTTCTGGCTCTAAGCTACCCGATGATAATACTCTCTCAAACAGTACCCTCGTGTTATTATCCTCTGTGAATTATAAGTATGGATATAACATTTGATATTTGATATTTGATACTTAAATTAGGTATAAATCAGTCTCTTACCATTCAGATGAGAGAGATAATCAATGTAACACAATATGTATTCAGGATTATCACTGAACTTCTTTAAACCTAACTCAAAGATTCTGAAAGCTATATTTTTGTCTTTAGTACAATAGTATTCCATCAATGCAGCGGCAACATAGACGTGATGCTCACACCTAGCATCTTCTCTCGCTCTTTTGAAAACTATTCTAGCTGATTTTATTCCTTCGGCACGTCTAGCGAATTTCATATACTGCACATATGCCTGTGAAAAAAAGTATTAAACATTTACAATTATATGCTGAAAAATAGTTATACCATTCTTGCAGGTATACAAATATTAATCTTATACTTCAAATACTGTGGATTGAAAATTAAGTCGAATACTCGAACAGAAGACTAACCAGAGTGGGATCGATATCTGAAATATCTAGGAACTTCTGATAAATCTGGTGAACCTTCTCATACTTGACTCTTCCTTCTTCAAAATCAGCATGAGCAAAATATAAGAGCATATTTTTCGAAAGCAATGTATTTGTGGCTCTTTCAAACATGGTAGCAGCCTCGTCGCTCAGGTTTTTAGATGCATTCACGTCTCCTTTTTCAGTTAGAATCTTCGAACTCAGTTCAAGAAAGTGTGCGGCTTGATGCCAAACCGCAGGATGATGTCCAAGACAGAGAAGACACTGCTCGATCGCAAACATCACTCTACGAGCAACTAGCGAAGTATCTTCTGTTCGTAATGGATTGCTGCGCTCCCATGCGATATACTTTTTCCATAGTTCAACCTAAGCATTGAACATGATTAGTAAGTGTATTTTTGTGATTTTATTATAATCATTGTTCGTGTATTTACTTGGACTGTGTCCATTTATACCTGTTTCACTTCTTCAGAATGACCTGTAGGTGGAACACTAGGAGCACTTCTATTCAACCCTCTCGTTACTGCTTCCAATTCCTTTGCCACACGTCTTGCATTCATATAATCTCTGGATCTTTCGATAGCCATTTTTTCTGCTATTATTGGATTGATATTCTGCTCAAATGCCATGTAATCTTTCCATAACTGTTCCATATTAATCATCGGATTTATAACTCCACGTTGATAGACCTATAATATAAGGATATTTATACTCAAGCCAATATGACTTTTTATATTAATATCTCGTCTCACTTTCTGAGAAAGCCCTTAATCCTCTTTCTCATCAAAGTTCTTTATCTGTGTGAAGAATTACCTTCCGAACAGCGCTGATCTTTTGATTTTCTGCGTAAGAACCGACAGCTTCAACACTTTTCAAAAATGTTACGTAATCATTCCAAATACTGTACGAGTGTATATCCATGCCGATTTTATCCAAAGCAAAGTCATACGCCTGTGCCATTTTCTCCCTTTAAAATGTTTGCAATGTTTGATATTTCGATCATTACACCTCAAGGTAAGAAATTTCATAAATATTTACATGGAAGATATTATGATTATTCATAAAACTGAATATTCTTACTTGTACGAAGCAAGACTTGCTTTAGTTTCTTTGACGTAAGAGAGGTACAGTTTCCACAACTCGATATTTAAGATTTTCATTAGGCATCTTTGGAAAAGCTGTTGAAAAAAATCATATAACATGTCATGTAACATCTGCATTTAATATTTGTTACATGGAAGTCTCCGCAGAATCTGTAACGGAGTTATAAGTCCACTACCTTACTTACCAATAAAGGCAAGTGCTCTGTTAAACACAATTAATTGTAATATTAAAAACACATGTTACAACAATATAATGGATGTCAATTTTCTGTACATATTTTTATTTTGGTCATTATTCCTTGCTCATTCTATATCTCAGGCATTGCTCGAAGAAGAAAATGTGAATTAAATCATTTACCAATTGATTAATTGATTAATTGTTTATTATTTATTCCATATTATCGCACAAGGAAATTATTCATTTCAAGTTAAAGTACTCTATTTAATTAATTCAAATAAATTCAATGGGTCAGATAGAATAAGATGAACCCCACAAAATAAAAATTTTATTTATTTAATTTAAATGTGGGGGTGATAATAAATTTTTTTTTTCCTTAAACTATATGGGATCTGGAAATAAATGATCCCAAAACAATTGAAGTAAAATGAAGACAAGGCGAAGCAGCATGAAGTGACGTAATTTTGTGTTCAATGCAGTAATGTCATAGCGTTATCATTATATCAAGAAAAAAATAAATCCTCTCACACATTGCACAAAATCGTTAAATGTAAAAACCAAAAAATACATAAATAATAGTTGCTAATAGTCGGAATATTATTTTGATGCTGATCTAAGAAACTATAATTGAGGAGAAAAAATGGAAGTTTGAAGACTAATTGATAAATGGCAAAGATAGAATCTCTGAAGTCTATAAGGTGCTTTGCAGGGACTAAACAGATGGAATAACGCTGTTGCATTTCTTGACTTTAGCCACTGATAGAATATATTTGTATTAGTAGAATATAAGCTGCAAAATGATTATTGGTCACTTCACGCTACCTCTATTCATTCTCCACAAATACTTGAGGCATTGATATACTGATAAAACTGCGTCAAGTAAATGTGCCGAGGGAAGGTGTTACATCAATCATTCGTCAATGCAGATCCCAATGCACAAATGTGCTTTCATTCAACACGTAGGTCACAGGATTTATTTATCTGATACAGCTTTCTTGAAATAAAATCCATCTCCATGTTAGCAAAAAATGAATATTCAAAGATTCTCTGTTTTTCATATAGTATTATATCATATTTACAGCAATTATATTCAAGTGAAAGAAACTAGAAGTGCTAAAAAAAAATTCTATACACAATTTGGAAAATGATATAAAACAATTGATCTATAAGTTCTACAAGATCAGAGCAGAAACCAGACTGTTGATTCAGTACTTCAAACTTTATTCAAATGAGATATCATTTGAGAGAATCATGAAACTAGAATTAACAAAATATTTGGGATGCTTTTTGTCAAGCTCCTTCATTCTTTGATTTTCCCATAGCACAACTGATAATTAAACTTTATTCCGTGACCTAATCGTGACCCAAAAACGATGTCGCAGGAAGGAATATAAGGCTGTTACATTCAGAAAGTCATCTTTGTCGATATATTTGATTTTTTTTTTTTCTTTCTTATCGATTTCTGTCCCAATAATGAATGCATTTAAACAATTTCTACATCAAATTTTGATTTCAGCGACAAAAATGACCTCCCAAATGTCTAAACACAGCAGTAATTTATCAATGAAATAAGTTTTTGCTTCTTTTGTGGTGAAATAAACTTTTTTTATTCACCTCACATATTATGTAAAGTGCCCAGCATCACATAAAATGATAGTACCTTGTTATGATGGATTAAACTACCATGTATTAATTGACCGCATATCATCTACTTTCCTATATCTAGTGGTTGTTCAGTTAAATGCATTTATTTAATATAACAATGAGTTTATTCCTTTCTATCTTTTACTAATGTACATTGATTACTAACCAGTCATCAATTAACTCATCGCATTTAGCAGACAGTAACAAAACATTTAAAATTCGGGCTTGTAGAAAAAATGGACTGAACAAGGCATCTGCTTTATTAAAATTTTCTCAAAATTCTATTTATCAAAGACTCTAACTAATTGCAGTTATTATAAAATTCTCTGAAATTGGGTAGATGGTAACATAATTATGACACACCAAATAAGCTGCATAATCACAGCCAAAATTTGTTTAACGCTACAAGTTAGCTAGTGCATCAATACTCAGAAGAAAATAATTGCCAATAAATGGTAAGTAGACTACTGTATCTAATGTGCCTGACTACCCAATATCAAACTTATCACATGGAGCAAAGCTTTTTTTTTAATGATTTATAATAGAATCTAAGATGAGTATTGAGTTTAGAATTTTTTATATAAGCTTTTTGGTGATAAAAATATAGCCGATAAAGTATATTTATCCTGATAGTGATAATTATTTTTCTAATATTTTTTACCCAAAACATATTACAAAAAGCCCACCTAATACACCTTAATACAATGTGCACTGGTTTTTATAAATAAACACGTAAATATTTTGAAACATTTTATTTTCCCAATCACAAACACATTGTTGTTTAATAATATTGTAAAAGCAAGATAAAAAAAAATATTGATATGTGATCTGTCGATGCCGTTTTTTTCTTTACCATATTACAGAACCTGAATTGAATCGTTACATGATTATAAGAATGATGAGATTGAAAGAATGAAATACTTGTGTTGTATTGTATTATTATTAAAAAAATTGTTGATTGACTATAATAAGAAGTAGACCTAAATCATATGAAATTCAATTCTTTAACTCTTTTTAACTGAACAACATATATGGTATTTATATTTATAACAAGTGATGACCAACATGAAACTATCACAACAATTATTATTCAGATTCAAGTTGGTAATCCATACAAATATTTTAAACATACCTTTTCGACCTTCTCAAAGTTGCGCATTTTCATCTGAAATCAAATATCATATAATGCATATTGATCAGGCATAATTATTATATTTATAATCAATATCTTACAAAACAAATTTTCGAATATTCAAAATCTAATTTTACAAGTCTTATTCTAACCCTTCTGGGTTTATACAGGCTGATATTACCTCTTGCTCGATATATATTTTCCAGTAACGGCCAGCTGAAGGAAATACATTGACAAGTTTTTCGAATACTGGTCTCACTTCGGTTATCGGTCTATTTTGAGCTTCTCTGATCAGTATACTCCATGCTTCTAGATCGTACGGCGATTCTTCAATAGATTTTTGAGCTCTTTGTAGTTTTTCATTTCCCCAATCCTGCAAGTGTTTTTCATGACAACTGTGTCGTGTATGGATATATACTATGCGTATTTCTTCATTTTTTGTATTTCGCGATAATAGATATATCCGTGCATAAGTGGAAAAATAAAACAATTTTCATGACATTTAAGAATTTATTTTAAAGACAACTTCATCAATGGAACAAAATTTAGATAATAATATCTTCTGAGCAGAGAATAAACAAAGATAGGAATTTCTCGGCGGAATATTTTGCAGGTTAGGTCAAGTTGTGTAAAGGTCAACCTCGAGCCGGTCCGAGTAGAAATCACTTCGTACTTACAAATTCTGTCTTTTCTTCGGACATTATGATCGGAGGATGACCCAGCCCAGTATCCTAGAGGTAAAACTGAAAAATCGAGTAGGAGATAAATTATTACTATACTTTTTTAGAAATGTTAGGCACTAGACAGATCGACACTCAATTCAACAACGCCACCTTTCTCCCACTTCTCCGTCCCTCAAAACGTTTTCAATAGAAGCAGCGGTGGCCGGTGGGAGAAAGAGATATGTACCGTGTGTATTAAAAAAATATCATCGCAGCGCGGGGTTGATGCTATGTTTTGATTTCAATATTGCAATTTGCATTACTCCAATTCGAAATTGATTATCAATAAATCGAAGTCAACGTGATCAATTTTCAAGACTTTGATTAAAGTATTATTTTGGCTTACTATCTCAGACTTTTCACGTCAAAGTATTTGAGTGTATGAAAAATTGCAAATAAATTTAGAACATTTATTTTATCTAATACTCCTAACAGCCTCCGTGGCGCAATTGGCTAGCGCGTTCGGCTGTTAACCGAAAGGTTGGTGGTTCGAGCCCACCCGGGGGCGTATATTTTTTTAACCCTGTCCCTTCATTTCTCATGATCAATTGTAGAAATCTAAAAATTCAGTAGCCTCTGAAATTGTTCTCCCAAAAATTTGGCTTCTCATTCAAATAGTTCCATATACTTATTTGTATATACTTGAAATACTTTTATCCTATTGTTATGAATTTTGAAAGCAGTCGGCAACTATAGGCACGGCCCTGCCTAAGAAATGGACAAAGCAAGGCGACTGTGCTGCTCTCGCGATCTTTGGTGTGAACTTGATAAAATCAATACGCTTTACCACAGTGATGTTCGTTATCTATACTCGACTTTACTCTATGGCTAATATCAGTGAGCGAATGGTTGACAGCTGTCATTCGAATAACTTAATTGTGACTCACATGACTCATAAGTATTGCACACTCGAAAGTTATTTGTTCTGAGGTAAAGCCATTATTTGGCATTTGGTGATTTGAATTGGTATGCGGTTATGCCAACTTGTTAGAGTATACCGGTCGAAGAACGGGGTGTGTTCGTGTTCCTTCGGCGATCGTTTACATAAATAGCTTATAGATTTAAATTCATCGACATTTTCACTCAACATTTATCTATCATCATAAAATAAAGTATACAGCACTATTGATAGATTCATTATCTTCTGGGTATATCAGAGATGTCCAGGCATTTTTTGTAAGAACTTTTGATTTCATATCCCTGATATCAAAACACACAACCGCCATAACTTTAAACCTTGAAAAGCAAAAAAAAAAAAAAAAACAAGAAACAAAAAAAAAAAAACACAATCATTCTGTATATTCAGTGACATTGCTGGCATGGCATCGAGTTCAGTTAGCCAGGAAGACTTTGAGAACGACTTCGAACTCACGTCTCGTCGATCCAGAATCAGAACAGCCAGAGCTCGCGTTGTTCCACCTCGGACTGCTGCAGATGCTACCTTGAGCAATTACCAAAGTAAGTATATCAATCTTTATCTATATCATTTAACAGTCAAAGCATGACTAAACTAATTCTTAAACAAAGCCCTTTGTTGAATTTCAACTTTACAAAGCTTGAAAAAAAAAAAAAAAAAAAAACAGAATCATAACAAAATCATGAATTACAGAGGCAGCAGGTGATGTGGAGGAATCCGTGTGTGAGATAGGGTCGAATTGTGTTATTCTACCCGAGCATGATAATCAACAAAATAAACCTATGATGAGGAAGCAGGATAAGCGGCTAACTAGTCGGTACGTTTGTAAAATCACAGTATGGCATAATGAGCAGACATCCTAATTATTTCATTAATATTTTCACATTCGATTTACCATCCAGGCCAACACACATAAACAAAGGTAAGCAACAACGCGACAGAAGAAAGCTCAGAGAAAAACGACGTAGCACTGGCGTAGTACACTTGCCATCGACGGAGGTGAGTGATTGTAAATAATAATGGTGTAAAATGTCCGATAATGCGTTAATTTTATTTGTCTAAAACAGCTAATTGACTAGACTAAAGGTATCTTGTGTCTGACTAGGTGTTATCCCAATAATCTTACTTCAGTTTGATGTTGAATTTTTCTTGACAATGGTGGCACTGGGTAGGAATAATAAGATGTTGAAAATAATTGTAAAATTCAAATTGAAAACGTAATAAAGTGGGATAGAAATTACAGCATCTTTATCTTGTTCTGTAATATCTGATCAGAGTTTTTATTCAGGGATGATTTATCAAAATCAAACTCTTTCATTTACAGAGTACAGGAGGAAGTACCGGAGAAGATGAAGAGGAGGTTGGTGCCTGCCCTGAAACCAAGCACAACACCCATCATAACGAATTTCTTGATCAAGAACTTGTGGAGGTAGTTTTTAAATAGATATAGAAAGATATGAATTATGTGCCAAAATTTTATATAATCTCTTACGATTCTGATAAAACTTGACATCTTATTTATTTTTTTTTCAGGAGAAAACGGTTAAAACGTATACTCAGAGACGAAATAAAAGGTAAATCCCATTTCGGGAATAACATTTCTGGGTATGGAATTATAAGTTTAGGTTTGCATTGATATTTATAAATCTTTTTTCATCCAGTCACTCTGATCTCGAAGCTGACGACGAAGAATTCGATTCTCTAAATCAATCGGACAGTGTAAATCAATCGGATCATGGTAATCAAAACGAGCCACAGACTTCGCCAACATTGAGCAAACCAAGGCCAGTTACTCCAACAGGAGATAAACTGGTAAGAATTTGGTATCTGTTGCAATTTGGGTGATTGTAATCTATCATTGTATCAGATTAATAATTAATTGGTAATACTTTCAGCTGGTAGAACTTGCTCAGAAAGAGAATAGGCGACTTTTATCTCTCTTGGAAGAGAAGGATCGTAAGATCTCTGCCCTTGAAGCTCGTTTGTCTTATCAGCAGAACGAGATGACGCTAGAAAGGCAACGTCTTAGGGACGAGAATGCCGCACTGATGAGAGCAATAGCTGCTCTTGCCAGCGATTAGTTTACTCTTTGTCAATCAAATTCTCTTAAGAGTTTTTCAAATATCGATTCTAAATTACTTAATTCGTGAAAATGTATTGTTTGATCAATGATTCCTAGAACGAAGTGATCTACTACACACTTATAAGCATATTCTTTAAGAATATTAGAGCAACACAAGAGTGAAGCTTACAGTAACGTGTTAACAAAACTTTCTATTCACTCAATATTTTACGACAAAGTTGCATATGATATTCTTATTACCGCATAATAAAAGTTTCCACACGGCACTCAATAATAGCAGCATAAATAATTTAGGTGAACCCAATTTCTAGATGGGACAGACGATTTCTCGCCAGTAATAATTAATCATTTAAAAATGTAAATCACATGCCTAATTGATTTACAAATCGCTGGATTATTCTAACTTTATTACTTTTTTTTTTTTCTATGTGATTATTACTTTTGTATCGGTGTTTTTTCGCTTTTTTTTTTTTTTTTTTTTGTTGATTTCCATGACCATGTACAGCTTGCCTAGTTATGCATGCTTGATTTATTATTTAACTTATACAAAACTGTAACTTGACAATTTGTGTTTCTCGAAAGTCACATAGGGTAATACTTACTACTATAATTTTGTACTAGTGTATATCCATGCAACTATTATTTTTAATCACGTAATCACGCAATATATCTCATAAGAATAACGAATGATACGACTGTTTAAGTTGAAAAATTTTGTGCAGCTTAGATGCAGCTTTAGTTTACACAGAAATATCAAAGTATGTAGTACGTTGAAAATCGTGCCAAAACATGTAACAGTATCTTGAAATATATAAAAAAAAAAAAAAAAAAAATGCACGGAAATTCAACATTTCGCATCTGTATTGGGATCCTTGGAATGGGCGTGGCTTTGAAATTTTAGCCTTCTTTGAGTAGTTCTATTTTCGTCACTAGTTGGCGTATCGAGGTTCTAAGCCCTCTCATTGGTTACTGTAGCCTTCTTTGAGTTGTTCTATTTTCTGCCACTAGTTGGTGTATCGAGGTTCTAAGGTTCCCAATACTGATTATGTTAATTGAGCAATTTATACATTATTAAAGAAATGTTGAATAACAATGAAATATTAGCTATAGCATCGAATAAAAAATATTATGTAGAATACTCTGCACTACGTTAGTACGAAGAACGATAATGATATTAAACTTATGGCACACAAAAATGCGACTACTAAACATATTCTTGGTGTAATAATTACTGATATTAGTTTGTAATGTGAAAATTGAATCGCTATTAAAAGTATTATAAAGTTTAAAGTTTAATTGGTTTCAAAAATATTTATATTAAGGATGTGTATCGGCGACAAAAATCTAACGTTTATTGTTAAAAATTTAAACAAGTCTGACCATCTGACATGTATACCTATATCCGTATAATTTTTCCAATAAAAGATTAAATATATTTCATTAAACTTAGAATACATCGATAAATTCATTTTATCCTGGATTATTGATCAATTGTCAATATCCCGATTTCAAAAAGTTTGATCTAAGAATAGTATATTATGTGGCATGCCCGTAAACCAAGTGTTTTTCGGCGAGAATAATGATTTCAGGACGAGCTAAAGGCGAGCCGAAGGCGAGCCGTAAGCGAGTTCTGAAATCATTATTCGAGTCAAAAACGGTTTACGGGTGCGCCCCATACTGTATTTTTTTCGAAATAGGCATGAAAAGTCACTTTGACGCCTGTTGAGATTCACTAGACGAAGAGTCAGGTTATGGTGCGATCTGTCGCGCACTTCGAACCGCGCATCGAAACTGCCGTATAAAGACTTTATATGGCAGCTTTGGAATGCGCACTTCGAACTGCGCATCCAGACTGCCGTATAAAGACTTTATAGGGCAGTTCTGAAACCAACCGTATAAAGTGACACTTTGTGGATCGAAAACAGGCGTCAAAAAGTGACTTTTCAATGCCTATGCCGAAAAAATAATATAATACCTACTATCAGTATTATAACGGCAAGCGTGAAAAAAACATGCGGTATGGCACAGCATGCTTGCAGGACAAATATTTCGTAAATTCAAACGCGAGATGGCGTACCATTTATTTATTTTTTTTTTCTTTCAGGCTTTTCGCGTACTCGCATGTAGCCAATGGCGTACCATTTCGCACCCCACTTGTAAGACTAGCCGAACAACAAGAAGCACTGACCTAAGCTACGGGCACTTGACGCAGAGTTACTGGCCCTCGGGCCCCGTGGCGTCAAAGAGTTCATATGGGAGTTACGTTAACGAGATGCGACTCTGACAGGCATCTCAATAGAAACAATCTAAATGTAGACGAGTAAGAGATTATTCTTAAGTAAGTTTTTGAGTAATTTATGGATTGATAATGATATCGTTCGTTTCTCTGTTATAGTTGAATACGCTTTCCTCAGAGTCCAAAAATCTCCGTCTAGCAAGTACCTACATATCACGTTCGAATTTCAACGTACGTGAATTATATTAGTATTGTAATACAAACGCCGTTTATCGTTTATATTGGGATCTTTGGAATGGGCGTGGCTTTGAAATTTTAGCCTTCTTTGAGTAGTTCTATTTTCGTCACTAGTTGGCGTATCGAGGTTCTAAGCCCTCTCATTGGTTACTGTAGCCTTCTTTGAGTAGTTCTATTTTCTGCCACTAGTTGGCGTATCGAGGTTCTAAGGTTCCCAATATTATCATATCGTATGCCAGAAAGCAAATAAAGAGACTCTTTCAATTACAATGTGTATTACATATTTATTTTTAAAGAATAATGAATTGTACTACATGACTCTGACGATGATACTTGAGTAACAGATTCCCAGATATATATCAATAATCAATTACTTTTTTATTTTTCACTTTCCCCTTTCTTCGATTCTTTATTTTGTATAAGTGAAAATTAGAATTAATGCATTTTTAGTTATATCTTACAATTCAATGTTCTCTTGCAGCTAGGCTGATTTTTTAATTTACGATTTCAGAAATTCTAAATAAAGTAAGTGCATCATAAATTATCTCCGCATATTGTATATATCTGCTTGCCGGTACGCTGTTGCTTTTTCCCGCCTAAAATTTCAGCGCGCTTCCTCGGGTGAGATGCTCTTCTGATACCAGCAGCATTTTTCAACTTAAAAATTGTAAATTCTGAAAAGCTAGCATATAGGTACAGCGTACTATATACCGTATAGTGACGTGCATGAATTTTTTTCCTGTCCTTTTCTTGCTTGTTAATCATAAGAATTGAAATGGTATCACCGTCTCGCTGTCGAATTGATGCACTATTTATACCGCAAACATTGATGCGCCCTGGTGCAAGCAGCCCGCATGCCATTCATGTGATTTCTAACTCGAGATTGCCGATATTTCGCACGTGGCCCAGGGGCACGTGATATGCGAAATGAAAACAATCGCTGATGTTTGGGTTGCCTGTATGCCGGCGAGGCGCGTTACTTAAAAATCTGACAGTTGATACTTTTTATCGGCGTAATATTTCTGGCAGTTGTACCTCCGAAAATCGCTGGCATTAGCTTAAATTTGGCAATTAGAGCTAGAAATCAGCAATTAAAAGCCGTTATTGAAATTCTGACGAAACTATGACAGTTATAAGATCCACCTGTCCCAATTCGATACAAGCGCACGGGTGATTACAAATTCATGCGTCACGTTATCTGACAATAAGCCTGAGAACAATTTTCTCCGAAATTATTTTTCATCGAAATACATTTCAACTATAATGCACCTATTCAGAATAATAAAATTGGAGGATATTACAAAAGCGAATTAATTCACCGAAAGGTACACTTCAGATAATGTTTCAGAACTGATGAGTTGGGCTATTCATCAGAATTCATCAGTCAATGCCAAAATATAAACAAGACAAAGGTCAATTTATTTTCTCAATGAGGTAAGAAATAGGATCGCCCTCGATCACGATACTGTCGCGTTAATTTGAATTACTCAAAATCGTACATGGGTAATAGTTTTTTGAAACAGACCCTATATATTAGCTAGGTTTCAACAAAGAAGCACATATCTGTAACGTGGAATGAATAATTCAAATTTTTCCGATGTTTATATTATCGTAATAATTCTACATTGTTTCACAGAGCACCTTATCTATCACGCATAGAGTGTAAACAAAAATTCATACTACTTTTGTATTCAATCATTCACTGTTGAAAATTAAACCAGAAGATCATATATATATATATATATACCTATATATAAGGGATATTAACAGTTCGTGTATATAATGTATATATATATTGTGAAGATTATTTACATCTTATTTCATATGCTTAACCAACATTAAACAGCGCAATAAAAAAACAATAACAATGAACATTTTATATAATATTAACAAGATTTTAGCACCTATTATACATACAATAGGTCACATTGGTGTAGATCATTTTTGATACAGCTTGAACTCCGATTATAAGCTGATGGATTATATGCTGGAGTACTAAATTTGGTGATTCTAGGGTTTAATAATTAATTCACTATAATTCTACAACTCAACTTGACTCGAAGCTTATATTTATACAAATCATATTCGTACGAATTATTACCGTGAAATTATTCATTAGATCTTTCATTTTGATTGTGATATTCAGACGAATGATGCAGGGTACATTATAATGCGATTGTTTGAATGTAAAAATATCTATGTATGTATATGAACCTACATGTTATTATTTCTTTAAATTCTGGTAACATTCATTCAAAAACAATGAATGAAAATATTTATTCATTATTAAATTATGTTAGAAAATGTGTGATCGTGTAACAAGATGCGACTAGCTTTCACGCACCCAACCGTAAATATAGTAATTCCTTTGAAACACCAACGCCAATAATGCCGCTGTGTTATATGTATTATACTTAGGTGTGTATGTCCTAACTAAGCTGTATAAAATGATAGGTATATTTCATTGTTGACGGTGGATAAAGAACAACATTGAATAAATAACAATTTACAACAAATAATACGCCCACCTGAAAAATATTATGAATTATGATGTATGCATTATATGTAATCGTGACATATTTTGTTGGCAAATATATTCAATGAGTCATACAAAATAGTCAGAGTACTAAATTAAACTATAACGATACTTATATGGTAGATTCGTTTGAAACGAAAGACATGCCCGGTTTTTACCTTTCTGTACAGAAATACGAATTATATGATACCGTAAATGAATAAATTATTTATATCTGCTAATTGAATTGATTATTCCCATAAGAAATTGGAGATAGTTAACAAATCTAATATATATTTAGAATATAAGGTATTCGATGAAATAAAAATAATCTATACCATATAGAAAAATACTATTAAACTCAATCTATATAGACATCGTATATAGGTTTATATACAATCAGTTTTCCCATCATTCTGACTTCTGTAAATGCGTGATATACAGATAAATATAACTTCATCCAATAATGTCAGTACTTTAATTTGTAGTCAACCGATCGTCAAAAGCTAGTTTTACGGGAGTTTTAGGTGCCAGAATAAATTCGAACTGCAATTCTAGCTCTTCGGTAACGCCAATATCAAATTCTCGGATCATCTGAAACAATAATCATTGAAATTATCCCAGAACTGTATACGCTTTTTAAATTAAAATTACTTCGGAGCAATGATTATCAATGTCATATTGAGCTTTAATTGATACACGACGTACCTTCGCAAGAATCAACTGAAGAGCCTGCTCGACGAACCGTTTCCCAGGACATATCCGTCTTCCGGAACCGAAAGGAGCAACAAGAAGCGGTGAATGAGGAGTCGAGGTACTAAGCCATCGTTTTGGCTCGAATTGGTCGGCATTTTTGAAATTCTCTTCTGCCAAGCCTGCTATCCAGGTATGACAGAGAACAACTGTCTAACAAGAGAAGAGTTAACTTTATAACGTATTCTCGCGATGCTCAGGCATAATAATGAAAAGCACTGAAATTAATATGCTCTCAAGATTATGCATAAAAATTAATGAAATGAAAAAGTGTTTTTTTTTTTTTATTCTTTTATTCTAAACTAATTTGAATGTAGTTCTTACCCCAGCATTGATATCATATCCTTCTAATTCCATAGGTTCTTCAAGTATTCGTGCGATGCAGGGTGTCGTTGGTAGAACCCTGTAGGGATGAATAACTAATATGATGATATGCTAGTGCAGAACTGAATTTATCTATACTGTTATACACGTTACCTTGTAGGCTGCGTGTCAAATTTATATAAATTATACTATAATATCTCTTCATATACATGATTTCACGCGATAGATAAATCAACCTTTAAAACCATCTTTATGTAGCTAACTTATATCATTGGAGTCGCTATTAGTTATCTTCCATTTTTTTCTGTGTCGTATTTTACAAATCAGAAAAAATGTGGGTGTTACAACTTGTTTCAGACTGCTAGCCATATTGATGTCATATAATGCTCGAAAACAAGAACCGAATACCTATACCTATCCTAATAACTTCTCTATTTCTCATTCTTCAGAAAAGGGATAAAACTTATTTGTATTTTTTTCTTTTTTTTTTTTGTTCGAATCGCTCTCGAGGATATAATGAATGAATCTTTCCCTTTGTTCACGAGTTAATTGGGTACCTAGAATACTTAATTACAATTTACAGAAATACCTATACTTTCATATGTCTGATGAACGAATCTATATATAGATACCATAATTAAATTTGGGTATATTTATAAGATATGACGCTAACCAATTCGCATATTGTATGTTCGAGTTCGTTCTCGAAGTTTTGGCAATTAATTTAGATACGGCAACAGATCACGTTCTCTTGACATTAATTACATACCATATATATATATATGCGTAATTTATTTTTCCTCCGCGGATATCTGCGGCGATAACAATATCATAAAAATTCCCGAGAATCAAGCGAATGAGTCATAACTATTTTTGGTATTTTTCTAAATCTATATCGTTTCTTCTCACCCACATAGCTATTATATATTATAAATGTATACGTAACGTATGTATATATAACTACACGCAAAAATTAACGGGTCACTCAATTTTTTCCCCCGAATAATGTCCGATTTCAAAGTCTCATAACTCAGTGAAAAATAAACGTAGAAAGTATATATTTTAAAGCACCTGGAAGATGAAGCTTCAAGCTCAAAAAACTTTTAAAGATATAACTCTCTACGTTTATTTTTCACTGAGTTATGAGACTTTGAAATCGTACATTTTGCGAGGGAAAAAATTGAGCGAACCGTTAATTTTCGCGCGTGGTACTATATATATATAAAATAAAATCATACAGCATACCTAAACGCCTCGAGAATGCAAGCCCGGAGGTATTTGGCATCGCGCAAATCTTCCGCGTCAAGATTACATCCCGATGGTGCGAGGGCGGATACCTCCTCGTGAAGACACCTTTGAACTTCCTTATTTCGTCCGATTAGATCGAAAAGAAATACAAGAGTGTTTCCCAGCTAAATAAATTCATAGAAATTTTATTGATCAACTTATTTGAATAAAAGTAATAATTTGGGTATAAATTCATTCTTGTCTGTTCTCTTTACTTTCGTCAATAGATATAGTTTTACTAACCGTATGAATACCAGCAGCAATAAAATCTACAATTGCTGCCTTTTTATCCCGCATATCCAAATTCTTTTCACGTAATATGGATCTGAATACTGCTTCTACGCATTCGTCGCGCGCGTCATCTTGCTGTTCCCACGCTGTCGTCTCAAGAAGTTCCGATATCGTGCTGCGTTAATGGAAAAATAAATACGTCGGTAAGAAATGCAATTAGCAAGTCATCCCTGCGAAATGCTGCAAGTACACAGTATGAATACATACAAAAACTCGAATTTATTGGATCCAATTCTTCACACGCAGATATCGCATATATATTACATATATATATATATATATCTATATATGTATAGTATAAGTATACAAGACTCATAAAATGCGATTGACGTATGGCTATACGAAAAAAAAAAAAAAAAAAAAAAAAAAAAAAAAAAAAAAAAGTATAGTTGCGAGAGAATTACCTGTATATTGAATGTACTTGAATACAATTCAACTACATGTACATTGTACATAGGTATACTCTGCAATTGTAAAGATGTAGCAGGTCGATGCCCCGAAAGGGGTTATTGTACCTCGAAAACGCAAATCACGTAACTCCCGAGGAGCTGTCAGTCCCTCCTTTAGCGTAAACAAAGTTTACAAACCTTAGTAATGACTGTAATAAGCCAGTTCATGTTTTGTTTTGTTTTCCATTTAACGCTATAAAACACGCGCTAGGTTTGAATTTAGATTAAGAAAAAAAGCAGAAAGAACCATGCAAGTACGCTTCTATAATGTTGTAAATTAGAAATCTGACACAGTATTTAATTAATTTCTTTCTTTCTTATCTCCCGCGTTTAACGCCAACCTTTTATACCGCACAAGAACGAAAGACCACACATCATGCCATAAAACATTGTCATGTTATATTACACTTGTTACGGTTTACCTAGGAGTCAAAATACGATAAGCATTTCGTTGCGGGTATGTGTGCTAGCTATCTTTTCTTCAACACTAATATACTGAAGAAAGTATATAGCATTGCAGGATCTTTATGGTTCACATTTCGAAGACATAATTATGGTATCGTGATGAATTTTCCGATACGACAATTAATGTGTTTTATAAAAAAAAAAAAATCAAATAGGTATATAAAATGAAATAAAATTTTGATATAAAGGTTTTCACTCACTCGTAAATAGCATCTTCACTGCTGATTAATTCTGCGTAGGCTTTTGTAGCGATTATTTTCCACAAAGGTAGACCGTAAAAAGCGTCTCGCGATGCCCGGAAGTGAACGCGAACTGCATCGGCCAGTTTAGCTGTTAGAGCTCCCGTGTCTGGCTCAAGAAATCCCAGACGACGACCGAGGATCAAGGTGCATGTACCTGAAACGGGCACGCTCACGTATTTTTCGTCTCGATTCAGAGTTTTGTAAATATAGATTTAATAGCCGACTGCTGCACAGTTGGAAAAATCCAAGTTTAATATTTCAGCGGTTCCTGACAGTCCTGATATCCACAAGGTTGTCAGAGACAAGGATATATGTCATTTATGTAAACTGAAATCGAATATTGAGCGAGAATTTGTTGGCATAAAAGAGGACCGATATTGATTCCAAAACAAAACAAAAAAAAAAAAACAGAATATCGGAATTTATGGCAATGTTGTTAATGAAAGTACGAATCAACCAGTTTTCCGTGACACCCATACATATTTTTAAATGACAAGTTCTGGTCATCTAGATAAAAATGATCCGTTCGTTATAACGAATGGATTTAGTAAATGGTTTTTGAATTAATGAAGGATTTCAAGATCAGCTTCAAATACAGAAATCTATAAGAAAATTCGGTGAGCTCAATATTGCGCAACGATTTTATGACAAATGTGATTCTTATGCAACTCACTTTCGAGACCCATCCGATAAGCGAGCTCCTCGAATCCCATTACGACATTCGACTTCCTCTGCTGACGTATAAGAGTGACAAAGTCATCGGCCACTTGGTTCAAGGCAGGAAGGAAACCAAGGACTGTGGTAGCACTCATCAACTCTGGGGTGAGGGCACTCCGTAACTTGTGCCAGACTTCTCCCTGCCTGTATAAAAATTCACGGTTTAGTTAAAAATTCAATCTTGATTTCATCAGGAACTCTTCTACATGTTGAAATATATACCAATGAATAGCTTTAAAAAATTGTCAAACTCACTCGTTCACTAGACCAAGATTCGTGTAACGATCCGGTCTGGATTTACGATAGTACGAAATAACTTCAGATGGAGGACGAAGAGGATAACGAGAGCTTCGACGGAGGATGGCCTCTATGTCGTTTTTGGAGAACACAGAAATTACGGGCCAATTCCATAGCGCCTCCTCCTTGCATACGTTCCCGTGACGGCGATTCAGGTCTATTCTTAAATCACACGATAACTATTTTGCTTTTTTTTTTTTTTTTTTTGTTTCCATGTGTGTGATAAAAAGTATCGTCACTATTTTCGTCCGTTATGAAATTAAGTGATTCTTAATGTCTTCGGGACTTTGGTTCGATATTTTTTTTTTTTTTTTCTTCCAACAAATTTCCAATTGTAAAATATCGAAAACTTTACCTTTGTATGCATCGTGTATTTTGCTCATCTGATATCTACCGAGACACGTATAAATCCACCTGGTGCCAATGATGGGTAGAGCAATTGGTCCGGGTATATCTCGCACCGTCTTGCGACGTCTCAACGTTTTTGACGAAGGTACTAAAATAAATCAACGCCTCTTGATTATCGTTGATTTAGTTTGTCGATTCAGTTGATTTTTATTATTTTGTTATTTCAAATATTATCTACTATATAATGACTAATATTTACCACTTGCTGGCAATGAACTTCCGGTCGAAAACCACCACGCTGGCCGACATCCCGTGGCGAACAAGAGTAGAGTGAAAAACGCAGCTGCTACTACCTCGAACCACGCTCCAGACAGCACCATGTCGAATTAAGACACGAAACCTAAAACACTTAGTGTATAATGACAGTGACTACCGTCTTATACATATGGGGTGACTGCGGTAGAGTATATGAGACATACCGACAGCAAAATTATGTTTTTCTTTATAAGCGATAGAAGCTTGTAAATACCAGATTACTAAGGCTCTGACTATATAAATAAAAGAACTGCGATATCATCTGGAGTCCCAAAACACCGAGCAAGACAATCACACACACGTTGCGTGGCTCAGATTTATAAAAATTGTTGACTTCACTTGATTCTAAGTGTAGTATCATAAGTTTTCGAGTCATTCGAGAGATTGGAATGAAAAGGATGTAACTTAAGAAATTTGAGATTTCGAGAGACACCTTTCAGACGTACAGAACTGTAATCATCTCGAAATCTTCTAACATTGGTCACTCACACCCTAACTGTTCGATCTCCTTCAGTTACGAATTATTTTTCTTTTAATTATACATATCGATACCCACGTTCTAATATGGCGTAACCCACATTTGGAAAATTGTTCAGGAGGCCATGAAAACGCTTCACTATTGCCATTGAGAAGATAGGATTTTACGGATTAGAATATTTATTTACAAATAATAGATCAACGATTTGACCGCTAAAACTTAAACATAAGCTGCACAACATTATTATCATTCAATTTTTCAAAAAAAGTCAATTCCAATTGTTCAGAAGGCCATAAAAACGCTTCACTATTACCATTAAGAAGATAGTATCTTACGGATTAGAATATTTATTTAAAAATAGTAAATCAACGATTTGACCGCTAAAACTTAAACATAAGCTGCACAACATTATTATCATTCAATTTTTCAAAAAAAGTCAATTTCTGAAATTTTGTGGGTTACGACATATTAGAACGTTGGTATCGATATGCCGTACGATAACATGGCAAACAAAAAGACAGAAAAACAGTTGAATACAGAGTTTGATAACACGTGTTTCAGAAATGCGATGTAATTCTAATTATAGATAGGTACTATGTGAAATTCGAATAACTATAATAGTTTAAGCATTATTGTCAGTTCCGCAGCACATATTTTTATCAACCTTTATGAACGCAGTGATTATGTGCAACAAGTCAAGACGCTAGAACCGTATAAATGAAGTATATATATGTATATTGTATATGGAACAGTCTGGTGTCTGATTTTAATTTCGCTATAGGTATGCATAGTGACTTGGCGGGCAATACGATTTATGTATTTCAATATCGCAGTGGATTTCAAACTGCGCAGAATCCGAAGACTCCACAAGGCCGAAACTCCCATTAATTAATATCCTTTATATCTTCTAGACTATTCCGCAAAAGTTGATTTAAATTTCTAGCTGATTCCAGATGCGTGATGAAAAAATTTAATAATTTAGTAACAATCTTTACGTCTCGTGTAAACAGACATTTCCTGATTAGTTTATAACTATATATGTGTGTGCTTTTATTTACTGTCTGGTGCCTCTGATTCCAATGGAAGAGCAAATATGCTCACACCCTATGAGACGAATGTATAATTAATTGTATTATACGTCTCCGTAATGAATATTGATAATAACTGATAATAATAGCTCTGTAACTTGGTCAAGTTTGAAAACCACTGCAACATGGGATACCCTACTATTACACTGACCCTTGCAATTGCATGCATATCGCATACTTCTCGTTTTATCTGCAAGAGAAATATAGTAGTAGCGCGATAGTACGAAAAATGCAGCACACGGACCACTGCATCCACTGCAGTTCAAGTCTCGATGTTTTAGAGGTGGATATAAATCCGTGATAGTCGGAATTGAAAAGCGATAAAAAGAGCTTATTGTAAGCCGTGTATAGAAATTGTTAAATAATTTTGCTTTTCGAGACTTGCACCTTGGCATCGTATACAAATATAATAACATCAGGTAATTTAAGTTTGAATTACACATGCAGACAAAGTGTTATCACTATAACTCAAGCTTAAGAAACTTCTACACCCAACACCTTTATGTGTGAATATGTCTGATCGCGAGTTTCGCAGTTCAAACTGTGAAGGCAGAAATTAAATGTACAAAGTACTCAATTTCAAATTGCAGAATTGACCCACAGTAGGTCTGCATTGGATTGACTTCACTAGCAGAATGTGAAATTTTACGATTTGGGAAACAATATTTCTCTATTTCTTAATTCAACATGTCGTCGAGACCCGAGACGTATGAACGCGTTGACTTTTCGTCTTGAACAAGATATGACCACATTGAAGTTACAGTTTTCACTCATATTTCTCACGGTCACGGATTTAAAACTTATCAATCAAAATTTGAGATTACGAAATAACCATAGGTTTACGTATGGTATATTCATATATTAATCAAATTTCTTGAGACAGGCTGAATAATTTCGCGTCCCTAATGCCATAAAGGCATATAACCTATGCTAAAAGCATACGCTGTATGCCTTTATGGCATTAGGGACGCGATTTGTTTAGTCTGTGCTAAATTATAGTGGCTAGTAAAAATGACTATCAGCAATGTTATCGCTGATATCATAACATGGTACTACTATGCATCGGATTATCCTTGTTTATAAATTTAAATCGTTTTCGAGTGAGAGCCAATTTCGCGGTAATAAGTAGCTTATGTAAGTGCAAGATAACCAAATACGTTATTTGGGGCAAAGAAATGGAACTTTAATTTCAACCTGCACTCATCATTCAAGATTCAAGAGATAAGACGAAATTAAGATATTTCTCTTGTAGTCAATGCATGTCCCAATTACTCCGTAACTTATGAAAAAAAAAAAAAAAACAAGCGGTTTTGGGCTGACCATGAACAAGCCTTTGAACTTCCCGTTCTCAAACTCTTTTTGAGCTGAAATAATAATAATAATAATAATAATCAAAATGTCATTATCATACTTGAATTTTGGCAACACAATGTCATATTCGTGATCAGCGAGCCAAAAAACCTTCTGGTATCAATTTTCATTCGAATCCGTTCATCCATTCTCAAGATATCATCATTTTTATCTCCTTTTTTCGAATTTTGTTATTCAAATAATTCGAAGCATACTGCACCCATCAAAGCCAAAATCTAATCAGTTCTAAGATTTGGAAAAGCCGCATCGATTGAGACCAAAATCATCGAAATCCGGTAACTCGTTCTCGGATGAAAAAAATTGCCTGCAAATATACGTACACGGAAAGATTTAAACCCGACTGGTTACGGTTCTGCACACGACTCAGTCAGGTGCTAGCGAAAAATAGCGAATTCTGGTGCAGCACCACACTAGGTGCGGTTTAGAACACGACTCGTTACTGTGCGCACACGACTCATTCATGTGCGCACATGAATGGTTCGTGTTCTAAACAGTACTCAGTGTGGTGCTGCACCAGAATTCGCTATTTTTCGCTAGCACCTGACTGAGTCGTGTGCAGAACCGTAACCAGTCGGGCTTAAATCTTTCCGTGTATAGGTACGCAGGTGCATACATACAAACACACAGATCCATCGGAAAATGATTGGAGGTGATCGATTCTCCAAACTTCAAATCGTGGAGATCTAGTGAAAACTCAACTTTTCATCTCCGGGTTGATTACAATAACTTCCTCTTTTCTTTGAATACAAAGAAACAGGAAGTTAAAAATAAAGAAGAAACACTCAAATTACGCAATTCAAAGATATACACGCAATAATTCGGGAACAGCGATCCGTTCATAAATGCTATAAGATAATTCCATTAGGAATATAGACAAGAATAATTCCTTGGAGCTCTTGGTTCTCATAATCAGAGCTTCTACTGATTCTAATGTAACCAATAAACGTTTATTCCATTTTTTTTTCCTGACGATTATACTAATTTCCTGCATCAACACTATATAAGTAGCAATCTTTCTACTATATTCACAAGTGACAGACATCATCAATAGAAGGGCTGTTCATACGCGAGTAAATTATCTCACCCACTCTCTCCTTGATGAGCGTGAAAAGTGGCGAGAAGATTGTGAGGGTCGCGAGATGAGTGATGAGGGATCAGTGAGGAGAGAGGAAAGAAAAGAGAGAGCTCCAGGGCAAGCATATAAGATTACTACGTTAGTGAATCAAACCGTTGTAGGCTAAACGACGTATCAATGGGTCGTTTGCTGTCTCGCTTGGTCGTTGAGTTTGTGGTCGACAATTGACACATCGACTCACCCCTTCACTCCATAACACAAGTGTTTGCGATGAAATGTCACGCGAAACGGGTTAGGCTTAATGATTTCTAATGGTATTAACAAGTCGGAAAAATTCAATCAAACCGTAAAATAACCAGATCATTCAATCAAATTCAATCAAATCATTCGTAAAATAACCAGAATTCATCAATTGTGGCAACTACAAATTAACAGTCAAAGAAATTCCCTGACTTTTGCCTGACTTTCCCTGACCGAATTATAATTTTTCCCTGACTGAATTTCGGGCAAATTACTAGTTATTCAAGTATATATAATAAATAACGCTCTGAATCAATACTGATGGAGAATAATTTTTTAGATTATTTTTTAACTTATATAAGTTTTATGAGGTTGAAGTTCGTAACGTTAACGTAACAGAATATTCGTTGAAGAAACGCAATATTTCGTGATTCAAATGTTGTTAGAATTGTAAAATATGCGCGAGGTAAACATGTTTCACACAATTTGAGGAATTATGCACCGTTCTTGATCCATTTGAAACGTTCGAGTCTTGAATTCGAGAATTTTTTGGCGAATATTTTGTTGCGTTAACGTTACGAACTTCAACCTCATTAAGTTTTACCACTATTTCCATTGATTGATTAAGAATTCTGTCTTGTTCTGTGTCACCATAAAATTCCCTGACTCGCTTAAAAATTGCCTGAATTTTCCCTGACTTCCCGGTTTTCCCTGACTAGTGGCCACCATGCAGTCATCAATCTAGCGAACAGCTGAAATATCCCGTTTCGACCCACGCAACTAAATCGTATGCCATTGACCGAGCGGCAATCCCACTCAAAATTTGTTAAGGAAGTAAAAATCTTGTCAAGCATCAAGAACTTTAGTTATAAACGGAACCGATTTCCTAAAACTTTGTATATTCTCAATAAGTAATATATAATATTTTTTAAACATACATGTATATCATCTTGAGGGACAAGTATGATCATTCATCGAATTTCATAATGACCCTAAATTATATAGCAAGTTGAGTGAATCACTGAGAATTTTATATTTTAGGCATCGTAAATTATAAATATAATTAGAAAGGCCCTCGACGACTTTATAGTTGAAATTTCTGATTAACTTCACTTGAATTAATTAAATCACATATGACTGAAACTTGCCTGTTTCATATCAATTGTTAGTTCCGTTTATTGCGCATCCATTTGTTTTGAGACAAACAATGACTCTTCTTGAATTTTTACATTGAATAGCTATACCATTCTTAGAAGTTTCTTTTTTAATTGGCAGATCTACTACTGTACTACCTAATATCACTGCGGCAAATATTCACACGCGTCTGATCCACTGATTATGAAAAATATCAATGAAACAAAACAGTGTCTTGACAGGTGTATCGCATGTCGTATAATATGATCATAATAATACACTTACTACACTCGCCTGTATAATAACTACAATTATGTTTAACCACATTGATTAACCGTACAATAATATTGCGTATCAGAATCATTATGAATCAATTATAGAATACAATTAATTTTTACACGCGTCGATATATATTCCGTAATGATAACATTCACTGCGAGTGTATATAAAAAAATATTGCAACATTATATGTATCTTCGCTGATACTGAGCTTGAGTTTTATTTATTTATAGAAATCTCGTCTTGTAGGTATAAGGTATACAGAAGTTTATAAAAATTTGAGTTGCATTTAACGGCTTAAGGGTTACTGCTCCGAAATTTCGCATATATATATTTGCG
Source organism: Tenthredo mesomela (assembly GCA_943736025.1). Classification (NCBI taxonomy): domain Eukaryota; kingdom Metazoa; phylum Arthropoda; class Insecta; order Hymenoptera; family Tenthredinidae; genus Tenthredo; species Tenthredo mesomela. Next base: position 16,293,924 of record OX031016.1, on the reverse strand, counting down.
TTATGATAAGTTGTGGAGTTAATCTCGAGTCTTCGCTGATAAAAAGTTCAGAAAAAAAAGCTGTGACAGAGCAGTTGTAAAATGATAATATACCCTATATCTATACAATAATGAGACGCTTAAAACGAAATTTATTATGAAATTTCTAGTTGCGCTTCCAATATTGGGATCCTTGGAATGGGCGTGGCTTCGAAATTTTAGCCTTCTTTGAGTAGTTCTATTTTCGTCACTAGTTGGCGTATCGAGGTTCTAAGCCTTCTCATTGGGTACTGTAGCCTTCTTTGAGTAGTTCTATTTTCTGCCACTAGTTGGCGTATCGAGGTTCTAAGGTTCCCAATAGGCTCAGAATGTATAAGATGAGACATAAAAATTATATTAAATCAAATTTGAACGAAAAAACAGTCTTTCCTTAGATTAATCAAAAAAATTTGGAATAAATACACCGTTCATTGAAAAATTGTCGATTATCTATCAAAGTGAAAGGTGTTGGGTTACATCCACGCTTATTGTTATGGTAAAACCCCTTGCCTACTCGTATGAATATCAAAGAGAGTGAATACAATAAGCGATATGGTACTTAAATTGCAAAAAAAAAAAAAAAAAAAAAAAAAAAGGAAGAAATTTATTCCAAGTAAATATGGGTCATGCAACGTAAACGCGTAGCTCAGGTATATGAGGCGCGGGCCAGTACAAATTGCAAGAGGAGATCATACTCGACCAGGAGACAATTGCGGAGATATAGAGGGTGAGAACCAGATAAAGAGAGAAAGCGTTTGAATTATATATATATATATATTTATAGGATTGAATTGCACGTTATTTTTTACGGATATATATACGTCGTCAGGCGCCAGTGACATATCGCGTCACTAATGCTATAAGGTCGTAAGCGCCAAAAAATTATTTTTTTTGCGGATATGCCCAAACGATGTGATATGGCACGAAAAAGATTTTGCCACCAAAAACACAAAATTTTTTTTTTTTTGGCGCTTACGACCTTATGGCATTAGTAACGCGATATCAGACTCATGATGTTATAAAGTTTATACAGCTGCGACACAGGTTTCTGCACCCTGTATAACCGCAAGTAACGACTAGCCAATGTGGGTATAATTGTTTATATTGAGAAGTTCGATAAGGACGTTTCGTATCTGTCATCCAAGTCCAACAAACACGATTGTATTCTTATATACACGATTAAAAACATGTCGTCTGCAAAGCACTCGCGTACAGAAATATATATATCTGCAATGCCGTCAATCGGTCAATGCGAAAAAGGATAATAAAATTCAATTATCTCGACCCCCGACCCATTTGTCAATACCGCGATCGCTTCAGCGCTATATAGAATAAGATTTTAAATGCTTGAACACCCTTGGGCGCGAATGCGTTCCCGGCAGTCCTTGACCATGTTGAAAGATCAGCCCTGAACGCGCTAAGGCGCAAGGATACCGGAGTGAAAAAGTTTTTACGGATATGAATAGCTATATAATTATCTCCACCACGCGCTGCACCGTTCAAATTACAATTATAGCTAACTTACTTACCGCAAAGATGAAAACGTGTGAAGACAGATCACAGCGGAACAAAGCTGTATGTAGTCACGGGCCAAAGTGACCATCCGCGAGAATTCGGGGATAAGGCCGCGTGGTATCACTTCGCCGAGTTAATCCTTGACATTTTCAAATAGCGTAGTAAACTTTCGAAAGAAAAAAAAGAGGAATTGATGAAACTAAACCGAAATAAACGAATGAAAAAAAAAAAAAAAAAAAAAAAAAAACAACTAATTCGAACCAAGAAGTCACGCGCTTGGCTCGCTTCGCTCGACTCCGGCGCGACTTGACGCTGCGTCACCACCTAATCGACGATTTCATCCTCTCCACTCGGCGTATTAAAGGGCACACGTATTATTATTAGAGTTATCAACGGGCGGCGTGCGTTGTAATAACGCCGGCGTCCTCGCGGTAATCCCGTCCCTGATGGAGTTTCTCTCTTTAGCGATAGTTAGGGGCGCGCAGGATCAGGCATCAGTTATATATACGCGCGAAGGAAACGTGAACATGTGGGCGTAGGTTTAATTGTATAATAAGTCTGGAACGACGACCGTTGATATATACCTATAGGTATATATATATATATATATACACGAGGATGAAAATTATACAACCTTTTGGAAGAGCGCGGTGTAAACGACAGCGAGACTTTGTTTACTCTCCTCGGTTTATATAGTACCACATATAGACTTTACTCGCCGTCTCGTGGGGGTTGGTAATTAAATATTACGTCACTGTACGTATATGTTGTATATATATCTACGTATACGTGGGTAGATATTATATATCACTGACCACGTGTACCGGTTGTCTTCTGCTACCGCCAGTGATAACCGTACACATCCGGGAGCACGATCTACATGCGAATGAACAAGCAACGAAGTACCGGTGTGCAGAAGAGGACCCGTGGATCAACTCGACTCGCTTGCGAGGCCTGCCTATACCTCCTTGTCTCCACCTTGTCTCCCGGTCGTCTCACTGACTCGACTCAACTCAGACTCAACTCAGACTCAACTCGGACTAGTCTACCTCCCGGGGGATCTCGATCAACTAAAGCAAAACAATGACAGTCTCTATGATAGGATGAAATTGTCTACGATGTGGGGGTGACCCACGTTCGTGATATACAACCGATAAACATGTGGGAGGAACTCCAGACATTGATAACTTTCAGGAAATTTCCGTTCTTTGTATATCTATTCAAGTTTAGATTAGACCAAATTTTAAACTAGCTACTTATATGAAAGACTACCGAATGAATAAATATGACGTGTCTAAGGGTGCAGAGGAGTAGAAAGCTACAGGACCAGCGTCGATTCCGAAGTACTAATGTTTCAATTTTTCGAAAAGTAGTTACATTCTACGTAATTCGGTACTGCTGGGTAATCATTTTTATTGGGATTTCTAGGCAAATGGTTAAAGTAGTATACGTTCAGTCACTTTAAACACCCACCGCAGCATGGAAATCACTTGCGATTTGACTGGGTCGAGAATTATATTATGCAGACGAAAAATGGTACAAGCCATTAACAGTGACAAGTTAATACACGTAAATTTCTATGATAAAGTTGTCCTCGCTATGGATGCCCTCAGATTTGTATCTGGATCGATAAAGCACTGTAGACAGATACTGGAAGCGTTGAGTAACTTATTACATTATTATAACACGTACCAAAGAAGCTGAGACATATAAGAAGTACTGCAGGGCGATCGATGAAGAGAAAAAGAAATAAAAAGAACTTCGAATGAGAAAAACGGTTTACCGATTCGTTTGCCTTTCACCTATCAAAAATACCTGTGCGAGTTATGTAGTTATACTCATCTATACAGATGAAAATAACGTTAGTTATGATAAACAGTTATGTATACTATATATACCATCATCGGGAACCGCCTTTGGTACATCGATGGGCTGATCGTATTAGGATCAGCTATGTTATATCATCTGTAATTTGTAATCTTCTTCTGTACATATAAAGAACAAATGGCTGAATTGACCTTCTTTTAGGTAGAATAGAATTTATGCTTTGATTTGGAGTCCCGAAGAAATAAAATAGTGCTAACATAATATGTAGGGGAAGGTAGGGCAAAACGGACCGAGAGGGCAAAAATTCCTTTTAAATTATCAAAAAAATTGAATGATCTGTCGTGCAGGTAACCCTTGAACTTAATGATTTTTGGAGGAAGGTCCCAGTCAATCAAGTCGAGTCAATTTTTCTTTTTTAGTCGTTTGCGATGACTTCACTGAGTCTGACTTGACTTGATTGACTGAGACCTTCCTCAAAAAATTACTAAGTTCAAGGGTTACCTTTACGAAGAATAATTCGATTTTTTCTAATAATTTAAAAGGAATTTTTCAGGCGGTCCGTTTTGCCCTCTCGGTCCGTTTTGCCCTCCCGGTTCGTTTTGCCCTACCTTCCCCTATATGTATAAGAAATGTTTCAATAAACTGATGAAGTTAATCGTAAGAAATAAGACTATTAGACCATTTTGTGAATTTCATAGCTTCCAGCACTGGATCCAAAACGTTTTTGAAAATTTTTAGTAGTCATAAGCACCCACCTTATCCAAAAGTCTGTATCAATCTATAGAGATTCGGCATGATAGTATTTAAATTCACTATTTCCCTTGCAAAATTGTTCATCGTTATGGTAGAAATAACAAGAAAGGATAACTCCTTGATTAAATTACCGATTATATCCGTGGAGATCATATAAGAAGTCTCAAACAATACAATCAACAAGCTAAAACTAACGTAGACAAGTCAAAGATGATTAGATACTACATATTAAAAAAATAATGTAAAAATACGACGAAGAGATTGATGAAGGTTCAAGGTATGAGCTTAAAAGTATTACCCTTGTCTGATCTTCAGCGAAATTTAACAATCCAGTCATTTGTTATAATGAAATGCTGTAACCGCCCTCGCAATGCTAATTAATTCTTGAACTTGTTAAACCAAGAAGTTGTATACCTACACTACGTTCTCGAAAAATTACCTACTTGGCCCTTGAAATCAACGGCCGGAGTCTCCATAGGATGAAGGCGCGGGCGGCAGAATGATGGAATGACGGCGACGTGGGCGTGCGGTGAAGGTGGTGATCAGGTCGCGACCCAGGGACGATGTGCGGGGGTGAATATGAGGAACATAAGCGAAGGACAGAGTAAGAACCACGTCTGTGAGTGGAGGGCAAGGGGGCAAAATATTGTCGCTATGTTACGGGGTAAGTGGTGTAAAAGGTACATAGAATGTACCTATGTATATACCATTGCAATCATCGTTTGTCTATCGCCTCATTCAAACTCTAGGTCTTCTCAAATCGCGATAAGATTACAACAAATATCATGCATATAGATTAATCATATCCTTTTCATCAAATTCGCTAATTATGTAGAATGTTCGACGCGTTCCATGCATCAAGGTTATAAGCAATAGGCTTGTAACGTGCCGGCGAACGTGCCAATCTCTCGAATCTCGATTCAACTAATTAGGTAAGTGCGTGCCCGTTTGCACGAATCACTTGTAATTCGGTAGCTTCATTGTCAGAATATAACAAATAGACGTGATTAATACTATGACAAGTGATCGTTTATAAGGCTATAAGACAACCCTCCGGCAATGCCTGCACGCGTCAATGATAAACGGATTTGGAAATTGGAGATGATTTTGTTATGAGATTTTATTATGATATTCGGACGAGTATATACCAAATACAGATTGAGATGAACAGAAATCACAGAATTAGTCACGGAATTAAGTATAATAGTATTTTAAAGGAGCAAGTTCGCATCAGGCTGAAGGATAGAATACCGGAATTTCATCGTTCTACTTGCACTGTGGATACCTGAATGCGTTGGGTTAATTAAACGTGGAATTTGTGCTATTAAAGGTGATTGAAATTTCATCTGCGTATAGAGGTGCCGAACCGTTAGCCGTTAGTTGAACAAACAGGATCTGCGTGTTCGATGTGCTTGAAGAGAAATACGCGATGATCGCTTGTATGTACACATGTCTACTAGGACGACTGAATGGTCTTACTAATTGTAAGAGGAAGCTGACCACTACGAAGGTCGTAGAGCGATTAAGTCTGCATTATGTGAGCTGTACGCGCCAAGTCTAGACGGCCGTTTGTTTTCGTTTCCCTCTCGTTTCTCGTTCTCATTCTTGTTTCTCGTTCCCGTTCCCATTCCCATTCCCGTTCTATTTGCTTCGTCAGCCTAAATCTAAAGTATATACTCTTATTGTTGGTTCGACCTGAACACATTTCAATAGCGATGAATATGGATTACAGCAGACCTTAAATCTGCAGGTACAATTGAAAGACCATATAGGTGAACGGTCAAAATTGGCTGTTATAACAGGATCAATAAAAAGCTTAGCTTTACTAGATTCAAGAGAAACTATTATTAGTAAATGAGACAAGATTTTACAATGTCTGAATCGACGATATATGCTCATCGAAATTTCACGACTGTTAGTACGGCGAGTAAATCACTGGCTATTATAACCACACTGCTTTATTGAAAGGTGGGAGCTTAAATGAAATGACGTTTCGCGAATACGTAAAAACTGAATGAGGAGGTATATATTGAGTATTTTCATGCATCGGAATTTAAGATCATAAAGTTGTTATATAGGAAGCTGGAACAAGTTTTTCGACAATCAACGTTCACGATCTGCAATGATGTATAAAGACTTGGCTAACTACTATAATGACTGCAGGTTTGAGAAGAAAAAATCTCTTCGAGAAGTAGATGCAGGATTTTCTACGTCGAATATCCCACCCAGAAAGAACTCGTATTTATCTTCCTTTTTTTTTTTTTATTTTTATTTTTTTTTTTCATTTTTCGTCTACCAAAACTAACTTGAACGAAGTTCTGGACTCTCAATTCGAGAAGTACTCTTGTTGTCAAATTTATAAGTTGATTAAAGTTGATGGAACTTTTAGGGACTCTATCTTTTCAAAGGTGTAATGAAGAACAATTTGCGTCATTACTATTTTCGATGTTCAATTATTATCCGAGTTGATTTTTACCAGCGAAAAACTGCAGATGACGTCGATTCTGGAGTCGCATAATTGCTATGTAGACATTCCTCACGAGCGATAAATTTCCTGAGCAAAATTATGATAGCATAAATGCACGAATCGATTTGTATATAGTTACACAACAACGGCTAATACCATTAGGCTCGGTCAAGTATTCGTCGACATATATGTCGCCTTGGAGATGCATAGAATAAACTAACAATAAATAAAGACCCTATATAATTATACAAGGCAATAAAGACTATTTATTTGGTATCTCGATGATTCTATGGACACGAATTTAAGAGTTGAATGTAAAAAATGAACGTTACCAGCATGCTTCCCAATGTGTAAGCCGATGTATTCATTTCTATTGCTTGGTGATAAAAATTAATGGAAAGACATTAAGCGATAAAGATATCCAAAATATCAACGCAACTTAAAGACATTACCTGAATATCTGTATATATACATATATCTTTACACGTACATGGCAAGGCTTGCTACTGAGGTCTCAGAGCCTTTAAAATGATGGTGTAAGATATATATACTAACTTCCTGGAGTCTCGCCTCAACCAGTCTGCGCCTAGTTGGTAATTAGGTAGATCTCATCTGAACGCCTCGGGAAGCCGTGATTCACCCTGATTGCCTCTAGGCTGGTTTAACTTGTAGTCGTCCCTATCTTCGACGTTTGACTTTTCTGATAAGTATTCATCTCTCTCGCTCCTTGGAATCTTTATGGCGTTCAGACTTGTTGCATACATAACGAAGTAGACTAGAATACATACCGATACAGCATCCCTTCTCCTCCCCCTTTGACCCATCCCTCATTACTTTTCATCTCTTCTCCACTCCGCTCCACTTCACTCCACTCCACTCCTCTCCTCTCCATTCCTTTCCTCTTTACAGCCTATTGAACCAAGTGAGATCGAGTTTGCCTCGCGGCTCGCTTATATAACTTCTTCCCGGCAAAGGAATGTTATAATATATAATATCATCCGTATAAAAGTCCGAGCAGTGTATGCGTGCAATACACGTGGTCGTACATCGGATGCATTACGATGGTTCTTAACTGTCAGACAATCGGAAGAGACCGCGCGGCTCTCGCAGCGCGAGACGTTGATATCCACGTCGCGCGATGCGGCGTTCCGCGTGTAATAAGAAGTAAGAAAAAAAGAATGAGGAATAAGAAAGAAAGAAAGAAAGAAAAAAAAAAAAAAAAACCTGCATACCAGATACTGAACCGTTATCGCTGACCGCAGCGGTATGAGTAATTATTATGCCGTCAGATCATGATGCGGTGGACACACGCGATCTTCAGGAAATGAAATTTAGCCAATGACCAATCTCTGATTATTGTATAATACTTGTTATAATATTCTGCACAGTTTTAAGTGCTGCTCGTCTAAAATTGTCCCGCGTCTGATCCCAGATGTGATTTGCACTGAAGAGTGACTTGAAGAAATGCTAAATGAAGAAATGACATTTCAATCATCTGACTTTTGGCACGAAACGCAAGAGTATTTTTTCTTTTCAACTTTATACAAATTTATTCATCGTTCAAACCATTCGTTCAATTCAACGGACGGGAAATATTACGCAAATGAAAGTGATAGATTCGTGTAGAGATGGGTAGATCGTATTGTTCTGTGCAGTTCAACGTGGCGGTCAATAACTGATACAACCGGAATGCTGCTTGTCAGAATACTTTATGTATTTTTATGTACCTACAAGTATGTATTATGTATTATGTATTGGGTATTGGGTATTGGTAAAGGTATTTGCCCGGCCCTCTGCAGTATCTTCACACGTGTGTTCGAAGCTGCTTCGAACCAGGAAGTAACCTTGAACGACTCCTCGATCGAACTCTGTTCGACGGAACATAATGTGCCTCGTAATATTCGTTATCGACAGTCCAAGAGTCCCCGATAATATACATACTTATAAGAATATGCCTTTGTCTAGTCAATTTCACAAAAACACTACTCTATCTGTAATTAATTATATTATAGCTATATCCCTATACGCACTTTATCTAGTCGAAATTCAAATCAGCGTTGATTACTTTTTTTTTTTTTTACTTATGTGCCGCAACGATCACTATTATTGATCGCATTATACTATATGGAATTTAACAATTACATAACGGATCATTAGCAATTAACGATTAGGTATTACAATAGACCGAATACACGTTGAATTGAGGTTTTTTTTTATCGAATTATTTCTTGTCTGGTCGTGAGAACATATTGTGTGTTCCTTTATCCTATCTCTTGTGTAACCATAAGATATCTGTCTTGTAGTTCGCAAACAAAAACAATACACTCCTTGTCTGCTTCGTTCTCGTATATATATACGCCACCGAATGATGTAACTTTGACAGTGAATATTGTATTCAGATATTGAATCGATGATTTAGAAGATGACAAAAAATAAATAAATAATTGTATAAGTGAAAACTTTCGCGTTATTATATAAGGTCCCACTAAATTCTGTTTGTCTTTATAACGAGCAACGCACATCGCATAATCATTACCCTTGCACTACGTGCGTATATATACACGTATACATAGATATACATATCTGGCTTTCTTCGACCCACTAATCGCAAGAGTGAATTGCAGGTCTAGAAATGGCTTGTGGCTTTAATAATATATTGATGTGAATTAGATCATCTCTGGCCATATATTGTACTGACAATATGGAAGTTGCGGCTATAAAATTATTAGTCTTTTCTTATTATAGGAATTCAATAATTGTGATTTTTATCATTTTCATGGCATTATTATTGAAACGATATATTTTTTAGTCCATCGCATTATGTCATATGGCAAAGAAAACTGTTGGAGTCAATGACCTTTGTACACCAAGTCAAACTTTCAGGGATCGGTATATATAACCGGTCATACCGGACCAACGACAGTAAACATGTCGCACTCTAGGCGTTCTTCAGACCACCGAGTCCATCTCTTGACATTTGGCTCTTGTAATCAGTAACCGTTCAGTCACTTAATTCTATTCGCGTCTAGGAATCATGAGGGGGAAATTCTCAACGGCTAATTTATTCAATGAACGATTAGAAACATTCCAATTATTATTATTGTGGCTTGCATTTATTCTGTTTGTACCACGAAGCCAGAAAGTCATCGCATTCAATTATGTACCTATATAGGAAATTTTTAAACTGTTTGAAAAAACAGAAACATTGCTCATACATAAATCTGGTGCAATATAAACAATGTGTAATATAACTTGTATAACAGACAATTGTACAAATTGTAACGTTCGTCAAACGTGAAAAACGTTGTAGCTTCTGCGATATAACATGATGATCAATAGTTGACCCTGTTTAAAAATCGTGATCGAATCCAAGAAGCAATCTCTGATTAATAATAATAATTCTTGCGGTCAAACTGGGTAGGTACGTGTTATCTTGAAGATTTTCCACGGCGTATATTGTATATATTATATACATATATCTTATTATCCTTTTAAGGCCTTGAATCGACTAAGGTCAAACACGCCATGCCGAAACCCAAGTGTACAAAAAACTAGACCGGATCCTCTATACATCTATGTAAGACGATATTGCCTGTGAAGGGCTTCTACGATTCATCGGAATCCATGGTGTCAAATACACCACTTTGTAAATTTTTTTTTTTTTTTTTTTCTTTTTTTATGACGCCGCAACAGACTCGTAGGTAATCGATCAGCCAAAGTGAGAATATAAGTTTTAAAAATATTCGGTAGAAAATATCTATTCCTTTGGAACAAATTTGAATCCGAAAACAAATGAGAAAAACAATAAATAATCTACCAAAGTACTCTTCAGACATCCAATGTAAACTAAAACAAATCTATGAATTTATTTTAACGTGGAATGAAATTTTTTTTAATTTTTGTGATTATAAATCTTTAAAAAAATTGACCAATTTTAACTAATTTATATTGAGATCAGTTCAAATTTCGGCGAACAACTGTATCTATCAATTAAGGATGGGGATTGTAGAGTTTTAATTGATTTTCCTTATTTTCTACATACGAAATACTTTTGTCAGCAATTAACGGTGATTCAAAATATGCAATAAAGCGATAATCGATCTATCGATCGCGGTTCTTAAAAGAAGTTGTCCAATTTTTTCCTAGAGTTAGCCGAATGTTGATTGGCTAAATAAACGTTGGTTTATGCACCCGAAATGTGTTCATAAGTTTCCCCTCGATTTCTGTTATATATTTGTAATGAGCCCATGACTGAAATGAATTATGTTATTCGAGCTGAATGTTTGTTAAAAATAGACGTTATATCGAGTTAAGTTTATTGTACTAGGATAGCGAATGGCTAAAATAGAACGTAGCTAATAAAAAGTTTGATTAAATCCTAAACTAATTTCTATATGTGAATGTGAATAGAATAATCTAAAAACCATGCCGGCAGTAGTGAACTCTTCCTTAACCTATGAAATACTTATGTATTTGAATTCATTTTATTTCGGTATGTTTGCGGTTTGCGAATTCGGTATGAACCTTTTCAAAGTTGCTAAATTACATCCTACAACTGGTACTGTACTATTAAACTTCGCATTACTACTTTTTCTAATTATAACTGAAAGTGGTCGAATTTATCTCGGAAGAAAAGGAAACTTGACGGAACGAGGACTGCCCATGGTATTGGGTATTCTTCTCACTATTCCTAGCGCCCTGGCAGTTGTCTATTTCCTTCATTGGCAGGAACGACCTCTCCGTTTAGAATGTATCCTATGTAGTATTCAGTTGGTTCTGCACGCAGCCGAATTGATCGTGTCAATCATGTGTCTGATAGCAATTTACCGACCTCCCTCATCCACAGAGGAATGATAACAGATATTGATATATATATATATATAATCTTTATTTATTATGCACGTTCCCTTAAGTGATTAGTTTTATTATTTAAGTACTACATCCGATTAAGCATATCATATATCAAAATTACATTTCAATAAATCGAAACTGATTTTAAAAAATTTAATTTTATATATATATAGTATATGCTTTATGATGTGCTTTTTATGAACATGAAGAAGGATTAGTTTTAAATAAGAATTTCTATTGTTTCTAATTGATTATCGTTGAAGAAACTTACCTTTATATGTAGTAGTTTTACATTATTATGTAAGTAAGTAAGTAAGAAAAAGTAAGAAAATTTTATGTGTTCTCCCCTTGTGTTACTATTGACAGTACCTTGAAAGATATGCAGTTATTGTTGTACATAATTGGTAAAAATGAAAGTATGAATGTTTAACTTGAATAATTACAATACAACAATGCCAATGGTCCAGAGAATAAGTACGAGACTGTTGCCACACAACTAGTTTTATATCAGTATTTTCTCAAATGTAAAACAATATTTTCAAATTATTTATTAGTCATTAAAAACAGTCCAAAGTAATTTGAATAGAAAACATAACTAATATCTTGAACAGACGTTATTATCGATCCCAAAAATGCATGGGTTTCCCACAAGTGCTAGTCATAATCACGCATCTCATTTTTTGCAACAAGGATTCTCAAGCTTGGATTGCCTAGATAGCTAGTTTACTGCTAAATTATGTGAAATAAGTTAGAAAGATTTTCTATTCATGTATTTATTTATGATTATATGTATAATATTTATTTTCTTATTCAATACAATGAATCTCTTCATGTACAAATATTACGTATTGGCTTTATATGAACATTTTTCATAACAGTTTTGGAAAACGTTGAGTTGAATAAATGGTTTAATTATTCCAGTATTTTAATCTCCTTTCATTTTTATCACACTACCCTACCTTCTCTTATCTCATTCATATCTAATACACAGATTTCTTGCTCATTAAATTAAAAATAAATAATTGGTCATATAATTACCAATTAGTCTTATCCATTTTTATATTCAACTCTGATGTGCAGAAAATTATTAATTCATCAAATATGAGTTAAAAAAAAAAAAAAATAACAATAATACTATAAATTGAATGAGAATTGTTACATTCTATTATATCTTCAAAGAAATAATATTAAGTCCCAATATCAAATCTAGATTATTTAATAGTTTAAATATTTATAAAAATATTCATCTGTTAAATGTCTAAAAATTTATTTATCTCTTCTAAATTTTCTAACAGAATATATCTAAATGATAAATAATGCGAAAAGTAAATATCTCCTATAAAATAAATATTGTGAGATTTATTTATTAGCAACTTATTTATCCTTTGTATAATTTCTGTACATTAAATTATTATTCATCATTACACACATCGATGTCAAATATCTTTTTTCATAAATCTCTAAAGCATTATTTCATTTAAATCTTGACACTTGCTGCCTGTAATTTACGCTTTTTAATTCCACGAATTCTATGACTACAATATATACGCAGGAACACTGAACCAAATACTAGTAGTACACCAAACACCCCAAGGACAGTTATGTTGTGGTGATATATCAGACAAGATAATAATATTGCTAGACCCTAGAATGAAACAAGACAAATAATTAAAATTAAAATTCATTCCTGAGATTTTTTCGAGAACAAGTATGTTCAGAAATGCAAATCTACTAACTGATGTATTTTTAATAGTAAGAATAGTTTTTATTATTACCTGACGTATTGTCATAATAATGACAAACGTTACTGCTCCGAATGTAGAGATTGTGTAGAAGATATACAGTTGTCCAGTTGCCGAACATATTGAGATAAGCAAGCAATCTATTATGAAGCTAGGGTACTAGAAAAATGTATAAAAAAAAAAACAAAAATACATTATTCACCAAGTTAGGGATTGGAAATTCATAATTCAAAATCCTCTTCTTGTACCGATTTGTTACACTGAAAGATGAAGCGAAAAGATCTGCTTCCAGATTTCATAACTAAACAAATATATATATAAATAATGGGACTATTCTACAATCACGTTATAGAATATATGATATGTGATATTATTACCTTAGCCATAAATGCGAATGAAGTAGTAAAGCTGGACTGTTGGAAAAGAGACATAGCAGTCAACAAGCATGAAAACATATTCACTCCACACATCATTTGAACGCTTGTGACGCTGTATTCTTTGAAAAGTGCATTCTGCCAATTACTAGTAAAACTATCTAGCATCATGTATCCTCCCAATAGGAAAATTCCAGATGCCGTTGTAGCTCCGCCTGTAACAATGTTTATTATATAAATAATCTTTTATATATAAAATATGATCAGCGTAAATAAATATGACCTACTCGATTTGCCTTTTAAGATTTAAACTCATAAACTTACCGACGCTAGTTTCGCTACTGCCTAACAAAAAGAAAGTCATTCCAATTGATATCAATATCGCAGTAACATATTCATAATATTCATACTTTGAACGAGATATGATTTTCCCCATTACCATAACAGGAATTATTTTACAAGCTTTAGCCAACACCTGGAACACATTTTAATATTCTATGTAGGGCGATGAGTAAGTATTTGTGGATTATTTGTTATTAATGTTACTGTGAATAAATTATGTGAATAAATGAAGTTCTTCGATAACTGAATGATAAATGTATCGTTATACCTGTGTTGGAAAGCTGACGTACATAAGAGCTTCGTATTGACACCAGCTACTCATTATATTTGATAATGAGCAGAATGTATATTTAAACAATGGTGTTGTATGACGAGGCTGACGTCTGACTATTAAATAAAGTCCAGACATAAAAAACGCAAGTATTCTATTAACAAATACTAAAAATTGGGAATCTATGAAGTGGCCTTTATTCCCATCCGCATCGACATACTCCTGGAAAATTTTATGCTATTTTTAGTTTACTATTACAAATATATGCTATTTATTAATCTTTAAGTGATAAACCAACGTTTGCAGAAGATATGTTCATATAATTACAAAAGATGTAAACAAGAATGACCATTTCGTATCAATTAATTAATTAATTAATAAAATGCAATGCATGCTTATTATCACCTGAGTCATAACTTTTTCCTGCAAGTATCCCCATGTCAAATAACTTAATTGTAGACCTAAGAAGCAATAGACAAGCAGGACTGCTTCCTGCCCAAAAGTACGTTGAACATGACCACCGCTTGGCGGAATATAGCCAGGGGAATCTAACAAACTGCTTTCTCCATGCCCAATTAAGCACGCGTGAATTGCATTGTGGATAAATCCTTTTCCTGCATATTAAAATAGCAATAAGAAATGGAATAAGAATACGGAGTTAAATATGAGTAAATATAAGTTATTTAAATTTAAAAATCTACTTACCACTTCTTTGTAAATATTTACTGCAGCGAACGTACTTGTATATCAAGTAACCCGGCAGTAATATTGTTGCATAGCCTAATGAATTTAGACAGAGTCTGATAATCCAGCTATATTCATGCTTATGAGATTCTAGTATCTCATTAATACTGCTATCGTTTTGTATCGATGATTTTATCAGCTGATTTACTCCGTATATTGCACTTACTGAGAATAGTATC
This sequence comes from Tenthredo mesomela, assembly GCA_943736025.1. Classification (NCBI taxonomy): domain Eukaryota; kingdom Metazoa; phylum Arthropoda; class Insecta; order Hymenoptera; family Tenthredinidae; genus Tenthredo; species Tenthredo mesomela. The sequence continues at coordinate 16,278,841 of OX031016.1, read as the reverse complement.
AAAATGCTATAAAATAAGACGATTATAGGGTGATTAATGAGCCGATCATAATTGGTATAAAAAATAATTCATAAGTTGATAAGACTTATAGTTAGTATTAAAATTCATTTGTAGGAAATTATATTCATTTTTATTATTGTAACATCATAAATACTCTTGTTTATATTATTGTGAGCATGATGTGTTCTAATTTTCTTGTTCAATATTTCGGAAACAAATTGTATAACAGAATTTTGATAGGCAATCATTAAACAGCGTGATGTGAAAAAAATAAAATAAAAAAGTTCGCGACTCATAAAAGATAATCCTAATTTGATAACAGAGCTTCAGATATAATCTCGTAAACATATTTATCAAATTCTTATTTCCGGTCAATAACTTAGCAAATTGAAATGTTTATCACATAGGTAATCAGGAAATGTTTGAAATTAAATCTAATTCAAAGATAAAAGAACAGCTGTTTAGGAATCGTTATTTTTTCTGTCGAACTAATGCTTAGAGATTTAAATATGTTAACAATTAATTGTATTAATTAATGTCATATAAATGATAATAAATATATGTTTACCATATTATTAATTCTCCTGTATAGTTTCCCATAGTTTTATACATCGTTATCGTAATTTCTTCACGTAATCTGAATAAGCAAGTACTTCATAACCTGCAGATTGTATTTAACTTCAGTTCATCTGCTACGTTTGAATTCATAACGTGTCACATAAGTGATTTCGAAATACATGTGCATGGACATCTCATTCATCAAGGTCTGCAAATAAATATTTTGCCCACTGGTCGATGTTACATCGAACCAAACCTCACTTATTCACCCGCACTATTGTCAATTAGTGACGACTGAACTGACTGACAGCAAATTCGAAGGGGTTATGTTAGGCGCGCGCAGTATACCTAAATCATATAAAATTGCGCACGCGCCACAGTTACTCGAATTCTATTGGCACCTGAATCAGTGAGAATGCTTAGCATAGCATTGTAGTCAATTGTAGCATTGAAGGTCGAAATAAATCGCAAATATTTATTCAAGACTGATAAAAATATATTGAAAATGGTCATTTATTTGAATTAAATAGTTTATTATAGTATAGTTAATAATTAGGAGTTTACAGAACTCAAACAATCGTGATAATTCCAGTCGAAACGTTTGAAGACAGAAAGCAATTAGCGAAAATACATAAATTTATTCTTAAATCTAAGATTTCGAATAAATATTACTATTACATTTGTTCTTATCATCCGCAACAGATGGTTTCCGTCTTTCAACTCGGTATCTTAAAATTAGGCAACAAATCTGGTGAATGTTGAAGTTGTAGAAAATGGAAGAGGCACTTGCGGATATCATTCCTTCCTATAAAATGGAAAATTAAGAATCATTATCGACAAAATAGCAATGAAATAAAATATGCATGAAAAAATAGCGAAAATTGATTAAAACCATAAGTCGAACACATAATCTGATTAAAATTACACTAGCTTTGAAACTATTTTTAGCTTTTCTGAAGGGGTGAAGAGAAACTTGATATCAGACAATACTTTGTACCTCTTGATATCAACGTACCTTAAAGCTCGTTCATAGTGAGCTCTAATCGTGCTGCAAACAGCCTGAGGATCCATGCTCCCAATAATCTCCGTTACTTTATTTTGTACTGCTGAAAGATCTTCAAATTTAGTCCCAGCATAAAGAATGTTTTTCAGCCTACCAGACAGGGCATTATCGAGCAGTGACATATCTAGCATCGAACTGGGCTCAAGTTGCATACGACAACCTCTGCCGATCCACCGTCCAGAAAATTCTTGATTTAAATATGTGAAAACATCGGTAGTCCAATAAGGCGGAGCTCCGCCACCTCGGTACCAGATCACCGGACCCTAGGGTAAAAAGATAAGAAGAATCAATATTACAGGCAATATTGAAAGCGAGTGTTTTGTCTTTTAAATGAAATTGCTATAATTTAAAAAGTAGTTGGGGATGAATAAAACTTACTCACATCTGCATCTATGGTTTTTATGGCGGGAACAATCTCTTCGCTAAGCATTTTTAGGTATTTTTCTCCAGTGAGAATTCCCTGGAGAAAAAATGGCCCTATGGGTTTATTGTCTACCGCGCCAATCCACATATGAAGTTTCTGGTATTCCATTCTTGACCGATTTCTAATGCGATGTTGAACTTTCCAAGAGCAAAAACGAATCTGTTGTTTGTTTGACCGTGAGACAAATAAAATTGTCGTCTCATTTGAGAAACATACCCTGCGCAGAGAACTTTGGTCAACTCTTAACATGTTCATCATATTCTCACTGAAAGTTGTTTGTTTTTTTTCATCACTAGGCTCATCAGAACGCTCTTCACGTTTAAATTTTCTCCGAGACCTGAGTTTCTCGGTTAGTAAAATTCTTTGGACAGTTGATCTGGAAACTTGAAGTTCTTCGGCGATTTTAGAGGCAGGTTTATCCGGCGTTTCTTCAGCTTTCAGACATATAGCAATTTTCATTTCCGTGCTAATTTGTCGCGTCAAGTAGCAGGCTTTTTCTCCTCTCGGATCGAGGTTTCCAGTCCGGCGAAATTTTCTTATTATGGCTCCTACTGTCGTTCTTGAAGGCAAAGGTCGGTCAGGATGTTCTGCCGCAAAATTATCCACTATACGACGGTAGCTCATTCCTTGCTCGTGCTGCTTCACCATTTCTACTCTTTCATCTACAGAGTACTTAATGTTCGGCATTTTTGTGTCACGTGTATCATCACCGTTAATGTATTTTATTATTACTTTATTCGTCCGCGAAAAATCACGCTCTTTTCATTTCTCCACAATGCTTCACAGTTCACTGGCAATCTGCACTCATCATATAGTATGGTGACCATGGAGTCTAGGGCCGTGTTCGGGGAGTCGCTTTTAGCGCTGTCAGTAATCTTGTGTCTCTGTCACACCTCTTGATTTCCCAAAGCTCCGTCTCTCTCTCTCTTGATTTTCAGCGGTTTAAAGCGCTTTAAGCGCGCTCCCCGAACACGGCCTAGATGTCATAATGGTGACAAACAAACATAAGAAATTGTGGTGGCGATGCCTCTTCAGCACGAACAGAGAACTCTTTCCCGCGATCACAACGCCTCTATTGGAAAATAATAAAACATTGTCTAGTCCGCCTTTTCCCGCCTCAGCTTTGGCGTCGTATTATTCACATGTTTCTATTTTAATCATACAGGTTTAATAACAATAAAGAGAGAAAACATTTTATGCCAATTTATTCATCCATTGATTGATTTGTGTGGGTAATCATTGCGCCTAACCCCACGTTGTTATGACTTGTAGCGCTCTCTCTGTTTAGGCAGACAACTCGCAGTCGCAGGTTAATGTGTGACGTCAGCGGGTAAAATTCAAATGCGATAATTTATTCGCAATGAAAATGAAAATAATAACAAAATGACAAACTCCTATAGTTTGAATAGTGATGAATTTCGCTGGCCAAGAGACTGGATGTAGTAGGAAAAAACGGCGCTTGCACTAGCAAAATACGTTCCAGTTTTATGATGTAGTCTGAGTTTGAGGCGAAAATTGCATTTTCGTGTACAAGATCATATTATTTATAGTCTCGTTTCTATCACGGAATTAAATACTTGATAATGTTGGATAGGAATAATGATAAGCACATTAGATACTTGAAAAGAAAATGTTGTATGCTTTAATGCACCGCATCATTTTGTTTTCGAATTGATAATCATTGACCGAAAATATTTATTCAAGGCTGATGAAAATATATTGGAAATGGTTATTTATTTAAATTAATAATAATTAATAATAATTAAGCTAATAATTAAGAGTTGACAGAACTCAAACAAACGTGATAATTCCAGTTGAAACGTTTAAAGACAGAACGCAATGCGCAAAGATACATGAAATTATTCACATAAATCTACGATCTCGAATAAAGGTTATTACATTTGTTCTCATTGTCCGCGACAGATGGTTCTTGTCTTTCAACACAGCATCTTAAAATTAGGCAACACATCTCGTGAATGTCGAAGTTGTAGAAAATGGAACAGGCACTTGTGCACATCATTCCTTCCTATGGAATAGAAAATTAAGAATCATCATCGACTCATTTATTGAATATAAGTCAATAATTATCAGAAAAATGTAGCTCAGGTCGATTTTGTTTAGACGTGTTTTAGTGTTCAAATTATACAATAATTATCTACTTATAATTATGTATTCTTGTATATTTGCATAGTTTCATTCAATAATCTTTTTTAACGTCTAGAATTCTTTTGTTTTATGAGAAAGCCATTTCTCTTAGGTAAAAGTTCGAATTTCAAGAAGAATTAAAAGAAATGATCGAGGCAAGAGAAACAAATGAAAAAATAGCGAAAATTCATTAAAATCGCAACTCGAACACATGATCCGATCAAAATTACACTAACTTTGAAAATATTTTTAGTTTTTCTGAAGGGGTGAACACAAACTTGATATCAGACAATAAACTCTCAATATCAACGAACCTTAAACCTCGTTCGTAGTAAGCTCTAATCGTGCTGCAAACAGCCTGAGGATCCATGCTCCCAATAATCTCAGTTACTTTATTTCGTAATGCTGAAAGATCTTCAAATTTGGTCCCAGCATAGAGAATGTTTTTCAGCCTACCAGACAGGGCATGATCAAGCAGTGACATGTCTAGCGTCGAATTAAGTTCATGTTGGATACGACAACCTCTGCCGATCCATTGTCCAGAAAATTCTTGATTTAAATATGTGAAAACATCCGTAGTCCAATAGGGCGGAGCTTCGTCTCGTCGGTACCAGATCACCGGACCCTAGGGTAAAAAGATAAGAAGAATCAATATTGCAGGCAATATTGAACGCAAGTATTTTGTCTTTTAGATGAGATTGCTATAATTTAAAAATTATTTGGGGATGAATAAAACTTACTCACATCTGCATCAATGGCTTTTACGGCAGGAACAATCTCTTCGCGAAGCATTTTTAGGTATTTTTCTCCAGTGAGAATTCCCTCGAGAAAAAACGGTCCGATGGGTTTATTGTTTACCGCACCAATCCACATATGGAGTTTCTGGAATTCTATTCTCGACCGATTTCTAATGCGATCTTGAATTCTCCAAGAACAAAGGCGAACCTTCTGTTTGTTTAACTGTGAGATGAATAAAATTGTTGTCTCATTTGAGAAGCACACCCTGCGTAGAGTACTTTGGTTAACTTTTAACGTGTTCATCATATTAACACTGAAAGTTGTTTGACTTTTTTCATTAGAAGCCTCTCTACGTTTAGTTTTCCTCGGATTTCTGAGTTTCTCGGATAATAAAACTCTATGGACAGTTGACGGGGCGAGTTGAAGTTCTTCAGCGATTTGAGAGATAGGTTTATTCGGCGATTCTTCAGCTTTTAGACATATATTAAATTTCATATCCGTGCTAAGTTGTCGCGACAAGTAGCAGGCTTTTTCTCCCCTCGGATCGAGGTTTCCAGTTTTGCGAAATTTGTTTATTACGGCTGCGACTGTCGTTACTGAAGGACGACGTCGGTCAGGATGTTCTGCCGCTAAACTTTTCACTATACGACGATAGCTCATTCCTTGCTCGTGATACTTCACGATTTCTACTCTTTCATCTACAGAGTACACAATGTTCGGCATTTTTGTATCACGTGTATCACCACCATTAATGTATTATATTATTTTTTTATTCCTTCACGAAAAATCACTCTTTTTTTCATTTCTCCACACAACTATTTCACTTGTTTGTTGTTCTTCCTGCCGGGCTTATCGCTTATGCATGTAGCCAAACAACTATTTCACTGGCAATCTTCTTCTTCTTCTTCTTCCTAGGGCTTTTCCCGTCATCGGAGGTAGCCAGTGAATGTTATGTTTTTTATGTTGGTAAAATAGGGAGTTTCTGAATGTATTTTGAATTTGGGTTCGTTTCTATTAAGACTTTCCTGTTCTCAGACTCTTCTGCCGAAGACCAAGGAGTGTGTGCTTCAGTAGAACTAGAACCTTCAACTCTCTGATAGCTCCATATACTTAGCCCCTCATCTACCCCGATTGGATTGATTTTTTTTTTAATCGATTGTAGGTCGTTCGTAGGTGATTGATATTCTATCCGCGACGTTTGATAGTCAATAATTTATCTATAAAATAGAAAATAAATTCGTCTAGGGAATTTATTCTAGTTGGCCCCTCATTAATCGTAAATGGTTATCAAATATAATTTTTATCACACGCAATCGTTTGTAGGTCGTTTGTAGGTGTTGAATATCGCATTCGTTAAATAACCAAAGGATCATGCGTAAATTAATTTAAAATTATAAATTATAGAGTAGTCCCAAGGAATTTCCCTAGGATAGTTTCCCCCAGATAACTACTGACCAGAAGTCATGACCTTATTTGTTGTTTCGAACTGAAATCTCCTTCTCCTAACATGCAATCGTTTGTAGGTCTTTCGTAGGTGTTTAATAACGCATCCACGCTGTTTGATAGTCATTAATATATTCATACGGAATCAAAAATCATCGGTTCCGGGGAACTTGTCCATTTCTGGGGAATTTAATCCACCGTAGCTCCTCAATAACTGCATATATCATTCGAATTTGACTTTGTATACGTGCAATCATTTGTAGGTCGTTCGTAGGTGTTTGAAAATATGGAAAATATGGAAAATATGAAAACATGGCTGCGATGTGAACGCGCCGTATCTACGCAGCTACGAACCTACGAACGACCTACAAACGATTGCACGTACACAAAGTCAAATTCGAATGATATATGCGGTTATTGAGGAGCTACGGTGGATTAAATTCCCCAGAAATGGACAAGTTCCCGGAACCGATGATTTTTGATTAAGTATGAATATATTAATGACTATCAAACGTCAAAGATGCGTTATCAAACACCTACGAACGACCTACAAACGATTGCACGTATACAAAGTCAAATTCGAATGATATATGCGGTTATTGAGGAGCTACGGTGGATTAAATTCCCCAGAAATGGACAAGTTCCCGGAACCGATGATTTTTGATTAAGTATGAATATATTAATGACTATCAAACGTCAAAGATGCGTTATCAAACACCTACGAACGACCTACAAACGATTGCACGTATACAAAGTCAAATTCGAATGATATATGCGGTTATTGAGGAGCTACGGTGGATTAAATTCCCCAGAAATGGACAAGTTCCCGGAACCGATGATTTTTGATTCCGTATGAATATATTAATGACTATCAAACAGCGTGGATGCGTTATTAAACACCTACGAAAGACCTACAAACGATTGCATGTTAGGAGAAGGAGGTTTCAGTTCGAAACAACAAATAAGGTCATGACTTCTGGTCAGTAGTTATCTGGGGGAAACTATCCTAGGGAAATTCCTTGGGACTACTCTATAATTTATAATTTTAAATTAATTTACGCATGATCTTTTGGTTATTTAACGTCGGGAATGCGATATTCAACACCTACAAACGACCTACAAACGATTGTGTGTGATAAAAATTATATTTGATAACCATTTACGATTAATGAGGGGCCAACTAAAATGAATTCCCTAGACGAATTTGTTTTCTATTTTATAGATAAATTATTGACTATCAAACGTCGCGGATAGAATATCAATCACCTACGAACGACCTACAATCGATTTAAAAAAAAATCAATCCAATCGGGGTAGATGAGGGGCTAAGTATATGGAGCTCATTAGATGCTTAAAAAGAAAATGTTGTATATTTTAATGGACCACATCATTTTGTTTTCGAATCTAATAAACTTTTCATGTCAAAATCAATAGAATCAATACATATACCGATATTATACTATAATATGTAAATAATAGAGATAACGAGCTAATAGACTATAAAAATCATTTTATGCACATAACAATTCACAATTCCAATGACAAATATCTGATAATCAACTTGCCTGTATACATGAATAGATTATTACATACTTTATAATAGTTTATATTATGAGGTCAGTATACTGAACTATACCTATACTCTCCATGAGTGTTTATACACTTCTTCTTCAACGCCCTCATATTCTTAAAAGAAAATAAATTTGAACTTACAGGAATTGAATAATTGTGAATAATACTTTTGCGTTATAATGTAAGTGGGGAATTAGTTTGGTATTTTTTATTTAAATAGAGTAAAATTGAGTAGCTGTCGAAGATTGTAACTCAATTTGGCCCATTTTAAACTGTAATCGATGAAGCCACCTTAGCAAAACCACGTTAGAATCACGTTGCTCCATGCCAGTACCACTACTTGTTTTTTCAGACTGTTCAGTGGTTTTAATGGGTGGAAAATTCCTACAATTTTGTAGTCGCATTTGCAATTGACCTGGTAACTGAAAAGTAATTTTTCAGCATTTAGATAAAACGTGAAAAGTATTATTTTTTAAAACTGTAGAAAGAAGAAATGAATAATATGTATGTTCGTTTCTTGTTCTATCTCACCTGAATGTGATGAGCAAATAAAATAGGACTCCAGAGAGGTAGTAGCTTGCTAAGTAAAGTTGATTGACACTCCAGCAATGCTTCTAACAAACTCAAAAAGTGTAAGTTGACCATTTCAGCAAGCTGTAAAAAAAGTTCTCATGTAGACATTACTATGAAAGTAAAAGAATAATATTTGAAAATAAATTTCCGATAGTCTGTGAAAGGTTTTCGAGTATCCGTTTCCGAGTCACTCACCACTTTAGAGTGTGAAACAAGTTGGAGGACACAGGGTGTGACTTTTCCCCAAAAATCAAGCAGTATACTCATTGTAACATTGTGGGTTTCACTACTCGTTAAATTATGTTTGGATACTTCTTCTAAGTAAACAGTCCAGAGCTGAAAACAATACACAATACATTTCGAACAGTTCTATTCGACGTCGTGGAATTTATAACGTACCTGACAAAGAATGAAAGTATGGAAAAGCGATGACATATGCAATACAGAAGTCTTTGACTGTTCTGGAAATCCGGACAATATAACTTGAATGTGATCTGCAATGTGACAAGAAACTTCTTGGGGTATCGGTTGAGCAGTTGGAGTCGGTGGCCCATGCATATGCGGATTTCCTGACCATGTATTACTGTTTCCATGAAGGGCAGTGTGGGTCAGTGATCCTAACAATAGCCATGACAAAAGTCGCACATGGCCTATGCAGTCCACGAATTCACGTGACCTAAGGATAAATGGCATATTTTGTGCTTAAATTACAGAAATACGCTCGTGGTACAAATACATGATTATAAATGATAATAATGACCCTTGTTGTAGTGTTGATGGTGCGCTATACAGCCATGGTAGATATCTTGCAACCGCTCTATTGTCGCGACTATTTCCTCTTGTGATTTCTAGAGCCAAGTACTGCGCCAGGCCACACTTTAACATACCACCTAAGGTATCTTCATTTAATCCTGCTTGCAAGCCTTTGCTGTAACTCTGAAATGCGATAAAAATTGGAAGTTGCAATTAGATATGTATACTGAAATCGAGGGCAAGGTTCGCAGAGTAGTTTACATAAAGTTTAAACAATTACCTTAACTTTACTAAGAGTGTGAAAGTCAGCTAGAAAATCTAAGACATCTGCGAGTTGACTTCGCAATGATTCTGATGCATTCGTGTTATAAATTGGGGATATATCAGTTTGAATATCTTCCGTGACAACGTTCGTTGGTAGCATACCTCCCACATCCTACAAGATCACTCATAAGTATACGGATCATTAACGTATGAGACATAAATCAATTTATAAATAGTATTTCAATTAAAAAAAAAAAAAAAAAATGGTTCGCAATAAGGTGAATGATAAATTGCACGCATACCTGGAGTATGAAATGAATTAATAATAGAAAGTTTGAATCTGGAATCGTAGTCTTGAATTTGATAGCCTGAACTAATTCAAAAACGATAGTTCTACTCAAAAAATGTTTATCTCGGTCTCGAGTAAATCCACGATGACACAGATAACACAAATCTGTTAGGTAGCTGTATTTCAGTATTGAATTCTGTATAGCATAACTCAACACTTTTGAAAACGGGTCCAGCATACCCTGAAAAACAATTAAATACAATTTTTGTAGCATCACTGATAACGTGATAAAGTCTGATTACATCAACATAGACATCAAAGAAATTCATGCTATTTTAAAAACAATTTGCCCATTAGGATACTTCAGAATGATATGTTATAGTACCTTAAACTGTGGGATTCCAGGAACCTTAAGTACTGAAACCATTATTCGAAGTAACGGAGTTATATCCTCGATCGAATTGAGTAAGAGTACAAGTCTCCTATATAGCCCATCAATTTGTGATAAAAGACCACCCCAAGTCGCTGCTCCAGGTCCTAAGCCAGCTTCGAGTGGGAGACAGTCAAGATAGCATGCAACGTTATGCAATATTGTAGGCAGACGTTCAAGCGGTAGTGTTTTCTTCGTATTCAAACTCTGAAAGGAAATTAATGCCCAATGAGCGTGTATAGGTAGTTGTAGATGTAAATTACTCATATACAAATTGAGAAAACATAGATAACGTGCGAAGAAAAGTTTCTGTATTACAAGAAGCAATACGAAAAGATAATAACATAAAGATACCTCGAACAGCAGCTGTAGCGGAGCAATTGGGTTCAGTTCATTGAAATCTATCAAAGCTTGAGCTACGCTTTTGAAAAATTGCATTCTTGTTGTCTCTGTAAAATGGAACGGTGTTTATTAATCGGATAGTAATATATCATGAAAAATTTGCATCTCACGTTCGCATAATCGATTAGTATACTCACCGTTAGTATGGGTCTGAAACATCTGAACGAAAACACCGTTTGGAGCTAACTGGTGTAAAACACATCTAAGAAATTGATGAGCGACGCTAACTGCTCCGCCAGGTAAATGCATGTTTGTCTCGTTCTGCCATGGATACATAGCATTCAAAGCCACTCTATAAATAGTTTAATACAGTATTTATATTAAAATACTAGATTCTACACATCATCTGATATCCTAATTGAATAAAAAAGGAACGAAATCCAGCAGCAATGATCTTTCAACAAGTTTTATGCATGGTCTTAAAAATTATAATGAAGAACTCAGACTTAGGTGGGGATCCACAATCTATACCATTGAACAAAGTGACAAAATGTTTTATGGAATTATCTATTGCTACCTTTATCTAATTGCATGCATGTGGCTGAACTAAAACTAACTTAGCAACCACGCTTAGAATTTCGGGAAGAAGCGGCGCTGCTAATGATGGTTCTCTGTGAATAAAGGTTCCCAATGTAATAATACATAGACCTAATTCTTCGTCGCTGTACTCCTCTTTTATTGTCCCACATTCCGAGCATCTAAACAAAGAAATATATTCATTGAAAAAAATGGTAGTTGTATGTATTTTGTAATACATATTTATTTTGAGTGTCGCCCTAAAGTTCACATTTACAAATGATATTTGCATTACCTATCATACACACATTCATCTCCTATACGGAATAAACTCTGCTTCAGATTGAAATCAGCGTGATATGCTTGCTGTGTAAGAGGATCAAGATTTGCTTGAATCTGTGGTCCAGGCCTAGACAAATAAGTTAATGAATCATTTGATATTTGTGATTAGAAATTAGGTTCTTCATTGCACCTGAACAGTTTCAGATATGGGTATAACACAACAAACTATGACAAATTGTATCTGATTACCAAGATTCTGGTCGACGTATATTTCCAATTGAATGTTGAGTCATATTGAAAGGTGTTTTTCGCATTTTTTCTCTTTGACTACGTAACAAGTCTTCCATTTTTGTTTTACGGTCATGATCTAAGCAACGGAAGAAAGATTCTTCCATTATGGGAGGTGGCGATTCCAAAGCTACCTGCTTCATCAATTTTCTTGGACTTGGAGAACGCGAATGTATCTCATGCACAGATGGAGTCAAAACTGAAGCAGACGCTGTCTGGAAATACGAATTAGAAGTTTTAAAATTGAATGCTACTGAAGAGAATGAATGAACTAAATATCTGTCAGTTTATTGCATACCCTATTATCCGATGCAAAATTATCTCTTTTCGAATGCTGAGAGTAGCATGTACTTTTCTTTTCAATTGTAGCTTTCTCGCTATTCTGTTGAGATATATCTGCAAAATTAATCACGTATTCAATATTGCTGTAATTCATCGAATACCAAAATTCAAAATTCGCTATCAAAAAAGGTACCATCAGCTGCTGGGACACCAAGAGCTTGCCATACACGTTCTATGAGGCCAGAGATACTGTCTCGTTGTGGTCCAACAGGTAGAAGACGTTCGGGTAAAGGAAATTCCAATTGAGAAATACTGCGCGGCGTTGTCACGTCGCTTGAAACACATGTCTCACTATCTTGATCAAAAGAAGAACCTGTAACAATTATATAATTCGATCATTTCAATCAGTAAATACCATTCGCAAGATTGACAATGAGTAATAATTGAGTAATCGATATACTTGCCAACTGTTAATATATCCATTTTAGATAACGGAGATTCCGGTGATCCGTATGCATCTTCGCACATGAGTACTCTATGCGTTGTACGTTGCCCTGAAATATTTTCCGTTGATGTAAAACCTGATTTTCTAAAGTTTGATATTTTTCAATTGAATTAAAGCAGTTTTGAATCACATCGTAACATACGTGCAACAGTTCCAATTGGGAGTAATCTCTCCACAGTCGGCGCTATTATTTGTTGTTGAGCAGAGTTGACTTGCCATCGTGGGGTAGCATGTTCACCATTTTCGGTACTAGTAAGTTGTGATGACATTGAACTGGACTGATCGCTGCTAATCTGTTGACTAGTGCCCGTTGTCACTTGGCATATTGAAACAGGGGATGTTAAGGGTGTAGTTTGCTCAACGTGTTTTTGACGACCAAATTGTTTTGGCAATGGAGAAGTATGTGCTGATTGCTCTGGTACAATTGTGGAAACTTTTTCCTTATGCAGCACATCAGATCTATAATATTAAATAAATAAATCAGAGTCATATTATTTGTGGAAATGATTCAAACTGCACCGCAAGAAAAAGAGATAAACCAACAAAATGCATATTCAAGAAAAGTATACAACATACCTGTACGAATTCACAGATACAGTTTTAGCTGTGCCAATATGAGGTAGTCCAGTAGCTACAGCTATGGCGCTTGCAAGTCCAGTTGATCCGAATGTGGGCTTAGCGGAAATTACACTGCCATTTGAGCCAGACTGTGTTACTACTGTGGGTTTAGATACGGAAGCTGGTGGCGTTCCAGATTTTTGAGAATGTTGTTGACCGGATAGAAATGAAGACGTGACCATCATCTTGACTCCTTCGTGTACCCCCCATTTTTTGTGTGATAAACCGTTATTCACCTGGATTGAAATTTCGATACAGGTATTATGTTTTGAGCACGTCTGTTTCTTGTTGAATCAGATTTCTAAAGCTTGTTACGTCGCAGCAACAAACCTGTAAAGCATCATCCTCGCTTCCTAGGAACCACATTGGTCGTCTTAATACACCTTCTTGTTTATTTTGATGAGTACCGTGTGCCTCCAATAATTTATTTCTCTCTGTAGCGCTCAAATTATTCATATCTACAGAATGAAGAATCGTTTTACTTGTAGTAGCTATGTTCCTCCCTATTACACCTGAACTTTCTTCCATTTCACCAAGAGACCCACTACTACTTCCATGGAGAGTACAGTCTGACTTTGGACTCTCTGGTATTGCAGCCAGTTCTGATTCCGTATCATCAGCGTTTATCGAATAACTATATCAGAAATACATTCAAAATATGAATACTAAATATCTTTGAAATTTACCATAATAAACTATGGTATCTTGTGAAGTCAATAAGTCAAATTGAATCAGTATAATATCTATAAACAGATATGCTATGGTTCTGTATATCAAGTATTAATTTTTGACGAAGATTTTTTTGTTGCTGACCTCGAGTGTTTATTTAAATATAAACAAGGTGCAGTTTCTTCCCAATGTGTCTCCATAGTATGTGATTGAGCATGATTTGTTCCTGGGCTACGTTGATGCATAGAAATAATAGTCGATGAAGCTTTAGCTGGCGGACTTTCACGGTCAACATCTCCAGGACATCCAGTTGGTAAGTCATGGTCAGCTCCAAGGGATGGCTGGGATACATCTAGAAAAAATGCGAACACATATTATATTGATCGTAGTTTCTTGTGTTTAGCTGTAATATTTATAGAGAAAAGCAGTTTGACAAAGACAATTAGATTCATTAGACATGAATCACCTCTCGATCTTGACGGAGGTCCTCCCATAACAACAGTGGCAGGTATTCTTCTGCATTGATGATGTTGAGTATCCAACGTGTTCAGAACAATTTTGATTAACGACTGGAGTTGACTGCACCACGGTTGTTGCCCGTATTGATACTAGAAATAAGTTTTAACAATAAGAATCATCGGCACTAATATCCCATTAGAAAATCTACTAGCCCTTTGGAATTTGTGAAATGAATATATAATTCATTATGAATATCAAACCTTGTACAATAAAACGAGAAGAGACATCAACCAGGTTCTCCTGATGTGGGGCTCCAGATACCAAAGACTGTAAGTTGGAGGCTGATGATCAACAGCAGTTAGACCCTGAGGAGGACATGGACAGTGTTGTAATACGGCAAGAACTGGAGGCACCATCACCCATCCCATGATATGATTTTGGTCAAGAAGTTGGGGTAGATTTGCAATAAACACATTGAATACTGGAGATAATCTGTAAGACATGGAGAAGAGGAATGAGTATGTATATTTCACCGTAAACACATAAGTATCATCATTGTTACAATGAATACCTAAGACGTTGGGGAGATGTGTGAAATGTTCGATCCATTTGATTATATCCAAGAAGAAGATAAAGGTGTCGCAGGATGATCCCTTGCGTTTTGCATAATGGTTTTTCATCAGTCGGATAAGCCTTCGAACAAAACGTTAACATCACAATTTATAATTCTTCAGTGATTACATATTTCATTTGTATAGTTTCTAAAATGGCATTGACGAATACAATAATTCGATTGATTTAAACTCTTCAAAAAACAATACGCTAAGCCCTTGGAGCTCCTCCTAATTACCTGGTCTGCTCTGGAAAGAAATTGCATGAGAAGAAAAACGAGTAGGTGCATTGTTTCTTTGTCAGATTCTTCGAGATCAATGACTTTATGGATGAATCCAGGTAGGTTTCCGCCCTCCTCAGCCACGTTTAAAGAATGAATGTGACCGTCTGCAAAATTGGAGTTCTTAAAATGGTTCGAAATAGAGTCTGGCTAATATCAATCACAAAGATTAGAATAACAATATCCCATTTAAAAAGTTTATAAACTATTGTAACATTACATTGTAAAATATTTTTAAACAACTAATTATGTTATCTCAATGAATGAAACTAGACCATTTCTAATGTTACTTTTACCATTTAAAGACATGCAATCCATGCAATGGTCAATCAACGTTATCAGTTTCTAACTTATTATTGAAAATATAAAATATGAAATATAAGTATTATCGACATAACTATTCGTGTCGTGCTAATTCAATCTAAGTTCTAAGGAATTTCAAAATCTGTCTTTTATACATGCTAATGCCGTGAAAATGATGCCTAAATACTGCATAATATTCTATGAATAAACTATAATCGAGATACAATTATTGGACGTATTCACATGCTCGCTATTTAAAATGTGTTAATATTTTAATCAATAATTTTTAAGTTTTTCGTTTCAGATCATTCAAAATAATTATCCCATGCTGGCAAATATTTTAAATATAATTGAACGAATTTACAAGTTCAAAGATATCCACAAATACCTATTAAATACTACAATTTTTCACCTGTGCCTTTGCGAAAATTCAAATAGTCGTAAATTTATTCTTTTTAATATAATTAATTGTAATGAACAACACTGTTGTTTATATTACTAACATACTGAGCTCAGTAATCCTGAACGTAAGTCATTGGGATAGGATTGAAACATGAATATTTTGTGATTTAATATAACATTAATATAACATCAATAGCATTGATGGTTTTATGCATTTTCTACAAATAATTGGGGCTTGCGATCCTTTGATTATACAAATTCAAACGTTTTTGGGGACATATACATACAACCAGTTGTATACTGATATCAATAACACCTACGCAGACACTACGCTACCTGGGATACTGTTATTAGTTGGGGTGGACCCCAGCAACTGACCCAATCCAAACCTGGAGCTCTTGCGCTTTAAGATTGGTGCCGAGTACTGCCGGCTGTATACTTTCTCTTTCTCTGGGAAGGTGACACATACACATAGATGGTGAAGTAGGGTGAAGTGTGGTAAGGTGCGAAGAAAAACAAATTTACACTTATTAATCATTTTCTCCATCGACTACTTAATTATCCAACATCGTTTATTTTTTTTTTATATGAACCCGATTCCTATGTTCAAACTATCTTCTCAGTTTTTACCAAATTAAAATCAATATCATTTTACATACATTTGCATGTATATTGTAACGTTTTTTTTTTTTTGTTTTTTTTTTCAAATTATATCTCTCCAAAAATCTGCACAAACTTTGAAATATAATAATGAGTATTTTTTTGTACAAAGATCCTCAGTATCCGAACAGTACTTCGTCAAATTCATACTAGCATACTTCTGAAACTTTGTATAGGAACTATAATTACATGTGTGACCATTTTTGGGAGTAAAGAAATGGCATGAGGATAACTTTAGGCTGACCACTTGGTGTTGTGATCAATTTTAGTTTAATACATTGCTAAAAGGATATCTATTGAATAGAAAACTGAATGGATTAATATGGGGCTTCTCATACTAGTGATTTTTTACAACTTTTTCTATATAAAGTACAAAGAAAAGACAAACTTACCATCTAAAGTTTACACAAATGTGATATTATTATTATTATCAATATATGCATGGTTGGTATATGGTATATTAGAATTCAGCTCTATAAAATTATCATACCTTGTTTAGTGTCCTGTCGTGGGATTGTAGAGGCAGGTGCAGACATTGTACGTTTGTATGGCCATTTAGTACCAAAACTTGCACTCAAAGTTTTCACCAAACTTGTACTGCTTCCATCGGACAGTGAAAGAGCTTCATGTGCACGGTGTAATTTTCTTATGAATATTTCACTATTCAAATCCGTATTTCGAAGATCTAGAAGAAGAATAAAATGATAAAAAAAAAGAAAAACTTGCGACGTTACTGAAACATAATGGCCCTTTCAAGAGGTAATTCGAGCAGCAGGATTGATTTGTGATAGCGGTAGAAATGAATACTCACCACGTAGGTACGCTATATCCCCAGCCTTTTCTAAATTTATTTGTGCTTCGAGATAAAGCGTATCAAAACGATTGAGAAAGAATTCCCATGTGAGAATACGTCTGTCACTGAGACTGTTATGTAATTGATAAAGAGACTGGAGTACCATAGGACGATCCACTATGACTGAATCAAATTGGGTCTCAAGACAAAAGATCAGCGACTGCAAATTAAGTAAATGTGAAAATGAATTGTATGATTTTATGAGTAAATGATACTGACAAACAATTCTTTGATTGTAACAAAAAAATGTAAGGTAAAAGCAAAGACTTACCCTTATAGCAGTATCGTGTATTGTACCTAGATATAATGTTGCACGTTGTGCAACGTGCACATTGTTATCATCCATACTGGTAATCAAATAGCAGAATGCATTTGTAAGAGCTGCCTGTAAGCTAGGAATACTTCGCAGAGGAGTTGAATCCATGAACCTGGCTATTAATGTCACTCGTTCAACTAAAATTGCATTAAATAATGATAAATATTGAGTATGAGGTTTCGAATCGAATAGAATCCATAAACTTGATCACAGGATAACTTATATTGTTCGGATCTTATCATACAATTATATATAATCTTCTGTAATAGGATCTATTCACTTACCGGCAACAAATCTCACACGCCAATCACAGCTATGAAATTCTTCCTGGATAAGATGCCAAAAAGTATCTGCTCCACAGGGTAATGTTATGCAATGTAGTAACAGCGGAACTGTTACCTGAGCAATATGAGAATGTTCAGCATTGCATAATTCCCAGAGACTAGAATATCAATTCATATTGAATTACTTCAAGAATATGATTCAGTTTTGATATACCTTGGAAAACCCTTTTCTTCCAATAAGTATATGATCAATATAAGGAAATATTTATAGAAACTCACTTTTTAATGAGTAAATTTTCTTGGCACCAGATAAAAAAACCTTGATGATCTTTAACTGCAGTATTGAAAGCATCCCCATGTAGACACATGATATTCAAACATTGGAGCATGTAATATAATATATCAGGTTTATCAACGCCAATGATTTCCTGGAGAGAAATGAACAGATTAAAATTTGAGTACTTGTTTAAACTTCGGGTCTAATCAGTATGCCTGAAGTTGATGTGGTCACTGATTTAGAATCCCTGTAGAAGTGATGTGTGAAAAAGCTTATTGGTCTTCGAAACTAAACTTGCCAAGCTATGTATTAGGATAGAACACTGCTTTTCTTAATACCTTTAAAAGTTTGTGAATGTACTGTAGTTGCTCTGGTAAATCTTCTATCGTAAATCTAAACTTTCCAACTGATGTATGCCAAAAATCATCTAATTCATTTTCTGGGCTAAGCATTACCGGTTGGTCATTCTCTCCAACAATGTGTGGCTTTGCTATACTGACAGTTGCAGTAGCTGAAAAATGACAAAATAGAAAACTGTTTAGATCAAGAAGAGTTCATTTTTAATGCGCTGCGAGTTCAGAGGATAAAAGTACTTGTTTTATAAAATAAAAGATCGAATATCAACATTAATTGGATATTGTCATTAGCTATCGTCTCTCCTCCTCAATTTGACCATCTAATTTTACAACTCTATGCGTGTGAATGTATCCTTGAAGACTAAACTTGGCGATTAATACTATAGTATTTACATTATCCCCTACGATTGAAGTAAATATATTTTGCCGCTTACCCACATCTGTTTCTGACAGTGTAACAGCTCTTGCTACAGCTGACATAACTCTTTCGGCTGGAATAATGGCGGTCAGATCAAGCTGCTCCGATACTGTTTCTACAGTGGCTGTCATAATCTGTTCAAAGAACTAATATAAACAATCAAAATACCCATCCACTGATCTTAAGATAATTTCATATTCAGGGCATGCGAGAATTAGTTATATTTCGTAAAACTAATAGCCTATACATATGATGCACAAGCTCGTTCCCTCTTTCTTAATAACTAATTTAAATAAAGACTTTTTGTAACAAGCAAATGGGATTCACAATATTTGTGACCACCTAGCGTGTAACGTAAAATATTAACTCTTTAATGCATTTTCCTATTATTCGAAGGGAACTTCAATCAATGCTTACCGCATTATGAAAATTTTATCATCGCACGCTATACATGTAACTAATAATTATCTTTACCACGACAAAGCCAACATCTCAGAACCTAAAGAGGGCTACGAAAGATAATTAGTAAATCTAGATTGTTAATTACCGTGTGATAAAAATATCTATTGTATTATTTTTAAGGGTATATTAATATTTATCTAATACAAATTTAATAACCACAGGTATACATACAGAACACACGTGAGGCATGTGCACAAGAACACCCCCCACAGAGTGCAACTCTGGTACCGGCATGTTGATTACAACGTCGGGCTTACTATCAGATTTTTTATCTGATTCTGGTGGACTTTTGCGCCCATGATCCTCTGCGGTTTCATCAATAATTGCCTGTGACGTACATTTCTTTTGAATTATAATCACCTTCAGTGATAAAGTAGAGAAAACTTTCGGTCAAATTTTTCTCAAATGATCTCAAATTGCAGGATTATTTAGAAACTAGTGAGAAGGTGGATGTGATATGTTGAGCCTTTATTAACTTACGTCGGGGGGATGCGCAGGAGTTTCAGGTGCCATGTATGTAACTAATTGCAAACATAGCTGGTGCCAAATGACTCTTGATTCACAATAAGTACATTCATTGTCTACTAAACAAGAATGAATTCCACTCCATGTTGCAGCTACCATGGATTTCATAAGACAGCAAGCATCTCGACAAACCCAAGTATTGATCCCTGTGTGTTTATCAATATCTTGGAGCTCCATCTGAGTAAAGCATATTCATAGAATTTAAAATTCAGTCTCACACTGTGATAATGAAAACAAATGTTGAGCTAAATCCAAAGAATCGACTGATCCCATACATTCATTTTACAAAAAATTATTAGAACCAGTATTTATGCTTGCGAACTATGAAATTTATATAATCCAGTTACACCGAACCTGTTTCAGAAGTACATCTAACATGAGTATGCAGCATGATAGATTTAATTCGGTGTCTGTCGTAAATTCCATATGTCGCGGTGTTGGTATAACATCATCAGAAAGTGGAGTCGTGTTTCCTGAGTCATCCTCAACAACCGGAGCTGAAAAATTGATTAATTGATTGATATCCATATCATAGTAGATTAACAATGGAAAATTAGATATATTGTCGTAACTTCTGAGATTATATTAGAAAATAAAAGCCCTACTCATCCACTTACATATTGTACTTCTGTCTGTTACATCAGAAGCTTTTGGAGACTTTGCAGACTTATCTGCCTCACTCTGAATCGATGCCTTCATTATTTTTACACCATCGCCAAACATTGAGAATAACTGAGTTAGCGGAATCATTATTTCAAGCATAGTTAGAATTTGTAGCCAATTTAAGGCTTGTTCTTGTACTTTGGCTGTTGTATTGAGAAACCTTTTAGCCACAAAATTGTACATCTTCTTGGCATCGAATCCAAGCGGACTCATATCTGGGTCCAGTATTTTGCTAGAAATTAAAATTGTACACCACATTGGATTCAATCTAATTTCATTAAAATTATACGAAAGAAGATTATGCACATCCATTATTTGAATATAATTCATCAAATGAATATCGAGTAGATTTTAATCAAAACTTATATACCATAATATAATTTTAAGTTCGTGGAGCTCTTTTTCCGGCACATCATTGACCATCGCTTCCATCCAGTGCGGCATTACATAATCCCAAATTTCTGGAGTGATTACTTCGTAAGGAACGAGACAAAATAATCTATTCAGACCATCTTTCAAATGAGATGTTCTAGACGCTAGAGTTTCCCTAGATAAGCAAGTATGTTCGATTGTTCAATTCTGATAAATCGTCTGATGACAAGATTTATATTTTGTGCTAGACATTGGCATTGGACATATTTCTTACCAGTGTCCTCCGACCCTAACATAGTCATTAGGATGGGGAAGAAGGCAAGAAATAAAGACTTCGTAATGAGTCTTTGCGATTTCTGACAACCATCCGCAAACATAGTCAGTCTTCAATTTTTCCAAAGTACTTTCAGCTTGGCCTAAAAAAATAGTGATTATAGTATTTATGAAAAAATGAGTAGTAAGTTTGTGTCTACTTGATAAATTAAGAAAAAAAATTTATGATTGTTTAGTGTAGGTTTAGATTAAGTTATCTATGCCAACTTTAGTTGACCACTACTACATTGATGCGTAGAAAGTTTGAAAAAAAAAAAACGCTCTTTTGATTTGATAGTGTTTAGATTGGATTCAAAATTGAAATGATTTAGAATGTTTTTGCCAATTATTAAATCAGCGAGACAGTAAAACTCTGAATACCTAGTGTTGACTCGAGTAATTCAATAGAAGGAAAGGGAAAATTTAGATATCAGTTGATAACGAACGAATATCTTACCATGTTGCAATTTTTAATATTGAAATACAACACAGCAAAGTAGCAAGTTCGTAAAACAAGAAGGATATAGGGATTTTGAATTATAAACTCTGTGACCTGATTGTGAAACTATTCTATGCATCAAATGCCCATTATATATAATCATGACTATCTAGCATCCTATTTCTACCAATAATGTGAAATGTTAAATTACCAACAGAAAAGATAAGATGCATAAGACTTTTTTTAGTACCATCAAAGGAGTAAGCAGTAACATGAAACCAATGAAATAGCATTGACAATAAACGGCCGAGAATATGGACAGGTGTGTCCTGGTTTGGAGTGCAGAGTCCGACTAGTAGCCATACTCCGTATCGACCCAAAAGCTGACGTTCCTCCAAACTAGCAGGATCAGCACTCTGACCACCCTGACCAACACCAGTTCCTGAGAACCCTGTCCCTCCTTTATTAGTATTAATTTCCAACGAATCTTTGTTACTATCCATACTTAGCGGTTCAGCTTCCTTAAGCAGGCTGTAAAAAGAGAGAAAACTGATGATGATATTGTCTAAATGCTGGCTGGAGATGCAACTGCTGACATGTATTTGGAGATTTGTATCTTCGTCACCTAATAAACTTTACACATTCAACTTTCAAGTAAAAAAATGTGTGTTCATCTAATCAGATCAGAATATTGATAGAGATAAACAGTCCACACTTTTATATTGTTAGTCTTGTTATTAGTGGAATACATATCTCAAATATGACTTTATGACCAAAACCATAGCGTGAATACTCAATATCAATATTTTGATAAACGATTATTAATACCAATAAGTGATTACTGATTAGTAAATGCGATGGGCGATGGATAAGTTATACCTGTACATTCATGTAAAATGAATCATTGTTTTAGAAAGATTTGGGGTATGGTATTGCCTATTATCCAATATACTTGTCAGACGGTACAGCTCCAGACTATAAGAGAACTGGTTTAAAAGTGACTACAAGGCATCTAATATCGTTCTACTGTTAATTTGAATAAAAACTACAGATATACTTATACATAGCTCAGAAGATACAATGTGAGAGATAAGGTAAAATCAAGTTGGAGCAAAGAAATACCGTTGATTTTTTCGTACATATACCTATACTATTTCTGCTTTGTTAGATATTTAAACATCAAATCCGTGAGTCTACACCGTCTTTCGAACGAAGAGTACTATTTTTGGAGCATTTATAAATTACGTAAGACTAGAAGTTCGAAATTTTCAGCTTCTCCAGTCGAGCTACTTTTCTTGCATCTCTTTACTCAACCTAATTCACGATCTTAGCGTAATTTGTGAAAGGTCTATTTAGTAGACTGAAAGGATGGACTAGTTCCACATCTAGCCATTCAACAATATATCTACCGAAGGCAATGATTAACATTGTACACACAATGAACTAATGCCAGGGCAAGCAAGATGATATCTACAATACAAAATAGTAGGAAATAATTTTTGGGCATTCACAAACTAATCAAATTATGCAGAAAAAAAAAAGTTGATAAAGTTTGGCAGCTCATAATATTCATTATAATGCAACATTAATTAGTAGAGGACAAAATGCAGGTGAGATAGTATAGCTACGCAGTTGCAATAAGAAATTTGTTTGAACAGTGAAGAAGGTTTAGCATCATGCACTAAGGGATAAAATCTTCACACGAATAGTCTATTATAGTAAACGGTATGTTGTCTGTGTACACGTGCGTGTGCGTGTGCAGAGAAATGCACACATAATAATATATATATATGTAAAAATGTGCGCATGTATAAATAAATAAATAGATAAATATTGAATGGTGATACCTTTGTTGCTGTTTGTAAAAAAACAATGGAGGAAACAGATTTTACCTAAGGAATCCTTATTGGTTGCTTTCATCGACCAAAAACGCGACACCGAACACCCATTCATATTATGAGAATGTAATTGCATCAATACCCAAGTGTTGCTTAAGTGTTATTTGCGTGGTATGTGACATTTGTATGTCTGGTATACAATAAAGCATGATAATCAAATGATATAATGTCCATCTACAATGTTCAAGGAATAAAGCCTAAGGTGGCAATGGTATTGAAATTGATTGTTCTTTTAACTTGAGGGATAAATATATCAGTAATTTACATGGTTGTGGACATTATATGAGTACAGTGGGCAACATCAAACATTTTATCGACAATGCAATCATGCTATGTGTTACGACGAATCTAATGATTCAATTTCTCAGGATGAGTTTTACGGCACGTTATTATGTTGACTATAATAAATGAAATCAAAGTACTAATCGAAAACCAATAATGTATTTGCTATCTTTGAAAATCTGAGTACCCAAATTTGATTTCGCATAATACAATATGTCCACAAAGGAAATGTTTGTTTCATCATTTATAAGAATCAATGTGGCTAATTATTCTGGAAATATAAATGTATACACGATAATGTATACATGATAAAATTAAATTATGTCAGTGTAATAAAATTGTTTATTACTCGATGTGAAAAAATGTAATTCTCAAATTATAGTCTAAAAAGCTTCATGTATCCGTCGATGGGAACCAGTAGATAAAAGTATTGAAAATAATTCTCACCTAACTATAGCTTGAACCATATACGTCTGCATCTGTGAATCCATTTGTGATATATGTGGCAAAGCGGTGTGGAAGACGTGATCACCACCTCGACGATTGTTGTGACGAATATTGTGACATTGTTGGCAATAACGAATTGGGTGATTTCCATTGTAGCTTGCGCATTCTGTAGAGAAGCAAACGCTGATCGCTGCCTTATCAGTCGCACGACAGTTCTATAGATCAGAATGCATAATATTTTTGTAGCAAATATTATTCTATATTTCTTTGTAGAATAATTATTTTCATATATGATTTTGTTACATGGATGAAAGACAATTTTTATTACTCAAACGGAACTACATATAATTTTTAGAGTTTTTTTTTATCGCATGTTTGATTTATTCACCTTATTTTCACAAACCATCGATACTTGTTGCATGGGATGAAGGATATCGTAAAACATTTGATTAGGATGCTCGCGATGAATTTCATTAGCACACTCTATACAGAGGTATAAAGGAGGTGGTGAATCAGTCGCAAATGTAATAGAAATGCAATGATCGTAGCAAACTTTTCCAGCTTCAGCATTACCGGCATTTGGACACATATCTCTCTGGCATACAAATGGAGACAAGTCATCTGGGAAAAAATAAAAAATAATAAATTGTGGGAGAATATTATCATGAATTAATATCTTGTAAGAATGTGATACGATCTCTGAGATATCAATTACCGATTTATTAATATAAGACTTATTATAACTCACTTGCAAATTTCATCAATACAGCTCGCCGGTCAAACAAATTTGGATTAAATGTTGGCCAATAATAGAATAATAATTTTGCAGCTGATGCACGAGCAGGAGCTGTTCCATATGCAATAACACATAATATGTCTTTTACCACTCCAGGTTTCAGGGCCATTAAACATTCTAATAGCTGACAGTGATGAGCTGAAAAATATTTAATTCAAAATTACGTTCAACTATATGAATCGTTGTTTTGAATTACAATATTGATCAATAAAGATTTTTATAGATACATAAATCTGTAAAATATCAATTAGTGAAAAGGAAAGTGAGTAAAACGAATAATATTCTTATCGAGGCCTTTGAAGCCATTCTATATTTAATTTCCTAATCGATAGCTGAACTAATAAGTTTATATTCAAGTAAATCGAAATAGTTATTAAAACTAATTAGGGATGAAATAGTTTTGAAGAAAATCTCACCTGGGTTGTTTGAATACTGAAAGACCATCATAATAACAGCAGAAACAGATTGACTTGCGTAGTTTTCCATTCCTTCTTCAATTTTACGTGCTGAAAAGAGATAACACCCTTTATTAAGTCTCGGTTCATCAAATTGCTTCACATTCTTAGTTTTGAAATTAGAATAGATGTTGTATTCTTCTTATGCCAGGTTGCATAAACATGAGTTACCCGAGGGTTTAAATAACCCGTAGGTTACCCCGCAGATAATACCCGTTTTATAAACGTAGGTTTTGACGTCACGATGGTTAACCCGAGGTTATCCCAGATTCAAATTTAACCCGACGAATTGCCAGTGTTACCCCCACAGATGTAGGGGTAACTCTCAGCTGTGACATGTGAAAGTAATCATTGACACGGTTGATAATATATAATAGTATAATAAAGTGCTAATATTATTAGCTAAAATATTGATTCATACATATCCGATTAAAGAAAACGCAATTTCTGGTGATTGTGAAATTTTGTAATCTTATAATAGTCAATAGTATACAGGCGGCGGCAAGAGGACACTTCATTTTTCTGAAATTTAGTTTCTTTTTGAACTTTAATGTTTAATTTCAATAATTTATAACAGAAGCTAGGAATATTTTTTAATTCAATATTATGAATAATAGTCTTTATTGAAAATCTCATGCTTCGAATCATTTGAAAGGTCAAATAAATTTTAAGCAGTAAAATAGTATTTGATCTGAGGGTGGATTTCCCTTAATAATGGATTATAAAATTACTATTAGTATAAATATTTTTTTTTTTTTGTTATATATTTGTATTGATATTTGTGTTCATACAGATTAGACGCTATAAATATATTATAATTATAATCGATGTCTTCATTATTGAAGTTGAAAATTTTCAGACACGATGGAGTCTTCATCATCATCAGCAATTTCAGATGCTGAAATAATTCAAATTGTGCCTGAAATATGTCGACCACGAGTATTTAGGGATAGGAACTGCCCATTCGAAATTTATTCAGACATTGAATTCTTCATGCGATACCGATTCAGCAAAGCAACTGCAGTCCAAAACTTGCTCCATATTATTGGCCAGGAACTTGAACACCCGATTCAACGCAATAAAGCGATATCATCATTAAACAAACTAGTCACGACACTTAAATTTTTGGCAATAGGCTCATTCCAAATTATAATAGGAGACGATATGCACATCCATAGGTCGACTGTTTGTAGTCGTCAAAAAATGTCTAGGATCGATTGACGCTATATACAGGGTGTTACCACTAACTATGTCACCCCGCCACGTGGTGATTGGTGAGACCCTAACATTTTCTATATAGGAACCCATAGTCGGAAAGTTGACGTTACCATGATAAGAGTTGAAATTTTTCTGTAGGTACAACGTAATAACAAATTTGTCTTCTTTTTTTTTTCAAGATGTGTAAGATGAAGTGAAAACAGTTTATTGAACATAACATCATATGATTAGGAATTACGTACATCTACAGAATCATCAAATAAAAATACGCTTTGTACAGCATTTGAGGTTATAAATAAGGGTAGAATGGACCCTTGCATTCAATAATGCCCATTCATTCATTCATCATTCATTCATCATCATTGTTGAGTGATTCGTATTCTTTAAGCTTAATTTTGTAATCTAATTCCTTAGTCTCTTTTTCAATTTTTTTTATCTCAAGTTCAACTCCTTTAATTTCTGCCTCAGTGTTCATAATTTCTAATTTTTTGTTGAATAAAATTTTTTGATTTTTAAGCTCTTCTTCTTTAAACTTCAAATCGATTTTCTTCATTTCTTTCTCCGCATCTAATAATTGCGCCTTTTCATCCAGGATTCTAATTTTTTCATTTTCAGGTGCCTGATCTCTGAACGGTTCCTCGAGTTTAAAATCCGTTTCCTCAAATTGCGATATAAAAGTTCCACCGTCAGTTTTATGAAGTTCAATCTATAAGATACAAATAACAATTATAATTTGATGTATAAATCTTAATTGAAGTTAAATGTGTACAAAAAATAATATTTATAGCCATGTTTGTAATATAATAGAATCACTATTTAATCGCATGAACATACTTACTCTATCATTAGTATTTAAATTAGATTTAGCACTTTTCTTCAACACTTTGTACAATTCTTTTAGCTGTTTAACACTTCTAATGCCGCTTTCATTGCTGGCATTGTAGGTAATGGTTAGCGCGTCCCAGGTTTCATTTTTCTCGTCATTCGTCATAGCATCGGTCTGTTTATTTTCAATCATATTTTTGTATCTTTCCGCTAATTGTATCAATAATTTTTTTTCATATTGCGTAAAATTCTTGCCGCGTTTATTCTCCTCTTTTTCTTTTTTAATCACTTTCCGAGGCATTTTCAACGATTCTAAAGATACGCGTTGTTTTTCAATAATAACGTGCGTAATATAGTTTGGCGAAAAACGAACTGTTATTATTATTGTTTCGTATGTCGGTTGTTAAATTTTCATTTCATGTTATTAAACATTCATAATATAGTGTAGCGTTTTCGGCTGGTAACCGCTAGCCATCTTCATCTCTTTCTCTTTTCTTTGAGTGAGAGAATTCGCTTGACCTGCCATCTCGTGGAATCACGGAATAATAATAAAAATTCGAGTGTTATCCATCGGTTTGCTAACCCAGGGGTAAGTTAGGCACAGTTACACATTGTTTTATAATGGCTGGTTCATGCAGCGCCGTAATTTAACTTAATTTAAGAATCGACCAATCAGGAGGCTGCTTTAGGCACGCGACAGAAGAATCGAGCCTCCTGATTGGTCAATCCTTAAATTAAGTCAAGTTACAGCGCTGCATAAACCAGGCATTAAACATACAAAAGGATAACCCAAGAGTAAACAAAAGGTTGAACGGGTAGTATCTGCGGGGTAACCTACGGTTTATTTAAACCTTCGGGTAACCCACGTTTATGCAACCAGGCGTTAATGTTTTATTCGAAAAATCTTACTAATTGTGAAAGGTAGAATGTAGAAACAAAGATAATTCACAATCTCCTGATGCAGTTCGATCGGTAATACAGATATGGCGCTCGCCGTCAGATATGGCAAATTGTCTATTAGGTCATGTTCCAAGAAAGGCAATAAACATCCCAAGCATTGTAATATTGCCTGGCCAAATGCTGTTGAGAGAAAATAAATACAATTAATAATTCTACCTTTTATTCAAACATATTTGCTATCTAATTCCAAAATTAGATACTCTGGTTGGCTTTTGTGACCAGTACTGCATTATTTTGGAAAAATAAAAGCAGTTTACGAATTTGACTAACCATGGAGTCCTATGTGCACCAGAGGAACAACATCCATAAGCTGCATTAGCGCGTTATAAAGTTGTTTGTAATCCAGGTTTGGATACAACGCCATTCTCTGTGAATCAAACTCCTGGGATTTCATCATTTCTAACGGAGAGTCAGGAACGTCTTTAAGTAGGGCTGTAGAGTGAAAATTTTTGATAAACGTAACAAGTGTTTAATTCATCAAAATACACAGATTATTGATCTTAAATGATGGACATCTTATACTTACAAAGCAATGTTTGGGAGAAATATTTTATGGTATTTGTCATGTCGAATCCTGAAGGTGTTGGTTGAATTGCGTGAAGAAGTCTTTGATGGTAATCATGAAGGCTTGAAAGTTTCAATGTATCTGTTAAAGAACGAAGAAAGGATATTAATTAATATTAAAGTAGTCGAATTCGAATATTTTATTCGCGTATTATTATTGTGAGGTTATAGTATTGTGAGGTTAGTAATAATTGCGGTAATGTCGTTGAAAATTAATTGGTTAATGTATTATAATAAGATTGATATTAATTTAAAATTTTTTAATGATTGTAAATTATGTAATTATTTAGTATTGAAAATTGAAAATAGTAATACGTACATGCAGCAAATCGGGTCCCCATTTTAGCGACAGATTTAAATCACTTTTCTATTTCAATTAGATTTAGCATATTAATGTATCTTTTCCGACACATATCGGATGAAATCGAACGAACATCCCATGTATTGATCTTTCGAATCCAGAATTGAAGAGAATGTTGACGTTCATATTTGCGCGACTATAGCTGATTAGCAGCTAGCCCTGGCATAACCCGTTTGTCTATATTTTGGTTATATCTTTGTATAGCATTTTGTATCGCATTATGTATTAGCGAAAATGATTACCGAACTTTTTAAAGATACTAATTTTATTACGGACTATCACTGTCCGGCTTTATATCGGCTCTATTTACGGCAAATCTTTTGACACTTCATTTCGGACTTGTAGGTATACAATAAGAATAAAGATTTTTTGACAGATGTCAGGCCGTGTTCCAATTGGTAAAGGTGCACCCTCGCACCCTCGTGCCCTCGCGCCCTCGTACACTTGCGCACTCTTTTTTTTTCCTTTTCGTTCGGATTGCTAGTGGTAGAGGGCACTGGCATAGAACGTAATAAAGCGAAAACATAAAGGTGCCTGTTCACGTTGTCGCTCAGCGGCCATATTCGGGGACAAGATAAGTTAGTTTCGTCGTAAGCGATTTTGTCCAAGACCAAGATGACTTTGCGAACACAACTCGAACTCCGCGCCTTTACGAAAGTGATAAGTATAAAGGATAAGTATAATCTTAATAATTACCAAGTGGTCAGTGGTTATTATTAATTTACACTTACACTACTAATCTTATAATTATTACTAACTATTGTACTGAAGAATTTTTTCAGAGTCTCAATTCTGAGTTATCTCTGAATAATTAATGTTTTGTTTAATTCCTTTGTCTCTTTATTGTTGACCTCTAGCGATCGCCTTCTTCACGGATTGAAATAAAAATATCCCTTGCGTTGTAATTAATAAATAATTGTTTGAGAAACCTTCATTAAACCTTAAAGATACATCATGAACGAACCGGTATATGTCTGTAAGTACAGTTGACTTTACTTCATTTTTAGATTATTTATTTATTTAACTTTATTTATTTTCAATTTGTTATCATATTATTTCCAAATTAATTCGCACTGATAATAATAATAATAATAATAATAATAATAATAAAAATAATAATAATTAAACCTAATAAAGTAAAAGTAATGAATAATAAAATTATGATTAATAAAGAATAACTAATATAATATAATTTAGTGTAATTATAATTAAACCTAATAACTAATCAAATGGTGATTAATTTTTTCATTTACCAGGGCAACACAACAACATTATCACTGATGAAATGCGGATAGCTGTGTGGATGGTCACAAACCGGGTAGTAAAGAGGAAACACGATATGGAGAGGAGACATGCAGCTAAAATACACCTGTATTGTGCGCTGGTGTTGCGGTTATTGCAGCAGAATTATGAGGAGGTGAGGTTTACGTCACAGGTTTATGTTAGCTGAGCTAACTGAGATTTGTTTTCAAGATGATGTATTGAGACTATGTATTTTTCAAACATTTTCAGAGAAGCCTGTATTGCCAGGCAATAGTGTCTTATAATGAACGGCTACTTGGAGCTCTGCTGAGGGGTGAACCCAATCCCACCAAAGAACATTTAAGAGTCACACCAAATAGCGTTTTCCGACTTGTTGATTTATGTAGGCAGAATCACAAGCGGTCAGGCTGGTGCATAGAAATTGAAGTGAGCCTTGCATTTGATTGGACAGGATTTTATTATAATTCGGTTAAAGACACGTGAAATAGTCACTCATCACTTTGGTTTTTACAGGCAATCACTTTTCTGTTCTGGCTGGCGTGTGGAACCTCCTTTAGAGTTGTCTCCTTCTCCTTTGACATTCCACGAACAACCGTCTATCGCATAGCGCATAAATTTCTTGATTTAGTGATTTCACTTTTACCATCGGTTGTGCGACTACCCTCTGAAGCAAGACTGCCACAAATCGGAGAGGCGTTTGCTAGAAAAGCAAATAGTGTGGTATTTCGACAGTGTGTCGGAGCTATCGATGGATGCCACGTTCGCATACTGTGTCCAAATGATTTGCACGATCAATATTATAATCGAAAACAGTTTTACTCAATCAACTTACAAGGCTTAGTCGACGATTCCGGGTTATTCATAGATATTGTAAGCGGATTTCCAGGATCTGTTCATGACAGTCGGGTATTTAGTAATAGTGCATTATACCAACAGAGTCTGTATCCTCCTGAAGGCTATTTTATAATCGGTGATAGCGGCTATCCATGTAGGAAACATCCAGTGAGCATTATTACACCCTATAAAGCACCTCTCACCGCAGAGAAAAGAGCATTCAATCATGCGCTCAGCAAAGCCAGGATAGTTGTAGAAAAAGCATTTGGTATGCTGAAGGTACGATGGCGAATAATATTCACTAAAGCCCTGGAAGTAAAAATTGAAACTTCGATTAAAGTCATAACAGCTTGCGTGGTAATGCATAATATTTGTATTGCACAAGGTGACAATATTCACATCAATGGGAATCACTTACTAGAACCGCTTCCTCCTCGTCGTGTTCCCCGTCAAGCACAGCACGGTAACGACTTACGAAACCTTTGTCTACAACTGTTTACAATTGAACAGGCACAAATGAATCATTAACCTCACTTTTCAAAATGTTTGTAAATTTTCTAAATTTTCTAATTCGGCAAAGCAATGTAAATTAATATTGACTTCTTTTGATTTTGCGATCAAATCCTCAATGATTTAAAGCTCTTTTCCCTGCGGTGAAAGGTGCTTTGTAGGGTGTAATAGTGATAAATATTATAATATTGATCGTGCAAATCATTTTGACTCAGTAGAATGTTGGGGAATAGGTTTGATGTACTACTGTCTACAATGCATACATTTATTCCTAGCGGATACGCGAACGTGAACGTCAACGGGAACGTAAACGTCTTATGTAGACCGGTCTTTATTCTCCAACATTCTACGTTCACGAGAACGTTTTTTTTTTTTTTTATCCTAAGTTATCCGACGGTTACGTTTACCAACCATTGTACCCGCGTCTACATTCCTCTTCTTCTTCTTCTTCCCTTTTCTGGCTATAACCCCTTTTTTTAAAACCTTCGGCTTAACTCCTATTAAGGACCGTAGCCTATGCTTTAACCCCTTGTGTCTATATTCCTTCTTGATGCTGAGTCTACAATAGGCCACCAGCGCGTCGCGTTCGACGCTACGTTCTGACGTCACCCAGCAAAATCTTATGGGTGACGTCAGAACGTAGCGTCGAATGCGACGCGCCGGTGCTCTATTGTAGACTCACCAGTATATGACACCAAGACGTCGCGTTCGACGCTTCGCCACTACATTTCTGTTAACAAGTGTTTATACGAGTCAAGTCAGGCTCGCGAGCTATTGTTGGGGGAAGTCATTCCCAAGAATCATACTGCGCTATTATATTTGGAGGAATGACTGTATTGTCAACTCTGTAAGTGATGGATTAAGGTACGATTCCGACGTAGATAGCTTATTGCGTACATGTCCGCAAGGGCGATAAGTATTCAAAGGAATGATTGATTGATTGATATCTTATTGTGTAGTTGGGTCAGGCCTAGATGAGGGTGACGCCATTAGAATTGTTGCCATAGAATTGCTGTGCTTAATTTTTTTTTAAACATTAATTGTACCTGATTATTGTTGTTAACCTAAAGTAAATAAAATTTAAATGGAAATACTACAAGTGCAGATAATATCCTCGTTAAATATTTTGAGCTTTTTATTTTAACTGTAAGCTACACAAGTAATTAACTGTAAGTAACACAAGTAATTTAAATGAAAGACTAAATTTCAGATTTAAATTAAAATTAAAATTACGTGATATATATCGAGGGTACTCTGCTGTAACCTCGTATCTCAAAAAACACTGGTTTACAGGAGAAAAAAAAAACATGGAAAATTGAAAGTTTTATCGTTTTTTTTTTATAGATGTAAATGCTAATTATACTGTTTGAGACAGAAAATATTGAATGTAAGAAAATATTTTAAGTTTAGTTTTTAAGTGAATTTCTGAGATACGAGGTTACGTCAGAGTACCCTAATTCACAAGAATTAAATGTTATCATTTTCATTATTTAGAAAGAAATTCCCTAAGGACCTCTATGAGGTCTTGTTCGACTTTTCGGGCCTGTTCCCGCTCACGTTCCTGTTTGCCGATATCTTCAGTAATGATGGTTACGAGGTCCTTAATTCCATCTTTATTTGCGGATGGAGTGCGCCTTCTTTTCCTTGGAGTTGCTTTTGAATTGCCGCTCATTTGAAAATTATTTTGATGTACGAGTCCGGAGAAAGATGAAAATTGAGGTGAAAAGGAAGTAGGAGGTTGGGAATGGTATGGAGAATGCGGCTGAGATGAACAAGAAGGAGACTGTTGTGAAGAGTATGAAATAGACGGTTGTGAAGAGTATGAAGTAGACGGTTGTGAAGAGTATGAAGTAGACGGCTCAGGGGTGCAGAAGGTAGAAAATGAATTTGATTTAGCGGGCATATTTGATTTAATGAACGTCTTTGATCTAGCGGATGTCTTTCGTGATGCCTCTGGAACTGGTTGCGATGATTCTATTAAAAGCAGGGGTTTCATTACGTGTCGGTCAGACATAAATTTATTCATTAGGTCGAAATAAGGCCAGTCGTGTGCTCCGTGAGGTCGTTCTTCTAAACCTTCACCGGTTGGAGGATCCATTATTTTTTTATATTTTGTTTGGAGATTCTCCCATTTTTTTTTACATTGATGTGCGCTAGCACCGCATCTCAAATTTGACGCCACCATCTCCCAACCGTTGTTGCTGGTCCCCCGCTTGCCAGTGAAGTATTGGTCCAAGGACGACCTGACTTTTATTAAATTAATAATGTTGTTGTGTTGCCCTAGTAAACGAAAAAATTAATCACCATTTGATTAGTTATTAGGTTTAATTATAATTACACTAAATTATATTATATTAAGTTATTCTTTATTAATCATAATTTTATTATTCATTACTTTTACTTTATTAGGTTTAATTATTATTATTTTTATTATTATTATTATTATTATTATTATTATTATCAGTGCGAATTAATTTGGAAATAATATGATAACAAATTGAAAATAAATAAAGTTAAATAAATAAATAATCTAAAAATGAAGTAAAGTCAACTGTACTTACAGACATATACCGGTTCGTTCATGATGTATCTTTAAGGTTTAATGAAGGTTTCTCAAACAATTATTTATTAATTACAACGCAAGGGATATTTTTATTTCAATCCGTGAAGAAGGCGATCGCTAGAGGTCAACAATAAAGAGACAAAGGAATTAAACAAAACATTAATTATTCAGAGATAACTCAGAATTGAGACTCTGAAAAAATTCTTCAGTACAATAGTTAGTAATAATTATAAGATTAGTAGTGTAAGTGTAAATTAATAATAACCACTGACCACTTGGTAATTATTAAGATTATACTTATCCTTTATACTTATCACTTTCGTAAAGGCGCGGAGTTCGAGTTGTGTTCGCAAAGTCATCTTGGTCTTGGACAAAATCGCTTACGACGAAACTAACTTATCTTGTCCCCGAATATGGCCGCTGAGCGACAACGTGAACAGGCACCTTTATGTTTTCGCTTTATTACGTTCTATGCCAGTGCCCTCTACCACTAGCAATCCGAACGAAAAGGAAAAAAAAAGAGTGCGCAAGTGTACGAGGGCGCGAGGGCACGAGGGTGCGAGGGTGCACCTTTACCAATTGGAACACGGCCTCAGATTGAGCGGGAATAGGCAACTGTGCCAATGGATATCCCCCATCATTTTCAAATCGAAGTTTAGGACTTTTTTTTTTAAACTGTTGTCACGCCTGCTTCATCCTCATAGTACTATTTTTAAGGTCTGTGTCTCTGTGAATTAGTCATCATACGGTCGGCCGACGATGTGTCAAATAAAGTGATAATTTTATTTAACCGTAAGTATAATAGCGTTGAAAAAAAGGGGTATGTCGAAGCCTCGATTTCGCGAACCAAATTTATCCCACCGAAATATTTAACAGCATCAATTTATCTCCAGGTAGGAAAAATAAAAATAAAAAATGGATGTCTTAAATAAGCTCCGAAATTCAGTGAGCAACACGATAAGCAATACTGTTAACAGCACAGCCTACGGTCTTTCTCAATTGTCAAGTGTTTTACCTGGTAATCCAGTAACAAGAGATTTCGAAGCTACAGCTCACGTGGGTAGTGCAGGTCCAGGTTTACTCTGGAAAGTTTACAGCGGTTACAAAAAATCCACAAAACAAGAAGCGGCTATATTCGTATTTGAGAAACGACAGCTCGATCGATGGTCAGGAAAAAGCGAGCGCGAAGCTGTATTGGATTCTCTTAGACGCGGGGTAACGCAAATCACAAAACTACGTCATCCTCAGGTATTGATAGTCCAGCATCCGCTCGAAGAATCGCGCGACAGTTTGGCGTTTGCTACGGAACCGGTATTCGCAAGCTTAGCCAACGCGCTCGGACGGCTAGATAATGTTCCTCAACCAACCCCAGCTTCTCTCAGAGACTATAAACTACTTGACGTCGAAATACGATATGGATTAATGCAGCTTGGCGAAGGTTTGGCCTTTCTTCATACGGACGTCAAATTATTACACAGAAATTTATGCCCTGAATCTGTGGTCATAAATGGACATGGAGCATGGAAAATATTTGGATTTGATTTTTGCGCTACTAATCAGAGCCCGAATGATAAACAGGTATATAACATCTTGTGCTTGGAGATTTGTACATATGCTAACATTTTAAGAACCTCTTTCTGTCATAGATATCAGAAATTGATCATTATTATAGAATGTAATGTGATTACTCAGTTTTTTAATACATCAGGTGAAGAAGATGATTTTTAATATCATTTTGTGTTTATTGTTGATTTCAGGTCTGGAAAAACGTTGTTTATTATTATTTTTAATTTCAAAACCTTTTCAAAAATTAAGGATTTATGAGATAATCAATTTTCGAAATTTTATATCCATAGAAAACAAACTAAATTAACATGTACAAGAATGACACGTAATATATTGTATATTGCCAAAATTGGCAAAAACCTGATGAATATACTAATTTTTTCAGCCTACCTGGTCATACGCAGATTACGATCCAACGATACCTAGTGTAGCTCAGCCATCGTTGGATTACCTAGCACCAGAATGTGCAATCGCAGGGAGCTGTGGACCTCCCAGTGATATCTTCTCATTAGGAATGCTTGTTTATGTGTTACATTCAACAGGAGGTCGTCCACTGAATGAATGTCACGGGGATCCATCAAAGTGCCGACGTTTTTTAGGAGAACTAAAGACTTCTCTCACGTTATCTAAACTTAGTAATATTCCTGAATCGCTTAGAGATACTGCTAAGCTTATGCTAAGCAATAATCCTGAACTTAGACCAGATGCTCATCAATTCATAAAGGTAAATTTCACTTGTTTCTGATAAATGTTAACGAATCGCTTATTATTTGCAGATAAGAAATAAGATAGTTTTGAAATTACTAGTTTGTAACAATAATTCTAAAGATACAATTATACCTGATCATATAAAAACTGGATATAATTGAACTCGTTAGATTGATTACTTTGCGGACATTGGAGTCAGAACTTTAAACTACTTGGACAAGCTCTTCCAATGGGACAACCTTCAGAAATCACAATTTTATAAAGGATTACCAAAAGTGATAAAGCAGCTACCACACAGAGTTGCTTTGCATAGAGTATTGCCTGCTCTCTACAAGGAATTCGTCAATGCCCCAATGGTTCCGTTCGTTTTGCCGAGCGTACTTCTTGTTTCTGAAAACGGCACAACCGAAGAGTTTAGAGAGCATATATTACCCAACTTGAGACCTGTGCTGGCACTCGAAGATCCGCCACAGGTTTGCATCCAATCACATCACATAATCAAATAAAGACATTCATTACACTCTTATAATGAATGAATAAACAATTTTAAGAATTTATCTAACTATTCAATAAAAATTCTTCCAGATCAGTTTGGTTTTACTACAACGAGTTGATCTACTACTTAAATTATGTCCTGCCGATGCGATAAGGAATGATGTATTGCCTCTGCTTACAAGGGCTCTAGATTCTGACTGGGAACAGATACAAGAATTGTGTCTAGCAGCTCTTCCATCGATAGCTACATTAATAGACGGACCTTCTATGAAGAATGCTATTCTACCTAGAGTAAAGAAATTATGTTTAGCAAGCAAAGGCGGTACCAGTAGTTTGGGTGTAAGGGTAAACTGCCTTCTCTGTCTTGCCAAAATGATGGACCACCTTGACAAGTGGCTAATCCTCGATCAAATTCTTCCATTTCTTCAAGAAGTTCCTCATTCTGGTGAACCTGCTGTTCTAATGGCCATCATAGGTATGCAACTAGCTACAAACTCGACATTTAAAACGGAACAATAACGTTAGAAGAAAAGATAGATCCGAAGACTAATTAGAGATCATTAAATATCTATTTAGAAAGCACAAGAAACTAAGCCTCTAACTAAAAAAAACTAAAAAATCAGTCACATCTAATCGGACTTATATCCTTCAGCCTTTCTCAGTTCAACTGAAAAACGTATTCAGCTAATTTTTCATCATGGAATTGTTTTTTGCAGGTATTTACAAGCTGGTATTGACCCACAGCAAGTTGGGAATGAGTAAAGAAATGCTAGCGACAAGAGTTCTGCCTTTTCTGCTACCATTCTGTGTAGAATCAAGCCTCAGTCCCACACAATTTGAAACTTTAGCTTCACTAGTGGGTGATATGGTGACTCGTGTTACATCAGAGCATCGCGAAGCTCTACATCAATTAGATGCTGTAAGAAGAGAAGCTCAGCAGTTTGATCAGGCGCTTTCTCAAGCTGGGAATTCCAGCGCTGTAGATACTTTTGCCGGTATTGAATTGGCCGCACCGCCTACTGCAGCTAAAATGAACGATAATACAAAAGTGCTCAGCCTACAAGAAAAGCAAAAGTACGCAGTCGTAACATAAATTATCTAGTATTTCACATCTGCCCTGTTATTCATTTTTAAAACACCCAGAATCTTCTGTTAATAATTTAAGAATCATCTTTCAGATTGGCTCAGCAACAAGAAACTCATCAAAGACTGCAGGCTCAGGCTCCAATGGCTCCTAAGCAAGCCTTTCAACCTGTAAAGCCTAAGCCGAAGGATTTGACCGACACACTTTTACAGAATAATCTAAATCAGCTCAACAAACCCTCGAGTAAACCTGCAGGTTCAGAGCCGAACTACGCCCCCTTACAAATGTCGTCATGGGGAAATACAGGAACAACAAATGGTCAAATGGGGATGACAAACAGCCAGACGCAGTGGGGCGGTCTAGCAATCACAGCTGGACCGCAAACTGTTCAGAATTCAGGATCGGGGTGGGGTGCAAACGGCATGAATTCTTCGATTAACTGGGGATCTCAGCAAGCAGCACCAAACTGGAACCAGAGTAGAGTTGGCCAAAATGTTGGTCAAAATTGGGGTACGCCTGGAAATACCGGGATTAGACCACAATGGAGACCCGAAGGGACGCCGCAGGGAATGTCCCAACCATTGGTATCGCAATCACAAGGCACACCAAACTTATCCACGCAAGATATAATGGACCTTCTTAGCTAATACAATACAGCTATTTTTGGAGAGAATTTCAAGCTTCATTTAGCTAGTACAGAGCGATATTCAAGAATGACCTGTGAGTAATTAGATAGCGTGAATTTGTCATTTCTTATTTGGACAAAACTGGTTTTAATTTAATATTTTAATTGCTCATTAGTTTAAAAATAATGATAATTGATAGGTGGCGCTTACTTATTAGTCTTTTTTTTGCAGGGCATAAAAATTCGAGGATTCAGTCAGTTTTCGAACAGTTTTGAAAAACCTGCATTCTTGGCTTGAGCATATCCCTGTGGTACGTCCCACCTGGTGTTTCAGTAAAAATGAAAAAGCACCAATCAATCCAGAGTGTTGCTCTATGCACAATTCATCGATCATTCCATAATTGAAGTACTTTTGTCATTTATCTATACCATTCTACGGTGTCAACCTAAATATTATTTTGGTAGTTCTCCAAACTTAGACTTATTATCAGACTATTATTATTAGCTCATATAATCAGCTGGAATTAAGAAACAACAGGATCAAATATCACAATCAAAGTTCATGAATCCTCAAACTTTCAGAAAGCACTTAACAGTTTGATTCGGTATGATGAAAATCGTCGAAGCTGCTGGAACCGTTGTAAACGTTTTAGAATGTTTATTTCCGGTAGTAACTATTTTTCGATTTTATGATCAGTCTTCGTTTTATTAAAGTTACATTTCATGCTCTTATACATAGGTATATTCATCCTCATTTATGCCTTTAAGATATATTTTTCTTTTACGTTAAAGGTATATCAATGTCGCGTGTAAAGTACCTATCGCTTTTCGTTATCATAAAAAAATAAAATAAAATAAAAAAATAAAAATAAAACCCACACAATGAACTCGAATCAAATCATTAGCAATTAAAATAAATTATTATTTTTCAATTAAACAATTTATCAGATGTTTAATTGAGGGAAAAGATGACTATATCATACTATAGATATAAATACATATACTAATTAGACTCAATGCGAAATCGTATTTAATAAGTTGGCCTTTATGTATATTAAAATATCAATCTTATTCTCTGATCATTTATCCTTATGTATCAGCTGAACATATGTGTGCCTTTAACAACTGGTATGCCTCAAATCAATCATATCTTATGTTTTTCGTGATAATTATACTCAGATATTTAAAACTATACGAGTTTAAATTCAATTTATATCAATTTAGGAGGTTTTTGTAATTGAGAACGATAATCGAAAAACAAAGTTTTTAGAAAATCTTGTCTATAGGAGAAGAAATGGAGAAAAGTAATTCGAATAGATGAAATTTTTTTCTTTCTCTTTCTCTCCCTTTCCCTTATAATGTTACGTTACTAAACATATGATAATCCAAATTTTAGAACATGAAAGAATGCTTCATTATCGGAAGAAAACACCATTCTGAAATTAATTTAGTTTCATTTTTTGCATTATCTGGTAAGCCTTAGTAGAATGCAGTCTCAATTCGATTTGTACACCTATAATCGAAGCATCAGTTGTAAAGCTTCGAAGCTTCGACTAATGTTCGAAATATTAATTATACGATGTGTACAAAACAATTGACAATTATTTTATAGAACAAACTAGATATTTGTGAAATTAGTGGAAGCTAAATAACGCCTATACCTACCCCTCTTTATTTTCGTAAATATTTTACTCTCACGTCTTTACTTCTCTGCAGTAAATAGAGCTGTAAAAATGTATGTGTAATTAAAACCATAATATGACCTCCGAAAAATGTGCGAAAATTTGAGTCACTTTTCACCTAATTCATTCATCAATTTTCCTTAATTACTACTTAGTGAAGATAAAAGAAGAAGTAGAAAAAAGAAACAAACTTTAGAAATCTCAACAACTATATAGAATATAACATTATCTTATGTATAGTTTGAATCACGTTGATAGGTAATTATGTTTCCGTAAAGTTCGTGATAGAACTGTAAGAGGATGTTTTTTTTTATAGTTTATAACTCATTGTTAAATATAAAGTTATACCGAAGGCACTGCATGTTATAAAATGACAAGGATTATTGATACATAATTAATAATTGTACATAAATGAAAATAAAAAAATGTTTGTTTTGTATTAAAAAATATAAACCAATTAAACTACAATTTCATATCCTATACTATAATTTATTACTTAAATTAATTCTTATAAACTGCCTATTTGTCAACGTTTCTTATATTATTTCTTTAGATTTTCTTTATTTCTTTTATTGCCTCGGCCATCGTGCTTGTAACGCACCAAAGAACGGCGTAATAATCCAGTAGCCACCTCCTATAAATTGAGCTACGGCTATAATCCGTAAACAATTTACAAAATCTAAAAAATTGAAAGAAAAGAATGGTGTAGAAAAAAATTTACTATACCTATTAATTTACTAATATTATAATATCATTCTTACTCTCAACGAAGATTAGCAGCAACAAGGCAAAACCGACAATAATGTTGAGTGCTGTGTGAGCTTTATTGGCACCTGTTGCCCCGAGTAAATCACACAGTGCATTTTCTTGTCCAACTGCAAATCCACCCATGCTTACCCCTCCGCAGAATGCCCAGAGTAAAAACCAAGCATGTCCACTGCTGTAAGCTATTCCTGTTACGGAATAGATATTTATAATTTATCATCATATAGGTGTAATAACTTTCTACTATGCGAAGTTTAGAACGAATAATTATACTAATCGAGGATTTTAAGTCCTGGTGAACGAAAAGTATTTAAAAAAAAGCATTATTGAGCTTGTAGTTTCTCTGATTAATCCATTTCTATCATTGAAAGCTTTTCGTTTGCTATAGGTATATTTTCTTCAATTAGAAATTACCGATTGGAACGAATCGATGAAGTAGGGGAGAGTTGCCATTATTGGACCACCACCTAAACTGGACCGTTTCAGTTTGGTAATTTTTTGCAACAGTATCTCTTCGATTTTGAGAATTGTAAAAATACGAATGTTTAGAGAATTTCTAGTACTGATGGTATCCATTTTTACAATTCTCAAAATTGAGAAGATCCTGCAGTTGCAGAGAATTACCAAATTGAAGCGGTCCAATTTAGGTGGCGGTCCAATAATGGCAACTCTCCCCTATATTTACTTCTTCAGCAATAGAGTTATTTGGGTTCAAAAAAAAAAAAAACTCTGTAAAATCAACAGTAAAAGAGTTATAGCTAGGGGTTCCAAATTCATTTTCCGCAAAATTAACAGACTTTTCTCAAGCCAATAATTTTGTAGAGAATTTAATTCCCTACAAAATCATGTCCTGCAGAAATGGAAATAAAAATTATCTATCCATTTAAACGGAACAAAAATATTTTCCTATGCATCTGAACGGGAAAACTTATCATTGAATGATGAAGCTTTTAAAATTGAAATTAAAGTTCCCTCGCGATCTCATGGTCATTAAAAATCATCGCTCACCCCAGAGAGCGGCTGTACCAAGCCAGCACATGATGCCAAAATAGATACCGCGCCATCGTGCAGTCTTTGGATTCCAATAAGATACTGCACCGGGGATTAAGGTCCCTAGGCCGACTATTGTGATCAAAGTGACACATTGACTAAGGGTGTTGAACCCTTCTCCATCAGTGAGGGCTAACGTTGGCAAAAGTACCAACAGTGAAATTGCACTTCCTCTAATACCAAACCAAGCCGCAACGGCACACCAAAATTTGATGAGTCGTAATATGCGAAATTCCTCCGACCAGGTGCTTGAAGAACGACCGATCGGCGTGACAAAGAGGTTCACGTCATCCTCAGGGTCGTCGTAAGAGTATGAATTATTAACTTCGCTGAAAAGAGGCGGAGGACCTTCACGTGCCACCTCCGAATCCTCGTATAGAGAGACTTGACCAGCTCCATCGTCATTCGATCGGTTTATCGTAACGTCGGGAATATCTGTAGGCATATTTAGTTCATTGTCTTCTTCGGATAGGAGTAAACTGTACGGCGTCGATCTTTGGAGGATTGGAGCGTCGAAGGTACAGGCACCAAGAATGGCAGGAAGAAGTACGGTGGCGAAGAGTAAAAGGCCAGTTTGGAGGCCCGCGTGTGTTAGTAGGACGTAGGCGTACCCAGGTACGAATGTAAGACCGATTGAAAACGCTATGCGTTTAAGGACCAATACCAAGGCTAATCTTGTACGAAAATGTCTTCGGAGAAGATTCTCACTTTGCAAAAGTACCAAGCTTG
This sequence comes from Tenthredo mesomela, assembly GCA_943736025.1. Classification (NCBI taxonomy): domain Eukaryota; kingdom Metazoa; phylum Arthropoda; class Insecta; order Hymenoptera; family Tenthredinidae; genus Tenthredo; species Tenthredo mesomela. Next base: position 16,235,354 of record OX031016.1, on the reverse strand, counting down.
CACCTATTCCCATAACTCCACCAGCACTCAATCGCGCCAGGTAAGCACCGACTCCTCCAGTCGCTAGGTATCCGGATGCAATAATGCCGATCAAAAGTAATGCTACTCCGATTAGACCCACTAATCGTGGCACCGAAGCCAAGCCGACTATCGTACGACTCCATGGATCTGGTGAAGATTTGTTGAAAAAAGAGAAAAAAAAAAAAAAAAAATGTTGTTTCATTACTGCTATGTACACTATCCTGTACATGATCTGTTTTGATCGTGAAAACGAAGGGGTATTTTGTGTACATCGGTATTGTGATAAATGATAATGAGTATAAGTAAAATGGTATAAAGGTATAGAAAATATCGAATAATTTCTCTGAAGTGTGTTTCTCTTCGTTGAAAGAATAATTTTCGAAATAATAGATGTGGTTCCTCGGATCGTATCGGATTTTGTTTTCAATTAGTAATAAAGTATCTTTGTCACCGTACGATCGAGAAGATTAGTAATTGAACTTTATCGTCGGTTAAATGAGAGAGAGAGAGAGAGAGAGAGGCAAACGTTTATGGCTTGTTATTAATTGAACCTGTGTGTTAGTACAGCTGCATAGCGATGTGGACGTATACTTATATATATTATATGTATGTTTGCACTTTAGTTATACTTATAAGATAAATTTATAAGAGGATATGAAGTAATTTTAAAAGATATTGTTACTCATGTTCTGATCGAAAGTAGAAATAAACTTTTATAATTACCTGCTAAACTCCAAAAAGCAACGAATAGTATCGGTGTTAGAGTGACGCTACCTTTCCAAAGATATATGTCAGGTTCTTCGTCGCTGTGTAGGTAACTCAATACAACACCGTACATAGACAAGACGCTGGGTACTGTCATCTGGAAATTAGAAATCCCTTAAAATATTTTATATTTTCTGAGGTATAACTACGAGACGATGAAGAATTGTTGCGGATTTCGAACCGTGTACTGAGAGAAAATTTTTTTTCAGTCAAGTAAACACATTTATTTGAAATCAAATTACTTGAGTAGAACCAGTGTTTATTTGAGTCAAACAAATCGTACTTGTTTAGAGTAATTGTAAACATTGAAGTAAAAAAATAATTTCTGAGACTAATAAATACTCTCTAAGGAGCCATCAATTACAAATTTTTTTGAATCAAGTATTTTTTTGCCTCAGTGTGGAATTGCAAGTCCGAATTTAAATTTGTATATATGTCTTATCTTTTGTTGTTGGTCGAATAAGATGGCTATAGATAATGAGGTTCACGTGTTATGTCTAATATTCATACGCCCACTCATTATCGCCGGCATCGCGCGAAATGTGTATACCTAGTATCTGTTTTTGAAGTAATCGAAAGATTATACCGAGAATTTATTATTCGGTATCAATTGAAAAATTGTAAATTTTACAAATTGTGATACATTTACCTATTAATGTCAGTGACTCGTTATTTTATCACGCCTTTTTATCTACGAAACAGTAGCTTAGTGCATCAACTATGTGTCATATATTCGCGAAAAAAAAAAACTCGTAGAGTAAATCACGGCACCAATTACTATAACAACATATACCTATGATAACGTCTTCTTTGTCGTATGACACATTCTGAGATAGCGCGATGTTATAGGTAGGAATATACCTTACAGTCTGTGATGTTGTTCACAAAATCCTTTCTTTTCTGAATTAGACTTGTTATTTTCACTAATTCTTTTAATCGGAACCAAGTAGCATAATCATACAGTGCTATTTCACGTGCGTATCGCAAGATTTCTATTTGCTTTTTTTCATACGTTGTTCTGATTTATGAAGCTATAAGGCTTATGGAGAAGTTTTAGAGTAGGAACTGTATTCTTGTTAGATTGCAATAACTCCTAACATTACCTACCTGAATTAGTACAATTCCAATGAGAATCAGCCAGGAGTATCCGCCATCGGGAATCGTGGGCCCCAATTCTGCCATCGAGGTGACCACGTCGTCCAGATGAAGACGGCGAGCACGCGGCATTTCCACGTCGCCACTTTGCCACCCTTATAGATCCCACGCGTGTCAATACTGAATAAAGTACCGGGAACAGCAAGTTTTCCAAAGAAGGTGGATAATCAACTAGATACGGCCAAATGAGACGGGAACTCGTATCTAATCTTTGCGTAGATAGCGCCGGTGCACAGGTGGTGCAGTGGGAGCAGGGTAATAGCTGGCAACCTGTCTCGCTTAATACCGCTCACGCATGTACGGAGTAATGATCTAAATATTTATTCTATACAGATTTACAATATGATGAAATAACGAATATTTAGTGCCATATTTTAAACGTAAGGTAAAACACGAAGAGAATTAAATTGATACGAGTTGAATTGTACCAGAGAAGTAGAAACATTTCGTACCTGATCAGATCAATTATTAATATAATTATCATTTCTGAATAATTACGCGTCTGCATTTGCTGATGATAAACGTTGATATTTTTGAAATTTAATAGTTTTCAATAATTATATTATACCAATATATAAGCACTAATTGTTTATACCTTCGCAGTCATAGTCGTTCATCGATATTGACTGATACAGTTTACTGTCAGGTTAGTGGGACACCGATAATTTTATTATCATGTGATATTCGACGTGAATACTATAAGTTGAATATTATTATCTGGTATGGAGTGAAAGGAATATCATCATCATATACGTAAAAAAAAAAAAAAAAAACGTGTGTATGACTATGATACTAATGATCACATTCAGTAATTCTTAGAAAAATACAGATTGGTACGATTTTTGGTGATACGTATAGGAATTAAATCAGAGAATACGGGAGTCAAGTGATTTTTCTTAAGAATCGGGCACATGCCCGCCGATCTTGGCGATCACAATCAATGCATCATGATAGCGAAAGACCTATAGGCACCGGAATGACTATGGAAGTCACATTCGAGTTAGAGGTATAGGTATACTTATAGGTAAGAATCAATTCTGATCTCCAGATAATCAAACGAGGATCCGAGCCACGGAAAAAAAATTGTTGCTGAATTTACTATGTTGAGCAGCTGGTATTGGGAGAATACTTTTTTGCAGTAGAAATTACCACAATTCTGGTATTTGCTACATAGGAGCAAGTGGATATTTTCAATGTCCTAATGAGTAAAATATGTTACCACAATAAAATTGTTGTCATTTCTACTGCAAAAAAGTGTTGTCTCTATTCCAACTGCTCATTTTTTCCGTAAGACTTTTCACGACGTAGCAAAATAAAAACGAGATTTCAACTTAGAACCCATTGTCGGCCCATAATTTTCTCTTAGGGGGATGAACTTGAAGAAATTAGATGACTTTGAGGAATTTTTCGAAATTTTTAAATGAGGACCAAATTGGAAAAAAGCGTGATTGAAATTCAAAACTGCATTTTCACGATTTCGCGCTCCGTTGAAATTGACAATAGTGTTCTGAACGTGTTTCTTAGCCCTTCTGAGGAAAGCATACAATTTCCATGAAATTCAAAAAACCCAACTGAAAAAGTGGCCCACTTGACTTGGAATGCCCCATACGAGGGTACATATACCAACGTACAAGTTATGCAAATTAATTTGCCGAAGTTCGTGATAACAAGAGTCGTTCTTTGGCGATTATATTATGGCCCTAATAAGGGCCGTTGTGGATTTGGGAGAATTATGCCCGTTCGCCGCGAATACGACGTGCCAATTGGATATCCTTTGGCATAATGGTAACACGTTTTGCATGAATGGCGCAGAGATTCGTGTCTTCGAAGAGGCCGACAAGGTAGGCTTCGCTGGCTTCCTGAAGGGCCATCACCGCAGAGCTTTGGAATCGCAGGTCGGTCTTGAAGTCCTGTGCGATTTCACGGACGAGACGCTGGAAGGGCAGCTTGCGGATCAGAAGTTCGGTGCTCTTCTGGTAACGACGAATTTCACGAAGAGCAACGGTTCCTGGCCGGTAACGATGGGGCTTCTTGACACCCCCGGTGGCTGGGGCACTTTTCCGAGCAGCCTTAGTGGCAAGTTGCTTACGGGGTGCTTTTCCACCGGTGGATTTACGGGCTGTCTGCTTCGTACGGGCCATCGTTACGATTTGATTTAGCAAAATACGATGTCAACTCCGAAATAGCAGTAAAGCAAATAATTGTGCGAGTATCCAACTCAGGCACTGGCACAATACTGATCGTTCCGCTCGCTTCGAGATCCTTTTTGTCAGGTAGCCTGACTCTTCCGGGCTCCGCTGATTGGTCGATAGAAAGTGGAGGGGACGACGACCCTTGAAGGGATAAAACCTGGGCGCACGGTGCGGCAGGTCAGCAGTTGCATACTTCGACTTGCAGCAGTAACAGTCGACTTCTAGTTGACTAGCTTTACGAATTTCCGAAGTTTCTTGAAACAGCGAGTAAGATGACTGGTCGTGGAAAGGGAGGAAAGGGATTGGGAAAAGGAGGAGCAAAGCGGCACAGGAAGGTACTTCGTGACAACATCCAGGGTATCACTAAGCCAGCAATCCGTCGTTTGGCACGTCGTGGCGGTGTCAAGAGAATTTCGGGTCTCATCTATGAGGAGACTCGTGGTGTTCTCAAGGTATTTCTTGAGAACGTGATCCGAGATGCTGTCACATACACCGAGCATGCTAAGAGGAAGACCGTCACCGCTATGGACGTCGTATACGCTCTGAAACGCCAGGGTCGTACCTTGTACGGTTTTGGGGGATAAACAACACCTACACCAGTCTACACAGCACGAAAATCGGTCCTTTTCAGGACCAACAATATTGATCCAATGCAATAGAATCGAACTTCACTTAAATCGCATTATATTATCTATTTTTCCTTCATCAGATCAACATTATACAACCTTTCTATCATTTATATCGCACAATTAGTTCATATTACTTACTATCGGGAAGATAATTATAGTTTCTTACTACACGTTCTTCACTTTGAAATAGAATGTTAATTTGATTTTAAGACTACTTTAATTACGGTTAGTTTTTGTTGCACATAATGCAAGAGAGTATGTCCTGCTTGAGTTCATCCTTGTGATTGAGCCGGTCACACTTCCAACTTTTCTTTCCCAAATTTTTTGACTAACAATTATAAGACTATTTGCAATATAAGTGCACTATCAACGTTGTAAATTAATTAAGGTCTGAATACATTCTGATGAACGCCAAATTACTTCACTTTCAAGCCTTCTAGAATACTAGTGTTGATTATCATATTAATATTCTTGAACAAATTGCAAGAGGCTTTATTATTTTATGACAGAAAAAAATGAAATGTCATACGAATTTTCTCATAGTCGTGGCAAAGTCATATTATGAGAAACGAATCGATTTTTGTTCAACTGTCTCTTATACTCGAAATGGAAAGAAAACTTAATTCTTATACAGAGTGTTGTCGGTTTGTAGAGCGGGCATACGCCTTCGCCAACGACGCAACTTCTCGGATCAATCAATTGACGATTGCGTGCTTGTATAGTAATGCGTTAATATCATGAAGTAACTCTAACGACTCAACTGTCAGCTATAAAATCGTTAATCCAACGAAATATCGTTTCGAACTGACTAACTGTAAAAGAATTATGCCACTTCTGCAAAGGAAAGCGGTTGATGAAGTTCAATGCATGTCAGCAAGGGGTGGACTCTTAGAAAGTCCATAATTTGTTAAGCCTTCTAGGTATTCTGCAGCTATACGAAACACATAATAGAAATTACCAGCTGGCGCCGCACCGCTGCACTTATAGGGTGAGGGGCTGTACTTTTCCCTAGCAGCTGCGGTCAGCTTAATACACAGGTAAAAATCTGGTTCCCAGAGTGTCAACTGACGACTGAAATAACGGTTGTCGAATTATGTAATAAGAGAATTCCATGAAAATATGCAAGCCTCCTGACTTAACTTTTACGCAAAGGCAATGAATTGAAAATAATTGATAAAATGTCGAGGAATTGAAGTTTCTTTGTAAGATTGGAAAACTGTAGTTAGGTATTCTGCTCATAAACCTTCGACGCGTCCTTCGCAAATGGGATTATTCTCGATGTGAACTAGTATAATCTGAGTACTATCGTAATTCTGTTACTCCGTATTGTGTACAAACTATAACAACAACACCGACATTCTATAATAGGGATCACGAGATTAATTTTCTTATTGTTATGAAAGTTGTATGGAATAAGGGTTTATCAGGAAATTCATTCTCAAAAACATAATCATAATTTAGAACTTGGCTGAGATATTTTTGTGAGCTCATCGGATCATGCACTTGTTGCATTCATCCTATAGAATATAGATTGAAATTTGACCAAATACTTGTACTAAAAAAATTAAGTGCCTCTGAGATCGTTTCTTTGCTTTGTGAAAATTTGGTGGCCCTGAAAAGGGCCGGTGGTATAGGAGGTATAGAACGTGATGAGTCAATGCATTACGCCTTTTTCTCAGTCTTCTTTGGTAACAGAACTGCCTGAATATTGGGCAGAACGCCACCCTGGGCGATGGTAACCCCCGAAAGAAGCTTGTTCAACTCTTCGTCATTGCGTATTGCCAGCTGCAAGTGCCGGGGAATGATTCTTGTCTTCTTATTATCACGAGCCGCATTTCCGGCCAATTCAAGAACTTCAGCGGCTAGGTATTCCATTACCGCAGCCAGGTAGACAGGCGCTCCGGCGCCGACACGCTCTGCATAATTTCCTTTACGAAGCAGCCGGTGAATACGACCGACTGGAAATTGAAGTCCTGCACGACTGGAGCGAGACTTTGCCTTGCCCTTTACTTTTCCACCTTTACCGCGTCCAGACATGACTATGTATACTTGGATAAGGCTTAGGTTGATAGAACACGAACTTTACGTTCGTGAAGTCGAAGGAATACTGTGCCATAAGTTGGGGTAGCTAAGGCTAAATCCCCTCCGGTTCCCTTGACGCGGACCAATGGGATCACGGCATCACTTCCGGTTAACTCCTATTGGCCCGGCTCAACTGAGCTGACTCGTTATAAATTGATATCGGCGCCAGCCACCAGGTCACAGTTCTCTCTCGACTTCGAGTGGACTACAAGGTCAGATACTTCCGATTGTAATCAAAAATGCCACCCAAGGCTAGCGGTAAGGCTGCAAAAAAGGCTGGAAAAGCCCAGAAGAACATTTCCAAGGGTGATAAGAAGAAGAAGCGCAAGAGGAAGGAAAGCTACGCAATTTACATCTACAAAGTCCTGAAACAGGTTCATCCTGACACTGGAATTTCGAGTAAAGCCATGAGCATCATGAACAGCTTCGTAAACGACATCTTCGAGCGTATTGCTGCCGAATCTTCACGCCTTGCCCACTACAACAAGCGCTCGACCATCACCTCTCGGGAGATACAGACCGCAGTCAGGCTTCTGTTACCTGGTGAACTTGCCAAACACGCTGTTAGTGAAGGCACCAAGGCCGTTACTAAGTACACCAGCTCTAAGTGAGGTGCTTCTCTCACATATACACACCGGCCCTTTTCAGGGCCACAAATTGCTCGTATCGATAAAGAACAGATTCAAAACTTGTCGAATGTTATTAGTTATTGCAAGAGAGATCATATCGACGTTTCCAAAAATTGGATATGGTGTTTCTCAATTCTTGTAGGATCAATACACAATATCTCTGAAGTATACCATTCTCCACTTTATTGAGCTTAAACAAACCAGTGATTGCAATTGTAATCTTGTAAACTCGGTCAGGGCACGTGGGATTTACAGGACACAACTCATAGGTTGTCTGCTGAACCAGCAGATTTGAAGAGTGTATGTATCATTCATATCATCCTATCCATATCATCCTACATCCATAATATGGTCTCTGCACTGGAGTTTTTTTTCATAAAGCTTCAATCAATTAGATTAGATTGAACGATATTACATAAGGGCTGTGTAAACTGTAAACCTTTATTTGCCGAATATATGTTAGATAACCACTCTGCACTTACGCGGTTGCTTCTGCTGAAAAATGTATATTTTTACAGCCTGTAGTGTTTTAATGACGTTTTATTATTGGGGTGGTAATCAATGCCTCGATAATTATGCATTGATGGCTGTTAATAAGAAACGTGTATCTCGCAGGATACAGATTTTAAAACAGATAAATATTTCTTATTAGCGGCCATTGGCATGCTTGCACTAGTTCAATCTTGTAACGGAAGCCACGTAACTCCTTATGTATAAGTATGTAACCTGTGCGCTGGGTGGTTTTGTATCTTGTTTTGGATTAGCGCCTGCTTGTTAGGCAACCAAGTATACATAACTGACAAATGGGACAGCTGCAGTAAGGAGAGAGACCGCAATTCAAGTATCGGCTTGATGTTTTGAGTTGCCTAGATACAGGCGTTTTCACTTCCCCATGCTGCGCATTCACGAATACCTACCAACTCTCGTATACCTGTACGTTCTAAGTCAAGCATGGATTTTTGAAGTCACCAGAACGATGTTTAAACATAAATTTCTCTACGAAACGCATGCGGAGAGCTTGCCCAAATACTGGGCCTAGAATAAGTAATCAATGATTTGATGCGTATGAATAAAATGAGAAAGAATAGTACTTTTATGATATGATATAAGAAAATCTGCACGTGTGGATGAAAAATAAAGAATATGTACTGGAAAATTTATTGAACTGCTTAATTACTCTCCCTTCCCGACTTGTACCCCATATCTTGAAAATTTTCATATTGGCAGTCCAAGTGAAAACCGTCGTCTTTCGGAAAATATAAATTCTTAGCATTACAGTTTATTTTACTAGCCTTTGATATTCTACATCCATTTTATTGATTGCGGAAAATCGGGTACGTTAAAGCAAATTATACCTACTGTGGAGAAAAAAAAAGTAGAACTAGTGTTGAAAATGAAAATCGTTCTCCAATAAAGTATAAAGTAATAATTATTTTTGGAAGTCCTTATCTGTTCACGTTTGGGAAATGATTTTTACTTGTTATAATTTTCTCTTATTGTTCTTCAGTGGGGTAACGGGTTCAACTCCTAATGTTGTATACATAGTATGTGATTTTGATTTGACAAAAGAGATTTATAAGAAAATTAATTTCCTATCCGCTCACTCTTGTAATCAACATTATAAGGTAACGAATAGATATGCCTGTACCAAAATTACATGCAATGCCTCATTCGACGATGAGTCCTAATTTCAATATCATACATTTCTCCTATTTGCCTGATAGTTTCAGGTGTTTAGTTTCGAATATTCTAGACTTTTGGCAATCTTATTGCGTATTCCAGTCCTACCGAATACGTTACGTCGACTTATTACGCACTTCAGTATCCCAGATCATGCGTGACGCCAACGCCCAGGGGGTGCTAAGGGTGTAGTCCCGAATTCGCGTCAATCGCGCATAATGCAATCTGTGTTACAATTCACTACAATTTAGAATGGTTTCTGTAAGAATACCCTATACTTTCGAACAAAGATTTGGTTCGTTCATTACGATTAGATACAAAAACCAATTGCGAAAACAAATACAATTTCAATGCTTATGGAAAATCTATCCAGGGGCGAAGATTTAACCGCGATGAAGATTCAATAGAATATTTTATCGCATTAGACCTGAAATTTGCATCTGATCTCATAACAAATTAAACTACTGATAGAGTTTCCTTAGAATATTTGTTAACATTTACAGTAGCCCTAAAATGATCATCACGCCCACTGCAGTCGAGGTTCGTTCGTCCGTGATCGACTGCTCGCAACCTTGTCGATTTTTATAGGTAACCCTGGCTTTCCCTTACGAGTTAGAGGGCTGTTTTTTTTTTTAGAATGTCGATGAAGGCTTCTACTATCATTATATCCATCTAATAACAACGTGCAGCAATCCTCCAAGTCAGAAATCGCACGACCGTCGGTCTTGACATGGTGGTGGCCAAGACGCACGCTCTGAGGGAGTCAGTGAATTAATAGAATCTGAAGTCACGGACCGTTGTGTCACCTATCTAGTCTCATGTCCGAAGTATGTAGTCTCTATTGACAAAACGCCAGTGATTATTATTCCTTATCAAGAGTAGGAGAGCCGAAGGCCGATGGATCACCAAGTGCCGCGTGCTCGAGCGTTCGTCCAAGGGCTGGTGTGAAATGCTGCAGGGTCTCTCTCCATGGTCCGCGCTTAGATGTAGTATTGAGCTGTTCTTCTGCGACGTGTCATTTTGAAAATAACAGTAGTTCGTTGTACGTCACGTCCTGCAGCTATTCGAAAAGCGAAAGTAGTTTGATACTTTTCTAACAATTCTGTCGAAATAATATCATAGCTTGAAACTTCACAGTGATTAAATTAGATCGTTGTTTATCGACAAAGTTCAGAGAAAACATATTGACGACAGTAATCGCAGCAATGGCAGACAAAGTAACTTCGGTCACAGTTCCCGCTAGTCCTGTAGTAATTAATCAAGAAGCTCAGGCTGTGCCAGCAAAAAAAAGTACCGCTGCACCAAAGGTGAAGAAACCTCGTGTCAAACCGACGCATCCACGGACTGCCGAGATGGTAAATGCAGCTATTCAGAGCTTGAACGAAAAGGGTGGTTCGTCGCTCCAAGCGATCAAAAAGTACATCGTGGCAACGTACATGGTTGATGCTGAGAGACATGCACCCTTTATAAAAAAGTACTTGAAGACTGCCGTGGCTACGGGTATTCTGACGCAGACCAAGGGCAAGGGTGCTTCGGGATCGTTCAAGATGTCAACTGCGAAGTCAGACGCTCCAAAAGCAAAAGCTCAATCTGCTGCACCAAAGCCGGCTACACCAAAGAAGAAAACAGTCGCTGCGTCGGCTGTCGCTGCGGCTAAAAAACCACGAGCACCAAAGAAGGCTGCAGCTCCAAAAAAAGTCGACAGTCCTCCAGCGGAGAAACGGGTAAAGGCCCCAAAAAATCCTGTCGTAAAGTCACCCAAGGCGAAAAGTCCGTCTAAGGCAAAAAAGGCTGCCAAAGCACCAACCAGCAAACCGAAAGCTCCGAAACCAAAGAAAGCAGCAGTAGCGGCAGCTGCAGCTACCCCAAAAGCCGTTAAACCTGCCCCCAAAAAAGCAGCTGCGTCGAAAAAAAAGTGAATGCGTTCAATAACGATGTATGAGATCTGCGATAGCAGCTCGGAAAAAAATGATTACAAACGGCCCTTATCAGGGCCAAAAATTAACAATCCATCGCAATAGAAACGATGTCATCCACCGATTCTATAAATAATTCGCCATGTCTAGTCGTAGGGGTGCAAAGTAGGGTTGTTTTTATAAATGTGTTTGACATTTAGCAACTCTATATTTTAGTTCATTACGAATATCAAAATAATTTGAAAGACTCAGACTACGGATTGTCATTAAAATTATCGTACAGAAAATTTATCCAAAATTGCTATAACTCGATATAAAAGCCTATAGTATACCTAATATAAGAATGATTTCGTACCAAAAATTGTCAGACTTGGTTAGATCGATTAAAATTGACGTGCAATATAAAAGTCACAAATTGGAGTAAGTTCGGGCTTAGACCAGAATTATAATTGCAATTTTTAGAAACTGAGAAACGGACTATGGCGCAGTCATAAATGACTTGGGTCCTTTAAATTTGCTTCGCCTTTATTAAGGTGGTTCGTCTGGTACAGTCCCACCAAACGTGGGTTTCAGAGAAGTATTCAAAATCTTCTCTGAAGATCCGCGGGAGATTGATTTCGCATAATAATAATTGAAAAAAGTTATCAAAAAATTGATGGAAAAAAAAGAACTGTTCAAGAAATTAGCCGGTGACCCAACTTTTTTTTCGGGTGAAAATGATTTGTCAATTTTTCCAAACACGTATGAATTTTTTACGAATTTTGTCAATCTTTTGAAAATTGCGTTTTTTTTTCATCAATTTGTTGATAACTTTTTTGAATTATTATTATGCAAAATCAATCACCCGAGGATCTTCTATATGCTTGATTTTTTTCAGATTTTTTTCCCATCGAGAAGTATTCAAAATCTTCTTTGAAACCCACGTTTGGTGGGACTGTCCCGGAAGAACCGTCTTAAAGCCAGAACAACGTAGGTATATATCTCGAGTATCGAGCGCGTCGAGACGCATCTATCTAGTATATGGGGGGTTCCATCTCATCTCACCTAATCGGCGAAGGTCATCGACGCCGATCTTTTTGTCGATTTTTTCCTCGATTGTACTCTCAAAAAAAGTGATGACGTGTTTGGCCGTTTTTCGAATAGGCCACCTCTATTGTTTTCACGGATTAAAAACTTCAAAAATAAGAGTTTTCTTAATACATGGACCCAAAGTCTCTTAAACGGCAAAACACGTCATCACTTTTTTTGAAAGTACAATCGAGGAAAAAATCGACAAAAAGATCGGCGTCGGTGACCTTCGCCGATTAGGTGAAATGAGATGGATTATGGGGCATTCTGTGTCAAAACAAAAAGGGTTCAACTGATGGGACGCCGATTTTCCTCCGAATTTTTTTTCTTTTTCGATTTCAATACCGAAACCTACATACCAAAGCATTTTTTGATTAGACCGTTGGTTTTTCATTTACGGATCGTTGGAAATTCGCTTCTTTCACAAATGTGAAAATTCCAATTTTTTTTCTCAGTAATAGCTTATTCTAGGAAAAAAATATATGAGACATGAAATTTCCGATTTGAACGATCCGATTTAAACGAACGAATTATTGAATTTTTCGTGTCAACGGATTGCCGTGTTGTATAAACAGAAAATATAGATTTTTTTTTTTGGTCAAATGGAAGAAGAAACAGAATATGGAAAAAAATCGGCGTCCCATCGGTTGTACCGTCTTCGTTTTGACAGAGATTGCTCCATATATATTATATACCTAGACTATGAATTTCATCGTCGCTTCTCGTTGATTGTCTAAATGACGAACTAGATGTCAGAATCATAGTGAAATGATAATCAAAATAGTATACCTAGGGTGAATGGGCCAATGAATGAATACCACTGTATGAAACAGATATACAGAATTATTATTTGGACGAGACAAATTATCTCGTAGTCAACTACTAGCTGTTTTTGTTCAGATAGTACTTTTGAAAGTCTCGTGATCACGCCAAAATAATTAGAATGATCATTCATTGGCAGTGCGTACTATATTAGAAAAACTATTGAGCACTTCGCAATACTCATCGATTGTGTCTGTCAAGTCAGAAGCATATTTTTTCACAAATTTTACGAATTCAAATCTCAGAGTACGTATTTCCGAGATTCATTTTTCCAACATTCATTTTTCGTGGCTAGATAACAGGAGAAATAGGAAAAAGGTATGGGGCAATAGTATCACTAAGCAGAACTACCTTTGATTTATAGTTCGTTATTAGACTGCCATCGTGCAGATTACCAATCAATCTGTGCTTGATTGGAGTGTAAAAAGAATCGAATATCAAGCTGAAAACAAAATACAGTAGTTCAATGCGGATTTAACGTTTTGACACAGCGTGCGGGAAGAGTGGTTTCCCATGCCTGTGGAGCGTGCGGGAAGTGATTGATCCCTGAAGTCGGCTGAAGTGAACCGTAATGAGCCACAAATTTTCATTGTTTGCATTATCGCGAGAGTTAACACTCAGTCATAGCCAACTTGGCACCATACGCTCCAGGTTTTTCGTCTGTTTATTGCAAGCTGGCCATCAGCTTTTTTATTTCTCGAGCGTACACGCGCTTAGAAATATTTGGTTATTATGTTATGTTATGATTTCTTCCCTACGCGTATCAAAAAATAGTATACGTAACGATGGCGGGTTGGTCATCCCTGCACTCGTGCTTCTTGCCACCCTCGCTACGCTCGGGTGGCAAACATCGCACTCGTGCAGGGATCACCAACTTCCCGCCATCGTTACGTAATGTACTAATACGGGGTGAAAGTCTAATGTCCGGCCACTCGGAGCAGCGTTGAGGTGGCCGCGACTTCGGCATGCATGGGATTTATGTGTGTGGATAATCAATGTAGTGAGTCGAACTTTCGCAGAAATGGTTTTGTGGCCCTGAAAAGGGCCTGTTGCAGGTTATATATGCGTATGTGACGTATTGGTATTGGTGCCGCAAAAATTAAGCACGTTCACCGCGAATACGACGTGCCAATTGGATATCCTTTGGCATAATGGTAACACGTTTCGCATGAATGGCGCAGAGATTCGTGTCTTCGAAGAGGCCGACAAGGTAAGCTTCGCTGGCTTCCTGAAGGGCCATCACCGCAGAGCTTTGGAATCGCAGGTCCGTCTTGAAGTCCTGTGCGATTTCACGGACGAGACGCTGGAAGGGCAGCTTGCGGATCAGAAGTTCGGTGCTCTTCTGGTAACGACGAATTTCACGAAGAGCAACGGTTCCTGGCCGGTAACGATGGGGCTTCTTGACACCCCCGGTGGCTGGGGCACTTTTCCGAGCAGCCTTAGTGGCAAGTTGCTTACGGGGTGCTTTTCCACCGGTGGATTTACGGGCTGTCTGCTTCGTACGGGCCATCGTTACGATTTGATTTAGCAAAATACGATGTCAACTCCGAAATAGCAGTAAAGCAAATAATTGTGCGAGTATCCAACTCAGGCACTGGCACAATACTGATCGTTCCGCACGCTTCGGGATCCTTTTTGTCAGGTAGCCTGACTCTTCCGGGCTCCGCTGATTGGTCGATAGAAAGTGGAGGGGACGACGACCCTTGAAGGGATAAAACCTGGGCGCACGGTACGGCAGGTCAGTTACACTCTTACCCCCACGAACGGGGGACGCTCGTCAACAGTAGATCTAGCTATTATTAAAAACATCAATAATATAGACAAACCAGAAATTATCAATGAATTAGATTCAGACCATTCGCCAGTATTAGTAAAAATCAACAGCGCCCAGGTGCTCCTATCTGACACAAAGATTCTAGACTATAAAAACACGGATTGGAACCAATTTAGGGCAAAGCTAGACGACGATCTAATTATTGATAGAAAATTGCAAACTACCGAAGATATAGAAAGAGCAGTAAATAATCTAACAAAAAATATCAAAGATGCCATTACACAAACCATACCAACTAAGAATCAATCCTCAAATAACGTTATATTGCCAGAACACATCAAAACACTAATAAAAGACAGAAACTATAACCGACGTAAATACCAGAAAACACGCGACAAACGGTATAAAATTACACAAACAGAACTTACACGACAAATTCACTTCGAGATCACTAGAGCACAAAATCAACAAATAGAGAAAAAAATTAAAATCCTTGAACACCAGGGATCATTCCCTCTGGAAAGCAATCAAGCTCAGAAAAAATAAAGACAATACAATACCAACACTGCAAGGGCCAAACGGTCTTATTTTCGATCCAGAAAGTAAAGCGAATGAAATAGCAAACGTATTCGAGTCAGTCCACCACCTCACAAAAAACTCTAGTGATCACGACACAGAACAATTCGTTGCAAATAGATATGAACTTATAACACGAACCGAACTAGACCTTAAAGACATTCCCCAAATAACACCGACCGAAATTAAAGTAGCGATTAAAACCACAAAATCTAACAAAGCTCCCGGCAATGACGGAATACAAAACATAGTACTAAAAAACATCAGCAGAAAAGCTCTGGTCCAACTTTTATATATCTATAACGCATGCCTAAAAATCTCACATTTCCCAACCTCGTGGAAACTGGCAACTATCTTACCTTTTAACAAGCCAGGCAAAGACAAGAAGCTCCCGCAAAACTATAGACCGATCAGCCTCCTACCAACCATGGGTAAAATACTTGAGATAGTCATCAATAACAGGATGAAAAAGCACTTGCAAGACCGTAGTATCCTAATATCCGAGCAATTCGGCTTTAGACAAGCCCGAAGCACAGTACAGACACTAGCGCGACTAACCGACTACATTAGTACGAACTTCAATATTAATAAAAGCTCAGGTCTACTTCTATTAGATATTGAGAAAGCTTTTGATACAGTCTGGCATGAAGCTTTAATTCACAAACTGGATTACTACGGTCTTCCAAGCTACATCACAAAGTTCATTGATGGCTATCTCAAGGACAGAGCCTTCGCGGTAAACATCAAAGATAAAAAGAGCACAATACGTAAGATAGTTGCCGGGGTCCCCCAGGGCTCAATCTTGGGACCAATGCTTTTCATAATCTACATAAACGACATACCAAAACACGACAGAACACAGTTAGCACTATTCGCGGATGATACGGCCATATACTCTGCTTCCTGGGATAAAGACACAATAATAAAACACCTACAACAACATATTAACCTCCTGGAACCATACTATACCAAGTGGAAAATAAAAATTAACGTCAACAAAACAGAGTTCATTATTTTCTCACATAAAAATAAGAAACCGAAAACGACAATATCAATGTACAACCATAATCTGCCACTCTTAAATAAAGTCAAATATCTAGGCGTCACTCTTGACCCGAAACTCTCATACTCGCAACATATTCTAACAGTAGTGCAAAAAACAAACGCGGCTATTGCAATATTATATCCTCTCATATGCCGAAATAGTGCATTATACCTAGATAATAAAAAAACTATTATTAAAACATGTATACTACCTGTGATATTTTATGCTTGTCCAATATGGAGCAATACAAATAAAACCAACTATAGGAAGTTACAAACTCTCCAAACAAAATGTTTGAAAATGATAACTAACGAAAACAAATATACTAAAAACGAGATAATACACAAACAACTAGATATAAAATACATAAGAGAACAAATAAAAATACTCACGATCAAATTTTATACTGAAAAATTACAAAATATAGATATACTACGGGATACCTGCAATATACGTACTACACATCCCTATGCTAAATATAAACTTCCGCAACAAGTATTAATAGATATAAATACAATATCTTAAGCCTTCCATTGTAAATACTGTATAGCTAGCATGTAAGATAGAGTTAAGCTACGCCAAACATAATTAGGTTTTTGATACAAATTTTTTCCTAAAAAATAAAATCCACCAAAACCATCACAAAAAACATATGTGCATACTGTAAAAAAATTAAAATAGACCAAAATTGGGTTAAGTCGCTAGACAGGGACCAAATTATAAAACCTATGTACAAAATTATATCTACTAGATGTAAAAAACTATTGAAATCAATAAACTCTTTTTGACTTGACTTGACTTTGACGGCAGGTCAGCAGTTGCATACTTCGTCTTGCAGCAGTAACAGTCGACTTCTAGTTGACTAGCTTTACGAATCTCCGAAGTTTCTTGAAACAGCGAGTAAGATGACTGGTCGTGGAAAGGGAGGAAAGGGATTGGGAAAAGGAGGAGCAAAGCGGCACAGGAAGGTACTTCGTGACAACATCCAGGGTATCACTAAGCCAGCAATCCGTCGTTTGGCACGTCGTGGCGGTGTCAAGAGAATTTCGGGTCTCATCTATGAGGAGACTCGTGGTGTTCTCAAGGTATTTCTTGAGAACGTGATCCGAGATGCTGTGACATACACCGAGCATGCTAAGAGGAAGACCGTCACCGCTATGGACGTCGTTTATGCCCTGAAACGCCAGGGTCGCACTCTGTACGGTTTCGGCGGTTAAGCGATAATATTGTCATCTGCTGAACAAACAAACCGGCCCTTTTCAGGGCCAACAATATCAATCCAATGCATCAGAATCGAACTTCACATAACTGCATCCAATGATACATACTTTTTCCTTGCTCTAGCTATATTGTATATTATCCTGCTACATCATTTATCGTAAGAAATCGATTGGAGAATGCACGCCATAATATCGTTTGGTTATGTGTAGGTATTTGATTTCAGCTGAAAAATATAGATTCAAATGTTAACGTGAAACTAACTTAAAACTGTATGAGTACAGACGGTCTTGAGGTGTGTTTTCAGATTAGATTACTGCTTCAAGCTGACTAACACTGAGCACGTATGCGAAATGCTTTACCCCAAGCCAAATATAGTTTAGGTGAAGATACCGAGCGGCTCTTTGAATACTGAATTGACACAGCTGGAGCGACATCAAAGGATTATCTTTCAATAGATGAAAATTAGTAGAACATTCTGTCGAAAATTACAATTAATTTTCAAAGATAAAACCATTCGAGCCTGTAAGCTTTGACCAACGAACCGTAGTGACTAGAAGGCACTATGCACTCAAGCAGCTGGAACAGGATTCTACGAACCAGTCCACTTTCAAAAGGGATTATCCCTTATAGTAATGCAGTACCTATATCACAACGCAACCATCTGTGGTAAGCCCAGGTAGTTCGTCTAGTCGCACACCTGGGCTCCCTTTATGAAAGTATTGCTATTTATTGAGTACCGTTAATTGTCTATTAAAACTGTCATAAAACGTGGGTATTTTCACGTCACGATATATAATAATGCAATTAGACATAAGAAAGCATTATAGGTATTATTATCTTGTTCGCGATCGCGGAATTCAAATCTCCTTCTCAAGTTTTATATGCTTTTGTGTTCGTGTGCCTATCTCCTAGGACCTAAGGCACCGAACCGTTAATACTTCAATACCAATTATAATGTTTTTTTGTGATTTAGGTATAAAACCCAATTTCATCAAGTCAAGTGGAATTCATTAAGACCGCAAGTAGGGGTTGCAAGATTTTCACTAATCAATAATCCCACAATTTTCTTGACTATGCGGTGTACTCGGGTTTCACGTGAGGCTCGTGTAATCGATATCGTTCTCAAGCGTTGGCTATAGATTTATTTGATGGCCCTGAAAAGGGCCGGTGGTAAATAGCAGAGAGTGAGTTAGCAAATCATACTTTTTTCTCAGTATTCTTCGAAAGAAGGACCGCCTGGATTTGAGCGATCGTTACCCCCGAAATAAGTTTGTTCAGTTCCTCGTCGTTCCGTATTGCTAGCCGCAGGTGACGTGGAATGATTCTGGCTTTCTTGTTGTCACAGGCCACGTTCCCGGCTAATTCCAGGAATTCGGCAGCCAGGTATTCCATCACTGTTGTCAGGTAGACAGGCGCGCCGACGCCGAAGCGCTCAGCGTAATTTCCTTTATGAGGCAGCCTGTGAATACGACCCCCTGAAAACTGAAGTCCTGCATGACTGGATCGGGTCAATGCCTCACCCTTTACCATTCCACCTTTTCCACGTTCAGACATGATTATGTAATTAGTTAGGAGCTTACACCTGAGTAGATGGGCAAAAGAGAGACCCTATTTTGAGATTTTGTTCTTGGGAAATAATTGGCATATTTGGAAAAAATTTTTTCAAAAGAGCATGTATTCTCGTATGTACTATGCGAATTTTTCTATCCAAATTTATCAACAATAAATATCGTTAATTCGCGTCAGCATAAGACCCGTTTTCAGAAATATGCTTTGCGGTGTTCACAATTTCGGGTTGACAAGACGTAATCTGAAACAAAAATAGGCATTGAATTCTCAATTGGTATAATATACAACAGAGTTAGCTACGAGCCAAAAAATAGAAAATATAAATTCGCAAAATCGGCGGCTGTTGGGAATTTGAGGTCAATTTTCGACCTATTTTTTAGAGTTTAGAACTTATTTTTTAAATATCTGTTATTTTTTTTCCAAAGTCTGATAGTAGATAAGGGGACAAAGCATGCAAGAATATCGTGTCCAAATTTCAAGAAAATCTATCGATCAGTTCTCGAGATATCGTGAGCAGCGGTTTTAAGAAAAACGCGTAGTTTGCGAAGAGATTTGGAGTGTCATTAAATTGTTCATATGATCTAACTCGGAAACCGCTTATCTCACCAAAAAAATGCAAAATCAAAAACCAGTATAATGTCCAATTATCGTTGTAACCCCGTACGAAGAATTAAATCTTTGCGCCATAAACCATCCCTGGACTCAGTCAATCCCGCATTATCCTGATTTTCTTTTTGCTTTCTTTTGGAATCGAATCGAATATAGCAGTCGAAATATGTTGTAAAACCGTGTCGTAAGAAGACTGAAAGCTATGGGCATCGTAAAGTCCATGGGTCCAAAAAATTTTTTTGCTTCATTCAATCCAATACCTATAATCCGCATTGCGAATATGAATCTTGCATTTATCGCGTAGGCATTTGATATACTGGGAGTATTCGTGGAAACGCTTCATAGGAAAGTTAAAACGCCTGCGCACAGACAAAACCTAATCGCTTAATGTTTGAGTTGCATGTAAGCAGGCGTCCTATGAAGCGTTTCCACGAAAACTCCCGGTATACGATCACGAGGGTAAGCTTTGAGTAACACAGGGAGGACACGTAATTTGCACCTCGAAATCGAGACCACGTGTTGATGTTTTGGCACAACTGATAATATCATTCCTACATATTTTGCATTTCACGCATATGCGCGCTAACGAATGAAAAAACTGTCGCGAAATTTGATATTACGTAACCATGTTTATAGTGAGCTCCAGCATATGACTGATTCGCAATTTCTTCGCTCATGCAGTTACCTACTCAACTCATTATTTTCTGCTTTAATTCCATATTGATTCTTGGGAGGTTTTTTCCTTTTTTTGATCGACATTTATATGCTCTTGTTAACTTTCGAGCTTCCCTCCAAACTTATACGAGTCAAGGGTACATTCTTTATTTTTTCCTTCCATGTTTTACAGCGCAAGAATTTCTCTAGAGAATAACGCAACGATGTTTACTCCTGTGAAGCTGGTGAATAATTGGCTCAAATTAACTGAAACTACATGATCCCAGACCTTCGAGGGATCGTCAGGCTAAAACTAGTTACAGTACACGGAGAGAAATTCGGTACGCCTGCTGTGCCACGCGTGGTGGCGCTGCTGTTCCTTATTTTTGGTAGCTGATACGCACTTTTTTGGGAGACCTGCTGCACCAAAGAGAGCAGACCAGGGAGAGCAGTTATACCAAAATATGGAATAGCTGCTCGCCCGGCCGATTAGTATACAATGTGTGCCTTTTGGTACAGTAGCACTCCTAGCTTGGACTGTACATTATACCCATGCGAGTGACGCTCGCTGTACTTCAAAAAGGATAGCACCTATCGGTCGCAGTATAGGTGGCGTACCAAATTTCTCTCCGTGTAGAGGTAATTGGGTTACCCAGAATTTTCAATGCCTGATCGGTGCGCGACAATAGTAGGGCGCGCAGCTGCGCTTCAATTCGGGCTGCTTCGCCTCGCTTCAGTGAAACCCCTATAACTTCGACAATTTTTCGAATTTCTTAATAATATTTCAACACAATATTTCTAAAACTGTATGCTTTCAAGAGATGAAAAAAAAAAAAAAAAAAGAAAATGAAAAGCTGATGCTATCGTGTAGTCGAATAGATTTTATGTCGTGAATTGGGGTAGCTAGGGTCGTATCCCCTTCGGCGTCCCTGACGCGGACCAATGGGCTCACGAGGTGACTTCCTGTTAGTTCCTATTGGCTCGACTCAACGGAGCTGAACTGTTATAAATTGACCACGACGCCAGCTGCACGGTCACAGTTCTCTCTCGACTTCGAGCAGACTACGAGTTCCGATATTTCTGGCTGCAATCGAAAATGCCACCCAAGGCTAGTGGTAAGGCTGCAAAGAAGGCTGGTAAAGCCCAGAAGAATATTTCCAAGGGTGATAAGAAGAAGAAGCGCAAGAGGAAGGAAAGTTACGCAATTTACATCTACAAAGTCCTGAAACAGGTTCATCCTGACACTGGAATTTCGAGTAAAGCCATGAGCATCATGAACAGCTTCGTAAACGACATCTTCGAGCGTATTGCTGCCGAATCTTCACGCCTTGCCCACTACAACAAGCGCTCGACCATCACCTCTCGGGAGATCCAGACCGCAGTCAGGCTTCTGTTACCTGGTGAACTGGCCAAACACGCAGTCAGCGAAGGCACTAAGGCAGTAACTAAATACACCAGTTCAAAGTGAGCTGTTCTACTGATACACACGCAAACACACACATCGGTCCTTTTTAGGACCACAATTCTGTTCTTCGTAAAAGCATGATTTTCGAAACTATAACCACCCGGCCGACTATATATGGGGTGTAGGTCGCACCCTACATAAAATAAATAATATGTTCTAATCAATAGATGTTTCCACTTTACCTTGAACCAGTAATTCCCGCCAGGGTTGCATCATGATATCTTTTCCACCCCACCAGTATGCCAACAACTCCTGGGATAATCAGCTAGTACATTGCTGTTATTAATTGATTATATGCATCAATTTTTCTATGGATTAGTGCATCAATAAATAATTGTCGAGATGACAAATCTTTTTATGAAAAAGTGTTGTAGGTATACCATACCTACCCCGTATTGTTCCGAGCAGTCGAACTCCGTTTCCCTTTTATTGTTTCGGTGACCGTCTTAAGAGCATGCTGTACCCAGCCTTTACCGACCGCGATCCAATTTTGGGCATCGCTCCGAAATAGTATTCAAAAATCATATAGATTCGATGATTCATGCAAAAATTATTCACCGAAATGGAAAAAAATGCATAAAACATTAAAATTTGTACACAGCAATGTCAGGCATTGCATGTAGAATGGCACTAACATTCAAGATAAGTGGCACATCTAGACTCTACGATGCATAAAGAATACATTTATTTTCATTTCGGTGAATTCCCGTGCATGGATCCAACAGCTATTCTTCATAACTCATCAGATAGATCCATTTTATATATTTTAGATCTGCTGAATTATATGAATTATATCTAGCTGAATTATATCGCGGTCGGTAAAGACTGGGTACAGCATATGCTCTTCTAAGGTAAAAATGCACGTCGATTATCTGCTGGAGTATTGGACGAAATTTTTTGATCGACTAGCTAGACTGTGAAAGATTCTAAATGTCTTCTGAAAAATTGAAGAATTATACACTTTCCAGAAACGTTTCATACAATAATTTATTTTTTCTTCAATTCTTAATTCGTACTATTATACTACATTTACATGACATGGGTCTGTGTAACGGAGACGGGATGCAATGGGCCCAATCTAATTATTATTCACAAATGAGGGACCTAAAATCCACCGAATTACAATTCAAGTTAAAAATATCTACGTCCGGAGGATATATTTTTAATTCAATCAACTTAACATATCATTGTTTATATTTTCTCGTAAATATTCACTTTAACAAACTAAATGTACCTAATATTAATTTAAGTAATAAATACGCAGCCCTTTCTGCATCCAATGCATTCAACGAATATATAATTACCTGCATGGATCAAGTATAAGTATAAGTATAAGTAAAACAATAAGCATATATATATATATAAGTATATGATATATGTAAGTAAAATACTATTTCATTGCTTTTTACAAAAATTTGTAATTTCTATATATGCGTATATAGACATCGTGCTAAATACAGTAAAAATTGTTTATTCTTAATTTCTCTATAAGATAAACGACATATTGCAGACAGAAGCGACGTTCCAGGTACTGAGCCGAAACAAGGTTGAAAGCATTTTATTTCGGTTAAATTTCTAAGAGAAGATATAAAAATTTTAATTTTCTACATTTACGGTGTGCGACTGATGCGAATTTTATAGTTAAAATCTGAAGGAATAAATTTTTATAGATATATATACATCCGTACTCTGTATGTAATTTATGTTATACAAGCCGTTGTTCTATAAGTATAATAATTATTCAATTAAATAAATCTGATCTATCGTTATACATCTGATTAACTGTGAGGTGATTTCAAAACCATTTGTGGTGATTTTAGATCCCTCAAATGTTCGATTGCATTAATACTTAATGCTTTTAATAATAAATACTGCTTTCTGTTCTTCGGTTACGGTTCAATTGTTATTTTTGATATAATTATTTGTGTATCTCTTAGACAATGTTTACATATAATTTTTGAATACGGATACAGATAATATATTATACTTCTCAGGCACTACAGTAATTTTAGATTCAGCCTATGCCTCGCGTGGAGATCTTTACGGAGAAAAGATTATTTTGTGCTTCAGTTTTAACCATTTTGGTATTTGCCATTCTAAATTCATAAAAAAAAAACAGCAGATAAAAAACAAGGAAGAATTAATTAATTCATATCATATGTTCGGGGAATTATTTGTAACGAGTTTTTTTTTTTTTTTTTTTTTTTTTTTTTTTTTTTTTTTCCAAGAGGGTTTAATAATAACTATAATTAATTCAAGGTATACTGGAGGCGCAGGCTGTTACAAGGTAACACACTAGTACGTGATATACAATACAATGACACTTGGCTTGATATAAGATTAACAATTTCTTGTAACTACGCCTGATAAATGGTGTGATTGCAGCTTGCATACATTTCAAAAGAACAACTCAAAAAAAGTGACAGAAATAGTCATCAAATTATATGGCTCATGTATACAACAATGCAATTATACTTTTGAATCGAATTTTCTTTATATATCAACTCTATATCGAATCTTCGAAGTTTAAACGTAGTTATGACATGATACCTTTTACCTAAGATTATTATATCCGCAGTTTTTACCAAAAGAATATCTCATTTTGTCATATTATACGCGATAAATGACGAAAGTACATATATACATATATATTAGGGTGCTTTTTTTGAAACGACTATTTTTTTTTTTTTTTTGCAACTCCCCATTGAAAATCTTGCTGTGGACGTCGAAAAAGGAATCTTGTCCAATTTTTAGCTCGTAATGCCAATTCTAAGTACTCGCGGTCTTTTTTTTGGTTTTTCCATGCTAAAAGCACGTGAACATTACGACTTTTTCTTTAGTTGCGCACAACTCAGCCGCATTTCAATGGATTGTTCTGATCCGAGACTCATTTTACAGAGAATTTAGTGTTCTTCAAAAGTACTCTAGGTAGTTTGGCTGTGGTTTCAACCGCTGCACTTGTGTTAGCCTTCAAAGTTGATTTTATGCATAATTCTTTTTTCTTACTGTGGGCGAATAAACAGTTGGACTTGGAGAAAAAAATTTCTTGACAATTTCGTAGGAAATTTATTTCTCTACAAAAAAAGTCCAATAAATAAAGTCTCTCAAACCAGTATTTCAAAAGATATAAGGACTTTGATTTTTTTTAATATAAAATTCGAACAGAATGTCACGTTCAATATTTTCAAGTCAGTCAAACTATCATCAGCACTTTTGAAGAACACTAAATTCTCTGTCAAATGAGTCTTGGATGAGAACAATCCATTGAAATGCGGCTGAGTTGTGCGCGACTAAAGAAAAAGTCGTAATGTTCACATGCTTTTAGCATGGAAAAACTTAAAAAGAAGACCGCGAGTATGTGCTTAGAATTGGAATTAAGAGCTAAAAATTTGACAGGATTTCCTTTTCGACGTCTACAACAAGATTTTTAATGGGGAGTTGCAAAAAGAAAAATAGTCGATTCAAAAAAAAAAAGCACCCTAATATAATGTAAATCTTTCATTCAAATCACTGTTTCAATTTGTTCCTTTAAAAATGCAGGCCATCGAATGGATTTGTGAATTGGGATATGCATTTATGAGGGACACACTCGCTTGAATCAACTCTTTACGTAAATCTAGTTCATTTCAGCTACTTGAGCCTTTTTGTCTAACAAAATACTAGTTTTTTTTCTAACGAAAACTAGACAACTCGACTCGACAGCTCAGCTATGTGAGTTAATTCACTAGACAACAATCGGATTATGCTGTCACATGTTACACTGGCATTTTGTGACAATGTTGAGATGTTTCGAAATATGTCTAGGCTTTATGCTCCGAAAGGAAGCGGTGGTTGTGTTTTAATACGGTGTGCAATTAGTGCATACATATATTAGGGTGTGGCAGAAAAAACTTTTTTTTTTTTGTTTGCTCTCCTACATCAAAAATCAAAGTGGTTTTATAAAATAAGAAGTCTCGCTAAAGGAGAGCACTGAGAAAAAATTCGAAGTGGTGTCTCACTCGACCAGAAGTCATACTGATGAGGCACCTTTTAAACTTGATTATCAGCATTCCCCTTTCGGCAATTGAAATATTAAATGACATTCAGCTGTTTTAGCATGTGGTATAATAAGTAGAAAATGAACAGAAATTGTTAAAAATTAAGCTATGAACACGTGCTTTTTTTTTTTTTTAATTTTCTTCTAGAAACAGCATTTTCTATTAGTGTATTCTCCGTAGCACCTTATGATTTCATTCAACTTGCTGTGAAATTTCATCTGGCGAAATGGGATTTCGATCAATTGAGTCATGCAGGTACCTCAATCACTATGACCTCTGGTCGACTGAGACACCTTTGAACATTTTTTGTCAGAGCCCCCCCTTCGACGACGTTTCTCAAAATTCATGAAAGCAATCATTTTTTACATGGGAAACGAGAAATAAAAATAAATTTTTTTTTGGCACACCCAAAATGTATATATATGTATATGTATGTATACGCGTATTGTGCTTCACGTTATATTAAAAAATACGTCAAAGTTGAAAATGAGTGCAGAATAATTGCCCGGTGTAGATAATGTTAGATAATGTTAGATAATAACCCAACAGATATTGTAATGTGTAATTATTATTGATATTTGATAGTCATGATATAAAAATATTGTTTTGTCATACTTAGTGAAAATGCTTCCTCCAGGGGCATAAAGATTTGTTATTTTATTCAAGTTTATTTAGGAGATGAGTGGATAAGATATCGGCACAATATAAATTGTAAAAATCTATTGTTTTATGTGTACCCAATATATTATTGTGCCTATATTTTATTACATATATATATATACATATACATGTATATATATACTAGGGTGGGCAAAAAAAAAAAAAAACTAATTTTTTTTTCCTTAGTTACCATGAAAATATTATTCAGGATGACGAAAAAAAAATTCTCTCAAAATTTGAGCTCTTAATATTACTATTAAGTGGTGGCTCATCGTGATTTTTGATTTCCCATTTAAATAACACGGGAAATGTTTTTTTTTTTATTTGGAATTTTATTCCAATCTAACGAATCATCGTGTTGTAAAAATCAATACATATTCTTGTAGGAAATTAAACGATCTCCAAAAAAGGTTTGATATGATTTTTCGCTAAGTCGACTCGTTTGAAAGTTATTCAAGGTTAAAGTTCAACCTCAAACGGTATAGGACGACTTTTTTTTCGACTTAGCGAAAAATCGTATCAGACCTTTTTTGGAGATCGTTCAATTTCCTACAAGAATATGTATTGATTTTTACAACACGATGATTCGTTAGAACGGAATAAAATTCCAAATAAAAAAAAAAAAACAAAAAAACATTTCCCGTGTTATTTAAATCGGAAATCAAAAATCACGATGAGCCACCCTTTAATATTAATATTACGAGCTCAAACTTTGAGAGAATTTTTTTTTCGTCATCCTGAATAATATTTTCATGGTAACTAAGGAAAAAAAAAATTAGTCTTTTTTTTGGCTCACCCTAATATATACATATATATATATGTGTGTGTGTGTGTGTGTGTGTGTGTATAGATTTTAACTTATTCACAGTAAATCGAAAACAGACAATGGCTAAGTCTCACTAGATTGTTCATTGCGCAGCAAAAATATACATTCACTATTAATTATTGTATTTGTTTCATTATGTGGAATATATATATATATGTATATATAAATAAACCACCCGATTGAAATTAGTATGCGTCTATAATAGTATAGGACACTATCGCCTAGCTAACTGGCAGGTTTTCTTTCCGAAATGTAGCCCCTCCCATGTACATAGGTAAAATTCTATTAATCATCGCAAAAAATAATATAATATGTAATAAATATTTCGTTGTGGCGTTTATACTTGTTTTTTATTTTTTCAAATTTCTTTTTTTTTTTTTAATATATTTATCAATTTCGATGAAAACTATTCTCAAAAAGATATTGTGTATTGAAAAATAAAAGAAAATTAGCTATTCTTAAACTGCGCAATGGAGAAAGCGCAACAAGTTTAACATCGAACATTTCTTACCGTAACGTTAAAAATTAATGATTCCTAACAAGTTATGTATCCTGTTTTATCCTAGGTACTCAAGCAATGTTTGACTTTTGCCCAGTTTTTTTGTTTTCATTTTTTTTTATTTTTTTATTTTTCCTTACTTTTTTTTTTTTGTTCATTTTTATTTTTATTTTTATTTTCAGTTGCAAACACGAGAGTATAACACTACGAAAAAACAATTATTTATCATTAAACGTAATAACTATATAATAAATTCTACCGACTGAGTCGCCTGTCCTTCTGAACTTTGCCAAAAAGTTCTTCATTGCCACTCAATAAAATCGTAGTCCTCGTATATCCATCGTTAATATATAATCGAAAATTGCACTTTGAAATCCGAGACTGAAAGTGTCTGGGATATGTGATTGAAAAGTGCTGATCGATTTCTTTTCAATAAATTCAAAGATTTATCTGATATACTCTAAGCTAATTTATTATTCACTTTGCCATATATATATATCGTATATATAGAGTATACAGATTTAATCATTATAATTTAATCCATCGATGGATTACGAGCCGCAAGACAATATTATATGTAGTATATAAACATTCACAGACAACTGGCTCATATAAAAAAAATCTATAGCTCGTTATTTAAACCGGGCAACATATGTCGTGTGTATATACAGGCTACAACATACAAATATTATTTAACTTTGTGCTACGCAATATATATTTACTTATTTTCTTAATATATCTACATATATATATATACGTATTATACATATTACGTGTATATATTATGTACATATATCTATACATATATTTATATATATTTAACCATTTACTTATATTTTAATTCATATTTCATAATATATATATATATAGACTATTCATTTATTTTACGTTACATACTAATCTCTACTGTATATCCTTCTCTCTTGTATATTTTAGCAATACAGTTGGGTGTTCTGCCATAGTTGAAATGATCGTCCATTATCAATTCACACAAACATGTATACTATACTGTTACATGTATGTTTCAAAGGGATATAATTTTTTTTTTTTCTTTTTTCTTTTTCTTTTTTTCTCAAGAAATGATTCCGTGCCAACGGATGATTAAGAAATATTCTTTTTCTTTTTTTTTTTTTTTTCTTTTTTATATCAATTATTATACATAATATTATAATCGAAGATTATGTAGTAAATTAATAGCCATTAATCGTAATCGTAAAGATTTTAATAGATTATATAAACAGATATTCACCAACCACAGCAGACTACCGAATATACTGTAATAATATTGTTAGTGTATTAATAAGGTACACCGATCACAATTTATTATTTTGAAATTCCCCGAAATATCTCTCGTTTTTCAATACAAAAACTTCCGTCAAAAATATCTTTCCTTTGTCAATTGCTATTAATAATCAGGATCTTTGATCCAGTGGTCAGTCACGACCAGTTCGATGTAAAATTAAGAAAATCAAGCTTAGTATGCGCTTGGATTGTTCACAACGACAAATTAATTCATCAATATAATTAATCTTATATAATATATATAATATGTATACATACGCAATACATATATCTGTATATCATTGAGTAAATGCTGTGCGATATTTGTGCAGAAATGATCTCGACTTGTCAGTAATTTCCAACTCAATCATACTATAGAGCTTGATCGTAATTTATGCGAATCTGTTTGTGTGGGTGTTTCACTTCTTTTCATTTTGGGCTTTCCTTTTTTTCTTTTTTCTTTTTTTTTGTTGTCTATTTATTGTTTGGTATTTTGTGCTTACGTAAAATATATTGTTTCCCACTTCTTGTCAAAGATCTGAGTTATACTTTTGGTATGTTATTGCAGCGTATGATATTGGAGATAGAGAGATCAGAGAATATTCAGAGATAAGAAAAAAGGGTACCGAACTGGTTGTTACGAACACTGGAACAACCATAAATTTTATTTATTATGGGAATCCTGCCTCTTTCTCGTTTCCATTTACCAACTGTATACGAAAATGTAGGATTGTCTAATTTGGAGAGAACGAAAAAGGGTGTGAATATAATTTTTTTTTTTTCTTTTTTTAAATCATGTGAGAAATTCATCACGTCGAATTACGACAGTGATTAACTATTCAACGCTTTTTAAAATTTTTGTTGCGTAATAAATATTGCGATTATATTATGCAATATATTTGCGTTGTGAAATTAAACTAAAATTTATATTCTATAAAAATTATAGACGAGGAACGATTCCATATCAACTTCAAAACGTTAATGTTTCGATGAATTAGCATTCGTTGATGATAATTCAAAACCAACAATTGTATTTATACATGAATTCACAATAAAATTGTTCAACAGCTAATATACAACCTAGCATTAATTTCATTCATGACCCAATTCGCACGATAATTTAAAATTTAAATAAAAACTTAATTAAACGATATAATAATATTCGATATTATGTGAGTATTTTCGAGGTATTAGTTTTTTCTTTCAACAAGCACAAGTATTGGCTTCAAATTTTTCACCGAAGAATGGTAATATAATCTATACTTTAACATGTTGAAGTGAAATATGAGCTAGTCGAAAGCCATATACGTAATATTTGATAACATATACAGTGTAGCTACTGTTTTCTCTGATTTTGTATACATTTTAGAAAGAAAAAAAAAAAAAAAGGTAATCTGGGAAAGTTATTAGTGATTTATATACTTTAAGAAAATTCCGATCTATGGATCGTTCCCCTAGCGTTGTTTTTAAATTATTTTATTATATAGGATTTTATAAGATTTGAACAGTTGTGTTATATATATATTTATATATATATATATATATATATATATATATTTATATCGCTGGGTCTTACAGAATCAAGGGATTAATTAAATATTGATCGATGTTGGACTTAGATGGCAAATTCGTCGTCTGAGCGAAATAAAAATGATAATTCCACCACACTGGCTTGGCACATAGAAAATTTACCTCAAATCTTGCCTTACGCAAGCACCGAAAATACGTACGTCAGTATATTACTTAACAATTTAACAAACTAATTTTCACGTATTTTTATTACGAGAAATATACAGATTCTATCCTAGTCTATCTTTTTTTTTTTTTTTTTTTTTTTGTATTTTTTTTTTGTATTTTTTTTTTTTTGGGTTTTTTCTTTCATATCTTTTTTCATTCTTTCTAGACTAGCCTATAGAATAGAAATAAAAAAGTTCCAAAAAAACGTGATTATACTAAAGCAGTCCGTTCAACAATAATTACCGAGCCAGCGAGCCATAAATCTCAACTGTTCATTTTTATTTGGGCAGGTCACGTATAGGTCGAAAAAAAAAAGTAACATGCGCGTTAAACATGGTATATATATATATTCGCGTATTCGCGTATATATTCGCGCATATATATAGGCGTAGGTAATATTTTCTGCAGATCTATAATATATATAACAAAATATCGTCACCCCGGTCAGCATGGTCACAATTCACAGAAGGACCAACTGGACTAATTGGAATGGGACCTTACATCGAAATAACAAAAAAGAAAAAAAGAAGAAGAAAATGAAATTTACAAAATCAAATTCAGGAACACGTGATATAAAAAAAAAAACTTTCCGCGGTAAAAATATGTTAACAATTACAACGGGATGTGATTAATCTAGTCTGTCCAAAATTACACATGTTAAAATTATTATTTTTTGTAAAAAAATTAAAACCAAATAAAATAATGATGTTTATAATTGTATTGTATTAACTGCATTGCACTTAATATACATGTAATAAAATAAGTGCAATGGTTTATTTATCTTGTGTGTATATTGAGTACAGAATGTGTGCAAAATGCGAGAACGGACATGTGAACGTAAAATATATCGTACCTACGTTCGTGAATAATGTCGCTCAGCTAACGCTCGAGGCATCTGTGTCGAACACGGGTATTTTTTTTTATGAATTCAATGTCAATCGTTGATATTTGAAGAGGACAGGCATAGTCGTAAAGCAAATGGATATGCGCCACGTACGCTGAAAGCAAAACTTAAACTAATATATGACGTTTCGTTGGGTTGACGATGGTGTATTGATGAATTTTTCACCCTGTCTTCCCATCGCGTGAATATTTTCCTTGACCTTTTTTCTTTATTTTTGTTGTTGTTGTTTTTTTTTTTTCTGTTTTTTTTTTTAAATGTTAGTCTGTTTTACTGCTGGCCTGCCGAGTACATCACTTGGGGAGACCTGCACATGATCTTGTACGTCGTTAGACTTGCAGCAAGCTCCGTGAGGATTGCATAGTAAAGTATTACTTTACTCCGGCTTGAGACGATGCCATTGTACAATGGTTTGCCTTGGCTTGGTGATCATGTCTTGCCAGTGTTTCGTTTCAGTGGCACCACTACCGTTTTTACCTGTTAATCAATAATGAAGCGAAAATTCTTTACTAATTAGTCCAGTCCTTAATAATGATCAGGTATATATATAAGGCTTTTGTATAAGGAATTTACCCGCGAGTTGAATACGTCCTATGAGCTCGTTTCTCCCGATATTGTCAAAGTCCATTACCATCACTACCAGTGAACATTCGCGTATCTTTTCCCATGGTACGTTAAAGGAGAAAGCTTCGTTGAATACGGGATTCAAGGTGCACTTGAATATCGGCGTCTTGCGTTTCTCCATTCGCTTTTCGCCAAACTGAAGCCAAACTTTGACATAAGGATCTGAAAATACGAACACAGGGTGAAATAACTCGACGATTTATTCATGCATAAGTTTTCTATGTTCACTGCAGTATAGGACCCCTAGCACTTTAGACTCTGGAGTAATGTTGTAAAAACGTGGTGGGGGGTACATTGTCGACGATGCCGAAGGTCTGACTGTATAAAAATGTACATGTCCATCATGCGAGAAAGAAAACGGGCGGATCGATATAAATTTAAGCCCACGTCGCTGCTGACAGATGATCAAAGATCTAAGGCGTCAGGAATAACCCTAGGGTCCATTAATCTCAGTCATACACACTGCTTGTGTTATAGAAGTAAAAAATAAAGAATCAAAAATAGAACGATGTATCATTAAATTTGAAAAAAAAGCTCACCAGATTTTCCGTTAATGTCTTTCGCCTTCAGGTTTCTTGCCTTGAGCAGGCCCAAGGTTAAGATTGAATTGCTAGGGTGATAGCACAACGAGCACAGAAGTTCTCCACACTTGTCCTTTGCCGGTGGCTTTAGGGCTTTCCAAAACGATGGTTTCTCCGAAAGATCCACCTACGTTATAATGTTCACAATTTAATTGTCGCCGAATTACGAGGACGAGGACGAGGAAAGATAGTTAAGCCTAATTGAGGTGAGACTGTGCTCAGTAAACTATTAACTTCTTGAACTAACTTAACGTAAGTCGGGGCAAAGTCAAGCTTTTCAAATTTTCTACCGGTAATCAACGATGGATAATCCGAGAAAGTTGGAAACTTGAAGCTAAATTCAACAGGTCATATCAGCTAGTCATATATATATATAATATATAATTTTTTTTTTTTTTTTTTTATACAGCGCATAAAATTCTCTTCACACCATATAGTTTTCCAGGGTTCGGAGTATACATATACTTGGAGAGAACTTTCTAGTCTTTCCATAAGCAGTGTGAGGTAGAGTTCTGGACTTCGCACACAGTGGCAGACACTTATATATATATATATATATATATATATATATATACGTGGGTAATGCTATCATTAGTCTGCAGACTAGTTTGCACTGTGAAGAGCGATTATCACGGTTCGTTTTTTATTTTTTTATTTTTTACTTTTTTTATGCGCGAGTGAACTCGAGTGGCTTGCGTTAATATACGTATTTGTAGATTAGCGAATGAACGAGAATTTACATATTCATAAGTATACGTGTTAGTAGGTATTTTATAACGGCGTAAAACCACCGCCTGAATTTATAGGGCGAAAAAATGTTGAGGGTCTGAAATTTTTTTCTCTTCAAATGAATAAAGGACGTTATAACAATAAATTACCTGGCATAGAGGGAGGAACATTTCTCCGATGGAATCATCCCTCGAAAATCGATCGTAGTCGAACACGTGAAGATGAAGAATTCTGCTCTGGAGTTTCTGTATAGGAAAACCTGGGGACAAAATAATGACATACCAATTGAATGATCAAAACCGTCAGAAAGAATTCAAATACGATTTTATCGACGCAAATGGAGTAGAAAAATGCAAATCAAGAATTCGTTAAAGTACCAGAGTGCACTTCAGCTCTCTGGCGCAGGCATCGAAAGAGAGTAAGTTGTCAATTCAAAAGTTTTTTCACAAATTTTTAAAGACAAATCACCGCTGTGGATGATTGGATTTTCTCTGTAAAAACTCAACGGTACCAACCAATTTCATATTTCATACGTCACGAGTTTCGAATAGGTATCAGTAATTGCGAAGTTATATACGGTCGTGGGTCAGACTTAGTTATAGTTTCTAACGACGTTCGACCTCGCTGAATAATCGTGACCCTAAGACACGTGCTGGTCGATAAGATTGGTCAATTTGGAAAATATTTCTATGCGTGTAATATAGAACGAAATTCAGTTGGCTTATTTTACCATAGGATCGATTGATCGCCTATCAAATAAATTGGAATTGATTTAGATACTTGCCTTCAAAGTAGAAGGTTTCGTTCCACTTCGGGTTTAGGGTTCGTCTTTTGATCTTCGTATCCAGACGGTGTTTCTTGTCCGGCAATAACGTCACCCTGACGTATGGATCGGAGGTGCCTGAGAGGTCCTTTGCCGGGAGATCTTTACCCTGAAACCCATAAAAAATTGATATTTAACGTATATGATAGAAAATTCAAACGCATACCTATATGATTGTCATAGGAAAAAAAAAAAAAAAAATTTACAAGATTTAATGGTTCATCGCATATATAATATCTCCTAGCACGACGTTATATTCATTGTTCAGTCGTGTCTTGAATTTAAAACGTTACTTCGTGATGTTCTGGATTTTTTCTTTCGTTATTCATTACTTACAATTCCCACTCGATTTCAGAACGTTCACCTAGTATAGAGATGATATTTTTAATGAGATTATACGCTAATGTGAGAAAATTTCGTAACGTTTCATGATATAAGTCTATCTATATGTGCTCTCAATTTTCTGAACCTGATTTCGTTTTTTCACCTCGACGATAAAAAACAAACTTGTCTCATGTCCGAGTCGACGAGGTGTGGGTTTACTTAAAAAGTAAAATACAACTATACGGACGGCGGTATTTGACCAATAATTTATCGGATCAAAAGTTAGGGTTTATGTACACACACATGTACTATATATCATACGCATCATGCATAAACGTTACTTACGCTCGTTCATATATATATATATATATGTGTATACATAGAACGTATTAGGTATATGTAGATGGCTAAATTTATGCGTTTGTTTACAACACCGGAGTGACTTTTTCCGGGCTGGTTATTCTTTCTTCCCAGTTATATCCTTATTTTCTTACTTTCAGTCGTAAGTTTTTCGACTCGTTTCTTTCTCCCTTGTCTAGTCGTATATATATATATATATACATCCGAGTAGCGTTCTAGTTTTGGGATAGGTCTTGCATTTTTAACCACCCTTTTCCAAGACTTTCAGTGTATAGAAAAGAAGAACTGTGTGAGAGTTATATAGGCATAGGTAGGTACCTTTGCGGGGCCCGGAAGAATATCATTCAAGATTAGTTGTTCGCCTTTGTGATTCCTCGCCTTCGCAAACAACTTCATTTTGATGATAGGTACATAGGTAACTTTTATATAGATCTAAGTTCTATTTTTCTATACATATATATTCCTATACCTATATACATTCTTTCGTGAGAAGTTCGCGAACGATATAACCAGAGCTCCTATCGCTGATGGATATGGCGCCGGTATTCTGTTTTGCTCCGGGTTGCAATTGGGGGATTTTCGTCGGTCGAGGATAAGGGAAAAGTTTGTCCTTTACCAAAGCCATGTTGTTTCCTCGACGTTGTTTGATTGCCAATAAGCATCGAGCTCGTTGCACAATACATGTACATATTTATTATATACATCATTCCATGTATATATACGTATAAAAATATACACACATATATATATATACCCATAGAACTATGTACCGTACATGAAAAGCAACGATCTTTGTCCAGAAGGATCGTAATCCCTGCGTGAGCCAGGCTCTGCTTTATAAGAGCTTGTGAACTTGTATGAAAAGCAATTTTTATTCCACAAGGACGTCAAACTTGATCCTTTCTCCGTTCAATAAGAGAGGTTGAGACGTGACAGCAGCTGGCACAGCATGTATATGTATACAGCTAAGATTTATCAAAACCTATGATGAAAATATATTGTGTTATGTCATTTTTAGCGATGTTCCATCGATGCGTAATCAAGATATTCAATATAAGTTCTACGAAAGTCGTTTTAAATTATCATAAAGTCTATCGCTTATGCGTTCCTCTGCGGGTATTAAAAATACTCATATACCTATTAATACTATACAGAATATCAGCCATTATGGTCGGGACGAAATTTTTCTTTATTTAATGGTCAATTGTTCACTGCTGATAATACCTAGCGATAAATCAAACGAATATATCTTTGTAACGAGTCCAAACTTCACCTTCAGCCCTGTCAATATGGAAGATGAACTGAGCCAGGTACTCGACATTATAACCGTAGAGCTATCTAGATATTAGTTATAAAGCGTTAGGTGAGAATAGAAATGAGGCAGATAAAAGGGAAGTTCGAAAAAAGTTCATAAGTTCAAAGATGTATGTTCTTTGTCATAGCATAATGGTTTGAACTTTCACGAAAATTTGGGTAGGTTCGTGTCTACTGTTTATATTTATTGAACAAATTGACGGACCGTGAGCAGAGAAATGCTCAAATCGGTATATCCAATCCGAACCCAATCCTATGTTGACTTAATCCGACATGCTTATAACGGTGAAGCAATTAATATTGTTGTGATAATTCTAGTAATTCAGTTTGGATAGACCTAGTTTGTCAAGTTATACGCAACGTACCTCGCTCTTCTATACTTATACGCTAAGGGTAGGTACTAGAATCCCGGGTTCCACTCAGTAGATACCAGCGGTCGATTCATCCTCCCAGTGTTTCTCAAAACGTACCTTGAATTCCAGGATCACCTCGTTCAGAAAATAGTATAAACTCATTTTTCCAGAAAATCTCTAGATCATAATGAAATTCTGATTCTATTTTATTTTATTTTATTATACATATTTCATTTCTTGCGATGATCCACAGAAAGGAAGAAGGATCTATTTTTCCGATTCATTCAATCTATTGGTCTTGGTGGCATTTCCTTTTTCTCAGTCATAAAAATCACCGATCTAAATCAGGGCTAATGATTCTGGCCACAGTCAGGACCGCACAGAATGTTCAGTAGTGAAATACAACAAATTATGGGACGTTAATCACACGGATTCTCGTTTTTGTTATTTAGGTGAGGTGCGTCGGCAGCTAAATGGCGGACATTAGTCATGATCATCTGCAATCAAAATCAAGTTAGGTGAAAATAAAAAGTGGTTCAGGCACATGGCCCGTTTCTTAGCAGACTTTAATTACTCGTCGCTCGTTAGCCTAAATTCGTGGCATATTTCACTTTAAGATCTTTATTACTTGGGGACACGTCTCCTTGCCACTTTTCTCATCTTTTTATCTCCCTCCTACGAATCACCTGCTCTTAACGGTATCAACCAGATTCGTCAAAGATATTCTCTTTTGACACATCTTCCCTCGTAGCTATCACAAGTTCACCTCATAATCTCATATTATACAATAATTTTTATATAAGTTAGGTATACCGGGGAATGACGTCAAACATTTGAAGGATATTTCCTCGTTTTTCCCCTTCTGTAAAGTCTTCACTTCTCTTTATTCTAATATACTTCAATTTTCTTGAACTCCTTACGCCGTTGCAGGATAAGTATCTCGAAGTCATCAATCTCGCGGGGAATCAAAGAATCGATAAAATTTACTTTCGAAATACTCTTCACGGAATTATGGGCTTAGGGTTTTCTTGAAATGTCGGCTCAATCCTAGGTATTATACCGTCGACGATTTTACAGCTTCGTCAGGGGCGGAGGAAACAAAAAAAAAAAAAAAAAAAAGAGAAAATAAATCTACGTGTCTTAAAGCAGTCGGTGAGTAAAATCGTTGCAACGTTATTCAGACCAGCCAGCCTTAAGACTGAGCTAGGGGGTGGAAAGTTTTATATATACATCAATTTTGGCTGCATTTAGTAGATATAACTCGCAATTAAGATTAATTTAAGTTCGCGAACTCGAACGTGCGTAAGTTTAAAATTTCATTTTCCACTTTATTCAGCTGACGAACTGCATACACCGATAATAGGCCATGTTCCATATAATTTTCATGCCTTGAAATGAAAGGATGCTTTTTCTCTTAACTCTTTGTTCCTAACGCAAGGCGTGGACCTCTTTAGCTTAGGTGTTTTATTAATAATGAAAGATGGTCGGTAATGTGAATATTTTGTATAATGTGCTTAATTTATGTGCGGCGAGATGTGCACGAGCTTGGGGGTACTTAAATTCTGATGACAAAATCCCGGAGTTACGGTCTCTTTGCGCGTTAAATAATTGGCAGGATTTTTCGGGGGTGAAGAACTTTTGTTTTGTGAATTACACTTTCCTAGAGGACTCGGACTTTCGACGAAATGGCCCCGTGAATTGCTTTTACCATTTAGTTGTTAAATTAAATCAGTTTTTAGTGACCAACTGCTATCTTATCTGACCAATCGCAAGCTGTATCTAGATTTATATAGGGTCGTAAGGATTGGCCTTTCTCTTCCAAATTGACTCTTAAATTGAATTGCGTCAAGGGTAAAGCACGCGACAGGAATCCGTAATTACAGGTTTCGCGCAACATGCCGCGAGGACTATGGGTACAAAGACTGCGTTATAGTCGAAGCGACATCTCCTAGGCTATAGAGACAGAGAATTACGACAATCGCGCTATAGCGGTTGTAAAGCAAATGTACAAATGAGATAAATTTTTGTGTTAAAAAAGTATCACATCTATTTATTTCCAGTGAAAAAAGAAGTCGATTGTAGATATCTTTCGCGTCTTCTGAATTTAGAAAAACTGCAGCGTACAGACGTTGAAAGAATGATACGTCGACGGTAGAACTTCGATCCAGCTGGAGTTGAATGAGAATAGTTTTTATCTATTTCTTGGGACCCGAGTTAAAGATACGTAAGAAATAGTCTTTGCCATCTACGTGAGCTCCGCCCTTAAATTGCCATCGTCAATCACCGCCGGTATAGAGAATCAAGAGAATATGGGTGAGTTGAGAATCGGCAGGGATGCGTATAGGCAAGGAGAATCTCATGCCTTGCAAAGCAACATGCTTGTGTGCCTCAATGGCCTACGACATAAATCTCTGAATCAGCTGAATCAAGAGGGTTTTTGTCGTCAAGAAATTTCGAGGGACATTAGAATAAGATATTTATTTGAATATGCACGCGGGATAAGTACTAAGAAGTTAGTAAAGTACGTACGAATCACGCTTTTGCGATGTGTGACGTTTTGAATTCTTCATTTTATTCTATATTCCACTTTTTTTTTCTATACGTTGCAAAAAAATTTCGCCTCAGCATTTTTTTCTTGCTTTCGGAGCATCGGATGTTCGCTGAGGTAGAATCGCGAAAATTGATCGTTAAGGATCAGGGGATAGACCGATTCTAAGCTGACAATAATTGCTCTTGGTTACAACAAAGGCAAGAACATTCGCAGGGGACTTTCGAACAAAAAGCTTGTCGGATGTAGTTAGCCGGATCGTAAGGGTGGATAAGATCGTTAACGATGATATCGTCCGCGGTGGAATCGCGGATGCGAACGGAACAGTGTGAAACGAGAAAACAAGGGTGAATTTATCAAAGATATTTTATTCCGAGCGTTTGTTCTACAAGTTATTGCTTCATTTTACTTAATTTGGTGTACCTACTCCATGACGTGTATCTTCAATGAAATTCTGAATAACAGAAGAGGGGTGAACCCTTCACCATGTAAATTGTCAAACCTCCTGTTAAAGTTAGCCCAGGGCAAAGGGTAGAGCGAGGGCTATCGAGGAATGGTTCTCAACCCATGCATTTCAATAAGGTAGTTCTTTATATAACAGGGTGAACTTCGACCTCGTAAAAATCTGCCCGCTCATCTTTCCAGTACCGAAAACTGAGTTCGTGATCAGTCAAGTTCACTGGGCTGATTTCAACTCGAGGTTATTCGTGCGTCACAAAGATCTAGGACCCTCTCTTGCGTGTTTTTTTATTTTTTTTATTTTTTATACTCAAAGATCAGGCAAAACTCTTCTTGGCAAACAATTTTGTTTTTATGACTTTGAGATCGATTTTTAACGCTCACGGATAACGGAATAGGTTTTTATTTCATTCGATCTCGGTCTTCATTCGAATGGATATTCATGCCTGAACTAATGCCAGGACTTGATAAGTTCGGAATGAAAGGTGCAAAAAAGTTTTCTTCCGAAGCCTAATTGCTGACTTCTTCCTTTCGCTGAAGTTCTTCTCTACTTCAGGAGTTTCGACGGTGTGTTGACTTTCTTCAATTCCCCGTCTGCTCACTTTGTCTTTTAACTTTACGATTTGTTGCAAATTTATTTCACGGATCCGTTCGAACGTGATACACGTGACTTGCCAAACCGTGATCAATTCCGACAGAGTATCCATTATTTACCACCATTATAGGAGACACGGGTATTTTTAACGCGACATTCTTGACAGAATATATTTACCTGTATAAGGTCAAATGGTGGGAGAACTAAACTGTAAGAGAATCAGTCTAAATATAAAACAGCGACCCTCTAGTCAGTATAATATATATTGACGGCATCGTGGCTGAAGATAACAGCGGCGCAACATAGTGCACGTGAAATGCAGTTACATGTTTCACAGAGGCCAGAGGTCGGAGGTCATCCCCTAGTGTTCAGGCGAAGTGAAGCATGTGACTTTAATGACGATAATTATAGGAGAGAATGTGGCTGACCTGTATGATGCGCAGCATGAGCGTGGAGTTCTGGAAGTCGTATTCAAGGCTGAACTGTATCTGGCCAACATTTTCGCTCGGTTCCGTATTGTCGATGTACATGTCCACCAAAGAGACGGATCTGCTCTGAAGAAACGCCATCTGCATCAATTAGAAGAGACACCAAAAAAAAGGATAAGATGTATTTGTAGCGTAAAAGATATTTCGCACGTTTCGGAACACGTATATGTATGTAACAGTACACGGAGAGACTTTTCCTAGGAAAGATTACAATACTTGTGACTAACGTTGCGACCATACGTATGGTACACTTTGTAGCCGAAAATTGTTGAAATATCCAGATCCGACTACAAAGTTTACCACACTCGCTGGTAATATTGCTGACAATGCGGACATATCCCAATGTTAGTCACAAGTATTGTAATCTTTCCTAGGAAAAGTCTCCCCGTGTACTCAGCTTCTGAAATTCGGCGATTTATCCTAACGCAAATTGAAGTTTCCTTCAGCCTATTATCTAGGAATAATTAAATTGGACGAGAATTGGAAACACAAAGATGTAATTAGGAGATTAGTAACAATCAGTGCGAGATCCTGAAATTGCGAGTTTTATGCTAACTACACCGTTTCAAAATGAGTTCAAAGTTTTGAAAACCGTTTAAAAACAATTAGCGACAAAAGTTTAACGCACAATCGGCTGACCCGGAAGCTTGGAGACAAAGGAATAACACTCTTTCCTAATTTGGCAATTAAAGCGTTGAGAAATTGGGAAAGTTACCCACCGTCAATACGAAAGATAGATTTTGCAATTTGGCTAATACCCTTTAGCGCGACCACGCTGTAATGAAACCATTTCGAACTGGCATCGTATAGACAGAGTCTAATTGGTAATTAAGCAAATCTCTGAGATGAGGGAGGACGAGTATTAGAAAGCAGCCGTTATTATCAAGTGACGATGGTAAAGGGTACTATATCAATATTCACGGTGTCGCACAATATGCGAGGTAGCAATCAAACCGTGCGTCTCTATACCGATTCATGACCTGTGAAACTTTCATCTCATGTAGCTTTTTGACTTGCGCGATATTCTAAGTACGGAATATGGTTTTATTGAACATCGAGCGGTAGAGAAAGGTATAGGTAGTGCGGAGAAGCCTCGTCCATAAATTGATGAGGAGGGTTATCTTTCTTCCCCTTCCGAAAGCACTAAAAAAAAAGTAATAGAAAAGAGCCACCTATAAGGCCGTGTCAAACTCCAAAAAGATCCCACGATTATCACGTGCGTCCCATAATCGTGAAGGCTGATTCATCCACGTCGTGTACCAATTTGGCAATAATAAGGTCAAATTTTTCTATTAAGAACCAGACGAAATATTGATCCTATCAAGGGATACGCGTACGATTTAGATACTCGGAAGTCTTACGTTATATTACGATGAATGACGGCTTTATAGAGCGAAGCGCGAACCAATAAGGAAAAGCTCGGGAAAGACTGGGGAGCGAAATAACGGGGAAATGGAGTTGGTAGACCTAGTTATATTAGGTATACTCACAGAGGGATGGTCTCCCTTGACATTTTGA
The DNA here is from genome assembly GCA_943736025.1 of Tenthredo mesomela. Classification (NCBI taxonomy): domain Eukaryota; kingdom Metazoa; phylum Arthropoda; class Insecta; order Hymenoptera; family Tenthredinidae; genus Tenthredo; species Tenthredo mesomela. The sequence continues at coordinate 16,192,825 of OX031016.1, read as the reverse complement.
AGCTGCTTGTTTTGGGGTCCCGCAGTCGGTGTGCGAGGCTCCGCTCCTCCAGCAGGGCCACAACCTGCACCTCCTCCTGGACCTCCGCTGCCTCCAGCTGGAGATTTGCTCCCGGGATTCCCCGTCGTTCTGTAAGTAAACGAAGAGTAATTCAGCATCACCTGTGGCTTCGTCCTATGCATCGTTCCCTTGTTTCTTCATCACGGTTAAAAAATGACTCATCGAGGGAGTGCGATAATTCTGCATAAATTTATAATGTCACTATATACACACGTATATGTAGTATATGGTAGCTGATTAAAATCATCTTGATATACAAAGATCGAGCCACCCTCATTCTTACGCGGCATTTTACCGTTTACAGTCAAGGGAGTCGATGCTAATTTCCATAATGTGAAGATTATTCGTAAGTGGGTAGCTAGGTTTAAAATTTGCGTGGTTGGCGTTGCCCACTATGTTGGTTCTCGTCGCCAGGCTGACTCGAACAATTTATCCACTTTTTCCCTTTTTTTTTTTTTTTTTTTTTTTTATCGATGAAACGATCATTTTCTCCCAGAGATAAACTCCAAGTGCGCACGAAACTACATAGGTATAGCAGCGTAAGTATACGAGGTATCAGGCAAACGCACACTAGCTTATGAGGTTGATCACAGCCCTATAATACCTATGAGATTATACGTGACCGCGTGACACGTTGCAGGTAGGTACGAATATAATCAACGGAAATACCCCAACCATATTTCATTATCCGAATCTAATGGATGACAAGGTTTCATGAGAAAATTCACTGCACGTAGCTGTACGTAGGTAGATGTATATCTACACTCCTTAAACATGTTCTCATATACTCATAATACCGTGACAAGAGTCATTTAGACCGGATCATATCGACCGCAGTTTTCTGCCTCCCCATAGGACGTTGAATCGGCTAAGCACACACCTACAGGGTGACCCATGCGAATTAAAAAAAAAAAAAAAAAAAAATTTGCCAACGAGTGGAGGTCGCCTTGATGAGAATAAATTACATTCGGAAATGTAGTACTAAGATTATTTTACCCGCTGTAAATAATATGTGTGCGAGGGGGTGGGATAATACTTGTTTTCAAGTTATAACTTTCGGATAATCAAGTCACGAAGGATTTCTGAAGCAGGAGACCCAATCAAGGAATAACGATTTTCAAAGCGCGAGAACTGGGTTTCACTAACTTCGAACTGTGACTAAGTTTCGGAATGGTATCTGAACGCTTATACATTACTTATAATGCGTTGTCTCACGTCTCTTGCACCTCGTATTGCACTATCTCATAACTGGGTTGATCAAGTTTTTTCCATTGAATAGTGAATTGAGCTTTCAGCTAGTGTGAGTCCTGAAGGATGAAAAAAAAAAAAAAAAAAAAAAAACAGGTGAAAAAATGCAAAGCCTTGCGAATATATTTGACCTTTTCTATCTCCGTTTTTTTTTTTTTTTTTTTTCTTCACCAACTGGATATCGTCTAACAACTATTTTTGCTCAACAGGTGAACTTATACAACCCGATTCTAAACAACATGTATTTGGGTCGTCGGACTAAAGCCATTTCGTGTTGAAATTGTCGCTTTAAAGAAAGCTCAAAACTGTTTTTCATTTAACTATTCTACTCGCATTGTGCTCGATTCCGAATTTCGATATCGACAAGGGTAGGCTACGTCTGAAAAAACATTGATTAGATACCACAAAACGGGATTTCGATTGATCAATTTTCCAGCTGAAAGATACCGTCCTCCTTTGAGACGAATCCTTTCGATTCGAAGCTCACTTTTATATGGTATACGGATTATGGTAGTAAATCAGTGGGAATAGCTCACCCTGTATCTGTGTATATAAACCTGTAATCCTGATAAATATAAGTAATGGCTTTTTTTTTTACTACCTTTCAATGGTACCGTACCTTTAATTAATTCCACTAAGGTACGCAGGATTTTGCGTTGATTAGACCTTGAGTGAATTTACTAATAGCCTGTCTCCCGGTTTCTAAATAGCCATGATGCTAATAACATCGTTGCCAAAAACTGGTAATAAATTGAGCGGGTTGACGGCTGATACCAGTTGCACGAAAGAGAATGGTTGATTTGGTAGCACATTGGCTAGCGTACCCTTGTCAGCACCCTGCCAAGAGTCCTTATACAATTCTTCCTTCTTCGTTTCGCGTCCCCATTTTCTCCATACCTTAATATATTCTCTTCCTGGTTTCATTGCGAGCAGGTTTCGAAAAACCTAGCCCTATTTTGTACTTTTACGAGACGTGATATTCCACATATTTTCGTTGCCAGAAAAGAGAGAGCGAAAAAGAGAGACATATGAAGAAAATAAATACAAACAAAAGAAATGCAGTTGTTTCTTGCTGCTGTTCAAACACTCTATTAGAAATTGTTACTTGCTGCTGTTCAAACACTCTATTAGAAATTGTTAATCTGTTGCATGTAATGCCCATTTTTCTGATTGTGAGTGCGAATCAGGCGAGTCAGAAAATTGGCGGTAAATTTATTTTTCATCGTGGTTGTCGTGTAAATAAAAGTGGCCGCGATAACGTTCGTATATAGGTACCTATATTACATAGGTACCTACAGTTACATCTACTGTTGGATTTATACGACCCTGGAAAATTAGAGGCAACTTTGGCATTGTTGAAGTTTGCTCCTTTGCGGTGACTGAACAATAATGCCCCCCCTTGCCTACGCAGCATTATTATCTTCTACGGTCTCGAATCTACGCAGCCCCTTGTTTTCACAAGCCATTCGAATGTCAAGGTTTATTAATATCGGCTAACTTTTGAAACTGTCATAGATTTGGAAGAACGATGAACCGTCGCTGATGTGTCTGAATCAATCGAAATATTAGGACTAATAAACTTTAGCTCTTTAAATAATGAGAAAACTTTCGGGATATAACTAGCAAGGAATAGATTAGGGAAGCCCTGACTTTACTCAGAATCGCTCCCTCTCGCTTGGTCCTGACTCCTGTCTCTTTTTGTATTGTGATAAGCGTTATATTATGATAATAAGCGTTGTATAAGGGTGAGATAGTATTGTATGTGCTTTCACGAGGCGTAAACATGTACAATAGCATTTACTTGGAATAAATATGCAATGCCGTAACGTTTTCGTTCTAAGTCACGTCATTCTCAATTAGTATTCGAGGCAGGGTGTACGAAATATTGCCAGGCATAAGGGTGATGGCGTTTGGGGAAAAGGAAGGGTTGGCAGAAAGTTTTGATTCAAGGTGTACAGAAAAGAAATCACCGAGGCAAAGGCCGTACACACGAGGCAGAGTTGCATTATTCATGGGTATACGCGGAGTTTAGAAACGCGAATGCGTAATAAAGTGATAAGCCAAAAGTGCGAGGCAAATAAAACACCGTGATTCAAAGTTCGAGTTTCAAAGTTACATGTTGGCTGATTTTTAACGAGTATAAGGTACTTGTATGTACACATTTGGTCATAGATTTGCATGTCCTTGCGCATTTGCATTTGCGTGTTAAAATTTAAACAGTCAACGTTCTGGTTGGATAAGTCCAATATTTGGTAAGGCGTATAATGCATAAGACTGATCGTCGTATATAAAAGTCTGGCTTTGTATAACGTTAGGGATGAAATTAATTTAAACGAACGCACATTAACGTCAGCTTTTGTAAAATATTTCTAGCTTGGGAAAATATGGTTTTAATAAATTTCAATCCTGACTTTTGTGTGGTATAAGCGCCTGAAAATTATCCCTTTATTACACGAGGTAGAATTGTAATTATCTACTAAATGGCAACGGGTTTTCACGCAGCGTTCGATTGATAGCGTTATACGAGTATTATAATTAAACTTCAAATGCACGTTATTACGATAAGCGTACTTGTCACACTTTGAACAGGCGAATTTTGTTTGACGAAAATGGCGAAGCGGCGGACTCTAAATATGTTGAAATTTACAACAATGGGATGAAAACTGATAACGCTGTTTCTGAATGTGAAAAACGGGGTGTAACATAATTCTACGAATACTTGATGCGTATACGTGGTTCAACAATATCAGAGAAATATTTTTCGTACATTTTTACGTAGCTATATATTATATACATAAGGTTTACGAAATATTTTTCGAAATGAACAGCTTCAGAGCGTAAAACTCGTTCCGTATATATTCGAGGTTGAATTAGAGTATTGTTTCGAGTCCCTTTATACTCATTAGATGAACAATTAAAAGGTCGGCGCTTCCACCTTTCGCAAAGAGTATTCAATTTGCAGTGTCTTCAACGGAGTAGAATCAAATTCCATTTCATTATCACCTGCTCAGTGTATTTCAAAAAGGCTGACACCAATTCTTTGTGTTTCAGCTGACAATCAGTTTACAAAGTTAATTTACTTTTGACAAACGCAGAACATCTGGGTAAATTATTTCTTATATATTAATGGTTTTCCTTCGACTGGGTATACCTACACTTTGCCAGTCGTATCGTCACTTCGCTACATATGTATACCTACGGTACATAGCCTACCAACGTCTCTTCTCGATTGCAATCTAGATAAAAGCAATTATTTCGAGATTACTTAATCTGTCTCTTAGAATATAATATATAGATATAACTTATTCTCATAATGAAATAAGCGACGTTTATTCACGTGGAGAGTAGACTACTAAGACCGCAGATAATTATTTCTCTCACTTTGCAATATATAGCTTGTTTATGAAATGTTTACCGAAAACAATCAATATAGTGCGTATCTCACATGAGCGAATAATTTAGTGACGTCAATAAATTGCGTTCGCCTTCGATTCAGCAAACAGGCTGACATATATATTCCTATAACTTTGAATCTGCACCAAGTTATAAATCCGGGCGAAAAACTGTCGCAAAAGCAAAAAGAGAATAATAAAAATCAATAAATTTCAGAGTTAGCGGCATTTCGGGATCGATGCATTCGGTAAACTCTTAACTGAATTGTTCTACGTGTTGTCTGCATTTCACTACTTCGCAAAGTTATCTCTGATAAGTTTGTTAGTGATTTACAGATTCGCATGCCGTAACGCTTCGTCCTCTCGTATAGTTCCTGTCGCCTAATTGATCCGTATTCTACGGGTGTACTGGTTTATACCGAGTGTTTCTCTATTCGTTGCAACTTTCAGTACAAGTTTAACGCTATTTTATTATCAATGGAAAAGCTAGTAGTATAGGTAAATCGGCGACAAGTATGTAGGTACCCATTTACACCTACTGCATACGCCGAGGGTGAAATCTAATCATCAAGACTTTGTGGCAAGCTTTGCATTTTTATTTCGCAAAATACTTTTACTCGTTCAAAGTTACGCCGCGGTTTCAGTAAGAAAGAAAAAAAAAAAAAAACTTTTCAAAACGAGGGGAAAAGACTTTTACTTTGAGAAATACCTACTTTCCGGTTAAGTTCTTTCGAGGAGGCAACTTTAGTACGGGTATAAAACACGGAAGTTCCATCTTACCTCCGCGTGTAAACGAAAAACTGTTACGATTCAAACACTTTTCTAATCAAGTAAATTGATCCGATAGTTTTTTTTATCGCCTATATTGACTAACTTCTTTGTTACTTTCTTTTTCAATATTTATACTTCGTACCTAAGGTAGTATATATTTTTTTTCAGTTATGAAAAACATGCGTCAACGCAATCTGCTCTTACTTAATAACCCCAGGATTTAACTCATGCAAAGTGGCTAGGAGAAGCGGCCATTTTCATTTTTATATCGCTCAATAATCTCCCCTAACTCTCTCGCTAAATATATAAATACATTTATATATATAAATATAAATATATATTCTAGATATATTATTCAAGCATACTTACTCCAACTGTGCTCTATAGATCGTCCAGGAAGATCAGGATCAGGAACCAGCACATGAAAAAAAAAAGGTGTGAAGCGTGATCGCATTAGTTTAATATTCACGGCTAAATAAACGTTATACATAATATATATATATATATATAGATATATTTCCATATCAAGAACGCTCGATATTCTCACGTGTATTACATGACACGTAAGCGTATAATACTACCTATGCAGGGGTTTAAATGTATATTCATATACAACTCTGTACGCTATAGACATATGTGTGTGCACATATAAATCCATTACACATACGTGTATTACGTTCTATGAATAGATTCCTAGCCATGTGTTATACGCACATATAAGTATATTACACGAGGAGTAATATAATATGCGAAAGATTATATAAGTAGGTATGTATAGTCGGCGAGGAATTGTCACGGGTAAAGGTGAAAATAAAATTGTGTAGCGTGCTCCGGAAGCATATATAATAAAAACGTGCCTTTCCATGCATTTTAATTCATGTGATTATTATTAGACACACTCTTTATACGTGTATGGGTATAATCTCGGCCTTCATGATGGGTGAAATATAAATTTAAAATGCATAAAAAAAAATTAAAATCAACTGAATATGAGCGAGGTACGAGTAATACAGTTTCTTGTTATAACAGCTGTTTTGCAAATTATTTCTGCCTTGATCAAAGGACTCATCCATAGCTTTTGTTAGGGAGCTTCATGTTGATTCATCGAATCGTTTTTATTTATTTATTTTTTTCATCTTTTATGAATCCTTCATGAATTGTAGATCCTCCTTGAAATCTCCACATGATAAAACCATATATAGGTAACATATATCTCTCAAATGCCATATGATGCTCTGGAATATATATTTTTCATAAAATAGTTTATAATTACCACTTTTTCACTCGTTTTTATCGAATGAGTATTATACCAGGTGATTATAAGTTGGGATTAAAATTTTAATTAAAACGTTTAATGAATCTTGTAAATGATTCAACTTCCGTACACGTATCTGTATCTGACATAATAATATACCTATATAGTATATATCTCGCGGTTTATTAAAGATAGGAGCATCCGCGAGGTACATACACACATAAATGCAGCTAAATAATGGCGCAGAGGTAGTTAGTAGTTTTGCCGAGCGTTTCACTGAATGAATCTTAGTAGGTCATCATAGAGCGAAGTATTGGTGAGAATATGAATTGAAGTATACTATAGATATGTACGCGAGCCACAAATACCTCTATACATACATACATACATTCGTATGTAAATTTATAGACATTCACGTATGTAGTACGGTTATGAGTGAAGTCTAACTGGCCAAACTGTGGAGTGAGGCAGTCAAACTTTGGTCATAACTGCGTCTGTCTGCAGCTACAGGGTTAGCCCGCAGAAACTATTGGTAGAAAAAAAAAAAAAAAAAAATCCCAAAACGAAAAGAGTCGAACAATTAAGAATAAAGAGAGCAGTATTTTGTGGTAAGAAACTCCTAGTCCAAACAATCAATTCGCGGATTGGTTTCGGACTTGACTGATAGCTTCTTACGGTCAAATAGCAATTCAATTAATTGAGTCTTTGGTTGCCAGCAAGGAAAATAATCAACGAACGATATTTCATCTATCGGCTGGTTCTAACAATCAAAGTAAACCCGAAAACCTATAGCTTTGAATTGGCTGATCCCGGAAACAGAAACTAGACAAGTCTTTAACTGATCCGTTCTCTTTGATATCAAAATGGGAATAACGGTTTGGCAAGCGACGTATAAGAGCTCTTTAAACTTTAAAGTGTACTATTATTGATAAAACGATTGCGTATCGCTTGGTTGTTGGTTTAAAAGCCTATACAAATTCCGGAAGGTACCGAATTAAAATCGAAGGAAATTGGATTTCCGAGCGGAGTGTCGGCTTTCCTTTGAGAATGGCCTTTCCGTTTTTTCCGGTATACATTTATTTCGAAAACCATGAGGTGCACTTAATGCGTTGAAGAATTTTGTAACTCAACGCGATTAATGAGAGATTCACGCAGCTTTCAACGTGGGGTTTAGAAAAAAAATTATACTTGACGGATAAGGTGATTACCGAAAGATGAGGGGATGCATTTAGTTGGATCACTGCAAGTACACGATTTCGCAACAGATCGTACTAGATGCACGTATGTGTAGTAATATATCGATAGAAAATGCATCGGGGAGATGAGAACTCATTTCCTGTAGATGAAAGGCTAGGATGTGTGTCAATGACACGTTTTCGCTGGTAGACATGTTCTATCTTTGAAAGCATCATTCGATATGGATGGATTTTGGTCGAAATTCGACGTTGGCTCTGCATTGGTTGAAATATACTTACTGTTAGTGTCTAGACAATCCACATGATCCTTCGATATATTTTGACGAAGGTGTGAATGATGTTGAATAATTAGACCATTTTTTTCTAACACGATCTCGTCGAGTGTAGCTTTGTTTCGTTCGAATTTTTCTGTCGTAACTTGAAGTTGTACTGTTCTTTTTTTTTTTTTATTTTTCCAAATAGATATAGAACGAGATCTGGCAACAGCAGCGAGAAATATTTCACTCCAATTTTCACTCCCAAGGATTTTAAATTCATTTTAGATTCGTACTTTTATTGGTAAATCGCAGGACTGAGAGATTTTACGGTAAACGTATTAGACTGCCTTTCTTTTTTACATATTTTTCCGGAGACAGATATTATTCAAATCGAATTCTTTGTATTCGATAGTATATATAAATTGATATAATAAAAAAACATTGAAATTTAAAAATGTTTAATATCGCTGTAAAGAGAGCCTTTCAATGACGATCTATATAAAGTTCGCAATCAGCGACTTGCTTCCGTTTTTTTTTTCTTTCAATATTCTGTAATCACACTTCAAGGTTTCTAAATAATAATTTTTAAATTCTATATCTCAAAAGTGCTCTTTCACATTTTTATATCACGCTATAAGATTGCCATCTTATTTGGCTGTCCTTCGAGGCGAACATTGCGATCGACGATTGTTGAATCAGGGGAAACTCCGCTATCACTTCCCTCGTTCGATTGCTTTTTTTTTTTGTTGCTTTGTTCGCTTCATCCTTGTTCATTTCAATCGCTCAGCCAGTACTTCCGGCTCCCCAATCACAGCCAAAATCAACGGGGACCCATTGTTTATCTAAATTAAATATCAACGCGAAAAACTTTCGCTATACTGATAGGTATTGGGCTTTATAATAAGTATTGCTTATAATTTAAGTCACACGCAGATTTCAAATCAAACAAGACGGAAAAGACAGTGTTTTTTTCGCAGTAGCGTATACATACAATTTTCCTTCAGTTTTACTTTTTTTTATATTAATTTCTATTTTGTTTTATGGCACAGTCTCCGTGCATATATGAAACTGATTCTAAGTGGTCCAGAAAGGTTTAATCAACCTAGTGAAAAGGTAGTATATGTTTCATCATAGGGAATTGAGGTCAACATTGTGTGAGGCTGATTGGAAAAATTGATATATAGTATATACCTGTATGGGAAATCATTATTACTTAGTGAAAGAGTGATTGTAAAGGTTCAATAAAATTGAAACCAAACACACGTTGGGTGATTGAGTTATATAATAATTCTTCAATATTTCTTTTCGATTACACCAAACGGGACTTGAACAATACGAGAAAATGAAATTTAAATGGAATGATTTTATCAGATGTATGTTTATTCACAAAGTCCATCACCACGCAGAGTCGATTCAACATCACAGTATAATCGATCGTTTATTTAGCATTCCTTCCAACTAGTGTGACCGCAGTGTATTTTGCATGTTGACTTATCGTGAGGCTATTCGACGGATTGAAAACCTTGTGTGTAATTCGTTGAAATAATTCTACAAAGCGATTGCAATTAGTCTATTCTTGTATAAGTTGAAAATTCAGCTTTAATCTCGTTGCTTTGGGGATCGCACTAGATTTTAAGCCTAAGCCTTTCAATTTACATACTTCTTAAACGAACAAAACCCAGAGCTTTTTCGCTAGACTGATTTGCGTATTTACACAAGGTTCGGGTCAAGCGGAAAATTTCAACGTTTGTTCAATTACTCAAAGTTAACGGAGGTTAAATGAAGATAAACGGTTCGCAAAAATTATCATGTGAGATTTTCCCGTAGCTTAGAGTCTCACCGCAACCTTTTCCAGGGATCTCGGAAAGCCGGAAGCAACGAAATATCAAATGCGGTTAACTTTCTCATGAGAAAAAAAAAAAAAAAAAAAAACTTTGCCAAGTTGTTCTAACGTAATTTATGTCAGGAAAAGGCCGATATGAAACACATTTTTAAGTTTAAACTTCTCAGTCCGCTGTATAGTATCTTGATTTCTGGGTTTAAGTTAGATTGAAAAAACTTATGCATATAAAACATTTTCATATTGCTATGTCGTATAAAGTATATGCTACACCTCTTTTACCCCGTCAAATCCATATTTCCTAAAGATTTGAATCTCTGATATTTTCTCCATTCGACCTGATCGAATTTTTTCGTTGCCATATTTCATGTAGTATTTATTTTTACGCTTTTTGGCGCTATAATTCTTATATGGGAAACCCTGATTCAGAAGAATTAGAATCCAGGGTCATAAACACAGAGATTCATTATGATAAGACAAGTAGCATGTAGTACTGCGAGACTCCCACGTTTTGAGACAATAAGCTCTTTATAGACGCTCCACTAATTAGTTACGAGTAATTTGGGAGTACTGCATATAGCAGGCAGTTCGTAACGACAAACTAACTTGTACTTAAGCTAGTCACGTCTAATCTGGCGTTAAACTGTAAATTTATAAGATTATCGACATCGATAAAGCTAAACGTTTATAAGATTAAATGAAGCGCGTAAAGTTTCAATTGAAAAGTTGAAGTGGGTATGCAGTCGCAGCTAATGAACTCACTAATCGTTCCAATCAATTAATTGCAAATAAAGTTAAACGCACTGATTAGCTATAATATTATAATACTTAGAACCGAGATGAAAGAACCAAACAAGACAAAATTTACATGAAAGCACAAACGCGAATGTTATAGGAAAGGATAAGAAGATTCGTTGACCTCTAGGTCAGACGAAAAGCGGCCCGAAGCAACACGTGTGAAAGAGTCTTATCCTTCTGATATCGCGAATAGGATACGGAAAACGATTCGGGGGTGTATAGTGTCACTAAATCTAAGGAACTCTCGAGGCTGAGTAGAACTAATTCTGGTAGGCTTGAATGAATTTTTCGTACATCACAACCAAAAACTGTGTATATATGGAAAAGAATGTTGCACAAATGAATTTGGTCATACTTTTAACGCGATTGCTGAGCGGTAAAGAGATTTGATTCCATCAAAAGTCAGACGACATTGAATTTCGACAGTAAAACTTAGAATTGTAGACACTTAAATTGTATAGATACAGGAGAAGTACTTACTTCGGAAGCGAACAATTCCGGTTCTTGCAGAGTAATAGAATTCAAAAGAAGACTTGATGCAGAAAATAGAGGAAGTGGCTTTAATCTGATTCGAATCTTCAAGAGACCGCGCTGGAGTTGGAGTGTTCATTTTGTCGAGCGAAAAGGAGTAAGAGACGTAAGGACTGAATGAAACGTACTTGAATTGAAACTGAAGCTGAAGTTTTTATGCTACATAATTATACAATACAGCACACCGAACTACATTCAGTCCACAAAAAATCGCGATGCAAACTTACCACTATCCACTATCCACTGTGATCCACTGTGAACCGCACAGTTGACACATATATCTGTTCTCATGTATCAATCCGAAATCCAATATAGCTACATCTAACTCTCCAGACCGTTATAATGGAACATTCGCTAAACATACACCTGGTCGGGCTAGTTAGTGTGGTTTTCATCTTCTCTCACTAGCTGTTTGTGTAAATTTACTAACATAGAAGACTCGAAATGTATTGCCATCCCTCACTAACCTGGGCAAGTGATGCGATAAACTGGCAATATACCTGCATCAATGATGTCAGGTCTGTGTGTTAGCTATTATAGTATAACTTCCATATGAATTGATACTGATCGAGACGGCACTACTTGTTGGGTGCATAAATAAATACAGTGCCAATATAGCTGCCATATTAGCGAAAATGCTCAGTCGTTTATCAGACGGTATTTGAACTTTGGTTGAATTATTTTTTCACTTATAAAGTAATAAACATTAACGTGCGAAAAGAGGTGAAATCCTAAGGCGAAAACAAGCATCCTACGCAAAAGTGATATTACTTCTATAGTTTCATACGTTAGTGTTCATTTGGTAGTTTGTTTGACCCACGTCTGTATTATGGATGGTTCTGGCTCGGTGTGGTTGCTTAATGAACTTTACTTGGTAAAACTTTTGAAATTCCAGTCTAACGACTGTTTGAAGTATATTCGAATGTATGTAGTGTTTAAATTGCTACTCATATTCTGTACAAATGTCTTACCTTGCGGTGTAGTACTCGAAGAATGCAACCATGATTTCCAATGACCTCGTGAGAGCAGCCCACATGGTTCATTCTATTCTATAGAATTCACTTTCTTGATCTAACTTTATCGAACCACATTATCAGTGCAGTTTTAATTAACAAAGTGTTTAAGCCTTGAGAAATAAATACCATGTCTGAAGTAAAGTTCAGAGAATGTCACTCAAGTTTGTGAAACAATATTGGAGCTTTGAAATCATGTCAACACAATCAGTCTCATGGACAATGAATTTCAAACTATAACTAGCGATTTCATGGTGTCATATACGCAGTAAGAGCACATAAAGTATAGTATAAAATATCGGAGAAGCACCTTCTAAGCATCTTCGAAAATTCCAAGAAGTACCTACAATCTGTAATCCTTGCCAAGTTCGCGAATCTCGAAGCAGTTATTCTCGTGTATTATATATGCTACTTGGCAAGAAACGGCTTGTCCATTGTACTGCTTCGACATTACATGTCCATTTGTTGGTTTTATCGATGCATCCACGTGCATTGATTTGCTGTATATAGTACCTATATTATAGATGACTGGTTGCGATTGATGTATACAGTGTATATTTTAGTGGTACGGGGTTATACCGTTGTTGAATATTCATCTTGATATTTTATTCATTTTTTTCAGATACACATATTTATTGGAGCGGATTCGAAACAGGTATTTTTCAACCGTACGCAATACGTATTCAACATTTTTACCATGAGAAGATGCCAAATCCATCGGAGGATTTGTCATACAATGGTAGCAAGCGGGAAAGCTTGAAAATTGAAAACATAAACCTTTTTCATTCCGAATAAATCCAGTCTCGAGTTTCTTCTGTTGACGACAGTCACGCCTAAGTTTGAATTCGATTCGGAAAGAAAATTTTGAAATACATACATATAGAGAGGTATGAATTAAATTTACTCCAGTTTCACGGGGTGATGATAATTTTTTGCTAAATTATATCATTCGTTTTTATAAAATATTTTCTATTCGAAATAGATAGGAGTAGGTATACCTACACATCATCTCGCGTCCGCGTCGGTGCGAAGCATGAGACTATCTCATTACCACATCGAGCATTTCCCCGAGGGTATGAAATATTTTTTTCTAATATTTTTCGCATATTTTGCAAGTTTGTGACCCGTTTACTAAAAATAAAACATTTTTCAAGCTTTTCCGTTATTTTCACAGAAGGAAGAGACCCGTACACATACATATATTCATACGCTTAGTTAAGAATCTCCATTGTTTAACCAGGCTTTTGTTTATATTTTCAAATGTGAAATCCGTTAGCCTTTGTCAACGTCCAGATGCTGCCGCTTATTCTTCGTTTTCTATTGTCACGCGTGAACTCGAGATTTGGTTTAAGCTCTGATTATAGTATACCACGACCGTTTGTAAATGAGCCTAAATGTGACCGAAAAAAGATGATTCCAGCATAAAACAAGTTCAGTCAAAGTAAGGCCAGGTCAAATGACTAAATTTTACACCACACTATTCCGCAAGCATGCATTTGCTCGTTACACTATGAAAGTATATTTGATGCTACTTCAGCAATTCCCATATATTAATCCTTAGTTAATTATCGCATACGTTCAAGTTTAATTACGTTTAATGTCGCCGCTCCCAAGGTGTATGAATGTTGTTCAAAACAGTCTGGAGCTGCTGCACCCTTTGACAAGTGCTGTACGCATATAATCATAAGACAGGGAGAGAACGGTACGGTAAACCTCGTGTTAGTAGGTACAACACGTAACAGGAATATGATATTTGCTAGACACCTGGTTTGTATCGGATTACAAAGCTCGTTTCAGCCTTTGCTGCCTCCTCTGAAGTTTCCCGGCATTAATTACACATTTTCAAGGCTCGTTGGAAAAGTTGAGGCATACCGAGGTCAGCGTTATATTAACAGTTTAAATCACTCAGCGTGCTTCCATGCCCGAGGCAGCCTTTGCTGATTTTCGGACAATTCAACATCAGCAATTTCATCTGATTTGTTATACATATTATGTACAAGATACACCCACATAGGTACTTATTGCTATATATAGTACTGTAAAGCATTAACAAGTAGTTGAAATTATTTTGGTATTTTTACCGTGGCCACTGCAGTTATAACGTCTGTCTTTTTTAGATATAGTTTCTGCAGGGATATCCAAGTCATAATTTCGGAAAGTAGAAACTTTTTTTTATTAGAGAGTAGAGATTTCATACAATATAGATGATTCGTCCAGTTTTTATTATAAAGTTACGTAAGATTTACCCGATTTTATTTTTATGCTCTAATTAAAAACACCTTGCGTCGATCAAGACTGAAGTAGTGATTTAAAAATTGTTCAAGTATGAAATATTGCGCGTTTAGGATGTAACGATCACAAGTTTGCGACAAAGTTTAAAAATTCATTATAAATAATAAAAAAAAAAAAAAAAAAAAAAAAAACTTTTTACGACGAGGAGGTTCGTTTCAGCACAACTCTGTGGGGCGAAATATACAACGTTGCGTGTATAATCAGTGATTTAGAATGAATTCAAAATGTATGGCTCTCGAAAAATGTGTACCTAAACCCGAACTTAACAGCCTGTAGATCCATTTATCTCATTCACCGGTTCGCCGCACATTTGAGTCCCGTTAATTATTCACCTATACTCGAAACCGCGACCCTTCAAAGGCACAACTTTGCTAAGCATAGGCAGAATTCAATATTTTATAATGGTTTCACGCACCAGTTAGCTACCCGGAAAAATATATCTTTTGCTTAATTCGAACTCATAGAATCCCATATCTCTTCCCCCGCGTTGTATCCCCTTGCATGCTAGCTAACAGGTCTGTAATATTACCAAGAGGGTCTGAGGGTGTAAAGGATAGAATAAAGAGAGACGAGGCTGAAACGGGTGGAGTGGTGTAAGGGAGAGCGAGGGTGGTTTTAATTAAATATTATATTCCCACCTAACCTCGGGGGAGTAGTTCACGTCGAGAATCGCGTGACTAGGGGGCAAGACAGAAGTCACGGGGTTTTTACCCTTAGTTTTTCCCCTTACATCCCTTACATCCCTTACATTTTCTACTTTTCACCCGCTTTGAAACTGCAGTAAAAATTCAAGAGCCTACCCTACGAGCTGTGCGTGACGTGCTTTCGTATTGGTTCCCAATTTTCATCGTAATTGTGACTAGCGATGTAAAATGAATACTAAATAGTCAGGAGAGATGAAACCGATGCTGGAACATCGCTTATATGATATATATTGATCGATCTGGGGACTGCAGTTTGCTTTGGGAATTGTAGCAAACGCGTTTCTCGATCACGAATAGGTATACCTACTCGGGGACCGACTGAATATGTATATTTAGGATGGTTTAGATTTCCGCTGGTGCATTTGGTGGCGAATATTGATTAACATATCAGAAGGTTACCCAACACCAAAACCATGTTCGTATACGAATATTGAGCAGTGATTAAATCGTGCCTAATATCCTAGAAATTATTGCAAATTAGGTTGGTAGAAACTGGTACAGGTACATAAATGTACGTATTGCGGGTTGCTAATTGACACGATTCGGGTAGCTAATATGTATACGTGAAGAGTTACAAAAAGCTGGAATCTACCTCGTGGGAAATTGCTCCGTGATCGGAGCCGACAATGATATCGCGCCAATTATAACACGACAGGGTTTTAGCGCTGACTGAGTGAAACTCTCTCGAATTTTGCGGAATACGAATAATTGGGATAATTGGTATTATCAAGGAAACGGACGAGCTATGACGCTGCGCTGCTCAAAAGACCTTTTGCAGTAGCTTTTTGGTCAAACTCGTTGAGCTCTTCGGATTGTTACATACTATTATATTCTCTTTTTCATTCCGGGTTCATATGGTTTTATTTGAATGAGAATTGAGAACCCATTTTCATCGGTATTCAAATTACACTGTTCTTCCCCGTTTATTTGGAAAACATGACTTTTAATCAATGTTGGCTATAACAAAAACTCCTTTGACACGAATATTGCGTTTTTATTCTTCTTCACGATTCCTCAAAACTGACAGGCATGGAAAATGGGTGAAACCAGCCTGATCGAGATTCGTTTTCAGAATCATATGTCTCGTATAGCTTTCAGAAAACGTATATAGCATCCAATAATGACGTTATTATATAAAAAAAATAAAGCGGATAGAACGATATTCCTCGAATCATATTGTATAAGATAGTATCTCTAAGGAGGTGGGAACACCTTTAAATCGATAAAAAGGGAGCGGTTGGGGGAAGAAAACTGTCTTTGTCCTGAATCTATCCAATCCGCGAACGTTCGAAGGTGATAGGAGCTATAATTATTTTGGAAACAAAATTTTCATTTCGCGTAGATTTTTCGTGTCAAGAAATACTTGTTTTTTTTTCGCCTCCGTTTTTTTTTTTTTGGTTTTTTTTTTTTTGTTTTCCTCTTTTTATGTTAGAGCGCTAATTGAACACACCACAATCCACATGACGCGTCGAGTATGATATATTTATGTGAAAATATTTTCACTTCCCGAATTTTCAGCAAACTAAACTGTAAAACGTGTTGGAACTTTTTTTATTTTATTTTTTTCGTTCTTTTTTTTTTTTTTTTTTTCAACTTCGAAATTTAGTACTCTGAGTACCGCTCGCCAGTGCTCGCCGCGCGCGAGGACATAACAGGGGAATATGCAGCCTATCCGTAATGGCATCGTGCTTGGGGTGGCGGATGATTTTCCCCAGGTTTTATCACTGGTACGAATATACATAACGTGAGTGAAAATTCAACAAATTATAGCTAAAAATATTAATAGTCATAATAGTATACCAAGACGCACGTGTTTAGCATCGGGAACGGATATCTACGATAACAGTGCAATTTATGAACCTATAGATATTTACCTACGTATAGAAAAGGACAAATATATATACATAGTAGAATTTCTGTTGGACAGCGAAGCTTTTTTCATCCATTAGCCTTTTGCAATTTTATCGATAATATTGTCAGATTCCCGATGAGAAACGATGACATCTAGGCAACAGAATAAAAATCGAAAAGTTATGTTATATATAACAGGGTATTCTCGCTTATCTGGGACACCTTTCTGCGTATGGGTCTACGATTTTGGTGCCATGAGAGATTTCAGTTTTTGGCCAACCCCCAACGACAAATCTAGAATCATACACCCCGATATCAACTGGTTCAAAAGTTATTCGATTTGCAAAATATGATACAATCAGTTTTTGAGCGCATCGAACGATCGTCAGACGTACGTAACTTCGGATTTTGGGATCCGAACTATCTTTTTAACCAGTGCTTTCGAATCAGAAAACTCCCACCTTTTACGCAATGAGTTTCAAAATTTTCGAAAAAATATTTCTACTCACTATTTTTGCAAGGCATTTTTCTTTTCAGTCCTGCAACCAGAAGGCATGATTTTTTATGATGAAAATTGAACTTCGGGTAGATCCACATATTCAATGCTCAGTGCTCAATTGCTCCCCGAAAATTTCAAAGTCTTCAATTCGATATATCGATATTTTTCACGCATTAGCTTTAATTTCACTGGAAAATCGGTATGACAAAAAAAAAAAAAAAACACGAGGAAAAAAAGCTGAAAATTGCAGATTCTGTTTATTACATGGAGTTCAATTTTTATCAACAAAAATTATGCCCCTCGGTTGCAGGCCTGAAAACAAAAATGCCTTGCAAAAATCGTAGGTAAAAATATTTTATCGAAAATGTTGGGTTTCACGGCATGAAAGGTGGGAATTTCTCGATTCGGTACCATCCATCCATAATGTGTAATTTACGATTAATCTTTTTCGTATGTTTATAATTTCGAAAGATCGTAACAAAGAAATAAAATTGAAAAAAAAAAGTCGACTCATAAGTATTAAATAAAAATCTAAAATCCTAAAATATAACACGAAAGCGAGTGTAATGATCAAATCGTTTGTCAGACACGTCAATCCTATACAACATTACTCCTTCGGATCAACTTGCCTACAATTCTGAGAAGACATCTGCCTTTCTGGGGTTTGAGGGGGTAGGAAAGGACTCCGCTCCTGTTCGTTGGCGGTCCGGGCACCAGGTCGACGACGAGGTAGTAGGGGACCGACGGATCGATGCGAACCAACTACCATGGCCAGGCCGTCCGGGTCGGTACGGGCAAAGTTGACACTCTAAGCCGATTTTAAGATTATAAAGAACGAGGCAAAAATAGGTAAAAAATGAGACCGGAGTAAATAGGCGAGTGGCCACCTCACATTCACGATTTTTCGAGAGAACCAATTAATCTTCGACGAGAGTCAATAGGTAATATCGCTTGATTTCACTTGAGGAGAAAAGCCTTGGAAGAATTCTCGAGATATTGGGATATTGCCTTCCATTTCTCGTTTAGGTGAATTTAACGGTTCTCAGAGATGGACGTTTCCTTTTTATATTCCTCTACTTCGCATACCTACCTATCGCTCTCATACTCTCTTCTGGGATAGTGCATCCGCATATAAATAGGGAAAGAGATTGTTGCACGTTGAACGGGTCACTGGGAGTTGAATCAAGCAACAGGTATCTCCGCGCTGCGAGATTTCAACGTTCCAAAAGTTCAAACCTCTTGGCAGAGTGCCGCGTGTCCAAAGGCCACCTTCTCCGTCCAGGTTTGACCTTAACCCTCCGAGGAATAGGGTTTTTCTTTATAACATGTTATTCTTTACTGTGTTTTACGGAACACGTACCAGTATTTAATCAACTCTCACATCTCAACCGTCTGTCTCGATGTGAACCACCTTCTCGAAGGAAAAGTTTCTCCCGTCCAATTCTTCATTCAATTTCTTTACTTGTTACCATAACTAATTTCAATAAAAAAAATTTCTCAATTCTTCCACCGCTCACAGGATTCAGAGTATATTCTAACCATAAGCCCTCTTGCATTAAAATGTACGACTCTCTACATCGGGACGTCGTACCGTATATTTTCCGTGAATTTCGAGAATTCTAATACTTTCAAATCTCCGGATTCTAGATTTTCGCAACAGACTTATGAATATTTTGCTATAAAGTAGAAAAAATGTTGAAATATGATACTTTGCGAATTATATTCCCATAAGGAAGCATATCACCTTCACGACTTATCTGTTCTTCTGTTTGCCTCCCGAGTCCCTTTTGCTCTTTCACAGATTTTATGTTCTCAAGTTTCGCGCGCATATATTTTTGGAATTATTTTAGGTATGTATTCGAAATCGCTCGATATTTTCGAAATTGTTTTC
Organism: Tenthredo mesomela; assembly: GCA_943736025.1. NCBI lineage: Eukaryota > Metazoa > Arthropoda > Insecta > Hymenoptera > Tenthredinidae > Tenthredo > Tenthredo mesomela. The sequence goes on along the minus strand of OX031016.1, from coordinate 16,173,227 downwards.
ATTTTTTCATTTATCACCGTTGATTTACCATCAGAAAAATCGCACGATCCTTTGTTGTGGCCTCAATGTTATACTACAACCCCGTAGCCTATATGATCAATCAAATGTTCTAAAAAATAAACGAAACGCCGTCCTCAAAGGGGTAAAGGTTAATTCAGTACACATGTACCTACCGTACAAACTGTAGAAAATTAGAAATCGAACGAGAGGATCACGGACTTTCGTACTTCGCGTTTTATATGTACAACCTACGTACACCCTAGGGCCTATGGCCTAGATTGCTGAAGATAAATGATGGAATAAATGAAATAATTTTCGATTTCTTGGTATGAAGTAAATTTACTCTAAAAAGACGACTAGGAGGGTGACCAATTAAGCGAGCTTCGCTTAAATCGAAAAAGTCAAATTCTCAAGACATAAATTTGGTGCTAATAGAACGGGGTGAGAAGTAGCGTTGCTGGGGCGACCGTAGTATTTCACTCGATGCTATCTACCCTCGAAAATATATCCCCATCCCCCTATGTACAGCCGCTCGCAAATCTACCCTTGTGAAACAAAACTCATAAGCCGTATCTCCTAAACAAATACATTAACCGAAAGCTGTCGTTGGAGTAGCATAAACGCGCGAGAGCAACGCGAACTCGGTTGTTACACGGAGTTGTTATTTGTGTTTTGGAGCCGATGTGTTGAACATTTATTCGGCTAAAGTAACTAGAGATGATGAGTGAGGTTGAAGAATAAACAACGCGAAGTTTAACGAGAAAAGTTTTGCGAAATCTATAGCAAAAATAGAATCTAACGATTAGGGCGACTTTTCTTGACAAATTTTATCCCAAATTGAATAGATCGCGTTCATACGTGAACCATCTGTGGCAATTTTGGACCTGTTTAACGTTGCGTAACGAAATTATCTGGGTAACGGGTGTCTTTTAACGTAAATCGTGAAGGGCGCCTCTCGAGTATCATTGATCTTCAATAAGAATCCTTTTTCCAGCCGATTGAGAAACGGAAGAAAATCTGTATGAAACTGATTCAGTTGCCTTAACGTTACTTACGAGTCTCATTTGTTGCGCATAACGTTTGGCTGTCTGCCAAACCCCCTTTTTTTTTTCTCAACTTAGAGTAATGTTCTCAATTTGGCGTTATAGTTAGGAGTTAACCCGGGGGACCTTTAGATCGAATTAATTGCAATTCTACAAAAGTTTTGTTGTAAAAGAATTTGAAGCTTCGTTAAACGTTGGAAATGGCAAAGAATGTTATCTGCCTTTATAAATTATACCGATTCGAGAACCCCTTCTTTCTTTGTCCTTCCAGTCTTTGATCGTCGTTATATGGCACAAGTCGCTATGGTTCGAAAATTCTTACTTTAAGGGAGAAAATCATTCGAGCTGTAGCGTGTTAATGCTTAAAATATTAATAAGACGCTTTAATAAGAAGGCTTTAAATTCCGACGAATTATCTCCGGATGAGAAGTCCGAAGTTATTTTCGCTGCAGGATGCTGGGTGTGAAACTTGGAAAAAGTAATAGCCCATCTCTTCACAGGCAGGAAGTATAATTTTGGATACTTTATGACGTCGTGCGTCGTAATTCGAGGCTCTAACCTGACCCTTATTCCGTGTTACGAATCCTTGAGTAAGGATTTCAGCATGTATAAGGTCTTACCTTGTCACCAAAATTTTTTACCTCATGCAAAGGGCGCTGCTGCAAAGACCTTCATTTATTTCAAATTTTTTCCTTTTCATCAGACCGCGCGCGGGTGCGTGTATGCAAAATTTTTAAATTACCTTTTGCCGTGAAACCGATGAAAAAATTACCCATAAAATCTCATTTCTCTTGATAAATAGTTTTCAAAATTCGTCTATGCATTCAAATTATATGTTGATATCAAATATGACATTATTTAACAAAAAAAAATTCCAGACATACAGCCTTTCACATATTACATCGCTTAAACTTGTTACGGGTTCTCAAACACATTAGAGTATCCCGTTAATTACGGTTCGTTTCGACGCAGAGAGTTTCAGGTCTTAGGATTAATATTATGTCCCAGGTGAAATAACGAATTTCTTATGTCTTGAGCAGACTAAATGCGAACTAAGGATGTCCGGAACAACCCGTATAAATACTTAACGGTCTATTAATTTGCGCGAGCATTAGGAGAACTACTTAGCGAGTGAATCCGCCAGCGCTAAGTGGAAAAGTGTGTCAATTTTTTTTTTTCTTTTTCTTCTTTTTTGAAAGGTTTGTAGCCTTCACAGCAAACTCTGCTTTTTATCGTATACAAGCGGAAGCCCGGTAAGTACAGGAGAATAAATATATATAAGTATAATATAAATACATGTATGCGGTACACGTCAAAATAATATTGTGTAGGTCAGATTTGTTACTTCAGACTTTGAGAATCACTATCCAAGAGTAGCATCGTCTACTGTGATACTGCGGACTCTCCAGAGTCCAGAGGGATAGCAAAGGTGTTTCTCTCGTTTGTGCAGGGGAGAAAAGTAAGGGCGACTGTATGCAAGCGATAGTGAGAAGGGCTTCCATGGGCATCGTATTAGAGCTTTCAATTTTATGATCGCTTCGACCCGGAAAACCATGAACTCTGTCACAATTTTATATACCTAAATAAATATATAGGCACAGATATACTATAAAATTTGTCGTTAAACCACTGAACTGTGCATCGTTTATATAAATGACCGCTTCTCCCACGAAGTAAGAAAAAAAAGGGGAAGGGGAGGAAAAAACCTGTTGAACAAAAATTTGTGCCTTCAAGACTATGTGTCTAAAATTACAGAAAATTACAAGATTACAAGAAAATAAGAAAAAATTTGTTGTACAGCAGCTATATATTATTCATAAATCCCACGTAAAAATTTCATTCCAATCTCGGTACCTACTGGATTTAGGTCAGAGATCTCTTCGTTGTCAGATGAGAATAAAATTCACAAAAGCTCTCAGCGAGACGCGTAAAATCCGACTGTTATTAAAAAATATGTGGCGTTAGATGTAGAGTCAAACACGACGGGGTATAGTTCTCACTCGTTGCTGCAGATATTACTACCTTGCTTAGGAAGAATAATTTGAGAGTAAGTCTACTCTGTGCATTGGGTAGAAAAATAATTCAAATGCTGTTCGAAGTTCGTGAGTAATTTTAATTTTATCAAGAAACTTGATGAGTAGAAAATCGAGGTTTGGTATAGAAAAGTTACCCGGGCGCCGGGTTCCAGGATACTAATGGAAGATCTTGGCAGCCACGCTGTTCAGATGCGATTAAGTGATTAATAATGGGTCTTATCACGCGGAACCAAAGTGGAAGACTCGAGTAATAATTGTGGATGATAAGAAACGTTAGACGATGGCGCGTGATTAATAACATGCAAGGGTCGTGCCTGGCCTAAAGGTGTTGTTTACCACTTAACTGGCATATCGATTGATTCTTAGCTCTATACAAGTAGAACGTAGTGGCGTATAGGCCTCTTGTCAACAAAATGGCTCAACAGGTTGTCCATAAGCTATTGCTAGCTGGATAACGTTCAAGTGTTCTATACGGGTACCAATTTTAAGATGAGTTTACCAAGAGCATTGATGACACTGCACGAGCGAAAGAATTGCAAGACTGCGGGGTAAACGAAGCGATAGGATCTTAGAACATTTATCCAATTTTTCATATTATTTTTTGTCAATCTGTTGTTCATTAAAACTTTACTTGAGTGATAAAACGCACGCGTTATATTTTCTCCCATTTTCGGATAATCGACCAGCGATATATGAACAAAAATTTTTATTACGTGATAGTGTGAGCTTTACTGCGAATCACTTGCAAACATCATTTAACGAATATAGCGTTGGTTGATAAATATTTACTTTACGAAGGATAAATTAATCAAGGCACGCGTAGCACGATTATTAATGCTCAGACATTAGTCGAAACTTTTAATCTTCAATTTTATTCTCGAAGTTCCGAGCGTTTGACTGTTCTCGTATTTCTTCAGAATATCGATGCATAAATGTTCAATTTTTAGGCAAAAAGTCCTAATTTTTTCGTAGCTTATTAGAATATTGAACGTCAGGTATTTACATTTTTTATTTTCAAATTGAATAATCAGCAGACGCAATTTCGTAACACTTTGTAATTCTGTAATTCGTTGATTTTTTTTTTTTAACCTTCTCGTGTTTGTGATTTTGAATTCACGCCCTTTTACATCGCACACATTTTTACTCTGTATGATAAAGTCGCGCGAAGACTTTACAAATTGTGATATGTAATTAAAACATAACAAAGATAAGCAATTTGTATTCACGAGTTTTGACAACAATGCCAATACCTTTTCCTTTCACCTTGTAAACTGACGATGATTAAATATTAGCATACTTTTTCATCCTACCTACCACTTGAAATGAAAGTTAATTTAACAATCTAAACAAATAGAAAATTCAAGGAAAGAGAATGCAAGGCAAAGAGATGAGCGAGCCTCCTCTCTTTGGACAATAGGCCACTTCAAATTCAATTTAAAGATTATATTGAATTTATTCGCTCGACATTACAAAGTATAATGAGTCTAGCACCTAGAGAAGATTGAATGGAGAAAAGGGGAGAGAACTTTGAGAGGGGTAAAGAAGCCAAGAAAAGACGATTCTCATGAAGAAAAGCTCAGATTGATTGAACCAGCCGAAAACCACAGATATATAAGTAAAGCCTCTCTCTCTCTATACCACATTGCAGAAATACAATTTTGTTACAACAAAAGTTGGGTAGATATTGCTGATGTCTCAAATACATATACATGTATATATATACTATGTGTGCTGAAGGCGACCCCAAAGTTTGCTCAGCTAGCAATTCTAGACCGATATTAATACTATTCTGCAAACGCAATGAAACCGAATAAAGTCCAGAAATAAAGCTACATGAAAATAAAACGGCAATGGCTTATTCATACCCGTTAGCAGGATGGCCATCAATTATTCAAACAGTCGATCCTACGAAATGTCAGCGGCGTTTCATCTGTCATTTCTCCCTCGTGATTTATTGTTGAAAAAAACAAAAAACAAAAAAAAAAGGGATAAAAAAAAAAACAATAAAAAAACAACCAAGAACGAGTCAAAGCCCATGACATGCGTCTGGGAAATTCGGGACAATCTGATTGATAAATTTGCTGTGCTTTTATCGGATTAAATATATCAAGTATAAAACTTGGCTATACGGCGAGATTGAAAGTGAGCATCGATGAACCCCGACTTCGTTCTCTGCCGGGTTAATGGTAAACCCGGAAAGCTGTAGGAGAGGATCAGATTGGCTTTCTATGTACTGCAGACTCGTAGTCGAGTTTTGATATTAGTTTGTAAATGGGAACTTGAAATGAATCTGGATCAAATTCTGATGTGAAAATAAATTGGATATGGCTTGCGCTGTTATAATCGTGTTTAGATATCGACATTTATTTTATACCCATTATGCACCGCAAGCTCATTATCAGATGGCGTTAATTTTACTCGTGGTAGATGATCGCAATATCCGACAGGTTTTTTTTTTTCCAGGATTAGAGATATATTTCATATTATCCCTCGGGATAAATTTGTCAAATAATTTTTCGACCCTTTTTTTTTTTTCCTCTTCTTTTATCAACAGATTGTTGGAATGAATGTTTTATCGCGATTCCGTCGCCGCGGCGAGGGCCGTTCTTTTTTCTGACGAAATTCAGAAAACCACCGTTGCTTCTTCACGGTAATCTCGACAAATCTCAGAAATTTCGGATTCCCCCACAGGAATACCCGGCAAACTGAACGCTACCAGAGCTGCGTCAGTATTATCAAATTCAGCATGGGGACACGTACTATACGTACTGGTATACCTACTCCCATCCGCTTAAGAGGCTTACATGGCAAGAATCCGCTTACGTATACGAGCGTAGAGGAACATTATGTGATGAATGAGACTTTGTATATTAACGTTGAATTTCTATTAAAAAAAAATTTTCTTACCGCTTCCTAAGACCAAGTTTCTTGCCATACCAGATATTAATTTAAGTTTCGAACAATTTATGTAAAGGTACCCCTACGCATGCATACCATGTATAGAGTATATGGTGTAGATACAGTATGTATCTAGATACCCCGCTTGCGGTGGGAAATAATTAATGTATGTATACCTATGTACCATTTCTGCAAGTACATATACACAATCCTGCATCTATATATAAGCGATCACAAGATATACACAACGGATATATATATCCAATATTCAGAAATTGATATGCTGATGCGTTCGAAATTACTGTATAATTGCATTCGGACCAGCGAGTAGTTATTTTAACGATCAATTTATACGCTGCATAAAATTTTGCGAAATGTTTATCGATTAGAACTGGTATTCGTATTATGATTGTCAACAGCTAACGTAAAAGTTTTTTTTTTTCAAATTACAAGATGCTATAGCAATACTTTGTCGTATGTGAAATGTGAATCGAAATTTCGATACTGGGTCACGATTAGTTCTGGTCTTTCATTACGGAAACTGTCAACACCTCTTCCAATCCCATTTCACGTTCACCAAAGGATGCTGTCGTATCTACAAGGGACAAAGTGTACACAGTACAGCTCACAAGCTTTTTTTTTTTACTTGTGACCAAACTAATGTCTTTTGTTCCAGGTCGTAGCGTGTATAGGACCAAGTTTTTCAATTACCAAATGGCTTCGAACTTCTCCCTAATTTTCAGGACTTGATTGATAATCCGAGAAATCTTTCTTAGCCTTATTTCTACATCGACACCAACTTGATTCAGTCTGCCTGTCTGTCTAGTGTCTTGTATCACTTAGCAGCTTTCGTCGTATTATAGAGTTATCTCGAAACCTCGGGGCGGAATTTTCTGAGCTTTAATAATCCTTTAATAAAGCTTTCAACTCAGGACGGACACCTTTGACTTTATCCATGGTATCGAGTGATCCCGAAGTCTGGCTAACGTCAAGTCAGTTTCAAATCCACCAATTCAATGTTCACGCAAAAAAAAAAAAAAAAGCTGTCAAATTTACTATGTGGGCAGTAAATATAGGGGCAGCACTTTTTTGCAGTAGAAATTATCACAATTGTGGTGACATTCACTCATGTAGACATTGAAGGCCACTTGCTCCAATGTACCCAATACTGTAATTGTGATAATTTCTACTGCAAAAAAGTGCTGTCCCTATATTTACTGCTCACATAGTAAATTTGACAGCACTTTTTTTTTGCGTGTTTGCAAAAATAAAAAATAAAAGAAAAAAGAAAAAACAAAAACCTTGAATCGATGGACAAAAAATTCTTATTGCAAACTGACGCCGGCAATAGTCAAGAAAATGGCTGCCGCGTAAGGCTTTAACTGGCTGTCTCAGAAATATCGTACAGGAATGTAATATACCTCGGTGACGGCTGGCTGCGTCGTGTATTCTCCATATACCCAGCTATCTGACAGATTGGAAGTGAGGATATTTGAATTCGAGGTTTCACCTTTGTTCTTCTTTTCTTCGGATACTCTAAAGCCCGTGGCGATCGCAATCGACAAAAATCGGTGAAAGAAAGAGCTTGATACATCCGCCTTTCAACCTTCATTAGTTCAGCAATCAGACTGGACCTATCCAACCAAATTCGGACCGGAGGTCCAGATCGAGAATGAAATCTCGGGTTCATTGTTACCCCCTCTGTATTTGGACACGGTACATTGAGTCCATAACTAGACAAAATTCATGGGATAGCAAACGTCTAAGAATATCTAAAATGAACAAATGCCTTGAGGTGGATTGAGTCTATGATGAATTGAAAGTCAGAGTAGCCGTGGGTGGCTAGAGAGCCACCGGTATCCCTTTGTGCTCAAAATTTCACCCTGGAAGAACATCAGGATGTGAATTATGGGCTAATTCATTGATGTTCTGGGATTACGTCCTCTAATTATAGGCTGAGCCAATCGGGTGGCTATTGTCATGTCTGGTTTCGCGTGCGTACATACACGACGTCTTCTAGTATCAGAAGTGTATGTTTCATCGAATTAACGAGGTAGGAGTAACTTAGTTAGTTACAACCCTCTGAGATACAACTTTGTTATTAACGCATTTGAATGGGGAGGATATTACCACCGAATGTAAGCATTTCCTCACTCTCGCAGGAAATGATACAGCATATATATCAACAGTTGACGTGTGATGTAGACCCGAGTATTATACCGTGCAATCAGTTATGACACCATGAAACCTTAGTTCGTTCAAACTAAAAAGGGTGTTATTATCTAATATTGTATTGAAGATCTCCGTAGATGTTTATCTTACCAAATACATCTGAAGTTGAATTGTCGCCATATAATTTTGACGTTACTTGCTGTTAACTAAAGTAACATTGAATTTATAAAGTGAGTGATAATATTCTTTCTCAAAAATGTCTAAATAATGAAATATTATAAAAAATTTGATGATTGACAATGAATGATTGTTATCTGAACTTTATTCACACAGCTTTAATAAAATAGCTGATATTTGATTTTAACTGGCTATAGATTTATCACAGTAGAAAGTATCACTGTCAAGTCAGACACTACGTCCTGTCTCGCATACTACGTGCGGGGCTCTATGAATATTCTAGGCTTCAAAATCACCGAGCACCGGTCTGACTCATACGGAGTCGCACCACTGACTGAACGTTCGAAGCGTCGCGCCGCGCGCGTGTAGATTCAACCCCGCAAGCTTTAGATACGTTGGCGCCATCTTGGGGGTTGCTAAAACATACTATAAGTAAAGGGATGTGCAAGCAGACGAGCATCGTAAACTGATAGAGCAAGTATAACGGGAAGAAGAGTACTTCGTGTTAGCAGCCATACACATATTATGTATAGAGTCAGAGTACCTCTTCTACGCACCGAGTCCGCAAGTAGTATGAGCGCGTACTTGTACGGCAGACAATTTAATGTTAAGAAATGGCGTTGGATGGTTTCGGAGAGGCTATATCTTATAAATAATTCAGATAATCGATAAAATCGTATATGATTTAACTATTTGAGAAATATATATATATTCAGCAGTGATTTCCTGTCAATTATATTATTAATTGGATATGGTTTGAGTGTGGAGGTCAGCTAGGGGAAAATAAAATTATTTATTGCGAGGGTGCGGATGGAAAAGAAGTTGGAAATAAAATCGCTGTTATTCTTGAGCGGAGCGTCTGGCGCCGGTGCTTGTATCCTGGAGAGATAAATATCTTCTTATAAATATGCGTGGGGGTGCGTTTTGACAATCTGTATTTTTTATCGTATATCAGTGAAAATTTGAAATTCTTTAAACTCAAGCTCTTCCAAGGAAATCTTGCTCGAGGTAAACATGAGAGGAGAGATTGGTGGCTTCGATATGTGAGCCTGTTTGCTAAGACAGTTATCCTCGCTGTAAATTACTGAGCTGGCATGTAACGAGAAGCTGTAAAATAAATAGCGAGTTTGTTATTTTAGCCGACGTCATGCCTGGTTAAGCACGTAAATTAAACATTTACCACTAACTTTTATTAAATCAAATAAATCCGCTAAATGCATAGTTAGGATTTGCATACTCTCAGAGAAAATACTCGGATTCGCATCAATCTTTGTCATTTTATAATCACTGCGCGGATATCGTTTCAAAGTTTATATAGTCAGAGATTTCGTAGCGGAGTCCTAAATTTTAGATTTCGCAGAAACATGTGCATTCATCTTTATTCGTGCACAAGTATTATCTGCGCAATTCCGAAAATTAGAAATTTAAAGGAGAAAAATAATTTTTAATTAGATTTAAACAACGCACGAACAAAGGCTCTGAAATTCAATACAACGGTAACCATAACTATTTCAGAACCTGAATTACGGTATAGCCCTATAGTTCGAAGAAATACGAAAGTAGAGGACCTCAATTTCAGTTGCTAAAATTGAAAATTGTGGTTGAAATGAATTCTGAGGAATAAGTCTGTATATGCATGCTATATCACAAGCGAGCATATACCTACGTGTGTCAGATATAGGTAAGTGTTCACATACCTACACTGTAAAGCGTATCATTTTATGAAAACCCGCTGGTAGTATTCATCCGTTCTCTCGTCACCTTAGTCGCACGAAGCTACCCTTTCGTTCCCAAAAAAAGTTTGAACGGGTAGGAAATTCGTGCGGTCTTGGTAAAAAAAAAAAACAACAACAAGAGTATAGGCACAAAGTGTGACATCAAGGACGAAGGGTTGTGCGTGACGGGATATGAGTTTCAATACATGAATAACCGAAAAAAAAAAAAAAAAAAAAAAAAAAAAAAAAACTACACAAATAACTGAATAAAAAATAAACTATATATAATGTGAAAGGTATTTTGCAGGAAATTTGAAAAGAGCAACGAAGATAGGAGTCGATCTTGTATCTGTGATAAAAAGAACATCAATCGTTTCAGAAATGTTTTCTTCCCTCCCTGCGACCACGCGGTGAAACAAGTTTTTAGGCTCACGTATAATATTTTGAATTTTATCTTGATGCGTGAAAAGCTGCAAGAGTGATAGGCGAAACGGTGCTTGAAGCTTTCCGTGTTGCGTGTGAGTTTTAACAATGGTGGTCTCACGCATACGTGATATATTTAAGGGGTTTGGTGTCACGCGAAGAGGTCAACGACATCATGGTGGAAAAGAAAAAGTGGACGGTGATATGTAGTTGGGTGTTAACGGACTCGTTTATTCTCTTGGAAAAAATATACCCAGGTGAATACACAGAGGCAACTTGTTCACGTCAATCTTTCAAAAAATTCTCATTCAAAGGTGTGTATATGAATGATATGAATGAATAACAGTGACAATGAATTTAAATAACTGTATTATTGTAGGTATAAAACTGTGATTATAACACATTTATATAATATATGTTTTATATATATATATATTCAATTATCTTCAAATTGGAGCGTTAATTTCTTATGCCGGATGGTTGACGTTGAGTTTTCCCCCCAGGGTCAAAGTCGGCGGTGGATTTACCTTTTCATATCTCGAATTCAAAGGGAAGTCGAAATGAGACCTTTATTACAGGTTGCCCTCATTTTCTATATCGTCGTGGGACTAGTACTCACGTATTACAACTACTACATGAAAAGGCTGACGATGATGTTGACAACCTGCAACGTTCCAATTAGTTGTGCTTTCATTTAAAAGAAGAAGAAGCAGAAAGAAAGAAAGAAAGAAAAAAAAAAGGTAACGAAAGACGCAGCCCGATGGTTCAGAGAGAGAGAGAAGTAGATTGAAAGAAAGAGAAGAATATAACAGAATTTTTGGGGAAAATCGGTAATTATACCTAAACTTTGTCGTTTGACAGATAAGTTACATGACGGGGACAGAGTGTTGATTTCATCAAACAGATTTTCACAGTGAAAGCTAATTCAGAGATATATATACCTATACTTTCAAGCTCTCTGTCTCAACATTTCTAAATAATTACTTATTCAAGAACTTCAACTTCACAGCATGTTTTTTAACGGACTGTATAGTATGGATTTTTCCATATGGAATGTATTATGTCGCGTGGTAGGCTCGTTGCACGCACTCTTTACGCCTGACACGTGTCGTCAAATTATAGTGGCACACGGTATGAGTATTGGTAGAACCCGGGTAAGGGCGCGTTTACAACCCCGAAATACACAAGTTCAACCGTGAGATAGAAGTTTGGTGAATGTTCCGTATGAGAATTCATTTTCTTAAGAAATCAAGATCTATAGGTATATGCATAGATACATTGTCTGTCATTCAAGATAGTTGAAAATATTCATTTCCACACTGCGTGCGCAAAATTCAACTTAACGCGCGTTGTGTTGAAAAATAAAGTTCGAAACACGTGCGAAAGATGATTCTCGACTCGTGTGATTGTCACCCTCGCTTCGCTCGGGCGAAAAACTTCACACTCGTCCGAGAACCAATACACTTTCGCACTAGTATCGAAAAGTACTAATCCAGGTTCATCAAGCGTTATTAATTTTTTTTTGGTTCCTTATTGTCTTAAGTTTGTTGAGAATTTTTACTTTCATTCGTTTTAAAATTATTTATTTCATCTTTGTTGAGAAAGAAAGAAAAAAACTGCGCATAGTACCTATACCGTTCACGAAAAATAATATACGTGAATTTCTGGCCCCTCCTCGCTAAGTCAGGTTATTGTGAACGCAGAGCCACCAAAAGGCTGACTTTTAACCAAGGTATAAAACGACGCCGAAGCTTCTGCATATTCATGCCAGTGTGGGACCCTGCCACTTTGCGGCAATAAAGCACACCCCCATCCTACCAACAACGATCATTTTCCTCCAGGTATAGAGCAAGCGATGAAACATTTCACGTTTGTTGTCAAAAGTATTACGAGATCGATATGGATCAGTTCTAAATTGACTGGCGAGCTTTAAAACGCGACATTGAAAAGTACATTACAGAAAGTAGGCTTGAAAGAAGTATGGCTTAAAATATATCGTTCCAATCTGAAAAGTTATTCCTGCACGCGTACATAAATTCGCAACGTGATACCAGAGATATTCGATTACATTATATCTATAATTAATTAATTAATTAATTAATTAATTAATCAAATTTTGGAACAATTCTGGTATACCTATAATAAATCCCTTAGGTAGGCTTCATTTCATTACAATCTGGCTATTCCGCGGGGTAATGTTATATCCTGTGCGATCTGAGCTTTAACAGACATCGAAACGTTCAGGAGAACAGGTGGCGGTGTGGTTTAATTTGCACTTGAGAAAAGCTGGTATAAATAAGCGCCAAGTATTTGGAAAAGGCGTCGTTCGACCGGAATGTGTCGGGGGTCGAGGGTCGAAAGTGGCGAACAGTCGAGCCTAGGGGAGGCAGAGGAATCCAGAGAAACCGAATATCGCAATGGATCTGGGCCAGGAAGGTTCCATCTCATGATACGAGTTGGCGCCACAGTTTTTGGCTCGATATGGATATACTATATGTATATAATGTATATATGTGTATGTGTGAAATGTGAACGTAGAATTTGTGATGAGAATATAAAAAGAAGTGGCTTAAAACCAGATATTTCTTGGCTCCTCCATCGAATGAACAGCCCCTATTTATCGTTGCGAATCGGTACGCGGGATTGAGTATACTTATATCTTTTGTACAAGCGTTAAAAATCTGGGATATCATGAAAATGGAATATTTAGCGTAAAAAAAATTAGGCGCAGCTTACTCGCGAGGCACGGGTGTTTCTTCGTTCTTGAATAACTTTAAACGAATGTATAGGGCTTTATTTTCTTCGAGTTTGCAGATGGGTAGGTAGGAAGGTATACACGGTGCAGATGCTGCTAACTGTGAGAGCAGCTTTCTTCGTTATGAAACGTAGATTAAACGCGAGTTAACGAACAAATTCAATTAATTCGTTGACTGAGCGGACGAGCTCTCCGTTTCGAAAACAAAGAGACTTGGAAATGTCCAATGTGTTTCGTGATGGGAGAAATTAATGTTTCAAATGAAGGAACCTTCTGATATCTACTTTTGTCTCATTTTTTTTTTTTTTTTTTCCTTTTTCAATTTGTATTCTCTCTTTTTACTTTTTCCCTTTTCATTTTGGTACACTGGTTCAAGTTTCAAGTATACTAGGAAATGTGGGTCACGAATAATGGAAAATTTGCTGCTTCTGAATTTTTCGCTCTTCGATATTTACATTTTTATTTATTTTTTCTGTTACGTAGGTACCTATAGGTACCTACTACATCTGTGACTAGGTCATGGTGAATTTCTATTTTAATATTATATCGTTCAAACGATTTGTACCTATATGCGGTGAATTTCATACCTTTATTCCGAAATGAGATCATTTGTTAAATACATAATGGACTATCCGAAAACTGAGAAACGGTGTATGTTTTTTTTTTTTTTTTTTTCCAAAAAGTAACTCGAACCGAAAATGGTCATTTTTATGACATTCGTTCAAATGTCACGTATGTCGTTTAATAAATAACTCATAAATAACCTTCAGGCGAAATCCAATATTTGCCTATACTTCAATTTTGGAGAGTTATATAAAAATGTGTGTACCTACATGGCATTTTAGTTACTCGTTTTATGTATGTCCGCTAAATATCAGTTGACCATATAAATATAGTCAGTATACCGACTATCGAATATCGGCTATAGTAATTTATTTTTCGGGTACCTTATAAGTTGTAACGCGCAAACTCGAATGGTTCTACGTCAAACTTATTCGCGCTGACAGCATTGATGCTGCTAAGTTATTGATCTAGTTCGATGGAATCTTTTATCAAAAAAATTCTTCGACCGAGAGTAATGGACATGACGTTAGTGAAGTAAAGTTAGCTCGAACGGACAAGGTAGGTATAATAGTTACTAAACTGACGGAGGGCATAATTCATATTCCCTTTAATTTCCTGTCGCCGTGTTCGAAAGATATTGAAATGGCTTATATTAGCTTAGGGTCTGCCCCACTTTCGTGTAACTTTGACTGCAGCAACGCAACTCTGTATTCTACGAACGGATGTAAATTCTAAGTAAACCGTAATCCAATTTACATGAAATTATTTGTATGATTGAAGAAGTAGGTAATATATGACGAGTAAGAAAAAAATATTAGTCTAATATTAATACAACTAGACCAGCTTTTACGGTACGGTGATTTTTTGAGTATAATTCGAAGCACGACTGAAGCACAGTGTAGTGAGGTACTAAAAATTTTCAAGAACCTTTCAAGGTATAATGACAAATTGAAGCAAACCGTCAAGCAAACGCCAATAGAATGTTAAATTATTCTTATTCTGACAGTCATTCGCAAAGATGAATGAATAAAATGTTACAAAAAACAAAATAACGAAATTCCTGCCTGCCATTATTCATGATTGTAAGTGACTCCACGATTTCAATATAACACACGTATTGTATACCGAGAAAAACTTGGCGTGTTAATAAACCATTATATATTGCGAGAAAGAAACAAAAAAAAAAAAAAAAAAAAAAAAAAAGAAGAAGAAATTCTACAACGCTTAGAATAATATTGAAAATATTTTCTGCGTGATCATTTTTTATGCCAACCGCAAAGTGATGTATGATAAATCAGTTTTCATATACTATAAAAAAAGTTGAGCGTTAGATCTTGCATAGCTTCGTTTAACATATTACTTCTACTTTATTTCCCTCTAAGCTTGGTATAAATTGGAACCAATAAACCAACGTTATGGTTTTATACCGACAAATGTTACGTTTAATCTTATCCTTCTCGACGCAACAGGGGTAATCATTCGCGGGATGACTTACCCGCAAGCTTCATCCTTACCGGTACCTTTCTATATTATCGACGGAGTAAACCACCCTCTTCGTTACTGTTTTAAATACACCCTTCATGATACTTAAGCATACAGGATCAGCAATAAGCTGTACAGCCTCATAGTTGTCGCAGACTAGGAAATCACTCGCTTAGCACATTACTCGAAGAGTAGTATACGATTAAAGCACGATCATTAGATCCCTGAATGTTTAAAATAGGGTGAATAATTCAATGATGATAATTAGTTTATGGAATGCATTGAATTTCACTGGGTTTAATATAGAGTCCTGAAAGCATTATAGTCGAATAGATTAACTTTTTAAAAGATTACCATTTCGTTAATAATAAAAAGGAAAATCAGACCTTTGAATGCTACAACTTGTTCAGCTGGACAAATAGTGAACAAAATGACATCAGTACAGATCAGATCCGTGTAATACGTGGTAGTGATGAATTCGTTTAGCAGCTATACTATCGCATACTTAGATAATTAAGGAAATATGTAAATGCAGCCCCAGTTTACTGAGCCTTTTCGTTACGCCCGCGCCGTTTGAGTTTGACAAGAAATAGCACTTTATGTGACTTGGCTTACTCAAAAGCGACTGGTATGGTATGGTACGAGTTGGAGAATGTACTTATTCTGGAATGGTAAAGCGGTGGATGCAACGACGACGTGACAATGTATGCTAATGTAATCTTGCAAGAGACAGGTGGCTCGCTGACTATTAAAGACTAGACGTTACCGTTGTAAATTTCGAGTTACCAAGCAGAAGAGCTAAAGTGGTTCTTAATTTGCAGCACGTTATTGAAACAGCACTGGATACACGCTGTTTCATACCACGCACCACGCTACTAACGGCCAGTAATAAAGGTTAATAGAATGTAATTTTCCAAGACTTTACCAGAGCTTATCTGTATGTGGTCGACAGCCAAGGTTCGAGGTAACACTGAGTTATATACTACTTTCGCGTCTGACCGACCGCGATACCGTTGCAGTACTACTAGTCCAGTCGGAATGTACAGAAATTTCGCCTAGTTCTATTCTTGAATATGTCCGAGTCGCCAATTTTTTTACAGCTTCATTGGATACCCAAGAACATATCCTGAAAAACTCGGTGTATGGTAGGTCCGGGTTTGGAAAATAAAAAATTATTAACAATTGAAAATGCTTGATTTTGACGCAATCTTTTTATTTATCAAGTTTAGAGAAAAAAGTTTCAGACAAAAATTGTAGATCTCACTATTCTCTACAAAATCGGTCCTATCAAAAAATCACGTAGCGTTGATGGTTTGGCTGTAAATTGCAACGGAAGACTAAGCGCCGCCAAAACTCGGTTATTTTGTTTATTGCATGCAGCTCATTGGATTACCGACGCTCACTATTGGAACTTCTCGTCAATGCAGAACCATCTTTTCCTAAGAAAAGCGCGTAAAGTTTTCCAGGCTATATCATATAGTTTAGCAACAATGAATTTTCGCCTGAAATCCGCCCTTCCCCTATAACTTCTAGCCGAATGACCCGACAGAGTGCAACAAAAATGGTAGTGGTACGTTTTACCACGTTCTTTCGGGATCCGATGAGAAAAAATTTTTTTTTCTGCAAAAAAGGCCGTTAAAAAAGAAATAAAATTTTCGCTTATAAACAAATGGTAATATCTTCGTCAATTTTCAAGTTACCGGAAACATTCTTCAATCATCTGATAGGTCTTCTTGCGACGCTTTTTTTGAAAAAAAAATCATCTCTTAATCTTTATTAGAACCGGAGATACAGAGAGGTTCACCTATTAATTCATAATTGTTAATCTAATTAACATTTTAGAATGATTAAAGTTTGTGCGTATTTTGGAGACATTCGAGTATGATATGCAATTTGTCGCATATTTCCCGAATCATTCATCTCATTGCAACGACTGGTTCAATAGATCGGCGCGGATTACATCGCACCGTTCGCCGAGCGAGTTCCGCCGGGCCGCGCGGTGGGGAGCGACTCGGCCAATCGAGTTCGACGTCGCACCGCTTAGTTAACAATTAGATTATCTCCCTTAATAGGTGAACCTCTCTGTATCTCCGGTTCTAATAAAGATTAAGAGATGATTTTTTTTTCAAAAAAAGCGTCGCAAGAAGACCTATCAGATGATTGAAGAATGTTTCCGGTAACTTGAAAATTGACGAAGATATTACCATTTGTTTATAAGCGAAAATTTTATTTCTTTTTTAACGGCCTTTTTTGCAGAAAAAAAATTTTTTTCTCATCGGATCCCGAAAGAACGTGGTAAAACGTACCACTACCATTTTTGTTGCACTCTGTCGGGTCATTCGGCTAGAAGTTATAGAGGAAGGGCGGATTTCAGGCGAAAATTCATTGTTGCTAAACTATATGACATAGCCGGGAAAACTTTACGCGCTTTTCTTAGGAAAAGATGGTTCTGCATTGACGAGAAGTTCCAATGGTGAGCGTCGGTAATCCAATGAGCTGCATGCAATAAACAAAATAACCGAGTTTTGGCGGCGCTTAGTCTTCCGTTGCAATTTACAGCCAAACCATCAACGCTACGTGATTTTTTGATAGGACCGATTTTGTAGAGAATAGTGAGATCTACAATTTTTGTCTGAAACTTTTTTCTCTAAACTTGATAAATAAAAAGATTGCGTCAAAATCAAGCATTTTCAATTGTTAATAATTTTTTATTTTCCAAACCCGGACCTACCATACACCGAGTTTTTCAGGATATGTTCTTGGGTATCCAATGAAGCTGTAAAAAAATTGGCGACTCGGACATATTCAAGAATAGACCTTATGTACATTCCGACTGGACTATACCCCGAATTGGCGTGGTGGTTTTTTGCAGCTTTTTTTTTTTACCAAAACGGTTCAACCGTTTCTACCAGTTATTCCGATACTAGATTTTAATGTCAAGTCATTTGTTGCACTCGAGTACAATTGATGTCTGAATTTGTAAAACTTGATGCTTTATCAATTAACGTCAACGAATATCGTTAAGATATTTGGTAATTAGGTATATGAATGATCACCTGAAAATAAAACAAAAAAAAAAAAAAAAACTACAAATTTATAGAATGATTGTTGACTCTACATCTTAGTATTCATTGGGATTAGATTTATTTTCTGATCATTGAAAGTATAATTGGTATTTCTACGACGATTTCATCTATTTTTGAAGGGGTATCAGCATGCTGGGAACGCTGTACCGCACGATAATGATAACACGGTCTTTAGGTATCGCGTGTTGTCCGCAATATAGCGAACCATCTAAAACCACAATGTCCGGCGCCTGCAGGCATGATTAATCATATTGATAGCTAATATTAGGATTTCTGATACTGACTATGAGTATAGTAGCACATAACTTGATATTTTACGTACGAAACGGTGAACCATATCAATATTTCATATTCCAACTTCTGTCACGTGATTGACATGTATCAAAGCATGAATTAATTCGCATTGATATGTGCAGAACGAATGTTGACGCAATTTCTCAAAAATAGATGTGATACATCCCGTGAAGCAACCGTGTCAATATATATTCCTTTTTATCTTCTCAGAGTAAAAGATCCGCTGCGTTCGATTGATTTTCTGTCATGAATTCTTACAGCTATATGCTCTTTTGAACATTTATATTTGTCGAAAAATTCTTGGTCTCCGAAATGCGCAATTGGGAATTCTCCCGTTTCTCCATATCAATGGTTATATGATTCAGCGCGAATGGCTCAAGGCGCGACTCCCGCGAACCTAATGGTCTTCTAACTTTCTTATCGATCCCTTTGTTTCAGCAAACAGTCCGAGCAGTTCTGCGCGAGCTTTCGTCGAAGACATAATAATTACAAAATAATAGACGACCTTAGTAACCCGCGTGAATTATACGGACAT
Source organism: Tenthredo mesomela (assembly GCA_943736025.1). Taxonomy (NCBI): domain Eukaryota; kingdom Metazoa; phylum Arthropoda; class Insecta; order Hymenoptera; family Tenthredinidae; genus Tenthredo; species Tenthredo mesomela. Next base: position 16,154,047 of record OX031016.1, on the reverse strand, counting down.
CTTATGAATTAATCATCCGAAAATTCTATGAATGTGGTCTACGCGCGTATATCTCAGATTTATGAACTACTGAAGCAACGTGGAGAATTGATATTAGCCAATTACTATCAAATAGACCTGCGCATGATTAATTAACTCACCAAATGTTATAAACATAAAAATCGCTATAGATATGCATGACCTTGGCAATTAATATAGATTTACAAGTAATTATTTTTTCTTAGGTTCAACGAGGCTTCATGAGAAAAAAAAAAAAAAAATACGGATTCCTGAAAGCGAAAGTTTTGCACCTTGAAAAATTATATTTTTCACCGAGAAGTGGTGTCGAGCGTGCAATAGGCATTAAATAATTAGTATACATTGCGGGTACAGGGTGGTATATAACTTAGTCTTACAAGGTGAGAGTTGAAGTGTATAAAAATTTTTGAAACAGTACAAGAAAAGTTTGCCAATTTGTTATGAAGTAAAAAAATGTTTTTTAAATTAAGGCCCATACTTTGGAAGCCTCGGGGGAAAATTGCTCTCGTTTTAATTACTGAAGGGGTGCTTAAGAAGCCCCATTGCAGGAGTGAGAGAATCGAAAGATGCGTGACCTTGGCCGACGAGAGGCCATGCGTAAATTGTTGGAAGGCAAACGGATTCAAAGTACAACGTAATTAATTGCGACTATCAACCCCCCCACTCACCGACCGAATTCTGAATAAGTTTCGGACTATATCTGCAGTAAGCGGTTCGTTTACGATGCGTGAATATTAAACGAAAGGATCAGAGCCTCATTAACACATGAGTTATCGTTAATCAGGGATCAAATTAATTAATTAAAGATTTAATTATTAATTAATAAAGGTATAAAGTAAGAAGGGTAGTTTTTGGATACTCTTGAATCCTAAAACATGCGGGATATGATAATACCAACGTTAAATAGCATCGTTAATTTACACCCGTAATATAATATATCGTCGACGTAATATATTATGCTTTGGCCGCGCATCGCCAAGATGAATATTCCTGGGGGTGGTGTCTCTATGGCCTATACCCGCTGTATCTGGCGAGATATTTTCCGATTTTCCTAAAAAGTTATGAAAAATATTACACTTCTTCTTCCGTCAGAAAATGGATAAAATAAAAACTGGAAAATAAAAGAATGAAAAGAAGTTGAAGGTCTCGCAGTTGTAGCCAAGTTTTAACTGCGAGGAGTTTGTCGTGCAACGAAAAGTTTCAACTTAAATTTCAGTTGATCGGTGAACGAGGTTTAGCGATTAGTTTAGAAATAAATTTACGACAAGCTTCTTCGTGTCTTCATCATGCACACGGGGCTATATGGAACCACACAAGCTTTTGGTGAGAATGAACATCAGCAAGTTTGCTACTAACAAGAAGCAAAAATTTCACCTTCACTATTCTGATAATTACTTTGTACTTGCATTGATGATTATTGATTTTTTTAATTTTTTTAATTTCTACTCGCTGAAAGATCTTGAAAATCGCGCACATTATCACTTAAAAAAATATGAACAATCTATGTTATTCAAACGAAATCGTGACGGGTGATTTTATAGTTTTAAACAAATTCGAGAAAGTCAAATGACATGATATCGACGCTGCTTACGAAGACTAGTACGTTTCAGATTTCTTACGAAAACTAGCACGTTTCGGCTTCTCACGAAGACTAGCACGTTTGGATACTAACCACGAAGACTAGCACGTTTCAGTTATTGCTACGGAAGCTATAGCATGCTTCGGTTATCCTTGCGAAAATGATTATTTTTAGATCAATGCAACAAGGATTTTCGGAAGATTATTATGCGGTGTCCGGTAATTAAATTGAAAGTTAATTTGCGAATGCAGGAGTGCGTTTTTCGCGGTGAAAACCGAAACGTGCTAGTCTTCGTGGTGAATATCGAAACGTGCTAGTCTTCGTGGTTAAAATTGAAACGTGCTAGTCTTCGTGGTTTATATCCAAACGTGTTAGTTTTCGTAAGAAATCTGAAACGTGCTAGTCTTCGTAAGCAGCGTCGATATATAGGTATCTCTTAAAATTTCAGTTATCATCAACGTAGTAGAGATGAAAACGGTTACTTATAAATATTAAAACGACTAAATGAAATGTTTTTTCATCCCCGTGATTCGCAACACAAATATAATGATAAAACATAAACATACAATATAATTCTTTATCCAGAACAGTCTCTTGTTGGGTCGAGTGCGGTTCTACCCTCACTTGAAGTTTCTATATGAGACCAGTGTCTGTCACTTAATTGTACACACTCTCAAGTACTTGACTGGCGTAGCACACATTTTTTTTTCTCTCCGGTATTTTTATGGATGAAAAGAAAGCAATTAGAAAATTGTTTTCACAAACAACATACTTATACCTGAGACCTGGCAGAACAAAATACTGTTATTTCTGAATTCATACTTCAACTTTCCGTTATGGATTTCTTTCGCAAAGTCGGTGGGTACTTATCACATCCCTTACCCTCGTAGGTGGGTTGGCTTGGTCGATGAATGACAGTGGGCAGTAGCTGTAGGACTGCTTTGCATTTATATCGCTTAGGCAACGTTATAGATTGACATAATAAATAACCCCCCCCCCCCCCCCTCCACCCCATAAGAACCGTGCAATATAGCTGACAGTTTCTTATAAGTCGATAACCTCTTGGCCCACGAGTGAGTGGGTCTCGTAATGTGTTCTCGATACCAGGTCAAGTTTATCTGTAGTTCCGTAATGTACGTTCGGAACGTTGAGGCTTTACGGGTTTACAAGGATTCGAATTATCCGAGTACATAAAGATTTCTTGAATAAACTTGCGATAAGGATATACCTACACTACCAGCTATTACATAGCTTAGTGATTTGATCATTGCTCACAAGTCAGAAAAAGAAACGTCGCATTGAATTATTTGATCAATTTCAAAAAAGATAATAAAGGACCAAAAAATTGTTCTGTCTAAATCCTGTGAGGAAATTTTGTATTCTTTTCATCCCACATAGATTTTTAACGATCTAGATATACACACAATCCCCTAGGGATGTTTCTGTATAAAATGATGCGTCGTTAAGATCATCTTTGAAAATTGCGTTTTTTTTTTTCGGCCTAGAACCTGATACGCTTGACTACGTAAACTTTAAGGTCGAACTTTCGAGCATTATATACCTACGCATGTTCCAGTTTTGGAAGAGGGGGTTGTTATGGAAAGTATGCGTCATATAAGTCGGGATTTTTTATTGGGAATTCAAAGTTATTAAAACTGGATATTTCCGTGATTTTTAAAGCAACAACAATGATGTTGACTCGACTGGCTTCAATAACGCAGCATATCCTCCGCATCATAATTCCTGCAGTGACATTTTCCGCGACGGCAATTATGCAACATCACGGTTACCTAATACTGAGAAAATAATTCCGAAATGCAAACTATTCAGAATCGTACTCTCTAAAATTTGAATTAGTGAAATAAGTGAATAGTCACTGGTTTGCAGTTATAAGTATGCCACTAATTGAATCAGTGGCATACTTATCACTGCAAACCAGTGAATATTCACTGATTGTTAGTGATTTTCACTAATTCAAATTTAGAGAGTAGAATCTCTGCGTTACTTTACTATGTGCTGACAATTATCTAACTGTCATATTTCTCCTGGCAACTTGCGACAGAGCAGCTGTACGAAACGAAACGGGTAGCCACAGCCGTTATATTCCACCGAGTATCTCCCGAGCGGGTTTACATTGTTTGTATTTTCTAGCCAGGATAATATCATCTGCAGGTGCCGGACTTCTACGTGAAAAATCTATTTCATATGGGATCGTATTCTCTCCAAGGGAAATTTTCTTATCTTTCGTATGTTTTGATAAGATAATGCGACAAGGGTATAGGTAGGTAGAATATAAGAAAAAATATAAGTATAACGTTTTTCAAAAATTAAATGTTTTTCTATTTGTTTTTTTCTTTAATTCTGTAGCAAAACGAGATAGTCACTGGAACACGTGAAATCGGTGAATCAGGGAGAAATTTTTTCCATTCTTTTTATTTTTTTTTCTTATAAGTTGGATCAAAAAAAAAAAAAAATATATATGTATAGGTATAAGTAGATAATTTTGTAAAGAGAAGAAAGAAAAAGACCGTGGGTAAAATAAGAGAGGTAATAAAAGGAAGAGGTCGTTGCTACGGTGATGATAAGATAAGCGAGTTACCTACCTCGAAAGGACATTACCGGAGCAGCATGTGGCAAGAAAAAGATGAAAGAGATCTGGCAAATGGTTTGGAGAAGTAAAATGTGAGATATAACAAGATCTTGGCAAAGAAGAGTAACCAACCCAATTGTAAGTTATACAAAATATGAGTTATACTCGGATGAAACCTGCACGAGAATGAGATCTATACCTACAAGTGTATAATTTAGTGGGTTTCAAAATTTACATCTAAATACCGCGTCGAATGACGTTAATTAAAGTATCTCGACTTGGTTTGAAAATTCATTATACTAAAATTTTTCGTGACATGTAGTGCGAATGACGATACCGTAATTTACACAATTATTATCTGTCATTCGTATATTATCATCTGCACGTGCGAAGACATGCTATAACTATATATAGACACGAGATATATATATGTGTACAGAACTTCTATTTTCATTATTTACGATTTATGGTCCATTGGAACTTATCGATACAATCCTTTGTATGGAAAGCAGACACTAATGGGAATTGTGGAATATCGAACGTGGAATTCTGGGGAGGCTTTGTTCTTATATCCGGGATCAAGTCCTTCTGTTGTTCTTCCCCGATAACTTACTGTTTCTCAACTGTATTCAAGAGTTTGTATTATACAGATTTGATATAAGCCAATATTGTGCAGATCTCCTAAACCTATATCACCATTGAAATTAACGAGAGAGAAACTTTGATAAGATCTTATAGAATAGGATAGTTTGGTTCGCATTCTCTATAACTGCATCGTGGACAAGACTCGTGTCTTATTAATTAATAATTCCTTGAAACAATAATGATGCTGACATATTATTATTTCACGAATATCAAATTATTCGACGACACTTATAAATAAATTTCGGAATAATATTAAGAAACAGATTTTTGGCATTACATAGTTAGGTAATACTTTCACGTTGGTTTATTTGCCGCGCAAAAGGCCACGTCACGTGCAATTGAAATTTAAATGATTCGACTATTCCCTTTTCAGATAATGAACATTTGACCTACAGGACACCGTAATTAATTCAAGTAATGAAGAGCCTATGTATTTTGTTCTGCAGGCAAACAAGTAATTAGCAATGTATTTAATGACGGTATATTACAGCGGGGACTGGCTGGGTATCCACTTTGGTTTGAATTAAAATTGAAATTATCTAAATTATTTTAACCAGCTGTGTAATAAGAAATTAAATTCCTTTTTAAATATCCTTTGCAATTAATATCCAATGAATTAAAAAAATTTTACATGAAATGAAATGAAATGAAATGAAATGAAATGGATTTGTCATCGAATTAGGACGTGGAACCGTTCCAGTCTCGTGATCTTGATTAATTAAATGGTGATGATAATTCACTAAATCGAACTAATAAATGACTGCTCATTTTTACTCACAGACTCTGAGACAGAAATCGGGATAGAGCCAATTTGCCGATTCGATTGTTTTTCAGTCCGTCCAACACCGCTGACGCTGCAACCTCCATTTTGAGAGGAAAAATCTTTCGCCTATTGTCTAATCAAACTCCTCTCCCAACTCGTCGATTTAAAATTTTATATACTTTATTACTCTCGAAGCTAGTTTAAATTTAATTTGAAATCACGTGTAGAAAGGGATAACGACATTTTATATGTTATAAATATATAGTCAGTATACTCTGTACGCTGCGTACTGATCCTGCATTTTAATCTAGGTTAACGGGAACGAATACGTCCTATTGTTAATCAGGCGTGAAATTTTTTTTTTTTATAAGAATCACTTTTATTTTATTTCCTCACGTTTTTTGTTTTTTTTTTTCTCTTGGCTTAATCAGTTCCTATATTTACAATCATTTCAATCAGTATATATTTACATATTCGTAAGCCCACCTCCTATCTCGTTCTCTTTCCAGAGATCTCTTCCTTTATTTTCTTTGAACTGTATATGTTATTAGCAGTACCTCTTTATCAAGGTACTCCTCCAACCCACTCGACACAAGTTCTCGCAAAGTACGCGAATTAATTTGCCGTCAATTTTTTTTTCCGACGACTTTAAATTTTATTTCACTCCGAATAACACTTGGATTTTTGTCATCCTCTCGGTATTCATATCAGCCTCATAAACCTCTCATTTTATTCATTGATCTGAAAGTTTTAAATAAAACATATCGTTCTAAAAACGATTCATCAGATTTTTTTTTTTTTTTTTTTTGTCCGCACTCGAATTTTCCTGCGTCAATTAATTAAGTTCGAATCACTCCTCTTTGATAAAAATGTTGATCCAGTTTAGTTTAAAAAAATACTGATAGATTACTTATTATATTATATTCAAATTTTATTTCTTCAATTAATATATTAACTTACTTACTTACAATTACCACGGTAACAATTACACTTTGACAGTAATTATACAATGGATATATTATCCGCGAATAAATATTCAATTATTTAATGTTAAATAGAAACTTTTTTTTTCGTCTAGCTCTAAGTATAATTTAATGTTATATGGGTAGATAATATGTATATTAGGCCTTTGGAAACTTTGCTCTCAATGGGATCACAATATAATGACGATTCTTGTTTAACGATAATATAGGTTACAATAATAATGGTAATAACAACAATAACAACAACAACAACAACATACAACAAGAGCAACAACAGCTTGCATATAATTATTAAGCTTTAGAGCTCGATCTGAGTTCAAATAACACGCGACAACAGCAACAAAAAAAAAAAAAGAAAAAAACAGTACGAATACGACGTCGATGTAATTTCGAGGTGTTATTCATCGATTAACATTTTATCATTCACTTAACACATATTAAGACACTTGGCACAGGATTTTTAACATCACAAGTATAGCTTATTTCATAACCCACCGATGTTCAATATTAATCGCTACTGTAAGTTATTGTTAATGTTAATGTTATACGTTACATTCTTGCGATGAAAATTTTAATTTTATCAAATCACCCTTGGTCAGGTTGTTTCTTTTTTTTTTTCAGATTATTTAAAAAACCTGATATATGACATAGTCTTCCAGGTGTTAAAGGGTCTAAAAAATAATAGACGTACTCAAGTGAGAGAGAGAGAGAAAAAAAAAAAAAAAAAATTCGTACAGATAATCAGAACATAACACGGAGCATGTTTTTAATATTTTTTTATTTTCTTCATGTGTTTAAATTTATCTTATCTTCGTAACAGAAAGAGAAAGGGAACGAAAGGTAGGAAAGTAAAGAATGAAGTGTAGTCGTTCCGGATTTTTTCGCACGAATTTTCAGGCGAAACCTTAACGTATATAATAACGTGAACAAACGAGCTAGCGAGCGAGTTTTAAGGTAGCGTGAGAGAGTTATAAAAAATAAGTAGTGACTGGCACGTCAGGGCAGACACGCCCTCTACCAAACGTTGACTGCCGCTGTCGTTGACGGTCTGACCTACTCGCTCCGCTCTCAGCTGCTTCAACCCCTAGCTATTCCTCCCTTAACCACCCAACCCCCACCTATGCTTGTCCTACCCTCTACAGCCAGAGCTTGCACCCCCACGGACGCACCTCATCCGCGCCCCATCGTTCTCGCTAAGTTCTATATAGGTACGTACTTCGCGCGAGGAATCAGCAGTCGCCCTTTACATGGCCAATCGTAAGGGAAACGCGTATACCGCTTTGAGAGGTTCCATGGTACTTGAGGGCTTGGTTACTCAACGGCCACGAGGGCTGCTAATCGTAAGTTTCTAGCAGCCATCAAAGCTGGTTTATACTCGGATGCGTCTCAATCTAAGGACCCAAATCCCTAGCTCATGCTGTTTCTTTTTCACTTCGGTTAAACTCGTGCCCACAAATCTTTTGAAAGATTGCTACAGAATTAGATGGAAGTATTAGCCCTAACGAATTAACCAGACCATGAATTAACGGACTTTGCTTATGAGGAAGATCTTATCTTAATTAGGCTCCTTTTCCAAGGAATGACATAGATTTATGCAGGGATAAGACTGATAAGACATTCGCCACGATAGGCAGGGGCAGAGTACAGATATACCTCGAAAACTATATTTTAAATATTAAAGTCAGTCAAGAATGTAAAGCAGACGGAGTGGAATAATGTCGGAACAGTCTAGGAAGGAGAACAAAAATACAAAAATATTACAAAAAAAAAGAAGATTTGATTCTCAGCAGAATAAGAACTCAATGTGCCAACTTCAGAGACAGGTCATAGGTCATTGTTATTCTAGTCCCGTGTATAAAGGGTTAAGAATATATCCCAATTCTAACCACGAACCGTTTTGATTTCAACCTGAAAAGAGCATTTTGACTGGGCTTACTTTCAATTACCTAACCATTTTTCCAGCTTTAACAATACGAATCCACTACTTATATCTACTCCAAGATATCATATAAACGCCTTCTCAACTCCTAGCTACCTTCACCCTTGTTGGTAAAGGGTTGGGATAGACCTTCATGCCCTAAATAACAATTATCAACTACAAACCACTACCGAAAGGCCAAACGAAGTACATACGTGTCCGGGTGAGTCGCAGCGTGACAACGATCACTCAGGTGTTTAACCACGTGTGGGATTGCGTCTGGCACTACTAAGGGTGGAGTGAGGACCTTTTCGCTCCATTGTAAACGTGACTCGTACTACTGTGCCGTAGTAAAGCAAAAATATTCCGAATTTTGAATACACAGTAAAAAGCGTGAGTATCGAAAATAGGTGACAAATCTTGACCAGACGGTGCAGATATGGTTGTGCCAATCACCGTAATACTCGGAACGATTGGAAATTGCAATTTTTCTAAGGATCATTCAATAACCAAATATAGATCGCCGAATGATGACTTCTCTGATTAATTATTCAAAATTAACGAAGACCGATAGTTATCGGTATCATAAAGCTTAGGAGTGTCAAGAATGTGGGTCAACCTAGTGAGAGGTCACTCTGCAAACATTGGTGATTTAATTTCCTATATGTATAATAATATGTGCTACTCGTAGAGGTATGATGCTTGTCGGTAGAGTAAATATGCCAGGACATGAAATCTCGTGCTTCTCCATCAGTACCATGTTCCAAGCTGGTCGTGAAAATCTGCCATCACGAAGCCGCTCACTGTTGGTTGAAGGATGCTTAGGCCAGGGTATCGCATATAATTTGGCTCGGTAATCTTTGAGTATGTTAAGTGAAGCTGGGGAAAGCAGGAACCATTATCATTGGCGAACCCTTCGCGGTGCTTCTTCGAACAGATGATAAATAATATATAGATCCATTGGTCTGTAAACGAGGAAGATTAAGCGCAATGTATCACCAGCGACCATTTTGCTTTACTAAATCTCAATATCCATAGGATAGATGGCTTATCAATTTATACTAGTACTGCCTCAGACACGCAGGTGATTTTCTATAAGCAAATTAGGCATTTGGAAATCGATGACGAAGAATTGTGTCAATGGATATATTTCGACATTCTATATGTACAATTTTAAGGACAGTTTACTAGAAATTCTACTATGCTATCGGCGATGATGGAATTTTCTTTGATTGATAGTTGGTTAACATTATCTTCATTTTTTGTTATGTATCTAAGAAAAGTTTCATCAGATTCAAACAGTCCACAGAGACTGGAAACGTTTATTGATTTGGAGCAAACAAACGAGGGCATGATGTAGTCTTCGTGACAATCAGACCTGGGTGCATTTTATAAATCACAAAGCTGACAGCTTTCTTTGATTCTGTCCAGTAAAAAAGACAAAGAAAGATGAATCTTGGAGATTAGAACAGAGAAGGGCCTCCACTGAGTTGCATCAATCCAGGATTATCCCATCTTATCCCCGCCTTTCTTGCGCAGCCATATCCATCTTTCTGGATTTTTCGTTAACTCTGGGTTCACTATCGGAGTGACAGTATTTTTAGGCATGTTCCTGGCCTTCTTTCACACCAAATGAATTCCCCAGCTATATAATATAGTTATGAATACGATGATGACGAGGATATTGATAATAATAAGGTAATCCATCAGTGAAAAAATTTTTTAATATAAGAGAGAAGCGCACGAGAATGTGAGAAATAAGATTAAGAAAGTAGTAGAAAAAGGAGCGAAAAAAAAAAAAAAAAAAAAAACGAAAAGTTACAAGTTCGTAAAAGTTTTTCGAACCCGTAATTTCATCCCAACTGCCTGAGCGAAAAACCCTTGAGAAATCCTCGTCGAGTTTTAATTCGGTATATTTGCAACTCTTCTATAAACGATCCCTGCGTGAGTATCGACCTCGATGAGAACTTTTCAAGTATTTTGGCGAGACCGCATACTGAATCGTTCCACCGTTCTTGATGGGTGACGAAATCAATGCCATCAAACTTTCGTTTCTCACCGTTTTCTAGGTTTCAAGTACGGAGTCGTCAAATACGTCGAGAAGCTTCGCGGAGGATATCATCCTTTTCCAGACCTCTGGAATGTCCCAGGCATTGCGTCGTTGCGGCGCTTTGCACTCCCGCCAACCCTCGTATAAAGAAATTTCTATGCATGACGTAATCTGACCGTATGGCCACCCCCTATATACACAGCTATATGTACTACATACAATACTATATGTATAGTGACGCGCAAATCCTTTATGCCTCGTTTACTTCGCGGTAGCCATACACGGCAAGCTGCCGCGCCGTCACGAAGCTGATAAATTTTATTCTATATACGTGAAACGACGGTTTTCAACGAATAAATATATCCCAAGCAATACTTTGCAAATTGAGTAGACCCTAGACCAAAACCATCGATTTCATAAACCTAAATATTTTCTATCTATAAATATGTATTTTTTTTTTTTTTTTTCAAACGCTCGATTCATTTCTATACCCCCGACGAGCTTATATACTCTTCTTTTTATTGCCTTTATTTATTGCATAGTGTTCTGCACGTCCCCACTCCCAAGTCTATATCTTTATATCCTTACAATATGCGTCTCCTGAATAAATTTTTAAGATTTTTTTGTCCGTGTGCGACTAACCAGAAAATAGTCTGATGGGACCCGTGGTTATATGACCGCAAGGTCATAGAAAGTGTGAGCTTTTCCTTTTTTCCTCCTATTTTTTTTTTCTTTTTTTTTTTTTTTTACTTTTATCGGGGCAGAATTTCAGCCGGGTGATTTTATCCGCGGAGCAAATTTCCGTCCTTTCGTCTGTTACTGTGGCACTGAGGTTTTATTTCCAGGTTACTCTACGTCGTTAACTGTTGCCCGAATCTTTTCGTCCATCACACGGTCGAGCCGCCCTATTTTCCGCTCGTGAAGCGTAACCACATTGTGGTAAACGGAAGTCAGGACCTAACATCACAGCGAGATGGTTAAAGTTTAATGTCTCGCGTCAGTCAAGCATTGGGAAGCAACCGTGCGGAAAAGTTACGGAACCAGAGATGAAAATCATGTATTTCAATTATCAGGTGTAATAATTAGTTGTGATAGGTCATTTAGCCTTTGTAGATTCAAACAGGAGAACTTCTTGGTTAGAGATAATTGACAACGATATCGTTGACTCGTGCTTAACTAGATGTACATACCTAGTTATTTCCCATTTTCCGTCTGTGAATTACATTACCACATTTCACTGAAACAAAATGGCTGCTATAGGCACGTGGCGGTTATGAGTAGTCGCCGCAGGGAAGGTGGGATAATAAAAATGTGTACTTTTGTATTGAAAAATAAAATGAATAAAATATGAAGTATCTCTTGATAGCGATGATTTTTACGAAGCGTGACGATTTCCATTCCTAAAATTCTTTTTTCCCTTGTAATGTACCGGAAACGACCTAAACTTGAATCAAGAATTTTTGTAGGTCGTCTTTGTAGGATCGAGTCCTTCGACACACTAATAAAGGTATCAATTTCGTTTGGTATTCGGCATCGTTGAACTTGAAAAGAATGAAAGTATCTGGTTTATTCGATGCCGATATTTCTACCTTGATTATGAAATTATCGTGAAATTATTTCTGTATATCATTCCCTGTATTTTTGTACAGTAAGGAAAAAAATAAAAATAAAAAATTTGCGACAGAGAATCGCGCCACACCGTGATACGATATGATTTGTAGTTATAATATCGAAATATGAAACCAAGTAGTTAACTAACTCCTAGAACATATAACTATACATGTTCAGAAAACTGGATACTGGTTAATATTCGTGTAAGACGAAGCGGGGGCATATTTCACACGTGATATCACTGGGTAGAGGATAGACATCCGTTAATCGAGTAGATGATATGATGAATAATATATCCCTAGTAGCACGCTTTATCATATCTGATCCAATTCTTGCGTTTTGGGTCTTGCAATAAGATCCATCCGCAGAGCGATAATGGTCTGCTTCCGATTATTTCTGTGGATCTTGCACAAGAAAGGCTTGTCAATCACCTATACGCGGGAATTGCGAATAGCTTGTTCAATGTCGTAAAGTTATTTGTGCAAGACTCACGGTAGATTGCGCAAGCGTCTTGCGATTTCACCATGCTACTAGGGTATATGCTGTGTTGAAGATTTTTTGAGAAAAAAATAAGCGATAAGAGAAGAAGAGGGAACAAAAAAATTAACTGAAAGTAAATAAAATAATGAGACGACAGTGTATTATATATAGTCGAGTAAAGTACGAAGGCGGAAAATCGTTTCAGGAACCGGAACGAAGCTTACGAGGAGTTCTGAGTGTTTCGAACGGCTTTCAATCTCCAAGCTCTAAATTACTTTTTCTCGTAATCCGATAATAGCCAGAGACGGTAAAGGGGCAGGACGCTACTATAGGTACTACAAGAATGTGTCCGTCTGTTTGGCGTCACCTGAGTTCTTGAAAAGCTTTCTTGTCGAGCTACCCAAAGGACATTGTCCTGAAAAACGCGAGGTAGACCTTAGACCCTGGAGTTTAAAGTTTCCGCCCTAAACTCGACTTCTTTACGACGTTCACGGTTCCCCGAGTACGTAAATTCAAACTATTCAAAATATCGTACGTTTATACGATATCCACCATAAAACGAAAACATCATAGAGAAAGATTGGCCCAAAGCTGAAGATTCAAGGGGGTTCTCCGAGCCATTCCGAAACAGATATCTTGATACTTGATATAGATATGCGATGGAAAAAAACTGCAGGCACAAATTCACGAATCTACCAACGCAGTTCTCGTGCAAAATTCGATATTCCCACTTGACATCGTTATTCAAGAAACGACTTTCAACTATATAGGGCGTCTACGTTTCATTTTGCAGATGAATGAGTATCAGTTTTATGATAACTCTAACCTAATGCTAAATTAATTGATTTATTTCTACCCTGTATGATGAATGGGATGATTCTGATTAAATTTTGAATATTCGACAAGATTTCAGAAGCAACGTCATGATTTTAAATGGCTGTGTAACAACTTCGCGAACAATTGTAAATTTCGCCTTTTATGGATCGTGCATTCCATTTGTCAGAGTAACTTCAACCGTATACTGAAACGAAGTGTCAGTTCCATTCTCATAGGAAAAGAAAAAGAAAAGAAAAAATGTACCTATCGAATTATTTTTCCGATAAAATCTTTTCCAGAGTAAAGATTGTTTGAGAGAAAAGAGCTTCAAATCTAAGCTATCGACTATATAATAGGGTCATTCTCGAAGAAGTGTGGGTGTATACAGTCTTTCGTAGTGGGACATGGATATAATATCATAAAGTTTGCTATGCAGAAGCTTAACAGTACATAGTTATATTCGAGTGAAGTTTATTGCTTGCAGAGTGCAAAAAAACAAAAAAAAAAAAAAAAAAAAAAAATAGAGAATGGTTAGCAGTTTTTCGCTGCTTAGAGTGATAGTCCTCGGCACAGTGCTGCCAGAGACTATTAATGGTTCTAATGAATTTTCATCCCCGCGGGGGATAAGTTTTACCCAATGATTTTAAGTTGGTTTTATTATAGCTGGAAGTTTTCAAGAGAAGGAGCGGCCTTCCGCTATCCATACTGCAGTAATTACTAAATTCCGTGTTCAGCGTAAAGCGTGTATAATTGTGGGTTTCAAATCGCTATGATTTCTATGCTGACTGCTTTTGCCTGATACATATATATATACGAATTCCGTGAGTGGAAAGTAACAATCGCGGTACACTTTCGTGTCCCAATTTTCTCGTAAGCCGGTTAAACACGTCCCAGTAGGTCTGGAATCGAACACAATCCAGTTGACCAATCTATCAATATACGGTTCCGTATACGAGAGGTTTGATTTATTTCAATTTTTCGTTTTTTTTTTTTTTATGACCTATGGAATTGTCAAAGTTTCACAATCCACAGACCAGCAAAAAATTTCGAATTATATTGGACGCCGCGGTTTTTCATTTGACATATTGGTAAAATTAAAATTGTATCGTCCATTGTTAAAGTTTTTCAAATATCAAGCAGATTATTACAATGAGTTTAAAAATTCTTTTTAACGGTTTTTAATCTCACCGAAAAATGATGAGGGTAGGAATATCTCATCGGAAATTTATTACACATCTTAATAATTTAGGAATTCCTTTTTCACGACTTCCGTCGCGTACTTTGATCCTTTGTTATGGAAATACGCTGGGAGGAGTTTATTTGTCAGGATCTAATCTGCGATCTTGAGGCTTGCTGCGGAATCATATTATGCGTGAACATGAAAGGCCGCACGATTTTTGTCTGAATGATCATAGTGCGAAATGCACGCATCTTTTATCCAAGCTTTTTGGTTTTTAAATTGGTGAGCGAATCTACCGCAACGTTTTCCCGCGGTATGAGATAAGCGGCATATGCTGAGTGAAATTCTATCAAAGATTTTGAGCGAAGATTGAAACGTGATTCTGAATTTGTCGGTGTCATCTCTTGTCTCACCAAGACTCAAGTCATATCTATGCAGAGCAGGTCCATGAGTCGATCATCCGCTTCGTGAGTAGAAATATAAATTCTATAGCGAGAAAATTAAACGCGGTATAATATTCTGATCAAAAGAGGAATTTTTTCCGTAATTCCTACGGGATTTAATAACAACGCCATGAGAGGTTCTATTGTGTGTAAGTTTAACGACTCCTTATTCAATCTCTTCAGTATAAGGTATAAAACGCTAACTACTATCACCATTACAGAAAAACGTAACGAAATATATTTCAAATTTAATCTCACATTAATATCATTATTTTTCACTCTCGATAAAGCGAGGGCTGCTTTCATACGCGTTCAATGTATATCTGCGTGGCTATATACGGTTCTCCTTGATTATCCAAGGGAAGCGAAGTTTGGAAAAAAATTGAATATACACAGAGCGATAAAAAAAGTAATAAAAAGTATCTCAACGACTTCTTAGTTATTAGTATATAAATTTCAAGCCCTTGACTCACTTCGCTTTATGGAGGGGTCAGGCGCGATTGAAAATAGCGAATGGTAAAGTTGCTTTGAATTAATCAACGCCAATGACATGAGTGCGCAGCTTAAGTCGAAGTGTTTGTATAGAGATGAGTTACTTTGGATGCTAATTTTCGCACACCGTCTAAGTAATGATGGTAAGAAAAGGAAGTAGAACAAAATAGGGGGCTTAGCTTAATTAATTCTATTTTGTACAAGCCATATCTTACACGCGTTATACCTACAAGATAGAATCGATTTCTCTTGCGCACCCTGAAAAGCAAATTGATGATATTCCACCCACTACGCACTATAAAATCATGGAAAACATTATTTTTAATTATCCCTAGACATGATAAACGACAGAATATCGCCTTAGCTTTGGGAATCATACTATTATGTCGATTTATGATCAATTTAGTGCAACCATATTCAATAAGAGGATAAGCATATTGCATTTAACGAACTTAAATAATTAACTCGAATGATGAACTTAAAGGTGGCTTTGGTTCATTTCCATTTCTGACAGTTTGTGTATTTCGGAGACAGTCTCAAGAGAATTTCGGAAAATTCGCCGCCTGACTTTGACGCGATGATTTATATGATCTCCCAGTTATTCTAATCAAATAAAGTAATTCTTACCGAGGATTGGATTTACATAGTCCATGTCGTTACCTCAAATCGTCGGCGAATCACTATAGACGAATTACCTACGTCGCTCTGATAAGATTTCTTAATATTTCACAGGCATAGCTGCTTCATTATTCAACCCTCTTATAGCTCCGAATACTAATTGCAAATGCCAGTAATAAGGTGGTTCAAACTTTCCGAAACTTTTTAAACATAATAGTACTCGAAGACTGCGCTGAGCAGCAAACTAGTTTTGTGGATTTTAGCAATAAATACATCTGCCTCGAGTAGAGAATTATGTAAACAGTTATGAGAAGAGAGTAAAACTCGTACACCTGTCCAGTTTCACGGTATAGATTCCGAAACAGACGCGTATGTGAAAATTCTATATGTCATATTATGTGCATATGCGAAAGGGACAGGTATCCAATTATACATACGAGTATTACATTCTACGTAAACATCGACGGCAGAGCTTGACAAAACAATTGGTATAATATTATTCGTGAAAAAAAAAAGTACCCATTAGCTATAAAAGTCACGTTAAACGCTCTTGGAGAATGGAAAAAAGCATTTGCGTATAATTTCTCCCCAAATTACAAATCTAGAAGATTTATTGCGCGACGCATTAATGTTTGCAAATAGTTTTTCCTCATTTTGTTGTAGAAGTTTACAGATATTTAATGACTATACTGACAGGTATAAAGTGCTCTTACATATCGAACGATTAAAAACAACGTGAGCGCAGTGTGAGATAATCATGCTGCATTTAGATTATAAAATTGCTACTGTTTGCGGAGACCTTGGGTTTATGCGTCCTTCTTCAGTTCCTCCCTCGAATATAACTTCAGAATCGTTAGTGGTATACTTTTGAAAAATTTTGACCGTACTCAACGTTAATGTTTGCCGCAGATCAGAGAGATCGAGTTCGTAACTTTTCGCTTTCTGGTTATAAAAAAAGCGTTGGTGTACTCTCAAGAAAGGGGAACCCGTAATCACGTCTCTTTCAAAAACCGATATCTACCCTACCCTGGGATTCCGCTTGCTAACAATAGCACAAAGCAATTCCTCAGATTATTTCACAGCTAGGATGTAATTATTTCTCTACCATTATGCCCTGCATTCGTATTTACTCAATATTCAATGTCTAATTAAAATACAATAAATAAAAATTAATTGATGATTAAATCATGGATGGTTGTATTACTTTCATATTCATCTATTATTTACCCGAAGCGTATTTTCATCAAAAGAATATGCAAGTCCTCCGAATTTCATTTGACCTCAGCCCCCTTTCGAGAGTATACATAGAGATCTACTGAGAAACCTTGCATTTCGATCAGAAATTTTATTTACCCAAATATCAGGGCGCACATGTTATCGAAAAAGGGTTGTCAGTTGTCAGCCGAAGCGCAGAATGAGGATCAAATTTCTGGATGACACCAACGTCGATCTACTTAAACGCCTTTACTTGCACCATGACATTTTCAACGAGTCACTCCAACAAAAAGCTTCCTGGAAGCTTTTCCTTGTGTCTTTTTGTATCGACTTTCGTTATGTGGACAGAAAAACAAGATAAGATAACTTTCAAGTTTTTAGAACCTTATACCTTATACCCACGCGTTCACGACGTTTCTTTTTACAAAATCTAACGATCATTCTACTCAACAATAACAGGCGCTGTGTTGCCACTAGAAATTTTTTTTCGACTTTCGATAAAACGAGAAGAAGACTTATTCCTGCACTGATACCTTTTGTAGCATTCCACGAAAACTGATGCTGAAGTAGGTAAATATGTTACAACGATCAACATTTGTCACCTTCAACTACCATTGTAATACACGTATTTTTCTACAATCTCTGTGAATCAACGGCTTCAAGAGACGACGTGAGTTAACGAAGCAATCAGGAGTTTAATTGAATTTGTCTAGGTCTTCTGTACCATTTAATAATATTAACGTTTGCCAACCGCAAGCACTTCTTGATGTCTCGCAGTAATATCAAGTTTTGGTTAATTTTCTTTTTAAATTACGCTTATTTCGTGAGGTAGTAGACCTTACGCGAAACTCGAAAGTTTTCTAACTGGTTAAAAAATAATAAAGAAATAAAAAAGCTTGTATCTTTCTGCGGTGATGAGTACGTCCAAAGTGAGTTCGTTATCCACAGAATCTTTGAACGGTGGTGTATATCAATCGACGTAAACTTCGTTAATTTTGAATGACAATCGAGTAAGTGAAAAATCTAAATTACGAACTTTACTTATTACTTAACCGGTTGGTATTACCGCCAAGTTTATTTCTTGGAAAAAAATTCTGATAGAAAACGTAATATGAAAAAAAAAAAAAAAGATGTTTGAGTAGAGTGAAGGCTATTATTTTCCGTGATTTATATCGAAGTCAGTTTTTGTCTCAAGTAGGTATTTATTTGTCGAAGAATTCTCTTGCCGAGGATAATGTTAACAGCACAATTAATCGTTAGAAAACTACCCCAAAATACCAGAACCTTGGTACGTAACGTTACATTTACTGTCACTTCGCTCTTTATGGAAGTGTCAATAAAATTGGTTGACAAAAAAATGTGTTTCCGATGGAATTGGGGAAGTCCCTCGACGTCGAACCATTATGTGGTAAGTAGTTGACTGTTACGAGCACAAAAAATCACGAAAAACTTTGCCAAGATACTAACGATGCTTTATGATAGGAATTAGTTGGTTCCTTAGGTATGTTAGTAACGGTATTTCAATGAGTTATTATTGATATTTGTGAAAATTAGTAAATACATTGTTCTGCTTGTTTTCGTAATGATGATATTAGTACACGGAGAGACTTTTCATTACAATATTTGCTTCATTGCGTACCCATAATTACAATAAAGTCTAAGAATTTAGGGACAATCGAGGTACTGTCATAATCAGTCCTACCATAATAGGAGATCATGATATTTCGATATGTTCAATTATAATCTTTAAGACCAAGAATTAGTATTGAACTTTTAGAAACGGTATATTATTTACTGTTGGAGAATGATAAATGTTAAAAAGTGATAGTGAGAATTATTAAGTTCTGCCAGAATAACTCTGAAAGTAAGTATTCTAATGCCCGGTTGCATAAAGGTGGGTTACCCAAAAATTTCAATAACCTCCGCAGATACTACTCGTTCAACCTACGACTGTCAGAAGTTAACCAGCGATTCATGACAGCTGTCAGATGAAAAAACGGTTGAACGGGTAGTATTTGCGGGGTTACCTACGGGGTATTTGAAGGTTCGGGTAACCCACGTTTATGCAACCGGCCATAAATGACATAAATTGTAAGAAATTTATACGAAACTTTAACATTCTAATATGAACGCGCATTAAAATGAAAAACACTTATACCTTCTGAAACGGAAACATGAGAGAAATTCTAAAAGACTATACGAAAAATTGTCGAATGTTTGCGAATTATTCCGATTTCGGCCAACGACCAGACCGGATATTCCGCGGAATATTTAAAAATTTCGCTTTACAAGGAAATCGCCCATATATTTCGCACAGTCTAGCAGTTATAGAAGATAAATGATTACAAATGAATGATGCTAAATAATTGAAAGGAGGGCAATGCGTTTGTGATATAAAACAACAAGACTGCAGAAGAGGTGAGATTTGACAAATTATGATTAACTTTGGATATTGATTAATAGTTATGAGTTGCAAGATCTTGAATAAACATTCAATAATTGCATTACTATTATAATGTCTGTTAATTTCATCTCTACACACGTGCATTCATACATACTATGTATGTGTTACAGGATTTAGCAGCTTATCTGAAAGATGACGGTGACGGTAAATTGATTCTGCAACATTTTCACGATCACAAAAGCTTCAATCCCGAAACAAGATCATTATTAAGGCCCATCCCTAGTCGCCCACCTCCTTCAAATTCGAATTCAATTACGAACACATACGTTTAAAAAATGTTCGTTTTGTGCGAAAATAGAGTCTACAGATGGTTACTACTCTCCTTACAAATCGGAAAATGACATTGCAGTTCAAATAAGTGGCTCTATGGGCTCTTTTTAATCTGATCAATCCAAGTTTTACTGATCTAATACTAGTAATGTAGTAGTTTAGTATTTGAGTGTATACAATAAATAAGGTCATGATGATATTTGTAATGTTAAATTTTTTTACACATTTGATGAATATTTTTCAGGACCTAAGTAAAGATAAATAAAGAAAAGATAAAAAATAAAAAATAAAAAAACAATTAAATAAATAAATAAATAAATACAAAAAAAAAAAAATAGGTACAGTAAAGATTGCAACGCGTTCATACCAAAATGCGAAAGAGTTTATTCCGCTCTTTCTAAAGCACTATATTAATTTTCGGTCAC
The DNA here is from genome assembly GCA_943736025.1 of Tenthredo mesomela. Classification (NCBI taxonomy): domain Eukaryota; kingdom Metazoa; phylum Arthropoda; class Insecta; order Hymenoptera; family Tenthredinidae; genus Tenthredo; species Tenthredo mesomela. The sequence continues at coordinate 16,133,487 of OX031016.1, read as the reverse complement.
GTGACTCCCACTTTTAGTATGGTGGTTTAGAAAGACTGCACTGCGTTAATAATTCTTACGAGTTCTTCCGGAAAAAGATATTACTTCTGCATTTTCATAGTCACTATTCGACTTTTTGTAACACTACCTCGATTATCCCTAAATTCTTAGACTTTATTGCAATTATAGGTACGCAATGAAGCAAATATTGTAATGAAAAGTCTCTCCGTGTACGTGATTGAATCTGTTTAGCGATTGAACTTTTAGAGGGTGAAAAACTTCAGTTTCACTGACAACGGTTGATCCATTTACTTTTGCGAAGATGTGAAATAATTTACGATATGGCTTGTTTGAAATTACACGTTTCATGACTCGTCTTTGTTACCCGAGCTCGTTTCTGACTCACGATTGTATGAAGTTTCTCTTTGGCCGTCGTCTGGCGTAGCTCAGATTCTTTTGATCATTTTGAGCTCAAGGTGTTACAGTAGAAGAACATAATTTAATCTGCAAAATGACTTTTAGTAAACTAACTTACTTTACGGAGTGAAAATCAGACGCCTAGCTTGTTTTCGTCAAATTATTCGTATATCGTTTGCTACCCCTTTAAATTTAGCCCTGAGAAAATTGCTGACCGTATGCAACTGGGTATACTAACCACATCATCGCTAAAACTTGTTGAGCGACGAAGAGCTTTTACGCATTTCGCATACGATTTATGCTGTAGGGTTGTAGAATTATAACGACTCTTCTTAGAAGCTTGGAGAAAACAATTTAGCTCGTTCCTACCTCCAGAGGGATATTATTGTCCCAACTGTGACCTTCGTGGACCGTACTTAGTATTCCTCTCTACTGCCGCGTAATGGAGAGAGGCGTTCTCATATTTTTCCTTACCTCTGTATATTTTTTTTTTTTTTCATTTCTTTCGTTTTTTCCCTCCTCTTTCCTTTATTTCTACAATATTCGGCCCTGTGCTCCAATTTTCTGTGAGTGTTTATTCGAATTTTTTTTGTATTTTAAATAACGCTGGAATTCGTAACCGTGGGAAGAGCACACCGCCACAGCATAGCGCTACGTGTACAAAGCGATGATATTGGAAAATTGCGCTCGGCACAAATCAAAGCACGTGTGTTAAGCGTGCATCGTTTCATCGAATACCAAAGCGTCAGGAATGTTTCCGTAGGATTAATCAATACCGGTAGTAAAAGATTTCCGCCGGTAGGTACTCTGCGGTTTACAAGGCGCCACGCCTGAGGCTTAAGTAGGGAAAGTAATTTATAGACCGTCCTAAATAACGCGGGACTTGGGTACCTATAATAGTATAGCCCTGCTTCAGCCACGTTTCCCAGACTTACTTTGGGTGTGACAAGAAGTCATTACAGAACCACACGTCCCATGGCGTCTAAACTCTGACCTTACCTTGATGAAAATATGCGGTCATTGCCTAGTATTCCGTGAATGTTTACGGTCACATAGTTGTGCCAGATCTTGATACAAATATCTGGCGATCGAGTCTGAGAATCCATAGTCTTGTTCAAGAGCCATTTTTCATTAGCATTATTCGATTATGTTCACATACATATACTTAACTCCAATTTTATTTTCAACTGTGAAATATATGGTAAGGGGAAAAGTTAATTCACCTGAAATCTGAATAAAATTTCCAAGAAACGTATACAGTGAACCCCGAGATTTAGGTGGATTCTAGTTTATTAGTTAAACGCGACTGAATTACATAAACGATTAGAAAGATTTACTAAGAAAAATTACTTGAAAAGTTGCTTTGGGGTAGTTGGCTTCAATGTCTGGTACGACTTGATCAAAATTCTTGATTACTTTTCTATTTTAATAGTACTTATACCGCTGCTTTTTTTGGGCAGTAAACGGCAACATAATTTCCGAAATTTGCGAGCTCGCACGTGTCATATTTACTCGTAGTTTTCAGAATTGTATATTAGAATAGTATACGGCACGACAGCAAGATCAGCAAGAAAATAATTACGTCATCAATGAATTTCTTACATTCTTTTCATTTTAAAATACTCATTCAATAATAGACAATAATTCAAAAATTTCCTACGTCCCAAGGTCAAATTTGGGGATGAACGAAGTATCGAACAAGTTTATTTTTCGGGAGAAAACTCTAGCCCCAGCTTTCAAATCTTACCACACAAACAATTATTTGTGACGCGGAGCGACTGAATCCCAACAGGATATTAACGTTCACAAATCCTTTGATACCAGGTTCATGGTCTGGGGTGAAGCATCCGTACACAATGAACATACGCACGGTTCATCAGAGCTTTCAAATGGAACGAGGCCAGCTCTTTAACCGTGAACGAAGGACGGGCCAGGCCAGTTTTTCTTTTTACTTATTTTATTTTAAGCTTTTCAGTTTTGAACCTGGGTCGGGATTATTGGCTACCCTTAATATCCTTCTTGGCCAGCGCGCAGTTACGGAGCATGTTAGCTCTTTTGGAATCTGAAAACAGGCTAGCCATTCGACTGAAGTATATAGGCTCTGGAGGCTGTGGTATAAGCAGAGACCAGGCGAGGTAGGCAGAGGTCCGAGGAATTCATGGCCGGTTCTCCAAATATTGCGGTGGCCGTAGGATATTTTACTCAGGGATGGCAAGGCAAGGCCTGTCGAACCTACGAATTCCAGAAATCGTTTATCCGTCATGAATCGCGTGGATAAAGAAAGAAAGAAAAATAAAAATGTCAACGAATAGACCATGAAATAATTTCCCACTAACCAAGTAAATTCGTTTGATCGTTTTACTATTCATTTCACACTAAGGCTAGACAAAACCCATCGAGCAATTTCACACGACTTTGGAGATTGTTCATTTATCGTCAAATCGTGCCTCTAAAGTGGATGTCAAATAAATGGCTGATCATATGTTAGCAATATGTGGAAGAGTAGACAAATTTATCTCGTGGTTTGAAGACAGGCATTTTGTTGATGAAATCTTCTTTGACGAGAATAGAATAGCCTTTTCAAGGTTCTAAACATCTCCCATAAATCGACATTGTCGTGCAAATACCAATGAACAGTGGCGCGATTCTACCATAGAAAATTATACAAAAACAGTCAATGTCGAGGCAGATAATCCACAGACTTTGTTTTGTATAAAACAATACTATTACTATGTGGTGAATTGACATCGGGGTTATTACAAAGCTAGCTTTGGAGATAGCTTAGCTATCACACCCTGCGCACAAATAGGTTTACAATAATTGTACATTAGGGTAGTTCTTATTTAGGGCCGGGACGAAATTTTTAGCAGGCGCCCCTCAAATCGGTTCCAAATAATTCAAAAACAGTTTTAAAAAGTTCTAGCCTGCAGCTAAAAAATTTGTCCGAGCCCTAAATATGGACCAGCTTGTTGTACATGCATGCTCATTAAGGTGGTTAAAAAAAGACCTAAGTTCTCAGACGTTGCTGCTCATCCGTAAATATGTTGTTTATGATTTTTTTTAAATATTCCATTTTTTTTTAAAGCTATATAGGACAATATTTACTACTGCCTCATTGAGGGCGACTTTCCTTCAAGTGAAATTAGCAAAATGAGGCTTGTCAGGCAAGGCAAATTGTAATATTTTTTTCAAATCACAAACAACATATTCACGGATGAGCAGCAACATCTGAGATCTTAGGTCTTTTTTGAACCACCCTAATGCTCATGCAATAATTGGCGACTATCAAAATGATGTCAACTATCTAGAGCGCAGTGGCAACTTATAGATCGCGAAGTGTGTTGAGTATATCTGGAAGCCTTAAGGTAAAATAATGTTAATTATATGAAGCAAATATTCTGTGTGGAGCTGATAACGTAACAAGTGGTATATCTGTTGCACAAAGTTGTCCTAAGTGGTCCAGGAACCACTTGGACCACTTTTGGCTCTGTGCCAATTGGCTCCCTGACAAATTCGATGAAATTCAACGACAGTGAGTCAGTTAGCGCTATGCTTTTTGTTATTAGATGTGCCATCTGTTGCTGTCGACTTTGAATATCAGAGGAGAAAGGAAGTAGAAGTTTTTCTCCAACGCTAGTCGTAGTACTATCGTGACTTTTTTGCGATCGTTCACCGTTCTCATATGCATGCAAATGTCTATCCGAACTGTGAATTCTATTTAATTTGCTCTTTACCGGAACAATACTATGCAGGGTGATATTGGAATTTTCATAAGGCACGTAGCTAGTGACCATTTACCAAGGTTTTAATAAATTTTACAAATTCCAGTTATACTTCTGTAGAAAAAATTTATTCCAGATAACGATATTCAACGAACTGGGCTTTACTACATTACTATTCAGAGAGAGAACAGAATTTTTAACCGAAACATATATACGAAAATTCCACACAAATTGGACGCTCCATATGTTTTTCGTAACACTCCCATTTCTTGCAGAAATCAATGATACCGTTGGATTTCTATATCACGTTGAAAATAATGAATTGTTTGAAATAGTTAACTGAATGACGAATGACTCTGAAAATATTTTCTTCAGTTTCCTAGCCACGATTCGAGTGACATTCTAAAGATATAAAGTACTTGTTGGACTTCTTTCAGGTTGTAGTTGGCCAGTGAAATACAGAGCCGAAGCACCCTAAAGCGTTTGACAATGGTTATCGATCTACGTTCTATATCGAGCTTGACTTGTCTCGAGAATAAAAGAGAATTGTGCGTGAGAGGGAAAGAAGAATGAACCGGAAAAAGACTTGGGATCTCGATTGGGATCTCTGCTTGAGTTTGGTTAATTAACAAGCTTCAGAAGCACTTACACTTATACTTACACATTACCTTAAATCGATAAAATTTTAAACAACCCGATGACTGTCCGAGGCGAAAGACGAGCAAGACAAGAAAGACGGAATATGCGTGATGAATCATAGGCAAGGTCAGATACTTGATTCTCATTTTCCGCCTGCCGTCTTATATTATATTATCTTATAGAAACAAAATATAGAATATAGAGAATATATTATCTTATATTCTCGTTTCCAGAATACAAAGTGGAGAATTCACGAGAAAGTTGTGAGTCTCTTAACCGTAGAATATAAGTTTAGGTCGCATGATGGACGCAAGAATCCACGTAGGACAGCAGTGGGCAAACGTAATGCCACGAATCCAACCCTATTTCTTGATTTCAGAAGAAGTTTGATAAATCCACGGACATTAATAGAGTTTTGGTTCCGATTTTGCGAGGCTATAGAGACATGACTTCGCAGAAAGACCTTATAAATGTATACCTCTACTTTCAGCTGTCGGGGTTAATCTCACCGGTCACGTATTTCGACAAATTCAACGAAAAATAAAAACAAAAAATGTTCCACCCATTCCGTGGAACCGAGACAGTTCTCGAATGATTAGGACATAAAGAGGAAACCTGTGAACGTCAAGTTGAAAATTCGCGAAATAATACCAACATATATTAGGGTGGAGAGGAAAAGGCAAATTACGAAATGTCATGGACAGAATACCGGTCGCTCAGTCCCTTAGGTATGGTGGATGGAGTTGGTACACCTCATGCTAACCTTGCCTGCGTACATTTCGTATACCACGAAACGGACCTCGGGGACGGTCTTGACCTCGTAAGGTTCACGAGTTGCCACTCTACGGCGGATGCTGGCCTTTGTTCCGACGTTCCTATGTGATAATGGCTTCGTTAGTTACACACGTAAATCATTTACTGCTAATTGTAAGCCCTTTAGCAAGTAGCTTTATATCAATTTATGTGAATGCATTTTTATACCGAGGAGAATAAATGCAAATAATTATATTGCTGGTTGCTTACGAGATGTTTTTGAACATTTTTCACCTGCAGAAGGGAAACAAAAAAATTAAAAGATAACTAACTCTAGACTCTAGAGTCTAGAGTATAAATACGTCTCGACTGAGCCTGATGTTCATCTTACAATCAAATTTCCTTAACTTAGGACAGATGTAACTGTAAATTTCAATCCGGCTATGGGTGTAAAATTTGTGGTCCTCTATAGCCCATATTTACGTCGACCTTTGCCTCTTTCACGTGGCCAGGTGTTGGCTATTACGTGGAAAAAGAAATATTTCTCCTAAAGTTTCTAACAATGTGTCACTATAAATATTGAACTTAAAAGTACAAAGTCTAGAGATGCGAGGAAACTGAAAGCGGAAATAAAATTTTGTTTTTCAAATTCTTTTCTGCTAACTGCAGGCTGCATTTGGCTCATCGTGTATTTCTCGCCCAGATGTTAGTTAGCTAACTTGTCTTACCTATCTCGACGAAAAATATTTGTGAAAACTTTGGAGGCAAAGTAAAACATAAGTACTTATTGTCCAAGAACGAGGTCCTGGGTTGTGCCGATAAAACCACAATAAATTTGCAAAGATATCGTGCTAATTTGAATAATACTTGTTCATGATTTTCTTTTTACTTCGACTAGCATATTATGCCGGACAGAGTCTCGAAAATTAATCCAAAAGTCCGATTTCAACAGATACCATGAAAATTTTTCCAATTACTAAACTTTATCAGCAAAAACTTTCTTATCAGACGGCTTTGTCGACATAACACGGTCTAATTTTAATCAAGTTTGCACGACAGTTTGTCCACTCAAACCCTAATGTATGCATCGTGGCACATGACGATGCAAAATCGAGATATAATTTCACTCATGAAAGATATCATTAATCAAAACTGACCATTAGTCAAAAACATGATACAGTAACTACGCAAATATAAGGGTAGATATAGATTCGATCCAATCAGGGCAGCTGTACAAGCCTTGGAATATCACATCGTACGGAAAACATCACAAATTGCTATGAAAAAAGCGTTTCTTTTTTAAATGTAAGACTACTCGTTCTCCCCTTGAAGAATTCTGTGTCATGGAATCACGAGTAAAATCAAGAATACCAAGACACTGATTACTGTCTTATTGTAACGATTGAAAAACTCTTTTATACATTTGGTTTCAAAGTGGCCTGTTTTTCTACAAGCTTTTTATATCTAATGCATCAGACCGCTAGTACATTAGCTGTGGGTATTAGTTGTGTATTGTTGGTTTGGGTGGCTACATTTACATCTATTGTTGCTCACTGTTGGGACAGAAACAATAGTAGTTTTCATTATACTGTCGGGTATATTGCATTATTTGCAATGGGTTTATGTGCTCCGAGCCTCAGGGTACGAATCTTGCCAGAGTAATATCGGTAAAATGTAGATGTATATGTATATGTATACCCTGTACCTACGCTGGCAGCCCTAGCATCAGATATTAATATCCTTACTAATGACTTGTGTAAGCTGCGATAGGCTGAAATCACAACAACATTATTATTTTAATAAAAGCCGGTGTTAAAGGCAGGTCAATCTTTTCTCAGCTGGACAGTGGCTAGCTGGCTTTATGCCGAGGTGTTATCGTAACAGATTTTGATGAAGTGACCCGTATAGGAGGTATATGATATATTTTTCCTCGTCCAATGGCGTTTCCGAAATGAAATCGCCATGAAAACGTTAGGTAAACTACAACGAAGCATTAAGGGACGTTAATTACGAGATAGAAATCCGCGAATATTGCGAAAAATTTCAATATTCAATAACGGAGGACTTCCGTGATAAAACTAAAAGCGAAGCGTAATTTAAATAGCGGAAACGAGAGTGCTTGATTGCTTCACAGAGTTAAATAGATTAAATAGAGTTTATAATAATTGACACAGCAGAGCAGAGTAAATTTTTTACTGATGATACCGATTTGATTTATTTTAGCTACAAGCAAAAACTTATGACGCTGAATTTCCGGCGTTATATTCGTAGGTAACAGTTGTTTATAGAAATGATATATGAGCATTCTGACATGGTGTTCTATTTTCCAGGCAATTCACAGTCGTGAGTTTGTTCTTGAGCTTGACAAGCCGTACCTACGAACTTGTCTGCGAAATGTGCGAAACATTAGTCGTTGGTCGCCACTACGATGTACTACCAAACTCAACCATACATACCTGTATATATGTACATGTATAACCTTATACCGATGTAGGTATATGTGTATACTTCAATTCTGTCTCTAGTATCGGGGTAAACTTTGGGGCAAACTTTGGATAGAGAGCATTGATTATGGCTTCGAGTTGCGAGCTTGACCGATTGGTCCATATCCATAAGCTACATGACTGGATCGTCTATCCACCCGTTTATAATATATTATTGAATTTGGAGGCAGGCTGAGTGCATCGGAGATTGGAGGCCTGCATTTAATTATACTGGAGACCCTCCGTTATTAATGATTCATGACAATGCAAAGGAAACCGTTAGTGAAGCATTGTGTTTCCCATATAGGTATAATAAACATATAGGTATATACATAGTCTATATATTCATATACGTACTGCACTCTCATTTGCTGTAGATTTCTATGAACTTCTGTTGCAAGCACAGTCGTGTGGTTTCTGACGTCTGAAGCCAGTGAAAAGTCGATATTTTAGTTTTTCTCATATTTTTCTTCAATTTCCTGATACCTAACTCGGATTTAGTGTGGGTATAGAAAACTTAACAAAAACAAAGATCTCTGACTAGCGACCTGAAATCAAATGTATTTATTTCACCAACTGTGTGTCTATTCTTCTTATCATAATATATCCACGGCTGTTTTCTTTTCATTTCTTTCAATTATGAGTGGAAATCTGAGTATTATAGTATACAGGTGTCGGTATCTATATAGGCGTATGTAGATCTTTGGTCTGGAGATACTCCTTCCAGACTTATCCCACGGTACGAAGATCATATCTATAGGACAACGCTTTCAAGCTCAACGTAGATTCACCCAAATGATTACATTCTAGAGATTCTCTGAACACCGCCGATCGTGACGTAGGTAGATACTGGCACAACAATTTACCGGCGCGTTCAGTTGGTTAGAAATTCGTATATATTCCACGATATATAGGATATAAAAATAGTTAACATGCCCGTAAAAAAAGTAACGAGTCACGTGATGCACAGATTAAAAGTAGAATAGAAAAACGAAATAGCTAAAACAAAAAAAGTTTTTCGTTCAAATCAGGAGTACCTACTATATACCAAAACTCCAAATATTTGATGGACGAGTTCCAGAAGCAAAAAGAACTGCACAAAGACTAGACGTTGGATGTATATTCATTATTTTTGACTCTCTCCCGCGATTTAAACCGAGAAAAATCAGATACTTTTACACATTTCACATCCTAAACGAACTATCTACTCAAGTAACATAAGGAACAAACGGATCCCGGGTTTATAGAGAATCCAGTGATATTAAACCAGCCTTCGGTCATGCCTGTGGGTGTAGGTTACATCCGAGTGCGTCCACCTGTGGTCGGCCAATTAGAAACGTTCCACATTTGTCACGTCGCGTATGATATTGAGTATACGTTCGTGCCAGACTTCGAATGATTTCTAGCTTACGATTTACGGTCTGAACGAGCTGATAGATACAATTATATTTTGCGATATTGCAGCGAATTGAGACAAAAACGTGATCTCACCTCTCTCGTTATTCGGGAGTTCGTTTTTCTTTATTCAAAGGTATTCGTCATTCGATTTAATTCCAAATCGTCGATTGGATTTTTTTTTAAAAGCAATCAGCTACGTGACGCTATTGGCCAATCAAGTTGTGCAAATTAGTACGATTCGATTATAGAGGTTTTGCGTTCTGTAATCTTCCAGGCCCTTTACGTAGCCGGTATTTAGTCAGTGATGAGAACGATTGACTATCTATAACAGGCTACTTAATTACAACGGAGGTTTCCCAGCGTCTTTGTTAAGTCGATCGAAATTACACGCTTAGATTTAATTACAAAATGATTCTATACGAAATTCGTTCCGTTCTCTGTCTATAGGCTCGAATTCTCTGATCAATGGAAGTCACTTTATCACTCGCGTAAAATAAAGTAGATTTAAATAAAGAACTTCGTCAAGCTTCGTCAAGCTTCATCAAGCTTCACGCACAGAAAGCCTACATAATTATTAAACGTAATCTTATTTTCCAAGCGAAAGAATATTGCTTTGAAAAAAATAAGTAGATATTCGTAAAATCATACAGTATACTGCATAGTTTGACCAATGATCTTATCGAATAATGAAAAAATGAAGGGAACCAACATTGACCTACGACTATTATCGAAAATAATTTCGGCATAGGAGCTTAGCTATAGAGTAAAGTGGCGGATATTAAGCACAGCTGATACGTTGTTCAATATCGTTCAGCAACCCGGGATCGGTATTTCTCTCGGATATTTGATGCAGAGTGTTGCCATGTCACTATATATTTTCGTGTTTTGGTAAATTGTATACGCTAGATATAACGTTGTTACAAATTACAAAAAAATATGAACGTGAAATGAAATGATTGTTAACGCAATTTGATGAGAACGGTCTATCGACGTTATCATATAGATCGCTTTGAAGTTCCACATACTTCGGATGTCTAATTACCGAATAGAAGGAAAATTTACTGTCTCTTAAGCAGCGATCAGAACTTGAGAAAATCTGAAGCTTTAGAGCCCTCATGTTCTACATGTTGTGGCTTCGCAATTAATTACTTGCCTCTGTGTACTTGTTACTTAAGACGTCAGAACGGATGCGGACCGAAACTGAGCTTATATATGACAAAAGTGACTTAACCGCAGCTTTACATTCATCTGTTTACGACACGCCTATATAGTATACATACCTATACCTATATATTGCCAGAGAAATAGCTGACGCAATTATCAGAAACTTGCCCATATTTCAGCCGAACATATTATGCACATACCAACTTCCAAGTTATCACATAGATGATGTGGGTTAGTACGCTATAGAATACCAAAACTTGCAAGATTTATCTGCAACGAAAAGTTAATGATTATTTTGCTTGTAGCAAATGATCGATGATCATAAATGCACTCACACAAACTATCATTTAATCATATACCTATTCAGATACTTACTAAACCGTTAGATGATTGTTTGAAGATTTTTCAGGTACATCTTTACATTTCTGAATAGCTGTTGCATTTTTTCATCAAAGGTATAGGTCCGAGGTCGGCCGTAGATTTCGCATCGTCTATCCTGTCACGTATGAGTAATTTCTCGATTACACCGTAGGTATTCGTATACATACCTATATCGCAGCACGTATACCTCTTCGAAGCATATTTCTTCGTCATGATAAATTGGAAAAAGCGAAAAGCGTTTCGAAAATACTAAATAAGATTTATATTTTATGAGCTGTCAGATGTCTCACCCTCTCGCGATTTATAAAACCATACCCACTGCTGCGATATTCAAAAGAAGGTTTTGACATGTCCGTCAACGGGTGTATCTTTGAAATAATTTTTTAAGTTAAATCGCGAGAAACAAGTCTGATATTTTTATTCAGTATGGCTAAATATCGACCCGTGATTCTTTGAGGGAAACCCTTACGGTCTGAGTTCATAGAGCGTGCGGCAGTATACTGTGAGATTCTGTGAACGCGGAACGCTAGGGATACCAACCCAAAAAGGGTGCTATTTCATATGCAGTAAGCTGCACCAGCAGTTTAGTAACTTACTAGATGTTTCTAGTAAAATCACTAGAAATCACTGGAAATCTACTCACTAGATTTCTAGTCCAGAAATCTAGTAACCAATAATCACTAGATTTCTAGTGATATCTAGTGATTTTACTAGAAACATCTAGTAAGTTACCAATCTGCTGCTGCAGCTTACTGCCGAAGAAATAGCACCCTCTTTGGGTTGGTATCCCTAGCGTTCCGCGTCCACAAAACCTCACGGTATAAATACACACTTCTATCGTCAGCACTGCGAGTTTTATGACCCTTTCTCATATTATTTCCGTCTTGAGTTGATACATACGTGGCACGAAATTTAGTCAGCAACCTTCTTAAACCCTCTATAAACTCCGGGGAAGAATATAGTATAAAGAAAGGGAAGGGCGAGTTAAAAAAGAACGACTTGTGGTTGGAAGAGCGTGGAAGAGTAGCCTGGTAAGTGCCTTTTAGAATTTTCACCAGAAGCCCGGCTTCTAATATTTCATTAACCTCTCGTCTATGACTGAAAGGTTCATAAGTCGAACTTCAGGTTTTGCCCATCAGTAGCTGCCGCTTTGTCAAAAACTTTGTCCAACAACTCACTGTAACGGGAAACCGATCAACACATTTAATTATAATTAGTAAACTCGCCCAGTATCGATCCTCGTTTACTACCCGCCAATAGATTCTGCAACGTAATTTTGATTCTATAGAGTGTTGTAAATTTGAAAAATTATAATAGGTCTTCAACATTTAATATGACTTTCATTTCAATTCACAGTTACGAGTTCACAAGTATAACTGCAGAGTAGATGTAGGAAAAATTAATAAAAATTCTCTTCCTTATATTACTGTTTCTCGAAGCAAATTTCAAACTTACTTACAATATTTATTCTAGTGAAAAAAGAAGTGTAAAGATCAAGTAATACGATCGAAAAAAAAAAAAAAAAAAAAAAAGAAACACTTGCACACGTGCAGCTGGTGGTTTTGATGAATTTTAATAATATTTACCCACCAGGTGGCAAAAGCCGGCTCACTTTTAATTGAATTTTAACTGAACAACGGAAAATTTCCGAGGGCATAGTGGCAAATGGCGTCGTGGTTTTGTTGGATTTGAAAAATTGAAATTTTCAGTGAGCCACGCCGCACCGAGCGGGCTTAAAGCGTACGTTTGAAACTCGGGCGAACATGTATACGTGTATAATATAAAGTATACGTATACGTAAATTAGTTTGGACAACTTCACATACCGATAATAAAATAATTTATCATGCTTCTCGAAAAGTTTAGCAGATATTAATACAATATAATATATTCTCCTAACATGGGAATTTATACCTACATCGTTTTCACGAAATTCCTGGATCCATTTACTACCCTATTGTTTCCAGCTAATTGTCCAGGACGCAGGAGTTGCTACTCGATAAACGTTCAAGTGTATATATACATATATCTATAGATGTTTTTGTTGTATTGTCGAGAGATAAATCACAAACGGTCACTACCTAAAACGCGACACACATTGCTGGCTCTGACAGCGTAGCTGAGTTATAGTCATTCTCATCCCCTGCCATGCCATAGGGATAGCAGACCAAACGTGCGATATTTAAGTACTGAGATACCCAGGGCAAACCGCTAGTGTGGTTATAACGTTCCCAGATTAGCGAGAGCTCGGTTCAGCTCAAGCTTATTCAAATGATGTCCGAATTATATCCGGATGCCACCGCAGGAATACTATATACATTTTATATCTATAACTAGGTGGTTATATTTTTTAGAGCTTGGTCTAAGTCGAAATTAATTCGGATCACAACTGCAGTAATTTATAGAATATATATACAGTTCCAGCGGATTTCTTATAAATTTGGTGTGAGGTTTATCTGTGATATCATTTCGAGGCAGTAAAATTGTCTTTCGAAAGATGTGGTGTATAGCATAAATGGCAAATGTACAGTAGAATATCAGCCACACTGTTTAAAATCAATTTATCGAAAGACAAAAAATAGTCTGGTGCAAAGTACATAAGTTTTCTGCATGTCGTATTTCTAGCAAATTATATGGATCTAGATATAAATACATAAACTTGTCGTCGAAGGAAGTGAGTGGTAAGCGAATAGGATATAAGTTCTATCAACCCTCTAACGCTGGAGCAACAGATACATTACAGACCTACATGTTCTACGTATATGTTTTGCGTTCCGCGCTTTCCACGGTTCTGCAGTAATGCGTTTCCCTATCATTTATGATTTACTAGGTGCTATGGCTGTATCGGTGTCGGCGGGGGAAGAGGAAAGAGGAAAGAGGGAAGAGGAAAGAGAGAAAGAGAGACACGGGAGAGAGATTGCGAGAGGGAGGAAGCTGGGAACGAGTACGCAGCCGAATGGCTCGATATCTCGGGTTCTTCCTGGTCCTCGTATTCGACATTTATGACTACGAACCGGGTGGCTATTGCGAGCCATACTTGGTTCACCAAAAAACAATTTTTACGCCCCTTTCACCTTTTCGCCTCATGGACACTCAATGTAGATTGGAACGTGCTTATCAGGGTTGAACAGAAATCGAAAATGTAACAGGAGTAGAAATTATTACATCGATATTTGTTAGATCAAAAGATCATAAATATTGCCGTATTTCCAACTACAATTCGCAAATCTTTTCGTGTGGGTGGATGTTCATTCGTTACCGCATACTTAAGGACGTTCATGCGTGAGGCTTAGTAGTAGATAAACAATTTTATTTTTCAGTTTTGACAAGTTTAATCATGTAGTTATCTGGCCTCAAAAATTCAATACCCTTTATCGATCATTTCGAAAAGTTATTAATGATCAAAAATTAGATTTTTAACATAGAGCCTTATGAGAAAACAGCATTTTTTTGTGTTAAAAATTATAATATTTATATTATTAAAGTAGATACCATAGTAAATAATTGTTCAAAATATTCTCCAAATAATGCAGTTTATTTAATTGCATTAAAAAAAGGGTGTTATCGACCGTTAAAATTAATTATCAATTAATTTAGTCAGTAAAATTAAAATTATCGTAGTCAATTTCGCACCATATTGAATAAAAAGTCAAATTAATAGCTAATTTATATTGACTGTTATTTTATAATAAATTATTAAAAAATATTTGAGATAGATATTTAAGCATTATAAATCGTTGTATGATTATTGATATATTTTTCAATTTCTGAATAAATTTCGTAAAAAGTTAGTATTCTTTTGACTCTGGCGAAGCGCATGAACGTCCTTAAAGCTTTTAATTTTGAAAGATTTAAGTCAACGTTTGAACACGCGTTGACTTTGTAAATGTCTTCTTGCTTCCGCCTGGTTTCACTACGTGTAATATCAAGATTTTAGGGTAAGAGACGAGTTAAATTTGTCGAGGAACAGCTTGGAATTGAAAGTAGCGCGGATCGTTGATTTTAACGACTTGTCAAACTTCTCTGAATAGTGAAACGGGCACATCTTAGACCATTTCGTTTCTAAGAACATACGGCGAACTGTTTTCTCACAACTTCTAAACGCCTTCAAGAATGGCTATGCCCGCAAATTGTGTCACTATATTAGGTCTGAATTTCAGGTGAATAATTCTGGTCGTCTGATTTCCACCCAAAATCATCAGGGACAGAATCATTACATAATAATTTCTGAAGCATACTGCGATAGTTTGTTTCATCAAAAAGTATCTGGAACGCTGATGTCATAACTGGTAAAGTCTAGTAAATTTATTTGGTATTTGAAAAAAAGTTTGTATCGGGATACGTAACATCGGGATTCGTCACATGTTAGTATAATTACGCAGAGGTCTGAAATTATTGTCGAACCAGTAATTGGAAACATATAACATGACGCACGTCACGTTCGTCGATCCCCCGAAATATCGTGATTAGGTAGTTTAAATTGGGTTCAATTACGGGATGGCGGTGGATAAAATGCTGTGATCAGATGAAACTCGAAAATCGGAGTCAACCCTCACGATTCTTTCCTGCATAAGGTATACGTGTTTACTCAGCATCCAAAAGTCACTCTTGCGCAAGGTAACACTATGCCGAGCAAATAAGCACGTAGGACAAATACGGCCGGGTTAATGGACATCTTCACACGGTTTGCTTTAACGAGGACCAAGCATCGTGGACTTTAGGTATGTATGATATAAATATATATATATGCACTATATACATACATACATATTTATTCAAGGCTAAATAATTATTCCCAACGTTATATATCGACGAAGGGTGAAATAGTTATGGTAATTATGCATATGAAACATATATCTGCTTGCAGGATAATTTGGACTTTGTATAGTTTTTATCAATTTCATAAAACCCAGTTATGCACGTACAAAACTCAGTTCCCCAGTGCCAGAGGGTATTAATGTTTAATTCCATCAGGATGGCACTACATCACCGCGAAAATTTCATCACCCGAAAAAAAGTCCAGGAATGATGTAGAGTTTATTATAGTGAGTGGATGCTGGCAATTCCTTTCAAATATTCGAAAGAAATTGGCGCTAGCATAGCACCTGTTATTCTTACCCGAAATATATAAAAACGAAAAAGTAAAACGTAACGATATCTGCACTGGGTATAATGTAACAACCATAAGAGAGACATTTCCTAGAGAATTATCACGTGAAAGAAATTTGTTGAATGGAAAAGCTAGGTGGTAGGAAATGAAAAAAAAAAAGTCGCTGAAAAAACTGAGAGGAAGCAGAAGTACCTCAAGACAAACGAAGCGCTCGAATCTCTCCAAATGGCCTCTTGTGAGGCTCTAAAAGCTGTGTCGACGCGAAAATCTTCTATTCGTCGAAGAATTTTTTTCGAACAAGGTCGTGCCTGAGCAAACGAGGCTTTCGTATGCTTCACGTTGTCTATTGAACCCTTGTTTTTTAAGGTGGTAAAGAAAAGGTAGGAAAAAACTACTACGTAATGGACAAAAAACCGTGGTCTCGTTGGTTCAGGTTGTTTCGATATCAAGTTGTAGTGAATTTAATTCGTACCTACATAGACGTTTCAATTTTCGTTTACTTTGCGCACACACTTTTCAGAGTGTAGCGAGTCGAAAGTTTGAGGCTTGCAGGTACATAGATCAAAGTGTTAAAATCTTAACTTGTTACCTTACTATCGTAAGCCGATGCAGAGCCTTTGCCCACCCTTCGGCTTGAGAAAGGCGACTATTTCTCTAACGTGTGGGATAGTAGGTATAGAAACAGTTGGTGAGGATATATCGCAAGCAGTTTCGTTAGATAGAAAGTTGCGAGTAGGTATAAGTTGGCAAGTTGGTAGCTTTGGGGAACCTCGAATGGCAGGGAAACTCTAGATGGGATCGCGTCCTTGTCTATTCGCTAGTGCAGCCCCCATTGTAGCACGATCAATATACAAGTACGAGGGAGACGTACCCACTACTGCAGGGAACAAGGACGAGGAGATCATTGCCAAACTATGTAGGATATCCAGGCTCATTCCGCTGTTACGGTTTTGCGATCAGTTTACGCCATGAAATCAAAACATATGCGCAGATAATAATGAATAGAGAAATAATTGCTGTTCAGGGGCTGTTAGTTATAACTTTCTGCATGACATGATGTGATAACAGTGAAATGACACGGCCATTCATGTACCGAGTATAATGAATGAAAAAAACCGAAAATGAAACAGAAAAAAAATGATTTCCTGCATTCAGTCAATACCTGTTCCCGAAAAAGGGAGGCATTGGGTGGAGCAAGAAACAATAACTGTTTGATGGCATCGCATTACAATTAACTCCCCGTAGCGAGAGTTTGGTATGGAGTTCCACAAACGAGGCAATTCATTATCGTGAGAACTGTCAACTACCACCCTCCCATTTTCATTCGGTTGAGTTACGCCCGATCGGCGAACCATTTCTTTTCATTAATTTGATTAATCATGGATTTTATCAAGTCGTTGAGTTCGCAGCGTATATATCAACGCGGCAATAAGAAATCGTGGAAAACAATGGATTCGAAGGACGTTCCCTAACTTGGTCTACAAAATTTTCTCGCTTCACTTCACTTCACGTCTTAGTGCCAAAGGCGAATGCTTCACAACCTTTGGGACAGAACAACGCGACCGCGGGATTATCGGCTCAGTAAATACTAACAATAGTAATAATGCGATATCGTTGACATCGTGAATATCGTGAAATCTGGTTTTCGAAGTGAATGGTAAAGAACCACAACACAGACCATAAAGCTTCGAATAAAATTGGCGGTGTTTGAAACCGGCTAGACTACTAAAAGAAACTTGATAATTGACATCAAAAAGATTTACACTTGGTTAAATTTATCACCACTGTGTAATGAAACACTGAATAGGTACGTACGGTCATGTTTTTAGATAACGTTGTGTATACCCATATCATTCGTGGTTGAACGATTACCATGTATGGTTTCAGAGATGTCATAAAAAGCCACATAAAAGGAACAGGTACCTGTACCGAGCACTATACCATTTTTCAAATGCTACTACTCATTGTAAGTCCTCAGTGAATTGTGAAGTATAATATCATGGAACGTACGTAGTACAAGCGGAAAACTACATAATTCAGGCTGTAAAAAGTACAGTTGAAACTGTAAACACCAAGCATCATTACAGAGCTCGTCCTAAGACCTTTTAAAGCCAGAGTTTGAAGGCCCGGAAAGTGGCAAGACCAGAAGATAGCCTTCTAAAATCCAATAACCGAGATGGCTTGCGTAAAAAGCTTCGTAGACCCACTTAAGGTGGTTGTATTATATAGATAAGTGTGGATATAGGTGAGATGAGAATATATGGAGCCTATTGGAATGGATTATCGCTGCTGGGCATTTCCCTTGTTCATTTGTCCCTACCGCTTAGTGTATACATATGTGTGATTTTCTCTAGGGGAGTTTTCCCATACTTATAGTTATAGGTATAGATTAGGTATAATTGTGAGAAATTTCAAGAGCTCAATGACGAAGCTTTTAGATTAAAGGAGTAACGAAGTTAATAAACGAGCAAAGCACCGAATTGGAGAACCGGTAAATTTACTCGCGTTTTCGGTCCCCTAATGTAAGGTAAATTTAACGAAAAGCGTCGGTGGACCAAACCGCAACGATTCAAACGATGTGATTCACGAGCCAAAGTTAAGCAATCAAACCGGCCGATTTTTGCTTCTCAATTAATTAAATCCCATTATACTATAAAAGATTTCATTATAAAGCGACAATTTTTCATCTCTTTAGATTCCTAGTTGACAGAATCGCCTTCATTATCATGAAAGTAATAATGATCTTTTCGCGATCGTGACAATAATCTTTAGTCTTTTATTTTTCAATTCAGCCTCGCCAGCCTTTGTCTGGATCCACAATATTCAGAGCGTTATTTTATTTTTTTCACGCTTCTTTTTTTTCTCTCTCTCTCTCTCTCTTTCTCTCTCTCGCTCTCTCTCTCTTCCGCAGTCACCAAGCATTATACGGTTTACTTGTGAAATTCTGTCGATTTTATTTTATATATATATATATATATATAAAAAAAAAAAAAAAAATACGATAGAATGAACGAATGAATGAAGAATAAAAACAGAATAGCACGAAAGTACAGCTTTTCGATACAAAAATGCAAGCTTGGAAATACGCGTTCGAATGAACTTCACACTATGGTTACCTACTGCAATTTCGAGCTGGTATCTTTTCCCTTGAAAAACGCGTATAGAGTTTGGTAGCAAAGTAGGCTAAAGTCGTCGTCAAGTGAAGATCGGGTAGAAATTGACTTCGCGCGTCTATGTATGCATATGTGTATACCTGTATATACAATATACATATATATGTAAATTTAATTCAACGGAACTTGTGCAGTGACTCGTGAGAGACAAATTTTTCCAATACAGAAAAGCAACGGTATTACGACTTGTACTTTTATTCTGAGAAAATTTATACGCCTTTCTATTTACTTCTGGTTCAATGAAATCCACCAGTGGTTATATGGCAGTTCCTATTTACTTCCGTATGATTAGAAATTGATCAAGAACTTAGGTACTCTGTGCTACATGTACCTACACTGGTACCAATGCTGTTTCCCCCCTGCTATTTCTATGTACGTAATCTGTTTGTGACCCGCAATACCCTGTCGATTCATGTAAATAATATATTGCATGTCTGCGATAACGGGTGAGACCAGCATCCGGCAATTATTAATAAAATATCGGCATTGCCCAATACCAGGTCATGGGAATGTTGATAAAAATGTAGCCAATTCATTATTATCGAATATGTATATTTTGGCAAAACTTTTTATGCGTTATAGCTCTGGGTGTTCCATTTTTCATGATTCTTCTTTTTTTTTTTATTATTTTATTCTCATATTCAGATGTCTGATAAGCAAAAAAGAAATTCTACGTTAAAGCGCGAGATCTCTATGACAAATGGAACTTCACTTTTCAACGAATGTCAGAAACAGAACGCGTTCACATATTCATTATATACCTATTCGCGGATATTATATAATTTTCGCAATTATGAACTTTGTCTATTGAGCTTTTCGTCTAGTTTATTTTATTTGACACCTATGTAAGTGATAATAATAATAATTATTGTTATAATGGTATAACAGCAAGCTTATCGGCATCGACTAATTACATCCTACGTAATTAATTTCCGATCTGTTTTACTACAGTACCTACGCACTGTGACGTGATAATGATGCCGATAATTGATATCGATTTATAGCGTGGGGGTAAAAACCTATATGGAGAGAATGAGAGGGAATACAAAGGCGTCTGATGGTCGACTAGCCGAGACTATTTCCGATAACGTGATAAATACTGCAGTCAACCTGCGGGCCTAAACCACAACGTTATGCCTCAATAACAAGAATTCCATGTAATCGCATGGACTAGGTGACCTATTTGTCTCCCAGTTGTTAAACTGCGCTGCAGAGGGAGAGAAAAAAAAGAAAGGAAAAAAAAAAAAAAATGGAGTAGACTGCTTTTTTTTCTTCTTTACGATCAATAAAGTGATGTATGAAGGTTGTGATCGAATTATATCATTTGAGAGAAAGAACAGAACAAAAAAAAAAAACTACGACGTGAGGTGCCTTTTAACCTGAAGTTACGTAAGAATTAAGCTGTTTTTTTTTTTTAAACTAAGTATAAAACTGGTACCGGTGGATTACGGCTGATCGGTGGCTGTGAAGATCAAATCAGCCAACGATGGGCAGACCTTTGCTCGATTGAGCATATTCTGTGTCTCTTTGCTTACAGTATGAAGATGGAGAATAATTGTGAACAAATATGCACACGTATAGGCAGGGTATCTAGATTTGTGTCGGGCCAGGTTCCCATTTCTGCATCCATTGTTTTCACATCAACCAGCTGAACATTTTGCGGCTCGTAGTATATATCATATATGCGCATATATATATTTCACCCGAAGGGATACTGGGTGTCTTAAGTTGAACAATGAACGTGACCTTATGTCATATACACATACCTTGGTCTTACGTTGATTTAAAAGAAAAAAAAAAAAGAAAACGAAGACATTTATCACTATTGATTCGGGGCAAAAGAAATTTTCTTGATTACCTTGATATGGTAATTTAATGCGCGCTTTGTCTTGATATCCTTCGGAGTTTCGAGTTCTGAATTATTCAAAGAAGCAGCCTTCATCCACATCCACATCGACATCGCCCTTTGAATTCAGTTGCTTCCACTTTGATCGTAGCAAAAATGTATCCTAAAAATTTGCTGGATATTTTATAGTTGTGTCATACGTGAGATGCTTTATGGATTTACGCACTGTTTCACACTTTTCTCAATCTTTCAAAATAAGAATAGAATAACTACTCAAAATGTGAACATAACTCGGGGACAACGATTCTCGATAAATTTCTGTGTGAAATTTCTATACCTTGGTCCCGATCGAATCTAGTGGTGTGTTCATGAAGTTTCTTATCATACATAAAATCGTTGGGCTTTGATGGATGGTTGTTTGATGCATTCTCTTAATTCATTCGTCACCGCGCGTCTCCTTGTGTTGAACCCAAATCCTAAGATTGATAGCTTTAAGAGCATCAACTTGTTCCAGTATCCACGGCCTTTGGCCGTCAATCGCCCCGATGATCATTACTAATTCATTAGATGAAAAAAAAAAAAAAAAAAAATGAAGAAAAAAAAACGACATCCCCCGAATATCTTACGCCCTTGCCTACACTTACCAAGGCACTCAAATAACTTTGGGTTAGGGTTTTTCCGAACATGAACGATAAATTCTCTGTCTACAGGAATGTAGACGCTGTGCCATTTTTTCAAATTTAATTAATGGTTTTCTTTTTTCCTCGAGTACTACCATGACTATACATCCAGAAATTTTTTTTTCACCACCTATACAGAAACTTCTGAAAAAAATTACAGCATCCCTTCTGTTCAATTTATACCCAAATCTATAAAGTGGATAGTTTTATGAGCGATTTGAAAATTCTGAGAAACTTGTTTAACCCGCGTGCTGTTTAGTACCCTACAAAAAAAAAAAAAAAAACGCTGCTCTAATATACAATCATAACTCCGTTTGTCGGTTATTTTATCGTATATATAGCCCCGTGTATTATCTAGGATCTATTGACTATAATGTTGACCTTTATTCTTGGTTCAAGTTGATCCTTTATCTGAGTAAAACTTGTATTTTTTTTTAACAGATATATAAGTTAAAAGTTATTATGATAAGAGTTCGACAAGTGATAAACTAACTTGTATCATCAAAGGGCATCGTTGTATTGCAAAGCTTTCTTCAGTCGGTAAGGTATAGCAAGTGATAAATCATGTGAGCTTCAGTCGAGAAAAGCTCGTAAATCTCTACAAGCTTTTCCGAAAATAATACTGCAATCAACTTTACCGACAGCTACTGAAAGCTTTGAACTTAAAGCTCTCTAGTGTCGGTAAAACAATGTTTCACCAAAATTTGAAGCTTGCAAGCTGTTTCAATCTAGGAGACCGACATTACCGTCGAAGGACGTAGATACACAGATATTACAGACAATGATTCTCACACATTTAATACCGACGTTCGGGTTGAAATATCTATGATAGGTATCAAATTTTTGACTGCGATGAATTCAAAATAAAATAAAATGAGAATTGCCACCGTTTTTCCTGGGATTTTTCAATAATTAATATTTTTTAGTGATCCAGTATCACGAATGTTTTGTTGCACCATTATGGAATTTCGGGTTTCTTGGTAATCATAAGCTTAATAAAGCTAGAACAGCGTTTTCAGAACATCAGCATTCAGATGTTGATACAATTTTCATTAAACGTAAAATATAGAGCGGTTGGAACCTTGTTTACAAAAATTTGCATGTTAACGTTAAATAAATAGCCCGAATACTCTAAATGTCAAGGCAGATAAAATATAAAACATATTAGCACTTATCATTGTTGGGTATCTGCGCTAAGTAGTAATTTAAAAGCCAGTGAATATGCCGATATCTGACCGCAAGAAGACATTCCCGTCGTGAATGATAATTTCACGTGAAATTCCTATACCCAAGGCTATATAGTTGGCTATCTATCTATTGATTAAAATAATCTCAAGAGTCTCTGCGATATGTTGTATGGCTGAATTTGGAGTCAATAAAATCGATGGAGTTACGCCTGAATTCGGTTTATCATCGTAATCCCACATCACATAATAGTACTGCTTTAATATTCACCCAGAACCAATGTTTGCCATACTCTTTATTAAAATAGATATACCTGGTAAAGAGTACGATGGATTTCGAACGTTGCTACATTGTGTGCTGTAGCTTAGTGCTTATTACTTGCCCACATATATATCTCAGAGCATATTACCACGAGCTTTATCAAGCTGATAGGTACTATGATTTCCAATTACTGCAGCGTTGTGGAAGATCCGGGCTTTCTTAGTCATTAAAACTCACCCTAACGCCTTGGTGCTAATGAGTGGTGTCTTGAGATTGAGAAGTCCGTTCTTTTTGACGGGCTGCTGGGGTTGACTGCCTCCAGCACCGTTTTCAGGTTGTTCTTCGAGGTCCCCATCGCGCTGCTTGGACCTTCTAGCACGAAGGTAAAGCCAGGCTGCTAACCCGAGACCCACTAGAACTGCCACAGCACCTACCGTGCCAAATACGGCCGTGAGGATTACGTCCCTTCGCTCCATTCCCACCTGTTACGAAAATTCCAAAGATAAGCCAAAAGCACGTAACGCCGAGGGATGAATAGTATTAGCTATGTCAAGATGTCGGAGAGGATTTTCACTAACGAGTTTTAATCTCATAGATGAGCGTCGAATGAGCTTCTGGCTCCTATATAATATAAGTAAACTTTTGATCTTTGCGTGTTGGAAATTCAAAAGAAAAATATTCATATATATTAGTCGTATTTCGTATTCCAATTAAGTATAAAGTTTGCTGTGTAGATTCTGAAGAAGTAAGAGATCATTGAACAATTCAATCACAGTCGTTTAACCACGATCAGTTCCATGAGTACTTTGTACACGAGAGTAATTATACAGCCCCTTTGAGTTTTCACTTTTTTTTTTTTTGAATCCCACTAACTGACAACGGCTGGCTTCTAACAAAATATCATTTCAAAGAAAAGCGAGTATTCGGTATAATCTTGTAGTACATGCCTATGCGTCTCGTCAATCATGGACTTAATTTATTGGTTCAGGAATCAGGATTACCGAGTATCGGAGAAAAAAATAATTCAATTTTCCTTTCCGATTCGACCGAGAACGTAACACTCCTCACAACGTCAACAAACATACTGCGAGGAACGTACCTCTAGTAAAAATCATTAGTTTACATGGGTAAGACTTTTTTGGAAAACCTAACCAAAGCTGTAACGTCTTGTACGTCGTGTACGTCTTGTACCATATTTCACTTCAAATTCCACAAGGGAAAAGAAAACATGATGTGAATGACAAATGTCAGGTCGTGGTTCTTCTCACTTAGGGTCGTGGTATGCTCTACCGAATATCCACTTAGGTTTCCATTATCGACCGCTTGAAAGGGTAGTTTAGAGAATGGCAGAAGTACAAGGATTGAACTATAATTAAAAAATAGGTTCAAATATGGCAGCACTGATCATATTTTTTTTTTTAATACAATACGGAAATCCAAGATTTGTTCTATCGAAGCTGGAAAATTTCGACGAATCAATAATTTTGTTTCGATATTACAAAAGGAAGAGAAAAGCATAAGAACTGAGAAGAACGTATCCAAAAAATGTCCACCAAAACGGTGCTCTATGTAACACGCAAGATGAAATATTGTGCAACATGCGAGAAGTTGCATGATATTATTGAACACCTGCGAGATAATTGAGAAGGAGTATAGGGTGAAATAAACAGCAACTATTTTGACCTCATTCTTCTCATACATGCATTCCCTGTTTCTAAGGTAATTCATCATAGAGATGGCTGTTAATAAGAAGACACGCCACTTTAATCGTACCGTGCGTCGCGTCGCAAGCTCGTCTGCGGCAAAATAATCTATAGCAATTTATGACTATATGCGGCCTCGTAATATTTATTATAGGTGCAGGCGTCAAAATTATGTCAATAAAGTCAAAGTCCACGGAAAAGAGGTCTGGTATTATACTTTGATCGTAAACCATAATTTAGCGTTTAACCAACTCGCGTAAAAAAAAAAAGAGAAAAAAAACTTTTTGCGATATTGTGTAGTTATATCAGCACTTACATACAGTTATATCTGCAGTATCTTAGAAGTCATTTATAGTCGTTATCCTCAATATACTTTTGGAATAATAATTAATTCTGATAACTGTTCAATCACGTGATACACATTATCAAGAATTAGGTGAAATTAACGCTACGTGTTATTCGAGTGAAGTGTTCGACATATCGAGTGATCAGTTAGCTAAATTGTTAATTACAATGATCAACGCAGTTTTTTTTTTTTTTTTGCCTTTGTGGCTTATCTCTGATTAAGAAGGTAGCCTAGTGATCAACGCAGTGCAAATTATACTACCAGAGAGTAAACAGATGCGAAAATCATGGGCATCGTAAATCCTTTGGCTAACCAATGGCAACTTGGATTAATGTTCACCCTAAGCTCAATGCTACTCGAAGCTCTGTGGCCTGTCAAGTTACTCACCTGTTTACTGAACAGCTTTGGATTTGCTTTACGAACCGACTTCAACGTCCTAGGGCTGTCCGATGTAATTTTCTAATGCTTCAGCTCAATGTTTGCCGCGGATTTTGCAGAATTTCGTTTCATCGTGTAGCTTATGTCAAAATCGTATACGCACAAGCTAAGACTGTATGCTGTATGCTGAAGTCAAGATTTAAAAAGCTCTTCGTAGATAGTAGTTGCCAATGTCAAGTGACTACGAGACGTTAATGCCTTACTGTGCTTTAAATGAAATTTTGGAACTATTTGGTCCGCATCAACAGTTCAAATATTTTTCAGAAACATCTCGTCCGCTAAAAGGTTTTCACCTCAATTCTACGGCAGAGTAGGTATACCTATAAAAGGAAGGAGAATTGGCGATATACATTGAGAATTCTAAGTAGCTCCTGCAAAGTATATCTAGAAGAATAGGAGCAGCTTGACTTAAAAATTCTTACTTTCAGCGAAGAAACTTTTTTTTTTCTCTCCCAAGTTTATACTCCATGGCAAGATGATATCTATATAATTTTCTGTCACGTGCTACGACCCCGTGGTTATCTTGGGTTCTGGTACATATTTAAGCTCGATTTCATTTTATAGACATACATTCAACGCGTAGGTATATACTTATTTACACGTTATTCTGATGGACGAAAACCTCTGTCTAGGAAACATCGTCTTCGGCTGTAGACTAGATACCTATTTGCCTAGTTTAAGGAAGATAACTAATTTCCTGGCACTCTGTGAAAATTAGATGAGATTGGATATTCAAGTTTACTTACTCCCGGGATTTACCGGGGCAAGGAGATAGGTAGCTATATGTTGTAACTGTCTGTGTATAATTAAGTGTCTCCTTGAAAATCTCTAGTATCTTTTAAGCAGGGTTTAGCTGCGTCGAATAACGTCCGACACAAGCTAAGTGACATATTCGCCAATTAGTAGGGTGTAGTTCGCTAAACGGCAGTCATTGACTTTATTATCCCTTTTATCGAGTGAAGGGTCACTGACGAGCGTCGTTTAGTCGAAATAAAAAGCATTAGTTCAAGCTGGTCACATTCATTTCTTGTATAGTTAGAGATAAAATTCATTTCAAGCTACACAGCTGCCTTCTAGATGGAAATCCATTATTGAGAAATACGTAGATGTATTGAAATTGTATTTGAGTAAACGCCACAGTCAATTTTCACGCGTGATTTCCGGGACAGATATCTGTACTTTGAAATCACCTGAGGTATTGATCGGTACCATTTTGCAAGACTACAATAATTGTATTCCATTTTTCAATGACAATAACTAGATTTGTAAATCTAGTTTTGTAACTCTGTGTTGCGTTTCATAATTGCCATCGGTTAAGCATGAAAAAAAGAGTCGGGCATGAGCAGGTAGTGCTATTTTTTAATTAGAAAAAAAAAAAAAAAAAAAAAAAACGAACCATTACTGAGCCCTGCAGAAGGCATTTAGCCACAAGTGGTCGTGGCGTCTGTGAAACAGACAGAATACAATCAACTCGAGCAGTTCAAGTGTATGATATGCAAAACTACATGCCTCAGACGGAACGGCAAAGCTTATATGGTTCGTTATTGCTGAAAAAGAGAATAAAAAAAAAAAAATTATTTCTCGGCTATCCGATTCTCAGTTTTTGAAATAAGTCTTGCCAGAATTTTAGTGCTGTAGTGAATCGATCACCATTTACAAACTGTTAGAATATGAAAAAGAGGTGAAATGATATTTTGTAGGGTTTTATCGACTTGGGCACAGGAAACAACTTGGTGCCAGGTGGGAAGACTCACACCAGACTTATAACAACGTAATCGGGGTAAAAATAACTAAAAAAGATGGAATTGAATGGAACTGAACAAAACGAGACTCCGTTGTTTGTCTGTATGGAATAGGTAGATTTTTCCGCAATGCTAATATCCGGGGAATATCGACGTGGAAACAAGAAGGACAAATCGTAGGAAATTAAAGAAATTGAACCACTGCTGTATTGTATTGTAAAAACTATCATGCAAATGGATAAGAAAAGGTGGACAGCTCGAATGGAAGACAGCAATGATATACAAGGCTTGAAAGAGACACAGCCAATTGAACAATCTCGCATAAATCGCAGAACCTGTAAACTTTATATGAGCTGATGTTTAGAAATGCAAATTCTTTCTTTTTATGTGCGAAGGTGGAGATACCTATCCCGTTTCTTTGCCATTATATCTAACACTTAGATACGATAGGAATTCAATAATTATTTTGAAACAGAATAGAAGGAATTACTCATACGCTGCCTGAATATTACGAGCAATATTTGATAGCTGTGAATATCTTAAAAAAAAAAAAAAAATCAACACATGAATACAGCTGATAATCTGAATTGTTATACTAGGAACACTGTATGGTGCTTCGAAAAATTTGTAACAAATGGATTTCAGTATGTTAGCATTGGCTGATCCTGGATATGGACACATTGATACCGAAACTCAGGTACAACTCGACCTAGATAAGATACAACACTTTCCAATTTAGGTTCCATTGACCTCGAAGCATCTGTTGTTCAGAGATCTAGATAAGTAAATTGATGCTAGAACAGCGTTATCCCATTTCACCAGACAAACATGATACGGGTATAGGGGATACGATACGGCGAACAATCGTACATCGCTGGCGATAGGAGAATACCATAAATTGTAAATATCGTCAGATGAGGGATAACCCTTTTGATCCTCTGGTACACATATCGCATAGAAGTGGGATCAAGAGATAGTATTTGGCCTCTATAACTATAGTAAAACTTCGAACCTTCAATGGCGTCAGAGAATCTGAGAGCATTTCTAAGGCCGAATATATTTGTGATGGAAATTCGTCAAAGACTGGCACGGTGGGTATCATTCATACGTTTGATCTTAGTCCCTGGAAAGCGCATTCCTTGATTTCCCAACCGTGAGTGATCTTGGAAATTTTTCGGACCTTGACTTGGTATTTTCATTTTTTTTAACACCTCGATCTTGCGTTCCTTTATATTATAGAGTAACTCATTGGACAGGTTCGTTCTCACGGTCGTTGAATCTCGTGAGCTTTTTCCGTCTTCTGATCCTCGCACGCGATAAAAAAAAAAAAAAAAAATGTATTAAGCTAAGGGTATGCCCCTATAAACGTGGGCGCTTTGTGTGTGCGTGTATGACAGACGTATGGCTGAGGAGATAATCGAAAACTAATCCATAAGGTGTGAAAGAGGTGCAATTGCTCACTTCTACTTTTCCACTTCGAATCTCTTCGGTTCATTAAGGTCAACGTGATTGGTTCGCGGCGCTTCCATGACTCTCGAGAACTCTACTAACGTTGGATCTTCAGCAAAGAATCAGCTATACAGCAAGAAATCGAAGTTTTAGAATAGCCAGAAAAATTGGAGTTACTGAGAATAGCAGAACGTATGTGCAGAAAACAATAGATTGTCGTATCGAAGATGAATTTTTGAATCATAAAAGAAGATTAATTGATCCCCGAAGAAATGTTGGACGAATGATTTTTAATACTAGAATGAAACGTATTGGTCAAATATAAATACATTCGCTCAATTTTTCTTATCGAAACATTAATTTTTTCTTTGGAAAATGATAAGGAAGCTTTCCTCTTAAATCACAAATTAATAGATGTAATATAATTACGTCATTATTCCTGATTGCTGGTCGTACCTCACGAAACCTTCGAAAATTAAACTTTATCGATTAATCAAAGGACGAGAGAATCTTAACGGAGACTGCGTAAATGAATCTTTTTTTTCACTCTCGGGATAATTGCACCTCAATTGCTCTTAGCTGTAGTGAGAAGAAAAAAAATTAAAAATTAAAAATCTCGAAGAGTAAAGGGATATGGGCTCTCTAGTTGGACTTTTACTCACCAATATTTTAATTGGACAAGGGTTGTTATTGCGACCCGTATAATTTATTCCTTCACCCATAAACCAACAGACAAACATTCAGGCCCCCCAAACCCCAAAGTCATTCTGTCCCAAATTATGGAATTATGGAGATTGTTTAGAAACGAAAATGTTGATTACTAACCGTTTATGTCCCTCTCGAGTAAATATGGCAGATATTTTGAGGACTTCATTTCCACCTACAACAATTTTCTTATGCCGAGTGGAAATGACACTTGCTAAATCACTGTTTCAGCTAAGATCAGTAATTTTTTACTCTTTTTTCACGCCTTAGACAATCGTGAGTCATGTAGCTCTACGCTAGTTTCATTGACGCTAATACAAGTTCAGCTTTGCACTAGCTTTTGAGAATTTCGCAGGCCTCATATCAGCGGTGTTCATCCCCTTCGTCTGGATCTTAATGAATATTTCGAGTGTACTATTATCATCCCAGGCGGTAATTGAATAGGATCAGACTAGGCGTCTATTCGTGTAATAAAAAGTACAATCTTATGAGAATTCGTCGAAAAAAAGTCTCCTTGAAAGTTATGAGATACTAATTCACTCGCCACGATCTTTGTGAGGCAGTATTTCAATGATGAGGGAACTGAATTTGCACGCTAACAATTTTTATCTTTGTTGAAGTGATTGGTCGTTTAGTGATCAGTTAAACTTTACCTCGTGAAAACATCAATACATCCTTGTATGTAGATATGTACTTAAGGTATGAACGGTGAAGTAGCTTGATACAAGCATCAGTGGATATTACAAAATTGTATTTACCTTGTTGAGCAAATGAAGTAACGAGGAGAATTTGAACAGCTGTCATCCCTTGAACGAGGCTTCATAGCGATTTAATATTCTTTTAAAAAATCTCAATCCTCCGGTATAAGAAAGAATTTTTATGAAAATATAGACGTAAGGAGACGGACTTCGCTGGATTATAGTCACGGACTCGCCATCTCTTTCGTTGATTTTTATCTGATATTTTCTTTTTGAGACCTAACTTTACAGATCGCATTCCGTTTACCCCAATATTATTTAATGAAATTCGGATACGCTTACACGTCGATGAACCAGTATATTTACTGAACAAAAAAAAATTCCCCCAAAACCGTGAACTACTTTATAGTCGACAAGGGAAACGGTGAAACGAACAGCACGAAATGATGGTTCAATCGAATTATAAAGTTTAAAGTACAAGCAACACGGACTGTCACCATATGGCCGGTCGATACCAGGTGAACTTAGCTGTATGTATTATATCTGCAGCATGTATATATACAGGGTGTCTCAGAACTAAGTGCAATAAATGATAGGGGTAATAGAGGGGGTCGAGCTGAGTAAATTGATCCACAGAACATGTGGTCTCCGAGTCCGCGTTCGCGAGATACGACCGGTTAAAAAATCGTGTTGGGCGCCGGCATGTAGGCAACCGCGGACACAACAGGCAGCGGTTGGCAGTCTTTTTGACAGGCGTGATCTTTCTGATGCGAGTCATAACATTTTTGAATCCGAAAATTTCAAACAAAAACACTTTCGACTTTGAGTTTTCGCCAAACACAACAACATTACTTCTTTACATAATAAAATTTGATATAAAAAGTATTTTTGTTTCAAATTTTCGAATTCAAAACTATCATGACTCGCATCAAAAAGATCGCACTTATCAAAAAGACTGCTCACCGCTGCCTGCTGTGTCCGCGGTTGCCTACATGCCGGCGCCGAACGCGTTTTTTTAACCTCACATATCTTGCGAACGCGGACTCGGAGACCATATGTTCTATGGGTCAATTTACTCAGCTCGACCTCCTCTATTACCCCTATCATTTATTGCACTTAGTTCTGGGACACCCTGTATATATAAATATATATATATATATACGTATCCACCGATATAGGTGTATAGAGAGATGTAGTATATAGACGTAGAACACGGGTATACAGTGAAATTTCTGACTGTGAATATTTTATCTTGTAATGCTAAAGTCTCAAAGTAAAAGTCATGCCATCTCTATATAGAAAGTCCAGTCGTTTTTAAAAGGAGGAAATTACCTTCCCCGTTTAAGTATTCCGCGAAAGAGATAAGTTGCAAAGATAACTTGATGAAGAAATCCGTTTTTAATTTCTGTTGAATAAATTTTTGTTAATTTTTTTTTTTTTTTTTTGTATTTATTCATCTCCCGCTGTTTTCATTCTACGTTCTGGGAGTGAAAACTCGTTTAAACTTTTCAAACGGGTTGTAGATACGAGTTGACGTCCCACGGAGTGGGTATTCCAATAAATTTAACGATAACCAGTGATTGGATGAATTTTTGTAATTTCTGAACATTGAAACAATGAAATATACCGTAGGGAGAGGGGACAAAAAGGGGGAATTTAATTCGTACACAGGTACGTCTGGGAACTCATATGGTACTCAATACACCATGAGAATGGTAAAGATATCCGAAGCGATACCCAATACCCATGCATATGCAAGTCGTCGTTATCTTCCTGTTTTTTTTTCAACGTATGTCGCATGTACTTAGATTCGTATGTATTATACATTCTAAGTGACAAGATCATTCGCCCATGCTAAAGCTTTCATTTTTCATTGCGAATAAAACCGCGATGATTATAGTATTACGTGAAGATTGCAGATTGTGTAACAATATAAATATGCCAATTGAAACCGAGAGTTGGAATTCGAAACCAAATCGGTCGATGAAAGAAATTTGAATCCGTGGATTATTGTTGAAATAACGTAAGGAGAAACCAGTGTGTATAGTGATCCCAAGATATATAATGGCACCGCAGAGAAAATTGGGAAAAAATATATATACACACATATATCTACCTACCTGTATAGAGAAAAAAAAAAGACAAGGTGGAAGATTGAAAGTCTGAGCGGCACAGCTTGAACGAACGTCTTTCGGATTTCCTATTTCTTCAACCCGCATATATATATATATATATATTTCGGCACTCAGGTAGTGGGACACGTGTCAAGAATGTGTATTATTCAATTCGCTGCATTAATGATTTTTTTTTTTCACCATACGTCTTCTAGGGAAGTCCCGATTTTACACAAGTTGAGAGATAAATTTATAAAATACTATTTTCCAGTAGGTAATTTCGTTTCAAAATTTGACCCGTTGGATTTGTCTGCTGCATTACTTTATCCAGATTGACTTATACCACAGCGAAAACAAATTACGTTTATGAATTAAAAATTAAACGATTATCGAGGACAGGGTGAAAGCTTACGTTCTCGAAAACGGTTGATCGTTTTACGCCGAGAATACAAGATCTGAAAAAAAAACGTGTCATAGACGGGAAATACAAGTACGAGAATTAAACGAGATGATAAATAATGCACAGTGACACTGTTTTGCTTCTTTGAAATCCATAATTTATCTCAAGTAAAATTCACTCTGAAAAGGAGGAGTTTTATAACTCCGTTAAGCAGAGAAATCCCTGAGGGTATAAATATTTAAAAATGTTTCAAAAAGTCATTTATATTAAATACTTTTCTTTTATGCGAAAAATCAGGCTTTCCAAATCCCCACTCGTGTGTATATTTCATTCTCTCTACTGTTGTTGAAATTAATTTAAACAGCTCATAACCAGGGAACCGAAGAACTAGCCGCTAATTATTTGCAATGTCCACACTCATGATGTATTTAATAATAAATCTGCTGACCGGACTGAATAAATTTAATGACGTACATAAAATAGAACGTGTTAATATTAGCGGAATCCCGGAACCCCGCAGCAGAGTATTTCGATTATTCCGCGTTTATCCACAAATTGGTCATTCGTGAACGACATGGGTTTCGAAAATTGATGTTTCAAGATACGTAATATTGTCATAACTCAAAGAGAATTGTTATAACGACTAACGAGGGAAACTACATCTTACTTAAACTGACAAAGTTAACACATATAAATCTAAGATGGCAATAAGTTTAGAGGATAAAGTTGTTCACAGTGCGGTGATCGTTTATGGTAATAGTTACAAGTTCGCGTGTTGTAGATAGTAAATTTGACACGAAAGTTACCGCATCACAAAATTTGAAGATGTAGTCACGGTGTTACGAGTTCAAGAAATCAATGTCTCATGGACAGATTTGTGGATGGAAAGAAACACGAGAGTATAGATACTTCGAGAAATTATTAATGAGAAAAACGAATCGACGAAAGAATGTCCTGCTATAAATTTTGACCTTTTCTTCACAATCTCTTTTTTCATTGATTTTATCTCTGGCTTCTTACGTCGAAAGAAATATTTATTTTACTCATGAATGTATTCTGATTGATTCATCATATAAAAGGAGCTTGGAGTCTTCTCCCCAAACGTATGGCTTTCTTCGAGCATTGTCACATTTCGTTTTTCTATGTTTTCCAAAGGTATTTCTTTAAGAATTGGAAAATTTCAGGCCAGATAATTGTCTTGTCATCATTATACAGACTTCAACTTGTATTTACCACGTATTCACGTAATCTTCCCACAGATTTTTTGGTTTATAAAAAAAAAATAAATAAAAAAAAAAAAAAAAAAAACTCACGAAAACATAAACGATTCGATTACATTTTTGTGATAAGGGGGAATGAAAGGTCAAATGGGATACCCACAACCCACATTGGCTTCTGAATCCCTAACCATCACTTCCTCTAGCTATAAGGGAGAATAAGCTATAAAGATAGGTGAACAAAAATTTGAAATGAACAATGTCTTCAAATATTGCAACGAGTATATTCCTGTAGCCTTTACTCAATTTATACAAGATATAAAGCACCGTCTCACCCTAAGCCGATCACGTTCGAATCAAGAGCTTTTTTCACCTGTTCGAAAAAAAAACAGAGAATGATCACGTCCCAAGGTGAGTCACAGGGAAAAGAGTAAGACCGAGGCAGCTATACTTACAAATTTACGGGCCCGAACAGCTGGGTCTGCAGCCCTTGGTGGACCCTCGGAGTTTGGGTCCAGTTCCGAAAAGTACTGACCCACGAGTCCCATGTGAACCATTTTTTATGATTTCGGATTAATTCGATTGTCTTGTAGCACTTTTGATTTATTTTAGGCTGAGTATCGTACGGGTTGAGATAATGACTAAAAAATAATGTTCGTTTCCTGTAGCCATACCATATCAGATCAGAATATTACAATGCTTTTGGTATCGTGAATTCGTACGATAAAACGTTTCAATTTATTCAAAACTCAAGATCTCCCAAGGGGTAGCTACAGCATTACCTGCTCTGTATAACGAAACTTCTATTTTTATTTCTCCACTTATTTATGCCAGAGTATTGTTCTTGGTTATATAATTTCACTTTGAATGTGTTTACTAATTAATTCTTCGCATGTTAGTCACCGAGCATAAAGAAACCTTGAACTTATGTGTTCACACGAATGTGGCCTCGCAAACGGGTACAGGCGAATCAAGGATACACTAAAATTCGCAAAACGATTATTGAAATTAATTCGAAAGCCTTAGGCTTAACATTCACTACTCTTCGCCATTTTATTGGCTAAAAACGAGCTTAAAACCGGACCGAATCTGTGTAACTAGAAAAATTTTAATCAGGACGAGATCCGCGAAGGTAATTGCACTGATTAGAGGAAGTTGCCTTTGATCAGTGGCAAACGTGTACAAAACGATCTGACGAGGATATCGATCTACGGCACGTCGTTTCCACGAATAATTAACTTAAATTTTGATCCTCTCCAGTTAAGGATCTCGATTATTTTTTCAATGATCACAAGGTACTTTGCGTAAAATCACTGCGAACGCTCTGAACAATTTGCAACATCCGTATAGTAAAATCGATGATATTTAATGATAATAAACACGGGAGATAACGTCGCCGAATTCACGATACATATATAACTTAAGTTTATTCCCAGAGATTAATCACGTTTCAAACCTGAGGGTTTGCGCACGATGCCGCTGCCGCCAGGACCAACTTCCTCTCGGAGAATGTTCGCAGAAATCCGCACAACTGTGCGAACTTCGAGTGAACTCGGAAACCTTCGGTTATCGGCCGGTGTTACACTACGTATATGTACCGCCATGACCCGCGTAACACGAAGCTTTGCTTTGTTTATTTACCTCATGTGACCTGCCGCGTTAGGTATATACTCGAACTGCTAGGATTATCCATTGCCTATTTTGGGGGGGTTCAGACCAATCGGCAGATCCGAAATATAGTCACGAGGCAAATCGCATTCTCTCATGATAAAAATTGATGCGAAAACGCGAACGTTAGGGGATGCAGCAATGCGGCCAAGCCGTATGGTAATCGTAGTTTAGGAGTGACCCGAGCGAGGTGAGTGGGTTAATTGCGATGAAGAAGAAGAAGAAGAAAAAAAGGATGAAATTTGCAGAGCTTGGAGTTTAACAATTCATTAGAATTCATTTAGGGGATGCGAAAAAGTGATTCTGGAATGAAAATGGGTAAAACAAGGCTATTAAGACGTGATTCTCTGTCCGAAAAATATGGCTGGAACCCAATGTGCCGGAAAGCTCAGGCAAAGAGAATAACACGAATTGAAAATTTCGCTCAGCTTCCATGGGAAAAAAAAAGTTCGATAAATGCGAGAGTTGTACACGTAACGAGGGGGTTACTTTGTGTCATTTGATAGGCGAAAAAAGGGCCTAATTAACAAAATAAAACGTATGTCAATTGATTACGAAATACATAATGATAGCTTTTTGCACAAAAGGCTAATAACCCATATGAAATTTAAATTAGGTTGGATTAGTTTTCCCAATTATTTCGGACTAACGAAATGCCCTATAGAGCTTAGAGTAATCTCGGTGGCTGATTTATGATTTCTCTTATCATTTCCAAGTGAAGCGTTCTTAACTCCGAAAAATTTGTTCGTTAAACGTGCTCTTAAATATCTCTATAACTCTATCCTTGAGAAAACAGCTTTTCCAATGTACCTAATTAAGTCTATCATCTAAGATATAGCTTCAAAGTTTGTTCTCAAAGTTGAGCGATGTGCTCGGAGGAATAAAGTTCGCAACTTATCCCCTGCCCACGTCACGCAGCGCAGAGACTTCCCTCAGAAGAATTCTATTTACTTTACTACTCGTCGGTTCCATTTGCAAAGAGCATGCTGAATTTGGAAGTCTCCAATATTTGGTTTCGAGACAGACACTGATCCAAATTTTTACGTATTCATACTGATGTATCCAACCCACATGTAGATATAGGTAGATTTATTTGAACATAAATATCTGCGTTAAATTTATGGTCTTAAAACTGATATTACTTTCAGAAAACACCAGACGTCAAAGTTTACAAAATTGGTAATAGACGAGTCCTGGACGAATAGATTTTTCGTGGGAAAAAGAGCAGAAACTGGACTTCTGCAGTATTTTGCTGCACCCCATCACACCTTTCACTGGAATGATGAAAAGACATTTCCGTGTTAGGTAAGCAAATCTTTAATCAATGTCGAGACATTGTTCAAGGTTTATGTTAGCTATGAGGCAGTTCTTAATCATATCGTATAAGTAACAGTATACCTTATTACGAAATGATTATCCCAAGCCCTCAACATCAATTACGATAGAAAAAACGTATGATTAGTTGGTAGATTTATTTGAAGAAAATTAGCAGTCTAGACGAAACCCAAGCTACAATATTTCGAACAAGAATTTTTTGAGACATTTCCAAGGTGTGCCAGAGTCTGCAGGTTAGACACGTTTATCTAAAGCAAGTCAAACGTTGAAATTGAACTCCTTACCCAAGGGAGGCAGCTTGATTCTCTGAGGTAGGGGTCAAGTTGTTAACAAAGTCTATAACTATTGCACTAGACCCATGAACTGTGTATACGGGGGAATACATGCATGTGAATGAGAAGCTTTTATCGCATAGCCCACAGCACAGTGGGTTAGGATCCGAGAAAAAAAAAAGAAAAAAAGAAAAATGAGAACCTCGTTGAATCAAAAGCACAATGGTACTGTTTGACGTAATTTTTAAAGGTGCAATTTATATAACCTGCGGTTGGTGTGTCCTAGAACCAAAACCGACACCAAATATGAACCAACTGAAATGAGAAACTCTTCGGGAAGTAAGGTGGAGCGCACCCTCATCAATCGATCGATTGAAGTTAATGTCAATTTTCTTCATCTTGATGGGCGTACCGAATAAGCCAATTTCTCATTTCATACCTTTTTCAATATGGGTCAATACTTGCTTTCTGTCAAAGACATGCTCATTATCAACCAGCTGTTTAGACTAATAAAAAGTCGTGTAGAGAGAATGGCGAACCCATTGACTCACTCCACGACTTCAGTAACGTCGTACGTCGTATTACGGACGCTTTAATGAAACTTATTTCTTTTTGGCTTTAGATTACAGACCAATTTTTCAAGAATGATACATACTTCGTTGATACATATACTCAAAGTTTGATTATCGTTCGATCGAAGATAGTTTATTTTACAAAGATATAATCTAAAATCAATGAAAAATCAACTAAAATGTATAGATGTATAGAAATGTAATGATTTTAAGCAATGGAACGTATTGCGATGACCCAATCATGGAGCTGAACCTATTATTTAACTTTCAAGTGTTGAATAACACAATTTCATAATTGGGACACCATCAATAATTGAGACTCATACCCTTCCCAAAACTTTACTGAAGTGAAACAATATGACAATTTAATTGACAAGCACAACTTACTGCTGCTCCATATGGGCTGAAATTTAGTTGGATAATAATTACGTAATGTGAAATTGCATGGAGAAAGTTATACTTCAAAGTTTTTCGGAGCTTTTTAAAATCTGTTCTTTTAGCAAAAAATGAAAACTACCAACGTTGATTACGTTAGATATAAATGTAAAAGTACAAACTTTTACTAGTGAGATTCGAGTCGTTCAACTATTTCCACGATATTTGTTCAGTTGTAAAACTGAATACCGATGAGATGAGATTAGTCGATACCTACACCAGGCTGTAGGTTATTCGAACAGGCAAGAAAAACAATTGGTAGAACGGAGAGCGTTCAACCAATTTTAAGCTTCATTGCCTCGAACAATGAGACGGCTGAAATTATGCAGTAAACTTTGCCAGGCCGTACCGTGTCGAAACTCATAGTTAAAATAAACGTGTTGCCACGTACTGCGCTATTGATTTCTCGATAAAATTCTCACCATAAACTATAATATATACTGGCAGACCTGGAATACACTACCTACCTATAAACGTCTGGTTAATTATTGTTGTTAACGTGTTTTTGAATATCTTCATCGTACTACACACATGACGATAAAGACCTACATCACCCTCGTTACTTTCAAGTGCTTGCTCTCGTATACATCTACCTACCTGTTTCACTAATTGCTGCAACGTATCCGACTTAAAGCACGAGAAAAATTCTTCTGTGATTTGGGAGAAAAGTTTCGAGAAATTCTTATCTCTCTGGTGAACGATATTTTGTAAAATAACTGGACGCAGAGGGAACGCATGTTAAATAGGTGAATGGTGATTTATGTGCCGACTTTGAACTGGTATGGCACAGCCATCTGGTGCAATTGCTGTTGAATTATTAATTGTAACGAGGCTGGCGAAGGAACAGAAGGGAATCTTTCTTAATCTTTAATGAGATTGTTTCAAGATTTATGCGAACTCGCAGGCTTTAGATATTCACCTAGATTTGATCCAATTTGTGGGGGAATACTTTGTTTGGGAGGATTATCTCTCTGACAGTTTCTCAGAAATTGTATATCATCACAATCGTAATGATATAAAAATACAAAAGCACTAGACCCACCCAACTCAACCCCGTCATTAGCTTACTCAAAAATAATTTATTCATTTATTTACTGATTTACTCCATTTCTCGTCCCAATTTCATACTTTCAAACACTTATTTTTATAGAGGCTGGCGTTACTTATATAGCACAGGGAGAAAAAATAGCCAAGAAGTATACCTCGCAGAATTGGAAAAATTCGATGTATACTGTACCGTGTGGATAATGCAGGGAAAAAAGATAGTCTCGTCTACCGAAAGCTGATTAGGTTCGCGGAATATTTTCGTCCAATATTTGTGAATTCATCTGTAAGCGAATAAAGCAATGTTGATATACCCAACCGTGTGAATATCAGAATCAATGAAATCTCTATCAGAAATTGTGTAAATCTAAAAAAATTGACAATTGTCGGATGTTATTTTGCGGTATGGTCAATTCTACGGAAACCATTAGCCAATTACTGTGTGACCAACTTGTCACGCTGAATCGATACATCACTAACGGTACGAGCCCATCAATTATTTACGATATGTATAAATTATCATAATACCGTGTCCAGGACCTTGCAATACACGTCACGTCCGTGACCTTTTTCGAACGAAAAGAGATAACAGTGAGAAATCGTGATAGCGATAGAGAAAGAGAGATATAGAGAACAGATGTTGAGGGCAACAGAGAGAAATAGAGAAAGCGCCCGCAGCAAAACCCGGCTAGCGGACATGCGAGACCTGGGCGCTTGATAGCGGCTGACCAAGCGCTGGGCCCTACTACTGAATCGTTCGCCACGCGTTGTTCGTGCTATATACCTACTTACCGCAATTTCATAGATGTTTAGGAATATAAATCACCGATAATGAGCCAGCATAGTGCAAAGAACAGTTTAAAATTTTATGTGCGAGCTGTATGTGTGCGAAAATACCGTTGAAAAGTTTTTATTACATAAATACGTAATTGTATACGTCGACGAGCGAGTTTATATTCAATTTTCGTGTTTGTCGTTACGTAATAATGTACGAAATTTTATATTAGATTCTGTACTGAAAACAACGTCAATTTAACGTTAGCTCACTGAATTGGGGGGAAGCATGAAAGTTGACCGTTAGAAAACAAACATGAATAATGTCCAAAATTTGTATTAAGTCAAGGAAATAACGGATCCTGCATATAAATGGAGAAACGAACATTTTTAAGCAGAAATGAGCTTTCATGTATTCTCGGCATCGCGATACTAAACTTTACTCATTTTGAAGTTAACATAAAAAGAAAATTCATTGTCAGATTGCTATGAGCTTATTTCCAGCTACCTAGATATACGAAACTATAGTAGAGCATATTTTTATACGCAAATAACTATCGACCAAACGAAAGGAATTAAAATTGCATAAGACGTAGGTAATTCAGGAAAGAAAATTAATTCCCTAACGAAACTTTATTGCTTTATGATGATAAAATATTTCTTTATTCGTCACGATGGTATACGAGCTTATATAGCTTGAGCTCGTAATGATTTTTGGACCCTGCAGAATCCGCAGCTGCGCTATCCACGTGGAGTGGCCGTACCGTGTAGCTTCTACAGAAAAGCTTGAAAAGCTGATAAAGCTTGAAAAGCTTACCACCAGATGGCAGATGGCAGTTTATACTACACGGAAAAGCGACAGAGAACTTACCGACGAACGTAACGTTAGCAACATTTTAACGAAAGTAGAACATTTTCAGTTGATGGTAATCATTTATTATTTCGCAATCTGTATATGTCACGGTGCAGAATTATTATCTGTAATAATTGGATAGACTGTCTGATGATTCCGAAGACTTGACCTTCTTAAGTAATCGGCTTGTTAATTCCAGGCACGAAAATCTCTTGTAGCTTTTTCATCGTCGTTACGAGTTGCCTTTTATTCCAATTACACTTATGATTAACGTATACCATATTAATTAAATATCAATGCCTTCATCTTCGTATAATATATAGTAATATCAGATTGTGTTATTGATTGATAATAATGATTCGGTAGCTACGTGATCATACATATCTCCGAAGTTTCATTTATCTTAAGATTTATACTTGAGGTGAAGGTGAAAGGTCTTTTCGTTACATGCATTTCAGTAAATAGAACTTCGCTAACCTCAGCTATCTTTGCTCTAAATTAATGACCTTCCGAATCATCTGCGGTGCAGACTTTCAAGTAAATAATGTTCAAGCTGAAATAAGGAAACTTCTAAACCTTGACCCGAGTCACTGAGTTATAAAACTTTCATGGATTACGGTGAACGAGCTCCCGGAAAATTGGGGTCGATTAAAGTTTTTGATGACCGTAATTTGGTGATAATTTTTCCGACCGTTTCAGCGGGATATGAAATTTCCGAAAAGTAATTACGATTAACATCGCGAATAACTCTTTAGTAACTATGCGGATAAACCTTTTGCTGTTTCTGTGATACAGTTAAGTATACTGGGTGATTGAAAATCACCACACCACAAAAGTTTAAGACTAAAATTCATCTACCAAAAATTCGAGGGACTGATATTTTTCGAGTTATGGATACATTCCAAATCGACTAAGCACAGAGCCTATACTCGATCATAATAGAGCCGGATCACAAGTGTAAATTGATCAGTACCCGTAGCAAGTTGAGTGTTTGGCGTTGAGTTGTATTGATGCCCGATTTCAGCAACGATATCCGATGCTTGAGAAAAATCAATCAAGGATCAGGCATCATAGGCGAAAGATCTGGAAACCGTGGATGACTATGGAAGCTACATTCGATTTAGAGGTACTCATCAGTTAGGAATACAATTTGAGGCCGAACACTGGATTTCTTACGGGAACTGATCAATTCATATTAACGAAATGGCACTATCATATGATGACGTGTAAGTTCTGTAAATTAGTCAACTATAAGATCCTCCGTACCTCGAAAATGATCGGTCCCTCGAATTTATGATGAATGAGATGATTTAGTCCTAGATTTTTATCGGTAATGCACCCACGACCTT
This sequence comes from Tenthredo mesomela, assembly GCA_943736025.1. Lineage (NCBI taxonomy): Eukaryota > Metazoa > Arthropoda > Insecta > Hymenoptera > Tenthredinidae > Tenthredo > Tenthredo mesomela. The sequence continues at coordinate 16,091,183 of OX031016.1, read as the reverse complement.
TCGGTGCGTTTATTTTGAATCACCCTGTACATATACCACTGATTCAACTTGGCAACAAACGTAGCAGGTAGCGGTTAATATATATAGAGATACGTGGTAAATATTTTACACTAACTTTTACCAGAAAAGAAGAAGAGAGAAAAAAAAGGACATCACCGTTGTCTTGAGTTTGCGAATAAGGTGCGAAATTTCGTTTAGGTGTAAGATTGATGAGAAAGATAAATTCTTCACGGGAGAAAAGTCTACGAGAAAGTAGGTGGAGCGTGTTTCAAAAAGTAAGACTAGAATGAAATTTTACTTGGTACTTATTAGGACTTTAATATCCACATTTTATTACAGTATTATCATTTATCAGTTGACTATGGTATAATTGTGAGATTAGCTGAATAGTTCTTAATATTATTATTGCTATGGTGGAAAAAAAAAAAAAAAAAAAAAATTCCACAAGTTTTTAAGCTTTTTTTTAAATTTATTTTCACCGTATTTTTCAATAATTATCAAATATCTGTGAATTTATTGACTTTTAAATTCGTTTCATTTGAATTAAAAAATATTCGAAGATTATTGAAAAATACGGTGAAAAAAAAATTTCGACTGCTCGGTGCCTTTTTTTCGACCCCCTTGATGCCTTTTTGACCCCCCTGGGTGCCTCTTTTGACTTCTCGGTGCCTCATTTGACCCCTCGGTGCTTCTTTTGACCTTTCGGTGCCTCATTTGATAAAATGATATATGCCATACGGCCCATAAAGTATTTTTTTCGGCATAGGCATTGAAAAGTCACTTTTTGACGCCTGTTTTCGATCCACAAAGTGTCACTGTATACGGTTGGTTTCAGAACTGCCCTATAAAGTCTTTATACGGCAGTCTGGATGCGCAGTTCGAAGTGCGCATTCCAAAGCTGCCGTATAAAGTCTTTTTTTCGGCATAGGCATTGAAAAGTCACTTTTTGACGCCTGTTTTCGATCCACAAAGTGTCACTTTATACGGTTGATTTCAGAACTGCCATATAAAGTCTTTATACGGCAGTCTGGATGCGCAGTTCGAAGTGCGCATTCCAAAACTGCCGTATAAAGTCTTTATACGGCAGTTTCGATGCGCGGTTCGAAGTGCGCGACAGATCGCACCATAGCCTCACTCTTCGTCTAGTGAATCTCAACAGGCGTCAAAGTGACTTTTCATGCCTATTTCGAAAAAAATACAGTATGGGGCGCACCCGTAAACCGTTTTTGACTCGAATAATGATTTCAGAACTCGCTTACGGCTCGCCTTTAGCTCGTCCTGAAATCATTATTCTCGCCGAAAAACACTTGGTTTACGGGCATGCCACATAATATACTATTAAAATTCCTACATTGACATGATGAGGATTTGTTTTCTGAAGAAAATGAATCCAAGATGACCTGAATCGGTCCAACGGTGCTCTAAAATCCTTACGACACACGATTTTGAAGAAGAATAGTACGTTTCGATACTAGTGCGACAGTGTTGAAAGCGAGGGTGATAATCACACGAGTCGAGAATCATCTTTCGCACGTGTATCGAACTTTATTTTTTAACACAACGCGCGTTAAGTTGAATTTTATGCACGCGAAGCGTGCGCAAAATCAAACTTTGCGCACGCAGTGTGAAAAAAATATTTTGATGTGAAATGAACTTTGGTTATAAAATAAATTGATTTCGGACTATGATAATTTCTCGAAAAGTCGCTGTATACTGATCCCCTTAATTGGAGTAGTATATGTGTGTAATAATTCGAACGTTTGCTGTTCTGTTTAACAAAAGGGCACAATAACGAAGCGGTTATCACGCACAAGATAATTGCATCCTGAGCCTGAAACAGCTAACTGGTGCCATAGCAATCACACAGGAATAATTTAGTTCCGCTAGAATCGATTATATCGCAATATAATTTGCACGTGTCGGAATTCTTTGAAAGTCTCAAAGTTTGTTTAAATTAATTATAAGAGAGATATGCGTTTTGGTATCATGCTTCGGCGAAGGGAGTGCCCTAGTTTTTCGACCGTAAAATTACTTTCTGTTATAATAGCGACCGGAACAGTCGAAAAATAATGAAAACGGTCCGATGACTCGTATAAAAAACATCTGTTTTTTTATCGGAAATATATTACAATATTTTTAAGCTGTAGTCAGTGAAACGTTGCGCAAATATTGTGCCATATTTGCAACCAAATGGTTTTTTTTTTTGTTGGCAAAACATAATATCTCATTCAGTTCGTACGAAAATAGCTCGTGATTCTATACGTCGCCGAATCGATACCTTTAACAAAAATTGCTGCTATCCTGGACATAAGGGGCAGAAAATGAAGACTTTAACTAAATTGCTGGCCCACGGCCATGTCTCTCGTTGGTAAAACAAGTAACGGTCAATCGGATGGATAGATGGATTTCCGTTGACTTTTATTGGACGTTAGCTACGACCGATCACCGCTAAAACTCGAACCCGCTTTTCCATTTTCCTATATCCTATAGAATATAAAAAGCACCTGCAGGGTCAGGTTATTTTTAATCGCAACTCACAAATTGTTTAAATTAAAACTCCTCCGGGGCAAAATCAAATTGAACCTGTCAGAGAAAGCATCGATTTTTTTATTTTTCATTTTTCTACCCTGTTTTCATTAAACCCATCAATTTTTTCTTTCAAGTATAGTGACCCATCCTATATCCTCTATACGAAGAGTCTTGTATATACTGGGTGACCTGTGTAATATGGTGAACAAAATCCTGTTCATAGTATCGCATCTATACCGGATAAAGCTGTTGAAAAAAAAAAAAAAAAAATCGGGCACTTAGAGAGAAAGATTTAGCGAACGCAGCAGATCACTCATTCAATTTTATATCGCAATCGTCTTCGAAAAATATCGGTTGTTCTGATTACCTACCTATTATGTACAGCCGAGGTGTACGAAGGCTGAGAGCCCATTTAGAATTTCTGTACGTTTATTGCGGTTGCAGGTTTTACCACTTACGTGACATATTTAGTATTGCATAAAGAAGTCCCGCATCAAAGGGAGTTGACTGCATGCCTTGGGCTTTCAATTTTGGAACATCAAACCCTCATTTTTTCATGAATACTTAGTGGTGTACGTTGAGTAAATATGTCGTTAACAACAAGTATGTACATTGACAAGAAATACCCGACGAAGGCGTAATGAGACTGATGTTTAATAACACGCTTTCAATTTTACTGGATACGCTTTACGCTATTGACATGGCAAAAAAAAAAAAAAAAAAAAAAAACGACCAATTTGAAAGAATCCATGTGCTTCGTTAATTATTACAAAACACTGAATTATTAGTCTCTGGTATATATTTTTATGCTTGTTAAGTATTAAAAAATTTACCACGCCGTTTGGACCAACATCCAACCCTCACCCTCTTCGAGAACAATCCGGATTTTTTGTCGATTTTTCGCGCGATCCATATGCGAAATGAGTTAAACATTGATCGAAACGGTGTGAAATAATTTTCCATACATGCATAGTAGACCGGTTCAAAAAAATTGACTATTCTTTTTTTTTTTTAATTTTCGCATTGAAATACTTTCGGAGGGGTGAAAAAAGATGCCTGTTAAAAGCAGAGCTCTTAATATTAAGATTTAGAGGTCGCTCATCGCGGATTTCTATTTTCCATTTAAATAGCATAGGAATTTTATTTTTTTTTTCTTCAGAATTTCGTAGCTCACAAACCAATGAACAAATCCAAATGACTCTTACATATTTTGATAGGCGATTGAACACTCTAAAAAATGTATCTATCATTGTGGAAAAAAAATCACAAAAAAAAAAAAAATAGTTTACTCAACTATAAATTGAAATTTGAGCTTGAATAACTTTGGAAGGAGTCAATTTATCAAAAAAATGATAAGAGAAGCTTTTTGCAGAGTGTTCAATTTCCTATGAAAATATGTTTGAGTCATTTGGATTTGTTCATTGGTTTGTGAGCTACAAAATTATTAAAAAAAAAAAAAAAAAATTCATATGCTATTCAAATGGAAAATAGAAATCCGTGATGAGCGACCTCTAAATCTTAACATTAAGAGCTCCGCTTTTAACAGGCATCTTTTTTCAGCCCCCCGGAAGTATTTCAATGCGAAAATTGAAAGAAAAAGAATAGTCGATTTTTTTGAACCGGTCTAATGCATAGGCTGCTTGCTAATTTTATAACCGTGGAACGTCCTACGAGCTGTAGATAGGTTTATGTAATTTTCCTGAAAATAATGGAAAAATATGTGTAACACTCAAGTTGCGACAGTTAAGCGTTGCTAAAAAACTTGGGATCGTAGGGTTTCTTCCATGACTTGGTAATTTGATGAACAACTTTGAAGATGAACTCGATTTCGGCGGCCTCGGCATGCCTGTTGAAAGTTACCGAGAAGATTCGATCACAGCTTCGAAACCTAATTTGGGTTGAAATTAGACAGTTCAGCACCGAATTCCTTTTTGCACTTTTCGACATCGTATCGTAGGGAGGTTTCAAGCGACTATGTTCGCAAGTAACACAATTATAAGCCGTGTTTGTGCTTTAGAATGAATTTGTCGAAGCGTGAGTGGCGTTCTTAATAACAATTATATGAATGCGTGGTTGGAATTCACAACCCACCTCCAACCCCATCTTCAAATTGTTTAATTCCACTGTGTCTATACCTTTACTTCTCTCAATCTTTCGCCCCGGCTTTTTTCTTTCATTTCTTTCTTTGCTTTTCTTCGGGACTATTAATCTCTCTCATTTGTTCACCATCCAAACCCGCTCCAAGTTAGTTGCTATATAGCTATAGACATAAAACGCGTTGGTCCATAAAGATGAAGATGAATCTTTTGTTTAAGAATTGAGACGCGACCACCATTCCAGGTCGGAGGCTTTCGAATAATTCAACGCTTCTGGGCGTTTGCGCTCGCGACATAATTTCAACCCTTCTCAAGCTCGCCACCCTGAAAAAAACTCCTAAAGAAACTGGTGTACTGAATTTTATACAGTTCACTGGTAGCCGCGTTCTTTTAACTGTAAAATACATCCAGCTTTGACAGACGTGTTTTTATCTACACGTGAATATGAGCTTATTATATAATAATATGGAACCTCCACTGTTATGGTAAGACAATTTTTCTAGTGATTTCTGTCGAGTATTGACTCTTGTGCAGATAATTCGGCGACTTCGCAGGTCTATAAAGTTCGTAAAAAGAAGTAAATTTATAAAGATACCATGCAGTGAAACGAAAAAAAAACTTGGATTTATAGCCGGTTCACCTTTGGATAGTTGCTTCTCAGGAGAAAAAAAAAAACCACTCTACATGGAACTTTTTATGTACAACCCGAAAATAGAAACGGTTCCTACCTCATGATAAAAATCCTATCGATTTCCCCATTTTGATCTCCGTTAGTCAGGAATACAGTAAATAATTTAAGTACAGCTCTTACTGTCGTGAAACGTCAACTATTCTCACGTTTTACGAGGAAATAAATTTTTATTCCCAACCTGCACATGTCTATTTGAAGATGGACGTTATGATAGTAGACGCGTGAATATCGAGTTTGTATCAAAGGCTATTGCATTTCAATATTTCGCCGTGTAAGAAACTGGTTTAATGACGTATTGTTGCGTCTGGATATTTCACGTGTTTTCAGTTAGCACTATGGCCAAGATATGAACTGTTGAGTAAGGTCTGTGTCAGGCGCTCATTGATCAACCTCGAAGGTTTCCAGACGATTGACAATTAAAAATTAACGTCCTGTGTATAGATAATAGCCCAATTTTACAGTAGCTAAAAGTTCCAGAGATGAGCCGATGTACTACCTGGCAGAGATAAATAAATTCGATTTATTCTCTGAGAAAATAAATCACGAGTTCACTCAAGTATCAAAGGTGACTATATACGGGCTGCGCAACAAAGAAAGATATACCCAAGATGTCAGAGAAATACAAAAACAGGTAATGATCGATGAAGAGTTGAATAAGAATGAAAGGAAATAAATGAAAGAAAAAAAAAAAAAAACGATTGTTATAGAAGGTGCAGACAGCAGTCAACGGTAAGGCAAGTATTTACGTGCACATACGTAAGCCAATAAACGATGGAGTGCAAGGGTTCGTTTTTAGACTCTTGACATGCGATAGTGTGTGCAGTAATTAACACGAAGAGTAATTTACAAAAATCAATGCCCCGCGTGACATAATTGAGTGGCAATAGTTTTGACCTAATTTTTCACGAATAGATAATGAAAAAAATATTCTACACTATGAAGATAGTGTTGTTCAACGGTGGGTCACAAGATAGAATGACATGAGCCCTAAGTAAGACGAATGGGCCGGAATGCTTTACTCATAGTTGGGTGATACGTGTTAATACCCTTTGCAGTGTCTTTTAAATAAATACATGACCCATGAGTCTGGCGCATGAATGACATCGGTGAATGATTAGCTTGGAGTTTGAATACATTAATATCAATCTATCGATCTGGCTTGGTACGCAAATTCAGTGACAGCAAAGTTAGTTATTCGCGTTTTAAAAGATTAAAAAATTTAATCATTGAATTTGCAATTATAACAAATTTAAATTCGAATCGTCGAATTTAAATATTTCGATTACTTTTTGTCATATAGACTTACAGCCTACCCGTTGAGAAGAAGTTGTTAGTTTTGTATATTCCACCTCGTACTCAACTAAAAATAGCTTATGATGCATGTAACGATTTTTGCAAAGGTACCTCATCTATATCAAATGCTAGTGGCATTAATAACCTTAACGTACTCTCGCGTAGGAATGACATGTACTCTCATCAATTTGACTAGCATTGTCGCATACAACATGAGCACCAGACCAAGTCCAGGAACAAAATGAATGCTTTTTGTGAGCTAAAAGCTTCATTCGAGTACAGTAAATTATCACATAGTTCTGGCATAATTTCATACATATAATTTCAATTTTCACGCCGTAATCATTCTCTCTGCGTATTTATTACTACAGAAACTATACGAATTCTTGAATCCTTGATTAAATATTCCTCATCCGAATTACTCAGCTCTCGTATCACGTTTCGTAAGTTCGTCATATAATTTCAATGTTCAACACGCAGTTCTGGTACTTAAGTACTTCCATATTCTCCGGGCTCTTAGTCTCTATATAGTCGTGTATACCTATGTAGGTACATGTATTATAAACGAATACATGTTCAACATAGCATGAATATTTTATCTTGAATCTTCATCCGATTAATTAGTGAGTCACACAATCGCATGTATCGTCTGCATATATAACATATATACATATATATGGATCACAGGATCATCTATGAGCTTATCGACATACAAAGTACGTAACGTCGCGTCGTGGCGATTAAACAGATTAAACTTGGGATTATAGTCGTGCGGGTTCGTGAACGCTCTACAGTTCAACGTTGCATCATATTTCAGAGTTTTTCAATAGAAATGACACAGGTTTTTTTCAGGATTAGAAAATAATCATCCTGGATGCTGCTGCACCGTAATATTTCGCCTAACATTATCTTATAAATCTCAGAAATTTTTCGTACAACGTATATTGTGAGAATCTATTTTTTCTTTCTATTCAAAGTTTTGAGAAGACAATAATTTTTCGAGACAAATGTCAAGAAAGTTTATTGAATGAAGGGAATATTTTGAATCGTTCGAAAAAAAATTGATATCCATTCTCATCTCCGGAATCCTGAAATGGTCCTACGAACTCTTAAAGCTTCTACCCACTCGATTCTGTTCATGATCTTGTAGCTTATCAGAATTGAATAAATTTTTCAGCTTTGTTATACTTTCCCTTGAGACTATTACTAAGGGATTTGAGAAGGAGGGAATCAGAAGACGAAGCTTTCTACATATTTGCATTGTAAACATAATGTTAGCTCTCTTAGGCTCTGAAATAATAACAAACTCCGTGCTTCAGTCGCTGTTGGTTTTGTCAAACTTCGATCGAACATTAAAGTGGATCGCAGCGGAAATTGGAAAACAAAAAATAATAATAATAATATATTTATATATATATATAACATCAAATTATACATCGTTTTTAAGCATCTGAGACCAGTACAGTTTTTTTGTTACTTTTTTTTCAAACACTCAGAGTAACGCTTTAGGGCTGAAAACAATGGGTTACAGCTCCCAACAGTACCTTGCGGTGGCGTACCCAGAAATGAATATGCTTTCAGGAATGAACGAGCTTTACTTTGATCTTGGAATTACCACCTCCCTCCCCCTCCACGACGGTATAGCCTTCAAACATGTTGCTTATCCACCGTTATAGTCTAGCTACCGTTAGTACGCAGTGACGGACAGCAAGGATAAATCGCAGCTTTGCTTTTACCACCTTGAGAAATTAAAAAAAAAAAAAAAAAAAAAATAGACAAACCAAAGCAAGATTCACATTGTAAAAGACATCTCTTTCAACTTAACATTTAAACTGACAACTTTTGCATGTTTATCTATATTTTGCAGTATTGTGTAAAATAATGGTCATACTATAGAAACTAAATAATAAGCTTCAGAACAGCGAATAGGTAAGGGAGGACGATTTTCCTAATTTCAACATTTTACCCGTTCCTCGTCTTGACAATAGTTACTTCTTTCATTCCAACTCAGCATCGATTTTCTTCGAAAGGTCTTTGTGTCACATTTTTTTATATTTTATTATATATATACATTTCTCGCTTATTTTTTCTGCGTAACAGAATGGTAAATGTGATGTTTGAGGTAGCTTATACGCGTATTGCCTCAAACCCCGAAAAGTTCTGACGCAAATCCTAGTAAAAAAAACGGGTTGTAAATCTGGATTGGTTGAAAAGAACAGCTACAAAATAAACAGTAAAAAGGAAGAAATATCACATTCAAAAGATCGCTGAATTTTTTCATCCTGGGAGACGGAGCAAATGAAACATAAAAACGAATCGCAGTTCTACATGTAGGACAGAATTTGAACAACAAAACAAAAAGCAAAAAAAAAAAAAAAAAAAAAGAAACGGAACTGATGAACCGAATATTTTCATGGCGAGTAATCAATTCACGTTTGGAAATCGTAAAGCTCACATAGTAGTACTATAATGCACAATCGCGTTTATAAATCGACTGTCATTCATAACTTGGAGGTTCTTGCGATTTTTTTTTTTTTTAGAACTGCTTAAAAATTCTTCGTAAGTTTTTTCGCATGGTAAAAGTTTTTCAGTTTCAGTGGGGTCACGCAGGTGTAAGATTGATATCGTTATACTGACGCATTCGTGTTCAGTACGTTTAGTTTTCCACGGGTTCACACTCTTGCGGTAGTGACAAAACCCTGTTTCTGACACAGTGACTCTAAATGAACCCCAAATGCGCGAGTAGCCAACCCTGTTTTGGAAGATTTCAGCCCAGGTTAGTTCAACCCGTGTCAGAAACTCGTTGGAGAAGAGCCTCGAACAATGTAGTCTCTAAAATTACTGGTATAACTAACGACTCCAGAAATTAGGAGCTTCGTCTCCCGGTGTCGGAACGGGAATGTAGTATAGTAGTACATACTCTCGCTTTGTAATATTTTAATGGAAAATGATTAAAGCTTGAATTCAAGCGACACTCATACGAAATATTTACCATGAAACTGATGTCACTAAGTTCGAAAACAAAACCGCAATCCCCCTTGATTTGGGTTCGACTACGTTATTGATCTGACCGTCAGCCAAACTTTGCACATCAACTTATAACTTTTTTCGACTCACCTACGTAGGGATGGGCACAGAGAGCGGAGAAGAAATGTTCATTTTTGGTTTTTTAGTGTCTTAGCGGTTTCCAATTCATTAGTTATGTGCGGATGAAATGGAAGTCAAGAATACCCTTTATCGAAATCATCGTAGAAAGTTTTTTTACTGGCTTAGTTGGAAATATCAAAATTTATTAATTTTTTTAACATAATTGATTTAACGCCATTTAGAACACGATAAGGTATTACGAGAATGATTAATTCCATTTGCACTACACATAGAGCTTACGATAACATCTGTTCTATTTGTACTAGTACTGTTGTATGCTATTTCTACAAACACGACGAAGTACAGTAACAGTAGATAAAATATCTACATCCTTGATAAGGTGTTAACGATTTTATAGAATCAATTCAGTTAAATGCGAACTGTATCAACCTACATCAATAACTTTTCTGAAATAAAACTAGAATATATGAAATTTCCGACGATCTTCTAAATCCATAATCGTCCGGTCATAACCCATATAGTCCCTTACTCTGCAAAGTCGAGTTCCGCCTCCCATGCAGTTAGGTATAATCTCCACTCTGCTAAATGAGAAATACAGAAATGTGAATATTTTCTTTAATTAAAATTCGCCAATGGTCGTTACTTCTGTTGCGTACGACCAGATTATAGTATACAGCCTAAAAGCTGACCGTACTTTAGGAAGGATCTACCGAAACTCACAAATCCACTCAACTACCTCGTTAGCGGGTAGCTATATAATGAAACTCAATTTTTAACAGTTAGCTATATACGATTCTCGTGCCCGTCGAGTGTTAGTGTTATCGAACTACTTGATTTACCTTTGAAATTAATATACGATAGAAACACATAGGGACAGCTAGATAAACAGTAACAGTATTTCCTTGGACTCGGAACAAACTATGTACCTATAGCAATGCTCGAAGGATTCTGGGTTATTTTGATACTAAAACTGAGTACCTACTCCCATTGCTATGAAATTCATGATCTATTTCTGCCACGCAAAAGCATGCCGGGTCACTGCACATTAATTACGAATTCAAAGACGCTAACTATTCACCTTGACTACTGCTGCATCGTTGCTGTTCGACATCAAGTCCGGTCGATTCACAGCGGTTAAATTCATAAGAGGCTTTTTAGTAATGTGAGAAAAATTAATTACTCATGATATTTCATTATAATTATACTTAAACTCAAAGTAAAAATCCCACACCTGGTCTTAGAGCGAAAATTTTCCCACAAATTGACTTTAAAACTAATTGTCGAAGATTAAAAGAGAGTATTCCAATTATGTAGCTGGCCATCTGCGACTTTGTTTTATTACACTGGGCAGTTGAAGTTTGCCTTCTATTTCTTAATTATAATTCTTATTACTTTATTCGTTTGGGTATATCATTATTAAAACGGTTTTGCTATTTGATGAAGTTATCTAATTGATACTGATTTATGTTTTGGATCAATGCGTCGAAATAATCGGGCTGAAAGGTGGCTGAATAATAATGTGTTCTAGTCCTAGCCAATTGTTCTAATTGAGAATATCATGTGTGTTTGCTTTTCACTCAGTTAATTCGCTCGTTAGTTAATGTGCTATTCGTAGACAATTTGGTAGGTGACTGATTGAAACTCTGACATTCGAGACACGTATGTTTCGAGTGTTGAAATAATCGAGAGCTGGTGAATCTATCCTTATAATATATGATCCTGGATAACAATTTCAATTAAGGAGAGACTTCGGTGAAATCTTGATAAAAACGATTTTTTCATTTTTTTAATCACTATAAACAACTAATCAAAAATTTCCTGCACGAAGATTTAGATCATGGTAGTATGTGCATTGAAAAAAAATTTCAATCTTCTGAGATGATAGTGTATGTGCAATAAATTTTTGGCAGGAAATATTCTGCGAAAGGTTACTTGCACACTTTTATCGCGGAAGATGTAAATTACGTTTCAATATAAATACTACTATAATCTAAATCTTAGTCATGCACGGAATTTTCGTTTAAATTTTTTTTAGTAATTTCAAAAACGAAAAAATCGTTGTTATCAAAATTTCACCGAAGTTCTCTCTTAACCAATATGGCCGGCATGTAGCCCGCGTAGTTCATTTCATCTTGGCTTTCAGATTTTTTCATTGTGCCCAACTTCACCGCGACTTCCGGATATTCAACAAAAAAAAATTTTTTTATGCTAGGTAGCGACTCAACGTGGCATACATATTCGGAAGCTATACATCGGCTATCGATATAATTGCCACCTAATTCTGTTAGCATGATCATTGCCATAACTGCAGAAACCCATATCGGAACGATGTTACCGCCACATTATTGTCGGATCTCGACCTTTAATACGGGCTGCTGATACTATTGCCATGCTAATGCCATATGGCATTAATGTTTCATGTACATACTGGTCATGTAGAATATTACCAGGCATGTGAGTATACGAAATGAGATGTAAACCTGACTAAAACTTCTGTGGATATACACAAAAGACATCGGATTTTTTATGCTGACTTTGAATACAAAGACTATTGAAAGAATAAGTGCAGGTTTGGCTGAAATTTCGTCCATATTTCTGTCGTGATGAAGATTTAAAATGGCGCAAAGCGCCAAGCATTACATGCACTCGTCTAGTGGATTTTAAGTCTTGGGATGGTTGCAGTAAAAAATTCAAGAGATATGTGGATGCCCCAGGGAAGGTCCCGTCTTAAGATACCTCTTCCTACATCTCAACTTTGAGCACGAAAAAGAAAGAGAAAAAGTAAAAGTAAAAGTAAAAGAAAAAGAAAAAGAGAAAGGAAAAAGGTAAGGAAAAATTTCTTACACCATTTCTCTCAGGCCGACGTCAGGAAATGTTAATACTATGCTCTAATCTACGTAGATGGGGTAACTTAGTTAGTTACGACTGAAGCCCAAACCACCCTTAGGCTTAGCGTGGAATAGTACGAGTTCTATACGTAAATTAACACGCATCTACACGCTTGACGCGTAGAGCACGGTAGGGGACAAACGAGTGAATAAAATACGACGAACTAATTAACATACATTATGCAAATGGTGACGGAATGTACTCTTTAGTACCTTAATAAGGTACAGTTGCGTGCTCAAGTATCGACCCAATGTTGACTGCTTAGTTTCGTGGGTAATAATCTTTCTATGAATTAAATCTTCGCGAACAGCTGACTGGCAAGGGGCCAACGACTGGGACCCTTAAACGTGTAATATGGTCGTGAATATTGCGATCATATATTGCCAGAATCTGCGATCGTCCTAGTCAATGATCGTCGGATGGAAGTTATTTTTCAGTCGCCTGAATAATGACAACTGAGGTAATAAGTTTTTAGGAATAAAATTTGAGGAGAAAAGTTATACTTGATCGATAAACGTACATAATATATGGTCGTATGCCACCTGGAGACATTGATTATCAATTTGTAAAGAAACGAATCAATATTTGCTGAGTCCAATTTCGGCGGTATGGTATATTTGCCTTGTGAATAAATAAAAGTTAATTATATGGTTTAAGAATAAATTTAATTTCTACTTCGTGGAGAGTAGTTGCTTATATATATCTTTGTGGAAATGAGTCGAGGTGGAATTGTGACGTCCTGAATAATTTCTATTGAGAAACAATGGCTACTGCGTATAATTAAAATGAAAAAAGACCACTTGGGGTAGTCGACCTCGTTGTACTTACGGCCAAACCTCGGTATATGTTGAAACCATTCCACTATAGAAGTGATGCAGACGAAAAGAAAGAGAGAAGGCTCGATTACTGTACTAAAATAAGATCGCTTGACATACGTGCAGTAACCTTATACGAAAAATACTGAAAGTACGTAAAAGTACTCTTCAATAAACAAGGCTCTACGAAGAAAGACGCCCAACGACTTGTCGATGAACGAAAGAAACCCGATATACTTTCATACTTCACCTTACCTTACAGTCTGTTTTCTCTCAATGGACTCATCACTCATTGTCAGTGCTTCGATCTTCGCCGGAATAGATTTTTTCGATATCATTGGAGTAGATTTTTCTATTATCCGAATTCCCGTGCGGCATATTCATTCTCAGCTTTCATGGTTATCAGACGAAAAAACGATCTCGAACAGAGTAAACAACCAATTTTTTTCTCGCTTTTCTCTTTCTGCTGCGTAGAATCATTACTTATGTCTGACGAAATAAATTACATATTCTGAAATAACATTTTTTCAAAAAAACTACGCATAGCATATTTTATAGCCAACCTTTTTCTACCTTTGAAAAATTTCTCAGAATAAGCTATGCGACTTCAACATTTACATGAAAATACAATTTCGTAGTTTTCAAAGGTGTGAGTATATCGGCTTGATCCCAAATATCAAAAGTCAACATATTGTCTTCGAGAACAAGAGTGAAGTTATGCCTATCGATTTGGGGTCCGGGTAAAAAAAAATGTGATGGAATTTTCAACGTAGGAAATATCTGTGTCATGTATATTTCCTTTGTTCCGTTTTTAGTACAAAAGTTGAATTTCACCGTCAAGGTTGTTATGATTATAAATACCCCACGTTATCTAATCTTTTGGAGTGCTTTCACTTATCTTTGTAAAACGTATTTAGCCAAGTAAGCATTAGAGCAGGCAGCGACAAACGAGTTATGAGGCGCAAAAATGTAATTCAGAATAATGTAGACCTTGTAGTACCGGCTAGATAATAATTTTGATAACTATATACTTCAGATTATTTTCACCAGACACTAAACTTACCTAACAACAACTAATTTCTGCTAACACTGATCGAGTTATAGCTTTAAAAAAGTAATCATCGTTAGGCGATTCACTAATCGATACTATCTTAGGAAAATCTTTTCATTCATTTTAAGACGTTTTAAGGTAATAATATTCCGGTTAAAAAATCTACCGACAAATTCCTCTTCCGATAGCTCGTTCATCATTCATAATTATCCAATCCTAATTCATGAGGTGCAATTAGTAATCTGAAAATCTTTAAATACGGGGGGTCTGGTGCATAATATGTGTGTGATTTAATACCCAGTTCCCTCTTTCTCTTTTGCCCATAAACGCATTATGTATGTGTGTGGGTTTTTTTTTTTCGGGAAATTTGCGTAACTGGGCCTCGAAGCCCGCATGTTTTTTGTACGAAAACAACGCGCAAGTAGGCCGGTCTGCTTTAATAGTCCGCGTATAATTACTACCACTGAATATTTCAAAATGACCCGCAGGGCTGACCTTATCCGTACCTCGACTACTCCGCTTGAAACCATACCTTCATTCCCGGTCATTGTTCTTGAATATAACTCACAGTCTGCAGAGTCATATTTATACAAGCTCTAATAATAAAATCGCATTCTAATTCTCCCTAACGAGACATTTTGATTATTTGACTGCAATGTACTCGATTTTTTTAAATTAAATCATTTATGTCTGTACTGGTCAGCTTGGTCTGAAATTTTGTGTCGTTTGAATTGCAATTTTCGAGTCCAATTTACGTAGGTAGAGTAATGCGTAATACCTAATAGATTGGTGTATTTATTGTCTTGACCGTTTTTCAATCTAAGCGAAGGAAAAGCATATATATATGTAATTCTATATGTACCTAGCAGAGAAAACAAATTGAAATAAGTCAGAATCTTTTATTGCATCTTTAATGAGCGTATAGAAATATTCACGTTCCTGTTTCAGTCGATTTATCGTGTAGTTATTCATGCGATACGCGAGAAAAATATTAAAAGCTGTGATCTTTTCGATTCCGTAACCTAAATCTACCTTTGAAAAGAAATACTTCGGAGTACTCGGGTCTTATTAATTTCCGGAATATTAATTGAGGTGTACAAAATGAATATTTAGGTGAAGTTACCGCGGTCTCTGAACAAACCCACGTTGGAAATTAATTTATTTTGGATTCAGTGCGGAACCCGGGAAGGAAGTCGTCAATGACACGCCGTTGAAACAATAACGGTCTGAAATTTTTTCTTTCAAAAATATCTCAAAGAGATTGAAAGACATTAAAGCAGCCGCTATATAAGTCTTGCTATTTCGAGCAACCTGACTTTGCAGCAATGAACAATCCAGGAATTTGCGGAGTTGCATCGAAGTAAGCCGCCCTCCTAGATACCAGAGCATTGTTTAAACAGTACTTCTAGTATCTGAGATTTACGACAATACCTTACAAAGTTTCGAAATTGCGATACGGGTAGTCTCAAGCATTGCGATTATCCTTAATCACTTCCTAACCACTTTTAGAGAGATCTAAAAACAGAAATTTTCATGCTCGCATAGCTTAGAAGGCAAAGGTTCATAACTTTGTTACTGGAGTTTTTTTTTCTGGGGTAACTTAGTCGAAACAAGCAAAGCAGGCATCTTGTAGAAGGTTGCCTACACCTCTTCCTGTTTAATATTAATTTATGGAAAGTTGGTAAGCAAAAATGTTATTTTGTTATGGTATCTTGGCGCAACGGGCTTCGTGGGGGTCGGAATTTTTGGATGAATAAAATTCTGAAGCATTGACCGTGCCAGGGCGCTGGGCCCAGAAAAATGAGTAAATTAACCGCGTGCTGTGAAAGCCGAACCTTTAGAATTACAGGAACGTATAATTGCCGAAATTTTAACCGAGAGTTTGGAATTAAAATACAAGCATAAATAGAGAATATAAACTGGGCTTTCATCGGGTACTGGTTTGATTAGTGATTTGAGTAGCAAATATTCGGCGCCGTTCAAACTATGGGTTTTTAACACTGCTAGCCAAAGCCGGAAAGCTAACTTTTCCAATTAAGTTAATTTTCAGAGAAATGGTGAAAACAGTTATATCAATATCAGCAAATTCCCCCAACGTGAGTGATTTAAATTGAAGCATACAGCACACGGTTCTTTCGAATAAAAAATTAACTTAAAATTTTAGTGGCACTAAATTCGTCTAGCTCCTTGTGACATGACAACTGATCCTTGATGGTGAAATTCTCGGAGTTAGGTTGGGCATATTAAAGTAGGGCAAATCGCTATATAAATCTAGGGGCGCTTGGAACTCTCTAGTGAAACCCGACCCATGTAACGAATATATTTGGGCACAACTTGAGGTCCGCACACATATCACTGTCCATAAATATCTGTAAACAAAAATGGTGAGATCGAGAGACACCGTTTTCAATTAAACTTCAATGATGTGTAAATTGCGTTCAAGATACACAGCGCACGGTGTACAATATTTTGATTATTCAATTCTTAAAGATTTGAAATCAAAATCATTGGTTAACATTTTAAACATCAAGGCACGTAACATTTATTATTGATTTCGCGCATTTCCTTTCCAAACTTTACTTGAACGTATATATACATAAACGAAACGTAAATAACGATCAAACTTTTTATTGGCATGTGGTAATTCCACGCTTGATTTTGTGACTTGTGTTAACTCGCCATTAACAACTTCGTCAAGTCAGACACGCCATTTGTGAAATAGGGCAGCTACAAAACCAATAATCAGTGTCTCGTTGACTTAGGCAGGCTCTTACCCGATTTATAGTCAAATTGTAATCTACTATAAAAGCATTGGCAGCCTTAGCTTGCGGAAGTTTCATCAAGAAAGGGTCGAGAAAATTAAGGGGCTCTCCTGCCTCTCGCGGCCTACGAGATTTTCAGAATTTTGGCATTTATTTGAGCGTTGCTCGTAACGAACGTTTTAATTTGCTACCTCGATCCAAGAGGGTTCGTCGGCTTGATCAACTCGAGATTGTGAAAGTTAGCCTCATAACGGAGGCGTAAGTCACCATTGTTTATTTGGGAGGTCGTAAAATTTGTCCCGACTTTTGTAGGTTTTCATAAAACGTAGCAAACAACGAGACACTCTAAATCCCACCTTGTCATTTTATTAAGGCATTATGAATACATTTTCACGGAGGATTGCACACGTTGCTATCATAAAACAAAAAAGAAGAAAAAAGCTCTAAAATAAAGCGAGACTGAACATTTTTAAAAATATAGTTCAGTTTTGGCAATGAAATTTATTTACAGCAGACTTATATACGTTTCAAGTTGAATATTGCTCATGCTACTTTATCGCGTTTTTCGAACGTAGATATCCTTTTGAAGTTCAGTGTCAATTGACAATGAAATCTTACCTCGTTTCTGGGTCAAGTTATATGTTTCAACAAAATGTAAAGTTCCGAATGTCGAATAACAAGAGATATGCTAACGCACGTCGTCCTTTTTTATTTGCATGGGAAAAAAAAGCTCTCGACAACTTATAGGATTCAAGTTGAAAGCTTCGTAGCTGGAAAAGCAAGTTGGTAAAGTTAAGTAATCCGTCCCGGCTCGAGAACAACTATTCACCTTTATTCGAAAACCTTGATCTGTTAACCCTTTGCTTCACCTAAGCACGCTACTCCATTCAAACTCCATTCAAACCGAGACGATTCGCGACTTACGTGAAGCAATGGGTTAATAAAATGAGAATAATGCGTTGTTTACCAGCCCGCGAATTTATCATAAGAGTTTTGTCAAAAGGGAAGAAATTTCGACGAGTGGAAGTCCTAACGTTTGACGACTGGCGACGTCTCCGACGAATATAGTGACTCCGGATTTCAACGGAGTCTTTAATGCTCCTCCGTTAAACGAAGCCGTTAGGCCGCTTACACGCCGCATGGTTTGCCAGAAGGTTAGCACCTAACGACAATCCACACCCTGCCTTAGAGGAGTAGTATATACAACAACGAAGGGCACAAAAGAGGTCCGGAAAAAGGCACAAAGGGTAGCTTTTCGCTTGTACTGTGTTGGCGTGAAAACATGACGGTTCAAAATGCTTCAAGACACAAAAGAGGAGATGAATAATAAAAGTAATATGGAAGCAAGAAGAAAAAAAATAATGAAAAATTGATTTTAAAAAGAAACAACGTAAAACAGTTTCACCAATGATTGATGCGAATGGTTTCTCAACGATGTTCCCGTTGAAGCGTTAAAATCCCGGTGAGAATAGAGACTGGCTAAGTTCTATTCGACGTCGACATGGTGGGGGACCAAAATTTGGAATGGGAAACAGTCCATCAAGATTGTATTTGTAATGATTAATGGATAGACACTATTTATAGAACAGCTATGCGTTAAGCTTGGAATGACTATTTGGTAGGAACAAATAGCACGGATTTGAAGCGACTCGAATCAGTCCACTGCAAGTGTTCTGCAAAGCCATCGTCAAATTAAGGGTAAATTCACATTTCTACGATTTGATTATTCCAGCAGCTATTTGTGTGCATCGTGCTAAGTTGAAGCTTCATTATCATTGCGATATCAGCTAACGTATAGAGTGCTAAAGAATTGTCATATCTATTTTGCTCGCCATTGTCAATGGACTTTGATGAACTTAGTCAATTTTTTGGCGGTTCGTTAAACATCGAAATGCTATTTCGCACGGCAATGGTTCGCCTCATTATAAAATACACGCTTCAGAACTCCAGCAATCCCCTACCACCCGCGGAGACTGGTATTTGAACTTTTTATAACCACAATTTCACAGCGAAACGGGTATATCTCTCCCTGTAGGAAGCAGTTTGCTTAGCCCCGTTCATAACGTTATCGTCGACCCTTTTTTTACCACCAGAAGTTGATCTCATCCGTAGAATATACAAACTCCACTGTTCGATCTATTTTCATGGTCGCGTGCGGGTTCGCCCCAAAGGCTCTTGCCAAGGAGTTCAGAGCCAAGGTTATACGGTTGCTGGTAATTTTTACAAAGATAAAACAGTAACAATCAAGTAATAGAATCACCCGCACCTACTAATCGGTGAAACTTTGTTAATATTACTTATAGGAATCGTATGTAGATGTACGGAGTTCGCTAGACTGCTCTTCCGTCATTGCGGTTACCCAGAACGGGCCAGTTGAAACAGTTTACGAAGTTACAGTAGTTAATGCTCACTATTATCTAGAGTCGAGCCTCCATGGCTGAAGGGAATTGCGAATTTCCTGATTGCACCCATTGAAACGTGCAAATCCATGATAACAGAAGTTTGTGACTATCGATTTGTAATTGCAGCTCAACCGGAAACTGCTGATTACAGCAGGAACGTGGAGCGCGAGGTGGACTGGTCACCAAATTGCTACACTGTCCCTCACTTATGTATCGCGTACACATGTGTGTTGTACATACGTGAGTCGTGAGTGCCAACGGAAGCGTTTTAGCAACCGAACCGTCTTTTACCCTGAAATTCTACCCTTGTTCGAAAATAATTGTATCTGCGGAAGAATCGCTTAGGAGAACTCGAGGATGTGTTTTTTTTTCCCTTGAAAATACAATACTTTTCTCAAAGGTTATAAAATCCTGGGTGAAATTCGAGTGCAAAGTTCAAAGTCGTGTGTTATTAAGTCATTGCCTACGGCATTGCGTTTTCTCGAATTCGTTTACGTTGTATTTTCGTTCGACGAGCTACCGTACAGCAATCCCATGCAGACTACGGTTGAGTTCAGGATTCTATCTGAAGAGTACCTAAATTGGATGATCCTTAAAATCGACAAAACCGTAAACCCTCTGGAGTGAGACAAGTAGCTAAAAGGAATGACGAGATATAGACGATCGACTGGTTGAACCGTTCGTATTACGTATAGAGAACTCTTTGTGATTCGACGGATCATCGATACTGTACCATATAGTCTCGAACTAATGCACCCTCTGCAAGAGGTCCTTAAATTCTTTCTCGAATCCGATCCAATTTCTGAACGCGACATAAATCATCCGGGATACTTTCTTCATAAGTATAAAAATACTCCGGAGGAAAATATGCCGAAAACTACCTACGGAAACTACCTCCCAGTTTAGTATGTCGAAGAAAATGTCAAGTTCTTGATATTCTTGTGTCAGCTTTTCAAATTGTAGGTTTTTGTCGATTGAGACTCGACAATTACTTGCTATTGGAAGAAGATGGTCAAGTGGGCAGTGTCCCATAGAGTGACCCTCTTCAATACAAAAGGGTTCGTGCTACACCTTGTCCAATGCTGACACCGGAAAGTGAGTAAAACAGTGAAATATATTCAGCCAGGGTTAGTAGCATAGGAAAAAACGTCACGGTGTGAAAATTATTATCCAGGGAATTGGAGCAAATTACTGCAGGAGGCCCGCGCCGGAACAAATGTCCGATAGGTAGGTAGTAGCCGTATTTTCGTCGACCACGTTTACTATAGAGTCGTTTTTCCTCCACGGCCTATAACCACTAAATTGTTAAAGCATATTATTGTCATTTCCATCAGCCATTGATTCTTGAAAAGAAGCGAAGTTAGCTGTATAAAATCGACGAATAAATACGAAATTCAAATGTATATTAGATTGAGGATGATAAAAAGAAGAGTCCCACGATCAGAGTTTGTCAAGAAAAAATATGAGGATTTAATTTATCCAAATTCAAAGCCACTAGGAATTTTACGATTTCTGGGTTATTTATTCGTCTCATGAGTCATCTCCGTAACTACCCAATGCCATTAATTTTATGAATTGATTCGACTAAGTTGAGGCAAACAACTTTTCTGGGATATCGAACTGTTTGTGTTTTCCGTGTGGCACTTTGTAACTTGGCAGGAAAATTTCATTTGCAAGCTGTTCTTGATACTATAGTATCCAGAGTCACGCCACCATTATTTCAGGATAATTTAACAAATTTTTGCTTTGATAAATTAACAATATGAATCGAGATAAACCCGCGGTGGTATCAGCTGTTGGAAAGTTCAACCCCGTTTTACGTATACCGCTACCGCACTATCACTCTTTTCAACAAATCAAATCCTTTCCAATCTCAACCACGTCTACGAAGGGTAGGTATGCAAAAAGTCCAGTACAAGCACTCAACAATGGAAATTGGCGAAGAGCCAGTAACATATTTATAGTAGAGACGTGTAGGTAATAGTCACTTCCTGCATCCTACTACACTAAATTGGTTCTCACCCAGAGGTAATGTTTGCCAGATTCGCTTTAAACTCTAAGGTATGTTATAAATGGGAAATTCCGGCCAAGTTAGTCACATCTTTACGGTAAACCCCTTCGTGTGTAATTCTCTTTCTGAGTGAAAGCGGTCGTAGTAACGGAGTTCCCAAGTTAAGCCTCTTCGTGTTCAACAGTTCTCGCAAGCCATAAAAGTAATTACACGAACTACGTTAGGATTATCGCATCCTGCACCGTACTGCATCATATTAATACTTTTATAACTGTTATTTTACACACATGTTAAAAAAATCTTTGACTAAATCGAAGCAGTAATTAATTTTGGAGGAAATGGTATCCATTGAGATTGCAGCTCTGGTTATATCGGTACATAGTGGGATTTATTGATATGGATTATGGACAGATGGTGTTTAATGATGCTAGGTCATTTGTCTCAACGTGTCCAAGACGTTATATAGCGCTAGTTGATCTACGATATATTAATGTTATAAATTATTCTTTGAATAAGTTTACGGAACGATACATTTTTTTTTTTTTTTTTTTTTTCTTCTTATTCTTCATTCGTTGTATAGTGACTTGGCGAAACTTAGCCTCCATCAAATTATTGACCGGCTACAGTTGATTGTCGTTGAAATATTCAATACGGTGCTCTCAAATTGGTTTGGTTATATAGCGTCAGGATCTGGGTCACGTCCTGGAAAGCCTTTCAAACTGTCCAACGGAAAAACCGCAGGCCAGAGCTGGCTGGTAGTAAAAAGAAAAAAGGTGACATCTAAACAGACATCTTCAAGTGACAGATGCAAACAAGCTCTTGCTGTTTAAATACACCTATTCGGAGAAAATCCTCGAGAATAAATCTTGGAGTAGGAATCGACTTCCTTGATATGTATCGATGTTAGATAAAACTCGAGTGCCTTGACAGTCAAGGTGCCAGACGAGCTTTGGATTTCAATACGAGCTTGAGATAATCTTGGAATAAAACTTTGTGGGCCAGTACGTTTACTCTAACGATAAAGGGTGGCTATACAACTTTTCTGAGAACGATGATGCTTGGAGCTATATACTCTCAAGAATTTTCATTATACCTCAAAACCGGAGTTCTTTTCTTGACAAAGAAAACAGAAATCTATATAAATATATATATATATATATATTAGATATAGGTATAATATGTATACATAGTCTATATACTTACCTACGCGTCTACCATTTCAGTTGCCATTTGGAAGGAAGAATCCGTTGAGTAAAATATAGACCAGAGTCTTTCCGCAAATCACTATATTATTCACGAATTCAATAGCTTTTAGAATTTGGTATTCTGAGAAATATACGTTCAATCATATTATACGGTGAACCAGAATTTGTTTTTTTCTTCCGATTTTAACTCGAACGCACCTATATTAATTGTGGAAAACATGATGATTAACTCTTCAACTAATTGAATTGAAAAATTACGCGTCAGGTAAATAGAACTCCATGAAAGTAAACAGAAGAATAAATTCATTAGTCTACATATTGGTGAATTCATATAACTTCGTGGAAAAAAGTTAAGCTCGTTCTGTTTGCCAGTTAAAGTACACAGTTATTCAATAATTAATTGCACCGGAACAAAGTACGGAGTATAAATTGAACGTTAATGGCACAGAGCAGAGCACAGCCACCATATTTAGTAGGAGTGCTCTTCCAGAAAAATTCTATTTGATCTATTCAGCATCGACTGTGCCTCTTTTAATAATAAGAAATTCTTATACGTAAAAGAATTTTTCTATGAGAATCCCTTATTCACTTGAGTATCGCATATTTCACATATTTGAATGTTCTGATATTGATGCCGATCCACACAATACCGCGTTATGGAATGGCGCACTGTGCGTGCCACAATAGGGATGAAACGTGCAGTATATAGGAATCGATCATGAGAGCTGAAGAGTGCCGAAGATTAATAGAAATCGCCACCAACGGCGATATTTTTTCACTACGAGTACACACATTATACATAACGCGATCTCACCGTAATTTCTACTCGAAATGACGTACGAACGAGTAAATATATATATTTGTCAAACTCGGGAATATATGGGTCAGGGTTGCCTCTCAAGATCGTTTGAATTTCGTACTAGTTTGTGCAGCCACCCAAGATGCTCGCGAATCCTCCTGCACTACGATCACGATTTCCCACTTTTCCAATTCAACGCAATACTTTTCACTTTACTTTTCCTCGTATCCCTTTTAACGCCGACACCGCCTGCTGCCTGTCATTAATACAGCGAGATTAAACTACAGCTAACCAAGGCTAGGTTGGAGTTTCTTAAGGATAGTAAAACGCTTTCTGGGTCGTCATGCAAAAAAAAAAAAAAAAAAAAAAAAAATTAAAGGTATTTCCGTACAATTTTGCACAGTATCCTTTAAGGATGTATCGTCGCATCTTCTGGTCGTATCGGATTCACACCCGCTTGACATCCCATCTATTTCTGGCCACGGCGATCCTGCAGTGATTCGGTATCTTACAGATTGATATTTAAAAAGAAACGAGACTCGGAAATTGCGTCCTTTATTCAATAGGGGAACTTTTCGCGAGACCATTATTCTTCCACTTCAGCACCTTCGTATCGAAACCAGCGTCATTTCCTTATATAACTGTATATTAATATATATATGTTAAGATGGTTAGCCGTGGTTTGGAACCAAAAGTTTGTGAACAATGAAAAAAAAAAAACTTCGACCTCTGTATCCGGGAATCTCAATCATTATACAGATACAATACGAAGGCGAATGAGTTAAGAGTTAGATTTTCGGCTTTTCTATTCACAGCAGGGCGATGTTCCACTTCTCGGATATTCTTCTCGAAACTTGAATCATTGACGACACGCGACGCATACTAAATTATTAGAAGGAGCCAAGAGACGCGAGGTAGAAAGGCAAAGAAAGAAAGTATAGAATGAAAAAATAAATTACATAAAAGCTAACAGTATACATGTATACCTACAGACTGAGGATTTTCCGTCACACAAAAGAATAAAGAGCAGCTTGAATAGGGATAAAAATACGAGCATAATGGTTGAGATATGAGAAAAACTGGCCAAAAAGTCGAATACACGACGTCTGCACGTCGCAAATTTACAGAAAACTTAAATTTAAGGTACAAAGTTAAATCGTACACATTTTTTCCTCCAATGCCATGATCATTGTGCTTACGGCTAAAAGTACAATTTAACCGTCCCATACGATAGATAATAAATTGATTGTAGTTTCCGTATTTTATTAGTGATTCGAACATTTATTACCGCAACAATGTCCTTAATAAAATCTTGCAGGTATTAAGGCAACGATTAATGATGTCCTGAGTCCGAGAGAAATGCGGTGATTAAACATACGTGCCAGATAATTTGTCCGATTCAATCGATACAGTTAACGATGGGGTAAACGAGCTTTGGAGTCGTATATGTGCTTGTTGTGTGTGTTTTTAAATATTTACAAAAGCAGTCAATGTTTTATTGATAAAAAAAATAAAATTCCACTGCTACTTTTTCCTGTCGAAATTTGGGCACAAAATTTCCCTCAGAAAGCCAAACGATAAAGTCACCTTGAGACATGTCAACCGAACAAATTCATCCCCTTTTCCTCCAGCAACCAACCGTGAAGTAGGTACAGGTTGACTGAGACTAGAACTTCTCCATTTGGCAAAAGCGGTACGAACTAAATAATATCATGGCTCCCGCATACCTCAGATCACTTATCGTAAGTAGGGTACTCCAGGCGATGTTCTCGAGATTATCGGGATTCAAAACGTTAGTATTTTCAAAACCGGAAGGGATGCCTACCGCAGTTTAACCTGTATGTATAATTGATTGATTATGAAGTAGATTTATACCCTTCGATAGTATTTGCAAAATAATAAAATTGCACCCGGACAAAATTGATCAAGTAACACTCTCGAGAGGATAGAAGAACACGGCCGAACTATATGAAGTGGGTAAGTTAGACAGATCTGTTTTTTTTGTGTCTAACCTTTTTATCCGGAGCTTATTTGAGTATCAATCAATGTCAATAGAAAAAAATGGTGCCATTTATATATCGCACAAATAAACGTTATCACAATACGCCCCCATGATCGAGAGATCCATATCACACCCATCCGATTCTGATCTCTGTGTGTATTTTTCTTCTATAGCGATCAAATAAATTGAATCAGTATCACAATATGTCAAAATCAACGATCATCAATTATGCAAACCGTAGTGCCGACAAACCCGTCTATACCCAAATTTACGTGCACCAGCTGTAGGTCACCTGGTTAATCTATAACACATTCAAATTGGCACATGGCAACCACTTAAAAGCCTAATTTCAAAATTATACTGATTAGATTAAAGGTACCATCGGAAGCCTTGGGTGAAATTAGCTTTCGAATTGAGTGATTATCATTGACACTCAAGCTGACACTAGATATTTGCTGCACCCTTTGCTCCGGAGTGTTCGTGATTCTGCATCTATTTCATTTGGCGAAGTTCATTTCTTCGAAGAGACTAGGTAAAACTTGGAATATATTAACCGATGAAGAAGCAAGAGTGGCTGAAGCCAATTTTCTATTAATAATATTTTCTCGGTGTTTCATTACTTTCGCATGATTAGCTCCGACCTCGGTGATCATTCGATCGTGTATTAGCTAACTAAGAGATGTGGCCATTTGACCTTTGAGTAATATATTATACCGTTGCCATCGTGGTATTAAAACATCATCATGGTCTAAGGATGCACAAATTTATCTCAGGTACGTTATTCGAAAGCTATGTGGTTAGAAAATTGTCATGTAAATGAAATTAGATTAGAATCTGAATCTGAATCGAGAGTGAAAAGGCCAAGAAATAATTTCTCCCAGTATTCAAATGCAAAATTGGGAAAAATAACGTTACGGAATTAAATGGTTATTGGCTGACGATTTAGTGTGATCAAATATTGTGCAGTACCTACATTCTTGTATTACATGATATTCTACATTCTTTTGCAAAACGATGGAATGTCTTGGGGAAATTTTTAGGGCTATTAAGACCTAAACGTGCGGTGGAAATTAATACTCTCGTTCCAACCTTCTAGCTTTTCAGCCTTTCAGCTCTTAAGCCTTTTAGTCCTCGCCGCAAAAATACCTCAGTAACGTACTGATCCTGTAATATTTCAAAGCTCGACCCTCATCAGTGGTTTTTAAGCTCATCGGATGAACGATATCCCCACTAGAAAAACAAAAAAAGTGTCGTAACTTTTGCAGCACACGGTATTACTGCGTATTGAGTATTCCCCTAATCTAGAACAAGTTTGTGATCCATGTTGAACTCCAATCACCCCTTGGAGGTTTATTACACTGACTGGCCAACGTGTTTCGAGTTTTTCATTTTTCACCTTTGGGAACGATAATAATTCTTGGTACTCTGATAACAACGCACCATTTTACCACAATCAATGTATTGATTTTTTCAGGCAAGACAATCAACCAGCTATAATCTACGGTGAGTGTAGACGCAACGATGTATAGAATCTGGTTTTATTCTCTGCAAAATCGATTAGGTGAAGGAAAAATAAAATAAAAAATTGAATTAAAATATGATATTCAACGGCAGTTGATTTGATATACGAGCGGGATCAACGTGCGTGGAAATCTGATACG
Organism: Tenthredo mesomela; assembly: GCA_943736025.1. Classification (NCBI taxonomy): domain Eukaryota; kingdom Metazoa; phylum Arthropoda; class Insecta; order Hymenoptera; family Tenthredinidae; genus Tenthredo; species Tenthredo mesomela. Next base: position 16,063,869 of record OX031016.1, on the reverse strand, counting down.
TACTACCTTCGGTTAGCCACGTTTCATGTTCCATGTTCCACATGGTAAGTTTCTCCGAGACACCTATCTAAATGCTAATATTCTTAGAGCACAGTGGTTATTTTTCAACGTAAGTTTCACCATAAATAGCAAACGTTACCCGACATTTTCTGTATCTCCAACGTCATGGGTGATTCTATGATTAAGGGCTTTGCCTTTAAGCTCTAGCCCTTATTGCCACGCAGCTTGTCTTCCGTCTGATGACGTATAGAATTTCAACAGATCACCGATCGCTGCTCGATTTCTTTTTCCTTTTGTTCCAGTATTATAGTATATCTGTACATATACCTGTGATAACCGTTTGTCACGTTTTCCACAAAGAATAATTCATCAAGCTAGAAATCGAAGGAGTTTTATCGCGGTGAGTAACGGATAGCAACCAACGCGGAATTTCCGACTAGGAACTTAGATTCGATTTTACTTCAACCGAGATTCTTCTAGATTTTATTTCACCCCCTTCCCAAGCTTAAACGTGATATCGATATCTTCGATATGGTCTCACCTTCCGGCTTCGGGCGAACTCAACCATGGATATTTCACCCAGCTTATATTCATTTACATATACCTCAATTATTCTGCAATCTATGTATATTTTATCCACAAATATACATATATATGAAAACACGCCCACAGGTTTTGAACGCTACGCTACTTAGTCGATATCGGCCAGTGAAGTCAACTCCCTAAAGTCACGTAAGCTCGCACAGCTCCTTATTATATTTTATTTTTTGAAAAACTACAGGGAACAGGTGGCGAGTATGACTGCAATGTTTATAGCAGAAAATATCCAAGTCTTGAGGGTAAGATAATATTATTCGGGGTAAAGCTTGCAGCTCGAAAATCGATGAGAGACAGTGTGCCAGATGTACACTGTAAGAACAAAACGTTTGACAAAGCGAATTTAGCCACCTAGAAACACTTTGAAACCTGTCGTAACGTGACGGTGTCAATAGTTCACGAGGACCCAACAAGCTATTTGTTGCAAACAATTGGGATTTCGCTTCGCTTGTATCCGATTTAGACCCAGATCCTTTAGTAAATAATATATGATGCTCTTGCGCAGTCCTTATGTTTATGAATTGAAGGTAAAAATCTGATGTCAAATTTTCCCCGTAAACTGAACCAATATAGGCATCCCGACTGTTAATGAGTACGAAGTAATCTATTCAAATAAGTTTAAATCGTTAAGGAAAATTATTTTCCAAATTGGCTACTTTAAAACTTGTTCAAGAATCGCGCAGTGAATAATTACTCGATGAAAAACTTTCTTACCAAGGTTTAAAATCGTTCGAGTTCAACGAGAACTTCGATACCTATCACACCGTCTTTGGAATTACAATGTTACCCCACATGCATTGCTCTTTTTGTTATGCCATAGTTAATAACCGCTCTTGGCCACTACGCTAATGCTTCTACGCGCATGGCCGAGCTTGAACTAGTCCAGTAATGACCTGGAGAAGTAACCAACTAGATCTCTGATAAGACCGCTGCAAAATAACCCAAGAATAATGGGCCACCGACTCATGGCAATTTGAATCACAACCTACATGGGGCTATGCTGGCAACCCTACAGGAAGATTATGCTCTAGGGAAAAATAATTTGCAAAATAAAATGAACCGAAGCCAAGTGGTATTTATCGGTCATTCTCTACATTTTTATTAAATATTTCAACGTTCTCATGTTCATGGTAAAAAATGAGCTGAAGAATTTACCAATAAGATTATCGCTTTAAAATACCTCGTGAGTTTTGTCCATCAGTAAAGTTTGACAAAGGATTCTCTCTTGACTGTTTGCATCGTATCATATTCATATACTACGAATAATGTGCGGATCTGAAGTTGTTTGGAAACTGTATAAGTTGATCGTGTTGCAATCGTGAAGTTAGATGGAATCGTTATGACTATCAAATTCCAGACGATGGAGTAGCTATATGAATGTGAAGCCTCCAATCTAAACATTCTGTACACGTATACATGTGTTGGTACTTGGGCGCCATCATTACTCGTATGTAAGTATACACTAGTCCGGTGCGTTACGCCGGTTGATTGCAAAGAGGGAGAGGTTTATTTGTTGAAGAGAAATAAGAGATTCGTGAAAGCTCCTTTTCTCATAGCTATTTCACGAGTTGTGCACTGCTGCAGGAGATAAATTGCACCGCAAAGATTAAGCGTTGATCTAACCCCGCGGATGAACACTTGGCACTCCTCGCTGTTAAATAATTTCAAACGAAATATATTCACTTGAAAATTTCCGACGGATTCTCTGGATTTGGAATTTTCAATTATATTCAATTTGCTTCATTTAGATCTCTATAGGAGATTCTACAAAGCCACTCTTCTTTCTTTTTCACCCTTCCTGAAAGCAGAACAGAGAACAAGGAAAAGGCAGAAAAAACTTTTGGAAACCTGTGAATCTACACTGTTATACCGGTGGAGTTCGCAATTTCGTCGAACCTACGCACAGGATTGACGATACTCCAGAGACCCGGGAGACGACAATGCCTGAACTCCATTGGCTGGAGAAACTTTGACGGCCATCGGCCTATGGCACCCAAGAGGGTATTTTGTTTATGATTAAGTCTAGAGATTTCAAATTCTGCTACAATGTCAAATATATAGAAGAACTTTGTTACCCAGGAAATTGGCCAGTGCAGTTTCAGTATGAAATTACTCTTATCTCCAGAAACCCAACGGTGATAAAACTAATTAAAATAAAAAAAAAAAAAAAAAAAAAAAAAAAAAAGAACAGGCATGGCAGGATGTACTCTTCACTGGTGGACTTAGGGTAAATATTGCGTGACTTGCGTGAGATAAATCTAAATCTAATGTATTTGTGAAGTTTCTTTTGCTCATATTGTTGTTAACGTTTTAAAATGCATATAACGCATCTAAGAAATTCTGTTGATAATACGAGATTATCACGAATGAAATGCGGCATTGTTTACCGCGCAGAAGTTGGCGGTGAAAACAGTGAGCGATCGTATATAAGGTACGTAGATAAAATTCTTGAGAGCAAACTCAAAGAAGAAATCCAATACAATTTGTTTCCCAAAACTATAAAAGTTTGTCCTGGAAACACGCTCGCCTTCATGACGCGTCTGGTGGCGGTCGTATCTCTATCGTATAACCCTCGCAAACAATGTCGCGTATAGAGACCAGCAGAAATTCGCGAAACCCGAGATGAATATTCTAAACCTAGGACCAGATTCACACGGTGTCTATGAATCCTACATAATACATATATCCATCTACTATACTTGTCTCCGTCCGGAACTCTTGCAGGTTCACTGTAGTAACTTGAACGCGTATATATGCCTCCACTATTTTATTTCAATCCTTTTCACATGGGCTGCCTCAGTAGTCTTAGTACATTAAAATCTCGGCTAAGTATACTCCATCTAGAGCATTAGGAAAAAAAATTTCACCAGTGGAAATTTCGATCAGAAATAGGATCGCGTAGTTTTGCATGGTATGCGGCTGGATTAATTTGTGAATGAGCAAAATTCGACCATTACAGTCGATAGTCACTCGATGATATTTCACGATCCTCTCATGTCATAATTGATTTTATTTTTCAAGCTAATGGGACGTAGATAATCACAGAATTACTCGATGCGCTTAAAATCTGGGTCAACCTGTGCGATGTGCAATTCTTTTTTTCACATCCGTTAACGGGGAAATAAATTTCGTTATAAATGCGTGCGTAGATTTTTAACTTACTCACCGATTAATCAGGCGTGTAGAAAATAACTTAAGCCCGCATCTGGCCATGCGGGGAAGCAGTTACAATGACTGGCACCTGGTTTGGTGAAGACTGCCTAGAACGTGGCGGAAAGGTTGTCGAAAACATCACCTGCGAAGAGATAAAATTTCAAATGCCAATTCCTGTTGAATCAGTTAACATGGATACTATAGTTTTTAGGTCAAACATTGTTAGAGTGTTCGCAGTAATAATTACTCCAGAACTATATCGGTGCAGGTTCGATATCATATCATAAAAATGCAAAAGAAGAGCCAGACGGAAAAATTCACTCATACATATTCCATGTTTTATTTTAATAATGTTATCGCGGCAAGCTGAAGGCAGGAATTGCTCTATTTCTTAAATTACCAGAAGATCGAGTAGATATAGCTTCGAATTTTTTATTTTTTTTTATTTTTTTTGCAAATCATACAAACGTGAATGTGCCACACGGCATGAATGAATTTAGCCACTGCAAAGTTTACCGTCATTTTAAACTCAAAGCTAAAAACCTTTCGGGAATTTCAACCCAATTAATTTGTGGCTAGAGATCCATCGAGTTACGAGTAGCATTATCACGCGTAGCCCGAGGGAAAGCAATGATATAACTTACCCCAACATCAAGCTACCTCTATACAGTATTCGACGTATGCACACGTATTCTGCTGCGCCTTACACATGGAAAGACAATTAACTGCTATACCGACGTCCATCTCTACCCTTGGGTATATTTGAATTGCAAATTGAACACCGCGTCCTATGTGCGGTTTGAAGGGTTATAGACAAGCCTCTTCTATAGTAGATAAATGCGTAAGCTGTACATACCTATTTAGGGTACAAATGCATTGGATTGCAATATTCCAAACCCCTGAGAGACTTTGGATTTAACGATCTTCGATCGGATACGTGAACTTCAATTTCTTGTTTTGGTTCAGTATAAGACGAGGCATATCAGAGAAGAAAAAAAAAAAAAATGAATCAACAAAAACGATTGAGGGACTATCGAACGCATTCATATTGTACAATCGGCGTAAATTGTTCCCAGACTGAATAGAAGGAAATATAAGAAAGCCATTACCATAATTAGAGTCTTTTATAAGCTTAGATGAATCGCGTATGGACGATTGAACCTCAAAACGACCCGGTAGTCAATGCGGGTGATTTGAATTCGATAAAACTGATCGTCAGCGATATTACTCGTTCGACTGACCCCAGTTTTTTACAAACTTTGTGACGTAAACTTTCGAGCTGAAATTTTCCAGCGATTCATTTCTCCGAACTTTAAGAAGATTAGTACATGTTCACGAGCATATAATTTGATCAATTATAATTATCTAGTAAAATTTCGCTGATATTTTTTGCCGGAGGGATTTTCCTCTGTTAAGGGTGTACGAAGGGGTCCCAAGGTGGGGATAATGGCATATACAGATGTACACACCTACGAGTGGATTTCGTCCTCTAAATATTCGGGAATAGTCAATTATTTCGAGAATCTGATGTGTGTGAATATAGTGTTCCTTGAATAAAAATGTTTCGAGTGAAATAGTGGAGGTTAGCAACAAATAAGCCTAAAACTGTGATCAAATGTTATTAAAATCTGGTCGTAACAGCTGACACACGGTTATACACACTGATGCAATAAACATGGCCGCCGCGTCAGACGCCTGGAATCACATTTTGGTGATATAATGATTTTTCGCACTCGCCGGTTACTGAGGACTCTTTCACGCGCAACAATATTACGGCGGAAACAGTTTAATTACAATCCCATGTTGAAAAGCAATCTGAATTTTGAGAATTCAAGAGGCAAAAGTTTGCAATCTATAACGAGCTCCGTGTTAGGACCCATAATTGGCGGAAAATATCTGAGGGTCCCGTCCACCCCACATGGTTGCACACATTTATATCGAATGCAAAATATATATACGCGGATAAAGAGGGCTAGCCAGTTTCTGTATTCTAAAATGTGACTTCAACAATTGTTTATCAATAAGCATATAAGAACTAAGATTTAATAATGAAAAGCACCACATGTTTTCATCAACTCGGCCCTAAGGGTGTACTTCGGGTGTTGGTTGACCCCCTTGGACAACTTTAACAGAATTACCTAAATAAGTCTACTTGAAAATTACGGAGTCCCTTAGGTGCCGAACCGTGATCTTTGTCTCGAGGGTGTTGGTTACGAGGTTTCTACTGAGAGTTTACAACTTTTACTAAAGCTCCGTTGAAACTGACCACAAACAAGTAAATCACTCGATACAGTACGGTATCCTTTCGACTGCTGCGACATGGAACATTTAAACACCCTGCGATCCAGTCCAGCCCAGCCCAACCCAACATGACCCAGCCAAAACAGACGCGGCTGGTTGTGACAGCATGGAAAATAATGAAGGCGCTAATTCTTAATAAGTGGAAACAAACAAATACTAGCAAGTATACCTACTGCGCAATTTCTTAGACTGAAGATAATTTATTCGACGTATACAGTTATACACACTGGCAACTCGGAAATTGACGCTCTTAGCTTTCCATGAAAAGATGGTTTTGCAAAGGGAATTCTGGAATTGCGATAACCCGTTTACCCGGTTAGTCTATTCACATCAAAAGCTGAATTACTATGGATGTAGAAATGCCTGTGAATATAGAATATAGTATCAATTATTTAGACAATATGATATAGCATTCGGATTAATAAATTTAGCCAACAGCAAGTCGTATGGTAGTATAGGTAGACTTTCGATATAATGGTTCACACATTTTAACACAGCAGTCGTCTGCAATTAATTTATCCGTCGAGTGGTTCTGTGGTCGGCTACCAGCACCCCAAGCAAGCGTCACCAAGCCACCTTTGATCTCTCTCAACAAATCGTTAGCTTCGACACCCATCGCGTAACGTATTATTCGGGAGCTTCCAAATGCGAAAGGGTTTGATTTTATAATTGAAATTCGGCCTCCTCGCAAAGCGAGTTGTGAATTTAAATGGAAAGTGGAAATCCCGACGCGGGGGAAGAAATTTCATTTCATCAACTGTCGCAGATACACTGATTCTCCTCCTCCTTGTTTCATCCGCATTTTGTTTTCATACCTTATAGGAATATATCGATCAAACGCCATGCCGAATAAAGTAAAGGCAAATATCCTTAATGCCTTTCAAAGTTTGTAGTGTTTAACTTTCGCGTTTCTGTCGGCCAGCAAATGGAAATTAAGCATGGCACACGTGGACGCCATTACTGAGAGACGTGCGTGTCGTTCCAGAAATTTCCGGTAGGCTACACTAAGTTTTATTAGTACATACCCAGTTGAGACGGTCGTTTCTGTGCGGAACGTTGAGTCAGGTAAAACTATATTAACAAGTAACAAATTTTTTGTGTTATATTTTTTATTTTTTTTTCAAACACTTATAAGTTTAAACGCTCTGATGTTCACAGAGTAACTATTTCTTCTTGCTTAGTAAGATCGAACATGAAAAAAAGTGTTGCATGACAATGACAAAACGCTCCTTCCTATTATGCCGGACGTATATTTGACTTAGACTACTTACAAAAGAACCGAATGGTGTTGCACGGCTATGGATCCGTGGCAGGCACGCATAGCATACAAATGTATAACGATACAGCTGGCTCGCAATCAATATTAGCGAAAACAAACACAGGACTTAGGGTCCTGATGTTGGATATGCTTATATTAAAGAAATATGAGCTTTCATTTGATTCGCGAAATTTTTTCAAAATTCTAGTCTAGCTTTTGTTCGAGGCTTTTCTATCTTTTGCCTTTTTCTTTCCGTTTATTTTAGTCGTAACTCTTGACTCTTCTGCAATAAAAAATGACGACGTGTGCTTGTGCCTTCGTATGGATATAACGTATGTGTTACATACGTATACGTTACTGGAAGTGCAGTATGAACACATTCGATGTTCGATGAGAAACTGTATGTTGAAGGAAATCGGCATTCGACTTCCGTCAAAGCATGCTTAGACCTCAAAATCCACTTTCCTCCTTCACAAAGACTTGGTAGCATATAGGACAATGGTAAAGATTTTTCGCCTTATTTTTCGACATTATTTTTATCGAATTCTTGAACCGTAGCGTCCTCACGTACCGCCAAAGCACGAACTCCCACGGGACACTTTTGCAATGTCGAAGACAAAAGTGTGAACTGAAATAAGACCGGCGAGAAGAGTTTCCTGTCAGTGAGTCGTCGAATGGAACGATGCCAAGGCTTACGTTCAAAACGGAAGTAATGTGCCATGTTTATATAGTTTCAGAAGAGGAAAAGCCTACAAGGTACTCTTTCATTTCATGTGAAATTTCAACGCCTCAGACATACATCTGCATACATATGGGATACGTTCAGTGACTGAAATTTACCTCCGGTTTATCACAGAAAAAAAAAAAGAAAAATTACGTTTTTAATATAGTGCAGACGTAACGAAAAAAGTACTACATCTTTTCATGGGACTTAATATGTTCATTTCGTGCCTCGTGGTAGACTACTGCGACCTAGATTTCCATTATTCGACGCATTTTACGTACTTTTATTCCATTGGTTACTCTGTAACATTGGTTGCTTCTTGATTTTGACGATAATGGAAAGTTTGGCAGTGGTTATTCTCGACGTGATTATATCCCCCGCGTTTTCCAATAAATCCCAATTCAAGAGGAATGGATTTTTGCAATTCGTCCTAACTGGCGCCTAATCATTATTCATGAGATTCACCAGCGTAAAATTTATTTCGTTTCATTATACCTCGCGTTTGAGTTGTACTAATTGGTGCACCTCTTGACGCGATTTTACTCTGTATCGGACAAAATTAAGCTACATAATAAAAGTTAATAACATTATCACTCCAGCTTCTGGGAAGATGAAATTATGCGATAAACCGACCGTGCAGTGATTCCCTTTCAAGTCTCACCACGACCTCACGTATTAAGAATATTATCGATGATAACCGAGTGGCAATTCGAGCTTCTGCAGAGGCCATTATTTTTCAGATGAATCCTTTTCCTTGACATTTTCACGCGTCATTTCGTTTCCCACAGATTTCTTTACGTTTCCCGTTTGGATTACAATCGCTATGTATGTATACCTGTCTCGGCCAAATCTTCGAGTTCTTTATCAGTTGTCATGTAATAAGGATCCCACACAACCACGACAACGTTCACCCACGCATTTCGGGGACGATAAGCACAGTCAGAGACGCTTGTTTGTGGCAACGGTCTTCCGCTTCCTTCAGAGCTATATATATCGTGATATCCGTAAGAAAGTACCAGGGTTACCCAAAATGGTTCCGGCATTTGTGACAAAAAAAAAAAAAAAGGTCTCGAGAACTAAACGAGGCTAGATAACGAACGGTAGGTGTATACCTATACATGGCCTCGGTGAATACTACATACGTATATATATACTGTGAGTACATATATAAGAACCTACATGCTTACGTAACACATACGCCTAGTGGCCAATGTCAATGTACCTATTATAAAAATGTTTTCACAGCACGCTACCCTGAGGGAACTAATTTCAGACTCAGCTGGAGCTTTTGTATATTGCGTAAGCAATCAAGAATCAGATGCCATTGTTTTCTTTAATCACGTACCCTCATAGCGGAATATCGCTACTTCCTACGCGACAAGATCAGTTTCTTTGTCGATTTATCTCACGCGCTGTTATACTGCGATCTTTACACGTAGTTTTCGCACGAAAAATAGCAGATTATATCATTTTTTGATATCGCTCACCGTTATGGGACTAGCTACTTTAATAATCAATTGTCAACGTTACTTGCTTGAATTTCCCGATCTAGGGTATAACCGCACTAGTACTGAATTACTATTTTACACTTCGGACGATTTGCATGATTCATCCAATGTAAGAAATTTCTAATTGGTTAATCTCGATTCCAGAACGAATAAGGGGACCAATTTTTTTAACGCTACAAGTTTTGTAACCCGATTTCCGTGAATAAAAGTAAAGTCCGGTGAATTAAGGAGCCTAAAAATTCATAACTCAAGTTATAATGATGGTAGAAGTAATAAACTTTATGAGGAAAGTTTTGACACGGTATAGGGTAGGTTTACATGATAAAATGAAATAAAAAAAAAAAAATGATGTAGCCTTAAATAATCGTGTACTAGTCATCGTACAGGTGCAAGAGATCCTTTATCCCCGGGTCTAATTCAGGTCAATGGTGCTGTTCATCCAATGACACAAAGTTTGAATAAAAAATCTAAAGCGCGACAGAATGATTCACTTCAAATCGATAAGGTGAGTTTCCTAGTTTGATTAAAATTTAAAAAAAAAATTCAAAGTGGAAATCAAATCTCTTTTGGTACCCATACCCTTACCCAGCGTTTATTCCGGTGATCTGAATAGTTTAGTGTCTCGATTCGTTTATCAGGGGATTATCATAAGCAGGCAATCAGAATAGGCTGGATTGAAATTGGAAGAGGTGGAATAGATGGAATCGAGAAAGGCTGTTTACTGCGTCCCGTTAAAGGACAGAAAAAGGAACTCAGAAATCACCTAAGCTCAGTCCGGACTCTTGACATGAAAGAATCGTTGGCAAGGTCCTTTGTGACACAAAGTACTGAATCCTAAACGTAGAGTGAAGAAAATCTGAGGTAAAGTTTGTAGCGAAATGTTGCCAGAGGATCCATTATATCCATTATTTTAGCATCCATTAATTGTCTACACTATCCAGAACTTATAAACTGAAGATTCATCCTGATATTTCCTTGCGAGCCTTTGACTCAGTTTGATATAACGCAAGGGTAGGACTCCGTGGAAAGGACGGAAAATATCATCGACTTAACCTGACCTTTCGATAAATTGACATTCGACCCGCTTATCAAGGGAATAAGATACAAAACTTGCGTGGGTATGAGAGTTACGCTTATAATTTCGTAGCTATAATATGATTTTCCGGAAATAATCCATCGGTTCGTATCGTATCAACCAACTATCGTTTAATTGAATAAAGAAGTTGATGATCCAATCAACTAACCATTATTGATATAATTGATAATTGCGTAAACTCTTCATCAACGATAATTGCTCGTCTACATTAATTAGGTTCGAAGTATAATTTATTTCCAGTCATATTATCCTGGGGTCATAAGTTTGAACAACAAATTATTCTGACGTAAATACCAAGGTGAGCTTTTCGTTTTCGTTTAATTTCGTTCAACGTCGACCACTCGTATAATATGTAGTCAACTTTTCGTACACCAGCTAAGATGAGAATTTCTCAACTTTCTTTACTGGCGGTGCTTTTTTATTATTTATATGAACATTTCCGGCCATTTCACTCTCAGGTTTTGACCCCCGTAAATCAACTACTCTAACGTTGATAACCCACGGACGTCCGGGTTGCGAGGGCTGCTTACTTCATAGACGTAGATCTTTACCAACAGATGGATCAAGATCGGTATATTTATGACGAACACATTGTTTTATTAACAAAAAAAGCTGATCTAGCATTCGTAGAACACTCATGTGGTTCCCGATACATCAATTATTCATGAGCCGAAGCTCATCGCCGACACATCGGTGCCGAAGGGGTTGGCATGCCTTCCAGCCGTGTAATTGACCGTATATTTTCGTTGAAATTACGCGGTTAGAGAAAGAGAACTCTAACACATTTTGGCCCTTTCCTATCCCAGGTAAGATACAAAATATATTTCAACTCTCCGAAATCTCTTCAGGACACAAATAAGGACTTGGAAAGTACAGGGGAGAGATTTATAACGGGAATGATATATACTTGCACGGCTGAAGAAATAACATCAGCATAATAAGAAGATGATGAGATAATATACTGTCCATCTAAGAAAGCCAGCTAATTTTTTGTAGAACTGCTCTGTGATGGAAAAGTATAACTAAGAACTTCCGATAAGGATTGCAGGTCAGATCCTAGATAGCTTGTATAGTTAGAGTGTAGTGATCGATGATAATAGGTGTTCAATTAAAAAGATTAATTTCTGAGTACATAACTATGATACGCCATTAGTGTTCATGAATTAAATCAGTTATTAAAGGCCAGAATGTTGACAAGGTCACGTTATTCAACATTTTACCACCTCATTTTTAGTATTTTCGGGGTAAAATGTCAACGGGGATTTGTGCTTGACTGAGCGAAGGTACAAATATTTCGTACTTTAACCAGACTGGTGTACAAAAAAGTGATGAGAGTGATCGACTGAGTAGGGCCGATCCGTCCATCAACCGCTCGCGTTTTCCCTAAAATCGGTGGGTAGACCCATGACCGATGTGCCTGACAATTACGACACGTGTACGCATTGGCGCGTAAGAATATACGTCTACGTCAGCCAGGGGCAATGACTTCAATTTATTAATGTGACCACTTACGATACGTTACGCTACGTTCTTCCACTTTGGTGCCAGATACTAAACACGGTATTTTAGCTATCTTTAGACGTACTTTTACCGCCGAGTTAAACAAGATATGATAGCAACGCTGGCACATAAATTTCATAGTTTGCAAATTTGAATAAAACGAGCCAAACTTGCGGCGCTTAATTATTCCCATTTTAGAAAATTTCATGTGCATCTTGGAAATAAATTCGGATACGTAAATGCATACTGAATAATTGGCAGTGCTGCATCAAGATCAATACGTTAGTGCAAATGATAATCATTGTAAGAAACTTGCATGACGATCACCATCATCAAATGAAAATCATTTGCCTTTAATACCATATAAATGTGGAAGTGATATCTTTAGACTTTTCTACACCGATAGCCGTGCACATACTTTGCAAGAACAAATATTTAAAACCAGCCTAAGTACTGGAAATTCCATTCGGTATTTCATTCTAATTTGATAATCTATTACTGCAGGGTATACGATTTACAGGATTTATTACCCCAGGTAGTTCAAGCATTTCATTATTGGCGTTCTCTTCTATGCTCAACGGCTCCTGTTTTCAGCTTTATCATCTCTTCCTTTATCTGCATTTGGAAAATATTTCCGCCCAGCTTTCGTTAGCGATATACCTATGTTAATCGATAGCGTGAGATATCTACTAGTTATCGAAGCACCGATAACGTCGGGATCACGTAATCATAAAATCATATCTCAGCTAATTATTATTGCTCCGAATTTTTTCACTGACTGCAGTAGCTGAAAATCAATTCGGGAAAATATTACTCTAAAATAAAGGTATTCTTGCTTGACCATGTGCTAAATAACCAGAGATCGGCCTATAACTCTACCGGATTATATGAGATTCAAAATGATATAATCGCCTTAGAGAAAAAAAATACTGAATACCGCGCCTTCAATTTGAAATGTTCGCACTCGTCAGATATGTCACCATATTTGGGTTATTTAATTAGGCTTCGACTAATATGAGTGGCAATTTTTTACTGACAGTTCTTCATTTTTTGGAGTAAAACTTGAAGCTGTCACGCCGTATGTGCAATCGTTATTATCTAACAGTGAAATGCTACTAATTTTATCTTCAAGGATTAACTTATTCACGAATGCGATCAAATTCAATTAAAAATAAATACTTTTCACGTAGCTATCTGTAAGCGGATCTGAGCATTTTTTTTTTTTTTTTTTTATCCCGACTGGATACCGCCCAAAGACTTTGGACTGGCAAAACTTTGGCTCCTTTATGGAACAAGTTTCAATAAAATTTATAACACGCGTTCAGCATTCCAAGTATCCCAAGATCTCAGTAACGATCTTCACGGTCGGGGATGGAATTTCTGAGTGAAAAAGAAACAAATGAGATGTTACCTATATCCGGAGTAGGAATATTTTTGAAAATGTGCTCCGTCAGAATGCAAATTATTCGTGAAAATATCTAGTTTCTAGGTATGCAAAGCTTTCTGAAAACTCGTGGTGACATTAAGATCAATATTTGTGGGAAATAATTTAGCTAGACTTTATTCGTAATGCAAATTGGAGAAAAAAAAAAAATGAAAGAGGATTACGCGTTCAAATAACATCAGAATCCTTTTCCAGGGACAAAAAGTTTCATAACAGGGAAAACTCTATTATAAAAGCTTTTTTTTTCCTCACATATATACCACACCTTCCGGTATTTTTATTTATTTATTCGTATGTTGTGTTTAGCAGGAATTGAAACAGGAAGCCACTCAGCTCTCCGTAAGCCTCCGGTAGAATTTACAAGTACTAATGCTCGATGCCACCGTATCAGTCAAATGTGGATTATAACTGCCCGACGACGAATTTCGTGGCATAAAGCAGTAAAAGCTCTATAATTTCGTCGACCCTATCAGAAAAGTCGTTCAATATTTGGTATCAGCTATAGCCAGCGCATTGTTTGGCGTCCATACCACGTAGCACAATCGTTATAACTGGAAACCTCAATCAAACAAAACAGAAACGCGAATAAGTTGAGCATAAATTGCATTTTATGCAACGTTGCAGAGCTTTAATACATGAATGATTTTACAAACACCTTCATTTTTCAGCTTGAAAGAAATGCTTGAATTTCAGAGACGATCATTCGATGATCAAAAAGTGGTTAATCAAAGTTAAGTTGCGACGATCTTTGAATTGATTCATACGACACACCAAAGGGAACCTTGCGAAATGACATCAAGCCAAATTCAAAAATCTGAGGCGTACCTACAGCATCTGATTGTAATGAAATTCCGAATCTAATTTGCATTCAAAGATACTACTAATTATAATTGGTCGAAGATCCGAAACCCTGGCTTTGCCGCAGGAACGATTTATTCAACGACTACACGAAGACGTGCAAATTAAGAACGGTGCTTTAGCTCAAAGTTAATTTTCGATTGATGCATGGTAAAAAATGCTTTTGGATGTATTATATCATCAAAGATATACTCCTCGGTTCTCCATGAATACCCACCATGTAGATGTACTATTCTATCGTTACTATAATCTTCAGCTAATTAAGGATCTGATCTCCACAAGGTACAGATGACAGCTTGTGATTTGTGTGCCTTTAGTGAGCCGTGCTAAAGCGTACTAAGCTTTGAGCAATGTCTAGTTTCGCTATTTGAAATGGAATTCTGCAAAGGTTGTTTCTAGGTTGTCTTAAGGTCGTATATGATCAAAAAAAATTATACTGCATTGGAGGACTTGAGCGATGAGCGCAATGCGTTGCATTACCGCACATTACTACGTAGCACAAAAAAAAACGGAATGGGCATACGCACAAATTGAGGTATAATTTGGCGATCAAAAGTACTTCACTTTTTTTTTTTTTTTTTCTTTTTTTTTTTTAGCAAGCCGTTACTTTCTTTGGCTTTTTCAGCTTGCCTCGCCTTACTGGCTTAGTGCAAGAGTTTTTAACGAAAGCTTGGGGTGGGAGGTAGGTATCTAAGAAAATTCCAACCAACGATTGATATGCATTACTCCTATTATCTAATGAATCATTTATTTCACTCAAACGTTGCCAGACTGGATCGATGAATCCTAGGGACTATCGAAAACTCTCCCAAAGATTAACACGCGCTAGGTGCTAGGTGACACAGTTTGAGATTTCTTCCGATTTTATAATAGGTACATTAAAAGCGTAACGATCTATAAATTAATTAATGCTCGTCAATTAATCATAGAGTCAGGTATTTAAATTTCACCCTCTCTTGGCTCATTTCTATTCACGCAAGCTTGTGCACAAATACATCGCCGTTGTGTTAACAAGTACAGAGCTTAGGTCCTAATACAGAGAAAGGGCAACCAGCCCCCTAATTTCAGCCATATTTGTTTTAACTTAAATTATCTTGGTGGGTACGTCGGAAAAGCGATCACTTATACTCTATCATGTACTAACTCTTACAACTTACGTAAATCCTGATAAAAAATAGTATCTTCTAGACCAATGATAAAAATCGTTCCAAAACTCTAGGGTTCAACTTTTGTTAAAATAAAATTCACTCCTTCACAGTCACTTCACAAACAAACAACGTCACTCAATCGGCAATTTTTTTGAATTTGAAGACACGGATCCAAGCATTATTCAACCGATTAAACGAACGCTAATCAACCCCCAATCACTAAGAACGAGGCTCTTTTTTCCTTTTTATTTTAAACTCGCTAGATAGACTCTAGGAAAAATAAATAATATATAGTTCAATTTTAATGAAAGGTCGAAGATTATATAGATCAAGTCAATAACCAAGAGTTTCTATCACTACAGGAAAATTCGGTAGTGAGAAAAGGTTTATAGACGACCGCGTGGAAGCTCGCGTCGCGTCGCACTGCTGCTACGAGGATTCCAACCCCCACCAGAGGTAGCAACCACCACCTCAACCGACCCTAGCCCAACGCAGCCCCCCAGCGATTCGACACACCCCCATGGCACGAAGGGAAAAGCTCGGAAGCTATTTATCTATATAGTATCTGACATTGTTTGTACCCGAATCTAAGTATGCCTTTTACCTACGTTAGGTTGCTCCTTTTTTTTTCTTTTTCTTTCCCTATTCGATTTTTTTTAAGAAGCCTGGAAACTCAGTTTAAATACTTGAGCAAACCCTTGCTAAACTTTTTCTTCAACGAAGTAAACGGGAAATGGCAAGCAGTAACGAGCTTTTTGGCAATTACGCTCTATGTCACTTTACCCTTTCCAACGTCTGTGAGCTTTTATTTATTCGACTTACTTATCTTATGTAATTATTTTTAATTTTTAATTTTTTTTTTTTTTTTCTTACTGCTCACTTATTTTACGAAAGAGTGTATATTTGGTGATAACATTTCTATGCAATTTCGCGAAATTGTGGAGAGAAAATTTTTCGTGGCTTGCGCAGATACAGAGGTCTGAATTCAGGGAAACTTTGGGGTAAAGCCGGGCTCGAATTCGTTCGATCCTAAAATCGCTAGGTTTACCGGACCACCTCTGCTTTCGAATTTTTTTTTTTTTTTTTTAGATAATATTGTGATTATTCGAATATTATTTTCTGGAGGATTATTTTACCCACATATATTTTTTACTTTCATTGCCGTCAAATTTCATCGTAAAAATATATCCAACATCAGTCATAAGCACGACGGGTGATAAAATGACAATATCGCTGTGAAAAATTCATCACCAATACAAAATCATAAGCCATGATATCGCGCGAATCTGTAAACGAGTTTATAATGGTATTCTGCTAAAACAGGGAACATCAAAGTCATTTTTGAAAAATCTCTAACTTCAAATATTTATTTATTGGTCTTTTCTCCACCAAACTCAATCTCTCACACGTTGTGGATGAAAAATCAATATTTATTCACGAGTATAATTAAATCCCTAACAGGACCGTGTATATACTTGTTTAAATAATAATTGAAAACGAGGTTTGTACCTCACAGCATTATACACAGCAAACTCATATCATTTTCCCTCAAATTCTGTACGTAGGTATACTTGAATCATCCTGGTTTTTCTGGCTTTAGCTGAAAGAATTACAGCTGGGCAACCACGGAATTTATAAATTTCAGGTTTCTTTGACCATGACAAAGAAAGGCTACCATCTTACGGTTCTCCCAGTAAATCCCACAAAAGTAGCCTAGGGAATCCTCGCTGATTTCTTCGACCGTCAGAGCCCTACCTCTCTCGGGGGACGAGGTCTAGGGACTACTTTACTAGGTTACAGAATTTCGGCAATCTCTTTCCAAGAAACGAACGCTTTCACATTATTAGGCAATCATTGGCTTCCGCAAGAAAAAAAAAAAAAAAAAAAACGACCAGTCAATACATCTTTGAAGATGGATGTATTGACTGGTCGTTTTTTTTGTATACGTATAGGTATGACACATATACATATACTGAATAAAAAACACTTCATTTTCTTATACATCTTTCCCTACAGCTCTTCCTCCCTATTCAAAGTTTATAGAAAAAAAAAAAAAAAAAAAAAAAATTGTGTGGGAGATTTCGATGATAGAATCAGTCAGGTGCAAGGAATTTTTCTTCCTCTTCAGGCAAAGCTGAGGTACGTTGTCGCTTATTGAGTTAGATTTGGTGAGGGTGGATTTAAAAGAGTCGCAGTGGGTGCGAACCTCGAGAAAACCATTTCGTAGATGATCTTGGTTCAATAATCTTGTTATGTCGAACGTGACGCTTTCCATTCAAAGAAATAAACATCTTTTATTCCGGTATGATGGAATTTCGATGGGGTTCAATCTGCTTAATTAATTGCACGTCAGCACAAATTCCGAGCTATAATTTTTTTCTACTATTTTTCTTTCGTAGTTAGATCGGTAGGTACTCATTCTCTCAAGCATCGGGTTCAACACAATCCAGCCGCGCTTCGGGATTAATTAAAAACTTTTTTATCCGCTATCCACAGGACAAGGACGTTCGAAAGTGGAATCGGGAAAGGGGTGGCTAAAATAGCCCCTCGACACACGTACCCCCCCGTGTTACAATATTTTGGTATTCCACTCGACTCGAGTATAATATATACATACAACCAAACTATTTTTACCCCACGCAATCTACCTTTTCATATTCTTACAAATACATAACTACACTTACTATATAAAACACAACTTACGATATTACCACGATATGCGTGTCTAGATTAAAAAAATACGAATTGATTACCAGTTGCGGATATCCCTTACGAAATTCAATCTTTTTTTCCCAAGTATTTAACTAAAATTAAACAACATAGCTTAGCTATTAATAAATCAATCGATGGAGTTTATTCCGCTCTAGATTTCTACGTTATTGGTTTTTATTTTTTTATTTATTTATTTTTTTTCCCCGCTCAATTAACAATTCCGCTAGCCCCATTTGATTGGACTCCGGGTACCAATTAAGAATTTCTTGCATCTGTATGATCACTTATGGTATACACGTATACGTGCCTATAGAATATAGGTTACATAATTTATCTTTCTTTCCAGAAATCTCATGTTTCAATAGTTTCATCACGAAGCGTGCACCTTATGGGTTTACTACACTGAGAGACTCTTCGTGTCAATAAATGGTAAAACTATATCAAAGTTTAGTATGGTAGGGTTCGAAAGTAGGGAAGACAGCGCAAAATACACTAGTTATTCGTAACGTTATACTGAAGTTTCATATTGCCATAGCAGATTTTAACAAGAAAATACGAGATATTAGTATGGTCAATATGAAATATTAGAACGTTGTATGTCAGAAATCTTCCATACGAAAAATCGATATTCTCCATAGTAAAATTTCCTACAAAGTCGTCTCACTTATAAACACAGTGACTGTCATCATTCGAGAAGCATATTCCAGAAATTAACATGGTCAATATCAACATTGATATCAAGCAGCCGTGAAACTGCAAAGGATATTAGAAATTGAAACGGAGAGTCTCAATTTTTCGTATGGTGCGTATGAAAATATTTCCTGAATCTCCCGAGCGACTACGATCTTCACCGAGAACGCACGAGGCCCCGCTCTGTTTCGGAAACAGCCGAAGGAAAAATCCTGCCAATTCGCTTGCCATGTGCCGTGTGAATGTGGAGATTTGTATATCTCTGTAATTGGCTATATTTTTAGGATTACCTATGTATGACTTTTCCTATTTCTTTTTTCAAACGACGAAAATGTTGAATTCTAAAAATGAAGACAATTCTAATTATAAAAAGTTCTATTTCTGATACCTTCGATTCTTTATGATTAGTTTATTTGTAACATTTAAAATTATGTCATAAATACAAAAATTCAAAGATTAGAAAAAAAATTAGATCATCTTTTCAGAATAAAAGTTATTATAGTATATCTAGACTCTAATAGTGCTAAAATTTTATATACTCCCAAATTATCTGAATTTATTTAAAAGTAGAAAATATTTCATTCTGAACACTTCCTCAATTGAAAGTATTCATGTTTGAGGAATAGGGATGTATATGGGCAATTCACTCCATATCAGCTAACTTCAAATTGGCGCGGAGTGATTTTTATTCTCAATACTCGGGAAAAATTATTTCATTTTTCGAAAACGAGCTACCTAATCAATGCAAAAATGATTAGGCGAGAATCAGATATTTTTCCCCGTTGACCTAAAGAGTTTCAGATTTTTTCCGTCATTTTTAACACAGATATAATTTTTTTTCCACTTTTGCCCATAAGAACACATGTTAATTTGTCAATTTTTCTAATCCAATTTTCTCCTAAACAAACGTCTTAAAGAGCTTGAAGCGTTTGTTGAATTTTTTCTAGGATAAAATCTGAAGATCCAAATTTTCAAAATTTTCTACCATCATGTTTGCTGTGATGCCCATACATGTTTCAATTGAAAAATAATACATAATTAAAAAATTAATTGGATTTTTTTTTTTTTCAAGTTATAAAATTACCTTTCCAAAATAAAGTCTACTTTGCAAATGCAGTTTTCCAAAAGAATGATTCTTTAACGAGTTATTTAGAAAAGAACCCTCCAAGTCCTTTCTCACAAGCAGTGGATTATTACCAGCTTGGTATATATAGAAGTTTCTGAAATTTTCCCGCACGTAATTGTATTACGTTTGTATATTGTAAATGTATAGGTATAAGTCTCCCGGTCTAATTTATAAGTGTGTTGCGCGATACTCCTATGTAACTTGTGTATATTTGTGTACATGTATAGTATACCCGATATGTATGTCCTTTCAGTGCGTGTGACCTCTACTTCCTGATGATACTGGTGTTGGTGATAGCCTCGGCTCACTCCCTTCTTTTTTCACCGGCAAGTCATGATTTTTCATATGGTCCGTACGAAAAACTGATATTCTTCGTGACGACTGGAGACGATTATTTCAAACTTTCATATTCACCATACTAACCGTGTTTGTCAAGTCGCTATCTAACTTTGATATGGTGCGTTCCGAATATTACTATGTTGTTCATTAAACATTGAAACACCTTTTTCACTTATTGAAAGGAAAATATCAGTTTTACCCATTAGTATGCACCATATGAATTTTTGAAACGTACGCCCGGTCTTCCCTACTTTCGAACCCTACCATACTAAACTTTGATATAGTTTTACCATTTATTGACACGAAGAGTCTCTCAGTGTATACAACTATCATGTTATGAATTCGTAAGCTTCTGAATTCACATTTTCCTTCGATATCGCAGAAATCGTGTGACGACACCTATAATGTACACATAGAAATATATTTATTTTAATTAAAACCGCGATACAACGGATAAAATGAGCGAATGTCTAGACAAGGGTCATACAACCAGTACCCTTACCATTTAGAAGAGATTGGAGTTGGTGGAATTTGATTAATTCATATTTTTTTAACCATAAGTTATACAGTTTTATTTTTCCGACCTTGGGATCAGACGCCTGTTCAGGTTCTCACATTTTTCCACAAAGCGTGCTTTAGTTCAAGAAACTTCTTATCTCGGAATAAGGGAATACGATAAACGCGATTATGCAAAACGATAAAAGATATCTAAGTGCCTAATTTTTGTAGCTCCTTTGATATAGTTTCGAGAGGAAATAAAATTTTAATAATTTTCTCGCCAAACTTGATTAACGGTAATGGCAAATCCGGTATAAAAGGGAGGTACTTTATAACTCGGAAAGATATGAATGAGATACTCCCGTAAATAAATCTTATTAGAGCCTGTAATTCATCGCGATGTAATTCTGCATCCCCCACTTTGTTTTCACGGAGATATACCTACGGTGGAAATTTTAATCTTTCTGCTTGGTGAGATATGGGTGTAAGTATAAGGTAGGTACACGAATATTACTACCCACGAAGTATGTAACGTGCGATAAATATCACGTAATCTATTTTACCTTTCATTCAGTATTTCAAACTTCTTATATAGGAGCATAGACATGGAGTAAATGGCATTAAAACTTTTTAGTAGAACATAGCTATGTTTTCGAAACAACCATCGGTTACCAGTTCCAGCTGTTACCTCGCAAGCTACCATTTCTAGAAGTGAAAATTTCAATTTGGCACACGATTCAACCATATGGCATATCCCGAAGAAGTTTTGTGGTAGAGACCGTGGAATTTGGCCTCAAGCTGTTCCTCGTGAAAAATGTCCAGGCACCAGCATCAACGCGTTAAATATTTTTCGGAATTAAAAAGATAATTTATCACCTCAGAATCACCTATACAGACAAGTCATAATATTTTTCTGCTCCGAATGAAATGTCCATTTATATAATTGCCAAAGGAAAGATTTAAAAAACAAGCTTATCCTGGTAAAATAAAAACTATCGTACCTACTGTATACATACATCATCTCTCTCGAAATCAGGGGATACTTGAATTATCATTTTTGAAATGAGACATAAAGTCGAATTATGTGGAAGAGGGAAAATTCAAGTACCAGTCAAGCCGGTAGCTGTAAAAATTCCGAAAAAGTTCGGAAAATAAACATCCCTCAGCCTAAGTGCTCGGCAGTTTCGCGTCGACAGAGAATTACAGTTCGTATTTTTATACGCCCTTTCCATTTTTAAATGAGGAGTTGATTCCAGACGTCTTTTTATTACAGGCTACCAAAGTTGATTGAACAAAGTGGCTTTGCGTCTAACCGCCTCAAGCCGATCTAAGCTGCTCATGATTTAAAGTAACGTCAAGTTGGCGCCTCGAATGACAAAACTTAGCACGCAAACGTGAAACAACCACCTTCTGTTAACGTCACCTCGGGGCAACCAGCTGTCGAAACTGTCGCATTGAATTACAGGGTTGGCTTAACACCATCCGACTTAATACTGCCCGAGGGCTTTCTGCTCGCCAACACAGCTTCCGAAATGAGAAAATTAAATCTTAGCCTAGCATTGGACAGCTGTTATCAAGCAATGACGATCGCAGCTTGTATCTTTGACGAAATATTGTTTCCAGCATTCCGTTTTATGCTTAAAATCTTTGGTTGCATGACTGAAAAATTAGTCCAGCTCAGGATTATGTATTTTCTTTTTAGAGTTTCGTCCAGGTACCTCGCGTCCTTCGATGAAATAAATAAATATAAGATACTTGACCTTTCAAAGCTCCCAAAAATGTCGGTTCGCGAAATATTGCGAAAAGCCTTGATGAAAGGCGTTAAAAAAATAAAAAATAAAAATAACCCTCAGCACGGTGCGAGGAAATTCCGTTAATTCAGAGGCGGCCGGTTCTTTGACAGAAAAGAAATTCAATTAACTACAGTTCGTCCGCCGTCTGTTCGTCGTAGCCTGCACACCGGACGCTTTTCCTTCGTCAGCATTGTGCCAAATCCATACAAGAACCGTACACTACAAACGATAGCTTTTTATCTCGAAATGACGAGGCAAAACCAAAGGGTGAATATGACAACCCTTATCAATCGCATCCGCCTCAGCTAGATATATGTCATTGTGATAAGCGAGATCGATAAATACGTTAATATCATTTATTATTACAGCATGAAACTGAAACACTGAAAAAGAACTACTGTCATTTCTATAAAGCAGACTGTGAAAGAGATATTATAGGTACCTATAATAATTTATAAAAAGTAGAGGTAGGTATACCGAAAATGAAAATGAATCTAATAATCGCAGAGAGATGGAGAGGAGAAGTATCGCCAGTGTTGATGAGATTATCTTAGGTGAAAGCCAATGTAGAATTTTCATCAAACCTGATATCTCCAACAATATTCTCGATCGCAAAAGTTGAACTCAATGCATGATATCGCTCAACAATTTGGTGTAAATTTACACCTTCAGACAGTGCAAAAAAAAAAAAGGAAAACCAGCGAGGTAGCCTGGAAGCGAGAAAAAAAAAAGACAGAAATAAAAGCATCAAGTAAGGCACTCAATGTCCCGGGTAGTTAATGAAGCTTTTAAACCCGAATCCGCCCAATCGTCCAACTTCTACCACGCCCAATGGCACCTAAATAAGTATTTTATTTATGCTCTTAATCCGGCGAGAGCTATGATCTCCTTGGACTTAAAATCTAAATATTTATCATTCCTCGAATAATGAAAAAGACTAAGGAGATTTGGAAAGTGAGATGCGGATCCTGAAGTATCGTCTTATTCTTAGGATAAACAGTCAAAATCCTATCCTGTATATTTTACCATAGTTGTGAGAAAGAGTCCTCCGAGTCGGGATTAAATCGTAAAGTTAGACGATAGTGTAAACGTAAAATTTAATGGTTCGATAAAATAATAAAGATGGATGCCGTGTCCAACGGGGACCAAAAGATCGTGAATTTTTTTTCCATATTAATCTTTGTCAATAAGGAAATATTTTCGGGTTATAAAAGTTATATTGAACGCATGAACGTGAGGAACGTTACGGCGAAAAAAATATGTGATAAAAATTGATGTCTATTACGATCCTATGCGGAAGAATCGGAATTCCGGAAAGCTCCCTAGAATATCCTATAGTTCGTATAGTTTTTCAATTTGGTCATCGCCTTGAATTATTGTCTATATGTTATATGCTTTAAGCGCAGGAAATTAAGAGCATTTCGCAACCTTTTTTTCCTTTTCATCGACGTCAATTTATTGGCAACTTGTCGGCGACACGATCCACCGCATAACTTCTATAGGGTGAATGAACCGTTTTTTTATATTGTACGAAAAGAGCATTACTCTACCCTAAAAGATTTCTGAGTGGTATTATAATAATCTGTTTTTTTCCTGGCGATCAGGTTTACCTTCATATTGCGATTATTTTGCGATTTCATTACGATATCTTATCCTACACTATAATTGATAGGACTATATCGACAGCATTGAATACCTTCAACGAACTAATAGCATATATTGAAACATATAATTTGCGTTCCAAATTATAAAATTGACGTCCAATTTCTTGTTATGTTCATTTTTTGATAATTGTCGATTCGGTGCTATGATAGGAAAAATGTTGAATTACACCTATGTGATCAGCTAATATATCTTCTTATGCATGGTTATCGAAAGATACTATATATAATTATATACGTATACTTTATGAATCAAAAATATCCCCACTCGAATATAAAGACAAAGCAGTAATGCGAAACTGTTGGGTAGGTATATTGAGCGGCTTTAGCGAGGCAATCGTGACTGTAAAGTGTTCATCTGCAATGCAAAATTTCTCCAACAAATACTGCAGGGAGCTGTGAAGCTTAGGGCATGCGAACAAACGGTTTCTCCAAGAGTCTGAGCTTCGACTTTAGACAACTATACGATGTTAGAAATGGACTCGATAAATTCTACGTTGAAGTAGGCACTAGCGGAAAGATATTCTAATTCAAGCTATATGCATTCTTGTTATTATATTAACCTGCATTTCCTATGCGTTTCGCTTTTCTCACGCCTCCATCAGACCTTCAGGAATATATTAACTATCCAATATTCCAAGTGGCCTGATAGCTTTTCAGTCAATCGTAGAAAAGATTTGAAATTTGGCTAGCACGTAAAATTACCTATTCAAATTTAGTTGGATAGAAAAAAACGACATTCGGGTCAACGCCGCGACTTCATTTGGAATCTGGATGGTAACCAAGTCTGGCTCGTAATACTAAAGTACGAATCGCTATGCATCTACCGCGAGACGCAAAAAGAAATAAAATGAAAGTGTAGTTTACAGCATTTGGCAAGGCTGCTGTCTCCTCAAGATTTGATACTTTATTACAACGACGTCGTTGGAAACGATTTTCTGTCTTACGCCTTATACGCACGACATATTTATAAAACGAAATAAATAAATTAAACCGATTGCCATTTTTTAACAATCTATACGTCGCGTCGTATCTACTACATACGTCATTTTTCAGCTGACGTAAGATTTATTTTTTCACCTTTTCCGTCACACGTCCGACAGAAAATCGCGTCTTGATAATTGACTCGTGAACTCTGGCCAAATGACTTTGACAGATTGAAGTGAAGTGGCCTGAGTCATGACATAAATATCGACGTGAGTGTTGGTGGTAAAATTTCTCGCATCACAAACTCTTCGTTCCGACCTAAATCCGTGAGTGGTTCAGACTTTTAACTCTTATTTGGATCCGTGAGAATTCAGCGTGACAATTTTTGTTCACGAAAAACAAGGGAACAATATTTACAGCCCTGCACCAACAAGCATGGCCCTCTGCCAAGATACCGAGTTGCACGAAACGATAATAATTTTTTAATCCTGCCAGATTTTTTTTTGCAAATGAGTATAATATCTACTTTCTATTAATTAGCCACGTCTATTTCTCGCATGTTAATTCATAATTTCGAAGATATAGTATGGTGCTAAAGTTCACCAACCATAGACCACAAAATTTTGGCACGCCTACTGTATGTGGTCAACCTTTGATCTTTCGAATAACTCTAGACCCTCGCAGCCCCCAAGGTAGGCTGCTCGATGCTTGCACGTAGGTACAGCCCTTTTAGCAAGGGCTTGGTCGGAACTGAGCTATATCCATTTTGGGGAGAGAAAAAAAAAAAAAAAAAAACGAAAAAGAAAAGAGGAAGGTGAAGGCAGAGGAAGACGTGGAGGACTAGTCCAAAGCCATGGGACGACACTGCGAACATGGCAAGAATTTTCTCGGTAAACTTCGAGGAGATTCGCTTAGCTATATAACCTTGCCTATATAGCGTTACTACTCCTCGTTGCGATTATTTGCTTTTTATTATAGATATCATCTCCAACAGTACAGTTTCGTTTGGATGGACTATTCTTCGAGAAAATGGCATGATTGCTTTGACTCTACACCAGCGGAGCACGTCATACTTCAAACTTATCGATAAGCCATCAATCTTCTTGATTCTTGAACGGAAACTAACAGCCCCTCAAAGGTGAAAGACCTTGACATAGAGGGGACGTATACTATTTGAGCAATAACTCTGGGACGTAAATTTCCTACTTCAGGAACAAGGAAGCAGTAGACTCGGTGTACAAAAGAGGCAAGCCCAAAAGTATACTATGTTTTCTCAGGAAAATGAGAAAAGGTAGAATGGCACTTATGGGCCTCTGGGTTATAGTCACTATCTCTTAGTTTGTCCTTGTGTTGCAAACGATGCGAATTATCGAATTTCACACGGTAGAAATATCAAAGCTTATCATGGTCGACGAACACGCTCTACATATTTATCAATCTCTCTGGGAATAACAAACACTCTCTGACCAAGTGTACGACACACGTCGCATCACATCATTTATTTTTTGTACAGATGAGCGATTGTCCTGCAAGCTCGACATCAAGTTATACAGAGTCCACCGGAGTTTAACTACGCACAGTGCTATTGTCCGTCAAAACTGGATGGAGAGAGATGGAGAGGGATAAGGTAGATATACACGCAAAACGTTAGTTGTCTCGTTAAAGCCAGCTGATGTCCCGCATACCAATTCGCAAGGGCTTTGTGCACTGTCGCGTTTGTTGACAATTACGTGATCGGCATAGCTTCAAATTCTGGGATACGAGCTGTCGAAGAGAGATGAGTATTCTCTGTAATGATTTCATTGATCAGATCACACGTACAGAAGCTTTATCCAGAAGAACCGTTATAAAGTAAAGTGACCGTCTACCATCCTTCATCGTTATCATCCAGATGCAAGATGGGTTTGTATCTTCACACATCGTTACTCGTTGTTCGGTATACCGAGATGCACGAACTGGCTCAAATTTATTACACTCATGGTGCAGAGAGATGGAGGAAAGAAAATTTTTCGAAAATAAAGCTCACAGACTTTACGTTGGTGACCGTAAAAACTGACGAAGCGTATCTGCGACCGTATTCGACCTGATTTACGTATTTCTATAAACACGTAGACGTATGTGTGCACATATACAAACACACGTATCTCGATAGACGTGAAAATGGAAAACGGATTTGGTCATATTTCACCAGGGTAACGCTTTGGGACTGTGTACCATGGATATAGGTTGAAAAGCATTAAGTTACAAGGACTTTGGCGAAATACTTATATATACGACCGCGCCTACGGCACGCGTTTCCTTGTGCATGGGCGAGTGGCTGTTAGCATTCGCGGAGGTTTTCAAGTTTGAGACATTTTTTGAAGATGTCATTTCATTTTTTATTTTCTAAGTAGATAAAAGTGTCGTAATAGTGAAGGATATATTTTGTACAAATTGCGTTTACCTCTTTCTGCGTGAATTCTGTAAGAAGAAAGGGTGGGGATCTTCCCGCGAAGAATGCAAAGGCACCTTACGCACGTCTGAACGCGGGACGAGCGTCGATCTGTCTTCCTTCTGAGCCAGCTGCTATGTGTCATAAAAATATGAATAACGTTTCGTACTTTCCCTCACAAGACGAAAACGTGGGGAGTTTGCGAAAAACGCAAACCTACAAGCAAGTAAATATCTACACCTTCCTCTTTCACATTATTCCGCTACCTACTTTCTTTGATTCGCCATCAAACTATACTACACCTAAATAAATGTATATTCTTATGCATATTGTCTGTACAATTGATCTTTTCTTTTATACATATAGCTCGAATCAAAATCAAATTATTGTTATCCTTCCGTTCTACAGGTCGTTTAAATAATTTTCTTATATATAACGTTTTCATCTATGGGACGTTTACACCCATAAGTGCAGTAAATAGTTTTATTTTACTCAATTTTTGCTCACACCATTCCTTCCACGTGTTTTATACTTATATTGATCTTTAATCAATGAGAGATGCGCTGAACCGCGTAGATGATCCAGCTTTTCTCGCGCAGCCTTCGTTTCTTCTAAATGACCCTAGGGATTCCGATTCAACGCGCGAGGGCTGTACGGGACACGGTGGACCTTCCGTTCCCGATGGACCGTAAGATCATTTCTATTTTCGTCTCGTACGCAATCTGCAGGGGACTATGGACGCGCGTTTCGATCAACAAGGACTAATTCAAGTAGGTTTCAAACGGCCGGGGAATAAAGGGAAACATAACAAGGCGTCAAGACTGGAGATATAGTTTACGTTACCTAAGGCACTTGGTGGAGTAGGGTGAGATATGGTTGATTATATCATACGCACGTACCAAAATTAATTACAACATTCTGATAGTAGCTGGCGGTAGGTAGAAATACGTTGATTTTTTATTCACTGGGCTCTCCCTTTTGAGTTAA
The DNA here is from genome assembly GCA_943736025.1 of Tenthredo mesomela. Classification (NCBI taxonomy): domain Eukaryota; kingdom Metazoa; phylum Arthropoda; class Insecta; order Hymenoptera; family Tenthredinidae; genus Tenthredo; species Tenthredo mesomela. Next base: position 16,035,118 of record OX031016.1, on the reverse strand, counting down.
CAGACAACATTTGGGTCTAGAAAAGTATGTGACGCTTGGAACACTATACAAAGGCTAGTAGATTAGCCGAAAACGGCGAAGGCAAAGGCGAAGGCGAGAAGACTGATCCCGTATAATGTTACGTTCAGAAACAAATATCAGTCACGTGCGGGGTGCGTATGGTGGTCACATGCGAATTTGTCTCGGGGTTTGCTGCCGAATACAAAATAGGGTGTATATACCGATGTTTGACAATTGTAAATATTCATTCCTGCAGTATTTCACGAATTCGCATGAAATAATAAAAATCGCAATAACGTTTCATCTCTATTTGCTCAAATGTATAGTTTTTAAATTTCTAGCGGGATTCGTGCAGCGAACGAGGAGCAGTAGCTAGTACCACAATCGGTTCATTGCAAGTGTAGATACCTATATTTAGTACTTTCCTCGATGAACACGTCTCGCTATAAAACTACAAAATAAGTGTTCTTTTACTTTGAGCAAACGAAGATTAACTTTTTTTTTATTACCACAATGCTAACACAGAATCCAAAAGTTTTTGCAATTACTTTAAGGGGTTTTCTAATGTTGGCAATACAGAAAAATGAGTCTTTTAATAGAATTTTTTACCTAAAAGTCTTTAAGCCACAAAATATAGCGAGGAATGACATTTACACGCATCGGGGAGATACGCCGCGGTGGCCATTAATACCCAGATGGAAATAATGCATAATGAAAGCTTGTATGTTCGATAGTGTGCGAAGGTCACAAATTATCATAAAAATTGATATTTTTTCTTTTATTGTACGACGAAAGCGAATGAGTGTACCGTAATACATTTTAATGTCCTCATTTATGAATCCCGATTAGAATCAGCAACTTTAAACTCTGGCGCGGCCTGAGGACAGCTGCCGAAACTTTTTGATATTACCTGAGGCTGCTGTCGATTACTCCAGTTCGATATCCTATATACTTATTGAAGGTGAAAGGGGTCTTAGGTCTTACCTAGATGTGAGTTTTCTCATTTTTGCAAAAGCCTTATAGACGGACAACTTTTTCGAAAACCATCTAAGATCACCCCTCTTTAAACTGGATGTGAATCAAACTTTAAAACCCTTCAGCCGGCCGATTCCGACCTTCGTCAAATACTTGCGTTGCACTGTCGATCAATCAGTACCTCATTGAAATTCAATCAAACTTATAGGCTTTGACTTTATCATCGGATGCCAAGAGACCTGTTTTTTGGCCTTGTCCATAATCTCTTCAAATTGTAAAATCATATAATTTTAGCTAATTCTCAGCATTATATATCTTTAGACATATTACTGAAACTAGAACTGTTGAACAATCTATTCATATGAAAATTCAGGCCTGGTCAGCTATTATACCCACTGTACCTAAAATAGAGGCACTCACAAATTGCTCGGTCTAATTACGCTACTACGCGACAAATTGCCAAAGGAGTACAAGTCTGATTTGAAATGTTCTTATCAGAACTTCTGTTCGTAATATATCTTACGATCCAGACTTCTGGAGCTAAGCTGAACGCTTACAGTTCAATTCGCTGATAATATTTCTGTCAACCAGAATAGCTATTGGATACCTGTGCAATTATTATCAGTTTGATTATAGGCTTGCAAATTCTGGTAAAAATGGTATTTCCGGAACCGTATACGTAAAAGTTTGAACTGAAATATGTTTTTTTTTTTTTTTTTTCCCCCATTAAATAACCATGATATTTCAGAGCTGTCAGTTCGAGGCTCGAGGCAATTTAAAGAACGAGGCTCAAAAAAGCCGCCTGTTATTCATTCGCGACAAATTATACCCAAGCTGTCATTTCGTTTCCCCGATCTTCTTGGCTGTTCAAATTACGAATTATAGCGAATATTTCAGTACATCGGTTGATAGAAAAGCGGTTCTCAACTGGGGTGGTATTGTCGACAGAGTTGAGCGCTGCAGACGAAAGTGAGCGATCGATAGAGTGGAAGAGAACCAAGAAAGGAACAAAGGAGAAACGGGGTGAAGAGAGACGGAGAGAAGTGGACGATTCCTATCGGTTCGAAATTATATTATTAATCAAGCAAAAATTAATTTTCAACTTTAACCGACTCAGGATTAAACTCAAATCAAATTGCCAATTTGATGTCGATTTGGATAATTAATTAATTCGGAAATGTTATAGTGAACGCAACTGGGAAATCAATCTGAAATAGATAATTTCACAATCATCGCAGAGCTGTAACCTCATTCATCAATGCCTCGGTTTCCGGAAATGAGAATCCTTGCTCTTATGCCAAAAACAGCTAAGGAACCGGAAAGCCGATATCTCTCAGCTCACAACTTACAATCGCAATGCATTTTCTCACATAGTTTGAAAGTTGACCAAACTTATCTGTGCCTGGTAGGTACTCTTCCAACTCGAGCAGCATTTTTCAGAGTTTTACTCAACATATATAGGTACACATGTGTTGAAGATAAACGAAAGTTCGGAAAAACATAAAAAAAATACCATCCAAGTTCGGAAAAACACGAATACTATACCATCTAGCTTGCAAAAAAACTCGAAAAATAGTCCGCAATTTCAGCACAGTGTGTCATCTTTTTTTTTTTTTTTTTTTTGTTTTTTGTGATAGGACAGTAATGAAAAATCTCCGACTGAGCCGTGGTTTGTTACAATCTTCTATTATCTCAAAATCTCCTAATTTCGGTGATTTGCATCTCGAAGTATAAGTAGCTTTCCGATTATGAATAAAATCGAGTCAAAAATTGATGCTGCGGATGAAAATGTAACACCCAATCAATACCCCATTGATATTTGAATATGCTGTCCACTCAGGTCATAGATAAGGTCAGAAGTCATACCTAGATAAATGGTTGGGTCAATAACGCGAAGTAGTTTTGGTCAAAAGCATTGTTAGCATAAAGGTTGATGAACTTGCGATGTCCAAGCATACATTTCATGCCTGTTATCAAATTTCTTATCTAATAACGGCGTTGAGCTAATAGCAATGAAAAAAAAATTGGTAAAAACTTTCACCGAGGTCGGGAGTTGGATTCTCAATAATAGCTGCGCACAAATGCGTAGAAGCCAGAAATTCAAGGCAAATTTATACTTTATCGATAAAGTATATGGTGCAGATATATACTTGTTTTGAGATCTGTATAATAATAAAAGTAAAGTATCATCCAGATCCCGCAGTGCCTATGTATTATTTTCGTGAAAATTAATGGGGCAGAAAATTCAAGAAATTCTTCGGCCAAGAATAGTGGGCTTGTTCATTTCACATGCGTATCGCAATGACGTACTTACACCTATGTAATTTCGTTACATACTGAGTTTATAAAATGGTCCGCGTGTGTCGCGCGGAGCAGCGGTTTTATCGACGAATAACATGCAGAGACTAACAATAAGTCGCACATCGAAATACAGCCGAAAAAATAGATTGTAGAAATACTAACTGCACAGCTGTGAAAAAAATTGTGAGTAGAAGTGAGTCAACCGATAAATTGATGAAGTGTTGCATTATTCCTCTGTTGATTGCTTAGACTCTATATCAGACAAAAACACGCGTGTCATAGATGCTCCGTGGTACGAGCTATTAATTAGTTAGCAGTTTGTGTTGTCGCGCCCCTTCCTTACGCAATTTTTACGGACTGCCGGTGAGTATGGGATTCAGCTAATCCATGGGTCAGAAGTTGATACTTGACATCACACTTCACCTGAAATATCCATTTCAACGAAGTTGAATAAGTCCAAGAGCGTAACAGTGAGATTTCATAAGCACCAAGTACAGATGTCAGAAGTATTGATATCGAAACTTCGTGGTACTCATAGAACCCGTTCGTCCGTTCCATTTGGGCTCAACTTTTAGCGGTTCAATTCAAATTTTGAAAGCTTAATAGAAACCCGGATATGTTCAGCTAGAATATCTTCGGAGCTCTGATTTGAAAATGAGTGAATTCGGAAGTAAGTACTTGTAAGTCGTGAGAGCGGCAAGTGTCGGCTTTATAAAGTCACTTCCCTGCCACAACCCTGAGATAATCAACCCGGCGAAATTCTGGTGATTGAAAATTGCATCTGATCCCAACCTTCGGCCGTTCGGATCGAATTATATGCTGTAGAAGTTTATCTGGCTAACGAACAATTATTTCGTACTAAAAGTTACGAGTGTACCATACCTATAGGGTACTGTTTGATTTGAGACTGCTTCAACACGAGTTGGTTCGCTCCGGGATATGTGCAAACAAGGAAACTGTAGTTTGCAGTGCTGTTTATTTATTTATTCTTTTACTTTCGTGGACTGATTGACTAATGCAATTAAATCTGGCAAAGTGGCGAAATAGCAGTCGGGAATAGGTCCAGATTTGTTCAACCAATAAATGAATTTCATGTAACGTATGTCTTCAAGAAATATATGATTTTCGGAACAGTTACATACGATACCAGGCTTTCATCTGCAGGAAATAAATCTTTGTGCAGGAGTAAAAGAGATAAGGTACCGTTCGATTACGATGAAATATGGACATTTTTTTGGCTAATATATTTTGCACGTTTAGTTAATCGTGAATGGTTGGCAACCACTGGACCGTGGAAAGCTGTCTATTACTTATCCAAGACTCTTTTGTTATCAAACCATAACGGTATTATAAATTCAACCAGTTAATTAAGAAACTTAAAGCATCGAGGCAATTTAGCCTGCATATTATATCTACACCGTCCCAAGCTAGTTAATGAACCATGATGGACCGCAATTTATCGAAACTTGTAGTAATCCTGTGTTAAGCCTGATCATATTGAAATTTAACTAGCATAGTATCCGGAGTTTAATCCCAGCCCATGAACATTACCCAATGCACTGTTATCCTTCAAATTCCTTTTAGAAATCGTAACACCTAATGGCAGTACGTATATGTATAGTAGTATACATAGAAAAAAAAATTCCACGTTTCAAGAAAAAGATTTCGTGTTTTAAGAAACTGTAGTTTCTTGAATGTTTTTTGATTAAATCAAGGAAATATGTTCTTAATTTGAACAATGAACGTATTAATTTGAATTAAGAACATATTTCCTTGATTTAATCAAAAAAACATTCAAGAAACTATGGTTTCTTAAAACAAGAAATCTTTTTTTCTCTGTGTATAATCCATAGAAGATCAGAGTGATTTCATTCTCAATTTCCCATAAAGGGATTAAAATGAATTAAAAAACTGACATTACACTAATCAAAGTTATAAAACTCAATTAAAACTAAAATTCGATTCCTAAATTTTCAGGATCGCTATATATATATATATGCATGGAAAGTTTGGAAGAACGAACGGCACAAGAGATAATCTGTTTCATATAATGCAATTTGTCTCACTTAGGAGAGTCTACGGTCTATACCTATATCTCTTACATCTCGCTATTAATTCTGACCTGAGTCTCGCAGAAGAGTGTGATTTCAATGCACACGTACATATACTAGATAAACAAGAATACTAAACTTGTGTTGTATCTGTATATGTAAAGTAAATGTTATCTATAAGTCCTGCTACGTACGCATAAAACTGACAAATAGCTCGTGTGTCGCTACATACAGAGTGTCTCATTTTGAACAGTACAACCGAATCTCCAAGAAATTAGAACTTGTACAAGAAAATGTTTAAGACAAAAGTTGTAGGGTTCTGAAGTGGGTCGTATAAGCTTATGTCACGAAACGTCTGAAACATTTTCTTGTTCAAGTTCTAATTTTAGCAATATTCAGCTGTACTATTCAAAACAGGACGCGCTGTGTAACTTGCACCGAGTTTGTACCCCAGTTCGCTACCTGGAAAACTCAGTTAGGTGACTTTGATCAGTGTATATGTGCGCAAGTACACACCCCCACACACACACGCACACTTTTAGCGTTGTTGTACATATGGACACAGTAGGTATATAATGAGTTGGTGGGGACGACCTTCCTTCTCCCCTTGGGTTAAACCGCCTACGCAGGCGCATGGGTCGAACAGCTGAGATATTTGGTCTGGGCTTTGCTCCGTTTTGTTACTAGCGTTACCTACTGTATATCACAGTTTTCGTCGTTTTTATCTTGCATTTCGTAGATTTTTTCAAAGTTTGGTTTGACAAAAAGTGACATTCGATTTACTCCCTAATTAATATTGAACTTGCGAGTGGATCGGGAGGCAACGATCATCAGAGCATAAACGTGAGTACAACTTCCTCCTGTCATTACATTTCAGTATTCCTTATATACAGGGAAATGTATTTTAGGGTTCATTTCAATGCCTTATTGAAATTTTTCGACGAACTTTCAAATCAGGAAATTTTGCGAAAACAACAATTTTACACTTTCAAAGTGAGAGATTACGTCGGCCATTCCATCCTCAATCCTTATAGATACGAACAGCAATGGGTTCAGATTATCTTCATCAATATATATTTCATAAAAATGATCAATCATGGCCACTGTTTGTTAATTTTTACTGTTTTTTCTATCACAAATATTTGGAATTCACTTTGTGATACCTCTCTTGCAGTGTTCGGGAATATTCTCTGTGTTCCTGCTATCATTTGACGAGCTCACGAGTCTCTTCCTTCAAAGGTCTCTGGTTTCACTCATAGAGTAGTAGTTTGCATACATAGCTCTAATGCTGAGGTCTTAGATAAGAATAACGCATTTCCTTTAGCTATAGTCGTGAATTCCTGGAAGTACTCACTCTTATTCATGAGATATTTCAGAGCAAAGGCGAAAGGTTGTTAAAAATGCTTTCTCGGAGAATATATGTATTGCAGCTTTATATCACCGTGCAGTTCATGCAGTGATTCGGTGGATCCGGTCATTGAATATGCAAAACGCAAAGTACTTGCGTTTTCTTCCATAAAACTGGTGAAGAGAAATTGAAAAAATTGAAGAAAAATACTAGAATCGGGTAAAAATTTTTAGTGTAACGTTTAGTACTCTACATACTATCTAACCTTCTATCTTTTTCCAAAATAACTGTCTAGGAATATGCGGCAATTCGCAAAATAATCGACGAAAAGTTATAAAGGTAAGGGTTGATAAAAAATTACACAAACATTTGTGACAAAACCCAATAAAATTTCTCTCAACGCCATAAGTTTCACAATTTTTATGTTATTGATTATGTTCATCATGTAAAGATCATTTTATAAACATACAGTTCCTTCTCTTTCATTTCAGGAGAGATAGAAAAGAGTAGGGGACTGCATTGTTAAATAAAAAGCGGCAAACAAGAAAAACTTGAAAGTAATTAAATGCCACTGGCATACTCCAGTGAGTTTTAATGTAATTATTTTCTTATTATTTGCCAGAAACTTATTCAGGGATCACTACATTACGTTTGGTTATTCTAAGAATCTAAACCATATTTCCTTCGCTTATTTTAACCCTTGTGCTGAAGGGGTGATTTTACAATAACTTTATTAATGATTATCAGAAAGTGTGAAAAATATTACTGTGATGCTTGTATATATCAAACCAGTCACATATTTCCATTAGAGTATGATAGAGAAAGGAAGTTTTCTCCATCTTGTCTTCTATATCTCTTATATAAATGAAAATCCCGAACCAAACCGGTTGGGCATCTTGTGGTAGTAGTTCAGAAATCATCCCTTATTAGCATACGTCGCTTAGAGTAGAAATATTTGCATTTACAAGCCTTACAAGCTCTATTCACTCGAATAACCAAATTAAGTGGGCGGTTTTTATTGCGTAGCAAAAAAATTCCTGTATCATAGTAATCGCAAGACTGCAAGACTTGTTTGAAATTTTATACCCACGCATTATAATAATATTGTCGAATAAAAATTTCCTCCCGTTTTGAAATGAGCTTACAAGTCCTTTGTTTCATTCCACCATCATTCTTCCAATTCGAGACAAAAAATAAAAAATAAAATATCTATATTTCAATTAAATTTTTAAGATCTTTGTGATTGGATTTTAAAAATTATCGAATTTAAAAAGAAAAAACTTTTCATCAACGATGGAAATTGCGCTCTTCGTTTTGTCACTACTCAATCAGACCTAATAATTGTTATGCAAATGCAATTATGTGGAAAAAAAAAAAAATAATCAAAAATTCCTGGACTGGTAGGCACTATTTTAATTTCTCTAGCCCCATAGCGGACAGATTTTGTGTCCGAATCGCGCTGTTCAATTAGTTTGCAACGAGTATTAACGACCCTGTGCATTATATAGAAGTGGCTTTATAATCTACCTATATTTTAAGCTGACGTCAATATTTGCAGAAATGAGAAACTCTCGAGTGGTAGAATGGAAATTTCAATTAACGAAAACCTTTCTCACTAATGAATACGGTTTTCCTTGCAATCTAAGTAGGTAACGAATCGCACATGTTTTATTCGACTACCTCCAACCACGCGCACTATAATTAGACTTAAGATTTTTTTAAATTGAAAAATAATTACGCAAAATAACTATTCTTCTGCCTAGACTTCTATTCTCTGCTACGTTGAACGGTATTCTAACTAGTAGTGCGATTTAAAAATGGAATATTTATCGACAAGGCATTCCCTGCATAAAGCTGAACTTTGTTCCCATTAGAATTCTCTTTTCATTCACTCCTATCAATAAGTATATGAATTATTTTTTCGAAAATATACCTTACACCGAGTTGTAGTGTAATTTGGTAGTAACTTAATAATAGCATATACAGTTGCAGTTCATTTTGTTGCAATGTGATTATACACATCGATCAATATTTCGAACCACAAGGTAAAAAATTTACCTTAGAACTATATTTCACACTTTACTTATCGATTATTTGAATTACACTCGTGTATGCATACATTTGGCTGTACGTAACAAACACTATCAGATAGGAACGGTCCTAAAATTTCGTACGGTATCGTAAGCGGCTAGCACCATTATTCATCGATCCTGTCAGGGTTATATGTAACATATGAGATTCTGACGGTAGATAGTATGGTAAGTCAATAACCTGCACTCTAACTTTTTCACCGTATAGGGAAGGACGAAGTTTATGCGTATAGTTGGTTACCTTTTTGTCACTGCACTTTGATAAGATTTGATTATCGTCATTAACTCAAACTCAATGGGGAAAGTCAAGTTGCGAAGAACAAGGATCAGGAAAAAAAATTGTCGTGGCGGTCTTGTTATCTTTCCCTATAACTTCAACCAGATAGCAAGTAACACATTGAAATGAGAAATATAATGCATTGGCAGGTAGCGTAGAACCATTGCTTTAGAAAATAAATCTCAAGAGATGAAATTGGGAAGAAATTTGTGCCCGAAAAATAATATTAGACATAAATATCATACACGTACACAGTTTTTTGTGCATCGCTCTAATCAAATTTAGCAGACCGTATCTTTTCATACATCTTGATAGGCAAATTAAAATCCATCAAAAGATTGATATTTTTAAGAAACTCGTACCTAGTCCTAGTTAAAATGGTGTGCAAAGTTCACGATCAGTATTAAAATATGTGTTACGTGTATATTGGTTACTCTAGGCAAGGTTACGTCGGGCGTTAGATATCTTTGTTACGGCCCTATAGGTAGCTATAAAATGAAATATCCTACTCCTGAGAAATGACCTTCTTTCTTTTCCCATTTTGTCAATTCCAATTTCCGATTGAAACGACCCCGGACACCGTTATTCCTCTCGAGGTTTTTCTAAAATAGGTCAAACATGAAGTCGTTCCAAAAATGATGCATTGAGATAATCTTAGTTCACGGTCTCCGGTACAGCAACTTAAAAAAAAAAAATTTCACTATTGCTTCGGTAGCACTGAACTCGAGATTTACCTGGGTTCAAAAGTATCGTATATAAGCCCGCAATAGTATAAATTGCACTCGCTGTAGTTCTTTACGATTTTTGTCAATAGCACAGGACTTATAACTCTCACTTAGACGAACTGAGTCGATCCAATGTAAAATATTTTCAGAATCCTGGGGAAAATCTCGATGGCTACTTCGAATTGTTCTTCGTTTCTGCTGTTAGTAGTTATCTATGGATTGATTCAGGTACACGATATTTCACGTATTGGATATGAAATCCATCCAAATCACTGTACGATATCATTTCAAAAAAACCTTTTATCATTTTATTAACAGAGATCAACCCTGGCGAGTTCGACGTACAAAGCTGCTGTTGTAGAATTCAAACCAGTCGTGTACAAAAATGATTCCACGAGGACGCTGAACGAAAATGCTGAGAAATTTGTCACATTTATCAAGCAAGCCGCAAACGAGGTAAGCTGGGGTTAATCTAGATTATCAAACGACAAGCATAATGAAGAATAGCAAAAGTAGAAACAAGTAGTTGTCATCTACCTTGATTTGGCCATTCACAATCAAGCTTGGTATCCTCGTCAGTGCACACTGAGTTTCTATCGAGTGGTAAGCTTACAAGGAACCTCGCGAAACTGCGACACATGTGTAGAACCATTTGGAGAACGTTGCCAGAACCGGAAGTCGAGTTCCGACACACCTTATCTACAATACCAACGTTATCTAAATAACGATATAGCTGCTGTAGTAAAGAAAATTATCCATAGTTTACCTACATAAAAAAAAAAAGAAACATTGATCGAGCAGCCAATAATTTCTCTCAGTTCTAGAAAATTGTCAATGCTAAATATGATATGATATCATTATTGATTGGATAATAGCCAACTTCCAGAATCCTTTTTTTCTACCTGTTACGTGTACAAGTCTTCTCTTTTCATACAGGTTTATATTTATTCCGAAACATATGATAACATGTAGTTAACATTTCCTGTACATATAATATGTATGTAACACTTGAAAGAAAAATTCTGAAAACGAGCCATTTGTTTAGCTGCCATGATCGATGTACGGTCCCCTATTAGTACTTATAATAAATTTCTTAGTGGTATTCGACGAAAATTGTACTTCGCTATATCGTGGCACTCGACAATTGTGATGATAGAAAAAAAATGACAAAAAATTCTAGGGATGCTTCGTTGTATTTATTTCTTCGTTATGAATCGGTTCATCTCACTTGTCATATATCCGTACTACTGCAGCGTGCGGGTATTTGCTTTCAAATATTGCTACACGACGATAGATCTCATTGAAAAGAGCGCAACGCAGCAGTGCAGAAAATAAGAGCATATCTCGGCAATGCAGAAAAGAAAAACGTATCTGGGTCGATCCGGAAAAAAAACGTATCTCGACCGAGTCCAAGATACACTCTTCTTTCCTGCATCGTCGAAATACGCTCTTTCTCCCATCGGCTCAGGTGCGCTATTCTTTTCTGCAGTAGGTAATGAGATACGCTCATATTATTCAAATGAGATGAGACTTGCTCTCATTTCTTGCACTGCTATGCTGAGTTATACTCTTTTCAATATGAGGAACCATCGACATAAATTATGGTCTTTGAATTGGAATATCGACTCCTATACTACTCCGGTAGCTTATAATAATCGACAATATCGACTTTTCGTAGCAATGCTTAGTCATGCATGTGACTATGATAAGTTGAGACTATAGAACAAGAATTCATCCTATAATGCCACACTTAATCAAGTTGCTTCACTAAGGGTGGTTCACGGATTCTTTTTAATTACATCAATTACTGCAGAATATTTTTTAGACTTATCATCGTTCAATACACGCCAACATAACTATAAGCCTCAGATCACCTGTAAAGCTAATTTTTGGTGAAAAATAATGCAATGAAGTCTTTATTGTCATCATTATTGTATTAAAAAATCTGTATTTTCGGTGTATTTTGTGTTAATTTCAAGAATTATACAGCACTCTTGTTGAAATGGAAACACTGAGAATCAGAATGATATACGGTCGCATTCTGTCGAGACTTTCAACGGCTAAACTAGAATTTGTTTTCACGACTTGGGAAAATCGGATTTTCTCACTCTGACGATAGACAAGACGAATGAATGCTGCAGATGTTGAATGCTTAATGGAATATCAAATGAATGGCTTGTTTTAACGCAACGAATCAAAAAGTTGGCGTGAATTTTTATTGAATTCGGTAAGTGATCTCCAGCTCTTGCAAGACCTCGCAGTGTATCCATTGTGCATATCCTTGTTGCATCTTTGGACTTTACTAACTTGTGTAAAGTCTGAACAGAATTAGACCGTATATCATTCTGATTTTCATTTTTGCAGCAAACGAAATTCTCCTGGCATGAAAAATGACTAGGTTAAACAAACCTTAACAGCTTTCACATTCTCGTGGACCACCCACATTTCTTTTCCGTTTCCACTAGATTTGAAGCCATATTTTCATTCGTTTGGGATCTCGAGATTCCTTCCATTATTTGGCAAGAACCCAGAATTGGGTCGGTGAAACCTGAGGGTACACCGCCGGCCAATTTCTCCCTGACGTTAAATGACCGAAAAAACACCAATGTACAATTATGGTAACTGAAGTCCGCAGAAATTTCATCGAGAATGTTAGACGATTTACTTTGTGTACTCAAGCAGTGAAATCCACCAAACTTAATTCGCTTTCCCCCGATACTATCCTCAACAAACAAATCTTTGCTTTTGTTACCCTTTCTGCTAAGCCGAAATTTACGTTGTTGCGGTAGGATTACATGTCGGACAATGGGGCAAATAGGATAAAACTAGGTTAACGCGTGTTAAGAACGATATAGCTTAATATGGGTGAGTAGTCTAGCTAAAACTACAAAGTTAGAGTATATCTATACACGTTGAATAAATCAAATCGAAATAATTATACAGTAATTACTGCCTAATAAAACGTGGGATTTTTCACTGTATGAAGAACTAGCTGATTACCGTTCGGTAATATGGTCAGAAAGTTATGGCATTTCAAGATAAACAAGACAAAGAAAAAATTCAATGGACTGATCTCTCCCAAAGTTTAGTAACGTTTTATTCTCGATTTTCTTAGATCGATGGTCAGCCAACTTTCTCTCTCTTTTCCTGGTTGCCTTGATAAATTAGATTCTATTTATCAGATCCAGGGTTTTAGGTCTTGGTGCGACCGCGACATCAAGATATTGAAGGCGAGGAAAATTTCGACGGTTTTCCTAGCCCTGACGAAATCTCGCGATCAGAGGAACCCTTTTCTTCAGCCCTTACACATACATATATATATATATACAATCTCGAGGTTGAGGCGTGCTCGGCGATGTCGAAGACGTTGGAGAGCCGCTGGCTCGTCTTGTAACGTCTAACACGATTAACGCTCTTGGTTCCAAGAGGGTTGAATAGGAGATGGGAGGAAAGAGGAGAAAGGAGAGAGGAGAGAGGAGAGAGGAGAGAGGAGAGAGGAGAGAGGAGAGAGGAGAGAGGAGAGAGGAGAGAGGAGAGAGGAGAGAGGAGAGAGGAGAGAGGAGAGAGGAGAGAGGAGAGAGGAGAGAGGAGAGAGGAGAGAGGAGAGAGGAGAGAGGAGAGAGGAGAGAGGAGAGAGGAGAGAGGAGAGAGGAGAGAGGAGAGAGGAGAGAGGAGAGAGGAGAGAGGAAAGAGGCTGCAATATGGCAAACCGTAATTCAATCAACTACCCCTACGAGTTCTCCACTTTCTATATGTATTTCTACTATAACTATAACTTGTATGTTACATGCATTATATATAGTACACACCTATACCTAGTATTCTCTTCGTATAGTGTCCATGAATTAATGCATTTGTACCTATGTGCATGAGCTACATGCTCTCTTAATTTTTTGGAGTGAAAATCGTGCAACTCCGAGGGAAAAGAGTGGAATTTCACTCTAAAGGAGTTGAATTTCATTCCAATCAGAGTGAATTTTCACTTCCTTGGATTGAAAATCGTGCAACTTCAAAGACAAAGAGTGAATTTTTAACTCCAAAAAATTTAGAGATTGCAAATACCAAATTTTTCCGATTCCATAACCAATGGCGTAATCATGATTTTCACTTCAGACATGAAACTTAGTTTGATTGCAAAAGGCGTGCCCTCGCAACATTTTTTTCCACTTTACATCATCGTCCTATGAAAAAAAAAAAAAAAAAAGAATTATCAGCCTTTCGAGAAAATCGAATTTACTATATTTGCATAGTACTTATATCGTATGACTTTCACAGGCAGCCGATATCATAGTATTTCCGGAATTCGGTCTGACCTCGCAGGACTTTCCGGAAAGGCCTGAGTTAGCTAATTGGGCTACTCTGGTTCCCGACCCTTTGCAGAATTGCACGCCGCGGGTGGAATACAGCATTTCTGTCAGCAATGTGAGTCGATACTCCGATTAAATGACATACCTATACGAATAAAGCTGAAGATGTTTTTTGTTCACCCTGCTATTGGCATACAGACAATAAAATAAGATCGATAATTTATTAAGGTTCTCAAAACGATATCCAATGCGGCCTATAATAACAGGATATACGTAGTAGTCAACCTGATTGAAAAGGATGCATGTTCAGGGATGAATTGCAGCTTGTTTTACGACAGCAACGTGGTCTTTGACCGGAATGGGACAATAATTGCCAGGTAAATAGAAATCTTACACGTTACTATGATATCAATCTCCATTACGGTAAAAGATTTAAAGTACCACCCCCCTCTCTACTGCAATAAATTAAGTTAATCACGGTATAGCTTCGATTTACCCGGCAATCATAATAAAGTTCATGGAAACCTGTTTTGTAAGCAAAGTAGGATCGGAGTATAGTACATCCTCATAATGTTCATCATCCCTTCTCCAGATTACCAGCCCCTAGAAAGCTTTCTTCATTAAACCGTTGAGTTTTTGGGGTATACATTTCAAACTCGCGTCGTTAATGTGATACAAGGAGTTATTCGGCTCTCCATTTCATTCTCAAATTCAGATTTAACTTCATCTTGATACAGATAAAGGAAACACTATCTACAATTTCACCAACATTCGCCATTGCAGTTAGAATTCATGGGGCACGTTCCGCATTTCATGATTAAATTTTGTATGGACCACGTGGTAAGATAACAAGAGAAATACGAGAAAGCTATTCTATTCGATACTTTTTAGCCTACGAAGTGTTTTTATCGATAAGAATTTGAAAGAACCCGAGTCCGGTCGGACGTGCTTATGGTGAAGAGTTTATTGATTTTTACCTTCGCTTAAGGGTTGCTTAAAGTGACGGCCAATGTTACGCTCAAAACGTTATAAAAGAAAAGCTGCAACGTCTAAGCCGATAAAATGGGATATTAGGGCCTTGACAATGCACCATTATCCCAATGCGTAGCTTTCTACTCGTTTGAGTTTGATTCTCAAGTTATTATCCTTTGAAAAAGTGTCGACACTGTTTTAGGACCAATTCACTTCACTCTTCGGTCGACGAGGGAAAAAATTCTCCATTATTTTCTCAAACTCGAATGGGTTTCATGAAGTGCTATGTTCATATTATATCCACAAACTTTCAGAGAAAAAGCTTGCAATTCATTTTCAGTTAATGCTGACGCTGCATTTTTGTTTATACTGGCTCAAAATGAAAGAAACACAAGTATATAGACTAGAGTGGTCCTTATTTTGGTCATTTTCGAATTGAGATTTCTTCGCCCCCTAGAAGGGTTCCAAATAATTAAAAAAAAACATCCTCCAAATTTGAACTTTTTATCTCAATTTTAACACGTGCCGCAAAGCCTCTGAAGTTTTGCGTTTGATTAACATGGCGTTTTCACTTACCTTTATTCAGAATTTTGGCGCACCGTCAATAAGTGCGAAAAAAATCTAATTCTTGTAGGAATCTTTCAAGAAAACCCGATATTATTTTATCAGATTTACAGAAATTCCAAATTCAAAATGGCGGATCCAAAATGGCGGCTGAATTTAAACATTTTTCATGTTTTACAGCCGCTATTTTGGATCCACCATTTTGAATTTGGAATTTCTGTAAATCTGATAAAATAATATCGGGTTTTCTTGAAAGATTCCTACAAGAATTAGATTTTTTTTCGCACTTATTAACGGTGCGCCAAAATTCTGAATAAAGGTAAGTGAAAACGCCATGTTAATCAAACGCAAAACTTCAGAGGCTTTGCGGCACGTGTTAAAATTGAGATAAAAAGTTCAAATTTGGAGGATGTTTTTTTTTAATTATTTGAAACCCTTCTATGGGGCGAAGAAATCTCAATTCGAAAATGACCAAAATAAGGACCACTCTAATATGGACACAATTCACTCCTTTTATTGCAACAAAATATTCAGACCCTTGAATAATTTTATGGGTAATTTTTCTTTCACAGCATCAAACTTATGACAGCTAATTTACTGATTATGTTTTCCTCTTGGCAGGTACCGGAAGTTTCATCAGTTTTACAAGCTTGGCTCATTCAACACAACCGAATCACCGCGACCCTCGATTTTCGAAACCGATTTTGGAGTTACTTTCGGGAATGTCATCAACTCTGACATTATGTTTGAAGAGCCGTTGCTGAATTTGATCAAAAAATTCGGTATAACTGACTTCGTAGACACAACAGCGTGGAGCTCTGAGATGCCGTTTCTAACGAGTAAGTTGTTTCCGTGTAAATTCTGCACATATTTGGATAAATTTGATAATAGAAAAAATTCGATAGTGGCCTAAAACTCAGAACTTTTAGACCAGACTTAATGCTAGAGCCATATTTCATTCGGATTCCGTGTACCAACAGTCTCCATTCTTGGTGTGCAAGATAAACGTTTAGATGGCTGTGTAGATATCGCTGTTTCTCGAGAAACGTATTCCTCACTTTAGGGTAATAATTCTCATGACGACGTCATGGACTCTGCGTGTTTATGGCCATGTCAAAGCTCTGGTTGTAATATCACCGAGCATATGGCAAACTCTAGCGAAGTGAATTTAAAAATTAATTCAGACGTATGCTATAATTTTGCTTGCCCACGTGACCTGTGTATAAAAAGAAGGGTAGTTCTAGATGGCCGGTTTATACAATACTAACCGTAATGATCTTCTGTCCAAGTGACTGATGTAAAGAAAAAACCAGCAGGTCGTTTTGCTTATTGTTTCAATGCATCTACATTTATTAAACAATATATTCCGTGAATTAGCGATTACCTTGGCTAATTATTAATAGTCATAAAAAAAAGCAGCCCTCCCTGAATTTTACCGAAGCTTTCGATCAAATTGTCCAGCAGTTTATTTTAATAGGATTTCCTTGTTAATCCATTGGAATGATTTAGTGGTTTAATCAACGTTTCGGTGGTGCTTACAGTGTACTTGAAAGAACCTGGCGTTAGAACTTCAAAGCTACCTTATAGAGTGCTTTTATTTGATTAAAATCGAGACTTAAAACCCGGTTGTTTTTTACGATCCACACAATTCTTATACCCTTATTTTTATCCTCCATATTTTCTTCAATTTCGGAGCCCAGCAGTATAATTGCACACGATTTTATTACTGGAAATTTCCCGTGCTACATTAATTAAAGCTTGATTAATAGTAGTTGATGTATTTACCCGAATTTCATTTGACGTGCACGTATGTCGATGTCATTGCACAATTTGAAACGTTGTTGTAACTAAAACACGTAGCCAAAATTATTCATTCAAAAGCACGTGAGATAAATTGTTCTATATCTCACAATTGAATTCAAATCGCTGTTCTAAAGGTAATGCTATATTTCGATTGACGTTAATAGTGAACGATTTCGAGGCACGAGGTTCTGCCTTTTTCGCAATGTGTTTCATCGATCGAAAATTCACCAAGTTTTATCCAGTTGCGATCGCTTTCTAGAATTGAAAAACTTTTCCGTGTGTTTGAAGATCCGGCTGCTTTCTGGTTTATATTTCAATCGCGAAGTAAGTACGCTGTTTGCTGTTTACACGCATTTTCTACTGTTTTTGCTTAGCGGCCTTAAGAAAGTGGGAAGTTTATATTGTGTCGTTCTGCTTCTTCAAACCATCTAACCTTTCGTAAAATGATCCGCTGCAATGTTCTCACGTAAAGTGGTTAGGCAACACGAAGCTGAAAAGGACGTATATATATATACCTGTCAAGCTATACCAGGTACGTCATATGCCAATAAAATGCAAATGCACTTAAATCGAATTCCGATCTGCTTCACGTTCGCAATGATAGTAAATAAATATTTTCCGTCATTAACCATCACCGTCTTTTATCGCAAGCTCTTCAAACTGCAGTCGGTATTAAATATAGATCTGTGAGTCGAATAAAGTGGTAGGAAATTCTATCTCCCACTGATAGACTTCGAACGACGAAGACTTAAGTGCCAAGGCAACATTACCGGCTTCCTATGGCATGCACATGAAATGTGATGCACAATGCAATCGTGATGCTTTTATTTGGTAAATGAAATCCAAAAAAAAAACGACGACAAATTCGATTTTATCACTGATTAGATATTAGATACTATTTTCTAAACATGTACGTCTTTTCAAATATATTGAGGATCCAAGTGTGGGGATGGTCTGTTCGCGGTTTTTTTTTCGCGTAATCAAAAAATACTTGGAAAGACTGATTTGGCTTATTCCAATTCTTCGTGCACGTGCGGTGCGCCAGCAAGGCGTTGATGAATGATCAAACTGATTGCTTGAAAGAAGCTGAAGTTGTTTGTTCTCTGAGATAACGTATTCGGGTCTGGAGGGCGGAAATTGAGTTTCCGATTCAAGTTCTACTCGCGTTTGACTTTGAGACTATACGAGTGGAAAAGGGTGAGTTTCATATCCCTCAACCAGAATTTAGAAACGGCGGGGAAAAAATATCCCCGCAAGTTTCGCCTTCAAAAATTGTTTGGTATATCAAAGATTTGAACAAATCTATGTGTACACCTGATTTTGAAAAGTAAATCTACTTTTATCGTCTCATCTCTAAATAAAAAAGGATTCTAACAAACCTGAAACGTAGTTGGCATCAATAGTATTCTTATCAATCACGACGTGTGTGACTTCCTCACTTTGACTCAGTTGAGTGGGTCGATTATTCATAAAGCCTGCCAGTCACAACAATTTGTATCACGCCTATATCACCTACTCAGACATAATACATCATAACCGAAGAAAAACTTCAGCAGCCTTATTTTTCGCCACAAAAAAAAAATATAAGTGGATTTCCACAACAGTTATACGTGCATTTTTGAAAAGTGACATCTGCATTTTTTCAAACGTGATTGTAGTCGGAGGAAAGAAAATTACAGGAATCAAGAATTCTTCGTTTTGAGAAATCAGTTGAATCCAAGATCTACTATAACTTGAGTCGTATTTTTTTGAAAGCCTCCGGTGTTATCAACTATTATTAATGATTCTTCAGGTGGGCGTGTCGTTAAAGTTTTCAAGGGAATATGATAGGAGAGTAATGAAGGGCACAGAACCACAAAAGGGAATTGAACTTGGAGACATTAATAAACAATGTTTAGCAGCCTAGCAATGCCTTGGAAATCGACCCGAAATCGTACTTCTGGGTCAACCAACAACCCTCTTCTTCACGCGCTTCCACAGAGTGCGCCTTTCAATCCAGGGTCCATAGGGCGCGGGTGAAATCTACCTTTTAGACTTACCCTCTTCACGTGCTTGTCTACAATAGTATGTAACAAAACCCTTAGACAGCTTCAACGGACGATGACCTTTTACCTCGTTCTCCCACATGAATAACGACATAGACTGAAAATAGACCATTCAAATCTTGGACTGACGTGAGTCGCGAGGATTTGAATCAACGTTTAGAATTATTGGTGAGATATAAAACATTCGTGTATATATATATATATATATATATTCGACATTGTTCACCACGCAGCATATAGTTGTATAATCAGCTACGTAGGGCTGGTATATAGACTAATTTTCATAAGCAAAATGTTCATTCATCATTCTGTAGTAGTCATACTTGAATAGAATTTTTTGATTTTTTCTTCTTCTTAGAATAGTCCTGTAGATAGGTATCGGAAAACTGTGTCGTTAGTTATTATGAAAATGCGAAGAGATAAGGTTGAGGTTTAATTGGCTCCACAAGGAATCGTTAAAATTGCGACAAACCCAACTAGGGACCTACATTTCGTGTCGGTATTCGAATAACAGTGAATGCCCCAGTTAAGCTCACTGCTATAGAATTCTGCATGCTTTCAAACACAGTCAAGTTATCGAAATTCTGAAGGCTAAAAGGTAACATATTAAATATTAAAACTGTTATACGTTAAAGCAAACGCTATTTAACGATCGGTTGTTAATTATAGACGAACCGTTTCGGCAATAGACGCTTAGATGTCATACTTTTTTTTCTGAGGTACAAAAAGACGAGAAAAATTGTTCGAGACCCTGAATTAATTATTTTTCCACTACTTACTTAAAGCGCTTTTTGATGACAGCTTGTGGAAGGGTAACCAATATTAATCGTTCTTCTGCTTACCTTGCAGCCATTCAGATGCAAGCAGGCTGGGCCTGTGCCACGGGTGTCAATCTGCTGGCTGCTGGTTTCAACGGGGTTAACACGGGATTTTCCGGAAGTGGTTTATACACAGGTAATTAGACGTCTAAAAAATATTAACAAGATATTACGGAAGAGGCGAGTTCTTGCATGTAAAACTTGACTGATGTGATTGCCCAGAAAAGGCAGTTATTTTCAGTGACACAGCTGGCATACCTATATGTAGTTCTAAATAGAAAGGGGAAATTATCTTCAATGGTTATGATAGATTTACAGATCTCAAAGAGTTCAAAGAGCAGTCTGTAATTTTAGCTGTGCAAAATTGTTGGGAAATAAAATAATTTGTGTAAGTGTTACTCGTGAAAACTAATCAATTTTTAAAACGGTATTACAGGATGTACTGTCCTTGCCTCCGTACTGCCATTCGATGATCTCACGAGAATGCTGATAAATGAAGTGCCAAAAATACCGAGAAAAACTTTTCTTCCCTTGGCGGTGCCAGATAACAGAAGAGATATTGTCCCATACACGAATGACGATCGTGAACATCATGTGCACGACGAACTCCGGCGGAAACGGGATTTGCGAACCTTGAAATTAAAATATGACGAATTGGACGGTTGTACTACGGAATTATTGGCTAATGATGGTTTCATAACGAAAAAATTAAGTCATGGAAAAATCAGCTGCGCATATCAAGTGAACATTACGAATTTGAGCCCACCAGTAACATATCGTTTGGTCGCTTACGATGGAGCACGTCCCTTCGGCAATTCTACCGTAGTTGGCACCGGGATTTGTGCCATTGTTCAATGTGGTAATGACACGATTAATTCCTGCAGCCACATCCTGAATTCCTCGGGGATGTTCGATTCGATTGTAATAAATGCGTCCTACGTTGGCAACGAGAGAATATTAATGATGCCGAACACTCTGTCAACCGATTTGAGTCCACATAAGAACTGGACTTTTGTAAAATATGAACAAGACGAGCGAATTGATGTTTCGATATCTTTGACGAGTCCTGCTCAGAACCTGATCACTTTTGGAGTTTGGGGAAGGAACTTTGAAAGTGAAAATTCCAATTCAGGATCCAAAATGTCATCCATTCAGCTTCTATGTATTCCGATTCTTTTGGTCCTCTTCGGAAATGGGCGCAGTTTGTTGTAAAATTGCATGTATGTCAATGTGAAGTAGTGTATGTTCGTGATCCTGAGGGAACCAGTATTTTTTTTAAGACAACTTAGTTTTATACTTACCTGTAGATAATTAGAAATTGTTACGGCCTGATATGGATCAGCCGTAATATTTATCGAACGGTGATATTTTTGTACGATATTATTTTTTTACTATGTCAGTCGCCAAAATTGAACTTATAACTCATTTGCAAGTATCGATTCATTTCAAAATTGTGCTTGATGGCATACGTGCTGATAAATGAGTTTTGAGGTACTCATACCCACTATGAACGCTGCCCTATATACCTGTTACTGTTATGATGTCATTAAATGTGTCGTATTTATGTACAGCAATAAATTGCAGCGAAAATTTTCATTCGCGATGTGGTATTGTCTAATATAAAAGGATGGCTAAATGAGAATTGAATTTATCTTATTTCCATGCACTTCCCTGAATGTATAAAGTTCTTCCGAAATCCCACTCTCTCCGAAAGTGACCAAAACTGTATAAAAATACAACTGATTCCCACTGTGTTTCTATGAACTGGACGAGAAGTTATTATAAAGTTATATCTGCTGTGGAAAGAAATAACCACAGATTGTAGACAGATTTTTATCAATTGAATATCAAAGTAAAAAGAATCGTCATATATCAATTCGATAGAATATTTCCGGAGCATGTAACTGGGATACTCCAAGATTCGCGAATCTCCCGGAAAAAATTCGCGGAAAACTAAAATAACAATGACACGTATACCTATATCGAATAGTAGCACGTTAATTATTAATAAAACGCTGACCTAATATTTATTTTTAGATATGGTTTCAGTGCGATTCGTTTATCTAGAGGTCTCAGGGAGGCAGCTGATCAGGATATTTCTACTTCATGACGTGCGACTGATAAAATTCACTCAGAACCGAGGATTTCAGTTGTAATTTTTCTTGTTGAGAATAGAAGTAAATGATCAGTATGGCATGAAGGATTATTTGGCTGAGAAGGTGCAGACTTGAATTGGTATAATGTAAAAATACAAATGACAATGAAAAAGGAAAAAAAAAGACACTACGATAAAGTATAATAAAATACAATGCAAAATATACAAGAACATAGAAAATGAAGTGAAATGAGATAGCTTAAAATGATTACAAAAAATATCACGAAATATAATCAGTTACAGTAAGAAAATAATTTTGTTAGCTGTTGTTAGCGATTACGGAGTAACGACGAGAAAAAAAAAAAAAAAAAAAAAGTCGGGCCTACCGATGAAACTTAAATAGAACGGCACACGGTTTTATATATACAACTGACGAGTCGTCTTGCCGACGAGAACTCTGTTCAGTATAGAGGCATTCGCCTATTTCGCGAAACAGGGATTCTTAGCAGCTGTGTAGTGGCCGGCAGTAGTGTCGGATAAAAACCGCCTAGATATACCCATAGGCATCTCGCATACAATCGTGGATCAGCATTCAGAAGGCAGATATTGACGCTTTTATCTGTCCAGTTGCAGCAAAAAAAAAAAAAAAAAACACAATTGCCCACAGCAGATTACTAAGATCCGAGTAAGATCTGAAGACACGCGGTTTGGGATCCGTGATCGCCACACTATCGGAAGTACAGGTATGTGTGCGTATTTATAATAGAAAGACCTTGGCACCAAAATCAATGGAATCAACAAACGAAACTTCCTGTATAATCCGTGACCATCAAACAGATATAATAGTTTGTCTTTTCATATACTGCGGCAGAATCAAAATTCAGGATTACAATTGGATGAGGTTTCATCCAGGACACAGCCAAGTTATTGTCTTATTATGCTCGCAAGGAAACTTTCCGTAATCGATAACTTCATATAAATCTCTGCAAAAATATTTTCAAAATTCGAACCAAAACCGCCATGGTGATTTCGGGCTACACCTTGTTTCTGCTTCTGTTGGCTGTCCACGGAACGATTCAGGTGAGATTTTCATCTATCACAATAGTTCAAAGTATGCAGTCACTGTATGTCTTTGATTTAATTCGGATAAAATCTTTTGTCATTTTTTTTTCTTTTTTTCAACTATAGAAAGCCAGTCCAGAAAGTTTGACCTACAGAGCCGCTGTTGTAGAATTTACTTCAGTCTTTCATAAAAATGATTCAGCGAAGACGTTGAACGATAACGCTGAGAAATTTGTGGGCTACATTAAGCAAGCTGCAGTAGAGGTAAGCCACCAGAAACTTTGCAACTATAGATACCGTTTTGAAGCCATGCTAGAAATATATATGCCGACTTGCGGGCGTTTCGAATTGCAATAAGTAATTGCACTGCACTTATCGAAAATATGCAAATAAAAATAGATGTCCCCAAGTGAAATTTTTTAATCACTTTTTTTCTGGAATCGGATGTGTTAGCTAAAAAAACTTGAAAAGAGCATAATATTGGAATTACGAATTTCCTGGAGGAATGGATTTTTCTTTAGTACTCAACCACGTGAAACTCATAACACCATTGCATAAAAGATTGATACTGTCGACTAACTTTTCTGGCTATGGTTTTCGTATTAACAACATTTATAATTACTGTGAAAACCTATTACGTTAATATCAATACGGTAATTTATGAGATACTCCTAAGCTCTTTTGCAATATCAATCAGTAAAATCCATTCCATTCTTAGTCTTCTGAGTCTTCTTAGATTTTTCGTTTTAAATCGCATATGAGCGACATTACACTAGATAGAAATTAATTCATCTAGGTATTTATATACTACTGGTCTACTGCAGATTACATGCAGTGAATCTTATTGCTGCTCAAGCGTATTTTTCGAACACCAAAAATTAAAAAATACCCAGAGCCATGTGTTAATTAAATTCATCATGAAGTTTTTTTTTCTAACTCTTGAGAAATGATCAAAAAACTGCGAGGTAATCTCGAATTTACTTTCAAATTAAAGGTGCCAAACTTAACAATAATCAAAATAAAGCATTTTAGACAGTTTTTCGTTAAAATCATTGCATTTTTCAGTTTTTTATTTTTTCAAGTTCAAGTTGCAGCTAACTGTCAGCCCCTTTGAAGTTTACCCCTCTCCTCACCCCTAAATGCAACTGAGGATCTCCTTAATTGGCGATTCAGTAGTGATCCATATTAAACGATCTTTGTGTGACATTAAATGTAACTTTTTGCCGTATTGCTGTTTGTGTAATCGATTTTCACATTACTGATGAATGTTGGTGATGAAGTTACCCAGAGTATTTGTTAGAAATATTGTGATATATCTTTTACAGGACGTAGATATCATAGTCTTTCCGGAATTGGGTTTGACCTCGTTAGTTTTTGTGGATAGACCCCATCTGGCTTCTCGAAGTATAATGATTCCTCACCCTTCGCAGAATTACGCACCGTGCAATGATTCCAGCTTGCCTGTTCATGAGGTGAGTAAATGAAGGGCCGGATCGAATAACGACTTCCACGCTCCTGCCAGTCGGACAAGCTCCTGAAAGTATGCAATCGGCGCTGAGCGATAAGCATACTTTTAGGATTAAAAAAACATCAACAAATCTTATACTTGTACAAAACTGTCAGCGAGAAAGTTGTTCATAATGGTTCGAAGTATATGTTTGGTAAGTTACAATAATTTTCATACTATATTTTCGCAAATATGAGAAGTTACAGGCCATGGCCATGGCAACGGCTGCCATGTTGCTGTCAGTCAACGGAAAAGCGTCGTTTCACAGGTACGTTTTGCATCGCCTCAAACGCATCGGATATCAACTATAGATATATGCCGTCACGGACTTTTTTGTATAGAATTTAACGCTCTACAAAAAAGGTCCAGTCAAGTTATGGTCTATCTGCCTTCGTTTAAGTAGCGTTCGACGCGAAAGGTACAGAAACGTGTTTGGTTCGAGATTTTTTCGGATTTTTAATTTTTTTATTCAAAAACGAGTGAAAATTAGATGTCACAAACGGTAGGGTATATTATTCTCATCTATCGCTACATTAGAGTATTTTTTTCAAGCCTTCCACAATTAGTGTAATTTGAAACCCTAAAATTGCATAAAGTGACTGGTCCATAGTCGGCACAAACGAAGCCGGCACTATAACTTCTCATATTTCCGAAGATATAGTATGAAAATTATTGTAACTTACCAAACATATACTTTGAACCATTATGAACAACTTTCTCGCTGACAGTTTCGTATAAGTGTAAGATTTGTTAATGTCTTTTTAATCCTAAAAGTTTGCTCCGCGCTCAGCGGCGATTGCATACATTCAGGGGCTTGTCCGACTGGCACGAGCGTGGAAGTCGTTATTCGATCCGGCCCTTCAAATATACTCCGATCACATCACCTGTACGAATCATTAGGCTGTTGAACATATTTCAAGTTGAGATCGATAATTATTTTTGTTTCAGGCACTCAAAAAAATCGCCTGCGCTGCTGAACGGTATAGTATCTATGTAGTAGTCAACCTTTTAGAGAAAGAAGTATGTTCGGGGGATGATTGCCCCACTGATGGAATGTTCTTATACATCACCAGCGTGGTCTTTGATCGAAAAGGAAAGATAGTCGCCAGGTATACACACGCTTCACACGTTGATACATTATACTGTAAATTATACTAGCACTCATACGTGATAAGAAATGCTACCCATCGTTAGAAGATTAGGTGAAAAGATTAGATTCATATTGGTGATTTCTGATTCTTGAAATCTGGAAACGTAATTGGTATTTTTTTAGCATATTCAACAATTAACCAATTCATAGCGGTACAGCTTGTCTCCCTGAAAGCAATTTTAGTAGTACTGATCGGAACTTTGTACAAAATGATTCACCATAATGATGTTGATGCACAAACATTTTTTATGTAATCAAGAGGCCGGAAGGGTCATCTAGTCGCCGAATTGCATTTACTCGATACTCCAAAAACTACGGAATTGTCCTTCTTCAATACCGACTTTGGTGTCACTTTCGGCAATATCATCTGCTTTGATATTATGTACGAAGAACCGTGGCTTTCATTAACAAGGAAGCTCAACATTACTGACATCGTTTACTCTGCAGGGTGGTTCTCCGATTTGCCATTCTTAAGTAGTATGTTACTTTTATATTTTTTAAATCCTTACCCCGGAAAATATTTCTATAATTCATTTGGTCAATGAATGCAGTTATGTTATTTAATTTGCAAAACTTAACAGCAATATTTTAATGGAAAAATCGCAGGTTGTGTTGAATGAACTTCATTTCGTATTGAGTTGAACTGAAATCTAATTCACTTTAGCCACTGCATCTTTTTCTAGCAAAAACAATCCATTGGTTTGAATAGAAAACATACAAAAATAAAAATAAAAACATTAAAAAAAAAACCAACAATTTGAAGTACGTAGTACCACTTGGCGGGCCAATATTTCATATCACCATAGGATTATTGCCATAGTTCAGTTGCTGTTTCCTCGTACACGGAGAGACTTTTCCTAGGAAAGATTACAATACTTGTGACTAACGTTCGCGGTTATATCCGCGTTTGCGGATATGTCCGCAATGTCGGCAATATTACCAGCGAGTATGGTAAACTTTGTAGTCGGATCTGGATATTTCGACCATACGTATGGTATATACTTTGTAGCCGAAAATTGTCGAAATATCCAGATCCGACTACAAAGTTTACCATACTCGC
This sequence comes from Tenthredo mesomela, assembly GCA_943736025.1. Taxonomy (NCBI): domain Eukaryota; kingdom Metazoa; phylum Arthropoda; class Insecta; order Hymenoptera; family Tenthredinidae; genus Tenthredo; species Tenthredo mesomela. Next base: position 16,007,968 of record OX031016.1, on the reverse strand, counting down.
TGGTAATATTGCCGACATTGCGGACATATCCGAACGTTAGTCACAAGTATTGTAATCTTTCCTAGGAAAAGTCTCTCCGTGTACTTGTCTACCATAGGCCCGCCAAGTACCACAGGGCAAGAAGGCTGTCCGAACTATGTAATTGAAGACCTTTTATAAATTGAAGCCTAATTATTAATTAGAGAAATAGTAAATGTGATGTGGGTATTTTTTTTTTTTTTTTTTTCAATTTTTCTACTAAGAAGGAATTTCTTTATAAGATAATAATTCTGCATATCTTTTCGGCATGAGAATGTATTTTTTGTGAGTAATGAAGACTTAAGGTGCTTTCCTAGGCAATTCCACCAGTCCTGAAAACATCGTGAAAAAATGTGATATTAAACGGAATATCTCTGCCTGGGCACCGAAATCAATGAAACAAAATACGTCGCGCAATTCTATGTGCGACTCCGAACATGTACAGCCCAAAAAATGTTCGTTTTGCGCGAAAATAGAGAAGATATCCATGAAAAACGGTTTTAGAAACGTTTTTCATGCATATCTTCTCTATTTTCGCGCAAAACGAACATTTTTGGGCTGTACATGTTCGGAGTCGCACATAGAATTGCGCGACGTATTTTGTTTCATTGATTTCGGTGCCCAGGCAGATATATTCCGTTTAATATCACATTTTTTCACGATGTTTTCAGGACTGGTGGAATTGCCTAGGAAAGCACCTTAATGTACTTGCCGAAAGGTTTTTGCACCGGAAGTAACAAGTACTTATTTTCGTACATGAAGCACACTTAGCTCTTCTACTTGCCTTACAGCTATTCAAATGGAAGCAGGCTGGGCCTATGCCGAGGATGTGAATATCCTGGCTAGTGGCCACAACATGGTCAAATGGGGAAATTCCGGAAGTGGTATATACGCAGGTAACTACCTACATGTCTTGGATAAATCAAAAAGATCTATTACGACCACAGTAACTTGCCACTTGCGAAGATTCATATACATGTGATGCAGCAGGCTAGAATGAAAAATTTTTTCATTTTTTTTTTTTTTGGCATGAAAGCAAAATGTGACATCGTATCTGTGACACTTGATTTTGAAAGCATCAAGCCTGATTTTTAATTATAATTATTATTTCGAAATTCTGACAAACTGTTCGATCGTTCAAGTATATCGCTTGCTGGAAAGTAATTGGTTTTGAATCGGTGTTACAGGACGCCAAGGTGTCGTTACCGCCATTTTACCATTGCATGATCACGAAGAGTTATTGGCAGCTGATGTGTGGAAGAAATCCAAGACAACTACTGTAGCAACCTCGATGCTCAATATTAATGATGAATATCACCTCAGATTTCCAGATCAAAATGATGCACACAACAAACTCAACCAGGGACGTGATTCCCATAGCTTTTATTGGAGATACGAGAAATTGGACGCTTTTAAGACGCAAATAATCTCTCACGACGGTTTGACAATCCAAAAGTTGAATCACAATGGAATCAATTGTAGATTTGAAGTGAACATTACCAACTTGAACCCGCCGGTAACATATCGTTTCCTCGCCTACGACGGTGTCCATTCCGTCGAAAACGCGACCCAATATGGCACCAGGATTTGTGCGATCGCTCAGTGCGCCGATAACACGATCGACTCGTGTGGACACATTCAGAATTCCTCAGTGACCTTCAATTACATTGCAATCACTGCAATGTATGTTGACAACATGAGAACAGTGATGATGCCAAGTACTCTGGGAACTAACATGTTGCCGATCCAGGAGTGGACTTTCCAGGAGTACAAGCATGAAGAATATATTGCCAAAACGATACTTCTTCTGAGGCCCACCAAAAATCTGGCCACTTTTGGAGTTTGGGGAAGAAACTTTTTGAAGGATCAAACAAACTCAGCATCAACATTTTTTTATCAGATTTTGTATCTCCCGATTTTTATTATCCTCTCGGAAAATGTATTCAGTCGTTTGTAGAATTGTCACCGTCATGTATAGTAGCTGTATATTTGCTTTCATCGTGTTACAAGAATTTTTCTGTACAACTTAACTCTCATACTTTACATTTTGACAATTAAAAATTTTTATGTACCTACCGATAAATTGAGCGCAATTTTCAGCAAATTAAAATATTCTCCTGAGATATTATTCTTTTGTCATTTCACTTCCAGAACATCGAACTCGTTAGTCATATTTTGAGTATATCGATGATCCAGTAGATCTCTACTGGATTTTATTTATTACTTCATTTCCCGTAACATAAGTCTCCATTATGAACCCTAAGCCATGCTATATTGGGTGATATAAATAAAGAGAAGAATATGCTTATGCTCATATTTCTATGTGATTTTACTGTACACAAGTGTACAGTAAATACATACAAAAGTATGAGCATGAGCATATGCCTCGCTTTATTCATATCACCCATTAAAAAACACGCGCGTGCTGACGGATTAATTAAGTAACAGCGGGCGGTCATTGGAATATAACTAATTTGTATTGACAGAATGGGCGAAGGAGAATACTTATCACATCAAAAATGAATGAAAAATCTATCTAATTTGCTCAATGTTATTGCGTCAATACTGGTATATGATAAAGAGAGCTATTATGCCATAGTAAACAGATAAACCAACTGTAACATCATTATCTTAATACATTAAACATAGCCTTTACAAGCAAAGCATCATTAAACATTGCAACATTCTGATGAAAATTGGGCATCTAGTACGAATCCGACCTTAGTAACGGAATGAAAACGTCTCATTTGCGGTTACGGTGCTTACATTCCGAGGAGTCCCTCGCTGGCCAAGTTGCACCTTGTTTCTGCTGATACTAGCAGATAGAAAAGAGCTGAATACTGAGGAGATATTACCATAATATTATTAACATAATTGCCCACAGCAGATTACTAAGATCTGACGGCTCGTGGTTTGGGATCCGTGATCGCCACACTATCGGAAGTACAGGTATGTGTGGGTATCTATAATAGAAATACCACCGCACCAAAATCAATGGAATCAACGAAAGAAGCTTCCTGTATAATCCGTGACAATAAAACAGATATAATAGTTTGTCTTTTCATATATACTGTGGCAGAATCAAAATTCAGGATTACAATTTGATGAGGTTTCATCTAGGACACAGCCAACTTATTGCCTTATTATTCTCGCAAGGGACTTTCCGCAATCGATAACTTCATATAAATCTCTGCAAAAATATTTTCAAAATTCGCAACAAAACCGCCATGGTGATTTCGGGCTACACCTTGTTTCTGCTTCTATTGGCTCTCCACGGATCGATTCAGGTGAGATTATCATCGATCACAATAATTCAAAGCCAAAATATATGCAGTCACTGTATGTCTATATAATTCAATTTGGAGAAAACCTTTTGTAATTTTTTTTTTTTTTTCTTCAACTAGAAATCCAGTCCAGAAAGTTTGACATACAGAGCCGCTGTTGTAGAACTGACTTCAGTATTTCATCAAAATGATTCAGCGAAAACGTTGAACGATAACGCTGAGAAAATTGTGGGCTACATTGAGCAAGCTGCAGAAGTGGTAAGCCACGAGAAACTTTGCAACTATATACATACCGTTTTGAAGCCATGCTAGGAATATATTTGCCGATTTGCGGGCGTTTCGAATTGCAATAGATAATTGCACTGCACTTATCGAAAAAATGCAAATGAAAGTACATATCCCCAAATGAAACTTTTTAGTCATTTCGTTTCCATGGAATCGGTTGTGTCAGATAGAAAACCTGAAAAGAGTATATTGGAATCACCAATTTCCTAGAGAAATGAATTTTTCTGTGGTACTCAACTATGTTAGACTCATAAGACAATTGCATGAAAGATTGATACTGACATACTGTCGCCTAACTTTTCTGGCTATGATTTTCCGTTTAACAACATTTAAAATTATTGTGAAAACCTATTACATTAATTTCAATATGGTAATTTATAAAATACTCTTTTGCAATATCAATCAGTATAATCCCTTCCATTCTTCGTCTTCTTCGTCTTCTTAGTTTTGCCGTTTTAAATCGCATATGAGCGACATTATACTAGATAGAAATTATTTCATCTAGGACTTATGGGGTTGAATTGTACCCCACACCCTATTCCAGTGCAACCCCATCGAGATCAATTTTTAATGCAAAAGCAGCTGCTGCAACTATCCATCTTCATGGATCCCGGTTCACAAGCCTTCAGGTCCCTGATGCTTTCAGTTAGTTGTATACCTCTATAGAACTGTTCTCAACATGAAGCACGGTTTCACGGTTTGGCTGCCCGTGAAATAGATCTATCGAGACTATGACGAGTTCGATTAAAATGCCTCGAATTGATTAATTGAAATTGAGTTTGTCAACGAAATAGTATGTTTTTCTCGGATGCAATTGAAACCTTGTTCAATCTTTATGTTTCTTGAGCTAGTAATATTGCAAATATATCCGCATCTCGTCAATTGGCCATTCAGTAGTGATCCATATTACCCAGCAAACATTTCAGAGGTAACGTAACAAGGATGTAACGGCTATGTTAAAATGTCCGCACATTCAGAGATCAGTTACATATCTGGTACTTTGACATCACAGGTATGTAACTGAGACGTCAAAGTACCAGATATGTAGCTGATCTCTGAATGTGCGGACATTTTAACATAGCCGTTACATCCTTGTTACGTTACCTCCGAAATGGTTTGCTGGGTAAACGGTATTTGTGTGACATTAAGTTAACTTTTCTCCATATTCCATATGTGTGTAATCGATTTTCATAGTATATAGTTATGAATGTTGGTGATAAAGTTCACCCATGGCATCTCTTAAAAATATTTTATTATATCTTTTACTTCACGCAGTCTGATTATGGACGTTTAACCCACGCTTCGCGTGGGTACAAACCCGATTTTTAACCTTATGCAGTAAAATTTTGTATTATATTCGACGTGTACTATTACAGGACGTAGATATCATAGTTTTTCCGGAAATGGGTTTAACCTCGTTAGTTCTTGTGGATAGGCCCCATCTGGCTTCTCGGAGTATAATGATACCTCACCCTTCGCAAAATTACGCACCGTGCAATGATTCCAGCTTGCCTGTGCATCAGGTGAGTCAATATACTACGATCACATGACCTATAGGAATCATTAGGCTGTTGAACATATTTCAAGTTGAGATCGATAATTATTTTTGATTCAGGCTCTCAAGAAAATCGCCTGCGCTGCTGAACGGTATAGTATCTATGTAGTAGTTAACCTTTTAGAGAAAGAAGTATGTTCGGGGGATGATTGCCGCAGTGATGGAACATTCTTATACATCACAAATGTGGTCTTCGATCGGAAAGGAAAGATAGTCGCCAGGTACACACACGCTTTCCACGTTATACTGTGAATTATGCTAGCTCTTATACATGATAAGAAATGTTACCCGTTGTTAAGAGATTGGATGAAAAGATCAGATTCATATTGGTGATTTCCGATTCTTGAAATATCGAAGTATAATCGTTGATTTTTTAGCATGTTTGACGGTTTACCAATCCATAGCGGTACAGCTGGTCTCCTTGAAGGCAATTTTAGTACTGATCTTAACTTTGTACAAAATGACTTACCATAATGATGTTGATTCACAAACATTTTTTATGTAATCAAGAGGCCGGAAGAGTTATCCACTCGACACATTTTTACACGATGCTCCAAAACCTGCGGAATTGTCCTTCTTCGATACCGACTTTGGTGTTACTTTCGGCAGTATCATCTGCTTTGATATTATGTTCGAAGAACCGTGGCTAATATTAACAAGAAAGCTCAACATTACTGACATCATTTTCTCTGCAGGGTGGTACTCCGAAACGCCATTCTTAACTCGTATGTTACTTTTATGAATTTTAAATCCTTACCCCGGAAAATATTTCTATAATTCATTTGGTCAATAAATGGAGTCATGTTATTTAATTTGCAAAACTTAACAGCACTATTTGTGTGGAAAAATCGCAGGTTGTGTTGAATGAACTTCAGTTCATGTTGAGTTGAATTAAAATCAAATTCCCTATACTGCCGTGCTTAGGAAGAAGGCAGTAAAGTGAAAAAAGTGAAATCAGAGAAAACTGAAATCTAAATTTCTGATATTTTCAAACCAAATTAATGATTTTATTTTTTCATAGAAATTATCGAATGACTAATAATATATTACATGATTTTATGGAAAGTCATTTAAGTGTAATTTCAGATCATAATTAATAAAAATGCCTAAAAAATGGATTTACTGCTTTTATATGTAGGAAATGTAACCGATATCAAATATTTGACAAACTTAATAAATTAATATCTTTTTGAAATAACATTCTTAATGATTCATTTTATAATTGATATGTAGAGAATCGTTGAAAGAATATATTGGCATCAAAATAATAAAAGGCAGTAAATGAAGTTTACTGCCTTCTACCTAAGCACGGCAGTATAGCCACTGCATCTTTTTTTGGCAAATACAATCCATTGATGGGAACAGAAAACATACAAAAATAAAAATAAGAAGATCTAAAAAGATTAAAAAATTTAAAGTACGTGGTACTTGGCGGGCCAATATTTCATATCATATCATCATAGGATTATTGCCATGGTTCAGTTGCTGTTTCCTCGTACTTGTCTACCAAAGGCCTGCCATGTACCACAGGACAAGAAGGCTGCCAAAACCATGTTATTGAAGGCCTTTTATAAATTGAAGCCTAATTATTAATTTGAGAAATAGTAAATGTGATGTGGGTATTTTTTTTTTTTTTTTTTTTTTTTTTTTTTTTTTCAATTTTTTCACGAAGAAGGAATTTTTTCATAAGATAATAATTATTGTGCACATCTTTTTGGCATGAGAATGTATTTTTTGTGGGTATTGAAGACTTAATGTACTTGCCGAAAGGTTTTTGTACCGGAGGTAACAAGTACTTATTTTCGTACGTGAAGCACACTTAGCTCTTCTACTTGCCTTACAGCTATTCAGATGGAAGCAGGCTGGGCCTATGCAGAGGATGTAAATATGCTGGCTAGCGGCCACAACATGGTCCAAGAGGGGAATTCCGGAAGTGGTATATACGCAGGTAACTACCTACATGTCTTGGATAAATTAGAAAGATCTATTGCAATTAGATATATCACTTGCAAAGATTCATATAGGTGTGATGAGACAGGCTAGAATGAAAAATTTCTTTAATTTCTTTGGTATGAATGCAAAATGTGAAATATCTATAACACTTGATTTTGAAAGCATTAAGCCTGATGTGTATAATTACAATTATAAAATTCTGATAAACTGTTCGATTGTTCAAGTATATCTCTTGCTGAAAAGTCGTTGGTTTTGAATCGGTGTTATAGGACGCCAAGGTGTCGTTACCGCCATTTTACCATTGCATGATCATGAAGAATTATTGGTAGCTGATGTGTGGAAAAAATCCAAGATAACTACTGGAGCAGCCCCACTGCTCAATATTCGGGATAAATATCACCTCAGATCCCCAAATCAAAATCATACACACAACAAACTCAACCAGGGACGTGATTCCCATAGCTTTTATTGGAGATACCAGAAATTGGACGCTTTTCAGACGCAAATAATCGCTCACGACGGTTTGACAGTCCAACAGTTAAATCACTACGGAATCAATTGTAGATTTGAAGTGAACATTACCAATTTGAATCCGCCGGTAACATATCGCTTTCTCGCCTACGATGGTCTCTATCCCGTCGGAAACGCGACTCAATATAGCACCAGGATTTGCGCGATCGCTCAGTGCGCCGATAACATGATAGACTCGTGTGGACACATTCAGAATTCCTCAGTGACCTTCAATTACATTGCGATCACCGCAACGTATGTTGACAACATGAGAACAGTGCTGATGCCAAATACTCTGGGAACTAACATGTTGCCGATCGAGGAGTGGACTTTCAAGGAGTACAAGCATGAAAAACATATTTCCAAGACGATATCTCTTCTGAGGCCCACCAAAAATGTGGTCACTTTTGGAATTTGGGGAAGAAACTTTGAGAATGATCCAAAAAAATCAGCATCAACATCTTTTTAACAAATTCTGTATCTTTCGATTTTTTTTATCCTCCCGGAAAATGTATTCAGTCCTTTGTAGAATTGTCACCGTGATGTAGTAGCTGTATATTTGCTTTCATCGCGTTACAAGAATTTTTCTGTACAACTTAACTCTTATACTTTACATTTTGACAATTGACAAATTTTATGTATACAATAATGTTCATTAATGGGTTCGCGGTGGCTAACTGTTTTTTTCTGACTTTTTCCGATACGATCAAATAAAATAATATTATATTATTCTTACGAGGGGTCATAATTTTAATTAACATTACTGTACCGTCAAATTGAGCGCCATTTTCAGCAAATTAATAGTCCATTACAACACGAGTCCGGTAAAACTCTTTCTGACGAGTGTGAGGTTGCAGCACGAACCGAAGGCGAGTTTTGCAATCACACGAGATCAAAAGAAGTTTTTCCGTCGAGTATTGTACAAAATTTTACTTCAGGAGGTGTGAAAATGGGGGTTTTAGCCACGCAAAGCGTGGCTAAAACGTCCAAAATCACACGGAGTGAAGTAAAATATTGTCCTGACAAATTATTCTTTTGTCATTTCACTTCTAGAACATAAAACTCGTTGGTCATTTGAGTATATCGATGATCCTAGATTTCTACTGGATTTGATTTATTACTTCATTTCCAGTAACATAAGTCTCCATTATGAACCCTAAGCCATGCAATATATATTGTGTTATATCTTAAGTAACAGCTGGCGCTCATTGGAATATAACTAATTTGTATTTGATAGAATAGGCGAAGGAGAATACTTATCACATACTTATCAATACTTATCACATGAAAAATAAATGAAAAATATATCTAATTGCTCAATGTTATTGCGTCAATACTGGTATATGATAAAGAGAGCAGTATTATTCCACATCAAATAGATAAGACTTGTCGTAAACAGAATTGGGCATAGAAACGCTGCTGCACCCCTCCCCAATAAACCAACTGTAACATCATTATCATAGTACATTGAAATAGCCTCAACTAGCAAAGCATCATTAAACATTGCAACATTCTGATAAAAATTGCGCATTTAGCACAAATCCGAACAAGCGGTTACAGTCCTTATATTCCGAGGAGTTCCTTGCTGGCCAAGTTGCACATTGTTTCTGCTAATACTAGCAGATGGGAGAGAGCTGAATACAGGGGAGATGTGTTACAAGCATTAATTTTAGCTGTTTCCACTAATTGTAAGGATAGCATATCATGCAGATTAAGATCGAGAATGTCATGTTGCATAGAAGTATTGTTGATTTATCGGGGTGCTGCACGATTGCGCGATATGGAACCATCTAAAACTGGAATTTTCTTACACCACACCCTGCGCTCCTTTCCTTGACCAGGCCTTCCTCGCATACACTGATGATAACTCACCCACGGCACCCATATGTAGCAGTTTGACTGATGAAATTCATATAACTCTCACAGGATGCGAATATCATACTCTGACCACGATAGATTTTGGAGATCGGCTCGATTTGGATCTTTGTATCACTGTGGTCCCTGACCCTTCTGAGAATTATCAGCTGTGAAGAACTAGCATTTCCATGGGCGAGATAAGTCAAGATAATCCGAGAATATCTGTGTGAATAAAGCAGCTGAAGACGACGTATTTTCTTAATTTACTGAGCATTTGCACTCATACTTTGAAATCAAGTCTTTAATCCTTTCCTGCGCGCGGTTGAAAAGAATGATATTTACGTAGTTGTCAATCTCATCGAAAAGAAAGCATGTCAGAGCGGGGTTGTCGCCCTGATGGAGTCTTTTACTACATCAACAACGTGGCCTTCGATCGAGAAGGAAAAATCGTTGATATGTGAGCTTCACACACTGCTACATACATTTTCGCAATTCTATTTTTTCCACTGGCTTGAAATAAATTACGACTAAATTATCATGAAGCAGGTATCTGGTGAGTAGGGCTGCCACCTCTCCGGGTTTGACCCGGAGACTCCGGGTTTTGGCTACTTTACTCCGGACTCCGGGTTAAAAACTAAATCTCCGGGTGAAACGTATGACCCATTGAAGTTTTGAGTTTTATAGCCGCTGTTAACGCCGGTAAGTCGCAAAACATGATTTGCACTGTTAACAGTAATAACAGTTAAAATTTTCGCCACTGACGCGGCACAGGCGTAGCGCTTGGGTATCAGACTTCCTACCCTTACGGAAATAAACCCCTCAAAATATTACTCTCAACTGAGCCCTCAACTTTCAGTGTGATTTCGTACCCCCAACTTGGGGGTTAACCCTGAATTGAGGGGTACCTTCAACTTGAGGAACGAACGTCAAATGGGGGTCCCTTCAACTTCAGGGTTTTTAAAATGACTTTTTGAAGTGACTTTTGAAGTGACCCGCCACTCATCACTGTTGACCCCTAACTATTCAGGGTCATCCCTCAATTGTTGGAGGTTGTCCCTTAATTTTTTAGGGATTTCCTCAATTCTTGGTGGTTTTCCCTCAATTTTCAATATTGACCCCCATTTGTAGGGTGGATCTATCAACTTTTCAGAGTTGACCCTTTAATTGATGGTTCATCCATAGGAATTGAAGGTATTACCCGGAAGATTGGAGGTTAGACCCTGAAATTTCGGGCTTTCACCCCCAGAATAGAGGGTGAAACCCCTTGAAAATTGAAGGTTCACCCTCAAACTTGAAGGGTTTTTTCCGTAAGGGTAGTCATACCGATGTTCCTTCATTACGAGGTTATTCCATATAACTAATAAAAAAGGTGATGTAATACTTGTATAAAAATCTAGGGTTGCGTTCGGATAAAAAGCGCTAAAATTGGTGTATTCCTCGTTCTGCCCCCCCCCCCCCCCCCCCCCCCCCCCCCCAATCTCCGGGTCAGTAGTCGGCCTGAGGTGGCAACCCTACTGGTGAGTCACATACTGGACGAGTACACTTGGCTTGATGTATTGAGAACAGCGAAATACTTGTCTGAAAATCTTAGATACAGGTGCATTTTTTGGCAGTAGTCGAACTCTCGACTACTTACAGTTTTACTTTACATGAATGCGTACAATACACAAGACATCCCTAAATAAGACTACCCCTAAGATATACGTGTTACTGTTAGTTACATGAAGGTCTGCAAATAAAGAGACTCTAACGATATATTGCGATATGCAGCATTATTATTACTAAATTATGTTATTAGTATTTTACTGATCCTTGAGAAACAATAATTACGCACAATTTGCATGTAACTTTGTGGATAAGTAATATATCGGTGTTATAGTAATAAATTATCAGGTATACGAATAATGAATTTCTTCGCTATTTTCCACTTTCCCGTCTCTGCAACTCTTTATTTCAAATAAGCTATAGGTGAAAGCCGTTCAGGAGGTATCAGGAGAGCATCGGACCCGAGGAGGTGTGCTGAAATTTCTGGCGGGAAAAAGGACCAGACGGGTGCATATGGATTCGTGTCCTCATGCATGTCTCTATGTTAGCCCATACTAGCGTTTTCCGGAGTCATGGAAATTTTAAGTCGGAAATTGCTCCGGGTATCAGGAGAGCATCTGACCCGAGAAGGTGTGCTGAAATTTTTGGTGGGGGAAAGGAGTAGTGTATCGATACAACTATGCATACGCTGCTTCATGCACGTCGCTATATAGTTTCATATACATATACTAGCTATTCTCACAGTTTGGAAAATGTTAAGTCAAAAAATGCTTCTGGTATCAGGAGAACATCTGACCCGAGGAGGTGTGCTGAAATGTCTGGCGGGAAAAAGGATGGGTGTCTACATGGATACGTGTCCTCATGCATGTCTCTATGTTGGTGTATACTAGCGTTTTCTGAAGTTATGAAAATTTTAAGTCGAAAATTGCTCCTGGTATCAGGAGAGCATACCCGATGAGGTGGTCGCAAATTTGTAAGTATCTGAAAGTGCATTAATTCTAATTTCCTACTGATTCTATGATTGTTAAGTTGTGCTGCCTAGTGCGTAACGCTTAATTAAAATAAACAGTCGTGGGAAGAGGAAAGTGAAAATAACGAAGTAATTGATTATTGGTATATCAAACGATTTATTGCTATACTGTATGGATACAATATGCATTGTTGAGTTATGTGTACAGGAATTTGTGATTGTTTCTTTGTTAGGCTACAGATCTTTAATTAGATGATAAGCCATAGGTTTAAAAAAAAATTGTTTCTTTGTACTATTCTAGAGAAAAAAAATCATGAATAATTAAACAATTATATACGGATAATATAGTTGTTTGTCAGCTACTCTGTGTTCAGTGAATTTGTATTTTTGTTCATTCTTTGTTTCAACGAAATTTATTTCAACTGCTTTATTTCTATTCGTTTAGGTATCTATAACCCTTCGGTGCAAAAACCTTTTGCCAAGTACATTAATGTGGTCACTACCCCCAAAGAAATCCACCAACAAAAATTCCTCCTTAACAAAAGTGGTAGGTACTATAAAAATAATGCAAACATAAATGTAATAGAAGATCAGTAGTATATTTCTTTTCAATTCCTTCGCATTATTTTCACGCGCCATTATCTTTTATTGTATCAATGAATCTACATAATAAAGAGTTAGCAGTTTTTTATACTGCTTTTCAGAATTTTTACAATGCGCCATTCGCCAAGCCTCCAAGAATATGATGAAAGGGTCGTAGTATTTTTTTTTTTTTTTTTTTTTTTTTTACGCATATTTGTGCAGCACCACTATATTTCCATTCATAGACGAGCGCTTCTCAGAAAAAGTAGTAATTTTTTTATCCGCATATTTGTGCAACACCACTATCTTACCATTCGTTCATTCATACGCGACCAGCGTTCTCTTATGTATCAATGGAGTAGTTGCTGCAGAAGGGAATATCAAAACTAGCGATGCGTACAAACGAACGAACAATTAAAAGAACAACTCAAAGTAAGAATCCATACATGTCTTCGTGCATATCTCTATATAGTATTATTTATACTAGCGTTATTCAGAATAAGAAAAATCTTGGGTCCTTTTTCCTTTCCTGCGGTTCTTTATTTCAGGTATCAGACGAGTGGGGAGATTGATCTGAAAGAATGTCAGGTCTATAGGGGGGTCTAGGAAAAATGAGTAGTCGGGATGTAACAGTAATTGAAAATGGCAATATATTTTCAACAATTATTGTGGCATAATATGAAACAATATTATGACAATGGTGGGAAAAAATTGTATAGATAATATTAGAATATTTATTACTCAAGTTTATAATAGGCATATAACAACCCAAGGTCAATCGATTCAACAATTTAATAATTTAACAATCTGTCACACTCAGAGTTCACTATACATATTTCATACGTAATATATACGTTAGAAATATATAAACCTCATACGTCTTTCATTTAGTTATTATTCAAAGAAATATGTTTTATTTTTTAAAAGGTAAATGAAAGAGGGCGTATATTTTTTAAACCCTATACATATGTATGCATAATGAATTGTTATTCTGTGTAATTTTTATAACATTTTAATTGAGCCTCTGAAAGCTTGTGCGACATTTAATAATGAAACACAAAAATCATTTTAAACCAAGGATAAATAGGTCCTATGAAAATTTACATTTAAATCTATAATTAAATATAATATTACGTTGCATTGTTAGTTTTACAAAGAAGAATATTTCACTTTTGTATGACAAAGAACACGATCTTATGGCGTTTTTCCGTGACCTGCACTGGTACGCACTGAGCAGCACTGAGTGTATTCTCATCTTATTCTAACCCTCACTTCAAAAGGAGATGGAGATAGCTCAGTGCGCACCAGTTTTACCACGGAAAAACGCTATTATTTTCAAAACTATTCACACTATTATTAATGTGAAGCATAAAACGGGATTTTTCATTCTGTTTCTTTTCTTTTTTCTTTTTTTTATATTGATATGACAAACCGCCAACGTCAGCGAAATCGAAAATATTTTCCTAGTTTTATTTTCAACATGATGCAAAAAATATTTTCATTCAGCTATTAAATGTACAATAACTATTTAATACATTCCTAAGAATGCTTGCATTCAACTTTTATTGTCTACAATATTTTATATATATATATATATATATTTATTTATATATATACTAATGTTAAGTTAATCGATTTATTTACGTTATTTATATAATACTAATTTACTAATAGTCGATTTTAAAGTCTATCAGCTCTGATTGCGGCATTAAAATATCATCGCGAGACACTGTATTAATTTCAAATATCCCGAGGTGTAAAATAATAATTTATTTTCAACAATCCGGCAAGCGAACCCACACAACTTCATGCGTGATATAATAACAATAATTCCAACTTGTTCTATTAGGTATGTGAGAAAGATATTTCATGAGATTATTAACTGTAAAATAAATGTGTATATCATATGATTAAGAATAAAATTTATAATTTATTGACGAAATTTACGAAATCTTTTTAACTAGGAAGACTGACTTTGATTTTTCATTTTAGTTCTTCTCTTTGAGCTGCACTACTACAGGTATAACTACTACCCTGACTATCATGAGCTGGATATTAAATACCTTCGATAATTAGAATATTAGTGCACACTAGATTAGTATGTACTAATTTATTTATTTTAGCTGGTTGAAAGCTGTCGGTATTTTATCTGCCTAATGTTTCTGATTTCTAATATTTACTTTCGATTAGTTTATTGCCCCTTCAATTTTATTATATCACGAAACATAATATAATAATATTACTAGCCCAACGTCGATTCGTCGATAAGAACACTTTCTTAAATTCAATTGTGCTTTGCACTAAAATTTATCGTTTCCAAGAAACTTGTAAAATCGATTTCGTATAATATTATTAAAAATATTTCATTCTTCTTTTCGTACACCGATGAATGACTCGCGTAAAGGCATAACCAACGGTTGTGTTTCTCTCACTGGTGTGTCATCATCAGAATGAACAATTTTCGGCTCATTTCCCGATCGATCATCGCTACCGTTCATATTGGCAGATAAATTATTGTAACTTAAAGAATTATCTCCAACAGCTACTAAAGGCACCCTCAGCATTTGGTCATCTTTAACGTTTGAATACGTATTTTCAAAAATCGTTGTATCCCCCCCAGCGGATGTCGCAACATTTTCACGACTCGAATCACTGCTCAAATCTATTCTATTCGAGCAAATTTTACCGTATTTTGACGAATCGATATCCGTTGTTGTATCGTTATTTTTCAACACATCGTTCAGCGAATCTGGTTTTATTGGATCTCGGTTTACTATCACTAGACTAGGCCTGTGCTCGTCTAAATCTGCTTCGCAAAGTCCGACATAACTGCGCAATGGATTATTAAGATTCAAATAAAATGGCAAGGATCTGGCAGTATCACAATTAATTCTGGATAAATTGTTTTTAGAAGATTCACCCACTACGCTCAAGTCTAAAACAGTTTTAGAACTGAGCCTTTGCAAAGTATTATCGTTATCTCTATTACACGATGAATTCATCACCACGAACTCATCCTTGCTGTTAGCGACTGACAAACACTTTGGATCTGTTGAATGATTCGAAACTTGATGTTCCGTATCCATGAATGAAGGCTCAGTTTGAAAAATTTTCAATTTCTTTTGAGTTGTAGATAAATTTTCATTAACTTTTAACTCAATATTATTCACGGGATTGTTTAACGTATCTCTGATATTCATCTCACCCTCAAAATATTCAGACTGTAAGGGAGTTGTGTCTGGATTAGTAGTATTTTTTAAATTCCCTCCCGTATCCTGAGTCCCGTTTGTTCTCTGACCATGTGGCAACAAACAAGGATTCTCTGAATTTCTCTGACCACAATCTACATTCTCATTCTGTACATCCCGTTGACTTTCTATCAAAAGAGAATCTGTTTCTGTATATTCTGGTTCGAAATTCTGAGAATGAGAAGTTATGTTTCTACAGATTACGAAATTACTGATAGAATTATTACTGCTAGAGTCCGAATTGCTGCTAGTATTAAGAGCCGTACTATCAGACGTATTTAAAGTTGTATTCGAAGCATCGTCGCAAGTTAAACTCATATTGAAACGATTAAAGCCTGGAGTAGCTTGGGGCCCTGGTATTTGGCCACTTGAGAAACACTGAACGCTATTAGTGTTTTCATTACTTTCATAATTACACGCTATTCTAGTAGCTGTCCCTTCGTTATTAATAAACTGCGTAGTTAAATTATGACTATTCGCCCTCAAACCCACCGCAGAACTCGGATTTGTACTCAGAGGAGAACCCAACAAATTTTCTTGAGATACGTAAGGGGGAGGAGGTCCTTCCCTCGGGGGTACAGGCGCAATTTCAGAATAGGGAGGTGGTTCCACTGGTCTACCAACAAACTGTACGCCGTTGTTGATGTTGTATGTGACTGTGACCCCTAAAAAATTGTATATTTTGTATCATTTTTTGATTTGTGTTGTATTCATCGTTGATTTTTCAATGTATTGGATCTTATATGAATGCGAGAGACAGTCTTGTTTTACCTCCTTGATTATTAATATCTGCAGCTCTGTTCAAATACACGTCAAGGTCATAAAGTGGGATGCTGTGACGAGGGCGAGGTCCTGGGTTCCTTATTTGTTGGGGACACCTTGAATTCATTGCTCGTTTCATATGGACTCTGCATATCATTATAACCAGAATTGTTACTATAAACATGAACGCCATAGCACAGCCTGAAACAAAAGTGAATATTGGTAAACAGGACACAACTAAATCACTGATGATCATAATTATGATTTATAGCCAATTCAAAGCTGATTAATAACGTTTTTCATTCAAAGATCGATCGATCTCTTACCAATGACTGTGTAGATTGTAGTTTGCAGGAAACCCATATCATTGAAGTGCTGACGATCGGTAGAAATGATGCCAGGTGGGTCAGGGCGAACAGCTGGTGAACTTGTATTACAATTACCAAGATCGCAGCACCAAGCACGAGGCAAACATCGTTCCCCACAGGGCACTTTACCAAAACATGGTTCCGGGCCACAACCAGCCATGGCAGTTTCGTCTTCACCATCCTGACAGTCAGGCATTCCATCGCATAAATATCGGGATAAGATACAACGGGTTGATTTACACTTGAACCATTTTGGACCACAAGTTCCGACTTCTGAAAAAGAAAAGCTAGTTTTACACGGCGATGAAACGTTTGGAGAATCATTTCATATAAATAAATATAATTTCAGCTAAACTTACTATTGATTACAGACAAATGAATGTCCGTAGAAACACTAGGCTGTCTGATGGCATGTAGTGAAGTAGCCAGGCAGCTATAATCACCTGCATCTGACTCTACGAGTCTCTCAAACCGAAGCCAAGCCCTATTCTTGCTTTGGCCACGTTTAAACCTAGTTTCAATGTGGATTACATTTTTATTGTTCATTAATTATCGATCAAAACTATGGAAAACTTTGTTGTACAGTTAGGAGACAAAGAAAAAGGTGATTAATAATTAATGACTCTTTCCTAGGTTTCTTTTTTCAAGAAACCCTATCAGGAAATTAATGCATTTATTAACGATAGAGAAATAAACAGAAGTCTTTTAAATTCCAATGCTAAAATCAATGAACTAATCATAATGTTAAATTTGATAAAACAATCAGTTTACCAACCGAGTATCATCCGTATGAAAGACTTTCCAGTCTACGTCGTAAATTGGAAGAGGTGCTTCGTTTGATAAAGGAATATCATTCCTTTCAGTTTTCTGATAACGAATTTCACAAGTCAAAGTAAAAGGCTCAGCTTCTTTCCCCAGAACAATAGGCCTGTTTCCTACTCCGTCTACTGGTTTTGGGTTTACAACCAGCTTCGCTATATGGCCAGCTGTATTGTTCACACGATCTGAACCTGATAATTATTTATAAAAAACAAAAAAAAAAAAAGATGAAAATATGATGTGATCATAATTTCTTTAATTATTTCAACTATTTCAATATTGTTTGTACAAAAATAACATTGAATGCTATGAATATGAATAAGAAAGAATTTGTGTGGTAAATAAGCATCGCTAGTATAATGATATGATATGATATGGTTTATATGGGTTTATTAGTTGTAACTGTGAATCATGTCAGAGAGAAGTAAGTATATGTTTGTAAAAGCCTTGACCAAGTTAACCTTAAATTGTTATAATATATGTATGTATACGATCCGTGTGAAATGATGATAATAAAAGAAAATTTACTCACATTGTAATTTGTTCACCAGCCAAAATAGGATCAGTGTGAATGCAGTGAAATACTGCATTCTGGCGCATCATAACATTAGCATTGCGCAATCACAAGGCCAGCAAGTATTAGGTGCATTATTTAGAAATAATTGTTTGTTAGAAATGTTTGTTGCAAAGCTGTCAGATTTACGATGTTTTCTATTCAACCATAATTGTAGTAAACTGATTCATTTGTTACGATATAACAATTCCCAAGTAGGTATGAACTATTTAAATGTATAGGTTATCCAGGCCCGATTATAACTCAACGCCTGACACAGTACTGTAATATCATTTTGAAGAAGATGTAAACTCGAACATATCGATTTGAGGTTAGATTTTTAATTTCTATAATGGCCGTGATACCGCAGCACTATAGCAATCCTCCTATAACAATAATCCCACAATGCATCTTGATTAGAAAGAGATAGTATATTTGAGTTTGAAATTTTACCGCCGCACCGCGCCGCGCCGCGTATAGTAATGCGATGATAAGCCAGACAAAAATTTAAAGATTGATTAGTTTGTTCGTATTTATTTCATAGAAATTTATTCCTTCATTAATGTTTATAATAACATATTACAGGATTCTATTTATCTATATACTAATTTATCAGTTGTAATAACTTAATAGGTTTTTAGAGTTTAACTAAAGCGTATAAATTACTGGCTAGTAAATATATATAATATATATTCATATATATACTATATATATACCATATAGGTTTACTTTGGTTTTCTCTTTACATAAGTACAGTGGCTTTGAAATTTTCTTTTAAAGATATTTTAATCGTTAATAATATTAAGATTTCTACTTTTAATATTCTAAAGGTTTTCATATATATATTTATCATTCCACCTCAATAAATACATTAACATTCACTTCACCAGTGAACATTTTAAAACTTTCTTTTATTCATAGTTATATATATATAGTTTAAAGAGTCCTCTTAGTATTTGTTTATAGAACGGAAACAATTCTTGTCATACATTCTTTAATTATATTTTTTTTTTTTTTTTTTTAGATTCAAAATTCCAGAAGAAATTCGTTACTCTTTTTTGCTCATAATTTTCTTTTGCCTTCCACTTCACTTCTATATCCAAAGTATATAGTGGCAAGTATGGTCTGCTTTGCAACGACCTAAACTCGTTATATCCAACAAAAAGTTAATAAATACTGTTATTCTTAGTAGTTTCGACTTTCATCGATGAATCGGCGAATAACTTTTCACTGAAAATTGTTTAACATTTTTGAAAGAAAATTTTCAATATCCTTCCATGACACTTTCCAATATTATCATATTTAAATAATAATTTATGATTATTATTGATGATAATGATTATTATCGTTAATTTTTTATAGTCTGTTGCGCCCTGATTAAATTAATGGTCCCATTTTTTACGCGGCGATACACTATACACTACTTTCACCTCGGCCGACCATAGTTATCGGATAAACGTATTTCTTCCGTTTGGCGTTGAAGAAAGGCGAATTATGCTGTGCGTGGGTGGGCGTTGGCGAGAGACCGTGCAGCAAGGGTAGGGAGGCGTCTCCGCCGAGTCCGGGAGGATCAAGTTTCCGTTTCCATTCGACCCCCAGGTCGATTGCTGGCGTCATGAGGCCCTTGCACTCCGGAGAACTCCGGACGCTCAAAAATACTTCGTTGCTACTTTCCCGTTGACCAATTGAATCCTGTAATAATTATTTTAGAAAATAAATATGATGAAGATATTGAACTATTTTTTTTTTTTTGTTGTAATCATTATCATGTATTGGATGTATTGTCACTCCTGTGATTGGTTTGGAAATGAATGCCTGAAATCCATAATTCTTGTAATAATATTTATTATTTAACATATATATAAGTACCTGAGCTTCATAGAAGTCTAGACTCGAACCATTCGTGTCGTGTTCATCCTTGGTAAAATCGTTTCGTACCTGATGCGACGTGTGAGATATTCTTGATGAATGTGACGACGAATTTTCGGAAATATCATCCCTACAGCAGGCCGCAGTGCAGACCCTGTGCTCTCTGAAAAAATAAAAATATACGTAGTATTATATAATTACAGAAGCGTATTATAAAGACTCGACCATATCTTCATACCATAATGCTGTTCTATAGAATAATTTATTTCTAGCGTGTGAATTTTTTCAGTGTAACACCACACGTGCTCACGTATCGTGACCACCTCGAAGAAGCTATATTTACCGCCGCGCACGACGTGGACAGATATTACCAGTTATAGAAATGCATATCAGTTAAACGTCATTTTTCCGTGCGAGGAATTTGCGGTCGAAAAACAATTCAATTTCGTAACTTTCGGTTACACCTGCAGGATTTCCATTCAGTTTTTTTATTTTTTCAATTTTTGTGTATATATATATATATACCTTCTGGCGATGACCGAGTCTCTTCTTCTTGGAACCGGCGGCGGAAGTCCGGCACCACTACTCTTGGCGCTCTCGTAGCTCGCCTCGCTGTTCCCACTGCTGTGGCTGCTGTTCGTTTCCTCTTTAAGGAAGTAATTTTTAGCGGAAAGCATAGCGAAGTGTAAATTATTCTTGAGGTCATCCGCCGCCGTCGATAAGTTTCCCGGAATTTTTGGTGTCCTTCTCATTGGTCGCGGTGGAGGAACCGGAGACGGAGGATCGCTCGATGCTTCGGATAAGGTTTCAGGAGTAGCCAAGGGCGCTAATGCCCGAATATTATCCCATTCAGCCAACTGACAGGATCTATAAATGCAGCGAAGATGCTAGTAAGGCATAATAGCTATAATAATTAAATATACAAGAAGGTTGCTGTACAAAATCTCGTTCAATTATTTGCAATAACTCTATATAAGTAATAAATTCGAAGATATATCCTTAAGTTATAGTTAGCCTTAACTGAGTGTCATAGCCTTTGATGAAATATTGAACAGAAATTAGTCATGCGTAAATGAAACATAGGCGTGTGGATGGTGCGTTATGATGAATGAATGATATTTAGAGAGGTAGTAGGTAGGTAGGTAGGTAGATCGGTCTCAATATTTCCGGAAAATATCATATTTCCGATTCTTACAATTTGCTGTCGTTCGGCCTTGGAGTTTTGAGCAGTTCACTTGCCAGACTGACATATTCCCATCTTAGACCCCTGGAGTCAACGCTATTCTCGTGCCCTACACCCTGGGGAAACTCGGTGGGACTTTGTAGGGATGTGAAGCTCGTTTCGAGGCACAATCGATGCGGTGGTGTCCCCGCGGTTGTTTGAAGTTTGCTAGGACTTGGTGGGGACAGAAGAGCTCTCATTTCCTGCTCGACCTCTACCTCCTGGATCTCAACGGCCTCCCGGACCTCCGAGGCCTCCGCCGAAGAAGTGTGGGCCGAGGTGCCCGTCCTCTGTGGCTTCGCTGGACCGAGCGTTGTTATAACCTGAGAGAATTTCATTAAAATTTGTTTGGGGGACGCCGATTTCTGGGAGGCAACGCGAAAGCAATGAAATTCGTCATCAAAATAGACAAAAATTTAAAGTATTATGTATATATTCATTCGCAATGCCGTTTTTATTGGACAGTAGCGAAGTATTGCTGATGTGCGTAAATGAGAGCAAATGATTTGATAGACCGAGTGATTAATTGGTATCGTTTATAACGATATGACAGTAATTGTTTCTCGGATGAGAATATAGGTAGGTACGCCACTTAGAGAGGTATATGATATAAATTTATAAATATATATATGTGTATAAACGTTCATATTATAACAAATATATGAAGAAATATAAAGTGAAATGAATGAATAATTAACATTGATTACTTGTGGTGGGTGTCGATTACGTGATGTGTAAGTTATTTCATGCAATGAATACTTGGCAGTAAGGCCAGCAATCTACGATATCTTATAATGATTAAATACTACGAGTTTTATCTCTAAGCCACAATTTACGTAAGCATAATCGTGTAATTCATAAATGAAGATGAAAATAAAGAAAAAGTATAACATAGGTACCTATATAAGTTATCAAACCGCAGTGCGATAGCTCGTTCACATGCCTTGACATTCAACAAATTTACTATCTTTACTCTGTGTCCAGTTCATATTTTTGTTTTCTTATTGGTATAACGTATATATTATGACAAACGATATTGATGAAAATTAATCGAAAAAGTTAATATCGACTGTTATAAATGTAATTCACATGAATGTATATTACGTGCTTTGTTGGGTTCAACGAAAGTATATATGAATACGGCAAGTCTTTGAAATTTATCTTGCAGCATTGGGATTTTGATTTATTCTCAATATATTGATTAAATAAGTAAAAAATTTCGTGTTACGATCACATAGCAATGTGCATCAGGAAAAATAAATCGTAGATTTAGTGTCTAGTCGACAGACTGCAGACTACACATAGAGACAAGGTTGTCGCACTTTCTGATAAATAGAACTGCTCGTCGAATGAAACTCAAGACTTTAATCAAATGTATCGAAAAGTGCCTGTACGTATATTAAATATAGTATAGTTTTAAGTGAAAAATTATAATATGCAAACTTCGGCATGTAATGAGGGTGTTTTTGATAAAGCAAAAATGAAATATAAGCATGCAGTGAAGTGATCCAGAATTCAGAATTGATTATTGGGGTGATCTAGTATTAGTTATAGGTAAATCCTATGATAATTTATAGTTGTGCGAACAGCACAATATGGATTATAGTATAAAGTGAAGACGATGCGATAATACTTGAGGTTTATTTATATACAAGTACTGAAACATCGGTCGAAATAATAACGAGATTGGGAAGTGTCCTTACATCGTTTTCATGTAATAAATAGCCGCATATCGCTAATACGGTAATATACATCATTTAGCAGATAGTGAAAAAGCTGCAGAAGCTTTTGAATGATAATGAAAAACGTGGTGAACAATTATTTAGCCATAATAAGGCGATATAAATATAAATAGTTACGATCTCAACGTCTTCGGGCTGCACTTTGGAAATCAGGATCCACTCGAAACGTTCTTCGTGATATTACGAAGATAAAGCTGAAGAAATTTCCTTAGTACTAATCGTTCAGGTATAGAATCACCGAACGAGCCCAAACTTCCTTAGAGCCAATTCGCTAGACTTTGATCGGTACATCGGGAAATGAAATTATAAGGAGATCATACGTGAACGAGATTTAGTGACAACCTTCTCCCTACTGACCTTAACGAAGCATGCCCACCCAATCTGTTTAATACCTTGTATCGTGGCAGGGGGAGGGTGTGGTGGCAGTGGTCACAGAATTGTTGACATCGTTCACCTCGGCGTAATGGTCAGCGTTGATATCACGATGCTGAGGTACCTGGAGGTGGACGGTGGCGAAAGACTCGTTGCACAATCTTGGCGATGATCTTGCCGCTGATGCCGTCATCTCGATGACTCGATCCCTGCACGCTGACACCTAGTCCACACCACACACCCTCAGCCACATATACCTCTCGCGTTATCACAACGGTAATAATTAATAGTATTAAACCTGATGGCTGATTATTATATTATCTGGTGGGTAATACGGACAAACACGTTGTCATGCTGTAAGTTTTATACTGCAGTTAAGCAAGACAGAAATTATTGGCACTACGCAATCTACGCACATTCAGTCATCGTCTCGGGTACATAATTGGTATTCGTTGATTTGTATGTAATGTAATCTCGGTAAAAGTTTTACGTATACTATTTGCTTTGATTAAAATTATCTGATCTTTTGGGTCAAATTTTTTTCTGCGAATTTAAAAATGTGGTGAACTCTGATTAGAATTAGAAGTTGCTTATCAGGGGTGATTCTAAATCTGTAATTTCACTTATGTGTTGCTCTATTGCTGTTTTATTTACAACATATCTATCGCTTGGTTTCGGAAAAGATTCTCGCGGATTTGATACTGAGTTCTTATCTCCTCGAGATATTATTTCGAAATTGTCAAAATATCGTTTTTTTGTTTGTTTTCTAAATTCTGTAGTTCGATTTAAAAACAGTAAACAAGCAAATGTAATTGGAGAGTATTTCTCTCGAACGTTAATTTGACAGTAGGAATTTCCACGAAATTAAGAAACTGAGGAAGTGATCTCATATCGACTTGGTTGTATATTCTGTTATTTGTACTAGTAGAGTCATCTTGAAAAATAAGTACAGCTACTTTCGAAATTTGTAACACATATGGGGCATTCCACGTCACTTCAAACACTAAAATAAAAAAAAGTTCCCTACGAAATTAGAACAAATCAGGCTATATGATAAGAACCAATTGACGAGATTTCAAATTCCGGAAAGTTATGTGCAGAGATACTTGTCTTGAAAAATTAAAAATCCAGTTAAAAAAAATCGTATCTCATGAGAACGAAAACACTGAAAACTCGGTCTTCCCATACAGAATTCCAAGATATTATGTCGTCCTTGATATCAATAGCGTCGTTTCCTTGAAAAATAAAAAATTTCGATAATTTTCCCCTAATATGTGGGTCAGAATTACTCCGTTAAATCTGAATAAACTTTATCTTTGTAGGCCTTGAGAGACCGTAAATTCTCGTTTTTCAACATTGTCGTTACGATTAACCGTTCCCGAGATATCACTGAAGTTTAAATGAAAATTGATAAAACTCAAGTAATAAGAATTTCAAAAAATTGGAAACTCCGTGAATTTGTTGTGATTTTGTGAGGATCTTGTTTTTCTCTCTATCCCCCCCATATATGAATTAGCAAACAGTACTACTACGGGATACTATATGGAGTAAAAGTGCGCTAAAAAAAATTGATGAATTTTTCAATACTGTGCCAGGTGATATTATACAAAAGGGGAAAATATTCTGTAAGGATAAGATAAAATAATAAATAAATGAACAACATATTGGCTAAAAAAAAAATGTATATTAATAAAACAGCGTATACAGTATAACAAATAAAAAGAAATAATATAAAATTAATGAATCAAACAATATAACTGATAGAATAGATACGATAGAATAAAACGATATTTATGATCATTCGTATATATGCGATAGACAATATTATATATCTGACCCATAATGAAATATTTAAATATATTACCATAAATGATATCACAACTCTAGGTTTATTATCAAATCGATATATACATGTATGTGGGTGTATACATATATATATATATCAGTTTGATCTATCTACGAAAACATTACGTACAGTATAATATATAGGTATATATAATTAGCGGTTTGCCAATGTTATAACAATTTGAATTTGCACTGCAGGTATACGTATGTAGGTATTGAACTAACTGAACTATAGAACGTACACCGTTTAATCGCCATGCAGTGTTTCGCTATTAAATGTCATGCAAATCAACTTGTCTACATATATAATATGTTTGCGCTTTATACCCTGGCCACAATGAAATTAATATCAATAATATTACTCGTATTAATAGTGAGAATATTGAAATTGAAAAACAAAATGCAAACAATAGTCATGATAATAGTGAAAATGTTCAAACACGCGATTATATAGCAATTGGAAAATTGATAGTTTAAAATTTACCTAACGGTGTGAGCTAAGCAATAATTAGATATAGCAATCAGAGAATTAGATTAATAATAATAATAGTGATATACTAATTATATCAACGCCTGCAGTAGACAGAATAAAAAAAAAAAATATATATATATATATATATATATATATATATATATATATATATATATATATAATATATTATATATACATCGTTAAACTATCAAATCTTTGGGTTATTGTGTACTGTGAGAGTGATTATCCTGTGGCAAGTATTTTCGTAACACTTTTCTAAAGTTAATATATAAGCTATATGTCATTTAATATATATTTTATCGTTCTAAATGAATAAATAATAATGTTCACGTCGTTTTTCCCCGATTTCGTGGACGATTTTTTTTTTTTTTTTTTTTTCTGTATCACAAAGTCTTATATTAAATCGTCAGATAATCAAAACATTATGACGATAACGAAGATTCACCTTTTTTTTTTCATTTTCTTCTCTATCTAGTTAGGAACTAATTCTCCAAGTCAAAACTCAACGAATTCTCACCACTTTGCTGGCCACAAAGTGCAATTTAATTTTTCATTCACGCTACTAATTCCGATTGAAACTCGAAAATTGTCACGATATCAATATCGCTATTCTACTACGTTAAAATTAATCAGTATCAAGTATATTACGTATATATTATATAATAATTAAATTAAAACTAATTCAAAAGAAAATTAGTATACGTTTCATGAAAAAAAAAAAAAAAAGAAATACATGAATTCCTTTTCTAAAGTATTAAGTACTACGACCGAGGAACTTAAGATAGAATATAAAAATTCAAACGATCTGGACATCAGCGACAATCGATATACGATTTGCACGCGAATTATTCGTGACGGTAATCAGGCTTCCGGCCCTCGCGATTTCTGGTTCATAAAAAGACGGACTATCTCCTTCGATATCGACGGGAATCAAAATTGCGTCATTGTGAACAACTTTTCCCGCGATTTCAGGTCCCTCAATTGTGTCCTCTAACGGCTCGTATTCTCCTGGTTTAACCGAAGGACATCGGGTTATCGGAGTCTGCTGTCTCCTGCTAGGCTGCCCAGTTACGACACCAGCGTGATTCGTCTGTGGGCTTACCTTTTTCAACGCGTTCAGCATCGAGTCGGGCATGTGGTCCTGTATCATCACTGGGCTTATCAGGACCTCGTCAAAGTCGCAAGGACTAGCCCAAAGAGCCTGGTAGACAGGCTCTCGTTTCCGCAGAACTTGTCTGTAATTCGAAAACGAGACAATTTTTAGGGAGTAATGGATCGTTTTTTCATTCAGAATTATTACCGATTGTACTCTGAAGGATTTCAGGGGATATACGTAATTAGGGTGGTTTTTAATTCGGTCATATTTGAATTTCAATGCTCCCATCGGCTAGAACATCAGTTTAAGATTTTTCGGAGCTATACTGTATTAGGAAGAAAAAAGATTACCCGCGGAATGTCTGAAATCGTAATTTATTCAAATTGGAAAATTCGAAGGCTTTGGGACAGTACTGGGTTTTGACTACATTTCGTTTCTATATATTCGAAGACATCCTGGACCATGAGAGCATTGAAATTCGAAAATGATTGAATTAAGGACTTACTCTAATATATATACCGTTAAATATACTGTACATAGAGTATGTATTTATAAATCTATATGTTTATATACTGTACAGAGGAATCATAAGACAGAAAAGAGACTTCCACGATCACTGACGAAAGTAAGTCACAAACTTACCCTACAGATAGGTGATACAATAGTTATGGACTCACAACTCCATCATGCATTTGGAAATTGCTATAGATTCGCTATTCGAGGGGACTAGGTGGATTCTTACCCTTGATGCAACGATATGTAGTATTTCAGTAAATATATTCAGTTGCGTATATAGATAAAGAAAAGCAATGGGTGTCTGGTTCTTTGTGAATACTTTCTATAAACTATTTGAATATAATTCAATACGAAAGTAAATTATATTCAAGAAACATTATCGTTTGAAATAACGACGATTTTTTAACAGAAAGAAAAACAACAAAAAAAAAGAATTATTATTTGAAGAAATTAATTGGTTCTACAATTATGATTCAGAAAACAATAAAAGAAGAAAAATATGATTTCGAGAGATAATGAAAAAATGCAATTGAACAAAGAATGAAAAATGTTAAGTTTCAAAGGGTTCCTAGTCCCCTTCAAAAAATAGCTGTTCATTTAAGGGCATTGAGAGATCAATGCATTTACCTACTCCATGGGGATAAAGACTAATTATGCGGTGGGGGTGTAGATTGCAGAAGATAGGCATAGATTGTACGATATATATATACGAATTGATGTATAAGTAACTAACAATAATTAAGACCCATGGTTGCATGCGGCGAGCATCCCCAATATGCATAATACCTAGAATATTCCTGGAATAGTAATAATACGTTCTTTATAAACATACCTCCAACGGGACTCATATTTTTGCCTATAAATAAAAATGTGTCAAGAATTAATTAACCTCCCGATCCGTACGTACATTATACTATATATCTATATATACATACGCGTGCGTGCGTGTGTGAGAGTGTGCGTGTATATTTTTCTTATTATAATATACTATTTTATGAATAATTAAACTGTGCTGCACGTAAGCCAAAAGCTTCCTAGATATATAGATATTAAATTGAAAATAGTAAAAAGAAATTCAAGAAGAAAAATCTACCGGTTTAGTAAAGTATATTGATGTCTTCACAGTTTCTTAAACGAAAAACTTTCTTCGTAAAAACCAAAGACATTTTCAATCCGTATAATTTTCAAGTTGAACAAGCAGCAGCTACAGTATAGTACCCCATAGAAGCGAGTTTTATTCGAAAAATTATTTTCATTTAAAAAAAATAAAATGAAA
Source organism: Tenthredo mesomela (assembly GCA_943736025.1). Lineage (NCBI taxonomy): Eukaryota > Metazoa > Arthropoda > Insecta > Hymenoptera > Tenthredinidae > Tenthredo > Tenthredo mesomela. The sequence goes on along the minus strand of OX031016.1, from coordinate 15,979,228 downwards.
CTTTAACGATAACCAGACTCTACTCACTCGCTTTTATTCGGGTGATGTCGGACGACGTGAATTATCCTTCCTGGAGGATACAGTGGCCTATGTAGAGTCAACGCGATCCTTGAGTCACTTGGGACAACTGTTTGACAACGAGCCTGATCCTTATCTCTTTGGTATTCGCTGATACATCCACCAGCTTCTAAGTTCGCTGCAGATGTTGGGGTCGAACCACATCCACAGCACATTACGGAACATGCGATCGTCTTCCACTGGTATACAAAAAAAAAATTATGAAAATTATTATGTTATAAAACATGATATTTAATATAATTGAAACTAAATCCGAAGGACAAAGTTTTATCGGCTTGACTATTAAAGCCTGTGATTTTTAGTTATCACAGGTGAAAATCGTTAGAATGGGTATAGAGAAGAAATATATATAGGGGAAAGTGGGGCAGAATGGCCGGATGGGGCTAAATGGCCGCCAAAAAAAAAATTGACCCACTGGCATTTTCGCATCAAGGGGAATCATATGAGACGCCATGCAACGCGATTCTGCTGAAAGTGCTCAAAAATTTTCAGGGTGGGGCTAAACGGCCACCCTAATAAAAGTAGCGAAATTGTATTTTCCCGTCGAAGTGAGTGAAAATCGGTCAATTTCATATGATATTTAATCACACCAATTGGAATTTATTTGTTCCGAATAAATTTTTAATTGCGACTATTGAAAAAAACATTTCGTTAATTCAATTATATTTTTTTCTCAGTGTAGGGTGAGCGACGTTGCCCCACCCTTTCAGTTTTGCATCGTTTTCAGTGGAACCACGCTGCATATAGTTTTATCTCACTCACTTCGACGTGAAAATGCAATTTCGCTACTTTTATTAGGGTGGCCGTTCAGCCCCACCCTAAAATTTTTTGAGCACTTTTAGCGGAATCGCGTTGCAAGGGGTCTCATACGATCCCCCTTGATGCGAAAATGCAAGTAAGTCAATTTTTTTTTTGGCGGCCATTTAGCCCCATCCGGCCATTCTGCCCCACCTTCCCCTATATATATATAAATATATGTCTCATACCTTCGGGTCGACGCTTCTTTTTATGGCGTTAATGAGGTCCGCGCGAAGACTCTCCATTTGTCTAAGTCCTATCCTAGGAACGACATCCTTCCCATGAACAACGGACGTGATAAACTCCTGAGTATACTGCTGAGCAGGCATACTCAGCAAGCCTCCGGGTGGACCATAGGAGAAACACACCAAATCCGGATACTCCTGCCTCAATAAAATTGCAAGAATTGCCGCGGTGCCAGCACCCAATGAATGGCCAACTAATGTCAACCCGAACTGATGTGTTCCTCTGGTAGGATCCTGCGAAATGAATAAGGATATAGTCATGCAGGGTCAAATATTTATTTCCACGATCTTTAGATATATTTTAATGAATAAAGTTCATTCATTTTATCACTATATTTTATTTGAGGGTACCTAATGGCGATAATACAGCACCGATATAAAACAGTTGATATTTCATTAGTATTTATGATATTTTTATGGCCTCTAATATTTCGGAGAATTGAATTCCCGTTATTAGAATACCTGTGCCTATAGGTATACCTAGGTATGAGGAAAATAATACAAGACTGAATAAATGTTGAGAAAAAAAGTCTGGGAATTAGGTAAAAATCTCACTTTAGCCAATGCCCTCGTAATAATCCCTTCTTGGTGTAATTTTCTGCGGATATACTCGGCAGCGTGAACCATTCCTTTGTGCCCGAGCCAGTCATCCCTCGGTGGTGATAGCGGCAGGACTTCTCCCTCAGCGTTCAAGTCAGTCATTACGTCTTTCATACTGAGAGTACCACGTATACTAACAACCACCTGTAGATAGATTAGGCGATAATGAGAAAAGAGGAAGATTATAATTAAAAGGGGAGAAAAGAACAAATGGAATTTCCGATTTATGCTGTACAAAGTTTTCGTACGCCTGTATTCATGCTCGTATATTTATATATGTACCTTTTTTCTTGTGTAATCTAAAGCGACGAAAAATGGTGTTTCCCCAACGTCAACGTGGTAAGTCGCATAGACGACTTCCACCTCGCCAACGTCTACCATCCGGCGAAGTGCTGCATAATTACACTGGCAGCAATTGTCGTCGACTACTGTCGCCTCGTCATCGCGTGCTCCACATGGAAAGCAACCACATCTTAGCCTGGAATGAAAGAAAATAATCATGGCTCACATTTCGTCTTCACTTTTCTCGTATCTTGCTCGAGGATTACGATACCAAAACTCATTCTGGTCTCGTTAAAAAAAAAAAAATGCTTCAAGCCTTATGTTCACCTGCAAGGAAAAGAATAGTGGGTGATAAAGTATTCCTCACCCTGTGCAGAGCTGACACAAGCCCGTAGAATGGGTGTAGAGGAACATTGGCCAGCCGTAGGCCGCCAGTGCAAAATGCATGTAATGAATGGCGGACTGGAAGTGGCCGAGATCACCGTCTTCCGTCAAGGATAAGAATTTTGTCCTCGGGGTGACAGGTACACCGGACAGAAATTCGTAGGTGTCATTTTTTCTCTGTTTCACAATAAGTTCCCTCTCGATTTTTTGAAACTTCCTTAGGAGAACTAGCCCAGCAACGACATCCGATGGCACAACATCAAGATCTCTGAAGAAATCGCTCAAAAGCCGGGCAATATCCGCGAACGAATTCTAAGTGGAAAAATATTTGTCTTGGTGTTCATAACTATACCTTTAAAGAAAACACCTTATTGCTTGCGCGGTTGAACGAAATAAAATTGTGTGACGATCACTCACCCTGTTCCTATCAGAGTTTCCCATACAGCAGAATAGCAGTCTGCATCTATTGTCCCAACTGTCTTGATAAGCACGTATAACTTTTCTGTATAGAGTAGAAAGGAAAACAATTCTTGTTATTGATATAATAAACAAAAAATCACGAGGTAAAGTTTCAAGTGCTTGCATAAATCTTATCGTGGGGGATGAATTCTAACGTGTTGTAAGCGCATTACCGTTGTCGCCAATTCCTGTTTCTACTCCCGCTGCGCTTGTAGTGTAGCCTGCCACCCCCTCGGGATTCTGCTTCACGCATGCTGCGCTGATATTTCTTCATTTTTACCCAGGATCTACCAGCTGCGTCGAATGTACACCATACCGTGACCATCACAGAGGCCAACACGCACCAGTTCGATATCACGAGTCCTTGATCATTTAATTATTAATATTAGCACTCATGATTAGTTATTATTGTAAAAATGTATGAGTACAGCTTTATCAAAAAGTGGTACGAAGGTTTAGTTCAAGCTTTCGTGATAGCTGGATAAGAAGTTGCTTAAATATAGGTGGATAGAGCTGTCGAAAGATTTTTGGAAAGAGGAAAATTGAAAACAAATTATGTTTGATATTTTTAAAAACGATTTCGAAGACCGCGTAACGACAACTCACCCAAGATAAAATCTTTCGCTTGGTCAACGGGACAGGTTTTGTAGTGTATGACCAGCCACGCGATCCCTGCGCAAAGCCATCCCATCTCCACGAGCATGACCACTGTGAAAACGATACAAATTACAAATTACGTTATCTAATGTGGCGGATATATCCTGGAGCTTATCATGGCCGTTGTCATTCGTTCAATATGCAAAGACCAGCCAGCCATGTGACAAATTGTATCCGAAACGGCAATCCCTTCCGTAATACAATTCTGATGGACTTTATGGGTACCATTGTTCACGTCAGAAAAATTTTTCGGTCATTCTGGGCAAACCAGAGTAGTATACGTATACTTATACTTATAGTAAAACAATAGCGCTTCAACGGGCTTAATCCGCACCGTATGGACGAAGCCGAAATCCGCGCCCAGTCTCTAGGAAATAGATTATCCTTTCCCGTAGATCTACTAAGAGCAAAACTGGCATTGTTTCGTACACTTCAGTGAATTCAGAGACGTTTTAATGAAAAAAGAATGCGCCCTCGCGTCTCGATCGGTTCACTGGTGCGGCAGAAGAATAGGGCTAACTGTTGGGAAAGAATGAAGAGCAAAAGGAACACGATGCAGCTTCAGACTTTTCGGGGGTCAGGGAATTTTCTTGAAGTGTAGTGGGTACAAGAATCGGGGTAGAATTTTTAAACTTTTAACAACACGACTGGGAGCGGATTTTCGAAGAACATTGGCAAGAGGGAGAAGAAAGGGTTTGGAGCTTTGCGAACAACGAGCAATCAGAAACGCGTGATCAGAAAGACAATAACGTCGCGTTCTCACGTGTCGTGAATTAGCACAAAGCCATTGCAGGGAATTCGGGGTTGGCGTGTATCGAACACGTGCCTCAGGGCTGTCGAACTCAGAACGTCGTTTCCCTGACGTAGAGTTTTCAAGAAAGCCGTCGATAAGGTTACAGGAATTGTACATAGACAGAGGTTAAGGGATAACCCCGGCTCGATAAATCGATTTCAGCGCCTTTCGCAACGCAAAGATCTATCACGGTACACGGGCCTCGTGGGAATCCCTTTCCAGTAAATTTCAGCTTCCTGCAGTCTTACACGTGACCTTGATACTAGTGAACGAATTTTCAGTTCCGAGGGGCTATTCGTATTTGCTACCGTATAGCCCAAAATGTCGTTACACTGAGGAAAATCGCGAAATACTCTATAGGTATGTTTAGTACAGAATCAGATTCTGTGAACGAATCACAATAATTGGCCTGAATTGTGAAAATTCGGAGTAAAATTTGTGCAGGGATCAGCATTTTAAAGTTATAAAACAAGCATAAGAGATACGTAGCCAAAAATTCACCTCAGAGTTAAAAAAACAAACCGTCCAAGAGAAGCGAAAAGCAAATATGAAAACTCGGAAAATTCCAGCCGACATTTTCCAGCGGAGCCCCTATTCTGTTCTGGGTGAATCCACATCGGTACACAATATATTTAACGCTCTTGTGCAAACGTTGTTGCTCCTGCCACCCTTCTGCCAATCGCTCTCTCTCTCTCTCTCTCTCTCTGTTCTCTTTTTTACTCTCCAGCTGATTCCAAATTTCCTCCCGATTTCACTCACTCATCTATTCTCTCTATAACTTGATCTGAACTGACTCCAATCCACGCTTATCGTGATAAACAACGAAAGAACACTGCGATTGCAAATTCAAAAGCTCTTTCACTGTGTCATATTATTACACAAATTACCTTGCTCATGGTTTAGCGTATTACTAATGGCTACACCCAATATAAGAAGATTGCATCAAGGAACCAACTCAAAATAGCTGTAGGTGTACAGTCGTAGGAATTGTAAGAAATCCCTTTAATTCTCGTTTCCAGTTATAACCCCAGCGCGATATCGTGATTAGTTCCAAAGTTAGCTCTGGGTCAAATGTATCGAACGCTATCTACAGACACAGTTTCGTCGACACAACTTCGATATAAAACGTTAACCATGTGGAAGACAATGAAGAGTAGGTAGTAAAAAGAAAAAGGATAAAATGATCAATTAGGAAGGACGGCTGTGCCCCAAATCTTTAGTATTTCACTTCGCTACTGTTCTAAGTAGGTTGTCTCCGCAAACGGGGCGTCCATTCAACTGGAACGTGCCGAGAAACACGGATCCATTGTCCACGGTTATACGGGGCAATGATTTTAGGTGGTGGCCAACCGGTGATGACCCTTGGGGTTAGTTTCTCCCCAAAGAGGACGCTTACGGAGGGGTAAAGATTCACGAGGACTTGCAAGGAGTTCTAAGGAGTTGCAGAGGCTCGCAATAAGGGCGTTAAGGAAGGGCTGGGACCTCCCGTTGGGTCCATACCAACTTTCTTATTAATATTCGTCCCTTGCGTTTCGGGGAAATTCAGGAAAACTGATGGGGAAAATGGTAGGGCTCAACCGTAAGCTGTTCATTAACTTGTCAAGGGTGTAAAACAAACGAAATCCCATGGATCGTTAGGTCAATATAAGACCTCCAGCGACTGCAAAGTTATCTACCCGTTATGATATACCAAAATCACCCCGTTTTATCGTATATACTCCCGTTTAGAGCAGAGGCTGACCCTTCCGTGTTCTCAAGCATCGATTCGGACGAGAAAATGTAGCCTGGAAAGTCGCTTATGCGGCAACTAGATGTCGATATAAATCGATATAGCACTATGGTCATGTGTTGCCAGTTCGTTTGAGCTAACGTCGTTCAGACTACGAGTGAACTTTGAAATATAAAATAATAATAATCAGTATAATGGCCGAATTAATGTCCTAGTCTAGTGTCATTAGCTGGTTGCTCAGGAATTAGTGGAAAATCTACTACCTGAAAATATGTAACTACGTTGTCAAAGGGTCGTTGAAGTACCGGCCGTTAAGTCTGCTCGTTCAATGTTTGCAAGCGACAAAAGCATAGGTACGCCACAAAGAAATACGATAGTGAAACGTTCTTCAAAGCTATTCGTCTCCACTCGTACTATTATAGGTAGACGCTGTACTACAAAGAGGAAACTTACACAATCGTAGGTAGAGAAAATACTGCATCGGAGCTCTCGGGGCGGTATCCAGGATGCTGCCTCTCATGGCAAGTATAGAGATTGACAGCTCGACTGCGATGGAGACGCCGAGGATTGCCAAATATCCAAGGACGTATTCCCAGAGGAGCAGGACGCAACTCACGCTACGATCCCATTCCAGGACACCCAGAAGGACCCCCAACACAATCACCCTAGAACGCAAAACGGGATGAAACTTCAGACGGAGATCGAAACCTTTTAGAACTATACGCGAGACAAAGGATTCATTCGTTCTGAGTATATTAAAATTGTGAAAAAATGAACCTTTAATTTTTCTCAAAATTGAACAACTTTTTTTTCATACAAATTACACATGTGTTACATTGCAGTTATCGAATAAATGTACTCGGTTCACCTACAACTTATCAGTAAACCCAGACCCATTCCACGGCCCGGCCATCCAGCGGCAGTTGAGAGGCAATACAAATATTCTAATGGTCGGAGTGTCATGTCGAGAGCGCTTTTCTGCACCACACTGCACTCAATAAATCTTCGAAGAATCTATACAAGGTGTCGCAATCCGTGATCGAATTGAAAAAAGTGTTTTTCCTTCGCCGTCAAATTTCCAAAAATTATTTCATTAGGTGGTTAATTTTTTTTTTGTCCAGTTATTAATATCATCCTTATGTTTTTAATTAACAACTTCAGTTTCCCATCATCAAATTTTGACCAGACATCAAGCAGGATCCAACTCGATCACTGCTATTATTCTTATGCTCTGAAATATCACAGCCACAGCTCATGGTTTGTCCCCTAAAATGACAGCTCCTTGACCATCGCTGAGTACAGGATTGATAGTCTGTGAGATTTTACGTTGTAAACGAGATCGAATCCTGTCCTAAATCAAACTAAAGTGACTTTCATAACTCAATGAAAATATAATTACAAAGAAATTTATGTCACGCAGAACTTTTCACTCAGCAAAAAAACTTGAGGTAGATATTAACATGAGACACTCTGTAGTTATACGTTACTGCAGTGAACTGTTGAGTGTAGACCACAGATTGTACCGCAGTATACGATTTATATGGTATACGGACCCAGTATACACGCGAACACTTGTACCATACGAGTATGTGTGGCCGAATTAGGCTTCCTCTAAGTGCATTCTCTACCTAGATTTGAAGGTACCTATTTCCGTGACATTCATGACTCGCAGGTAATATGATTACTCATAGAAAATTTGGCTCAAACAAACACCAAAGTGGGTTTAAAAATTAAATCCCTTGAGCGAGGGACAGCACCTTTGTTTAGGGTGGCGTAAATAAGCGAGCAGATGTGGTAGAAGTGGGGGCTGAATTGGAACACGTCCTGTTAAAAATTCTATAAATAAAAGCTCGATTGGTGGTATTCAGGTGTTTCCCAGCCTGCGCCAACCCGTGTGGACCAATTTTTAGGTAGAATTTTCTCTTTTCTGGAACAAATATGATACGCTGTATACACGTCGGGTTTTCAGGCTTAATTTTCAACTTATTATTTGGAGAGAAATCAGCCCTATTATTTCGCTCATATAATACGCCGACATCTAGAAAATTTGAAAATACCTATACCAGAATGGGAGACACCCTAGTGCAAACCTCGCAGTTGACAAGCTTTCGACGTCGACGAGTCTCAGTTTATCAAATACTGAGTGACGCACGTTCCACACATTTGTGGGAAGCTCTGGCTGTTCGTGCGAGACCCCCTATAGTGACGGTTACGACATTCTTGTTAAAGCTTCAATCGTTGTAGTGAAATCACTGCGATAGATGTCCAGCAATTTGTACCTAAGAGTATTCTGTGTAAAACAGTAGGTACCTACGTATGATGTAACAATGGATCAAATTTTTCAATTCTACCTATTTGAATACTAGAAATGTCTATTCGACTTTTAATCCGATTTCGGGATAAAAGAAATTCTGGATCTGTGCAGTCGGTGGATTTATATGTTTTAACCTAACGATTGGTCTTACGAAGAAAAAAAAAAAATTGAAAATCAAAGGAAGTGAAAGATTGTGTGTTGACGTGTTTCCTTCGTCACGATTGACCCAGTTTAAACAATTGCCTATGTTTATCCATCGAAACAATACGGGTAGTTCAACGACTTGGAAATTCGATACAATGAAACTGACGTGGGTGAAGCAAAGTTCCTTAACTAATCTGTGGTAGAAGAGGTTTGAAATTTCCAAGTGACAACTGAAAAACTTTTAGTTGGGAGTTCAAAATTCATTGTGAATACAATTCCATGTTCTATACATATGTCATCTGCAAATATTTGCTAATTAACGTTTTCCAAATGGCATATAGTGTATACATAACGTAATTCATTAGTATTGAACATCTTCAAAGCGCTCAAATTTCATACAGACAAAACACGGCCTCACAACTTCCGTACCACTTCTCCCTGGCTCTTCACTCCTTACTTTGAGGGCTATTTAAATCTCTCCCTTTTTACAAGCTCTCAAATTTTAGTTGAACCATCTAAGTTGGTTAAGAAGTCACTTGAATCTGGAGAGGTGAGGATAATTCGGGTGCCTATATATATTAGAATAGATATCTTTTATGGAAGAGGAACTTCCACGACCACGAAGACTTATTATTCAAATTTTAGAGGTTCATAATCAGTTTCACTTCTTATCAACTAGTGTGTATTTTTTGTATTTTCATCAATCGAGCTCGTCCCTCCGTGCAATTACATTGCTAACAATGGATCCATTCGACACAATGCACCGGGCTAGGGTTCAGTTTGTCGAATTTTACACACCAGCCCACATTGCATTGTGACAAATAGGTGCTAGAACCTTCATCCCGGTTGAAAAAAAAAAAAAAAAAATTAATTGCACACAATTAAAAACGATCAGATTTTTATTGTCTTGGCCCGTTTTGAAGAGTTTTAATCGGTTATGAAGTCTGCTGTTGATAGGATTTCAAGCAAATTATACAAGTTTCGATATAGAATGGTGTTGGACAGTGAATTCCACATTAATATTCGATCAATTTTGATGTTGACCAATTGTATCGCGACCAGAGACGAGATTTAATTAGAGGAATACAATTATTTTCCAATAAGTTCTAATCAACAATAATTATCAACAATTGTATCGATTCGGCTATATATGTATATCAGAAAATACATCATAGTGTACGTTCGATGAATTTTACCAAACCAATTGGAAATTCACTGAAAATTATTATGGGAAATCGAGAGCAAGATATGTCACTAGTAATTTTGAGCTCGTTATCATCAATCTGATAGAAAGTACTCTTGAAATAACCGCATTGTAACATGGCATGCTAACCCTGGAGGAAACCAACGTTACCTTACTACGGCGGTGATGAAACAAAATAGAATTTGCGAGATTATACTACGGTGTCACTTGGGTGTTAAATTCTTATCACATTCCGTTCTAACATTATAAAGTTAAACGCTATCAAGAGAACAATTTTCAACTGAGTTAAATCGTCTACTTAAGTCTAAACGGCAGAAGATGCATACTTAGAGATATCTATAACAGACGGTAAAAGAAAAAAAAAAAGAAAAAGAAAAAAAAAAAAATGAACAAAATTTCGCATCACTAAGAACTTGGATTTCAACTCGTTAGTACTTTTTTACCCTAATGGCCTGCCCGTTCACTCAAGGACTGAGAAATGAACGCATACTGAAAGGGGGACGATGGGTTCACACTAAAATATAAATCACGTAAAGCTCCGCAAGCACTGAATTATACTATATATATGCTGTAAGCTCCACATCAAATGAATCGCATCACCTGTTTTGCGAGCACTTCACATTTCACATATAACTTAGAATTTTTCCTAAAATATCTTTGAAGAAGAGCGAATATTCAAAACTGTTGCCGTCTCATATCTTTTTCAATATAGGTGCGAAAAAGCTGGCATATATCATTATATAGATATAAATTTGGAATTGCATCAAACTTGTGAAATGAAAGTTCGACATTTCTGGCTTTCCATCATTCAGTGATCGGCTTTAGATCCATTCTTTGTGTTCAATAAGTCCTGTATATGTTCGAGGTGAAAATATAACACAAATATCTAGTGGCGTAGTTTTGAGTTAATTTATTCCAGACTTTAGAGGATTTACATCATATCGAAATGCCTATATTGGACTGGGATAGTTGGTGTGCTGCAGAGCCTTAGAAAAGAACGAAGAACCTTGTCGTTAATTTGTCGGGGTTCGAAAGTTAGAGATATCGACTCACCATATACCTTATATATATATTATGTATAATTTAAATCAGAAAGAGGGTCAGAATTATTTTGTGTATAAGAAGATGAATAGATTAAAAATCTTTTCAATCCTACCCAGCTAACAATCACAGAGGTTATGTAACAAGGATATAACGGCCATGCCAAAATGTCCGGACATCCAGAGTCCGGCTACATAGCCGGTACTTTGATGTCTCAGGTACATACCTGCGATGTCAAAGTACCAGATATGTAGCCGGACTCTGGATGTCCGGACATTTTGGCATGGCCGTTACATCCTTGTTACATAACCTCTGTGATTGTTGGCTGGGTAAGTTCGTAAAGAATAAATTTTGGGATAAAAAAAAAGTTATATCTGGGACGGAAGAGTTCGGGCAAAAGTTTGAATCCCAATAGTTGAAAACTTTGCAGTTTGGGAGTTGAAACTAAAAGTATCTTATACAAGCTTTCGAAGTAAAGTTTGAACGAGTTTACGCGATCGCTACGATGATGACATTAAGAAAATTTATGCTGTGACGTCCAGACGCTTCTTCGTCCGCATCCTCATCCTCATTGTCATCATTGTCCTCGTCCTTGAAGACCCCGCTAAAACACAGGTACAAATGCCCACAGGTGTTCGAGGCTAACCACGCGGTGGATGTTTGTCTGAAAGCTGGTTGATCGTTGGCAAAACGCGGCAGGCAATGGCGAGCTGGACTCGAGAGACGCCAACGAAGGGATGCGAAGGCTGGGGTTGCGTAGCGGGTATCGATTTGCCTTACAACAGAAAACCAGCGTATAGTCACGGCGCGACAAGCCAGTCAGGCGTCGCGACGCCCGCCGCCTGACGTCGCCCCACACGTCCTACGAGTCGCGGTACTGTGACTGTACTTTGGCTCGGTGCTCCTGGTCGCACTTCTCCGATGAAAAGCAACCCCTACGAAACGCGTTAAGCCCATAACACACGGACGAAGTTTTGCCACAAAGAAAATCCAATCGACAGAAAGAAAAAAAAAAAAAAAATCTGATTTACCAAAAGTTGCATGAAAATTGTAAATTTTTATATTTTTTTGCCACTTTTACAGTATACCTATATCTCTCATAACTTCGTCTTCACATTCGTATTCATTATGGTTGGTATTTAATTTATTTTTTTATTTTTTTTTTGTTTCTCTGACGTGGATGCTCTTTTCGATTTCCACCCTGAGATTTTATCACCGAAGGATCTCCCCTTCGAAAACCATCTGCGGCGGAGAAAAAGAAAAATTTAATTATGAGACATTTTTCACTTTCAAAGCAGAGTTGACTCAGGGTTGAAGAAGACGAAGCCATATTACGTAACGCTGTTAAGAAAAGATAAGGGCGAAGAAGGACCGTGGACGAGAAAAATATATATGAACAGATAAATAAGACATTTATTATATGTAGTGGGAAAATGTCATGTGAGAAAAACTGTACATAGAAATCAAAACTTTTTATGAAATAATTCGAAAACTTTATGACATCGACTATCGCGATGTGTGAATTGAAAAATCAAATCATAAGTGAAAAGGATGAAACGAGAAAGTGAAAAGAGTCGAAATTATTATTGCGGATAGAATGCAGAACATGCAATTTGAGAAATGGTTACAAACTTATTTATACGACGTGGAGTCGAGAGACAAGAGAGGAAGGTGGTACGTAGACAGATGCCAAACGGAATTACAATGAATTGAGAGAGGGAGATGAAAATAGGAACGTATCAAATCGTGACCTCTGACCTTTCGTTCAAGGAGGACCTTTCTTATCTCTCAGTCAACGTGCAGGATATTACCACTCGACTATCACAGGGGAAGGCGGAGATACGACGCGCAGGCGTTCTAAGATTACGTAGATATTCGCTGAGTTGTTATTTGCGAATACATAGTCCGCAGTAAATTGGTTTAAAAAAATAGAAAATAAAAAATAAAAAAAACAACAAAATGAAAAGGAAAAGGAAAAGGAAAAATAAGCAAAAGGGAAATTAGCACGGCAAGGGGAAGCAATTTATTTTCCTTGGGTAAGAAAAAGCTTTTAGCTTGACTTTAAGATTTGCTTGAAAAACAAAAGAGCTTCCCCAATCTTCGCTCTCATTCTTTCACGATTTAAGACGACCAACGGTACTTAAAATGATTTGAAACACGGCAGACGGGACACACCCAAATTTTTGTGAATTAATGAAGAAACCAGCCTCAATAAGTTACGACACAGATGTGTTACTTTCATTTTCAGCACAACTTCAAAGAACTCCTATTCCATCTCGACCATATGCTCTAATCGAGTTTATGTTTTAATACTGACAACAAAAAAAAAAAAAAAGGGAGAACAAGAAAACAAAACAAAAAATTGAAGTCAGTTCCCTGCGACCATTTCTGGAGCACAAGGGGCACTGCACACTGCTTCAAAATCTCTGAAGCGAGCAAACGACTTCACTATCCTCGGTGGGATATTATGGGATATAGATATACAGAAGAAAAAGGGTGAGGAACACCAAGGGTTAGAGCATATCCATTTCTGGTTATAGGCTATTGGCTACTGGCTACTTTCGCCGAGGTATCGTAAAGCCTGGTAAATACAGTAGCTTGGGGTGCCAACTGACGGAGCTAAAAGATTGCTCAACCCCGGAAGAAATTTGTGGGAACCGAAAGATGTGATTTTGCGATAGAACCGCACCTTGTAGAGTATGAAAATCTCATAATCTTATTATTGTCAGTTAAATACCGAGACTTGGTGTAATTTGATGATAATTGTTCAAAATCATAAATGGTCTGCGTAATTATAATTGGATTAACTTTGCTCCCCGGAAAATGACGCTGCGATAAAACAACAATTCGCAATTGGACGAGTTGACGAGTGGTACTTTCGTAACTGTGCACCAATACAGTAGGAAATATCTGTTGCCTTGGAGCTGTGAACAATGCCAGACGAAGCCCGTCCTTCCTCGAACGGTTTATATTGCACAAAGAGTTTGCCTGTGACACCTGGTCGAAATTCCTTGAAAATCCGTGTCAAGACTTTGTCAGGAAATATTAAAAAAAAAAAAAGGAAAAATAGCATTTAGGCAGTACTTGTATAAATCTAATGAAATCACGAAAATGCAATATGAAAAATGTTCGAAAAACGGAGTGCCAAGTTATTATAGCAAAATTCTGTTGAAATTTAAAAATTATAAGACACTCATAGTGTAAGATGAAACTGTATATATAATAAAATTTGCCAGTGTGAAAATGGATTGAGAAAGAAGATCGTCTTGAATCTCGATAAGTCTTCTCAAAATATCAACTCGAGCTCGTATGTTTCTTTTGGCTCACAATTTATTATCAGACGAAGCCAAAACTTTGACAATTACATCGAAATAATCACTTTTATCGGTGTACCCAATATTTGTGATTAATTACATCTGAGATGCCAAGTATATCTTTTTTCTTCATCCGGTAAATTCTTTTCTCAGATTACGGCGCCAATGCCACTATAATATCACGTCTATCCAATATCGCCTAAATAAAATGTAACTAATCGGATAATAAATCATAGAACAGTCAGTTGCCTATACCCGCATGGAAAACAACTATATATATGTATACCGTGAACTGAAAACCAAATTACGAAGCACAGCTGAACTCTGAAAGTCTGATTAGTCCTTTGATATTCTCATACTAGAGATAATATCGCAGAAGATCTTGGAATAGAAATCTTAATCACACGATAAAAGTTAACCTAGTTTTGTGAGAGGGAAAATAATTCATCATCTGGCGAAATTCACGGCAAGCCACCTTCGGTATATGGGCATGTCTGGTTATTACTTAATAATAGACATCGTATGGAATAGACTTCGTTTGAAACTTTGGACAGTTAAGAAAGAACAGGTTCCGAGGGCAACTGGTTTTGAAGGTTGATCACCCATCTACACTTTCCTTGGGATAATAGAAAATAAGAAATTAATCGACAATACACCGGAGTCATTATATCCTCGAATTATCTACGAAACAATTCCTTTGGCGTATCCTAAGCGAAGATAAAAGAGCCTCAGGAGCCCTGAAGGATAATTAAGTTGCAGTTTTATTTGTTACTGTGGTGGCGAGAATTACAGACATTCGTCTTCCAGCTCTACTCTTCGAACGAACCTTTCCCAGGCGAGACCTTAATGAAAAAATACATTCGTATGAGTAGAATAAAACCACAACGTGCACAATTCAAAGGTCACGATCAGATAATGTCAATGATTTCGTATTCGAAATTAACAAAGTTTTTCGGATCAATTTTTGCGAGGTTTTAAAATTTTTAAACTGATGGGTAAACACAGCTTTTCATGATTACTTCCAAGTTCAATATACCTCTATCTTCAAAATAATGATCGCTTCCAGGTGGAATCTCTACGTTAAAAAGCTAAGACATTTATTAAAAGAATTCAATGTGCCACAAAAAACGAAAAAATGAAACCATATAGCTAAAAATTGAACGATGAGTTTTGCTGACCTTTTAAAGTTCAACGGAAGTGAGATCACATGTGTTGGGGTAAAATTTGTAACTTACACCTTAACTCCGTTTTACGTACTACATGTTCCGCTCACACCTGTTCAGGTGGAGCCAACTAAATTCCATTAAAAAAATTTTAAAAAAACGTATCGTCGCACTCTCAAAGACTTCACTATCAGGCGCATATATGTATATATATCGGTGCTTTGAATTTCTATGTGTTTATATAGGGTAGCAATAGCTTGGACACATGACCCTTTATTCCCGAAGGGCTTCAGATATACTCGGTGTATTTGCAATCTTGTATCAGCGTCGGTCTCGTCCCTTGTGACTACTATAACTATATAAACGGCGCATTTTGTAAGTGAAGGAGCTCATCTATATCTAATGCCAAAAAAAAACATTAGGAATTTATACACATGCTACCATGTGTATTTCTATACCTATATATATACCCATAATTAACGGACGTGCTTAGAATAGATAGCAAATTCTGGGTTTTCTGCAAATCCTCCGAACTCGCCAGACGCTAGGCGATTGATAAGTCTCACGTGATTTCCGACAAGAGAACACTGCGGTACTGCGGAATGGGTTCAGTTTTGAAAGTAAGGTTTTTGAGCGTTTGAATGCACGGAAAAACTTCGACATTCAAGTCTCGAGTTTCATTTTAGGAATGACCATTACATCGTAAGTATTTGACTGGCTTATTCCAAGTAGCCCTAAAAGTGTGCTGTTGTAACACACTATTGTCTCTATTCCCCGTACGTGAGCAGCGTAACTTAATTAATCCATCCAAAGTAGGTATAACCAACCGCCGTTCAGCCAGACCTCATATGACCTTAAAATTCATGTATGCAAAATTTAAAACAGGGACTCCTATATATACATATATACAATACGATGAGTCAGCTGAATTCAAAATCAATCCTCTAGCTCCGCACGCAAGAGCTATTGTAAAGTATATAACCAATTTTATGCCATATTTGAGTATAATACAGGAAATAAATCTGGATTACGTACAGCGCAATTTTTACCGAATATTACAGTTTTGTAGTAGACGTGTTTCTTGCCCAGCCACTTTCGAACAGACTGCTTTTCATCAATGAAGTGGTCTGCTCTTGTGTCGAGCCTTCGAAAATTCATGATATTAATCTTCTCATATAGACGAAGAGAAGATTTCGGGTCTCTAAAATAATTCATTGCCGTATTCAAGTCATCTTACTCTTAATATACCTATACTCTATATACACGTATATAATGTGTAGGATCGAAGCAGCGCGTGAACAGAAGATTTTTTACTTATTTAACAAGATTCCGTGAACTCCCAGGAGACGAAGACTCGAACGAAAATACAAGTCGTAGCTATATACTTGGGGTGAATATTAAGGCGGATAGGAACATTCGGATTCGGATGTGAAAGATCGGTGGAGAGCTATTCACGCCGAGGTAAAGTGTTTGAGAAGAAAACTTTTTCAACATTATATACGAATGACAGAACGCAAAATCTGCGATGGAAAGAAGATAGAAATTATGCAGCTTTTCAATATCGGTGAAAATACGATATATTTATGGATTTATTCCGGGACTATTGAAATTTTTATAACTCGTAAAGCAGTCGCTATGGGCAAACGCTCTTTGACCTTTAGCCATGGCCATGGAAATATTTATACGTGATTTTTACAGATTTCATGCAATACCGTGGTCTATAAGCTTCCATTACATCCACATAGAAACTGAGAAAATCCATGTATACGTAGCTGATTAGTAAGAAATCTCAAACAATCCCTAATATTGTGTTGATTATGTACATCTAGCAGGATTGGCGGTGGATAGGATGAGTCCCAGCATCCTGTGTATAAATGAATATCCTCCAGAGTTAGTTCAATGAAAGACAATGCCGAAGTAGAAAGACTCTAGCAGAGAGTCAATGACACTTGAACGTTAAAGGTGAGGTACTAGTAGTAGGAGTGGTAAGCTTGAACCAAGTGTCATCAATCCCTAGAGTACTTTGAGTTATCATGATGAAAAGTGTGCATCAATTGAAAGATTTAGTTCTCCCTCTAAAGGGAGCGGACTCCGTATAAGAAGTTTTTCACCGCTCGATTAACGTTTCACTTTATAAAAGGTAGTAAAATACTCTGTGTGGGTATACCAAAAGAAGAGAAAACGAAGATCACCGAGGTGGGAGATTAGCAATTTGTAACAAAAAAAAAAAAAAAAGTCCAATAAAAGTAAACCGCGGAAGGGCATCAATTACGTCATGTAGCCCACTCTCTGCACTAGTGAATGAAGTGGACCTACTCTCACCGCGTTCTCATTAACAAGATGCCTCAATTGCGCCTGCGTTTTGGACATGAATGAAAGTGGCGTTCACCACGATAAGAAATTGTGGTTTTTTTTTTTATACATCTGCCTTCACGGAGAAGTAAAACGTGAATCAAATATGTAGAAATCGAGGAAAACTATATATGGTGTAGGTATACCGAGACGTCGACAAAGGCTCATTTATCATGACGAAGGGCAACGGCACCCCAGCTTGCAGCCTCCCCCGATTCACGAAAATAGGGATGTGTAGGTGGGGGTAATCTGGGCAAGCATTTGCATCGAGATCTGTAAGGGTGCGTGGGGCACTTTAACGTTCAACTGTTGATGACGTATACTGTACAAGGATCCTGCAGCAGCCCGTTATAGTGGGGGCTACAGGCTTGGTCGCTAAGGGTTCGAAACCGATAGGGAGGGTCCACAGGGTGCTGCGCCGAAAATGTACTATATAGAAAAAATAAAATCGATTTTAGCAACAACAGTATCTTTGCGGCTACGAAAATTATTATATAAGATGACTAATATAAGGTAGCAGTTGTGTAGCCTCTGGACCATATTTTTTAATTCGGGAAGTACACCCTTCGAGATTGACGATTGTAATCATTTCGACTACAGCCATGAATTCTGGCTTACGTATATATATTAGTGTATATCCGATAATACCCTTAGGCAAGACAGGCTGGGTGTATACTGTATTGGATTATTTATTTTCTTGATTACAAGACCATCTCGCGCCTCCTTTTGCACCCTCTTCAATTCCCTCCGAGTCACTTTCGTGATGACGGAATTCCTTCCAGACGCCCATGCCCTTGCTTATGCCCCAGTGTATCCCTATGTTGTGCGAAGACTAAATAAATGGATAAATGGAAGAGTGTTACCCGAAACGAAACTGAAAGTGGTTATCTCATCATAGCAGACTGCGCATCTCATTTCGTCTTGTCGACAACTATTACGGTAGATTATATAGATAACAATAGCTGGGCTGAGTATAGAACGTTGTGCTGTAAAAAAATGGAATGTCTGATTGATTTATCACGAAAAAACCATAAAAATAAGCGTCGAAGAATGATGTAAAAACAATAACAGCGTACGGTTAAAAGATCTATGTTCGTCTAACGGTACCGATCGTTTCGCTCTTAAACGTTGACGTAGTTCAGAGTTTCAATGTATCCCGTTTATTACGTCTACTGGAGCAACGAGCGAGTTTAAGTTTTATACATGACTCTGAAGGAAAGCATGTTGTAGATAGGGTAATAACTGCTGGTTCTTAAAGAGCTTTAATACCTGGAGTGCAGCCAGGGATTTTTCTAACTTTAAAAAGACTTCCTGACGTCTATAAATTAGAATTAAAAGTCTAATATATATTTATATAAATCAACAACCCCCTTTTGCACGGTATGCGAAAGTGGTAACTCAAGTTATTAAAAAGCAGGCTGTGGTGAAAATTTTGCGTAGGTATCATATTTCACAGAAAACGAGGTAAAATATTTGTAGGAAAAATTAAAAACAAATTTCCTCAATAATATGAAGTCGATTTTTCTTCGTGTCATTTTCAATTCCTAGATTAACAATACGTTGATAAAATATAATGTAAAGTTTCAAAAAGCCAAATATTAGCGTACATGTATTTGAAACATACTATCACGTCGATTTGAACAAGATTTGCAACAAGTTCATTTTTATTTTCCAAACCTCAGCCAACGTTTGCAAACTAAAACACACCAGTTTGCAGAACGTGAGCATGAATATTATTTTCTCCCTTTGGAGCGGGATTCTGGGTCGGTTATTAATTAGTGTAGATATATAATTACATGCACCCCCAGGATCTGTTTTTATTTTATAGGACCTAAATTGTATTGCCTCACGCAAATAAATGATGCCGAATTATTTGTTCAACACATCTGCTTAAAACAAAGTTCACATTTCTGTACAAAGAATTCGCAGCGATTATCAATTTTACTCATTATAATTACGTTTTTAATATCTGTGTAAAGTATTTGAGAGATGGTTTATTGATGAAACGTTTGATAATGGAAAGTACGAGATAATTGACAAGATCATTCGCAGCTGATAAAGTCAAGATGAAATATATCGAATTATTCAACAATATAAATATCGGGTTTGCGTAAAACGATAAGAAACAGTTTATCATCCATGTACTTAACATTGACCCTGATATAATGACTTGCTGATCGTTTTACAGATAAGATTGTCACACTGATTTCACGAATTACTTCTTTACTATTCGTTGTAATAAATACAGTCGGCCAGAAAGGCTCTGACAGCTATTTAACGAAACCAATAAGGTGTCAAACTATAACGCGATCCGAAGAATCTGATCTCGAATCTCCTTCCTGTAATTATAAATCATCGATATGAGAGACGAAATGGCAAAACTGCCACTGAATAGTTTCTTTAGCTGTTTAGGTGATGCTGTACTCGTGTTTTTCCATCAAAATCAAGGAATTAACAAAAAAAATTTGAAATGTTCTTTTTTCCATAATTTTTTGGCCATCCACGCTTCATTGAACTAAATCAATAACGATTCCCCGAAGAAAACTACGTTCTGATAAATATTCTTCGCGTGGCATGATTTCGCAATTCGAAGAAAGAGCATGAGTACGCAGCATCACCTTAAGACAGTAGAGTATAAACGGGAATACTCCAGCGATATGTTTAGCTATGACCTCACAGGTTTTATGCACTCATCGTCATAGATCTACACATTATCGTGGGCTGTTTCAGATGTGATGATCGTGAAAAAAGCGAACGTAGGTACATACATGCGATTTTAGAGCGTGTCTGAAGTCTACGAGATTCTGTTTGACTGCCAAGATATTTCTACATTTAAGGTGGGCGTCTTTGTGGGCAAAAAACAAGCAAGAAATACGTAGAATGAAAACGAGACTATACGGTCACTATTACGCAGTAAATTTTATTTTCAAATAAACTTATATTAGTGCGAATTATAATGATATTTATAAAATACCATCAGCTACTCCAATTTCTATTCAGATGTTAATTAAAACCGCGTTGTAAATCGAGTCGAGAATATATGGTGAGTCGACAACATGAAGCCAAAGTCATTATCTGCTGCCAGTTAAAACGCTAATTAACTTGCCACATCGTTCACAGGTTCGAGAGATCGATGAGCCTGATATGATTCAGCGTCGAAGACTTCATCTTCTTTGTACTTTATTCATTATTTCTGCTACAAGGATCAATGCCTTACAAATTCAACCCTTAAACACCTGCACACCGGAGTTCGGTATAGTCCCCAGAAAATTTTCATCACATTAGAATTTCAATAAACTTTTTCCATTAGATTCGATTATAGATAATTGCAGCTTGTCCAATTCAATATTTTGCATTCTAACTTTTTCCTCAGAGTCATGCGAGAGGTTTTCGCGACCAAATATTGAGGTGTAGTGTTGAAGGGTTAATAATCAATTCATGCCGGAATTCAAGCACGTTCTAAATTCTGCACATTCCCTAACGAATACGATAGTTAAGATAATAAACACAGCTCTGCAATCCATCATTCCATTCATTTTGAGTTATCAAGACAGCAACTTTAGTCTGACTACATTAAAAAGTGACTCACCATTAGAGAAACGGATTAGAAATAAAGCACATAAAGTCTGCCTGCTAAGTCATTTATCGAATGTATCGAACTGATTGGAGCGATGGAATTTATCTTTGTCTACAACGAATCGTCTGGGGTCTGCGATTGACTTGGTTTTGCAGTTTGTACTGTAAATGGATCAGAGAACCGCAAAAAGAAAAAGGTAAGGCATCGTAGATCGAATTGAGGTGGTTCTAATCTTCTATCTTTTGATTATAGGACTGAATAGACCTCATACAGATTTGTGCTTTAGTCAATAGTTGTATGGACACGTAAATTACGTGTTTATTTTGGCTGATTGATAAGAATTGTCGTATGTCGTATACCTCGAGGTGTCCTTATAGTTAGCCTTCAACTCGAATTTTCATTTCAACTCGACGTCTTTGTCGGAAGCTGTACACCAAGCAATCTCAAGTCCTTCCTAGGAACTATTACAGAGATTTGCAGCCAATCTCGTTCTCTCCATTTTCATCTCCACGGTTATTTTCCTCATTTTTATTCTATAGCTTATATATTGCGAATGAAACATCTTTATTTTGACCTATATACCCCGAAAAATTGTACACCACCAGGTTTGGGAATCGCGCATTTCTTACAAAATGTGCAAAATAAGAAATTCGTCAAAATTCGTCTATAGTACCTATTCTATTTATTTGTATTGTCATATAGAATGTTGAATAATAATTGAGACTAGAATTTATGTCGTTCAATCTTATTCCGCAATGGTCAGTAAGTATGCACATACGATTTATTTCCTTTAATTATGTGATAGAGAATTGTCTGCAGTTCATTCCGCTCCATTTGCGGTTACCGGTTAAATATCTGATAGTGAGATAAACCTTTGAATCATAAAATACATGTGGTTGAAAAAGATCTCGGTTTTCTTTTTCCTGCGATGGTACTTATAGTTGGTAGATTTTATTTCTTTTATTTAAATGTGATTATTCCAACGTATGTACTTCACTTTCCTTGTGGTCAAATATCTTCAAGTACTTGAACCGATGAGTTACAGTGAAAGTTTGTCGGAATATTTTTTCAGTATAAGTATAGAAAACCGATAGCATATAATTTATATTCCACATACGTACTACCCGCGATTTTGTGGATTGCATCACGGTGTTGAAATTTTAAGATTCGTACACGATACTTTATAGAACATAATACAAATTGCAATACATTCTTGAACTATCCATGTATAGTGTATACCTATATAATAAATAATAGAAGACCAAAACCGTCCGTTGGTGCATTGAAACCTGACTAAATCACTAGCATAGCACCACTGTAACGGAATAATTTATTAAACAATACATACATCGCGTGCATAAACAATTTATCCTATAGAACATCTGGGGGTAAATAACTCGGTGGGATATCGCTATAGAATTTAACATGCCTATACATCATAGACCATGGACCACCTTTAGAACTCCAAATGGGTAGGTAATATAGAATTGATTTATTCTGTGTATTGTCAAAAAGCCGAAGGAACCTCAACCTAGTTTGTTGTTCGAAGTCAGAAACCAAATGATTATATTATTCTATTGGGTTTGTCGAAACGACGAACGTTTCAGTCGAGGGATTTGAACTTGATTCGATATATTGTGCTGAAATCTCGGTTGATCGTTTATATTTCAAGTACTTATTAATAGACTAGAGAACTCTTCTCCCCGGGGTATCATAATTATATAACGTCGAGTATATAGAAAAGAGAAGAGATCTAAACTTCGTAAATTTTTGTGGACAAAAATTTTCATCGAACATTGTATACAGTATGAGGAAAAATATCTCAGAGGAGATGGACATTTTAGAGTTATCATAAAACTCCGCGCATCTTTAATTTATCTATAAAAAAAAAAAAGAATAAAACCCCAGATAAGAATCTTATCTCGAAAGTCTCAGCAGTCAGGAATATATACCTACTGGTCAATCTATGTATGATTAGATAAGAAGTTGAGAGTGATGAAGTTACACTCCATATACTGGGCAACTATATAATATCGTATTAAGAGAACAGATCTGTTTTGATTACTTGAAAGGGTGAATTCTCCCATACTTCATATACGTGCCGAAAACTTGAGGAAGTATCATACAGTTATAAGTTTGTCTATACTTATTTATAGATAGAAGAGATAAGATCATTGATTATTCTTTTTTTTTTCCCTAGGCAAAAGCGAATCAATAGAAATTTATTGCACGTCTTCAGTATCATGATGTCAAACACGTTTTTTTTTTTTTCGCTATCACCGTTTTTACTATCACACGGTTATAAATTATTCTAAACAATATCCAGTAGTACGTATGTAGGTATATAATATAGTATAACTTGGATATTAAAGTTCGAAAACCGCATATATATATCCAACTGCGGCTGAGCGTGATGATCGATTTTTTTCTTTTTTTTTTTTATCAAAATTCAATTTTTTTTTCTTCTTCTTTTCTTAAATAATGATTGCGGGCTTCGACCGTATCTATCGATTTTTAAGGGTCATCCAAGCTTACCACTTACTCGCCTGTGCTTTTACGGGGTATGGTAATACCCGGGAACTGGGAAGTGGTGAGATAGTCGAGCCTGTGCACGTGGCCTTTTCGGGCATCTGAGTCTTAACCCCAGTATTAACGAGGGTGGATTTATCCAGTCCGCAAATTCTATTCCCGGACAATTTAACTGACAATGAGTACTGAATGTTTAAAGAACCGGCTCAACCTTGATGTAGCTGTATTCTCCCATTAAATGGCATAACAGTAACGACCTGGAATTATTCCAAATTATACCAACCAAGAAATAGAGTTAAACTTCGTTCAACTTTACATAAAGGATCGAAGGAGTGCATAACGAAGAAAATACAAAAATCACTACAATTTTATAATAATTTTTGCTAAAATTATACGGTATATATTATATAGTTTCTCGGAGTATAACATCAAGACGTGTACTATACTAGTGTAAACGCAACTTGGTTGATTCGTTGCGAAAATTCATACGGCATTGATCGTTGTCTGGTTAAACTTTGAGGCAACTCGTAGCTTCACCAAATTAGTCTCAAGGTCGGCACAGATCAAACGAATAAGCTTTCCAGAGCGAGAGAGACGTTCTATGTCCCAAGGTAATTGGGCCGAAGGCAAGGACTGCTGAAGCGTTATCAACCGGACGTGTAGAGGAAATTGAAGAGAGTAACCGAACAGGTCGGTAATAAATTTTCAGGTTCGATAGGCAATCGTGAAAATCCATAAAACGCGATTGAATTACAATAATCTCCGCTACATTTGCAAGGTAGGTCAATTAAAGGTCGGAAATCATTCCAAAATTGCATGTAGTTTATCATTTGGTGAAAAAATTATTATTCAAGTATCTACAGGTGTCGAATGAGAAACAAAAAAGAGAAAACTCTTCTGATAATATTACAGATTCGTATCTGTAACAAGATGTGAAAAAAAAAAAAAAACTTCAAATCCTATAATATATCTTTAATCGCCGAGATATTTGATCAAAAGCAAAATTAACATCCGTGCATGTATTATATAAATATTAATAAAGCATCTACAGTATCGTTGCTTGATTATATGAATTATGCATCATGTTAACTACTCAGGGTTACACAAAGTCAGAAAACATCGTTTAACATTAATTTGAATGCAGCGTTATATAGTAAAGAGAAACGAGATCCGCTATGTGTACAGATTGTAATTACCTACTTGTCATAAAGTGTTTGAGATCATGCATACGACTAAATAGTGTAATAATTCAACAAACATCGGCTAATGTCTACTAAAGTTTATCAAAATCGTGGTCACGATAAGTTTAATGTTTACCCAGGTGCACCCGGGAGTCCCGGACGCCCAAGTATTAGATTCAATTTTCGACTAGTCCCCTGAAATCTCCGGAAGTAATCGTCCCAGTATTTGCCACAAAATGTCTATACGGGAAAGCCTTGGGTAGACACGGTTAAGCGTTTAATCGATTTTCACTTGACAAACTTGGACCAATACTCACATGAGCAGATGAAGGCTCGCCATACTGATTCCAGGAATGACTAGATCGTCGCTCCCGACTCGCCATCTCCTTCCGAATGCAATTAGAGCCGGCATTTTTTTTTTCCTTTTTTTTTATCTAATGTTTTTTTTTTTTTTTTTTTTTTTTTTTTTTTATCGATCTGTTATAGAAAGTTGACAAACTACTGCGATATACTGCGACACAACGAGGCACGCTGCCGGTACTCGTGGATCAGAACAGCGAAGAACTACTCGAACCGTACGCCACGGTAATACTGAGCCTTGAACTACTGACTACTGCGATAAAAAGTCTTCCATACGAATATAAATGGACCGATACAAGCGGGAATGTGACTTTTACACTGACCCCTCCTGTATACATGCAATGAATGTCCGGTGTAGAATTCAAGCTCTAGTTCCATTTGTGAAACCACTTTCTTCAAGACAAATTAGGGCTTATATCACGTTTCATCCTCAAACGATATCACTCTTTTATCTTTGTTGCAATCACGAATTACGGAAAGATGTACTCTCTTAAAATGAATCAGTGGAATTTCACTGATTTACCAGTGGATCTCACTGATTGCCCAGTGAAATCTCACTGATTCAACCAGTAAACATAGAAGTGGGGATAATTCACTGATTCAACCAGTGAAAAACTTGGAAGTTCACTGATTTACCAGTAAACTTTCTACTCACTGGTTGAATCAGTGAAATTCTACTGATTCATTTTAAGAGAGTAGATCTGGAATCTGCAGACTGATAATTTTCCGCAATAATTTCTGCCTGCGTTGCATATATGTTGCTTATATACGTTAGAATCTATTTGGGTGGGAGTTAAAATTTCGAAAGTCCAAAACGTGAACTGGCTGAAATCTCGAATTTCAAAATTAGCGAAACGCAAAATTCAGAACAGGCATATCACGATACTCTATATCTAAAGTATACAAAAGATCATTATGAATACGGAAATATCACAAGCAAATGTCATCGAAAAACTAATTTAAGAATGGACAAGATCACGAAGGGCAAAATATCGAATTAGTGAAAATATCAAATGTACGAAATTTGGACTGTTCTTCATTTTAGAATAGTCAATCTAAGGACCGCTTAAAAATTCTAATTCATTTTAACGAAAGGTCAAAAACTCGAATGGTCAGAATCTCGAATCGCTTAAACATAGACGGGCCGAAATAGCGAATATGCTGCAACACTTATTTGGTAACTAATTTTGAAGAATCAACGAAGAATGTCGACGTCGTTCATAAATACTTAGGAGCTCATGAAAATTCTATCATTCGAGATTTTGACCTTTCTAAATTTTGCATTTATGAGTTCTGTTCCTTCTGGAATTCGGTTCTCGCTATATTTATGTTTGCTTTATTGGCTGTTTAAAATATTAGCAGTTTTCGATTTTCAGTTTTGGAAATATAAACTTTGCATGTTATTATAATCTATATTCTGCTCATTCGAAGTACGAATGATCTGAAAACACATTGTCGAATTGGCGACCTGTCGGATATTTAACCTTTCGACGAAACACTTTTTCGACTCAGTGGTCTGTCGGAAATAAAAAAATTTAAAATCACAGTTCTCGTTATTTTGGTATTAGCTCATTTCAAAATTCGAGATTTTGGTCAGTTTACGTTTTGGACTTTCTAAATTTTGACCCCTACCCAAGCCTTATCGGGCTTCTAGTATTCAAAAAACTGTTGTTTTTTTTTTAAAGATGTTAACCTGAGTGAAAAGATCATAGGCATGAAAATTTTCCAAATCGCTTCGACGAGAAGAAAAAATAATTTAAAATTTTTAACTGACAACCAATATTCTGATGATACGCCATGCTATTTCCGATAATCAAATGGGTTTTTAAAGTGACGGAATGTATCCTGAAAAATACTATAAAATTACGTCTCGAATTTTTGTTTTTCCTAATTTTAGAATCAACGTTCATCATTTTTCAAAGCTATAAATAATTCCAGAATCAAGATCAGGGTATCAAAAAATCTTTAGACGATCATGCGGTTGGAGATTGCGGAGGTGTTAGACCTGGTAATCTAGTGGCGTTGACCTTCTACTTTAAACACTGTGTACACTGCTAGACATGAATGCCTGCCGAAAACCGTATATGTTCAGCACATGTGGTTGCAGACGCACAAACTTTCACAAGGCATTATTGTCCGGCAGTGTACACATGCATATGCTGAGCGATATTTTCCTCTTATCAATGCGGACTGACTCAGTTTCCTCACAGCATTGCACGGAAAAAAATGAGCAGCTGGATATAGGACAACACTTTTTTGCAGTAGAAATGACAACAATAATTGTGGTAACATTTACTCATTAGAACATTGAAATTTACTTGCTCCTATGTACCAAATACTAGAATTGTGGTAATTTCTACTACAAAAAAGTGTTGTCCTATATGTAGCTGCTCAACATAGTAAATTGAGCAAAATTTTTTTTTCCGTGTGGACAATCTACTGTCTTTTACACGAATGACCTCGTGAATGACTAATACTAATAGATAAAAAAAAAAAAAAAAAAAAAAATAGTTATACAGCGATTTCGAGGAAATACGTATATTTGAAGAGGTGCGCGTTATCCTCAATCTATTATACGACTTTTATTAATTATGTATGTATACTTGCGAGACTGATACATAACAAATATCTATCGTTATACTGCAGTGGAATATCAACATGTTTACTTTACAACCAGCTGTTCGCTATATGCTTGACAAACTTTCATTTGGTCGATGAAAATTGCGCTAAATATCTTGGATGTTCAATCGTTGTTGGTTTATGCCAGAGCGGGTGAAAAAAAAAAAAGAAAAAAATGCGTCATGTTAAAAATCGCAAAATTTTAAACGATATACTTCAAATTATATTAAGCTCACAGATTTTTCAGCCAAATTTATTTTTCAACCTCCATCAGGGGGGCAGCGTTAATTATTTCACCAGTAACCAATTTTCAGGTCGTAAATATAATGCTTCTGCAACCTTATTTTTTCTCATTGCGATTTTTCCGCGCTTGAATGATTATTCTGAGATTTACCTGTATATCAGCTCAAATCCTATATTGACTTTTTCTTTATCAATGGAAACAAAGCATACGATCAAACCATCATACCTTACTCCCAAAACTGCGGAAACATATTCATTTCGATCCACGAAGCGTGACGGCTAAACGGAAGTTAGGTAATCGAACGAAAGGGAAAATATGATAATTGATCTCTAGTTCTAATAAAACGATTCTCACAGCACACGTTACGTAAACGTTGAACTTTGGATAGAATTTGATCTGAATAATGTTTTCGCCCGGAGACTGCAGGCTTGGGAGGTTGTAAAAGCTTTACCTGAGAGACTTGGAAAAAGGATTAAATCGAATTGAACCATATAAAGTGCGAGTGACAGTTTCGCAAAGTCTAACTTTAGAATATCCTCGCAGGAGTCGTATAGCGGAAAATAAAATTGAAACTGAAAGACGTTGATGATTAAGTTAACTCCTTCGTAAGTCGTAGTTGAACGATTAATTCCCCGATATATAAAAGGCTTTAAACTAAACGGAATTATACACGACGATACTGCAGCATATCCTCTTCGAGAGTAGAGATGCTGTATTTAAATTCAAGATGCAGTATAAAGCCGATAAAAACTGACTCTAGATCCCTTTTTATGGAGCCAAAAAAGTTTGGCTGCACCATTTAGACTTTGAATAGAGTAAAAAGAAGAGTTGGAGTCAGAGACTTTAGTTCCTGCCCCTCTAACCCAGTGGGAAATATTTAATTATTACATCCACTACCACGTTGATGCTGCCTTCTAGGAGATAATATGCACTTACCATATCAGATGCAGAACGAAGAGGAAGACGCCGGGAACGACCAGGTCGTCACTACCGACGCTCCAACGGCGTCGGAACACCACGATACCTGGCATGATCCCAACCGATCTCCAATACTATGTTCTAACGACGCACTTCATTATGAACAGCTCGTTAAAGTCTGCCAAAAGATCCACAATGTTTGAAGCAATTAATATTCTCGAGCCTTTCCACAGCTCCTTTATTCCCATTATTTCCATATCTTTATCGTTCAGTAGCACTCGGTTTAAACGCGTTGCACAGTTCCAATTTACCCGCACGGAATATCCTTCGAACTCCACTGATTTGAAAATGAAAATTTATATACATTCAATTTTTCTGCACGAGAACTTCGTCAAACTTTGCGTCTATAGGTACATGTTATACGTATTTGTAATAAAAGTGATATTTACAACCCAAAAATTTCAACGATTATTCGTACCTATAACTATCCCACATTTCACCGCACAGTTATTTATGCTTATCGAATGTATACATGCACAGTGTTCCACAATCTATGATAGTGAACTAGTGATATCAAGTCTGATTTCAAACCCTTGAAATTTTGTCATTTTGCATACATAGTTATGTACCTATACGTATATCGTTCAGCGGTGATCCTCCGCGATCGGTGTCCATGGCAAATCTGTTGACGCAGAAGACGTGTGGAGGAAACGAAATATGAAATCTAAAGGATATAAAGTATGATGTTTCCTGGCGACCAATTGAATATAATCACAATATGGATGTAGCTATCCGGTAAAAACCCGTCCACACATATGAAATGTCTGACAGCAAATTTCATGCGATAAAAATTATGTAGGAAACTGAACGCGGACTGGCCAGCGATAATTTGTTAACGCTAGAAAGATCACTGAAATTAGTGAGATATAAGTTGAAATAATTTTTCCGCCGATGTTACGGAATGAAAGATCTGCTTTTAAATTTCCATATCAAGTAATTAAAACTATAGTTAAAACGGTCAAGTCACGTTATACTATATAATGAGATATATGGGTCCTATACCGCGTATAATTTTTTTCTAGACGAATCAACGCGTAGCTATAATTATTAATTACAAAATTTTCATAGATAATAATCGGTGAGGAATAACCGCTAACACGAACGAGGTCTGGTTAAAAACGAAACGAGCGTAAGCTAGGCGTGCGTAAAGGCTGATTGAATAAAGCAAAAGGTAGGGTGTATCTGCGTGCCTTGACGAAACGAGTCCAATTTAACGTAATGATGGACCTTTTTCGCTTTGAAATAGTCCAAAAAGTTTTTCAATTAATTAACAAAGACGCATGCGGTGATTGAAGATCTTTGATACTTATAGAATTTTCTTAGGGAAAACTTGAGAAATTGAAATTCTGTACGTGCCTAATATAAAGGAGACAGAGATATGACTCGAGCAAAGAAGACACTTTATCAACTTGACTTTGATCATTTGAAACAACTAACATACCGGGTTTAAATTATACACAGGTAATATACATCATAACGAACACCTCAATGAAGCTTATAATTCTTATATGGGTGATTTCTCAATCCATATAACTCGATAGTACTACATATACTGGAGCAGAACGTAACGAGTCTTGTTGAAGAATGTCAAGTGATGCAAGTGGTTCTTTCAATGGGTTTAATTCCTCCATTGAATTATCCGAGTCTTATCCTGCCAATCTCCGTTCATATAAAGCGATAATTTGATACTTCAAAAGTAAGATGATTGTCTAATGTATATAAGAACGAGACAATCGCAAGTTGGGCGTATAAGCTTAAGTTAGTTTTCAGTGACGCAATGCTAAAAGTGGCTTACGGACTAACGATGAGAAGTTTTTCCCTATTTTTTATTTTTATTTTTTTTTTATCTTTTTACTTCTTGTTTCTTTTTTCCGTTTTCTTTGGCATACACTTGCGCGAGTCTATGCCGGTGCCAAAATTAAAAGCAAAACTGAAAGAACGATTTCAACGACGCCACGAAGTGCATTTTCGGCAATCTACAAATACAAATAACAATTAATGAACGATGAAATTTTTACACGTGAAGGTTCATTAGAGGGTAGTAATATATAGGCATAGTAGTTTTATATATGCAGAACAATGCATTATATTATATGGTAATGACGTAAGCCAGGTTGACCGATGAATCATCAACAAGAAATTCTCTGTCAGGGAATCTTAGCTTGTAATACCTATATATATATATATATAATATATTTGCATGTATTCGAAAGGTATCGTATATCTACCTGTTTACTTTGTGGAAATTTTTTCAATCTTTCAGCTCCCCTCCATGAGAGTGAAGTCTTACAATAAATCATGAAATTGAATCTATAATATTAGTTTCAAATTTTCGCTAAAATATGATTTATCTTAATCAATTATAATTAAAGATTAAATTGTTTTTCTTAACAGTCAGATTATATTAAGCTTGCACACTTCGACACAGATAAATATCATATTCAGAGGAACACTTGTTTCGGAGTAGTAATTAAAGAGATTAAGAAATAAGAAGTTTATTTATAAAAAAAATAATATTTCGGTACGAAGTATAATGCTACTTCGATTAATATCATTCACTGATTATGCATTGAAATATATATATATATATATGTTATACTGTAGGTAAATTTAACTTTTGAAATATTAAAAAGAAAAAAAAAAAATATATATTATAACACAGCTTCCGCAACGCGACATCCATTTATCTTATTTATTTAACACAATCCTATCATTATCTCGTTATTGATTATTCTCATTTCACGATATTTGAGGATAAAAAAATCAGTGATTGGAGTTCCGTAAATAATGTAAATTATAATCAATTATAATTCAGGGTCACTCCGGTAAACTAATGTTTAATTAAATTTGAAAGAAAATTCCGTCAAAGGGTTAAGGCTCTCGATGCACCACGTGCCACAGCCATCTCCATCGGCTTCGACGGATTGGCGTCCGTCGAGGAGAGCTACCTCGCGCACACTGCACGACGCTCAGCGCCCCGGCGCTTGCGTCGGATCCCCCGGCGATCCGCGCACCCTCGCCTAGGGTACAAAAACCCCCCTTTACACCCCAATGGCACCCTCCGGAAAAGACAGAACCGGAAGACATCGCCGTCGCCATCCCCAGTCCCGTTACCAAGAGAGATTATTCAAGTTACTATAATACTACTTTGTACTTACGCTACCTACCTACACTGGTAACTATACTTTGCCCCGAGTACCTGCAGGTAGGTATATATATATTAGGGTGATTCAAAAAAAAAAAATTTTTTTTCTTTCTTTCACTAACAGGCTCAAAAGTTTCATTTAGGTCAAAAAGTATGCCTGTTAAAATATGAGCTCTTAATATTAATATTAAGAGTTGGCGCATCGCACTTTTCGATTTTCCATAAGAATAACATGGGATAAATTATTTTTGCCTCTTCTGATTCTTATAACTAGCAAATGATACGTCACACAAAGAATCTACAGACATGTTTTGGTTGGAAAATGAAAATCGAAAAATACAAAAAAATAAAATCATTAAAATTGTAAAAATTAACATTAAAATCAATTAAAATAAATTAAACTTTGACCTTGAATAACTTTTGAACGAGTGGACTTATTGGAAAATAACTCGAAACTTTTTTGTAGAGCGTTCAATTCTCTACAAAAATATGTCTGTAGATTCTCTGTGTGACATATCCTTTGCTAGTTATAAAAATCAGAAGAAGCAAGAATGATTTTTCCCATGTTATTCTTATGGAAAATCGAAAGGTGCGATGCGCCCACTCTTAATATTAATATTAAGAGCTCATATTTTAACAGGCATACTTTTTGACCTAAATGAAACTTTTGAGCCTGTTAGTGAAAGGAAAAAAAAAAATTTTTTTTTTTTGAATCACCCTAATATATATACAAGATCAATTGATAATCCCTGAATAAGCTTGTGTATTTACTATTAAATAACGGACGCAAATAGACGAAGAAAGGTGAAAAAAAAATTGTGAAGATATGCGAAAACAAAGTTTTTCTATGATTTTTTCGGAGCAGGAAATTTGACTGCGACTTGTGATGTCAATTTTTGCTTTAGTGTATTTAGGAAAGGGTATAGATCAATTGTTTGGGAAAGTAAAAGTCATAAAAAGTGAACCGCACGTATTCGACGCGGTCCGGGGATCGAGATTAGTTTTTTTTGTGCATCTATTCTAAGGGATCTATTTTTACTATTCCTATACGACTTGAATTATGCTATAAAATTTTTTATACTGATTCATTTCACTGTTTCGATTCTGTTCTTAGGTCTCGGAAATAGATTTTGAAACTGCGAAGTGTATATACTATTGTGAAATTTATTGAGAGAATAATTTAGATTAGCCTAGGTCCTTCGGATAATGGCTCGATTAATCTAAAGTGGTGGGATACATGGGCAAAGGAATTTAATCGATTGTCAGCTACCGTGAACTTGCTGCAGCTTGATTAATTATACCAAGAAACATTTATAGCATTCCGGGTTGACCTCAAACACAGTCTTATGCCTGTATAGGTGTAATAAACTTTTTCGCATTAGCCGCGCAAAAGCTGCGTATCGTATTGTGAAAATACCTTGCGCAACGATACACATATAGTATATATATTAGGGTGGGCCAAAAAAAACTTTTAATTTTTTTTTCTTTAGTTACCATGAAAATATTGCTCAAGATGATGAAAAAAAAGTCCTCTGAAAATTTGAGCTCTTAATATCAATATTAAGAGGTGCCGAATCGCGATTTTTGATTTCCCATTTAAATAACACAGGAAATTTTTTTTTTTTTATTTGGAATTTTATTCCGTTCCAACGAATCATCGTGTTATAAAAATCAATACATATTCTTGTAGGAAATTAAACGATCTCCAAAAAAGGTCTGATGTAATTTTTCGCTAAGTTCACTCGTTTCAAAGTTATTCAAGGTTAAAGTTCAACCTCAAACGGTATATGACGACTTTTTTTTCGACTTAGCGAAAAATCACATCAGACCTTTTTTGGAGATCGTTTAATTTCCTACAAGAATATGTATTGATTTTTATAACACGATGATTCGTTGGAACGGAATAAAATTCCAAATAAAAAAAAAAAAATTTCCTGTGTTATTTAAATGGGAAATCAAAAATCGCGATTCGGCACCTCTTAATATTGATATTAAGAGCTCAAATTTTCAGAGGACTTTTTTTTCATCATCTTGAGCAATATTTTCATGGTAACTAAAGAAAAAAAAATTAAAAGTTTTTTTTGGCCCACCCTAATATATATACTTATTTACCTATATATATATATATATATGTATATAAATTTTGGCACGGTGATAAAAGCGATATATTTGCATGACGAGCAAATAACTATAAAAAGAGATTGAAAGAGCGTAACTGAACGTAAACTATTTGAAATAGTATAGGAATTACTTTCACCGAAGATTAATTTTAGTTTCGGATCGTTTCGGATTAGTCGATATATAGATTAAATTTTTAGCGATGTAAAAATATACCATAGGCTTTCGAATAAATGGGAATTAAACGCGAAACAATGAAAATAAACGGTGAAAATACGTTTATTCGTTATTATCACGGACTCTTTCATTCATACATAGTTCAACAGACGTATTTTTGTTATGTATTTCCCATGGTTTCCAAATCGCGGGATAATGTATTAAAAATTTGTATTTTTTTCATCGCTTTCAAAAGCGACAAAGAAGTTAGTGTTGATTTGCTAAGCTATTGAAAAATTAATTCATATGAAATACTCCGAAAGTAAATTAAATAGTAAAAAAAAATATATGATTAGAAGTATGTATATGGAGACATTCAATATTTCAGTAATAAAGAATAGTTTCAATTTTCTTCGCTTTATTTTAATCCAAAAAATACAGATATCATATATATTAATGCTATAATTACATATTAAGTATTTATTAATACAGTAAATATTAGAATTCTCAGTCTGTTCTGTAGTCTCGGAGTTCTGAGTGACTGAAATCACAGAATTGACTAAATTTCTATACTTAGCTAAAGCAAATTAGAGAAATTGAGTTCGCGAATAATTTAAACTCGAACTCGGTAATCGAAAAGATAATTTGATAGCTACCGCATCGCATAGTGGTTGATGTTTGTTATCTAGATCAAACCTGATAATCAAAATCGATTAAAACCGATTGATTGAATATTGGTCGTACTGAATCGTGTTGTTTGTTTCGCGAGATTCAATATAATGCAATAAGACTCTTGTAGAATTATTTTTTATCGCAAGTTTCTCATTGAAATGCGTTCAATATGTTTATATGCAACTGTGAACAGAAACTAATCGTTTTCATTTCGAATTTCTCAATGAAACTGAATCATATCAAATATTTAATTATAACATTTGTTGGTAGCAAGCAAAAGCCTTCTTATCGAAACAAATACGTAAATACACGTTAGAACTTATCAGCATCCTGCATCCAATCCATATTTTCATTTTCAATATATATAGTTCAAATATATGTATTGCAATTCGTTTGATTCCGGGAATATCTGACAAACGCTTCATACAAAACAATAATATGCAGTTTTATATTAATAATTTCTTTATACATATAGAAAACTGAGATATAAATAGGTATCTCTATCCTGTTAGAAGAAATGTCAATAATAAAATAAAATACAATTCAATGTTATTTATCGTATATATCTCACGATAAATACTCAGGATAAAACAAACAGTTCATAATTTATGATTCAATCGAATTGCAATTAAGAAAAACCGATCAGACTTTACTACAGTTCAGTCCATCATTAGTTTTTCCTCCAAGTCGTTTACCGCTGTAAAGATTATTTCGAAAAGTAACACCGGGAGTAAAGAAACAATTCATAGATATTTTTGTAGGAAATAGTGAGCGAAAATATCGCAAATAGTTAAATTTATAAAATTCCGAGTCCCTATTTATTTCATTCATTATACGTCTAGTTTCTCGCATGATCATAATTCTGCTGATACCATTCTACACTTTCTTTTATCGCCTGATCAAATGGTGTGAATTGAAAGTCGGGTAAATGGGTTCTGAGCTTTGCATTACTCGCAGTTTTCTTATACTGTCCGTCTGCAGCAGAAGTATCATAAACAACCTGACCTTTGAAGTCAAAGGCTTTTACCAGAGCATCGGCTACTTCGGATATTTTCACTTCTTGTGATTCATCAACTGAAAAAAAGGAGTTTTAAGTAAGCTTGTTTTAAAACTTAACAATAGTTTCAACCTAACAAGTTTTATACCACAAAAGAAAGATTACAATTTTCATTGTAGTTGATTTTATTCTGGAGAAAGAATCGGAATAAAGGTAGAAAATTTTTTAGACGTAATTCTTTCCACAATGTGACGATAATTACCTGACAATATGATAGGCTCTACTGAGTCATACTCCCGAAGAACCCAGAGAAAAAGTTTGGCCAAATCTTGACTGTAGATAAATTGTCTCAACGGTTTACCGGATCCTAAAACAGTGAATACTTTGTCCTCTGTATTACCTGAAATGAAATAAAAAGGGAATTTCATTTCTACTTAAATATGAAGCAAACAACCTTTCTCCCATAATGTCGACTGATCAGATTCAGTCAATAATACAGTAAATAATGAACAAATTAAAGCAGAATAAATCACCATCTGCAATGATATCGTGGAGTTTTCTCATCAATCCAGGAATTACATGGCTTGAACTTGGGTTAAAATTATCATGAGGTCCAAATACATTGCATGGAATAACACTGGTGTACTTTCTGCCGTGTTGCTGAGCATACCCCTTGTTTGCAATGTCAATTAATCTTTTTGCATAACTATAGCCATAGTTAGATGGGTGAGGAGGACCGTTGTGGATCTAGAAGACAAGAAAGAAGAAATAACAAATTCGTTTAATACAATTAAAAAATTTGATTTTCATTCGCAAGTTTTTCTCCAGAGTGTCCGCAGAAATTTGATGTACAAGCTACATACCAGACAACATGAACATCTATTTCACTCACCATAGCCTCATCGATGGGGTAGCTTGTTTTGTCTGGAAATATGCACGTCGATAGACAAGAAACAACTTTGGCAACGTTATTTTCATGCGCAGTTTGCAGCACGTTATCATTCATGTGTAAGTTTTGACGCTGTAATGATAAAGATGTGTGTGTTTTGAAAGAAACTCCCAAGTTGAGTTCAGAGATACACAATAGCTGTTATATATTCACCAAGAAATCTAAATTATGTGACATGTTGTGGAACAGACCTCCGACCATTGCAGCTAAATGTATAACATGGGTAGGTTTATGCTTATCGAACAAAGCTTCGGTGCTTTTTTTATCGCTGAGAAATAGAAAATTCATTTTTATTGTTAAGTTTAATTTTAAATATTACCGATTATTTATTTTACGGACTATTAAATCGATTTATCAAACAACTCACCATAGATTGGCATCTTTTGAGCCAAGAAATATCCATTTTTCATCCGATCTCGAATCTTTAGATACAATAGCTTGAATTGCTTTTCCAACTAGTCCAGTTCCTCCGGTGACTAGAATAATTTTCTGATTTTCCGCCATCTGGAAGTAGTGTATTTTTCTGCTTATTCAAAAGCTGGGATCCAGTGTTTGCCATGTGGCAATTTGCTTGGTGTGCATAAACCCTTTAGCTTTATTTTAATACAGGTTTTGATAATGAGTGAAAATTCATTTATTTAAAGAATTACTTTGTCATTCGAAACTATCTTTCGTATTTCAAATTGTAAATAATAACCTTGCGAAATATGATTGAACCGAATTTTTGGAGGTTATGTTAGGTTATGTTCGGTAAAAGGAGTCCAAACTTAAATGGTGAGAGTTTAATTTTGTATAAAATCATTATATTCTCATTATTTTATTTTTTTTATTATTTTATTTGATAAAATTCACTCAAAGTTGTTAATCTTAAAAATAATCAAGCTACCTTCCACGTACTTGGATCTCTCTGACAGGTCACCAAGCCCAAAGTATACAATCACGCGCACGTGACGTCACTTGATGACGCGCATGCGATTCATGTCCACCGGCTAATCAGAGGCTCGCACTTGTTACGCCAAATATTTGAAGGAGTCAAGTCTATTGACGTGATAAAGATGTTGATATTCGTGTATAATACTGATGAGTGATGACTATGGTGTTATTGATAATATTACTGCGAGGACGGACAAGAGGGACAATAAGATAATATGCTTATTCAGATTTTGTTGTTTCTCAAATTATTATTTATCTAATTATTGTACTATGCTACGTATGATTAGTAATTTTAAGTCCGACAATAAAGGGTGCCGCTTATTATGATAAACTGACGAATCTTTATATTTAATTAGTTGAGAGATTCGATTTCCAGAATAAGACTTCATTGTTTATCACAGTTATAAAATATATTTTACTATTATTTTTTTTTTTTGATTTTTATGATTTTTTGTTGCACGCAATAATAACACATATTAAAAAATTATTTATGTATTCATATAATATCAAACTTTATTTTTAGTCTTAGCTTAGCTTAAGTTTCTTACAAAAATAGGTGCATTAGCTCCATCAAAATTTTAATAATTGTCAAAATTTTGATACGCCAAGGATCGTTCTGGCATCCAAATCTTTTAATAAACTATCAATCGTAATACCAAAAGATTAGGAGCCCAATGATATCTCTTAAGTATCTTTATTTTAATATTATATATATATATATATACTATATATGTCTAGATTTAATCCTTAGTGACGTACGATATAAATTAAAAATCAGACCTTAGGGTTTCGGAAATGTGTTCGAGATGTTTTCTTGCGATAATATTATAGCTTAAAACTTAATATAGTATGGTTAAATTAAGAAGGGTGTTTCGCCAGTTTTTTAATTTCGATGAATTAGATTTTCTCTCTCCAAAATATAATCGGTGTGAATAAAAAAAAAAAAAAAAAAAAAAAAACACAACTACCAATACGGTAAAAATAAATGGCAATTCGACGTTATCCTTTCCACACAACAGCTTTGTGCTGCGACGCATATACATATTGGTTGAGAAATATTCTTAATGAGAAAATGTATCATCACTCGACCCCTATTTATACGGGAGGGAGGTACTGATTTAGTTCTGATGGTAGGTGGCTTTTTTGGCACTCGCACGTTGCTGCTGGCTGTCGTACTAGAGGTCCGTAATTCGTTTGTACACTGCTTGAAGATTGCCCTGTGTGAGGAAGATCAACCTCGTAGCTTGGGTATGGCGCCTGAGGTGGATTTACCAAACTCGTTTGCACCCATTTGGTATCAATCAAAGCGTACGTTGCAATCTTTAAATTAAACAGACAATCGACTGATTAGAAATTATTTGGTTCACTTCGGCCTGAGCAATACACTCTATATAAACAGCAGATGAAATGTAGATGGTAGAACTGTTCCTGATTCTAAGATTCAGATTTTATAGTTTTACCTGATTCGTCGGCAAGCATCCGGTTTCTTGGCTGTAAATTCCAGTCAGTTCGTAAAAACCGTCTCCACGATCGCAGGCCAATGGGCCACCAACATCTACTTGACACATGTTGTTCCGTTGCTTTTGAGGCTTGACGCAAGTCAAGCTGTTGTCAACTTCAATCTGAGATTCCGCACCCTGAAGACGTTGCCTGCACGCTTCTTGGGGCACAATGTCAACGTCGATACCGTGCATCAGGGAACCGGCTTTGTTGACTGAACAAGAAAATGAATAAAATAATCAATGATGACACTGCATTCGATTAACTTATAGTTATCGAGTTGATTTAAATTCGTGCCATGTTTTACACTCACCTTGAAGAACGATTTTACCCCATCCGGTAGCGATGCATTTACGTCCATAAGTTGGCTGAGGCTTGTCACCCAGACAGAGAAAATCGATATGTTGATCCAGAGTTAAGGGATGCTCCAGGAAGAGGATGGCTAAATCGTGACTTGGAGCGCCTGGCTGGAAGCCGGGATGTAAAGCTATCTGAGAGACCTTGACGATTTCGAACGGAAGAGGCTCCTCGTGTTTGAGTTCATATCCCAATTTCCATTCACCAGCCTTGATCGAAACTTCTCCAGTCTTGAATCTGTTTGCAATTGAATGTTAGCGTTAATAAAATAATCACGACTAAATCTTCGATTGATTTAATCATCGGTCAACCGTTAATAGCTTGATAAAAGATTTGCATAATTCATTAATCGACAGCTATAGGCAGTACTTGAAGTATTCGACTCGCGAATTTACGGCTACTTTTAAGGCCGTTTAATCCTTTAAAATTGTCAGTATAAAGTTCGGGATGTTTCAGCATAGCACTTGCTTAATTTATGCGCCATTTGTCCTTCACAAAATGTCAATACATTCTTCACGATGCTTAAGTTTTGATAGCATTGCCAATTTGGCCGGGGTTAATGAAGACATTCGTATGCTAATTTACAAGTACTTTACTGTATGATATTTTTTTTCGTCTATTTAGTGCTAGCCAAATTGTGTGCCGCACTGAATTTATAGAAAAATAATTACCGTAACGGTTTAGGAATAATCAATTAATGACGATACTTAAAAATTCGGAAATTATTATAGATATAAATTAAAATAAATGAAAGGTATATAGTATATGCTCACCCGGTTACACAGTGAGCGGACGTCAAGACTGCGTTGGGAGAGACGATTGCTCCTGAGCACAGAAGCTTGCGTTCCTTGGTTGAAAGAACCATTGCTTGCCATGGGATTTCGCCGAATGCGACATCATCCTTGTCTAAATCGTTTGGTCGCTGAACCTTTATGAGAGGTGAAAATGGAATGAAATAGAGAAAATAGAAGAGTGAAATATTAGACAGAATTGACACCCGAACCTTTGTCAGCTCGCGCCAAGTCCACTATCACAAGTGGGTTATAACTGGCGTATTTTTGGAAAATAGACATATTATACAGTTGTTAAAGTATTCTTGGGTCAAGAATAGTAGAAATAAAGGATGGGTTTGCTCTAGCGCAACGTTACCATAACTGTTTAAGATATTTGCAGAAAAGTGTGATGAAAGAATTGCGACAACAGCAAAGGTTGAGGTGGGCAATAACTAAAATTATGTTATATATTTTACTTCACGCAGTGTGATTATGGAAGTTTTACCCACGCTTCGCGTGGGTAAAATCTCCATTTTCAGACCTTATGAAGTAAAATTTTGTACTATACTCGACGGGAAAACTTCTTCCGATCTCGTGTGATTGCAACACTCGCCCTCGGCTCGTGCTGCAACCTCACACTCGTCAGAAAAAGTTTTACCGGACTCGTATCGTAATGTACTAATACAAAATCAGCACTACATTATGATATTCTAAATACGAAAAATGTTATTAGAATTCTGATTCGAAAGAAATAAGCTTTGAGGAAAGTATAACCGAGAAGGCTCGTTGTCAGTTCAGAATAAAAGTCGAGTAAGTATAAGAGTGAGGGTAAAGTACCTTCTGAATGAAATCGATAATCACAGTCCTGTTTGTGCTTTCTGTGATTGGGTCAGGTCAACATTGTCGTATGTTGAAATACAATACGAACTATGCAAATTATCAACGAAATATAAATACTTTATTCAAATATAAAAATGCTGTATAGGTATATTGTATATTATAAGTATATATGCGTGTGCTGTACGTTAGAAATCACAGAAAACTTACGTCCGGCCGACTATTTGTTAATTAAAATCACTTATTAAATATAATAATTGTATGATGTCATGTATACTAAAAACTTTATGCGAATATGAAAACATATCGCGTTATCATAATTCAAACGCATTTTATTCCACTTACTTTATTCCTTAGTCCACATTGTACTCCTGGCGTGTGTGGTGCGATTACACCAGGGCTCTGATTAGTGGCGGACAATTCGTAGGTCTTAGTCCCAGTGGGTGTTTCAAAGGGATTTTGCCATGTAAAACCAAACAAAGAAGTGGTTGGCTTTGAAGTCACCTGAGTGTCGTAGGAAGGTGTTTCGGACGGGATCCCTTCGGCATCGCCATTAGATGTTTCGGGAGGAGACGGCGTTGGTGAGCTAGACTCAGGCTTCTGGCCCGATTGTCCAAATATTGATCCGAAGTTGAAATTGGAAAAATCTGGGAAGTTCGGTTTCTCGAAATTTGGTAAGGTCCAATCAGGTTTGAAGTTACTTATATAGGATGGTAACGTGAATGGTCCGGTAGACGATTCTGTCGTCTCGCCCTTCTCGGATTGTTTTGGAGTTACTCCGAAGCCTTTGATTGGCTGACGGAAACCACCCTTGGTTGGCTGCTTCTTAGCAGGATGAGTCTTGGCGTAATTCAGGTAACTTGGGAAGCCTTGTTCGTCAAAACCTCCTGAGTAATTTGCTGGAAGGTTACCCGTTGGCCAAGGATCAACGTAGTTCGGGTCACGGCAACATTTGCCAATAACACCATTGTCCGGGTTCTTGCATGACTACAAAATAAATAAGTTTAAACGTGACGATGAGATTGAGATGACCGTAGATAGACTCGAATTAGTGCACAGCTCAGCATGTGAAAAAAGTTTGAAAAAATACCAACAGACATCACAAAGCCTGCGCGAAACACATAAAGGCTACATAAAACTCACGCTAAGGGGAGCTCGTCTTTCGATTTGTTGGCTGGTCAAGGCAACTGGTTGCGGGCTAATGACTCCTTCCAGAGTGCAGAATTTTTCTTCAACGCAGATCAATGCAGCAGCACATCCAACCTGTACTGTAATTGGCGCAGGTGGAAAAGTCTGTATGGGCGGTCTTTTGATGTCAGGTACTGGGATACTTGGCTTGGCTAAAATCCGATCGAACGAATGTCGATAATTAGTTCAATCCAGATATCGCATTTGCTGATCATTCCTCATGTAAATGAGGCTGGAATAAAACTCACCATCTTCTTTTGGTGGTTTGGAGAATGCGGGTACATTATCACTGGGTTCACTTCCAATGGGAGGAAGATATCCATTCGATGCAGCAGGTCCTACAAGAATACCGCTTGAAGTTCCTGTGAAACTAGGTTCACCACCGGTCAAATCTTCACCAGAATTGTTAGACGAGCCGAAGAGACCACCATTCGGTTGATTCGGTTGTTTTGTATTCGTGGAGCTTCCTCTGTTAAACGGAGTTGGAGTAGGACGGGTGTAAGTGCCTGAGATACCTGAACTGGCTTGACCAGATGCTCCAGCATTTGCACTAGCACTAGCTGATGCAAAACCAGAATTACCTGATGAAGAAAACGATGGAATCGATAATAACACGGAAATTATGCGGCACAATTTATAGATAGGTATATATTCGTACGTAATCGTATAGCTGTTAGCTAATTTTGCTATTTCTTACCTCCGTTGAAGGTATTAACGGTTGGTTTTCGGAAGCCTGGTCCTGGCGTAACGCTAATCAGATTAGGTGATGATGTCACCGAGGAAAATCCGGAAAGGAATCCACTTCCTCCTTGGTTTCCAAGAGATGAGCCGCTACCAGCTGAAGCTTTTGAGTCCGACTGACCAACAAACTCAATAGACTCTTGCTGCTGGGACTGATCGTATGAACCGGCTAAACCAGACTGTCCAGTTTGGCCAATGATTCCGGATTGGCCGGAGCTTCCGAATTGATCGTAGTTATTGGTGGAACCAAACTGCCCCGTCTGTCCCTGAGTTCCAAAAAAGCCTGTTGGTTGTAGATGGCTTCCCGTAGCACTGGGGAGTGTAGGCTTAATGGTGGAACCAGAAAATCCCCCGAAGTTACCGGTAAATCCAGAATTTGGACTACCGGCTGAAGCTTTTGAGTCCGATTGGGCATCAAATTGGAAAGACTCTTGCTGTTGGGACTGATCGTCTGAACCGGCTGAACCAAACTGTCCAGTCTGACCGAAGATCCCGGAAGATCCAATGCTCCCGGATTGGTCAGAATTTCCAAATTGTCCATTGCTGATGGTAGAACCAAATTGTCCGTGAATTCCTGAAGAGCCTGGATAGCTTCCTGTAGGGGTAGGCAATGTAGGCCTAACAGTGGAACCAGAAAAGTCACCGTGGTTATCAGAAAATCCAGAATTTGAACCAGAAGAGGATCCAGACGATGCAAAGCCTGTGCCTTGAGAACTGCCAAAGTTTGTCGATGATCCAGAGTATTCGTTTAGAGTGCAACATACTTCGTGGTCAATCCTGCACAGTTGATTCTGTAATGTAAATTTTGTTTGCGCTATTCATTATGAATGATCGGAACATGTGGGTCAATTATTTTATTTATGAATAACAGTAATTATCATCATTGGTTTAAATTGTGACGCACTCTTTTCATGGTAAACAGTAGCAGTGGGTATATCTGATCCCACGCTTTTACCCGCAGTACTAAGCATCCCGATAAGGATGGACAAGGCGATGTGTGTACGACTGTATAATGTACTACGTGTTCATATGAACCATATAAATAAATGAACAAAAACTACTCGACACTAAATCTGTACTCATCCTGGCATTCTGTCTACCCACGTGAATTTTGGACTCACTGACTCATCAGTCAATACATGCAGGATCTATTCCATCTTCCGCGTACTTAACCTTTACAGATATAAATGTCTCGATCATCCTAGCTCGTTATGAATCCTTTCGTTTTTTTATGGCCATACATGAGAAGGGAAGCTGTACGCAATGATAGGTATAATAAAGTTTCTAAAATATCACGAGTTTCTAAATAAAATGTGTATGAACCACGTTATGTGTAGTATTTGATAATTTGCATGAATTC
The DNA here is from genome assembly GCA_943736025.1 of Tenthredo mesomela. Taxonomy (NCBI): domain Eukaryota; kingdom Metazoa; phylum Arthropoda; class Insecta; order Hymenoptera; family Tenthredinidae; genus Tenthredo; species Tenthredo mesomela. The sequence continues at coordinate 15,934,457 of OX031016.1, read as the reverse complement.
AATGGACATTTAAATGACGCAAATAACTGTTCGTAATCCATTAATTGCTTTTAATCACACGAGGAACAACCTAAGACGTGACGAAGGTCTTTTAGTCATGGTTTACCGCTATTGGACCATTGATTATTATTTACGTTTTTACTAAAGAAGTTATAACTCGGCTAAAAATTAAGATATTGACTTACTCTTGGACTCATTTCGAAGGTGAAGGAACAAAGTATTATAATAAAGAAATAAATGTACTTTAAAATGAAGCTTGATGAGTTACAGGATGGCATATATAAGAAGGGTGCGAAAGTTGAAGCCTTATCTTGAGAGAATACTTGTTTGAGAGAGTACTCAAAATTTAACTGCACGCCTTTCCGTTTTGAGAAAAGCTATTGCGCATCAGAATTATCATTTTGAGTTTCAGCAGCGAAAAAAAAAACATTCATTTCCGACACACTCTAATGTATCCATGGATTTGAAAGGTCCAACAATAGGTATAGTACTAAAGCGATTGCAGTAGGAATAACACTACGCTGCCACTGATATTTTTTTGTCGTATATAATAATAATTATAATAATCATTTAAATAACGAATCAAAATGAATTCTTCCTGGTTATTCATGACTGAAGAGCAGAGATCAACATCTAAATTCACTTGTCAGCCGCAAAATTTGTGACTGCTTGAAATGAAGAACTTTGCAAGTGTATCATGTTGATTTCACTGAGCTGCCGTAACGGTGGGTTGAAAAAAAAAAAAAAAAATTGTCTGAGATTTAGAGCAAAGATTGTTAACAGACGTATTCTCTCTCTCCTTAGCAAATGAAAAATGAAGACATAGTAGCCCGTTAGTCTTTTGTACGGGAGCCAATTCACGAACAATTAAAGAATTACATATAACCTGATATTCGAAAGTCAATATGAAAATTACGATTTTCGAAACTAACGGAAGAGAAATGAGGGAGTATAAATAATACTTCGACTGTAAAAAGTGTCCGTTTAATTAATAAGACACATGAGAATATTGATAGAATCAGTAGCTATAATAAGAAATCGAAACTAATACCTACACTAGTTATTTTATTTTTTATACTGACGCAAATAAGAACAACGATCGGTTGTGCCGATATCATCGATCGACGTACGTAATTAAAATACGCTCTCTTTTAAGATATTTGATTTTTTTGTTTTCATCCTCCAAAACCTGCACTTCATCTTTCGACATCGAATATCAGACTAATAAACTTCTGTCAATTACAATACGTTACTGATTAAAATAAATGATAATTAATTCAGTAATACTTGTGGACATAATTAATCGCATGATTGGAAAAAACCTTCATTTATAGCAATGTAAACCCACGTTGATTTCGTGCCATCATCAGCAAAGAAGTCTTCAAGCATATATTTTTCAAGTCTAGCTCATACGCAGCGGGATACCCAGTGGCTTAAGTAATAAATAAGAAACCAAATCACTTCAGCCCACTTTGTTACCAGACTAAATACTCCGGTCTACTGCAAGTATGGTCATGCATGTGAAATTGGCATTTTGCTTCACAAATCCAGGCTTGTAATCTTGCCACGAAATCCTAAGACTCTGATTTACCCTGTCAAGCTTATATTTCACATCCCATTTATATCTTGCATTCATCTCACTTATCTGTCAACTACAATCCGTGAGGGTTATAAATTACCATTTTTGTTACTTTTGCAGGCCAACAAGTGGTCCAAAGACGAATTTAGTGAAAAAATCCTGCAGAACAGTCTGCCAATGATTTCATCGCCACCCAATTTCCATACAGTTATAATTGCCCCAAAAAATTGTTGAACGTTTGTAATCAAGCGAAGCGAACAAATTACATACAGACAATTTCCACTAGGTGCGGATACCTTGGTATAGCAGAGAATGTGTGAGCTATAAATATGGCGCAATTATAAGGTGATACATTCATGAATACATTTACAAGTAGCAAGTGATACGTGGAAACGGATTGTCAGTGAAAAGCATTAAAGAAGATAACTTTACGAGCTAGGTGCACATATACCTACTTACGTTTAATGAACAGTTTTTCTCGGTGAATAAGTAATTAACACGATCCCGGTAATACGAAAAGAGACATATAAATCAACCGAGTGAATAGCACGTGTCTTAAAGACAAGGTACACGCTTCATGATGAATTAATAGTAGCGCCGCATCCACATTACAGTGATTAGTATCTTTTCAGCCGCGTGTTCAAAGTGATTGTTATATGCGACGTGCAGCATTGCTAACCAATAATTAAGTATTATGAACCCGACGAGCAAGTTCTTCTTTTCTATATATTCGGCCGCTTACCTTGGGGTAGTCCCAAGGATTGAGAATCTAAAATATGGACTCTGACTTATGTATATTTCGATACATGTAATTAAAGATTTGTATACAAGACATACATCGGGTTAGTAGCTGCGAATGAATTGTAAAAAATGAAGAGTAACGATGGGTAGATTAGAGAAAGTTTATTTTAAATATTTTGCTAGTTTAAGGTGACGTTTTTGTTAACAAAAAAAAAAAAAAACAAAAAAAAAATGGAATAACAAATCCAAACGGGACAGAATTGAAGAAGCCATATTTCGTATTGAACGAAACTCGCGTAACTATTCGTATAGTATTTATCCCATACCGAATCGTCAGTCTTTTAACTGGTAACGAGAAAGGCCAGCCATCAGAGATTCGATGCATTGAGCAAGGTGGCTAGGTTTCGTAAGTTAATCTATGCTGCGGGGGAAATTAATAAATAAATTGTCGAAGGCTGTTGAACGACCTTAAGTGCGATGAACCGACCAAGGTGATCTGTGGATAGTGAATCTCTCCTGAAAACTTAATTCTGAGTTAATAGATGGGCGCGAGAGCGTCATAAGTACAAATCGATTCTGGTTACGTAACATTTATATGCAATCGCGTAATTGGATGATATGCATAACCCGCAGAGATAGCTGAATGACTAGCTGGGCAGAGCGTGTGGGTAAGAGAAATTTATTGGCATTTCTCTTCGCGTTAGTTCACGCATTGAACGAGATCTTGTCCGGAACATCAATTGACACCTAACCGCGAAAACTCCTTTCATATTTCTCTTTCACCTGTGTCAACATATATCTATTTGATCTTTGTTTAGATCTGAACGGGAAAAATTTTACTGCGAAATAAATGAGAATCATAAGTGAATACCTGTACGGTATATCGACGATCGCTTACATTCCTGCAGGGTAAGCATTTGAGAAATGCTTGTTTATGCTGTACAAGATGTTTATTAACAAGTGTCTATATCGCATGTTTAGTGAATTAACAATTTGTTTAGTTTTTCGTAAACTGTTGATTCAACTATATAATTCCAAGTTTGAAATACGCTATTCAGGTTAATGTTTTCATATGCGTCGGCGACTTCAGACGTCCGATAGTCGCATAAGTCGATAATATATCTCGTAATCTTCCATTGGCCTTTCCAAGGCAGAATTCCTCTCATAAATTTAAACGGTTTCGCGATTCTCGATAGAATTGATACCAATGACGCTTAAAAATTAACGAATTATGCCAAGGAACTGGTAATAGTTGTGCAATACTCGCGGTTAATTCCGTCGCATTCAAATTTGAGGCTCGCGTCGTACCTACGTATGTTTCTCCGTCAATCAGTCTCTTCGTCCGCGTGCAATACTCTATTATGCAATACCGCATACAACCAATTGACCACTGGCTATCCAACAGCCATCTTTACCCAATGAATTATTCAACCATTAGGCTTATATAGCTACAATATATACTTCTAAAGTGTTTCTCTTTGTATCATTTGAAAGAGGCTAATACGGATCTAGACAAATGGTATACCTTCCATTACTTGCAATTCAATTTCTTTGAAATGTAAATTTATATGATATTATCGACAATTACCGATCGATGAATGATACCTCGATTAATTACGACAAATTAACTCGTGACTCAATTGAGGTCATGTCACTCTCGCGTTTATACCGGGACGCGAATACAACGTTTCGAACAGGTGCGGGATCGTGACAACGACGTGAAGTGATTACCGCATTGAAGCGTCACAGATGTCCGTCGTTGTTAGGTGATTCTTGAAAAGGCAGAACCAGCTGCCTGACCAATCGTGACGTAGCTTTTTGACGTCGTATATACTCCTATACACGCGTCAACGCGTAACACTTCATCCAGCCTTTTCAAGAGACTTGAATGTCGGGTGAGTTCTTTTTTTTTCTTTCAAGAAATATGCGTTGATATGCCTATATCAAGGTTGAGTGTGCGCGCCTGACTTGCCAAAAAATATTTCACCGTATAACCGCAAGTATTCCACCATCATTGTTTAAGCCTCAAAACAATTCGATTCAGTATGATTTTACGCTTAAAAAAAGGTCTTGCTGATTGAACCACATTTCTGTCTCAGAGTGGTTCACACCCTTATATGGCAACATGATCTTAAATTTCGGTCTCGCGGACATTCGGCACGTTGGAATTGCACATCGTGTCAATGGCGCGGATTCTAGATTTTTTTTTCTTCAAATTACAGGCTTTAACTTCTTGACCCGCAAAATGTGGAAAGAAATTCTTCAGACGTTTATCTACAATCAGAATTGTACTGCATAATATTGCAGCATCTAACATGAGTGGAGACGAGAGGCAGAAAACATAGGGACTTATTAATTTCCAATATATGTATAGCTACCTGTGAGATACGAATGACATTTGCAATTTGAGTATGGCGAATACTCACACGGAGAAAAATTTATAGTAAATTTTCTCATACTCATATAGTAGTTGTGTCATATACTTTCAATATGACGATTGCTCTTATACTTTATACCTAATGTCACCATGAATATAGGAATGTCTTTCTCACATTCATGGAACATTGAGTATAATGTATCGGAACGATCGTCATATTGGAAGTATATGACACAACTACTATATGAGTATGAGAAAATTGACTATAAATTTTTCTCCGTGCAATAGCACTTCCATAGGTATGTATAAATATATAGTCTGCACATATGCGTTCATGATCTTCCCGGATACTTATGCGGATGAGTGCACACGTAACGTGGGCGCAAGCTGCACCGGTATGAAATGAAACCGGAGAGGCAACTTGTATAACGGAGTAATTTACCTTCATTTTTCATTTCCTTTTTTAATCGATCGTTTCTCTGCGTTCTGAAAGCGAACGCGAAATTATCTCAAGTTTGTGTGTATTGATCGCGTCTGGATAGATCCGCGGAGTAAACGACATGCGTCGATTCACAATTCAAGGGATCACCAGGATTACGCCATAGAAAGTAGTTATAAAAATTTCGGAATGCTCGGTAAAAGTACGCGAACGTCAGAGGCGCCAGCCTACAGGAATTCAAGATGATTTCGTAATCCCGCCCGATGATGCTGCCAAAGCCGCTCTCCGCCGCAACGCAAAGATCCGCTACCACATCGTCAATTCTTATAAGTTATGATTAGCGTAGCGAACCAGAGGCTAAAGTTATAACGTTGTATTACAAATCATATTATAAACACGTATGTTACAGGCGCGTGCAAGAGGGAAAAAAAATGGTAGGGATGGGCCGGTCCATGGTAGGGAGAGATCCTTCCTGATCCGAAGATGGTTAACGCGTGACATAACTTCACTTTCGCCGATCTATCACACTCTGCATAAATAAAGAAACGTACAATCAGCGGACCTATGACCCTGGAGCGGCAAACGAGATGGTCACGGTTTTGCTTTGAATTCATGCGTCTTTAAAATACATCCGTTTTTATCCGAGCCTTATGAATAACTCTAAAAGAAGAAGCGAATACTTTCGACCGGAACATCCGCACATGTATTGAAATTTTTAATGAAAATTCTCCAAGATTGATAATTCGTGAGTTAACAAGCGATTGAATGAACGGCACCAACAAACCTGACAACCCATGTGACTTACTCGTCTTACTCAACAATTGATTCTTCTCGTAACAATTAACCCTCGCCGATATAGAGCCGCGGGCAATGAGGTCCGTTGAGCATTGGGAAGGTGGTATTAGGTTACCTCAAACTCGTTTTGAACCCGCAATTATCATGCCATAAAACGATCGCGTGGTTATAGTCGTCAACAATTATGAACTATCAGAAGACATTCAGCAGCGCCGTTATTAAGTTTCTACGAAGCCTTGAGCAAATCCGCGATAAAAAATGGGAAGAAAAAAGAGTTAAAAAAAAAAAGGCGTGTGCGAAGGATTATAACTCGGGGCCAGGTAGCGCCTAATTCATCCTCGCTCATAGCAGATTAATGAAAAAGACATTTATAGTTGACTCCATAATTACATTAGACTATAGTTTGGTCCACTTGGACTTACAGCAGAGTTCATTGAGCGGGCGCAAAGTCAAGTTAATGTATGCAAATCTATCACGTTAAATCATCAGTATCAAATTTGTAATGATTCTAATTCAGTGGCGGCTGCGGGCGTTATGAAAAAAGTAGCTTTCAAAATTGGGAAATGAAATTAATAAGGTTCGCCCAAGCAATTATCGCTGATCGAATGGACTCTGCGAAACTTGAGTTTCAGTGTAGTAATGACGTCACGAACCATCTCGATGAGCGGTTAACTGATCAAGCGATCTCTTAGTAGTTATAACATTGCCACTGGTGGGCAAGGAATGCTGGGTAAAACCCGCAAACATTGCTGCCGAGTGCCGTATGTTTGCCTTGCGAATTCCTGATTTTACCACCCGGAGGCTTATAGACTCGTCCGTGGCTGATGTCGCATGGATTTTAATATGACAGCAAAAAATCTTTGAAGGTTAAACAACTTCCATGAGCATCGTTTGACGAACCTCGACAACGTTGCACACTAATTATGCCTGGCAGAATTTTATTTATTTTTTTCACATTTTATAGACATTTTTCAATGAAAGAAGCGGCCACTTCTTTGACCTGATTATTTTTGGCATTGAAATTCGCAGTTCAAATATTTGCAACGTACACCTTTGAATCAAATCAATATTTGCGCGAAAAGAGTAGAGGGACTTTTCGAGTACGTGTTTGAAATGATCATCAGTTAGTGGGGATAGAGGAGCCGCAGAATTCCCATGCTCAAATACCGATTTCCAGTAATAGTGCTCAAATATATTCAAGAACAACTACTTACCATAACATTACTTAATAGTACGAACGTACTATTTTGAAGAGTTTGGTATGATTTAACGATTCAGAAATAGAAATGACAGTTGGCCTCGAAAACATCACACGGCAGTAATTTCAAACTTGCAATATTATTTTCATCCGTAATGAAAATTGGCCAATTCGTTCATGCAGACTTTCCAATACAAAGATTATCGACTCTTTCATATTTTCAGAAATAGATTTGTAGTTGCCTCAATCAAAATTTACGCCAATCGTCGCGAGAAAGTTACGCATATGACCTTGATTTTAATGAACTCGGGTAAAAGCATCGATTTAGATACCATTTATACACCTGTAAAGACTAACAACACTTTCTACACCATACAAACATATTCACGATACACGATACGCTATGCCTGTGTGCGATCACACGCTTGAACATTTCCCAGACGCTGCAATGATCCGTTACTAAACGCACGTAACACGCTGTAACGCCTAAGATATATATCACCTCTACGGGATAATGAGAATGACTAGGTATTCTAAACTACAGTATATACCTAATCCATTCAATTATTTCCCTCGTTGATTATATAATATTATTACACTATCCTCCTCGATTATACTATTATTTACTATCCGTAAGACCGAGCATGTTACAACGTCATTGTGCGAAATCATCTGCATGCGATGTGTGGTTTTATATCATGTTTTTATAAAAATTGGAAAGATTCACTCACCCCAGTCCTGACCTGCAACAATCCTTGTCCATTACCGTTGACTTTGCCGTTTACGCAGTGCCCTCTGAGCACGCAAATCCTGCCTTCACCGCTACAGCTGACTCTTAGTCCGTCGTCGATTCTAGAAGGTTGTTGTTCCGGAATCAAAGTTGATGGCGTAGGATATCCTACCGAAAAACCACCGGCACCAATTGGAGACTGGCTTGGGAATGATGCAACTTGATCAATTTGACCTTGGTACTCTCCAGTTCCAGCCGAATTGAATGAACCCGATAATCCAGGATAGCCAGGTGTCGAACTTCCGTAACCCAAGGTTGGGACCAGAGTAGGAAAACCAGGGGTTGGTTCTTGGGGTCCCAATGTGACAGAGATTGTCGATTGGGTGGGGAAGCCTTGATTAGATTGTTCAGGGAATTTGGCGATCGGAGGGGTAATAACGACGGAATGTCCTGGGTTGAAGAATGGATTGTGGGAGCCAACTGAGCCGGCATTGACGAAACCAGAACCTTGGTGCACGGTGTATTCGGGAGCAACAGTTGACACTGGTCCGGAAAACTCAGGTATTTGACCCGAACCAGAGGCTGGATGCAGGAATGGGTTTCCAATGCCGGAGTAACCACCAGATGAAGTGGAGGAGCCGAAAGTATTGGATCCAGACGATGCGGCACCTGCATTTGAAGATGCGAAAGATCCCGATCCAGTGTTGAGACCAGGTCTAGCGGTAACACCCGAGTATCCCCCGTTGAAAAATGGATTATGTGAACCGTCGATGGGGCGTCGGTCGAAACCAGAATCAGCACCAATACCAGAGCCAGATCCTATTCCAGACTGTCCAATGGAGGCACCGGATGAAATGAATCCAGATCCAAAACCAGAACCACCTTGACCTTTACTGAAGAATGGATTTCCTGAGTTAACGTTCAGGCCCACTTGGCCACCCTGGTTGGAAGCATGAGCGCCTCCGGCACCACCCTTGCTGAGGTCAAAATTTCCAGCCAAAGAACAGGCATTTGAACTGCAGCCGCCTGATGGCTTGCCTTCTAATACGAAGGGACTGTCAGGTCCGTTCCACCAGTACTGAACTGCTCCCGGTTGGGAATTACCTTGTACGAAATAATGGCTACCAGGTGCTCCGTACGAACCAGATATGGGAAGACCAGCCTGTCCAAAGGATGCTCCGCCAGCGGATCCGAAATGTCCGCCTGTGGCGTCAGAATTCACACCGGATTCGATTGATCCAATTACACCATTGTAATTGCCGGATAAGTCGGATCCTTGTACTCCTTCGATAGATTGATGATCGGAACTCCCGGAGTTACTTGATCCTCCGTTAGAATTACCGTAGGAACTGACGTAGGAACCGGATGCAAGACCAGGATTTTTATCGCTGAGTCCTAAGCCGGCAGTACCAGGATTTCCAAAAGCTAAACTGGATTGGCTGTAGGTACTGGGAGTACTAGGTACACCAGAGAATCCGAAAATTCCTGGAGGAATGTTTCCGTTCAAGGAACTGGTCGCGAAGCTGGAACTCTGGCTGTGACTGCCTCCGTTAGTATTGTAACCTGAGGATTTACTTCCAGTAAAAGTTTGACCGTGGTAAGCTCCGTTCACGTCTGCCTCGTCCTGATTTGACTGACTGTAGCTATTCGAGTTTGAATTTGAAGAGCTCTTCTTATAGTTAAAGGCATCGGGCAGGGAAGCACCCTCCGGAATCTTCGAGTATGGGAGCGCGGAAGCGTATGCGACCAACGTCGCTGCACCCAGCAGCAATATCGTGGTCCCTTTCATCTTGGGGACTCTGTAAATCAGACAAAGGGATAAGTACAATGTACAAGGGTTCAATATTAGCTTAATTAATGCACATTAATTTATAACTCAATTTCTTGTCGATATGCAGCTCTAGGTCTCTACACAGAGTTCTAATTTTACTTTTTCAACTAACAATCTACACAAAACGTAGTCTAATCAGGTGGTAAACGTTTTTTTTTTTTACTCCGTATAATAAACGGCTCGAGATATTTTAATCTCGTCGTGAATCTGGTTGACATTTGTCATTTGAGTTCTAAGCTATTTGGGTGCAGAGACCTCCGTAATCTGTTTTTCATAAATATCTATGTATGTATAAAACGTGCGTAGCTTCGAATTAACGCGAGTATTTTAGCATTAATGACGTGAATTCACACGTAGCAGCCGAGCAACCAGGTGTTAGATAACTTGATGAAGACGAGAGATGAAAAAAAAAAAAAAAAAAACACCGAATCTTCAGAACCGGATCTTTAGCGACATGGCATACCTCGTCGCATGTACGATGCTAATGAATTATTTTGCTACGGTTAGATCTGAGCAGGCGATGCTCGCTCCAATGTATAAGAAGTGAAGGGGCAGGACTCAATTATAACAAAAAATTATAAAAGAAAAAGGAAAAAGAGAACCGGTCCAACATCGCTGTGTTTAAGAAATTACATCTCTGTTCGTATAATTAAAAGAACATTTCACCAATCGAACCGTAACGCGCGATTAGAAACTCACGTGTTCTGGATGCGGCTAGTAAAATTATACCATACTAGAACAGTTATATATACATTCGCAAATGATATGAATAGGATTCAAATACTATTTTAAATTGCTGTTATGAAAATTATTGTTATTATTGATATTTATTGTTACTTTCATTGCACGAAACGTATAGTTAGCTATACCACTTAAGGTGAAATAATGAAATCAAGATTCAGACAAAGGGGTTGATCAGATTTCAAACGGTAATGGTACAACTAATGAATAAATTTGACAGAAAATCCTTTGTTCGTTTCCGGGTGCGACGAATCGTAGCACATCCACTGATAGATCGCACTGCCTTTTGCTTTTTTAATTCATAGTTTCACTGTCACGTCATTTTTTCGGCTATAGAATGCTGGAGTAATCGATCGGAATTTCGGCTGATAAGCTATACCGACACCCAATTATTTAAAATTCACTGACGTCGTCTAATTTTTGTCAATTTATACCAAGTGCAGGTCGTAGAATGATAATCTGCGAAACTTGCGGGGAACACTGGATCGCGCCCTTCACGGAACCCTTCGTCGGTTCTTTCTCCCCAACGACAAAGAAGAGTAGAAGACACGGGGACAGGACACAGGATATTGGGTGGCCAGTTATACTACTCACCTAACACACGTCCCTTGGTTATAGTCGCGGGTTTCACTCAAAGGTAAGTCAGTGTGACTGCCGACGCCTCCACATGCTGGCCCACTCTTATACCATCCGCGAACCTCCTTCCCCACCATGGTGCCATCGATATCCTGGCAGGTCGCTATCATACGTTTGCAACTGCCCAAGCTATTCCCCGGCGCGGGCGGTCAAGCATCATCCATCGAATGTGCCGCAGTTTCCACCATCAAAATTTAAATCAGTCGACGAGTCATCTACAGAGTTGAATTCCTGGACCTTGATGATTATATCACGCCTGCTCCATAAACACTTGTATACAAAATAATATTGTGCAAACATTCCCACCCAAACACTAGAATGTTTCGCTAGCGATACATGGGACCGCATTCTTTTACGTATTTTATAATTTATCAATTTTTCACATTCTTATTTACATCTCTTGCATTCACCCTACACTAATACCAAGATCCTTATCCCTCACTCAGCAATTTAATTTGATCTAGGGTAACTTGAAACTGGGCCTGATGTACGTACAGATTATTATCGCTAGGTAAGATCATGAAGGTATTGATTAAGTGTTTTAATACTTGAGGCGAGGCTAAGGAGAAATAGCATTCGTAGATACAAACTCATGCGGAAAGACATATATGTTACGACGAATTCGAATGACTCCACTCTGAACAAGTTCTGTGGTCTATGAAACCGCAGTTCGGCCACGTATTAGTTCCATATCTAATGCGCTCTTCACTAAGCAAGTCCCTTTGTCGTTCTAGTATTTCGAGTATTATAGTTTATCGAGAACACGATATGAGCCGGATAGTGCGGTTACCGAACAGCTCACGTCGACGAACGTCCTTGGTTCATCAATTATTGCGCAAACGGAATTCAGAAAAATTAATCGGATGCAATGCCGCAGCACACGCAATCGGTCTGTCGCTTCCCAGAAGTTTTGACCGTATGTATCTACAGCTGACGTGTAAATATGTGTTAGAATTATTTCAGAGGCCCTCATATCTGCAGAAATAACAGCTGACCGTATACGCAGGTATTTTGCGTTCACCTCTCCTGCTTATCGTCAGGTAGTATACCGCGGGTCGATCACCCAGAACGATAAGTACCGTGTTGGTAAAATCCCAAAATTCCCCAAGCCCGCAGAGATCAGCAAATCAAATAACTATTACAAACAGAAAGGGTAAATAAAAACGGTGCAAATTTAGTGGTCACTCTAAATCCCTCGTATCAATAAATGTTACCACAGAATGCGGATGTGAACTTCGTGCGAGACTGGTTCGTTAAATTAGTCATTGGTTCGACATAATAGCCACTAATCATTTCACACCCGGACAAATCAGTGTTTAACGAGAATCTTCGTTAATTGGAACCTCCTTCAAGTCCTTCAAATGTGGGCTGTGGCCAAAGTGCGCTACTGAAGATATAGCACATGTTTATTAGCTACTTAACAAATTCATTACGCTTTCAGATACAGACACGCTTTCGACTTATAAGTCTCATCTAAGTATACGTCTATCTATCGATACGATCGCTATTCGTTTCTAGACGCCACAACCTTATCTAAATGGTCCATGACATTGGATGAACGGGACAAATATGTGGCATATAATCATGCATATAATAAAAGCTATATGTCGAAAGATAGGTATTCGTTTCCGAATCAGAATGATGGTATTAACCTTAAGGAAATTGAAGTATTTATTTGGCACTGGATTGAAACTGGGTATAGAAGAAAAAATTTGACTCTCAATATGACCAAAAAAGAACTACTGTAGAGTTTGTCTTGTATGCAATAGCAAGACGTAGTCATGCAAAAGTGTTAGTCTCCTTTTATAGAAACGTGTTACAAGTATAATTCTGATATTTTATGTGTCTTCAAAGAATTTCAAATTATATCATCGATTTAATGACCATGGCGGTGAAACTTGACGTTGTTTCAAGAACAGCTGACACAAATGTTCTCATTATTTGATGCCGGCTCTCCTGGATAAAGTAGTTTAATTAGTTCGAGGTCCAATTTAACTCTACATTGTCACCCTGGAATTATACACTGGCGTGTTAATAAGCGATTATCTATCTCCGAGAATTAGCACACTCAAGCCTTTGTCACTACGGTAATTTCGCATAATAATGAACGGTGACAATTTGCAGTACGATCACGATGCACAATCCCGCAGCAAATCCATTGTAGTCCGTGCAGCCAAGTTTTTATGTAAATTATAAAACAGTTTTCTGTTCTTTGAAGATCGAAGGTTACCGGATTAGGAATCTTGGCCAATAACGAAAACACCCACGTGAGATTTTGAACAAACAATTTCTCTTGCGATAGAATTAAATCTTGAGTTATTGTCGCGACTTCTCCACCGAGGTTAAGTGGTTCTCCAATATACCAGGGAGCGCCGGTCTGATGGAGTCTTTCATTGTATGGGATCCGAAGATATTTTTACTTATCTAGAGTTTTAAAAAACCTCTTTCGCTCTAATGGCAAGCAAAACTAATAATCGCGTTTCGCAAAGCGAAGCGATAACTAGGATAGGTTGTGAAATCATTATCTTCTTCTTTTTTTCTCTATTTTGCTGACCTATGTGCTAGGGATGGCTAATAAAATTGCGTGCTAATTTTCACACAGGATAACAAGTCACTCTCACAAAATCGTAAAATGTCAGATTAACAGCTATCTAGCCAATATTCAAATATATTGCTATACTCAATGTAAGCCATCGGAGTTTGGATACTAAACTTGTAACCGGCGTCTCTATTAGTTTCACGTGATTTTATAGTCATTGGTCAATGTCGAAACAAACGAAGATCTTCCGATAAGCTTCGGCGTATTGACACGTAAGATTTTAAACTATTACAGCGCAGGGTGCAGACGTTGAAGGTTCTTAGAGATGCTTTCTTTCTTGGAAACCCCTGAAATAAGATGAAAAAAAGTATTTCACTCCACAGTTGAGTACTTTCACGTCTTACCAATCAGACTTAGGACCTCTTCTACCATTTTCGTCTAACAATGAGACAGGCCACTTCGAAGTGCTGTCAATATTTATTTTCTCGCTGGTTCTAAAGTGATGAGTCTTAGCGAGCTCTAGAATCGTGGAGCCTATCAATAAATTACATCTCTCAGAATGAAAAAGCTGCACGTACCCCCGCGATATAAGATATTATAAATATATATATATATATATATATATATATATATATATATATATATTTGTATATTTGCATTAGAAATTGTCATCGAAAACTTACGAAATAGTTTCAACAGCCTCGATGACAAATTGAATTATAAGCTAATCCGATGGTATCGAGTGTCAAGAGGTTAAACGACGCAGTGTTGACAGCCATCTTTATTTTGTGCGGCATCGAAAACGCTCCTCAGGGTGCCACAAATCCTCGGCTGACAACGGCGTCGTCGTATATATCGAGGCAAAATGACTTTCTCATGGCGCCATGGTCACTTGCCATAAATTCAACGCAACTGACAGTTCGATGAGAAACCCAATCTTATGATACCTGCAGTAACATCTGAACTATAGATATACAAATATTTATATGCCTTATACATTTGTATTCCCCCGTAGATTTTTATTCATGATCGCATTCTTTTCGACAAAGAGACTTTTTCACGTGCCAAGCATTTCCACATGAAATTATAGCGAATCGAGGAGATGTGTCTTAAGTGGAACTTCTTTCATAGCTGATTGTTCGCCGTGAACTGCGAAATTTGGGGTAAGTCAAAAAAGCACAAATTCAAAATTCGTGATCACGCCGAATTGGAAGATGGTTTGTAAAGCCACGCGTATATTTTCAGCGTAGCAAGAATATCCTGAGTCACACCTTAGCAGGATGTGACTGCAGGCAGGTACCATAAAAATTGCGACGAAGTTGCAGATGAAACCCCGCCTTAAACGCAGTTGCACAATTACCTGTCCGCGAAGAATAATTCGTTTTTTTACGACTGGGGCACCTATTCGACGCTCGCACGCCCTGCGATGCGATACTAAAGTCCAAAGGCATCATCAACTGACTTTTGATAGGTCTTAAATGTCAAGTGACGAGCACACCCGTACTTTTAATTAGGCCGGTTGGGTAGCCACCCCAAGGTCGACCAATTCTGCTGCACCTCGAACCTTTCTCATATAACTATCCGTCTCCGCCATTTGACTTCCTTTCTCTGAACAATCAAAACTACCCACCAAAGGAATCCGCACATACTTCCACGGATCAGACATTTTATTTCATTTCATTGATTCACGAACCCGGATCAATTCTTCCCGTTCTCTCAACCTCTAAAAATATATTCATACATCCTGTATTTCAGTGCGCAAATCGATGAGTGCGAACATCACAGATTTAAATTTTAGAGCGTCTTCAAGCAGCTCGTGACTATCCAATTATCCGTCTCTAATTATTAGCATATGAGTCCAGGAAAGATGCCACACAAATGCTGTTCAATTTTTTCAGCCTGAAATAAAATTGATGATAAGGTATTACTACAACCCCGTAGAGTAAAATACTTCTCAATCATCAAAATAGAATGATATTCTGGAGTTCATCGACTGCAATAAGTTCCTTGGCGATCTTTACTACTACTGTTATACAACCGAGGTCCACATAAATTTTCGTATTGATTTTAACACCTCTTTTATTCAACACAACATATGTATACAATATACATACATAGACTCATTTGTTGGTTTAGGTAGAAGAGATTTGCAAACGAACACAACATGTGAGTAGACTTTTTGCAGAACGTTCTAATGTAAATTTTTTGAACAGTGTAGTGCGTAACTAGACATAAGCTCCCTGTGTACCGACGTATACGTCCTTCGATGTAATAAACTTGGGCGGATGAGCGATGATACAGAGAAGGAATATAGGAAAGCCTTGCATCACTCTCCTTCTTCTTCTTCTTCTTCTTCCTGAATGGTTATATATGTATCCTTTTCGAACGAATGTTCGAGGCAAGTAGACCTACCAAAACACTTCACTCGACTAATACTTTTAGCGAAACGATTATACATATCGAGTGAATCCTGTCGCGTTGGGAGGTGCAGACAGAGGTCATGGTCATATTCAGGAACAATGGGAGCCCACGTCACTACCTTGACACTCTGAATACCTCCACCCGGTACCAAATGATATATCCCAGCTTCGACATGCAACGCCTGTATTCAGAACCACTTAATGTATGTATTGCATGAATAAGCTATGTGCGGTTCGAAAATATATTTTTCAACCGGGAAAAACCAAGATATTGCTGTTACACGCGCATTGCGAATTACTCACGACCTTTATAGTGCCTGCAGAGTTGTGAAGGCGAGTTAATAGTCTGAATAAAAAATAGGATCGACTTTAGAGCCGATAATGTTTAAGTTAATTAACGTCCTCGTGTTTGCTCGTACTTTCCGTCGTACTATTTTTATTTTCAATCTCACCAACCACACGGCTTATGACAACTAATAACCACTGCTGTTTGCGAATAGTGGACGTTGTTTCATGTGGGATTGATTATGGCAGCAGTCTCATGCGGACCTTCGGGGAGGCCCACGTACGTACCACCGGACTATTATGTTAACTCTCTGAATCACGGTTTGATGACGTCACGTGATGTCATAGTCAAGATACGCATATTATGGGAGTCAGAATATGAATATTAAAGAGAAGTCATCGAAGACCCGGAGTAAACCGTTGAATATCTAATGACAATGTCACAACAACATCTAGCCAAAGAGGATACGGCGACAACGACAGCGGACATATACGGCGATTACGGCTCAGCTTGTCGTCACTTAATACTTGATATTCTTATTCGGTTTCGATCACTCGACATTTCACGCTACTCTGATTGGCTTAACTATTAAATTTTCGGGTCAAAAGCAATGGATCACTCCATCCTCATGGACAACTGTCTCCAAAAAGTAATGTATGCGTGATGGCGGGGACAAGATGTTTGCTTAATTATTCTGAATAAAATTTATGGCAATTAACGTGAAGTTGTAAAAATAATGAACATTTATGGAAAGACTGGTGGTGGAGACTCTCTTAAAATATGACAATTATTTTAAGAAAATTTTTGCACGTGGAAATGTCATTATAATAAATTTTGGAAAGGTGAAGTTATTCACTCCGTATTTTTCACAAAGGTCAGTATTTATAAGACGATCAAAACATATCTACGCCGAAATTGAATCTTGACAATAACCCATCTGAATTCAAAAAAAAAAAAGGTAATCCGTTGCTACATGCAGCGGTCGCCGAAGGCATCCAGGACTACGACCTTTCTCAACTTGATTTCGGTAAACTAAGGCAGTCGCTGAAGCAGATAAATTCTGATGACACGCCGTGAATGGTGATTTGTAGTGGTTCGAAAATTTCTCAATATTTTTTGATAAAAAGATTTTCATGTACGAGCCGAAATTCTAATGGAGCTTATCTGCCATCACTTTATAAATGCTTGATTTAAAACCGCGAATAGGCATTTATTTTTGAGTGAATCTAGTCACCAATTATCTTAAGAAGTCGACATATTTTGATATTTCTTTTTTTTTTTTTTTGTTGTGAACTAGCGATTGAAATTTATTGTTTCGTACAGCCTGAATTCTGCTGAAAGAATACAACAGAATTCACTCATTTTCATGTACGAGTCGAAAATCTAATGGAGCTTATCTGCCATCACTTTATAGATGCTTGATTTAGAACCGCGAATAGGCATTTATTTTTGAGTGAAACTAGTCATCAATTCTTAAGAAGTCTACATATTTTGATATTTATTTATTTTTTTTTTTTTTTTCAGAGCCCGAATTCTGCTGGAAGCATACAACGGAATTCACTCATTTTTATCGCACAAAATGAATGCATTATATTAAATTGTTGAATATTGCATAAATCGTGAGATGTGACGGCGATATGTATAAAAGGTTGACCACAATGATTCCGTTCGATACATCCCAATAAACACAAGGTGGTTGAAATCCCGTATAATAAACGTGTTCATCATACGTGTAAAAACTGTTGAAACAACCCTTTATAGGGGAGAGTCGGGTAGCCCCGGACGGCGGGTACCCGCGGTCACCTCAAGTTTTGGACAATTACGCGAATAAATTTGGAAAAGAAAGACGTGAAAATTAGGGCACCAATCTGGGTCACATTTTCACGTCTTCGTTTTTCAAATTTATTCGCGTAATTGTCCAAAACTTGAAGTGACCGCGGGTACCCGCCGTCCGGGGCTACCCGACTCTCCCCTACATTCATTATACCAAAATTAAACCTATAGTAGGTACAATGAATTTCCAGGTCTGATGTCTGCCTGTACGTGGATCTACGATTAATTTATCCACGTGCACCAAATTTATGCAGCCGGCACGTTTTTTAAACGTCTATTAAACGGACCTGTGTTGGAATGTTACAAATATAAATAGATTTCAATGTGCACGATACGATGCTACGCTAGACATAATACGTAATTTATGCAATTTAAACTTTATTACGTGTGATAACTAATGATCGTTACAGGTTAGTCATTCCGTGACATAATAAAACCCGTAAGACGTCGTATGGTTAGATGTATAAAATATATGTGCAAGTTTTAATATCAGGCAATTAGCGTTAATTGGAATTGAAATAATAAAGAAAGAAAAAATAAAAAATGTAAAATTCTTATTTAAATGTTGATTATAAATTTTTGCCTATACGAGGAATACTCTAAACACTTTGGTCCGTTAATGGGACAGCAAAAATCACTTTTACTTTCAGTATATATTCGATACCGAGACACTGATAATTTGGATATATGACGGTCTTTCAGCTCAGGTAAGAACGTTATCAGTTTCGTAATACTTAAAACGACCTTCGGTGAGTAGTTGCTGTACTCAAAGTCATAGGTCTCATCATCGCATCGTGGTTGTCGCAATCGCTGTGGGTACCAATGGGAATAAAAAAAAAAAATCTATCCTCGATGAGTTTTAATGCGAACACGTGCGCTTTTACTCCATGACGCAGCAGGATACAACAGTGCTTCTGAACCAGTTACGACCGTTCACCTTAAGGCTATTGTAATTTGTGAAACGGCTTTGTCTCGTTCGTTCATAACCTTCTGCAGGATATTTCTGCAATCCTTAATAAATATCCGATCATGTTAGTCATCAAAAATAATCTGGATTCCTTTCGTGAAGAAAATACGTATACATGACATGGGCTAATCCCACATAGATATGTGTACGTCAACCGTGCACAAGGTGCATGAGAAATCACTGGTCAGTAGTATAGATTGTTCCTGAGATAATGATGGTATATAAAATATAACAAAAAAATGATTCAGATCCGATCTGGACTGATCAGAAAGGCATCTAGGTTGCTCTAGAGTTTTGAATCATATCTTTTCTGAGTAATAAACTAAAAGAACTCGAGGTTACTTTCTTTCCCTACATATCCCACATGATATGTGTATTACAGTAGACAGCACAGGCACAAAGGCTGGCTGAATCACGATGGCTGAATAGTAGGTATTGCACGTATATACCAAATGAGTGTAAATTGGTTAAAACCACGAAGATTTCGTGTTTGCGCAACGCCAGTTAGACGACTCAAGTATAATCCTGGGTATTTCTGTAATAGTTCAGCTCTTAATTAATCGTTGTGACTAACGGGAAAATCGGAATATTTTCCTGTTTCTGCATAAAACTCTGGGAAGATTTGAAAAAAATTTTCGAATTAACTACTAGAGAGGTTTGTTTTATTTTCTGGTTCATGCGAAAAAATCTTGTCTTGTCCATGTTCGATTCCAGGACTATAAATTTATCACATTTTTCATTCTTTCAGATGATACGATAATAACACGCGGGAGAAGGTATTATAATGAGCGTAAAATATATTATGTTGGTTTATTTATATGGCACAAGATTCAATAAACTCATTATCGAAGTCCAGAAAGTTTTACGTAAGGTAACGACTTGGTCTCGTCAGTATAGAATCGACGAGTGTAAAAAACCGAACTGTTATGAATCAGGTTCGAATTGATATGTTGAAAAATTCCAGCACCAAACGTGTCAGACATCCGGTGGTGATTGCGTTAGTCGACTAGCTCTAATTTCTCTGATTTCGATAAAATCTATAATCTATACGAGTGGGCTCACACGCGCAATTTCACCGAAGACGAATTATGTATTCTCAGATTGATGCGATAGAATGACACGATCATTAGGCATCAGATGGCAGCCAGATTTATTAGTCGAATATCAAGCATGAAATTACGTTCGAAGATACATTCTCAGATAAAATTGTTCACTTACTACGGTCTACGTCTCTCCGGATGGTAGACGTATTAAAATTTCAAGCTATTCTATATAAAGCTTGTTATAGTCACGGCATTGTTTCTTACATCATCGAATCAGTTTGCCCAATCGAAATATGATACTTTGAAGTATTATCTGTATTTTAAAAATTCCCAGACTGCAATTAACATATCATAATATATTAGCATAAGTTGCAGGCGTTGTTATTTCGCGGACGTATAGGAAATAAATTCGAATCAATTATGGAAAAATTTAATAATTCCAAAAGTTCAAGATTGACGAGTGTGAAACAGGCTTAAGGACCACCTCAGTCTGACCGGTGTGTCAGTCACTGGCTTTCTTCGTGTCGAATCAACGACTGATAATGGAATCATTAGCCAACGATTGACAGAGAATGATGACTGGCTAAGGAGAAATTATGATATTAAACTTTGACCCGAAAAAATTGATGGGTAAAATATTCGCTCGGACGAATGCGTCACTCCCACTAAGGATTTAAGGCGTATTTGAACGTCCTCGTCAGTACTGGCTCTACCAAACGTGAAATACTAAATTGTACTGAAAATTTGTCGATAACATCATAAATTTATAATAAAAATTACAAGAATGAAATGTGTTTGGTCAAAAATCTTCCGGACACGTTTTATTCGAAGAACACGTTGACCATCTCGTGACCACTTTCTCCCCAAGTGGTTATCTCCTCTTCGTTGTCACATTATAGGCATGATCGTAACGGGTGCTATAGTAATACTCACGTAAATTTACGCCTCCTACACAATACGTAACAGGTAACATCCCAAATAGTTGATCCGTATAATTTGGATATGATTCATCAAGGATAGCTTTTTAATTAAGAAGAATATCCATGGATGGCCACTTTTGGGGCAGGTATTACATTTTTGCACGTACTTCTCAAATTCCTTTAATACCGAGGGTGAAATATTTCTGCATTATTGTTCGGATCGTTGAAATCATTATTTTCCAAAATCGAGTACTTCTCGGGAATATTGCACAAGAAAATTATAAAATAGAAGCAAGGTATATTATGTCCTGAGAACACGAATCTAATAATTCTGATCGTGTTCGCATTACAAACGTAAACTTCTAAGAGAAAGTGATCTTTCGGCTACCAGCTTCCTGCAGATTATGGCCATATTCAAACGGACGACACCAATCAAAGTGTAAGACTGGTAGCCAGTTAAGAAGCTTCGATGTTGTTATGCTTCTCAAGTTTGATATTTCCTCGTGGTTATATTCTTGTTGCATAACTTAATACCGTGACTTATTTGATCATTAATTATCATAGATATTAATAGCATAAAATT
Organism: Tenthredo mesomela; assembly: GCA_943736025.1. Lineage (NCBI taxonomy): Eukaryota > Metazoa > Arthropoda > Insecta > Hymenoptera > Tenthredinidae > Tenthredo > Tenthredo mesomela. The sequence goes on along the minus strand of OX031016.1, from coordinate 15,912,799 downwards.
ACCTCAAGCTTCGAACTCGATGCTACATTTATATTTACGGTTATGCGCTGATTCGTCGAATGGTTATTACCTATAGACGACACTACTTTATATAGAATCTCTTTGCTCTTCCACGTAGGTTTCATACGAGGTAAACTTTTTACTATTTATACTATGCATGTGTCATATATCGTACCATCTACTATAGCATTTAACTATCTGGCAAGGTACTGGAAAAGCAATAATTTATCATTTTTGTACTAAGAACAGGTATTCCTATTAAAAGCTGTGAGTTAGATTCTTCGCGGTTTGTTTATAGTAGACAAAATTGATTAAACTACTCTATAAAATCCTTAACTCCTTCACAGCTACTTAAAATTCCTCTTTATAATCACCTGCAGCAGCGTGCTATTCGCAGTTATTTTGCATTCCTCTACACCACCACGGTTTTCTATTATAGTTTATTCTAACATCATACTAAATCTTAGCGAGAAATTAATTGCTTCATTTTTTTTTTTTCTTCTTCTTCTTCTTTTTCTTGTTGTTGTTTTTTCTATTCTTTTTTTTTTTTTTTTTTTTCAATTTTATTACTATTTATATTACCTTACGCAGCCCTCGGGGGAATATAAATAAATCTCATCTGCCTACATATTATGTTCTCCTACAGAAACCCGTATGTATACACACGTCCAGGCAATGTGTCGGTTAAATATGTACGTACATTCGTGTTTCACATGATAATACACGCGGAGCATGAACGGAACGGTACGCAACCTCGAACAGCCTTGCCTCCGGACGTGTTTTCGGCATCCGAAGTATCGCCAGGCGAGAGCGTGGGTAGGTGGTAAATCTATACAGGTATACAACCATACGAAATACTCGTACCTGCCTCAATTTACGCACGTTTGGTATAACAGTGCCCAATTTATGTGTCGTCGAAGTCTCCGCGGGAACGCGAGACTCGGAGAATTCTCCACGAATTCACGTATACTGAATTATTTTCACGTAAGATATACATATATGTATGTGCCTAGGGGTTCGGTAGGTGACTTAATGTTTCACCGATCCCCTATACGTTCGACATGATCTTTTCATATATTATGATATGCTGATGCAGTATGTGAGAAATTAAATATTACGAAATTTTTTAGCACGCAGCGCTTCAATGTATTTTTGAATTTTTTTTTTTTTTTTTTGAATTTTTTATTTTTTTTTATTATTCATTTTTCCATAGGTCAATGGATAAATTATACGATTATATTGGAATTTATAACACGGCTTACTGCTGAGATCGGAGCAATCTGATATACCGTACCCGGCCGTACGCCAAACACTGTAGAATCATGTGGGTGGGCTTGGGACGCGTTGATAGAGTTTATAATAATTCTTATTTTATTGCACCAATTGACAATCAACTATGCGCTAATAATTTCGGAATCTTAAATCTTATGGGAACAGAGAAAAGCGGGATAAAGATATTATTTTATGTTATGTATCACCCAGGAAGCTTCTATGTAACCAGAAAATCGACTAAAAATCTATAAAATGAAATTTCAAGCACGACTGACAGAGTTGATTTTTTTTTTTTTTTTTTTTTTTTCATTTTGTTAACTTTGCAGTCAATCAAGAATCTATAAAAAATACGCCAAGACTCCGGCCAAGTTCAAATAATTACATTTAGATTTGGCCTAAGAAGCAATGCATCTTATAGGTACTTGGGATATAAATTAATAAGACTTGCGCGATTGCACTAGAACAATCCGGTTATTATAGTTACAGAATAGATATATAGCGTGGAACTAGATAGGAGTGGCGAATTTTTTTTTTTTTTTTTTTTTTTTTTCTTTCTTTTCATACAGGAAAGATTAGCAAGGATCTTTGCCGTGCCAGCCAGTTCCATCGGTTCTCCTCCTACATAGAATGAAATATGAGACATGAACTGGCTTTTAGTTACCACACAACATAACGGCCGCGAAATTCTTCTCTGGCTTCAGGAAAGTCCGGGAAAGATCGCAGAAGAGCGTTGAGCGAAGATCGGCATCGGAGTATATTTTGGTTGAGATCGACTCAGCGGCTACACGGAATGAAATATGAGTCTCGAGTTCGTTTAGTTGCAACATAACATAACAGGCACAAAATTCTTTGCTGGCTGGCAGCCACCTTTGAACCAAACTTTTACTCGTGTCCGCGTCCAGAGTACCAATCCTCTCTTTCACTCAGATCCCTTACGGTTCTCGATCACAACGAAATGTGGCTGTGATTCCACGATGCGAGGCATTAAATACCCTGTTGTATAAATTTTGAATAATTATAATCAAACATCGATTAAGTAAAAGAGAAAAGGAGAAAGAAATTATATATATATATAGTATATAAATAGACAAATATTTATCCATTTTTCGACAGGAGAAATTGGGAGGATAGAATTAGTATAATAAAAAAAATTTCGAATATTTTCCTACGCAATAATATTATATACTAATATGTAGGTATATTTTACTATATACGCGTATATATAAGACGATTGAAAGTTGCTACCGAGAAGAAAATATCTTTCGTAAATTAACGGAGCTGTAAAATTATTACATTTATCTTTTGGCGCCAACCGATCAACCGATAAAAAAATCAAATAACTCCTATTTTTTTTCGCGGCTATAAATACAATTGCGTTTATATACCGCAATAAATAGTCGATACACGCAATCTATTACATATGCTATACTAGTGTATGAAAACTTGCGTCCGAATCATCGTACCGAAAATAAGTTTGTATAATTACATAATCGTTCATTTTTTATTCTTCATATTGTTCATCCATATATGTAGAGCAATAATTACCTCGCAAATTATTCAGCTAAAAAATCTTCCAACCATAATCAAGTTTTGGTAAAAACATTTATAGTCACAGAGATGTGACCTGTATAGGGTAAGATAAATGTTCGCAAATGAGAGTTCTCGTTATGGTCAATGGCCACGGAATAATTAGTTGTTTTTCGTCGCACGTTGCTGTGATATACCCGAAATAGCCTTTGGTTCAGTAATAAAAACTGAAACACGAAGATAGAGATGTTTTTATAATATTTACCTCAAGGCGATCGTATATAAGATTCCGCGAGATATACGGTCTCCGTAAACGGGCACAATGAGACTTCGTCTGTAATTAATTTGTACCGCACCAAAATCTCATCCGCATTCTGCGCAACGCATTGTCCGACAAGATCTTCTACTCTTATCGAGTTGCGTGTATAATTATCATATATGATACGCGTTAGCGAATAATATAAATATACTACACCTATAATAGGTATGATCGCGAGGCGTTAACGAAATATGGTAGTCGAACAATGTGACAAGATGTGCGGGCCGCAGTGTCAATTAAATTTTTTTTCTTCTTTCAAATAACGAAATAAAAAATTTCTTGCGCTGGATTTATCTATTTATTTAACATCACGGAACTCTCGCAACTTTAGATATTACGAAATTCGCAAACAATGCAAGAACTATTATATTTTCTCGAGTGATCGTGGGCGATCGAGACATTCTTAAGGAGCAAGGTAATAGATCGGTAACTCTCGAGATTTCGTTTTGGTTATTTATATAAATGGTCATTAAATATCACTTCCTTTTCACAGAACCGATCTACTCTCTTCTCAAATAATATTATACACGCGGTGACGGCCGATAGGCCCTTAAAATCCTTGAGGCAAAATCGACGATAGATGATAGAATAACGTAATATTAAATCGTTGCGTATTTATCGGGAAAAAGAATATTTGCTGTAATTGACAGAACAAAAAAAAAAACAAAAAAAAAAAAAAAATATCACTACACTCTTTACGGCTGCACTTTCACTTATTTTGTAATATACTTTCAAATTTGTATGTAACCTTAAAACAAAAATTGCGATAACTGAACTTTTTAATTATTATCGAAATGTGGAAAATATAAAATCGAACGTTTTATATGGACTGTTAAAAAACCCCCTCAAGGATTTGTCCATATAATATTGGTTCGGACGTTCCCAAAAATCTACGGCCTTGCGTTCATTATTATTTACGGTAATTAATTAATTTTTTTTTTTTTTTTTGTTTCGTTTTTTTCTTTTTCTTCCAGGTTTCATGGGATCCTCTCTTTGGTAAGACTAGTTAATGCCGAATATCGTAGGCGATCTATAAGGAGACAGGTAAGATGAATCAGTGAGACCACGACGTTGAAAAAATGGTTTAAAAAAAGAAAAAAAAAAAAAAAAAAATCGAGATGTGAAAGACGTCGACGTTGCAAGGTGAACCTTTATTCTAGAGTGTACCAGCTTATTACGTTTTAAGCGGTAATAAAAACGATTATTCTCAGCCTTGTTCGTAATTTAACGAACTAGATATCCGGTGCGGGAAAGATCATCTGATTAAAATTTTCGTTAAAATAAATAGTTCGCCTCATATCTTGAAAAAAAAAAACTAGCGAACATCCAATGTTAATTAGCTAACAAACACGCTCAGATTGTAGGTGATAAACGTCATCGTTGTGACGATTAATAAAATTTTATTAATGAACAAATTATATATCTTACAAACATTTCCGTAGGTCGTTGTGCTGAAATAAATATATTTACCTCCAGGCTATATAGATACTGAATTTTCAACGATTTAATTCAATGTAGGTATACTATATAGCCAATGAAATGCTAACGCATTCCCACGTCGATGATCTGACCTTGTACATCGCGGATGCTCACCAAGAATTTTAAGATCGTAAATATAAGAAGGTGGATGTGGATGGTGTTCAGTATTTATATGACATTTGTAATAGATACAGATATGGATAATTAAATTTGCGTTACATATGTATCCGCTTCGACTTGTTTCTTGGGCATAAAAATATATGTGGAGGCTAATTTGTTTGCCTGTCACGACTACTGGAAAGATTTCATTCCTAAAGGTGGTTGAATATTTGAAGAGGAACCTTTGGCATGGAATTTGACGTAGGACCCAACAGCCGAAAGTCGTGAAGAAACCAAATGACGCGAAGGCGAAAAAATGCCAATATCTTGCCTAATCTTGACACTGAAATCTCGGAAACGAATACCACCTCGGGCCTATATGACTAATGCCGTACCGTGTGTACGACAATGATTAAAGTTTGTTGTTGCAGGAAGTTCTCCATATGATTGAGTCCAAACAATATTATGTAATCAATTATATGGATTTATGCAACTTTAGCCATATACATAGTGTTATTCTTACGTGGAAGAGAATACACAGCTTCTCCAATTATTATCTCATTGAATATATAATACGAATTTAATAAATCTCAAATTGCCTGTTCTTCGTCTATGTTTGACATTATATTTAGCAATGTTTTATTCGCGCGACAAGACAACCGATGAAACGTTTACAGCTATCAAATAATTAAGAAAATTTGCAATATAATAAACCTGGGCAACACGGCTTGTAAATCAATCCTGTATTGAACAGATTTTTTTACAGCATCCTCTTTTTTTTTCTTCTTTTTTTTTTTTCATTCGTCTTTTAGCCACTTATAATGTATAAAATTTGTATTATATTTATTTAATTTATTTTTTTTTTTTACATTTATTTATTTCTTTACACCTCATTAGCACCGGCCGATCCCCATTTCTGTTGATATTTGACTGATTTCAATATAAGCAATAAGTGGAATCATAATATGCAAATAGAAACCACCTCGTTGAATTGGTATCGGTATAGGTATTCATCGCCCAAGTATTGGTTTCAATTGGTTGTTTAGAAAAAAATCTATAATAATATCTCACTTCATTCATTAATTGTTTTGCTAATTTCTCATGACGTAAGATTCGCTGTGGGCACCTCTCTTTTCATACTATTAGCTGATTTTATTTATACACTTCCTTGTCTTTTATTATACATTTAACGCACTCATAACGGGCGCATCAATTTTACAGTCATTATCCAGATATCGCTAAGCTATACGCTAGCTTCTTAAGGTGCTTTCCTAGGCAATTCCACCAGTCCTGAAAACATCGTGAAAAAATGTGATATTAAACGGAATATCTCTGCCTGGGCACCGAAATCAATGAAACAAAATACGTCGCGCAATTCTATGTGCGACTCCGAACATGTACAGCCCAAAAAATGTTCGTTTTGCGCGAAAATAGAGAAGATATCCATGAAAAACGGTTTTAGAAATGTTTTTCATGGATATCTTCTCTATTTTCGCGCAAAACGAACATTTTTTGGGCTGTACATGTTCGGAGTCGCACATAGAATTGCGCGACGTATTTTGTTTCATTGATTTCGGTGCCCAGGCAGAGATATTCCGTTTAATATCACATTTTTTCACGATGTTTTCAGGACTGGTGGAATTGCCTAGGAAAGCACCTTAATGATTTTTATCTCGTTTCATCCTATACGGATATATTTCTATGAATCCGAAATATCTCGACTGTTTATATATTATACAGTTAGCCAAAAACTTTATGAAAGAATAATCATTAAACGATTAGCTAATTATCTCCATAAAATTCTTCGATATTCAATTTAATCTAACACACCCGAGCAACGTCTAATCAAATGTATGTGAATACTGAGCATATTGAACCGGATACTCCGTTATTATACATCACTGGGATAACCCTGTTTGTAAATTCTCCGTGATTAAATGATATAGCTTCGATAATATACTAGTAGTTTTCAACAACATATCATCTGCACAATTATGTCTATATTATCACGACAACAGTTACATAGCTGGCGGTATTATACCTCCGGTTTGAAGACATAATTGCTATAGAAGAAGATTAACGCACGAGGTCTTTTTTTTTTTTTTTTTTTTTTTGTTTTTTTTTGTTGTTGTCTCTTTTCATTTATTCCTAGTAATAATTATCGATTTTTTTTTGTTCCTATGAAGATCAACTCACACGTATAGAAACCCGATCTGTCATCCCATTGATGTAGGAATAAAAGAATAACACCAGAGCCATGGCAACGAAATGATCCTCTATCGCGGTTTCATATGATATATTATAGGTAACTACATATTTGGCGAATCAAATTATACATATCAGCAATTCATTATTGCTGGTAGGTATATATAAATTAGATCGCGTTTCATTTGAATAACGATAATTTTCTAACGTAACGGGTTTTTTTCAATAAATTTATGGACCACTCGCGTTCTATGATCTGTTTTTTCTTTTACCTATACTTCTTTTTTTTTTTTTTTTTTCTTCATTTTTTTTTTTTTCTTTTCTTACCTTTACCGTTCCGTCTTAAGGCGAGCAGAATTTCTCCGCACGTTTGCCCCCCGGGCTCAGTGAACTTGACAGCCTTACGATGCGGCGATAAAAGAAAGAAAAATAGTACAGAATGAAAATGGCGAGCTGTTCGATTCTCGTGGTCAAACTCGTACCTACACCTGTATATAATATATTAAATATATATATATACCTGAATATATATAATACATATATATATATACGTACACACTTTGATCTCAAACCAACTATTCTCACCGCCGGGCTAGAAAGCCAACAACGATGCAAAAGAATTTCTAGTAATAACAACGACTTAGAAGACTTCGTAGTTTGTTGTTTGTACCAAGTTTATTCTGACTTCAAGAGTATATTATCACAATTACCTATACATATACAGAACTGTTTAGTATACAAGTTATATTATAAATTGCGAATAAATTTCATCGTAGCTATAATATCCATGGATGTTGTTGGTTATAGTGAATCTATACAACTTCAGTCATATTATGCATATTTATACTTTTGTTCAATTCTGTATCATCCAATTTTTTTTTTTTTTTTCTTAATAGGGATCACGTTCTCTTTCGAGAGCAAGAAAGTCAAAATGATTTCGTGTTCATTTTTATTATTTATGTCTAGACGTATAATAAGAGTATATAGGTACAGTTCTCACCAGCGAAAACATTCATATTATCATTGTATTATCATTATTTTATAAGATATATTATAGAAGCAGCTATATGGAACAGTAATAATTTCTCGATCACAAGCCTCGGCTATACATTTCATCTGTGGATGTGCATCGGTCAGTTTTTTAAACTTTTTCTTTTTTAATCACTGGAATATATTTTGCACCATTCTTAACTGCGCCGATTTAATGGCAGACTAATTATCGTTGGACAAAATTTCTGTATAATGAGTAAACATAAAAATATTTGACCCAAAATCTCTGTCCCAAAAAAGTGTATATATATATATATATATATAGTCTTCCCTCATAAACCGTAAACGCAATATTTTGGCATTTTTTTTAAATTCAGTCATACTTATATTTACGATGTATTGGATTAAATATGGGAGAACCGCTTTCGATACTCCGTAAAATATATTATTATTATTTTTTTTTTTTTTTCATTTTCTGGCAATCATTGGAATTAATTCGAATTCAATTAGTCGTACATATCATTAACCTTAATCAATATAATGCCGAGGCAATTATATACGAATGGGCAAATCGTAAATCGTAGATTTGTGATCGCAGTTACTGTCGTTAAATCAGCGATTGAATTCTAGTTCTCTAACTAACGATAAGGATATACCTACGTACTGCACGCTATAAGGTAATTGAATTAGAATTTAATGTCTTGAAAAGGAGCGAAGAGGCGTTGCGGTCGCAACGTCTTCTTCTTCGCCCACACTCCAGGATGTCGATGAAGTCGAACCCGCGTATATTTCTTACTGTATTATTTCATTCGTGCTAACGTACTCCGCATATGACGTACACGCATTATTTATAACAAATTGGCTATATAGGATCTCTTCAACTCTTTCTATACAGCTACCAAACAAAATTGAAATATCATTTCAACAGTAAACCTACTAGATATGAGACCTTCAGATTCGAAGAATTGTTATGATCGCAAAGATGATTTTTTTTTAACCTAGGGATAAAGTTTCTCAGCATTGACTTAGAGATTCTGTTATTGGCGTGTTATTCGGTTACATTCAATCTTTTTTCTTTTTTTTTTTTTTTTCAAATTTATGTCTGCAGTTTTGATTGGCCGTGGTAATAAGAGCTATTATTAAATACCAAAGTCACGACGCTAGTTAAAAGTTGCCGTAATTTGATCTTAGGATCATCGCTCGATCGTGTTATATAAATTTTATCTTTCGACGTTGATATAGAGCTTGTATAATATATATAAGTTGGCTGTTTCACCTTTGAAAGATAATAACCAAATTGATGAATGCTTATGACTCGAAAATTTTAGGAATTCTTAGACCCATGTTGATTCATTGCTAATCGGTGAAATTCTACGGTCATTTATATCATCGAAATCAAGATAACGACATCATATAAGGTGAAGAGTGAATAGTGAATCACTCGGTCTTATGCCTGACAAGAATTTCGTAAAAATCCTCATAATTCCTCAATCACAGCGCCGATCGTGTAAAGATATACAGACGACCCCCGTTCCTCATTTCGCGTATGGTATTTTTGGTCACTGTGTCAAGGTCGTATTATGACCTTAATCCGCCGTTAGATACATCGTGACGTGCTCCCCCTGAAGCCATATACCTTATTGCATTATACAATCTGTATTTTTTTTTAGCCACCCATTAAATGACGACAGAAAATCTACAAAACATGAAACCAAATTTGAGATGGTCAACAGTACCAAACACGGAACAGAATCGCATGATTCATGGATCTAGTTGGATAAAATGAGTGTTAAAATCAAGAAAAATGAAAATTAAGAAATTCAACAAATTACGCAAACAAGAAAAGGAGAAGAGTTATATCTCATAAAAAAATGTGATTGATGATTGCTGCAGGGGATAAGTTCGCTACGTCTTGAAAAAGAGATGCATAGCTCGACTGAGAATCACTGAGAATCAAGTTGATGTGAAATAATCTCAGCATCCGGCTTGGGTCCAGTTTCTTGGCCATTCTTGATCTCTGCTTTTGGTGATGTCATCCGCGCCGATTCCACTGGGTCGGGAAATCCCATCGTGATGGGTATACATCCGGCCGACCCCTAGCATGTCATTGAATGTCTGCGATTATTTACGCAAAATAGACGTCGCGCTATTATAAACACATTTATACATAATTCCAGACGCAATTAATATTTTCTTTAATCCGTTAATATTCTCGTTATGCAGTAATCTTTCAGCCTACGTTCACCATCCACACACATATATATATATATTATAAATATATATCCTATACAGGATTGTCACGCCTTTAATGGAAACATACACTTGCACTCTATCTCGTCTTTGTAGAGGCAGGTACACATAGGCATGAGAGTAACTTGTTTTGTGTATAATATAATATAAATAAATACGGGTTCTCTAGTCTCTCCGATAAACTGATGACAATGAATCAGATCCTATAAATTCTCGTGGAAGTTAATCTCCTTTGGATCACTGGCCAGCTATCACACCAATTATAAATCGAACTTATCGCCAGGATTTATTCAATCGTCAACTGCTTTGACGTAGCCGATTATGTCGTCAACACCTTGCAAGTCACGGATATATAGGTATGAACTGCATACTGTCTTTTTGAACTTGAAGTATTACAGGAAATTTCAGAACGCATGATCTTCTTATCTAGTTTTGAATGAAAAATTCTAACATATTTCTAGAGAATAATAGGCTGGAGTGAGTCTAAGTATTTCTGTCAGTCAAGTCAACGCAGACAACAAGTATAAGGTAACAAATATTTTCAAACGAGACCAAAGATCTATATATTTTATGGTGTGTACCAAGTCCTAGGTAACTTCCCATAGTATTTCAGAAGCGAATAGTTGTCGTATTGAAAAGAAAAAAAAAAAAAAAAAAAAAAAAAAATAGAATAAATCTCGTTGAGTTATAAAACGACTTGAATAGCAACCGCACGTGGGAAGCTGCCGCAACGCCCCGTTTGCAAAACGCGTACATTTCTGCAGTAGAATCGGAGATTCAAATGCGGGTACAAGACGCTCGCATTCAGAGGAAGTTGAGGGCGATTTATTCAATGGCTAATTAACAGAAATGCGAGAAACTCGTTTCTCGTAATTTACGTGGGTATAATTAATTTCCTGCGGGATGCAAACGGTTGGATTATCTCGCCCATCCTGTACTCTACAGGAGTCACGGTCATATTGATTATTATTTATTCCAGAAATCGTTTATTTTCAATAAAGAAAAGTACTTTTCATAATTAAGGTTTACAAGGTGTTCAATTTTTCCCAAGGTTACAGAAAATTATAAGACGATCAAAACCTTGACGATACATCACCGGATTTCCGTTTGACAGGCGTGAGGAATCGTGAACAATTATTTTAAATTTTTATAAATAAAGACATTGCTAAAGGGCTCGAGGCAGATTAATAACGACCCTGATGCGAAAACGTCTTCGACGTATATGAACTTCAAACTATCGGATGTACGCACTTCCAAGGAGGCAGACGAGGATACGAAGGTAGAAAATAAAAAGTATTAAGCGTAATGAAAGACGAATATAATAATAAAAAACAAAGGTACAAGGTTTCGCGACCATCTTGGATCTGTATTGTTTCATCCGTGTTTAAATATAAACCCATACATGTGCAGAAGTTGGGGCAAACCGGAATTATAATGCAACTGAGTTGGCTTCAATAGCTCATACAGATCCATCCATAAGTAAACTTTGGTTTAATGGTTTCTATCAGGTATATATAATACAGTATACATGTCCAACTGCATATGTATGTGTTTATTTATTGCTATTTCATATACCGGGTTACCGCGGCTATCAATATACGTGTAAATTCTGGAATACTATTAGGAGTATTAATTAAAGAACGCGTGTCATAAATTTTGTAAAATCTCGTAGAGGAACCCCTGGCGCGTTTCGCCAGAATTATAAACATGCAATTCTTCATTTCTTCATGAATCTTATTACTGAAAATTATGCCTGTCATCGATCACAGGAAATCGAAATGTTGGCTTGCCGATTGAAAACAGTGGCTGCAAGTTGAATTATCCCCGCGGCCTTCCGCATTGCACAAATGATATGTTTGCTATTGTCAATCACTACATGTTCGTATCCTGTTAGAAATATATTCTTAAGGCTCATTCCTAGTCACCCACCTCCTTTTGGTCGAAATTCAAATTCAATTCCGAACACATAACAACGTAAAAAAAAAAAAAAAAAATGTTCGTTTCATGCGAAAATAGAGTATACAGATGGTTTTTACATTATTCGAATGTTTTCGAATTCGATTTCCTCCGCGAATTACGTAAAAACAATCTGCAGACTCTATTTTCGCACGACACGAACATGTTTTTGGACGTCATGTGTTCGGAATTGAAATTGAATTTGCGCAGCGTTGGCCTTTTTTGCGTTTTTGACACCTTGGCTCGGATAATAATCGAAATGTGACACATTTCGACCAAAAGGAGGTGGGCGACTAGGAATGGGCCTTCACGTATGCAACTTTCAGTCAATTCTATATCCATCTAAGCAGGGCTGCACTGAGAAAAAGGTCTTGTTGGCCCAACAAAATTTTGGTTGACTGAACAAAAAAATTTCTTTGACCGTATAATAACCAAATTTTGGTTGTGTCAACAAGACCTTTTTCTGAGTGTAGGTATTTGTATTATAAATGCATTTCCAAATGGAAAACGGAAAATGGTTTAAAAATGTATTTGAAATGTGAAATGGAACTGATTTCCTCAAAAAAAATTTTGAAAACCATTTTCCATTTTCCATTTAAAATGCCATTTTAACAAGAAAATACCCAGCCCTGCATCTAAGTTAAACTGCGGATTTTCATCTTTTCCTCCGTATACCTACTACTATTTGAACGACGCACTTCTATTATTACCAAAACTGCAAGTAACTTACGAGAGTGTCTATTTTGGACAACGGTTGGTATATGACGGATGAGCCCGATGTAGCAACTTTTATAACTAATACTATAACCAATAACGATAAGAAACTTCGTTTCAACCGATAAAAAAATCGTAAATGTCTATAGCGCGTTATGCAACACGAAAGGACGCGACAAAAACCAGCTCGAAATACAGAGAGAGGGAGAGAGAGATAGAGAGAGAGGCGAAAACACTTGTCAAATTTGAATATCGGACGCATAAAATTCCGCGATAAATTTTTTCATAGTCAACTCAAATCTGGCTCCGATATATGGGTGATTTTTATAAACCACGACAAACTTTTGGACCTTATACAGTTTCCGATATCTTCGCAATTCTAGGATAAGTTAGTGCATGTCATGAAAGAAACCGTGTAATTTTCACAGGCTTTTAAATTCCTCCACTTGGCCATGGCACTCCAAGTCAATTTCGATTTTTGATAAATTTGGATCAGGTAAAATATGAAATTAAAATCTACGAAAAATCACCTATATGCCATGTGGATAGGTGACACTTATAAACTACGAGCAGGCTATATTCCGGCTCGGTAATGATAGCGGAGGTCAGATATAAAGAATTCGTGAATTTCAAACGAAGGTATTTGAATTTTCAAAGACCATTTAACGATTTTAAAGTTCATTCGTGATTTATGTGGAATGCGAAGTAAACTATCGTCGGTAACGCCCATTATACCACCAAGTTCTTGATGCAACACGATCTTGGATGACTCTTTTTTTTTTTTGTATACCAGTTCTTTTTTTATTTCACGTCACATCTATTTAGTATAGCTATCAATGTCGAATCAGATTTTATATGTTCGATCAATGCAAGCCAGGGATTATTCTATCTTCTCAATAAGACGAGTTATACTACACATTAATGTCTGCACCGTAAATGATGACTAGGGTTGTGAAACATACATATATACGATATAAAGCACTTCGATAATCCCAAACTGGAATCCTATTCATCTCAGCACGTATCACCTATCATTATGGTAAATAGTTATCGATTTATGAGCTCAAAAGTGTCGAACCACAGTGTTGTTCGTATGTCACTTTAGTCTGAGATTCTTGATTGATAGAGGATCGATAATCTGTGCCAATTTTTGGTGGAGTTCTACCAGAGGAGTAGAGCAGTTATAAGATAGTTTACATTTCAACTGGGTAATATATCTCCGATTTTATTTCAGCTGATTTATATTAATTTAAGTTTAAAATATTCACAAATTAACCACCTCAATTAACCACCTTTAGCATACGTAAAGGCGTGTACTTTTTTTTTTTTTTACTTGTATTTTTAATTTTTTTTCTTTCTTTCTTTTTTTTTATCGCATTTCAAAAACAGATGTGCAAAAGTTGATATTATACACCGATACAAGCCATGAAAGCATATCGTTTTTAAATATCAAGGCTAGATAAAATAGATTGCATCCGTTCTGGGATACAAGTACAAATCCAGAAGTTGTTAATTTGATACACGCTGACATCTCATTGATGATACTTAGACGCTCATAGGACAAACGCCGATGGCAATATAAATTTATTTTATGTCTTCCTATACGTTTAATGATCGTAACAAACCGTGAAGGTTTTTGATTTTTATCAATGCTGAAAATAAATTCAAAAAAATATTATTTGAGAATTCGCTTCATCTAATCGTCTCTATAATATTTGTCTGCGATCGAATATATGTCTTTCACCGTATATTATATAGGTATATCGAAGATCTGCAAAATAAATTACCGGCATATTAATTTGAAGGGGTTAAATGTAGCTCGACGGTATTTCAATTAGAATGAAGGCTGTGGTAACCCAGAGAGAGAAAGAGAATTTTTACTTAATGAGAGAAGCCGTTCGACTAGATAGGCAATAGGCAATTGGCATTTCTTGAACTGGTGATAAATTATTATTAATTTCTTTATGAATTACGACCGTAAGATATATCGATTGTACATACATCAGTAGAACTTTAGAGTTGAGAGTTTATATGTTAAATGTTAATTAACGTTGTCTAACTTCGAGCTGAAGTATGTACCGAAAGTAGTATAAGGTTTCAGAAGAAATAGAAAAAAAAAAAAAAAAATTAAAAAACTTGAAAAGTTGCGTTCGTCCGATGCCATATACATTTTTTATTTTTTTTTTCAATTTCTTATTTTCTTATTTTTTTTTTTTTACAATCCCTTCACAAACGGACTATACGCAATCATTATTAACTCGTAAGTTCGCATACGGGCAGTATTCAAGACTAATTGACATAATAAAATGATAATTAGTGGATTATATGGCGTTGCATAATAATTATGACACGTGGCTGGCTGGTGTCCGATCGATAGACGCTCTCGTAAACAAATTCACCCAAACATGGTTTGAGCCTAGCGAGCCGGAGATATAAATTTCCATATTTCGCAAAAATTCGTTGACCTGGTGTTTCGTTTTTTTTTTTTTTTTTTTTTTTTTATTTAATTTAGTTTTTTGCTTCATTTGAAAGATTTATTTTTTCCTTCTTAATTTGTATTGCTTTAACGATCATCCTACTAATTGGACGCAATACCAGTAATTGGCTACCGGATACCAGCAACGACTGTCCGCTGCAGCTTCATAAGGTTGAGGTCATCGAGTACAGCGATTCTTCATCGGTGAGTTATTGAAATAAATCCTCTTCGGCTTAATCGGTATAAGGCGACTGCTTTTTTTTTCATTACTTGACACAGAATCATTCATTAGAGGTCTGACCTGCAACCACTATACATATATGTACATATTATACACCAACCGATTGTTCTTAATAAAAATCTACATCCACAGGCAAAAAGAAAAGTTTCGGAAAGAACATCGCAGACTAAATAATTATGTACTCGCTGTATAGCTCCGCAATTAGCGCGAATTTATCATTACATAGAATTAAAATGAATAATTACAATATAATTAAGATAATAAATGTTCGAATGCTTGCTGCATCCCCTGCAATTTGATATATAGGTATATACCGATATCGATGGAATGCAGTTAACTCTCTCAATCCGAATTAGTGGAAAGTCACTGATGGCAGTCATAAGTATACCAAAATCACTGACAATCAGTGAAAATGTTACTGATTGTCAGTGATTTTGGTATACTTATGACTGCCATCAGTGATTTTCCACTGATTCGGATTGAGAGAGAAGGCAATAAGAAGACTCCTTGGTGTATGAATTTTCGAACTATCTATTGATAAGGAGAATTTTTGTACGTGTGGATCCCACGATTAGACGCTAAGGTGGTTTGTCGGTGGATTACATAGCCACCAAAGAGTTACAGCATCGCCCACGCTGACTTGCGCAACCGGCTTCAGCCACGACGCGGTAACGAAGAGACCGTCTTCAAGAATCGAGCTTTGGTCCCCCCCCGAAGACCACCGCTCGCCCCTTGCGTTGCAGACGACACTTTCTTCCGAAGTGATCGGATCTATGATTCGATTACGAAAGCGAATTCCGCGCATATTATTAACCTAACCCAAGCTGTATTATATCGCATATAATAAATGCGACGATTCGCGTAACTAATTGGCATATATTTGCAATAGTGACAAAATTTTGTTAAATTATTATACTATAAGACGATTACCGTTTCGATAAACCATTATGCGGCGACATTTTCTTTTTTTTTCTATCTCTCTTCGATTTTTTTTTTTTTTTTTTACTCTTTTTGAAATACAGGTCAGACGGGGGAGTTGTTTATGAATATTATAAACATATTTTTCTGACGTTTCTGTATACCTACATGAATATCTGTGAAATAGTCCTTGCTAATATGAGAAACTTGTTTACGCCGCATAAAAGAGCGCGATAAAATAATAATTTTCGCTTTCTACGATCTACCCTAAGCTGCTGCAGCATGGTGTTATATAAAGCGAATTGAATACGTCGTTTAATTATCTGGGCCAAGGTTCCTTTTAGATGAGAATCGAGTCCAGATTATCGTCGATGAGCATTCAATACCACAAAAAAAAAAAAAACAATCGAGACGTCGACGTCGTCGTTCATTTAAACGATAATCGACGCAATGACGTCATCTCAGATCATTTCGGGAATATTAAAAATAATTTAACACAACTCTCAACCTTCGATCGCCGCGAGATTCTGGAATATTATTAACCGCACCGCACCGCAATACATATATATATATATGTGTACGATGAATTATGCTACCTAGGTAGCTAGGCGACACCTTCATTTCTTATTACAGAATTATTATTCCCACAGAGTTTACGTACTTATTATGTGTTTACGGGCGATAGTAGGTACCATATGTACTTGTAATACCTGTATGGCAATGTAGCGATAGCTATACGTTGCGAAATCGAATTTCTTTTGTAAAGCACGTCGTTGCATCAGCCATATTCTCTCTTTGCGTTATATGCTGAATTTACGCTCATCGTCAGTTAATAATGCGAAAATATACAGCGTGTATAACGGCATAATAGCGTTATTGGCGTAAAAAGCCTGGAGGACGAGTACTAGATCCAGAAATTAATTTGTTTAAAAACTCGATTAAGCGATGGTTTCACTGTTATACACGATATGAAGAACATCCCATGCCTGCGAAGTGGAAAAATAAAAAAAAAATACAAGTAATGATCGATATTCGAATTTTCCAACTTAATGTAAACGTAGACGGCCTTCAAAGTTATGGATCTCGGTAGGTTGCAGGTGGGACCAGGCGCGTGGAATTTAACGATAAAAAAAAAAATCGGCGTATGTCTTAAAACCCTATCGTTTTCCCCACCAAAAGGAAGCCACCTTCTACCAACCGCCGAAGAGAGGGCATAACCGGTTGTAATTTTTTTTATATGACACCCCTGGGTTATAATACCTTTTACGCAACCCATCGCAGGAAGAAAGTGCCAAGTTATTAATTACTGTGATTAAAAGAGCCTTGTCCGCTCGCTAGGAGGCTCTCATCGGGTGTCCGTTATACATCAAAAATAAAGTAAAAGTTTGGACTAATAGATTATCTAGATGATTGAGCGTTAATCACATTGTTATTATTCTTGTTATATCATTCATACGGACATGAGTAAGCGTTGAGGAACTTCGAAATTCTCATAGATATACCTAATACGTATAAAAAGACGAACGACCAATAGTTGTTACTTAAAAATTTTCTATTCCGTTGTCATATAAGCATATACATATATATATATATATATATATATATATATATATATATATGTGTGTATGTGCGTCGAATTTACATTCTGAATAGTATCGTTTGCTGGTAATAATAATGTTATGCTATACGGCCTTGAAACATATTTTTTATTGATAAGAACGGCTATTTAGAGAATTATACAATTTTAAAAGGTCATATCCCGTTTTATATTTAAATGATTGGACTTGAGTTTTTGCTCAATATCATAAATTTAGTCACTCATTATAAATACATACTCGCCAAAGCTATAACCGCGTAATCTGGCTAGATTTTTTAATTCACCAACAAGAATTACTGATATACTATATTTTGAAACGACTCTACGTTTTTATCCTGACATGTAATTATCCGTTCAAGTATACCATGCTCGATAGTATTTTCATAGTACTAGTGCATTTAAAAATAAGTCATCGTAAAATTCACGTGAGTCACCACTTAAATTCGAAAAAGCAATTCTAGCTGTATTTGCCCTGATCACGGTAAATACCCAATGGCTCATGTATCGATTGTAGCAGCAACGGCTTCATCATTCAATTAATTAAACATTAGACCATGTCATTTTTCTAGCATTGATAATTTCAAGATATCTATACTATTAGCGTTTGACGATCACTTATGAGCAATGGGTTTTTGAGCAAATTGTGTGAAAACAACGAGCTCATTTTCCTCGTTGATGCCATCATTGTACAGCTATCAAAAGTGTATGACATACCTGCATGTTATTCCGTCATTGACACCTATCGAAGCACCAAATAGTGTGGATTGAAATTACAGAATTCGAAAATTACAAGCATGATTGACCTCGAAACATCACGAATGAAAGTTCATGAGACTTTATATTCATGAAAGATGTATACAATATATTTCAGATGAGAGCTGCGCTATAGGTCACAGTTTCGAAAATCCCGAAGTATTGAGCTGCAGTAATTGTTAGTCTTATTTCAATTATTACACTTTACATATCGTGGAGACTGTGATCTATTAAATGTGCATATCCTCGTAACTATATAAATCACTGAAACATCACAATAATGCCAAACCTTAAAATCTAGAGACATGCAATTAACGATTGCAAGTAACTTTGCGGTGGTTTGGCAAAAAGTAGGTAAGTCTTTTAAAAAGTCAGAAGATCCAGGTATAAAAATGGTCTAAGATCAGTAGAGTTAGCTGATACTATACCCATTTGCATTAAAAATGATTCTGGAACAGAATTCCGTCGTTTTTAACAAATAGTTATCACGGTAATTAAGAAAGTATCACGCAGTAATGATCCAGGATTTATTCACTTTCCACGGTAATGACACAAATTGCTACAGAGACGTCAATTAATATACGACATAAGATTATTACTTGGAATTCGTTAATCGCGATAAGATTATTACTTGGAATATATACTTGGAATTCGTTAATCGCGTTTATACGACAAAGCATCATATAAAACTATCAACCCTGTGCAGAAACTCACGTAAATGATGAATTTGGAGATCAGTGGCTATTAGAACGTATAGCTCTATGATTTCAATTGCAGAACGGGAGAAGTTATGAAGAAATACACAATATAGACAACCCACTATTTCTGAGGCTACTAACTTATATGACTTCAAAATTTTTCTCCCGAACTTCTACACATTATTTTCAAGCCATGCACTTGCACGTGAAGGAACGTGAGATTATGGAATTCTGCGGCATATGCCATAAGATGAAGGTAGTGGCATTCGTTTAGGGCTATTCCGCCGTGAGTATAAGGTGTACTTTCCCAACGACTACAGGACATGATGGTTGAGCCACGGGAGAGATTATTCACTCTTGCAGGAAATTCTAATAATCTGCAACATATACGAATCACTATAAATGACCAGATTTAGCTATATAGCTGATTGTAAATCGTTTTCAGTCTGTGATAATGTTAGGATGGACGCGATGGCGAATGAAAGGTAATTTGACTTTCAAATAAATCGAAAAATAGATTGTGGAACATTGAATCTACTTTGCAGGAAATCGATCTGCACAAAAGATTCATACCATGACTCGTTGAAGAGTACTTATGTACTGAGTTGATACGTGACCGTTGTCGTTGAATTGTTCAATACTAGTTATTGGTTTTTCACAACTGCAGGACATGGAATGACTCACTTTTTGCGAAACTACACACATATATATATCAACAAGTGTGTCAAGTTTGATTCTAGCGTGTGTAGCATACATAGCATAGTTTCCAAGTCAACTCCGTACTGAGTTCTGATCTGGCCATAATTAATTTCATCACAAGCATTCATTGGATAAATATTGATGAATGTCCATGCTCGAGAAAACCCATACAAGGATATCTGATCGGAAAAAATGTAAAAAATGCTTCATGACGAAGAATAACTACCTAATTGAAACATTTTGCCTTATTGTCAGTTTAGCGCGTCAGTCTTAATGCATTCATCAATTAGCGTGGTCATAAAATCTAGCATTGTACACAGAGAAATAAAGCTTAATGTTAACCAAAAACACACAATCTTTGCGAATATTCCATACAGAATGGATTACATTATCAATATTCAACTAAAAATAAGAATCTTGTGACTTAAAAGTTGAGCAAAGAACTTGCGCCGTCCGCTAGTTGGCGCTAAACATTATAAATTCCTTTCATAATTGCTAGACCATGGATCCCTGGAAGTCAATGACTTGAACAGTAAGTAAGGATGATCCCCTCTGCTGGACGTTTTTTCTCCCATTCTAATGATAATTGTTCGCTTAGAAAAAATTCAGTCAATGGACGTTTACAAAATTTTCAAATTATGAATCGTGAACAGAGAAACATTCAAACAATTCATCTACGGGGAAAGCTTCATTATACAGAGCGATTCGCTGGAAAGTAACCCGCCTAAAAGGTAGACACGCGATGAGGACGCCTGCATCGAGCAGCTCAATTATCGACGATTGGGTTTTATGTCCCGCACGTAGCCAACAGGCACGCGATATGAGAGATAAAACACAATCGCTTGATGTTTGGGTTGCCTGTATGCCGGCGAGGCGCGTTACTTCCCAGAGAATCGCTCTGTATATAATGTATATCGTCTGTATCTGTGTACAATAATTTCTATCAACTTTGGGAATTTTCATCATTTCAATTAGTCATTCCAACGGTAACTATGTAGTTCGTAACGGTAATGAGTGAGTTTGGCAATATAAAAAATTCAAAATAATTCCTGCACGATTTTTGCGCTAAATCTAGTTCACCATTAAAATATTGGGTCTATAAGTAAATTGTAAATCTCGAAATTGGCATACGGGGCGGCAAATGGCATTGCCATCTGGCGGTGGAATTCACGAACTATTATTACCGCAAACACATGTACGCCTTATTACATGGAACCCGCATGTCAGACCTGTACTGCTTATATACTGGTTGACACTCCGTTAAGGCGCAACGAGTCGAAGAAAAAGAAGCATTGATGATTGACGTACAGTAGGAAAACATGTTGGGGGGTCAGTGACCCCTAGTGAGTTTGAGGCTCATTGGCGAGATTTGATTTTTTCCGCCAAGTTCAGAAAAAAAATTAGAGGGTTGTGAATTTTTAGGGAATGAAGATTGAGAAACGATTTCCGGTAGAACTTGAACCCCAGATTATGGAACAACACGACAATCGGGATAAATTTGGTCTAGTTGATCATTAAAAATGCAAAATCAGCCTCTGTAGCCCGCTTCTATATGGAATTCCGAACACAACCATCCAAAAACATCTTTGTTTTTGACAGAGATAAAGGGGCAAAACGTATTCCACGATTTTGTGGTAATTTTAGCGATTTCCACGGTTGGGAGCGGCGTTTCATCCGATCGAACGTACCAGTTCGAATTCATTACTCGTCAAACATCGGTTGCCAAAAGGACAAGTCGATTGATAGCCCCGTTTTGAAGAAAATCGAGAAATAGACCGGTCGGTAAAATTCGAGTAAACCCCTTCCCTTAAGAAAGTTTTCCGAAATTTCTGAAGAACATAGTATCAGTGCCTACGCCTCTAATAGAAAGAGCCCTGAAAAATACCACGTAGGGAATGGAAAAAGGAAAATAATGAGGCAATTGATTTTTATTGTATCTGGTTTATTAATAATATTGCTTTAATTAGAATAAAAATTCGTTGATAAAACAATAATGGTACTGACAGAGAATATTATACCTATGAGCACACGCCGTATAATGTGACGTACTCATGAATAAATCATTTTAATTTTCTTTCATCCATCATTATTGAGTTGAAAATTTTATACATGAGTGCCTATATTTAAAACGCCCACAGACACTGATGGCTGCGGTGGACCACCTAGTGTTCGTAAGCCAGAGTACGAAGAATGCTCGCCTAGCTTGGCCAGTAATGCAGGTAACTATCCGGGTGACTATTCGTTTTTACCTGCACAGTTACGGATACTTATAGCTGATACTAATCCCTCCATTAATCGCTGATAACGTTGACGTTGATAATGAAAAATGAAAAATGAAAAATAATTCCGGAATTATATTTCAGAGGTAGGGATTAAATTGCTAATAACTGTTCCATTTGGTTTTAACAGTTTATTAAATAAATAAGCTAAGACACAGCTACTTGGTTTAATATTAAAAGAGGCATTACATCATGTGTCATAAATCAATTGTTCTTTTTATTCACATATTTTGTCTACGTATAAAATCTCATGCCTCTACCAAAGGCAACACGGATTCGTTAAGTTTCTTTTCCTTCGGAGTTCCTTGGTAAGCAGTGTGTTGTTCCATTAACGTTTGCAGTTTAGCTGCGTCTAGTTTTTGTTTAGTCCAAGTGAATCTGCAATACATCCAGTACGTCCACGTGATACCAACAAAGGATGCGACGCTCATATGGGACGCTAAACGCGGCTTACTAGTAAACATGAACGTTGCCAGTCCGCCAAAAACGCCACTGCTGATTCCATAAAGGAAACTTTTTCTGAAGCATGGAATCAATGTAACATCTCTACCGAATATTATCAGCGACCTTCTCTCCTCGTCTTCGTCCATTTGTTATCAGCTATATTCAATCTTCTTTGAAGACAATAAATTATTATACTTCACTTGATCGGAGCAGACAACCGATACTGTTATAATGATTTCGTTACGTAACGTCAACACTGCTCTTCAAGCATGCACTGCCGAAATCCGAAAGCAGAGTGCAGACTGCTCAACGTTACCCTATAACGTAGTGGACATCTATGGTAATAAAATGGTACTCCGCTGTGGAACTTCAACGTACGAACGATAAAGCAGTTACAAATTCACGTCCACAGAAATTGATTTTTTTTTTTTCTTGCTACAAATTTTTCAACAATTTGATCGAAAAAAATTATCGAGCAACGACAATATTGTAGTAACAATATTATAATATTATATATGAAAAATGAATTGAAGAATCAAAATGAATTCCTACAAAATGTTGAAGACAAACGGGAAAGATGGAGAAAAATTTGAATACGAATATTTTATTTTTTTCTTAATACCAAACAAATTTTTATAGTATAAACAAGTACGAAAATAAAACGGTTATGAAGATACAGAATATGAAATAAATAATCACAGTATGAGTAAGTAATGGCAATAACAAACATAAAATTAACATCACTTATCATTATAGTGTCTTAATATTGTCCGGTAAAAAATATTTTTTTTTTTTTTTGCGTTTTGAGTATGAACGAACAGACAACAGACTTCTTTTTTTTTTCCCCTTTAACACTGGTTCAAAAACTTTTTCCCTTTCTTTCTTAATTTCTATATGAAAATATACTTTGGCTACAAGTTTCTAAACCTATCCTTATTGAATTGCCTTTGATTATTATTCACTAAGTAAATCTATTTATATTTACCTATAATATAACTATGTATGTGTGTGTGCGTTGTTTTATTTTTATAACAGTTTGTAGTATTTTTCACTACTTAAGGAAGGCACTAGAAATGGCTATTATGTAACAACAGCACTCTATAAAAAATATAACCTGCCGCTTAGACTAATTAAAGCTACAAGATGCCACTTTTGAAAAAATGCTACTTGTAAGATCTCTGGATATGAGAAATTTTCTTAAATCACCTACAATACATACGTCATTTAATTAAGCACAAAGTTTCCAATGGGTTTTATTTAATGTATTTTATGAATAATTTCTCATAGTCGAAAACTTCATCAATTACTGAAGTTAGTCAAGTCCTTAAATCTGTCACCTGTAACATATAAGCATTCTCGAAATATCGTATGGATAACTTTCATTCAAAGACTGATATTTACGTCAAATTCAACGAGACTTCTTACCCAACGTTTTCTTTTTATTCGATCCTTTTTTTGTTTCGCTATTTTTGTCAGCAGCTTTCAAATACTCCGCTAACCTTTGGTCAAACAATTTCACTTTATCTACAACGGGAAGATCCAATTCTATCCCCAAAATTCGATCCTGTATAAACTGATTGAACATCGTAGTTTCAACGAACCATTCAAGAAAATATTGAATTCCTCGGGATGGACCAGCTTTTACAAATGACTCTTTCTGGAATTGAAAAAGAAATCATCATCATCATCATTATTGTCATGATATTTAGGAAGTAGAAAAGAAACATCAAGAGGGAAAATAAAATGATGGGCAAATCTAATCTTATACATTTTTTTACGATCATACCTCGAAGACGATTTTCCCATCTTGTTGAGTGACAATGTGTGAGTCACAATGAGCACAGGTTTCAACAAATACTCTTAGAAATGCTTCTGAAACTAAAAAGTTTCTAAAACCATCACCAGACTTCGTAGAATTCGACACAATTTGCAAAGCTGATTTAAGACCCTTCTGAAGCCTCGATGGTAAAATTGAATACTCATCCCCAACGGCTGAAATCACTTTCGAAGTGTCCAGGTCAACCACGATACCCTGGAAATATTCATTTTTGAAACGATCAAATATAATCATCAAATTACTCTATAATTCTTGTGGAAGATAAAAGTAGAATGTAATTGATGTTCGAAAATAATTACTCACATCTTCTAACTGTGATACTGGAATGCTGAATCCATTCCTCTGTTTCAAAATTCCGATAACAAATGGTGACGGAGCTTGAAGAATTTCAAAAAATTCAGGAATATTTGGTAGAAACGGTATGAATGGGTGTGGCCAGTTAAACGGGTATAACAAACTCTGCAAGGCCTCAACACAAGATGATAATTTACTGTGGAAAAATGAGAAGAAAATATATATCATCTGGGTGATTCACGTGATTGGAAGACTAGTGAAAAATATAAAATTTCATATTTCCAAGACAATATTTCAAGTATTAACATATCTTCGTATATTTTCTTGTATTTTGATTTAGACAAAAAAAAATAAAAATTACTGAGATTAGAAAATCTGTGGGAAATGTAATTTTTGAGGTAATAAAAAATCTTACCTCAATTTATTGCACGTAAGAACAACCTTTCGTTCTAGCAATAAACTTGCAAATACAATAAGTAACACTTTTATGGAAACTGCGTCGAACAATTGGCTCATATCCTTCTCTTCCAATCGATGATCATCCAGTCTTACAATAGCATACTGATCATCCGAAGATTCCGGATCTTTAATACCGTCTGATGAATCTTCATTAGCCTTCGATCTTTCCGAATTTAGGAATGTCGTAGTTAACTTGGGCATCGCAACGGAATTCTGTGTTCTCCCATAAGAATTTGTAAATTTGTTAATTACAACGTTGTTGTTAGTGCTAGTGGGACTGTTATCATCATCATCACTTAGAGATTCTTCGACAAATTCGTTGTGATGCGTCTTTATTCTTAATGCTTCACCAGGCTTTGGCATCCTACTGTTGTACAATTGTACAATGAAATTTCTTCTAATTACGTCCGGCTGACCATGTCTCGATTCTAGTTCATCCAATAGTTTCGCGTAAAAACCACTAGCTCGATGTTTTGTAATCAAGCAGTATGCCAAAGGTAGGCAAACAGGTGCTCCTTCAGGCTTAACTCGTCTACAGTAGCCGTATCGACGATTTCCTTTTTCGTCAGTCAGGACAAATGTGTATGCTAAGTTTTGGTCAGATTCTATTGGAGGCCAGTCCAAACCATCGGGAAAACAGAAATTTTCTATCCATGCTGGTGTGGGTGCCTGAATTGTGGAAGAACACAATAAATTTTGGAATCAAAAGGGGGGATATTGAAGTCAATCCATTTATATTATTCTCTATAATAAGTATCAAGTCTTAAGACATGAAAATTTTGGATCCTCTTAGCACTCGCACATCATTTCCCCATCCCCGAAATAATCGGATTAGCAATTAAAATTCTATCAGCTAATATGATACGGTTTAAAACTCACATTTATTGGATATTGGTCCTTGATGTATGGCTTCTTGGTGCTTAGATTGAGTTCAACGAGAAGACAGACTTCAAACAGATTGTCTAATCTGTAGGCTCCGAGACCCTCCTTACGATCGGAAAACTTAGACGAAACTCGCCTAACGTAATGCTTCCTCTTTTCAGTCTGGCTTCTGTGTAATTCGGCTTTGCTTGATCGGAAAGATTTTTCCTTATCCTTAAATATCTGGAGCGTATCTTCGAAGGTTGAGTATTCTTCCGAAACCGATGTACTCGATGTCAAGGAGTCTGTGTCGGATGAAGTACTCGAATCCGTTGGATTCTCAGATCCAGCCATAACTGGCTGGCCAAATGCTTGGTCCAGTAATTGTTCTATCTAAAATAATCGACATTTATATACCTACGTTAAATGAGGAAAGATTAAATCATATTACCGAAACCGAAATGGATAGCGAAAATTTACATAGTTTGAGCATTCATTATCGGTTTTCGATTAAAAATCGATCTCGATCTACTGATATATAGTTTCTATCCTCATTTCTATCCACACCATCCCTGTACCAAAGTCCAGATATAAAATGAAGCGGTAAGTATATGATAAGAAATAATAGTTTTTACAGATAAAATATATTAAGATACTATAGAACTATAATAATATGTGTGATAAGAAAATAAGAATATGAGTATGTATGTGATGACAGAGCTATACAAATCAATGTTTACCATGTCTGTATTTCAACAAGTCAATGAAATTGGGAGTATAGGACGATAAATAATGATCCTGTTTGTTTTGGGATCATCGATTTTGCTGGTTGAAAATTTGCGAAAATTTGTGCCGGGTTGAATTTTATTCCAAATCCGTAAACCAGGTGTGTTGATATAACTTCTTTTTTTTTTTTTATTATTTAAATAAGAATATACTCAAATTATTTGCGTAAATCTTAAGTATCGTTTAAACCGTGAAGCGAGTATTATACTGTTACTATTATAATATTGTCGTCATACTGCAGCAATAAGATATCGTTTAAGTATTTCTTTGTTTAAATATTTTTAACGCGTTTGAAATAAGCGTGCGAAAGAGCGAGATAATAGGAAATACAGATTATTTGAAAAGATGTAATGCGACGTATATTATTGTTGAAACGGAAATATGGGGCGTTCCAACGAATGATCAGATATTCAGATATATTCTCTGTACCATCCGCACAATATGCTTTTATTTTTACAATTCTCTTTGTCGTTTGCTATAATGTCATTCGCCATTCCAATATACCGATCGGTTCGTTATTCAACCAACATAACTATATAATAAGCCTTATATTTTATCAAAATTGTAATATATTCTTCGCCATAATATAGAGTTGCAAAAATATATAAATAAAACAAAGGCGATAAGAAATTACAGTAACAGCACGAACCACAATTAATCAAGACTATATCATCACGTCATAACGATATAGAAATCGCGAAACAAATAAATATTTACGAAATTTAAGCTTGACACGTGCATTTCATCCGGTGAAAAGTTTCCTTGATGATTAACGAATTTTCTCCACTTTTGTAAAAATCGATCGCAGCTACTTTTATAGGTACACGCGGTGAAAAATTTGATTGTAAGGAGAAAAAATTGTCGAATTCTGTCTAGGAAAAGACCTGCACTACTTTAGGGCGATAGTTGATCCGTTATTTCAAAAATAGGTCAATACAATATTCCATGCTGCAGGTTTATAATAAAATTCTTATAATTTTCCCCCAACGTTTTCTACAATGACTTGGAAATTTCCAAAACTTTCACGTTTTTTTTCATAGGTTTGTTCAACTTTACACACGGATATAGTATAAAACGCCAGGACTACACACTACACATATTTTTGCTGCACATCACGATAAACGAAGTGTTTTGTCAACGAGCACTTTACGTATTGTTCGTAGATTCTGAACTACGCGAACGCAGATCTTTATCATTGTTAAAAAACCGCAACTATTCATAGACATACGCAGAGAAGTGGAACAAACCATCAACGCAACATCAACTCATATTTATTTTTACAGAATTTGACATAGAAAGGAAAATTTTTTTTTTCTAATTTCACTTCAACAGAAAGAATATCGGAAAGGGACTCGAAGGAAAGGAAAAATTCCATTTGCGTAGTTCTGAATGACGATAAACGATAAAACATATTTTCTTTTGATGCACACAAAGAATGGACGTGTTGAATACTAATAATTCAAGACTAGTTGAAAAGTGTTTCAACAGTCACGTTTATATCTTTTGTGGTAAAAAAAATATCCTCCCGGATTCACATGTGGTTTTAATGAAACAGAACACTGATTCTTTAATTGATGTTATTTCTCAATGGAACTGAATGGGTTTCGAATTTCGATTGATAAATTCACATATTTCGATTTTCTTTCAATCTGACGTAGGCATAGATATTCAAAGATAAATTTCAAAAACCTTGTTCTCGATTAGAATCGGTTTCGTTTTATATTACAGTTGTTCCTCATACTTGATGATGGATTTAAACCCGAAATTGTTTCTCAACTAACCGAAAATATCCTCTCTTCTTAGAGACCGCACAAAATTTGGACGCGACAGCTATAGCTATCCACTATAGCCAAACCTCGAATAACATATAAGCGACAATATAGGAAGAGCGCACCTCGCACCCAACCTTCGCTGCAATTGTTTACACATCGATAGGCACACAACGGATAAAGCCATAACGGTTTGATGCAACCAATTCGCGGACGCGAACACGATGTTAATGAAAAAAAAAAAAAAAAAATAGAATAAAAAAAAAAAAAAGAACCGTGTGACTGATCCCTGCGTAAAATAATCGCGAGAGAGAGACAATCGATTTTGTTCGATTGACATTGTGTTGATTGGATATCAGGATAGCTGAAAATTTGTTGAGGAGATTTACAATTGGTCGGATAAATGCCCACGTGACCGATGTTTTTCTCTATCACGCGTCGTCAAGGTTTCAAAGACTGCATGGCTACTGAAAACTTTTGCTATCGATTGTATGAGAACATATATGCCGAAAACTAGCCTATGGCAGCTGCAGACGAAAAAACTACGACGCGAGGCTTGAAGCTTTATCGTTAAGAAGACGAGAATTAAATTTCGGCTACATGGAAGCATGGTCATGTAAAAGAAAAAGGAAAAAAAAAAATGTATTAACTTAGAATTTACAGTAACAGTGATACCAATCTGACTTTCAAATAAGAGAGAAAAAAAAATTGTTTAGTTATTTATCAACGACACTAGAATTATTCAAGATTCAGCTGCGATTGGTGTTGGATGAAATTTCTTGTGAATAAATTTTAAGGATAGTTTTTTTTTTTTTTTTTTTCTTTTTCCTTTTCTTTTTTATTAACAAAAGTGCACTAACTTCAATTTTGAGAACACATATGGAACTCATCCTATACATGGGTCCGTACTAGCGAATGAATAAAAGGCTACTGAAAGTCACGTGAGTCATAATACTATATCAACCACTTCCCCTTTTGTTTTCTCCGACTTTATCGGTTATATTAAAAGATATTAATTTAAAATGTGCTACTGAAGGGAATGAGGAAAATGAGGAAAATTATTAGGACTTTAGACCTATTCGACACGTTATAATATGTACTTAATACGAATAACGATTTCAATCAGATCTTTAAGCAAACGGCTGTTACCGGCTTTGAAAATCTATGACTATGTGTACATAGTATCATATCTTCGAAAAATTAATCCACACACTTTTTCGCGAGTGGTATATAAATTTATGGTCAAAAACCATAAACGTATGTATTCGAATATAATTCAATTTACACAACATGGAATGCGCTCAATTTCATAGCTATATTATAGTATACGATGAGAAAAATTGAAAAAACTCCGACAGGTCCAAAAAGAAACTTGAACTATTATTCATTGTTCATTATTCATAAATAATTCTAAAGAAAATGGACGACTCATTTATAGCAATAATTGTTGGTGGTGGTGCCACCGCAGTGCTTGATAACGAACTGAACCTTGTTATAATTATCCGATTCCACGGTATATGTTTACCGGCTGTGTTCATTTCACACAATTATATAGTTTTTCCGTTTGTGGTAAAATATTTTACCGGCAGAAAATAAAAAGCAATATTAATAAAGAGACAACTAAAAATGTGAGAGAATAGAATAGAACGAGATACTATCCTTGTCTATTCAGTTGCCTTCGAATAGATGCAACTTAGTTTTATCAAAATTCGTTGAGTGATTAGCTGAAATGATAAATTTGTGCAGATTTGAAGATTGTATTGCCGAATTTTAGATGATAAAAATTGAGGATCATGTGACACGGTAACAGATTATATGGAAAAAGATAAATTTGGAGTTTATCAGTATAGAGGGTGCGTCAGATATAGGTATCCGAGTCAAGAGACTGAGAGTGTTGAAGCTCCTCTGAAATATTTGTGATATTCGAAATAGAGACTATCTCGAATTGAAAGCACAATATTATTAATTACCACCATCACCATAACCGTATCTAAGAAGTGATATGCATAGAGATAATCGCCCAAAGAATAAGAATATGAATACTACATACGCAGAAGCAAAGATCCAGAACACAAAAGTAGATGTGAGAAAAAGAAGAAACAGAAAGTTTCAGAATTATCAAGAGTCTTTTAGGTGTCGACTTCACGATACAAGACTTTTTCTAAAAAATCAAAAATAAATTAAACCAATGTTAATCAGATTCGGCAGATCAGTACATGCAACATGTATTCCAGTTTTTATAATAATGATTTAATTAAAATTCACTTTACAGTTTGACCAACAGGATGATTTCCAAAAGAAGAAGTAAACGAAGTCGCTTTCTTTTTCTTTGCATTTTTATACCTGATTAGCATAATAGGTTCACCTATTCCTTATTACACTCTAGACTCATATTGTTTGATGCTATTTGGTTATTTGTTTCCTTGAGATTGAATTTAACGTTTAATTCTCAATTTAGAAGATAGTAAGAAAAGTTTAACAATATGAAAAAAATGTTGTTATTCGTTTGAAAATCGACACCTAAAAGCAGCTGTAGAAATTGTGTGTAAAATCATCAACAAAAATCACCTTGTTCTTATCAAATTTGTCAGGCGAAGGACGCGCCAGGATCGTCAGCTTGAGTAACGATTTTTTACCACCGTCACTATTTTGACGATTTTTCGTTACTTTTAACTCAGTTTCGACATGATTATTGTTGGTTTCTACGTAAGCAGTTGGTATAGGGGTACACTGCGGACAATTACAGTTTTAATTACGAAAAAATAATCGTGTAAAATATTAATAATAATTGTTCGGTGGTTTTCGAGCTCAACGATTCATATTTTCGTAATATTTCACAAATTATTTAAATGCAAATGATTTTCAATATTTTTGTTCATCGAAAGCTATATTAACGCAAATGAAATAAGACAGGGCTGCAAGGGCGAGGCTTTGGTGAAAAAATCACTGCTTCAATGGATTTTTCACTTACTTTCGAAGAATTAATTAAAACTATGCGGCATGCTGATTCATCGACGTTTACATTTATCATAATATATAACACGTAGCGATTTTATTAAGCAAATTCTTTACACTGTGAGCTTCGCTTTGTTGCAAGGATAACACTGAACTGCTAGGTTGAGCTGCGTATGTACAATCGATTACTCATGGGTCAATAACTAAAACTATAGCAAAGTTGTCCTGGCTCATGGCTAAATATAATTTTACGATAGGTCAACTCCAATGTTAAGAAGATTATTCTTAACGAAAATCTCGAAACTAAACCTTACCCTTGATCAAGGGAGAAAATACATCAAACTGATTCGCCACGATTTTTGCAACTTTCAAATTTGATTTATCATTGCGACGTTTCTATATAAAACTTATCTGTTTTATAACATTTTATGATTTTATGTAAGATACCTACCCTTGCGCATCTGACTAGAATTTTGTAATATTCACCATGCAATAAATATTGAAAGAAAAAAAAAAATTACACAAAGACGTCCGCGACTGAAACTAATTATTGTACATAGAATTTTCCAAGACTGTACTGATACTTGGGTGGAAAAACATAATGATGGAATTTCGTAACGTATATAACGAGTACAAATTATGCATTAAACCGTGAAGTAATGAGTTCACGTTGAAATGGATTGTGTGCAACATAGTCATACCGTATAGCTAGAACCTCAATTGTAATTTACATAGAATTTTCTCACATTGCTTTGATCATTTACATATGATTAACGGGTAAACCATGTACGCCCCGTTATACGAGCCTATTATCACCTTTGTGATCCTGAACGCCAGAGTTTCCCATAAAACGTTCGACTCGTATGGGGGGTTACATAACAAATCACGAATGAATACGGGGAATTCCATCTCATTTCACCTAAATCGGCGAAGGTCACAGACGCCAATCTTTTTGTCGATTTTTTCCTCGATTGAACTCTGAAAAAAATTGACGACGTGTTTGGCCGCTTTTCGAATAGGCCACCTCTATTAGTTTTACGGATTATTCAATTTATCCACATTTTCGGTGACTGACATTTTTGAACTAACTCTAACATGAAGAGCGGTGATATTTTCCAAACAATGGCCGGAACAAAAAATGTGTCGTAAGGTACGAGTTACAAAAAACA
Source organism: Tenthredo mesomela (assembly GCA_943736025.1). Classification (NCBI taxonomy): domain Eukaryota; kingdom Metazoa; phylum Arthropoda; class Insecta; order Hymenoptera; family Tenthredinidae; genus Tenthredo; species Tenthredo mesomela. The sequence continues at coordinate 15,879,753 of OX031016.1, read as the reverse complement.
AAAAAAAAACAAAAAATTCAAATCTTTCCAACTACTGAATCTCGAGATTTTCACATTCCAAGAAAATAAATCGTTTTTTTTTTTTCGAATTGCGACACCTTCGATTTTTTCGAAATTCCTTCCCTGAAATTCTCTTAGTTATAAAAGAGATTCCCCGCAAAGAAAATCATGGGCCTCGATTCGAAAAAATCCGAAGAATTTCACGCAAAACAATCGAAACTTCAAAAAGAGTTTTCTTGTTCAAAAAATTAATTTTCGATGAAAAATAAAGCTGTGGGTATTATGTTGAAAAAAAAAAAAAAAAATGGAGAAAACTGAAATCACACATAAATATTTCAATAGATATTAAAATATTTATATGTGTGATTTCAGTCTTCTCAATTATTGATTTTTTTTTTTTTTTTAGGAGAAAAAAAATCGACAGAAAGATTTGTGTCGATGACCCTCGCCGATTCGGTGAAATGAGATGGAATTCCCCGTATTCGTTCGTGATTTGTTATACAACGAGTTTCACTCATCGGACGAGTCCTTGGTTGTCGAATTTAATAAAAAAATGTAAAACGAGACAAAAATCCTAGAGATATCACGAGTGGTTTAAATGATTCGAGAACTTCGATGTATTTTATGTAATCGCGAATTACCATTGCTCTGATCTTACAGCGTATAGTAATGAAATTAAAAAAATTATTCAAAAACACTCAAATCACAGTCTTAGTATGTACCATCGATTCTTATACATACAATAAATTATTTAAACATACTCTGTAAATATGAACCAGTGAAAATTTCACTAATTCAATCAGTGATTCAGTTTCTCACTGCAGAATCAGTCATTTCGGTCAACATACACTGTATAATTAGTTAATTTGTTCAAAACGGTGAATTACGACTGACTAACCAGTGCCTTCGTGTACTGTTTGGCCAGTGGTTCCTTCTTTGCACTGATCCAGCAGTGTATTACGGTTACGACCATCCCGCGCATTCTTACTGTACGCGCGTCTCGCGCTGCGTTGTTGGCAGAATAAAAGCAAATTTTACCGTCAAGTGCAGTCTATAGCTGATAAAGTAGGTTATGTTTTACAACTAAGAAATGCTGAATAACTGAATAATAAGTTATCATGTCTGAAAATCTTGCTGATCTTCTGAAATATCAGTCTCAATCGGTTTTTTCATAGAAACTGATAGAGGTTATGTTTACTCAGGATGTTCTTCATGTGCGCTGTATTATCTATGAGGCGGTGGTTACATGGCTATTATAAGTCTATTTCTTATGTATGTATTACTTATTACAAGAATATATAATATATAATCTTTTCAATGTGCAGCAACTTCTGTATTGCTTGTACATACATATATTATAACACATTGCTCGATCAGTAAGAACGTGCTTTTCGAAATCACTGATCCAACTAGTGAGCTAATTTCACTGGTTGAATCAGTAGTTTTTCACTGATTACCAGTGGTATACTTATAACTGTGACTATCAGTGACTATTAACTGAGAACCAGTGAATTTTCACTGATTCATATTTAGAGAGTACATTTTTTACTCCCGCGAATTTGAAAATAAAGAATCCATCGGCAATTTAATCATTTGCTAAGCTAAGCTCGCCGATGTTTGAAAGAACTATAACTATTATGGCTTGCCAATAGAATACTCTGATAAATAAACAGTCACGGGGTTAATTGTAAGACCCAAATATCCACTCGTGATAAACGTAAATAATTTCAATGTCGCGAACAAGCTCTTTTCATATTTTGAATTCATTTATGAAGAATAGCAGCTGGTCTTACCATGTAGTGTAACTCTGCTCCTTTCTGAGAACTCTTCAGGCTGTCTTCTCGCTTATTTGAAATAAATCTTCTCTCGTTTCTAGGCGAAGAAGTTGCCGATTCCAGCCTTGTAACCGAGTTTGTAACATCGCTACTAAAATTTGTAGTAAAAGCAAACGGTTCCGCGTAAACAGGTTCTTCCTGTTTCGGAAGATGATTTATCTGTTTTTTTGCATCATAAAACGTGGTCAATTCGTTGGATAATCTCTTCGAAGCTGGGCTACTAACAAACTGATCATACGGATCTGAGATTGTAAAATTTGGCGAATTTTCCACGCTATCATCTACGTAGAAATGTGAATTTTTAGGAAGAGAAACCCCAGATCTAGTGTAAACATTCTCCGGTCTGTTCGTCAAGTAAGTAGTAAAATCTGGATTCTGTATTTGTTCATAGATACTAGAATTTCCAGCACAATTAAAGGAAGGTAGACAATCGAATCCCAAATTTCTGTTTCTCTCTGGTTCGACAGGAAGGCTTGGAAGCGGTCCCAGCTTTCGTCCCTCTTCCAAGGTGCGAGATAATCTTTTTTGAAATATTTCCTTATGCCTCGAAACGTTGTTTCTAGATTCACTTTCACATTCGGAGCTGGTAATCCCAAAATCAAATTTATCTGTTCGAGGTGTAATGACTCTTGGTCCGCAAGCTTTCTGATGCTGTGTCAAAACGTGTTCCAACTTTTCCAACATCTCTTGGGAATCTTTGCTGGTTCTTGATCTACCAGAACTAGACAATCTGACTGGAGATGTTTTGAATTTCTGAGGTGAATAGGAAATATTCAGCGGCGAACCTGATGAATTTTCTTCAGACGATAAGGATTTGTTAGCTGGATGTAATCCAGACGCAGAATCAGTTGGCAAAATAATCTGCTCTTCAGAGTCAAATCCTTCTTTGGAGTCGATACCCAGTTTTGATAACGATACAGAGAGATTACTATTCTTCGAAGTACCACTGGTATAAATTGGTTCATATTCCAAAGAATTTTCTTGTATATTATTCTTGCCAAAGTTAGGTGAGCTTTTATTGCGCTCCATGATTTTATGGAGACGGTTGTCCAGATTAGGCATTTTTTCTACCACCCCACGATTTCTCTCCTGTCCTTTGAATTCCTCTTTTGAGTCTCTATCTCTGTTCAGAAGTTTATTTTCACCCGATATGAAAGAGGTTGAATCTGTGCTATTCATCTCTCTACTTTTGTCCCTCAGGCTTCTTCTGGATTGTTTGTACCTTGCATCATGTAAAAAACTGTGTATTTCATCTCCTTTAAAATCAGGCAAGTCTGGCGGTGAGTTATCGCCGGTCATTTCATCAGTTTGGGTCTTTTTTTTCTGCCAGAATCCATCTACCTCTTCATAGTCGTCAACGGGAGATCGATTGGTGATTGGACTGTGTGCAAAAGTTCTAGGAGGTTTTTTAGGCGGTGGACCAGATGGTAGCGGTGCTTTCAGCGCTGCCTTCAATGTATCGGTTAGCTTGTTCTCAAACGTTTCTTGTGCTTTGCTAAATGATGTCTTGTCCCGTCCCTCGTTCAAAATGATATCTTTCACTGGAACAAAGTCGAGCTTCGGTTGACCGGAACAATTATCTCCATTAGAAAAAAGCTTAGCGAATCGATCATTCTTGGAGAGATTCTTGGATGTGGATTTTAGTCTTTTGTACAAGTCGCTTTCTATCGGCGTTAAAGATTGTTCGTTTCTTCGTCTCAGTTCAGATTTTCTCCTAGATAATTCTTCTCTGATATCTGGAAGCTGTTCTTTATCGTCCTCAGAATTATGGATAGATGTTTCATCGGTAGTTACTTTTTCTCCGTCAAACCCTTTCGGCGTCTTAGTTTTCCTAACTTTAGTGTATTCAACACCATTCTTGTAGAACTTATCGAGCTTCAACCATGCTTTGTCGTCAGTTTTAACGCATTCGTTTCCATTAGAAACAGATTCTGTTATATCAATTGCTCCAGAAATTGCAGATATGTTTTTATGTCTAGAAATAACAGTCGTTCTAACAGAGTCTTTGCGATCGTTTATATTCAATGAAGTTTGTTTGCCGTTTAAACGGTCTAAAGACTGGCATCGAGATTCTTTTGATCCGGCGTTACTCCCCGACAATAATTTACCATATCCGACCATATTGTCCTCTGATTTATTCTTCAGATCTATATTTCCATTCCCGCAATCATTAGCCAGTATAATCGAGTCAACATCGTCATACAAAATTCCTGATTCAATATCCATGGTTGTGGTATTTTCCAAAGATTTCTTTTTGACGTTACCGAGCTTACCATACTCTGGCTTATCCTCAAATAATTTTACATTTTTGTCGACAAGTGAAACGGTCTTTTCCTTCGTTGGTGATTGTAAATTTTTTGTTCTGGTCAATTTATCGCCTCTAAAAGCCGGGCTTCTTTTAATGTTTCTACCAGGATTTGACAATTGACGAGTAACATGTAGTTTTAGATTTTTTCTCGGTGCTATAGGAGAAGCGCTAAGAGTTCGACAAAGCGATTCTTTCGTCTTATCGCTAAAATATTTTTTCTCTGTTGAAATGTTCACGTCTCTAGTAGTCGTATTACTAGTAGAGGTAGTAGAAGTAGATTCGAATTTTTGTTTTATCGAATTTACTCGGTTTGAATTCTCTGGCTGAATGTAGGACATGTTACACAATATTTAATTACATAGAAATAAGATTATAAACCACAAGCCTTTCACTCGTTGGTTTCACTGGTTTAACATGTTTTCATTCTTTTACATCAAATTTTCTTCTTCAATAATAATAAAACTAATTAATAATCAAATCTTCACAACCTTTAGTATAGATATCTCACATTTTTAAATGATGTATCGCATTAATTATCAATTCTTTTTTCGAATTTCTTAACTCAATGATTTCGAATTGCTTAAAGAATTGTAAAATATAAAAATACTTATTTCTGGCTGCTCACGATACGAAACGTACGTCTAAGTAATATTATTCACTGACATACACTTGTCACTATAGGTATATTTATCAACGTCACACAACTGTTGCGTTATAGCAGAGCAGGCAGAGCTTGGTAAGTAATATTTGAGGTTATGTTGCTCGGTGTCTTGTTACCAGAATAAAAGTTCAATTGTCACCGTCGTAGCTGCGTAATTAACTCGAGTTATTAAGAAAATGATATTGTCTAAGGCTGTGTTTAATGCGTTTTTAAATATTCCATTGAATATTTTCTGTTTTGGTATAAATAATATATATGGGATTTTCTTTTCTTTCTTTCTCGTTCATTCACGAATCACGATCGCTGTAGCTTACATCCTGTTTATGTTTTACGATCAAATATAGTATACTAATAAAATTTTCTGATACTCTACAGCTAATTGTTTTCAATATTACGCATTAAATAATGTTGTTAACTTCACTTTGAACTTTTGAAACAATTGTTAAAACTCACTTGTTATCAACTATATTTAGAGATAAAAACAACAACAACAACAACAACGATATTATAATGGTTATGGGTTACATGTTAACTACAACATACTCGCTCGCCAGCCCAGAGGCGACTGCACTGCACTATATCGCGTCACGATTTAATCCACAGTATATGTATAGGCGGCAGGTGACCCTGGCGACGTACCGCGTATTGAAACGACTGATTCATAAATAAAAAATACTTTAATGACAGTTAGCTCATCGCATACGATAACAGTTGATAAAGAAGCTCTCCCATGTATAGTTATCAATTCGATTCAGTTTACTAAATGGGGTTTTCAATGTCAATTTCCTTGTCTATTATAGTATACTGCACAATTCAGACTGTTCGTTATTATAGTACAAGAAAAGTTGATCGACTGATCGTGGTGCGACGCCCATGGGAGACATAAAATCCTGTTACGTTTTGTTATGGGGGTCGTATGGTACGGGTCGCTTAGCTGCAGTATAGTTGATCAGAGAACGCCAAGTGCATGGATCAGATTCAGACTTTTATTTTATCATCTTAACTAATTTTTAGAAAATAAATTTCCACTCCATCACCATATCACCATATCCACACATTTACGTATAAGCAAAATTAAATAACCTATAGAGAGCAGCTATTTGCCAGGTGGCGTATTAATTGAAATAGTATTTTTTAAATGAGATGAAAATCTGCTGTAATAATTGGCTGAGAAGAGAAAGCAGATATTATTATGCGTATACATATATATGAATTGGATCCTCGTACCTTTACAGTCCATATAATTCTCTATATGAACACAAAATATTACATTAGAATCGATTGAACTCATAACCTATATCTTTTATAAAAAAAGAATAGAACTGTGAGTATAGCCGCTAATCGCACATACTATATATATATATATATATATATAGGTAATAGGTATATCTATACCTATTTCGCACGTAAGTGATAAGATAATAGTAATTATCGTAAGCAACTTCATGCATAGCTATAGTTTTACTGAACACATTGCGTACCTTACCTTAGAATTTATATAATTATATTATAGAATTTATACAATGAAACAATAAATCCACTTCTTCTACAATCCACATGTCAAGAAAATTTGTTGCTTAATTAATATTCTCCTTATTTAACCTTGACGATCAACCGCAAACACAACCAAAATCTGGACTAATGTATGTATTAGATACTTCAACACGTACCACACAGCAGACTGTTTCCATTTATGAAGATGGAGATCTCAGATCAGGTGGTATTCTGTGTTTATGAATCACACCTGGAATGAAAAATTTTCACATGGAAGAAACTCGTTGTAATATAGAATATGGATCAGCGGTGTGAAACTGCAGAAACGTCGTCATTTGGTTCTATTCTTTTTTTTTTTTTTTTTCGTATTCCGAGAGAATATTCGACAGTATAAATAACTTACGTACCTATATTGAGTTTATGCGGACTACAGTTCGAGTTTGTATGTGCGGCCCTAATATGTAAAAATATAAATTACGGGGTCAGTAGCCGTAATATCTTATCATTTATTAATATTACAGTTGATGTCAGTGACCCGTTGAACCTGCTTCGATGACACAAATATACATTGTTACTTATTGACGTGTTTTGAATCTAATTAAAAGCGTTAGAAAACGTTTGGAGAATTGCAAATAATATTATTGAATACAACACTCAGTTGAAATTGATACATTATAAATCGCTGGTTCATAATTTGGCATTTCATTACCACGCCTGTATAATAAGTATTTGAATATACTATCGACTGCAATGATTTTAACTTATATCGATTTCAAGTAGTATAAAATATTCCCGCGCTTATCTTTCATTTCATTAATTCGGTCGTAAGTGTCGAAGTACATAGTTATACTTATAGAAGATGTGTAATATATAATATACATATAAAAATATAGATATCTGTCTTATACTCGGCGTATACAAGTACCTATATCATCAATATCAATTAAAAAAGTTCCTGTCAGAGTATATCTCCGTATATATATAATGTATATCTGTTATACATGAAATAAATGTTTACGGCTTATCATGGGAACGATTTCATGATGTACTTATAGTTTTTCATGTCATATAAAATACCTCTGCAATTAATTCCCACATGTTAAAGTGGAATTTGATAAAATAATACTACCGTCAGCTAAATGAGTAGAAATACCGCATATATATATTCTGTAAACGCTGCTAAATTACTATCTGCGTAATAGGATGCCGCGCGTACGCCTGTACTGGGTATGTTAAGTCCTCTTATAATACGTAGGTATATGCTATAACGAGGCAAATTATTGCCTCGTAAATGACAATCGTCTCCCTCTCAGACGCGAGCGATCCTTTTCTAATAGTCAAATAAACTAGACGAAAAGTCAACGAAAAGCTCAAATTCACAAGGTTTTTGTCCCGTTCCTATCTCTTATCGTACCGTTTCGAACTGTATATCAAGGGAGATTATCCCTCAATACGATCACACTTGGCAGCTCACCTGGAAGCCTCATGTCAGAGTAATTATCCACAGATACGTCTGGAAGAGGAGTACAAAGAGAATCTCTATCTCGTGGACCTGGCCCACCGATCCAAATGCAGCCACTCCCGCTTTCCAGGGTATATCTATTCTGAGCTAATTACCGTGCAATATCGTTTCGCGGTTAGAAGTTTATACTTCTATTTTAACCGGTTCACTGGTGGACCCGAAATCAAAGTTTTGTGCCAAAACTGGTGAACGGAAATAATTTCGTATTCAACATGAAGCCCAAAAAACTTAGGAACATCAAGTTTGATGCAAATCCGTTCAAAACTGACAGAGATATCCACGTTGCACATATATGTGCCATTACCAGTTGTGGCACTTTTTCTTTTTGCACATATATGTGCCCTTACCAGTGAACCGGTTAACTTTGACTATTATCGTTTATTTAATTTCTTTTGAATAATTACCTTTTTTTTTTATTTCGATATTTGATAATTAGTATTGAATATTAGAGTCTCGAATAACTAAACGGTGGGATCCCCTGGTTTTGTAGATGCGGCCTGAAATATATTCGACAGATTATAGTGTCGAATATAGATAGATATATAGTCACTATGTACCGTACCGCCAAGCGCGCATGTAATTCATATTCATTAACCGAGACTCGTACTGATGTGTCATGTACATAATTCGTAGTTTCGCACCCTACTCTTTTGATTGTTAATTATGTCAAGTTCCTGAAGTGAGTGTATGAGATTTTGATAAATGTATTATTAATTTTTTCAATTTTTATTTTTTTTAAATGTTATTACATATGATGCCCTTAGAAAAATATGAATACATAGTTTTTTTTTTTTTTTTTTTTTAATTATTCTGCGTTAAATACACGTAGTAAGTATATGGTTTAAAATGTTATTATTGGTAATTTAATTTTAGAAAATTTTTCTTTCCATACGTATACAAATTTCATTCCGTAATTTTCATTATTTGGAATATACTATTTGAAATAACTACGTGTACTATATATTTATTTATTTATTATGTAAGATAAATAAAATAAAAATACCCATATATACGTGTGTACATATTAAGTAGATATATACAGACGTTAGGATATATGCACCACACAATTATGGTCATGGTCATGGAAATTGATATACGAACTAAAATAACAGATTTATTATTAAAGCATAATATTGTTTAGTCGTATATTATAGTATAATAAGTAATAACAATCAATCATAGAACGATTAATTGTTATTAATTCGCTGATTTTCTCAATTGCAAATCAATCGCAATTAAAAGTTATAGACTATACATTTAAGTTTAAATATTTTATACAATATTAAAATTCTATTAAGTAAAAAGATAAAATTTTTATTGCACGATTTACTTATTGGAAGGTATATAGTATATTATAATAATTATGTCAGTGCAAAATATAAAATTCAATAATTTCCTATTATATCAATAAGTATTAAATATATTTTCAATCAAATTGAGCAATGACCGTGTTAGTTCGATTATTTAAATTGCCTCGTATATGTACAAAAAAATAAAAAAAATAAAAAAAAATAAAAATACGATGCCTAATTCTAAGGCACCAATGCAGCCTTAATTTCATACGACATCTAAATTACTTTAAACTCTAACTAAATTAACTTTGAGCTTATTTCGTCACGTTTCTATCGATTCGCGATCAGGTAGTTTACGATCTTACCTACCGTTGATACGACACATCGTTTTTCGCTTTTACCTTACATTAGTAATTCCTACGGAAGGTAAGTGGATAATACAGCATTTGATTTTCAATTTTCAAATATCGAATCACACCAGAAAATTTGAAATTTTGGCCTCTAATTCAAATTCAGGTTCAAATTTACTCGAAAAGTTAAAATTGACTTAGACCGGCCTCTACGAAGCGCGTCTTCCAATTCCCAAAGTACTCGTTTATCTGCTATATCTGCGATTGTAGTTTCGAACCGATTTCATCAATAAGAATAAATAACGGATCGTTTCGAAATTTCCTTTTCAAAAATCGACGAGAGGCAGACTATCGGAGTATATCTCAATATACCTAGCGATTTTCGTAATTTCCAAATCTCGAAATCGGTACATGCAACGTGACGTTTTTTGTTTTTATAAAGAGACTTAATATATTAATGGTATTGTATATTAATAATGTAATCACTTATCATACTGCTACTGTCTCGTTGATCTCTGGTATCGAACTATTTAACAATATATAAGAGTCTCTAGCAATGATTAACCTATGCTGTCCGTTAACGATCAATGAGGAACTTTTTCTTATCGTTCGTTTGCCCAACTGAACAGCTTCTTCGGCAATAATTACATTGTTATAAGTCTTGATGATCATGGTGGTTATTATCGCAAAGCCAACTAATATTAGGCCGTACGTTAAGCAAGGTGCTGCGACATCCATAAATGTGGTAGATAGGTAAATCCACCGTCTTATAGGCGGTGTCAACTCGTCGATTCCTTCTTCGAGCCACATTATTGGAAATACGATATCAGGGAATTTTGCCGTCGCTGTGATATCCGGCTGGTGTTCCACTTTCAGGTTCAGCTGAACTCGTACTTTGCCCTCGACCGGAACTCCAAGTTTCTAAATTCACGACGCATAAACGATCACTGATTATTATTACTGTTTATTGCCAGTAAGACCAGTAGTAGGCAAAACCAATAACCGGAGATATCAACTTAAGTAATACATGCAAACAGAATGAAATAAATTACGTATAGATATTTTGTGTACGATAATACCAACAACAACAAAAAAACATAAGTAATACTTAAGACCGGCTTAAGACGGTTGGTTCGAGGTCAAACTCTTCCTGCACACTTTCAAGAGACATCCAGTACAAAATTCAGCTGCTTCTATGTATAATATTTTTATTATATTTATTTTTACCGGTTGGATTTTGAAGTAAGTCTCATGCTTCTCTTGATCTGGTGACAATCCATCAATCGCATCCAATAGTTCTGGAGCAGCTTTGTAGAAATGCGGCCATGACAAGTACACCGGAGCACCTGGACGAATAATGAAAGGAAAAAAGTGATTTATTCTCATTGAAAGAAAATCTTGTGTACTGCAATTTGTCATGAATATCATTTTACTTTACATATTTTAATTTTTTTTCATAAAAATCCCTTCACGATTTGCATGAGTCAACAATATTGGTGGATCAATTTATATATAGGTAGGTACTCACTGTACTGGCACGGACTGATGTCCTGAAGACCAGGAAGAGGACAACTCTCCGGTTCGTCTGGGCAAAAACATTCGTTATCAGGCGTTTCTTCACTGGGTGGATCGAACACGGTATCAGTGGGGGTGTACAAGTCTGCCTTGATCCCGGTTTTATCACTTGGGCCTCGATACTGCAGCGGTAATATTCTACATATATCCTTGTCCCAGATGCGCACGATGTCGGAACCAGTTAAATCCCGTGGTGGAAAGAAGGATCCTGTAAAAATCGTTATCTTTATATGACAATACGTTATCTGATAAGTATTTCAAGCATACTACTACAAATTTTAAACTTGTCGTTATTCTCTCTCGCAACCTGCTGTCAATAGGAAGTTAAACATTGCAAACTGTAAGCTTAAAAATAAAAGTGAAGTATTTTGAAGCTAGAAAATAGTACATTACGATACAAGTGAGGTAAAGATTTTAGAACTTTTTCCGTCGAGTATAGTACAAAATTTTACTTCATAAGGTCTGAAAATGGGAATTCCAGACACGCGAAGCGTGGGTAAAACGTCCATTATCACACTGAGTGAAGTAATAGTACATTCCCCCCCTTGTTGCACACCGTAATTTTTTCAACCAGTGCATGTATATAGGCCCTTTTTCGCGCATGTACGATGGAAATTTTTTGAAATTTTCAAAATATCGAAATATTTGAAAACCTTCGAAACCGTCTCTTGGAAGGTAGCAATAGATCCATTACCTCCCTAGGGAAATGATGGATATTACCTCCCTAGAGAGGTAATGAAGTCGACGCTAAAAATGGGCGATTTTCTATTCGTTTTACATGCAAGAAATAGGGCCTATTACATGCAAATGTTGAAAAAAAGATATTGTTAAATGAATGTTCAACTTTTCCGTAGCTCGACATTTTTTTCCTCTTTATCAAAAAACTCTCTCGTAAGTGAAATAACTTTTTTGCTTTACCTTCGGAAGCCCTGATGGAATTGCATGGTTCATTTGACCAGTAAGGCAGCCGATCCATTCCGTTCAATTTATTTATGAGCCCGAACTCCTTCATATCCGTGTGACCTGTATAAATAGTTTGAACCTCGCTCAATGTACCATTCCTCTATAAATACAAAAAAAAAAAATGAATAAAATGATTAATATAATTAATGAATTATAAATAAGGGACGAGAACTTCATGCTGAAAAAATTATATGGTCAAACGGCTAAAATCGTCCAATTTATCTATAACTTAAATAATGAAAGTATGTAGGGAAAGGTGGGGCAGAACGGACACTAAATCCAAAAAAAAAATAATGTCGTCGGAAGTGATTTTTTATGAAATGTGACGACATATTTTGGATAAATAATGACACAAAAAAAAAAGGAAAACTGAATTATTTTTTTTCACTTTTTTAATTTTTTTTTTTTTTTTTGTCATTATTTATCCAAAATACGTCGCCACATTTCATAAAAAATCATTTCCGACGACATTATTTTTTTTTGGATTTAATGTCCGTTCTGCCCCACTGTCCGTTCTGCCCCACCTTCCCCTATAAGTTTTCTGTAGCTGATATCTCTATCGACAAAATAAGCGGGTTGGTATTCCCAGTTTCCTTCTATGATCACCGACGAATTGTAAGAAGTTTTTGCGACTTCGTATAATTCACAGCACTCGTTATTTGTAAATAAAATTATACCGACATACGGCCTAAGTAATATAGATGATAAAGTGTAGGTGCACGAGTCTTTGAACGACTATTTCAGTTCTTCGAGGTCATAATAATTCATAACTCATCAGGCAAAATAGCGAGTCAAAAAAATCGGTATAAAAACCGATCAAACTTCTGTAAATTATGTCTCACAATTGCTACTTACGCCCAATAAAAGCCCCATTTGACTCATCGGCCGTCTGGTCTTTGGAAAGAATCGGTGTGCCAAACTGACTAATGGATCATCGTAGCCGAACACCAATTCTTGCGCTGTTACCGGTACAAATGGTTCGATTCCCATACCCTGCATGAACACGGAGAGACCCATCGACAGAAATCGAGGCAGACTTTTGCTCTGAGTCGAAAGTGTCTGTAAAAAAATTTAAATTTATTTATATAATCACATGAAGCCATTAAGAAATCACTCTTCCACAGCCTTATCAAGTACTTCCTTCACACTACAAATATTCATTCATGCGATGAAGAAACGTTAATTTGTTCAGACTTTAAAATTATCTCGAAAGAAGATCTAAAACTAGTTGTAATATAAAAATAGCCAGTTGATCGAACAACTGTAAATATTGCGTGTCTAATGGCATAAGGTCGTAAGCGCCAAAAAAAAAAAATTTGTTTTTTTGGTGGCGAAATCTTTTTCATGCAATATCACATCTTTTGGGCATATCCGCAGAAAAAAAAAAAAATTTGTTTTGGCGCTTACGACCTTATGCTATTAAACACGCGATATATTTACATTAGATCAAATCTGTGATAGAGAGATGAGTGGGCCTTTAATTTATTGAACTTGAATTTGGTCCCAGATGACCGCTACGAGGACGTAGCAATTATAGCTAAAGAAAGAATTTTTCAGCCAATTGTTAATCGCAGACAAAATAAAGGTGGATGCCTTATGTTGGAAAGTGAAAAAAAGATCGTTATCAAGTTTCCATAAAATGAATAATAAAGGAGGTGAAACCGAGTAGAGCGCCTTGAACATTAGACTGCACTTCCTAAATTTGAGTTTGCGTGAAATTTTTGATTCGTGTTGATGGGTTGTTATAAAACGACCTTCTTGTTTACTACCTTCTCCTAGAGCTTCTTTTTGATCATTCCAAACCAAGCACCTTATCTGCATACCTAACGAGTATTACACGAAAATTGCAAAAGCGACATGACCCTGCTTAAATATGGCAACTTTAACTTTCCATTACCTGAATTATCCTGATTTCGTTTTAAACTGATTCACCCTCTCATAGCAGTAACGAGTTGCGAAATTTACAACTTCTATACTTTATCCCGAATTTTTGGCTTTTGCGTATTTTTTTCTGATCTATTCTGAGTAGGTAGATACATACATCAGTATTTCTGGATTATACATACCAGTAAGGGTATGTTGGGCACCATCACCCGTAGGTCCCCGCTTTGTGACATTTCCGGCATAAAATTTAAAATTTTCTTGTGCTGGTACGTCACTGTTCCGTTGTCATGGAAAGCGATATTTACCTTCTCCATATCTTCTCTGTAAAAAAAATAAAGTATAAAATTAATTAACTGGGCCCTCATTAACCTAATTAACACGATCTCATTTTCATTTCAGAGCATACGTTCGTCTGAAAAGAACAGTACATAAAAGTTTACTTTCGTTCCATCTATAATTTGTAAAATTTTTCGCGAAGTAACTGACTTCCTTCTTTATAATAGTTTGAATTGCAGCGCAATTCATTCACAGATGAAAATGGGAGGCATTATCAGACATATATAACATATACTTGAAATAATTGAGCCGCGCATTTCCTATGGTATAGATTTCGTTACATGTATAAGTGAAACAATTTCACTCGTAACCACGAGGATTACAGGTAGCTAACACTTTGTTACAAACACCGCCAGGAGAAACTCAATTATAATTTTATGTGAATTACGAAAGTCGAATAACAGAATAATATAATGCGCAGATAGATATTTCCAAGAATGATGTATAATATTGTGTAGAAAATCGGTATGTATTAAGTATTGCAGTGAAGTGGGTTGCAAAAAAACAAAAAAAAAAAAAAAAAAAAGTGTATCAACGCATATCAAGAACACTCGTGTAGGTATTAACAAACCAGGGCAAAATGTAATCAAATTTGATCCCCACGTTTAAATTTCACCTGTTATACTGTATAAGAGAGTACTATATTTTAAATGATATTTTATGTAGGTGAGGAGCTCACCTGTAAGAACTTCTTGCTGCACAAAGTGATTTATTTGCAACCGTGTTGACCTAGTCTTGTGACGGAATGATACAAGAATAATATACTAAGGGTGCTGACCCCGGCCGTTTATTATATGCTCTTCCATGAGTTCTTGCATTATAAACGGTGCCATCCATGCATTATTGCATCTCCCTACTACCAACTGTCTAGTGACACAACATAATATGTATATTTCTCAAACTATGCGCGGATAATTTAACCGCGGAAAAAGTAAAATCACATTTCTTAATCGTATAAGTTTTGTATAATTAAGTAAACGTTATGTTTTCTAGCGAACTTAAGGTGCTATTTCATGCATGCGACTGCGACAACTGTCGCGCGACAAAACCACGCTGATTGGTTAGAAATTGTCGGGGAATGGGTGTACACTAGACCGGTTCAAAAAAATCGGCTATGCTTTTTTTTTCAATTTTCGCAATGAAATACTTTCGGAAGGGTGCAAAAAGATGCCCGTTAAAAGCGGAGCTCTTAATATTAAGATTTAGAGGTCGCTCATCGCGGATTTCTATTATCCATTTAAATAGCATATATAGGAATTTTTTTTTTCTTCTTCAGAATTTCGTAGCTCACAAACCAATGAACAAATCCAAAAGACTCTTACATATTTTGATAGGGGATTGAACACTCTAAAAAATGTATCTATCATTGTGGAAAAAAAATCACAAAAAAAAAAATAGTTGACTCAACTATAAATTGAAATTTGAGCTTGAATTACTTTGGAAGGAGTCAATTTATGAAAAAATGATAAGAGAAGCTTTTTGTAGAGTGTTCAATTTCCTATGAAAATATGTATGAGTCATTTGGATTTGTTCATTGGTTTGTGAGCTACAAAATTATAAAGAAAAAAAAAAAAAAAAAATTTCCAATGCTATTCAAATGAAAAATAGAAATCCGCGATGAGTGACCTCTAAATCTTAATATTAAGAGCTCCGCTTTTAACAGGCATCTTTTTTCACCATCCCGAAAGTATTTCATTGCGAAAATTGAAAAAAACAAAGAATAGTCGATTTTTTTGAACCGGTCTAGTGTACACCCTCTCTCCGTCAATTTTGAACCACACAGCGTGCTTTCGTCGCACGACAATTGTCGCAGTCGCATGCATGAAATAGCACCTTTATATATTTATAGTCAATATCGCATGGATCAATCGCTGACAGAACAAGTCACGGTAAGTATGTTATTAATTATTTTCCATCGCAATTAGCGGGTATAGTATCGCAACATCGATGTCGTATTATGTGAAGTGATTCTAATGGCTGTGCGACATATTCATGCGACTAGATCGTGTCAAACGTTATACAATCAAGGATACGATGAATACGACATCAATAATTTAATACACATTATTAGATTGCTACTATAGTATTGTGTTACGGCAATCATTGACAGACCTGAATAATTTAATATCTTGATCTTGATTTCCTCTCCATATGTTCTAACTTCTTAGGTTGCGACAGCCAAGTATTAGGTATTGCAGTATTAAATGTTAAATATAAATTAATAAGTAAACATGTAGGCATTAAGAAACACAGAAGAAAAAAAGAAGGAAGAAATACAATAAAAGAAGACGGAAGCTTCGCATTTTGCTCGACTTTATAGTTAGTAGATTAATATTTCTTCATAGTCACGCGAGGTCTCGTGATTACCTCGGTACCGGCAATACGGTCTTTCGTCAAATTAGCAGGGTATTTGAATGATGCTAATATCCGTGATCTAGTCTAATAAATAAATAATATACCGTTGCAAAATTAACTGTGGCTCGTGAAAAGAAAAAAAAAAAAAAAAAAAAAAAAACAAGAATTGCTTTGATTACTTTTGACGTCATTTATTGCGGCGATGTTTTGCACATGACTTTGGATTCTCAACTGGTTATTTCTATATGGCAATTAAGCCTGTTCGTTATATCAACTATGTTTATTATATATATAATATATATATATATATATACGGTAGCTACAAGAAAGTCAACGAAATTGACTAAACAGAGAAAGTGACTGTTAAAATACCTCCAGCTTTCTGGTTTGATATCGTAACTCGGGTATATTTCCTAGATAGCCTGTATAATTATCGTTATACCTATGTGAGGGCACTTCCTGGACCAGGTGCTGGAACCTCGGCATCGTAACCTTGCTTTTAAATTCATCTCAGTTTGAAGTAACGGGTTAAAAAGTTTCGTTTTAGGCGAACTTTCTATTACACTTTCAGCTTTGAAAATAGTTTTTTTTTTTTTTTTTTTTTTTCTCTCGTTTTTTGTTAATATTTATTTCCGTCATCGAAATATGCTTGAGTTTATTTTACGATTAAGAGAATCATGATATAGGTATACGTCGATATCTTGCCTCATTTTTATGTACATATTATTATATAAATCTAAACACGTTCCGAGTTCTTGAAACTCAATTTAATGACGAGCGAATCAAGTCATAATGTAAGAGTCGTTACGTAGACTTGTTTCTCGAATTAATTACACTCACTCGAGCTAATTGCACTAAAAATCTTACTACTTGTTAACGTGCAACGTGTATTAACGATACCCCGAGAAATCATTGACCGCGACAAAATTAACTTTAACTGAATTATAATGCACGAAGTGAGAATCCTTTTGGTTTGTTGCACTAACAATGCTACCTTCCTGGAATCAAGACTACTGCTGTTTATCTAACGGAACATCTAATTGCTAACCATGGTCTATGACTCTATGAGGTGCAAATAAGTAACCGTGTTCAATATTTAATATTTACCATCAAGGAGCTGTTCCCCATATGTATACCGATAAAGACAAGAACTTTCAAGCCGAGCGTCTCTATCTTCCCTAGTCTTAAATCATTCGCTAAGCATATGATCATTCGTCTTTCGCCAGGGTCAAGAGTGAAATTTTGAAACAAACTAGAAAAACTATAAAAACTATAAAACTGGGCTTAGACTGGTTATTCTTGACATGCAGAGATGAGAAGCAAGCGTATAGAAACACACCGATTGTGTCTAGGATTTGAAACATTATTAAAATGTCTCACTGATCTTTGATGAATTTCCATCGTATTACATATTGTGCTCTTATATTAATCGAGGACTTGGTCAATTACTCAATTCTCAAAGTATGTCAAAGCTTTCCAAACGACTTGTTTTACTCTCCTGGCTGGATGAAACACACCTGCCGCCCTACTTGCGATCGTCATGATTCTTGCCCTGGGCTTGTACAGACTCATGAATGTGATTAAGCGTCTGTATATCTACCGCAGATACTTACAGTCTCTCCTTGGTAACCCATTTCTTATTTTTGGATGATTTTTTTGATTTTTGGGTCACGGCCGTACTTGGGAGTGACTTTGCTCATTGAGAGTTTGGCAGGTAAATGCTGATTGAGTTTTCTACTTATGTTTGTATAGCACCTTGCGTAACAGCGAAAACATCGCGTCTGTATGACAGATTAAGGATTCATCCTAGACCATAGATCCTATCAAATTGATATTTATCGAGGGGCCATTCACTCATGTAATCATAAATGTAGTCGATTTTCAGTCACATGAAAATCGCACGGAAGTCACGCGTAGTCGACTGCAGTCGGTATGCAGTCGCGTTTGTCATCATTCGCAGTCGTGTGAAGTCGACCCCAGTCATTCACTGTCGATCGTAGTCAGTGAAGAAAATGTCTAGGAAGCAGTATAGATTAGGGTGGTCGTTAATTTCTAACATATACTTGCCACCCCCTGAAGTGACAGATAATAACCCAAAAACACGGTGTAATTTTTTTTAAATTTTCAGCTTGATGGTAAAGCGTGCCGAAATCAATTTAGAGTTCGAAACTTTGAAAAAAAAAAAAAAAATTCAATTTTTTTTTAATTTTTGAGTATAAAAGCAGAAAATAAATATAGAATGACGAAAAACGAAAACTTTCCAACAAAAAAAATGTATTTTATAATAATCTTATGATATTACAACGTTATAAAGACTACATTGAAAAAATAAATCAATGAAAAATGAAATAAATAAAAGAAATAAAAAATAAAAAATAAAAACAAATAAATATAGTCTAACATAAAGTTGCAATATGATAAGTTTACAATAAAATACATTTTTTGTTGCAAAGTTTTCGTTTTTTGTCATTCTACATTTATTCACGGCTTTTTAACTCGAAACTTTGGAAAAAAATAATATATATATTTTTTTATTTTTTATTTTATCAAGTTTAAATTGATTTCGGCACGCTTTCCCATCAAATTAAAAATCTGAAAAAAATTACACAATGTTTTTGGGTCATTATCTGTCGATTCAGGGGGTGGCAAGTATATGTTAGAAATTACCGACCACCCTGGTATACATAGTTATATAAAAAACTTGTTTTGAGTGAACAAATTTTGAATAAGTTTTGAGTTGATTCTGATAGTCATACTTTTATAGTTTTCAATATATTATAGTTGAAAAAAAAAAAAAAATTAATAAATAAATTTATTAATAAATTGTAATGATTTCCAATAAAAATATTTTGGTTTAAACACGGATAATTGGCCATCGTAATTTATTACACACAAATTATTGACA
Source organism: Tenthredo mesomela (assembly GCA_943736025.1). Taxonomy (NCBI): domain Eukaryota; kingdom Metazoa; phylum Arthropoda; class Insecta; order Hymenoptera; family Tenthredinidae; genus Tenthredo; species Tenthredo mesomela. The sequence goes on along the minus strand of OX031016.1, from coordinate 15,860,273 downwards.
GGACTATGGTGGAGACGGTTGCAGATTTGAGCGCTGGATATGAGGCTAAATATGCGGACTACCTGCAGCGCGAATGAACCGGCTAAAATTCAAGTATGTCGTCGATTGTAATCACGGCTGTAGTCGATTGCAGTCGCTTGCAGTCACGAATGTAGTCGCTTGCAGTCACAAATGAAGTCGCCGATAGTCACGAGTATAGTCGTCAACAGTCGCTTGCAGTCGCCTGAAGATTCTGGGTGACTACAAGTGACTGCAGAGTGAATAGCCCCTCGATATTTATAAATTAGTAAGCTAAAAGTGTCAACACCGGCGTGTTATTTTCAAACCGTATAGTTCAACGATTTGAGAATATATTTATTCGTATTTTTGACCACTTTTGAAACCCGGATTCGGGTATCATGCCGCGATTGAAACCCGTTTCGAATATATTACGAAATTTGAACGCTCGCTCCAGGTCTTCGTATCCATATACACATACATATTAGTGTAGGTATATATTCATAAATATCCATCCAGTTATACATATAACTTATACCACCGGTCACGCAACACGTCTATACAAAAATGTTATGAATTTATACCGAAATAATGAACTTCCGAAGAAAGCTGAGAAACGAGTAGGTGTGTATAGGTGATTGATAAACACGAGTCTACACATCCAAGAAAATGTTAAAATGTTGAGAAATTTTCATTCCTTACCATAAAGAGAAAGGGAACCTTAATTTTGTTTGGTTTTTTAGGCGATTAGCAGTGACAGGTAACTGACTAGATTATCGCTTCAACGTGTATAGTATACTGACGCGTCATCGATTAATTATTCGAAATTCAAAACTCGGTAACATATGTCAATATCCTTTTGCAGATTTTTATGTCATACGTTCCTTCGGACATCGCGCAACCATCAGGTATATCAACAATCCGTGTTTTGCTGGCGAAAGCGTTACGTCTTCTCGACAGAACTATCTTTTCTGCGATCATGCTCATTCAAACGTCACAAGTCATAATATACCTTACATTTATATAAAAAATGGTAAAAGGTGGAAAAATCATATAAAAAAAAAAAAAAAAAACAGACAGCCATGATCTTATTTAGATCTCGTTCAAATTTCGGCAGTTAATATTTGCATAGAATCAAGAATTCTTCGCGCATATTTATTATTATTCATTGTTATGCGCAACACGATTGCAGCACGTCAGTCGCTTTTAATTATACTTGTGGTTTTATAGAAAAATAAAAAATAAAATGTCAGGTAAACATTTGCTTGGTTAAATTTTCAATTATTTCGAATAATTTCCGCAACGTTAGTTTCGGCCGTTGTTCTTGAATAATGATGATTATGAATAATATCGTATTATTCGTTCAATTTTCTATCATTTAAGATAAAAATACCTACTTTCTTAATTCTTTCGAGTGAAAACAGCGCCACTCCGAGAAAATAGAGTGAAATTTCAGTCTAAACGGAGTGAATTTCACTCCAAGCAGAGTGAATCTTCACTTCCTCGGAGTGAAAACAGCGCAAATCCAAGACAAAGAGTGAATTTTTCACTCCAAGAAATTTAGAGAGTATAATTAAAACCAGCAGAAGGTCGAAATGACCGAAAAACGCTCATACGATGTGCAGCATTTAAGGTGAAATTTATTGTTCAGTTTAACCCAGTAACCAGTGCTATGATCGATCGATGTAAATATATCTTATTCCAGCGGAAAATAAATTGGAGCCGATGGCGGTTAGGAATACGAAAGATCAAAATGATAGACTCGCCCGGAGCTGATGAAATAAAATAAAAATTACGAATGATAAACGATCGAGTGTGTATCCGACTTTCGACCAATTCTAATTTGGAAAAGCTGGATTGTAATAGTTAGAAATATTACAGCAATACTTTTGTGCTTTTGTGTTAATTAAGATGTTAGCATATCAGAAGAAACGACTATCAGACATTCGCATGTATCTGGTATGATTTGGTTTCTATATCGATTTTGATCCACGCAGAAATCGTATATGAATCATCGTTTCTCAAGATCTGATGCGAGGGTTGCTTTCCAATTTTGATTGATGTACAGTATTTTAAGCACCAATGTACAGTCGGGCAACAAAGTTCTTGTAGGGTCGTAATTCAAGCGCATGCTAAATCGCATAAGCCTGAATTTCGACCCTACAAGAACTTTATTGCCCGACTGTACATAGCTACGTCTGAGCCTTCATGATATCGTTATTAATTTTTCGCTTGACCTTTAAATGAAATCTTCACGCAACCACAAGTGTTCGAAGAGAATGAAAAATAGCTTGACGATTCGATCTTTCAGATTTGTATTCTTTTAATATTTTTTCATGCTGTTGCAATGTGTTGTTTATGCCTGGGTGAGGTGGGCCAGCTGCCTCTTGATCTGTGACTATACCATCACTATTCGGTAACGAAGATCGTGCGAATTCCAGATTTTTAATACATCAATATCTCTCTCTAATCGACTGTAATTTGTGTCGCCAAATTGTCTAGACATATGAATCTTGCAATGATTGAAGCGCTTTTCGTTATTCGATCTCACAACGAGCGGCTATACTTCTAATTTCTCACCACCAGTACAAAATCAAGGATTAAAAAATGTGAAAAAAATTTCGGAATCGTGGTAAACGGCTTTGGCTCTATTCGCTATATTGCGTTGTACAATCTGGTGAAATAGTGTCAAGGTGTGTATGAAATGGATTTAATTATTCAAATCAATTTTTACTTTGACTTTAGTTCGTCTTATGTTAAGTCTGCGATGCTCCTCTACGTTTGATATCCCTGCAGTCGAAAGATTTTAGAAAGCTAACGTAAGCCCGCCGAGAATCGGCTCTTGGACGAGTTCCGAAAGTAAGAAGTATGCCGGAGGACACAGGCGGCTGTACAAAGATGAATTTCGGAGTCTACCATCTACGATAAGCCTATACCTAACAGGTATAACGGCTATAATAACTATCGTAAGAAATAACAGAATGCCAAGGTGAACGTCTCGTTGTCCGTCGAGATACTTACGGCAAGGCTTAACCGGCAGCATATCCGGTACCACAGTTTTCGTCTGGCAATGAGAAACTTCGAATCAAATAAAAAAGTTTAATAGACTACATTGAAGCGTTTACGGTCACCGGCCTCGTCTCGGTTGACTTGTACGACCGATTATTCCAGCTGTCTTTCCATTTTATTTTTCACTATCAAAAAAGCAAGGAAGACATGCAGGTATATAATGTAAACGTCCCGATTATCGGACAGCTAAGGTTGACGTCCCAATGGCCGGACATCCATACGAAATCGTATTTCTGTCTTTCTTGCACACACTTTCTGCCCGGTAACTGGGACCTGTCCGGCCATTGGGACGTTTACCTTATAAGTTTACTTTGGAATCTGCACAGAGCTAATGAATAAATGAAACAATCTTACAGAATATAGACGGTACCTGCAGTTGACTATCTGGATTCTAGCCTTTACTTCCATACCTTGGCTATGGGCTTTGGCTTCCTCATGGGCGGTATATACCTACGCGTACTCGATGGTATCTAACTGCGTGCAAGATCACATAATAGTGAAACTGACTGAACGGCCACAACTACTCTTATATAAATATCTCGTTTTAATGTCATTATATAAAGTAACTACGTCTGTCAGTTGATACCAAGGAATTTTGTCACAGCATCCTCAAAGTTCCTAATCTGAACGCCAAATATACCGAAATTGAACATTAGTTTTAGATATATTCGGCCGATGTTACACAATTATAAGATCTCACGAAAAACATCCAAAGATGTAAAAAAAAAAGCCGCCAAGTACTCATACGAAAATCACAATTGCATTTTTATAAGCAAAACGTTTCGCCAGTCTCTGTCGTGAAATCAAGAAAAATTTGGCCGATATTACACAATTATAAGTTCTATTGGAAATAATAGTATTATTGTTATTAGGAATCGAATGATCATGTGGTAATGTGTTATACCACTTTTTATCAAAAATATAACTGGATTCGAAGCCTCCGAATTTTATTTATCTATAGAGGATTCACGTAAATGCCCAAAACATATTCGCATAACGGAATTCGTCGAAATTCGTAAAGCATGGGAAAACAAGTTTTTTTTTTTACTAAAAGAAGAGCAGACTAGTCCGATATTTTGATATTTGAATGATCTTAAAAAGTGAAAGTGACCGTAAAAATTGATGTTACAATTTCGATCGCCACTGAAAGACGAGTATCATTACGGCTCATGATATACTAGAGTTAATACTATATGAATGTGGCTAGCTGCAGTATTCCTACCTGCAACTCGTAGCATGAGGTCATTGTAACACATATACGAAGGCTTTTGCAACTAACTGAATGTTTCAGTTCAGTGCTACAGCTTCTATAATTTTTCACTTCTCTTTGGTATGGGAATGTTTCACGTTAAATAGTGCAGAAATATACCAAGGCCTCTCTACTCGGCTATGGTTACATTCGAAAATTTCAAGTAGTACCTACATACATAGTTCTATTCAATATTTACAGAAGGATGTTGTATCTCGGATTGAACTTCTTCAAATCGTGGTCAATAACTTCCTATCAATGTCTTATATCCAGGATACAACAAACGGTTGTTCAAAATATATAGTGTGACAATTTTTTGAGAGAGTATCCGTTTACCTCTGTATCGACTTCGATTGGCCGTTCAAAGAGCATCAAGAAATACTGTGCAATTCATGAAATCCTGAAATCTCAGATCGAGGACATTGAACAACTCGAATAACGTATATAGTCGCAGTTGTACAAACATTTTTTCCAATGGGAAAAGCGCTCATGTAAATCGGTTCAGAACAAAGTCGCGTGAACTTACGATCATATCTATCTGGCAAGTGTATTATATACCTACACACATCTCTTCTGTGAAAGTGCGCGATTTCTCAACGTTGGGTATTCGCATGCTGATCTGTATAGCTAGTTAGATCAGAAGATATAGGTGGATGCATAGCAGTCACAATAATGCTGCAGAAAATCTGATAACAACAAGATTAAGATTGTAAATAATTTCCGTATTTATGAATCGAGCGTTTCTGAAGTTTATTTTAAATTGCTATTACTCCAGATAAAATCTTTCGCCATAGATATTATAGTCCTACGACTATAGTTTAATGTCCGACGTAAGCCAGGCAATTTTTCACGTTATATAGTCTAGGCACGTTATTTTTATTCGACCACATGGTATTTAATGTTTCACGTTAACCGTGGAAACAGCTTTTTGACACAACGTCAGTCTTGACCCTCACCCCTTGGGTTTGCTTCGCATTTTGTCAGGTATCCATAATAAAATGTGCCAATTAACATATTAAACTCAGTCGCGAATGTGTGATTGTGTGATATACGTTTATTCGCTCCATTAAATTTATGCTAATTTCACGTAATGGTTCTTTCACTTTCTGTTATGTGTCATTTGTATTCGGCCAGATTTCGCAGAAATATACTTGCTGACCACATCACGACAATTGGATGAAAAAATAGTTTGGTAAAGGAAGTTATTCCCTATATCTGGTACCGGCTATGGTAGCTGGGAAAAATTCATCTATATATACTCTGTACGTACACACGAGTAGAAAAATCCAATCATCGTTAAAAATTAAAATCCCGGAGGCCAATTTCTCTCACGTCTATGTGTCAGTTTGATAATTCCGCATTTGCAGCATATCTAACGACTTAAAGCCTTTCAAACGTTTTGAACATGACCCAAATACCTATCGAAGACGGGTAAATATATATACTTTTACAATGTCCGCACTGTGCGTCTGCATCTCTGAGGCGGTACTTACTGCGGTATAGCACGTCTTACAACGGGATATTTAGCGTGCTACATTCACATTCAATGCGTATAATATTTGCCTACTCATGTCAATCGCAAGCGACCATACAGAAATCTGGATTGCGGTTACTCAGTGAAAACTCTCAGCGATTTGGTACAAATCAAAAGAAGCTGAAAACGAATGGACTGCCACTACTTTCGCATTGTAACACTTTTGCGGACGGATAGGTACCTATGTCTGCTATATTATAATAGTTGTTATAGAGAAAGGTGAAAGATGAATGGCTAGCGAAAGGTAGAGCAAAACTGACCCTCTGACTCTGATGATATACATCGAAGTTGGCCTCTTTTAATATTATAATATTTTTTATTTTTTATGACGGACTAATCATTCCGGAATGAATTTATTCAGTGGGCAAGCTGTTGAAAGTATTCACCGACTGTACTTTCATGGTTGAACTTTATCATTTTCTAAATTTCACCAAACTCTTAAAGGGTTTCGCATCGTCCCACCCCTGCACCCTTGTCCTAGATAGATTTTTCACACACTCATTCATAGATGGTTAATTTATGAGTTGCGAAGTCTAATTGAATTTCAATCAATTTCAGTATATGTACATTTATAATTAGTATAATACGTACACTCAGAAAAAAGTCTTGTTGACACAACCAAAATTTGGGTTATTATATGCACAATCACATTTTTTGTTCAGTCGACCAAAAATTTTTTTGGAATAGCCAAAATTCTGGTTGTCCCAACAAAATTTGGTTTTCTCAACAAAATTTTGGTTATCCCAACGAAATTTTTGGTTGCCTGAACAAAAAATTTGATTGACTGAACAAAAAATGTGATTGTGCATATAATAGCCAAATTTTGGTTGTTATTTTTCTGAGTGTAGTTTGTAAAGAGTTCTATACTAAAAGAATTAGATAGAAGATGCCTTCGGAAAATTTTTCCCACAGTATTTCGATAAAATCAGACATGGTAATAATTATGTTTCAACGCTTCGATGTACCGAATGAAATGTATGTCGGAGATACTTTTTTTCTGGTTCATTGCGATGGGTAAGGGTATCTTCTCAGTGGTCACCGCTATAATACATATATAAGAAACCTTTCACGTACCCAAAGAGGCAGGGGCGATGGACCGAGCGATTGTAACGGGACGTGTTTCACCGGCGGGCAATGAGACGTCGAAAGCGCTAAATATTGTGTAATAAAAAGTAGGGTAGGAGGCTAAGGCATTGACAATAACGGGACGTGTCTCTTTTATAGTTGGGTGACGTAGTCAGGTGTATCATTTAATTATTTCTAGGCTACCATCTCTGTTCGAAAATGACTATATGTACCCAATTTCATATCAAAGGTTTACAGTTCACATATATATATTTCGTCGTGGCGAAAAGTTCGGGATAACGCGTATATAAAAATTGACCCGGATTCCACCGCAGAACGGCAACATTTGAGAGTAAAATTAACATATTTGGTATTAAACCGAATTAAAGAGTCGTTTTTTTTACTCTCGAAAAGACGTAAAGAAATTCAGAGAAAATTAACTCACTTGTAAACGAAGGGACCAACTTCTTCAACCTTTGGTTTTTCGCCAAAGTTCAAAAACCCATCCGTATTCGTTACGTTGAATATGTAAACTTTGGTTAGACGAACTACACCAGGTTTTTGCCAGTACTGGAACGACAGGGATCCGTTCCACAACCTGAGTTGCTGCAAAATGTAACATGACTTCAATAAATTTACGACTCTAGGTCAACGATTATTTATATTATTATTTATATTATTTATTTATATCTCTGAATTTATTCTTTGAATTTATCTCTGAATATATTTCGGCAAAAGAAGATAAATAATGTTTAATATTTGCCAGTTTTTATGATCAGAAAAGTAATAAATAAGGATATCATCATTAAGTACCTCATTAGATAATGAAATATATCTGACAGGCTAATTTTACTATTTAGGTTTACCTGAATTCCTGAATATCGATATATATATCCATGAAATAAATGTTCATAATGTCTTAGAAATCGGGGAATTTCTTTTTCTTTTTGCACCAAGATCACATGATGGCTTCGAGTTTAAAGACTTACCCTTAATAAGACGTAATCCACCCATGGTATGCTACTCAGAATTATTCCGATAGCCAAAGCGAAGAGTCCGAACAAGATAACAGCGATCCTGCCTGTAAAAGAGAAAAATGTCGATAAAAAATGAAAATCTCATGGAAAAATAAATGGTTATACGCTTTAAGGGGACCAGTACAGCGACTTTTCGAGAAATTATCATGGTCCGAAATCAATTTATTTGATAACCAAAGTTCATTTCACATCAAAATATTTTTCTTTTTCAAAATCATATGTCGTAAGGATTTCAGAGCACCGTTGGACCGATTCAGGTCATCTTGGATTCATTTTCTTCAGAAAACAAATCCTCATCATGTGAATGTAGGAATTTTAAAATAAAAAATTATGTCACAAGTTATGATCAATTTACCAAATTTACAAAAATTATTATCACTCATTTCTTAAATAACTTGGCCAAAACGAAAAATTTTCAAAATTCCTACATTCACATGATGAGGATTTGTTTTCTGAAGAAAATGAATCCAAGATGACCTGAATCGGTCCAACGGTGCTCTGAAATCCTTACGACACATGATTTTGAAAAAGAAAAATATTTTGATGTGAAATGAACTTTGGTTATGAAATAAATTGATTTCGGACTATGATCATTTCTCGAAAAGTCGCTGTACTGGTCCCCTTAAGTTGACGGAGATCAAGACTTATATTCACCGTTTAATCAGAAATTATAACGTAATGATCTGATTGAAATTCATAAAACTTACGATGTTACAATTCTAAGCGTGACGGATGTATATCTATGGAATATGCCTACCAGCAGAGTGATATTTTTCATTGTTATTTGCAATTATCAGGAGTCTACAATCACTGTTATTATCTTTTATTTGTAAACAATGCCTTGAACCTTCACCGATCCGAACTGATTATTAATTGATGCGATTAGGCGTTTCGAATAACCATTCTTAATGATCGCACGTTTTTTCTTTTTAATTTTTCATAATGCAATTATACAGCCTCGAAGTAAGGTGTCGTGAGTTTGTATAGTATATTAGAAAAAAGGTGCTGTGGTATAAGTATATGTTGTCGAAGTCATTACATTCTCGCAGATCACGATCTCGGATGGATGTGAAATTAGATAAATAAAATCTACCTAAGTGATTTCGTATCGCAACCGTAGATGAGATTATTCATCAGAAAAAAATTCTCTAATGTAGTGAGTACCCTTCTATGGCCTGATTGTTTTTTCTTATTTTTATCACGTGCGAAGCCGGAGCTGTGAAAATATTTTGATATTCGTAAATACGAATAAATTTTCGTATAGAAATTAGTTTCATATTACTATCTTCATGCGCGATTCAAATACATAGTTACACGCAACCTATTCTCGTAAATCCGATACCAAAATGTGCATCATCCACGCACGGGTAACCCATTCATGTCTATAAAATACCTACTTGAAAAGGTCTGTTAAATCTGTTACCAACTCTTGTGGGCAATTGGGCATATGCGTAATGTATTTGCTTTCCCTACGTTTCAATGAGCTCTTCGACCTGGTTACAGCGAAGTTTCTTCATTTTTCTGCGTCTCTCTGTCAGTAGGGGCTAGAGATGAATCAAAGATTTACTGCGCTTGTTCTACTTAATTTCTCAACAGGCTTTGACACTCTTTCAGATAATGTGCTAATTGCTAGCCCGCTCAATTTTATGTCACCTTTCTGGGTGGGTTTCATCAGTCATTAGTACCTACTTCCTTTTCCATTTTTCATTCATTAAACTCGCAGGAAGATATCGGAATTAGTAACGATCGCCTACAAAACTACCTTCATAAATGATAGGCTCTCAATGTTACGACTACGTCATCATCACGCGCAAATATTATATCGATTGCAGATTACCAATTATGAATACAACATCTGAAACATCGATTTACCATATCTCATTAATTTCTAAGACATATAATAAGTACCGTCGATATGATATTGCCTCGACAGTATACATAGATTATCATTTGATATAGAATCACAATGACGATCAGTGATCGAAGGATCACTAATCAAATCAAAGATATGCGGAAGACGACAATAATGAGAAAGGATAAAGTTAGGAATTTTAGGATTACGTCACTGCCGATCTCTTCCTGCTTGATTCAGACCGTTCAAGTAGGTAAGTATATTGTATCGGAATGACTCGAACTTTCTCACGTGCGAAGTACCTATACACGGAAGACTTAATTTGATTAGGAATCACTAATTGCTATGCTCTAATTCAGTAGGCTGGAATCACATGCGAGCGACACGCGGGCTGATTCTAATATTAGACTCCATAAGAAGTAAAGAAAAATCCATAGTGCGATCAATTTAGCACATATTTGATTCACTTTCAATTTCTTGATCGATACACTTACCCTCGATATGACGTCACAAGTATCTATCGCTCCAATTGGACTAACTGTGAGTTGGTTTCAATGGTAAGGGTAAGATTAATGATCAGGGCAAGTGTACGAGGGTGCCCTCTTACAAATTGAGACACGGCCTGTATCGTTCCTCTTCGCCGCGACATCTAATATCTGTATCTTATTCTACGCGTGCTATTCTTTGAATTGGGTGACTTCGCCACATAATACAAAAACCCATTTCTATATACGTATTCAAAAGTTTATTTCTTGATATCTCATAAATATTCAGTTTTGGGGCTAAGTGTTGTACAGGTCCGAAACAAGACGCACTTTACTATCGAAAAAACTCATAGCGAACAAAAAACGATTAATGATTTTCGAGATTGCGAAATTTTACAGTTTTATGTAACTGATGAACTTTTGAATATTTGATTATGAAAAAATGACCATGAATAAATTGACGCGATAATTAATACGTGATTGCAAGGACGAAGAAACTGTTCGCTTTTATATCAGGTATCGGCGACTTCATGTTCTAATTATATAGTCATAGCAGTGTTTCATGTAGCAAGATTATGATAATGTCGTGTCTAATTGAAAAAATTAATAAATAAAAAAGAATAAAAAAATGATCAAAATCATGTCGTGAGTAAATCAAATTTTTTATTTCATTTTTTCGCGTTTATTTCTTCCGCGTTTGAAAGTTTGACGGACGGGAATGGAATTAAGAAATACATCGTGCTGACAACGAGAGCGTGCAGAGTCACAAAAGAAATTGCAGTCGGAGACTGCATCATTAGTACGAGTACGAGAAAATTTACAAAATGCGTGCACCTAATGTGCATAAGAAACTGGACAAAGATCTTGAATTACAAAACAAGTGCACGCAACGTTAACTCTCGAGTACCCAATTATTTGTCAGTTCCACCGAAGGGAAAACCAGAATGAAGAAATTATATATATATATGTTAAAACAGATCGTGTGGTACTAAAAGATTTCTTACCATGTTGAAATCGCATAATTTCGAGATACGCATTCCAATAATGAAAAATAAATTTCTGCGAAATGACACTTACACAATAATAATTTATACGTGTTATGAAATACTTTTATCCAATGCAACTTTGATCCATTGCAAATCTGGCAAAGGAGCGAAGCTAATATAATTATATTCAACTCCCTAATTCTAATTCATATGTGGTTTGGAGTTCGAAATATTAAATTCATAGTTCTCTTCCAGCACTACTTTATCTTGAGTATATTATACAGAGAGCCCTGAAGTCAGTCCAGATTATCGAGGCCTTCAGAAAATTTCTATCTCAGACCTGTACTCAAGGTTAACCGAAGGCTGTAATGGTTCATTATTTCTGTGATCTGTTTACTACTGTTTCATCAAGATTCCATCTTGGAATTTCATTATTCGTTGTAGGTATAGATAGCTGGGAATACCCGACCATATTGGCCATTTCATGTTTACGCATTTTTACAGATACTAGATCATTACCGATAACTTATACTTATGCGTAATATTATACTACACATCCAATGACTAGCTGCAGCATTTATGCAGGTATGTCAGTCGATATTTTTTTTTTTTTCCTGATCAAGGATCGTTGTTGACTTTTCTTGTTGTCGTTCAGGGATTTTTAATACATGAAATATCCAGAGTTAGCTGAGTAATGGGCAGTTTCAATTTCATCGAACGTTGGGTACTGACGTCTAGCGGTTATACCGTACGAAAAATTAGCTATGTGAGAGGATCCCTGGTCGTTTATGGCTACGATTTGTAGAATGACCCTTGGGTAAAGTTGAAGATACCTATATCTTGCTTTTTATAAAATCTAAAGACAGCTTTTTTCATTCTTGACTATATGCATTGGCACTTGTCTCGTTTTCCATGAGTCTGGCCGTTGAACTGCTCACCAGACTTTCAACCCTGCTATATCTCCATGTAATCTCCTTTTTATAATCCTAGAGAGTGACTTACAAGCCGAGTAACCATGTTTTGGAAGTGAGTATGTTTAGCCTTCCCATGTCTTTTTTTTTTTTTTTTTTGTTAACTATGAGAAAGAATCATAGTCCAAAAAAATTCTCACGCTTCATTTAACGGACATGACTTTAAACTATCTATAATAATTCACACTTTTTGAGTTAATCTCTTAGAGATAAGTCATCCAGTAACGGGAGAATTTCAGTACCACTACAGTAGAGTATGTGACTGCAGCTATCTTTCGAATTTCTCACTCTACATTTTGCCATTGTGTGTAATAGGTGCGTAGAACCTCTGGCTCCATTTTTCAGACGATCTTTTTCAAATGATGCGTTGGTCAACGGAGATTCTAGTAACCTAATCATTTTCAAATTGATGTACTAATCGTTGTGTTCACATGTTGCCAATTGACACCCATAGAAAGTGAAAGTATAGGCAATATAGTTACTGAGTTTACTTGGACATGTATATTGAGGGGGGCGGGGGGGACTCTAGTCAATTTGTTACCGACCTGTTTGCATTTTTGATGCGTAGGCTTTGATATAAGTCGAAATAAGTGGCACGCCCACACTTTGCGAAAAAGAAAATCGGAACAACTGATTTTCACTTGCTAGCTCGAACTCATTCCTCTTCAAATATCGGCTGCCAAAAGGACAATCCGATTGACAACTCCGATTCGGAGAAATTCGAGAAATTGGAGAGGTCAGTGACACATTGACTGGAGCCCCCCCCCCCCCTTAAGGGCGTATTCCGAAATGCAACTACGCTTGTGGTTGTATCGCTTCATCCCGTTTATTAAATGCGATGCAAAAAGACACCAATATCCAACCGTAACCGTAGCTGCATTACGGAATACGCTGTAAATAAACTGTAAGGAGCTTTCTTATGCCGATCTTGATTCGTGCATCTAGTCTCACCGTATGATGTTAAATTCTGTTCACTTCGATATCCCGCATCAATTTCTTTTGACTTGATGAAATTTGTATTGAAACCACCAATCAGACGCGAAGGTTTTTTCTGCCTTGCGCAATTACAATATTAAAGAAATCTTCTACATTCCGCGGACTTGGTGCGGTTAGTTACGGCTTCTTTGAAGGCCATACTTATGGCAGTTCAATCAACCCAAACGCTGAAGCTCGGGCATAAAAGTCCCGACCACCATGTCCGATAACCAGTTTCATCCACGGGATGGGTCAGTTGGATTGTTTGCACTCCCAGCCTCTGTACTTCGTTTCCTAGCCTGTGCATTCACCTTCCATCATCCACTGCCCGCCGTTTCTTATGCGGAGCCACGAATTGCCTAACTTGCTGCTGTAGGTGTCTATTTCAGTTTTCGTATCTCTTACTACGGAGATGAGTCAACCGCTCCATATTTTGTATTGGCTGTATTCGATGCCCGGACTTATGATACATTCCCACTTGGTTCCTTTTTTTCCCCCAAAATCTCGCGCACAGAGTTCATCGATACTGTGAAAATCCTCGAACGCTGTTAACGCATTCAACGCCTCATTTTTTTTGTTTTTATTTCCTTCTTATCCTTGTAGTGAGTGATATATTGCTAGGAACGATGAATTTTCGCAAGTATTTCTCCCGCAGCATGAATTAATATTATATAGGATCATTAAATATACTGGTTCCACAGATGAAATAATACCCGGATGCTGTTTCTCATCTCGCGATTTTTTATTCCTATGTTATTCTACTGACGAAGTAATTTGCACCACTGTAGGCTCTTGGGAATAACTGTTGCAGGCAAAAACAACACATTTTTTTTACAACTATCGTAGCTTCCATACCAAATGGTTAATTCAGTATTGTTGTGTTAGCAGTTATTACGTCAGAACAATAACTATGATCTTTGAACAAGTTCAATATCACCTAGTTTTTCCTCAGCAATTTTCCCACTCCATTGGTTTATTATCATCCCACTGTTATGCAGTCGTAAATTATATAGAGCCAGTGATGTACGCTATACCCTCAGAAATAATGAGTTTTTTCACCACACCTGCACGGAAAGTACGACTTTCGCTCCCTTGCGTTAGCGGGAAGTCGTTCTTTCCGATGCAGGGGGTGGTGAAAAATAGTATACCTCACACGGGAGTGAAAAAGGCCATCCCAAACTGCGTTTTTGTCACCCTCGCCTTCGGCTCGGGTGTCAATCTCACACGCAGTTTGGGTTAGCCTACTTTCCCTCCCTAGATGAGTAATATACTATTGTTGCTACACGGAGAGAAATGTCAAGTAAATATTCTTATGCAGCATAGTAACGGTTACCATGTTCTGTATTGCTCTATAGTTTGTATACAAACTATACTATATATATAACTGTTTGTTACTATGCTTGTATACAAACTATAGAGCAATATAGAGCATGGTAACCGTTACTATGCTGCATAGGAATATTTACTTGACATTTCTCTCCGTGTAATAATGAAAAATAGAAAAGTTGCACTACGAGTAACAAGTACTAACGTACAGTGTTCTGACCAGCTTGGTCAACTATTCAACTAGATACAAGTAATGTCCACACGGAAAAAATAGTATATTGTGCAACGAGTGGGCAAAAATGACGATTCTGAGTGAGTGTGAAGTTATCTGCACGAGCCGAAGGCGAGTGCGGATATCACACTCACCTCAAATCGTCATTGCCCACGAGTTCCACATACTATTTTTCCCAAAAAAAATGTGGAATTAGGCGATTTTGTCACCTGCTAAAAATAAACAAAACACGTTATTTCTCAATGAATGACGTGCAAGTTGGGAAACGGCGAACCATTTCTCCACTAGTGGGCAAAAACTGTTTTTGCCCACTAGTGGAGAAATGGTTCGCTATTTCCTAACGCGCACGTCTTCATTGAGAAATACCGTGTTTTGTTCATTTTCAGCAGGCAACAAACTCGCCTATTTCTACGTTTGGGTTGGGAAAAAGATGTTGCTATCATAACAACAGCGGTGGAGTAAAATTTTTGTTGTACAAGAGACAGCAATTGCGATCTTAGTAACAACATTGTTATGTGGATTATGCTAACGTATATGCTAAGAATACACCAAGATTGTGGTCCCGAAATTGTAGTGAATTCAGCAAGTTAGCTTGTTTAGTCAAACCACCGTGCTGTACGTTTAACCTGTCATATAGTACTTGTGACCATGATTGTTGTAACTATTGCGACAATTCTTTAACAACAATTAAACTGTTACGGTTACATGCTACTTTGGCTGGCACAATAGTTACATGCGATAGTGGTAAATGATAACCCAATTGGGGTTACTACAACAATTTATTTTTTTGTGTGCACCATGCAGGACCTAGAATTATTAAAATGGCTTTGAAACTGTAGTAAGATGCACATATATGTTTGAATACGTAGTAAGAGCCAGACACGCAAATGTCAAATATTGAAAGTTGTAAAACGGTCCATTAAATTTCCCGTGTTGTGTAAGGAGACACAAATCTTGCAAGGTGTTAACGTATATTATACATATACGAATAACGGATACATCAGTCCATCTGTTGATTTTTTCGAATATATCTGAGTCACTACAATCGCGTCGAACTGCATCAATGTGTCGATATTCGAAAATTCACACTATATCAAATGCATCGATATTTGTTTAGAGCTATAGTTTTCTATTACGAATATAAGTATGTACGGTTCGTAGTCATTGTTAATTTTAAACTTGACATCGGTTATATTTGAGATTTGAAAAATAATTTAAGCGTTTATATTTCACTTTTGACGTATAAGACGATGACTGCAAGATTATGCCAATTGTAGCTATATCTGCTCCTAATCATGAATAACTCGATATGTTATCTTCAGGCTATTTATTGAAGTATTTTTTTTAAATAAACTAATGTGTATTTCCTCCCATGTGTAGGGCATCGAAACTTTTACTGCCCTCCTTTTTCCTCCTGTTTTGGTCTTTTTCTTCGCTATTCGAACTTCAAGTTGGTTCATTTTTCGCTAAATATTGCACTTCATTTTCATTGTCAGTCTGTCGAATTCAACCGAACACAACATTGCTTTGCTAGTTCGTATCTAAGGCTCGTATGGGCTAATTCGATATCGACACTACGTTGTACCATAGTCACAATGAACACTATGGCATAGTGGTTCGCCACCTTGCGATAAACATAATGCTTATAATACAGATGGAATATTAATCGTTGTCGTTAGGAATAGAATTTTTTAAACCCATCCGCATTTTATCTAAATAAATATACTCAAGTTTATACTGTATAAAAAGGTCGTTAAATATTTTGACAATGACTCAATGTTTGCTCACGATAATCCAAACAAATTCTTAAATACCTCACAAACTTTATTTCACATTTTTTTTTTTTATCTTCTTCTCAACTAATTTTAACCAACGAAATTATCATTGCTTTAGTATATATTTGCCAAAGTTTTATCCAATCGCTACACCTTCTTGAAACGGAAGCGTTACTTATATCTCCGAGAGTATAATTACTAGTTGCAATCGCATTTCACCCCATTAAATTATCTTTGTTACAGTCGCAAACTACCAGCTACACTTAGTGTGAAAAGAAAAAAACAGATTTCATGTAGGTATGTACATTTAGTGGGTCAGTCAGCCTAGGCTGAGTCTTCTCGTGTTCTACTTGTCGAAGCTGTCTCGAACCGGTCAAACGTTTACTTCTTAATAGGCGATCTAATGTCACCTAAGGAATGAAGTTGCGATGTCAAAATTCTTCTTCTTCGACTTCTTCGTTTTCTTATTGTGATTATTGTCATTATTATTCTATCAAACAGGTTTTCTTCATGACACAAGTCTTTGTCTTTGTGTGTTGGGTCTTATGTGGATATACTTGGAGTAATTGCATTCCTGCGGTTTAGTCTACTGCAGTACAGATCAGTGGACAAATACCGTTCATTTCATAGAAAGTTGATTTTATCGATCCATTCATGACGAGGAAGAACGCAGATGACTTAGTACAGAATAGTACATTACAATACGAGTCCGGTCAAACTTTTTCTGACCAGTGTGAGGTTGCAGCACGAGCCGAAGGCGAGTTTTGCAATCACACGAGATCAGAAGAAGTTTTTCCGTCGAGTATTGTACAAAATTTTACTTTAGGAGGTGTGAAAATGGGGGTTTTAGCCACGCGAAGCGTGGCTAAAATGTCCAAAACACACTGAGTGAGGTAAATACTTTTGCTTGGCATAGAAAGGTATAAAATTGAACAGACTGAGTACGAAGGGTTGCGAAATAATCGCAAATAACCATAGCATCGCCGCGGGCCACTGCTAAAGTCTATTTTGGTTGGATACAACACAAAGATCAGTGCCCAGAGACTGGCTAACCTTCTTTCAGCATCCCGGGGAATGCTGGTAGTGAAAGTGATCTCAAAATTGCGTTACGCGTGGACGTTGATCGGCTGGGTTTACCGGCACCCGTATTCGACTGAGTAACTTCTATATATCACTATTCTTGCATTTGTAAACGTTATTATATGTATACAACAAGAACCGCAGCTAGTCTGACGAGGTTTCGTAATTATCTTACAAACTGCCCGCTAACGATAAGTCAGCGGGCTAGCAGGACGCTTCCAGTATTCATTTTTCGTATACCTATAGGATTACGCGTCCGAGGATCGACAAAATCGGTCCGAGGAACGCACAATCCTCACGAAACCGTTAAAATCTTACAGCGTATAGGTACACAAAATACTATATTCATTCGTGTACGTGCAGTCAAAGAAATGGAATCTGAAGCCCCGTATTCGAGCAACCGAACATCCACTTGGTTTTAATTTTCTTCAAATCGGCACTTCTCTGGAAAGAAACCAACGAAGTCCCCTATCCCGCGCAGAGCAGAGGTTGCTTTAATTTCGTGCCATTTTGAAGAAAATTAAAACCAACTGTATGTTCGGTGGGTCGAATACCGGGCTTCAGATTCTATTTCCTTGACTGGACTATCTTAATTACCTATCTGAATTAACATCAGTTTCCAGAAATTATACAGGACCGCGGTTTTTAATAGGGTAATTATAATATAAATCGATATTGTAACGGTAAGTATAGTATTCTAGTATATCCTATCGTATAGTCACTAGTGTCCTAACTATCTCAGTTCAGTAGTGTAGACCAATTATAGGTCAGACCTCAATTCTCGCCGAAGCCATCAGCGTCGATTATGTGACATGTGACGATACACGGAAGTGTACAGAGACAAATACCATTGTCAATTGATTAAACTATTGGAATTACAAAAAAAAAAAAAAAAAAAATAGATGCTGCACCCTTAGCGAGATTCAGGATTCGATGCATTGAAACACAATTGGGTTCGGCAACGAGAAATGGGTATGGATATGAAATAAAAGAGATCGGGATCAAAGTTGTGCACGTAGATGACACAAAATGAGAGATTTAGCTATCAAGTTAAATACCACTTGTTCATTCGTCGTTTTCGAGTAAATATAATGAAAATACACTGCCAATCGATTGGGTAGCGATTACTTTTAATATATTCAGAGTGTGTAAAGAAGATTCAAACTGATCCAAGGACACTTCGTTAGGAGTCACTCAAATGGGTTGCATAATTGACAGTTATTATCTACCGAAGTCCAAGTCCACAGGGTCACGAAATCATTGCCTAAGGTGTATCAACAATTTTTGAAGTAACCCCATTTTTCTCGAGACACACTTTCCCTATTGTCCATCAATGATAACCGATCAAAAACGATCAGAGGTTTCTCAGGATGTTTTCGTTGAGTTATAAATTGTGCTGCCATAATTCAGCGATCAAACACTAGCTAGCTGGACTTGTTGCATATGGTCTAAAAACTGTGTAAACATTATACCAATAGCTTTCCTCAGCGTTGTTTATAGCACATCCGTTAACACCTAAAGCAAAGCATAGTGCTTACTCAGAAGTAAGGAATTATTATAATGACAATAAAATAGATTTTTATATGACACGAAGCTAATTGTAACTATTTCCATTACTCAAATGACAAGCTCTGTTAGGTAAGGTTTATCGTGTTAATTATAATGCAAACGCAGGACCGAAATGAAAGTTACCGATATTTTGTTTGCTCAGCTTCCCAATCGGGATGAAAGAATGGCGAACTGCTATAAGCGAAGGTTATGACATTGCGATATTGACAAATGAATAATTTTCAATAAAGTGACAACTGGTGGACAGTGGTTAATATTTAAGTCTTGTAGTTCCTAGAGTAGTAGACTAACTACCGATAACGACAAAACGAGTGATCTTATTATGCAAAGATATGTTAACAAGTGATATTTGACAAACAAGTACCTATAACGTTTATTTCTATAGTCGATCGTTGCTAATGAACCGTTCATTTACTTTCGATTTTCAAACGAGTTCACAATTCGAAATATGAACTAACTGGATCACAGTAGGACATTTTTACCGTAAGCACAATCTCTCATTTTTCATAGGCTTAATCGTTACCCGTCTATAAAATAACGGATATTACTGCTGACGGGCGGGTAAAATAATTATTTCGTAACTCAGTTGAAGGTGTTCTAAAGACGACTTACTGAGAATTATTCTTGGTACATTAACTAATCTTCGTATACTTTTGCTCAAGTACCAGACGACTGTTTTACATCTTCGCTAATAGAGTTAACGCCAATGGACATTGATTAGACAAGGAACAAACGGTCAAGTCGGGACAGTGAACCTGTTCTGTGACCTACGGGACGAAAGTCGCTATTAATCAACGTATTATATTTTGTTTTTGCTTTATTTAGTCGTCGGCTGCACTTGGCTCCTCGTTAGTTAAGCTACGAAATTGAAATCAGACACATGGTGCGACATGAGAAGGATAAGGAGGGAGTCAGTTTCAACATAATTATTAGTCAATTTTTCGAAGGTCAAATAAAATTGGTAATATATATGCCTAATTTAATGTGGTTGCGAATTAGATGCCCCAATGTTGCTGATTTATAACCTTATGGAGTCGAATGATTTCACACGTCAGAGCCGTGACATTTTGAGTCCGATTGCTTTCCCGAATTACAGGTCAAGATTATGGGGACATACACAAAATACATGGTTGTAGAAACGCTTCAAGATTTACGACGATTCTGTAGAACTGCAGACGAATACAACATATGAATGTCTCTATCGCAGCTCGATCGCAGCTATACATAAGGAAAAATGATGAAATATGACAATTTAATATAATGTGACTAAAAAAACATCTAAGACTCAACTCTACAAGCATATTTCTTGATATCAATCGATTTTGAACCAGTTTTTGTCCCGACAAAAATATCCAGAAGAAACAAAGACAGAAAGGAGCTATACCACTCGTTTGAATTAATTTGCAAAAACTCACCTCAGTTCTTACGTTTGCTAAAATACGGCTTTCTCAATAATTTGATATTGAATGATTACGAGAACGTATCCTGTTTACAGTTTTATATAACGTTGCAGATCGAACCTTCTGGCTCATTTCAATTAAAGGCGTACGGTAATCACAGCGATACAGGAAATTCCGGTACCCATATACATATAATCCTCTAATCGTCTGTCGCAAGTAGTAGCTGACATTTTTTTGCCTTATTACCAGGTATTACGCACGATACAGCCAAGCAACAACAATCTTTGAATTCATATGTCAGTGACTAGGAAGCTTGAAATTGTGTGTAATGGGTACGTGCTCGACATATTCTACTCTGAGTGAACTACCACATCTACTCTGATGGGCATGATAAATCATTTCTAAATAATTGTGTTGACGTACGAACACAAAAGCTGAATTTTTTTTCATGTAAATCAATTCATTGAGGTGAGGTGAGGTAGAGATATCTGGGGGAAAAGTTCACGTCCAAAGTGGTTAGCCACGTGGATGAAACTCGCGGTTTACGCATTAATACATATATAATGCTGGAAGAACCGAAGAACCGCGGATAACTATTTACTGTGGAAATGAATGCAGTATAATGCGAAGCTTCGTGCTCCGTACATTTAAAACGGTAATTACTATCAATATTGCGGCAAGTTGTAGTTTACAGAAAGGATAATTAATCTTATGTATTGAATATAGGCACATGCCGACATATATGTACTACTAGTAAGGCGTTAGCAAAATATGTTAAAGGAGAAAGTGTAAACGTTAGTTTTGATCCTTATTTGTGTTTAGAAGTTCATTAAAGGTGTAAAATATGTGAAAAAATGCAATAGGATTACACGTATATGATATAGAATTTCGAAATCTATATACCAAGGCCTATCATTCGTCTATACTGCAACGTGAAATCTCTGGTTTTATTAAATTATTCATGAAATTAGATATAAAATTGAATGTCCTATTAGAGGAGATATGAAGATTTTTATTATTTTTTTTCCCCTTTTTGTTTGAGAAACTTTTAGAAGTTTTTTTTTATTTTTTCCTTTACGTAAAAAAGATCTCTACCACGTACGTGCGTCTTCTCAAAGACCCGCAGCTATCAGATTGTTGTAGAGCAATGATGTATGTACGTATATAAAAGTGGATTACGGAAATTGTACTTGTGTACTGGTTTGTCAGCTCCCGAGTCGAAATTTAACGCCTCATTAGAACCTCAAAATTTTACCGTTGGGAGGTTTTTGAGGGTCTAGAGAGGTTTATTTTGTATGGGAATTGAAACCCTCTTTAGCGCCTAAAACTCGTAGTTACCAGACAAATGCAGCATTTTAGGGTCAAATGAGGATCTCACGAGAACCTCGCAAAACCCTCACTGCGCCCTGCCGCGTAGCGATGCACGGCTGCATGGTGATCGGATTTTATGAGTATCAAAATAGGCGCTAAATTATTATTACGGATTGAAAAGACGTTCATTTGTGCGCTATGCGTACTCAAGCGGGCGCTGAATTTCGACTCCAGAGTTGTAGGTTGATAATAGGAGTTTCAGGTCTAAACAGAATCTGTAGAGACGTTATGAGTTGGATGCTATGAGTATCAAAGCTGGCGCTAAATTTCGACTATGGAGGACTTGTAGGTTCAAAATAGGAGTTTGAGGTCTAAATAAGATCTAGAGACGTTGAGTTGGATGCTATGAGTATCAAAGTAGGCGCTAAATTTCGACTCTTGAGGACTTGTGGGTTCAAAATAAGAGTTTGAGGTCTAAATAGGATCTAGAGAGGTTGAGTTGGATGCTATGAGTATTAAAGTAGGCGCTAAATTTCGACTCGGGCTTTCACGGCTACAATGAAGTTCGCATTTTATTATTATCATTCCATGCTGTATACCCCCAGTTCATAGAGAGCCGAAGGTATAAGAGTGAAAATGAGAAGAGAGAAATACAGGTTTCATGAAAGGTCGTCGTAATTTCACGACTTGTAGTAGTGTAATCTAAGGAATTAGATTTTCAAGTAAACTAACACTTGGCAAATGCATTGAATATTAATTATTGACACAATATATGCTTAAGCGAAAGGATGTGACCTCATTCAAAGATTGCTTTAATAACGCGTATATTATACTTGGCGATTGGTTTTCCCATCAAAAAACCGCGATGTATCCTTGAGCTTGTTGTAATATCTCTCGAAACAAAATTGGAATGTCAAAGATTCTTTGCATGAACAATTTTTCTCAACAATTCGATTCCTATACAGTATATATTAAATTCACGAGAAGGCTTACTCAAGATCCCAAATAACATAATGAAGTTGTCAATATCAAGCGGGCATTAGAGACTAGATCTATCAATGTCGTTTAAAGGATCCGTCAGATTTGTCAGAACCTGTTGATCGTGAGGTCAAAAGGTGGTAATGGTGAATTATCCAGCAATTTGTTATCTACAAATAACTGAGTCTGAATTAATTCTGTATATAATTCGGCTAGAGACAACAACAACCAAGGCCATATATTACTTACACCGGCATCATTAATATTTTTCGTCATCTGTTTTTTCTCTTCATTTTATTGCGTTATTTGCGGAACAGAACTGCTGACGGTACTTTAAATTCAAAATAGTTATGATTTAGGCATCAGGTATAACTACCGAGCCCAGAAATTAAGCAGTTGTCAATAAATACCTGAGTAGGTATAACTATATATATGCGTCGTGAATTTATATAAAGTGGCTTATTCAACTTAAAAATCAAATCATGAATTTTTCAGGAAAATATTAATAGCCGTAAATCATTCTCAATTCAGATATCGATAATTTAAATTCACGCACCATTCGCATATATATTACTAGATTATAATTTTCGGATTTATAATTTTGGCTTAGTTTAATCTTTCGGAAGGTAGGTATGTCTACGCTTTGACAAATGTAATGATCGCTATTTTTTGAGATTCCTTATGCGGAATGTTGGTGAAAAACAAATGAAATAAGAAAAAGTTAATATATTTTTATGATACATACAACGAATCAGCCTCAAGCCCTCGGTACTTTATCTATAATGATGATTTTAAACCTTTACTGATTACTCTACTAAATGACTCTCAGCTTCAAATAATTACGCAATAATGAATTCATGTAATTCTAAATACAATCGCTAATGATGATTCTTGGAGAAAACAAAAAAAAAAAAAAGAAGTCGCAACTCACTGTGCTTGACCTTGCCCTTTCTGGAAAGCAGCAAACTTAGAGGTGTTGGACCCTTTTCTGCGTAGATCTCTTTTATTCCGCTGGGTTTGATTCCGAATAGAGCGTTTTTTCCCACTTTCATGTACTGCTTGCCCATTTTCTTTGGCGACCCACTACCGAACAATGCGGTAATGAACTTCATTTTTACGTATTTTTCTTCACTTTTATTTTTCTCTTCTTTAAAAGATCTTCTTCCCGCCCACCCACCTGATACTTCACAACACTTTTGAGCTTCGTTCAACACTTGTAACTGTCTACGATAATGCTTTTGTCACCCCGATTTAATGAGCACTGAAACAACGGGATCTGATTAAATTGAATCGCGGCACTCGCAAATTAGAAACTAACGTTGTTAATTAAAACGCCACTCTTAGATCAACGTATCTTACGTTACGCACGATATAATTTGATTAGTGATTGGCAATAATTAACGATCACAGATTGCTTCTGTTTACATTGACGTATATTAGTTGTTGTTCATGTCTCATTGAGCGCAAACATTTGTTGTCCTCTCGTGTGGTTTTTATCTCCGAGCGATAGTTATTCATGCAAACCAGTTATACTTGTTGTCCAATCTGAAACAAAAACCATAAATTTCTCTTTAGAAATTAATTGGCAATGCCGTTTCATAGGGCTTGCGAATTTTTCTCGCCAAACGATTCATGGTATTGAATTTGCCACAACGAGTTTCTCGTGTGTTTGATCAATTTCGTTCAATCATTTCTGTTCTTATTGTAATAAACAAATTTTTCACACGTGAGTAATTCGCCATAAATTGCGTTCCGGCATTAGGAAAAAGTCGTGGTAAATTTTGAAACTATTGTCAAACCGAGAATAAAATAACAAGCGTCTATTGCCGCAGCTTATGTATGCCTTTCAAAGACGTGCTGTATATAGGTATATAAACGCGAGTTGTACTTCTCACTTTTTATTCATATCTTGCAATTACCAAGCTACCTATAATAGATGATATACCGTTAATGGCCACCAATTGTACATATTACTCTTGAACGTTTCGACATTGCCTAGCTCACGTGAAGAGTGTGATGAAACGTGCCCACCATTGCACCTGATCTAACGTTATAGTATAATAATAAAAGCAACAACAACTACAACAATAATTACGATAATATCATTCATAACAATAGCCACCATTACTATTACTATTATAAGGGTGGTTCGATCAAGAATCGTTAAAAATCTATAAAGTAAATTTCCAAACAAGTCGATATGTATCCTCGAATATAATATCCTGCACCTGACAGATAATATGCATAATGTCTATAAATAAAGAAATTTATTGAATGGTCGTAAACCGCCTTTTTTGTTGTGCGCTAATTATTATTCTTGCAGTTCTGGGCGCTGATTTTTTTTTCACTAATTTAAAAGTCATTCGTATATATCTACCCACGCGATGTTCTTGGGGTTTCACTCGATTAGTCATTTCCGGCGTGTTCATTGCCGTTACGAGGTCCCTTTTAATTTCATATCAAGGAGATCCCGATTCGGAGATCATAGGTCATTGGAAGTATAGGTGTTTGCGCTATACGATGCGCAATACTATTGTGCACTGGTGTACTCGATGTTTGCACGCGAAATTCGTATTAGGATTGTATAATTTACTTTCGAATGAAAAAGCTCCCGCTATGAATCGGCCAAAACGAGACTAGCCAGAGTTACATCATTGACCATTTCCAGATCGATAAACTTTAGATAAAACATATCTCACCTCGCGGTTCTATACTGGATAATCAAATTTGTCCCGTCATTTCTCACGAGTGACGAAATAAGGTTTGAGTTATTTAAGTATCTCTACATCCATGTGCATCGTCAAATATTAGCTACACCTATACAACCGTTAACGCAACATGGGACTCGCTAAGCTCTCCTGCCATGCCGAGGAGAATGCATGGCTTTACGGCCTGCAGATTCTAGTCACTTTCAATTATTGCATTCCACTTTGCAAAGTTAGATAAATTAAGGGAGAGACCCGTTTGGTTGCTCAAGACCTTTACAAGTCATTAACGGTCATGCACGTCGTAGATCGTGGCCTAAGTATATGGCACTTGTACCTTCACGGTATAACAGTGTCAGCGACTTTAGTATCTGATCATAGTAGTCAGTCTCAGCATCGCTTGGTATAGTATCGTACTCAGTGGTCCAATGTCCAGTCTGAAGCAACTCCCCCCCCCCCCCACCCCTCCCCCCTCCCCACCGTCCAAGAAACTATCGCAAGGACGTGTACAAGTGTTCGAGATCAACAGGTTTCGAGAGCACGAGGTTGGGTACAATCCGGTAACGCAGTGATGCTGATGGACAACACAAGACGAATATCATTCCGGTGTCTTTCTTATTTTTTTCTGCATTGCTTTAGAGATTTTATAATGAATTACAGGTGATACTCGACCGGTTATAGAGAAATAGCTAACCAGAAAGTGTTTCTTTTTTTTTTTTTTTGCGAATGTTCTCTTGATTTTTATGCAACTATTTTCGAATTGGTTGGGCTAAACCGAATAGTAAAAGTATTATCGAAGGTTGTGATCGGCGGTATTTTGGTTCGGTAACACAGTAAATTTTTGAGTAAAATAGGTATTTAAAAGAAAGCAGTGTGACCAATCCAATGCTGAGATGTTTGACTATATAGATTAATTGAATTGTAAAACAACATTGTACACCGGCGTTCATCTGATTTTCAATTGATTGAAGGTAGCCATCTTGCGAAAATACAAATTCGTATCAAGATTCGCTTCCATCTGTGAACAATGTGATCAATGCGTCTGTATGGTCGCGATACTTTCTAAAAGTTAATACATAACAACGTCATTGAGTGTTTAAATAATGTACTCGTAGTATTCAATAGTCAATACAATAACCGATCATTTAGTCATCAATTGGCCAAACATTTACCCCGTTCTCAGAATCCAGAAAAAGGAGGATTTAATTCACCTGCTAAAATGGCTAGTTTAATGCGGTAACGAATGAAAGCTGGAGAGATATATTTGTGAAAATATAAAAAAAGCAAATCAATGACCACGTGGAACCGTAAAAGAGAAACGTTGTAATGAAAGAATCGATAAAAAAAAAAATGGTGAATTTTTGCTACTTCAAAGAAACTAACAACTATCAGATGTTTGCACAATATTGTACTGGGCTCATTCACTTTGCCGTACAATGTGAAAATTAGAGTTGAGCCCAGTCTCGCAGTGTACATCAGAGGCGTGGCTGCACTTTCGCACGACAATATCTATCTATCCATCCTGATAATAGTAATTATTACAGATTGCAGAGCACCTTGGAATCAGTTTTCATGGTGGTTGAACTTATAGCAGTCATCGCACAGTCTGGTTTCTCCGTTCTGATTACAGTGAAATGAACATGTTACATGCCACAAGTCAATAGAAAGCGATCATCTGCTTACATCAAGTAGTTATATTAGTCAAGGAAATGTTCAATATTTATGCGTCATTTATGTATCGGTATTCAGAATCTTCACTTTTTCCTCGCATTTATTATACTATTAATTTTCTTCTTCCATGTATTCGTATAATATGTATACCTATGTATATGAATAAATATGCATATTTTTTACTTACGCAATATTAACGGACATTCGAGCTTCCACGTGTTTAAAACCGGCTTTATTAAGCCCGCGAGAAAATACAATCCGATCCAAAGTTTACGCAACACGAGACAGCTTCGATGTTGGACACGAGAGAGTTTCACTAGCATTAAGGTGCATTACACACACCTTATAATCTCGGCTGAGAACATGTAGGGGATCGATGAACAGATGGACCGACGGACAGGTATGCTTTGCGAACAGATATCCTAATTAAGACGATTTGTCTTCGTAGTAGACGTTGTCCTTCGAGAATTTCCCTTTCTTCATGGATTTACTGCACATAAGATATTTCAAAAGTCTTCCGACTTATATGATCTTTTGGTTTGGTCACGTTAGAAAGATCAAATCTCGAAAATAATGATTCAGGAAACTTGGGACTCGTTTTTTCTTTATACTTGTGGTAGTTAAAAGTTCACGGAATTTATCATTTGGTATGTCAAATTTAATTCTTAAGTAGCTTGAAAAAATAAATGCATATTTTACTAGAGACGAAATGATGTAAGAATTTTTTTTTATTTATTAACCGCCTCTGACTGTTTAATTTCCAATTTTTAAAATTGGGAATGTATCGAAGTTACGGTCAGCCGTTCTCAGCCATTTTTGTATAGTTAAACGTGCTGGAGTAATTACCTGCCAATTTGATAGATCATTGATAGTTAATATGTGTGCCAAATGAAATTGAAACACAGTTTGGGTAATGTTCCTTATGATTTTTTAATTGGCACTTAGATAAAGTCATCTTGCTATACGACGTATATTGACTTTCACATGCATATTACATATACCGGATGAGGTAGTACTATTTTATAGAAAAAATAAAAGTTTAAATACTCATTAATTTTTGCACTATGTGAGTCACTGAATCAAATTTCTAAGAATATGCTGCACCGCTTGTGTAAATCTAAATAGCACGGTTTAGTCTTGCTTCTGTTGATTTAATCAATCGATTAATTATTTTTTTTCTTTTTTCATCCCGTTCTTAACAATTCTTCTATTTACTGGCACAACGTCGACTGGTCACTGCGATCGAAAATTAAGAAACAGAGAAATTATCCCGCGGAAAAATCGGCGAAAGGTGTAGGAAAAAATTATGTCAAAACGCAAGGGAGGTAGAACGCGAAAACTTTATCCACACAAGGAGTACACGTCCCGTTCAATCCTCGACGGGTTGCAATTGCGAGAGATTGTGGATCAGTGCGTGGACCGCGGTCTTCCTTGCGCGGTAAGGAATATAGTGGGCAATCACGTACTTGGCTGCTCGGCCGAGTTGGTCTTAGCTCGAGTAAGACTCTCCCAACGGTGGTAGGGACTGGTGGTCATTCTGGTGGTCAGTCTGTTCAGGAGAATGCGGTGGCGTAGCTGCAGGCAGGTTCTTTTTTCGGCTAGTATGTCGTATTGAAACGGTGCCATTCGATGGGAAGTTGGACTTTGGTACTTTATGGGCAAATAATGTTGCACAAGAAAATTCGAGTCAGTCCCCTGCGGTAATCAGTGATGGGTGTCCGTTAGACCTTCAAATCCCAGACTGGTACAGGTGGATCAACTCGGAGAAGGCGAAGATTCTTGTTTCTACGTATAAATTGAATAGGTCGACAAATTCATTCCCGCAAAGTTATTACAAATTTTATATCATTACATGAGGGCCTTTACTATTCACTGCGATTAACGAGTCTTCTCACCCTGGACCCTCCTTTGGCCTGTGTGCGTAAATTGAAGATGAGTCAAACATTTGAACCTGACTAGGCTAAGAAGTGAACCCGTCATTTCAGAAAATTGTGTAATTAAGACAGTATGGATGGAGCTTCTTGAAGCACCGAGGAAATTTCAGAACGCGGACATATTTAGGTGAATGGATGAACGGACAGAGTTGGCGTCTGTCGCGAGATTGGGTCTACCTGTTTGCCACTGACAATTTCTACTGTTACCTTTGGATGCAAGGAGTCCCAACACTTCACTAATTAACGGAATATGCTTACTTTCGCGATTAGGCACACGCAAGGCTCCAATGTTTCAACCTCAAATTGATACTTGATAAAGCTACCTTGAACCGCGTATACGCAAGAAGTAAACTACAAGGCAAAAAGAAAGCGCTTCTATACCTATATGTATGTACATACGTACGCAACACACTGATTCATCTCATAACTAATACAAGTGGCAAAACTACAGGGTCATTTAAAAATATAGAAATCTATCGGGTTAAGTATACCTATATGTAGCTGTATCAGGGTACAGATTATGTACCCACACCTAGGTACAAATAAAAAGCTTACACAGTTCAATTTGGTTTTCACTTATACTCTTCTTTCTAGACATTTATCACAGATACTCGCCAGACTATATTAACCGGCAAACATTTTCGGGAGTTTATTTCTAATTTGAAAGTTACGGCAACATTCGATAAGTGTTACATAAAGTTAATATAAATTTCTTACAGATTATTAACGAAATAGTGACAGTTTCTAGTTTCGATTAAGCTCAGCAGCTCTTTACCGTAAAATTCAGAGCGCGAATTTGAATTTTTCGAACAAATGATTTCAGTATACAAATCAGTTTTCACGTTACACTTAAACTTCTTTTCATAGGCATATCTGAGCAGAAATTAGTTTCAGCACCGATAGAAAAAAAAAATGAAAATCAGCGAATCAACTTTTTTGATGTAGAAAATAGGGTGAAAGGAGTCAGCAATAAGGCGGGGGAACTTGCTGTGAATAAACTAGATAAACTATTGCGTATATACTTCGATAAACTTGACTAATAAAATTAGAGATCAGGAAGCTGTTATGTATCTACTTGAAGTTATTAGAGAATGTTAATAAAAAAAAATACTCGAAAGCGTGGAACGGAAGTCTTGAAGAGAAACTTGAACTGAATCCATCATTGCTAGTTGCAACGTTATATCCATATATTACATAATCATAAATATATGAAATATTTTGTAAACTCTGGCTAAGTTCGACTATTAAAATCTGTCGTCACAATCGAGTGACGAATTCTCTAAAGATTCTCTTGCGAAATTATCATTATTGTGAATCCCTTTCGAAAACCGCGATGTAATCCTTGAAGAATAAAAATGTGTTGAACGACTTTGAGGCGGGGCTCAAAAGTGGACAATTCAAAATTTTGATACCATCTAAAGTAATTCACTGCAGAAATGCAGGACGTGTTTTAAGATTAACGCAGTAGATCAAGGATTCATTAAATATATATACCCATGTAGAAAGCAACGCAGAATCAAAACGTAAAAACGATAATGGATGAAACAGGTTAGTGTAGGAGTAAACACGAATGATCCGTCGTAGCATTGAACTTTGTTTTGTGATTAAGTGTTCCATTGTACAGTTGGGGATCTACCGCAAAATGTGGTCAGATGTTTTCAATAACATTTTTGTACTTTTGGGCTGTTATCCAATGCGTGATAGGTATATATTTTCTTTACCATACCGTGAATATTCGTGGAAACGCATCATGCCTAGATCTATAAGGTACTATCCTAGAGAATAGCCGAAAGTACGCTCTATTATGTGCAACCGTCCACAAGTGAGTCGTGTTGAGATGGCCGAGAGTCGGATCCTCAATTGTTTTAGTGGCTACCAACTCCTTGATTGGCTGTCTTAGTAATGAATAATTGCCGTTTAATAAAAACATCGAGGCTCTACATCTGACGGCTTGCCGCTTATTTTTGATGCTTGAGCCTTGACGGTAAGCCGTCAGATGTCGAACCTCGATGTTCTTATTAAACGTCAATTGTTTATTACTAGACAGCCAATCAACGACTTGGTAACCACTAAAAACAATTGTCGATTTCGACTCTCGGCTACCAACACGAGTCATTTGTGGACGGTTGCATATAATAGAGCGTACGTTCGGCTATCTTCGTATCTATTAGGCATGGTGCGCTTCCACGAATATTTGATCCTCATCAGTGTCTTCGTATCCTCAATACATGTATCAGACTCAGAGATATGTATTTTCATGAAGAAGAAGGCGTTTAGCAGTATAAATTACCTTCATGAAATGAACAAACAAAAAGTTTGAAAGTAATCAGGAAGGTACTTCACCAATGTGAAATTTATCGAAACACCGTTAGGCGTTTGACCTAGTGGCACTAGACTTGTACCAAAGTAACGTCTCCAGTTCCTCGACTGCTGGATTAATTCTTCATTGTCATGGCTGAGAGAACAACGAATACCATTCCAAAGCTGGAATGTGATCTCGGTTGAACTTGGCAGAGAACCAGCTTCATCTCAAATTTCTAGTCGAACTAGGATGAAGGATAATATCTTAATCTACGTTACGCGTACAATAAGGTGTACGGGCATCTTGGGCCCCCGGCTTTATGATGCTTCAGTTAGTTCGCAAATTCATAAATTTGGTCTCAAATAATGAGTTTGTCGTACGCAGAATTAATTGCAATGCCTTGAAATGTGTTAAAACATTGAAAAATATCTTAGATTCAATGGTAAAGTGATTGCTGTCTTTATACTTAGAAAACCTATCGGTACTGAAATCCAGGTATTGAGTTTGGGTACATATTCTTTGGTAAGTCCCGTCTCTTTGAAGGCCAGGAAATTGCGGTAATTTTGAGAAAGTTTATCTATCGACTGTCCGAATTCTCGCACCTCGCGAAGAACTCCAATCAACGTCACAGGAAATCCGAAATCGTCAGTGATTTATTGGTATAAGTGTGACGTTAATGCTAATTCTTACCGCGAAACTTGAACTTTTGTGGCAAACGCAGTGACCCTCTTACCCAGAAGACACTATAGCTGCCTAGCTATTGTTTGCATTCAATTTTCTTCTAGTTGTTTGACATAGACCGGAACTGGGTATGTACACAGAAAAAAAGGTTTACTTGAAACAACGCATTTGTTTTGAACAACCGAAAATCTCACGAGCGAGTTAAAAATTTTCTGGAACCAAGAAAATTTTCATGGCTCAAGAAAGTTTTTACTTCGTCTCAGAGAATTCCGGAGTTCCTTCCTACTGATCTTGAATCAAGGATAATTCGCCTTGGCTCAAGTAAACCTTTTTTTCTGTGTCATTATGACAGGTTTGTCTGGGTAAAGTTGCATCGAACGATCATGCGATCTCCTCCAATTATATATATTATAATAATATATAGAAAGGCAAAAGACACAGAAATCGATGTCCAAGGTTAAAAATCGGGGATTTCTTCATATTATTGTAAACGGTGACGCGCGAAGTTATATTTCGACAACGATATCCGCTTCCTTCACACATGTAATGCAGAAGCCCATCTGGCCCATACTACACTACGTTACCGTTCGTGACATGATCCAATAGCCATAATACAAGAACTTTCCTGGTGTTATATAATAATTTTACGAAACAATATCAACTTGGCGGGGATTTGGAAATAACGGAGAACAAAGATATAATATATTTTTCATCGCGCAGCATTCGTGTGTATATTCAACAAATTCTACGTTCTCTGTCCAAGCACTCGATTATTCCAATCGATTGTATTGGAATTTAATCAGGTATTTATTTTCGAACCAAAAAACCAAATCAAAATGTCATGAATTTTTTTAAATGGCTGTCAGTGAAAAGTGACATATATTTTGACATTGAATTTTTTTAGATTAAATGTATTTTTCGTAACTATTTGCTGATTGTTCATTTACTGAATCAAATCTTCGGAGACAATTACTAAACCCGTTAGATGCAGTACCTTTAAATTTGAACATTGGAAACGACAAACACGCGTCGAGTGATTGATTGCACTTAGCACACGCCATCCGAAATGTCAAGTCTAAACATTTAGGTATCCGTGGCGTCATGACACGACACATGTCACATATTGCGTGGACTGAGTGAGATACTAGTGCATTGAAACCAATGCTGAATTTAAAGGCCAGAAATGCAACACGTTACTCACGTGCCATAGTGTCGCGTGGCATGAGGCTAATGAGTTTCCGCCTTACAAGAACATGTTTCCATCTTATAGCCACATGAATGGACACCTTATTCATTCATCACTAAAGTTGAACTCTGAATGATTCCGAAAGATTAATTTCCTCTCCATTCAGGGGAGTCCCGCGCTAACAAAGCTTTGAATATTTCATGAGCCAGACATTTGTAGCGCCGCACTACAATTACGTATCACCAATAACTAATTAATCTTCAAACTGACGTATGGATAGCAATTAACCAATATGCGTTTCGAATATGTTCTAATACTTTTTCTAATATATTGAACCGCGCCTGGGAAATACCATGGCAGGCCGGAAAGTTGGATATAATCAGAGTTTGTGTAGATGAAATTCTAGTTCTAGATAATTTATCAAATAATTTATCTCTTTGAAGCGATAATTTATATCTCTAACCCAAGATTTTACGATTAGGAAGGAATTAAAATATTCTTTTTCTAATCCAATATGATTTGATTGAAAATTATTTCACACCAAAGGATTATCCTGCATTTAATAGCAGGGCGAACTTTCACGTTGAGTTTCACTAAAATTTTACACTGCTATAAATCCCTAACTTATCTTTCGAATCGTCCTGTATTCAAACAAAAATCTGGGTGATGCAAATGGTAGTACCAACGGGTCAAAAAAATCACGGAATCGAGCAATAAAAAATAGAGTTTTAGTGAAAAGATAGATTTTTGTTCCTTTTTTGAACCGCTTATCTCTTCTTCAAATTCAATGCCAGATGTGCATATTTTCGGAGGTGTAGTCCTGTACCAAATTAAAGAAGCATTGGTTTGCTATTTCGTAAGTTATTTGGCACATGAATAGACGGATATCGTATAGAACTTATAAAAGTCTGGAATAATTGTTCTTTGGTCTAGTAAAATTAATTCTGATATTTTTGAAATTGCTGATGACCGAGTACCAGCATCTGTCACAATCAAGAACTACAACATTTTATGTATAATATGATCTAAAAAGCTTCGTCATCCTGGTATAATAATGTTAAAGGAAATATAAGACTCTGATAAAACAAACAAACGAACGTTGAGCAATTAATCGATTCACAGATGAGTTGCTAGATAGCTACTCACAGGATGCTGGTAAAAATGACATGCCAACTTATTAATTGGATCTTTGATCGGTCAAAGCCGAAACAAAAAAATGGCTAAAGTAGTCAAATATTATTAGCACTTACCAATTTTATTGTAACATGAAGGCCTGTTAGTCATCAGAAGCTATTTGTTTCTTGTCCAACAATTGTCGCAGAAAACAGGACATCAGACTCACAATCAGTTCGTTGAAATTTTGAATTTTCAGCCAAAAATTGCCCGGTTCACTCTTGTGAAAACTGGTGACGTTGTATGATGGTTTCTCTATTTTTTAGCGAATTATCTCATTTTCTCTTAATAAAATGGTAGAAAAAATCATGAAATTGAAGGCTTGATAGACAACATCACCGCCTGACTCAAGACACTTTTTGTGATATGAATTTTAATGAAATATAGTATCAATAGCAAAGTATAAACGCAGACTAGATCCTAAGGCTGATTCCTGTGAAAGAAATTCAAAAATTGAAGTTCTTCACGAATTACGTCTTTCTCTTCACGCGTTGAGAAGGGTGCGTACAAATGAAGCTGGTAAGCCGTGCTGCTTGGATATAAAGTCGAGATCCGCAGTATATACCTGCGTCACCAAACAAATAAAAAACTTATAACAGACACCGCGGACTGCAACGCCTTCGGCGCGTGTGGTGCAAAATTCTCTGTAGTTAGTCAAAGAACCTTCTTCTTCTTATTCTTTTTCTTTTATCTGTGTATATAGGTAACTGAAACTTTACCATGACTAACCCGGGACAGGATTTAAGTGCTGATCAACATTTGCACTTTTAATAAGAGGTAATACTCAGGTACTTATACAGAGACCATAATCAGCAGCCGATGAAGAACATTCGTTCTATTCAAGGGTAGTTTGAAAACGAATTTTATGACGATCGTTTCAGTATTATTATTATTTTTTGATTGGAGAGATATATCGAGGTCAGAAAAGCAGCTGAAGTAATATAAATGATTTCATGATCACATCTCGCAACAAATGCATAATTGATGATTAGATACTCGTACGAACTAATAACCAGTATTGTAAGCTTCATAACCCTATCAACGATATAGAAACATAAAAACAGATACTTCTTTCGGCTTTTCTTACTCTATTTCTTGCGGTCGAATATTCATAATGCATTTGCACCATACGGTCTTGGTGTCAATTTATTATTTACGTGGCTAGGATGCCAGAGAAATTATTCATGAATACGTAATTTGATTTTATGACATGACACAGGGTAAAAACATTTGTGCAATTTGATTGCCCGACGAGTGATCAGAATATTAATTGGCCGAATTTGTCACGATCGTCGATCAACTTACGGTTAGATTATTCAGCGTAGACGCCGTGGCAGTCAGTCACTCGTCAATTAATGATATTTACGAATGACATTTTGGAATATGCATACAAATTCGGCAGCGAAGAATTCATAAAGAGACATTCGTCCCTTAACATCTGTGCAACATGATGCATGGAAATATTTAAAAGTTTTTGTTTTCTACCACTTGCAGGAACGACTTCTTTGTTCTGTCCTCATCTCTGGAATTATTTCATTTCCAAAAAAAAAAAAGTTTATTCTAATTTACATTGGGCCGAGAATTGTAGTCTGCGAATACGAAGACGACGCGGTATTTCTAGCCAGACAATTTAATTGTTGGAAATGAAAAATTACATATTATATATAAGTCTCACAATGCAATTGAATTTAAGTATGGCCACGGTTTTGTACAATGAACCAATATACCGCAGGTTGGATAAAAAAAACTTGAATTCGAAGCACATATACGTGTCGTATTATATGTATTTTATTAATCGTAAAATAAATTTGGCTTTCATTACATCATTAAATACTATAATTCAGTGCCTTAATGGAAAGAAAAATTATGAAGTGAAGTGTATCATAAATAAAAAACAGGATTTACCTCTTTTTTCCGTACAAAGAGGTGACAGCTATCCATTAAATTGCTGTTACTTCGATGATATTATGTTTCCATCCATTTCAATAATTTATTATGGCGCATTGAACTATACTGGCAATATTGAGATAAACTATTTTATTAAACGAAACACGAAAGTCAGGTCTGCAAACCATATCACCATCATGTGTCACTTGTATAAGTGTGTGAGCACATGTTATAAATTTTTTATATTGGTATCCACTGTCATCCAAGTCCCAACCACTCACCTTGGCTCTGTCTGCTCAAACCTTGACTGGTTTTTATGAGCAAATGATCTTTATTATAACGAAGAACAAAGTCAGCAGCATTGCATATATATATGGGGCTTTCCAGCCGAAACCGGTCACTTCAAAAACCAAGTGTCACGGATCTCAATAGCTTTAAGGATGTAGTTCGGGTTAAAAATGCCTTTTTTTGTAAAAAATGTATTAAAAATTCAATTTCTCGAGTTTTGTCTACTGTACAACAATTTCCTCACGTGAATCTTTTATTTATGTCTCTCTGATACCCCAAAAA
Source organism: Tenthredo mesomela (assembly GCA_943736025.1). Classification (NCBI taxonomy): domain Eukaryota; kingdom Metazoa; phylum Arthropoda; class Insecta; order Hymenoptera; family Tenthredinidae; genus Tenthredo; species Tenthredo mesomela. The sequence continues at coordinate 15,823,273 of OX031016.1, read as the reverse complement.
AATGGAGATTGCTATATCCTAAGTATTTCATCGCCAGTTCCATTTCCAGCGAAGCACTGCTTTGAGGCCTTTTTAGTGCTTCCCATCTGATCTTAAGCTTGTATGGACAATGTTATACTTTTTTTTTCATATTCTTGAGTGTACAAATGTATACCAAGAAGTTGGCATTAATATATTATCAATTGTGGAAAATAGCTTTTAACGTGAACTACATCCTTAACATTAGTTAATTGCCCTGGACACAAGCCATATGTAGGGAAGAGCGGGGCAAAAAGGACACCGGGGCGAACTGGGCACCTCGGCGAAAAAAAGAAATAGGGGGCACAACGGGCGCCTAGTCTAAAGATAATAATTTCGTCCTAGTTGATTTTTTATGTTATGATATTCCGACGTATTTCGAATCAACAATAACAAAAAACAGCAAAGAGACGAATGAAAGGCGAAAAAATATTGATTGCAAATCGTGCAATTCTATCGGCATTCGGCTTGATGGCCATTGTTACCACCCTCTTATACGATGAAAAGTTATTAGAATAAAATAAAAAGGCAAGTATTAAAGGGATAAAATCAAGTCACCAATTCTAATTTTAACTCACATTTGAAGAAAATAGTGTTGAATATTGCGCTTTATAGGTAGGCAGCATTGGGCATCTATTCTGTAGGGCAGAAATCGCAGATGTAGGTCAAGGATATATCATCCTTATCAGCTCAGCACATGAACAATTTGACCTATTTCCTGCACTTTCTTTGTGTAAGTAACGTCAGAAAACTGAAACAAGTCGTTTTTAAGAAATTTAAGACGGTACCCCTTTTACCCCACTCGCGCCTATATATTGAATCTTGACAAAATTTCCGATCTACCTCAGACTTTTTCACATTTTAGTTGCCTGAACTTGAAAGCTCTCGAATCCGCAGACAAATCGCAGCTTTACTATTTATATTCGGTCTAGTCGTTTGGGAATTATCGCTTGTAAAGTAATATATATATTACCATCACGACGGGTGGGGGCCGAAATTTCGAAAGTCCAAAACGTAAACTGACCAAAATCTCGAATTTTTAAATGAGCGAATACCAAAATAACGAGAATTGTGAATTCAACATTTTTTATTTCCGACAAACCACTGAGTCGAATAAAGGCCTGCGCGCACCAATCCGCGGCGAACGGCGACGAGCCGAAGAAAACAGTGGCTATCACCCAAAGCATCAACAAAGTATTGTTGTAATCATGTTTCCTGAAAAAAAATTCATGATAGCCACTGTCTTCTTCGGTTCGCCGCCGTTCGCCGCCGCGGTTTGGTACGCGCAGGCCTTAAGGTTGTGAGCTTGTAAAAGCGGTTTTCGACAGATTTGTATGAAATTTTACTGGTGGATAGCTTGAAACAAGTTCTACAACATGCGACGAAGTTCATTGACTTTTACCGCAAATTAGTGTTAAAAAAAATGATTGAAGTTTACATTATTTGCATACGTACATAGGGAAAATGCCAACTTTTATCACTCTCACGTTTTTTATGATTCAACTAGTCGACAGATTTCAATGAAAAACTAGTGTGTTATGAATTGAAATTTAACGAACATTTTGAGACTAGAAACAAACGTATTTACCGTGTAATAAGAAAGATATTGTTAGTTAAACTCAAGTCTCTTTTAGACATTTGCGTGTAAATCAAATGCTGATGTGATAGACGTGGCAACAGCGATCACGTAGCTCAAACGGACGGCTCGAGCGGATTCTTCCGTTATATACACGCAATGTTGCCACGATCTATTATAACTTCGACTTAATGCGCGTGTGCCTATGCCTAAAAGAAATGTGAACTGTACCTTGACAAAAGTTTGACAACTTGGCCGTTTTCAAAAATTCTTGAAAAATATTAGAAAGAATTTGTTTAGCCATCAAAACATTTTGATACGGTTTGCATATCAAAGCATGTAATTGATAGTGTGTATATTTGATTTTGTGACTTATTTATTACTGTAGTCATTCTAGAACTATCGTCAACTGAAATAAACTTTTGACAGATTCTGACCATTCGAGTCTTTGACCTTTCGTTTGAATAAATTAGAATTTTTAAGCGGTCCTTAGATTGACTATTCTAAAATGAAGAACAGTCCAAATTTCGTATTTTTGATATTTTCACTAATTCGATATTTTGCCCTTCGTGATCTTGTCCATTCTTAAATTGGTTTTTCGATGAAATTTGCTTGTGATATTTCCGTATTCATAATGATCTTTTTTATACTTTGTAGAGTATCGTGATATTACCTGTTCTGAATTTTGCGTTTCGCTAATTTTGAAATTCGAGATTTCAGCCAGTTTACGTTTTGGACTTTCGAAATTTTTACCCCCACCCCAATATTTCCTAGTCGACGAATGCAAATGGATAAGATGAGGTGGCGCAAACCGCGTTTTATGCCCAAATTCGTGATCTTTCTGGTTTTCACGTTTTTGTTCGAAAAAAAAAGTTTTCCATTGGAAATATTTTAAATCAAGGGCTGCCGATCTTTTCTCAAACAATAATACACTATATAGGTATGGGACTCCATTCCAAAACCGTTACCGAAACCATAGATGATGAGATAGAAAATCTTTCGCATAATTTTTTTTTGTGATTTTCATTTTATTTTTAAAAAATTCCAGCTGGCATGATTTTCAAGGGTTCCAAATTTCGCGGGTCTAGATTTGTTCATCAAGATCTATAGTTTCATACAAAAAATTGGAAAATCATAGGATACTTTAGTCGCGAATCCCGACGACGTCAAACCCACCTACTTTTTTATTTTCGAAAATCATAAAAATTCAGAAAAAGTACAATCCGGAGAGACGGATAAAAGAGGAAGGATATATGTAGGAAGGTATAGGCAAATGTAACTGTCAATTCACTGACAAAACAAACTGAACGTTATTCAGAAAATATATAGTATTTCATAGTTTAGACTTTAGAATATGAATATATTACACAATACATTATATAATAAGTACTTCATGTTTCATTACATGATCCCGGTGAGATCTTCATTGCCTTCTTTGTCAAAGTGGGTAAAAGTTTGCGATGACGATGTACGACCTGAAGCAAATATTGCTTTTGTTCCTGGTTGGCGGTATGCAAGGAATTGTATTCCTGCATCAGTGCAACACCTCGTTCAGCAACTCCGTTGACAACTCTCAATCCTCGGCAAATATCTTTTTCATATTTAATGAAATAAATCTGGAATTATTCCATTGAATTCAATGGCTTTTCTGAAAAGCCTGATAATTCCGCAATTAGAAATATATCGCGTCATTAATGCCATAAGGTCGTAAGCGTCAGAAAAAAAATTCGTTTTGTTTTTTTTTGTGGCAAAATCTTTTTCATGCCATATAACATCGTTTGGGCATATCCGCAAAAAAAAAATTTTTTTGGCGCTGACGACCTTAGGGCATATTAGTGATGTGACATGATTCATTGTAAAATCATTCATTTTTCTACGGCACAGTTATGGCTAATTCACTAGGTTTATTCTCGTTTTAAAATTTGAGATAGAAAAAAGTTCACCAAGCATACAGTGTCACTCATTCGACTCTAAACAAATATCTTCGATAACCATACGAAATGATTTGTTCATCGTCGTTCGATGGAAGTTACATCACCTTGTTAAATACAACGAAAATACTTATGATCTACTCCACGCGTTCATTCATACCACCGAATGATCTTGAAACTCGGACATCCATACGATTGTCGCACAAGGCTGTTCAAACAATGATTCTGCGAATATCATTGCAGCCAGTCTTTTTCACGGCTAATAAAATATGTCAAAGTTCAAAACCGCGACTGGGTTTTTCCCGCAATTTTATAACAATCGACAATCACACCATTTGCCTTACCCTAGCCTATGCAAGATTACATTTATTCTGTGCAGTTGACTTGTTCCAGATCAGATAACGAGTTCCAACCGTCTCATACAACGAATGTAATCCCACACATAAAATGAAGGTTGCTAATCTCACTTTCATTTTCGAATGGGTACAGAAAGATGAAACTGTAAAGATATTATGTAACAATTAAACCCAGTTTTAGCACAGGTTCTGTTATACGCACCATGTTACCCAAATATACCGAGATGGGGTTGAAGGGAGACATGACTTACCACGTTCATACAACATGTAGCAGGCATGGAACTCCAAATGTTTATTCGCCTTAAAACGTCCAAACTTCAATAGTCATTAGAATTTCCCAATTACGGATCCCAAATTCGATGTGCGAAATATCACACGGATACAGTGCGGTTCCACTTCTTGAAATCCTATGAGTGAATCGTGATATCCCATACGATGTCTAAATAAACGTCATAATCCTGCGAAGGTGTCATTGATCGTTGTATGTATATTTGGTAAATAGACTTCTGGTACTTCGTAGAAACCGCAGACAGGACACCATGAGCCAACTGACCACAGAATAAACACCATTAGGCCATCCCCAGGTATAGTGACCTCGTCCTAACAAGCTGTATATGTGGAATTGAACTCTGTCGGTGTCATCAAAATTATTTTTAGAATTGCCGTGCGAAAATCTGGCATCGTTTATATTTTACAGGACAAGTTTTTTGAACAATACTCATTATGGAAAGAAAAATAACGTTTTTACTAGGTTATACCAGTAGGTTGCCGACGCGTGAGACTCGTCTCATACAAATACTAAGTAGGTAATCAACTCATCTCATTTTATCTCATTGTTTTGATCCATCGAGTTTCAAAATAGAATTTCTTTACCGCAGACGTCATTATCTGATCGGGGATTTACCTCCACGGTATCCATGCCACTGACTGTAATATTGATGATCCAATATCAGTATTTGTGCTTGTGTTGTCAGTTAAAATTCAATCGATGATTGGTGATCTTTTTCAGGAGTACAGATTTAACGGCTCTTACGATAGGCTTATTTTGGTAATGATTTTAGTCATGTCCAATCACCACTCACGTACGTATGGTACAATCAGTAGGTCAGACTGTAGTATTCAAAATCAACATTTATTTGGCGGCTATTTTTAAGGGATTCCTCCAACTAACATCGGAATACGTCAACTTGTTAACATACCTACGCTAAAAAAAAATTCACCATTCTTAACGAATATTTTCATCAAAAGTTATTTGACGTACAACCACTCGCATTTGCACCTTTTAATGCAATTGCGAATACAACATTGGCCTTATATACATAGTTGTGTCGAGGATGTTAAATAAAACAATGATCTCAGGGATAATGGTACAGAGTTCATAGTTCGAGTCAAGGATAGCAAATGAATCTTCATGCATGACATTTACAGAGCATCGTGCTACAGCATGGTGCAGTCCTTCGTGATCACTTAGTACCGGGAGTGCGGCTTGTCATAAAAACAAAGTTCACAGACTTCTTTGACATATTCTAGCTCCTATTAAGAGGTTTTCGAAGTTGAATAGTCGGATTGTAATAGTTGCTTACGCAACCTAGATGTTGAACTTACTTGTCTTAGAGATTGGAGATGATTCACCTTACGCTAGGACCGGTTTTCAGTGGAAAATATATGAAACAAAATACAGCGACTGAATAATTCCCAATTCTGGAGCAAAAATGTTGAAAATCCTGAGGAATTATTGTTTATGCGACCCGTTGTTTGAAAGTTCACTTTTTGAGCATCGGATTTAGGCCGCAAAGTGACCAATTTCAGGTCACTGAAATATAGTGAAATATTATAGGACAGGAGCCTATAATGAAAATATTATCGTACAATATGAACATGTTTCATTAAAATAAACATAGTCAGGCTATTTATTACTACGTTCACACATTATAAACCAAATTGTCTGAAAATGTCAAATGTCTGAGTCCAAACGTTTTGATACAGAAAGATGCAATAACACCAGTAATTTTAGAAACTAAAGTGAGTATAACACTGATTTTCCAAAAAGTGAACTTTCAAACAACGGATCGCATAAAATATTGTATATGCCAAGTCCGAGAAGTGTCAAATCCGGAATGGGTAATTTCCAAAATTCGCCTCTGAGTCTGCTGTGTCACAGAAGAACTCGTGTGAATTATCGCCCTCGCTGCGCTCGAGCGATAAATTCACACTCTTCTGTGACACAGCACACTCGATCGGCTCATATTAGAAATTACCCATACTGGATTGTGACACTTTTCGGACTTGATACATAAATAGCTATTTTTCTAAGCGCAATCAGAGAAGAGCCTATCTTCTTTGAAATAGTATGATCATACGCGGATTAAAGAAAATTGAAACATGAAATATGGTGAGGTTTGTTATCTGATGTTTTATTCTCCTTGTAAAATGGCAACGGAAAATAACCGCGGGCAAACTGCAAAGGCCATTGACTGTAGGAACGACATCATATAAAAAGACGGACATTTCATTTAACTTAAGCTAAATAATATAGCAAGTGATAAAAAAAAAAAAATTGATCTATCCTGAGTTAAGAAATAATTGCCAAGTATTCGCTCCGTGCACACCTAACACACTCACCAAAGTGAAAATGTGTATTCGTGTACATAACTACATACATTGTTTTTGCGGTGGCACCAAGTTGTCGATTACCTACTATAGGCGTCGCCACTAGTATGCATGTACACGACCACACATTCTTACTTTGGTGAGTGTGTATAGGTATGCACAGTCCCAATAGCTCTCTGAGTATGATGTAAGAACCTATAGTGAAATGATTGGAATTCGGAAATTCCAGCGGCAAGATGCAAGACTCACGTGATCATTAACGAGCTAAACTTAATGCGTCATATATATTTAAGTTATATCCAACGTACGCAAAAAATGTTTAGGTGTTGTATCATTAGTATAATTGAAGGGCCGGATCGAATAACGACTTCCACGCTCGTGCCAGTCGGACAAGCCCCTGAATGTATGCAATCGCCGCTGAGCGCGGAGCAAACTTTTAGGATTAAAAAGACATTAACAAATCTTACACTTATACGAAACTGTCAGCGAGAAAGTTGTTCATAATGGTTGAAAGTATATGTTTGGTAAGTTACAATAATTTTCATACTATATCTTCGGAAATATGAGAAGTTATAGTGCCGGCTTCGTTTGTGCCGACTATGGACCAGTCACTTTATGCAATTTTAGGGTTTCAAATTACACTAATTGTGGAAGGCATGAAAAAAATACTCCAATGTAGCGATAGATGAGAATAATATACCCTACCGTTTGTGACATCTAATTTTCACTCGTTTTTGAATAAAAAAATTAAAAATCCAAAAAAATCTCGAACCAAACACGTTTCTGTACCTTTCGCGTCGAACGCTACTTAAACGAAGGCAGATAGACCATAACTTGACTGGACCTTTTTTGTAGAGCGTTAAATTCTATACAAAAAAGTCCGCGACGGCATATATCTATAGTTGATATCCGATGCGTTTGAGGCGATGCAAAACGCACCTATGAAACGACGCTTTTCCGTTGACTGACAGCAACATGGCAGCCGTTGCCATGGCCATGGCCTGTAACTTCTCATATTTGCGAAAATATAGTATGAAAATTATTGTAACTTACCAAACATATACTTCGAACCATTATGAACAACTTTCTCGCTGACAGTTTTGTACAAGTATAAGATTTGTTGATGTTTTTTTAATCCTAAAAGTATGCTTAACGCGCAGCGCCGATTGCATACTTTCAGGAGTTTGTCCGACTGGCAGGAGCGTGGAAGTCGTTATTCGATCCGGCCCTTCAATTATAAAGAATAAAAAAATTGTGTCTTGACTGAAATGTCAGATAAATTGATACACACATTATCTACGGACGCAGATGTGATCGAAACTATATGAGCTTGAAAGTTTGAGTGGAAAAGAATGCAAAGAAACTCGTACTCCCACCGAATTAGCAAATCATGAGTTTGGTATAGGTAGTTAACGACCATGTATTGAAATTGACGTGACCATAATTCCCAGCGAAAACGAGTTGTAGATAGAGAAACAAGTAAGAAATATTGAATTAGAAAAAAATTCTTTTCAAATAAAAACAGAATCAAAGTGGATGTAACAATATCGATTAACTCAACCCCGATTACCTGAAGGAATGTTCAGCCCGATGTTTGAGGACGTTCACCAGTGACAAACGGAGACAAAAGTTTGACGCACGCTCGGCTCATCAGTTCGACTGTGCGCACTATACCGCGCCGCTCTTCCTAGTCTAAAACTTTTAGCGTAGACTTTCGCACTATGTAACACAAATAGGTCTGCTGTGTCCTTTATACATACAGGCAGGTCCGCCAATTATCTGTGAACGATCCGGGGTCAAAATCTCGATTTGTCTGCAATTTTGATATCTCATAGTGTGTATTGAGATGTAAAAATCCACCAAGTATTGGACCTCTAAGCCTTACCGTTCAGGAGAGACGCGTTGATTAGTCTTTCAACTTTGAGTACACTGATTTTTACATTCGAATTTTTATCCCATCTCTATGTCTGATCTTTCCTAATATGCAATTTGTTTCAAGCTATATTCTCTAGAACCGTTGAAAAAACACGTTTTTTTTTTCCAAAAAACGATATAACGATATCGATTATCGATTATCCTTTCTTCTTTTAATACACTCGAAAATATCGTCGGATTAAGAGCTTTGAATTATTATGACGCCTAAACGACACCGCTAGGAAGCCCCATTTTTTAACATTTTGTTCTTAACATTATCATGTGTCAAATATTAGTTTTTCATCGAAATCTATAGAAAATTGTTACTGTTGTAAATTAAAATGTCCCTCTAGCTGATGACTCGGCTATACCTTTCGGCTTACATGTTAAAACTCGAAACTTTAACAGTGAATATCTCTACTATGGAACCGGCACGGTTCTTAAAATTTTGCGACTGCATTAGGGGTACTATAAATAGCGTGTGGTCCAAATCTCAAGACAATCTATAGAGAATCATTTTAATGATGAACGTCCTTAAGAGGCTAATAATTGTTGTTTTGCACGTTACTGCGAAACTACTTCGTCGACTGGGAGCCGAAGAAGGTGCTATCTCAGCTTCGCCATGAAGAAGGTGCTATCTCAGATTTGATCTGAAGAAGGTGCTATCTCAGATTTGATTTGCAGAAGGTGCTATCTCTATATACACCTATATGGAGATAGCACCTTCTTCAAGTCAAATCTGAGATAGCACCTTCTTCACGGCGAAGCTGAGATAGCACTTTCTTCCTCCCAGCCGACGACTTTATCATTCACATTCAATGGAATTCTTTTATTTATACGATTTATCGAACGAGGCAATCACTAAGACCTGGTCAACTTGTTTGCATGGCTATCTTCGGTTTGAATTTTTTTCAACTAGGAATACGCCGTTATAGGGATGGTGCGAAAATTTGCAGACCTGCAGGATAGACGGAAAAAGAAATGCCTGACTCGTATCGGAGTCGAAATAATCTTGATGCCAATATTTATTTTATTTTTAGATCCTAAATAACCTTCGTTAGGTTCACTGAATATAAAGTGTAAAAGAGTGATAGAAATTTTACATATTTTAGTGAAAACCTCGCGGCAAATGATGCAAGAAATAATGATTCGTCTTGTACTTTAACGTACTTACACATAAAATTGATGGTCAACAGCAGTGTTTGCGAATCGCTAGACCCTGGATTTTATAATATAAAATAACTTTCCTCTGGCGGTGACGTTTCACTTCATGCACATACATTATGGGGTACTTCATGCTGACTCAACTTTTCGAAATTTCACTGACTATCTGATTGTTGATCCGAATAAAAAATACTCGAATTCGGCCTATCTCGATACCGTTTGGGATTCTGTTGATATTGTGTTGATAAGTGAGGAGACTCACTTGACTCACGTCACATTCTCCAGATTAAGTATTTGAATAATTTTTTTTCACTTTCGAAAGGAACGAAAAAATACGTTATTGTAGTCTGTGGTTTGAGATTTGTTTTCATCCATTTACCTCGTATTGCTTGAAACTAACGGGTCTTTGTACTTTTCATAAATACTGTTCCCAGTATATCTATACTGATGCACCGTTTGCGGTTGTATAAATTGCTGTGAAGCACGTAGCTCGATCATCAAAATGCAGTTACTGAAGGTGCCCGACTCAAAAATATACGAGATGATGATATGGATACAGTGGAGAATGGAATATCATCTTCATATTTCTGTCTGTGGAAACTTCTAGTTTATGTTAATCGCTTCTGATGCTTACAGATGATAGCTTTCAATGCAGAAGCCAATAATTAATTAGTTGAAGACATCAAATTACACCTTCCGACCGCAAAACATATCACGCACTATGGTTGTCTGCAAGGAGGTAAAGTTATTCGATAAACCACTTGTCATTACAGTACATATTGTGTCGCTATGGTAGATGGGTAGTCGTCCTTCGCCCAATAAGTGTTCTTTCTTTGTCCAATAAACTTACGACCTTAGGACACGACTGACCCTGGACACCTCTGGACGTCCAAGGGTACCTTGGCCAGATTTATCTTCTGTAACTACTCTGCTATGCAAAGGCCCTGTACTTGTATAGGTATGAGTTTCAGACCGCATATCTTGAGGGCAAATTTATTCTCCTTGTGATGTTTGAAGGTAATGAAGGTGAGAACAACCGGAGTAAAAAGCCTCCACTAAAATTATCCTCATTTTTCTTTCCGATTTTTTTCTCGGATCCTTCAATAATTGCAGGCCTTTGGACATTCGATCGAGTTTAATGAATCGCAATACATGATAGATGATATTGATAAGTGTGATTATTAAATTCTCCAATCACTCGCGCGGACACTAGTATAGTCTGTGGAAAATAATCCATTGCAATCTATTAGTTATTTTATGATTGAAATATGGTAATTATCTATAAAATACTATAATTAATAGGTTGTTAAATCGACCTCCGTGTGATCGCGGTGCAAAATAATTCTCAAGTAGCTTTTTTACTACTTTATTCTGCTACACAGTGCCATTTTTTTAAATCAATAAGAAAACAACATGCGGATGTTTCTAGGGAATATCTGGTATAAATCATCCGCTATGTCTAGATTTTCGAATATATTCAGGGGCATTAGCCCAAGCCTTTAGCCAGCCAGCCAGCCAGTGAATATTAAATAACATAAGTTTGCGAATTATTCAGCCTCATATAAAGCATTTTTTATCAATGAATATCTAAATTGTTTTTTTTTTTTACATTAGATCGTAAAACTTCAAGTGGCGCAAACAATTAACGATTTTATTGTATTTGTTGTATTTCTTCTTAATTGATTGTTTTCGATGAGATTCCAGTAAATATTTTTACATGAAATCGCTGGCATATATGACGCACTGGGTTTTATTTATTTTATTATTGATGCAGCGTAAAAACTTTTGAACTGCATTCTCCTCAGAGAATACTTCATTATCTTGCTACAGACTGGAATTGTAACGGTTAGATCATGTGAAAGGTGAAAAGAAAAACCATCGCCATATTATAGGTATCGAAAAATATCGATTTTTAAGGGGTTATATACGTTTATGCTCGGGAAAATTGAGAGTTTTGATTGATTTTTTTTTTTGGTACGTAATGATAATTTCATTCAAACCAACTCCATAGTATCGAATAACACGTGTTTAGCTGCATTTGTAGAAATTATTTCATTGGAAAATTTGAAAAATTGTAAAAAACACGGCCCTCGTCCCGAAACGCCTTTTTTTTTCCATCGTTTGCGGTGACTACTCTCTAAATTCGAATCAGTGGAAAGTCACTGATGGCAGTGATAAGTATACCAAAATCACTGACAATCAGTAACATTTTCACTGATTGTCAGTAATTTTGGTATACATATAACTGGCCATCAGTGACTTGAGTGACTTTCCACTGATTCGAATTTAGAGAGTACGATTTCTCGAAAACCAATTGATCGATTAATCTGAAATTTGGAGGTGATGTTCTTAATTATGATAGCTAGTTCGTGAACGAAGGGTTTTACAAAAAAAAAAATTGTTACAAAAATGGCGATGATTTTCCCAAAAAAATCGGATTTCCATGTTCCAAAAATAGAGTTTTCCGGCCGAAAAAAATAGAAACTTTTGTCCAAATAAAAATCCCTTCGTTCACGAACTAGCTATCATAATTAAGAACATCACCTCCAAATTTCAGATTAATCGATGAATTGGTTTTCGAGAAATCGTAGTCACCGCAAACGATGGAAAAAAAAAGGCGTTTCGGGACGAGGGCCGTGTTTTTTTTACAATTTTTCAAATTTTCCAATGAAATAATTTCTACAAATGCAGCGAAACACATGTTATTCGATACTATGGAGTTGGTTTGAATAAAATTATCATTACGTACCAAAAAAAAAAATCAATCAAAACTCTCAATTTTCCTGAGCGTAAACGTATATAACCCCTTAATAAATTTCATGGCAGTATGTAATTATATCGGTAAAATTATTTAATAATTATTCAACAAACACCTCTTTCCACATTTGCGTGCATAAACTACTTGTATTCCTCCAGCACTTTAATAAGATTTCAGGTATCACATATTGTTTTTGCTACGATGTTACGAAACATTTTTAGTAGCTAACGTGTCACTTTTCGCAGCTCTTCATTCCCACATTTATTGTGACATTTCGAGAAAAAAAAAAAGAAAGAAAAAAAACGGGCTATATGTACAGGGTAAATATGTATTGTATTAAATCGTCCATCTCATAATTTATATTCAAATTTTAATATTGCTATCAAAAAGTGTCGTTGCAATAAAACTACTCAACCTCATTGAACGTAGCTGATGTTTCTATTCATAGGACGATGATCTGTATAGAAGTTTGGATAATATAATTTTTCGTAAATTGTTGATTCGAATAATAATAAGTAATAACGTACTGAGAATTATGTGCTTTATGAGCAGCCAATAAATAAATAGATCCTCATTTTTTAAACTTTGCTTCCGTCACAACACCGTACGTTTTGTTTTGTCAATGCCTATAATACTGTTGCGAAATGTATCTAGATAACGTGTCATTACATTACATATTCGCATTTGAAAACGATTGATGATGAAATTGTCGAGTTAATTGTAAATGTTCCTGTATAGGTTTCACCTTGTTATTGAAACACTCTTATTTGTGTGGAAAATATATTTCTACCGCATGTAATCAACCTACACTATATGGAATATTTTTTGCTAAAACATTATTATCAGTCGTCATCAATTAGCCTCCTTACTACATATTATAGATAGATTTTTTACATTCTGAGTTCCATTATAGCTCATACCAAACCCATTACTTTTAACTACCTCATTTGCAATTAATTTATATTTAACAGTGTTTGTTTACTGATAAATGATTAAAATAACATAGCCACAATGATTCATGATCTTGAATGACTCTTGAATTGTGGAGATATGTCAACGAAATTATCCGTATCCGAGATCCAGTCCCGGATCTTTGACAAACGAATTTTTATGCCTAATTTTTATTCGAGCTGTGATTTTAATATAATATGACTGAAGATATGAGACAAGAATTATCGCAAATTAACATCTATCTAGCTATATAAAATTAACATCTATCTATATAACTGCGGACAAACTTGTCCTTGCTCTCTGAATGCCCGCGATTTTATTCTTACATCCTGTGAATCCCCGACCGATTAATTGTAGGTCTGCGATTTACGTCTACAAGTTTATTGCCGAGTGGAAAATATTAGTATTATTTTTATATCATACGTGTCTTGAATCGTGAAGTGACGCTGCAAAATTCTATGGAAAAAAATCTTGCCTCGAACACCATCTACTTACCAGTTCGACAAGTATTCGACGCAGTTACTACTTCTGTATTTTTGGCATGTAAACTGCCCATTTTATTTTTTCTCGTACAATTCTCAACTTTTTGAATATCTCAAAGAGAATTGAGGTCTGGAAAATATCCATTTTCACTGACATTGATATAATCATGTGTAAAAATGTAATTAGTTCTCTCGAATGTGGAAAAGGTCTTGCCTCGAATAACCAAATTATAGTATCACGGCGAATTTTTTTTTTTTTTTTTTTTTCCGTCAAACCATAATATCACGTAAGAAATAAATAAGTGATGGCCAACATACGATAGTGGTGCAGAAACGTAAGTGTGCAGTCTTGATGGTGTTCTCTTTTCTCCTGATCACTATACCAAGGCTATATACCTACCAACCTGGTTATTGCGAGATATTTAACGAGAAAATCGCTTTAATAATGTACATACTCTCTCATCATTTCAATCTGGGACACGATGGAATTTGGGTTGCTGTAAAACTGAGAATTCACGGGAACGATCGCACGACGAAGGGCAGTTAACGTTAACACAGTTAACTGCCCTTCAGTTCTTAGACAGTAACTTCATAGAAGTTTCTTCGACGTGTAGAAAAAAAAAAAAAAAAAAATAGAGAAAAAGAATCATTAATCAATTTTGATTGTCATCGTTTTAATTGAAGAGCGTTTCATAATGATTATTAATGCACATGACGATCAGTTTTTATTTGATCATTATCTTTTTATCGTCATCAATAGATAAAAAGAAATTATAGTCCAACTCGAAACCTTTTCTAACAGCCTCTGGCAACGTATGTTATTGGAATTGGTAGCTAGCGATCAAATCAGCGACAAATGTTAGCACTGCGAAAAGAATACAATATTGTCTTGAGTTCTCATATCATGAAAAAAATAATTTACCTGATTTCGAACCATGATAATATGGATAGACATCGTGATTCTATGGGTGATCGATGACATACGTGGGTTTAACAACGATCAAAGTACTATCGAGTGGATAGAGCTAGTCATTAAATTTCATTTTATTTCGTAAACGACCTTTTGCGTGAGTCAAGTAACTCAGTAACAGGTGTGCTGAGATCGCGAGATGATAAATAAAAAGATTTATACCTTGTAGAAATTGTAACTTTCATTTGCCTTGAACAAGCGCATTTGAATAAATCTATGCTAAAATTAGTTGAAAATCAGAATATAGCTCATAGGTGGCTGCCGTGAGTAGTAACGATTCTTCCGTGCGAAGCTTTGTCGATAACTAGTTCTGTCGGTAAAACAGAATTCCGGATCTACAAACGTGGCTATTGATAACTTCAGTTAGAGGTATCTTACCCATGAATAGTAACGAATCTTCACCATTTCCGATGTGCATTAAATCCCTGCAATTAAAATTGCGGAAAAAATATATCTGTTCAATTAATAATTATTACACCGGTCGACAAGATTTTTGGGTCTGACTTCTGAATGTCAAATTTTGGTTTCTTCTACGTTACTAATAAAGGGAAAATAATTTTTTTTATCAAAGTTTGCTTTTGTACCACCACCTGCTACCACCTGCTGCTCGTAAAATCAATTAAAATCTTCAAAATTTATTTTCGACGTAAAACAGACAAAAGCAAACGTTAAGTTAAAACAGAAATCCAGGAAGAAAAAGTTTTTTTGTCGACCTGTATCACGTTTGTTAGCGATTATTGTCTGGATCGAGTGTAATAATGTTAAAAATGTTCCCATAGCATAAAGTATAAATTCGCGGGTAGTTTATTTTCAACATTCAAAATTCACATAAAAATTCTTATGCTGTAACAGACGAAACTACAATATTAATATTTCATTGAAATAAACATGTAAATAAAATAACAGGTAGGTATGTATATATACAAGTGAACAGTATGATGTATATATATACGTGTATATGAGATATTTTATAATTCTATTAAACGAATAACAGACGTAAAATATTTTGCTCTTAAATAAATAAATACTAGTTTCTTATTGGCAATTATCATAAAACTCCATTCCAATCGAAAGCCACGTGAGCCACGAGAAGATACACCATGACAACGCCAGTAGTTGTTAACATGATTGGAAAGCCAACCCTGTAATTGTAGGAAGAAAATAGTATGGATCTGATTTTAGATGTCGAAGACAGAAAACACCAACTCACTTGAAAAATTGCATGAAGGTAATCCGATAGCCGTGCTGTTCAGCTACACCAGCACATACCACATTGGCACTTGCTCCAATCAAAGTCCCGTTCCCTGCAAACACCGCATCCGTCAATTCAACTAGACAAGTACCAGAAAATCTGGCATTCTGACGTGAATCATAATTCTATTCGTTGCACCCGATATTATTATTTATTTTCATCCGAAACAAAAGTTCTAGAAATTCAAGTTCTGATTTTGAATATTTACTAGTCTCAAAAATGAATTCTTCTGTTTTGCAGGAAACGCGAAATTTCGGAAGGCGTTGAATGACTATTCGAATATCAAAGTGAAAGTCGGAGGGGTTTTTGTTTGAGATGAAAAATAAACAAAGAAGAACAGGCAGTGTAACGAGAAGTTGTGAGAAAAAAGAAATCATCTTCGCTGTCCACTCTAATGGACATAAATGTCAATCATAGAATGACTTACCTCCAAGACAAGCTCCAAAGGCCAAGGCCCAAATAAGTGGTTGCAGCGGAAGCCTCAGTTCGTGATTGTGAGCCAGACCCGTTGCAATACGTACCATCATCGTTGTCAATGGTATATTGTCTACGAAAGCACTGGCGAAAGCGGAAACCCATAATAAAAGTAGGATTGCTACGGCCAGTCGGGACTCTTTGTTAACCGACAAGATCACTGCTTCTGTTTGTTGTCCTATCCAAGAGATGAGACCCAATCGAGAGAGTGCCTGCAATTGATAAGATCATTTTTCAATGTTTCTATAGATTTGATCCGATCATAATATCAAACGAATAAATTCACCTCCATCAGGATAAATAAGGCAGCAAAAAAAAGCAGGGTACTCCATTCGACACGGGCTAAAAGACCGTCCAAATCCTCGGTGTCTGCTAATACCAGGAGCAACAGGACACCCAGGAGTGCGGCCCAACCAAGAGAAAGATTTAAACTCGGGATGCTGTGCAGGAAGAACAATGTTATGACAAAAACCAGAGTGAAACCAGACTTTGCCAAAAGCCATTTATCTCTGATAGGATACTGAAATCAGAAAGGAGAAAATCGTTCGTCAATATCATTCGACCAAAATATTGGGTGGTGTATTCTCACTTTTTCCTGCAGTTCTTCCAAATTAGCTTTGTAATTGTCTATAGCGACGCTTCCAGTCAGCAATTTTTTCCTCAATTCATTTAACAGTCGTTGTACTTTTTTGGTCAGCGTACCACGTACCAAATCTTCGTCCTTGCTATAGCTCGACAAGCTGGCAGCCGCCCGTTGCCAAATTGCTATTTCGTGTCTAAGTTCCTATGATAAAACGAAGTTACTGATAGTTATTCTCAAAGCACAGCTATTTGACTTTGCGACTGATAACACAAGACTAACCATTACGTCTTGTGGCTCATCGAATCTCAGAACTGAAAGATCCCGAAAAATAAATTTCAGCTGAAAATGTACGACGATAAAAACCAGTATCCCTCCAATTGCCATGTGTAGAATGAACGTTCCGAAATCTACGCCCTGCAAATTGTAGATCTCGATTAAAGCGTGTGAATTTAATTTTTCTTAGTTTAATACGTGACGTTTCATTCTCCGTTTCAAAATCACTTATTTTTACTTGTCTAGCAATTTAAATGATCACCTTGCTGAATAGGTAAACGTATAATGTATGAAAGAAAATATTGTCACAAACCGCTGCGATGACGTGTCGATTAGTGGAGATGATAACGTTAGGGGGATCTCCGACGGGGGTAATGGCACCACCTATATTGGAGTAGACAATCATTGCCAAAAGGACGGGTACCGGATTCAATTCCATGACCTCACAAAGGCGGATAGTGACCGGAGTCATCAAGAGTACCGTGGTCACGTTGTCTAGGAATGCAGATAGGAGAGCAGTAAAAAGGCAAAGTGTGTGAATGAGTGGCCAGACTCTTCCTCCAGTTATCTAAACAAAAGAAAGGTTTTTTCCAGTCCAGCAGATTTGATTTTTGGTATCAATGCATTATGATGGATTGTTTGAAACGCTCGACGCATGACTCGTAATTTATGACAGCGAGTAGGTATACCTTTTGGAATTACACAAAATTCATTAAATGCTCACCTTGTATGCATACACAGCCAGATAATCAAATATTCCGGTTTCTGAAAATATCGCTACCAGCATCATCATGGAAAATAGTAACAACAAGGTTTCGATGTCTATCCATGAAATCAACTCTGCCATTGTGGGTCTCTGATTAGAAATGAAAAAAAACCATTATGTTGAGTTTCTGAATATTATTCCAGGCTTATTACTCACTTCATTTAATGCTGCTAATATTGCTACCGACATTGTAGATGCTAACATTGCAGCCAAGGCTCTGTGGACTACCTAAAAAAAATGTGAGGTGAATAATTTGAAGATCGAATTTTTCAGGCCTTCAATTCCTTACCTCGAAAATAATTAAAATGTATAAACCCAACAGTACAATAGCCGCGTAAATGATCCCATCTTCCATCTTTATCGGCGAAAGATCATATCCCATGACGACTGGGAGACTGGTTTGTAAATTTGTGCTTAATTTCACTCTAATAAGGCTTTTCGACATACTCCTACAAAACAAATTTGTGACGAGTTTTAATAGTCACAGAATACAAAACAAATTATTCTATTGAGAACGTTGCACGTTTTTTTTTTTTTTTTTTTTCTACTGTATTACTTAGAAATTCGCAAAGTACTTGAAAGTACAACGTTGTGACGCACAATCTCTATTTATATTATAATTCAGTTTTAATTTCAAGCGATTCAAGAGATTACCCAATTTCAAAATCATCCAGCTCAAAGATTTGTTCTTGAGATTGATCTGGTACGATGTCAATCAGTTCTTCAGATACGAGTGGTAACACCCAAGGCTTGCTTATGTTCTGTAAGTTGAAAATTATTTTAATGTTTAAATATCTTGTGCTCCTACAAAATGGACACGAATTTTCATGGCTCAATGTATACTTTGACAAATTTTATGTTCTCGAAGACAGTTCCACTGCTATTTTCACCAGGATGAAGAAGTTCCAACCACACTGTCAGATAGTTAGTCGTAAGATTGGCGTATACAGGTGGCAAAAGAGCTCCTTCCAGGGTGATAGATATTTGACGTTTCATTGGATGGTCGAGTAACAAATAAGCTGAATTTCAGTTAAGCGGATAACGTGTCTTTCAAATTTTATCTGACTAATTACTTGATATTTGCAAAGGTCTTCAATAAAAACTCCACCCGGTAGCGATAACTATATCTATTCGAAAAGGATACTTCGTACTTCATTTACTGGAACTGAAATTTGATGCATCGATGGCTCCTTCTCCTGTTTAATCATTAGAATAAACTGCAACCAGAAAAGTAGGCACATGAAAGCTTTCGGGATATATTGTGCAAGGAATAATCGAGTCTTTTAGTTAAAAAAAAGTCTGTTCCCTCTGAAGAAAAAAACCTTTGCGAAATTTACCGTGAATATAATCCAGCAAGATACAAGCAATATCAACTTGATGTATCGATAGACAGGGTTTTGCTTCGGTTCGTGACTGTTATTTTCCACTCCATCCTTTGTTATGTTCTCCTCAGCCGATGTTGCGTTCCTGAAACACATAGGGAATCTCTGATATTTTATACGGCTCATGTATTGCAGGTATAGGTCGTAAAAAAAATTGTTACGCTAATCATTGTTAATTCAATCTAGCGATTAATCAAGGTTGCCTACTTTGAGGTAAGAGGTTTGGATCCTAATGCCATGTTTGTCGTCATATACTCCATCCTTGACGTTGATTCACTGCTGAAATTTATATATTGCAATTCAGTAATTTTCATGTGATAATCTTATTGCTAGATATAGTTTTTACCCAGATATCAAGATTCGTGAAAGTTGAAAGGATACGCTTCATTTTTAATTTCGACACAATTGTGCTCATTCTCTTTCCTTACTTTTTCATTTTACTCTCACAGAGCTTCTCATATTCTTTTCTAAATGCTGCCAAACTGGGATCCAATCTGATTGCTTCCGGTAGTTGACTCCATACTTGCAGTCCTTCCTGAGAAATCGGACCGAGCATAGGGGCAGAACTTCCAGTTGACGAGGCAGGTGTTCCTGTACATTTACTTGAATATTTTTACAATCCCTAAGACTACTGGACACTTGATCTTTCGTTGTGAAATAAGAGAAAACATATTACCTGGAGTGCTACGGCTGTATCGTGAGCTTCGCCTAAGAAATCTGGGTGTCCGGAGGCCAGTCTCATCTTCACTAGATTCCACATGAGACATTCCTAGGAAATGAGAATAATGAATTTACAATATTTACTGCGATATCAAGAAATGATCCCGTTGTCAACCGGAAATATTGTCACTATCGATGTAATGAACTGATCAAGATTCAAATGGGCAAAGATGGGATACGTTGATGAATAACAGAATCACTAAAAAGTTGCATTTTTCAAATCCTGATTATTGAACATATCGTCAATCAGGCTTTGATGGCTCGGTGCTATACCTATACTGCACAATCGCATAAATTAAGGAACTTAGTTCCATTCGTATTTATTGAATAGGTCGACAATTACTATAGTTATTAAAATATTCCGAAGTGAGAAATGAATTTTTCCGACTACACAGACTGCTCTGACTATAGATTAGCTGCGGAATCTTAACGATGTCGATCCATTTGTCAACATTGGTAGGCTAAGCCGACTAAAGGTTATACTCTAGCCGTTGAACTTTTGCTTCTCCAAACACTATATAATAGTTTTTGATTACATCAAATAATGGTTAGATTATCGTCAAGTTATTTTATTCGATCATGTATAATACCATACAAACTATCTATGTTATTTTGAATCGTCTAGCCAGCCCTCTGTTAACGCCGAGTGAGATTGCCTGCGGCCTATAAATTTCGATTGAATTATTGCGTTCGCGACATGTTTGCTGATAGACTTATTTCTCATAGCAAATAATAAATGAGGAATGAGGTAGAGATGAACACTTTTATTTTTATGTATAAAGATTTGTATACTTAACTTACCTACTATGAGAATTTTAATTTAAAAACCGGTCACGTATTTGAAATAATTTTGGCACAACTGAATGGAATCATTAGTGGCACGCGACTGTTTCCCGCTTGGCTAGCTTCTGCCTTTGAGGAGATTATGGTTTTTGTATACTATTTACTTCGACACACGGTACAGTGGTGCTTAATTATTTCATACGAACTACTCATTTTAAATGTGTCGTTGGCTCAATGAGTAGTCAACAACGAATACTCGAAATTCCAATCAATTGAAGAAAGTTGAACGTAATTCTTTTATTTATTATCGTCTTGAACTGTTATTAGTATTTTCTTGATATTCAGAATTTTATAATTAACGAATGATTTGTTGATTAGTTGAAGGTAACGATTCTGCGTACAGTCACATCATCGGATCGTAAAAACATTTTTAAATTCGATTTTTTCTTATCACCGCTTATTACTTACCTTCAGATCCTCAGATGCACGTATCAACAGAAATTTCCGCAGCTGCTTGGTACGGAATATCGATAATTTCAGAATTTTTTAAGAACCTTGGTCAACCAGAAATATAGGCAACTCGACGTACAACTGAAGTGTATACGCATTGAGACACCTGGCAATGCCATCTACTCATATGTATGTAATGAAATAAATTGACCATTGACCTGCTGTCCTGGGTCAAACAGTGCCTCTATATCTTCAACACCATCAGCAGAGGCCCGAATCACATTCTTCCGACTCAGCTACGAGTTCTTCTCAAAAATTGGTCCCTTTTTTTTTTTTTTATTGCAACAATAGACTTCAACACGACGCAGTTCTTTTTCACCTTAATTAAAAAAAAAACAATGTACATACACACTGTTGGGTAATCCATGCACGATACAACTATACAGTTAAACTTCATGACAGGAACCCTTATGAACATTTATTTTGATCTAGACGAAGAAATCAGATCTGCATAGCGGGATCCACCACAAGTACCTGAGAACTATACGTAACGCGAATTCCAAATATTCTTCAATAATTGTGAATGATAGTTTAAAAGACTAGTAATCTGCTGTAAAAAAACTGAGTCAATACATTATTTCATCGTACACCCAGAAAAAAAGTGTCTTGAATCAAGTCAGTTAAGGATTGGTTCAAGTATGAAACTATACTTGTTTCAAGTGATATAGTCATTTCTTCTATCGTTCCGAAATTCAGACCCGTCATAAGTGGAAAACCGTCTCAATTCAAGAAATAAGGCCTCAGTCACAAACTACGTGATTCGAACGGGAAAAAATACTTGATTCACCCAGAAAACCGGCATGTTTCAAGTAGTATGACTAATTATCCTTCGGTCCGAAATTCGGACTCCCCATAAATAGATAATCGACCTGATTTAAGAAATACGGCGTCAATCCACAAGCTCCTTGTTTTGAACCGAAAAAAGGTTTGATTCATACCGGAAATCAGCTTGTCTTGGGTAGCATCCGTATTTGTTTTACAAGGTGGACATTGAGACTGAACGTCAGTGAAAAGTAGATTTAGTTGAAAAAAAATGCAAACTGATGCTCAATGAAATAGTTTATTAAAAAATCTTTCAATCCAAAAGAAGATGGAAACGATTAAAAAAAAAAGTATTTTTTTTTTTCGTGCAAACTTTACTTTCTTAACATCATTTTATTTATACCAAAAATTCAGAACTGATTGCATATAATACAGTTCAACAATGCGTGTTCTAATTTTGTAACTTCCCGTTTCTCTGTTTTCAGAAAAAAAGGAAGTTATTGTAATCAGCCCGAAAATTAAAAGTTGAGTTTTCACTGGATATCCACGTTTTGAGGTCCGGAGATTTACCTCCGACTATTTTGAGATTGACGTCTGGGTGTGTGTATGCGTGTGTGTGTATGTGTATACATACACATACACACACATCGTCATTCACCGTCATTCATCGTCATTCCCTCATTTAAATCGTAGTTAGGAAATGATGATTTAGGAGGTAATGATATTATAGCTGGACTTAGCTTGACTTTTTTGTTGCCTTGCTTTAGTAACCTTTTCATTCAGATGAAGAAATGAAAAAAAAAAAAAAATATATTTCAAAATTGAGAGAATTAATCTTAAAACACATTTATTTTGGGGACCACTATATCATCAAAGTCCAGTTACATAAGTACTACGAAATTCACAGAAAATAATTATAAATCCATTTCAATATTTTTCATCAATTTCTTAAGATGAAATTTCGGGATTTCCTGAGAACTACCCATGTGCATGTGACCAAATTTTTGTCCCCACACGGAGAAAAGTATTTCATGAAACTTTACTGAACTGTTGAACAAAGTTGGGACATAGAGACAAGTTGGTGATTTTTCACATTTTTGTAGTAATCAGTGACGTACTGAACGTTACAAAATACATGACAGTTTGGTAAAACTTCAGAATTTTACTGTACATTATTAAAGTTTACCAAACTGTCATGTATTTTGTAACGTTCAGTATGTCACTGATTACTACAAAAATGTGAAAAATCACCAACATGTCTCTATGTCCCAACTTTGTTCGACAGTTCAGTAAAGTTTCGTGAAATACTTTTCTCCGTGCACGATATCTCGCGAACGAGTGAGCGGATTTTGATCGAATCAGGCTCAATCGACGCGGCTTTTCTCAACTTATAACTGATTAGATTTTGGCTTTGATCGATTCAGTAATCTTCGGTTTATTTAAATAACAAAATTCTAGAAAATAATATGAAAATGTGATACCTTGAGAATGCATGAACGGATTCGAATGAAAATTGGTGCCATGAGGTTTTTTGGATCACTGATCACGAATTTGACATTGTGCTTCAAAAATTCGAATACGCCCAGCTAACAATTACAGAGGTAATGTAACAAGGATGTAACGGCCATGCCAAAATGTCCGGACATCCAAAGTCCGGCTACATATCTGATACTTTTACATCGCAGGTATGTACCTGAGAGGGCCGAGAAATCGAGACAATCAGGCAATGATGATCCTCTTGATACAGGAATTCGAAAATTGCTTGTATTAAATACTTAAAAGAAAAACACACATGAAAAGGTATCAAAGTACTACATGATGTATTTTTTCGTACTTTCTAACAGAATGTATTGCCAATCTGTAATGAACGACAGCTAAGACAGAAATGAGAGCAGATTGAGCAGTGTTCATAAAATAAGAAGATTTGCATACCATCTTGAAGTTTCTAAAGTTCCAGGTTCTTCGACTGTGGAATTTGTGTCGAGTCAACAGACCAATGAGGCGTTAGAATGACGTAGTAAGTTTATGGTTATCTGAGTTTGAACAGCCTGTTTGAGTGCGTGTGGATCTTAGGCGAAATCACATGAAAATTGGAAAAAGTATGAATCCAAATGATAAATTCCCAGGGTAAGCAACAGCTTGTTAAATCTTGTGGATTTCCGAGATTCAACAGAAATGAATATTGTGAGATTTGGAAAGGAATCCCGTTATTTCGTCTCATCAATATCATCGTTATGGAGTCAATGCCATAACGAGTATTGGCAATCCTTTCAAGCATGTGTTCATTCCTCCCAGCAGACATCCTTGAACTCTTGGTTAACTGGCTTCCTACCTCGTATCTATTCTTACCAGTCGCTATTTAATTTCAATTTCCCGCAATACAGCATCACTCGATTCACAGCGCTTAACTCAACCTGTTCGATTTTTTGGGAAAAAGTTATAATTGAATAGTTCAGTTACAAGATGAGGACGCCGCTAATTTGTTTATTGATTTTTGTGGTTGTAGCCAAAGGTGAGTATTTTATTTAGTGCTGATAATAGCCGGTTATTTTTTTTTTTCATTATTTATATCATAAATTGAAGCTTCAATTAAATGTAATTTTGATCAAATAAACATCATGGCGTCTATTCTCATCCTGTTTTTGTCATCAAGTATACACTTGTGGTGAAAAGCGCTATCAATGGTGCAACCAGGACATAATTACAGGACTTTGAGTCAATTGGTCCAAATTTGGGTTGATTAAATTAAATTCATATCAGCAACACTAGGTTTATTTGATATAGTATCAAGTCTGTTATTGATAACAATTTTTTCATGATTATATTTATACTGTAAAAGAAATCCACGGGCGACCAAACGGCGGAGCAAAAAAACAGATTTGTACACCAGGATCCCATTCCAAAATAGATTGTAACTCCTGCACTTGCTCCTCGGATGGAGCTGCGTGGGGATGTACCAGAATAGGATGTCCCAAAAAACCAGCAGAATTACCAAGTCCTACAGACGGCTCCACTAGGCTTTCTCGTGAAACTAGCCCATCACCAGACAAGTAAAAGCCATTCTATTAAGCTATATAATTATAATAGACTGCTAATTAGCCGATCGTTATTTGACCATTTGTTTTACTCAGCAGCAAAGGTGTGCGAGCCAGGATCTTTGAGAGAATGGGCATGTCAAAGTTGCCGTTACGCACCAAATGGAACTGGTGAATCGTGTACCGGACGGTGTCCTCGGTCAGCACGTAATGTCCATCTGGGTTTTGAGTAGGAAACTTTCAAAGCGATATCTGTCGTTGCTTAAACCAGACCGGGCAGATTTTTTGCATTTTGCCAATAGCCTGAAGTCTTTTTTCTCCGATATCGATGTAATTTTGTATACATAAATGCAGCATACGAAAATTGTCTAGCAGTAACGAATGTCATGTTTTAATTAATGAATTAATAATCGTTTCATCATATATTAAGGTACAGAGTTGTATTTGCTGATATTTGAAACTTTAAAAATATAATTGAGACGCATCAGTTTTGTAATTATTATCAAATCAGTATAACCTCGTGATAAACGGGTTATATCTCACCTTTGACCATTCAATCTATCCTTATCTCCGATTACCACGACGTATGCATCCAGAATATGCTGCATGTATGAGAAGATCCACAGAAATGAAATACGCATAAAGTAAATCGCTCAGTACACAACTTGGTAATTCTGGTGATGAATTTTTCTGTTTACGGCTTCATGTTGAGGAAAAAGTTTATATCTTCTTTTTAGGAATCATGGAGCTGACACGTCATAGCGTTCCTCAGTAATAGTTGCGAAATGGGCGGTTGATTTTACGCTGATTACGTAACAAATATGTGTGTCTTTATGGTACCTCACTTCTTACGATTTCATGAAGCAATCAAAGTATCATACAATTACTCTAGAGTCATTAGGGGTAACTGTGCGCAGTGGGTAAGTGTGCGCACCTGGCTTATCTCCGAACGGAATGAACGGGATTAACGCTATGCTACAGCACATCAGACCGGCCTTGATGAAGAATTAGTTTAGACAAAAAAAAGTGATGCGCTGCGCTGCATTTATTTTTTTTGTTGAAAAAACGATAACAGGCGATCCCAAGATAGTTTTTTCTCTCACGGCAAATAGTGTGACGCCTAAACCCGGATCAAAATTGAAATAAATTTATTGTATTCATATCAGGAATTCATTTAAGCTTAAGGCTCGGCAAAAATTTCGAAGTTATATTCGGTGCTGGTGAAGTTTTGAGCATCTATATACAATTTGTCTCGCTGGGGTAAGTGTGCGCGGGTAAGTGTGCGCAGGCTTAATCATTGGTCGAAGACCAGATTATGCCTCAAGTTGAACAAAACGTTCTCACTACAAGAAATGGATCTTCTAATAACAATTTCGACCAGCCAATGGTAGGGGTTGGGGCGAATAGTGTTCGCAACAGTCAAACTTGGGCTCCCGAAAACGCCTCCATAAGTGACCCTCATGTAGAAGGACATTTATGGAGATTTACAAGTTTTGGTCAGATAACTTGCTTATTTTACTCAAATTTTATTGTTCAGAGCATTCATATTCATAATTGTGCAAAATGCACTCGTATTTTCAGGGTGCGTATACTTACCCCACAGGAGTGCGCACAGTTACCCGCAATACGGGTCAAGTGTGCGCATTCTGAGTTTTCTTAATTAATTTTGTTTTTTTCTTAAGTGTGACGGTTTTTTGTAAAACTACTTTATTTATTCGATAGTCAAATAAATGCTCTATCCAACGAGTATGGGTTGTTTTTTGTAACCCTTGTTTTTTGAGCTTGACAACCCTCCAAAGAGCAAAGTGCGCACAGTTACCCCTAATGACTCTACACATGGTTCGTGAGAGGAAACCCCTACTTAGGATCCCCTTTGCACACTGTGTTTTCGCGCCGTAGTTTCATCTCATTAATTGAATCGTTAATTTCGTCACGTTGAGCTGATAACGTGTATTATATTTAAGTACAGAACTCTGTGATGCTGCGACACTCGAACTGAGACGCTGTAATTGTGCCGGTTAACTTTTCGAACTACTGCATCCTATCTGCAAGATGAAGGCGGCCATAGTTTATTTCCTGGCTTTGTTAGCTCTAGTACACGGAGATGATGGTAAGTAGTTTCATCGGTATTTACTGACTCATCAATAAAAATAGATATTTTTTTTATAACGATTCATAGGTCCTCGAATTAATAAATTTAGCATTATTCCAACGAACAATAAGCATAAGATAACACAGCACGAGTTTGAATCAAAGTTGAGAGTCAATCTATGGGGGAACAAATCATTCTGGTAATATGATTCGAAAAAGTAGTCCTAGAATAATTCTCCACTGTTTTCGTTGTTTGTTATTGTACAGAAGTCCACTGGCAGGAATCGCACCCAAAAGCGAATTCTCGCTACGTAAATCCTTACAAACGTTTACTGAAAAATGGGAAAGATGGTGAAATCTGTACGCCAGGGTCCAAGTTCGAGGGTGTTTGCCGAACATGCTTCTGCTCTGAAGATGGAACGAAAATTATCTGCTCCACTAATGGATTGTGCGCCCAACGTCCACGGCATCGGCGCTACGTTCCTACTACCTCCAACCCAAATGACACCTTCATAGTACATAATACGTCATGTACCATATGTACCTGTGAAGTCGAAGATGCTAGCCCATTTCCACTCTGTACCATGAGATTCTATGCCGTCTGTCCGATGCAATTGAAATCTCCACGTCGAACCTTCGAACGATATTAGTACTAATAATCTATATGACAAGCGGAATTATGCTTTCAGTGAATTATCGCTGTGTGAAATCAAGTTGTATGAATAAGTTAAGGATTTCTATTGATGTTAACATACAAATATATGTAATATACTCGCTTTAAATGCATCGAATGTTGTGTTATAGTACATAAATAAATACATATTCTGAAATAAGTTGAAAAGTATTTTCATATCTCTGGGTCTCGTAAGCAAACCAACACATTTGAGAATACATATCAGTGTTCAAATCCCGTTAAAATTGCTAGTTGTGATCGACGAACCAGAAAACAAGGAATCAGATGCGAAAAACCGCGCTTCACAAAGAAGAAAGATCTGCACCTTTTGCATGAACTTGCACTCAAACAGGCTGCAGGCACATACTTACTTCAATTCAGACGATACAACCATCCGTGTTATTTGTTCAGCTTTCGTCTTACTTCGTAAAAAGGATGTGAAAATAAAGTACCACAAGGCCGCATCAGTATAATACCTACAGTTGCAACAACAAATAAAGTACCAAAATTTGCACCAACGCTTTATCGATCATATCACAATGACTTTAGATCAGCCTCAAGAAAAATTTAGCTGTGAACAACAGCAAATCAAAATTACAGTACGTACGGTATCAATACAAATATATAGCGATAAACGAAGTGTACTTGTTTTCGTAATTTGACTTTTACAAAAGTGACTGGTATGCCTATTAGTCTCTGAATTGGGATTCACTCGACTGTTTAACGCAAAAGTATTTGTACCAAGTTAAAAATGAAGAATATCCTTCGAAAAGTAGGAGATGGATTTTAGGCAATTGGAAAATCATAACAATGAAAACTTTACGTAACTGTCTATGGTAGGAAAATTAACAGCTCATATGAAAATGCAGGGTAAATGAGTATTGTTAGATGTAATCCTAAGTCTCTGAATCATTATGATCTTGTATGCATATCAAGTCTGTTATGCAGTTATGCGCCGTATTCTGTGTTATCATCGATCAACTCCCAATTAGCCACGTGGTACCCTTGGAGCCATCTGATACGGCGTGTTATTCAAGTCCAAAATTCCGTGTTGAAGCCACAGTCTTCGTACAACATTTGAACTGTACATCACTTGCGATTCTTCTCACCATTACCCCATCAATAAAATGAAGGCGATCATAGCTTGCGCCCTAGCTGTCATAGCCCTTGCAGCTCTGGTGCACGGAGAATATGGTGAGTAAGACATTTTCACGCACTTCATTCTGATCCTTGACTGACCTAAGCAAATGTGATCCAATATCAGAATTATAAGTATATATATAAGAAAAATACAAACAAAGTCAACGAAAAACATGATTCGGTGATCACAGTGTGACACCGTCAAACTTATGATTGGTGTTTCATTATCATTGAGTCGCAAATCTAGAACGATGCATTTTTCTTGCGGGAATCAGTACCTCGCAGGTGAAACGAATAATGTCATAAATTAACCCCGTGCCTTCTCTCAACGGGTCGCTTTATTAGACGAATGGCATTATCAGTTGCAGCTTTTCGGAAAGTAATCCCGTTCGCGTTTCTAAAATATTTTTACATTACGTGCTTTGATCTACACCACAAGTTTGCTCGAGTCAGTTTGATCGATTGATCAAATGAACTTGCTGCAGGTAGAGTTTGATAAAAACTATGAAATTATATTATAGTCTCTAATTCAAAACTTTGTTCTCTAAATTTCATAGCGTTAAAATTGCGCCATTCCCACGGAAGTGAAAAAAAAGGACAAAACTCGAAACGAGTAAAAATTCATTTTTTTTTATGGAGTAAAGTTAAAAGTTGCACGGTTTTCACTCTTCAAGAGTGGACTTTTGTTTCCAAAAATTTCAAGAATAGACGTTGATCATTTTTCGACATCGGATTCAAGTGCATGCACTTACTATTCGACGCAATAAAATGCGTTTCCTTTGGATCCGCTAAAATAAACGATCTTTTCCATACAATAGTCGTATCGATTCATACATTTAGAATAAATGAAATGCTAGATGAAACGCTCTTCTGAATTTCTAAAAATCTTATCCTTCAGATTTTATAATTCTTCAAATTTCCCATTCGCAACATATGGTCTTGTCCAACGTTTCCGTACATAAATATTACCCATTGGATTTACGATGCTATGAAGAAGAGGAGGTATACGTCGTTGGTCAACGCAAAGCCCATTTGACATTTCTGTCACACATTGCATCTGGTATTATTATATAACTTCGATTGGCATAACGCTTCCAGCGAATTCGGCTCATAAGTGATGTTAATTTATTCCAAATGAGACAGTCGACTGTGTACGATCGAATCGTGAGGACTCGTTCCTTTGAGTGTTTTTAATCCGCGTCCAAAATGAAGGCTGGATTAGTTTACGCTTTTGCTATCGTAGCTCTGGCACACGGAAAATACGGTAAGTTATTTTATCACTACCCAACAACGAATTGAAGAAACGTTGTTATATTCGCGAATATTATAAGAAAGGAAATGCGGAAAATGAAAAAGGTTTCAATTTTATCCGAGAAGAGCATATTTGTACTCTTTCGTTGACAAACTCCGTTCCAAAGAATCGTTTCGAGTCAGTAAAATTAAACTCATCATAGCCACTCTATAGCGATACATTCGAAAAATACAAATCGCACGAATAATTATACCAGTTTATACTTTTTTATCTTATCGAAGATATCTACGGTCGGACAAATCGCGATACTGAACTACGCGGAGGGAACCCTTCCAAATATCTATTGCGAATTAGAAGCATCGCCAAGCCGCAGGTCTGTATCCCGGGAATCACAATGAAAAACGATTGCAACAACACCTGTGAATGCTTCAAAGATGGTTCTGGATGGGATTGTACTAGAACAGGATGCGAAGAGCAGGGATTATCTGGTATCGCATTGTCAAACAACGCCAAAACCACGGGATCCGATGAATCGAATCCATCGCAGCGCGCCAAGAGAGGTGAGAATCTTTTTTTTCTTAGCTGAAAAACTATTGCAGAGTAATAACGAAGAGCAACTTTACCAGCTTTAGAAGTCCGTAGTGATTCTTACCTGGCAATCGATTTTACTTTACAGAGCAACGTGATTGGGATACCTGCGTGCCGGGTGCACGTTTCAAGGATGACTGTAATTGGTGTACCTGTGGACCCGATGGTCGCAGAGCCATATGTACCTTGATCGGATGCGGTCCCAAAAAAATTCCGTAGCTAACTCACAAACCCATTTTGTTGCGTGAACAACAGAGTCATTTCGAAGCCTTCTGCAGTCGGTATCCATGCCCACATCTATATATTTTAATAATAAATTGAATATTCCTGAAGACATCAACAATATGTATACATAGGAGGTATATTTAACTACTTGCACCCGTTAACATTGTCATATTGTAATTGAAGAATCATTAGTATAATCAATATTTCATGAATCATGATAAATTTCAATATGGATCTACTATTCTTAAACGTTCAACTTTCCAAAAATACGATTAAGGAACGTGTCACGTTATCGCAGTCGATCATTAGTATAGAAATAAGAAATATACAGCTCACTTATATCTCACTATACTTTGTCTAGTTGATAAATCCCCATCTTTGACTAAATACTAAATGTAATTTAGAAACGAAAATAACACAGTTTGGGAAAATTCTGGCCATTATCAATGAAGACAGACGCATCTAGAATATACGTCGTGTGTCAAATGCATGAATCATTGCATCTTTTATTCTTGGGTATTCGCACATTTAAAAGATGATTGGCTTTTGGAGAATTATCATTGCATGTTTATTTGTGATAGGGACTCTAAAGAATAAGGTCTACATCACTTGTTACGTATGGTAATTTCTTAACATTCATAAATTTACGTGCTTGTCAAACAGTCGGGATTATATCTGTCCGTATACGATAATCCAGATGCACTTCGACAGTCCTCAGACTGCTGGCTGGCTGCCTTCGTCCAGCACCAGAAATTATTGTAACCTACGAAGCAGTATGCGTCATATATATATAACGTGTTTTGGGCGAAGTAAAATAACATAATTATTCAACGTGAGCTATTACGTTCTCGATTAAGCCACAAGGACGAATGTATATTCTTGCGGATGCTTCGACGCGTTGAACCACTGAAATAAAGCCTACCTATATCGAGACGCTGGAAGATAAATATGTTTTCGTGATTTGAATTCTGTAAGACTTGCTGGTATAACGTCAATCATTCTCTATATTGTAATATTGCTTATATTGTCAAAAGTTACAAGTTTGGAACGAAGGATTGCATATCCTTTAGAATGTGGGAAATGAATTTTCGCCAATTAGGAAATTATAAAAATGCGAAATTTCTCTGAGTAACATTTATGAAAAGTCGAAAGCTCGGTACAAATGATATCGAGTATATATTATACATATATGACCTTGCAAAAGAGTTCGAGCCGACGGAAAATTACCTTCTAAGAGTGAAGACTGAAGAGTTAACGAGTATTTGTATATGCGATTCTGAGCCTCTATATATCAGATTCAAAGTAAAAATAGTAACTGATATAACAGGTTTATTAAAAGAATCATCGTTTCATATGCCCATCACCACCAAGGTTACCTGGACAAGTCAAGTGTTATAAAAATCCAAAACTTCACAATGTAGCTGTGGCAGTCGACTCGGGACATTTGAATCGAACGATCGTGATTTTCCTGATCATTAAGGATCCTAAATAACATGAAGACGATCATAGCTTATACTCTGGCTCTCATAGCTTTCGCAGCTCTCGTACATGGAACAGATGGTAAGATGGGTGACTTTATTTTTCACATCAGTG
Organism: Tenthredo mesomela; assembly: GCA_943736025.1. Taxonomy (NCBI): domain Eukaryota; kingdom Metazoa; phylum Arthropoda; class Insecta; order Hymenoptera; family Tenthredinidae; genus Tenthredo; species Tenthredo mesomela. The sequence goes on along the minus strand of OX031016.1, from coordinate 15,790,441 downwards.
TTTGATGTAAATTAGTTCTGACTATTTTCATGTTGTAATAGATCAGCGCTCAATACGCAGTGCATCCATCACACGTCAATCAGAACATGAATTCGAGTCCCATGTTCCATACAAACGTCTGTCGCGAACCAGAAGAGACGATCGAGTCTGTGAACCAGGATCCACGAAGACGATAGAGTGCGACAACCACTGCTTTTGTATCGAGGATGGTTCTGGATGGGGTTGCACTGAAAAAGGATGCGATTTCCACCAGCTTGCGTCTCCCAATCAGGATAATTCATCAGCAAAAGCTTAACAAGGTGATACATTTCTCTCCCGAGCTCTAAGATTCATATTGATGTGAATTTATTTGACGACCTCGAGAAATTTAATGTCATTCTCGATTGATGTTTCATTCAACTCCACAGACAGGCTCTATAAACCAGACATGACCTTCCAGGCACCGGGATCCAGTATCGTAGGCTAAGAAGATAAGCTCCAAAATGAATCACTTATCTCATGTGGAATCTTTTGTTAATCGATACCCACGACGCTACATGTTACTTCTAGAACTTAAACCCCGTACTTCCTTCAAATCTTTGACTGGCCTACGTAAATGCGATCCAATATTAGACTTATAAGTAAATATGTAAGGAGAACACATTAAATCAATAGAAAACACGAACCGGTAATCAGATTTAATTACTTATCTTCAGTATAATACATATGGGGAATTCCACCCCAACCCGACCTACGTCTGACCCTCACCCCTTCCGATTAGAGACATAATTTTTTATGTTGTTCCACCTTTTCGAAAAAACACTCCGAATTTTTTTCTAGATTTTTGGAAACCGTCTGATTTGATACCTACACAGTAAAAAAGAATAACTTGGGCCAAGCATTTTTTTCTGACCCGTTTTGAACAACCGACAATCTCTCGAGCGAAGTGAAATTCTCTGGAACCAAGAAAATTTTCATGATTCAGGAAAGATTTTACTTGGTCTCAGAGAATTTCACTTCGCTCGAGAGATTGTCGGTTGTTCAAAAAAAAATACTTGGGCCAAAAAAAAAATGCTTGGCCCAAGTTATTCTTTTTTACTGTGTATGATTTTTGAAATTGAACACATCGACAGCCCGAATTGAAAAATCTGAAGAAATTCGCAAAAATCCTGCTTTATTTATCAAAATTTTCAGGCCTTTAGCCAAAGTGGGCAGACGTTTGCTTCTCATATTATTCAACGTTGTTCTCGAAAAAAACTCTAAACATCATATAGAAGCGAACATCTCCTCACTCTGGGTTAAGGCTTGAAAATTTGATCAAACGAAGCAGGATTTTTGAGAATTTTTTTAGATTTTTCAATTGGGGTCAAGATTTCCAAAATTTTCAAAAATTCAAAATCTCGACCTCAATTGAAAAATTTGGAAAAATTCTGAAAAATTCTGCTTCGTTTATCAAAATTGTCAAACCTGGGGTGTTTAAACACCGCAACGGCTCAATAAAAAAAAAAAGGTATTTTTACGATTTTTTTCACCATGTTTCACCCTCTCACCTAATTTTTCACCAATTTTTCAGACTTTACGCAAAATTTGCGTTAGGCTCACGTAATTTTACATTGAAAAACGAACAGAATGCGCTCCCGTAGGACCCGTGACGTGAAATTATAACCGAGATATGAATTTTTCAAAATTGGAGAGTTTTATCACCCCCAGGTTACTGGAATGGGTAAAAAAAAAAATTAGGTTACCGTTCTAGGGTAAATATTCTACATAGATTTGGTCCAATGTCACCCATTGATATCATCAAACAAAATGTATAGGATACTGCTCGATTCCATATCACAAAGCTCAGTAATACTGTGATGAAATTTGAATGAAAGCCATATTTTTATTTTTAAACTTACAAACAAAAATCTTATCAAAAACAGAGGTTTTCCATTAGAATAATGATCGAATAATCGTTTGCTCTTCCGCCGATTAGTGGTGTTATTTAATGATAGGAGAACATTTTCCGAACTGAACATTATGCGAACTTGCGGGATTTTGAATTTATCATCAGGAAATACGTTCCGATAACGTTTCGACCAGAAGAGGGGTCCTTTTCGGAACACGCTACTTAATTCCAAATTTTCGTGGTGCTGCCACATACGAATCAAAACTCTTGGATCGTACGAGGTTGTTTCTCCGGAGAATTGCAGTTTGTACTTTCACTATGAAGACAAACGTAGTTTGTGTTGTCGCTTTCGTAGCTCTGGTCAACGTAATAGATGGTGAGTAATATTAAGGGGTTAGCCTACTGTGACGAGCGTCGAAACAGACTAATTTTCAATAATTAATTACGGAAAAACTACCAATGCAATATTGACAATTTTTTAATACGATGTCATGTACACGTTCAAGAGTGCGTTCAACAAATTTTATTCAAAAAAATTCACAATTGTATGAGTTATATCTCCTCGCGCGTTCCGGTGATTTCCGTCCGCCGCCAATCGGTGTACGTGATATCGCAAGTACCAGTGATCTGAAGAAAAAAACAAAAATATGCTCATCAACTACATTGTATTGGCTATTGGCGGACGGAGCTTTTTATTTTTTTTCTTCTTTGGTGACGAAAAAAAAATTCCTGAATTTTTTCGAAATTTTCGGCTGAAAAAAACGTGTTATTTTTATCAATAATTATTAAACAAAAAAGAAAAACAACAAAATCTTCCGTCCGCCGAAAAGTACCATTCTTTTGAATATGTGTACCAAATTTCAAATCGATTCATCAATTACAGCTTGAGATATTGTGTACACCGTTTTGAAAAACACAGTTTCGAGAAAAACGCGTTTAAAGTTCGAGCACGGGTTTTTGGAGCGAAAAAAAAAAAAAAAAAAAAAACTTTTTTTTTGCAAAAATCACAGTAGGCTAACCCCTTAACACTACTGAAAGACCGCTTCAGAGAACGCAAATCCATGCCCAAATCATTTCTGTATGAAACACGAAACAGATTTCACTGTGTCCAGATCGAAAATCTCTATTACAATGAAAAAGTTGTTCGCACCATGATATACAGTGCAACCTCTCAATAGTGCCGCTCATGGGCTGTGAGGGGAATACATTTCTCAGAATCTCGGTTCCCCCACTCTGACTACAACCGCTTGTGAAAAACAGGTTTAACCTTCGTACCCTATTGTACGCCGGGAGTGTAGTATGGTAGTGGGGGAAGCGCCCGAGCACGGATTAGGGGAAGTGGCACTATTGAGAGTGGCACTATTGAGAGGTTGTACTGTACAAGGCAACACGGGTTTTGTTCCATGTACGACGTGAAGTTGTAACTATTTCTGTTTTGGAGATCCATGTCTTTATTACTTATTACTTTATTAATTATATTACTTTAATGGAAACTCGTATAGCTCAGTACGCTGCACTTATTTGATATACGTACATGCCTTGTTAGTTTTATGATAATATGTCTTGCTATTCTTGCATTCTAACAGGAATCCACGCCCAGCCGAACATTGCTAGACGAAGCATTGAGGATTTGGAAATCTGTGTGCCGGGTGAGACAAAGATGGAAGATTGCAACAAGTGCTACTGCGTCGTAGATGGCTCTGGATGGGCCTGTACTAGAAGACTGTGCGAATCAGAGATGAAAATGAATAAAGACGGTGTCATTGACCAGCCCAATCAGAACAACCCATTGAATCAAGCTGTAGAAGGTAAGAAATTTAAGAGCCAAAGACGATCTGGGAAAAATTATTTAGATTAATATATCTTGCTTTTCATGCATTCTAAAAGGAACGCACACCGCGCTGAACAATCATGGAAGGCTACTTGAAACTCGCAGCATTGGGGACTTGCAGATTTGTGTGCCGGGTGAAACGAAGAAGGAAGATTGCAACGACTGCTTTTGCACCGTTGATGGCTCTGGATGGGCTTGCACTAAAAAGGGGTGCCTTACAGCGATGAAAATGAATACAGAGAGTACCATGGATCAACTCAGTCAGAACAACCCATTGAGGCGAGCTGTACCAGGTACGAAATTTCTGAGCCAACGATAAGCTGTGTAGAATTATTTTCGATAATTTGTGTAAGTTTCAGCTAGCTCGATAAGTCTGATGTACGATTCTCATTTGACATCGAATTTCACTTTGCAGATGCATCTTTCTCCTGCGTACCAAATACAAGGTTCAAGGTAGGCTGTAATTGGTGTTCCTGTACTTCCGATGGACGCTCAGCTGCGTGTACATTGATGGGCTGCATATCGGCACCATACCAGCCATACCATACCATACCATCCGTAGACTATCTTAATTAAAACCCAGTTCTGTTAAGTGTACAATGGCGTCATACCTTCGGGCGATGTCTGCAAGCTGTATACCTACATGTATGGTGTTAATGAATTAAATGTTACCCAAGGCATCAACTTAGATGAACGTATGCATATAGGTGTATGTAACTATACATCATATGTTATCAGTACTATATTGTAATCAATAAAGAAATAATTATTCCGTCGTGTATTGAAATATGATTCTATTTTGAAATTTTCAACTTCCCAAAAATACGATCAAATAGCATCAAGTATCACGTCATCTGCCCTCGATCAATAATTCAGAAATACATAGACGAATTATGTCTCAACTTCGTCTAGTGAATTATTTCCTATCTTGGAGTAAATGCATTCATTGCATTTTGAATTGGCGAATATGAGAAAATGTATAAGAGTTGTAGAATGGATTATGGTTATCTAATGATATCACGTGGACTTGTTGATCTCAGAAGGATGTAAATTTTACAGCCACAATCTATATCATATGTAACTGTAATGAGCTTCGAATATCTACAAGCCAGTTCTGAATGAAGAGGCACGAAATAACTAATACCTACAATTACATCAACTTTATCTGTCAGTAAAAGTCTATCAAAATTCTACGATAAGTAGTCTGATGAATAGGTCGATTTCATTCAAAAATTTGGAATTTGTAACGACACACTGATATAATATGTATCTGAAAAGTCTAACGGCATGATTTTGAAGAAGTGGCTGTGCAAGGGCCGCGCAAGAGAGATTTTTTATTCCAACACAATTGCGGTAATGTATTCATTCACTTAATATCTATACTAATTTGAATCCAATAATTTCAAAAATTAGCCAACGGATACCCTATAACGTAATTGGCTGCTGACGATGTGTGTTAAAAAAAGTTCATCGATGCGTTTTTGTTTCCTCGTTCCGGGGACCTTAGTCAACCAGAGAGGTTTCATGGCAAGAAGAATTGACAAAGCAGAGGACCAACATGCCGAACACATCAGGACTAGGAGCTTTTTATAGTTCAGTGATAGATTATAAAAGGTGCAAGTTGAAAACTTTTAATACAACTCTGGGACCGTTTTTCACAAAATTATGTTTCCACGGACGGCGGAGAACGCTTCATCCCTATAGTTTCCATAGGAACCTGTGATTTAAACAGGACTTTAGCAATATTGTTACTTCCAACGAGGATTAAAATTAATTATGAGAGATGATTTCAACTTTGATTACAATGAAAAGAAGAATTCATGAAATTCAGATATAATTTCTAGATCCATAACTTCAAGAACATTCATTTCTGATTACTTTGAAGTACTATATATATTTGTATAGTCTTTGGTGGAATACGCCTATACTTATATACATTGAGATAAGAATAATTAGTGGTCTAATCTCAAGTATTGGCATCTGCATAAGAACAATCATTACAGAATAGTATTTATTGCGTGAATATTACTAAGTAATAATTAAACCAAAATGATCGAATAATTCAGTGAAGACAGACGCATTACATCTACTATACGTCGTGTGGCAGATTAATCAATTATTGCATTTTTTTATTTCTGAGTGTTCGCACGATTTCTTCTGTCCGTCTCTATTATTTTCTCAGCTGATGACAGGCTCTTTCAATCAATTAATAATGTGAAGATATCGATCAAATCGAGTCAAGGTGTTAAGAAAAAGGAAAAAAATCGTATATTTTGAACATTCTAACGTTTCGGCGAGAGATTCCTCGCCCTCATCAGAGCTGTAATTTTATTACGAACAAAAGTTACAAGAAATATAGACAAAAAAAAAAAAAACAAAAAAGAAAAAATTATTACATAAAATATTTACCGTAAAATAATATTTAAATACCTCACGGTACCTCACCCCCGTGGGAACATTCCGAGGGCAGGGCTAATGGTAATTGATTAATTAGCATCGTAATATCGCTAATCAGTTGATTACGCATCCTCGATCGAAAAATTCCACGGTGTCGGTTAATTAAAACTGTTTTTCACAATTAGTAGAAAAAAAAAGAAAAAAAAAAGTTATATTGCTTATATTGTCGAAAGTTATCAGTATGTGTAAAACAAGTTTGGAACGAAGGATTGCGTATCCTTCAGAAGGTAGGAAATGAATTTCCGCCAATTAAGAAATTATAAAAATGCGAAATTTCTTTGAGTAACATTTATGAAAAGTCGAAAACTCGATACAAATGATATACCTGATTTATTATACATATATGACCTTGCAAAAGAGTTCGAGCCGACGGAAAATTACCTTCTAAGAATGCGGAGTTGACGAGTATTCGTGTATGCGATTCTGAGCCTCAAAGATTCAAAGTAAAATAAAGATATTATAGATTCAAGGTAAATACAATGCCTGATATAACAGGTTTATTAAAAGAATCGTCATTTTGTACGCCCATCTCTTTCGAACACGTATATTGTAGCATAGTCGTTTAGCCTGCAATTACCTCTCAGTTGCCATCAAGGTCATCTGGAAAAGTCAAGTGTTATAATACGCAGCGCATCCCTCACGCTTCAATCAGAATATAAATTCGAGTCCCATGTTCCATATATACAGACGTCTGTCGCGAACCAGAAGAGACGATCGAGTCTGTGAACCAGGATCCACGAAGACGAGAGAATGCCACAACCACTTCTTGTGTTCCCAGATAGGATGGCTTTGCACTAATGAAGGGTCCGAGTCTCACTAGCTTGCATCTTCCGATCAGGCTAATCCATCACCCAAAGCTTACCAAGGTCCGAAATTTCTCTCCCATAGCTCTAAGATTTATGTTGATGTGAATTAATTTGACGACCCTGAGAAATTTAATGTCATCCTTGATTGATGTTCTGTTCAACGCTAACAGACGGGCTCTATGATCCAGAAATTACCTTCCAGCGAGGGGCTATTCACTCCAAATCTTGTGACACAGTGATTGCTAATTTCACGTAATTTCAGGACGATTTCAATAATTTATTGAAGTCGTTGATTTCATGTGATTGCATGGGAATTTTTCGTTGATTTCATGATTTCATGATTTCAAATGATTTCCGGTGATTTCAAGTGATTTAAACTTTTTGATTTCACCTGTGTGAACAAGCGCACGTTGGGACGATTAAAAAATAAATTTTATCCTTGTCAGCCTTCAAAAACCGAGATATCACCGTGTGAATGAAAAATGAAGAAACTCAAGTGTCCCGTCCAAAAAAATTTGAAAAATTTGAAGTCTTGTGAAGACGTTCGTATCATACAGCCCGTTTTGTTTTAATTTTGTAAGGTTTTTTTTCGGATTTCGGGTGGCTGCGAAGTGACACGGAATGCCTCATATATTCCAGAGCAGCACTTGTCACAGTAGCTCAGAAGAAGTCAGGTCATATCTGAACTTTGACTGTTTATTAGATTTTCACCCAGTCCAGTCAGATAACATTTGAATTGACGTAAATGGTTCAAAGGCCAAGATATAATAGATGGAGATATTTTGTCTGCGATCAGATGCTCATGAAAGAGAGAGTTTAAAATGTAGGCTATTGCTTTATTCCGTACCACAGAGCTTCGTTTACAGTAAGAATGGGATGAAATTTGGATAAAAATGATATTTTCATTTTTGGACTTACAAAAATAAAAAATAAAATGTTATCGTATATGAAGATTTTCCATTGAAATAACGATTGAATAATCGTTTGTTCTACCGCCGATAATATTATAGACGGCGAGGCGAGCTGGTGACAGATTTGACCAAGCCAGCATGGCTATATAAAATCGTCAAACGCCAGGTACGGGATTTGTATTGTTGAAGCCGCGAGTCTTACAGCCCACCCCCGCTGCGTTTGACCACTTAGGCCAGGTAAAAAACCGCGTCTTTTAAGTCATTTCAGCAAAGTCAATTCCAACTCAGATCTGATCTACTATTGTGTGACATTATTAGTTTAAACAGTCAGACGGGTAGCTTGTGTATTGACATGGCGTAACACTGGATTACACCCATTAAAGAAATTTATATCTTCAAGTGATAGTAGCAGATTTGCCAATTTTTTTTTTTTTTTTTTCGTGAAGTATTATATCGCCCTACAACACTTGTAGAATGCTAGATCAAAATTCCGTTGTGAACACCTCGAAAATAATTAATGAAGTTCCTCGATTTAGTTCGGAAGTGGAAGATTGCGCGCAGAAAAAAACATGATAAACAAGGGGTACGGTCGAGTGGAAGGGATAGAGCAGCGTTTGTTTGTCATCATGTGATAGATATTATCCTGATCAATATACTGTTACGCCACGTTATACACAAGCTACTGGTCTGGCTGTTTGAACTAATGACATCACAGAATAGTAGATCAGATCTGAGTTTGAATTGACTTTGCTGAGATGACTTGAAAGACGTGTTTTTTTTTTTTTACCTGAACCAGGTGGTCAAACGCAGCGGGGGTGGAATGTAAGACTCGTGGTTAACAATATGAACCCCATACCTGGCATTAGTGGTGCTACCTGATGATAGAAGAATAATCATCAACCTGGAAGTTGCGTCTTCTCCGGGATCTTGGAAATACAGTAATTCGTCATCGTAAAATATGATCCGATAACGTTTCAGCCTGTAAAGAGGCACATCTCAGAACATGTTATTTAATTCCGAGTCTTCGTGCTGCTACGACAGTCGACTCAAAACTCTCGAATCGTACGAGCTTGTTCCTCTGGCGCATTACAATCTGTTCATTCACTATGAAGACAAACGTAGTTTGTGTTATCGCTTTCATAGCTCTGGTCAACGGAATCGACGGTGAGTAATATTTTCACCACTAAAAGACCGGTTAAAAGAACACAAATTCATACCCAAATTATCACTCTAGAACACACGAAAGTCAGATCAGAATTCATTGTGTTCCGATCAAAAATCTCTTTCGATGAAAAAGTTGTTCTCGCTATATGATATAAGGGCAACACGGGTTTTTTTCCATGCGTATGTCGTGATGTTGTAACTATTTCCGTTTCGGAAACTTGTGTCTTTGAATATATTACTATGTATTAATTTACCTCTTTGGAACTAATTGTGAGTGAGCTGCACTTGTTTGATATCCGTACATGATTACTTCAATGGTGAACATGGATAGTTTGATGATAATATATCTTGTTATTTATGCATTCTAACAGAAATCTACGCCCAGCCGACCCTTTCCAAAACTCTACATCAAACTCGCAGCATTAAGGATTTGCAGATATGCGTGCCAGGTGAAACGAAGAAGGAAGATTGCAACAACTGCTTCTGTATCCCAAGTGGCTCTGGATGGGCTTGCACTAGAATGGAGTGCTTTTCGATGATAACAAATACAGGCGATACCATTGACCAGGCCAGTCAGGACAACCCATTGAATCGAGTTGTGCGAGGTAAGAAATTTCTGAGCCAACAACGAGTTGTGTATAAGATTATTTTCGATAATTTGTATTAGTTTAGCCAGTTCGATAAGCCTGATGTACGATTCTCATTTGACATCGGATTTCACTTTGCAGATACATATTTCACCTGCGATCCAGGTTCAATGTTCAAGATAGACTGTAATTGGTGCACCTGTACTCCTGATGGACGCTCAGCTACGTGTACCTTGATGGGCTGCAATACGGGGCCACACCCTCTTGGTTGAAACCCATTCCTGGCGAGTGTACAATGGTGTCATATACCTCCGGGCGATGCCCGAGAGCCGTATTCGCACATACATTGTTTTAATAAATTAAATATTACTTAAGGGGGGGGGGGGGGGGGGGGGGGGGGTTCACCCAATCGGTTACCGATTTGTCTATTTTCTCCGAAACGGGGTAATCAATCGACTTGACCTTTGGGCAGCCAATGTTTGACGAGTAATGAGTTCGAACTGGTACGTTTGATCGGATGAAATCGGGATTTTTTCATTTTTTTTCGATCGAAAAGTGTTGGCGTGCCATTTATTGCGACTTATATCAAAGCCCACGCATCAAAAATGCAAAGTCGACTCCCTGAGCCCGATTCTGTGAAAAATTCTGAACATAACCATCCCAAAACATCTTTGCTTTCGACAACGATGAAGGTGGAAGTTGTATTCCACGTTTTTGTAGTAATTTTCGCGATTGTCAGAGACTGGGGGCGGCCATTGCCGCTACAGCTGCTACAGCTGCTGATATAATGCGGTAGTTCCCAGATCACCCGTGAGATGTCACCGTAAAAGTATACTATACTATAGTAAAAGGATGAAGTTCAGATGGGCGCGTGGCGACATCTCACGGGCGTTCTGGTAACCACCGCGTTATATCAGCAGCTGTAGCGGCAATGGCCGCCCCCAGTCTCTGACAATTGCGAAAATTACCGCAAAAACGTGGAATACAACTTCCACCTTCATCGTTGTCGAAAACAAAGATGTTTTGGGATGGTTATGTTCAGAATTTCTCACAGAATCGGGCTCAGGGAGTCGATTTTGCATTTTTGATGCGTGGGCTTTGATATAAGTCGCAATAAATGGCACGCCAATACTTTTCGATCATAAAAAATAAAAAAATCCCGATTTCATCCGATCAAACGCACTAGTTCGAACTCATTACTCGTCAAACATCGGCTGCCAAAAGGACAAGTCGATTGATTACCCCGTTTCGGAGAAAATAGACAAATCGGTAACTGATTGGGTAAACCCTCCCCTTAAGGCATCACTTGAATAAATGTATGTACATATAAGTGTATATAACTATACCTCAGATGTTGTCAGTACCATATTGTAATCAATTACAAAGTAATCATTATTATATCTCAACCTCGTCTAGTGAATTAATCCCTATCTTGGAGTAAATGCAGTCAATGCAGTTTGAATCGGCGAATATGAAAAAAATGCAAGAGTCGTAGAATCGTAAGTGGTTATCTAATGATATCGTAAAATTGTTAATCTCAGTAAACGGCCTGGATAGATCAATTCCATGAAAAGTTTGGCATCTGTAACGATAAATCGATATATTATGTATCTAAAAAATCTCGCGCTATTAGTTTGAAGAAATGGCCATGCGAATGGTGTACAAGACAGATTTTCTATGTCAACACAATTTCCGTAATGTAAACATTCACTTACAGTCCATATTAATTCGAATTCAATGAGTTCAACAATTAGCTAATGCTTACCCTAAAACGTAATTGCCTGCTGAAGATGTGTACTAAAATGTTAACCAGTGCATGTCTTTTCTGGCGTTCCACGGATCTTAGTCAATTAGAGAGATTTTATAGCAAGGAAAATTGAAAAAGCTGAGGAAAAACACGCCGAACGCAGCAAAATTAGCTACTTTTTATGGTTCAGAGATATATCAGAATAGACACAAATATAAATTTTGTCATACCACATATCATAACTTTTACTACAACTCTGAGGTCATTGTTCGCGAAGTTGCGTTTCCATGAACAGCGGAGAACGCTTTATCCCTTCAGTATCCAGAAATCTGAAATTTGAACAGGACTTTAGTAATACATATTATTACTTCCAACGTGAATTAGAATACATTATGAGGAATAACTTCAACGTTGTTTACAATAAAATAAAAAAAAGGTTGATGAAATTAATAGATTTTTTTGGCCGAGATTTGAATTTCACAATTTCTAGGTCTGTAACGTCAGAAATATTCATTTCTGATACAAAATTGTGATTCATGTCATGGCCATATGAAAAAATTGATATAACTTTAATATTCTCCTTTATCGATTCCATTTTATTTTTGTCAGTTACTTGTTTATGACACTTTGTGCATGTATGTATAGTCTTCGGCGAGATAGCATAAACATTGAGATATAAGTATAATTAGTGGTCGAATCTCAAGTATTGGTATCTACATGAAAACAATTATTACATAATAACATGTGTGCATTAATTACAAAATGATAGTTTAACCGTAATGATCTGTAATTCAACATTTGAGCCCGCGTGTTATATTCTTCTTCATTGCACTCGGGCTGGAAATTCTACGTTTTGCAAAATTCGTACAATATGATCTTAGTCAACAGCAATTTTCAGGCGAGAAAAATATGCTGTAGATCAGAATGATCGTGGATCATGTTCCGTAATAAAGTGGATATATGCAACAATTGCAGCGCAAATAAAAATTTGCGACACGTTAGCTGTAAAAGAGAACAGTGTAGTCATGACATCTTTTTCCATAGAGTATAGTCGTCTTATCTTCTTCGAAACGTCTATTTCCAGAAGCAGACGTATTATATTTGAACTCTGATCCTGTGCTTTATCTTTATCTTTGACTGACCTCGACCATTGATATTTATTTCGACGAATTTCAACAGATACGGAGGACAAATAAACACAAAACATGAGGCGCTAATCAATCGATGGTGCGATGCTTGTCAGTCAAAAAACACCGTGGCAAACATTTAATTAAAATCGTGAACAGATTCCACCTAATGTCATCTCTCTTATACCTACATGACTTATACCTACTCACCTTTTAGGTGACTTATACCTACTACTACGTATGTAATACCTAACAACATAGTCTCAGTCTTTTGATATACCTCTTCTTTTGGACCTAACTGCAGGTTTTCAAACTAACCGCAAGTGCAGACTTGAATTGGTAATAAATGATGAAATGACCCTCATGAACGAGCGGTTAACAACAATTATGCTGTCCTTGTAATAAATATCATAGGATACTCAGAAAATAGTCGTCAAATATTGGTACTACATCAACATTCTACACTTCGATATCTCATTTCGCTGGATTATATACTTGAATTCACAAAATCTTCCGCTTTGACGACAGCCTATTTGAAAATACGCATTCACGAGTGACATTCGGAATGATATATACATATCTAGTTCAGAATAATATCACCCACATATTTCCTAATTGGGCCACAGTCTGATGCAATTCAAACATCTGCTATAGACTACAGTTATTCAACAGCGGAATCAAAGAGGGATTTAATTATCATTATTAACGAAATTCCACCATTAATGTCTATCGGCTCCAAGATGATTCCGGTATAACATTTAAAATGTATGAATACCAGCAGTTACATTTTTTTTCAATTAGTTCGGTTTCACATAGATCGACTCGCTTGTATTACATACGTATACGTTTGATATAAGCGAATGAAAAAAAAGAGTCTCCATAGTTGAACACATAATGCTAATAAATATCAAAGTCTAATTAATCGCCTATCGATTGAACTGCCTTCAATTTTTATCTATTCGATTGGAGTATCATACTTGTGTCGATGTTATTGGTATTCTAACGCCAGAAATCACATCCAAAAAAATATACCAGTACGGGATATTTTATTTGGAAAATGTTGTTTGCATTAAACGACGCACGCCTGCTGCTATACTCCGTAGAATGTAAACAATCAAATGGTTTCTGCAAAGTTACCAAGGAAACTTCGAGAAAATTTACTTATTGAAATAAGTTCTTCAATAAACAAAAACACGGAGTAATGGCAAAATGAATTATCGCAAAAGAAGTCATCATTCTGCGGATACGGATAGGGTACGTATATACACATACGTATAAGTTATAGAGATAAGGTATGCAGATAATATATACGCATATCTTACGTGTATAAATGTGTATAGTACATGTGTAAGTCGTTTATTTGCAATATCAGCCACACTCCAGTGGAAAATCTTAACAGTACCAAAATACATAACTTTTACCCTCATTCGATATTCCTTATTGAAAAACGATGGTTTTTTTTCCTGCGATTTTGGAAATAGACTGTTTCTATACAAACCAGGGATAGTACGATGTACATAAGAGTATACACGCAGAAAAAAGGATTTCTTAAACCAATCCAATATATAGATTTTGTTGGAATGATTAGTTTCGTCAAGTATTCCTAATTTTATTAAAATACATTTCGTTCAACTCGGAGCTATCGATTGTTTTCCCTAACACTACTTCTTTGCATCGAAGACTATTCTGTTGAATTGAAAAAGCATTTGTTTCCCCATATTTGATCACCAAATTTTTCTCAGTCAAATGCATATTATTTGTTCCAACAAATCCTTTCTCGCAGTGTACGTATATAATATATATCATGTGGATAAATATATAATACGTGCAAGTTAGAGGTTGGCATACAAATAATATACATGCAAACTGTACGTATCTCACATTCATGTGTATGTGTTAGATATGTGTGCTTGTGTAATTAACGTGTCTCATACGTATACCATAGGTAGTACGTGACGTGTAGGATGCATATCGTGTCTAATTTGAATCCGATTAGCTACAATACAATATTATTCCAGAGTGACAAAAAAAAATCTAATTAACTTCAATAACAATGGTTAGAAGTATATAGAATCGAACAATTTAATCATTCATAATTGATGATCTTCTACGCGGGTTAATCAATTCGCGCGAGTGTCTATAGGACGTAAAATAACATGAGAATTGATGCGATAAGAGTTATGAACCTACCGAATTAACAAGAATTTATTTTTCACTAGTATTTCCAAGATTTATGGTAAATTCTATTTGCTGTATATAAAATATGTTAAGTTTATTTGACAAGCGGTCTACAATAATCAATTAACTCCCAACAGTCTCATCTCCGCCACACCATATCAATATTATTGAATGGATATCGTCATCACTTAACGTAAACACTTCCTAGGAAGTGTTCCGATAGGAATTCCCGTAGTTATTTCAGTGGGGATTCCCGACTATTTCTACATTGCACTTTGCCTTCCTTCTAGCGGCTCCCTACTCGCATTGAGCTTCGGATTGGCTGGCTAATTTTTGCACGCCTTGCTGACTGGTGGTGGCATTAGCTATTTATTAACGTGGATTTGCAGCACTGCAACATTCAACTGGCAGCTCTCAACTTGTACGAGCCTAATTGTTTATTCGTGAAAAAGTTTTAGTTAAATAAAAACTCCAGGAACAAGATGAAAACGATTGTACTTTATGCATTCGTTTTCTTGGCCCTGGTTAATGGTACGTGATTTCATCAGTAAAAAGTTTCCAAATAAAACTCTTAGAACATTTAATAGTGAATTATTTTGTTAATCACAATTTTCCAACAGCAATCCATGGCCAACCCACTTCGGGAGAAAAAAAACAGATCTGTACACCAGGAGAGCGGAGCAAAGTAGATTGCAACACCTGCACCTGCTCTCAAGACGGAACTGCATTGGGCTGTACCCGAATGGCGTGCCCAAAAATTCCAGCTGAATATCTAAACCCAGACGGTTCCCTAAAGCTTCCACATCAGAGCAACCCGCTGCTTCGTACCAAACGAGGTAAGATATTGTTAAGAGGCAAGTTAGCGAACTGTGAAATCTCAATGTGATTTGTACTTCATAATCATGATCGATTCTCGATTCCAGATCAGGTTTGCAGCCCAGGCACCGAGAGAACCTGGAAGTGCAACACTTGCCGTTGTAGTCCGGATGGTACCGCTGAAATATGCACCAGAAGGGTTTGCCCTGAACCTCCACGGCAACGACGTGATATCCGATGCACACCAAATGAAAACTTCATGGATGACTGCAATCATTGTCACTGTTCACCTGATGGTCGCTCAGCTGCTTGTACCTTGATGGCTTGCCAATCACGGACCAGCCCGTTACTTCGTGCCAAGCGAGGTGAGATATTTTTTTAGAGTTCAATAGTGGGCTATAAAAGCTTGACATGATTTGTATACTTCACTTCTGTTCTGCAGATCAAGTCTGTACACCGGGAACCAGTAGAGTATGGCAGTGCAACAATTGCCGTTGTAGTCCGGATGGTACCGCTGAAATATGCACCAGGAGAATCTGCCCCGCCGTTCCACGCGACCGTCGCGATGCTCCTTTCAGATGCGAGCCCAATTCACATTTCATGCAGGATTGTAATAACTGTGTATGTTCATCTGATGGCCGTTCAGCTGGATGTACCTTGAAGTTCTGCCTTCCCGAAACCCTTGTATCACAGATTTCTCAACCCAAGATTGCTCAATGAAGATAATGGAGCCATGATTTCAACAGCTGGCCGTAGTTCGAAATCAACTATAAATTTAATATAACAAATCTCCCTATTGATTTAAATACGTACGTGTATACACATACCTACATGCGAGCACTTTATACTTACCGAAAACGAGGTGATAACGATGAATAAATACATATTCAACGATAAGTGGTAGTAGTTTAATACTTTTGCTACCCAGCAACTCAGCAACAGACTGTTTATATCTGAACTTTAACCATCTGACCTATCCTCGCCTCTAGCTAAGTAAGCTGACTCCATTCGACCTCGGTACCGTTATGAAATAGATAAACCAATCCAATCACATTGATATATAGTAAATAACCAAAGCTATCTCATTCAGAATGTATGTATGGATATTTTTTATCAACCGTTTGGTATACTGTGTTAAATTCTTAGCTGATTACTTCTCGCAATCTTGAGTTGAAATGAAAAATTAATCAACTATACGTTGTATTCGTAAATTTTAATGAAGCTCGAATGAAAAATTGGGTTAAATGTTAAATACGGTGTTTGGCGATAAACTCTGTATCGGTTAGTGGCAAGATAACTTTGAGAAATGATCCTTGGATTAACATCGATGTTTAAAAATAATCTCAGCAAATCAATATTAATAGAAGAACTTCCCACGTTGCAATGTATGTACTTCGCCGAAGTATACCATTTTAATTGTCAGCCTCATCCGCTTTGACGGCAATGATGTCACAACAAACATATACAGGCGCATCTGCTCATTAATTCTTGAAGCATAGGTCAATATTCGCTTTACGGGCACGTGTGTTCACGATCATCTTCTAAAAAGCAAAAAAAATACACCTTCTAGTTCGTGGTCTGCCTCATAGACATTCAGAGGCATCCGGTATCGACTCAAGGTAGTTTCTAATTGACTCTGATCATATCCAAGTTTTTGTTTGCTCAACTCTTCCTGACTAGCATACAAATTGCTAAAGGAACAACTTTAAAACAAGATCAGCCATTAGCTGGTTAGAACTATTTATTCAATGACGTTTATTTGCGTATGTTCGCCGAAACCTAGATTTCCAGAATAGTTTGATTTGTTATTAGAAACAGTTTTTCATCTTTATTAAATCCAAAGTTTTAAATGACAATTAAAATGACTAGCTATTCGACTCTGCGCAATGAAGGGCGAACATGAAAGGGAATCCCAATTTCGATTCGTCTTGTTGTTTCATCGTTGATTGGGACCTCATTTGAATCCATGACGTCGAGAATATCTCTGTATCTATATGTACTTTGTAACAGAATATCACTTCAGCTTTTCATTGGCTGATGGCTTCGTGCTATAAATTCTATATCCCAGCGGTATTGCAACAGTCAACTCAGAACGCTTGAACCGTTTAAGTGCGATTTTTTAAACGGTTATATACATCTGCGAAAATGAAGGCGATCGTGGTATATGCTCTTGCTCTTGCAACTCTGGCAAATGGACAAACTGGTAAAAATAAGCTCGTCTGTAGTGTATGACAGATAATAAAAGCAATAATGTTTTGTGGATATTATAGACATGAGTACTAGTAGTAAATTTGTCTTCTTGCAAACTTCAATCATTTTATTAAACTAATTCATCATTTGACCTACCCTAATGCCTACTCTCTATGTATATTTGGTGAAACTTTAATTTGGTGTTTTTGTTGTTGATACAGGAATCGAAAAGCGACCAAATGTTGAATTTGACGCCAGCCCTAGTAACTCTTATCATCCATGGCGAGATACAAGTGCGAATCAGATCTGTAAGCCGGGGAGCATTAAGTCTTTAGACTGCAACTCCTGCTTTTGCACTAGTGATGGTTTAAATTGGGGTTGCACTTTGATGGCGTGCCCGCCAGATGATTCTGATCAGAACAATCGGTCCCGCAATAAACGAGGTGAGAAATGTTTTTGCGAAGCTGCCTGCTTGATTTACATTTATATTTTATGAAAATTTGTTCTGCTGGTTTTGTTGTTGATGCAGAAATCGAGGCGCAATTAAACGATGAACTTGAAACCAGCCCTAAGAACCCTTATGATCATCTATTGCGAACTAGAAGACCGACTTTGGTCTGTAAACCGCAGACTTTCAAATATGAAGACTGCAACTCCTGCTTTTGCATGGATGATGGCTCAGGATGGGCTTGCACTGAGATGGCGTGCCCGCCGGGAGGTTCTAATCAGAACCGTCAACTCCGCAGTGAACGAGGTGAGAATTTTTTTTGCGAAGCTGCACAATTATCATGAATAAAATGAGCAAACTTCTGAAGGGAAGTAAAGTCACGTACCTATTTAATTTCTATTTAATCTTCCATTCTACTCAGTCTACAAATCAGATCTGCCACCAGGCACTACGAGAGTGTGATGAAAATTTATTTTGATTCAAGAGTTTTTGATGAAAATTCATTTTGGTGTTTTTGTTGTTGATACAGGAATCGAGGCGCATTCAAACGATGAACTTGAAACCGGCGCTAATAACCCTTATGATTATCCATTGGGAACTACAAGACCGAATCAGATCTGTGAGCCGGGGACCACTAAGTCTGTAGACTGCAACTCCTGCTTTTGCACTCGTGATGGTTTACATTGGGGTTGTACTTTGATGGCGTGCCGGCCGAAACAATCAGTTCCGCAGTAAATAAGGTGAGAAATGTTTTTGCGAAGCTGCACACAGGCGCGGATTTAGGGGGGTGGTCACGGGGGTCATGACCCCCCCCCCCCCCCTGCGTCCTAAATGAACGAAAAAAAAACTAAAATTTCCAATTTCGATTCGTAATTTTCGGTGTGTTTTGACATTGTTTTTGTGCCTGAACTCCAGACGGAACCGTGCCCCCCCCCCCCCCCCCCCCCCCCCCCAATCGAAAGTCTAGATCCGCGCCTGGCTGCACATTTATCGTGAATAAAATGTGTAAACTTCTGAAGGCAAGTCAAGTCAAGCACATGATTCATATTTAATTTAAGAGTGTGGGAGTGTAACAATTGTCGTTGCAGTCCGGACGGAACGGCCGAATTGTGTACCAGGAGCATATGCCCATGAATTTCCAGGACCGAAAAATCTTCCTTTTAGCTGACAGCCAAATCATGTTTGAGTAATTCAGAAATCCTATATATATATACAAGCTTTTTGTGAACAAATAATATTAAATGCATACTTGATGATCAATTGTAGAAGTGTATGATGTTTTATAAACCAGCAGCCAGCCAACCTAATTTATAGTACAGGAACTTTGAACATCTGCCTCAACCCTGTTACGCACTGGTCTAGGTAATCCTAATATAAAATGATGAATGCGTTAAGATCTCAGAGGCGAATCGATCAGACCGTGAGGTACTCAAAATTATAAAGTAGACCAGATAAGCCTAGCTATAAAACCTAGCTGAGAACTCAAATGTCAAGTTACATACTAAAGAATTTCAAATTTCGTCTTCAATTTCTCATCTAATATCTTATAATTATCTACTTCGGTGGAAATCCTAATGGTTGATCACTTCCCACATTTTCTCGATTCTGAATGGAAAAGTAAGTGATTCAATCGAACTCGTACCTAAGTCACAATAAATCATAAGCTCAGGTCAAAGTTATGGCTAAGAAGAAAGGGCTGTATGTTTCATGAATCTTTAAATTGACTTGTGAAAGAAAAATGAAAAAAAAAAACGTTGATATCGATAATACGAATACTTGAAATATGACGAGGTTGGAGATAAAATAACTTTCATAAATAGTCTGTTGGTAATATTTGCAGTCCTTGGGCTAATACATAGATGTTTAGTAGAAATCGCAGCAATCAACATTGGCAGAACAAGCTATCGCACTTTGCCGACATATGTTGTACCATCATTTAAATTCAGAAAAAAAACATTACATATTATGCAGGTGCATCAATTTGCGATGAATAATACCCGAAGCATACGTCATTTACTTTATAAGCGTGTGTTGATAAATAATCACATTCTCAGAATACATGTAAAAACTGATACAATTCAGATTCACACAGATTGCATCTAATCAGGACGTAACTAAAGGTATCACTGCTACTTGATCGTATCGGTATGACATTCGATTTGTTGTTTGCCATAAATTCGATTCAGTAGCCCTCTTATCATCAATCGGACAGTTTCAGCAATATGATTAGCTGTTGCCTGATTGTGACCATTTTGTTGTTATCAACTTTTCCCATAAAAAGGATATATAAGAGATATAATTCTCTTCTATTTCTCAAGGTGGTTGATTGTGAGTATATTTTTATTTTACATTATATATAGCTATTGCAGAACAGAAATATATCGGTAAGTCGCATTTTCTTGGAAAATGTCAGAACTTTGTTGCATATTACCATCCACTTAAGACTCACAAAGCGCATTTATAGATCCGGCCCATTACCTGATGACATCAGCGTCTCATTAACTGATTGCAATCAAGTGTCTGCAACAAGTCGCTGCAACAAGTGATAAATAGTGTGATTTGTGATTCCCACATCGGTCTGCTTCGGTCTGGCGTAATTATATACTTTTGTTGCAGTGGTCATATTTTTGCTTTGTTTCGCCGTTGAAATTTATTCGATTATGTGTTCATATATTATTGTACGTACGGATTAAAAAAAAAAAAAAAATTTATCCCGTACCACCCTCCACAATTTCAACACAATTTAGTAACGTCACCGAAACGTCACAATATAAAATGAAGTTCACTCGATGTAATATATGTGATTTGCTCATGTTTAGCAATACATTCATGTTTTATTTGAATGCCTTTTCCCATCTTTCCCATCTTTTGGCAATTGGCAGCAAAATCCATGATAATCTTGACCGGTTGAAATTGGTACATCAGCCCAAAAACTGTAAATGATCTTGGTCGCGTTTCACATCCCCGGTAGGCAAAAGAAAATAAAAACAAATACAATCATCAGTTAAAGAAGGGCTCGTGAAAGGCTTGAAGCGAAACGTACGTCATTCTATTACGTTTCGAGTTGCTCAGTCCTCCGATAAACCGGGTTCAGAGGTCTAGCTGATAAATGGCTTCACTTGATTCTGGATCTACGAAGTTTGGAAAATATTATTGCTTACGAGCACTCTGTTTTTTCATGAATAAAAATCTCAGAAGCAGATTATTCGTGAACTTTGGGCCATTCGTGTTATCTTCATCGCAAATTAGCGACAAAAAATGTTAAGCCGCTAAAATGAAAATGTAAGAATATACACAGGACAAAGAAATGCGGAGAAAAAGGCGTTTATCAAATGACATAGTGATATACTCGCATAAAATAAACTAAATACATATAGTTAAAATAAAATAAAATAAATACATATAGTTAAACTCGCACAAAATAAATTTAATTAACTTACGTGCATGTAGACACAGTTTGAAAATCACTGAATCCAAAGAATAACTCAGCAACTATCTTTATCAATCAAACAAATAACTTTAGTTCTTCGAACTGAAAAGAGGCTAATACGAATACGTAGAGCAACGGTAGGCAAGTAATTTCTAGTGGTGTCCAGATATTTTTGAATACCTTTATCGAGGTCCAGAGGTGAAAAAGAAAGACTTCAAATAGACCACAGTTAATTTCGGTTACGATTTCGCTAAATATGAAAAAATGGAACAATAAAACTACTTAATATAAAATTACGTGTAAACATGATACAAATATGTTTACTAGGGTGGTCCTTATTTGGGGGTCGGTGGAATTTTGTCCGTGCCCCCCCCCCCCCCCCCTCTCCTTTCCCCCAAAGATTCGGAATAAATAAAAAGAAATCCCCTGAAAATTGCAGCTTTCTATCTCGATCCTAAAACGCCCCCCAATAACATTGTTTTTTGCCATAAGAATAACACGGGATTTTCATGATTATTTTTCCCATCCAAATTTCAGAAAATAGAATTGCACCATTCGACGTTATTTTGCATAGCCTACACGATATTTAACTGATAATGAAAGAAATAAAGAAAGACACGGTGCCCGTTAGGCGTCCGTAGATCCTGGGTTTAGTTAGGTAAGTCAGAAAAAAAAAACAGTTAGCCACTGCGAACCATTAATGAACATTACCCTATTTGGCGGTAGCAAATGATTTTGGATTTTTTTTTTTTTTTTTTACGTAGGAGGTGCTTTTTGGCATTCAAATATTCAAGTGGTAGAAGAATATAATCAATTGTCAATCAGATAGTCCGCGAAATATGAATGTTTCTAGAAGTAAGAAAAACTGTGGACAGCACGGGGAACAACTATTGAAAATTCTGTCTTCATTGGTCTATTGGAGGTGAGACTTGACCGGCTATAGATGTTGAGTATGAGCGCCTATCCAGGGTAGCGGTGCAGCCTACGGCCGCCTTTAAGGTAGGCAATCGTAGTGACAAAAAAGCGAATGGGTAACGACTTTCCTGGCGTTTGTCAAATCCACATAGTGTTGTGATGGTTTTGTACGCGGAAACTGATCAACTTTCATTATAACTATTTGTGGAAAAGTGTATTCTGAGACCATCCTTATTTGATATGTATATGAGGTATTCTCCCCCAAGTCAGACAGGTTCGGACCCTTACTCTGATCAATTTTTTTGATAATTATTTTTTTGTCATTAACAATTCAAACAGAACTCATGCGAATGATTTCAAATTTTTCTTCCAAATACTTTTTGAGTTGGACATTTTGAGTTTTTCTAATAAAATAATTTTCAAACAATAATAACTCATCTCTGGTTGGTCGTATCACAAAAAACAGAGATATTAAAATGACTGTCAGAAAATGTACTTTTCGTATAAAATATTGTTGAAATGCCATGACGTATCTTCCATCATTATTTTTTGGTTTAGATGCAAAAGCTTGATTTTCGCCTAGTATGCCACTTTTGATTTTTTGGAAAAAATTCTCCAGTATTCTACAATTGAATACACATTTTTTTAGCCATGTCTCATCGTGGGCACAATTTCCTTTCTATTTTTTTGCTGAAGTCACTTATAAAGTCAGTTGACTTCATGGAGTCTTAAAAGTCTTGAAGTCAGGTGTACGGTCAATCGACGAGTGGTTAACTCCTCGGATCCGAACCTGTCTCACTTGAGGGAAAATACCTCATTATATGCATAAATTCCATCAGGAATGTCATGTATTTTCCCATCAATAGTAGTGATAATCAAGTAATGTGTACCGTGTGTTATCTCGGACACGCTTCGGGAATGCAGGTCTCGGAGTGTCAGGCTGGAATGGTAAACCATTTAAATTAAACGCCTGGTGAACATGTGCCGCGAAATTATCGGTGTCACACAAGGTTCACCGCTCGGCTATTCGCTCTAGTGTTGCCGCAAGACGAGACAAGGCAAGAATTTTTGAAATATCGTCTTGTATAATCGAAAGTCGAGAAAATTAACAGAATCTTGTCTCGATCAATTCTCGTCTCGAGATAACAAATCTTGTCTCGTTTTTAATTTCTTGTCCTTTTCGGGAAATCCTGTGTTGCGCAAAGAAATGAGCCGGCTTAACGTCTGGTCACGTGGGCTGCAGAATAATAAATAAAGGAAAAAAAATCGTAATAAAGGAAAGTTTATTAACTATAATTAACTGATCAATTACTTTAATTCCCTCCAAACTGTCAACTTTTTACAATCCATCGAGCTCTCGATTACTCCGCGGGTGGTTCGATATTCTCGAGTCTTGTCACGGTTATCGTCCAACTCTTCTTGTATTGTCTCGAATCAAACGATACGAGAAAAATCATCATCTCGTCTTGACCCAGACAGCATCAAAGTTCAAAAGATATCCACAGCACATCCATGGGACGTCGGTATGTTCATAGGATATCCATATGACATATTTTGAAGTTTGATGCTGTCTGGGGAGTCTCGACACCTCTCATCTCGTATTGTCTCGTTTTTCTCGTATCTTGCGGCAACACTAATTCGCTCCGTGCACACCTATACACTCTCGCCAAAGTGAGAATGTGTATTCGTGTACATACATTCATTTTTTCCGGGAAAAATGCCGATCCGGACTATTGGCGTCGCTACTAGTATGCATGTACATTGTACGCGACTATACATTAATATCATCCAATGATATGATTTTCAAAACTCTTTTATAGGACTGACGATTGCCGAAATGACTTTCGGAGTCACGGCATCATTAGCAGCTGCGAGTATGTATGTCTCATGAAAAGTCTGCACATGTTCAAAGAGGCCGTTCAAATATTACGTCACGCCAAATGTTACAGTGTAGTATAGGGAACGCCGTGCACGCAATATTCCAAAACGCGTGACGTAATATTTGAACGGCCCCAAATGTAATTAGAACTGTTCAAATTAAAATATTCAGGCACTCAAAAATATTTCTAATTAGAATTGATGTCACCTAAAAAAGGAACCTATACCTATACTTATAACTTTCCAACGTTGACGATACCTAAGTTTATTTGACATCAATTTTTTCAAGTGGACATAGTTACCTATATTGACAGACATTCGCGAAAACACTTGTGTTTTATAAATAAATATAACAACTTGTTTATCAGTGAGCGCGACTGACAAGTTTATGTTTCCCCCAGCATCACCTTAAAAATATACATATCTATATAGGGCGTTCCGCGTCACTTCAGCCACTAAAAGAAATCCTTACAAAATTACAACAAACCGGGCTATGTGATATAAACAAATTTTTGAGGTTTTAAGTTTTTTGAAATTTTTTTATACGGAGTACTGAATTCTTTTCATTTTTCATTCAGCATTGATATTTCGAGAATGGTTAATCGTGACGACAATATTTTAGAAAACAAAAATTTGCGGTTTTTCAAGGCGCAATTTTCAAAAATTTAATATCACGTGAATTTGTTCATATCATATAGCCCGATTCATTTCAATGTTGTGAGGATTTTTTTTTTTTTTTTTCAGTACCTGAAGTTACGCGGAATATTCCATATGTAGAAACAAGGTCATGTTTGAATCTTTTTGAAGGTATAGTATTGAGGAAATAGGTTGTAGGGGTTTTATTCTAGTGTAGAATCGTTATCAGATTCAAGAATCATCGAATTTATCAGCAAATATTTCTATCGAATCAACTGCTATTCACAGCTTTTCAAATTTGGTGTTTCTTGAAAATTGGCTCAGTGTGACGTCATACACGGTCTATCTATTTAAGCATGTGCTGAGACGTGCATCTGCTACATATTCCATTCGCTTAGTTATCATTGACGAGGACTGTAAGTGTAGTCAATAAAAATGAAGAGTCGTATACTGTTGGTGTTTTTTATGCTTCTTTGCACCGTGTCTTCCGGAAGTAAGTTTATTCAGACAGTTGAAAATAGTAGTAAATATCTGAAATCCATTAGAATCGGGAATTCTGTCGGTGAACCCCTATTTTCATGTTTTCAATGTTACTATTATATCAAACCTGAGAATATCGTGGCCAAAATGACTGTTTTTTTTTTTCTCCAGATTGCAGTCAACAATGCGGGCCCTGTAACAATTGTATCTGTGATGAAAATGGGCAAATGATCGCCTGCACTGCACGAATATGTCCACCGCCACCCCCAGAAGAAGGTAAAGAAATAAACGAGAGTTTATCGGGTATTTAATAATTACTATGAGCACTAGATGTACTCATAAAAGCAAATAAAGTACCTGTGGTATATAATTCGATTTCAAAAAAATTTTAATTTACTCAGTACCACCTATGGAACCTCCCATCTGTTGCGAACCGTGAACTAGCTTCCCTGGTGCCTGGTGCTAGCTGGACTGGTACCACTTGCACAGAAATAATTTGATGCTGTAGTTTCGGGCCAAAGCCAAGATATATATTCAATGGATTTAATTTTTAGATACAAGATTTTTTCAATTTAAGAAATTCTTTTCAATAATCACAAAAAAAAATCATAAAATCAAAAAATTTTGGATCAATAATTTAAATTCATTGGATATCATTGATTTAGTCCGAACGTACAACATCCGAAAATATCTCCGCCAAATTTCAAAAGGTTTCGATTAATGATGTGACCCGTACCCTGCAACAACCACTTTCCCTTTGCCAACATCAATCAATGTTTAGCAACATCTATGAAATGTGAAAAAAATTTGAAAAATGTCGAAAAATACTAGGAATCAGCTGTAAAAAAACTGACTCAACAAAATGTTTCTGGAACATGTATCAGTGATTTGAAAAAAATTATTTTCAAAGTGTATTATACCCCCTTGAAAGGCATGCGAAAAAGAGCATCGGAATATCCGGTTGATAATATAGCTATCATACCCGAACCTAAGACTCCGACAAAAATTTACACCGCTACAATCAGTCAAATATAATAATTTGCAAAATTATTATCTGTACGACTACCGTTTGGCTCGGTAACTTTTGACAAATTGTAGAATAATGTCACCCAATAATTACATAGCCGGACTAATTCGATTATATGCAATTTTTTTTATGAATAATTCTTAGGTACGAAAGGTAATGTTTAGGTATATGTTAAATATGTTCAATATTATTATTCATGTATCCGTCGTCATCCTATTAAACTTGGATGTTATGAATTTTCCAATATTGACAATATCCAATGTTATTTCACATGTACTATTTCAAGTGTGATTTTGTTCGGTTAATGCGGACATTTGTGGAAACACTTTTGTCTTAAAAATAAACATAACAAATTGTTGGTATGTCGACGTAACAAACAACTTCGCACTTCTCTCCACATCACCTTGAAAATATACATTAAAAAACAAAGGGCACTTTTAAATCTCTTTCAAAGTACGGTACTAGAAATAGGTTGCAAGCATTTTATTCTAGCGTAGGATCCTCAACAGTTTTTTAAATCATTCACTTTTCGGAAATAATCGCATTGTATTGAGTGCTGTTTTAAACGCTTCATGAATATTATCTACATGCCACGACACCCGCCATCCATCTATTTAAGCGGGAGCTGATACATGCACCTTGCATATTCCATTCGCTAGTTCATCAGTGATAGACAGTCCACTCTGCAAGTTTACTAGATAAAGATGAAGACTCTTTTGCTGTTCGCGTCTCTTGCAATTGTTTGCACCGTGGTTTTCGGAAGTAAGTTTAATTAAACACATTTTATTAGCTTTGAATTTGAAACAAAAAAACGAAAAGAAATACAAGAAACAAGAACGAAAAACTTCTTGCTGAACACTGACAATATTTTCTACGAATATATAAACAGACTACAAAATATTATATATTTAATTCTCATCCCATGTACGACAAATTTTGGATTATTTCTCAAGTTTTCATTCTTTCACCCACAATTACAATTATGTGAATAATCTATATTTTTTGCAATACCCACGCCTGTTGGCTTAGTGTGATAATCGTTCTCTTATTCATATTTGAATATCTTTCCGTAAAAGAACGGCTATCACATAAATATATTTATGGTACGAATTTGTGGAAGAAATGACACTGGTATTTTCCGCAGACTGCCCAAGGAAATGCAGGCCAGACGATTCTTTCAAAAATGGGTGTAACAATTGTAACTGCAAAACCGTAGACGGGGAAATCGTATGCAGTGCAAAGACTTGTCCACAGCGAGGCAACGGAACAGGTAAAAGCGTAAAAGCGTTTGATTAATATCTGCGAGTGGAATTCATTGAATCATTTGACAACAATCAATAAGTAATGTGTAACACGAAATATTTGTAACCAGATTTATATAGCGACGGAATCTGCAGTTATAATTGAGTGACTCGTTTCAGATCTACTCACAATTAGCATAATGAGTAGGGGTAGTATGCCCTTGTGAGATGGGACAAAGTACCATTGGTATATGTGTAGTACCTGTAATCATATTTTTTACCCCACTTTAAGATCGAGGAGTAAATAGAGATGGTGTTTGGTTATATGCAGGACTTGTCTTCAAGTGCAAGCCAGGATGTACCTTCAAGATAGACTGTAACACATGTCGCTGCAGTGACGATGGGACTAGTGCTGGTTGCACGAAAATTGGATGCAACGTCTCGAATAAGTGAAGTCTGGAGTTTTACATGCATCATTGTTGTAATCTTTGACGCATAATATATTATTTTTTTCAACATCAAGCACTTATATCTGTATACGTGTATAATAAATATACCTGTTTGCACTCGAAAGCCGTTTTTTACTAATTAGATTACGAGCGGATAACTACTGGCATATTCCCAATAAATATACACGTTCGAGTATCGTATAAAAAGTCTTTCAAAGCGACTCGTTTTATCATCACTGCCATCGATTGCCCTTTCCGATATAACTGGGCTGCTCTCCAGAAACCTGCTATGTGCCATAACAAAATCAGTATTTTCTTAAAATGTTCGTAATAGAATTATTACGCATGGAAACTCTTCCATAATCTATAATAACACTGAAAAAATATCAATGCATCAGTGTTTGAAAGGAAACAAGTATTTGTTCTATATAGGCACACCAGGTATACATCTTTTGAATATTTGACTCGCCTATCTGGTGGACTGGAAAGGAGGTGAATAATTCTTCACGTAATCTCGTGCTCCAGCTTAGCTTCGTCAGTAAGTACGTTCTTTGTTTGATAAAATTACATTTCCCTTTCCTCGCTAGGTTGTACCTTAGGGTGGTCCGAAAAAAAAAAAAATTTTTTGTTTTTTTTTCAAGTCTTATCATTTCAAAAGTTTCTTTCAGGTATAAAACAAATTCTCCTAAAGGCGCAGCTCGATATCTCAACTCTACGAGACATTTCCCATATAAATAACACGTAAAAAAATATTTTTTTTTTTGTTTTTTGTGCATCGAAATTGGAATAAAATTTGTTTTCGGAGTTATATGCAGAAGACCGAAAAAATAAATTTTTCATGTGTTATTTATATGGGAAAACGGAAAATCGTTGAGCGTCTCGTAGAGTTGAGATATCGAGTTGACTTTATAGATGAAGACTTTCAAATCTTATTCACGAGCTTATTCGTGTTCGTTCATAAATTTAAAGTTATACAAATATATTATCAGGCTGAATCTGATGACCTGATGGTATGCGGGAAGAAACTATTTTTCGGTAGTTTCAGCTTGTTAAAAATAATAAAACTGTCTGATTTACGTAAAAGAACATTTATAATAGATGAACTACAGGATCTGAGGTCAATTAATGGATTATATGTCCGAAAACTGAATATTGATAATTATATCAGGGAATCAACTTTCGAAAACGTATTTCTCGATTCTGAAAATTGACGAACAATATAAAAAGACTGCCGTACTAAAATATTTGGTAACATTATAGATGATGAATTGATCTATCGATCAGTAAATAAAAAGTGAATTAAACATCTACGAATATTAGCTGCAGCGTTTGACTCTATACGACGATAAAATGTATAATAAAAAATTAGAATTGATGTGTCGGGTGTTTCCAGTCTTTCAAATATAATTCCATAAACCGCCACGCCCGCGCTCTAGGCACGCTCGTTATGCGAAGTATCGAATTTATCCGTGAGATGGCGTTAGACATGTAGTAAATGGCGATCCATAAACGGAGCCAAAGATTTGTTTTCACGTTTAACGCCCATATTTCGATTCGTAATTAAGTTTCGGTGCTGTTCCGTAGTAGCAGTAAAGAAGGTTTACGAGTAATAAGTGTTCCGAGTGCCTGGGTCGAATAGTAATATTCAAATTACCTAAGTAAACGGGTGTTATTTATCACTGATTGACACTTGAATGAATGCCAGAATAAAATGGCACGCTTGGTCAGCTGTCTGGCAAAAGCGGCTAGTGTTTTTTATCGATATTTACCTAATAAGGAAAATATTTTCAAAGTATAAATTAACGTTAAACTTATCTTCGTCTAAGGGATAATTTTTTTTTTTTTTTTTTTTTTTCTCTCAACAATTGATATTGTGATATATAAATAAAATGAAACATATTTATCTTAACGCCTGAGAGTATAGGTATACTTAATCTTAACGGTAAATATGATGACAGGTTGTCCTGACATGTAATTCAACGATACTACTTATTTTCTCTCTTTATTTTTACATTCCATTACCAACACAATTATAACTCATCAGTGTTTGTTTCTATCGAAGTCGCACGTACTACTTAACTAACAGTTACTACGTCGATAGTTCGTATTAATATCTTGTATACATAGGTGTAACGATAATACGTGCCGATTTAAGTCCTGGGGAAAAACGTGATATTCGCTGTTTGATAAAAAAAAAAAAAAAAAAATAAATAAAAATAATAATAATTCAAAGTTAATCCTAATATTATATCCTCGTAAGAAATACATACATACATACATAGGTACAAACTTATCGTATTAATAAACAGCTGATAAAACTTTGCCTACTAAGGGCTACTATTATAAATTTTCATATTGAATTTCGTTATATTATATAAAATCAGTGATAATATATAAGAATTTATAAACGAAGATGAAGCTCATTCCTGTGGATTATTTGGGCTACACAGCTATGGATCGTAGATTTAGCGGACCTATGCTACCCTGGATTATAAGTGAAATAAAAAAACGAGGTGGTACAGAAAAGGTCAGTATATATTTTATCTAGTTTTACATTATAACGATATAAAGTAGGAAGGAAGTAAGGAATAATAGACAGAATATTTTTCAACATTTATTAGGTACTAGTATAACTCGACACACGTTATGTTTATAATAATTCGCATATATATATATATATATATATATACACATAATATTTATAACACAAGCATACTGTTAACCGCAGTGAAAATAAACAGATTTTGTTTATACATGCTGATTTAATTTCTCGGTAATTGAAATCCCAAATAATATTGAGAAACTTCATCGTCGATGTTATGATAAAAGAAAAAAAAAAAAAAAATAATCTATCTTGGATGTTCCGTTAAATCAGAAAACATTTCCGTTTAAATAAAAAGAAGCAGTAAATTTATTAGTTTGGATAAAAAAACAACGCGTCTCAGGAAATTAAGACTAAAGAATAATGAGACGCGTATAATACGTTACATATACATGAGCTGAAATAAAATTGCGCAATGTTAACATAGAGATAAGCAAAAAGCATGACTGTATAATGCATATTATATATATATATATATATATATATATGTATGTATGTATGCGTATACTGCGATCTTGATTAACAGCTAAGATAAAAACGGTAATATCGCGAGAGAGTTAAAATGCTATGCGACATACGTACATTGAAAGAAAGATTAACTTGATTCAAGACAATTTTGCGGTCCAAAAATGAAGACCGAAATTTTCTCGGATCAAATCAAAAATTTTTTCTCGAACCAAGAAAATTGTTCCAATTTTCTTGGTTCGAGAAAAAATTTTTGATTTGATCCGAGAAAATTTCGGTCTTCATTTTTGGACCGCAAAATTGTCTTGAATCAAGTTAATATTCTATCAATATAATAAATAATTCTACAAGTCAATTTCGTATCACACTTTTATAGTTGTTAAATCGTACGATAATTTCTATATACAATTATGTAGACTGAAATTATATACGCTTCGTTGAACATTGATTACTCTCAACTCCTGATTAGAACAGGACGACGATTGACATGCATATGGTTATATCACACTAAACAACGTATTTATCATTACGTTGTTGTTGTTGTTGTTGCAGCGATATTCTCAGTCTCTGATAAGCAAGAATCAATTATGCAGATCTAATAAGTATAGGAGATGTAGATATAAGAACCTGAGTTGCAGTTTCGAATTTTAAAAATTATACTAACGGTAAAAATTCTGAATACGTATGAGACGATGTCTATAGTTTTTAGATACGTTGAAGTATAGGATATTAAAATTCCGAAAGGTCGGAATGCATAGGTACAGTTAAAAACTCCGAAAGTTCAAACCCCTTAAAGACCGAAGCTACGAAGATTTCGGTCTAATATTTATCTACAGGATGTGAAGACAAGAAATAGTTCATTCTAATCGAAACCCTCTTTACGGAAATCTATTTTATTTAATTCAATCGATAACTCCGATGCGTTATGAAATGATTGATAGAATTTTGAAACTTTTTTTTTTTTTTTTTTTTTTTTTTTTTTTTTTTTTTCACGAAAAGCATATTTTAATACGATTAATTTCAACCTCTTATTGGCTTCGACACGATCAATACGAGCCAGAGTTCTTTCAATACTTATTGAATATACATGCGTGAATTTCAAGTTTCAGAAGTTTGGATCTTCGGTTCTTTGTTTAAAAGTTTTTCGCATCTGTTATCTAGACTTTCGGGAAAATACTCTTTCTGGAAACTATATCAGTTGGTAATATTCAGAATTCGAAATTTTTACCGTTTAGAACTTTTAAAATTCCGAAATTCAACCCGACCTCGATCTAATATGGAGTATCGGCCTTTTTCCATCTCTATCATTTTCATTTTGCATTTTTTTTTTTTTTTTTTCTTGTTTTTTTTTTTTTTTTGTTTTAATAATACACCAATCCTACTCATTTAAGCAAAAATATTTTTCGATAACAAAAGCAACGAGTTACCGCTGATATATTATACATCGGAACGATATCGCGTCACTAATGCCACAAGGTCGTAAGCGCCAAAAAATTATTTTTTTTATTTTGCGGATATGCCCAAACGATGTTATATGGCACGAAAAAGATTTTGCCACCAAAAACACGAAATTTATTTTTTGCAATGTATAATTATGCAATTGTATAATTGTGCGATTTATAATTATTATATAAGATGATAGATTGCTATAATATTAACAAAATCATACATCTTAAAAAAAGTTGATCTTAAACACCGCTAGATCATCAGATCAACCGCATAAATCATACGATTGAAGTTCTCGATTACCATACCACTTATTATGGTTGAATATATAATATTATAATGTTCTATACCAAAAGTACGAAATATTATATTATGTATGAAGGTCCCCGCGCATGAGGTTAAGTTAAATTCAAATTATATATATATATATGCGATTTAGCCACGATTTTAAATCGTTGAAAAGCTGTTAATATTAAAAACTTATACTGTAATAAAAAATAAACGTACCACAAGCTATATGGGGAAATTCACGGAACCTTTAAATTTGTTGATACTCGGTTGTCTACCTATGAAAATAGAATTTAAAGTGGGTATCAAGTACGTGGGCCTTCATTTCAGTTATATTACTAGCCAACTCAATGATATTCAATGGTTGAAAAGTGATCCACATATTTCTGGGAGACTTTGAAAAATAAAAATGCTGAAAAATTGCACATTTTCAAGCGATACTCTGAATTCTTTTTTTCATTTTTTGCCTCTAACTTTATGAGGGGTTTATGAATCGATTTGAAAATTTGGTGAAATCTTCGTCTATCTATGACTTTTGAAGTTATTGATGTCATATGAGTGTGCCATTTGACCATTCCCCATGATTCGCACTCAAAGTAGCGATACTCCATTTTTGGTCGTCGACATTTTTTTTTACCTTTTCGTTTATAACTTTTTGAGGAATCTGAAAGTTGAAATTTTTATTTCACGTCCAGATAGCTTCACAAGAAACAAAAAAAAAGTGTGGTTCCAAAATTAATGTGCCATCAAAACTGATGAAGCTAGAGGTCGAAGTATCTGAACGTGTACTCGCGTAACTATTTTTTAAAATCATGTTTTTTCGTTGGCACAGCTCTAATTTTATTTCTTACTCGTTCAAACGTCCTGTAATTCGTAAACCTTTATTGTAGGAATCTACTACGAAAATCCTCACACTGAACTTTCGGTACTTCTAATATTATGAAGTTTTATTTGATCAATAAATATTCGAATATTCGTGTGAAATGTTAAAAATAGCGTTGACATGTGTAATTTTTCGGATTTCATCAATACAAATGCGTATTCGTATCATAAGTAAGTGAAAAAAAAAAAAAAAAAAAAAAAAAAAAATTAAAAACAAACCAAATTTTTTTTTTTTTTTTTTTTAAATTCAAATTTTTTTTTTTCAATCAAAAAATCAATAAATAATCGAAAAACAATGTTATAAGTTATAACGATGAAATTAAGATAAATGAATCGTTTTCGTAAAAAAAAAAAAACGATTTTTCGATTTTTTTTTTACCGTAACTTCTTGAGGGATCGATAAAAATGAGTAACGCGAGTATATTCTTCACTTATAGTCTACAAGAGACATGCCAAAAAAGGTTTGAGAAGTGTGCTTCAAAATAAAAAATGAAATTACACTTTTTAAAAAAATCAAAGGTTCCGTGGATTTCCCCATATGTGTTCTACAGTAATTATATTATTTATTATTTCCTCGAATTTTATAAACACGTAGAATTAATTATTTCAATTAAAAACATATAATATTATCATAGGATTATAGGTATTATCGAGATTGTTATATTAATTAGAGAACTGGTTGGAATCGGTACTACCGCACAACAACGCTACCGTATACGATAACATTAATATAAATGTATGATAAATTTTCATATTTCAGATAATGCGCTGTAGTATTATAACAGCATAATCATTACATTCGTAATCAATATAATATTTCGTATTCCTTATACGCAGCATATTATTATCGTTCAAATTTCTTAAAAATAAATAATTACCGGATCATATATATGTGCGATCTCAGTAATTTTCCTATCCACTTGATAATCTTTATTATATATGTATTTTTGCCGCAGAAGTTCCGCATATATATATTCTACCAGAAATTTTAAACCGTTATTTCGAGCCAACTTTTACCCCGTTTTTTACCATATAGCTCAAACGTATTTTTGTTACAATTAACCGGAATCTACCTATACACACATGTGTTCTACTTATATTTCATGCATATTATACTTATATCGGAGATCACAAGTCATCGCCTATGCCAATTAGAGATTACCCAAGCTTTCTTCGCTTTGTATAAACTCGAGCTTACATTTGGGTCAGTATATAATCCTTTAAACCTTAGGATGGGTAAATGGAAAATTTCGAAGGCTTTGAGGCAGTAGTACTCAGAATTGAGATAGGAACCTGGGGTTTTCAATACATTTTTTTGTATATATTTGGAGACCTTCTAACGCATAGGAGCATTGAAATTCGAATAGTATGACCGAATTAAGGAGCACCCTAATATACCCACCTTTCTTATAGGTACGGCGGTTTGGCCTTTCTGATCTCTTATATGTGCTCTCGTCTACTGTGCACAGTTCGAGGATCATATTATGCCTTGAACTGGGTACACACCTACATACATATACGCAGGGTATCGACGTTTCGTTTTACCCACAAACGTGTATAAGATTAAAGTCCGTCAGTTAGGAATAGAATTGAGTATATCTATTAAATGAACGTTAATCGACTTGAAGGAATTTTAGTTTCTCTTTAATCCTCAATTCCCTTAGGTATAGATCGGGGGGTTCAATGATTCTAAATAATTACCACACGTTGGCGACAAGTTTATTTGAGATAAGTTCCCACTGCTGCATCAATAGAGGAGAACTAAGATATATAATACAAGTTTAAAACCTGTATTTCCGATTCGATTCAATTAACATGCCATACTACTACTTTCTCGATTAAATTCTGAATCGATACGACATTGATTTCTAGTCTATCCAATTGCACGCAGGTCACAGAATTTCGAGGTATAAGAAACTCTCAGCCTCCGTATATACGCCCACGCCTTAATTCTTGCCGTGAAAGGAGCACAGGAGAACCTCTACGTTACACACGATTTGTTTGCATATAGATTTTTTACGTACTAATATAACGTATACATATCACGTCGATCGTATACGATCGCTCGCGCTTCGTAGAAGCTGAAAAATGAACTCGCAGTAACAAACCGACTGCAAGAATATTATTCTGCACGTAGCGATTATTTTCAGTTTAAAATTGGTGATTTTTTATAGATTCTTTCCTTCATCTTCATGCGTTTTTATTCAAATTCATTAATTTCGTTGATACATTTTGATATTCCATACGCAACTCCTCGAGGAATAGAACAGAAGAGTACGAGTTGGTTTTATGCAGAGTGCGAACATTTGTAATCTAATATACGCTACTCTGAAGACCGAGACTTTTGATAATGTTTTCTGTACACGTATCTCGTATCGTATCGTTATGCATACACATGTGTACTTGCACTGATAGAAAACATGTATCACATTTTACCACATATCGCCGACAAATTACTACTTTTCATGGCAAATTGACGGGTGGTCGAAAAACCAGGAAAGGTAGCTATTTTTCATTCAATAGTTCGTAGCAGGACTGGGATACATTACATGCTACTCGGACTAAAATTACAACTCGGCATTGTAATTTTCGCTAATGGCAATTTTTACAACTTGAGATAGTAAAAATACGTATCGCGTATAGGAATATGGCGGACATCCTAGTTCTGCGTTATGCCGCAATGTATACCTCCATATATTCCCCATTAGTGAGTTTAATATTTATTTTAAAGTAATCGTGATTTAGAACTAAACGAAACAAATCTTGAATCTTTTGTTTTATTTTTATTTTGAATCTGTTATTTTGAATCGGTTGGAATCAACAGGAAATACGCCTCGAACTACACGGCTGAGTTTCTCGCAAGTGGTATCTTTCGCCCAATGTAGTATATAAGCACGAAAATTTTCTCCTCTATATCTTCGATTTCGAGGCGTCCGCTAGAGCGTTAGGGTACTATGCGTTCTTACCGACTGCGTTAATTATACGAAACCAGTTGTAACAGCGATGCACTGAAGTCAACTACATGTAATCTACGTTACCATCCAGCCGTCCAGTACCTCACCCTACTTCACCGATTCACAAAACTCCTAACTCAACCGAAAGGTGAAAATAATAACATGCGAGTCCACTCTGCGATTGGCAGCCGAGGGCGCTGCAGACCAACTTTTTTTTTGTTGCCAGACTTCATTTTACTATCTGAGATAGTAAAAATTTAGACCCCGCATGGGAATCTTTACCATTAGTAGAATTTACAAGGTGGATTTGTAATTCTTTCTACTGTGTGACCACCCGTCATTTTAGCACCAAAAAATAGCAATTTGTCGGCGATATGTGGTAAAATGTGTTACATGTTTTCTATCAGTGTGCATCGTCCACACGTCTTATAAACTATGCGGTTTCACACTGTATAACGTATGGTATATTATGCATATGTGTAACGTAGACGGATATACTTATATGTGACCATAGTAAAAGTCAAGATTCTTCACAGGGTGATTCATTCCGTTTGAAATATCCAACTCTTCGTCATTAGGTACAACAGACGTCGTTTTTAACTATTGGAAAATAAAAATAAGTTGAAGAAGATCTTGGTTCGATAATGAATAACGAAACAATGGAATTGCATGATATGATTTATTATATGAATGAATTGAATTATGAAAAAATGATATTATTACGTAAAATTTCATATGTGGCTATATAATATCATATATATGTCATTCGAATGCTGTCTTGATTTGATTGCAGGTGAATCTCTTGGTAGCTTCCGGATGCATATCCGCATACACAACGCAGAAGGAACAGCCGCTATTCAGACACCCGCTAAACAACATGTCTAAGGCACAACTAGTGCCCTCGAGTTCCCAGGATCCTAAGGGGGGCAGTTTCCTGTACCTTGTGAAGGGGAATGACGCCTTGTTCTATTGTCACTTATTCAGGGCAAAAGATTCAGAGACTGTAAGTCTGCTTTTATATACATATACCTGCACAGAAAGAAAGGTTAACTTGATTCAAGATAATTTTGGGGGTCCAAAAATGAAGACCGAAATTTTCTCGGATCAAATCAAAAATTTTTCTCGAACCAAGAAAATTGGGACAATTTTCTTGGTTCGAGAAAATTTTTGATTTGATCCGAGAAAATTTCGGTCTTCATTTTTGGACCGCAAAATTGTCTTGAATCAAGTTAACCTTTCTTTCTGTGTGTGCACATCATTTATTTTCTTCTATATTATATTCCATACAAAGCTTTATCTTTTGCATATTTTTTGGTATTCTTAAAATGTGAATCGTAACCATAAGGTAAAGTCATTATAAATTTATTCGGCACTTGTTTTTTTTTTTTTTTTTTTTTTTTTTTTTTAATTAGGTATCAGCCTAATTTTGGCAAATGTTTTTAAGGCCGAGTGAAGCTTTACGTAATATTCTGTCTTATGTTGAATGAAATAATTCCCAGAAGGTGTAGATATACTCGGTATAACTCGTCTATTCGTGGATATCGCGTCTCTAGACAGTTTGGCAACAACATAAAGTCAGATTTTCGCGAGTCGAGCCAACTTGAAATTTCACGTACCGCAGCTGTACCTACCTTATAGTGGTATCAAAAATATTTCCGTATTACGTGTAATTTAGTATTAACAAATGCTGCGCGAGTTCGCGCCGCTAATATACTTATCAGTTAAATTTTTCATCTAATTTACAAGCCTTTAATAATAAAATTTGTTATAATTTTCGGGTCATCAGATTTTATCAGAAACCCGCTTTATTCGACATTGAAATTATATATATAATAGTGACGCAGAATATTCATCCAAGAAACTAGTTTCAAACAGCATTGTATGTGAATTTAGTTCGCGTGAGTACCGACTTGTTATTGAAATTTGATTTATTAGGTACTTATAAATATAAATAATATCAAAATTGTTATAAACTATTATTTTAAGATTGACATTGTTTTTATTTAGGTATATTAATAATTTACGTCATAAGCAACCTTCGCTATATTAATATTGTTCAGATATATTCAAATGATCTTTGAAGCATATAGAGGTATAATATATATAAGAACCTTGATAATATAAGAAATTTTTAAATCACTTTCAATTCTTTGACGAAAATTAAGTTCACCTTGGCAAATGTCGAACAGAGCGCCTATCCATTCGTTCTAGATTTATTTTTGTAACATATTGCGAGCGTTGGGACTTTTGTTTTTATACTCCATATTAAATGACAAATCAAGCTTAAAAAATATTCAACAATTAAATTTAGTCTCGTCTTACAATTTCGCTAATTTGTCACTTAGTTAACCCAATAATTATTAATCTTAACACTTATAGCAGCAATGAAATACGAGAATTCGTTGATCTCATATTATTTCACTCGTCATTTTACATTTGCAATAATTAATTGACACTGAAATTGCAAATGTTTTTCTCATTTATTAACTCATACGCTGCAGTAGGTACGTAAGCGAAATTAAATTGTTCACACGATTTTTTATCGGCTCAATAAACTGCATCGAATAATTTCGCGGTATATATAATCGGCTGATCATATAATTTATCATGCCTACTCAGATCCTTTATTTCGGGTTTTTCTGTCCTGGTGATCTATCTGCGACGATGAATCACCGGCGTGCAGAATTCCATCTCCGCGAAATAATAGACTCGAAAATTATGTGAAAAATATATAATCCGGAAACTAACATCCTGCTCTTATAGCAAACGTAGCGAATTTAATCGATTTTCCGATACATACGTTGAGATCCACTCTTGTAGGTAATTATTCAACAAAAATTATCGGTGACTATATACATTATACATATAGGTATATATTAGACCGGTTCAAAAAAATCGACTATTCTTTTTTTTTTTTTTTTTTTAATTTTCGCATTGAAATACTTTTGGGGGGGTAAAAAAAGATGCCTGTTAAAAGCGGAGCTCGTAATATTAAGATTTAGAGGTCGCTCATCGCGGATTTCTATTTTCCATTTAAATAGCATAGGAATTTTATTTTTTTTTTCTTCAGAATTTCGTAGCTCACAAACCAATGAACAAATCCAAATGACTCTTACATATTTTAATAGAGGATTGAACACTCTAAAAAATGTATCTATCATTGTGGAAAAAAAAAAATAGTTAACTCAACTATAAATTGAACTTTGAGCTTGAATAACTTTGGAAGGAGTCAATTTATCAAAAAATGATAAGAGAAGCTTTTTGTAGAGTGTTCAATTTCCTATGAAAATATGTTTGAGTCATTTGGATTGGTTCATTGGTTTGTGAGCTACAAAATTATATAAAAACAAAAAAAAAAAAAATTTCCTATGCTATTCGAATGGAAAATAGAAATCCGCGATGAGCGATCTCTAAATCTTAATATTAAGAGCTCCGCTTTTAACAGGTATCTTTTTTCACCCCTCCTGAAGTATTTCAATGCGAAAATTGAAAAAAAAAAAAGAATCGTCGATTTTTTTGAACCAGTCTAGTATATATATATATACTTTGAGTTTTTCTATTTGTCGACAATTATATAGATATCATTTATTCCTGTAGATTATAATTTGCGGAATCGTTCGCGGAGTGCAGTGACGTAGGTAGAAACCTTGATATTATGCAACTTGAGGGCGCTACTTTAATGACATATACATATACATATATATATATATATATAATGTAACGAATTACCTACTACCTATACCTGTAAGACTTTCACTTTCATGGGAACCTCGAGGTAATGAAAAAATATTTTATACCCTAATCGTAAACTTTATATTATGTATACCTATATACGTATGTATAATACGCACCGAAGATATATCTACCGGAGGTTTTAATGGTCATCGAAACTTTCCAACCACGACAAACTCGCAATTAGCAATAAGACATTTACAAGCTGTACTATATATAGTATAGAAGTCGAACAATTATAATTATATATAAATAGCCGAAAAATTTTTGTTCAGTTCCCGGAACTGCCGATCGCAACAACTTATACCTATATAATATATACTTGTATCTATAATAGATTTTCAAATTGTCAATCAAATAGCGAATTATTTTCTTAAAAATGTCTCGAATACGAGTTATTAACGGTTGCCGGTTAAAAATGGACTGAATTGCTTCAATCAACGCTATTGTAGTATACTAGTAACAACAATAGACTGATCAATCAATTCTACTATCTCATTGGCGTAAGACCGTGATTGAGTCGTGATGCAAGAGTGTTTTACACTGAGAGACAATAAATAGATGGTAATGTTCGAGCCAGTTTACTACATGCCACTTAAACCTTTCGCCCGACCTAGAGTGCAGGATATTCTTGCGTATGTATTATATAGTTCCCGAAATAGTGACACGTGAACACCACTCCGGCCACGCGTGAACCTAATGACTTGCTACTGTTAGTTTCGGCCACCTGATAGTCTCAGCTGTGTTAGTCACGGAAAGAAGAAGAAGAAGAAGAAAAAGAAAAAAAAAAAAAAAAAAAAAATCTCTGGTTTGACTTGACTAAGAAAAAAGAAAACTCATTATTTCAATGTTAACGCAGCAGTATAAGGACACGGCTTGCTCTAACATGACGGGGTGAAAAATAAAGCACAGCTTATCGAGTGATCAAGGTTATCGTATCTCATTTTACACTGACAATTACTAATTCTGGTTTAATCCTCGATTTATGTGCGCGTTTCTGTTAATATCGCAATATTTTTTTCAGTCACTCCATCGTCACAAATATCGTGAATAATGACATTGATATGAGTTAACAAATTGCTTGATAAACAGATGTGTTTCATATAATACGTTGCATTCTCTGATCAATTTATTTCTGCGTTTTATATATAATTAGATATTATTAACCACTGCGTGTCTGTTACAATTCGACGTCTGGATTCAGAAATAATCATATTCTTTCCCAGTCTCGATATAGAATTTAGCACTTTACTCTGCACTTTTGCGATTAGACTGTCACGCCCTCAATGAATATTTTTTCTCTAATCAACTGCGCGAATAATATGCCATCAATTATTATTATTATTAAATAGTACAGAACGCGATTGTATTTGTCTCTGTATTTTTTTATATCTCATGAAAGCTCGCGTTGAGAAGAAAAAAAAAAAAAAAAAAAAAAAAAACCAAATGACAATCAAACGATCCTGTAGTGCGTTTTCAAAAATCAAGAATGGGGAAAAATCGGGTACCTGTTACGAAGAAACCAAATTTGTTTAGTACAATTTTTCAGACGTTTTAAATTGTTTGTAGTGCTTTTTTGCTTCTGATCAACCCTATAGGACGCTAGTATGATTATTCATACCTTTTAACGCTAGACTGCAGGGGTGGATTATCCATCCTGCGCGGTTCTTGACGACACAATCGTTCCTATCGGTAATAAAGATACTTTCTAGTACATGTATCTCTTCATTTTTTCACAAGGAAAATAATGGTGTGCGAAAAATGAAATTTTATTCAAGTTTAGTTAACGAAAATCCCATTTAAAGATCGAGAGATGATGAAAATCAGAAGAAAACGGATTTTTTCGCACGTCGCGTAGTCTGGGGTAGATTTTTACCCAAGTCTAGCGTTCCTAGGGTTGAAATACTTCGTTATTCTGTATTCAGTTTGATAAATTACTGTACATAATTGATTGTAATTTTTGTGAAAACCTATTTCATAAGATTTTAAATTTCTACCAAATTTTATCGAAATTCCAATTATATTCTACATTTAATATCAAACATTAGAACATCTTAAGAATGAATAATTTCAGTATGCTAATAACGTACCTACACACTGATTGCCGAGTTACTATCTATTTATAGTATAGTATTCACAGCTATTTATACGTCACGTATCTCACAGTGTTGAATTAGGAGCACTATTCTTCGTTGAAATGTATAGTTATAGACCCATAAGGGTCTTGAGTCTTGTGCTTCTGCACGTTCCCTACAGTCTTTTGAAAACACGAGGGTAGTGGGCGGAGTGGTTAAAGTGGTTGAAGGGTTCTACAGGAATGTAGGGTGGCAAAGGAATCCATATTTCTCTTTTTCTTTCTCGCCACCACCACCACCACCACCACCACCACCACGAGCACCACCGCAAAGTTAGCTTCGTTGAACATCTTCATCTCTAAGTTGTCATGACGACGTTTGTTCTTAATAAATACGTCATATATATATATATATATATATATATATATATATATATATATATATATAAATATATGGCCGAGATCTATTGCCTATACCTAACAACTAATATAATCTAGTTTTATTTTTAGATCCATTGTAGGTACTCCTTGCGTTCTAGTTGAAGTCTGAGATGCAGGTATTGTGAGAAGAATCTTCTCAACATCTGAGGAGCTTCTTATGTTATTAATTTCTTATCCAACATCTTTTTTCTTATTCTTTTTATATTGGGCATTTTTATATAATGATAGTCTATAATATCATCTTAGATACGACCTTCAATTTCTAGGCGTCAATATATTTAAAACATCGATTTTACACACATCCGAGGTATATATCTTCAGCCTCGAAAATATATAAGCTCTGAGACAAATCGACGGGGTTCAAGTTCGTCCCAGTTTTCTCCTCTCATATTTTGCATGTTGTATTAACATAAATTAATATCCCGCATGCTTGTTTTTGTTCATTATTCTCGCATCTCCATATTAGATATAAAAATAAAACTCAGTCACAGTAATATCGATGAACTAATTCCATAGGGGCGTAAGCGACAAAAAAATATTTTTTTTGCGGATATGCCCAAAAGATTCTCCATTGCATGAAAAAGATTTTGCCACTATAAAAACGGATTTTTTTTTTTTTTTTTTTGCCGCTTACGCCCGTTTGACATTAGGCCATCGATATGTATGTATTTAAAATTCACTTCTTTACTATTATTCACGTAACCACTCGAGTATAAGTATTGACATAAGTTATTTAATAACTATGCCTCTTATTGACGTCAAATCTCCAATCTTATAGCCCCGAGGGGGATAAACCACCAAATCTATCTATGAAAACCAACGTGCTAACTACACCTGAATAGATTATTGATTCCTAATTTAAACAACCTTCGGTATGGTTGAATTAATCCAAAAAATAACTCCGAAATTTTTACCATATAGTAGGCCAGCAATTCTAGATATTGAAAAAAAAAAAAAATTATAATTAAACATGTTCCGGTTAGCGCAAAAAATTGCAAATTTATGCAACTGTCCGGGACATTATTCCGATTAATCTGTCAAGTTTGTAGGACTTTTGAAATTTTCTCCTTCATCATTTTATAAACAAAAAAAAAAACATTAATTTTTAATAAAAAAAAAAAAGACGTTCCGTAACCAGAAATTTATTGCAAATCTGATACGTGATGTAAAATAATGTATTTAACACTACTTCAAGTTTGCAGAACTTTTTTCGAATTTTCCTGGCGAAAATATCGCGAAATATCATTTTTTCGAATTTTGACAAATATATTCCGTAGTTTGAAAAAAGTTGCACATATATTATTGTGAATTGGTTGTCTTGAATGACTGGCCTATAGATAGATTTCATGAGGTTGAAGATCGTAACGTTAACTTAACAGAATATTCGTTGAAGAAATGCAATATTTCGTGATTCAAATGTTGTTAGAATTGTAAATTATGCGAGATACACATGTTTCACACAATTTTAGGAATTATGCACCGTTCTTAATACGTTTGAAACGTTCGAGCCTTGAATTTGAGAATTTTGTGGCGAATATTTTGTTGCGTTAACGTTACGAAC
The DNA here is from genome assembly GCA_943736025.1 of Tenthredo mesomela. NCBI lineage: Eukaryota > Metazoa > Arthropoda > Insecta > Hymenoptera > Tenthredinidae > Tenthredo > Tenthredo mesomela. Next base: position 15,745,808 of record OX031016.1, on the reverse strand, counting down.
TTCAACCTCATTAGATTTCGTGACTTTATGTAACATTCGTTTATAAAATTCCTTGTATGTACAAATTTCACGGGATAATTATGAATAACATGGGGGGGGGGGGGGGGGGGGGTGGTAAAAATGTGATTTCCATTATCTACACGTGGCTTATATTAATGTCACAGTTATCAGCGATTATATGAAATTGAATTCTGATTTCAACGCATTTTCCCTTTCTTTAATCGCAGACGTATATATAATAAACGTTGGAAATATAGTATACCTACCTATTAATTGAACAAACATCCACTCAGGCTAAACAGTCGTGGTCTTGGTGCGGTAACGTAAAGACGCGTTCGAAATATAATTTATTATAAATTCTTCTATAGATTCGCAAAAGTTTGCGATCCTATATTTACGAAACATAAGTACGGCATAATATCTAATATTAAGGCAACGAATCACTGACAAGGTTTAATCCTTAACAGCGAATGAATTGTCGGGGTATATTTTAAACTGCAGTGGGGTACCTATTATTAAATGTGTCCTTAAGCGTGTTCAGTCGCACATTGCTTTCAACTAGTTACTTACTTTTCATTATGTGAACGATACGTGGCGAGTTACAGTGCATTTTAATTTCCGTTATTAAGTTCCTACGTATATTATATATAGGTATTAATATAATATTTAAATATGAAGGCTAGTGCACAGTGTAAGAACGTTTGATTGGAATTATTATTGCTTGCTGCTGCTGCTGCTGCTGATTTGTATAGGATATAATTAAAAAAAAAAAAGATAAAAAAATTATTTAAGAGGTATGTTCATTTCTTATTACACACTATAATATAGTATATAGTGACGATTATTTATATATGTGAATAGTTTATTCTGGTTTTGTTTACTAGACATTGCAGTTATGTGCGATGTGATTTACATATTTGCTAAACAACAATTTTCCTCACTTGCCAAATCCTCGAGCTAGTTGTCGCATACGTATACATATATGTGTATTTACCTATATATACTACGTGTATATATATACGTACACATACATATGAATATGCGTTATGTAAATATATATATATATATACCGCGAGTATTCGGTGAGTCTGAACGACCCCCCTCCTGGGGCAAGACCAACACAGGCGCGCACTGCGTGCGTGAGGCTCGGCGAGCGGGGATAGGCGGCCAGTGGCGCTTCTACCGACGCAGTGGGCGCCTGTGTTGGTTTTGCGTAGAGAGGGGGTCGTTCAGACTCACCGAATACTCGCGGTATAGTTTAACTACACAGAAAGAAAGGTTAACTTGATTCAAGATAATTTTGGGGGTCCAAAAATGAAGACCGAAATTTTCTCGGATCAAATCAAAAATTTTCTCGAACCAAGAAAATTGTCCCAATTTTCTTGGTTCGAGAAAAATTTTTGATTTGATCCGAGAAAATTTCGGTCTTCATTTTTGGACCCCCAAAATTATCTTGAATCAAGTTAACCTTTCTTTCTGTGTACGACGCTGCATTTGAAAATTGATTAAACTACTCTTATACCTATACGAAGATTAAAAGATGTATTTTTCACACAGCTATACTACAGGTTATAATAATTTCTTAAATACCAAGTAAAAAGTGACTATATCAGACTTTGAATTTTGCATAATTCATGCAATGTAACAAAAACTTGTCTGTACAATCGAGGCACGAATTATACCTTACGCGCATATTGTTTCTGAGAGTTATGCAATCTTCGGTATAATAAAAAAAACTTTGGCTATTAAACGAAGAAAACAAAAAAAAAAAAAAAAAAAAAATAGAAAAAACTGGAATCGTAAATAGCTGTCGTGCTTATATAATTGTACTCATATGAGCTCGAAAAGAATACCTATGTTACGACTTTTGCGATAAAATTTCAAGAGTTATCGAATTCTGAATATAAGGATTCGTCGAAAGTAACTTGAAATTTTTTTATTTTTTCTTCATTTAATGTTTCCGTACATAACTTTACAAAATTTGAGGATTTTTCCTATCGTCACTATTGTCATTAGGTATACTAATCCTGCTTCAGGCAGTTCTTATTGCTGCGCAAGACAAGCGCCAATACGATTATACAAACCATATCAAGTTGTTTTGACGAGTAGAAAACCCGCAGGAGTATTATTCCTAAGGTATAGTTATACTGCATACATCGGTTTCTATATTTGTCTTCCGCGACTTACATGTTCGATTGAGTTAAACCCGCGATTGCGGTTGAAATGACAATGCCCTACATGCATTGATACATCTAATAGATTATTTTTTATGGAAAAATACCAAATCGATTAAATCGAACCCGTGTAGTTTTTGTGTGTTCGGAAAAACCATGTCAAATCTGATGACCAACATAATTCCATTTATATACCTACATTGAGTGAGTGCAGCGCAGACAAATGTAGGTCAAGAAACGTAAATGACGCGTACTTTTTCCCCCCCAAAAAAAAAAAAAAATGAAACAAAAAAAAAAAAAAAGAAACGAAAATAATGATTTTTGTTTTTCTGATCTCTCTTATTTCTTTCTTTTTTCTTCCGACACTTATATTGGCAAGATGACAGAGACCAATTTTCGCGCGAATATATCCCATGAGAATTAAGTAAAGAACGTTCATATTATATTGTCGAGGATTATATTATATTATGAGGTAGTATTTGTTCATTTAGTTCGCGCAGGTTTACTTTACTAGCTAGTCAACCTTACCTGTAAAATCGCTATACATACAATACACATTGGCACAGAACTAGGTTTGAAAATACCAAAGACCTTCGCATAACTAAAAAGTTTAGCGAGCAAAGGAATATAAGCGCTACGTTTAAAACTGAAAATTATAAAATCTAACAAGAAGACAATAAATTTCAAACTTAATTTAACAATATATTTTGATTTACAGTTCATTTCAGAGACGTATCACTACTCCTCGATATTCAAAATTTGACTTGTCTCACTTGGTGTTTTTTTTTTCGTATTAAATGACCTTGGAAAAGTCCCGCTGCATATTTTCCGAAAAATATATATATATACCCCTAATTCTGAGAAAACAACCCATACATATGTATAGCATATAATGAACATGTGCAATAAATGCGTAAAACAATTATATATAGTTGTTACGGTCAAGCTGTACCTATATAGTCAAGCTGATTGAATTGTCGACTTATAACTACAGTGCCTAGATAATTGAAAATTTACTAAACACCTGATACCTGCAGTCAATAATAATTTTCATTCATATATTTACCCATATCTAAGAGGTAAAGTTATATATGTTGAACTTGTGTTAATATTTAGTATATAAAGTTGTTTCTCTTTATAGTGTGAATAATGCATGAGCCATATAAGCACCGGAAAAAGATAGAACTTCAAAACAAGTCTATAGTAGAGTTCATTCACGTGTGTGACTTTTAATTACATTAACTACATGCTGATGGTAACAGGCTATGATGCTTGGGCTACAATAATGTATGTACACCTATATATACGGTATATATTTTCCACAGAGTATATTATATCTTTATTATACAGGATTTTGACAAGGTTAACAATTTTTTTTTTTTTTCTTTTTAATCTGTACAAATAACTTCGTCTGCATAAACAACACCGAACTACATAATAAATTTATAGAAATCTTGCTCTATGTGCGCACAGTTCGGATATAAAAAGAAAAAACAACTATACGCTATGCGCGTACAATTCCAGTACTACGCTACTAGTGCGTGTAGAATTTGTGTGCATGTATACGACCGCCAGCGCCGCCTAACTTGTGTGCCAGGCAACTCTGGGGTGAAAATCGCATGCATCTATATACGAAAACACAAGCTTGTTTATACGAGTGTATAGTAGTACGAGCCTAGCGTATAGTTTTATTTCTTGATTGTTCCGCATTATATTAATAAGATGGAAAAACTTGATTCATATAATCATTCCGAAATAGTATATTTGAATCAATTAGATATGTTTTCGCATAATAATTGAAAATTAACTTACCAATTTAAGAAGTCTATATACAATACCAGCTATTATATGTGTTTTTCATTTCACGAAATTGACTCAGCCGATCGCGGGGTGATTGAAAGCAATTGGCAAGCGCGCGATTGATCTTGGGCATATAATTTAGCTGTGTGCATCTTATTCAGAAACGTTTTACATTTACATATATGTATGGAGTCTGAACTACCCTGGAAAAACACACATACATAGAAATTTACACACATATTATACACGTGTATAATAATATAGCACAGTTAAAAACAGATCTTACGTTAGTTGGTATGGCGTCGCGACGCTTTAGTCTCAGTCGATGAGTGTACGTTCACCGGTTAAGACGCCGGGTTTCAAGCTCCGAAAGCTCCTCTAAGTGAATTTCATTCAAGTTAAATGAATTTAAAAATAACTTACAAGTGTAATAAGAAAATGGAGTTTAAAGAACAGATTATGTAACATGTTTTTTTTTTTTTTTTCTTGTTTTTTTTCTACTCTACAATAAAGTTTATTTTAAACATTTATTAATTACCAAAGAATTTTAATCATTTTATTTATTTATTTTTTTCTTCATCCTTTTCTCGGGGGTTCTAACTGAAATATCAGTGCGTGTAATATACAAAATTTGAATCATTATATTTATATTTCATTGGCAATTTGTTAGATCCCTGTCTTGGGTTATCGCATTATACGCGCGGTATAGTGGAAACAGCTGATCAATTATTATTATCAATCGACTTTCTATTTTCTTGTACTACTAATAATTGTAAACAGCTTTCTTAACGAGTTCTGCAATCAGTCGCTAAATTCTATAATCAACACTAAATAATTGTATACTTTGATAACATTGCTGTCTATACAAAACTACGACGTTTTATATATCTAAACGTGAATAGATACATATATATATATATATATATATATATATTGTATAAACTGTGTAATTCGGTATGGAAGAAAAGACGTTTACCAATTAGCAGTCCTGACCTATTGGACTCTTCTGAAACCTTCTATATTAGCGATAACGCACACAGTACCCGGGAGGTCCTTTTTCATCGTGATTCCCAGCGCACTTAATCATTGAATTAAAAATGATTACCGTGCCAATTACCGCCTCCAGTCCGTACGTGACTATCACATCTTACAGCGATGCTAGCGCTCTCAGCAAGAGGCCCTGTGTAAGTCACGCACGATTTTACCATATACATATTTATAAATACCTTATGACTAAAATAATAATCTACACGAATATACTGCGTGCAAAATTTCATAAAACGAAAAAACAAAGAAAAATAAAAAATATTTACAACCATTGCGTTCAATTTTGGCAAACTTCATGCTTGATGCATCTTTCACTGTAAACGAAGCCAAAACTTGGAAGAAAAAATTCGCCTGGTTTTTCCCCCTAATATATTATGAAACTTGCGAAAACAAAAAATTTTTCGACAGAATATAATAACCGGAAAACATGATGTACGTGCGATTAGCAAAAAAAAAAAAAAAAATTGAATAAACATCGTCATTTTGTACGTAATCTCTGAGCCGTAGTCCGCATGTTCGCTCATGAATCTACTACCGTTGTTGATATACAGAAACACTTGTCGTACACAATTGATTCTTTTTTTTTTTTTTTTTTTTTTTATCATATAATTTTCCGGTGATTTAAATTTTTTACCGCTTGATTCTAGTAAGGTTTAGCAGCTGTTTATCTAACCAAGCCTAGATCTAAATTTACAACATCATATACTCGACGAAGAATCTCAAGTCTTTGCCAGCCCCCATTTGCTTGACCGAATTTCTCACGCTTTTGAATATTTCGGTATTTTTTTTTTCTTTTTTTTTTTTTTTTGCCTAATATCTTCTCTCAGTGGTAACTCATATAGCTATGAGTCGTTCTTGGCTCTAGTTAAACGAAGTGGTATAATTTTACCAAAACTAGATCGAAATCTGAAAAAGACATTCGCAATTCGCAAAATACGTTCAAGCTTAAACATTCTCTGACATGGTTTATCTGAACTCGTGTAACTTGCCCTTACAAAGGTTTGGCGTGAAATTGACATTCGAAAGGACTTCACAATGTAAAATCCCATTGAGTAAAAAAAAAAAAAAAAAAAAAAAAATAATAATAATAAAAATAAAAAAGGACAAGTTTTTACAAATCTGAACGACTGTTATAAACCGTAAAAATCTCGCGTTCCAAGCATATTTCAACGTGTCAGAGGGCTGCGACAGCGCGCGGTCACCTCCAGACAGATTTACCTCTCTTTCCTCTTTTCTTTTTCCTCATTCCTTTTTCCTTTTTTCCTCTTACCCTCCTTTCCTACTTTTCTACTCCCCCGCTTACCTTCTTTCTCCCGTAATCAAGAGAAGCTTCGTAGTAATTGGATAGGGGAAGCCCCGGACACGAACTTCTTTTCGTGTCAGCGACTATCCTCACATATATAGCCAGATATACCAACTACTATACGTGTATACCTACGTACATATACCGTGTGTAAAATATGATGCTCCAGGTGTTATTTGTATGTGTATATAACATCAGGACGTATACCTGACGACGACACTACATATATACATGTATACATATATATAAGTGTTTCACTCGTAATTGAGGGTATACGAGCTTTTCGCACGCGGGATAACGAGGCAAAAAAAAAAAATATATATATAAATCATTTATATCCGTGTAGCAGGTAAACTGTATAGACAGGAAGGGGTAGGTATATGCGATTTTGTAAATCTGATTCGTGCAGGCGTTAAAAAATAATATTATCCTTTTTATTATTATTATTATTAAGATAATTTTGTAAGAATGGGAATCTTTGGGCGACCTTGTTAAAGGAAAGAAAAAAAATAAGTCTGTTTTTATAAAATTTAGTTTTTGCTTTTGGCATCGGTTTAAAAAACACACGTGCTAATAGTGTCGCCGTTTAATCTGGTCGATGTTTTGTTATAGCGATTTCCAATCCCCCTCAACTTTATTCAGATCCGATCGGTTGGGGGCCTCAAAAAGATATTTCGGTCCAGGGCCGCCACTCGCCATGTTCTCGGCACGTTCTATTGCGAAATTAAATTTGTTTATTTATCATGTGTCGATTGCCTAGATGGACAGTATAGGTACAGTGGTCACCGTGCTTTTAAAGAGCCTATTTTTCCCTCCAGATTTCACAAATTTATTTATTTCATCGATCGTTTTTTCGCTTACAAATTGTAAAAACAAAAGTCAGGCTTAAAACAATTTGAATAATAGGTACAACAAATTTTTTGAATATAGTAGAATTTATAGCCCGCAAAAAAAATCACGATTTCAACAATTTCGTGTAACACGATTAGACATTCTATTATAACGTAACAAATTACGAAAAATACCAAATCTGGTACTTATATCCTTATATACAATCGTTAGGTACAATCGTTACCTATATACTACTCTAGGTGCGACTGTACTTTGTACAGTTACGCCTATATGTTACGATCGGTTTTCGTTATTTTTGCGGTACTCCGCAAAGGTTGATAACAAACACAGGGAAAAAAATGTGATTAAATGTAATGTTACGCATTGGGAATGACAATTGGTTTGTTTTAAAATTCCGTATAACAGTTTTATACAGATCTCATCGCTTCGGTAAATATTTATAACCGATCATTAGTCACTTTTCTTTATCGAACTTGTATAGCACTGAACGCGATTTATTATAATTTCAGATCGCGATACTCTCCCATTATATTATAAATTCTCGGGCTCTTATAGTCCGACAAAACATAAGAAAACAAAATATATATAGCTTTCGATACTCAGAAGTAATCAGCTACAAATCCTAAGATCTGCAGTATACTAGGTATACCTTAGTCCTAATTACCAAGTAGCTTAACGCGGGTCAGAGCACAACTTATTTTAGATAATATTTCTGGGAGATTTTTTTTGGGGCACCAACGAAAAATCTTCAGCTGCATCTTAGCGCTTCTTGGTATAAGAAAACATGTGAGCTCGACGTGAAAAATTATTTTACCGAAATAGAGGACAGATCCAATAATAAGTTACAAGTTCGACTAGGAAAGACGGCGGAGTTCATTGCCTTCCTAAAAACGATCTATAGTTGCGGTTTCTTTCTTTTTTTTTTTTTTTTTTTTCAACTTTCTATATGCAGTCATTCAACGCAATGAGCTAAAATAAAGAAATAATTGTAAAATAGGAAAATAGGAAAAGATAATTGAATCAATATGAACCATATTATACCTATTTATGTAATATTCGACTGTTCCTATATTTAATTTTTTATTTTATTTTTGTTTTGCGCAGAAAACTATAACGTGAATAATTTATTATAGTTTTATTAATAAACTATCGCACACGCTGTCGTCCAAGGCCAGGTAAAATGGAATCGATATGTTCTATAGCCAAATAGAAAAAATTTTTAAAAACACTTTTCAATACAGGATATTATAAATTTGTTGTTCACCATTTTTTTTTTTTTTTTTTTTTTTCTACGTGTTTTATTAACTGGCTACAGTTATACTGACGTGAAGTAAGGGCAAATAATCGTAAAGATGTCAAGCTCGGTCTTATAATCGTTGAGCTTAAACTCGTTTTGTACAATATCGTGTATACCTATGTCGTAAACTTGCACGGAATTTTTTACTTGTTTTTTTTTTTTTTTTTTTTTTTTTTTTCTTCTTCATTCCGTGTAGTTGCATTTACTTGACCAAGAATTTTCGACACTTTTCATTTGAAACTTTAGCTATATTTCAATTTTTTAACACATAATATATAATCATTGGTAAGCTTATACAAACAGTAAACAACACGTAATACAGCTATCATCTATGATACCTATACTATGCCAGATTTAGCGCTGAGCCACGAACACACGTATCCCAACGAAAAGTGTAGAGTCGAAAATACATCGGAAATTTTTTTAAATATATTCACGGGGAAAAAACAACAAAATATTTATAAAAAAAAAAAAAAAAAAAAATGAGATTTATCAAAGAACAGCTACGAACTAAAATTTCCGACACTGAAATTGCATACGGATGTATACGGAAGCACTTGATAACGTATGAAACAGCCAGCTGACATACACAGAAAGAAAGATCAACTTGATTAAAGATAATTTTGCGGTCCAAAAATGAATACCGAAATTTTCTCGGATCAAATCAAAAATTTTCTCGAACCAAGAAAATTTGGAAAATTTTCTTGGTTCGAGAAAATTTTTGATTTGATCCGAGAAAATTTCGGTATTCATTTTTGGACCGCAAAATTATCTTTAATCAAGAATAATTTTCTTGGCTCAAGTTGACCTTTTTTTTCTGTGTATGTTACACGAAATTTGACCCTAACTAATCGCGAAATAATCGAGTTACACATTAGGCGAGACTATATGTTTGTACCTAAAGTGGGAGATATTATATTCCGTATGTTTGCGATACAATTTAATGTCCTATGATAACAGGATATTATATCACACCGCATATGTGTACCGGCACACCTCGGACTGGCCTCTTTTTTTTTTATTTTTTGATATTTTCCGTTTATCCAGATCACTTTTCTGCGCATCCTCTTTACGTCTTGCGACATTTATAATTACTTATATATATATATATATATATCTTCTGCCTTACTCACGTTTCTCTTTATATCTATACAAAGTTTCTTTCGTATTTTATATACCAATCAAACCCGTTAACTCTATTAAATATATTCGAGACGTAGTCGATACGTACTGCTGCGTACACGATGCACTGCAAACATGTGCACGAATTTATTGCGAGAATGCCAAGTGTTGGACAGGGGGCGTATCACCATGATGATGGCATGTATACTATGCAGTAGTATAAGAAAGTTCAATGGCCCCACACCGTGGACCAAAAGAAGAAATAAGTAGCCCTGCAGACGTAAATCTCCCGAGTATTTTTATTTTATTTTTATTTTTTTATTTTATTTTATTTTATTTTTTTCAGAAAGAAACGGAGCTCTTGTTCATAGAAATTGAATCGCAAATTATGTCGATCGTATCTTAGTAATTTAGTTTGTAATTAGATTTTAAATGAAGTTATTTATGAGATGAATTTTTTTTTTTTTTCTTTTATTTCTATATAATTCCAATCTTGCGTTATTATATTATTATTATCTATACCTACATACATAATGCGCGTGTGTATATGATAAATTGTCGAAGGATTTATGGTACTATTACATAAGTTGCTTACGTACGTTGAGAAAAATAACAATACAGTTGACGAGAGACCGACGAGGGCCCTCTTCCTTATAATTCACTTGACCGTCTTGTAACTAATTCTTAAGAAGAAATAGATGTACGATATCAAGATTCTAGTACACATTTGTGGTCAAGGCTGATTAAAATATTTCTTGCCAGCTTAACCATTATTATTCGTTAGCTACTACTACTATGCTTCTTACTGTATATATATATATATATATATATACACATACTATAGGTCACATTTACCACGCACTTACATCACGAATTGCGTGATTGAAATATCGACACGACCTCGAAGTAAAATACAAATGAAATGACCTATAGGAGAAAAATTGTTTTATTCGTCCTGCGAGATTATATTATTATAAACTAGGGGCTCCGCCCCTGCGCGCTTCGCGCGCCAACCCCGCCTCGTCGCTCGCTTCGCTCGCTTCCGAGGCCTCGGCGCTACGCGCCTCGGGCACTCGGCGCTGCGCGCCTCGCTGTTCGGCGCTTCGCGCCTCACTTTGTCACATACCGGGAGACTTCCCAAGACTTTCAGTTGATCCACGTCTCGTAACTCCTTGTCAGCAACTTGTATTTCTTCTACTTTTCCAGTATCTGTATCTCGATCTGTACCCATCTTTTTTACTTTACGAAGGTCACGTTGTCTTTAATTCCTTCGAATTCTCTTTTCTTCTTCATTCATTTTCTTCGGTCGCCCTTTTTTAACCACCGATGACTCGTCTGTTTCAGATGTGCCACACTCGTTTTTTCTTCCTGAATTTTTCGAATCCAACCGTACCTCTTTGATATCGCGGGTGTGTGCCTCCCGGTTGTTCTTTATAATTTTTCTCTCTTCTTCTTCTATTTTCTTTATTATGTTGCCTTTTGATATGAAAGGAAGACACACTTTTTCAACGCTTATTATGGTTGGCAATTTTCTCTTCCTTTTTTCTATCCTTTCTTCGTTAAACTTTTCAAAAACATCATAATGCCCACTATCCCCATTACCGGTATACAACAGTGCAAAGTTATGTGAACTATCTAGCTGACTATCATAATTTATGCAATGATAAGTATTATTATTTATGTAAACTTTGAAATTTACCTTGAATATTGATGCAGCTGCAGTCAACTCTACTTCACCGGCGTAAACGCCATTCTTACCCATATGTAATCCATAGTCTTCTGCTGACCTTATGGAAACGCCGTGTGACTCGTCACCAATGATGTAATCTCCATAGCTATCCCAATGTTGCAGTATGAATGAAACGATGGTCAATCTTAGCTCCTGATGCCTATCCTGATTTTTTTGATAAGCAATACGACAGCGCGCGAAAAAGACAATTCCCATCTGGTTTCATCTGCGCTACCTTTTTATCCATTTTTTTTTGTAGACAAATAATATTTTTGTTTCGATTTGTCAATTGCTCACAGTGAATAACCGATAAAATAATATTTTTATTTGATCTGTCAATCGCTCACAGTGAACAACTGTCATTCACCGTAAAAACAACAGACATACAAAAAACAGCGTGAAACGCCTGATGGCATGCAACCCGACAGCATTATGCGACTCATCGCGCTCGTCTGTTTTTCGTCTAGATTTTTTTATTATATAGAGGGATATTATTTATTATAATAATATATGGTCTAGTTTGGTATCAGACATATTCAACTATGTTCCATATTGGCTGGGTGCACGAAAATACCAATACTATTTAATTATCAGTGTGTAACGTATTCATGCATACTGTCAGCGCCATCTAAAATCATGCTCAACATTTTTCCATGCTTAACGTATACACAATACACACTTATCTTCAAAGTATAGTATATGTGCGTGCACCCAGCCAATACGAGGCTGAATAGTCGTTTAAATATATAGGTACGTATACATTAGACCGGTTCAAAAAAATCGACTATTCTTTTTTTTTTTTCAATTTTCGCATTGAAATACTGTCGGGGGCGTGAAAAAAGATGCCTGTTAAAAGCGGAGCTCTAAATATTAATATTTAGAGGTCACTCATCGCGGATTTCTATTTTCCATTTAAATAGCATAGGAATTTTTTTTTTTTTTTTTCTTCAGAATTTCGTAGCTCACAAACCAATGAACAAATCCAAATGACTCTTACATATTTTGATAGGGGATTGAACACTCTAAAAAATGTATCTATCATTGTGGAAAAAAAATCACAAAAAAAAAAATAGTTTACTCAACTATAAATTGAAATTTGAGCTTGAATAACTTTGGAAGGAGTCAATTTATCAAAAAATGATAAGAGAAGCTTTTTGTAGAGTGTTCAATTTCCTATGGAAATATGTTTGAGTCATTTGGATTTGTTCATTGGTTTGTGAGCTACAAAATTATATAAAAAAAAAAAAAAATTTCCTATGCTATTCAAATGGAAAATAGAAATCCGCGATGAGCGACCTCTAAATCTTAATATTAAGAGCTCCGCTTTTAACAAGCATCTTTTTTCAGCCCCCCGAAAGTATTTCAATGCGAAAATTGAAAGAAAAAGAATAGTCGATTTTTTTGAACCGGTCTAATATACATATTATGGTGTTATAGACTGATATAGCTGTTTTCATACAAACTGTACATAGCATAGTAGAATATAGATTCTATACTAACACCACAGGTTCACCTGACACTTGGCATTCGAAATTGTAGAAACACGACATTCCTGACACGAACGGTGCATTGAAAGGAATTACAATAATCGTGTCAGACGACTCTATGCCAACGCTGGTATAGAATACGAAGTTGAAAAACAGGAAAATCGACCATCCGTTTTTTGTGTTCTTTCAAAATCTTCAACTCTTGAATTAAATAATCGACATTCTTTGCCTCGATGAAATAGCTGTTGTGAAACCGATTGCAAGATTTCGAATTCCAAATTTTTTATTTTTTTTTTTTTTGTACACTATAATTCTGCGGCAATCAAGAAAAAACGATTTTTTAAACAGCCCGTATAATTTGAAATCACCCTTTTTTTTTACAGGTCCAAGAGCTATTCAGCGCCATGAAGGAGCAATCTTCATCTTCTAGGCTTGATAAGGAACGCGAGCCGCCTCCTCAGAGGTCTCAGAGCAGCGCCGCGACGCTGACGTCTTTGGGGGCTGATATATCTCCTAGTTCCTCTCATTTTTTCGAGGTACATTATATAAATCGCGAATACATATTTCGACTTCGTATATTATGCACTGCAGATATCGCGTCACTAATGCCATAAGGTCGTAGACTCAAAAAAAAAAAAAAAAAAATCGTTTTTTTTTTGGTGGCAAAATCTTTTTCATGTCATATAACATCGTTTGGACATATCCGCAAAAAAAATAATTTTTTGGCGCTTACGACCTTATGGCATTAGTAACACGATATATTATTTTCCCCTAATATCCTATATATGTGTAGTACTTTATTAATTATAATAATATATAATTGAAATTGAAACGCGCTGTTCTATTTCAGGTCTTGTATATTGGAAAAATAAAAGTATCCCACAAAAAAGTACCAGAGTCATTCATCGACGATGCACTGGTCAGATTTCGCGCTTATGAAATTGAGAAATCAAAGTCTTCGTCAAACAACTTGCTCACCGAGTGCCAAAGACTGCAAAGACAAGCCAGCGTTAAATTCTTGCCCACATTAAGCGTCAGGAGAGACAGTCAGGTAATTATTTTTCGAAAATAGTATAAACTTATAAATCCGAATAATAATTTTGAAAAAAAAAATTTATAAATTTGCCGTTTTTGTATTCATTTTTATTTTCTTATTCCTTTTTTTTTTTTTTTTTCAGGATTCAAGTGCCAGTGAATTAGGCAGCATAGAAAATATATCATCGAGTAGTGTACTGTCGCCAACAAGTCCCTTAGATGTTGCAAAGACGTTAGGAGGTTCCGTAGAAACGTTATCTCCAACAAATAACAACTCCCTTGAAAATGATAGTTCGGACAATATAACGGTGCCAAAAAAGAGCAAAAATTCAAATATGCCGTCCCCGGAAATGATGAGAAACAGAGCTGCGTCTACAGGGAGCGTTTTAACAGCGAGGAGAGATTCGGCTTCCAAAAGCGGAGGCGATGAATACAATCGAACCATGCTTTTCCAGGTTTGTAAAAATGCATTTTACGAGGCATTTTATATTATTATATTATTTTACCTTTATATTTATTCGATGAAACTAAATCAATCACGTTTATATAAAATATCAATCATGCATCGATTCTCGTGATTAAAACAAATTTCTGCATCTTTTCTTTTCAGGTCGGACGATATGACTTGAGGCTGATCAGTCCTGACAGAAAACAAGTCCTTCTCCATAAGCAGCTTAAAGACGTAGCAAGTTGCGTCCAGGTAATTGAAAAAAAAAAAAAAAAACAATTTAAATTTCATACAACGTCGAATAATAATTTGAAAAAATAATAAAGCGTTAAAAATTTTGCTCAAATTTCAGGGTGTCAAAAATGCAGAACATTTTGGATTCATTTGCAGAGAGGCTGGTGTTGATTGTTACATCGGGTATGTCTTCAAATGCCAGTCCGAAGCAGTTGCCGATGATTTAGTTGGAGGTATAAATGACTTTCATCTTCATTTAAGAGTGCTGTATCAGTTAACGTAATTATATTATAGATAAAACGATTTATTTCGCTTTCTAAATCGCCTATTTACTATTTCTAATATTTATATTTATATTTCAGCCATTACTCAGGCGTTTGTTGCAACCTGCGATGCCACAAGGAAAGAAAGACATACAGTATTCTCCTGTGATCATTGCCCTATGGTTTGGTACAACAAATTATGCCAAGAAATTGAAGGTATTAATAGTTATAATTTATTGTACGGCTTTAGATATTTATAATTTAACATGTTTTATAATATAAATAAATTACTGCAAATATACAAGTAAGAAGATTACGAGGTATACTACAGCCTGAATTGTTTTTCCTTTCAGGACAAAATGATAAGCGAACACAAAGTATAATATTGTCCCGGCTAGGAATGTTGCCAGAAGATGAACAGGAGATTGTTGTCACCAAGTACAAGGGCGCAGAAGCATGTAGCGGTACATTGGGTAGTTCAGGAACGGGATCCAGTCTAAGAGAACAGAATCAATTTTTAATGTTGCTTCTACGCGCTCACTGTGAGGCAAAGCAGGCCAGACACGTTCACGACACAGCTGAGAATAGGTAAATTTCGTTTTTTATAACTGTGTATTGTTTTGTTGAGACTGGAGTATATTCTGATATTGAAAATCCTATTTCAGGAGCGAATTTCTCAATCAATATCTCAGCGTCGGTGTTGGAAGTACAATATTTATGAAGGCCAAGAGATCTTTGACTAATAGCTTCGATCATCTTATGAAACGGAAAGGTTCACGCGATGATTTTGGCCTCGGTCTTCACGTGAGAGAATCTACTCCTCAACTGACTTCACCGTCGACACAAAAAGACGATAGTCAAAGTCCTGTTTCTTCTATGGCTTCTGGTCTTGATTCTTATTCGGATTCTGGAAGACCCAGATCGCTGAGAGTCTCTCCTGAACAGCAGCTGAGCGTTAATACTGGGGCGAAAAGCCCCATGATGGATATGTTAGTATAATTTTTATATTTTTCTGTTTAGTCATAGTATTTTGAAATATATAAACACAAGATTATATAATTCGATTATTTCTTTTTCTTCAACAGTTTCTTGAAGGTAGGAAATTCCCCAAAAATGTCTCCTACCGAATCTGAAGGAAATAACAGGCTGCAATCCAGCGGATCTTGGAGACAGGCGATATTAAACCGGGTCGTAACACCTGGTAAAGATCAAGACATTAAGGATAACGTAAACTGCAGTGGTGTTAATGGAAAGAACAGCAGGCCTGTTCATGAACGGAGAACTAAAGAAGAGTTACGAGGTCTTTGGAAAAAGGCAATCAATCAACAATTAATACTCATCAGAATGGAAAGAGAGAACACCAAACTGAGAGGTGATTATTGTTTGATTTAATATTTACTATATCTAGGTAATTCCTATGTAACATTTTTTCTCGGATTTTGGCAGCTGATTCATAATACTGATATAATGACTAGATCCTTCTCGTAAGCTTGTGACTCATCAGTTGCATTATTTCTTTGCATGAAAGTTTTATATTGAATGTTTTTCAAGTCGGTTGATTCTTTGAAGAATAATATGATATATATGGATGAACATAGACTGAATGAGACTCATCAGTGTTTCAAGAAACCTTTAAATAATCTTCAGCCTTTCTTTCTCAAAATATAAGAACTGTATAATGTCTGAATTGCGTGTTGCAGAACGACAAGAGGAAGCAACAGTGAAAAGGATTAAACTAGAATACGACGAGTTGAGTAGCTGTGCCCGTGAACTTGTTGAAGTTTGGGATTTACTAGTGAGCAAAGAGTCTAGGATATCTACAAAGTGCGACAATCAGATGTTATTACAAGCCATTAAACAAGGTAAGAAGAAATGAAACTCTTCGATCGAGCATATTATTCCTTCATTAACGCAAGCATGCAGGAGTTATTACAACATATCACATTGTATTATCCATCTAGGTGTGCCTCGAGGCAAGCGCGGTGAGGTTTGGCAATTTTTGGCTGAACAATTCTGTCTAAACCAACCACCAATTGAAACACGTGATTTTCCGAGCTACAACGTGCCCTATGATTCTCTCCTGAAGCAACTCACGTCTCAGCAACATGCAATCTTGATCGATCTGGGTCGCACATTTCCCAATCATCCGTATTTCAGCTGCGCCCTAGGCCCAGGTCAATTAGCTCTTTTCAATCTGCTTAAGGCCTATTCCCTTCTGGATCCCGAAGTGGGATACTGCCAAGGACTTAGTTTCGTCGCTGGAGTTCTTCTCCTGCATGTAAATATTATTCCATCAAGATAATATAACAACTTTTCTAATAATAATAAATAGTAGAGCTTTATTATTTTTGGTCATTAAATTCTGTTCATTTTATAACTCATTTCATATTTATTTATCATTGTCACAGATGGCCGAAGATCAGGCATTCTTTCTTCTACGCCATCTGATGTTTAGAAGAGGTTTGCGAAAGCTCTACCTACCCGACATGGCCGCACTCCAATTGCACCTTTATCAACTGTCGCGATTATTACACGACAGACTACCAGCTATATACAATCATTTTGACAAGCATGAAGTCTCTCCTACTCTTTATGCAGCACCCTGGTTATTGACTTTATTCGCTAGTCAATTTCCCCTGGGTTTTGTTACAAGAGTTTTTGGTAAGTACCTACTCAGAGCTGCTCTATCTTATCTTTCTTTGCTATACACGATTCGTCGATTACACAAAATCCTTAATCCATGATGATGAAGAATTGTTAATAACATGCCTTTTATTATTTTTTTGCAGACCTATTGTTCCTTCAAAGTTCCAAAGTAATATTCCGCGTCGCCGTAGCTTTGTTGGAGGATCATCAAGAGCAACTTCTTTGCTGTGACAGCTTTGAAGAGATCATGGAGTATCTGAAAGTAAGATCTTGTTGCCATTTACTTGCTTTTTATTACTCAGTTATCGGAATTAATAAACGTTAAGTCTGTAACCGGATAGATATGTAATTCTGCCCTATTTATTTCGTCAGCTCCGTGTACCAGCTGTTGACAAAGGAGTGCTGGAACGAGTGATGAAACGTGTTTTCTACCCAGACATGGAAATGGTGAAACAATTAAACGAGTACAGAGTTGAATATCAGGTCCTGCAAGAAGAGATGCTCTCTGTAAAACCACAGATGGAAAATTTGGAGAAACTGGAATTGCTTAACAAACAGCTGACTCAAGAAAATGTCCATCTTAATGAGCAATTAGAGGTAAATCTGTTCAAATTTCGCAACCCTTGACGGTTCTTGTCTTTGAATTAAACGATTTACTTGAAATCTGTATTTTTATTTTCAGATCGCTATGAGCAACCTCCACCGTCTTGAAACAGCCCGTTCTATCCAGCAATCAACTGCTCACAAATTAGAGTCTCAAAATCGTAGCTTAGAAGTGACTGTCGCAACGTTGGGAAATTTCATTCAACAAATGGCAGATATGAGGACAGATATTGATATTCCAGGTGAAGTTCGTAGGATTGTTGCACAATTGGGGGTAGCGGAGAAGCGGAAGGCCAGCATAGGCTCCAAATTATACCCTCTGAAAGTTATCGAAGATAATAACAACAAGTATCAACCAATGAAGAGTAACTCGACTGGGAGAGAATCGCAGAAAATATCCAAGGGCATTAATCCCATGGCTGATCCACCCTACCCTCTAAAGTCAGCTTTGAGTCAACCAAACTTGGGAGCAAAGCTGGAGAAGGTTTCATCATTTTTCTCAAACTCGCACAACCACATAAGGCAGCAGCGGGCGCAAATGGCTGCTCTAAGAGCGGAACGTGGTGACGATCGAAGCCAATTTATTAATAACGATGAAAACGATCCAAAAACAGTAAATATTGATATTCAAATTACGGATGCTGTTAATGAAGCGACTGATAGCGTACATCAACTTGGTGGTCAGTTATTACAAATCGAAACTACTGGCTTAGAGAAGTCAACTTCATTGCCATTGTCAAATGCTAAACTTAAATTAAAATCATCAAAATCAGCGTACGAACTTGGTTCTGTGAAAAAAGTACCTACTACCAAACTCGAAGACACCATTGGTGATTCATTGACTAATGTAACTGGTACAATTCATCCTTTGGATACTTGTAGCGATGTAAACTTCAAATATGGTGGCACAACAAAATTAAAATGTATAAAGCCTGTTAGGTTGTCTGGGCAGAATGGTCAGGGTGATAATGTAAGTAAAGAAATTCCGGGACAAAATTCGGAAATTTTAACTAGATAGCAGCTAGTGCTTGTTTCCATTAAAGAAGAGATCTAGGGATTAACGTTTATGCCTGACGTAAAAAAAGTTGTTTACATTCGCTAAAAGTATTCTCCAATTTCTACTAATTGAAGAGAAATTATTAATCTAAATGATTTAGAATATAGTTTCATTTCATTGCCCATAAATAAATGAACTCTCGAACATTTGGAAATCCTATAGTTCCGAATTGTTTTAAATTCCATTAGGAAGTGATACATATCTGTTGTACCTCGTTCATAATAATGACAGAACAATAATGACCATATTGTTTTTTTTTTTTTCTATTCAAAACTATTTTAGCTTATCAAGCTATTGGAAAACAACGTATTTTGATAATCAATATGATCAATCATACAGATATAATGTTAATAGATACATACAAAGATTTTCAAATTAATACGACAGAATCAATAAGGTCAAAAAACTGCAAATTTTGTATACAATGATCGAGCAATCAAGAAACGAATCTGTCAATACCTATTCAAATAAAAACTACTGGACTAGAATATAATGTATTTCCGTTTATGGCGGAATATTTTCATCCAAAGACATCATATCTAATAGTCAATTGTAGACAGAATGGATTCCTAATCGAGAATATACCAATAATTAAATAAAACTTATATAAATTTTGTTTACTTGACGCTAAATGAGTTGGGTAGCATTTTTATTTGAAATATATTGGTACTACATCAACTAAAGAAAAAAAAAAAGAAAAAAAAGTTGCCGACTATTTGGTATGCATACAATATAAAATGATATTAATATGAGAAATCAATCGTTGTTTAATTAATTGACTGAAAAATACGCAGTAGTAGGTATGTATCTATTAAATTTCGACAACTAGGTACTTTCAGGATCACATATGAAACAGAATTACTTTTTTTTTTTTTCATACAAATTTGTTGGTGCTTCAGGCAGTTCAACCATAAAAGACTTTTATAAAAGGATTTTTCTTTTTCGTTTTTTTTTTTTTTTTTTTTTTTATATATTCATATTTACGAGTTCACAGCAGATTGGTTAAAAGATCATCTTATATTTTATAGAATTTAGATTATTATTAATTATTGTGTACATGTATAGGCCACCGTATTTGTATTATGTAGTCTAAAACCTACATGGCTTACAATGAGACGTAATGGATGTCAAGAAAAGTATAATAATTCAACCTAAATCTTAAAAGTATTAAGATAAATATTTAGAAATTGAAACAGGCTATCACACAGATCGAAATCTGTGATGATAGTAATATTGACACATACCTACATATATCTATACATATTTCAGAATACCGTAGATATGTTTCCTTTGTCGTAAATTACAATCATTTGAATAAAAACACTGAGTATGATACGTTTTTCATCTAGTGTTTCAAATTTTATCCAAATAAGGAAATGACTGTAGTATGTTAAAAGAGATTGTTATTATTTCAGTATTGAACAATCATTTTGAAGAACACTCTTGGCAAAAACCGAATTCAACTTCATCTTTTGAATTTCCGATAATCCAGCTGAATGGTGATACCAGAAGTTAACTTGCGGTTCATTATCGCGATTTTCGATTTGCCTCTTATATAATGGTAATTATCTTTATTTACGTATAAAATTTGAAATGCTCTTTCAAACCGTCTCGTCTTGTGATAGTATTATAGTACTTAGTTTTTTGTCGTAGCTAGTAGGTATAATATAAGAAAATAGCGATAAAAAGTGCGCTTCCGGATACTTAATGAAAGGCTTTTCTATTATTCGTTTCTGAACGTGACAAATTATGTTTTAATAATGGAGGCTATTTATTAGTGTTGTCTTAAGTCGAAGGTAAGCCTATTGCAATTGAAATTTTGTTTCGTGCTTAATTATGACACAATAAGACTCTTCGTGCAAAATCGAGCTTTGTTTCATTAACAACGTTCTTCGGACCTATATCTGTATTAAACGTAAACTTAGCTAATGTGTGATTGTGACAAGCTGTTCTCTGTGAGATCCAGTGCTTAAGAAAAATTTACAATCACATTAGACACTGTAGTTCAGATGGTAGAAATGTTTCAAATAATTTGTGATATCTATGCATCAAATACCCAATTTATTTTATCTGTGAAATTATTGAGATAAATATATATATTTATAAACCTCATTGTGGAGGTACCTTCCAATGGTGATACCTTCATGAAGTCAATTGTAAGTAGCCTGGCATGATTCTGCTCTCCATTATTTTGTAGTAAATCACTGTTGTAAGTTGTAGCAGAAATAAAGAATTATATAACAACATATGTTTTGTCATTTCATTTATTATATTTATACAAAATGCGAATAGTGTTGAAAATTTTTGATACTCTTCTTTTGCATATTAAGGTACAATTGATAGTTCAATAAAATTGCTACTGGAACTAAGTTCTGATTCCATAGTGGACGGAAAGTAATATTCAAAACTGATTTATAGACTTTCTCGAGTGTTATAAAAAACGATCTGCACTTCTTACAGCTGTTTTCAGATATCGTATTTCCCCCTTAGTACTTATACATAATATAATACGCTATAGTTTTGATATAATGTGAATGTTTACAAAATATTATAATAATACTAGGGGCTCCGCCCCTGCGCGCTTCGCGCGCCAACCCCGCCTCGTCGCTCGCTTCGCTCGCTTCCGATGCCTCGGCGCTACGCGCCTCGGGCACTCGGCGCTGCGCGCCTCGCTGTTCGGCGCTTCGCGCCTCACTTTGTCACATACCGGGAGACTTCCCAAGACTTTCAGTTGATCCACGTCTCGTAACTCCTTGTCAGCAACTTGTATTTCTTCTACTTTTCCAGTATCTGTATCTCGATCTGTACCCATCTTTTTTACTTTACGAAGGTCACGTTGTCTTTCATTCCTTCGAATTCTCTTTTCTTCTTCATTCATTTTCTTCGGTCGCCCTTTTTTAACCACCGATGACTCGTCTGTTTCAGATGTGCCACACTCGTTTTTTCTTCCTGAATTTTTCGAATCCAACCGTACCTCTTTGATATCGCGGGTGTGTGCCTCCCGGTTGTTCTTTATAATTTTTCTCTCTTCTTCTATTTTCTTTATTATGTTGCCTTTTGATATGAAAGGAAGACACACTTTTTCAACGCTTATTATGGTTGGCAATTTTCTCTTCCTTTTTTCTATCCTTTCTTCGTTAAACTTTTCAAAAACATCATAATGCCCACTATCCCCATTACCGGTATACAACAGTGCAAAGTTATGTGAACTATCTAGCTGACTATCATAATTTATGCAATGATAAGTATTATTATTTATGTAAACTTTGAAATTTACCTTGAATATTGATGCAGCTGCAGTCAACTCTACTTCACCGGCGTAAACGCCATTCTTACCCATATGTAATCCATAGTCTTCTGCTGACCTTATGGAAACGCCGTGTGACTCGTCACCAATGATGTAATCTCCATAGCTATCCCAATGTTGCAATATGAATGAAACGATGGTCAATCTTAGCTCCTGATGCCTATCCTGATTTTTTTGATAAGCAATACGACAGCGCGCGAAAAAGACAATTCCCATCTGGTTTCATCTGCGCTACCTTTTTATCCATTTTTTTTTGTAGACAAATAATATTTTTGTTTCGATTTGTCAATTGCTCACAGTGCATAACCGATAAAATAATATTTTTATTTGATCTGTCAATCGCTCACAGTGAACAACTGTCATTCACCGTAAAAACAACAGACATACAAAAAACAGCGTGAAACGCCTGATGGCATGCAACCCGACAGCATTATGCGACTCATCGCGCTCGTCTGTTTTTCGTCTAGATTTTTTTATTATATAGAGGGATATTATGCACGAAAAACATAATTACTGCTTGTGACTTAAAATTGATTTACGGCTTATTACTTTCAATAAATATAGACATAGACATAGACAGTGATATATAAAATTTTTATTTTATTAACCGTGAACAATAAGACATTCAAACAATTTATTCATGAGTATATACCTACGCCTCAAAGAGCTTATAGCCATAGAGTGGGATACGCATATAGGAGCCTACGTAAGCGGAAGTGTCCGTCGAAAGAAAAGGGACAAACAACCGGGAAGCCACATCTATGGGTATTTCTTCAGAAATTATGATTTTTGAGATCGGGGAATTCCCACAATATAAATGTGCCCACCGAACCAACTTGGACAAGTTTTTGGGGTACTTTTGGGTACCCAAGGTGTAAAATGCTCAAGGTGGAAAGTGTTCAAGGAGTAATTGCGCTACAGACTCAGAGGATCGGGAACTATACAACTTAATGACCTTCAAGATTTCTGCATCTACAAAAATGAATTTTGGCGAGCTGTAGCTTCAAAACGATCCATCCGAGAGCAAAATTTTACTGAGATTTTTTCTTCATCATTCAATTAAATCACGTCAACTAGAACCAAAAGGTCATATCGCGTAAATCCGCTGAAATTTCAGATTTTTTTTTTTTTATTGGAGGAAAAAAAATCAGACAAACAACCGGGAGGCCACATCTATCCTTTCGTCACATCCCGAATATTTGCTATTTAGAAGAAACGAATTACTATAATTAAATGCGATGAGGTTCGAATCTTGAATTGGCAGAGTAGCCCAAGCGGGTTAGCATTTCGAATAGCAAAAATTTTAAGTAGCAATTTTCAATCGCGAATCGTTCAGGGGGGTCACTAATAGTATATTACTCACCTAGGGAGGGAAAGTAGGCTAACCCAAACTGCGCGTGAGATTGACACCCGGGCCGAAGGCGAGGGTGACAAAAACGCAGTTTGGGATGGCCTTTTCCACTCCCGTGTGAGGTATACTATTTTTCACTACCCCCTGCATCGGAAAAATCGACTTCCCACTCACGCAAGGGAGCGAAAGTCGTACTTTCCGTGCAGGTGTGGTGAAAAATATCATTACTATTCACAATGAGTAAATGACTTAAAAAACTAGACGAGATTGCTTTTCGTTAATCAGTAAGTCGTCTGTTCTGCAACAACTTCTTTGCGTTGCGTTAAAGTATTCTTATTGGAATAGCTGTCACAGTCATATCTTGTTAACACAACTCCCATACGCACACGTTGACGTCACAAGAGCCATAAGAGTCAATTGCCGTGTCTCAATTCGTTTCGAGTCCCTTGCGCATTTGCCTTTACCCTTACCCTTCATGGCGCATTCGCCTTTCACAATTGAACTGCTTTAATCAAGTATACACTTTCGAGTGTTCTACACTCTGACGTGGTATAAATGTACTATAGACTTGCTTATTGTGTTGATTGCGATTTCTAGGTTATGAAATTCAAATTTCCAATATGGCTGTCTAAAGGTGGTCAAAGGTACACAAAAGGTGCATCTCCCGTACCTTTGACACTTGCACCTTTGCGCACTTCCCCTTTATCAGTTGGATTGCCTTAATGACGTCACTACCGGTTTGTCCAAGGGTAAATGCGCATCAAGTGTATACTTTGTGCGAATTGAGACACGGCAACTGACCCATAGCAGGTCCTCGTAACCTACGTCAGTGCTCCTTCTCAACCGGCTTGTTTCGCCAACAGGGTGCTAAATGGTATTGCCATCTTGCGGTTGAATCAACGAACCACTTTTGCCGTACAGATCGCCACGCCTTGGCATATGCAAGCCGCACGCTACGCGTGATTTTTGATTTGAGATTGCATATAACAAGGCGTATGCTTTTCGGTAAAAGTAGTTGGTCGATTCTACCGCGAGATGCGATACCATTTGGCACCCCGATTTCTAATTTATTTAGAGCTAACAATCACTGATCTCTGTAATAACTGGACAGCTTGTCCCCTAAAGCAAGGCTGAAGCAAATTGAAGGCTTACCCAGCGCTCCTAGTACCGGGAGCGGTACTAAGGTTGACCATCAATGCGCTCGCGAGCGCAGCAGGTACGTTCCGCGCGTGCGCTCCTATCATTTTGAAGGAATTCATCTTGAATTCATAAAAAAAAAAGAAAGCCGTCGAACTCGGCCTATTCACGATTACGATGGCACATGCGCATTGAAATGGTGATTAGTACCATTCCCGGTATTAGGGGCGCTTAGTGAGCCTTCACTTCGACTTAATTCCGGCTTGCTGTGCCCATGAGCACAAGCCATCCAGTTATAGCGTTTTCCACTGGGGCTACACCGAGCTACACTGGTGTGGTGTAGCTATCTTCATCCTGTTTCTTTTCTATGAGGAAGAGAGAGACAAGGATGGCGACACTACACCAGTGTAGCTCGGTGTAGCCCCAGCCGAAAACGCTAGCCAACAATTGGCAGATGTTATACAGTGAGTATTCGTGGATGCGGGTCACTCGTCGGTCACTAGTTTCAGCTCGACACAGATATTTGCTTGTGCCGTAAATGAAAATTGCTGTGTCGAGCTGAAACGAGTGACCGACGAGTGACCCGCTTTCACGAATACTCTATATTGTGTAATGGAATGCTTACTGATCCAATATTTGTTCCTCACATTCTGGCCACAGTTCGTCTGATACTGACAACTGATTAAATCACTTTATCATAAGATTGATTTTCGTTGAAAACTGATTCAGGAATACCAAAATACACTAACGATGCTATGGCCTGGCTGGACTTCCATAGCTAATTATTTATCACCTGTCTAGTTGGGGGTTCATCTGCTCATTCAAAATCTATCACCGTTGATGTTTACCTCTGTCCCCTATAATGTAAAAGCGGAAATATTATGAAAATAAAAAGTTCCACATTTTTTTTTTCAATATATATATTTCGTATTCAAAATATAATAATAAACATTACACATGATGCTAGCTCATATTGTGGCAGTCAGCATTGACTGGCACTTACAGTGGTACTGTGTAATAAACTAGTTAATTAAACAGCTAACGCCTAGAAAAAGCATATACTGCATGTACAAGATCTTAACTGCATGATGTTCATCTCATTATTCCTTTCAATTTGAATTAAAGATATATTGAATTGCGAACGAGAAAATTAAAACGCATTTCCGACAAGGAGATTTTGATTAAAATTACGCAGTTTAAATGGAGGAATGAAAGTATACTGATATATCATAAGATAGCAAATATTAAGTTACAAGCTATTACTATTATCAAAGTAAATCAAACAGACTTCAGAGAGTAATAAAAGATGATTTTATAAATATTTTCTGCAATTGCAATGAGACCTCAGAACTGTAAACATCAACTCAGAAAAATTAAGTGCATAGTTGAATAGTGATTGAAAACGCTTGTAACTAGACGTTAGCTTCAGAGTTTCTTACATCTTAGGCATACAATATTATAATACATAGTCCTTTAGTTACATAATTATATTCAAAGTAATAAGGTAGGCAAGCAGAAGCCCACACAATTTTTAAAAGCCCCAAAATGAATAGTCATCCATTACTATACAGTGGCAAGAAAAACAACACTCAACCCGTCTTATTTGCTAAAATTATGTAATCATCACAGTGATAAACGAAAATATATATATGTATGTATATATATACTTTTTGTTTAGTTTAATTTTTAGTTAATAATTAGTTAATCACTTTTTAAGGAGCGTCTCTCAGTGGCACTTTATACACTTCTCAACACTTTGTTCCTCGCTGATTCCTGTTTCTTTTCTTTCTTTTTTTTTTTTCTTTTTTTTTTTCTTTTTTATTTTTTTATACCTTTTTACATCTTAGAATTATTCATTCCAACTGCGGGTACAAATTATTTTACAATATGCCTGTGTTCCGATATTCTCAGTTTTGAGCTATATAAACAAAACAATAATAGAATCGTATTATATAATACAGTTGGCTTGGCTTGATGTTTCCTTCATTTTACAGAAGTATAGAAATATCCATACATGTTGCCAAATAATTCCATGCTTCAAAAGCATTATAAACTGTTTGAATTTTACCAGTAAAACAACCAGGAGGCTTCATCTTATAATAATCAGTATAAGTAGTAAAGATGCTTGGTTCGGCCTTTAGAGGATTTATACTAATAAAGAAAGGTATCTTTAAGAGTTTCCAATTCCAGTGTTCATTGGTATTCAAAGGTAACTGGACATGATTTAAAAATATAGTTTCAGTGCTTTTCAACTATAAACTACAACAGGTATGAATCAGGAATTCCGGAATACAGAGCATTTATAGAAAAATGTACAATTCATGTAAAAAAAAAAAAAAAAAAAAAATTAGTTTAGATTTAGTTTAACATCAAAGTTTTTGGCTGCGCTGCTTGGATTTATAAGATACATGCCACAGAGTTATTGAATATTATATACCTCCTCTCTGATATCTACTAGTATATAGGTAATTCTTATGCAACAATATCCATCCTAAACTCTGAGGATTCAAAGCGGAATTATAATCAGGAGATTCACTGCAATGTGAATTATATACTCGATATTGGAACTATATACAATACTATAAGTGTGGATAATGGTCAATGAACTAACAAAAAACGATGCTGCCTCGAATGACAAAATAGGGAAAGCAAACTTTCAAATAATACGAAAGAGTCTTTCAATATCATATCAATTAGCTGCCACATTGAGATTGTAAATACTTCGTATATCGTAGAGATATGTGTACTTTAAGGAATAATAATCGCCAGATTAACTAGCTTAACTCATTGCACATGGTAAAACATAACGAATAGTGATATAAGTGATTCAATAACTGCGTGGTTGGCACCTGAAGCAGCGAATTTTATAAGTACAGTACACTTCTGAAAATTCTTAAACAGCACATGTCGAAAGTATAACATTGTTTCTGAGCCATTGGACATAGTTAGCAATAATATAAGAAACTTGATTTTTCAAGAATGTAAATTCCTGAATAATTAAATTTCGTTTAAGATCCGTGCGCACCATCCATGTATCTAGGGATAGCCAAATGCCACAGGCAGCATATAATTTTTTATTTATTTTGAATAACAGTCTTTATACATTTTTTTATTAAATTATTATATCTAGCTAAAGAATAAAAATTGTTCTTTCGTTCTCATTTTTATTTAGTAACTAGTTTATAGTTAAACCTTAAACCTTAGTTCAATTTTTTTTTTTTCACTCGCGATTAACCATTTAAAATATTCATTACTTATACCCTGATCATATTTACAGCGGCTTGGCGATTAAATACACACCGATTTTCTTTTATACCTAAAGTGGTTTAGGCTAGTAAAAATTAGTTGCTGTATTTATAGATAAGATTTATGTGTTATTTAAGACATTCAACTTCTGTTTATAAACTATTAAACATCAGCGTGTGAATATCTATCTGCATTTTGTATCTGCAGACCTTATGGCCACTACCGGTCTCATACAAGATTCGTGACAAGTTTATACCTTGGATAATTTTCAATAGATTGACTTTAAACTTTCACCACTACAGGTTTTTGTTTTAATGAACATCGAACTTAATTATTCAATAAATAAACTCCCCTGCACTTATTGTTAGCTCGATAATCGTATAACCATCTACCTGTGTAGTATAAGTAATTCATTACTTTTTAGTAGTTATCTTTAGATATTAGAATGGGGAATATTCAGGATCGCCACACATCATCTTGAAAGTAAGGTGCACAGCACAGCAGCTCCGGCTGACAAAACCAACGACACTCTTGATAAAGACGACGAAGAAGCAGTACTAGATGCCGCTTTGGTCAAGTCTTCGCAGACACCTACAAAAACATAGATAAATATGTAAAATACACAAGATAAATATCAATAAAGTCATCCAATTTTATTCGACAATGTTTAAAGAGGCTCCAACTTATTCTCCTGTTGATAAATCAAATCAAATATAAAATATACCTTGACTGGTCAGACGGTATGTCCATTGAACAGTCGCGTTTCTTTGGCAAGTAAGCGAATGCGACGAGAGCTGAAGCTCTTGTTCCGGTTGTTCGCTACCTCCTCCACCTCGTTCTGGTTTTTTTAATTGTACATCGCTCATTCGCATAGAGAAACAATACGCTCGGCCTGGACCTGTTGTTAGCTTACTGCTTTTACGAGATGCTATTGTATATCGAGTACCATTTTCTTCCCAACTTCCATGGCACAGGTATTCTATAGAAAAATGAAAAGTAATTTCTGAATCATGTTATGTTATCATATTTATGAAGATTTGGTCTATCGATTTGACATCAATTTTAAATAGCTCACCATCGTTCTCTCTGTCACAAGTACTGTCAATCGTCATTTCTGTTTGACTAGTCGAACTACAACCAATCTCAACGTTTTTACAATCAACCTCGTCGCGATCGTCGGGCCAAGTCCGTCTCTCAGCTGTACGTGGTGAAAGCTTTGTGGAACGACGTTGACGACGTGACGTCAATGGCGTCATTTCAGATGACATATAAACAATAGTATATCTGCCTGGGTAAGGACAGCTTCTTTGATGAAGTGTCGAGGCTGAAATAAACGATGAAATAACAAACGTGAGTTATAACAAGTATTTACACTGACTTGTTAACTGTGCAAAGTAGAATGAGTTCATTATTAAATTCACTATAAGAATGACTAATTAGTGGAAGATAAAGTCCAAGAGTCTAATCTAGTTGAATATAATAGCTGGTAAGTTAGATTAATCAGAATGCTTACTAATTAACGTTGTATAAGGCATTGTTGACGGATCTGAAAACGTACAGGCTTCCTCTGGCATGATCGCCTTTTCATCTGGATTAAATTAAGAGAATTACAATCATTGGTGAAAAAAAAAAAAAAAATCTGAAATAAATTTCTGATTTCTGTGTGATGGTGTATATTCTTTTACCTGATTGCTGAAGTTCGATTATGTGACCATCCCTCTTGTGAAAAATCATACAAACGTATCCACTGTCACTGCAAGTCGAAAAATATAACGATGATAATAAATTATATTCAATGATTATTCTAATAGAATTAAATGCATGGATTTCATTTTTTATGATATTAAATTCGCGATCGTTTATCTATCGATTCAACTTACCATCCACTTGTTATGTGAGCAACAAGCTTAACGGTGTGTCCCAGCATGTTGTCATTTGGATATAATTTCTCCAAATTATGACAGACTATTTTTTCCTCGTGAAAACTTTCGTCGCTACCCTGAGCTGTTACTTTTAGAGTTGCATTTCTTGTTGTAAAATGATAGGTCTTTGATCCATCAAGCGAATGCCAGTCGTGATGCTGCGTTACCCATGATGGATATTTACAACGATTATGCTCCTTGTCCACTATGTTAAGAAAAATAAGTAGAAAACATTTTTTATAACGAATATTGATATACGATATGAAAGAAAAGATTTTTTCCCGAAATGGTATCGAAAAAAATTAGATTACTTAGTTTTCTCGAAACACAGACGAATTTAATCATCCCCTTATCGTTTAAATTGTTAACAAGCTGTACCAACATATTTTATCATGTTATGATGTAAATAATTGAGGGTAATAAATCAAATTTATCGCAAGGAGTAATTAAATAATATTTTGCAATTATTCTGTATCGTAGTATACATATTATATACATATATATTATAAACCAGTTGACTGGGGTCTTGAATTGATTACGATAATGAATGAGTTATAACGAGTGAGTGAAGCCACAGATGCGTGTAATCACTCTACTTTATAATTAATTTGTTATTATATCTCTGATATTTATTGGACTTTGCTCACCTTTGGTAAGTTTGATGGTTCGCGATCCCTCGGGAACGGATGTCAATCCGTTACAGGTAGCATCCCCCGACTGAGCCAAATCATAAATCACTTTTCCCTGATGATGTGAAGTTTTTTCGTAGAGGAAACATCTAAGAAAATAATTAACAAAAAATTTGTCAAGTTATATTATGTAATATAATCGTGCATGAAACAATAACTGGCCATACATTTTCATTCAATATTCATGTTAAATTTAAATCGAGGGTCGAATTATTCATCTCGTAGAATAATCACGACGTAATGTATCACACAGCAGTTTGTATAGTTACATACATGTGAACATACATTCCCTTCACCATCACTACGTCAATATCATATATTCGGTGTATTTAGAAATTCTGAGGAAACCAGGACACCTAATTGAATTAGGTATCAGTTATAGCGTAGATGAATTCTACAATTTCAACAATTAATTAGATTAGCAAGTTAACAAATCAAATTAATTTTGACTATAATTAACTTAGACTGTTCTATTCCACAGTATAGAAAATGAAGAATCCTCAACTTTGCAGAGATCGACCAGATGGTTGTGTCATAATCAAATCGGAGGTGATGTGTAAATTTAATATGAATAGAAACGGTATTTTTATTCGTCGGAATGTCGTTTATTACAATCGTAAAATACTGTGATTATAGTATAGAGGAGTCCGAAGCTGACGGGACAACAAGATTAATTAGAGGGAAAAATTAAGGGGGTAAAGAGCATTAATCACCTGAACGTATCTTCTCTGGATGCCATAATACTTCGTCCGACGCTTTTCACCGTACCAACTAAATACTTGTTTCTTCCATCCTTCCAAGTCGCCATGCACTGTAATTCCTCGGCTGTAAGGTACATAAATGAAATTAATAAAACGTGGTTCGAGTATAATAATGCACAAAGTTCTGTAAAAGAGAAATGAGTATATTGAATGATAATAACAATGGCAAAGATACATCCGATACTCAAAATCCTGTCGAGAGCCACTGTGCTGTAAAAGTCCGGTAATTCAATTACTTTTATAATCCGTTTAATGGCTTCGATCCATCTGTACGTCTGTCCGTTCATCCGTCCGGATATACCTGTCTGTTCATCGCGTTCGTTCACTGCCAGTGTTGCTGCCACAGCAGCAGTTCAATGTTTTATCAAGCCACGATCCGCGACTCGCAATCCGCGGAAGCCCCGCGGCTAGCCCCTCGAATGCTTTGAACCGCCGACTACTCTCTTCGGCTTATCCGCACCCCGATACGATTATAGGTTTTCACGTATTCCTTACTTGAAATTAGCCACAAGTTTTCAAAATTCTCACTTTCCATTATTTTCTGCAATCACATCCTCGATCATGCTTACTTACTCACGCGGAAATCGTTTGTACATCTGTATGCGATTATAAGCTATAATAAGGAAACCACAATGCGTCGCGGTAGCTTCCGGAATTGACCACAAACGCGGAATATTGACAGAATGATTTCCAACAGTTAATCTGAGAAAATTGACATCATTTTGCAATTGCGTTGGTATAGTAGTAGCAGCTCATTACGCTTATCGTTTTGTGGATTCGATGAAAAATTTCTATCCAATAATGCTGGAATATTTCTTTCGATAGATTCGTTTCTCGTTTTCCTCGTAACTTTAGTTCGTAAAAAAAGAACTAGCCGCAACTAACAACGAGAGGGTCTACACAGATCGATGTGGTTGTACCGGAAGTAGACAGGTGGCCATTACAATTAATAATCTTTGGCGTCGCACGTTTACCATGATGAATGGGTACGCGACAGAGACACGCACGCTTTATCGACTTATCCGCGCGTGAGCCATGAGGCCCTGTAATCGAAAAAAAAAGCTAACTTGAACGGTAGGAAAAAGGCTGTCGCAAGTCTCGCGACAAATTTCCGGAAGCTGAGTTTTCTTTAGTTATTAAAGAAAAAGTGACAAGGCCTTTAAGAGAACAAAAAAAAAAAAAAAAGCAAAAAAGAAAAAAAGAAGGAGTGAAGTAAAAATGGCCAGATTATTTGGGTTATCGGAAAAATGTGCGAACCTTTGTATCTGATCCGTATCTGAATCACCCGTACATGCGCCTTTGACCATAACAAACGCATAAAGACACGTACGGCGTATCAATATTTACGGCTAACGTCGACTCGGAAAAGTTTTATACCGATACTCGATCCACTACGATATGCCGTAAAACATGTTTTGCGGTATTCTGTCGCGATGAACTATATGCTCCTGATGTAAACGACGAGATATATATATTGTATTTAGTTATTTCGATTCGGGGATGAAAAAAAAAAAAAAAAAAAAAAATGCCGGCAAACAAGTTTCCCGTAAAGCCGTAGTACATTGAGTGACTGCAGAAATACGAGGAAAAATTCTAGATTAAAATCTGTTGACGTTTCGATTTCATTTCACTGAAAACCGACGACGAACACGTCGGGGAGTTGCTATAGGATTATTCATGTTTGATTATTTGCAGTTACAAGAACGAGTATGCCACGTAGTACTACATCGTTGAATAACTTGATATGTAACGAGAATCAAAACTGTGCAGCGGGTGTCATATTATTTTTGTGAAAGAAAAAAAAAAAAAAAAGAAAAATTAGACGACTGTGTCATTTTCGTTTTCATATTCGATTCTACCTTGCTGTATATACGTAACATGGATTTTCTTTTTCATTTTCACGTAACATATATAGGAAGGAAATAATTCGTGAATAAAATTCAGATTGCAGTATACTTGTTTCCGCTATAGCATATAGGTATGTATAGGTACACTAAACGTAATGGATTCTGATCCGGACGAGTTGGACAATTCTAGAAACAGCCAATCGGCGCTCTGGATTAAAAAAATCCACAAGCGCCGACTGGCTGTTTCTAGAATTGTCCAACTCATCCGGATCAGAATCCATTACGTTTAGTGTACTTAGACACATTTGCAGTTTACACAACTGCAGCGTAAATGGGATAAGAATATACTTAGAAGTATTATATGGCTGTATAGTGTGGCTATAATAATTGAGCTTTTAGTATGGGAAACGCGTCTGACATGAGATTTTAGGGACGTTCGTAGTCGTTCGTATAAAAAAGAATTTTGTCGTTTTCTTGTTGATAGTTGTCGTTGGTTAGCTATATGACCAGCGGATATTACCCTACATATATAACCCCATGGATATCGAGGTTTACCGTTGGACCACATAATCTGTATGTATGTGAAAGCAGACCGAGGTATAAAGTCCCGCAGACTATATATACCGTATGGAGAAGTTAACTTTTATTAAACGCGCGGCGGTGGTAGCATTATGACAAACACGACGTTATCTTTAGACCTGTAGACTAGGTGAATGTATAGGTACAAGCCGAGACGAAGGCCTCCCGGTGATTCCTGAGGTATTAAAGTCCGGCACAATAGAATTGTGTTTGTGCGAAACTTGATTTTAAGACCGTTTCATTTTTATCGACCCTTCGGAACTTTTATCTCGACTCGAAGAGGGCATAAGAGAGTGTACTCCGCGGGGGTTTCGCGTAACCGTCGTTAAACCGGCTCGCAAAGTGGGATCTGACAGGAATCTGGCCATTTTCGTTCTTCGCGCACACACACACGCGCACATACACGCATACATTTCATTACACACGTCCGTCTTTTTGTCAAATGCCATAATTCCAAACGGTATTGAAAAAGTAAAATATTCTATACTATACTTACTGCTACTTTCGGTCCCCGCGACGTCTGGACATGCCTGATATTTGAGCAACAGTTTACTCTCGTCGGTGCAACTTTCAGCGTGGCTTACGGGGTTTGTACATTCTCCGTATCCTCGGCTGTAGGAAAAGGTAAACGGTGGTCCCGTGAACGGGCAAGCAATTGGCTTTGAGTTCAGTCGGAACATGGAGGTCAAACTCTCATCGGATGAAATTGCACCACACATTTCGTCGAGGGATGCCAGCTCGTCGCACCAACCCTCTGTAACAAACGAGTCAAATTTCACTGATTATTGTTCAATGATATACCTACACACATACCCATGGTAAAAAATAAATCTGGGTTATATCTATATTACAACTCCAGGATTCAACTCCCGGATGAATGATATCCCAATCATATTCAAATACTATAAATATCATTAAAGTCATTAGCGGTGGATGTAGGTATATCGGCTGTCCTTTCGTGTAATAATGATGATTAATAAGTCGTAATTGTGACGAGTGGAAAGCCTTTCTTGACAATAAGTTAATTTAAATAATATCCAATCATATGGATAATTATCGTCAATTAGAAACAACAGAAGCAGCAGTAATTCGCGGTGAATGGCGGCGACAGTGACTAACCCTTAAAGACAGGGGTATGGGGTCTTGGCCGACCCACGGATTACCTTGTTTACCGCCGACTCTGAGAGGTTTTCGCACGTCGCGTCCTTTCGCCCTTTGATAATTTATGCATTTTGGGATAATCTCTCTATGAAAGATAGGAGTTGGCTGGTTCGGTGGCGATAGAAGGACGCCAACCCTCCTGCACCCACCCTTACCTCACCCTACCCTTCCCAGTTTCAACGCTGTGAATAAGAGGCGGCAGCTTTGGCGGTGAAGAGGCAGGAAGGGCTAGAAGGTGGAAGGATGGTTTGAGGATGGAAGATCGTTATAAGAGCAGCATGCCCCAACTGGGTTACGGGGAAGCTTAGCGCTAATAAGAAATTAGTAAAACAAAGACACGACCCTAACAACCGCCATTTTGTACCCTTTATCTTAGCGTGCCAACCCCAGCGTTCGCCATTCTTTTCGGAGATGAATAACTCACCCAGTGTCTCGCTGTTCTGCCTGCTTGTCTAACGCGGGCAAAAGCTTATCCCAACTCTGAAGAATTCAAAGATGGTTTTAACTCCGAGATACCTAACAGCATCCCCGAGTAATTGTTCAAGGAGAAACCGTGTAATGTGCTTCGTCTCAAATAATATCGATCATGCAATATTCGTTAGGTAATTTCGATCGAGCAAAATAGTATCCAGCCGTCTGAATCGAAGTACGGGTGCTTATAGTTATTGGGAAAAAAAATGTCAGGTGCCAAGTTTCGGTATACAGAGGTTTATTAATAACTCATTACACCCCCCAAACCAAGAAGAATCTTTGCAAACAATGGCGACGAAACTCCGCCATTGTTTCTGTTTGAAGCTGTGGTTATGATTACTCGGCGGGTGGCTGGCGTCGAGAGTAGGGTAATATGGAATGGGGAGCATTCGGAGTCCTTTGAAATGTAAATGCTAATTGAAACGCAAAAGTTGGCGACCTATATCGCCTGCCAAGTCAACTGTTCAACTTCTGGCAGTCCCGGTTTCTTCGTTAGAAATCTTTATTCTCTCTTATAATATCTTACTACGGCTATTTCCCACCATCATTTCTCCTCTCTAGTCTACTATATCTACTATCATATATATGAGATGAAAATTACAATATCTTTGATTCAAGAAAAATAGAACCAATTTCTCCTGTAAGACAGAAACGCGACAATGCGGAATTCAACTCTGATCGAATCGGCGATTTTCTTTCCTGAAACAAACCTTGCCTTGCTCAGGGTCCCTCGGGTAAACCTGAACAAATACATGGTTATATGGTATATACAAGACCTAGACCAGAACTACGTATAGGTAAAACTTTGTCTGTAGTTGTTGGAGTTCGAGGACTAGCTTCGCCTGTAGAAAATACCAGTAGAATTCAATAAGCGAGAAAAGTGGTAGCAATTAGCGAGAATTCGAGGCCGGAGGGATAAGTAAGGGTAGGTAGGTATCTGCCGATGGCGAAAAGATTCATCGAAGCTGCTTAACAGATTACCAGTTTTCTCAGTCATATAGTTGGTTCTGCAATAATTATATGGTAATACGAAAAAAATCAATAAGCCTGTATTTCTCATGATCCAAGTAAACGGGAGGCAAAGCCTGCTAAGCGATGTTCAGTTTAAAAAATAGTCCTGAAGTGAAATACGGTAGGGGACTGGTGCTGCTGCAATCCAGCGCCACCCCAGGAGGCGAGAAATTATGCCCAAGTGCATAAATTACCAAAAGATCCCTGCGCCTAGCATAAATCCTGGTGCCGCAAACCGCGTGCTGTCCTTGTTGGTCCAATTGGCGACGCCTAAATAAATTTAGGAGCCCCAGGGGTCGCGACTAATCATTCGGGATTAGGACCCGCTAATGAGAAGACAAAGGCTTTTCCATTGG
Organism: Tenthredo mesomela; assembly: GCA_943736025.1. NCBI lineage: Eukaryota > Metazoa > Arthropoda > Insecta > Hymenoptera > Tenthredinidae > Tenthredo > Tenthredo mesomela. The sequence goes on along the minus strand of OX031016.1, from coordinate 15,708,873 downwards.
AAAATTCGATACGGGTTTAACTTACCTCGTACACCATACCCATACACACTTGGTCGAATTGCATTCTCCGAGTATACGCGTAGCGAAATTCTGAGTATAAATTAGAAATTAAATCGAACATAATTGTGATTTGTTGACGATTCTATAATTATACGTATTCTACCCATATATATATGCATGTATAATATATATATTATACATACTTACGCCCCTTTGGCTACATGTGGCTTTTCATCTTCTCACTGATCCAACTAGTTTTCTACGTTAAAGCGGCGACGCCCGGGGCGGTTTGACGTATTGCGAATTGTTTGTTAAACATTTGTCGTCGCCAAAGCTGACGGCGGCCCGTCGCGACGCCCCGGGTGTCGGCTGGATTGCATTCCCCACGGAATTCTTTCTGTTTTCGTATCGTAGTACGTATACCTATACACCTACACTAGACTCTGCCTCGGGGTAAAGTCCAAGGGACCTGATTCCATAATATTACATAGCTATATCTAGTCTGTGATATAGATATGCACAGGGAGAAATCGCCTTTGCGATTTATTATAGCCAGTCTTTTTCGACGTCACGTTATATTTTATTTTTAAAAACAGAATTTCCGCAAAGGAAATATTTTCAATTTAATTTTCGCGCGGACAAACGACGAGGGGAAGAACATAGGTGCTTGAGAGAAAAGCTCGTTTCTTTTTTTTTCTTCTTTGTTTCTTAAATTTTAGCCAACCTTTACTGAAATTGAACTATTTAGCAAAATTATCATATCCAGGTCTCCATACCTTATTGAGACAAGAGACAAGGATTATGTACTTATGAAGATATGAGCTATTCTGAAAATGGAAGTATTGTAAACTCGGCCACGTACGGAAAGGTGAAACTTGTCCTGCCTGGACAATAAAATACCCGAAGGGTGTGAAATAATAATGAATACACTTTGTTATTTGAGTATGAAAGATCGATGACGGAGACTTTACGAGGAGGGGAAGAGAAGGGCGGCAACTTATCAAATATTCTGTTAAGGCACGCGAGTTCATTGCCTCAGTTTTATAATACTACTGCAATCGTTACGATTTTCATACATATACCTGTATTCATTATTTTTTATTTTTTTTTTTTTATGAGCTAAGATTTATGTGTAATAATTAAATAAAGATATACATACTACGTTCAACTGACTAGACTGATGATTTTAGTTCATACACGAGTATATAATATCTACGTATAATTATATATTTTCAAATCGTCAAATATCGAGAGAGAGATGTAATTTTCTATTTGAACTTAGCGATTGAGTAGTGTCGAAGTGGGATGAGGTGAGCCAATTTATCTATACGACTGTACGAAAGACGTATATATACTACCCCATAAATTGAGCGTTCCATATATCGTCATTGATCCGACCATACCATTCGTGCAATCCGAAGAACACGGCAATAAAAGCGACAGGAATCAATTATAAGAAGGCTGAAGGTGGCTGGAGGCTTGATCAGCAAGACTCTCGTCACATTTACTATCTAGCTTCCCCTAACTCTATATCTCCGAGGTTCACCCCCTATTCGCGACTACACGGTCTCACTCACACTCGCATAAAAAACGGGTGCCGGTATACGATCCACAGCCCTCTTCAGTCTTGGCTTTAACCCGCCCCCAGCGCTAGGCGCTCAGCAATAAAGGGTAGATACGCTCAAAGACTATAATCTCACCCGGCTATTCCCGAAAGTTGATCACAGCTACGGTGCAAAGGGTCGCCCACCGCGAGTATATTTTTCTTTTTTTTTTTTTTTTTTTTCCTTTTCTATCTCTTTTTTGCTTTTTTCCTACTACTATATCTATACTACGAGTCCGAATCTTCGATTCAGGAATGATACGTGAATAAATATATAGATATATATATGAAATGGTGAAAAAAAAGAAAAAAAAAAAAAAAACAGGTTTCATACAATTTGTACGTAGCCACCTATACGTTTCATTTATTATAGTATTTATAGCCCTCTGCAGTACCGTGGCAGGATATATTATGAGTTATTGCAGTTGGTTTTGTTGAAATAAAAACTGATTTATGAATCATCATACGGTAAGCCCGGTAAACGATAAAAGTATTAATTAAATTTTGTACCAAAGTTTTGTCTGTCTGTCTGTCTGTTCGTTTGTCTCTCTTGTTCTATCCTATGTGATTCACGCGTGGCATATATACAGGGCGTGACTTGAAAATCGTTTCGTCTAACCAAACCTAAACCCTAAAACTTGCCTAACCTACCTAACGAATTTATGGACGGAAATGGCAGCGTACGCAAATGCTCGATACAACCGCGGTCGCCAGGGGGTCACCAGGGGGTCGCCGAGGGGTCGCCGAGGGTGGGACTACCAAAAACCTATTATAAATTAATTTCACTGAGTTTGCGAGAATGGAATGTATGGGTGGGAATACGCCGCCTTCATACTCTCTCTTCACTTTCCCTCTCTCTCACTCTCACTCTCTCTCTCTCTCTCGTTCGTGCATTACTTATTAGGTCCCGGATTTCAAGGTAACTTAATTAATTGACAAGGACGTGCTTTCAACCCATTTTTATAAATTATTTCGTTCTGACACGCGGGCAATATGCGGGAGCTTTGAAATTTAGGTCTATCGTTGATATAGGAGTAGGTACCGCCAAGTGGCAGTTGTCCGTTTGTTAATTAGCCTGTGCGAGTTCTGCGTATATTAATAATATTCTTAATTATTAATTAAGAACGACGCGGGTTGGCGCTTCGTTCTGAAAATGGAAAGTTTCGCTCCCGAAACGTTCGCTAATAGCGTGACGTTATACCCTGCTGTACTTTGTAGCTACTCTAAGAGCTTTCCGAACGTAGCCCACTATACTACTACTCGTTCCGCGATAAGTAATTTTACCAAGTTCCATGGCACGACGAGAAACCTGAGTAGACTTGGAGGCTCGAAGTTGTTTCAAGAGCACCGGCCCGTAACTCGATCCTTTCATTTTTAAATTACCCCACATTTTAAATATAAACCCCGCTCAACTTTAATTTCAACATTTCATTCAAATTCTAATCATCTCAAAGGGGGAGTTATAATAGCCAAACCAACTAGCTTACTATACCCATACCGAGCCATGTACCTTGATATTCATCTATCCGTCTACACATATAGTATAACACCGGAAGTTTTCTCATTGCGGTCTATTAACACTTTAATTAATATACTTCCTTTATCACTGCGAATATATTTAGGTATATACAGTTACCCCTCGATCGTGAAGTAACATTGATACGAGTACAATTCAACTGTAGACTTAATAATAATCGCTATATATATATATATATATATATACCGCAGCTATAGCGATCTCTGAATATTTTATCGCAAGTATTGAGGTTTACAAACCCGTGCAGGAATGGAAACGAGTCGAACCTGTTGTCAGTTTTTTTGCAATACACAGCTATTTTTCCAGTCTCTATATATGTGTTTCATGTAGGTATGTATATACCAATGACTCACCAGATCTAGCGATGGATATGAACGGCATCACGCAAATATAAATATAATATATGTAATTACATCAGCGAATAAAATAGGTACGCATAAACATAATGTATAGTCGCGGTTTTGTGGCAACGTGAGGAAAATTGACATGAGACACATCGGCAAAACCGACACCTATACATCAATATTATATAGCAATTTGTATACACAGATCGATTCAATGAAAGTACTCTCTTAAAATGAATCAGTGGAATTTCACTGATTTACTAGTGGATCTCACTGATTGCCCTGCAGTGAAATCTCACTGATTCAACCAGTAAACATAGAAGTGGGGATAATTCACTGATTCAACCAGTGAATTCCACTGATTCAACCAGTGAAAAACTTGGAAGTTCACTGATTTATCAGTAAACTTTCTACCCACTGGTTGAATCAGTGAAATTTCACTGATTCATTTTAACAGAGTATGTGACTATTTGTTGAAGATGATTGTATAATCGAGAATTGAATAACAAGGTCTATGGTCGCAGTGTCAAACGCGTTGATCGCCAATTTTTCGCTCTCTGATCTAGTAACTGTTTCAATTTGATCAAGAGAAAATTCACTCGTAGCAAAAACAAAAATATTTCACTCCAAAAATTTTATGGCAAAACTGTTACGTGTGAAAGTGAAAAAGGCTGTGTGACGTGTGTTTTTACTTTTTAGCGAATGTTTGAATGTGTTTTCTTTTCTATCTCGTTATGTGTTTCGTTTCATACCTATATGAGGTAGTTTGGGTGTGTGCTCAGGGTACTATTTATTTAACGAACAACGATAATGATAATGATAATGGTAATGATATAGCCTAGTTTCTGGTTCGCGTAACAAAATTGATGCCTATTTGGGTGCGATTTTTAGAGAGCCTCTCGACGAAAGGGTCAGTGACTACTGAGCAACGAATGAGTGACCGCTGCTACACGGACCCCTCGGCAAAAGATTCAGGGGGAGATAACAGCGGAACGAAAAAGAAAAAGAAGAAAAAAAAAAAAAAAAATCAAGAGAGAGAAAATGAGATAGAAAATGGAGTGAAACGACCGAGAGACGTTGAGAGGGCGAGAGAAACGAGGATCCGTGCGCGAACAAGATACCAATCAGTAATCTAGTTTTTGTCTCCATGGTTTCTACGATAGTCCATACACACACATCTATTCCGCATATATATATACATACCTATCTATACATAGCCGAATGTAGCCTTTACACGACTATTTTCACACGGAGTGGATCTTCGCTACGAAATCTCAAAATTTACCGTTCGTTGTTATGGCTCGATATATACCTACCTCACATTTAAGATTAGGAATAATACCAGGCGTCAATTTCTCCGTCCCACTTCGGGTCAATCAGTATCAGTCAATCATCGTTAAATGCTTACAATTATTCTACCTCCTCGTTCTGCCTAGTTCGACAATTCGTTCTCCTATCCACATCCTCATGCTCATACTCAGCCTGTGCGTTTGTTATCTTCGTTATATCGTCTCTCTAGCTCTTGGCAAACAACTATCTGCCATATAGGTAGACACATACCTACCTTCCTACCTACGTATGTACATACCTACCGGTTATATCGACCTACACTCTATAACGCCCGTTTCAGATCATTATTTATGTTAATCCTATCTGATACCGAAATGACACACGCGTGTATTTTGTCTCGCGTTGGATTAGCCGGGGTAGGAAGGGCGCGCAGGGGTGGAGTGGTCCGTTTTGGCTGAATCATTGCGCAATAAAGGCTAATAGCGATAATAATCACGATTCCATAGGGTGAGGACGAGGTCTTTACTCGGCTCAGCTGCACAGGTCGTCGGTGAAAAATATCGCGGCCATTCGTCTATATTCAACCGCATATATAGAAACTATCTAGAAAAATGACCAATATTTTTTCTTGTTGTTTCACTTTTATTCTTGGCGTTTAAAAGATATAGTATAGAGTAGGGGAAAGTGGGGCAGAATGGCCGGATGGGGCTAAATGGCCGCCAAAAAAAAAATTGACTTACTAGCATTTTCGCATCAAGGAGGATCATATGAGACGCCATACAACGGGATTCCGCTGAAAGTACTCAAAAATTTTCAGGGTGGGGCTAAACGGCCACCCTAATAAAAGTAGCGAAATTGCATTTTCACGTCGAAGTGAGTGAAAATCGGTTAATTTCATATGATATTTAATCATACCAATTGAAATTTATTTGTTCCGAATAAATATTTAATTGCGACTATTGAAAAAAATATTTCGTTAATTCAATTATATTTTTTTCTCAGTGTAGGGTGAGCGACTTTGCCCCACCCTTTCAGTTTTGCATCGTTTTCAGTGGAACCACGCTGCATATAGTTTTATCTCACTCAGTTCGACGTGAAAATGCAATTTCGCTACTTTTATTAGGGTGGCCGTTTAGCCCCATCCTAAAATTTTTTGAGCACTTTCAGCGGAATCGCGTTGCAAGGCGTCTCATACGATCCCCCTTGGTGCGAAAATGCGAGTAAGTCAATTTTTTTTTCAGCGGCCATTTAGCCCCATCTGGCCATTCTGCCCCACTTTCCCCTATACCTGCAGGGCGCGTAGATTACAGGTCAGAGACTCGTTTCAGATAATATTCCCGTGGTTACGCTTCGCCGCACGAATCAAAAGCCGATATTAACGACTGGCTTCATTCGAGGTGCACGGACGCTCCAATAATCTTCGATGACATCGCGTCTTTCCAGATTTAATATCACGTATAACAGCTGGATTTTAGATTTGTTGCTTCGATGCACGTGGAACGAATTATATGACGGACAGGCGGACATGACGAAGGGCGACATATGCGTGCAGTACGAAAACCACATACATACTATAGCCAAGTCACTTCGTTAACATGGGTATAACAAATGAACGATGGATCGATGAGATCCTTAACTTTCATTCTTTAGCAGCTGCACAATTTTCCTCTAATAAACTAATTATCGAAGTGATTAATACAGTATCAAAACTGTACGTCACCGAAGACAGAATCAATCGCGACTTTAAGGAAAGCGATAAGAACTGCTGCATCCTTTAGTCAAGGGAACCGATCAGTTTCGCATCCCTTTTATTCTTGTACCATTTTCGCGTCACCCTGAGTCAATTTCCGGTCTTGAAAACGTTATATTGATCTCGATAAAACGTCGGAAATATTGTATATCGTATCATAGAGTAGATATTGTATAAGGAACTTCTTCGTTCGTGCGATAACCGCAGGGATGGACAGTGGACTGTGGTATAAGGCAAGTGAAAAAGAGCGTTCACGAGTTGCGAATGAAGACAGGCAAACCTACATTGACACCTATGGATGTACTGCAGACTACTGAGATTCGAGTAATGGCAAATTACGAGACGATATTATGACTTGCGGTATTGTCATGTACTTAGATCCTAGTGTGCGTTGGAGGTGTAAACAAAGGTTCATCTAGTGAGGCCGTGAGGCAGTGAGACAAGCAGACAGAGGGCAATCCCTACGCAATCTGCGTTATCATTACCTCCATGCGTGCACGCAGCCACATTAACCGGGGAATGTCGAGAGGTAGGATAATAGTTGGGTTAGGTTTATAGGGCGGTTGAACCGCGAAATACCAGCATTCATTATGATGGCTCATTTCTGTGGCCCTCTCAGACTCAGAATTATCATCCGCAGCTCGCTCCGCGCTAACCTAGAGGTAGTTTCGTAGTTTCCGGGGTCCCGCATCGCCGTGCGACGATTCCGAATTAGTTTCACCGGACAAGGAATTTCCCAACTCGATCGACAGGGGACTCAGTAGTCATTTCCGCCCCTCCGAACCAGAGAGGGTATTCGGTTTGTTGAATTTTACAAATTGAATTCAACATCCAGTGAGTAATTTTGATCCCGAAACAGGATTTCAATTTTTTTGTAAAAAAAAAAAGTTAAAAAAAAATAAGCCGCGTGAGCTGGTGATAGAATAAAGTATATTTGAAATGCCGTTGGAAAAGGAATTGTATATTTTTTCCTGAGCTGATGCACAACTCGACTTCGACCTCGACTGAACCTCTTGGCTCGTCGAATGAAATTATAATGCCAAGAAATCTTGAAATTTTGGGAAAGCCACGAGCTCAAAGGTCGAAGACCATACCGTACGCGTGTCACGAAATTCGTTAAAGGTATGAGGAAACGGGTCCGCAGCTATCATCCCTCAGGACTTTACCCTGAGAACTCGCTCGCCTGGAAAATGACATTTCTGATTTAACATAATAACGCGTCAAGGGTTCAGAGGTGACGCTTAACTTACTTGAGGCTCCTTCGTACGTCGACAATTCGTTGCGAAAACCAACGACTCGATGTAAATACTTCTAGGTATACATATACCTATTCCCGTATGCAAGATTATAAAAAAAGGAAAAACTAGTTTCTCTCCGTTCATAAATATATAGCTTTAATTACCATCCTTTCAGTTTGAACCAAGTAATCCAAAGTATGAGGGAAAATAAAAAATAAAAAATAAAAAAAAAAGGAAGGCGGACGGCAAGTGCACAATTTTTAATTTTAAAATGTACTGCACGTACGTACGGTCGTAGCCACGTGATAACTCAACAAGGCAGTATGCAAATTTGATGATGAATATTTTAATTAACGTTGGAACTAATAAGCTTCGGTCTTACGAAGCGTAGTAGGTACGACCTCGTACGCTTTTGCCTTCCAAGATAATGACTAAAAATAAAAACGTTTTACCGAAACGTTCTATATTATGTAGGTACAATGAGTATGCTTACTCATTGATAGAAAACCGTATACACGCAGCTAATAAACAGTCTTCTATCACAATACTACCGCGTACAGTCATCACGTGAAAGCTAATACAAGGTGGCAAGTTATCGGGGTCAAAAAAGTTACCGAGAAAAGCCGATTGTGAGTAACATTAAAACTAAAGAGCAAGAAAATCAAACTTCTTTAGCAGAATTTTTCAACCCCAACTTCGAAACTTGCTTTTTCTCAGGTCGAGCCAGGAAAGTTTCGTGGATGATTAATTTATACCTTTTACCCATCAAGATTGGTAGCAAACGTTGACCTGATTTTCGGTTATCTTATTCTCCCATGTCTATGAGTATTCTTATCGTTTTATACAAAGTTTAAGTCGCACATGTGTCGATCAATTCGATTAATCATTGTGCGTACAACGAAATTCGTTGTCTATTTTTCTCCTAAAGTTGAGTTTTCTCTCTCAAATCTACACTACATTATATTTGCTCATGGTATAGTTAATATACGTCCAACTGCGTCATTACCTGAGCCATTTGTAATTAGACTAAGACATTTACCAGCGTAGTGAGATCCGAGGCGATCGAGTACCGCGTTAATTACCTCGCGGAAACAATGCCAGATGCCCAGGATCCTCAACGGACCCAAGGATTAGGTAAATCTATGAAGGGAGTTGAGATAGGGGTTGTGTGTCTATGTGTAAGCCACACATAAAGAGAATCGTATATCTATCGGTTAATTGACAAAAGGGCAATGGCAGAGGAAACTGCAGTGATTGCGAACGGAAGATTTGAAACATCCAATATATGGCTCTTCGTGATTTAAATTTAAAACTTTACTTTTTTACCGTAAAAATTGTTTGAATTTAAACTTTTCGAGACGCTTGAAATTTACTCTGTGATAAATAGCCTAGCCGGTTAAAAGTACTGGAGAGCGAGTTATACAAGGTAATGGTTATTTCAGATTTAATCTAAATCGGCTGTGAAATAAACATGGCAGCGAGTTGATAGCGAGTCTTTCTCAACTGGCCTCTTGGCGGACAGGGGGTCTGGTTTTCTTATCACATTGTAATGAAAGTCGGTGGAAACACCTCACCTCCACTTGACCAGTTGTAAATCAAGTTTCATAATCTCCCGCAGGTTTCACGAGCGCATAATAATAATTATACTGGCGTATATATAAATCAGTTATTAAGGTCCCTGTTCAAATTCCTCCAATTAATGATAATTAACGTGAACATCAAAGCTGACCGTTCAATGATATTAGGCACATGTTATTTCAACCACTCATCTAAATTGCTAATACGCCGAAATTCGTGTAATTGAAAGATGTATAAGAAAGAAAGAAAAAAAATGATTGAATAGAACAACGCACAACAGGTGTTCCAAAAGGCTTTGCAAATTATCTTAGAAGTACACTCGACAAAAGCTTCTATGCAATCGACCTACTGCGGAGGCGGCCCACTTTTAAAAAGGACGCATGAGAGGAGGATGCTGCTACTGCGGCAGCAGCAGCAGCCCTAATTTTTACTTTTTTTTTTTTTTTTATACTTCTTTCTTTTCTGCTCTCTATTTTATTTCCTTTCTAATAATCCACTAAAAGTTTTGAGATCGGGCCATATGGCACTTAAAGTAACGTTGGGTACGCTGCCAGCTTACTAAGCCATAGTTACGACGTTTCCAGAGAGTGTTGTCCAGGAAGCGATGTGGATACACAATGGACGTCAGTCCTAGTTACGGTATGCCCGTCAACCTCGAATAACAGTCCGATGGGTCCAAAAGCGCCTTCATGACGATGATCATGTCGGGACTGCTAGGGCCGCGGATTCGGGAGGATGGGCATGGCTCGACGGCATTGTCTACGGTCACGGGTGCGTGGCAATGCGGGGAAACGACGATACGCTGACCACAATGGATACATATACACCCATACTCCCTAAGTATGTGTAAGAGTGACGGTGAGGAACTTTGCCCCCCCAAAAAAACAAAACAAAAAAAAACAAAAAAGAAATTCTAATGCTCGGTACTGTATTTTCTTTGTCTCTGTTTACACCTATCAACGTACAACCACATACCTACGTCTGTCAGCGTATAGTATATATATACGTCTGACGTAACACGCCAGTTACAATAAGTCGAATTTCCATATAGGAGGCATTGTGCCTGTCTAGATTTTAGGTGAAGCAGACATTGAGCAGCGATTTAACACTGAAATAATAGTGATATACAGCGATGTTCAAGTATGCATGCATAAGAGCATTCAACAGATATATCAAGAACTTCTCTGCGTCACGTCTTTTTTTCTCTAGATAAATTGAATTTGAATTGAAATTCAGAGTCTGCTACTCTGGTAGAACGAATCGAGTAAATTTCCAGGATCAATTAATGCTCCAATCACCCTACAGGTATGTACGTACATATGCATGCATACATAAAACGCAGGGTAGCGTAGAAAAAGATTGCTCAAGAGTGTCGGTGAACTCGGTAAACATTGTTTTATGTATCATCGATAAGGCGCACCTATGTTGATAGTGCATCAGCTCCGATAAGAGCATAATGGTGCTGGTATGTTACTGGTTATATGTAAGTGTCCGTATCAGTGGAATGGTCTACACGTTTAATGTAATTCCTCAACAAAGTCGACCGCGCTTATGTTATACACGAGCTTCCCTGCCCTCTCTACATGGACTGACTTACTCACTTGGATCTAGGAAACAAGTAATACAACAAAGCCTTGGTCTCGATCTAGAAGGGATAAAAGAGGTCAACGAACCCACAGTACTTCGAGACAATCCGCTCAAGACGATCCTAAGTTCTAACTCGATTAGGTTGTATACGGAATATTGTATTGGTAAGAAGTCATGCCCGATTTCAGCGTTGATAGAATGGTGAAAATAAGGTTCTTAGTTCTAAAAATTGTTGGTAGTAACATGGATATCTTAAATTGATAGACCAAAGAAATATGGACAGTAATGATGAGATGACTCACCCTCTCGAAACTGAATGACATTCTCGTGTCGTTCGTTGATGATCATGCAGCGATAGCAGTATCTTGAGTCAGCTCTGTAATTTACAATACGATTTTTTTAATCTTTTTTGCTTCAGAGTGATACTTCCGATATAAAGGATTACAATTCGGCCATAAATTGTTAATGGAAGTACAGCTCGTCAGGTAAATCTTACTCACGTTTCACGGACTATGTACATGTCATTTCTGTTCTCATGGCACGTCCTGTTGTTCAATACAGACGCGTTGACGAATACTGCTTCTGGTTTACCGGTCTGAAACCACTGGCCACTCCAACTGGCTGGAAACTCGCATAATCCTGTAACAAACGATTTTTTCTCGTTAGTAGCTATATATAGGTAGGTATGTATATGAAAATAAAAATGCTCTGTAATGGAACAAACGAGCGTCGAGTACAGGTATAATAAAAGGGGGTTTTAGCATCAGTAAATTGTTGACTCATTCACAAAAGCGAAGTAAAAAATGAAAGTAAAAATATAAATGAACAATAACACAGAAATGTTACTTCCATTATCATATTCTAGATTATACGGGAAAATTTCTTTGATCGACGACGACAGTTCTGCATAGTTTTTTACGCCAGTATAATTCGTAATTCTATATAAACGTGAACGTTGGATGGCTCTTGAGCTAGATCCCCGAAGAAATGATCTTTGTTCTTTTTTTTGTATATTATGCAGCCTTTGTCGCACCCATAAAAAGGACTCTATTCTTGCAATATGACGTTTCTTCGGTGAAGATTGAAGAGTCGCTTCAGATCTTGGCCGCCTGGGCAAAACCAGAGTCTTGCGGAGCGGCCATAAGTGCTAAGAATACTAAATATAGTTTATATGACCCAGGAATGGTTCCTTGGATCAACGGTATTGCTTACGACTCAATTATATTTCAAGCTGTGGTGCCTATTGCAGCTTTTTAGTTTCACTTTGACGACTAACGTTTGGTGTGTACATAGATCCCCGTACCTTTGATTCCATATGACGTCGCGTCTGTACGATATCAAAGATTCCCTTTATTTAAAATTATCCCCTCAACCATCCCACCAAAGGCTGTTGACGTTAACGTCGTCAATTGCACGGACATCGTCACGTCCAATTATTACACCAACCTACTAATCTAAATGACTGAAAAAAAAAAAAGAAAAGGGAAAAAGTTATCCACCCTTAAAATTGAAGAGTACGCGTTGTCTACGGGTTAAGTGACAGGCGTCTTCATTAGTCGAACATCTTACAGCCGTCAACGGATTGGGAAGGTTCAAGGATAGGGAGTTGCGGATGATGAGGAGGTACGGAAATTGCAATGGGAAAGGGTGTCTGGCGTGTGGAACAAGTTGTGGGCTACATCGCCCGAGGCCTGCGGTCTAGCAAACTGGATTAGACATTACGCGATTACATAAACTGGTAGTACTCGAATTACGTTCGCGAAGTAGGTATAGAATGGGTGGTACTTCGATACCTTGCGTCTATATTCTTCGTGATAAAGAAAGAGAGAAGAAGAAAAAAAAATAAAAAAAATTAAAGAAGCAGTATTCCGATTTTCTGCTCTCTGAGAAATTCTGAATTTCTAATTATAAAATACTTCACTTTTTACTTAGATGATATTCTTTGTAAGTATTGTATTCTGCTGCGAAATTTTCACGTCGGAAAATTATTCAGTAAGATGTCGATGTTTGCCGTGGACGGTGTAAATTTCTAAGTAGTTTTATACTCGTTTTATATCTATACATACAATATGATAATATATGCATCACCCTTCATATTTGGTGCTCTAAAAGTTTGGATAACTTTTTAATACTACGAGAGTTTTAGAGTTAGCGAAAATGATGAAACTTTGAACATCTTCTATGGATCACAGTCTCGAAGTTAATTTGAAAGAAAGCAAAAGTCCAAAGCACCGTAACGACGTCGTATTCGAATAAATAAATACCATAGAATACGTCCAATATCATTAAATCAACAAACAGCACAGACTTGACTCAATTTCACACATGTTTTACTCACTCATAATATCAACTACTATCTCTACCTACCCCGAGGCATTGCAGATATTGCTCGTGTAATGGGAAACAATATTTGACCAGTACCCTATCCGCGGGTTTAGTCATGCTTAAAATTCGCTCGTTTAAACAATAAATTTATTACGTATTACGGACGGAAAAAGTCATCAAATTTGTATCACTTGAATATCATCATGTATGTGAAAAAAAAAACAACATTTAGTTAAAGTATAATCCTCGTGCATTACCGTGTAACTTGATGCTACATCATAAACGTGCGATTCCATTAGTCATAAAAACATTTGCGTCGCAATATCTTGTTTAACTGATTGTCTAATTCGTTACGATGCACACCACCGCCCACACTTTATTAACTAAGCTGATTGTCATTTTTCTAGCACACCGAATGGCTTGCACGTATTGTTATCGTCATTGCGCTTCATCAACGAACGAAAATCTGACAAAGGAAAGATTACACGATATTTCATTCTCATATTTTAATAAATAAAGAAATCGAAGTCCAGTAGTTGTTTTTTGTTTTCCTACTACATCCCTTATAGATTTTTCCTCTAATCACTAAAATTAAATGAAAAAAAAAAAAAAAACACAAAGCCATTATCGAAGCCAATTAGTGTTTTCTTGTTTTTGACCGACTATGAACACGGGTTCGTGAACCTGGTGCATGTCTGGACTTCAGTACGGGTTCTGGTAAAGGGTGCTGGCCGTGTATCCCTCGGGATAACATGTCCCACGTAATAAAGGATCAGAGTCTAGCAACGGAAGGATGCTGTAATGATAGCTGGAACATAATTATAAGCGGGAGAATTCCCTTACGTGTATACATACTACATATATACGTAGATGTACTTCTGGCGTTATATCCGGAGAGTCCGAATGGCGTGGAGTTATACCTACGACCTCAAGCTAGCCTCGTAATGGGTCTGTGTTGGTTGTTTAGTAATTTTCTCTCAATTACAACCATTCGCTGTTTGTAACGAGTAATTGAAATCTCGCCGGGAGCACTTCGACCCTTCAACTTCTAAATTACGATTTCGGTCGTCAAGCTGTGCTGCTAAATTTCCCATGAATATAATTATATTCTACTTTCAAATTATCAAACAGTTCCAGTCCACAGACAAAGAACAATTAATACAAAAATGGGATGGTTATTATTCGTGAAAAAAAAAAAGTTATCAATAAAATTTTAACACCAACAATAATTATGACAAATAATCAAAGCAGAGAAAGAAAGAAAAAAAAAAAAAAAAAAAATTGTATAAGAAATCCTGATTTCATCTCCATATCGAATCATTTGAAGAGTTGAAGAATCGTTGAAGCCTAAAGGCTGTAAAGGGGTCGTTATATTTGGTACGTCTCGACGAATGCTTGTCGGAGCAATCTAAATGCAGTTGGTTCCAATAGTCGTTTCGATGAGTCCTCGATAAATTCGTTCCAGGAACGGCGCCCTCGTTATGGGGTGTCGTAGCTCGGTCTGTTGTCAGGTGGCGACGTCCTCGCTTTGGCGTCGTCGTCGCGACGGATAGATAGCAGGCGTTGGCGTTAGCTGGAAGAGGTCTCTTTTGTCACACGACAACGGTAAAGCTTTAGAGTTCGCCGAATTCAAAATCCATCCCGACACAGACTCGAGCTAAGAAAAGATCCTCCCACTTTTACTACTACCTTCTCCTCTACATCCAGTCTCTGATTCACCCCAAAATACGAGAATACGGTAACATATATAATGCAGACCATATTACGCTCATGTGTATAAACTAGGTATCCGACTACATACGTCGATATGCATTCATCTACCTATATATATATACATACCAGAGGAATTGGCCTTCTCTAACATGTGTAATACATACAAGTACACCTATATGTGTGTACATACGAAAATGGTTGCAGGCGGTATGTAGGCACGCGTGCATAAATTAATAGGATGTAGTATAATACGTAGTCGAGCATATAGCTGCAGTTACAGGATGTACCTCATTTCAGTTTTCACTCAAGCCTTTGATAATATCTTCATTTTTTAATGAAATTTAGTAATTTTCAGCTCTTTCGAATATTAATAGTATGAACCTTCGTCTAGCGCAGGTAACTACTGAGTTAATGAAATCTGATGAATCTTATCGCGGCAGTTCTTTCTAAGGTTGTTACTTATTTCTGATTTTTTATTTTCATTTTTATTACGGTATTATAGGAAATTAGAGTAACGATTTCGAGAGAAAATACTGTTCGAAATCGGAACACAAAGAGAAACAACTTTTTTCATTAGAGATATTGCTCTCGACAAGGTAGTTCGGTACTTAATACATATATACGTTTCAAATGAACATGCGATTCTATATACGTACATATGTATATATGTAATCTGTATCAAACGTTATACCCGTGTAGGTACATATGTATTACATGTACAATGTACATATACACACATTCGTATACGTATTATACACGCGATACCGTTAATTAGGAGACAATGCAATACAGTAGACACTGGCCACACATACCAGTCGTGTATACCATAGAATGGTTCTAGATGAGTCCGTCTGTCTGTCTGTCTGTCTGTCCATCCGTCGGTTCGTTCGTCCGGTGGTTCACGGCAGCCCGAGGGCAGATGTGGTCCTTTCGTGGGAACAAACCATGCTGTCCCCGGGTTGCCTTAGGGCGGTTATATCCCTCCGTACAGGAGTGATGAGTGGGAGGGCGCGTTATCACGTGATACGTTATATAAATTACGGAACATACATTTTGTGTGTGGCGAAATGGGTGGACAAGGGTGATTGCGAAAGTTCATTAATTTGATTTAATTGTTCACCTCCGGAATTCCGTGATGTTTTTTCTATTTTTAATACAATTACGCAAAGACAAAAGTGACGCCTTTCATCGCTTATAGACCCCTGGGTATCAGCGGCCTAATATGTCCTGCATAATAATGCAATGCATCTTCTATGTATACTCGAAAAATACACGTTTGAAACTACCGATAATATAATGTTCGGTAGGTATTGAATAAAAACTTAGCGAACCTTGAAATTTCACGTTATAGTAGCTATACCTACCCTCGCAATACGAATGATTATTGCTGTATCGTTTCTCGAACGTTGAAAAGACGCGTCGAAGGTTGGGTAGGGGAATTGAAAGGCAAAGCTGTCGAGATCGCAGCGATTCCTCTTTCCTCAGACCAATTTCGAGTCGAGTCGAATAATGTGAATCGCTTTTACAGCTAGGCTTTGGTATTCAAAGAGCGGCCAATCCCTGGTATATATAGGTACCTATACCTACTCGTGATATCCACCTTCATTGAACCGGAGGGTGCAGTGGCTAATGAAGACAGACTTACCGCGGGAATCGACTTCTCACGAGTCACTCGTGACTTAAGATCAGAGAGAAGTTTAAACTCCGACTCTGGGTCACGACACTATGAAATTTCCATATTTCTATAGACTTGCATTATTCATAACGATAATAGCGGGCTATAATTCTTCTTGAAATACTCCGTTCCGCGATAACGCGACAAATATGACATGGATTTGAAAAATTTACTCAGGAGTTAGAAGGAATTCTTAAAACCACCGGATCACGATAAAAACTTCGATACAAGATGCAATTTACTTAATCTGACTGTTTGAAATGAAATTCTGCGATTGAAATATCGCGCAAAGATTACCACGTCGCAACTTCATATCCTATACCACCTCGTTAAACTGCTGTTATGGTTTGAAATTTTCACCGCAATATGGGCTCATCAATTCTACGCATAGACGCATAGTTAACAATCAAATTTGTCAAATAACTAAATTACACAGTGCCGTAGACTCGCCTTGTCTATAGGATCACTTGCTGCAAACACGCGGCCAGTTGGGTTTCGCAGTTGCAAGCTCGCGTGCGGCTAGGGGTAGTTGGGTATGGGCGTTCGACCTAATATGTATATTATCCACTCGTCGTCTCCAATCAAGCTAGTATTCACATGAAAATCATGAAATTATAGTCACGTGCCAGACAGACAGAGAGACAGACAGACAGACAGCCACAACCAAAGTTCGTATATCGCTCTAGTTTCGGTGCAAATAATGATTTGAGACTGTAAGTGAATTCGGTTGGTGTTTACACAATTCGCCATCAATCCTATAAAGATAATGGAGATTATTGGGGTCGATCATTGCGGTGTGAAAAATTGTCTGTGACAGGACCGAGGCGATCATTGAACCCGCTAGGGAAAACTGACAATTTTCCTACCCTCATCGGAGCAGATTCGATAAATTTAATTTCTTTGATTTCTTGAAAATATGGTTCGGATAATGTGATTCAATTCCACGCCCGTCCCTCCGGGGAGCATGGAGCGAACCGGCGTGAACTTAAAATGTATTATACTTTATACTACAGCCACTCCGAAACGAGGAAGAAAGAGTCTTGTGTATTAATAATTGTTAAGCCTTGACGCGTGGGGAGTAGATAAAAAAAAAAAGAAGTAGAAAAAAAGGCGCAATTCCCCGTTCCCTGCACTCAAGCCCAGAACAATTTAGCGTCTGTTCTTCCCTATCGTTATAAGTTCCTGGTAAGTAAATTAGCATTACCAAGAAAGAGAAAATAAAACAGGTAAGCAATTTATAAAATTACAGACATAAAAATGTTTCTTGTAAACAATTAGAGGTGAGCCTGGTTGGGATCGAAGCTAAAGGTACGGTTTGGTATATGTATACATAGTTCAAGCACACACCTCTATAACGACCCTCTAACCATAGGTTTGAGTGTTTGACGAAGGACATAGAACTAGATCGACAACGAAATAGAGAAAAAACAGAGGAAATTTTTTCGCGATTCGACACGTGTTGGAAGATATTCGCGGATATTATTCCTCAAAGGGATATAGCAGTGTCATTGTGTAATAAATCCGATAAAAATGATTTACGTATTTATACGTATGTATGTAAGTAACATACATATATAAATAAAAATAACCGTCTGAACGTGATCCTCCTGAACTTAATGTTATAATTGGAGGAAAATTGAATCCACGAAATAGGGGAATTCTCGGATTTGATGTCCCTCCGTGGGTGAATGTCCACGTACTGTGGTCTTCAAACCCTCAGATCTTTGGGGACAAGGGAGTGAGTAGTACCCGTCCCGTCGCGTTTCTTGTCGCTTTGGTCCCGTGTCGTTCGGTCAGGTCTGGATAGCCGTGATACAAGCCTATCACCCTTTCCCTAATGTATTCACCCTTTCAACCCCTGTAGCCAGTTGTATGCCTACGACAGAATGGTCATTTGTTGGGCACACGCCTCAGCCCCAAAGTAGATACGTACACACAAGATCATACGACCAGATACCACATGAGCCAAAGTAAAGGAGCCCGAATATACTTCTAGCTATACGTGACCAGCCATAATATCAGAGATTGGCGGACATATTAATTACGCCTCCGCAAACTGAGGATTTATTTTTACTTTCATTTCTTTAAACTCAGTAATTCCACTGAAAATTAAGCTTGTCAAATTTTAAGGATGACAAGCAATCGCCGCTTGAAATAAAATTGATTTTTATACGATCTTCGCTCGTTTGAATTCGTGTATTAATTAAGCTTAAGGGTGAATGAGAAGTTGCATAACGGGTAAGAGTCTGTCGGGGTCTTTATATTTCTTTGCCTTCGTTTCCATTCAACGAAAGTGCATTACGAATGCACGCCTCACAGAGTTTTGAATTTACAAATCCTATACACACGCGAGCTAGTCACCGCCACGCGGTGAATATTAAACGGACGGCACGCGTCGCTCCGTGTAACTCTGTTACGCATTTTTTAACGCATTCAATTTCAGGCTCAAGGGCCATCGCACACGTGCTACAATACTCTACGTAGTACGTACCGACGGTCACTGGTTTGTTAGCGGGCTTGTTTGAGGTTTTACTTGCGGCTGATTAATTCTTATTACATTATTCTTGATTTTCTATTGAATCTCGACAACGATTAGCGTCTAATCGCTATACTAAAACTTACCTACTCTACTCAGCATAATCATTATCAGAAAATTTATTATGCAAGTTAAAAGTAAAGATAGAACCGAAAAAATAACCGATTTTTTTTTAGGAATACCCTGTTACCCGTGTGAGTGGAGAATTGTGTTCTGAATTCTGCGATACATTGACACACCCCGGATTCGCGTTATAAAATTACTTTCCCAAGTCGTAGAAACGCGTTGAGTCAGACTCGGAGAGCAATGAAATATCTAGGAAGCAATTTTAGCCGGCAGCAGTTTCACTTAGCGCCTATCCCCCCGAAGCCAAGGGGTCCTTTCCCCATCCCTTGGCGTTATGTTCTGTTACGCACTATTTTTCACACACGCACTGGGCATGCACGCAACGATTAGGCCTATCAATCCTCGAGAGTTTTGCTCGCAGGGGAGTGGGAGGCACCGAGAAACGGAAATACACCAACATTATAGCTATATACGAGGGTATAGAGTATGGGAAATCGGAGGAAACCACCCTAGGGAATCGGGTGCCAATTACAAAGGTCTGGATCGATAATTTTCGCTTCTCGTGCGTCTGTCGCCTTAATTACCCGTCAGTCGGAATAAATGTGTTTCTCTCTCCGTCTGTAATACCTACTCTGTGATCGTTCCAAGATCCACAAGGTACATCGGCACAATTAGTTACCCTTCAGAATGTAGCAAACAACCGGTAATCAGTATGCGCGAAGTAGAATTTGAGGACGCATATATAGAGATGCGTGGATAACGCAAACATCTTGTAAGTTTTTGAGATCAGTGATGAACTTGAACACGAGAGAGCAACGGATCCCTGCTCTTAATCTAATTGCAAGACGTTAAAAGTTAGGTACACGTCAGCTGCACCAATTCCTGTTGTGTTTTTCAAGACACCCTCTATCGAACGGAACGAGAGACTGTGACGTCGTGGGCAGGGAACGTGAAACACAGGCAAGCAATAATAGCACTAAGGGTAAGTCTTGTAGCTGAGGGCCGAGGGCTGAAAGTGTAGGCGCACTCCTACCCTTGGTAACGGGTAGAAACAGCTCTCGCACACAAACGAGCACCGAATTATTTACAGAATGTTATTCATGTTGAAAAATTTGGAAGTGCCAGCTCTGACGAGAAAGGAAATTTCTTAGTTGTAATTCAATTTTTCTTTTATATTTTTCCTTTTTCTTTTTCTGTTACAAAAAATATTTACGGGTAAGATTGAGATTTTGGGAAGGTGTTCCTGAGGAACAATGGCGAATTGTTCAACCAGAATCTGAGTGTTGGATGCGAAAAGACGATTTATCTTTACAGAGTTTATCGACAGTTTTCTGCCTCGAGGCTTTTGACGTGTTTTGGTAAATTGTTCGTTTGTAGCTTTCGCTATTCTCCGCCCACCAATATATACTTGAGCTCGGAAACTCCTGCTGATCGAGATTGATGCCCTGGATCAGAGAAGTTCGTGCGGGCAAAATTAGAAACAAAGCCCGGAAGGCGAAAAGCGACCTAACACCGACGTCTGCGGATGCCTTACGGGTGTCACTAATTAATCAATGGAAATCGGTGAATCAATGAAAGTGATTAAAGGTTATATCGTTCGTTACCTTTCCCAGAACAAATTAGATTCAATACGATAAATCTGTTTACGCGGTAGGGTTGCCAATCACTCGAATACCGCTCATCTAATCTTCTTTAATCCTTTACAGGCAGAAAATCGCTCCTGCCAGGTTTCGATTGAAAGCATTTTGATTTCTCTTTTATTTATACCAATTTTCTTTGTCAAACAGACGAATTCGAATAGAAAAAAGGAGAAAAGAAGACAATTCTGTACAGAAGGTTAAGTAAAAACTGCGAAAAATGTCCACCGAAATACTGTCATTAATTTGACCCATGCATCGAACGGTCCAACCATTGTTCGCCTGCAGACACGCGCACCTATATGCGTTTAGCCTTGTTGCACGCATCCTGCACCCAGTTCACGCACCACACCTTGGGGAGGGAAAAGCTCGAAGCAGGATTTCCACGCAATTAAACAGCTGTTTACAAATAAATCCAAAAGTTTGGTTTTTCCCCACATATAGGAGAAGGCCATTGTCACGAACAGCAGTTCTTTCATTTCGTAGGCAATAAAAAAGAACAAAAACAAATTGCAAAACTTCGTTAATAAATTAAGGATTATTACTATGTATGTCCGTTTTGCAGGAGAGCTAATTTCAGCTCTATATCTACATGTGTTTTTTAAATATTCTATAATAATGTCTTCGATGTCTGACTTGAAAAAAAGAAAATATAACAAAAATTTGTAAATTCATGGATTTTGTATGAATAATACACGTCCATTCATCCCTCGCTGTACGAGTGGTCAGAAATTCTCACGATATAAACAGACATACCATCGCTATAGAAAAATATCTTGGACTCCGTGGCATACCTGGGTGTTCGCGATGCTGAGAATAATGCATATGGTGTTGGCGAACCGTTGCGTGTTGGAACTCGGAATGGAGCTTGTAAGATGGGCCTAATCGCGATCACTGAATATAGGTATAATTTATACCTTCGATTTATATACTCATATTCCTATATACTAAGTCTCTATGTATACCGAGAATTGAGTTATACTAACGGACAGTTCGTTGTCCTCTCATGGTTTAATTGCTTGCCCTTATCCCCCGGGTTTAATTACTTTTCGAGCTTTCTTCCTTTTTAAAAAGTTATCGGACCCGGATTCCCGCTTCTGGAACAGACAACGGGAGGTTGACGTCAATTAGACGCAACCCGTCCGTCGACCCGGTTGTCCACCTCTCTGCTTGCGACCCGTCAGTGGCTATGGCTATGGCTCTGGTTCTGGTTCTGGCTCTGGCTCTGGCTCTGTTGCGAGTGTAATTAAGCCGAATGTCCGGCACAGATGTCCCCGACGAACTGGTTTACTCGTACGCTTTCCATCCCTTACTCTACAACCACCTCTTTACTGATAAGTACCCAGTGAAACAAGAGTCTCGCTCGCATAGAGCTACGTAAATGTAGTACCTACTCCTACATGTATATCAAGAGACTCGGTAGAGTCTCGCGCCAAGAGCAATAATAAAAAAAGCGCGAGACTCGACCGAGTCTATATACCCGAACGGCAGCTAAACGGCGTTGTGGGAAAACAGTATTTCCTAATTTCTTTCTTCTCGCAATATCCAGGGGATTGGAATATTTATCCTAGAATGTGGGTACCAAGAGCTTTCATTTGAGTCTAACTTCGATTGAATCAGTGCACGGAAAGCTGAGGTATGATTATTTCTAGTTTCCGAGTACCCGTTTCGTCTGAAAATTTTTTCGTCGTTTCACCTCCTTCAGCCAAATCTGACAGTTCACTAAAGCTATGCGGATAAAAATGAGGAAAGAGTGGCCACCACTAGACAGCAGTGACATCAGTTGCAAGATGGCGCTCTTATAATATTTTTAAAAATTCCGAGTGTTAACGGAGTCGTCGCCGGGAGTTGTCTTCATACATCATACGCTTTCGTTATTTGTGACCAGGACCACCGCTACGTCGCTTTCGTCCACTAGGTCGACCGTACCGTAGTTTCCGTCCTCCAGGTCGACCGCTACGTAGTTTCTGTCCTCCAGGACCACCGTTACGTAGTTTCTGTCCTCCAGGACTACCGCTACGAAGTTTCCGTCCTCCAGGTCGACCGCTACGTAGTTTCCGTCCTCCATGTCCACCGCACCGTAGTTTCTGCTCTCTAGGTCGACCACTACGTAGTTTCTGTCCTCCAGGACCACCGCTACGTAGTTTTCGTCCTCCAGGTCGACCGCTACGTAGTTTCCGTCCTCCAGGTCCACCGCTACGTAGTTTCCGTTCTCTAGGTCGACCGCTACGTAGTTTCTGTCCTCCAGGACCACCGGTACGTAGTTTTCGTCCTCCAGGTCGACCGCTACGTAGTTTCCGTCCTCCAGGTCCACCGCTACGTAGTTTTCGTCCTTCAGGTCGACCGCTACGTAGTTTCCGTCCTCCATGTCCACCGCACCGTAGTTTCTGTTCTCTAGGTCGACCACTACGTAGTTTCTGTCCTCCAGGTCCACCGCTACGTAGTTTTCGTCCTCCAGGTCGACTGCTACGTAGTTTCCGTCCTCCAGATCCACTGCTACGTAGTTTCCGTCCTCCATGTCTACCGCACCGCAGTTTCCGTCCTCCAGGTCGATCGATTATAAGTAATTATTAATGAACAATTGATGTTGTACACACGACGTTCTTAACTACGTGGCGGTGGTCCTGGAGGACAGAAACTACGTAGAGGTCGACCTAGAGAACGGAAACTACGGTGCGGTGGACCTGGAGGACAAAAACTTAGCAGTTGGTGCGCGCAAAGTGAATCGCCCTGTATATTTTTAACTATTTATTTCAATATTTAAATATCCATGAATCTGTGGACAATAGGAAGCTGCGTTGTTCATCAGCGTCGTTTTTA
The DNA here is from genome assembly GCA_943736025.1 of Tenthredo mesomela. NCBI lineage: Eukaryota > Metazoa > Arthropoda > Insecta > Hymenoptera > Tenthredinidae > Tenthredo > Tenthredo mesomela. The sequence goes on along the minus strand of OX031016.1, from coordinate 15,685,174 downwards.
GAGCTCGGTACTTGTTTTTCCGTTTTTCACTATTTTCGTGTTCACTTCTTGTTTCGCGTAACCACATGAATAAATAAATATATATATATATATATATATATATATATATATATATATATATATCGATGAAGGAGGAGGTTTGCGCGCAGGGTTACACGTTGCAGGCATATAGAGTTATTATAACGGATTATAAGGAAACAATTCGTAGAACTTAATGAAAAACGAACACGCATGTTACGACTGTAAAAAAAAAAAAAAAAATTTATAAACACATACGTGTATAAAATACAAAATTGTACAAAAAGTAGTGAAATCAACAACAAAAGCACCTATGGTGCAAAAACCTTTCGCCAAGTGCAATAATGTGGTCCCTACTCAAAACGAAAGAATAGAAAGAAAAATGTCCACGTACAAAAGTATTGAAATCACATACAGTGCCAAGTACATGTCTTCTGTATACCATAAGTTAACAACAGAAACGTAAAGAGTCTTGTGCTCGTTCACTCGCAAAAAAAATGTGGAGGTAGTGGTACTTGGCGGGCCTTCGTAGACAAGTACGAGAGAACAATATTGGCCCGCCAAGTACCACGGACTCCACATTTTTTTTGCGAGTGAACGAGCACAAGACTCTTTACGTTTCTGTTGTTAACTTATGGTATACAGAAGACATGTACTTGGCACTGTATGTGATTTCAATACTTTTGTACGTGGACATTTTTCTTTCTATTCTTTCGTTTTGAGTAGGGACCACATTATTGCACTTGGCGAAAGGTTTTTGCACCATAGGTGCTTTTGTTGTTGATAGTATGTGACACGACATGCACTGAAACAATTGTTTTCGGCTTGTTTCTCCTGTTTTGAGTTCAAGTGGATCAGAAAGTGGTCTCATTTCCCGCGTTGTGAATGTTTAGTGAAAAATGTTGGGTAAAGTATTCGGTTTGAAATGAAATATATATATATAGTTTTCCATTCTGTTTGAGTATTAAATCGATGGCATATAAGCCGTATTGAGAATAAGAGAGATCGTAACTTGTAGGAAAAGTATTGACTGCAGGCAATACGGTCCAGAGGGAAAAACCCTTCTACAGGTACAAAAGTGACTCTCTAACTTGAGCCGGAGAAACTCCAAAAGGAAACTATACGAAAGGGTTTCCCCATCTGATACAAAGAACAAACGGCACCGTATCGAAGAAACTTTTCTATTCCGATGGAGGAATGGAGGGAGAGAAGAAAAAAATAAAAAAAAAAAAAAAAAAAAGAGGGACAAAAAGAAAGAAGGGAAAAACTTCCTTCGACCCAGACCGCCCTGACTCAGTTTTGGGCAACACGTGCTCCTAAGTGGTCGCTTCCTAAAATCAGCCTCCATCCGTTCGCCTGCGACTTCCTTGCCGGCGCTCATCACGGTATATAGGCGAGTGCTGGGCTCCCTTCGCGAAAAGCATAACTCAAACCAGAGCACAACGACGCACTCTCCTCTTTGGATCATCTTCAGAGATTATACTGGCGCCTGGTGCAATCAAAATATTTACGATTTTCAAAGAAAACTTGCAAAGGGACATCGTGATGGAAATGGTATAGTGAGTAAATTTGCTCAACTGTATCCTTTTTCTTCTTTCTAAATCAGATTATAAGACAGACAGAATATTGTGCTCTTCTGATATTTGAAAATGTGATCATTTCGCTTTATTTTACATAGCTTATAGATATAGGTACTAAAAGTGAATCTGTTTTGGAAGAATTGTGAAAATAAATAGAAGAAAAAAAAGAAAAATTGAGGAACTTGAAAAATTTTTCCCTTACGTATTTTTGTACTGAAAATTCACCAGACCGTGTCGATTTATTTTTACTGGAAGAAATCTCTTCCCCCTTTCAGTAGTGACGCGATTTTTGAACGATTCTATGTATCCTTGTATACATCAACGTGGATATAGCGACTGCAGGCAACTCTTGACAGGGAGTCGAACTCTAAAGGCACGAGGCGGGTTTTTTTGCCGCTACTTTTCCTCCCTCTTCGATGCCAGCGAGTGCCTCTAGAGAGTGCGAGCCTCGTCGAGCCGAGGGGAGCTTTTTAGAACTCTTCTTTTTTCATTTCCCCTTACTAAGAGCTGATATTAACTGCTATTTGTGTATATATGTATATATAAACGCAACCCTCTCTCTCTCCCTCGTCTACTACATCTACCTGTTACTAGCACCGGCTTGAGCGAGAAGTGAGTTCGAGGTAGAGAGGAAAAAAGGATAAGTAGCTTGATATTTTAATTATCCATCTTAACCGAGAATTTCACCTAGGCAAGAGGAGAAATTTACAAACTAGCTATCAACCTTTTGTATCACAGTATCCTCTCTATTGCATAATTTTCCTTCGTTAAACTGTTCCTTCCTCTAACGGTTGATAAAAATCCTTCGCTAATGTCTGAAATGAAAATTGTGTGTATAAGGGTATGTTTCTGAAACAAGAGGCTCATTTTACGAGTAAAGGCTGCACACTCAAGTTACGGAGGATCCAAGAGCGAGGTAGTAAAGGTCACCACCATCCATGGACGGTCGTTGAGGAAAACAGGAGCCTCGTGGAAAATGGTACTTTGGTGTTTATTGAAACACGGGATATCGGAGAACGGTGGTGATATTGGCATGCACCCCACGAAATTCCAAGCCCCGAACCCAACTATACGTCGAGCGATCGAACACTCGTGCCCACGTGTCGGCACGGTGGAGTGGAACGCGCAGGGACCTAGGGGATGGCGGAATCCTTCCAGCTCTAGCTCCTTCTCCTTCTCCTTCTCCTGTTCCTTATCCTTCTCCATTCTCCATTCTCTAGCACCAGCAGCCCTGCACGACTCCGTGAACGTAATCCCGAAACAGGGTCCTAGTGTGGATCCCAGCTGCACTGATGCCGTTTTCAATTGTTTTTCTCCATCTTCTCGCTTCTGGCAGACATTCGATTATTTTTTGTCATTGGTTGTTGGATGTCTTTGCATGTGGAATTGATTGGCTAGGATCAGCTGATGTCGAACGATGTCATTGTCATAGCCCTACATATGCAGATTGTATATATCATAGGTATATAGGTATACGTAATATGGTGGTTGGTGCCTGGTACTGTGAAGAGAATTCGTCCGTGTTGTGGAGGCAGCAAGCAAGCCCCTTTCCACCACGGTTTCTTTGTGTCATTCTTTTTTATCATCCGAGGAAAAATTGTGATTTATTGCGGATCTAAGGCTTTGCGACGTGAAAAAATAGGATTTGATAAGCTCCTCGATACTGTCCTCGTAAATCTTTAAAAAGAGAAAATATGACGTATGCTCAAACCGACTCTCTCCGTATTCGCATTGACGCTCAGAGATTTAGGCACCGGCTTAACGGGGTAGGTAGGTACATGTACCTCAATAACCTTTGAAATAAGCATCTGAGAAATGGAAAAAGAAAAAAAAAAAAAAAAAGAAATAGATTGAGATTTTCAAGAAAATCATTTCATGTCATGTAAGATTAGATTCTTGTACCTGAAAATCCCACGTGCCTTGAATATTTGATTCAGGATAAATTGAGGGCAAAACTTTAAATTGAAGTCGCATTTCATGAGTATATACTCTCAAACTACATACTTTCGATTCTGATTTAACCAAAGCTCGGAAGATCTACGTTTCATAAAACAAGTTAAAGACAAAGTGAACACTGATGTTCAAAAAATAATTCTGCTACTCAAATATTCGGTGTAAAAAATCTGCAATCATTTTAAGTTTTTAAAAATTCAACGGTACACATGTACCTACCCCCTTCATGAGATCTATTCTAAACACAGGTATATTACGTAGACATTTGGTATAACAAATTACATGAGCCATTGATCAAACGTTATAGAAAAAAAAGTGAGTCTTAATCCCCCGAGGGACTTGGCCTGCCTAAAAGAGTTGTGAGAATTTGTTCTCGAGTAATATTTCTTTCTTTACTTAACGAACCCGATATCGTACTCATCTTTCGTTAAGTACGTTTGCACGCCTGAACTCCGAAAATTCTTTGGATCGTAGTACTTGATATTTAATAAAGTATTCTGTGTATAAAGAAAAAGCAGGGAGTAGGTTTGAGCTTGGCTCGTTTTCTTCGCGGATGGAAGAAAAAAAAGAGAGAGAGAGAGAGAGAGAGAGACAGAGAGAGAGAGAGAAAAAGTCGTCGACGGGGTAAAGAGGCTGAAGGAAGTTTCTTTTCTTTGAAGGAAATAAATCGCGAATAAAAAGCTTAAGCAGAAGCATCTCCCCTATTTGAGAAAAATTTAAAACAAGTAAACACGTTATTCCGCGAGTTACCGCGGTCTCTGTTTTTCCTCCCTTACCAAAACTCTCTCCGCGCCTCTGATCACCCCATCCTCTTATATGCAGACTCGAAAAAACGAGACGCGCAAGGGGCAGAAGAAGTGCCTCTGTAAAGGAGACAACAAGAAATATTATCCCTTTTGCTTTCCTCATTCATTGCGCTTGATACAAAAGACGCGGGCCGCCATGTTGGCAGCAAAGTGGATAGAAAACAAAAGACTTATTCGCCCACGGGAATGACGACGGAACTGAGTGAGTACACAGTGCTAGCCCAGTACGAAGAACGCGGTATACAATTCGTTCTATTATACATATGCACGTAACATACCTACCTTAGAAACACAGGTAGGTACACTATACATATGTACATGGTAGATGCTTAAGCATCTGGATCAGAGAAGAATATATAGAAAGAATGAAGAAAACACACTTCTGGCGTAATGTTCACGAAAACAATTGGCAGTAGGTATAGGTAGTACATACTTGAAAAGTTTTGCGGATAGAATACTAGTTGTAGTACTTTTAGTTATTTAGCTTTCTTATTTCTCTTTTACACTTTAGTCGGGCGTGAACCGAGGCCTTATACTACAAACGCAAAGAGCCATTCGTTCTAGTAGGTGACGTTATCGTTTTACCGGTTTAAAATGCACCCCTTACTCGTCCGGGTTCTGTAGCAACGAATAAATCCTGAGATATTGCTAGGTAATACTGTCGCCTGCGTTCCGCTACATTTCACTGGCTGTATCGGTTCCCGTAAGGCGGTGGGGTAAACCCGCGAGAGAAAAGGATATACACAGAGTTTAACCGAGAGAGAGTAAAGGAAAGACGAAAGTTTAACAGACGAGAGACACGCTTAGGTTAAAGAGGCTGTTCTAGCCATCGCCTTCGCTGAGGGAAACTTGGTGGTGCCAGCTTATTTTTTTGTTAAACTCAAATGCGCTGGTTAAACTTTTCGAGATGTTCAATAAATACGAAATTTCTATTCCCCATTTAAGGAATGCTCGCGTGTTTGTCGTTCAAGCGTTCGCTATTATTATTTTCGCTTACGCGAACAATTCCATCAAATTTCTTCCCTGATTCCCTGGACCCCGCGTTTTCGTTTTTGTTTCTCAATTTCTGACACCTACAGGCATCATCAAACATTGGACAAAACTTGAGGAAGGTATTGTTCCCAGCTTGATCCAGACCGCTAAGGAAACCTGAAACTACCGCCTTTGATGAACCCGAGGAAGCCTTGACCTACTCTTTGAATTGTTTCTGCGAACTTTAACCAACCTTTGTTCGAAGGTATATGAGCCCGCAATTATTGCCATAATTATACTATAGTTACACGGCATTTGGCTGGGTCAGATTAGACTGCTTTGCTCACGCTAAGAATTCAGTTTAAGAATTGAGATTGGTTGATGCGGTAACGGTAACGGAAACGAGTACTTTCAAAGAATTCTCAAACTAGAACCTATAGTGTAAACTGTAAACTATCCGTTTCCCGGCACGGCTATAGATGAAAAATTCCGGATACAAAGAATGCTTTTGATCAAATCTTTAGATCGTTGATGAGTCGTGCTCTCTCGTGAAACGATACGACGACTGTGAGAAATAAACTTGAGAATTTCTTCCCTTGTAGATTCAGGTGAAAATATAGCCGAGTAACGAAACGTAAGAATTCCTTATTAGCCTGATTTTCCGCCCGTAAATTCCGTGATACATTTTTTATACTATATAGACTGTACGACTTTCTGTACATTTTTCCATTTCCTCTCTGCCACTGGCTTGCCCGCACTGTTTCGCTCCGATGACTATAAGGGTGCGCACCGTCGACCCTGCGCACAATGAGACGTTTACCCCCTAATTAGGGGCTGCTTGTGCTTTCGCTTAAAAAATAAAATAGAATAAAAAGAGAAAAAAGAAAAAGAAGAAGAAAAAAAAAAAAAAAAAAAGGAAAGAAACGAAACGAGATGAAACGAACCAGCAGACTAAGATAAAAGCGATTATTTCCTTACTCCGTAATCTATCTACCCCTGCTGCCTGCTGTAACATCCCTTGTATCTATAGACCGTAGGCACCGTGTTTCCCCATATTTCTTGGTTTTACATTTTTTCGTTTAGTTTTTCTTTTTTTCTTTCGCCTTCTCCACTGCGCGTATATTTCGTCCCAATTATAATAAATTAGCTCGAGACTAAGTTTGGAGGCAGAGTAAGTCGATATTCTCCGAACAGGGCTGGAGCATAAGTAAGTAATAGGACATAAGTATAAGCTTGAACAGTATTTTTCAGACTTCTATTGATAACGTATGGATACGGTATGTGTCTCTCGTACTCTCGCTCTCTTTCTGAAGATTGTCTAGATCGCGATATAAAAATACCGCTATTCTTGATCCCATTTATGACACGGGACAAACAACCCATTTCCTGTTCGTAATCCTCGGGATCTTCACCAGTTGAGATCTTGCTAAGCTAACTAAGCTCAGCGTCACACAGTGAACGAAGCACTTAGTAGAATGCTGTTTCGAGACGCCGGCGTTCTGGACGTGGAAAAAGGTTTTGTGGAGCACCCGGTTATTTTTAGTCTAGCTAACTAATGCCGCGGCTTATTTGCCCGCTGTCATCCAATATTTTCACTGATTAACTCTGTTTACAGGAACGTCACGAGCATTTAGGATTTAATTTATTTAGCTTTTTCTCTTTTTGCTTTTCATTTTTTTTTTTTTTTTTTTTTTTTCCTTCTTTCTTTTTTGTTCTTTTTCTCTTTTCTCTCTCCGCACGATGACCGCGGCATAAATTACCCAAGTGAATCCACGATTTAAAAACAAATTTACGGTAATTTATCGAGGACTAATTTAGTCACTTAAAAGAACCTCAACGCGTCTAAATAATCGTCAATTTCATCGAGAATGAAGATAAGAGTTACGGCGTACGTTTCTACACATCATAGCTTAACCCAAGAAATCATATTAAAATATTATTAAAAATATATACAAAAAAAAAAAAAAAAAAAAATGTAGCCAAAACCTCAGGTTCCCATCTCAATTCTAAGTACAGCACCAAAGCTTTCGAATTTTCCCATTTGAATAAAAAACGATTTATGACATTTCGCAGTTTATAATCTTTTTTCTTCTCCCTTTTTTGCAGTCTAGCTCCAAAAAATCTCAAACTTGTTATACTCCTCACCTGTAGTAGTAGATATTTCATAAAAATTCGACAAATTTTCAACGATATAATTTTCGAAGCTACAGCTCCAAATTGTGACAAACAAAATCTTGTCGTTAAAAATCTGTGAATTTTTCCCGGATACCTACTACTATAAGCAAGAAGTACTATAGATAATGCAATAGGCAGCGGAAAAATAACCCCGAAGTACTAAAAATCTTGCGTTATTCAAATGGGAAAGTTCGAAGACTTTGGGGCAGTACTTCGAATTGAGATAGGAAGCTGGGGATTTTACTTAATTTTTTTTTTTTTTTGTAAATATTTGGAGACGTTCTGACCGATGTGAGCATCGAAATTCGAATATGACCGAATTATGGAATACCGTAGGTATATATATATATATATAGGTAAATTCGATACGTTGAAATAATTCCGCGAGAAATAATTCAACGAGACACGAATTCGCGGAACGAAACAATCGTTTCAGTGGCGTTCAACAATGCTTTTAGGGGTTGCGTAAGCCGCATTGTTCGTTCGCGGGGCGTGAGGGCTCTTGTCGCTTCTCGGTCCGCTGCACGCGATCACACCCGGCACATCCACACGTTTCAAGACGTAATGCAATAACAAAAAATATACGTTATATACAATATGTATATATACCCATTTTATTTCATCCCTTATTCCCGAGGGAAGATTGTTCATATACCTTCATGTACCTTCGCTGGTTACCTACCACCGCGATAGGGTGTGGATTTGCAACTCTACGTGAGATTTATACCGCTTCATCAGTCGTGGTTTGTCTTTTATGAAATTATAGAGGTTTCATCTTCCCTTTGCCTTACCTGGATATTGGTTGTTTTAGCACTTGATTAAATTATTTGTCTTTTTTTTTTTCAGATTGAGAAATTGAGAAATTGAGTTTTTCGTTGTATATTATAAAAATTGAAAAAAGATATTATGTCATCATTTATCCTCCTACGAGGTGGTTTAAACTTAACCCCCCCGACGTCTTTGTAGTAGGAATAATAATACAACGAATTTTTTTTTTTTTTTTTTTTTTTTTTTTTTTTTTTTTTCTTTTTTTTTTTTTTAGTTTAACCGCTGTCGCCTCGGTGGTCAACTTTTAAAGATATTCATCCGTTTTACGTGACAGGGTGATGGTCTGAGGTTCAGCCAAACCCGCTTTACCAAAAACTTTTTTGTTTCCTTACTTATAAAAGAAAAGTTGGCTTGAAATAAAGCCCGAAAATCCAGGACAAAAAATAAACGATATACAGGTCCGTCTGTTTTCGCTTTCGATGAAAAATTACCTACTTCTCCTCAGTCTCTACCCTGCACATATTTCTTCCAAGTATTGAAAAGATATTTTTACAAAAAAAAAAAAAAAAAAAAAAAAAAAGCAGAAGGGTTAAGAAGAGCGGAAAAGTAGTAATCGTTAAATAAATTTTTGTCTATAAAAATGAAATATTTTTATCAATATTGTGAAGTTGAAAAAAATTCTCTATATTAACAATCTGGATAAGAAAAACTTTCGGCATCGTATAATAAGATATATTTAAAAATGAAAAGTGTTTATTTAGTCTAGACAAGCCTTAATCAGGTTTGTAAATTAATGAAGTTGATGAAATGAATTCTAGTTGCGTTTCCAACCCGTGAAGTGATTACACAAGGCTTTAAGTTACGTAGAATTATTTCCAACAGCGAGGGTCGTGATATAGGTATATAGATATAGATATATAGGTATAGGTATAAGTATAGGTACGTCACGTCACGTATTCGTAACGTAAATTGTTCAATCACAACAAGCTCAACTTCGTAAGCCCTATTTTGCCGTTACGTTTCTCCGCAGAGTTTCGATTCGTTGCAAACTTGACTCACACCATTTACGCGCGAGATAGCCTCGATCCCTATATTGAAATATTAAATATTTTTAATAGAAAAATGATCCGAGAAGGGAGACGCAGTTAAGTTTTTCAGACTTAGTCGAGCTCCTCTCGCCAGAGATCTAACGTAATATATAGGACTTAGACATTCAAGGGAAAAATTCTACTTGAATACATCCGCATCAATTACTGCAGCAGTACCTATACAGACGATTTCAATATTGCAGGTGGTGTGCCGCAAATGTGCAGCTTCTATAGGTACCTATACACAAATCGATGGTAGAAAAATCTTTTCGGCTTTTTTTTTACAAGGATTACGCGAGTTTGATCGACCAAATACCCCAGCCGGTCGTCCATCCGTCTATCAGTCTGTCCGCTTGTTAGTTGTTCGCTTGAAATAATCCTGCTTAAAAATTCGAGCTGCTGCGCGCCCATCCAGCAGAGCTCCGCTTACTGTTATACGCGATCGTTACAAAGCCAGTCTTTACACAAAAAATGAAAAAATTAAAACAAATAAAAAAAAAAAAAAAAATTAAACGTACATAATATATTTTATAGGGAAGGGGAGGGCGGGGCCGGGGCGGAATGTGGGTACCTGAACATTTTTTTAAATAAAAAGAATCTCATAAAGAGTAGTTTAATCTATTATAGTACCATACGTGAATTCGAGATGACAATTCGATGTGAAATAATTGTGTCGAAATAAATGACAAACGTTGTTGGACTTGTTTTTTTTTTCTTCCGTTTTCCTGTTTCCTCCTTAATTTAACAAAATTTTTCACCGTTTCATAATCGTGTATATTACAATTGTGTACATACATATTTTGGGAATGATTACACATAGAAAGAAAGGTTAACTTGATTCAAGATAATTTTGCGGTCCAAAAATGAAGACCGAAATTTTCTCGGATCAAATCAAAATTTTTCTCGAGCCAAAGAAAATTTGGAAAATTTTCTTTGGCTCGAGAAAAATTTTGATTTGATCCGAGAAAATTTCGGTCTTCATTTTTGGACCGCAAAATTATCTTGAATCAAGAATAATTTTCTTGGCTCTCAAGTTGACCTTTTTTTCTGTGTAAGGCTTGATTGTTTGATACTTGATTGAAATTGGAATATGTAAAACTGTTAGGATTAATCGTAGGCGGCGCGGTAGAAGGTCAAGTATGATAATTGTCGAGTGGGAAGTCCGAGTGGTAAGAAAATTAGACAGACAATACTTTAGCTAGAAGTGGTTCCTCTTCCTCTGCACACTGAATTAGCATATAAATACAATTCTGATACCTACCTACCCTCGCTCGCTCGCTGCAAGACTCTTTCGTCCCGCGTGCGGGGTACTTAATCTAAACTTAAACTTCGCTAGTTAAAATATGTTCTAGAACCTCTACCGCCTCCTCCATGCCACCACCACCACCACCACCATCCGGGCCGCGAACGCTACCACTTTCTACCTTCTACCATCCCATCCTTTTGCCCTCTTCACCCTTCTCTCGGTCTCAGCACACCCCGAAAACCTTCCTCGTATAAAGCCCGGAGCACACTAAACGCAGTTCGGATCACCTATAGGCCGTAACCGGGCCGTGCGCTCACTCACACAATGCGCCGTCCAATCACAGGCATGTGTGAGTGAGCTTACGGCCTGTAGGTGATCCGTCTTACGGCACACTGCGTTTCGTGTGCTCCGGGCTTAACGCGGTCGAAAATATCCCGGCAATGTTTCAGAGCGTCCCCGTTCCTGAGTTATGCGTCCTGCTTGACCCGGGCAATTTTTCAACGGACGACGATTTTTTCGAAAGGCATGGTCGTTTATAATACCCAGGCGAGAAGGCGCGCCAAACTCACGTCGAGCTACTGACGTCTCAATACATCACGCATACTTTCTGTTTATTCTTCATATTTCACGAGTTCGGTAGTTCGCGGTATATATTCTGCAGCTACTACTCTCTACCCTTAAATTATACATCTCTATACTGAAATTAAAACGAAATACATGGTAAAATACGAACCCTAGCAAGCAATATTTCACACACTACGTTATACACGTGTGACTCACTTATACATCTATATTTTCGATTTCTATACTGCACTCTTCACACCCTTAAACTCGTCTGGTTAATTCAGGGGTTGTGAAAACTGATGATAAAACTGAGCCTATATAGGGATTATGAAGGACTGCGATTGTCGCGTAGTCTTTCCTTATCGTGTCAATTAAGACAGCAGTTTTGAAGAGCGGAAGTTACGTGGGTGCAGGGTACTCGTTTACTATCAGTTTAATAATATCTAACGATACTCAGATAATTACCCTCAGCTGGGGTGTACGAACTCTTCGTATATTCGACGACTAAGGAGACAATAACGTTAATTGAGTGGTTAATCTTTTAGCGACTAGATATATATATATATATATATATAATATATTTATTGTTATAATAATTTCGCGGGATTTCATATATACACAGAAAGAAAGGGTAACTTGATTCAAGAAAATTTTGCGGTCCAAAAATGGAGACCGAAATTTTCTCGGATCAAATCAAAAATTTTCTCGAGCCAAGAAAATTGTGCCAATTTTCTTGGTTCGAGAAAATTTTTGATTTGATCCGAGAAAATTTCGGTCTCCATTTTTGGACCGCAAAATTTTCTTGAATCAAGTTACACTTTCTTTCTGTGTATCTGTGTTTAGAGTCACTGTATAAAGTATAATTATTTCTTACAGCTGTTGTCGCACCTTTTTTAAAAATCTCTTACTATTATGAAATAAAGAAAAAAAAAAAAAAAAAAAAATCAAGGAATAAACACGGAAGAGAAGATTCACTAGGTCGTACAAGTCTTAATCTTGTCATTGTTAATTTTGCTCGACGAGCTATAATAAAACGACGTAATCCAACGAAATATATTTATTTAATTCCTGCAACAACCCCTTCCGTACAACCTCTCGTCGTCCTATGAAAATATACAAAATCCAAATCCTGCCTTTGTTAAACGTGGTTATACCCACGGTAAATACCAGCTCCGCCGCTTTGCACTCGTACGTAAAGTTACGGTGGTAGATTTTTATCTAAATCGCATTACCAAAAGCGGTATAGGTTCTGGGGTAGCCGGTCAAACGATGCCGATTCAAACAACCACCGAGTAAACATATAATTAATGACTGCGTATACCGTTTGTTAAACTACCTGCTTGGCTGTAAATTTTCCCTATACCTAATAAGTAATAAGTAACATCCAGGTACTGCATGTACTACAGGAAATTCCACCTTTTAAGCCTGAAAATTTTTCACCCATACCTGACCAGGTACACATATACCTAGTTAGTTCGACTACAAGACCTACAACTAAAACGCTTTGTTAAACGCTCAACGAATATTTATAATATATTTAACCGACCCGACCGTGCAGGGCACCACCTGTAGGAAAGGGCGTAGAAATGTTTATTTAATTTTATGGAGGGATTGTTTCCCGAACCCTTAGGTGTTGGGGTACTAAGCCCTCTTGGTCCCGTAGGGCTAAACTAGCCAGCTGTCGCTCGCTCCGCTGCTTTAGAGAAAATCGTTTCGTGACACACGGACAGGTAGGTATAGTAGCTGTATAGATACATATGCTGTATGAATCTCTATAGGGAAGATCTAGCTGGTCCAGGTAACTATATATAGATGATCGGTGGAATTTTACATTCGTATTGATATATTTTTTATTTTCTTTTATTTTTATATCACGAATAAGTGTTAAACTTTTATTTTCTCGGATTTTGTACTCCGTACGCGTTTCCCATTTTTCGATTCACGGGATTAAAGTGAATACGAGTTCCGGAGAAAGGCGCGGAAATGCAAAATCATCTTAAAACATAAAACGTCCTCAGTTTGTTTCGAGTAATTGGTGTGCGGTAATTACGCAATTGCCGTTTAATTGGGGCGAATTACAAGCCAAATACCCAAGTCTTCGGGTAACGGGCTTCTTCACAGCTTTCATAATGTAATATACGCGTATACGAATAAAAAGAATTGCGCAGAGCCAGGTGTCTTCGAGTCTCCCTTTTAAATGAAAAAAATCAAAGGAGATTTCCTCCCTTTTCCTTTTTCCTTTTTCCTTTTTCCTTGTCCGTTCTCTGTTTTCCCTTTTCCGTTTTTCCTTTTCCTTTTCCTTTTCCTTTTCCCATTTTCCCCCCTTTTTCTCTTCCCTTTACTTCTATTTATTATTTAATTATTTTCTGTGCGGGCTCAGGTGTGCCTGCGTGCTTCGCGTCTTTAACGGTGACACCCGCCATAGTTTGCGCGAAAGGGACCGTTCGTTTTATTGGTAGAATTAAGAGCCTTATAGTGGCTTATACTTTAATTAAGAACAGTCTTCTTATTTAGTCGCTCGTTTTATTGGCCCAGGAAATTTCCTCGAACTACTATATACGCGATTCATTTTCGTTCTCTGATACAATCTTACAATTTTCCAATACACAATCAATTATTACATCTATATAACATGAAATATGATAATGAAATTGATTACCTCAGTTAGACGCAATATCTTAACCACATTATAACTAATTATGTAGACAATATTATACAAGTTTATTGTAATAAAAGGCTAATTTAAGACTCACAACAGCAGGTGAATAAAAAACATGGTAGATCGGTATATATTTGTCACGTGCATACCTGAAACATAAAATGAGAAACAATATTTTAGCTTCAATTATATCTAATAACGAGAATTATTTTGCATACATATCCATATGATAAAACCTTGAAGATCGCGATATCAACGATTTTATACTGCAGACAACAATTTTTTTCCTTATTCTAATTCAACTTCAGGGTACCCATTAGTGACATCTGTCTAATGTTCAATCAAGTCAATCGGTCTAATTGAAAACGTTCTAATAAAGTACTCGAGTGACTGGTTGACTGAAATTTACAGCTAGTCTTTGGGACTTGATGCCAGCCAATGAGGGATTTTCAGCTAATGCAAGAGGCTGAATAAAAAAAACGTCTTAGCGTATAAAAATACGAGAATTAAGCTACAGCAGTCAGAAAAGAATTTACGAATTCCGTTTTTCTTTTCTATTATTTTGAACTCCCGCCATTTTGTATCACAGAATTCACACAGACAACTGCGACCACATTGAATCTGTTTCTGATTTCGATTCTTGTGAGAACGACGATAGTAGGTACGAGCAGCGAACGTCGCCGGAATTCAATAAACACGACGATAAATCTCAAGTAGCTTGGGCTAATAAGATATCAGATTATATAGTACACTATATAGCAAGCGCGCAGAGCTGGTTCTGAGAAATAGGAGAAAAGAAGGTGAAAAAAAGGTTTTAAGTAAAACAAACGTTCTTGAGTTTCTCGTCCCAGACAGTTAATTATTTCTCCCGTCTTGGGTAAACGCGAGATCGCCACCCCTGACTAGATTATGGTCGTAACTATGGAACGAAGCTTTAGACAGCGAAGAGAAGACGAATAATAAAAGCGAGAAAAATCAACGAAAACAACATTACGTGAAACGAAACGATGTCTCGATAGCTTGACAACAATTTCCCTAACTCAGGCGCGTGTATAAATGTCTAGATTTAAAGTAATCTGCAATGCTTGGAGGATAAAGAAAAAGGACATTACACCATATAACTATAACACTCGAAAAATAGTTTACAGATTCTAGCAGTTTTCTTTTTTTTTTTTTTCATTTCATTCTTTCTCGAAGCTCTAGTATTACCCAAGTTATTTCGTGAAGCTTAAACAAAGATTGAGGTTTTTTGAAATTAGGCTGTTGGCAGGCCAAGTGGTAAAAAAAAAAGGAAACAAAAAAAAAAAAAAACACAGAATGAACAAGTCGTTGCGTTGCCTCGAGTTTGGCGCTGCTAAAAAGTAAGGCAATTTTGTAATTTCTTTTTCTGTCTTATATTCTCTCGCGTTTTCTTACTTTAAATACACTATTACGCTACTTCAAAGTTTTTTTTTTTGTCGAATGAAGAGACCTCGCTCAGACTTGGGGACCGAGAGACGAATAGTTCACGGAAGAATGATCTCGAATTGGCATAAGTACACTAGATTTGCAGCGACTTATTTCTCGCGTTATAAAAAGTGCGCAATTCGCGAGTCTCGTTTGTACACAGAAAGAAAGGTTAACTTGATTCAAGAGAATTTTGCGGTCCAAAAATGAAGACCGAAATTTTCTCGGATCAAATCAAAAATTTTCTCGAACCAAGAAAATTGGGACAATTCAATTTTGGGATCCGAGAAAATTTCGGTCTTCATTTTTGGACCCCCAAAATTATCTTGAATCAAGTTAACCTTTCTTTCTGTGTATTAATAAATGAACGAGGACAAAAAGGAATCTCGATCCTTTCCTTTTTGAAATGAAAAGGCTCGAAATATTGAACGCCCGCTCCTTCACGGATATGTCCAAGAGCTGCCTGCACGAGGAGATTAACCAAGTCGATCGACGCAGGAGCCCGTAGAAAAGTCTGTGGCGAGGGGAGAAAAGATTCCATGGGATTTAGTGGTTGGGACACCTGGGTGCATTGAGGGAACGAATTCAGTCTCGCCTCGAATCGCCTTGCCTCGCCCTTGGGGGTTCTTAATCCTGGCCGACGATGCACTCTCGGACGTTATTTCTTCATTTAGCAACCGCCTACCCCCCACAGGCTTAATTCACTTCATTGTAAGCAACGAGAGACCGTATAATACAGTCGACCGCTTCTATTCTGCCCGCACTGAAATAAACTTCTTCGTTCGACGGCTCATGGGTTTTACGCGCATTTACGCCTTTCGGAGGCTCGGGAACTGGTATCTTGAAGATTTATAGGTACCAAGTAGACGAGAGAATACAAACATAGATATAGAAGCTGAATTTCACATCTATTTTACAATTCACACATTCATACTGTATTCTGTTTAAAGAAAAAAAATAAATAAATAATTGAAAAATTGAAAACCTAATCAAAATAGAAAAAAAAAAATCGCCCTTTTTTTTATCACGGTATTACGTTTGCGAGAAGGCAAAGGGCTTCTGAACTTTGAGTAATCGAAAGAATCGATAGACCCGGGGGGCTAAGCGTGAGGGATTCGATTCGAAAACTACGTCCCTTTCTAAACGGGCCTTTTTAATCCCGTCCCAAAAACGTCTGTTTTCGACTTACTCTTCCCCAATCCTGGCTAGCTAGCTGCCTGCTTCCCTGCACCCTCGCATTACCGGCGGCTACGGGATTTTCGAGCAGTGAAATTTTTCGTCAGTGATTTTCGGTGAATGCCCCTTAATTTGAGTAGCGCTAGCTAGTAGGTAGGCACCTACCCCCAGCCTTCAAACCCCTCATCGAGGGAGACAGACAGTGCATCGAACAGCAGGACCGAAAGAGACGTGGGTGCGGGACATGGAAGGGTGTTTAGCCTCGAGCTGGGCTCACTCTCTCTTCTCTGTTAGAGAGTTACCAAGGGCTGGGAGGGTTCTTGAATATGAAACATTGCATGGTCGGATTCAGTGCCGACCCCCAAGCGATTCTCCGCGCTCAATCCCAACCCCAGCTCTCGCGAAATAACGCGAACGCACGCCGACTGTTAACCCGTTATAAAATATGACGATATGCTATCGCGAATACCTACTCACGATTTCCCCACGTAGGTATATTACACTGAACGACGAAAAACGAAGGAAAAAAAAAAATCGAATTTATACTCATTGCGAATTTTGGCAAACATAAGAAAATGCAGTTTCATCAATAGCGATCTAAATACTTCGAGTATTTTAGCTCAGATAATTTTATTACTAATTACTAATCTTAGGCTAAAATTTGTCACGATCATGGGCAAGGGTGAAAAAAAATTAGCAAATTTCCAGTAATCGCAGAATTTACGACAACACGTTTTTACTTGCACAAAGAGGAAAGAAGAAATACGTTAGGTACCTTGCGCAACCAAAGGGTTTATTAAAAAAAGCAGTAAAAAGGTGCTTACCTTATGGCAATTGTCACCTTTCGTGTAATCGCGCAATCTCGGCGTCCGTTCTTTTTTTTTTTTTTTTTTTTTTTTTTTTTGGCTTTTTATGGTTTTGCACTCCTTCGTGCATGCCGCATAATTTGAAAATCCCTGTCGTAAACCGTCCCCTTATTTTAGCCACCCGCCTACGCTGTACTACAGTAGTAGCTGCGTGCAGCTTTGAATGAATCCGAAATAAAGAATTGCCAAAGGACAACCAGACGGGCGTTTTATTTACTTCGCCCGGTGCAGCCTCATAATGGATAGGTTCCGCGTCCTATAGGCCCGTGCAAAGTAGCAGATGGCTACAAATTATTCGAGCGATGCGATTGCATGGTGCGGCCAGACCCTCTTATGATAATAATGCATTCGCCTAACCCGACCTTAACTAGGGGTTAATCTATTGTTAACTAAGGTTAGTTATAATTCTACCGAATAATTTACCAACTCATCGAAATATGCCGCGTTTTTATACCTACTGTTACGATTGGACAAAAAAAAAAAAAATTTCACGCATCCCCTAATATCGAACAAGAATATTTATCAGTAACTACGAATCTTTATTTTAATGAACGATAGGCATAGGCTAAAATTATTCTCAATTTTTTTGCATCCCCGCTCTTCATTAATCGAAATCAAAAGGATTTTAGATAATCTTTCCGTGGTATGATTTAAAAAATTTTAAAGCTCGTTGTTAATTACCTATTGCTTCACGATTTATAGATGATAATTATTTACGAGTGAAGCAATAAAGATAGTTTTTTTTTAATCATCATGTATAAATTTATCAATTCGTATGAATAGCGACAGACAATTTATCACTAATGCCGAACGCATGAATGATCGGTAATGAGGATAATTGAATTACATATACGTAGTACAATAGGTAGTCGGTACAGTGCATAGAGTATCTAGTTTGCTACTTATTGACAAAACCGCAAGCAAGCGATAATATCTTATTGTAGTCTAGTTTGAATAGTCATGTCCATGGCGGAGCACATAAAGGGTCACTCTTCAGCACGCGTTTAAAGATACGATCGAAGCAGGTGATGTGAGCTGCTCGCACAGAGTGGTCAGCGGCTTCCGTATATGAGCAGGTCCTTGTCCTATATTTATTCTACATACATATATGTATTATGTATGTATATCTGTATTATATAGTATAAGAAAGTTGAAATGGAATTTGAATAAGCAAAAAATTATGTCTGACCGCCAAAAGCTTGTCCACTACTGACTAAGCTAGTATGCTGCTGATGCCCATGTATATTATAAGGGAACACAAAACTGTATACATAATTCCTGTCGGGATAGGTACCCTTTGGTAATAAATTTCGATGCATTTCCGGTTTCGATATCTCAGGGAAGAAATCTTCCATTATTCAACGCTACGGTCGAGTGGTAGCAGCTGACTATACTCGAGAAAGTCGAAACGTACGAATAAATGTGCTTTGTGTTAAGCTAGCACTACAAAAATTTGCTGTTTTTGTTTTTTTCTTCTTTTTCTTTTACGTATATGCAAAAATGTCTGTTCTCATGGTTATAAGACTTATACGGCAATGCGTGGAAGAAAAAAAAAAAAAGGGAGAAAAAAAATTGGGTGAGATAATAGTTGTCAGACAACGAAATCGTCGGCCCGTGTAACCCCAGCTTCATAGCTATTACACGCTTTAGACGTATATTTTTTTTCTTTTTTCTTCTCCGTTTTTTTTTTTTCGCAAGTCTGACGGCATAAACTTATTTCGTCTTGAATTTACGACCGAGATCTGAGATGAATGTGTGTCGCAACGTGTCGCGTGTGAGAGGATATGGGTGCGTGTGCGTAAAATACATATGCGACCTTCATTTGGATATATACTTATGTAACGGGGTACGTGTATGTATAATATATATATATATATATATATATATATATATATTAGGGTGGTTTTTTTTTTGGGACTATTTTTTTTTCTTTGTTCCCGGCCTGAAATTTTGTTGAAAATGCCAAAAAAGAAATTTCCTCCAAATATAAGCCCTTAATATTAATGTTAAGTACTCGCCCAAAACGTTAGAAGATTTCCCATTTAAATAACATGTAAGTTTAGATTTTTTTTTTTTTTCAAATTCCTATAACTCAGAGGCATTTTGTGTTATCATATCGCCCAAACTCGGAAATTACTCAGGATTAAGCGCTCTACAAAAGTGCTCCAGGCGACTTAACTGTAACTCGCACCGGTGAGGTAGTACAGGTCACTGAAATCAAATTTTCAAGAACAATTTCTTGTTTTTTTGTTGTTATTTTATTTTTTTTATTCTTTATATCATGGGCACTTTTGAAGAGCGTTTAATCCTGAGTAATTTCCAAGTTTAGGCGCTATGATAACACAAAATGCCGCTGAGTTATAGGAGTTTGAAAAAAAAAAATCTAAACTTACATGTTATTTAAATGGGCGAGTACTTAACATTAATATTAAGGGCTTATATTTGGAGGAAATTACTTTTTTGGCATTTTCAACAAAATTTCAGGCCGGGAACAAAGAAAAAAAAATAGTCCCAAAAAAAAAAAACCACCCTAATATATATATACATATATATTTCGTGTACATATATACGTTTCAGGGTCCGGACCGTTAATAATGTATATTTATCATAACGTGTCTAACGACATTATATGTATGTAAAAGTAGGTTATACGTCCGGGATGACCTCGCAGAAAACGACAAGACGTTTTCCATTCTATATCTTATAATATAGGTACAAGAATAATTGAGCCAGTAATATCATTAAGTTCGTATCATTTTATTTTATTATTATTTTTTTTATCCATACATCAAATATTTTGCATCAATATAATATAACACGACTCTTCATTAAACCTATATAATTCTGTCATAATTGAACGAAAATTATTTTCATGCATAAAAGTTAATGACTATTATATAATGTGCATAAAATTTTAACAAGGATTATTCAGGTGTGTTTTAATAAGATGGAAGAAAGAAAAAAATGAAAAGAAAAAAAAAAAAATTGTGCATCTAAGATGTAAAGATAGACTAGAGGATATAGAAAAAGAAAAATTAAGTACACTACCTATACCCAAAGACCGAAGCAAGACTTTCAACTATGAAATCGTTTCCTGAGAGAACTAAATTTCTAGTCGGCTGCCACCCTGTTATCGCGAACCAGAGATTTAATGGAGCAATAATACTTAGGTATCGGTAATCGATAAAACGGACCAAGTCACGTGATCACCCATACTTCTATGTCCGCTTAACGGGCACCAGGACAATTCCGATGTTAAAACCATCCATGAACCGCGGAAAAGAGTCACTGCCACACCGAACGATCTGATATTGTTCGACGTTACTTGTTCAACGATCCTTATCACCGAGTGGCAGTTTGGCCCATCGCAGCCGGCTACTGGACATATGCTTTTTGAGAAACAGTCGTATGCATGCATCGCTTGTATAGTAAACAGGGAAGAATTGAAATGCAAGAAATAAAGTTAAGGAATAGAAAAGTGAATATTTCATGTCAAAAAAGGATCGGCAAAGCTTATATTTGTGAACGTAGCTTAAAGATGAGGTGCAGTGACGTTTAGTTGGCGAATAGAAGAGGATTGGACGAGAGTAAAGAGGGATTCGAGGTTCCCGACATCGTAGGAAGTGTAAGTAGTCAGCTGGTCGATGTAGGTGGAGATAAAAGCTGTGCGGGGTAAACCCGAATAGATTTTTGGGACGTTTGCCAGGAGATAATTCAAAAAATTTAACCTTTTCGTATATAATACCTATAAAGACTTTGTGAAAGAAGATTTTTCAAACTTCAGACTTTGAAACAAATGTATGTACATAAGAAATAAACGCGTAGGTACTACAGAAATTTTATTTATAAACTTACAAATTGAAGGTTTGAATTTTTCATTTATATCTTCTAATTTGAAGAAATTTTGTAAAACACGTTTCTGCTAAATTTATAGTTATATCCATCACGGCTATTGCGAAATAAATTTATCGCTGTGTGTTAAACAGTATTCGATATATATTTATGCGTCCGTTTTTATGACCGTTAATTCGAGACTAGTTATCAAGGCGATGCATCACGCATATTAGAGTAGATCGCTGAGTTGTGGTCGACGTACAAAAACCACACCTTTAGGAGCGAAATGTATACATATTCAAAACTGACTGCTTCGAATTATGCGAAACGTTGCAAAAAAAAAAAAAAAAAAAAATGAAAAAAAAAAAACCATTTGTTTTTACATTTTTATTAACGTTACCGAAATACCGACTCTTCTGCAGAGCTTTCAAAGCCTTTGCATACATAATACTACACGACGAGGACACCGCGACCGGCTTGGAAAACAATTTAAAAACGTATTACGCATCTCTTCAATTTTTACGCGACTGTCGTTTAGGCAGAAGGGAAAACCCTAGGGACATATGCATACATGGCGTTTACTCAAAGATAAATTTCCACTGACCATATTTGACATTTTTGTCAATTTTTTTTTTTTTTTTTTCACCTATTATTAATTATATCACAAAAAATTGGAAAAATTATTCATATACTCGAAATGGAACGTAATTCTGTAGATGGAATTTGAAATTTTTCGTTCAAGAATAAAGACAAAAAAAAAAAAAGAAGTTTTCGTCATGGGAAAGAAGTCTTGAATTAATTTAACATGACCGAGTCCTAGAAGGCGGATGAAGAAGATCTTTGTCATGGACCCCGCGGTCAGTGAGTAAGGAGTGTCGGCCAATCTGGTCACTGTGCTCTTGACCACACCTTGGGGTGTAGGCAGTGGCAACTATTGTCTTACAGATACACAAAGAAAGACAATTCTTCTCTTTTGATGGGTTAGCATTGTTCGTGGTGTGACACCTCTCTGCCCACCACAAGCTTGAAATATCATTAGGGTATACAGACCGTATAGTAAAAGAAGATGAAAATAAAATAAAAGGAGTGATTATAAATGCGCCTTTCAGCGTTTAGATAGAAAAAAATCTCCAAATATTGCATAATAAATACGAAATCCCATTGAAGTGTAATTCGTATTTCTTGATTTTATATCGAAACGATATCTAATTCAGATTCTTATATCCAAGCGGTTATCAAAATGTTGAAAAATGGTCGAAAATCTTTTAGTAAAAATGCAAAGAAAAATAGATTAAAAATTGTTTTACATTTCCGAGTCCCTACGTGGCCTTTAACCTGACCCTGTAACAGTTAACGGGCTATTATCCAGCGTTTCGGTATTTCCCAGTATACCTGAATGCGTAGTTTACGTGTGTTATAAAAAAAAAAAAAAAAAAAAAGGTAAAGCTAGCAGTAACCGCATACCTTTACCCCGAAAAGTACCGCAGTTTGTATAAAAGCGCGGTTCGTTAAAAAATCGAAAGTCCAGAATCAGGGTAGATGAAAGCGAGAACCACTTATGTGTACCACATACATAAGCATACGAGCATAAATTGCATACATATGTAAATTTAATATCATTTTATACGCAAAAAAAAAAAAGAGAGAGAAACTAAAAGAAATACAAAGTCATAACCGCGACTTAAGACACGCAGTGCGTGACTACGGGGTTCGGAGCCGGGTAGGTCATACAATATTCACTTCGGCTCATTCCATCCCAGCAGACGTCAAAAACATGTCCCAGCTCCCACCCCACGTCAAATATATATATATATATTTATATACATGTATGTGTAGGTACATAAAATCCGTGTATATATATATATATATATATATATATATATATCTCAGCTCCCACCCGCGGCGTGCTAAAGCCAGCCCCAATGTTTCTCGCAATTATTCTCTCTTTTACGGTGCATTGTACTCGAGCTTGCGGAATAAACTGACAAAACTAAACGTCTCCTGGTCTAATTACTCTTCGTTTGGTGTCGCATTGTTTTCCAGACAAACGATAAACCCGAATATAGTGCAAAAGGCTAGGAGAAAAAAAAAAAATCAGCCAGCTATTATTGTCTTCAGAAAGAAATTTTGCACGCGTATACTACCTATAAGATAATAATATTACCTTATACACATATTTGAACATTAATTTGATGAGAATATGGAAAGAAATGATACTACGATACACATCTTTCCAGTTATTAGGTACTGCAGACCATTATGGTATGGATCGACCACTTCTGGAATCGGCACGTTTCATTGGTCATCATTTCACGTGCGGAAATGGCTGTCGGTCGCATTGAGATTTCCCTGCGTATCACCACTCCCCAGGGTGTGATCACCAACCTGACGAAGGGTCGGCGCTGGACATAGAGACCTCAATGTATAGAAGGGGCAGAAAAGAGTGAGGAAAAAAACGTAGGTATAACGGTGAAATATAAAAGATGAGAAATTTTGTCTCGATTTTATACCTAGTATACCTATATACATATATAGTAAATATCCCTTCGGAGAACCGTACATCGAGTGGAAATTTCAGTGGCTAAAGTTTCGATGACGTAATAATCCCCTGGTAGCAGATAAGACCGTGGGGCTAGACCGGACTTGACCGGTAACCTTCGAACTACGACGCGGAAATACAACGTGCAGGAAAACCGACGTAATTCACGGAGGGCAACTGCGAGAGCCAAGCTGCGGATATCGATTTGAGAAACCCAACAGCGAACTAACTCTCGAAGGGTTAGAGAGACAATTCGTTGCACTTGTAACTTCGCGGTCGTAGCGGACGTAGCAAAGGGTAGTAAAAAGAATAGCATGGGAATGAAAGGTTCTCGAATACAAGACCGACTATATAGGTATGGGGAAATATCCCATGAAATAATACATGGAAAATACTTCCCTCTAGGTTTCACCATTTTTCCAATACACGAACAACGAATATCTGAGCGAAGAACATGAAGATCATTTGTTTCTTTCCCACAATATCTTCCGTTATTTTCAAAACGTACTTACAATAGACCTGAAAGAATCGTCGAAAGAAAAGTAATGAACGACTATATATAGGAGCTGGGATGGTAATAAATAAGAACAAATCGTCATATTCGCATGAGTATAAAAGTAAGAGTAGTAACGATTGTGGAATGACGAGACTGATCCGTCATCACGTGCGTGGATCCGTGATCCTTGAAAAGCTTGCACAAAGCTGAATCCGATAAATTAACTTTAGAAATCACGTTTCTGGTATTAGGTAAGGTCCGTCTCGGAAGACGGATCATAATTACTCGTCTGACGTAGAACCGGACCCAACCCATTGTGAACTCAAAATTGAATTCTATACCAGAGAAGAACAATGACACGTTCTCTAGCTATTCTTCTTCGTCAACGGTTGTTTGCAAGAATTGAAAGCGTAACATGTAGACAAGCGTTGGACTGTTTGACAAAACATTTATTCAACATGTTCTCGTGTTCGACAAATTGTGATCAAGTCAAATCTTGTCCTTTTGTTTAAAACGATGATTATCAAGATTTAAACAAAAGACAGACAACATGGTGTCGAGCTGATTAAACCGCGGAAGCGAATTTCTTCAATAATAAGTTTGTCTGACGTCAAGTAAAGCCAAAATTAATTAATAACGAAGATTGAATTTTCCTCGACAATTACGACAAAGACGCATTGTGGCAGTCCGTGACCTCGCGTATTCGCAGTGTCAGTGTGACGTATCCCCGTGAGAATGGAAAGTGTTTTGTAGACGGTAAGGAATTTAAGAAAATAATGTTCGCTGGAGAAGATGATGTCGTAAGTCTTGACGAGACACGTGTGAAGTTTACTTCATTTTCATCCCATTCTTTGACGTCGAGGATCCCGCTCACCAGGGAACAATAACTGTCGGAGGGAATTCATCAAGCTAACCCAATCACTCGATATTTTTGTTAGGCTCTTTCCATCTCTGTCTAACTCACGTAGTTTCCCTGGTTCACAAATCGATTCTGGGTCTTCCGTAGTACCCGTCTCTATTCTTCTCTCGCTTCATCTCCCTCGATCTCATCCGTCAGACGGGACATTGTGGTTTTCTCTTTGTCGTGCGAACGGGGAGATCAGAAAACGCCGAATTTCGTGTAGAGTCCGTCTCCCTTCGTAGCATGTTACTCTCGGCGTGTAACTCGGTGAATTATGATCAAAATTTAAGCCGTTGTAGCTTGAATAATTCAACATTTCTCTTGATTAGAAAATTTCTCCTTCTCCATTTTGCTTTGTCTTTTCATACAATATAAATATATATATATATACACACATATATATTCACGTACCTGCAATTACCTGGCACTAAAGTGCAGCCGGTGCAGTTCGGTGTAGAATTCCCGTCCCAGGAGAACGCACATGTAGTATTCGTGACACGAAACCGTAACTTTCTAGCCGTCAAAAGTCACCGAAAACATCTGTCGGGACATTCGATCCTTTACGATCACCAATCAGCCGGTTAAACACTTTACGTCGCATTGATTTTTCTAATCGTATGAAACCAGTCTAAAAAAAAAAAAAAAAAAAAAAAAAAAAAAAACTGTCGCGTGATTACGACTAGTTATACTATTTATAAACGCTGTACTTATAGGCGGGTATAAAATTTTTACTATATAAAACTTTGCGTGAAAATAAGGAATCCTTTGTGCATTATCATACTAGCTATACCTATTCTCTGCACTCTAGTTTTAATCACGATATATTATACCACCTATACTTATATATATATACGCATAACATATATTATATAAATAAATAAATAAATACGCATTTCCTGCACGCGTCGACTTTTCAGCACTCCGTGATATAATTCGATCTTTGTCGTCTGGAGTCAGAGATGGAGAGAAAAATAGAGAGAAAGAAAGAGATAGAAGGTTAGAAAAAGAAAGCTATAGAAAAATCTAACCCCTTGTCGTCATCGCTATCGGAATAGGTTTATATAACGATACGGTGACAAGATCAACCGTTCTCACACGAGAAAGCAAGCAAGCCCATCCGTACGACTGATACGATGAACATATGACGTGGTGAATGGTTAAGACGCATATAGAACGATAGTCATGTAGTAGATAAATAGAAATTAAGTTGAACCACAAATTGAGACAAATCTTTCTTATCCGTTTCTCCGCGGTTATCGGTGATTTATTTATTCCTATTGTAATTTGTTTCTGGCTCGTGGCATCGTGACTTCTTTCCCTGTCATTTTTTTTTTTTTTTTTTTTTCTTGTCTTTCATTTCTCGTTGGCGATCAAAATGAAAAGTTTGAAATTGATATCCCTGCAGCGTCGAGAGTGAGCATTTTCCCGTGAAAATTAAATGCTTATATACCTATAGTTGCGGAAATTGGCAAAAGCGTTTTATAAGAACAGGTTCGCTCTTCTATTTCGTCTGTTCAGAGTAGCGTCGTCAAAGTGCTACCAAGCAGAACTAAAGAAACGACCTTTTTCTCATTTCGGAGAACAGCTAAGGTTATAACCATGACAGACGGAAGAAATGGAAGGAAGTTATTAGGGAGGACGATTGGGCGTATAATTATTGTACGAGAACATAAGTCCGTTTGATTCTTACAGGCCATCAACACCCGAGGCTGAGGGGTAGCCGAAGTAAGGATCTGCAGGCAGCTCAACCATTTCTGCCTGATCTACCTGAGGTTTCTATTATATCCTTTTCAAGTTTCGTTACCTCCCGTTCGCCATTATTTCTCGCTGGTTTCTTGGGCGGGCCCACCAGCTGGGAAAAGGTTAGGCCACTTTTTCTTTCAGAAAAGTTATACCCCCAAGTTTCTAAGGGATAGAGAAAGACAGAGGCTGTGCGCGAGAGGGATCTCGCTCAAAAGAAGTGGGAACCATTCAGTCGTCATTGTTGGGCTGAGTTTTGGAACCGAGCGTTCCAAAGCAGCTTCTTCGCACAGTGTGGTAGGAATTCGTGAAAATGTTTGGAAAAATTAGGAGTCGTCGGTTTACGCGAAATCTGTTTTTTCTTCGGCTCCAATTACTCGAGACGTTGAATTTTGAAGAAAAGAAAAAAAAAGTAAAAAGTACAAAGTAAAAAGTAAAAAAGTAAAACGTAAAAAGTAAAGAAATACGAACCCTCCGCCGTTCATTCCACTCTTCATGTTTCGAACGATGCTTAATTATCGCCGGACTTATAACCGAACTAAAACTTCCCATTGTAGGTATTATATAACATGCAGCAGCGTAAGCCATAAGGTATATCACAATGCTAACTAGAAATACTGCCATTTGTATGCACGTCCCATTGTGCTACGGTACAACTCTGTTAATTATATCAACGCAAAGTTACCACTCGCTTACGTGTGGGCTAAAATATATCCTATATTGTGTGTATATTGTCGGTGGCGTTATTGTCGATGAATAAAGGGAAACTAATATGTATCCACAAGTTATATAGTCGGACGTGAAAATAGGGACAAATGAAATGGTATATACCCAACGAATTATTGAATAATTCATTTTCACCGTTGTTATAGTGTAAAAATGAAAACTGGAAAGCAAAGAAAAAAAAACAACAAAAAAAAAAAAAAACAATTATTATTCTATTGCATTTTGTTTCACAGCCTCGATTTAAACCGGGTAACAATAAGTTAGTAGCTATCTACCTGGACGCACGTTCAACTCGCATACCTATCGCGCGTTCTCTAGGCAAAGGGAATACGTAGCATAGCACAACCGCAGTGTTCGATGACACAGAATGAACCGGACGGTCTGGTAATGTGATCTCACGGCGATACGTGACGCCAATGCGGGATACGTACGGCTATAGTGACCCTTGAGTTACCCTTTGTGAGCGTGAATCCAACCTTTGAACAAACGTAGATACCCCCCTTTCATATATACAACAAGTCGAGAGTAAAACGCATATAGCATTTACGAGTTAGGCGGTGGTTCTGACATACTTAGTTCTTCAAATTTATACCAAAAAATGGTAATACGTTTTTTTTTTTTTTATATCGAATCAGTTAGTACATATGAATACATGAATGAATCTGTTTTTCTTTTTTTTTATCGTTCAATTCACTACAATTGCGTTATAATCTTAGCGAAGTGATACGCTGCAGGTTGTAGTCGAGTTATTAGGAAAACAATGGGTAGAATTTATAGAAGATTGGAAGTCTTGCGTGCCAGTTTTCAGATATTGGATTTTCGTTGTGAGGTGTATATATATATAGGTATATATATATATATATGAGAACGATACAAGGCGAGTCCGTGGGAAACAACTGGTGCTAGGCTCCCGGGACATATGGATTAACCAATCGAAGCCAGCGTGACAAATGTCACCAAAATGACTGTCCGAATTTCCGCCAAGTTATATGAAGGGATAAAACGCGAGATATCATCATAATTTAGGCACGAATATAGTCCTGCTGTCCTTCGCGCTAGAGGTACTACACACAATGTCATATATGTGTTACCTGAATAAAAGTGACTTGGAACGTATTTTCTGACGGCTGTCCAGATTCATTTCACGATTTTGTATGAATACGGGATCCTCTGCTCTGTTTATTATACGAATGGTGTAGCATAGCCGTTACATATACATATATGGTTTTACGTACATCTGGATGAATGATTCCACGAGTTCATATACCACATTTACGAATCAATTTTAACTAGACTTGACACTAGACAGAGGGTGCACTGCGTTGGGTACGATTTCCAAAATTGCATGATATTCGATCCTGGGCTCGAGGTGAAGTCATTTTCTACGATATATAGTTTCCTGTTGATTTTTTATTTTGTTATTTTTGTGTAACGGTACAGGTATAGTGGTTCAACTGAAAAAAAAGATGAAAAAAAAAAAAAAAAAAAAAAAAGGAAAAACAGGTTAAGATTCGGTCGTATTATTTTTAGTGATAGCGTTTCCGGCTCGGGCAATGAAACGACCTAAAGCAAGTATAAAGCCTAATTTGCGTTAATCTAATTAAGTAATTTGTTTTTATGAATCCAGGTCAGAGTAATGAAAAAGTTTGCGAGGCGATTAGAAGCTCGTAACGGAAATCCCTTGCGGAAAGTGAGCGTAGTTTTTTCGTTGGGTAACATAAATTTGTCGTTTAACACTTTAGTCACCGCGGTGTGGCTCGTAAAAATACAAGTGAAGTCAAGGGAGTAAGGGCGGAAGGTAGAGGGGGTTGTCGCGTGTTTTTTTGGCCCGGATATATAATACCTAGCCCGGTTTACCTACCCCGAAGCCCGCAACCTAACGAAGAATTACTACAGCACACTTTAATTCTGGACAATCCTCAGGAAGTCGTATTTATAAATAATTTTTGTTCCGACTCTGAATCATATCTCTGGTGAAAAATTAACAGAATTTGAAAAAAAAAAAAAAAAAAATGGAAAAATTGAAGAAATATTCTCGGCGTAGGATGATATCGCCTACTTTCAGCTACTATTAGGTTCGAAACTAACGCTGCATCAATATCCATGGTGCATTGACCAATACAACCGTGCTTCAAAAACGGAAAATTTTTTCTCTGAACCCCTGCCAGGAATTGAAGAATAGACTTGACACCGATCCCCCGTACATTTCGAGGACCCCTGGAGAATCATGGAGACGTCTCTATGCCGCCGTAGGTATATATATATGAACCTGGGGCTCTCAAATCATTATTCTAGAACGATAGGCTTTCAGAAGTATCTAAACCGACGTCTCAACAGTTGAAACTCTCTCTTTGCCTCTCAGCTATTTCAATCTTTTTCTTTTTTCTTATTCTTTCGAACTTGCATGGTCAGAGGTCCATATCGTACCTACTCCAGCGTGGGTATAGGGTACAACGCAGTGAAAGAAATTCATGAGAGGTGAGAAACTCCTAATGATTTCTGAGTGATTCTAGCTTCTGATTGTGACTAGTTTTCACGATACCCGTACGTCTACTCATACATACGTGATACAACAGGATAACCATCTCTCAGTATTCCTTCGGGTTCGTTAAGCTCCGTTCACACAGGACAAAAACTCAGCTTTGCTGTCTAACTCCCGCAGGGAAAGTACAAAGTCATCAGGTAATTCTAGAGCGCTTGAGATTTTCCGTTTTTTTTTTTTTTTTTTTTTTTTTTTTTTTACTTGTCTTCTCTTTCTTTTTTTGTTTTTCCGTTTATTTTATTTTTTCTTTTCTTTTTAATTATTCTAATACCGCCGAAGGTTGATTCCACTGGGAGCGTACCGTCCTGGCCATAAAATTTCAAGGGTTCATAAAGCTACTTGCGCTCGTTAGCTTTGCTTGGAATGCAAAGGGGGTTCCCCAGCCCAGGGAGTTTCTCGACGATCCCTGGCCTTGCCTTTCCCTATCTTGGCTTGACTATGCTCGGCTCGGCTTGGCTGTGCTGTGCTTCGCTTGACACGGTACAGCGGAAGATATTAAGATATAAAAATCCTCTTGCACCGTTAGCAGAGAACGCGTCTTGAATTTGTCCTCAGTTAATTGAAGCCCGCCTTCGCATTCTCGTTCGCTTCTATCAAGCTTGAACTTTCCTATCGACTTGGAATAACGATCAGAATGCATTGCAGCAGCAGCAGCAGCTATGCAGCACGGTGCAAGGGGGCCATAGGAAATTCCAGATAATTCCGCATGTCTTTAAGAAAGATTATATACACTTTGATTATACAGGGTGATTCAGGTTCAACTGGTTATATTTTAAGGGTAGATTTTTTGTGAAATTTTAAGACTATGGAGAACTTTTCTTTACAAACAATTCGAAGGGCCCGGCACAAAATATGACCTGCTCAAAATAAATCGTCTTGTATTACTATTAGGATATACAGGAATAGTATGAAATAGTACTAACAAGATTTATGAAACGGAAAAAAAAAAAAAATATGCGTCATAATTTGGAGTTAAGACCAAATTTTATTACTACCCCTAAGCCTATGGAACTTTCGGACGTTATAATTTCCACTGCGATATATCAGAAAATCAATTTTACGATCTAGAGATTGACTGGATATTTACTCTTCAGTAAATGTCTAGACCTAAATAGGACAATAAAAAATGTATTAAGTTCAAACAACTACATATAGATAGTCATCGCGACATTTTCACTTTATATATCGAACGATCGATTAACGATAAAACAACGTAGCACCTGTCGTCTTAATTCCACAGCTAGAAGTAAAGTGTACCTACCTATACCTATATACATATTTCAGTAAATAACATTAGCTTGCATATTTGATTGGTGGGATGGACGGGACCAGACCCCCAAATGTCACTCGAACTCATGAATCATAAAGATTATTATTTAGTAATTATCAAATTCCGTGACAGACACGTATTGGTTGGAATGAATCGAAATAGAACTCGGCATACGATATTTCATTAAAAATTAACAGCATTGTACAGACTGTGTGACCTGTAGGAGTTTAACTTTTGAGGATTTCTTCCGATTTTATTAGAACCTTGGACGAGTCTTACGCAGGTATACCTATTCTATAGTTTTTCTTATTGAGTAGTTTTTTTAAGAACTAGATTTTCATTTTTATTTTAAAACTCCTTTTTTTTTATTGTTATTTTTTATTCCTTTTTATTTCTGCCCCGGTTCAAACCATTGCTTTTTATTTATCACTTTTGCCCGGATGGTGGGTATAGACGTAAAGCATGAAAAGTAGAGTAAAGCATTGTTACGCTCTCGCGTCATTCAATCTGAAAGAACGAACGCGTCAAAGTACGTTCTTGGGGTAAACAGCATCAAGGCGTTCCAGGCAAAGACGTGCTCTAACGTCAAAGACAAGGATAATATTTTTATTTGTTTCTTTTTTTAATCGAAAAAATAAACCAAACTGAAATCAAATAAAAACAAATAAAATAAAATAAAATAATATAATATAGAAACTGTCTCAAATCCCAACACTATATATAATCAATATAATAATCCCAAATATAGGTAGTAAAAAAAAATCTAAAACTACAACAAAAACTAAGAAAAAAAAAGCTAGGGAAGAAAGAAAAGGATGTGAAACAGCGATCCCATAGATGTCAAAAGCCAGTCGAATAGAACTTCGAACAAGCCCGTATGCAGGCGCGAAGCCAACCCGCGTAGCTGTGTAAGCGTTCCTTAGGGTTGCGGGGCCCCGGCGCCCTGGCTCTCGATGTGGCGCGCGCGGGTATCGAACCCTAAGTTATATGTATAGAATATATATATGCTAGTGCCCCGTCAGCTATCGGTTGCGTTAAAGGGCGCCGCCATCTGAATACCCAAGGCTTCTTGGTTCCGATCGAAACAAGACCCACGTGGAAAGTTAAACCTAACCGCGTCGTATGATCAAAATTTAACAGAAATAGAGGGGCTGTTGTTTCCCGGCTATATATATATATTCCGTATAGTTATGAAAACTGTATACCATGCAGTATATAGTATATATAGGGGAAAAGGAAATATTCATTTCCCATAAATTCTTTCCTGAATGAATATTCAAAGCTCGCTTGTATGCTTGATGGGGTAATAATGTAGCTGCACCTTGAAAGGGGGAATATGGTGTGTCTTAAAAGAATTCACACCAGTTTACTGATATTTTCTCCTATAATGGGGTAAAATTTCAAATTTATTAGCCATTAGATAAAATCGAAGTAAAATTAGTCTTCGTGATGAAACTATAT
The DNA here is from genome assembly GCA_943736025.1 of Tenthredo mesomela. NCBI lineage: Eukaryota > Metazoa > Arthropoda > Insecta > Hymenoptera > Tenthredinidae > Tenthredo > Tenthredo mesomela. Next base: position 15,652,348 of record OX031016.1, on the reverse strand, counting down.
GGGTATGACGGGTTAATTGAAAGACGAAATTTTTTTTTTTTTTTAAATACTGTACGTTTTCTTAAAAAATACCCAATTCATTTCTCAGGCTATTATAGACAAGTCATTAAAGTTCTGTCTGCGTTATAAGTACATTAGATAAAATTTATGCCGCTTCCGGTGTTGTTAGCCAGTAAAACCACAGGACGTGATCGATTCCGGGGTGAAGAATGAAGAAAAAAAAAAAAAAAAAAAAAAAAAAAAAAAGGACTAAGAGAGAAACGGAGAAAAATAAAAAGAAAAGGAAAAATTGAAGAAAAAAAAAAAAAAAAAAAACGCAAAACACAACACAAAGGAAGTAGGCGAGCCGACACGCCGACAGCGCGCGGTGCATTGTGGGTTCTACGCGTATGAATCGAGCCTTCCGATAATGACGATGCTTTTCTTACAGGTACGTGGCGGCAGCAGTACACGTAGTACTTACGAATGCATGCATGCATGTATGTATGTACCTACGTACGTAGGTACCTATAATGTACCACACAGTGCCTGGGCGCGGTTTCTAGTCTTCTGTTCTTCCAGGACGGACGGTTTAGTAAAAATAAAACCAACTCTCGCGTTCGAGCCTTCTCGTTAAAATCTCGGCGTGATTTTCACCCGACGGGGGATTCGCAGATTAAAAAAGTAGCACGCTCCATTTATCACAAAAATAAAGTCTTGCAGCCCGGTCTACTAATGCATGAAGGTTCGACTACGTAGATATATACATATATAGACCTGCGGCTCTGGGTAGTAAAATTTCGCCAATATATCATTCGGATTTTCTCATTTCAAAAATACCAAAAATTTCTATTCGTTTAAGATTGCGATTAGAGTAGAAGGAAAAGAAATGATCAATCGATCGGGACATTTTGTTCGAATCAAACTCCGTTTAACTTGCAACGAACGAATGCCTTTCTCTTTTCTTCTCTTCTCTTTCTCTCTCTCTCTCTCTCTCTCTACCTCTCTGTAACTTAGTTACATTCGCGCTCAGTTTGGAACGGTTAATTAATTTGCTCGCTCAGGAGCAGCTGATTACACGAGGTATTAATGACGCTCGAGCAAAACTCTTGCAGAATCGTTTCACAGCTATAAGTAAGTATATATATAGGTATATGTCTGTGTATTATATACCCGTATGCGTGAAGGTGAATGCACACTTTACTCCCGAGTGTAATATTGGTTAATAAATCATCAAATTTACGTTCTATTCGCTAAAAAAGAAAAAAAAAAAAATCTCTAATAAGCTTTCCGCTTCATGGAAGAAAACAAAAAAAAAGCACACGATTTGTGACATTTCGCGTTTGATTCTTTCTTTTCTTCCTATTGCAGTATATATGATTTTGATATAATTTGCGAAGCGGTATCAATCTGCTAATAATTAAAATACATACACCGGAATGATAATCTGAGAATCGACGATCGCGCTGCAGTACTGCACTGCAGATATATGAATAATTGACTATAAGTTTAGTGAATCTTTGAAAAAGAAGTGTCAAGCAATACCTATCCCAAGATTTTAACAAACTAATAAATACCATCGTTCACTCGTATTGTTATACTACAGGTATAGTTCGATTAATTAAACGATAAGAATTCCATGAAAAGGAACGTTGAAAAAGATGTGTATGACAGATAAGAGTGAAAGAATTTTAAATTAATGAAAAACGTAAAGCTGAATACGTGTCCGCCTTTGTAGTACATTACATATATTACATATTATACACGACAATCCACTTTTTTTTTACCGCATTAATTTGTTCTTCCATCGTCAAACGATTACGCGATGATTACATCGTATGTCATTCAATTCTAACTGGGCTTCTAACAAGAGCCATGGATTTATTGGCTAATACGAGAAAACGATGTAGTACATATTTTATGTTTAGAAAAAGGATAATGTTAGCAAATCAGAAATTCATTGGATGAAAATTTTTACGAAATTTTCGTGTTAGCTGAAGCTATGCTGCAAATTAATACGTTAACGTAACTGATACACAAACATGTGTAAACCCATATCTACCGATGCAAATAGACACGTGCAAATTAGCCTCTCGTATCGTATATATACCTATGCAAGGCAGATGTGACCCACATAATAGATGGATAGGTTTATACACGTATGTATGTATGAATCTATCTGTATGTACACGCGTTAGTTAGTATATATATATAGAGAATATATACATAGATATACAGGATAAGCGCACAAAGGTATGTCATTTCGACAAATCCAACAGCAGCTCGACGAGACCTAGTCTCATTTAATTATTTCACGTAATTATGGATTCACGATACATCCGTGCAGGTTGTTATTACGCTACCTACCTCTATTATTCAAGATTTATTGCACCGCGTTGATAACGACTAACTAATTCAATCCGACAACGCATTTCTAACTCAATAATTTCATTAATCCAATAAACGAATCTCCATACTGACAGCTCAGTTGAAAATTTATAAAGTTTTCTTCTTTTTCTTTCAATTTTTAAAGAAATAACGCCAGGTTTATAATATGCATGTTGGGAAGATCGGGGCATAAGGTGGGAATCTCAGCTGAAAATTAATGAAATTTTTTTGAGAAAAAAAAAATATATATTTTTGGAGAATTTTTTTTTTTTTTTTTTTTTTTTTCATCAACTTTCAGCCGAAGTGCCCACTTTACCCAAGTGATCACTTTGCATCGGTCTCCCCTATGCTATTATATCGGTTCAAAAGAGTTTTCGACAAAAACCTCGAGTCGATTGATTTCGGTGATTATTTTCTTTTACCTTACATAATTAATTATTTCAGAGGGTGAAATATGATTTGATAAACGGAATTTTACTCTTATAGAGAAAGAATCAAGGATATCCCTTAACGAATGATGCATAAAGGAATTTTAATTCAATTACACGGCATAACTCGAAACTCATAATATATGTGTATGTGTAATGTATTTGCGTGTGTGTGTATGCCTTGAGGTATGGGAATTAGTCATGTAGAGGTACCCACAAAGTTGGATATATTTGTCAGTTTTATACGAAAAACAAAATTTCACCCTTAATTTGAACAACCCCGCGAATAGAGTCGGGCGAGTTTTTATACGGATACGCATAAATGTACCTACAGCCATATACACCCCAGCGCATATTATCATACATAATGCAATGTACGAAATACGGCTAACTATAGTCAGCATAAACATGTTGCCGAATTTGACTTGATTCGTTGTTATGCGTTTTCTCTTTTAGAAAGGAAAGAAAAAAATGGAAAGAAATTTTATCATTTTTTTTTTTTCTCTTTTTTTCTTTTGCTTTGCTTCTCTGTTGAGAGAATAAAGAAGGTGGAAGAGGAAGAAGAAAAAAATAGTTATAAAGCAAAGATTCTTTGCTAAAATTAACCACAGTGCATCGCTCTCAAGGGTTCTCTGCAGGAAGGGGGCTGCAAGGCTTGACAATATATTTAATTCGCGACACCCACTTACGAGTTTAGAGTTATAACGCTTACCACTAACACTATAGTGGCTTTTAGGTAGTAGGTAATGGTATAATGTACTACTAGAATTACTGTTTGAAACGAAACACACGCAGACTTTGATACTCCACCCTTTACACCATAGCGAGAAATGTTACGCGCTCCGAATTCGCCGCGTCAAATTAATTACTGCTACGGTTAATTATGGGACATTTATCTCTTGGCTATAACCACGGAGAAATCTTAGACTCGTGGAATTTTCGAAGGGGGTTTCTAGATGTATGTCAGAGAGAGGGTAAAGGGAAAACGGGAAACGGGAAACGGGAAACGGGAAGGCATGAAAACCCTTATTGTAGAGATTTCAACTCCACCGCTCGTCACTTTAATTAAATAAATTCGTAAAGACTTTCTTTAGCATTCTTTAACTCACTGTTTTTGTACCAAAACTAACAATGGACACCCTTTATGCTATAAGATTTATATAAATTGAAAGAACCCAAGGAGAGTAGAGTAGCTTGAGATAATGCATATCTCCTAAAAACGAATACCCGCAACAATCCACGGAATCAATTAACATGGCGCATGGAAAAAGCCACGAGCTTCTCACGTTGATGACTTTCTATTATAGGAGCAGTAATATACGGGCGCCGTTAAATAAAAGACCTCCGAAGGCTTAATGTATCTACGTTGAACAGGTCAACGACTTTGACGACCCTTTCGTTATCCAAAGCTCTCAGCAAGTCTCGGTCTGATCTTTGCGGAAAGGCTTTTCTTTCCCTTGGACTAAAGCCATCAAAGTGCGACATGCAGGGCGTACAGTTAGCAGTAGCTCAGGTCACTTGGTAAAGTCAACTGTGTTTTAAATCGATTATTTCTTGTATGAAAGAGTCACCGGTAAAATATAGAAATAGAAGTAGAATTAGATCGATGGAAAAATAAAAAAGCAAAGTAAGGTTCCATACCCGTTATACCATAAAGGGAGGAAACGCAGGACGTGGCCATGAGCAACGGCCTCACTCAGGCGTCAGCCTCGGGGTTGGATAGCCATTTTGTTGAGTGCATAAAATATGATACCGCGGCTGTCTAACGCAGTTAAAAACCTCCGTTTTTCACTCGGAATTTCAAATTTTATTCCTCACAATTTTCTACTCTTGGTACACCTATATACCTACCTATAGATGTCATTGAATGGTTTCGACTTAAAAAACCAATCAATATTATATTCCTGGCTTTAGATCTGACCAACTAAATCCATACGCTATAGAGCATACAGAGCAGGGTTTATGTGGCTATAAGCGATCGATCCGATTGATTGTTGAATAGTAGGTAAACGATACGAAATTAGGCCGGAAGTTAAACATTCTTTGACACAAACCGACGCGTATAGTATTCCCATTTTGAGACATTGGATATTCGATTTTTAGTTTGTTTTCAGAATATACAAATTTTTGTCACAAATTCAACGTTGAAGTAAAAAATTTTGTGCCGAACAGAAGGCTGACGAAAAAGTTGACAAATTTTTTTACAGTCGCAATTTCTTTTGGATAAATATATACGTACTTCTTATCCGGATGTATACCCAAAGCTTGAGCTCTTAAGAATTAGGTACCTCTGAAAAATATGGTTCCAAAAATCTGAGTTCTATGATGTATAATGTAATAATCCCTTATGGCTTATGCTACGGAAGGATGTGAGAAAGGACGTTGATTTATATGTTATTTTGTTATCGGTCACTGTTTGCGAATTAATCACATCAGTCAATTGAAACTGATCCATTGCACCCTGGTGCAGAGCTGTAGCATCAAGAAGTGGTGTGTGAGTAGATATCGGGTGAATATAATATCATACTTTGAATTGGAAGTATGTATTTGGAACGTTGATACTTTTCGAAGTGACACCTAGAAGATTGATGTCCCCCCATCAGGCACCTACGCGTGAAACCTAATCAAATTCTAATCTGAAAATGGCTGACGAGTTGGCGAATTTGAACTTTCTATAATATCTAGATATATACGTTTACTATCTTTGTATGTACGTAGATGACATATGTTACATGGATAGGTACATACGCATCGTGTATATAAGGACCACATCGGTGATCATGCGGGAGTTTCATGCGACGTACCCCAGGGGTTAGCTTAATACACTTTGGCCCTGGGTAAAGTTGAGGCTGACGGCGGTAAACAGTGAACAACATCGCATCGAAATAAACGGTAAGCAATTTTGCTACGGGGGCGACGCCGACGCCGACGCCTTTCGCCTTTCGCCCAGGAGCTGGAGAGCTAACGTAAGTCGGGCGAGGTCGACCCGATCTCAGGGTGAAGCGACACTTTCAAATATCGTTAAGTGCTTTTCGCTCCGCGAACACGCCTTGCTATAACGTTCGCAGAAGGCATCGCGAGGAGGAAGAAGAATTCACGATTCTATTTGACAATAAATTCACTCTTTACGTACAAGAGGAGTTACGTTCAACGTTCAACGTTTAGAGTTCACGTTGCATATAGTATGTACCGAAATGACTAAATTCGAGTACCTTATATTCGGCGTAGGGAAGAGCGACAAACGATCATGCCTTTGTACTGTCAATTTTATAAATTGGGATCTGGTTTAGTCTGAAGATATCTTATTATAGTGGTGGTTCAAGGAGAGAGAAAAAAATACCGGAAATAGGAGGAGAACCTCTATTATTCAACCCCTTAGATTAGAGAACCTCTCCGAATCAGAGTCACACCATTTGTCGGCACCTCTTCGTGTTTTAACATTTTTTTTTGTCTCTTTTTTTTCTTCTTTTTTCATTTTTTTTTTTTTTTTTTTTTTTTTTTTACCAGCAAATTTTTTACTTCCTTTTTCGAGCTTTGGCCGTAATGGACGTCGCGATAAATGTACCGGAACAGCAAAGGGGTTGACAGCACGGTGTTGAACAAAAAAACCAACACGTGGGTCTTGTAAAAACATCGAAAACGCGTAGTACACCTACATCGGGGTTGAGAATATTTTCAAATTCTTACACTGAGAATTCTTATTCAGAAATAATAAGTAGAAATTCGTTAAAAAATTAACGAAAAATTGTACACCGGGAAATAAATTCTCGTATTTACTTCAGAAATCTCGAATATGCTCTCACTTTTTTTTTTTTTTTTCTGATTAATTAATCAGTCGTCACATATTTTTTTTCTCCGTATATCAAACAGATTCTTATTTTAAATTTAATCAGTAACATCTGCGATCGTTTAATAAATATTATATGAACACCTATAGACGTATACCTACGCGAAGGGATAAATAATTCGTCAGATGATTTTCGCGGGTTAAAAAAATGAGTAAGAAATTAAGAATAAGATTTTGGCAGATTGCCCGTCACTCCTGAAAATTATGACTCAGCAAAACGACCGGCTAAAGTGTCGGCCGCAATTACGGTATGACTTTGGCAATATTATACGAGGAGACAGGAAAAAAAAAAAAAAAAGGAAACAAAAAGGCGAAATCACTGCTTCGTGATGGATTTCAGAATCTTTATTGAGATATTTCGATAAAATTTATCGAAAATTCTTCATCTTTTTTTTTTTTTTTTTTTTTGTTTCAATTAAGCAAATTGCTCTGCATATATATCCTATACAATTTCACGAAAGAGTAATGTTACTGATTAATTTCAGACTATATTTTACGGTGTGTAAGATTGATAACCTTTTCGCGGTGGTGCGCAGATGATACCCATTAGACACTATCTTTGATAGACGATTGATTGTTCACCAAACTTTTCTCCAAAGTCTAATTAAATCAATATACCTTATAGGTACACCCCTCGTATACGGAAAATTTGTTTCGTATCAAATATCGAGAAATTTTTCGCGAAAGAGTTGATCATCAATGTGCAATATTCAGACAATTTAAAGAAGAAGAAAAAACATGAGGGAGTGCTCCTTGATTCCAGCATATCCGAATTTCAATGCTCCCATGGGCCAGAACGTCTCGAAATATATATACTGAAAAATGAAGTCAAAACCCCAGGTTCCGATCTTAATTCCAAGTACTGTCCCACAGCCTTTGATCTTTCCCATTTAAATAACACACGATTTTTAGTACTTCGGATTTATTTTTTATTTCCTATTGCGTTATGGCTTCAAATAATCTGAAACTCCGCACACTTCTTACTTATAGTAGTAGTTATACGTGAAAAATGTACAAATTTTCAACGACTAAATTTTATTCATCACAATCTGAAGATAAGACATTTTTTTATTTTCGGTGCGCTGTAGCTTCGTAAATTATATCGTTGAAAATCTGTCGAATTTTCATGAAATACCTACTACTACAGGTAAGGAGTTTACCAAGTTTCAAATTTGTCGGAGCTGTAATGCAAGAGGAAGAAAAAAAGTTAAAGGCGAAATGTCAAAAATCGTGTTTCATTTAAATTAGGAAATTCGAAGGCTTAGGGGCGGTACTTAGAATTGGGATAGGAACCTGAGGTTTGGTTACATTTTTTGTACGTATTTGGAGACGTCCTGGTCCATGGGAGCATTGAAATTCAAAAATGATCAAATTAAGGACCACCCTAATATGTGACATACACCTAGATACACCTATAGCAGGTATCTGGCGCTGTGCGAAATTAATTTTAAAATACTTTTGGACAAGGAGAAATACATCCACTGTTAAAAAAAAAAAAAAAGAAAGAAAATTATAAGAGCGGAGAGAATAGAGTCGGAGAAACGGAGGGACATGCGAAAGCACCCGTAAAGTTAATTTAGTTGTCAGCCAGACGAGCCCGAGTCGTTGGGCGGGGTACGCGAAACTATTCTCATTCCTACGAGACTACCGCGGACGACAGTCGAGACATAAAATAGAAATACTTTATGAAATGTCAGATTTTTTTACTTCTTTCCACAAGCTAATATAGGTACAATTTGACTGATGGTAGGTTTTATCAAATCAAGATTGTTTGTGCATAAAAATACAGTTGTTCATCTCTTTCTTCTATTATTATAACAAATGATCAATGATTTTTAGGTCTTCTTTCAATTCGTTTAAGCAGATTTCAAATTTTCAGAAACGTTGAAGTTCAAAATATTATAATTCCGGAAGGTCGGACGCAGACAAATCAAAACTCCGAAAGTCTAGATCCCTGAAAGCCTGAAGATTAGAAAATTTCGATCTATTTCTCAAGATGTAAAGACAAAAAATAGTTCATTCTAATCGAGACCCTCTTTACGAAAACCCATTTTATTTAGGGTAATTCCGGGTGAGATGGCCATAGGGGAGAGATGGCCTTCAATGATATTTCTCATGCTATTCGATATATGACACTTCCTATTTAGAGTAGATCGCTTCGTACAAAGTACAACTACCGATCTACCCCAAATAGAAAGTGTAATATATCGAGTAGGCTGAGAAATATCATCAAAGGCCATCTCTCCCCTATGGCCATCTCACCCGGAATTACCCTACTTCAATCGATAACTCAATGATGTCAGAACTAATTGATAGGATTTAGAAACTTTTTGTTCCAAAAAGTAAAATTCAAGAAAATTAATTTGACCACTTATCGGTTTCGATACGATCAATAGAACCATCAGAGTTATTAAACACTGAATGAATATCAAGTTTCGGAGGTTTGCTCTTTCGGATCTTTAGCGTTCGGAATTTCAAATCTTCGGTCTTCCTCGTTGCAAAGTTTTTCAAATCGGTTATGTAGACTTTCGTGGAAATACTCTTTCTCAACCCTGACTGTAGACGTGAGTCGGTGATATTGAAATTCGGTGACTTAAAAAATTCGGAACTTTAACCGGAGCCCCGGTCAAGCATATAAGATGAAATCTGTTATCAACCAACGGCGTTTATGAATAACTTGTTGATTCTCGTACAACATGCGCGTGAATATACGTGTAGGTACATACATACATGCACCGTTCTTACAGACAGTTTAAAAATAGTCAGTTGTCTTTGAATAAACGCTGCTCCGCAGACGATGTTTCGACGCTTTTTTTTTTTTCCTCCTTTCTATTTTTATTTTTTTATTTTTTTTTAATTTTTTTATCTATTTCTTTTTTCGTTGACAACCTGCCAGTTTTATTTTACCACTCTTCGTCGAGACGTCGAGGCGTCTCGGTCGTCGCGACGAAAACTGAACACAGAGTGTGAATTTAGAAGACAATATCGTGGGTAGATAGTATAAGGTAGTTAGGTAGGTGGGCAGGGTAGGATATGTAGGTATATATACCTACGCCTGCACACGTCTGACCATAGTCTACCGTCTTAACGACGCAATTTCCGAGCTAGATTCTCTGCACCGGTTGTTTATAACGCTAGGCGCGAACCATGAGAGCTCCTCGGCTTTAACAATCGAATAATTTGCATATTAATCATTCCGCGAGTAAAGGATCCATTGTTATGACTTAGTACGCACACGTATTTGGTAGCAATGGTAAAATGAGCTACATATACCTAGATATATATCTGCTGGGTACCTACGTGTAATATTACGAGGAAGAGATAAGGTGTAAAAAATAAATCGCTGAATTTATTCCACGAAGTCTGACTACTCTTTCGTTCTTATCGATAAAAATATCGCGACGTATATAATATATATATATATATATATATATATAGTTATATGTAGATAAAAAAATGTTTTTCCTTAGTCACAAAAGGAATCGCAACTTATGGCTACGTGTTACGTTTACATATCATACTTAAACTATATATAGGTATGGTTCAATTCTTAGAAATTCAGAGACTACGTACGTGTCTTTGATAAGAAACAGCTCACCGAGTGCTTATACGCAAAACTTGTATAAGGATATCCGTTTACGGTTAAGAGATAAGTCTATAGTCCATATATCAATAACTGATTCTACGTAATGAGTAACGAGCTATTTTATAACCGAGCCCAATGCGTCATTTTACGAACTGCGAAAGCGAAATAATGACGAAATAAGAATTGAATAACTTTTTTTTTTTTTTTCTCTCTTTCTTAATTTATACACAAATATAATTGTTTGCTGAACGGTTCGTACACTTCAAAAAGCTTATCTATTCACTTGGAATAAATTTGTCAAATAGATTCGGAATTTAGCTATATGTGCTTATATACCTACATAGATATGAATATTTAAAGTGAATATACATTTTTCATCTTTTAGTTATATATATAGGTATAGATGATAATAAAAATATAGGTAAGTACTTGCGTCGTTGCGAATTGATTGATATAGTATATCGCGTCACTAATGCCATAAGGTCGTAAGCGCCAAAAAATTATTTTTTTTTGCGGATATGCTCAAACGATGTTATATGGCACGAAAAAGATTTTGCCACCAAAAACACGAATTTTTTTTTTTTGGCGCTTACGACCTTATGGCATTAGTGACGCGATATGAGAATAGATCGGTTTCACCTCTAGACGTATACAGAGAAAATATAAAATATAAAATAGAAGATAAAAAAATAAAATAAAAAAATAAAAAAAAAACTCCTTTTCGTTCGCCTGTCCGTCGTCGCTTCGTTCCCTAGATTAGTCTCGGAACCAGACGAGGATATGGTACTACCTATATACGTGGTTCGTGGTTCCCCGACCATTAATGCATTCCACCCTCTCAGATCCCTTTAGCCTTGCTGCATTGCCGACGTGAATCGTGAACCTCCTACGCTCTTCGACGAAGAGAAGAGGTGAACAAAGTCTGCCTCGATATAATAAGTATGTGCATATTCTATTTCGTCAATAAAAATTCTATTATAACGAAGTATCCTACACAGAAAGAAAGGGTAACTTGATTCAAGAAAATTTTGCGGTCCAAAAATGGAGACCGAAATTTTCTCGGATCAAATCAAAAATTTTCTCGAACCAAGAAAATTGTGCCAATTTTCTTGGTTCGAGAAAATTTTTGATTTGATCCGAGAAAATTTCGGTCTCCATTTTTGGACCGCAAAATTTTCTTGAATCAAGTTACCCTTTCTTTCTGTGTACATCAACTATACATCGATTTAATCAGCAACGACAAAGAAAAAAAATGACAAAAATTTTCGCCTTTCAAATCCGCAATTCGAAAATTGCTATTTATATATTTTGATTTTTTTATCAATTCAAAGAATATTTTCAACAACATTTTTTTGTTAAAGATCGTGACAAATAATTAAACGATATTATTTGCCAAAATTTTATTTAACGAATAAAAGAGAATTTATTCCCGTATAAGAAGAAAAAGGAAAATAAGAAGAAGAAAACACATTGATTTCTCTTCCAAATAGGCAACATAAGTTATGGTTGAATTTGGAATATAAATTCTTATACCTAATCTGGGACTAATTACAGACGTACAATATAATAGCTTTTAAAGCAAGCTGTCTATAAAAAAATAAGATCGTAAAATATAAGACTGTATAAAATAGTTCCGCCTTTATAATAAGGCAGTGTAATCTATATTATATTATGTAAATAATATGAAACCGATTAATATAATTATTTATATTTTTATAAAACGAAGAAAGGTGTAGAGACGGATAATAATTTGAAGAGGGGTTCGCCCTGTATATGTGAATGAATATCGAGGTATGGCGTGAGGTGAACTCGGTCACTTTATAGGGCACGGCACGCCGCCATATTGCCCATAAGGTACCTCACCCCCGTGGGAACATTCCGAGGGCAGGGCTAATGGTAATTGATTAATTAGCATCGTAATATCGCTAATCAGTTGATTACGCATCCTCGATCGAAAAATTCCACGGTGTCGGTTAATTAAAACTGTTTTTCACAATTAGTACTAAAAAAAGAACGAAAAAAAAAAAAAAAAAACACAAATGATCGTTGATTACGTTGTAATTTTTCAATCTTTTTTGTTCACTCGTTTTATTTCATATGGTCTGATAATTACGTTAAAAATAAATCGATGGCTGAGCGAAATATCATCCCTTCTCAAAATGTTTCGGAAAATCATCGTATTATCTCAAATTGTGAGTGAAAACTATCCTATATCTGAAAATGCGTTTGAAAACTATCCTATATTTCGAATTTTGATTGAAAACTATATTCTATTTCTCAAAATGTGTTTCAAAACTATCCTATCTATGTGTGTATCCTATCTAAATGCATTACTGAGATAGGATAGTTTTCGAACGCATTTTTGGATAGAATAGTTTCCAATCTGCACATTTTTAGATAGGATAGTTTGAGAACGCATTTTGAGATAGGATGTTTGTTTATCCCGCTGAGGCGTCGAAATCAAACGACTCGATGAATATTTATATAAAACCTTTTCAAGCTCAGCATTTCAACGATTCTTATTGTGATGAGAAAACTAGAAATAGGTATAGATATAGATTTTTAGTTGTGAGAAGAAGAATAATCACCGGAACCAATAGACTGGAGGTTTTTGTCAGAAATTTTTTAAAACCGATGATGATAGAAGAAAAACCAAGAGAAAGTGAAAAAAAAAATCACATTTTTCTTTTATCAATTTTCAGCTGAGGTTTCCACTTTGCCTCGGTCTTCATTACAGGCATAAATAGTTCGGTATATCATTTAAGAAGGTGACATAGGTGAGCCTGGCATTCTTTCTTAAAAAAAATATTCGAAGACAAAAGATTTGTGAGAAAGAAGAAAAAAGAAGAAAAAAGAAGAATAAAAAAATTTTCAGGTTTTCTTCTATAATCTGTTATAATCTCTAAACTCTACCTCTGTATTAGATTTGTTTCTTTTTATCGACGGTATATGTGCGTATATATATATATATATATATAGGTATATAGGTATATATGTATATGGTAGGGTAAGATACATGTACCTGATTATTCCAGCGATCTATATCAATACAAGCTATCACGTTCGAAAGTGTTCAGTTAATTGTAGAGATGCTAATGGGTTCTATCTTATTCGTTTAAAGACAATAGTTAATCAAGTTTGTTGAGAAAAGATCCCCTTAGTTAAAGGGAAACAGTGTGCGTAACGGTGGTATAAGTTTTGTCTGGTTTACGGGTAAATGGTGTCATTGATGTTAGATAGGGCTGATGAAGTGATAGAGTGTAAAATAAACCAGAGCGAGAGAGGCGGAGGTGAAAATAAGAGAAGAGGAGAAAAGAGAAGAGAAGAGAAGAGAAGAGAAGAGATGAGACGAGAAGAGAAGAGAAGAGAACGCGGTACTCGGATAGAAGTAAAGGGATAGAAAATAAAACGAAAGTTTTAACGACCAGGACACGGTAGACTGAGCACAAAGTGCGTTCCGAGCGGTAGATAGCACAGGAATCGTATGATTAAAAAAAAAAAAAAAAAAAAAAAAAGAAAGAAAGAAAGAAAGAAAGAAAAAAAACTGCTCAGCTGCGGCGTTAACTTTAAGAAGTGATTAAAACGAATTAAAGAACTCTCCCGCAAGCCGACAGGGCTACGCAGTAATTGACGGAACGTGAGTAATAAGTATGTAGGGTACTACTTTCATACGTTAAAACCGAATATGTTTTGCGTAAGGAAACACGTAGATCATTAACATCGTCCCGGATCAATCAGCTCATTAAATTCCAAAAGGAACGTCCAGAGATACGTTTATATAGTTCTCAGATTTTTTTTTTTTTTTTTTTTTCTTATTATTACAGCTGCACGATAGAAGATGGAAAAAATATACTCAAAGTAGTATTTTCCGTGAGTATATATATATTAGGTATACGTTAGGGCGGAGTGAAAAATGCACTTTTTTTAAATCGCTATCTCCTTAGCACTCAGAAATTACGTATTGACATCCTGAAAACTCACACCAAAGGATTTTTTTATGAGACCACATCTTGAGGTGCCTAGATGAATATTACATTTTTACTTCACTTTCGGGAACTTCCAGACTCGGATATATCCTTCCATTCACTAGAATGCAATTTTCAGCTAACAATTAAAATTTCGAATAATGATCGAATTGGCTCCATTTCAAACCTTCAAAGAAACAACAGAAATTTGGTTATTCTGAGTATGACACGGAAATAACCAAATTTCTGTTGTTTTTTGAAGGTTTGCAATGAAGCCAATTAGATCACTATTCAAAATTTTTATTGTTAGCTGAAAATTGCATTCTAGTGGAAGGAAGGATATATCCGAGTCTGGAAGTTCCCGAAAGTGAAGTAAAAATGTAATCTTCGTCTAGGCACCTCAAGATGTGGTCTCATAAAAAAATCCTTTGGTGTGGGTTTTCAGGATGTCAAGACGTAATTTTTGAGTGCTAAGGAGATAGCGATTTGAAAAAAGTGAATTTTTCACTCCACCCTAGTATACGTGAATAGATGTGTCAAGTTAATGCATACTAGTATAGAGACTATAGAGATGAGAACATAGTCAATATATTTGAAGTGCGTAAAATGGCGTAATTTACACTCGAGGCTCAAGGGAGCGTCGAGACTCCAAAACTCGGGTCTGCACAAACATAGCGCCGGATGGCGACGACAGCGAACGTAACTAATTAGTAAATAAACAATTAACCTAACTAACATCACCTAAACCAACAGGACGGTGCCGCAAACTGTCCAACGGACCACAGATAACTGTTAAGGGACACTGGAAAGATATATTCAATGTATATATTCGGTCGATCGTGGGTGAATAGGGTTCAATTCTGCTACCTATATATATGTAATATATATGTCTATACTTTTGGGACAACGAGACAATTGTACCAATTATTAATATCTGGGTGATTTTATGATTGACAAGTTATAAGGAATCAATATACTTATTAATGTAATGTAAAGATTTAGACTACGGTGCAAAGTAGAAACGCATAGGGACATTATAAAAAATGTTATCACGTAATTAAAATTATAATAGATTTAATTTTTATTTAGAATTTTTAAAACTGGATATATAGGCGCTGGATTTCGAGTAAAAAGGAAAAGACGCGTTTTCCTTGACTAATTTCCTCAAGGTCCTCGTTTTGCCACAGTCTTCCCCTATATACACTCTATTATATTTATTAGATGTGTGGACGTATATTGGTATATGATTATACATCAAACAAACAGATATCGTTTGATGTCAACTAAATACGTCTAATCGACGGGCTATTTAATTTCAATTTCAATATCAAGTCGACGGAAGCGCGGTATTCTAATTAAATTGATAATCAAATAAATTATTTACTCAGCAAATTTTCGTCGACAAATTCGAAACGATCCGTGGCTATTAAGTCAATTACCCTACTTGTTGAATTAGGACCTTTGACAGTAATTAAAATAATATATAGATACTACATTGCTTTTTATTTCTAAGAAAGAGCAAACATCGATATCATGAAAGAGAATATTTCTATAATTAATTATGTACGTCTTCCTTTAAACCTTTATGATATAAAATTGAATTTTGTTACATCGCCGACATGTATAAATTACGTACTATATTATATGTATATGTACGTAGCAAAGTTGGTTGAAGGAAGAAGGGAGATACTTGAAGTCTTCATTTTTCCAAGTGGCAAAAAAAAAAACGCGTTAATGCCCTGGGCAGCTGCGGTACGCAGAAATCGCGCGTGACAAACTCCACGCCTCGCGTTCTCTAGACACGAGCTATGCTATATGGTCTGAGAATTTGACCGCCCGCTGTCAACTGTCAACGTAGTTGGCCGCCCCGGCTAACAGTGTCAACGAAACGAATTATTTTTCGAGTAGAAAATTAGTGTGTATATTGTATATACCTACGTGAGTAAAAAACATCGCATATATCTTCATGGTAACGCGTGAACCACCGCTGGGCAAGGTTTTAAAAATGAAATAAAGATAATAATGAGAATGAAAGAAGAATGTAGTTGGAAGTTTTTAATTTTCTTTAGTGTAGGAAAAATTCTTTGATTTTAATTCATATTTTAGGTATACCTATATCCTGCAGGAGCAGAAACAGCAGCAGTCGCGATATAATATTATAACGACGGTGAGCTTATATCCGAATACACCAATTAACACGTTTAGTATTTATTTTTAGATTTTTAGATATTTAGGTAAGAAGAGCCTAAGAGAAATCTCCATTTGTCTTTGTTTTTTACTTCTCACTCCCATCGAATACTGCAGTCTGCAGTCACACGGTACGCCTAGTGTTTAGACGTTTTGATATAGCAGCGGTACAACACAGGAAGCAGAAAAACTTGTTAACAAGCTAATCTACTCCCAAATGACTTTCAAATATTTTTGAAACAGCGGAAATAGGAGACTCAGAAATTCCTCTTTCTTCAATAGATGCCGCGAGTCTGTCTCTTTTACAAGAAACAGCGTAAAACATGAGGGGAATTGCTCCATTTTAAACAAAAATAAAAAGACTCTTCTCTTATTCTATAATTAAAGAAAATATTTGATTATGTGCATTTGAAGTAAATTCTTCGTAAATCCACATATATATGTACGAAAACTATAAATACTTCGAATAAAGTTTTCACATCGAGTACATGTTCCAGTTCGAAAATAATTGATTAGCTGCAGATTATGGGGGGTGACGTGACCGATGATTATCAGTGTTGAAACTCACGCCAAGAAAGTTTGCAAATTGTCCCGCTGCAGTTATACGAAGATGGTACCTATTGCTGTGCAGGTTAAACTTCGAGCAATTAGCCAGGATACGTAGAGACAGAGTTAAATTCTATTCCGACGTGTAATTTTTCAGAAACAAACGTCCTAGTTGCGTAGTACGATTGGCATATCGTAAATTTAGCTAAACTAGTTACATTAACGTATAATACTTGTACAAATTATGTATTTGAATTAACTCGTGAAACTGAATCGCGTATTTAAACGTCACACGTATTATTTGACGCAAATGATAAAATTTTCTCATTTTGTTGTTTAAATAGTACATTTTTTTTTTTTTTTATGAATATCACAACTAGATTTATAGCGACTAATAAATGGCGACGACGTTTGTAAATTATTTTAAGACCTCGTCGTATTACAGCCAAGAATGAGAGATTCTTTTTTGATAAAAAGAAACCGAGAGAAAGACGTGTTTCCCTTAGGGGAACCCATGTACGAGCTTTTAATTGACTTATACAGTTAATTTTAGAAGTTGCGTGTGATGATGATGAAAAATTATAACCGCACACGTCTGAGGTGCGTAGGTACATACATCTAAACAAACGTGTCCTAAACTACAGCTATAAGAATAATGATCTTGTAGTAGGGACAAGTGTTTTAAATCTATGCTCTGAACTATAGGATTAACTGCAGTAAAGTAGCTGCAGCACAGGTTCAACAAACTAAAATTAAAAAAAAAAAAAAAAAAAACGAATTGGGTCACTTTCGTTTTTATAAAAAAGATCGGTACATACTTACGTAATAGATGTTAAGCAAAGGACATGCGATTTCTATAACCAAATTACGTACCTGAAACAAAATAAAAAAATCAGCAATAAATATTGAGCAATAATATAGTCCAGTCAAAATCGGTCTGAAATCGACTTTGCGACCGAGTGGCTGATTTTTTGATATAAGTTGCATGAGACCCCCACAAAAGTCGGTGTACCGTGCCAAAGTTCTTACCCCCCGGGGTAGGGTGGTAAAACGTAAAACAACCCCCTGGAAATAGATTTTCGCCGTTAACTCGTGAACGAAGACAGGTAGGGAAAAAAGCTTGAAATAAAAGTTGTAGTGCGTAAAATTTTGCACAAATAATGTCCAGTAACTTTTACCCCTAATTCTAATAGTTCAGGTTTGACAGCGGTGTAAAGTTTAATATCTTAAAAAATTCATAAATAATCGAAAAATTGGTATTTTTCAACTTTTCTACAAGGCAATCAATCGGAAAAAGTCTCAATTTTTCTTTGGAACTAAAATAAAAAAATTTCATCTCTTAGTTTACTTGTTGTAACGATTTTTTTAATTTTTTTAATTTTTTTTTAATTTTTTTTATTTTTTTATTTTTATTTATTTTTTTTGTTTTGTTTTAAAAATTATGGTGAAAAAAAATAATTCATTTAGCGTAATTAACGATCGAAAAATGTTAAAAATCGTTACAACAAGTAAACTAAGGGATGAAAATTTTTTATTTTAGTTCCAAAAAAAAATTGAGACTTTTTCCGATTGATTGCCTTGTAGAAAAGTTGAAAAATACCAATTTTTCGATTATTTATGAATTTTTTAAGATATTAAACTTTACACCGCTGTCAAACCTGAACTATTAGAATTAGGGGTAAAAGTTACTCGACATTATTTGTGTAAAATTTTACGCTCTACAACTTTTATTTGAAACTTTTTTCCCTACCTGTCTTCGTTCACGAGTTAACGGCGAAAATCTATTTCCAGAGGGTTGTTTTATGTTTTACCACCCTACCCCGGGGGGTGAGAACTTTGGCACGGTACACCGACTTTTGTGGGGGTCTCATGCAACTTATATCAAAAAATCAGCCACTCGGTCGCAAAGTCGATTTCAGACCGATTTTGACTGGACTAAATAATTGTTTATCGGAAATAGAATAGAAGCTAATTAAGATATACCTATATACGATTTATGAAAGGCAAGAGTTCAATTAATATCAGGTATCGTTAGTTTATTGGCAATCGTAAAGTCGGCGTGTTATGATTGAAGGCGAGAGCTTGGAAACCCCCTCTAGCCTTTATGTACGTTATTTCTGGTGGAATATTAACGATTTTTCATTGCATTCAAACCTTCGATTAATTGGGAAGGACTATAGAACCGACTTTTATCAAATAAGAAGCAAACATTTCGGTATACGGTGATTCGGAATGATTGATGGTGGCCAGGAAATGTTTGGGAATGTTTGGAAAACATTAATTAAGAAGTCGTGTTGGGTTTTTCAACGCCCATTCAACGACTATACCTCTTCGCTTGACGCGGGCACACCGTGGCCACAAATCAACTCACCCTGACACGTCTTAATTTAGGCATTGCTCACACGTGTGCAACCCGCACATATAGTACCTTTCCTCTACGTACGTATGTACGTATGTGTACGTTCATACGTTCATATAATACCATTCAAATTTTCGCGCAATTCAGGCGCCGCATGAACGATAATATGTAACGGAGACCGAAATTTTTCGCTAAAATCTTTTGTCTTCAAAATTTTTTTAAAGAAAGAACACTAGGTTCATGTCACCCTTCAGAATGATGTACCGCAGTATGTATGCATGTAGGAAATACCGAGGCAAAGTGAAAACTTCAGTCGCAAATTGCCCAAAAAAAATTTTTTTCCTCAAACATAGTTTTTTTTTTTTTTTTGTTTTTTTCGAATTTTTTTCTCTCAACGAGTGCTCGCTTTGCCTCGGTCTCCCCTATACTATTATCAGTTGAAAATAGTTTACGACGACAACCTCAAGTCGATAATCATTTTTGAGGGTGAAATATAATTTAATAAATGAATTTTTACTTTTGACTAGAGGAAGAATTAGAAATATTCCTTAACGAATACATCAGTAGCAGCAGATGTGACAATTAAATGCATACCTAAAGATACGAAGGTGCGGGTACCTAGTACCTAGGTACCCTGCGCACCGAATGAAAATTTTAATAATTATTTATCTAGAAATTACTTGGGTATAAAGTGAATACGATTTGTTCTTGGGGTGATTACTCAAGCTTGAGGAATGACAATTAAATTGAAAGAAGAAAAAAAGTGATATTCGTTTTATTGTTATTTTTTTCTTCTTCTTTTTCCTTGCCACATGTCGAAAGCTATGCGACTACTGGCGACGCGGAATATGAGGCTAAGATTCCATGCTATAATATTTCAAACTTAAACTTCACACGTGTTCGTTGATGACAGTTCGGTAATTTACGAGGTATGATATTAGCGGGCGCCACGTTTAAACTTTTCCTGTCCTCATTTTCCACTATGAAATCAAATTGCATAAAACTTCAAGAGTTGGATGAAATAATTGTGGGTAAAAAATTTGCAATTATTAGATCTGAGATATAAACCCGACGTCCAGCTGTAGGGAATAAGATATTGTAGGTATATATACATAATACATATATATATTCGGTTATAAATCTCCGTGATTCTGTCTCAGTTGTCATTAACAGTGAACTAGAAACTCTACCTCCGGGGATACGATGCAATTTAAACTTTGCATAGTAAAGACCTCTTCCATAAGAATACAAATTTTGATTATCTTCACCGAGGTTCAAAGATATGGATGCTATTATATGACTAAAAATAAGTGTGTATACATTCTAAAATGTATTTTCAAAGTTTTTTTTTCTTTTACATTTTTTCGTTTCTTCTTTTAAACCACAGGGGATAAAAATTCTCGTATAAAAGAGGTATATATAATATACCTCCAGTGTATAATTTAAAAGTAAATGTTTTTTTAAATATCGATAAAAGAAAGAGAGGAAAAGAGAGAGAGAGAGAGAAAGAAAAAAGAAAGAAACTCTCATTACTATTATAGAAAGGAATTCTGTTCTTGGATATAGATGAAAGAAAGGATAAAGAAAAATTTATACATGGATAAAAAGAAAAATGAAAAAAGAAACTTGAAACATAACGAGGACTTAAACGTTTACCAAAACGATCGAAATATATATCATCGCTAACTAGGAACCGGCGTAGCTAGAGACCGGTGTGATGCCGTTGGTATAGAACCGGAAATGTAATTTTATACCCGTGACAGATATTGCAGCGCTGACAGCAGCCAGGGTAGGGAATAAATTTCAAGTTAAATTGGTTAGGAAAACGCTGGAGACTCGAGTTAATTCCTGAATTGACATGGCTGCTCGTCTGGCAAAGGCAATTTTCTACTCGTTGTCAAGTACCGAGACTAAAGTCGTGCAATGTGAGAATAATAGTCAACAAGCTCTCCTTCTCTCGTTGAAGCAATAATTATGATCACAAAGGTAGATGTGGAATCAAGAAAACAAAAAGAAAAAAAATAAGAAGAAGAAGAAATTATTCACCACGCCTCGTGTGTCTTAATTGTTCAAACGTTTTCTTTCCTTTCGCAATTCTCACTGAGTTAAGTTGATAATAGTTTCGATAAATAAAACTGCACTTTGCTGCATACATTTGTGAAAAAAAAAAAAAAAAAAAAAAAAAAAAACAACTGTTTAATTCAATTATTAAGCGGCATAACTGCGAGACTAATTAACAGCTGAAAAATATAACTCGTATAAACCAACGCGGAGAAAAAATTCGCTGGATGATCTGACTAGTCAGAGATTTAGGACCATAGGTAATATATATGCAAAAAGATTTTAAGTACAGTGTATAATGAAAAGGCTTAGGAAATGAATAAATAAAATGCGTGAAAGATCTTTTAAGACTCGTTTTGAATCTCGTACCGTTATTATGTACTACTTAGGTAAATTTTGTAACGCAGGTGGATTCTGGTAGGTACTGTCTCGTATGATTTTTTGGTTTCATGATTCTAACTAAAAGACATAAGAAAAAAAAAAAAAAAAAAGAAAAGAAAATAAAGTAAAGAAAAAGTTTATTGATTCAGAGATAGATATGTGCAGGGAACATTGAAAGTCTGCTCGAATTCACGACCAATTTACATAACCTAACTCAATTCGATTCCTGCCTTACATCGGATAGGTATATAAGATATATATATATATATGTATGTGTATACGAGTTTATATACATATACATATATATATATATATATATGTATATATAGAGTACACAGAATACTGTCTAAAGCTTGGGACATCCGAAGGCGCTTGTGTCTTGAGAATAAGACGCGTGTGACTTGTGTCTTGATCTTACGATGCTCTTCGGGGACCACGGTAACTCACCTGGGGGAAATAAAGAAACGTAATGGAGTTCTATTTTCATTTTTCCAAAATGGAAATATTAAAGCACGTATATAGGTACACGGAGAAAAATAAAACTTACATTTTTACGTACGTCGATATGTATATATATTATATATATATATATATATAAGGATCGCGGTAAAATATCACTAACATATGAATGTAAAACTGATTAATAAGATTATAAATTTGACTGCAATTATAAATTTTATATTCCTCATATATTTCTTGTTGAAAATTTAAAATCTGTACTTCATCTTTCTCCCTATGCGTATGCAGATACAATCTACTCATCCACTTTTTAGGGCATCGCGGTTATCCGTCATAATCATAATATACCATATTAAGCGGCAAAAAATATACCGATATGCAGCTCCTCTTTTTTTTTTTTTTTTTTTAATGCTTTTATTCATTACAATCTGTGCGCCCCTATTCTCCGAGTAACACACATATATATGTATATGTTTCATACACATTGACTAAAATATAAAATCTCTAAGTTACTGGGTCGAGACCAAGTTCGAAACGTAAAAGGGGAAAAAAAATAAAAAAGGAAGGAAAGAATATCAGAAAAAATTGAATAAAGAAACCGTAGAATGTATGTATTCTCGTTCGTTCGTTCGTTCGTTCGCGAACTTATCAAAGAGCTTCCACAACTGTCGGCTGCAAAATTGTGACATAACGTAATTTAAACTTTAAAGTTTAGAACTTGTTAAACAAGACGGGGAATTACACGAATCATAACAATTTACAGAGAGGTGAATAATTTCTTTGACTTTGCACCATTTCTATTTCTAACAGACACATCATTCCTGTTATGATATTTTTCTTATTTTCTTTCTGCGTTTCTTCTTCTTAATTAACAAATATCTCGAATCGATATGCATACCGATTCGTAGTAAAAGTTTAAATTGAATGTAAAGTCACTAGTGGACGCAGTGTCCAAAGTGACAGAGTATATGGTTGTTAAAGTTGAGCAATAAAATATCTTAGGATGCTCGGTTGAAATATTAGGTGTAATAAACGTGTACTACTACTACATCGCTCAGAAGTTAATACGTACAGTTGTCGTACAACTGCATGTCCCAATCAGAGCCAAGATCTGGACGCTTTATTTAAGCGTTGTGAGAATAAAAGAGTGAAAGAAGAAAAAAAAAAAAAGAAGAAGATATAATGCTGTCTCCGTTGGTAGATAAGACAGAGAGAAAAAATAGAAGAAATAGAGAGTCTCGCGAGGGTGGAATAAGGAAGGAAAAAGGAAGAAGGAAGAAGGAATCCGTGGAGACCACAGACATTCGTTTAACAAATATAAATCGAGATATTAAGTTTTCAACGCAGTTTGACCTCCTCGTAAATTCTAGGACTGCGCGGAAGTTAAGGGTAGTTTAACTATTTAAGAGGTTCTAGCGTAAGTAAAACTACTCGAAACTTGACTCGATTCAACACGGAGGACCAGTAGATGAATAGCTGCCCGAGTTCAAGCTGCTTTTCCTGTACCAGAGGTACTTTTTACGCGTCCAGTGAAACGCCTCTCCAGAGACCCTCGCCCTCCGCCTTCTCTCAGTACATGCAGCCTCGACGGGCGACAGACTTTTAGCTGTTGAATTTCACACTTTTAAACCGTTTAATAAATAATAAAAGTATGAAGAAAATGCCTTAATTTCGGGGTATACTCCTACTCCTTGGTGGGTTTCGTGTGAAACTGAACTTCATACGACCTGCGGTTGAAAAATTAGAAATTAATTGGTTACAATTCTCGTAATTGTAGGGTTGATTGTATACATATAGGTACGTATCAAGTCGTACTCAAAGCATTTGAAATGGCAATAAGATAATAAGGAGCTTTCAGATCCTTTGTATAAGATGTTTAACCGTAAACTAAGGGTTGCGACAAACACGCATATCAAATACCTATACAGCCGTGTTTCATAGACCGCAGGTGTGCCGGCGTGAGATATAAACGTCGGTGATACCGTGTTTCGAAGTACGTACCTAATAGGATTACTTACAATTATAAACGAAACTTAAACGGCAAGAAATCACGTTGAGAAAATCCTGTACAGCAAGGACAGCCACTACCGCTGATGAAAAGTGATAACGGATCAAATCTTATTAACGAAATAATCACCTCAAAGTAGTCTTTCCTTTCAATAAGCTGTTTTTCACCTTTTCTCTTATCATATCTGAAGCAGAGATTCCTCTTTTCTGATTTCTAAAGAAATTAGCGGATCAAAATTATATCGTGATTGTATTCGCTCCGTGCACACCTTACACACTCACCAAAGTGAGAATGTGTATTCGTGTACATACATTGTTTTTTCATTGTTTTTCTCGCCCAAAAATGCCGATCCCTTCTATAGGCGTCGCCACTAGTATGCATATACATGACTACTCATTCTTACTTTGGTTAGTGTGTATAGGTACGCACGGTCCCAATAAGTAGAGAAGAATGACGAAAAGTTTTCATATGAGGCATGCAGGTAACGTATTTAGAAGTGCATAGTACCTATAGTTACGTAAAGTTTATCAATTTCTGTACGGGTATATAATATGAAACTTGAGAGCAACAAGATGGTGTATAAACTACGTGAGATCTTTTAATCTTGTTACGTGGAAATTACACGATATAGGAAAATAGTTGCCTTAATTCGCGTATAGCGGAGCTCGTTGTCGTGGAAAGTTGATACCTGTATATGATAAAATCACTCTGTAAGTTGGATCCTTGAAATTTAAAAGAAAAAAGAAGTTATACCTATACTTATAGGTAGCAGCACGTTAAGTAATGACGCGGTTGCCTCTGGGAACACGAGTACATGGGAACATCCACTTTACCAAACCCCCTCGCCCCTTACTTTATATAAAATGTCTTGTCTCCTTCTCTTCTCTCTCGTTCTCTTTCCCTCTGAAACTCTGGCGCTGAAAAACTCGCGATCCTCCCTTGGCCAGAACCGAGCGTCACATACTTCACTATCGACCAGAGAGACTGCTGCTGCTGCTGCTACTGCTGCTGGCTGCTGGCTCTACTTTCTCTGACAAACCAAGTGCAGATTGTGGAAGAAGGAAAAGGTAGGAAGATGGAAGCAAGGGTCTTTGCTGCCCTTAGCCTCATCTCTCTTTCTCTCTCGCTTGGGTTTCCCTAGCTTTTCCACCCTCTCTTACTCTCTCTTTCTCTTTCTCTTTCTCTTTCTCTTTCTCTTTCTCTTTCTCTTTCTCTTACAGCCCCTCGAGGCGTCACTGGGTGACCGGGGCGCTCGAGAGAAGGAAAACTCGACCGACGTAGGCAGCTACATCCCACACACCGACTTTCAACTCTTGTACACCCTGGCTAAGGGACCACGACGTCCCTTCACCCTAGTACACCCTTTGTTCTTGCCGACGCGTAGCTATTGTTGAACTAAAGGTCGCTTTGCTCCAAGGATCACCGGTTATGTCTCGAACTTGCTGAGTAGCTCGCCTAATTTTTCACTTACTTACCTTATGCTGCAGTCAAT
Organism: Tenthredo mesomela; assembly: GCA_943736025.1. Taxonomy (NCBI): domain Eukaryota; kingdom Metazoa; phylum Arthropoda; class Insecta; order Hymenoptera; family Tenthredinidae; genus Tenthredo; species Tenthredo mesomela. The sequence goes on along the minus strand of OX031016.1, from coordinate 15,626,662 downwards.
AATATCTTACAGCTGTATAGTTACACATAATATAGTACATTTTTTTCTTTACTTCGAATTCTATATCTAGAAAGAAGTCTAAAAATATTTCGGAAATTTTCACAAACGTGGATTGGTCATGATTTTTTTTTTTTTTTTTTATGAAAACGGCTCAAAGGAGAGAAGAGAACGTCTGACAACGATGGGGAATGGGAATGAGGAGTAAGACGTATTCGTGAAGTGCTTTTTTTTTTTGTTAATTTAGTCCAGCAAGTTCGATTTCAGTTTCGCTTATATGGATCTGATTGCCCAGCTGTCGAAAATAGTGAAACGTGAGACGCGTTGACAGGCTTTTGGAACAAGACGTCAAGTCAAATGTGATTTAATGGACCGCTGTCACTTTTTGCCTTGGTTGGCCATTCGGATCACGCGCAATACGTCAATGCGCATGACTTTTCTCTATATTGATCCATAACTGACGGATCACGCGGATCCATAGCTACTGATACGAATCGAATAAACGTAATTTTCTAGAATCTGGAACGAAATTTTATTCAGAAATGAAAATTTCAACCTAAAATTCTTTTTACCTAAAATATCATATCGGATGGCTTAGGGATCTGCGCGGCTATAATACGAAGAATAATTTCTGCTCGTAGTATAGATATGTAGATATTATATTTTATAGGTGAAAAGCTACACGGGCTGCGGCGTTAGTCGGAAAGAAAAATTTTCATCGCGTCGCGCATACGTGATAACGATTTCGGCAGCAGCAGGAGCAGAAGCAGCGACAAAGGGAATTTCAAATATTAAGTATAAAAAAAATTCAAGTCACACTTTAGGTCCTTGCCCGTGCTAGCTGGCATATTTTCTCGCCATGAGAAATTTTCACCTATAACGGGGGCGCCGTGTTTGGAAAAAAAAAAATAAAAAAAAAAAAAAAAAAACACAACAAAGGAAAAAGAACTATACGTAGGTACAGCGATTACTCCTCAAAGCAAACGCGATTCGATTTCGGGGCTCCGATGTGCGGGGAATAGGAACAAAGCTTTGTTCTTCCTTCTCTTATATGAGTTTTGAACAAAAAGTTGCTACGTAGAAAATATAAGTATAAAAAGAGAAGAAAAATAATAATAAACAGGAAATAACGTACAAAGGACTAGGATGTGGGAGATTTTTTTTTTTTCGTTTCAGCTTTTTCTATATGTTCTAAAAAAAATTTGGAGAACTAGGTACATAGATAAAGACTTTTGTACGTTGATTTAATCAATTGTACATCAGACTTGTATTATTTTACATTAAATATCAGAAAATTGACACGATTTGGGTTTTTACAGAACGCACATTCATTGCCGCAGTTATACCGCATATATATGCATAAAAGAACATGCTCACCTGACACTTGAACAAGAGCCAAGAAAATTTTCAAGTAACCGGATACAGGTAATAAACGAGCGGTGAAAGGGTATACAGATAAAAGAAGAAGAAGAAGAAGAAGAAGAAGAAGAAGAAGAATAAAAAATCTAAAAACACACGTCAAATACGATAAGATTGAAAATCTAAAACCGCTGCAGCTAAGACTATAAGGAACATCGACGAGAAATCGAGTCCCATAAGTGTTACATCAATTTACACGACGAGGTGTTAATACATGGTATAGTCTTCGTCAAAGTGCAGCGAGTCAGCTATTCATGGATAGACAATTCTCCGATTAGAAAATAAAAGAGAATAATTTTTGGAGGTAAAAAATGCAGTATAAAATAATTGGGGAATGTTCCTGTCCCGTATAGCCCTACGTGGGTTTAGAAAAAGGCAAAAGAAGCCAATAATAGATCGCGGGGGAACGTAATTCGCTATTTGGTTAGACGCGCGCAAACAGTAGAAAGAGAATTCTAAGAGTGTGGCGGTGAGCAAAGTGGGGATCCTTTATTGGTTCTTTAAAGAAAACAACTCGATTTCTCTACGAGAGAAGAAACGCTAAAAAGTTTTTCCGATCCGAAACTGTGACCGAGCTTTTTTCGGGGCAGTTCCACCCTGTTTACACAGAGTTAGAGGCAAACCAGCGTAAGTAACTGCCGATTCAACAACACTAGCGCGCCTAGTCGTTCGTTCTCTGTCCCTCGGAATAAGAAATCCTAAGACTTTAAAAGACCAGAACGAAAACAGTTTCGAAACTAACAGAAGTTTAATTAAATTTTTGTTTTGAATCAGCCGAAGTTATACTAACCTCGTATCAAAATTTTCTTTTAAACCTAAAGCGCAGAACTAATGGTCAACGCTGCTGCAGTAGCTACGGTAAGATAAAACACACACGTTTAAAATTTAGTTCGAATGCTTTTAACTGAACACTTTAAAGTTCAAGCTTGAAAGTGTATAGTGGAAACTAACGTAAGTACCTACCCGAGAAGCGATATATTATCTTTGACGTCTTTCGGAGGCTAAGAAAAACGTATCGTCGATTAACCAAGAGCTCAAACACAGGAAGGGTCTTAAATTTTCCTAATTGTTTCACGCCGACTTTTATTGGCTCCACAGTCATATAAGGGTGTTGTTACGGTTGTAGATGAAAAAAAAAAAACAATAATGTAAATGCCTATTTATTATACACTAAGGAGTTACCGCTGCTCTTATAATAGTAGAACGAAGATATCTAACACTCGATATAAAATTTAAGTATAAGGCTATGCGAAAAGGTGGAGAGAGGTAATATCAACGTGGTAATTACAATTCTACGGAGGTTTTTCTCAAGATAAAAATTCTTCCTCTCATAGCTATTATCCATTGACGCGATCGTGAATATCGCGTGACTAGACAACCCCCGGTTGTTTAATGAACGTCACACGTTCAGGCATAACCATCTAACTATAACGAGAAGCCGAAATTCGACTCGAAGAAAAAAGAATCGAATAAAAAAAAAGCGAATTGGAATCGTGTAATACGGAAACAACATTTATAGAAAAACTACACATCACGCGAGTCAATTTAGACTTTAAATTTGCAGCCTGATTTACGTATCGGGTGATTCTTGTAAATCTCCTATATATAGTGATTACTGATTATGTATGTATGATAGATTGAATAAAATATATTTTTTCGTTGCAAAGCTTGCCCGATTGTAAGTACGATTTTCAGGGGTTGTTTGGCGGTGAATAAATCGATCGAATCGTATATATATATATATATATATATATATACACAGTTTAAAATATTCATTATCGTTTCCCCTATTTCTCGACAATTTAACGAATCGATTGGAGTTCAGAAGGTTGCTAATCAGATTATATATTATTGAGGAAAACCGTGTCTGCAAAGGTAAAACTGCTATTTTAACCTCGTCTGGGTGGTGTTTTAGCTAACAATTAGATCTGTCGATATCGCGTGAACCAATAGATATATATTTAGAGGGATGAGAGAAAAAAAAAAAAAAAGAAGAAAAATGCGCCGTCCCTATACGTCGAAGGTATAAAAAATACACCTTTTTAGTCTTGTAAGTTGGTAAGACGAAAGGAGAACCGATTTGGTGGGGATTTAAGGCGATGTTCTGGCCTCGGAGATTTATTGCGTCCATTAGTTTTATTTGGTGCATTCAGAGAGACCATTCTAATCCCGTATAAGGACAGAAATGGGAAGAGATGTACAGGAAGAGAATAAGTTTCAAAGCTGGACCCAAATTGTTACATCGAATCGTGTTTCAAGAAAACAAAACTAACTAAGGAAACAAGCCGAGCCAAAATTGTGTGTGGGTATATAAATGAAACGAAAAAACGTCGCGGGGTTCAGAATAAATTTCCATTTAGTTGGACCAGTTTTTTTTTTTTTTTTTTTTTTTTTTTTTTTTTTTTTCTCCTTTCCTAATTTATTTTTCTTCTATTCTTTATCGGGGCGAATAAAACAAAAAGGAAAGGCAGAGATATCCGGGAACAAAAAAAAAGTTAGTCATAAAATATTGATACCAATGCGCAGAGTTGGAAAAAAAAAAAAAAAAAAACGTGAATTCACTCGTTTCAACGATGTCGCATTAAATTACGAATATCTTATGTCGATCCTCAACTTTTCGGAAATCAAAGTACTACAATAAAGAAAAAAAAGAAAGGTTACAGGTATAAATGTGCCTATATAACTTTGATGTATCAAAAAATATTCTCAAATCCATATTTGATACTCTTTTACTTTGTTCTGATTCTGATTTCACTGATGCGATTTTCCGCCTCGGATTAATCCAGATAAAATGATATCCGTGCTTCTTCTTAACGGTTGTTCAAATTTTCATATATACCTACGTTTCAGTTATAGTACTCGATGCTTATCGAATATTGTCGAAAATTTATACGAATTGTAGAAATTTTGCTTTTTGAAATGCAAAAATCGTTTAATTTTTCGTACGTTTCAGTTAGTTCATAGAACATTACGCGACTCAAGATTCTCGGCTATCTTATACGACATCACTGTACAGGCTATTATTCATAAATTTGAATAAATCCTTTTTGAATAAATGAATTTGATTTCGCCGACGTAGAAATGAAAAAAAAAATTACAAAAAATTACAAAAACGGTCTATTTTATTCGGGTGAAATAAAATACCAACTTTTCTAGGCTTTTATTTACATTCCCGCATGATCCGACCCTGATTAATTAACAAAACGTCTCGCTCAATTGAACGCGATGATGTTTTGGCAGTAGAAAGATTTACTGAAACAAGGACTGCGATATTAGAGGAGTTTCATTATTTGCCAAAGTGTAGTCTGTATACTGTGCTGGCAAAAACCGCCCCTAAAAATTACAATTCTGGTTAATCGCCCGTAGCACAAGGCTTATGGTTATGGGGTAACAGGCCCATTATGAAAATCCACGTCAAGGCGCGGTTCTCGTTGGTATAAACAGCAGCTATACCCGCATACCTACCAACGAACAACGATTTCTACGTATATATCCCTATATACATACATGCAATATAGTTCCATACATCACTCACTCGTTTCCTATACTCTCGAAAACGCCACGCGTTCGCGCAATGTAGCTTTTTGGGGGTTGCGGATATATTATGTATAGGGTCACGTTGTATTGGCTGTCAGCCTCGTCTACTAGACGAACGTACTTGGGAAACGTCGGCATGGGGTCGACAGTCTACGTCCTGTGTCCTGCAATGATGTGAAATAGTTTTAGGGAAAATTCTCGAAAAATTCAATTTACCCGGACTTTGATGTACTACGTTTTAATTATAATATTATCACGAGTGATATATACACTAGTCCGCGATGCAATTTGCGGAAATTCATAAAACCTAGTCGTACAGGTTTCACCTGCAGAAGAAGGGCGAGTTAAGTCGTAAGACTTAAAAATTTATACGTCGACGCACGAAGAACAAACGAGAATTATCAAATCGCTAAAAGTTCTTTTTTCTTGGATCCTTTTTTATCCGGAGAAAAGAACGAAACGAAGAGGGATAAAAAAAAAAAATCGCGAGGGATTGGAGGGATGATTCGAGACGAATTGTTAAAGCGTTGACAAAGTCGTCACGGCGGTGATGTATTTCGTCAGATTTAACAAATAAAAAAATAAAAAAAAAAAAAAAAAGCGCGTATAGTTACGCGAGTTTCGTTTTTCGCAATAATTGCGGGATCGCGTTGGGATTCGGTTTTCTTTTGTTTACCGAATACTCCCCGGCGTATCCTCTGCACGCAGAAACAAAGAATATAAGGAAAAGGTAGAACTTTGATCTCGACGACGACGGTGCGTATATACCGAGAGATTTCATTATCTTCAGACCGAGACTTTCTCGACGTGTATATAAGTATAGCTGTATAGCTCAGCTAGGAACAAACATTTGGCTCACGTCCACGTACAGACACTCATACCCTCGACGACAAACTCGGTTACACGGTTATCAGCCTAATCACAGTGGGTCTCAATCTGAATCAGAAATTTCAACGGCTCGTTGCTTTAAGGAGATGTTCAAATTCATTGAGAACCATACCGAGTCTATACCATGTAATAGAGACTCGTCAATGTCCAAGATTTATGGCAATCGGTTAATGACCGGGGGGGTTCCTTCCTCACAATTCGACTCTCCTATACTTTTCTTCTTTTCTCTTGCATTATTGACCTATCGCTATAGTATTGCGTGGGAAAGTTTGAATGCCACGTTGCGAATGAAGTTTTTTTTTTTTTTTTTAATTTCTGACTGAAACATTGATTGAAAATAGCTTACGTGTAAAAAGAAAAAAATCGATACATGAAAATTAGCCATTGCGAGAACGATGCTTCGCAGGTATTAGGTAACATTGAATTAGTTTGATCCACGCAATTTTTCCGTTGAAAAAATTAAAACGAAAATGACATTTCAATTTCCACTTTATGCCACAGAACTCTGTTCCGTTATTTTTGTGAATAGTAAGTGTCCGACAAATTTTTTGATAAAAAGCTTCACTACGATAGGTATAAGGTATATGTATGAAAAAAATGAATAATGATATTTGCCAGAAGGGATGATCGAATCCGTGAATTCTATAAAGTAGATTCCCTGTCAAATATTAGAAACATTCTGAATATGTCCCCTGACCAACCGTGGCTAATTAAAACGAATCTGTATATATATGCAACCTCTATACCTATACATACGCAGTAGACACCCCTAGTAAATTTCCGACCACAAAATTAGGAAATTCCAAAATCTACCCCCCATTCTATTGACCGCAGTAATTCTTCCTTGGCATTTATATATATATACCATACCTACTGGCTTTTGTCGAGAGACGTCGATCACTCGAAGAGACTTAACAATATTGCCGTCAATATAGTATAATGTCGCGGGTCAAGCGAAGGTCCCTGAATTAAATGACCCCACGTACTACTAAAATCTACAACTATTATACTATTACTATTACTATTATCATTATCATTATCATTTTCATTATTATTATTACATCGGGGAGGATGATGATGCTGCCGCTAGATAGAATAAGGAGAGGACCGCTATTAATTATATACGTTCGTCGTAGCTACTATATATATATATATATATATGGTAGGCGGATAAAACGGGGGATGGATTTATAGCATTTCTCACATCATGCAGTGTACCTCTACCGCTATATAAGGCATATTGTTGTATAGGGTATATATATATATATATAGACACGCGGAAGTATCCTAATGGCGTTGTTCATAATGGCGTTAAAAGCTCTAACCATGAATTTTAACGGAGTCTTCGTTGACCTTTTCTGAAACCCATATTTTCTTCTCTATATATACGACATAGCAGGAAATACCATGATTTATACACCGCGAAGAATCATTAAGAATTTTCTGCCTGCAGCATAGACGCAGGGGTTCAGCTGCGCGTGAATATAGAAAGAGGGTGATCTTCCGAATTCTACGATTAATTAATTAGGGCTTTTACTTTTATTATAATAGATGAATTTATATATGAAGCTCGCGCAAGAGTTTGGATCAATGCGTGTATATAGGGATGCTGATTTATGTTATAATTTTTGTTTCACGTATGTGGGGGATGGTTAATATTTATCACTGACGCATATGTGCAAGATGAAGACAGATCTTGGTATTTTGGCCAGAGGCAACGTCGCGTCGCCACGGTGAAATTCTTTCAGAGTTATAAATTCAAATATCCTGCGCAGCAGTATAGCCGTGTGTATAAGGTAGGTATAATACGATGCCGGAAACGTTGTAGTCGGCCGCCTTTCGTTCGTAGTAGAAACAACGAGGTCGGAAATCCGGCGAAATTTCCGTAGAGTTCGCGAGGAGAGGCCCCGCGAGACTTAAATCTCACCCCGCGACATGACAGTGCGACGCGACGCGCCGCCGCTCGGCACCGGGATATGCTGTAAGGTTTCGGAGCCGTCTGACCCATAACGGCAAATGGATACAAATGCCGCGATCTGGTTTTCGAACGACTGTCTACAATCCACTCGGTCCCCGCGGGAGAGAGAAAGAAATAGAGAGCGGAAGGGGTGGAGAAGATAGTTCTACTCGTCCTACAGGATGAGAAATAGAAAGACCGACGCGACGCTGGCGTCAGTCTCTGTTCCAGCTATACTACTTGGAAAGAAGGAAAAAGGGACTCTGAACACAGAAACAGAAAATAAGAACTCTGCGCTCGCAGGATTTCGGCAAAGGGGTCAGAGAAGAGGAAAGAGACAAATATCCACAATCAAAGAGCACTCCTCCAGCCTACAGCCTTCAGCTTCCGAGGCTCCGGAGAGTCCTTCGTTGATGAAGGTTCCACTCTCGCGCGAACTCCTCCATATCTCAGAAAATCTGACTCGGAGAAGATTGCAGTCGGCGCGTCGTGTCGAGAGCGAGGCGGAAATGAGACCCGAATTTAGAATATGTATCGGTTTATATATGCGGGTATAACTCGATATTGTATATATTATATATTATATACAATATGTATCTATCTATCAGCCTATACCTAAGGTATCAACGCAATAATAGATATCTTCTCGATTCGTGACCGGTTGAAACGAAATGAAATGAAATGAAATGAAATGAAATTCCTCGGAGTTCGAACGACAAGTTGTTAGCTATACCATCCTGGTTTCGCGTTATACTCTGGTATACCTACCTACCTACTTACCTACGTTTTTCTCTTCCGACGCATACCTACTACTACTATACCGTTACTATATTCCTCTAAGGAAAATCGCCTCGAATTTGAGAGCCTCGGAGACTTGACAAACTACTTTAGCGGAGAGAAAAACATGGCCGGACGCCTCGACGGAGTTAAGGATGGACCGAAGGACGCGGAGGGAGGGCGCGAGCCGTCGGGACGACGTTTTCTCGGACGCGCACGGAATTGCTAATACGAACGGCAATCTATATAAGGCCATGACTCCAGCCAGGACGACCACTGCTCGCATATATGTACCAACGTTATATCTGTCTATATATAAATCTATGTACATACACCTAGAGGTATATATCTACTCAAGGATCCGGGAATTGGGTTATTCGTAGGTACCGAAAGATTTTTATCTAGGTTTTTTTTTTTTTTTTTTTTTTTTCTTTCTTTCATTCATTTCTGAAATCGATATGGATGATATACTTTTTTTTTTTTCTTTTTTTTTTGACTCGGGAAGAAACAGGAAAAGTCTGTTTTTTGTATTCTCCGGTCAGGCACGTCATCATTGACTGTAGAATTCTAAGACTAGCCAACAAAGAAGCAAAGTAGATTGTAAAATTCTGAAAATTTTCCTTCCTTTTCGTCTTTTTTTCTTCCATCTAGTTCGAAAATGAACACGGTGTTGAGTTTTCCGTTGTAAAAGGATGGAGAGGAGAAAAAAAATAGAAAATTGTTGATTACATACGAAAATAGAAAATTTCGTAGTATCGAGGTATAATTATAGAAAGGAGACGAAAAGTGCGTGAAAATGTATTATACGTATCACGTATATGTTGACCTTGAGAGAGTAAAGAGTTTCGTTCTTCAAAGGGTGTCAAAATTAATGAATTACAGTCGAGTTCAAGTTGCGTAATTGAATACCTCTGACAATGAGAAAGGGTGGACTGACTGACATTATTTCCTTTCTGGTAGCTTATATAGTCGAGAGAATTTTCAATTCTAACGAGCGCAATTCAAGTTTTCACCTCTTTGTAATTTAACGACGACGTAGGTATAAGGTACCTTTAAGCACGACTCCTCGCGTTTCGCAGAGCTGTGCGGAAATAAAAAATTAAAGAAAACTAGGTTTAGGTGTGATAAGTATACGTAACTTTTTTTTACGACTTTTTACAACGAGGCTATGTATGCAAGTACATATATATATTTAGGTAGGTATATTAATTTAGTTTACAAAATTTTTAGAGGTACGGTTATTCTCAAAGTTAGCCAACTATATATATCGTAGCGTTAAAATAGGGTTTTAACGTCGTAAACTTGCTAATTGAAATATATTGTAGAGTGTTGAGTGGCTTCAACCACACCGCGTTGACACCCTCACAATAAAATATAGTGCAGAGCAATACTGACTTTTGACTACAACTTTAGTTTTCTTCACGATATAATTGCATGGATTTCAAATTTCCCTACTTTTTTTTTTTTTTTTTTTTTTCTTTTTATTTTTGTTGTTAAGACTTGACTCAAATTTTATTTTCTTGAAATTCTTATAGGTGCCTATGTAGTACATGAAAATCTTTTAGTTCCAGCTGCAGGCTATTATTGGAGGAAAATAATTTTTTAAACCAACGATAAGAAAAAGTCAAAGTGTAAAATAAAGTTGAAGCAATAAGATTAAAGTCACACGTATATCAGCATTAGAACACATTTGGTCGTTGCTGTTTGATTACACGCAAACCGCTATAACACGCAAGCAATCTATCAGTAAAAGAAAAAAAAAAAAAGAAAAAAAGAAAAAAAAAATTACTTGACTCCTTTAGCTACTCGACCATCTTTCAGTCACGTTCTCCACACAGCTTCGCTAGTTTGGGATTCATTCGCTGAGTTTCATTTTTATCTAATGCTAAAATATATATTTTCGAAATTGCAGATTGAAACAGAGTTTATTTAGGTGAAGTGATTTTTTCCTTTTTAGTAACAGTATATATTGTACAGTATTCAGTTTCCTTGAATAAGAAGAAGAAAAAAATGTAGAAACGAAATCGTGAAAAGGTTGGATATATATATATGTATAAGAGAAGAGGAAAAATGTGGCTAAGAAACACCCGGACCAAGCGGATACTCAATCTTTTGAAAACTTAGCACTCAAAGGGTTGAATAATTCAAGGAACGGCTTTAGCACGGTTTTCCTTCCCAACTTCGTCAACGTTTTTAACCCCCTCGTTTTCCCCTGCATCGACCGTGCAAACGCCTATCTCTCCTCGTCAATTTAAAGATTTCTGATTTTCCCGTCAAATTCCAAACTCTCAAAGTCCAAATCTCTTCATCGTGAAACTCACGCAATCCTTATCCAAGGATTCAATCAAACTCTTCGACAAAGTTGAATTAAAAAATAAATATATATATATATATGTTTTACATATGTATATGAATGAATAAATAAATAAATCTGAAAGCGAAGGAAATATTTTTATATAATCTTATCACCAAATCATGTCTTCTCGAGTTTTTTGGATAAAAAATTACTGTATAGGTATATATGCAAAACAAATCTGATAATAAAACTGTGTAGAAATCCATGAACGAAAAGACTAAAAAAAAAAGAAAAAATGTTGATTCACATTATAGAATACCGTATATATTTCTAACTTTGATCGATTCGGGCTATACGCGGACGGCGAGGCTCTATACCATGGAATAAATTCGCCGTTACGGCTCACAATCTAACTGTATTCGGTCAACATAGGATTAGACGCGTATCTCCCTCGCGCACTCCTGAGGGTTGGTCGGAGATCCCGGGGTGCAGCGGACGTGGAAAATCGTATAAATCCACGCATACTTACCTACGCTTTCACGTTTTCACGTTTTCACGTTCTCACTACGTGTATATCCTATGCCTACTCCGTGATAGTAGGTATAACTACTCCTCGCGCAATGTCGAGTCGAAATAAGACACACGACACAATTCCTCCGTGGCCTACTGGCCTATACGACATACACACCTACCTCCTCGCTCCTATATACATCAGTCCGTCGCGGGGTATGAAACGAGATGCGCATTGCGAGAGAATAAAAGAGATTCGCGAGCCCCTAGGGGTACCCCCCCAGGCACTACGAGTATTACGAAATAGTATTTATCACACGCAGCAGGAGTACCGACCCATATAGGCATATATATATTATGTCTATACATGGGGTATTCTCGCTTATCCGGGACACTTTTCTGCATACATTGGTCCCCGATTTTGGTGCCACGAGAGATTTCAGTCAGTTCTTGGCCAACCCCCAATAACAAACCCAGAGTCATACACTCTGATATCAACTGGTTCAGAAGTTATTAGATTTGCAAAAATCAGAAAAAATTAATTTTTGTGCGCATCGCAAGAAGTCTACGTATCTTCGGATATGGATATCCGAAAAATCTTTCAAACCAGTCCTTCTTCATTCTTCATCAGAAAACTCCCATCTTTCGCGCCGTGAGACCTAAGATTTTCGAAAAAACATTTTTGCTCACAATTTTTGGAAGTGATTTTTGTTTTCAGACCTGCAACCAAAGGGCACAATTTTTGTTGATAAAAATTGAACTGCGGGTAGATCTCCAAGTACTAAAAGAAACCTGCAATTTTCAGAAGGGCGTTTTGCCTCTTTTTTTTTTCATTTATGTTTTTAACATTTGTTTGTAACTCGAAAAACATTTTTGTTCTTTCTTCCAATTATATTGTTTTTTCTTTTTGTCTTACCGATTTTTCTATCAAATTAAAGCTAATGCGAAAAAAATATCGATATGCCCATAGTTGAAAACACTCGGAGAATACCCCATAGGTTTATAAAGATAATCGAGACGATCGTATACATATATATGCAACATACAGGGTGTATTTCGTAAATATTTTAAATTTCGTATATTGCGTATATTCATCGTAAATAATTTTTATCAAACAAATGTTGAACCGACCTGAAGAGGGTTGAGTTAATAATGCAAGTTCTAGCCCCCTAGAAACTCGACCTGCTGGAGATTCTTGAAATAATAAAAAAAAAAAAAAAAAAAAAAAAAAAAACTGTCGACCTTGATTATGGACAGAAGTTAATTCACCGAGTACATAAAGGCTTATGAACTTAACCGACAAATGAATGCTCTATACATCGAAACCGTTCGTATGAATGAAACCTTGGTAAGGGAGAGGAGACGGATATATACATACGATGCAAAGAACGAAAGGGGTGGAACGGTTATAAGAGGGTCGAGACTCTACTAGGGACCGAAATTGCGTCTCGTCTTTCACTCGGTGGAATAAAATCATGAAAAGAAAAGGGAAAAATCCTTCTCTGCTTCTAATGCATGCTCTATCTTTCTCCATATTATGGATATCATGCGGCAGTATTTTGAATTGTTTTTTTATTTTCCTTTTTTTTTTTTTCCCAAAATTTCCAATTTACCTTTAATTATTATTATTTATGAAACTTCGAACGAGAATTTGAAAATTTGATATCCTCGCAGAGAAATTTTCGTCCAATGCATTAACTGCGATCAAAATATCACCCCATTTTATCATATTATTGGTAAATAAATAACGAACCCTATATATATATACGCATACATATAAATATATACCGGAATAGAAAAAGGTGGAATGGTGTTTTTATTCCCGATATAATTTTCTGTTCCATAGTACAGCAGGTTGCAGGATTTATATATAGGTACGTATCCATCGCTGCGAAATTTCCATCCCTAGAAAACTACCCTCGATGAATGTGGGGTCGGTTCTAGTACCGAGTACAGAGGTCCCGAGTCCCGAGAAGCATCGTAGTCGTGCCTTGGTAGGTTATTATACAGAAAGTGACTCACCGTTTGCGAGGGGTAAACCAGCCAGTAGCAGCGAAAGCAGCAGTAGCTCTGGGACTGGGGCGCTACGATGCCCTTCACGATGCGTCGATCCCTGCATCCTGAAATACAAGTACAAAACACCCTTAGAGCGGTAACTACCGGTTGCACCTTTTATTGGTACGTGATTCGTTCTTTTATTTTATTTTTTTCTTTCTTTTTCATTCAGTTTTTTTTTTTTTTTTTTTTCCTCATATGAAAAAGATTTATGCTATAGTACATATACTTATTATCAATTGATAGCATTTTTGATATGACCGTATAAATGGACCTCAAATTTCATAGTCTAATGCGCAGGTTCACGCGAAGCAGTACGTTGAAGCTCCGAATTTTAAAAGTCCCGAACTGTAATAGAAATTTGGGAATTTGACTAGGTATTAGCCATTAGCGACTCACAGTTTTTATGAAGGGTATTTTCCCGAAAGTCTGTATAGCTGATTTCGAAAGTTTCGAAACGAAGAACACCAAAGGTTAAAAATTCCGAAAGCTAAAGATCCGAAAGGCCAAATCTCCGAAACTTTGATCCTTACCTAAGACTATAGAACACAACGGCTTTGTTATATTTGTCGTTGAAACTGGGCTATTACACAAATGATAAACTTTAATTACTAAAAAGTAGGTAGTACGTTGTATACATTAGGGTGGGCCAAAAAAAACTTTTAATTTTTTTTTCTTTAGTTACCATGAAAATATTGCTCAAGATGATGAAAAAAAAGTCCTCTGAAAATTTGAGCTCTTAATATCAATATTAAGAGGTGCCTAATCGCGATTTTTGATTTCCCATTTAAATAACACAGGAAATTTTTTTTTTTTTATTTGGAATTTTATTCCGTTCCAACGAATCATCGTGTTATAAAAATCAATACATATTCTTGTAGGAAATTAAACGATCTCCAAAAAAGGTCTGATGTGATTTTTCGCTAAGTTCACTCGTTTCAAAGTTATTCAAGGTTAAAGTTCAACCTCAAACGGTATATGACGACTTTTTTTTCGACTTAGCGAAAAATCACATCAGACCTTTTTTGGAGATCGTTTAATTTCCTACAAGAATATGTATTGATTTTTATAACACGATGATTCGTTGGAACGGAATAAAATTCCAAATAAAAAAAAAAAAATTTCCTGTGTTATTTAAATGGGAAATCAAAAATCGCGATTAGGCACCTCTTAATATTGATATTAAGAGCTCAAATTTTCAGAGGACTTTTTTTTCATCATCTTGAGCAATATTTTCATGGTAACTAAAGAAAAAAAAATTAAAAGTTTTTTTTGGCCCACCCTAGTATACATATATGTACAGCGTATTATATATATATAGTAACGCCGTATAGGTTGTGAGTTGTGACTAATTAACAACTGAGAAGTACCCCGTGGTGCGCGTATAGTATAACTCGCAGAGTTTAGACATACGTTATCGCTCATCGCGGCGCCTGCCTGCCTGCCTGCCTGCCTGCCTGCCGGGCTGCTTGGTTTGCTTGCCTGCCTGGTGCAAGAGTCACTGAAATCTTGCGTGCTATGTTATACGACCGCACGACAACACACAACGACTGTGGGGATGTGTTTCCTCGTTTCATGTTTACCCTGATCTGCGTCATGCTTAAAGATCGAATAAAAGCGATGCGATGCGATGCGATGCAATGCTGTTATGTTGCCGGTCGGTTGACTAAACCTTGAATAGCCGTCCCCCTCGATAGAGTATAGGGCAGTCCCCTTGATCGCGATCGAAAAACGGGGCGAATTTCTTTCCCGTAGGCATATAGAGAAAGAGAAAAATGAAAATAGAGAAAGAGATATGCGGAGAACATGTATGTATAGGTATATAGGCAGAGTGGTTCGTATTGCTTAGTGAAAAGTGATCAAATCTTCTATAACACAAAAACTACTGAATCGATCAATTAGAAAATTCAATTAGATTTAAATTACATCGATTGAAAAAAGAAAAATTATCAAAATCCGTTGATTTGTTGTCGAAATATCAATGACTGAAGAAATAAATTTAATTTTTTTAATAACTAATTCGAATAACTCATAAAGTAGTGCGCCGACAAAATTCGAAATCTTGCATCAGTTTTAGGATACATAAAACCGCATTGATTGATCGTCGTTCATACATATTATTTTCAGATGCGGTCAGTGTAAAAATTGGGACATAGAACCCTGCGAGAATGTTCTCTCTTCATCAAAGGCTGCTGGTCAAAAAAGCAATTTGAATCCCTTGCTTTTGCGAGAATACCTTTGCGATTTAAAGACGACGCGGCGGATTCAAATCTCAGAGGTCATTTCTCGATCCCATTCCCATCCCCATCCCTATTCCCATCCCCATTCCCTATACGGCTATGATATACGCTACGTGGGGATTTTTCTTTTGAGAAAAAATATATACTCATGTATATATATTACAGACATTAAAAACATAGGTATAGGTACATCTATACGATCAAAGATCATCGCCAATTCTCCAATTTAATTTTTTTTTATCTCCACCTTTATTTCTATCTTTCTTTCTTTTTTTTTTTTCTTCTGGCTTTAGTTTTCAGTGTAAACATGAACTAGTGATTCCGTATACGATAAGAATACGGAGTGCCTTGAAATAGTTCGCGAGTGTAGATCAGTGATTACGGTTAAGAAAGAATAAAGAAAGAAAAAACGTTCAACCTTGATTTTACCCTCGTCGCAGCGTCATATAGTCGTTATAACAATTAAACCGATGATTATATGATTATATCACGCACCTGCGCGTAATCATCGTAACAACATTTACGTTTTCTCTTATATACACCATCTGCAATTTTTATTTCTTCAATTAATAACTTGGTCATTTTTATGCAAAACTTTAATTCATAGAAACATTTCCCATTTTTTTTTTGTTTTTTTTTTTTTTTGTTTTTTTGTTTTTTTGGGTAAACGAACTGACAACCGTGACGACTCTCCGATATACAAAGTCTAATAATATTTGGCAACTATCTCCAGTTATTGAGCGAAATTGACAGCCTGGGGTGGTCCACGTCTCTCCCTAAACGCAAGCACACACACAATCTACCAAACGGGTCCTGCAGATGCCCGAAAGTTACAAAACCGTGTATGCCTATATATATGTATAATGTATATGTGTATATGCACTCTATATATCCGGATACCCACATGACTAACGTAAGTATACGTACCTACGTCTACACCAATCTAACGCGAGAAGATCTACACCGCGCGCTGGACCAGGCTAGCAATAAAGTAGAATTCTACGCTCTGTTGACTTAGGACGTAAATAGGAGGCTTAATATCTGTCATTGTGGTCGCGCCCTGACGTATCCCCGCGGGCAGAAGAGGGACATTCCGTCAGGGGGATGAAGGGTGTTTTAACAAACCGTCAACTTTGAATCGTCAAGTGTGGTATGAAATTTTTTATAAAGTAAGTATAACGTATGAAAGTTATAAATTAGGTAGTTACGAAAAGTTATAAAATATCTAAATCCAGGTGAGAAAATGATTTTTTTAATTACTCCAAGGTGATGGTATATCAGTTTTCGCTTTAGGTATATATATAGGTACTTCTATATCAACAACAACAACAACAACAACAACAACACCAACTTCAAAGAAACTGGCGAGAGAGATGATTTGACACGGTTTTCCTCGGGGCAAGTTTCATGACTGGCCCTCAGTCTTAGAATAAGGCGAAGTTCGCTTGGTTCTTCGCATGCCGGAGATTACCAGACGACGTGCTCCCGCCGACAGGTAGGTTACTATGCCTTTATACTTGGTATAGGTGTATATACATACAGGTATACTCAGTTTCTGAGTTTCTGTAAGAACAGGTAACTCCGAGGTCAGAAGATGATGAATTCTCTTCTACTTTTCTTCTTTATTAACATACATACATAGATATGTATAAGAATATAAATATAGCTTTGCCATAAGAAAAAACCGTCGAGTAAAGTCGTGTTCTAATTAATTTCGATCAAAACTTTCGATATATTATTGGAGAATTGAATCGAAAATAAATGAAATAAAAGACGAAAAATGTCGAAAAAAGAAGTAACAAAATTTGTCAATATTCTTTCATTATTTGTGACAATTATGAAAAATTGTTCATTGTCACTATTTTTTTTTTACTTTTTTTTTTTTTTTTTTTTTTCAAATAGCGCATATGACAAGGGTTCGACGAAATGGCCAAGCGATCTTTAAACTTTATCATAACGTTATATAAACGCTTATTTAATTAACCTAATGAACCTGATATCTTAATTAATTAATTCAAGGATGCTTGCGTCCCTTTTACCTTGGCTAGTCGGTCCTGTTCGCGTAGTAAGTGAGTTGATACTTAGTATCCGCCTAACCGACGCCAGCCGGTGGCTTCGAATCCCAGCGGTGATCTTTGCTTTCCATTTCGTGTTATCGCATTTGCATCAACGGAGTAAAGGAAACTTTGGGAACTCGGTCGGGCGGTGAGAAGGAGACGGGAGTTTGGCGAAAGGGGGAAACGGGTGGGACTGGAAATTCGCCAAAAGATTGTATCTCCATGCCTAACTGAAATCGTTTAGCGATAATAATTCCGTGTTTTCACGAGCCTCTTATCTCTTGGTATCTTCGTGTTTTTGTGAAATATTGTCGAGGGTAGCTCACCGCCGCGCGGTAACCCGGCAACGATCAAGAGCTGCGTTATATACCCGGCTATACGTATATATATACAATATACATATATATATTTATATATGCCGCTACCATAGTAGCCCACGCGTTTTTAGCAATAAAAGGGTACGGGAAACAGATATACGAAAGATACGAAAGGACCATTCGCGAGTTTGCGTTAGCCTCATGTAAATGGAAATGAAAATGAAAATGAAAATGAAAATGAAAATGAAAATGAAGATGAAAATGAAGATCAAAATGAAAATGAGAATGAAAATGGGAAACTGGGAATGATTTCGGCGAATCTACTCCTTTCGCTTGTGTATATGTATATATTATACACCCATATAAATTGCACCGTATATATTTGTATATTTACCGCACTGGTGTTGCGCATAAATGAACGAAGCTTAAAGAACCTTGAAAATTACTCGAGAGTACTCTCCGCGCGCCCTCTTACCACTTAAGGAAGTCCTTCGGGTTCAAGTAATTTGACAAAAAAAAAATTTTTTTTTTTTTTTTTTTTTTTTCTTCTCTTCTTTCAATTGAGAAATAAAAGAAGAATAAATAAGAAATGAAGAGATCCGTGCGGAGGCCGGTAGAGCTTGTTGAATAAATCACAGATTAAAATTACTTGTATAATAAATTTGGAAACACGTTGTTCAAATTTCAGAACTATACTAATTATGAATGCATGATCGAGGAAAGAATCCCAAATTTCTCGCAGGGAATTGATAGGTAGGGCCTATATAAATTATTTTTTTTCTATATAATACGTACGTATCCTTGGTAATACTATACGACTACTTTTCTCCCCAGTAATTTTCAAAACGCAAACATGAACTGTACTTTCACGACGAGGTCGAAAAATTGCAAGTAATTTGTTCTGTTTTTTTTTTTTTTTTTTTTTTTTTCAAAGTAGGTCGGACCACGTATGCTTGACTGATTGGGAGTAGGTGCGACCCCGTTGACGAGTACCTATAAGGAAAATATCACGGTGCACTAACCTCACCTTATAATCCGATAACGACGCGGGGTATACTTATCGTTATATTTATTATAGCCACCTTTAGTAGGTACATAGCTGTAGGATATAAACAGTCGCGAAAGAAAGAAATAAGAATATACATTCATATGTGGTTCTCATTTTTACATTTTTTCATTTTTTTTTTTTTTTTTTTTTTCTCAAAATTTAAAAATTCCAGACCCCCGAAAGCCCAAGGATCCGAAAATTTGGATCTATTTCTCAGGATGTGAAGACAAAAAAATAGAGTTCATTATAATCGAGACCCTATATTTAAGGAAACCCTGCATTTATCTACTTCAATCGATAACTTCATGATGTCGTAAATAATTGATATAAAATTTTGAAAATTTCTTTCCAAAAAGTAAATTTCAAGACGATTAATTTGACCACTTATTGGTTTTGATACGATCAATACAGCCAGGGTTGATATACCTACTCTCTAAATTCGAATCAGTGGAAAGTCACTGATGGCAGTGATAAGTATACCAGAATCACTGATAATCAGTGAAAATGTTACTGATTGTCAGTGATTCTGGTATACTTATCACTGCCATCAGTGACTTTCCACTGATTCGAATTTAGAGAGTACACTGAATGAATAGGCTGCACATGTGCAGTGAATTTTAAGTTCAGGTGCAGGTTTTGCCTTTCGGAATTTTGAACCTTAGGTATTCTTTAGTTTCGAAGTTTTTTAAATTTGTTATGTAGACTTTTGGGAAAATAACAAATTTTTAGTTTTATTCTCATTCTAATTCTAATTCTAATTCTAAAATAGGTAATAAACAAATTCTGAATTTCTACCGTTTAGAATATGATCAAAATTCAGAACTTTAACCTGGCCCCTACTATATATATGGGGCATTCCATGCCAACTCATCCTACCAATTGACTTTGCATTTCCGATTTGGCTGAAACTTGGGCATCTTTTTGTACCCTTCGAAAAAGGTTTCTGTGATTTTTTTCGAATTTTTTTATCCAGCCACTTCGGAGATGGTTTTTTTTTTTTAAATAGCCGTAACTTTATGACAAATTGTCCAAAGTGGGTCTGTTTTTTTTTCAAAATTCGTGTTTTTTAATGAATTTTCTGAAAATTTCATGCAAAAAATTATTCATGATCATTCTGATCGGTTTTCATTTATTTCAAAGTTAAACCATGAATTTTAAAACTGTTTGTATCCTTCGATTTTTTTTCAAAAATTCTCATGAATACTACTCCTAAAAACACAAATTTTAAGCCTAGTCCGGTAATGGGATAATGATGGGATATAATTTTTTTTGAATTTTAAAAATAATGAATTCCTTTTTTTTGTGTTTTTTTTTACTGTTAATGTATTATCGACGCATTTTCAGATGAAATGTGAAAAAAGCTCATACATGAAAATACGCCGGTAATACATTAACAGTAAAAAAAACACAAAAAAAAGGAATTCATTATTTTTAAAATTCAAAAAAAAAATTATATCCCATCATTATCCCATTACCGGACTAGGCTTAAAATTTGTGTTTTTAGGAGTAGTATTCATGAGAATTTTTGAAAAAAAATCGAAGGATACAAACAGTTTTAAAATTCATGGTTTAACTTTGAAATAAATGAAAACCGATCAGAATGATCATGAATAATTTTTTGCATGAAATTTTCAGAAAATTCATTAAAAAACACGAATTTTGAAAAAAAAACAGACCCATTTTGGACAACTTGTCATAAAGTTACGGCTATTTAAAAAAAAAAAAACCATCTCCGAAGTGGCTGGATAAAAAAATTCGAAAAAAATCACAGAAACCTTTTTCGAAGGGTACAAAAAGATGCCCAAGTTTCAGCCAAATCGGAAATGCAAAGTCAATTGGTAGGATGAGTTGGCATGGAATGCCCCATATATATATGCATATAGGTATAGGTATATAGTTACAGGGACAATTCTTGTATGCGAATGCGAAGTGCAATGGTGCACATATATAGACATATATATATACGTAGGTATACGCGGTGGAACGACGAGGGTATTTCCATTTGCATTATTTAATAAAGTACACGTGTCTGACGGGGCTTTGATAAACTGCTAAGCGAAAACCAGAGCAATGCATGTATATATGTATTTATAGTACGGCTATATATAATCGTAAAAATATATGGA
Source organism: Tenthredo mesomela (assembly GCA_943736025.1). Lineage (NCBI taxonomy): Eukaryota > Metazoa > Arthropoda > Insecta > Hymenoptera > Tenthredinidae > Tenthredo > Tenthredo mesomela. The sequence continues at coordinate 15,605,438 of OX031016.1, read as the reverse complement.
TAGATAGGTATAAAAATGAGTCAATTTATCTATAATCTATCCATATTTCGGCTAACTGTTGTAAGATGTATAGTATAGTATGGTATATTATTTATATAAATTTACGTAACTATATATCGCGTTACTAAAACCAAAAGGGCGTATCTCAAATTATACGTCCTTTTGGTTCTGCAGAGCCAAAAGGGCGTATAAAAAAAAAAAAAAATTCTGTAATCAACCTAGAAATGTTAGAAATAAGGAAATATATTGAAAAAAATGAAAAAAACTTTTTTTTTTAGATACGCCCTTTTGGCTCTGCAGAACCAAAAGGGCGTATGATTTGAGATACGCCCTTTTGGTTTTAATAACGCGATATATTACATACAGTGATAAAATATTGTTTACCTATTGGATTTGTATAATCGCACTTAATAATAATAATTATATAGTATAAAAAAAAACTGTGTTCATCAATTTAACCGGGAATTTTAGCTGTCAATATTAATCACTGACGCTGACGGTGGTAAAAGGTTATCGTACATATATACTACCTATATGTATAGGTACAGTATAAAATGAACCGAGCTTTTGTGAAATGTTATTGCGTAAATTCCATCAGTCTTAATGATTGGTAAATGTTCGATAAAATATACGTTGACGTAAATTAGCTGAATTAACATTTAGATATTTTTCATGAAACTTAAATCATCTATTGAAAATATATTTTATCAATGAACAATGAACATACAGTAAATATATAATTTTTTTTTTTTTTTTTTTTTTTTTTTAATTACACATATTTTACCGTTTTATATAAAGTTTTATACAGACGCGACTACGGTATTGCATGTTTTTTTTTTTTCTGCGAACGATAATCGAATCGTTCGTTTGACACGCTCACATACATAGATAAGACAAGGTCGCTCCTATTATGACCGCGGAGATATACTTTAACATATCTTTATATCTATCTTCTCGCAGACTCTCTATAAGCATCTTTCTCGGCCCCGTTGATAGCCGCATATCATGTTTCCTACTCTACTCGATCGCACCGCGGGTCAATTGCGTAACTGTGGATATGAGGGAGTCTTATTCTTTTTTTTTTTCTTCTTTTATTTTCTTTTTTTGCGATAGAATTCGAGTATAGGTATATATATTTATACAAATTTAATATACATACATGCTTTAGATTGTGCGCATTCGATATACGCTAAAAAAAATACGGATTAGTTATAATATGATCTAGATTCGCAGACTTTAAATCAATAGAAGTCTTTCCTTCTTATTTTCAAATATTTGACTCTATATTAAAAACTAAAATTTCGATAAAAATATTAACGCTGCTATCTCTGAGGATGATATAGAAATTGAAAAGTTGGTAAGGGTTAATATATACCTAGAATACTAATTAGCATTTATTTAATACAAGTAAATTCTCTTTTTATAATTGCTCTGCCGACCGCCAGTTAAATTAACTGTCACCGTTGACAGTGACGGGTGATTTTATCACGTGGAAACACCCCTAGCCTGTGCTGCTACATTACGAAATTCAGGTCAGGTCGGAAAAGAAAAACAAATTGTCGATACGAGTGAGTGAGGAAAATAACAAGAAGAGCCTTTCGGACTTCGGAATTATTAACTATACGTACACAGTATATTCAGTATACTCTGTCTAATTTTTTCTTTTTTTTTTTTTTTTTTCTTTTTCTTCTTCTTTTTTTCTCTCTCATTGATATACAGAACGCAGATTATACATTATACGACACTTTGATTTCAGGCCTTGCTACTTCACCTACATTTGCATACGCTTGTATAATAATGTTTTATGTTCATAGATATAGTAGTAGATGGATGGATAGATGTGTCATTAATTCATTATACATTAAGTAAACTACGAAACTGTATCGCATATACGTGAATGTATATATGTTGGTATAATACGGTTGTTGAAAGTGCTCTTTATAGAGTTGGTTAGAATTGAGTGGCATTTAAATATTATTACGGTCCTTGGTGCCCATGGTACCAACAAGAGACTAAGAATCGTATAGTAATACTACAGCTGCGGCAGCTACGGTCGTGATGATCGTTGAAGCAATCTCTTCAGGATAAAAAAAAAAAAAAAAAACCGAGAGAGAGAGAGAGAGAGAGAAGTAAAAAAAATAATCAACTTCTTTTTAGCATTCGTGATCGTCGTTAGTTATTATTATATACCGCGAAAGCGAGAAGAGGTGGAGGGGACCTCTCTCGCACCCTAACTGCACACCCATCATTCGGAAGAAAATATGACGACGAGAGCAACGAAGAGAGAGAGAGAATTTTTTTTTTTTTTTTATTTTTAATTATTTTCTTATCGCGAACTTGAATTATTTAATTTTCTTAAAACGCGGGTTATTTAATTACCGTTAAACAAACAAAATAACTTTCATTTCGTTGTAAAATAGTATATAATCATTTTATCATGTATAGAGGGTATATAATATATAATATATATTTTATATTTATTAAACAACGATAGTAGAATTGTGTTTTATAACTAAGAAAATGATACGCCTATAATATAATAGATTCTACATGAGTATAGAGGTACGTATATAGTTTTATAGATATGTACATAGATAGGTCTCTAAATCGTAATACCTATTGTGGTATAAACTTCATCTGTATAGTAGCAAGGTATAGTTTGTTTCAATTATCAAATCGTTTATCAGTATACATTAGTTATTTAGCCTTTGGAATTCAGTTTCTTTATTTCATTCGTTTTTTTTTTTTTTTTCCTTATTACATCTTCGATCGTGTTACGTGGTACGAACTAGTATCGCGTGTGCAAAAAATATTTCGCGATAAAATATGTCAAAAAACACGTCATCTGATAATCATTTAAACTATACATGACTAATTACAATATCATTATATTATCTATAACGAGTTTTCTCATATAACATAGTCTCTTCTTTCTATTTCAAATAAATTCCATAAATCGGATGATGCCAAGGGCGCCAGGTGTTAGGCGAAGAAGAAGAAGAAGAAGAAGAAGAAGAAGAAGAAGAAGCATGCGTGCCCTAAGGCCGAGTAAAACTCGACTCTAAATCGTTCTTTTTCTTTATATTTCATCCTCGACTTTCAGCCTGGCATCACTTTGTACTATACTGCAGTTCCTGCGTCCAGAGCTTAAATTCTATGGAATAATGATGACAGTGGTACACGAAGGTTCGGTTTAGTTTAGTTTGGTCTCGTTTGCTTATTTACACAGGTTGGTTGTTCTAGGGGTGGGAGAAGAAAAAAAAAAAAAACGATTAAGAAGAAGAAGAAGAAGAAGAAGAGAGAACGGAGGGATAGAGGTTTTGAAATTCAAAATATATACACCGTAGGTATAATCTAGTCACATTGCTGTAGAATACATTTAACCCGTTGCTGACTTTTCGATTCTATTGCCCTCCTAAACAATGCAAACGCTTCCATGATACTGATTTTATATCATTTCTTTCAAATTCTTCCTCAACTCTTACTTCCAAGTGTAATAATTCATTTATAATAATGTGTCGAAATTGGTAGCGCGAGAATTATGAGCATAGATTATAATTTAAGTAATGTAGGTGTGCGTAACACACAGCGCTGGGTCGATACGAGAAAGGTTTATGAATTGAATTATAAGAGAAACTATATATATATGATATGCATTCGCACCGTGTGGTGAGGTAAGAACCTCGGTATAAGAAACTAAGAGTTGTTACACAGCGAGAACGTATTGTTCGAGTATAATTTATCGAATCTGAATAAGATTAAGAGTTATAAAATGTTGCAACTGACCTTGACATAATTGAATTTTTTCAAAACGTCGTAGAATCACAGGTAAACACAATCACATAATGCACCTTCCCACTGCACCGAAAACACCAAAGAAAATCTTTCTCCTTTCTTCAATTTTTTGTTATTTATTTATTTTTTATTTTTTTTTTATCAAGATATTTTTATTTTTATTAAGTTATTTTTATTTTTTGTTAATTTTTTCTAAAACGAAAAACAAAAACAAACAAATGAACAAAAAATTCGGAACGAAAAAAGAAAAAAATAAAAATAACTAAAAATAACCACGAAACAACAACAACAACAACAACAACAACAGCAACTAAGGAATGAGAATGTGAGAGGATAGTATTAAAACACCACTTTTAGATGTGAATATAATTATTTAAGACTATTAATAATATTTGATTAATCAATTATATTATCAGCATCAATATCCCGTTCGGTATTCCGAGTAACTAGATCGTTGATTATCACCTGTCAAAAAATTGATGAAAGACAACCGTACGTAGACGACTGTGAACCCGAAACAAGGGTGTATATACTATGGAAATTATCGAAGCTGTCTGCACGGATAATGGATTTCCGTAGTCATAGCCAATCGTGGAGAAGTCTGTGGTAAATGTAGCTCAATGAATTGTATAAAACAGTGTTAAACTGTCACTGTTTAGCTCTAAATAATCGAGCGTCGTTCTCCGATGGGCTTGGTAACAATGGCGTCGGTCAGCGCTAAACTAAAACGCCGCAACAATGCGTACACCCGCCCCGCACGAATGCACATCCAACTCTGACAGCATTCGGGCGGCGAGGGATCGGTGTTAAAGGTGGGGATAAAACGTAGGGGAAAACAACTAAGGCGGTGGGGAGAGTGAGCGTCGAAGGAGAAACACCGGCAGAGAAGGGCGTCGCTCGATCACTGCTGCAAACAGCTTCGGAAATGTTCGGATACGTTCGCCGAATGTCAAAGTTTTACAGCCAACGAGTAAGGGATAGGGGGGGGGGGGGGGGCGATCGGGAGGGGCAGGGGGGGGGCTGAACCGCGTGGCACGTGCACTAGGTAGAGCTGCTGCGATCTAACGACGAAGTAGAGAGTTAAGAATATCGGTGCGGGAAATTCCGCTCCTTTTAATTTTATTGCCACTTAGATAGGTGTAGCTGTTTAGGTACGGGAAAACGCGGCAGCATTTTTCAAATATTCGATTTATGGCGGTTAGAAACTTCTCAATGTTTTAGATACAATAATAATAAATATTCAATACGGGGGGCTATTCACTTGGGAAGTCCTATGTACACTGGTCTCGGAAGTCTTTGGAAGTCTTTGGTAGTCAATGGAAGTCTTTGGAAGTCATTGGTAGTGATTGGTAGTCTTTGGAAGTCATTGGAAGTCCTTGGAAGTCCTTGGAAGTCTTTGGAAGTCACTATTAAGTCACTTGTAGTCTTCTGGAAGTCACTATGGAGTCATTGAAAGTCATTGGAAGTCATTGGAAGTCTGGTAGTCATTGGTAGTCATTGGTAGTCATTGGTAGTCTTTGAAAGTCATTGGTAGTCTTTGGAAGTCATTGGTAGTCAATGAAAGTCCTTGGAAGTCTTTGGAAGTCACTGTCAAGTCACATGTTGTCTTCTGGAAGTCACTATGGAGTCATTGAAAGTCATTGGAAGTCATTGGAAGTCTGGTAGTCATTGGTAGTCATTGGTAGTCATTGGTAGTCTTTGGAAGTCATTGGTAGTCAGTGGAAGTCCTTGGAAGTCAATGTCAGTAACTATGGAGTCACATGTAGTCTTCTGGAAGTTACTATAGAGTCATTGGAAGTCATTGGAAGTCGGAAGTCACTTGTACACCCAAAATTGAAGTGAATAGCCCCTCGATTCAATATCTTTGTATTTTAATATCGAGTTATTGTACATGTGCATGATTTATGAAGAGATACTAGAAGTATACCTAATTAGTTGAAAACAAGCTGTAGCGTTTACGACGAAGAGGGAATCTATTCAATTTGAATCCTTATCTGATCTTATCGCATTCTTACAACGTTCCAAATATTCTTTTTTACGCTTTGTTACAACAAATTGTGAAACTTGATGTTGACGGAAAACTAAAATGATAAATTTAAGGAAATAAATCATTTTTGCATGTAGGTAATCATGTTTCACGCGTTAAGTATGCGTAAGAAATGACATATTTTATGCGTTATGATCGTAGTTTGTAAATGTAATAACTAGAATATAAAAATAAAAATAAAAATAAATCTACCATGGCAATTTGTAATTTTGCGAAATTGCCGCCAAACTTGAATGACTAATACTTTCATATACATACAATTTGGTTATATGTCATTTGTTGACCCAGAGATACGAGCTGGGTGCTGGTTTGAACGTTAATACATCCGTAGAGGGGAGAAGCAGGGGTGATGTTCGTATGTAATTTCGTGGAATGCATTTATTCCGTCTTGCGTAGATGTCCCCAGGTTTTCGAATGTAAATAGAACAGCGTTTCGCCTCATTAAAAGCGACGGGCGGCGTCGGCAGGCGTCTCCAGCTAGCTTGACGTCCAAAAAACATAAGTAAGTGTTTTAGAGGGTCGTATATTTCGCTTGGAAGTCAACTCAGCGACGTGATAGAATACCGGGGGCGTCTTCATTTTAACATAGAGTGAGCGAGTCCCTGGACCAAAAAGAAACGAAAGAAAAAGAAAAAAAAAAAACGTAAAACTGACAGTCGAATATCCAAATCGACAAACTCGTTCCGTTAATTATCAGTTGTTATCACCAAGAAATTTAATTCAGCATCGATTATACGGGGATTGAGGTATCTTATATATATAGTACTTCTCACCACTAGATTGACACGATTCAGAAAGATATATATTCCCCCGGCACACCAGGGAGAAGATCTAATTTAGAAATGCCTCTGAACCAAAAACTTAAAGGTCGCAGACAAAAGGGCTTCAATTTTGACATAATCAATGGAATACGTTAGAGACAAAAAACGCATTTCTTCTCTTCAAAGTTTTTGTCGAGCTATGCGGGTTTCGTGAAAACCCGTCGCTTTTGAACCGTTCTAAAACCGCAGACCTCAGTTAGGGAGCGATGAGAACTTGTAAGTAAAAAGTTTAGCCGTACGGTAACCGAAAATAGATATCTTTTGAAAAAGCATTTCATATTCAACCGAGCTTGACTATTATAACCCTACGTTTCACTCCGCAGTTTATCTGTACTGCAGATAAATCTATACACATCTGTATATCTGTTGATATGATTAAGTATATATGTCTACCTATATCTGTATGTATATCTCGTCGATGCGAAAAACTTATACGTATATATATGTGTACAGTATTATGCATGTTACATCCGGTGGTGCCACGAGCACAACGGTAAAAAAAACTGGAAGCTCCTTTGATTAACTTTGGTCGTATCCCGGGCGGTAGGTACGTACGGATTCTCTCGATTGAATATTAAAATTCATCAATATTGAATACCATCGCCGAAAGCCAAGAGCATAAAATATTAAGAATGATCTCTCTCTGTCTGTGGTATTTGTCATTCCACGAGCCGAATTCCACTGTTCGCGAATATTGAGATATTGATGAGCGGAATCAAACAAGTCTTGCCCTTCTCTATCTCGTATTTCATCTCTCCCCGGCTCTTCCCAAACCCAACATTTCTTAACCAATAATATTCAAGAACCAGAATTTCGGGCTAAACCACAACCGCGAGGCTTTTAGTATCAACGTTAGCCTGCTTCGAATTCCACCAGGTTCTGGAATTCGAAAATAACGAATAAACTTTATACTATATACCCAGTCCATCTCTTCGATGTATTCAAATAAATCGCCATTATTTTCGATTAAAAAATTCATCGAAAAATATACGCATATATATACATGTATAGTAGCTGATAGGCTCTATATATATACATGGCTTTCCGTCCAAGCAAAGATCGCATCATATATATGTGCCTTGAACCAGGAAGACCATGATGAATTTAATTGCATTTCACATTACGAGGACATTAGGGTCCGGCAGTTTTATCTTATAGCGCAAAAATTATTTGTACTTCTTCTTCGCCGAGAACGAGGTAGACTGTGTGCAAACTGTTTCCGCAGGTCTCTCGACGAGAGCTGGCCACGCCAAGGCTAGTAATATTTGCCTTCGTCTCTTGTTTGCGTACCGTTGGTATCCCTCCGTTCCCTTTCCTTCCCTTTTCCGTCCGTAGGAGCAGCAACGGATTTAAATATTTAAATTCCATTTTTGAAAAATAGAGCAGAATTCGTGGTAAAGTTATCTTGTGTTCCTCGGAGATCGTAGCTATATACGACTAACGAACGCAAGTACCTACCTACCCGGAGTCAACGAAGAGCAAAAAAAGGTAAAAGAAAAAGGAACGCCTGCAGGAACCCATGGGCTAAGGAATAATCATAACCCGTAGGTATAACCACGACGATTTCCTCAGGTGAAAACAGAAACCTCTGTTTTGTTAGGATTGAATTTTCGATTGGAAAATCCAATCAATTCAGATGATATAATAGCTTTATTCATTCAAGCCCTAGGACCGAGACCTCTGTGAGGGGATAAAAGAGCAAACAAACAAGAAAAAAGTTTTTCGTTATACTAGATTAAGCGAGTGAAAAATCGTTTCTTTTCTCATTCCCGGAACGGTGAATGTTTCTTGCGGAAAAGTATAAAGCCCGTACGTGTGTAATTACTTCTTCAGTATGTAGTACAACGACTAATTGTAAGCCGAATATATCGCGCTATAGCTGCTGCATATATATACCTATGCAACAACGTCAAAGCACGCGTTTTACGAGCGCTAGTAGCTCTTGCAGTGGGCACAGCATTTAGTGCATCGTTAAACCTCGACGCATCGAGTAGAGAGAATAGATACGACGTTATTTTGCTTTTCCTTTGGGACGCAAATTGACACTCGACACTCACTTGGCTCCGCGTAATTGCTTGATACGAACATAAATTATAAACATATTCATTTATTCTTAAATTTACGATTACTGTTACTAACTCTGCAGGGTTGTCTGGAAAACTGGATAAAGTCTAGACTCGAGACGATCCTATTGCGAATCCTCAATACAGGTTTGAGTCTGTTGGTTTCTTCTTTCATTTTCTGTTGAGATCTTTAACGGATCATCTCTCGATTTAAAGTATTATATCCCCGATACTAGAGAGTCCAAATCTGTCCTTTGACCAAATAGAATCTAAGCTGGTCTCAGATTAAAATCAAACGTAAAAGAAAAGTTATGCAATCTTTTTAGTGCCATTGAATCTTTATAGCTGCAAGTATGAAAAATGAGAAGACAGCAGAATTCTTCGAGAAATGTGTTATAATATCACAGCTACAAGAAGAAAGTCGAAATGTCTTGATTTTCTCGACTGATCATTACTCGCACGAAGGACCTACGGCAAAACTCTGACGTGAACATTTTGATCATTTATAGAGCCAATGATCACACTGCGATCAACTATGTACAGTTTTTTGACAAACAATATGATGTTTGACATTACTATGATATACATGTGTAAAAATATAGAGAAAATGATGAGAGATGGAAGGTAACTTGAGAGGTAGAGAACCTAGTGATTCCTCAAGATTACTCGTACAACTTGTACTATCTAACCACCGTCTGCAGGCAAGATATTTCCCAATATTATTTCATTCCAACGAACAAACAGGGAAACGGATGAACGGCCGAGACGGTATCCCAACAATGCTGCAGTTCAAATCTCAAAACTCTGAGTCTGAGATCCGCAATTTGGCATAGCAGTTGCTGGTAGATCTTTGTAAGGTATTTTGGTTCGACAATATATAATATCTTATTTGTTTCGTGGTGGGAAACGAGGATGTGAGCAATATAAGATTATTCTTTGTAGGCGTTTTTTATCGATTACCAACTTCGGTAATTATTCAGAAATCTTCAACATCGGATTTTATTGATTACTGAAACGGAGCATAACAAAATGAGGGTACAACAAAATTATTTTTCGAGAATTTCGCGGTGCAAAAATTGATTTTCATCACCTGAAAATAGAATCCCCTCTCGACTTATACTTGGCCGAGTAAATTCCGCGACTTTGTGCAAACTTTTAATGACCCACGAAACGATTGTTCATTTCACTCTTTGAGTCTAGATACAGACGTATAGATACTATAGGTACTAAATCTTATAGCCAACGAAGACAAATGCTGTGCGGTAGAATCGAGTCTCCTAAATCGCGGGAAAATCTTAAGGGGCTCAAACGGCTACTACCCTAATTAAGCTAATCTCGATTATTTTCATTTGATTTTAATGCCCCTGTCGTAACGGCGGACCACTGAATGTATGGATAATAGTATAGTATATGGCTCCCACTCCCTTATAGAACTACCTTCCTGTAAGAGCCTGTCCATACAGCGTCTATTATCCACATTCTGCCCTACATTATGGGGTTCGTCTTCGCGGACGGAGTATATACCGGGACAAAACGTAGTAACGTTAAAGGGTTAAATTTAGCGTGGTTGATTGTAGGGTAGAAAATAGTGCACTGTAGGTATCAATGTGTAATGGGTCAGAAGAGGCGGGTTATTGGGTACCAACCATTTCACGTTTTGATCCGCCTGCCCATTGTCGCCCGTTTAAATTAAGCACAGACCAACGATGGAGATAATATTATGTAAATTTGTCGTTAAGCTTGTCGCCTACCGTCATATACCTAAACCTTCACTTAAATGTACTGTAAATAAATTATCAACGAGACTCGAGTAGATATGCGATTCACGTTACCGCAATTTTTATTATGATCGCTAAAAAATGTATAAAGCAAGTTCTTATTACGCTAATACTATTACTCATGCTCACCGTACAATTAACTCTACGGCAAAACCAGTTCTCCGCGTTATTTTAGGTATATAATTAAATTTCACCAAGTCGTTCACGGGACTGGAGCGACAGGGTGTATTTTGATAAATTTTCTGCTTCCATTACCTAGGAGCGAATTGATTTTCGAACTTTGCAGAGCATGGTGCGGACTATTTCAATTTATTTTAACGTGTAACTAACGGTTAACTATACGCTACGTCTCACTGTCAACTAAATAGTGTAATAATTACCACAGCATATATTTATACGTTAGAGATTAGGTATATGAATATATTTTCAAGATAATCCAATGGAAATAACTATTTTTATTACAAACTGTATCTGAATGAAATCTCATCACTATTCTTCGATATCTTTAATTGCTTAATTATTTCTATTAGTTTAATTTCAATAACTAAATTTGGAAGCAAGTTACGTGCCACTATTTATATAGAAGGTTTATCTTGTTCTCCCGCGACGTCAAATAACGAATGAATAATATTCTGAGCAATGACCAATGAAAGACAAGAATATACAACCGTCTGTAATGGGTGATCTAAGTTAATGAGCCGGTGAAAAGGCAATGAGGATGTACCCGAGCGGATTGACTGAACGCTATCCGGGATGGCTCAACGATCTAATGACATTTCTATTCTAATTACGTAATTCAAGGAGAACTCCACGATCCATTTGAGACGCTGACATTGATAGGAATTAATAGTTGCCTCCGTCAAGAGCTCAAATTCCAGAATAATAAAGAGGTCACCCGCAACGCCATGGTATAAGCAACGTCATGGCTATTGCTACGGTTGATAAGTGCCTACATTTTATACGACCCGGAAAGTGTTCTTCATTTATTACACGACGTCTAACTCCACGGATCAATATATCAAGTGCACCACTTTTATATCTGTGTGTAGTACGTAGTATGTATACATAGTATAGCTACCAAACTAGGTACCATAACTTATGACAGAACTCCATGCATATATACGTACCCTGATTTGGCTGAAAATTATTGCGAATAGATTTTTGGCAATGCTGAACAATCCGAGCAGTTTTTTTTTTATTTTTTTTTTTTTTTATAACAAATTGGTGGTAAACATCACAAGGCAAAGGTTAATCGAGGAGAATTTCACGCAAAGTAAAACGTATTACTACATGTGACTCATTTCGCTGACGGCTAAAGAGAGGACGAAGGCTATGCGTCATTTTACGATGCACGTGAGCTTGTATACTGGGAACTTTGGAGTAAGCTACTACGTCTGTAATGTAGTTTCTTATTTCTTTTATTTGTATATATATTTATAGTTTACATATATGCAGGTATACTATATACAGTTACACGACACTTTAAATAAACTACCAATACTTCCGGCACAAAAATTATACAAAGATTCTGCAGACGATTGACCCAGGATAAATCAATTATTGTTGTCCGTTCGCGAAGCTGAGTAGCCATTACTCATTTTGATATTTCGATTCATTCCACGTGTAGCAAATTTTCAAAGCCAATTCCAAGATTCTTCTGACTCGATGATTCGACTGATGTAATTCGAGACATGTAGTGATAGGTTTTTTTTAATCAATTTTATTATCTCTACTAAATCCTTTTCATCGAAATTGTACATACCTCATACATTTTATATACTATGGGTAATGAATTTATCACTCCTGCCTCGACCAGTATACAACTATATTGGTTTATTACAGAGTGATATGTATACGGCTGTCTGTATACTTGATTTACAGTCAGTCTAAAGCAAGTCTTTACTTCGAATCTTGTATTGTTGTCCAATAAACCTCGGTGTTGTATTTTATTCTGAGTTTTGAACAAAGAACACCATAGTGGCCTAGCGCCAAGGACCCAGCACCCATAGAACATAAATTTGATGTCGCGACTAGAAGGAGAACGTATATGTTCAACGTGTATATAGATATAGGTATATAAATGTACATTCTACATGTATATATACGTAAGACTAGCGAGTGTTCATTTTTTCATTTTCATTCCTTCTTCTTCATACCCGCATCCCTTATTGGTATCTAGACGCTTTTCTCCAACAATCAGATATAATCTAATAGATTATGGACAAAAGTAAATTCGAGAGATCCATTACAGGTAGGTTTATACCGTTAAAAGCCAGAATAGTCTGTTTCCCCTCGAGTTTGGCAAAGTAGGTATACGGGGACCCCCTAACCCTGTTATTCGTATGTAGGTAACTACGTCGATTTAGTTCCTACTTCCTTAGCGGAGAGTGGGCTGCCTCCAGCAAAGACGTCGCAACGACATTCAGCTGTTTACCCGACAACCCCTAATATACCCCTAACCCCCTAACCCAACCTAGTATAGCTGTGCGATTTCTCGGTGCCCTCGGTGCCACAGTGCCTGGGTTTAATGTTAACGACTGTAGCTGCGGAGTTGATAGTACGTTAATTAAGAGGCTTTTACTGCCTTCGAATCCCGACGCGGTTTGAATTATCTTGTTATCCTCAACTTCGATCCCTGTTACACCATTTCACTTGAAAATTATATTACAAAGTCGGAACTCTTTTTTTTTTTTTTCAATCAACGAGGTTCGTAAAAATCGAAAAAATTCAAAATGAGCGAAATGACTTTCTGGAGAGGATTAATTTTCACTATAAAAAAGTATGAACTGATTTTAATCAAAGTTACTTGAATACCTTAAAATTGTACCCACCACGGAGAGCTAGAAAAATGGAAAATAAAGAGCTTGAAGTGTGTGACGCAAAGAGCTTTTTGAAATATGATCGAAATGCTCTTCACATCACAGATATTGCGTTTTTTAATTCCAACTTTTCTGGCTCATTCGTAGATGTAATTTGAAGATGATTCTCAGAGCTTTCTTCGAATTCGGAAACTTTATTCCCACACTGTGCATTATTTTACGATTTTTGTCAAATCACCTGTATTGGCTTTCCCTCAATATAATTGTATAATGAGTACTTATGGGCCAATAAATGCATCGTGTATCTTATCCTTCTTTAATCATTATTATACGCCACTTTGAAAGTGCCAGAGATGAAAATCATTGCCGAGCCTTTCTTGGTTTTCTTTTTGTTTGTCTTTTCCTTCTTTTCTTTTCCTTTACGTTTTTCTTTTTCTTTTTCTTTTTCTTTTTCCCTTTTTTTTCTGGTCCCCAGCGTTTTCAGCGTTTCCAGGACGCTCCTTCCGTCCAGGCGGTGCGCTCGGCGAGCGCCCGGAAGCCATTTGAATTCGTAATTGCGACCGAAAAACACATTTAAAATGTTAAAAAGAACAATTCAAAGTAATCACAGTGAAAATGGAAGAATAACAAAGGAAGAATGGGCGGCCGAGCGAGCGAGTGAGCTGGTGAAAAATATATTTACTTTTGTACACATCTGAGGGCGCGCGAATTCTCTCCGCGAATTATCCGATTGTTTTTTTACAAAAACTTTAGAAGCGCATTTTAACACCGGGAAATATTATACCGTATACCAATAATATAAGGTTGCCGAGACATCGCGAAACGTTTTCACCGATACAAAGCTTATATATAAAACGACCCGAACGTCTGTACGAATTAATGCATCTAATATTGATATAGAACAGAGATTCGTTTGAACATTACGATAAAAGCTCGTCTCGCTATAACGTCCGCGTATCGTCGCAAAGACAGCTCCAAGGAAAACTTCGTTTCGTATATAAATAACGTATAGAGCGATCAATTATTTCTCCTATATAATAATGCACACGCAATTATTGTATGCAAATGATAATACACGCACGGTATCGGTATCTGCAGACGTGTTTAGATCCGGGACAACAAAATTATGCAACAAACCAATAATTTCAACTGAGCGATAATGTCATACAGATTCAATCCTTTTTTCGCTTTAGAAATCATTTTTTTCGCTCCTTTGGAGCCCCAATTACTTTTTCAATTATACAGGGTCTACCAGTAACAGAGATCAACGATTATGTGTTATTTCTCATTGTTAGTGCTCGTGTCAACTCAGTTGGCCATCTTACCCGAAATCCTATCAACTAATTAGAAAGAAATTGTGTTTGCTAATGTGAAACCAAAAAATTAATAAGATTCCTGTATACTGTGGGCCTGCTGACAAGATGTACGGTATAAAATTTACACGTACCTTTGTACGCGCAGTAGAATGCTTGCAGGCGTGCGTTAAAGCTGTTTGTTTAATCGCATCAAAGCCAGAGCAGGATTTAAGCAGGCAACAGCAGTGATGGTAAATATATTTACATACAACTATTATATCTATATATCTGTATTAGAAATATAGCTTAGTAGTTAGTATACCTAGCGGCCGAATCAGCTGTCCACAGCACAAAGCGAAGCCATAGGCTACTTTCCTCTTTACCCCGTTGACCCCCTAGATCGCCACCATACACGCTTCTTAACCTGAGGCCGATCTAACCTAACCCATTCAACTACCCTCTGCAACCCGTTCCCACCCCCGGCGCCTTCGAACTTTCGTATTATCGGACTTTCAGCCTCTGCTTTGTTACGAGGTAAAGGCAACTGTGGTTTTATGCTTTAGAACATGGGAGACAAGCAAGCGGGCAACAAATTCGTCGGCTCTTATGCCCCGAGAGGTCTAATTGAAGGCCGGGATTTCCCCGGTTGGAAAATTGAAAATCGCGTTGGATGGGCAGATGATGAAGCTGCCCGTAGCAGATCAGCCCGAAGACATGGGCTTTTTTTTTTATTTTCGTGTTTTCGTATTTTTGTTTTTTTTTTTTTTGCTTATTTTTTATTGGCCTCGCTTGTTTTTCAGTTTCTGGGGTATTATCATCCTTTGTTTTTTCTTCGGTTATTCGCTCTTTCATTTTTCATTTCACTTTTTAATCTAGTCAACTATAATACCGGAGCCTCAAGCTTTGAGATTATATTCGTACCCTTGTAAAAATAAGCGACGCGATCTTAACTCCTGTTCCCTGTTATTCTGGTTTATAAGATATTCCGGCTAAATCCTGAACAGCAGGAAGCTACTCTAGGTATAAGTGAATTCAACTTGCATCTTATTGATCCGTTCGCTAATCGAAACTCCGTAAAAACGTATCGTTCCTGAAAGTTTAGGGGGTAGGTATGCAGTAGTATAACACATCAAACGTTGTACGAACTTTCAACCTTTTCTAAAGGTTTCCTTTTTTTCACATCTACATTTTTATAAAATTCAAATCTATTGGTAAAAAAACCAATTCTGTCAAAACGATCCATCCTTCGTTTATGGCAGAGAGGCACGAGAATTTTAAATGTTCAAGGTGCACGAGCCCCTTCGCACGATGTACCAACCATGAAATGAGAGAGCTTCCAATTTATAAGAACTCTGCTTATTAATATTAGTATTTCACTTCTAATTTCTTATCGAATTCGGCCTTATCATTCATTCGAATCTTCGAATTTCTGTCTCGTTACTTTGGGGTGAAGTAAAACTGATAAGAAAACATGAAATCTGCACTAGATTTCTCGCTTCTTGTATATACATATTGTCCCCGTCGTATTTTTGTTACGCTCATACGCCCATACACTCAGACTTCAACCACCGTGAAACGCGTAGAATCGTTGATGGCAGCAACAACCCTCGGACAAAATATTCAAGATACTTCAGACAGACGTTCTTCTGCAGCGAGGGAGAGAAAGAGCGATATGAAGGAATAAAGAGAGCCCCTCTTCTGGGCTATGAATATTCCCCGTTTGAATTATGGAATATTTTTCATATTTTTCTTCGATAAAGATGGTCGTGTGCATATAACGTACCTATACACCGCTGGTATTATATGATTTTCTTTTTTACACGGGTCGACAAACACCACGGCCAAAATCCCACCTACACAGAGCAGTAATACGAGCCCAATAACTTTTTGCTCGTCGGATGAAAGCGTGATGTTCAGTTAGTTGGAATAGCCCGTCCAACTGTCACTTAAATATTTATTGTATTTCTGGTGAGAGAGTAAAGTTTTCTTGGCTGGGAATAACAAAATTCCTATGTGAGATTCCCGCCTTCTTAGTCAGTCGCGGTTATAAAGTTTGTATGGATCGTTTCTCCGTGCATGCGTGTCTAGCTTAATTATCATACCTATATCCCAAGAGGCGTCGGGACGCCGATGAACCATAGGACGAGATCAAAGAAGAAACCAAAAGAGGCGGGGTCAATTACACAAGAAAAAAAAAATTTATAAAATTTCAACGAATTTCATGCCGCGTTGGATGGAAAATTGAATGTTTGTATTATTTTCCATAAAGTTAGGCACATCCTGAGAAACTTAAATAGTTGACCCAGAATCATATTATACCGTGCCGAAAAGGTCATAGAAGAAATTATAGCTTTTTCATCATTTTTTTTCTTCTCATCCGTTGTTCATAAACTGATAGAATAAATTTAAGTATGAAAGTTTGAAATCTACGAATATTCGAATGAAAAAAGACGACACAAATATACCGAATCCCAAATATCTCTCTATGCTTTTCCCCCTAATTGAAATAATGATAAAGCAAAGAAGTAATTAATTGGCGTCCTTAAATTATCCGAGATATTCAACTTAGTCAAAGCTCGTTAACGCTCGATCGACCATGCATTTCCAGTTACATCCGGCTCGTGTAGTTAGGTATAAATGCTTGTATGCCTTCAGTAATGGGCCATTATTGTTACAATTGGGGACTGATTTACACTATCAATTATTACCGAGAAGCTGTGAATGCGACAATCTTATCACGAGGCATACAATTCAATTGAACTAAATCGCTCGTTAGGTACAGCGATTACTGTATAGTCTGTAATAATTTATATCTAGATGCAAAAATTTCGACATGAAATCTTTGAAATTTAATTATAAGAATTGGTAAAATGACACAAAAAAAAAACAAAAAAAAACAGACAAAGTACACCCGTATTCAGATTAATGCATGTGCTGTAACATATACCCCCAAAATTCACCCAGATAATGCAACTATAGAAAGCGCCGCGGCTATCCTGGAATCCCTGCAGCAAAAAGTTAATAGAAACTGATAGACTAGCTGCGAATGGAATTCTATACATACGGATAAATGTGGATTCAAAAAACGGATGAAGTCTGACTTTTGTATCAGTTTTCTTAATCTGTCTGAGTCAATTTTTATATGCTTCTATCACCTCCATCGGATCTTTTTCACCAGGGATGTCAAGACGGAAGCTCACTGACCCAGAAAGTGAATCTTTATAACTTATTTCATGAAAAATGTGATTCGTATTGTTTCACGTTACAACCATAGATATCACTGCGATGGATGGCGTATATCGTTAACCACGTAAATATTCTGGGGTGAATTGACGCATTGGATGCATCGCATTGGATAATGCCTACAGTTGAAGACATGGTTTTTATTTCGATGTAACTGTACTTCAGAAGTGACAGGGGAAGAAATATATACATTTTTTTACCCATATAGCATGAAAATGAATACTAGAAAGCGTCCATTGCCGAAATTGGACGCGATACTGTCGACGGTAAAAGGAATGGTTTTAGTTTGATTACTTCCATCACCTACAGAAGTTTTCGGTTTAGCTATAGGATCTCGTATTTTATTGTTACCCTATGTAGAACGTAGGCCTCCTCATTTTTTTCAAATAAAAAAAAAATAAAAAAAAAAATGAAATAAATTTGCAAAAAGTAAGCCACAGTCTGCAGTTAACCCAAGCGTGACGGGTAATCATACAGAGAACGAGAACGCATATGTATAATGTATAAATAGAATAACGGAAAAGCATGCAGTTTAGAAAAACCGGTAGCTCGTTGCCAAGGGATTTGGCGAGTATGGTTTATCGTAATTAATTTCATTTTCGTAATTTACGCTCACAGAACGTTCGCCGAGGCAAGACGAGCTGAGGCTCTCTGTACGTGATTCCGCGGTAGGTACTGCGAGGAAACTCAAACATAATCAGGAGCGCCTGCGGCTGCCAGAAGAGTTGGCTGCGTATTAATTGAGCAACTTTTTACAGCGAAAAAGAAAAAAAAAAAAAAAACGATAAAAAAACGAAAAAAAAAAAAATCAGAACAAAATTAATGATAATAATAATACCAAACGCGTTCATAACTTTGTGTTCTTAACGTTTCGCCATACGCCTTGAAGCATTTTGTGCTCAATATAAAAACTCAATCATCCTACTGAATGTAAAATTTAATTAATCATCTAAAGTGGCGTATATAAAGTTTTTAGCCAAAAATCCCATATACATCATTATCAGTAAACGTGCAGCGTTATGCAATTATTGTCAATCCAATAAAAAGGTCGCATTACTCAAAATCGAGTCTGACGATTCCTAAATTCGCCCAGGACGGTTTTGTGAACTTTTTTTTTCTTCTACAGGGCGCCTAAAACACGAATATAAGTACATAACTGCTATATGCACTGCTTCACCCTCTAGCCACGTCGACTCCCTTGGCTACTAGCCCCGCGACTATACAACCACCTTTCGCCGTCACTGCCCACCGCGTCGGAGACCAGCAATTTGAATAATGGAGCATAATTACTAATTTTATTACCACGTACTGCATACTTTCCATAGACGTTGTTAGATAACAAGATAGGTCGAGGGGACAGGAGTACCTTCTGCATATTAAACATTTCTGTCAGTGCCCAACCGCAAACTCAGTGTAGCGAGAATCCAGGCAGTAAAACCTACGGGGATGTTCTGCTCCGAACGATATTATCTATATTTAGATTCTATTGCTTGATCTATATTTACATAGATTTTTACGAGGCATGGATTTTTCTAAGATAGGTATATATACATATATATATATATTTTTTTTTCCTCTTCCACGTAATAAAATATCCCAAATATGCTTACGTAGTACCTACCTATACGCTTATACCTTTACCTTCAGCGAAAATAATCCGTGAATATAAATCGGGCATTAGGTATATTATATAGATTAGATATATAGGTATTATTTTTTCCTTTTTTTTTTTTTTTTTTTTTTTTTATTCACGCAAATGTTACGTCATCGCTAGATACGTACTGAGTTGATATATAGCTATGGTTCGATGAGGTACATAACACATTCGCTAATGATATGAAAAAAAGGAACACAATATAAACGTAGTGCTCCGCGCGAGCCCTGTGCGTGCAGATAGACGTATAGGTACGTATGTTAACATACGTATACGTATACCTACATACGTACTTGATGAAGCTGACGATGGTGAGTTGCTTAAAAGCTAGTATGACGTACGATCGATATATCGAACGATAAATTACTGGAAATTTTACTAGCTGAATATTTGAAGGGATGTCATGCTAATTCTCTCGGCTCTGGCCTTAATGTTTTTCGCTAAATGAGCACCCAGTCTTTTATATTCAATTTAAAAGTTATCGTACATCTCTACATACCGGATGCTATCGCTTTTGCCTCATTTTCTATGAACATTCAATAATTTCAGCTCCAGAAAAATTGCCATAATAGTTTACGTTCCTATTGAATCGCGGTTCATAAAGGGAATTAATTACACTAGGTATGAGTGACTACACTAGGTACACTAGGTAGGTATGAGTGGTTTGAAAGGAAAACAGCCGGCAGGTAAAATCAGCGAGATATATGAACCATAAAAGCAACATCGAATGGAGTTTTTAATCAATTATCATTGCCCAGCTGCTAAAGTAATTGCGATACCTAGTTGACAATTTGTCTAATGGGTGTTTGGATGGATTATTCTGTTACGTTGTTCGCAAAGTTACCTCTGAAAATCGATAAGTCTGCTACTTCGACCGGGCAAACCGTTTACCCCATAATATAAATGATCATTTTTAATATTCATATGTTTACTATACCTGCAACATATTCAGCCGACAGAATTTTTTAGCGATAAAACATGACGTAGGAAACTTACGTATCGAACTAATAATAAGGCTCCATTATCGTATCGTATATAGATTCCCGTTGCCAAACTTTTGAGCAACTCAATTATGCCAATGACTACCGCATTTCGCGGGGTTAATTGGTGTGAATGTAATTCAATACTTGCTCCATGAATCATATTATCTTAACCATGTAATATACCATTTGATAATAATCGTGGCATAGTACACTTTTAAAAAGAATCTCAAAGATAAGATCAAAACGGTGAAAATATATGAGAATTTTATTGAAATCTTTTGGCAAATTTCTGCCAAGCATAGCGATATAGAATTTTTCTACAATTACACAGATAAGTCTTTTAAATTTAATCACTTATCAATACAAGTGCGCACAACCTGGTCAAGTGAAATGAGTAGGTAAGGGTCATGGGATAAAATTCAAGGGTTATAAAGAATAATTTCATCGGTTTGCTTAGGGCCTGGTAAAACACGTTGGAACGAGCTGGTCCTCGACACTCAGGTTCAAAGTCATTACGCATGTGTTCGAATTGCGGTATAGGGTGAGATGGGAGGGTGTTACAGCTTCAAGTCTCTAATACCATGCGTGTTTGCTCTCTGAAGCGCTTTTGTTTGTATTCTATCCAAACGTTTCCGGTAATTACCCTCGAGATACTTCAGGAACCGAGCGAATTCTCGGCTTCTGAGTATGACGGTAAGGCTAAAAGGTATATCTGGTTTAAAACGCGTAGATACACGACTTTTAAAAGTTAATTCTCGTCGACAAACGTGCAGAGGGATTTCGGAGTTTGGTCAAGAGCAAGATTAACCCCAACTCGTGTTAACACAGAGTAACCTCCAGTCCTGTACATATATACGGTACCTATACATATATACGGGAAAATTTCACAGCTTGCTAATTACTGCGGACATATACACACATTCATTATTTAACCTGACAATATCCTGAAGTTTCAAAAGGACAAGAAAAATCGTATCAAATTTTCATACCAAACAATTAGAAGAGAAGAGAAATCTAACTTTTTCGTTCGAATATAAAGTCAGTACGATGCAATGGTACGACGAATCGCGCTACATACACGATCAAAAGCAACCCCTAGTCGGGGGCCAACTAATATCACCAATCCCCATGTCAGTTGGCCTCTATCGTGCAGCGTTTCATATCAATAGTGTATATCGCATAATATACCTATACACTCAGATGTACGCGAATATATACATATATACAACCCTACGTAACGACCTCAGTGTAAGAGTGTGACCAGTATAGGTGTATCCAGGTCACGCGGTGTGTCTAAGCGCAGGCCTGGCGTAGTGGTCGCCACCCCACCCACAACCACCCCCAGCCAACTTTACCTCCTAAACACCCCTCAGGAGCCAACCTACCTAACAACTTAGCGGCGTCTGGACTGGAACTCGGTACCTAGGTTGAGTTCTACTCGCGGTGTTAGACTAGCGATAGCTTCACCACAATTTTTGTGCCTTATTTTATATATTATTATAATTAAAACATTGTGTATATAATAATATTCGATTTCGTCGCGTTCACTGTGGAAATAGTGGTTTGATGTTAGTGTTCGAGTTTACCTGACCGTAAGTGATCGCATTGGAAATCAATAATTAGGGAGTCAGGTGTCAAAATGTCAGGACGTGACAGTGTTTCTGTGTCTCTCTGTCTCACTTTACCCTCTTGGATTATATAGGTTTACTTCATTCTTTTATTTCTGTTCTAATAGTTCGAGTGATATCAATGTAGTAGATTCTTCATTAAAAATTGTTTGGATGCACATTTTCATATTCCATAATTATTTCATCTAGTTTTAATATTATTAATCCACCAAATTTATGTACACTACGATCTGTTTGCATAACGAATATACTTTGACATACACACAACATTTTTATATAACATTAGCATTATTATTAATCGATTGGGACACGCGCGTTCGAGGGATAATTTATACGATTGAAATTTTACCGCATTACGTTATATGTTCTCAGTTGCTGTGTCAAATTCGCTCACGAACGAGTATCATCCACTGTGTGGGAATATAATTCTTTCAATTTACGATGTTAAACTAATTTGGCTGATTATATCGGTTATAATTGCAGATTCTTGTCCGCAGTAGATATTCAATCGCGTTGCGATAATCTACATGCGCCTGCAGCTCTCGCGCTCAATAAATGGCCCCTGCCTTGTGACTTTGATTTATCACTGCTCTGGCGATGAGAGAATTCATTACAATCCCTTTCAGCAATTGTATTTCATCAATTCTAAACGTTCCTTCATCAGCACGATGTGGTTATCATATTTTTGAAAAATAAATATGATTTATATGCCTCAGCCGATAAGCTATCGGAAAATAATTTAAATTCCGCGGGTTGTAAAGCAGAATAAAATCGCATTATCTATGGAGGCTAAATCTACCGTGTCTTTCCATCATTTGGTTACTCTATTTATTGTTGTTAATCGTAAAATAAAGTAATGTATACAGGCGAATCGAGGTTGAACTGTGCCTCCTCCATTACTCTGTTCCTTTACTCCGTTTTGTCGATATTATTCAAACTTGTACCTATATACCTACGTATAGTCTTGTCTCGAAATATTATCGCCCCCCGGTAAAGTATAAAAACGATGTGCTGGATGAATTTCCTCTTGATGATGGAAATTTCCGGCTCAGATGTAAAAAAACCGAGCCGTCGTTGTCCAGACGAAAAGTTTCTTGCCGCATTTTCATTTGCATACATCGTATAGCAAAAAATATATTCCTCCTTTTACAGAAGGGAAAACCCGGAGTGATTGATATCGGCAGATAAATAAAAACCTTTGCGTATCACTGCGGCCTCATTTGACAGTTCTGGGCTTCTCATGTTTTCGGATAGGTTTGATGTTCTTTGTGCAACCGGTACCTACGTTGTATAGCTGCTGCAGAATGAGATGCGAAATAACGAATCAATATAATATATAGATATTTGGCTACAAAAAACACGTCACGGTTTCAACGTCATGAATTTACCGCCAAAATTGGAATAACATTGTTCTTCATTCTTATTTAGATATAGAAATTTTCAACTATATCTAGTTAGTGTTACTATTTCATGCTCGCGTGCAGAGTTCGTATTCGATCAGTCCAATATATAGTTTGCAGAACTTTGACCTGTGTATATATACTTTTATAGTTTTCATATTAACTGCAATTTCAATAATTCTCGCAATCCAGAGGCGATGCGTGTTTCGCAGCCGTCAGCAGGTATAGAAATATACGGGAACGATTCCGATTCCAGGGAACTCGCACTGCTAACTGAGAAATCGGATAATTGTGAGGGGAGCCGCACATGTTGTACTTTGGGAGGCGGTATTCTATTGAATAATATATTGATGGTCGTGGATAAATACGCCGTCGATGGGTGGTAAAGCCCGCATGTTTGATCACCAAATGACTGTGCATTGTGCAGCCTTGAAATCAATATCGTCAGCCCAAGTCTATCTCGGAATGCTTATTACCTCCCCGCTGTCAGACCTTTCTTTTAAATTACTTGCCAATTATTCACAATACTGTCAATCAATTTCAATTAATTATCCTATTTTATCTTAAAATGGGCTATTTTATTCGTATAAGGGTTACAATTCGCTTCAATTAATCATCGACCCCTTACTTTCAGATTCAGAAGATAAAATTAACCCGGTATTCAGTCACCAGTCGAGTGAAAATGTTATTTTCTTCATCGCTAATCGAGGATTTTGAAATTACGCACAACTTGAAATGCATCGTCGAATTTGTTATTAAATAATAAGTCGTATTTCGCACGTTACCTCAATCACCCAGCAATTGTTCAACTATCCGACCACGTCATGATTTTTTAGAATCCAAACGGCAATAAGATGTGAATATTTTCTTTGTAACCATTGCGCGAGAATTGAAGCCGCGACTTCTCAAAAAAAGAATTGAAAAATAACGAGTCACAAAGAAAAGAAGGGGATTCAAAGAAAGAAAGAAAGAAAGAAAAAACCACGCGCAGAATAAAGAAAGGATAAAAACCACGAAAGAAGAAAGAAGTGTGTGCGAGAGGCATATAAAGCATGCACAACAACACCAGGCAGAAACAAAGCGACCAGACTTAGCAAGAATTGCCTCGACTTAATTCAAAATGTCTTTCTTTGGATGGGGAAAGAGCGGCGGTGGCGGAGGGACAAGTAGTGGTGGTGGCCACGGTCTGGATGCTGAACAGCCAGGACGCAATTTGCAAGATGGTCTTTTTCAGATCGCCTCTCAGGCCTGCCACATTTTGGTTCAAGTAAGTTCTTTCAATATCTGATGCAGTAGGTAGTAGGTACATGTCGTCGGTTTTTCCCCACTATATGCAGGGTGGTGTTATTATTACTATTATTTTATTTCTTCACTTTGAAAAGCCTTCAATTTAGCCCAAGTTTCCAGGGTGCGCTTAAGTTGCGTTGGCGCGGTTAATGAGAGACCTACGATGGCATATTTCAGAGATGCCAATCGGATATAGTATGGCGTGAAGCACGAAAGGGCACAGTAGCAAACTAATCAAAATTCACGATACAGTGCGGTTACTACTAACTTCGTTTTGTCCCGGTACTTTATTATCTGAAATAAATCCCTGCAAATGGCGTTTTCGTTTGTTTGCAGTCAATTCTTATCGAGTAAAAAATGTAAAAATGGCAAAAAACTTTATAAATTTATTTTTGCTTATTTCGCATTAACGAAAAGGTCAACAACACGCACAACGTGTCTTACGGCGGTAGCAACAATGTTACGAATGTTGCTTATTCGAAACATTCAGCGGCCGGAAGTTCGACTACTTTGGTGTCTTCTTCCTCGGTTACCGGTGGCTCTTCCTCGAATAGAACGTTTCCTGGACAACCCATCCCTCGGGACAAGGATCAAGACGTCGTGGTACTATTACCTCAGCACAAAAGCAGGACACCCAGAATCAGGCACAAATTATCGGTGAATATAGAGTTGCTTATAATTATTAAAATAAGACCGCATCATTGCATTTTCCATGATCGTGAGACTAAATATCGTACAATTTGTCAATTTAGCTCCTCACATCTTGACTACCTTTAATTATTCACGGCAATCGATTGTCGCAACGAACTAAATAATTGATAGAACGTTTTTTTTTTTTTTTTTGTTACCCCGGACAGTTTCAATACAACTGGCAGTGCGAAGTACTCCCCAAGTGAAATCATATATTAAGATAATCGTGTTATGATATGTTGTACTGCGACAAGATAGATACTTATGAAAATTCTATTGTATAATACCAAACATCAGACTTAAAAATTATTCGCATACATACCGAAATTAGATAAGGCAGGTGAATTGAATACCATAATCTACGTCTAAAATTTTCTGTACAACGACGTCAATTTCAATCGTGCTTTCTAGTCAGATAATAATAGTTCATATGGGCAATAAAATGTCAACTGTCGATATAGTTCGTTCAGTGTAGTAGTAGGTCGTTTTCAGAATTATATCTAGGGGTCCGATCACCTTTAATTTCAAAGGTTACCACCGCCAGACGTCTGGGTTTTCAACAAGACAGACTTTTCCACTTAAGGAAGCTGTAAACTTATAATAATCGCTTACCATATAACGTAGCCGCACTATCTACGCCTTCATCCTTTATACGATTGAAGATATATTGAAATACCCATACAGCAGGCAATTAGAGTCAACTATCTACTGAAAATTCCTAAATATAATTATGTTTTCAACAATTCTATGAACGTCTGTCAGTACGGCATGCAGCTGGTTTTATGATGGACTTTCCAGCATGGACCATATTCAGCTCATACTCAAAAAACTGATGAAAATAATCAAAAATGGATCAAATAAGGTAGTTGGATGACAACTAGAAGCTATTATGTACCTAACTTCATGATATCATCTTGTGTTCATTGAAATATTTCCGTAGCTCGGAATTTTTTGATTAGAACTTTGCTATTATAGTGAGGTAAATTTTGTCTATTTTTTATCATGTCCTTTCATTTGCCATCCCATCCTCAACCAACGTGCACTCCGCTCTAGGCCAGATTAGATGGGCCGACTATATACGTGGTGCAACCACTGAAACCTCCTCGGCGGGGTACATAGGGAACACTGTCCCAGATTGCTGGTCATTTCGACCGCGTAGGGGTCCTGCAAGATGGAATGAGATGAACGCATCCTTCCTTCACTTCCCAGGGGCCTTTCCTAGAAGGCAAAGTACACGAGAGACTTCCGCTACGTCTCATTTGACTCAGTCGACACATCCGTGAACGTTTCGCATTGATTGGATTGCTTGAAACGAAACGAGTAACCGATGAACAGGCAAGAATTCACCCCGAGAAAAATCTATTTACGTCTGGGATTTAACGACTCATTGTTCACTTCGCAGAGGGTTGGTGGTCTGTTTTTATTTTTCATTTTCTCTTTTCTCAACTCGCGATTCATACAGCTATACCACGTCGGACTAAAATGTTACTGAAACAATTTACGACCAACTAGCAGATGCAATAGCACTGTTTATCTCAGTATCGAGCATCCCGTTACCCACTTTTTTTTGTACTTTCCGTACTTTTTCGTTGTCTGACTCACCTTGTGCTTTCCAAGAGCCTACTTGTTCGAGTGTGAAAGATTCTTTAAATTTTTCTACCTCGTCTACAGATAACGGTGATAGATTCTGCTTTTCTTTACATTCTGAAGGGTAGATACAATCTGCTTTCCGAATATATATATTATTGAGTATAGAATCGGGTTGGAGAGCGTCAAAATATATATATATATTTTTTTTCTAATTAAAACTTGGATGCCTCGTTTACTGCTTTATTCATACATTTATTTATGCATACTCTCCTGTTTTCTGTGACATTTTGTTTTTTCGTTTTGTTATTTTTTTCCTCTGTTTTCCCATTAAGCACCGGCGATTTTGGGTTGATCTCTTTCACTGATGCGTGTATGTACGGGGCGTCTTTGACATCGCGTGACAAATACTCATTTGGACAAAACTAATACCACGTAGGTAGAGGTACCTACGCCACAGGATAGGAAAGGCCCACAATTGGCTCGAGAATTGGCGCGCACAAGGAATAGCTACCCAAGCCAAATAATACCAGAGCTACCGCGCGTATAATACAACGAGAGGCTTTAATTCCCAGCCATTCCGAAGGCTATTATACCCACCAGATAGTTTTAGGACCATCGAAAGCCACGCGGAATTGAGTTTGTAATTCTCAGAGCTTAACGAATAATTGAGTCTTTTAGCCATTGACCTAACATATGCATACATGGACGTGGTACGATTGACTTTGTCCCCTATTCGCTGAATTCACTGTCTGATGTTCGTATTTCACGTAATAATATGGATTCTCGATTAACATTAGAAATCGAAGGTTGGATGGAATGGAATTCTGATAGGTCCAATAATATCAGGATTAAAACACATTCTCACAAATGTTTATTCCATCATCTTTTTAGTCTAATGGAATTCACTGCATGTCGCGATCCAGTCAGACCATTATTATTTCAGTTCTGTGAGCTCGGAAGCGAAAGAGAAAAGGATGAGTACCGGTGTGATGCACTGCAATAAATTTGACCGATATATATATATGTACCTACTAATGCCATAATATGAAACATTTGAGTGACAAGAATAATACTAGTTTATTGAATAATTCATTGGGTATATAATTCAAATGCGCCAAGTTATATTAGTCGGAATGAAAATAGTGGTATTACTGTTAAAACAAACGTTATTGTCGTCTCGAAACCATGTAGCTTATAATAGCAGCTGGGATCGTCTATATATGCGTGGATGTTATTTTCGCAGACTGTGGTTGATTAGGAAGTAACCGCCTGTGTAAATTGTTATTAAAAAATGGCTCGTTGACTAGTTGGCACCACGCGTACTCATTGGACAATATATCCTGGTGGTTTTAGAGCACTTTAATTTCACGCTGAATTTCAACAATATTGTGTATTTAATGTATTTGTTCAAGAACTACAGGCGTCCGTTACTTGGCTCCCCGCCTATATTACGAAACCAAAGATATACTCATTTCTTCATCATTTTATGCGCTACATTATTTGAAAAACCATTATGGTGTTCCACACACTGTGAATAAAGCCCTTTCAACAAAGCATTCAAGTACATGAATTTCTTTTGAAAGAGTTTGGCAGTACCTACGTGTTTGATTTTCCGATGCAGACACGCCGCTTTGTTGACAATTGAGAAGAAAAAGAGTTCGACGAGTTTACGAAATTGATATACATTATAATAAAATATTGAATGAAATATTGGAAGAGAAAATAGTGCTGAAAGAGAAGTATCTAACACCTCTTCCCAATGAGCTGCTATTTATTATCGGTCATGATGAACGATCAGTGAAAAGTGATTCGTTCAACAGCGCCAAATAAAATAGAGCAGGAAGTAAGAAGGAAAGTACAAGTTTAGGCAAAAATTCTATTATCGGTGTAAAATCTTTGGTGAATTCGAAAAATTTGATGAATTTATTTCACCTTTACTTTCTTCACATTTCATCCGCGGCATATTGTTTCTGCAGTTCATTGCGTGAGTGGTAGACATAAGCGGGAACGCGAGGATGTTATTCACACCGAAATACGTAGAAAAAAGATTGCATCTTGGGTAAAGTACGAGTAAGAGTGGGAGGAACGCCTTTTCCCATTCTTTCATGGTTGTATAGGACCGGGGCCGGGGCCGAAGGGAATGTTTTCGAGTCGGCTCGAAGAAGAGAATGAGACAGTAAGGGATAAGGGACTGAAATTAAATTTGTTCGAAAATTACATAAAAGGTGGGGTGAGAGAGGAACGACTGACATTACGGCAATTAAAAATTCACGGGTCTTAACTGTACCATGGCACGAATATTCTTATCTGACGCTTATTACGAGTGATTATATGCACGTGCATTTTAATTTTCATGGTCGGTAACGTTTAACTGTTACACACTACGTTGGGCGTAGAATAAAAAATGTCATGGCTTCAAATCTCCTGGGTCTCTACCCCTTGTAGGATCATATAGGTATATACAGCCTAGATACATGTACCCGCATATAAAGTACACATACATTAGAATAAAAAAGCCGCATACATATATATATGCGTGTATGTCCGTATAAGTCTTCTGCAAGGTCTTTGAACTCGAATCTCTTCGTAGCTAATTAAATAATTGCCGAAATTTAACTGAGATGCTTCCGCTTAGAACCGGTTGATTCAATTGGTCATAGACATTGGCCCTCATCCAATCTCCATCAGCCATATGACTCAGATAATAGCGCCATGCTACAGAAGTAATGAATAGAAGCAAACTTTGAGGACAAAGTAGGTATAGGTATAATATAGATTCGTAATAAATCACATACCTAATTCACGTCAACGTACAGTAACACGTGTAGATATTCCATTATTGATCTTCAAGATGTATATCAATTGATTTTATGGGACCTTTCGGCGTCAACCAGATATACTGAACGCTATGTAGCGATAACCCAACAAATTACTAAACCATGTAGTAATAGACATATGTCGTACCCACGGCGAGAAGAAAACGCAATAACTACCAGATCCTACGTCGTGTTTCGAGAGACGATGTGCCGTTTAGGGTGCATGACGAGACGCAATAAATACGGAAATCGAACCTCTGGGACACCGGCCAAAAGTCCGTGTCTAAAATTACAGGCATCTAGCATCATTAGACCCGCGGCTTCATTCGAACAAATGTTGATACTAATCCCTCCTAAGAATAATACACCGTCTGTAGTCCCACGGTGACCGTCTTCCCCTTAACCACCACTCTGTGGCACCAACTCCAAAGTCTTCCTCATCCCTCTAAACGCCTCCGTCCAGACCATGGCGTGACCAGACGCCATCCGATAGAAATTGAATGTTTTATTACCAACATTTTGGAGCCGTACGTATTGCTCTGCGTACGGTGGCCCTTTTGGATCTTCAATTTGTTATAGCAAGGCATTCTTTCTCGAACAGGTCACGTTCTTCTCTACACCCTCCCTTGAAGTGCAGAATGGCTTGTACAAGGCTTTGTATAGTCTCCGGTCTTCAGATTAATTACATGAAATATGCGTACTTTATGCTTACTGAAGATTTTCTCGACAAAATTTCTCATTATTCCCAATTCCAGTATAGCTGTAGTAATAGTACATTACGATACGAGTGCGGTAAAACTTTTTCTGACGAGTGTGAGGTTGCAGCACGAGCCGAAGGCGAGTGTTGCAATCACACGAGATCAGAAGAAGTTTTTCCGTCGAGTATAGTACAAAATTTTACTTCATAAAGTCTGAAAATGGGGATTTTACCCACGCGAAGCGTGGCTAAAACGTCCATTATCACACTGCGTGAAGTAAAAGTTGTTGTTAACTCTAGATAATCCGCACCCGATGATCATTCAGATCAAAAATTACCTATATATTAATTTATTATTAAAATATAATTATATTATAATAAAATTAATTATTATTATTATTAGAGTAATATGACTATGTGGACTACCGGTATTTTGAGAAGTATTGAATTTTGATTAGGGCTGGAATGAATTTCATTATTGCCATCCTAACATTAATAATAAAACTATAGTAATAATAATTATAATATTGAAATAACAGCTACTCTGTGTCGCTTTTTGATATTCAGGCTCACCGTATAGTTATCGCGATAGAAACAAAACTTCGATGTGTCAAATCACCGGTGGTCGAATACAGATACCTACCCGTATGCCGGGTATGTGGCGATACAACGTGGCGATTAAAAGTGTGTCGTGTTTCCCTCGAGCTCGTTTATTTATATATTCAAGTCCTACCTACCGCGTGGGCACGCGTGAAAAGGTAAATGTGCATGGGGTGAATATAAACATAATACGAGGAGTTTTATTTAATACGAATGGTCATGGTGGTTCGGACTGGTTCCGTGCGAGGTAAAAGCTTCAGAAGCATCAAGGTTTTTTTACATTCATTTGGTAAGAGTGTGGTTTATTTACTGCACCCACCTACCTTCTTCACTCAACTCGTACACGTGGTCTGAACTGCACATCTTGACACCTAAATTAACTAGGCGTGCCTCTCGCGTAAAAAGTTTCTTTAAAGCGATGAAAATGAAAAACGAAACTGCTTGAAATCAGGATTTATCGATTCGCATTTACATAATATAACGTATAGCTACATACATGTGGGCTGCACGCTCACATTTGTTAGTCAGGGGAAGTAAAGTGGGTATTTTTATGTCGATCCCTGAACCCTGCCTCAGAGGGATACACCTATAGTATAGAGAATGAATAAAATGCATGTCAGGGTCAATAAATATCAGATGAGGAAAAAAAGGCTGAATAAAAACGTAATACAGCTATATATGATCGAGTTTTTAAGTTTCAAGAAAATCCTATCTTCTATTTCATTTTCTACAGAACTTCGTGATAATAGTGAAGCTGTGTATGTATGTAATGCATTCGTGCAAAAAGCTTCTCCCATCAACCTGAACCAAACGTAAGAACGTGGCACGGTAAGTACCGTGCTTAAAGTTTCATGTTTTCGAACAGCTACCCGTCCTATTGTCTGATTTTCAGTTACGGATTCAATCACATATTCAGCTGACAATTCTGCGACCCAGTTATGTATTTTGTATTGCTTGCTAGATCTCTATACCATCTCACGCCAGGGATAATGTGCGGCCAGGAAGCGTTATGGTATTCATACCTAAGTTTCATGGATTTGATACCTAACAACTAGAGCTCTGAAATGTTGATTTCATTATTTTCGGTTAATCCGATACATACATCGCATGAAGGCTGGATTTCCAAAATCTGCAAAGTGGTAGAATTGTCGCTTTAATGTACTACGATTGCACTAGTATATTTTGATGAGATGCTGATCAGACTCCAATTATATACCCCTTCGATGTTCTCGTCGACCCTTAACTATTTCTACACTCTTGGTACATAAACTTTTCATTCGATTCGGTTTATTCGAATCTTTCTTCGTATTAAGTTAACGATTACAGTCATTTGTCCGTGGTGTGGTAAATAGTATAAGGAGAACCCAGAGGCGGGAGAGTTTAACTCTGTTCGTAAATGCCATGATAAGGGTTATATTTCGAAGCAACGCCTGAGACCGTTAAATATCGATCTCTACGCGTTCGGTAGTATAATATAGTACGATACACTGCATATCGCGTCATTTCATACTGTAACGTGTACGCGACACCCGTAACAGAAAAAGGTAGTACATAACCATAACCGGTAATTTTATGGGGCGGGTCTTTTAACTGACAGAATATATATCAAGTTTATGACAGAAAACGGCGGAGCGAACGGAGAATGAACCAGAGGAAAATGGAGAGCTACGCAAAAGTGTGGAAAAACGAGAAGAGAGGTATCAAAATAAACAAAAAAGGAGATTAAAACATTTTTCACACCGGTGCTCTCGCGATTGCATTTTCTCTATTCTCTGGTCCGTTTCAATCGCTTTTCGGAGAATATTCAAAGAATTGATATCGCTGTATGGTATATTTGTTTCGTTGAAGGAGAGACACAAGCTTTCGCATATTATATGATAACAATATGTTAGTAACTTACAGAAGCAGGGCGGATAGACTTTTCAAGGGAACACGATCGTTCTGTTTTAGGACAATATTATTGTAAAATAGGAAAAAATATAGATCACGTGACGTGATTGACACAATGAAAACCACATAGTTCCACTATACCTGCTCTCGATTGAGGGTTGATATGCGTACGGATTCACGATATACCGCAACGAAATAGAACAGCAATGAAAAGCCAGTGATAGCAGATGGAGTATAAATAGTTAATGCAATATGTTTCAAGGGTAAATAACATGAAGCTAAATCTAATTATCAGACTATAATGGAGTCGAATTATGATAGAAAGTTTTAGGACAGTGAAGAAAGCACTGCGTTGGCCCCTAGTCTTGGAATATCAAAATTAGTAGTTTTTCCGAAACATTATTATTAATGTCTTGTTATTATCATCAAGTGTAATGATTATACAATATACACACTCGAAATCCCTCCAGCCATAACAGAGGCAAGACTAGCTTTACTTCTTCATGAGTGAAGCGAACATTATCACAAAGGAAAAAAAAAACTAAATAGTGAAAGCGAAACAGGGTGAAAGACTGAAATCGGAGGAAAACCATTCGCACGAAATAAATGATGAATTTCATTATTTTATACCAGCGTAACTCTGAGCTTTAGACTAGCCGCGGGTGTATGCGCGCCCAAGGATGGGCTTAATCAAGGTAATTGTCCTGCCTCGGCCTCTTCCTAACTCGTATTAAAAACGCATTAGTCTAATGGCTGGTGTAGCTGCTGCAAAGTTTAACGCAATAATGCTTTTGTATACTAGTGTCCTTATATCCGCCGATAATACCGATACGCCACAAGTATTCACTAAATGTCATATCTGATTCTAAATAATTATGGTGAACCCCTTCAGCCTATCTGACTATATAGTCCGCGATAACAACGTGATGAAATTCAATCTCTGCGACCATGTCGCCCGGAATCATATTACAAGTGATTCAATGGTGATACGGTGCTTGCATACCATCCGGCGCTTTCGAATCTTTTCAGACCACAAGCAGATTCGGTTGATCTCGTATTGAAATTTTGTCAAACACATGAATAAACAGCTGCCCTTTGGACGGATAGTGGTTGGTGACAACTAAATGCAATATATTATAACCGATCAATAATATCCCTCCAACGAGCAACTCCCCCGCAATAAAGTAGAAAACACTATCAAATATGCATCGGGCTCGAAAACTCGCTTTGAAACGTGGCGCCAGATGCCACGTTGCCGTATTTCCACTTTCACAACGGTGCAGAGTCGAATGCATCCGACCACAATCTTTTATACTGCTGTTGCATCATGAAAAACTCTGAACTTGCAACAATCAGCAGTATGCATTACAGTGCTAGTCTCGTTCATCGTGTGAGTAAGATATGAAACAATAGAAAATATGACAATTCCAAAAAACATCCCACATCGTAAAACAAAGAAGGAGAGATCAGAGGTAAGTGACTTATTTGAATGTTTAAGGGGGTATCCCCACCTTTAAATAGGTCAACATTCTGAGAAAGAGATTGATATTTTACAGCGAATTTGAGAGTCTGATCAAATCCAAAAAAATCATGAAGTTGAGGGAGGGTTTGACCCTCATTATCCATACTTAACATTGGATATTACTTTGAGTCTAATAGTAGTTACGCTGAATATAGATAAATACAAAATTACTCGGTTGTCGCAAAGAATCAGTAGTACCGTTGGATCGATTCTGGAATTTTTGGTCCTCAATTGTTGAGAAGAGATGCCTCTATCATATGAACATAGAACTTTTTGATATCGCGAAAATTGCCTGACTCGCTTAGTTTTTACTGAGATTTTTCTAATTCTTCAATTTTTTTTCTCTATTTTTTCTATTATCTCAACCAAAAATAGTCATATCAAAAAGTTCTATGTTCATATGATAGAGGCATCTCTTCTGAACAATTGAAGACCAAAAATTCCAAAATCGATCCAACGGTACTACTGATTCTTTGCGACAACCGAGTAATTTTGTATTTTTCTATATTCAGCGTAACTACTAATAGACTCAAAATAATATTCAATGTTAAGTATGGATAATGAGGGTCAAACTCTCCCTAAACTTCTTGATTTTTTTGGATTTGATCAGACTCTCAAATTCGCTGTAAAATATCAATCTCTTTCTTAGAATGTTAACTCATTTAAAGGTGGGGATACCCCCTTAACGGTCATCCTTTCTTCTGAGATAATACAACGATCGAATAATGCGAAAATATACTGTGTGCGGATGAACGGGAAGAATGACTGCTATTTTAGAAATCGAATCGCTCATTTTTAATACGTGTATGTAATGCGGGAAGCGTCAAGTCAGGCTACACTAGCTTGCGATACTACGTTGTGAAGTCCCCCGAGCCGGGTGCTAGACGTTGACTAATGCTGTTTATATAAATAAATGTTCCATTTAGCTTGAAATCATCGTTCAAATAAAAGTGGAACAAATATACTTCGAAATCCAGTTCAAGTTGTACTTTGACATTCGTTTTTTCAAATTCACACATGATCTGGAAGCACAAGTGTCGTTGAAAAAACAAAATTCTCTCCTTACGAGAAGTTCCCAAAAGAAAATAAAATGAAAATTGCAGTAGTAATCGGTTTCACGAATAGTTTCGAAAAAGTATAGTATGTTATGTACTCAAGTATTCTCTATATTTGTTTCAGACCGTTTCAGAAAATGCGAGACTAGATGTCAACTCACCGAGTGGTGGGGATGATGACTTGGAAATGTGGGATCAATCTGGATTCATGCTTAGGGGTGACGGTGACGATCCGCTGACGAACACAAAGTACATACACACATAACGCACTACCTCACATATATTTATATCCTTTCTAATATTTAGCACATATTGAAAAATACATTTTTTTCCAACAAAATCTAATCAATCTGGTTTAGTTAAATCAATTTGCACTTTTGAAGACCGTGGTCTATCCGTTCCAAAGTTTATCAAAGTATTGGTATCAGTTGTCTAGCAGCTAACTACTGGCGTATTAAGTTCATTTCGTTAAACAAAAATCAGTGTAATAATAATCTATGAATCTGATAAGATACCTTGATTCTAACTCAGTCGGCAATAAAGAAAGCTCATTCAATTCTTTTGAAGGTCAAAATCTTCCTTATCTAATACACTGATCATAAAATTTTTAAAATTGGCTACGGTTCTCGAAGTATCCGCTAGCTCGAAGCACCTCTTGATATATCCGCCGATAAATCAGCGACTGTGTACGCCTTATCAACCGCAACCCAACATACGCATATGCTGCTTCTGGCACAAACGTTGCATTGTCAAGGGGCTATTAATTCGGAAATTAGTTTAATTTCTTTGTCATTGACGAAAGTAATCTCATTTCATACACATACCAATTTCATGTCTTGATAACCGTGCAGACTGAAATAGCTCCTTGGAAATAACATGATTAAGTAATTCAAATACATAAGCATGATACGGTTACATTGACACGGTCTTTCGATTCTGCAATCTTTGCTTGTTGCAACCTCGATATTTTAAATATTTATAATCAAAATGCCCCTCCGCACAGAAATCAAGTTTTTCAATTTAAACTTTTCTGTCTCATTTCTATTGTATAGTTTGAAGAAATTTTTCAATTTAAGAGCTTTATTACCATACTACATATAAATTATCTTGCGAGTTCGTGAAATCATCTGAATAGGACCCCCTTAATAAACTATTAACATCCGATATTTTACCTCGAAATTACATATTGATTTACCAAATTTATTCTCTTTCTACTTTCAGATGGGGAGCTCAGGGATGGTGCCGGCCTAGTTGCATTCCTATCACTGTCATCCTAATTCTTATCGTACTCGTAGTCCTGCTACCGCTGCTGGACCACGCCGCAGATAAACACTTTTCAAATTCTACTCATTCCTCCAATGGTTCTGAATTAATTTGCATGGACAGCTGTAAGATAACTTTGGTAGAATCAATTCCTATTGGACTAGTATACCCCAATGACTCCGTCTCGCATCCCAGCACCTATCATTCCTGGATGGAGCTGATCGGTTCAGCTCAATCTTCGATCGAAATCGCGGGTCTTTACTGGACCATGAGAAGACAGGACGTTTATCCTGACGATAGTGCCAAAGAGGTAAGAAACATCGAGTATTAGGAGGTCCTTCACAGGCATATTAGAATTGTTTTAGACTCTATAAAATGATGTGGAATGAGCAAAAGTTATCTTGAATCTTCCCATTCAAAAATGACTTCTGGTGTTTCTTTTAATATCTGATAATATCTAGAATTTTTTACTTGATTCCGAAATTTTTCACTAATTGAACGTAATATCTTACGAGTATTCAGGGTGAAGATGTTTTTGAAGCACTATTAGAGGCTGGTCGAGACAGAGGTGTGCGATTAAGATTTGCGCAGAATATTCCGTCGCAGTTGAGCCCAAACGACGATACAGAATATTTATCCAAGAAGGCGAATGCTCAGGTACGTTTTAGACCTAATGTGGAAAACCCAAAATGGTTTTCAGATAACGGGCGAACATGTACTACCTGTGCCAAGTATTTAACCGGAGATAAAAAATGGTGGAGTCGGATGATACGTAATTGTGTTGGAAATGTATAGAAAATGATTATTCTCAAACAGGCATAAAAATTCCGCACGCAATTGATATTCACACTCCATTATAGGAGGGAGATATTGATTTTATGTCTAACACTCAATTTTCGGCCTTCGAAGCCAAGACGATCAATCGTCCCGTAAATTAGCAACACTTTTTTCTGTCGAGTTGTTATTTTATAGTCCTACCCGCGGTTTTGCTAATGATAATCAGGATAGTAACGATGAGACCAGCTGCGTATTTAAACTAATGTGATTATGGAGATAAATTACAATAATTAGTTATTAACAGAAAATTTCGCTATCTCACTACATGATTATTAACATACATATATAAGTGATTCAAATGTATTTTATAAACATGTCGTAACGATAATATTATAAGATTAGGTATATTCGACTTTTTGCTCGGTTTTCCAAAATCTGTAAACCGTTTGTCACAGACGTCAATGCAAATATTTCGCTCCGTATTCCGAAACGTTGAAATCGCTGACCATCATTACTCTTGGGTAGTTTGATTGTAGAATTAATTCAGACATTGGTAGTTCCGAGTGGGACTTGGTAGTGAAATAAATTTTTGATGAGGACTTGGTAGTACATTAAGTTTATGACAGATCTCACAGGTCTCCTTGAGATCGGAAGACCTCAATGCTCGTATATCATTACGAGTTTTACTCATTATTTGTCGTGAAAAAAGCATAGTAGGTAATGCCTTTGACAGAAAATTACCCAATAAATCCCGGATGACCAAAAGGTCAGCGTATTCTGCGTATTACGTGCCAGGTAGTTTAGTTGGTAGCAAAATTAAAGAAACTGCATTTCATATGATTTTCAATACATGCCGCTGGTTATAAAATAAAGTCACGAAAAAATTTAAAAAATACTTAAATCCTCATCAATCAAACTACAAGACGTTTTAAAAACAAGTGCTGAATCATGTGACACGATATTTAATCTTCAAACTTATTTTATTCTCGTATAAGGTATGAATTTGTATATTTCATACGCGATTTAAGCATACGGTGTAATTATTAACAGGTTCGAAGTTTGAACTTCCCTAGTCTGTTTGGGTCTGGAGTTCTGCACACAAAATTGTGGCTGATCGATCGTACCCACGTTTATGTTGGCTCGGCTAATATGGATTGGCGTTCACTGACCCAGGTCAAGGAATTAGGATTGCTAGCTGTAAACTGTTCTTGCCTGGCGAATGATATTGCCAAAATATTCGACGTGAGTGTTGACTTGTCCTTTTTGTACACGAAATAGATACGTAAGGGTTTCACGATCTAACGATCGACGTATTAGACTCTAAAAATTATTGGCAACAAAATATATGAGGCAGAGCGGCGCGAAACGGGCACCCCAACGAAAAATATAAATTGGAGGCAAAGGAGGCACCGTTTTAACTTTCTTAAAAACGACTTGTTTCAATTTTCTGACGTTACTTACTTACTTACTTACACAAAGAAAGTATGGAAAATAGGTCAAATTGCCCTACTGAAAATCGAAATTCGTTACCGAGATCTGATGTGAGGCCTAGGTAGGATCTCACCTGTTCTCAGGTGAGATGATATCAGATCTCATAAAAGAATTTGGTCTGACATCAGATCTCATGCCGCGATTTTCAGTAGGGTGTTCATGCGTTGAAACTAATTAGGATGATAGTATATCCTGCATCTGCGATTTTCGAAACATCAATCAAGACGAAATTATTATTTTTGGACTTGGTGACCGTTTTGGCCCCAATTTATATTTTTCGCCAAGGTGCTTGTTTTGCCCCGCTCTCCCCTACTGAGCATAATTCTCGCGACGTTCGGAAAACGGATTGAATTAGCTTCCCGGACAGGACAAAAATGAAAGTGGTCTTAAAGACGTCATATGGACGTCAGATGCGTCAATTTTTGACGTCTTTAAGACCACTTTTAATTTTGTGCTGTGTGGGTTACAATATCTCAGCAGGTTAGAAATCGTACAATCTTTTTCAGGTATATTGGAAACTTGCTGACGACGGTAAGGTTCCTGATAACTGGCCAGAGTCATTAACAACGAAGATAAATGTTGATAATCCGATGAACTTCACATTGGATGACAACAAGTATCAGGCATTCTTTGCGGTGAGAAAGAGAAAAGATTATGTTCCATATGACAATATGAAACTGGTTGTTTGCATGAGTTTTGATTCAAGGCTGTTTAATACCGCCTTGTTTTCCGGATATATACATGTATACATATCTTCGTCGCATGACTTATAATGATACACGTGACACCGAACCCATAATCCATCTAGCAGTATAATAATGTGGAAAAATATTCGATATTCATAATAAGAAAAAATTAGTCGCGTAACAAATGGATGTACTACATACATACCTATCCGATTAATCAGATCGTTATTTTCCTATCGATGATCGACGGTACATTTATTGGCTTTCAGAGTTCCCCACCGCCCCTGTCACCTAGAGGAAGGACTAATGACTTAGACGCAATTCTACACTGCATTGATAAAGCAGAAAAATTCATTTATATAGCGGTGATGGATTATTTCCCATTGACCATTTATACCCCGAAATTAAAGTACGTATTACCACATAAAAATGCTGTAATCTATTTGTATCGCGTTTTTTTTTTTTTTTTTTTTTTTCCATTTACCAGGCCTCGAGGTGTTTGAGATTTTTCAACTGACACTGCAACACAGCATTATTTATACGGACTCACTCAAAGCTGTTCGAATATTGAATCAATTATTTAGTTGATATAAGAACTATAACCTGTAGTATAGAATGGTAACCTGTTTTGGACGAAAAATCCAGCTCCTGAGTGATAAACTGATATAAATCGACTTTTTCCCCAAAAATTAGTGAAAGTCCAAAGATTATTATTATTCTTTCATTCATATAATTCCAAGACACATCGATCTGTTTTTACACTTGATGATGTAATCATTTGGAAAAATCTGCTCACACACGCACACATACACACACGCAATTTATCTCATAAGATCTCAAATTGCAGAGATAGATCGAACCAGGAGTTTATTTCAAATCCATATCTTCACAGATACTGGCCCATCATTGACGATGCTCTACGATCGGCAGCCATCGAGCACAAAGTCCACATCAGATTGTTAATTTCTTGGTGGAAGCATTCGGCACCTTCCGAGGGTTATTTTCTAAAGTCTTTGGCTGCTCTCACGAAAAGCTACAGAAACGTCAAAATAGAAGTGGTCGGTACTTGACTGATTAATTTGTTTTTTGGATTAATGTTACATTCGAAAAAGCTACAAAATTAATCATGATCCATATGACTTGAAAATGACATACTTATAGTCTGTTCCGACAGTTTTAACAAATTGACAACTTCTAAATTATTGATCAGCATATAGTGACGCGAATAGTTGTCAGAAAATCAGAAGTCACAATACATCCGCTTCGTGGCTGTCTGATATCCGGTAAATCATTATTCATATATATGTACTACCTCTTTCGTATTTCAGAGAATTTTTATCGTTCCTACGAACGCAGAATTTGATAAAATACCATTCACCAGGGTGAACCACAATAAGTACATGGTTACCGATATCGCGGCCTATATTGGGACAAGTAACTGGTCTGGTGACTACTTCATTA
This sequence comes from Tenthredo mesomela, assembly GCA_943736025.1. Lineage (NCBI taxonomy): Eukaryota > Metazoa > Arthropoda > Insecta > Hymenoptera > Tenthredinidae > Tenthredo > Tenthredo mesomela. The sequence goes on along the minus strand of OX031016.1, from coordinate 15,564,087 downwards.
CTACAGCTGGCAAGTTATAATCTAATAACAATATTTATACGAATTAGTTATTTGAACCTGTGAAATCGTATAGTCCATTCCTTGATACCTCCAAACGATAAATAATATTCATATATTTCCTTATATTAAGGAATCGGAATGGTTTTCGAAGACGTTGGGCACAAGAATGCGGAAAGTATAAGACAACAGCTGGAAGATATATTTCTCCGTGATTGGAACTCGCGATATGCGCATTCTCTTGACGAAATTTATTCGAGTAACAAAACGGTTTGAAACCCACCGTCATAATCTGGTCATGACACAGCGTCGGTTTTAACGGCTCTTTGAATATCCGTGTACAGATTAAATCACAGCATAATTGGCTACGGCATAATCTTGCCGCGGTATCATATTTTATTTTATTTTTATACTGAATCCGCCTTCTTCTGGGTAAATCCCATCAAGAATCCTCGACGAGAATAAAATCATACTCGCATGACAAAATTTCTCCATTCGATGATATCCGCTTGCTGTTTAAGGATTCGAAAATTTCCATCACTCCCAAAACCCTGGCCGAGAACCTGAATGGATTAAAAATTTATAAGATGAAAAAGAAATACTGTGCATATTCAATTTATGGAAATATATTTCTATGAGATAACGTGAGTAGCCTTACCATTTGACGGATACACATTTTCTTCGACGGAGATAATTATATACAAATTAACAATAGTCACTTCCACTTATGTATGGAGTATATACGACTGCAAGATAATTTAGGCACAGCTGATTACATAATTTATCATAATCAATCAGTCAGCTGAGTCATATTATTTTCGCTGTCTTCATGATGAGACCTTATTATGCCTGTATAGATGTACATATAATGTATATATATGCGGAACTCGCAAATTCAGTCAGGTGTAATATTGCGATGAAGTTTTTTTCCGTCAACATTTAACAAAAAAAAAAAAAAAACTCCGACCACAAGAAACCATAATGCTCGTGAGACTCCCATGTAATACTACCAATTAGGCATCACCAATTTGCGAACTTGGAATACTATGAAACATTTTTCGTACGTGTCTAATTTGCCCATCTGTAAAGTACCTGCAGAAATTTCACCGTTCGAAACATTGGGACAATCGTGTTTTTTCATTGTAATAAAACTGCGGGGAATTCTGGCTTTCGATTTTCCAGGATTGTAAGTGAACGGCTTTATGAATCGTCTTTTCTAACGATTAATTATATGTGAATAAATGTTTTATGACGATTACATCCTTGTTAGCCACACTGCTGTTTCCATACTCGTTTCTACGAGTAAGATTGATGTTATATAGCTCTGTCTTCATTTGCGATTCCGGAAGTAAGGCATCACCGACGATAAGATCCCCTAATCGAACAGCACAAATATTTTGCCAGAAAATAGTATATCAAGATTTTAAACTGTAATGCTGAAAGTGCACACATTTTTATATGTATATTATTAACATTAGTGATCTTACGTATGTACATGTACATATCATTATATTATACAATCACACAACTATATCTATATACATGAAATAAAACTATATTTACGGAATTCTCGAGTTTAAAGTGTTTTTATTCCCATCCAATGCCGGAGGTCGTCTACCACTTGAACTTCATTTCGCCAGTCGAAAATTAAATAACTTTTGAGCAAGATATGAGAGACGTATACCGGCAATGCCATCCCTGATAGTTCATCTATCTCGTGCTGTGCTCGAAGATGTTATCATTATCTCGGAACCGCAGAACACATGGAAGCTGCGGAAATACATTTTTTCATACCAATAATTATGCAATTTGAAGCTCGGTTGAATGGTTACAAGTTTTCCATAGCGTATTACTTTATCTGATGTTTGAAAATATAATAATTTATAGTTATTTATTTTTATTCTGTCATTATATCAATCCGGCCTTCGTGTACGAGAGAACAACTGCTTATTTTGTGAGTATAGTTATACATAGCAATTTAGCTGTTTGATTCCTGTTTGACGAATGACGTAGATCCTTACGAATATGTTTATAAGATTCAAGGGATTTGAATGCCAAGCAACAACTATTCTATGACAGTAATGTTCTCTGCCTCTATACGGATTTTTGAATAATTCTTTTTCTTTTTGGTCTCCCTTAATAGATATGATAGATATCCCTTATATATATCCTCGATGTACAGTCGGGCAACAAAGTTCTTGTAGGGTCGAAATTCAGGCTTATGCGGTTTAGCATGCGCCTGAATTTCGACCCTACAAGAACTTTGTTGCCCGAGTGTACCAAAGGTACGCGACAAGTAACGAAATTATAATTCTTGACCACACGACGTTTTTTGATTTTAATCAAACCATCAAGTGGAATCCTAGGAATATTTTGAATATACTGCTGGAATAGATATACAAGATCAACTACGTGTCTATACAGTCGTCTCGACATGTTGACGACGAGCAATTTAAAAAATATTCGTATATAAATTTTAATAATTCCTTCAATCTTCCAGAAAACCCGCCTAATATTATTCTTAAGTAGCTGTATACTTATGGAGCGTATTAATTGCCACTATAAGTATATTGTTTGATGGTGAAGGGCATTTCTCGATATTGACAAACAGTAAAAATTGGATGAAGTTTGACTGCCAAAAGCAGCTTTAAATAATTTTCAAAACCTTGCGTGAACAGCGCCGATATTCCTATATATACCTACGCAATGCGACCGAAGTCCACCAGAATGAGGTGCTCAAAGTTAAAGTGGTATACCTCAATCCGTGATTAACTTCGACTAATCACATCACGGCTTCGTGCGTCATTATCAGTATTTGGTATCACCAGTTGATATCGTGATTTCATACGTACGTATATACCTATTTTTATCCAAATCTAATTGCTTGATGTCATGGTGTAGAAATCTAAGGTGTGATTCCGGTTGTAGAGTTGTTATCATAACTCGGATCAGGAGACTTATTGTTGGTGGGGATTTTTGACACGGAAAGAAATCCTTCGGATACTAAGCCTGTTAGGAATACCATTCTGGTCCAGAAATATGGTAAAGGTAAAGAGAAATTCTGCTTTGATTATAAGTGAATGAATAGTACCATTAGAAGGCCTGGGTTGCTGGATGCCCCGTATAAATATAGTTGTTCGTATTTAGCTAAAGTTTAGCTGCTAAACCATGCGTTTGAATATGAAGGTAGACAACTATGGCTGAGTTGTCCTGGCTAGATATCCGGAATATCGATATCATCCCAACATAGTGGATCTATGGCAATGATAAACACTAGCCAAAAACGTATGAGTTGAATAGCAATACGGTATATTGCAGTGGTTGAGACAGCGATCCATTATGGTCGATCAAAGTAGAAATATCGCTAATAATCCGAAAGATTTCTTTCCGTGTACTATTATTATGCAATTAAGCAACAGCATAAACTCAAAGAAACAATGCACCGCGACAATGTTAGCTTCTCATTATATTCCAGTTTATAATGCCAACGTGTTCACGACTTAATATTTCGAGTCGCGAATAAAAAAAGAAGAACGTCATCGTAAAGTCTCTGATTTTTTAATATGATATTATCTAATATAATATCCGATGGTTATTATTAGCCAAAGTATTTTGCAAAAATGAATAAAAAATCTGCTCTGAAAGATTCTAAAATCAGACGGACAAGTCGATGAAGAAATTATCTTGATCGTTAAACAGGTATGGTGATTTAATAAATACGTATATCAGTATATGCACATATATCAGTGAACAATTCCTTTCAATTCACTTCGTCGTTCAGTGACCCATACGACACTAGCTATCCAGAAAAATTGACAGAACGTTGACCGCTTCGCTGGAGTAAATTTTCTTTGTTTCCTTAATCAATGATTCATTTTCATAATTCAAACAAGCTACCGCTTCCTGCAATAGTATCTAACGGACATAATTTATTATACCATACTTATAATATCACGTAGAAATAAAATGGATTAAAGTTTTGAAAAAAACTGGTCGGCAAACAATTTACCAACGAAATTATTAGTCCTTGAATAAATATCTACATTGAGCTGTAAAAAAGACTAAACCGCTTGAATATACTTCAGTCTATGAAATCATGTGCCATTTTGACATATATAGTGCGATTCTGTGGAAAATCACGCGCCTAAAGGTAGGCTAACGGGAAACGGCTGAATTGGGCATCTCAAACATCAACGATTGGGTTTTATTTATTTCGGCGCCTGATTTTCCACAGAATCGCACCGTATGATGACGCTAACAATCAGCCGTCTGTCCGCAGTAGTGGTATATTTTTCAAAACATCTATTATGTGTTATATTGTGAGAAAGATGACGCAATTAAGATTGTTGAAAGTGTATATAAAACCAATATCTTTCTGGTAAGAAATATAATGAGGAATGATATAATCCGCGATAATAACAACGTGAAAGTTTAATCTCTACGACCATGTCGCCCGAAATCATATTACAAGTGATTCAATAGTGATACGGTGCCTGCATACCATCCGGCGTTTTGGAATCTTCTCATACTTCAAGCGGATTCGGTTGATCTCGTGTTGAAATCGCGGTTGGTGACAACTAAATGCAATATGTTATAACTAATCAATAATATCCCTCCAACGAGTAACTCCCCCGCAATAAAATAGAAAACACTATCAATTAAGATGCATGAGGTACGAAAACTCGCTTTGAAACGTGGCGGCAGATGCCGCGTAGCCGTATTCCCACTTTCACAACTGATAGATGCAGAGTCCAACAGAAGCGACCACAATCTTTCAATCTACAGCCATATCGGCTTGCGTAATTCTAAACTTGCTCAAATTAGCAGTACTTGAGTCGCGCTTTAAATCAGTGCTAGTCTCGTTAGCCGCGTGAGTCAGATATCAAACAATAAAAAATGAGACGATTCCAGAAAAATTCCCACAATATAAAACAAAGAAGCAGAGATCAGTGGCGAGTGACTTATTTGAATTATTAACGGTCATCGTTTCTTCTAAAGCAATACAACGATCTAATAATGTGGAAATATACGGTATGCGAATGAATGGGAAGAATAACTGCTATTTTGAAAACCGAATCGCTCGTTTTCAAGACATGCATGTAATGCGGGATGCGTCCATTCAGGCGGAATATCCGAGGGGGCCTACACTGGCCTACACTGGCTTGCGATACTATGTTGAGAAGTTCACCGAGCTGGGTGCTAGACGTTGACTATAATGAACTGTTTATAAATACATGTGCCGTTTAGCTTAAAATCATCGTTGAAATAAATGTGGAACAAATATACTTCGAATTCCAATTCAAGTTGTACTTTGAAATTCGTTTTTCCAAATTCACACATGATCTGGAAACACAAGTGTCGTTGAAAGAACAGAATTCTCTCCTTACGGGAAGTTCTCAGAAAAAATAAAAGAAAAAAATTACAGTAGTAATCGTTTTCACGAATAGTTTCGAATTAGTATGGTATGTTAGGTATACTCAAGTACTTTTTGTATTTGTTTCAGACGGTTTCAGAAAATGCCAAACTAGATGTCAACTCACGGAGTGGTGGGGATGATGACTTGGAAATGTGGGATCAATCTGGATTCATGCTTAGGGGGTGACGGTGACGATCCGCTAACGAACACGAAGTGCGTACTACATAACGCACTTCTTTACATAATACATATGTTTATATTCTTTCTAATATTCAGCACATATTGAAATAGACATTTTGTGCAACAAAATTCAATTAATCTGGTTTAGTTTAATCGACTTGCACTTTAGACGACCGTGTTCTATCCGTTCCGAACTTCGTTAGAGTACGGGTATCAGTTTTCTAGCAGCTAACTACTTCCGTACTAAATTCATTTCGTTAAACAAGAAGCAGTGTAATAATAATCTATGAATCTGATAAGATAGCTTGATTCTAACTCAGTCGAGAATAAAGAAAGCTCATTCAACACTTCTGACGGTCAGAGCATCGTTGGACCGATTCAGGGCATCTTGGATTCATTTTCTTCAGAAAACAAATCCTCATCATGTGAATGTAGGAATTTTTAAAATTTTTCGTTTTGGCCAAGTTATTTAAGAAATGAGTGATAATAATTTTTGCAAATTTGGTAAATTGATCATAACTTATGACATGATTTTTTATTTTAAAATTCCTACATTAGAATTGGAAAAAGTTGCAGTGTTCCTATGTCTTTTAATTTCTTGCTCATTCACGAAAGTATGAAATAATTTGTACCTTGTGGAAGTGTCAACTGATTTAAGAAATGTTTTATAACGCAAGCATGTTTTACGCGTTTTTCATGCTCGATTCCGGTACACAAAGTAGCCGTTTGCGCGACGGTCGAGAGGAAAATAACTCAAGATTTGAGTGACACAATAATTATTTGGGTTGAATTAATTTGAATTAATGCCTTCAATCCAAATTAATCTTAACCATTCAAATCAATTTTTTTAATTCAATTCAATTTATTAATTCATTCAATTGAAATTATGTTTTACCGTAATTCACGCTAATTCAAGTGATTATTTGATCATTTCAATTCATTTCTCATATTATCTGTTATTTCAAAATAATTCGTTCGATTAAAAGTATTTTTTCCAATTCAACCTAATTTTTCTCAGTTCATCTGATTCACCCATCTTAGAGCAATATAGTTAGTTGATCATTATTATTGTACCTAGGTGTAAATTAACATTTGATCATTCCGACTCATTCTTCATATTCCCTTTGAATTTAATAGGATTCACGATAATTCATGTGGGCTCGAGTCAATTTAAGTCCAAATTTGGCGAGTCTTTGGAATTATTATCTGACATTTGCATGCCGAACAGAGTAAAGACAAAAAATGAAGATGAAAATAAAAACAAAAGTAAGAGCGACTTATTTAAACACGAAGAGAATAGTTCGAAAGGCAGATCAATATGAGGCTAATTAATAATCTGTTTGGAATTTCTTATGATCGACCGACAACGTTTGCAGTGTGCGCATGCGCTAACTCCTATTTTTTTTCACTCCTCGGAAATAAGGTATTTTACGGACGCTGCACAGGCCTCGAAAATCAAACTTTCGAAGCAGGTGTTGCAAAAAATTATTATTCTCAAACAGGCTTAAAAATTCCACGCAATTAATATTCACACTCCATATTATAAGAAGGAGATATTGATTTTAGGTCCAACACTCGATTGTCGGCCTTCGAAGCCAAGACGATCAATCGTCTTGTAATTAAAAACACTCTCTTCTGTCGAGTTTTTTTATAGTCGTACCCGCGGTTTTGCCAAAGATAATCAGGATTGTAACGATGAGACCAGCTGCGTATTCGAACTAATGTGACTATAGAGATTAATTACAATAATTAGTCATTGACAGAAAATTCCGCTATCTCACTATACATGATTAAGAGAAGTGATTCGAATGTATTTTTGAAACATATTGTGGCGATAATATCATAATATTACATAAGACTTTTTGCCCCTTTTTTTTTTTAATCTGTAAACCGTTTGCCTCAGAGGTCAATGAAAACGTCCGAAACGTTGATATCGCTTGACCATAATTACTTTCGGGTAGTTCGACTATAGAATCCATTCCGACATTGTTAGTTCAAAGTGGGACTTGGTAGTACATCAAGTTTATGACAGGTCTCCTTGAGATCGGAAGACTTCAACGCTCGCATATCGCATTACCATTTTTGTTCATTATTCGTCACAAAAACAGAATAGTAATACCTTTGACAAAAAAATTACCTCATAAATCCCGGATGATCAAAAGGTCAGCGTATTGCACGCCAGGTAGTTTGGTTGGTGACAAAATTAAAAAAAAAAAAAAAACTGCAATTATCACTTATAATTCATTCATGTTCACAGAGGCTGAGAGCTCGTAACTATACAAATATAGAAGATTTTTTTTCTTCAGAGCGGTTGAAAGCAGTCTTCCGTTTATATATCCGATAATTTTCAATACATGCCACAGGTTATAAAATATATCCAAAAGCAACAATTCTTACATACATAAAAAATAAATAAAAAATAAATAAACGTACCTTAAATTTTTTCAGATTTTTCGGACCAGTCGTTATCTCAAAAAAAATTAATGAACCTCGCTTTTTGAACAAACAAACGCCCATTTTGAACATTTTCAAAAAATTCCCAAAAATTCTGTGTCACAAAACAACAATTTTGAGCCATAAGTCATAATGGAAGTATCTTCATTTCCGGATTTACGGAAGGACAAGTGGATTGACATTTTTTTTTTATTCTTGACATTTGTATGTATCGCATGGCACAGCAATTCTTAATCCTCTGGCACACTTATTATTCATAAAAAAAACGAGGTTCATTCATTATTTTTTTTTTTGAGAGAGAGAGAGAACGGCTGGTCCGAAAAATTTGAAAAAATTGAGAGTACGTTTTTCTGTATAGGTTGAATAAGATAAAAAATAATGAAACAGATCGTAGAAGGTCAGGGTACAATGCCGCCGAGTTGGGGTGGACTACCTCATATAGGGGCCATTCATAAATGACGTCACCATGAATTTCACCTTTTTTTACACCCCCCCCCCCCCCCCCCCCCCCCCCCCCCTTGAGTGGTGACGTAATTTATGGACGGCCCGATGTATGTATATTTCATATGCGATTTGAGCATTCGGTGTAATTATCAACGGGTTCGATGGTTGAGCTTTCCTAGCCTGTTTGGGTCTGGAGTCATGCACATGAAATTGTTTCTGGTCGATCGTGAACTAAGGTTCGCTGACCCAAGTCAAGGAATTAGGATTGCTATAGCTGTAAGCTATTCTTGCCTGGCGAATGATATTGCCAAAATATTCGCCGTCAGTGTTAACTGGTCCTTTTTGTACACAAAATATAGGTACATTGGAGTTTCGTGATCTAACGATCGACGTATCAGACTCTACAAATTCTTGGCACGAAATATATGAGGGAGAGCGGGGCTAGACGGGCACCTCAACGAAAAATAGAAATTAGGCGCAAAACGGGCGCCGTTTCAACTTTCTTAAAAACGACTTGTTACAGTTTTCTGACCTGACTTAGACGAAGAGAGTATGCAAAAAAGGTCAGATTGTTCATGTACTGGAGCTGATGAGGATGATACATTCTTGAACTACATCTGTGATTTCTGCACTACGGAATAGATACCCAATGTTGCCTAAAACCCAATGTTCAACACTATCTTCTTCGAATTAGAGTTGTTCAAAAATGAAAGTGAAGACTTGGTAACTTGATTTCATTCCTATAATACCCCCCCTTTTATTTTATAATAATAACTTTCCATTATAAGAGGATGGTAACAATGGCAATCAAGCCGATAGAATTGCACGATTATAAATAAATTTTGTTTCGCATTTCATTCATCTTTTTGCTTTCTTGTGTTATTGTTCATCCAAAATACGTTGGAATATCAAAAAAAAAAAAAAAAAAAATCAACGGTGCCCGTTTTGTCCCCAATTTTTGTTTTTCGTCGAGGTGTCCGTTTTTCTCCGCTCTCCCCCACTATAGGTTTAATTTCCGCAACGTTCAGAAAACGGATTGGATTAGCTTACAATATCTCAACAGGTTGGAAATTATACAATTTATTGTACATATTTTATCAAGATAAATGTCGGTAATCCGATAAACTTCACAAATCACATTGGATGACAACAAGTATCAGGCATTCTTTGCGGTGAGAAAGAGAAAAGATTATGTTCAATATGACAATATGAAACTGGTTGTTTGCATGAGTTTTGATTCAAGGCTGTTTAACCGCCTTGTTTTCCGGATATACGTATAGGTACATATCTTCCTCACATGACTTATATGATATACGTACCACCGAACCTAATCCATCTAGCAGTATAATAATGTGGAAAATTATTCGATACTCATAATAAGAAAAAAATTAATCGCGTGATCGTTATTTTCCTATCGATGATCGACGGTATACATTTATTGGCTTTCAGAGTTCCCCGCCGCCCCTGTCACCTAGAGGAAGGACTATTGATTTAGACGCAATTCTACACTGCATTGATAAAGCAGAAAAATTCATTTATGTATAGCGGTGATGGATTACTATTTCACATTGACCATTTATACCCCAAAATTGAAGTACGTATTATCACATAAAAATGATAAAAATTACAGTTTAGTTATTGTACTCTCTTAAAAGAAATCAGTGGAATTTCACTGATTCAACCAGTGAGTCCGGGCTCACTGAGTTAACCAGTGAACCTCGATCAGCTGTGCGCGCGCATGCGCGTAAGTATAATGATATTGGTTATGTTCTGAGTGATTCTGACTGGTTCAATCAGTGGAATTCACTGGTTGAATCAGCGAATTATCCCCACTTCTATGTTTACTGGTTGAATCAGTAAGATTTCACTGGGCAATCAGTGAGATCCACTGGTAAATCAGTGAAATTCCACTGATTTCCCACTGATTTCTTTTAAGAGAGTAATCTATTTGTATCGCTGTTTTTCTTTTCATTTAGTACTAGGCCTCGTGGTCTTTGAGATTTTTCACCTGACACTGCAACACAGCATTATTAAAGTCCACATCAGATTGTTAATTTATTGGTGGAAACATTCGGCACCTTCCGAGGGTTATTTCCTAAAGTCTTTGGCTGCTCTCACAGCACTGGATTGAGGGGGGTGGGGCTAACGGGGCTGCAGCCCTCGGGCCCCGTAACCTTAGGGGCCCCCAATTTCTCAATTTTGTACACTAACAATTCAAAGATAGGGGCCCTGGGGGGTCCGTTAGGGGTCCTTAGCCCCGGGCCACCTATGATCTTAATCCGGCGCTGTGCTCTCACGAAAAGCTACAAAAATGTCGAGATAGAAGTGTTCGGTACTTGACTGATTACAGTCGGGACTCCCAATAAGAGCGCTACGGGGCTGTAGGAGAAGGAAATGTGGTACCCCCACTCTCTATTGAAAAGCTCGCTCGCTCGGAACGTAAACCGGTTTCTCAATAAACAAGCACGGTGGTGGGGGTACTGCTCGGCCACGGATTAGGGGAAGCGCTCTTATTGAGAGCCCTCTTATTGGGAGTCCCGACTGTAATTTGTTTTTTGGATGATTGTTACATTCGAGAAAGCTACAAAATTAATCATGATCCGTATGATTGGTCCATAGTACCGGCTCGAAAATAACATACTTATAGTCTGTTCCGACAGTTTTAACAAATTGACAACTTCTAAATTATTGATCCGCATATAGTGAAGCGAATGGTTTGTCAAAAAACCAGAAGTCACAATACATCCGCTTCGTGGGTGTCTGATATCCGGTTATTCATATGCAATTACTCTTTCATATTTTAGAGAATTTTTATCGTTCCTACGAACGCGGAATTTGATAAAATACCATTCACCAGGGTGAACCACAATAAGTACATGGTTACCGATATCGCGGCCTAAATTGGGACAAGTAACTGGTCTGGCGACTACTTCATTTCTACAGCTGGCAAGTTATAATCTAATAACAATATTTATACGAGTAGTTATTTGAATCTGTGAAATTGTATAGTCCATTCCTTGATACCTCCAAACGATAAATAATACTCATATATTTCCGTATATTAAGGAATCGGAATGGTTTTCGAAGACGTTGGGCACAAGAATGCGGAAAGTATAAGACAACAGCTGGAAGATATATTTCTCCGTGATTGGAACTCGCGATATGCGCATTCTCTTGACGAAATTTATTCGAGTAACAAAACGGTATGAAATCCACCGTCATAATGTGGTCATGACGCAGACACCGGTTTTAACGGCTTTCTGAATATCTGCAGTGTACAGAATAAATCACAGCATAATTGTCTACGTCATAATCTTGCCACGGTATCATATTTTATTTTATTTTTATACTGAATCCGCCTTTTCTTTGAGAAATTCAATCAAGAATCTAATTAGTATATTAAGGATAATCTTCGACAAAAATAAAATCGAGATCTATCATACTCGTATGACAAAATTTCCCCATTCGATTATCTTGGTTCGCTGTTCAAGGATTCGAAAATTTCCATCACTCCTAAAACCCTGGCTAAGAGCCTGAATGAATTGACATTCAAATGCGTGTAGCTCATGCAGGCTTCGTAATATCTATTGAATGGAATTAATTTTTTTCTGAATTAATGAGATCGTTTTTTAAAAAATTAACGGATTAATAAAACGAGTTTGTTACATTTAGACCGTCTATGGTAGATAATGATGTGTAATTCAATCGCGAGATACTAACCTGGTAGACGAAATCTACTAACCCCACTAAATGATATGAATTGAGAACTCTTTCACGTTTTGAATGTTGAAATTATTGAAGCTCAATGTTTTATCAATATTTTATACATCACTTTTCAGTTTTTTGAAAAACCTTCCTCCCATTTGATTCTGGCTTCATGTCTCTGCCATTTAAATGACTAATCGATGTTTCGTTTGCGAGTCTTGCGGTATTAGCGGTTGTAAATGATTTTAAAAAAATGTAATTTGCGGATACTAGAGTGACCCTGCGAACGAACAAAAATGTAAAAAATGTTTTTCTTCCATCTCTGGGGACAAATTAATGACAATTATATTGCGATCATTCAATCGCTTCGATCGCGTCAATCTAATTACACTATGACAGTGAGAGTTATTCCGTAGAGCCATAATGTATTATTGGTAATTTTATAGCGACGTGATGCTCGTCTGATCAGCTCCACTTCAAATGTCTTTCTTCAGGTGATAGGAGGGTAAGAAAAAGTGGATTTGAATTGGAAAAATCTGAAATAAAAATATTCGAAGATGTGATAAATGTTCAGATATTATGCGTACATGTGATTTAGGAAGTTAATCATGATTCGAGAATTAACTGACGATGTGATGGAAAAAAATATTGTGCAGTGTGCATATTCAATTTATGGAAATATATTTCTATGAGATAACGTGAATAGCCTTACCATTTGACGGATACAAATTTTCTCAGACGGAGATAATTATATACAATTAACAGTAGTCACTTCCATTTATGTATGGAGTATTTTATGTATGGAGTATACGACTGCAAGATTACATAATTTATCATAATCCATCAGTCAGCTAAGTCATATTATTTTCGCTGTCTCGATGATGAGACTGATTATGCTTGTACATATGCGGAACTAACGAATTCAGTCAGGTGTAATATTGCGATTAAGTTTTTTTCCGTCAACATTTAACGAAAAAAAAAAAAAAAAAAAAACTCCGACCACAAGAAACCATATATACTCGTGAGACTCTCATGTAATAATACCAATTAGGCATCACCAATTTGCGAACTTGGAATACTATGAAACATTTTTTTGTACGTGTCTAATTTATCCATCTGTAAAGTACCTGTAAAAATTTCACCGTTCGAAAGAATTGGGACAATCGTGTTTTTTCATTCTATTAAAACTGCGGGGAATCCTGGCTTTCGATTTTCCAGGATTGCAAGTGAACGGCTTTATGAATCGTCTTTTCTAACGATTAATTATATTTGAATAAATGTTTTATGATGATTACATCTTTGTTAGCCACACTGCTGTTTCTATACTCGTTTCTACGAGTAAGATTGATGTCATATTGCTCTGTCTTCATTTGCGATTCCGGAATTAAGGCATCACCGAAGATAAGATCTCCTAATCGAACAGCACAAATATTTTGCCACAAAATAATATGTCAAGATTTTAAACTGTGATACTGAAAGTGCACGAATTTTTATATGTATATTATTAACATTAGTGATCTTATGTGTGTACATGTACATATCATTATATTATACAATTACACAACTATCTAAACATGAAATAAAAGTGTGTCACGGAATTCTCAAGTTTAAAGTGGTTTTATTTCCATCCAATGCCGGAGGTCATCTACAACTTGAACTTCATTTCGTCAGTCGAAAATTAAACAACTTTTAAGCAAGACTATACCTATAAGAGCTACGTATACCTGATAGCTCATCTATCCCGTGCTTTGCTCGAAGATGTTGTCATTATCTCGGAACCAGAACACATGGAGGCTGCGGAAATACATTTTTTTTATACCAATATCTATATAATTTGAAGATCGGTTAAATGATTACAAATTTTCCATAGCGTATTCATTTATCTGATATATTTGAAGATATAATAATTTATAGTTGTTCATTTTTATTCTGTCATTATCAATAAATAAGACCCAATCGTCGATGTTTAATCTGCTCAATTCAGGCGTTTCCCGTTAGCCTACCGTTAGGCGCGTGACTATCCACAGAATCGCTCTGCATCTGTCCGACCTTCTCGTACGAGAGAACAGCTGCCTAATTGGTGAGTAGTTATACATAGCAATTTAGCTGTTCAATTCATATGCCTTATTTTTTTTACACTTTACCAAAATCTAAACGAATGACGTAGATCCTTATGAATATGTTTATAAAATTCAAAGGATTTGAATGCCAATCAATAACTATTTCATGACAGTAATGTTCTCTACCTCCACGGATTCGAATGTCATATGTAAATTTCTGTTACATTACTTGACTACGACGTTTTTGAATTGAATCAAAGTACCACGTGGAGTCCTAGGAATATTTTAAATACATTGCAAAAATATACAAGATCAATTAGTAATTGCAAGTAATTACTATACAAGATCAATTAGTAATTACTTGCAATTACTAATTGATCTTGTATATTTTTGCAATGTATTTAAAATATTTCTAGGACTCCACGTGCAGGCGCGGATTTAGGGGGAAGGGGTCACGGGGGTCATGACCCCCCCTCCCCCGGCGTTCGAAATGAACGAAAAAAAAACTAAAATGTCCAATTTCGATTCATAATTTTCGGTGTGTTTTGACATTGTTTTTGTGCCTGAACTCCAGACGGAACCGTGACCCCCCCCCCCCCCCCCCCCCCCCCCCCCCGCCAAATCGAAAGTCTAGATCCGCGCCTGTCAATTACGTGTCTGTAAAGCAGTCTTGACATTTTAAGGACGAGCAATTCAGTTAAATATTAGTATAGGTACATTATAATAAATAATTCCAACTTCCGGAAAAATCGCTTAATATTATTCTTAAGGAAGTACTCATGTAGCAAATTAATTGCCGCTATGAATGTAACGTTCGATATAGTGAAGGCCATTCTTTGAAATTGACTAACAGTGAAAATTGAGTCAAATATGACCTGCCAATAGCAGCTTTGAATAATTTTCAGAACTTCACGCGAACAGCGTCGATATTCCCATGCATACGAAATGCGACCGACATCCATGGCAATGAGGTGCTCAAAGTTAAAGTGATGTATACATTTGCACACTTGCCTATTCGCTATGTACATTTGGCTGGGGGCTGGGGGAGGGGGGGGGGGGGGGGGGGGGGGGGGGGGGGGGGGGTGTATAGTACGTTTAGCCGCGACCGATTCGGCGCGAGACCTTTCGGCGCGATGGCCACTATGAAATAATTTAGGTCGCTTTATTTTTTCTAAAATGTGTAATTGAATACACGACTGAATTGAATACTGGAGTCCTAACCTATTCTAACCTTGATCGATCAGAAAACTCGATCACAATTAATGTCCCCGTGCAAAAGAAGACGCGCCAAAGCATCCCCGTGCCAGAAAGAGTGCGGCGAAATGACTCGCGCCGAAACGTCCCAGCGCCGAAAGGACTCGCGCCGAATCGGTGGCGCCGAATCGTCCTGCTCCGAGATAGGCACACAGCTATGACTAATAGACATGACAGGTTTTTATATATATGTATCTTTTTTTTTTTCTAATTACTTTTATTTGACTGGGATGGTGAACTGGGGGATGGAGAGCTTAAGATTTCATTGTGAGCGCATTGTAACAACAATCTCCGAATGGAATTTCGTATCTTTGTTTTCACAGTAATGAAATTTGCACTCTGAGGAAGTTCCGCACGATGGGCCAAGACGTCAGTGGTTTATATACATTATATTAATCTCATCTACGATTGACCTTCATAACTAAGAATTTTCACTCACATAAACAATCGAGGTCGAGACTGGTCAATTCTTTAAAGTGATATACCTCACTCCGTGATTACCTTCGACTGTTCCCATCCAATTATTCGAAATCACATTCACATTCATTTCCTAGAAATTTCAAGAATCAAATAAAACTTAAAAATATCTACCTATTTTTCAAATCGTAACGTATAATACTGCTGATACCAATTCCGGATTCCGTCATTATCAGTACGTCATATCGCCAGTTGATATCGTCATTTTACGTATGTACCTATTTTTATGGGAATCTAATTGCTTGATGTGAAAATTTAACGTGTGATTCCGGTTGTAGAGATATTGTCATGACTAGGATTATCGATTGTATCAGTAGACTTATTGTTGATGGGAATTTTGACTATCATTATGCAACTAAGCAACAGCACAAACTTAAAGAAACAATGCACCGCGATAATCCTAGCTTCTCATTATATTCCAGTTTATGATGCTGACGCGTGTTCACAATTAAATATGTCGAGTCACGAATAGAGAAAGAACAATGTCATCGTCAATAGTTTCTGATTTTAATATAATATAATATCCGATAGTTATTATTGGACACACTATTCTGCAAAAAATGATTCAAAATCTGCTCTGAAAGATTCTAAAATCAAACAAACAAGTTGATGAAGAAATTATCCTAATCCTTAAACAGGTTTGGTGACTTAATAAATACGTATATCAGTATGCACATATATATCAATGAACAATTCCTTTCAATTCACTTCGTCATTCAGTGACCTATACGACACTAGCTATCCAGAAAAAATGACAGAACGTTGACCGCTTCGCTGGAGTAAATTTTCTTTGTTTCCTTAATTAATGATTCATTTTCATAATTCAAGCAAACTAAGGCTTCCTGCAACAGTATCTAACGGATCCAGTTTATCATATCATACTCATAATATCACATAGAAATAAAATCGATCAAAGTTTTGAAAAAACTGGTGGGCAAACAATTTACCAACGAAATTATTAGTCCTTCAATAAATATCTACATTGAGCTGTAAAATACACTAAATCGCTTGAATATACTTCAGTTTATAATATCATATGCCATTTTGACTTGTGAGAACGCTAACAATCAGCCGTCTTTCCGCAGTAGCGGAATATTTTCCAAATATCTGTATATAGTAATATTGTAAAAAAGATGAAGCAATTAAGATTGTCGAATGCGAAGACAAGAAGATGTGTGTATAGCCCCGATAATCTTCTGGTAGGAAATATACGAGGTGAATCATACACGATGATGAGAATGCAAGTTGTACCTCAATTATATAAACGGCTGCGATGGCGGATATATATATATTCTAAATCGCGATTTAAATATATCGTATCCCAATAAACACAGGATCATGTAAAATACGTAAATTATACGTAAAGTTAGTTTAAAAATGGTATAGGTATAAAATATAAACGTTGAAGAATCTATGGTATATAAACCTATGGGCAATATACGACTTTAATATATGTTTTTAATGAGTTTATTGATATCCAGTCATTTATTAAACGTTCTAAAACTGACTATTCCATATGATATAAATGAAAGGTCCTGTAGGCGTATATTCGAACGTCAAATAAGCGTTTAAAAATTGTATAAAAATTATTTGTATAAACTGATACGTTAACACTCCCTATATCGGGGAAAGAAAGAGGGTTAATAAACGTCGGACTTTATACTATACGTATAAAGATCGGCGAAGAACCGTCGAAAATAACGTTTTTAGGGCGGACATTCTGATAGACATTATCCGTTACTCGTCTACGATTTTTAAACTTATGGTTCATACTCTTTCTCAACGTTTAATATACCATCTTGTGTTTATTGGGTACCTCTTTAATATCGCATGAGTGACGTATTCGCGACCGTGAAAACAAACTGTTATATACTGATCGTTCTATTTCACAAGCCCAAGCTGAAGTTCAAAGAAAAATCAACAGAAGATATCAAAATAGTACGATTATGTCACTAGGTCGATGAAGTATTTTCCGACGAATTTGAGTTTATAATCCGAGCCGAAGGCGAGGATTATAATGAAATTCGTCAGAAAATATTTCATGGGCCGTGTGGAAAACCGAGCGAAGCGAGGTTAGAATCGCGGTTTTTCGGGCCTAGACACATAAAATTCTAAAAAGCAGTTGAAAGCTAAAAAAAGGGGTCAACCTGGGAATGAAACGGAATAAGCTGAATTTTTATAAGAACCTTTATTTTGGCATTGTAAATGTTGTCTCAAAAGTCTCACAAGGTCACGTGTGGGCGTCCTTAAATATTCAAGGTCAAAGGTCG
The DNA here is from genome assembly GCA_943736025.1 of Tenthredo mesomela. Lineage (NCBI taxonomy): Eukaryota > Metazoa > Arthropoda > Insecta > Hymenoptera > Tenthredinidae > Tenthredo > Tenthredo mesomela. Next base: position 15,545,830 of record OX031016.1, on the reverse strand, counting down.
CAAAAATCAGTTTTTTTTTTTAAATATCTCTCTTCCTGTACCTCAAATCGTTTTTGCATTCTTCATGAAAATTGTAGAGCATAAAATTCTCTACAAATCTTGTCTGAACCAATTTTTATACGTTAAACCGTTTTTGAGATAGAGGGCGGTGAGTGCGGGACGCTCAGTCATAAATATGCCAAAGCGCAAGATCAATCGCGAATCCCAGTCCATAGTACGGTTTTTCAACTTAATTATGCCTCAAATATTAGTTAATTAAGTATTTAATTCATTACATTTGCAAATATTACTTATAAATCGAATAGTCATTTCATATTACTTACCTTTCTCATGTAAATGATAAAGTCATGAAGTGAATTATTTCAAATATATTTTAATTATATTCTAATTGAGGATAATTGCATTTTGAGGAGGAAAGAGATTAAGAAAGTATTTTTTAATAATATTTTTATTTAACAATCATACATAATAAACTTAAAGAAAAAAAAAAAAAAAAATAGAAAAAAATAGAAAAATATTTTAATAAATTAAAATAGAAAAGATCGTATAATGAGGATTCGTATTTTCAGGTATAATCTCAATAGTGATACTTGAATCTATAAGTTTACACATTTAAAATATTAAAACTTATAACCTCCTTCCTACTCAAAATGTAATTATCCTTAATTAGAATATATATTTGAAATATATTTAAAATAATTCACTTAATGACTTTATCATATTGAATATCTAAGGACGCTCACACATGACCTCACGAGACTTTTGAGACAACATTTAGAATGCCAAAATAAAGGTTCTTACAAAAATTCAGCTTATATTCCGTTTCATTCCGAGGTGAAACCCCTAAGGTGACTGGACTATCAAACTAATCAAACTCGAACTCCAAGTATCTGATTTATTGTTTGCATGAATAGAGTTATTTGACTAGACTATTCAACTTAATTGCCGAAAGCTTTATGTCTCGATGCAATTTTCGTTCAAAGAAATAGTCAATTACAAGGTATAGACTAGAGTAATATATCATATGAATGTATTAACTCATATGTAATTTGTACTAGATTGTGAAGTAGGTACTTTCTGCGCCTTATATCCTCGTTAAGAACCTGCTGCGAATTTCTGCAGCCGGTAGTCCAGAGTTTGCTCGGTAACAAGAAAAGTTCAAGGACCTTAATTCGAACCGGTTCAGGATATTTGGTATCCCAAAATGAAGACAGGAAAATCTCAAATGAATGTGGACTTCTCCCTGGAACTTTTAACTCATATACGATGAATCATTTACGGATAAAACTTCTTTAGCACAGCCTATAGCCAATTTTGTCATTAATTTCTGAAACTTTTCCAGACAAGTTATCTGGTTCCCCGGCACTCACGGTTCTCATGAAACACATATGGGCGGTTGTGACTATAACTATGCGGGACCGCAAAGTAGACCGATAAAGTGAAATTCATATTTGGACTGATCCGTTTTGTAATAAGTAGTCACACACTCGATGCACTCAACTATCAACGATTTCACAACTTAATTTTTTCAGAAAATCCTATCGATGTGGGATCACTTCAACTCCCGCCAACCAGAAGCACGACGTATGATTCAATCTCGCGGTTTTGAGACCAAAGCTGTTCCTACTATTTTCTCCGGCACAATGTCTTACGCGTATCTGCAACATTAGTATTGGAAGATAAAAATCTTTATATTATTATTAATACCGACAACGTCTGTAATTGAGTCAAGTTTGTATCTAGCTGATATACGTTATACTTCAATACTCTGAAATGTGAAAATGACTGACTACTGCCTTGACCGTTTCATTGCGTTGGTGGCATTTCGTATTGCAATTTTCAACAAGATGCCCAAAATCTGTGTCCCCCATAGTTCGAATTATTTTAACCCATTGCGCCACCTCATGGTACCCCACTCTATGCCCATTTGTAGTGGTGTGCATGCGCTGCCGTGTATTTTTTATGGCGCACTAATACGCTGACGGACTCCCACTTACCTCACACCGATACGTTTCGTGATCTTGGTGGCGCAGATCGTTGGTACAATAAAATAAATCACAAAATTTAAGCATTCTAGAGATAAAACGACATATTATTGGTAGCCGGACTCTGATTTTGTACAGGAAAATTACCTCACATATTTAGATATACAAAATGTCAATTTTTAAACGTTAAACAATGAATAATAATAGCATATTGAATATTGAATATTTTGATAAGAGAAATGAACAGATGATCCCTCGAATCCACCGTCAGCCCACCTTTCAAGTTACCTAGACCGTCTGATTCGCTCACGCATTACTGTCAACTATGAACTATTTTATTATATTTTCATGAATTAAACAAGCTGGGTATACCTCTAGTACAATAATGCATTAATTATACTAACAAAACTGAACGTCGGGAGTCCTGATGCCTCGGCATCCCCTCTCCTGCAATGCCCACCTTCCCGCCATCATTTCAACTGAAGTCTTACAGCACTCAACCACATATCGAGTCAGCCCTCATCTTCGCGAAGAGCTCGAGCCATTGTCGTTCTCAAGATTGTCACTGGACATACGAAATCAATTACAAAAAACGATCCAACGAAATTGCCGAAAACTGAAAAAATCGGAGAACATTTTTGGTTGAAAAAATATATAAATTTCAACAAGTGCCCTAAAGTGACTTTCTGCCCTACTAATATTTTAACATTCTGCTACGTTGCGTTGAATAAAATTATACCGGAAATACCTTGATTTGGATCAAATACGTTACATTCAGTAAGAAATTTACAAAGACGTGCTGAAGACATTCCGGAGCAGTGGAGAAAGTATTTGCGACGCGCGCACTGCTTGACTTTGCCGGTACTTTAATTAAGGTGAGTGAAACTCAGCCAAATTCATTTTCTGACAATAAAATCGATCCGTGATTTTTTTTTTTTTTTTTTTTTTTTAATATGACTTTTATTTTAACTATTAATACATATATATATATATATATATATATATACATTCATCTACACGATCATTGAAATGGGCTGTCGAACGATTTACGATTGTTGGCACTGTTGGAAAATGCAAGTGATAATAGCAAATATCAAGTTAGTACAATATTCTATCGTAAAGAGTAGAACTTTTCATATAATTGTAGTATTTTATCATCAGATACAAGCGTTCCACGTTATTCCAATACAAGAACAGTATGCTTCCATACAGAAATCCTATATACTAGTTATACTACGATTAGAACACACTCATGGCATTTCAATTGAATAGAATAAATTTACATACGGCAATAGCTAAATTATATAGTTCGTACGACGATTAGGTGCGCTCTATATGAGAGCATGATACACAGTTGAAAGAATTTGATAGTCTAATTCACGACAATTTTTTTACGAGCTCTGCGGCAAGACACATTCCATAACATTATGCCCATACCCTCATCTGAAAAAAAAGTATCATTGCTCATGATTGATATGATTCTGAACTTATGGGCAGAAACGAAATGCGATTTATGCGTTACTAACCCTGACCTTGGTACTATTGCGCTGGTGAAACGAAGTCAGCATTGATATGCTATCAATAATCATTTTAATACTAATATTACTCGCAGTGGGTTTACATACCTTCCTGTACGTCAGCACCAAGTGCGTATTTCTATTGGCTGAGTGCACGAAAATACTAATACTATTTAATTATCAGTGTGTAACATATTCATGCATACTGTCAGCGCCATCTAAAATCATGCTTAGCATTTTTCCATGCTTAACGTATACACAATACACACTTATTTTTAAAGTAGTATATGTGCGTGCACCCAGCCAATACAAGCATATCGCTCATCCGATTCCTAAGATATCTAATCATTCACAAAATTCGCATAGTCAATAGACGCGGAGATGGCTGAATATACCGAAATTCAATGTTTGGAATCCGATATAAAATTAATTGGGCAAAAATTTGGCGAACGTGAAGGTTGGTGTTTTTTGAGAATCGATTATTTTCATAAAACATAACTACATCCTGCAAGGGACCACTGAATACTACGAAGAACAGGTTTGGTCCACCCATCAATCGATCTTTTTTTTCCTTATTTTTTTTGACATCCTTGCGGACCTTGGCGCTACCTCGAAAACACTGAATCTTTTTTCTGCGGTTACTTTGAGACCTTCAAGAATTCAACTTGTTTGGCCAATTATAATATAACAACCGACATTCCGTAAACTTTATAGAGGTCTTTCTTTCGTTCAAATCTTGCCAGTTCATCTTCTTCTCATCTGATCAGCTTCAGTCTTCACCGAAAGGTTAATGTCTTCGATCTAATGGTGAGCTGATTTCACGTGCATAAGCATAGTTGTCATACGTAAGTTTGTGCAATATCAGGTATCATCAGGCGGAATGTAAATCGACAAAATCGTATTCGAACATGATTTCTTGAGTGTTCAGAGATTTCAGAAATATACAGTACATAAGTGACTTGCTATTAATCAGTTTTTTTACTAAATTTCTTTAAAACTCTACCGTCATATTGCTTTGCAAATATAAAATGAAGAGGGTCAAAGGCTGGAGTGAAGAAGAATGATGCCACCCAAATGCTGCGAGTGTTTGTCAGGAACTTACATTTTAGGCATGCGCAATATCTGTTCGAAACTAATTACTGGCTTAGGCAACGCCTGGTTTAAAAGTTCTATTTGAGCAACAACTAAGCCTCAAATAGCATGAGTAAAAGATTTGCATAAAATACGTGCCTCAGTAATCAATTTTGAATAATTTTCTTCAAGGAGTAACTTATCAAACAAACTTTTAATGGAATACTGAGCTTGGAGTGAGCAAAAAAAAAAAAAGAAATCGTTAAAAAATAATGACATGCTTATTTCATCGTACAAATTTTTTTTATAGGTGAACCCGGGGCAAAATGAAATACTATATTTTTCGTCAGTGCCCGAGGGGGCAGGGGCAAATTTTATTGGGATTCGAATATGGTGTGTTATTTTGCCCCAGGTTCCCCTACATACCTTGGAACTAGAAGAGTAATTATTTTTCTGCACGATCCCGAAATATTAAGAACACGATGGTCCAGGAAGTCTCAGTTTTAGTTGGACCTTAACTATATATCTGAACCCAGAATGTTGGAACCTTTAAAAAATTATCGAAAATTAATCCGAACGAACGTACGGAAATTTTTTGCTTACTCGCAATACAAATCGTATTATATCGTTCCCGCTACCTTCAGCTTTAGTATTGGCCCATTCACTACCCATGCGGAAACGTCGTAATCGACGAAACTTATTAGTCGTGCAGAAAGTTTATACATACTCAAACTTCTAGTCATAGTTCATATAAGTCATAATTAAAGATATTATACGATACTGCGTCATAAAATATTTTTCATGATTCCTCAATCACTTTTCAATTATTGTGAGATTTTATTTATTCGGCTATAAAGTCTGTAAATGACTTCCAGCCAAGCCATAAAATACTGATTAATGAAAATTATAAGTCAGATAAAATATGTGTCAAGTTAGTAATTGGGCTAACAACTATGAACAAAACAAAGTTGGCTTACTTACATATAGTATTGACTTAGATACGTTCATCAGTTAAAATCACTTGTTTACGAAGTTCAGTGAAAATTCAACCATAACGTATATGACCACAAAAACGTAATTGCTGGCAGAGATCGTATATGCAGAGATCTAAGTTCACTCAATGGGAAATCCCTGGAGCAATTTATTCATGGAAGAATAATTTTAACACGGTATAATAAGAAGGGGCCTTTCCCGAGTAAACGTCTGCGAATATCGCATTTCTGATCTCCAAAGCAAGATGCAGATACCTAGGAATTTATAATTCATTCCGATGTATAGTGGAAGATCACTACATTTTCTTGGATTCCGAAGACTATTCAGATTTAGTTCCATGATTCTGGATGATATGCTTGTGTTGCCTTCGGAATGACTCAGAAGGTTCTATAGTCAGTCACCTTAGTGGTTTCACCTCGGAATGAAACGGAATGAGCTGAATTTTTGTAAGAACCTTTATTTTGTCATTCTAAATAATGTTTCAAAAGTCTCATAAGGTCACGTGTGAACGTCCTTAGAAATTCGAGGTCAAAGCTCGCAAAAATCAGTTTTTTTTAAATATCTCCCTTCCTGTACCTCAAATCGTTTTTGCATTCTGCATGAAATTTGTAGAGCATAAAATTCTCTGCAAATCTTGTCTGAAGCAATTTTTTATACGTTGAACCGTTTTTTAGATAGAGGGCGGTAAGTGCGGGGTGCTCAGCCATATATATATGCCAAAGCGCAAGATCAATCGCGATTCCCAGTCCATAGTACAGTTTTTTAACTTAATTAAGTATGTCTCAAATATTAGTTAATTAACTATTGATTACATTATATTTGCAAATATTACTTATAAATGGAATACTCATGTAAATGATAAAGTCATTAGGTGAATTATTTTAAATATATTTTACTTATATTCTAATTGAGAATAATTGCATTTTGAGTAGGAAAGAGATTAAGTATTAATATTTTCAATGTGTAAACTTATAGATTCAAATGTCACTATTGAGATTATACCTGAAAATACGAACCATCATTATACGACCTTTTCTATTTTAATTTATTAAAATATTTTTCTATTTTTTTCTATTTTTTTTTAATTTCATTACGTATGATTGTTAAATAAAAATGTTATTAAAAAATACTTTCTAAATCTCTTTCCTCCTCAAAATGCAATTATCCTCAATTAGAATATAATTAAAATATATTTAAAATAATACACTGACTTTATCATTTACATGAGAAAGGTAAGTAATATGAAATGACTATTCGATTTATAAGTAATATTTGCAAATGTAATGTATTAAATACTTAATTAACTAATATTTGAGACATCAAGTTAAAAAACCGTACTATGGACTGGGATTCGCGATTGATCTTGCGCTTTGGCATATTTATGACTGAGCATCCCGCACTCACCGCCCTCTATCTCGAAAACGGTTTAACGTATAAAAATTGCTTCAGACAAAATTTGTAGAGAATTTTATGTTCTACAATTTGTATAATAAATACAAAAACGATTTGAGGTACAGAAAGGGAGATATTAAAAAAAAAAAAACTGAATTTTGCGACCTTTGACCTTGAATATTTAAGGACGCCCACACGTGACCTTGTGAGACAACATTCAGAATGCCAAAATGAAGGTTCTTACAAAAAATCAGCTTATTCCGTTTCATTCCAAGGTTGACCCCTTTTTTAGCTTAAGTGACTGGACTACTACGCCTCCGTGGAGACCGTGAAATATCGTAAATCTTTTAACTGAAAACTGGTTCAAATGCTTGATTCTGTCGATTTCAATCTAGTAAGTGATGATACGTCGAATGGACCAGTCACAACACTTCTCAATAACATTTAGTCCGTTATACGACAACGAGTCGTACTGTTATAAAATATATTACATAATTGGCTTATAGTGCGATAATTGAATATCAACAGCTTCTATCAGGACGAAATTGTAGTTCATAATTCAGTGCAGCACTGAAATTAATAATTTTCAAATAATGAGTTCATTAGTTCTGTGACATAAAACTGAATTTTTACATTTCACGGATTTTTCATATTTCAACCAGAAAAACCAGGTAAATTATAAGTTGACCAATCGTTAAAAAAAAAAACGTCAATTTAAATTCATAAGAATAGAATGAAAAAGGCAAAATCTGTATCTGTCTTCTGAACAGAAAGGATGCAGTGTAGGTTTACTTCTCATCGAATTTATATAAATTTTCAGCCATTGATGAACCTTCTACTGTTACTCGTTTACGAGATCACCGCTTATGCTATTTTCCACTGCCCTGACCATAATTTTGGGAATTTCTTCAAAATTCAAAGAGCATTGCACTCAGGAATCTTCAAAGATTGAGTTCGATTTTTTAAATATTTTTCCCGGCTATTTTGGAAGAATGGCGATGAGTTGAAGTGAAGCTACGAAAGAGAATGTGTAAAAACTACGTTTTTTTGCATACATTGAACGATAACTTCCCCCCTGATTTTCATACAACAATGGTCTATGACTGATCTGACGGGGAATAGAACAAGCTTGAAAATTATTCGTATCCGAAGGCTGTCCGAATTTTTTTTACTTAGATATAGTGTGTCAAACCCAGGTGCCTCAACTTTACGGCCCGATATAGTAGGTCATTTACATATGATCGTTAAAAAACTGAAAACGAGTTAGTGTCCCAATTAACGAAATTATCTTGAACGCAATTTCAATTCAATTATTTTACTAGGCCATACTGATAGTAAACTATACTTTTATCGTAGAAGTATGGCAATGGAAACTGAAACAAGAACGGAATGGTAGCAAGTTTGGCTTATTTCCCTAATAGTTGTAAGCTAACCCGCATCTCTTTTCATTCGTTGTTGTACAAGTTGACCTCTTTATTACTGTATAATCTACGGTGGAATTTTTTTCCTTTTTTTTTTTTTGTCTTCTGCAAGATATTTGATAGCCAGTGAAAAAATTCACAAATTTGTAATCCCGCGAAAAATGGATGTCATGATTCGCTGCGAAATTGATAATAACCATCATAGCGAAACAGTGCTCAAAAATGCTGTTTTTATTTTTTACGTCTGTGACCATGTAATAGGGTATCATTTTTCATGATAATAAGTTTACGTAAACTACACTGAGAAAACTGTATTTTTCCACTGACAATATTTATTGTTCTGAGAACAAAACTTGGTATTGCTCTACTAACAATACATTGTATTTTGATCAGAACTATACGTACGGCGACGCAGCGTACTATTCTTATAACCGGTATTTTGCTGAGAGCAATACGTATTTTGACTACAACTAAACTCGCTCGGTAATACTTGGTATTTTGATAGGAAAAATACTTTTTTCTCAGTGTATAACCGATTAGAAGGTGGCCCAGTTTTTTTTTATAATTATCAGAAAAATAAGTGCATGTATTATTCGTATAATCATGTAACGCGAAGCAACTTCTAATTAAAAGTTTGTTTGTTGCGACATAAACAGAGTACTGTGGAAGTAAGTTCAATATTTCTCTTACTGTTTATGTTTGATGTAACATTGCGCAAGAGACATGTAAATCAAATTCTCTATACACATTGGATAATCACATACGAAGACAATTGAAAATGAGCCGTCGTTGTGATAGCAGTCAATACTTTCTTACCCGGTGTCAATCGACTTCGAAGTAATGCAAGCACTTTATCATTCAAGTCGGTCGGCTTGTGTCTATTATCATATACATAGTACTTAACACTTCCGTGTTGTCGGCCTGTTAATCCTTTAACCTGTGTATAAAAATAAGACAACTGACTTCAGCTATACAATTTACATTCATAGGTAATATATGTATGTATATCAACTAAAGAACGTTTCTAACATGTCAACTATATACGTCATTTATGATATTTTATTACGTGCTCTCATCGCTTGCATAGTAGATTAAATCGATTATTACTCATGCTTTACATTCTCGCGAAATTCAACAATTTTTACAACAATGAGACTTTTTCCTCATGCTTCAGTGATACCTTCATTTTATCCTTCCAGGAGTTGGAATATCTACGATAAAAGAGTTCAAGCTCGGTGCTTATAGATCAATCAATTTTGTGGAATTGGTGTTCACAAGTCAAATCTAGGTGCTATCGTTGTCTTATTTTTTCCACGTCTATTACACACCAAACCATGCATTTACATAAGTGCTATTACAGTCCGATCTCTCTATAAGCCCTCCCAGGCCGCCAAGGGGAAGAGTTTTTCCACGAAATGAGGTACCCCCACTCTGCCTTCTTCGCTAGTCGCACCAATGGTTTTCCGTCTCTCTCTTTCCTCGATACGCTATGTATTAATAGGCGGAGTGGGGGAACGCTGCAAGCGAGAAACTGGGGAAGCGGGTTTATAGAGAGAGGGTTTATTGAGAGATCGGACTGTATAATCTGCGATTGACTCAAAACCGTCAAAATAGTGACTTAGGTGGCTACCAGCAGTAACACTTCTTTCATTTGGGCATTGAAAATGAGAAGTTAGGTATATCGAATGAGCTTTAATTCGTTCAGTTTTATTTTTGACCTAAAGTAGCTGAGTCTACCTATGAGCAATTCCACGTCAGACCGGACAGCTTTCTGACCTCGATGTTACCGATTTCGCAATGATTTTTTTTACGGGTTCTATGGAACAAATAAATGAATCAAACAATTTTTTGTTTTTTTTTTTGGCCCATATTTTCCAAGTTACACGGGGGTGAAATTCGGGAAAAAGAGCCAAAAATCGAAAACATACTCCTCTTCAAACGGTCATATCTTTGATTGTATTCATCCTAGAGACTTCATCCAAGAACCATTTTAAAGCTATTGAATGACACTATTATAATATATTTATTTAATTTTGCGGTAACAAACAATTCTATTTGTTATAAACAAATATATTATTCAAACGTGATTTTCAAACAAAGGCCACGCGATATCATTCTCAAAAAAATATGAGCGTATTCCTTGATCAATTCTCTACAAAATCGTTAAGTCAATTTTATGGAGAAACGATGGACACTATATGAAAACGATTTATTTATAAGCGACGGCGCGCGCTGCCACCCAAAAACCGTACCCGAGCCGAGTCTTTCAGCGGCAGCGCGCGCCGTCGCTTATAAATAAATCGTTTTCACATGGTTTCCATCGTTTCTCCATAAAATTGACTTAACGATTCTGTAGAGAATTGATCAAGGAATACGCTTATATTTTTTTGAGAACGTTATCGCGTGGCCCTTGCTTTGAAAATCACGTTTGAATAATATATTTGTTTATAACAAATAGAATTGTTTGTTACCACAGAATTAAATAAATATATATAAATAGTGTCATTCAATAGCTTTGAAATGGTTCTAGGAAGAAGTCTCTCGGATGAAAACAACCAAAGATATGACCGTAAACATGCTCACCGATGCTTTCTCATGCTAGCCACACGTACCTGAGCCGGGTTTTTGGGTGGCAGCGCGCGCCGTCGCTTATAAATAAATCGTTTTCATATAGTGTCCATCGTTTCTCCATAAAATTGACTTAACGATTTTGTAGAGAATTGATCAAGGAATACGCTCATATTTTTTTGAGAATGATATCGCGTGGCCTTTGTTTGAAAATCACGTTTGAATAATATATTTGTTTATAACAAATAGAATTGTTTGTTACCGCAAAATTAAATAAATATATTATAATAGTGTCATTCAATAGCTTTAAAATGGTTCTTAGATGAAGTCTCTAGGATGAATACAATCAAAGATATGACCGTTTGAAGAGGAGTATGTTTTCGATTTTTGGCTCTTTTTCCCGAATTTCACCCCCGTGTATCTTGGAAAATAGGGGCCAAAAAAAAAAACAAAAAATTGTTTGATGCATTTATTTGTTCCATAGAACCGGTAAAAAAAATCATTGCGAAATCGGTAACATCGAGGTCATTTTTTGATTTATTTTGTCCGGTCTGACGTGGAATGGCTCCTATATGCGTAATTAGGAAGGCTAAACGCAATTAGGGCACGCGCTTTGCGCAGATTTACCACACATCGGGCGCGTGACAAGAAACTACAATTCGCAATCGTAACTCGAAGACTCTCCGAGAGACTAGCGATTACCTCGGAGTTTGAAAACTTGTATCAGATAAATGTCGGTGTTTTATATGACAATTCATTTCCATAATGTTCTGGATGCGCTTTAAAGAATTGTTGATTCATCAGCTCGAAATTTGCTTCTTCACGTACGAAAAATTTCCAGATGGAATTTTCCTCCTTCCTCTATTCAGCCGAATCTTCAGAGTATGCGAGGGGATAAGGAAAAAGTGATTGGAATTTAATTTGCACTAATTAAGCCGCTGTTGGCTTCTGATTATTATATTCGTTGACTACCTACTGGCCAATCATAAAAAAGTTGGCCTTTTATTTCAAAGAAGGAGTACCTGAAGTTCACGATCAACTTTCACTCCTTGCGGTGTCTCACGTCTGGCAAGTACGAAGCTCGTCGCAACATTCGATATCTATTGTATTTTATACACAGCCTTGTCGACTATGTGCGATCGAGTATAGCCGCAGCTTGAGTACGCGACGTACCTGTCAAACCCGCGACTTCTAAAGTATTTTTCAAAATTTCACTTTACAGACCGAAATTAGCCTCTTTAGTAATGTAAGCGAAAAAAAAGTCAGTGCTTTTATTCAGTTTTGTTTCTTTCGTTAATCTTTACTCGCCTTTTGTAAATCTATCATTTTTGTGACGTAAGAATCAAAAACAACGTGGCGGATATACAACGAATGTGTATAGGAAAAAACAATTATTATTCAACAGTGCGTGAATTTCAAAAGGTCGTTTCGACATAGAATCTCCGTGAGTTTTTTAAGAATTGCATTTTTTTTTTTTTTTTTAATACGTCATGACGTATGCCTGTATATCTAATAGTAAATTCATAGATAAATGTTTCTTACTTCAACATTTCCAGCATCGATAACCATTAACAATTATCATGCGACGTTCAACTCAAGTTTAAGCATATATGTATTATAGGTACTATAGTACTGTAGGTGCATATAGCGACTAAATATTGACGTACGGAGATGGCCAAGTAAAATAGATAGTCAATATTAGTACATCCGACACATTGCCATAAAATTACATAATTCACATCAGTGAATTGACAGATGTGAGTGAATCATGCCCAGCCAACGATCATGCGCAAATCTTCCGCAACTCAGATTTGTACATCAAGTTAAAAATGTACAGCGTGGAATCAGCAAACGATGCCATGTTTGACTCTGAAATGTCGTACAATTCCTTTTGTTATCTGCGTCAGCAACGAATGAAAAAACGTCTCGTGAATTGATGAGGAATAACTGCCATATCGTCGCTCTATCAGTTATGACTTTATTGTTGTCAAAATAATCCTGTGCTCGATAATTAGATACATTACGACGCAGTGACGTACGCATTCTGGCCCATATGATCGAGCCCGTGTACGTTTTAGATCGTAATATGGCGCAGAAGCCGTTTCAACATTCGGGCATGAGGAGAATTGCAATCAGCAACGGTCGTCTCGCCTCCAATGGGCCAAGAAAACTTACCCAACATACGCCATTCGCTTCGTTATGTCGAAGGCGATGATGTCTGTTGTAGGAAGTGTACGATACAGTATACGGTAGTTGTGGAACAGTTTGTTTCCGTAGACATTTTTGAATCTTGAAGTGATCTTGAAGCTTTCACCCCTTACATCGCGATGAGCTGATACAACTGGCAATTAATTGATTCCGTTAAAAAAATTTGAATTTTTTGTAAAATTATTTATCGCATTCTTCGTCAGCCGCAAAATGTTCGAACTTACTTTTTTCCTGTAATAAATCTCCTAGGAAATACAGAGGGGAAAAATCAAAATTAAACTTTAATCACAGAGTTAGTTAGCTGCCGTTGTATTCCTCGTGAAATTTCAAGGAGCTTGAGCCAGGTGTATACTTAAGTACTAGATGCTCGGGTGTGCATGAGTAGGTACCTATACATTTAGCATGCGTAATTACTAGGTATCACAATAATACCAACGATATGGAAATCGACGTTTGTAAAAAGTCATTATGCAAGCTGTCCACTCAATTTACCTGCCCAGAATTATTACATTACCACTCGTTGTAAATTTCATTTGAATCTGCTGATTTCTTAGATTACATTAGCGCGAAATATAGCATCAAAATTTTTCGAAAGAAATGCGATTAAGATATCGGATCTAAGTAAGGTGATGAGGCTTATTATAGACGAAGATAAAGCTGTGTATCAACTTCTTCATATATTTGGTACCTACTGCGCATCATATAAATCGCATTTACCAGGACATTGAAATTTTGTCGACTGATTTGTTACCATGATAAGACTATAGCCTTGTTCGAAGTTTTTTTAACACTTCAATACATGCGGTTATGTTTAGCGATAGCGATTTAGACTTGGCAGATGAATGAATCTCTACCAAGTATATTTGGTATAGGTACAAATTTCTATCTTAGGATGTATTTTCATAAAAGCGGAAACAGAAAGACTCGGATTAAACAAGGACAGATTCGGCAAACATAACACAACGATCTTTCGAGAAATGCGATCTTGTCAAAAAAATTAAACTTTCATGCGGTGCATTATTCATTTATGGCTACTTTGTTCGAATACTTATGCTGCTCGGTGGATTTATCACCAAGCGGTGCATGGATAGATCGTGATATTTTTAATTTCGTATGTAGAATAAAAATTTGGCGGTGGTATTTTTCGCGATAACATACAAAAATATGTCACAATTGTCGTATCTGATGGGAATACAGAACGCAGTCAAAGTCGAGGACTCATCCCGGGATGAACTAATATGCAGATATTTCTCGAAGAGAATGTTGTTGCCACGTGACAAAAATACTATTTCGTTCATCTCAAAACCCTTGATAGTTTACTTTGAATCGCAGGACGGATATCTTGATGTGCATAGTTGAAATTCAAAGTTCTTCAACCGATCGTGATTCTTTCAATAAATAAAATTCATGCTTTTTCAGAAACTTCAAAGATGGTCGAAGTTTTGATGGAATCTGGTGGCCAGGAAGTGGCCGTAGCCGATAGCTGTGAAGCGAGAGCCGACACCCCGACGGAATTTCCTACCAAGATAACACAGGCGTCCGTTCCACAGACAAAACTGACCACCCTCCAGAAGTTTTACAACGGGCAGAGTATTTTCGTTACTGGGGGAACAGGTTTCCTGGGAAAACTTCTTATCGAGAAACTCTTGAGAAGTTGTCCTGGTATCGTTTCTATCTATCTCCTCGTTCGCCCGAAGAAAGGCAAAGACGTTGACCAAAGGGCTGAAGAAATCTTTGACGACCCAGTAAGGGAAACATCTAGTTAATGAATCTCTTTGATGTAAATCGGGAACGCGAATCTCTGAGGAAATCGCTCATCTCACTGTTTGCTCATAGGCAATAGAATTGAAGCTTAATTATTATTTATACATTTCTTCGAGGAATGGATAATCTATTTTTTTATAAATCAAGACGAGTCTTTCTCTAAAAACCGTACCTAAATTTTCTTACATCCCCATTGGTTATTTTTTTCATTTGTTACACATTTTTCGACAAAAAAAGATCAGAATAACACTTATCAATACCATCTCATTGAGTATAATCAGTAATTCCATACCATTTGTATTTTCAAAAGTTCTCGAATCATTTCTACATTAGAAATTTGTCAATAGCTATTCGTGCGACTCAAAGAAGAAGTGCCAAAGTTCCGTCATCAGATTGTCCCAATAGCTGGCGACTGTAGTGCACCTGGACTCGGATTGACGGAGGCTGACAGATCGACGATTATCAGAGAAGTATCTATCGTCTTTCACGGAGCTGCCACTGTCAGATTTGATGAAAAACTGAAACTTGCCGTTGCAATCAATGTTCAAGCACCAAAGGATATACTGGAGCTCTGCAAAGAGATGCCTAAGCTTAAGGTAGTTCATCTTTAACCTGGCAATTAAATCGCCATACATGTATCTGAAAGTTATGTCTAATTCTTTAATTGTTGAATTTCAAGATCTCGAGATCCTTGAGTGAAGCAGAATTAGTAACATTAAAATATCGTCTTCTTTTTTTGCAACGAAATCTTGATTGATTCCCTGTATTTTTAGTCGCGAATCAAGTGACAGAAGGCCAATATTAAAGGTTAATTAAATTCCAGTCTCTTCTACATGTATCGACGGCCTACGCAAACTGCCCACAGGAAGTGATAGAAGAACGATTCTACGAGCCTCCGATGGAATACAAGAAACTTCTAACTACAATAAACTGCCTGAATGACAAACTTGTTGACGAAATAACGCCAGAGTGAGTATATATAATCGATTATTCAGACGACGTAAGTAAGGGATGGAAGAAAAACCAGAAAAACAATTCTTTTTATTCTGAATTTGTCCGATCACTCATAAATGCACTGACGTCTTTCTCGAGCTTACGTCGGTCGCAATTGTCAATTTATGCCACTTTGTAGAAAGTATTTGAATATTATGCTATTGCTTAACAATATGTTCACGAAAACATATTTACATACACAACACACCTGACCAATACATATCTGTACGCATTACGTACAAGTGCCTGTATAAACACGTGTCTTAGTCGTCATAAAATTGGTATATAATGAAAATTTTCCCGCGAAGAACGTCAGTCGACATTAGTCGTAATAAGAAAATTCTAATGGATTCGAATAGAAATTGTTTGTTTGTTTTTGAAATTTTCTGCGGACAAGGCGGAAAAAGTTTGCAAATAAATTTAAAAAAAAGTACGCAAAAGTTGAAGTCTGTAGGTCAACTGAAAGTACTGCCCACAAGGCAGTGAATTTTCCCATTTAATTTACATAGGAACTCGGGCTCAATGCATTATTTTTTTTTTCTCTGCCTTAATAGTGCTTCGAAAAATCTGAAATTTGGCATACGTCTACCCTACAATCATAGGTATTCTATAAAAAATTGGGCGATTCTCAGCGATGAAAGTTTCGAAGTTCCAGAACGTAAAAATGGTGATTTTCGACTTCGAAATACAAGTTTGACATTTTGGAACTTCGAAACTTTTATCGCTGAAAATCGCTCAATTTTTTATGAAATCCCCATGACTATAGGGTAGACGTATGCCAAATTTCAGATTCTTCGAAGCACTATTAAGGCAGAGAAAAAAAGATCATGCATTGAGCCCGAGTCCCTATGTAAATCAAATGGGAAAATTCACTGCCTTGTGGGCAGTACTTTGAGTTGACCTACAGACTTCAACTATTGCGCACTTTTTTAAAAATTAATTTGCAAACTGTTTCTGCCTTGTCCACAGAAACTTTCGAGACCACCCTAAAAGAGAACCACCCTAATATACATAAGTCTTATTAAAGAGAGAATGACGTCGACTTTATGAATGGAAATAAGTGGCAGATGCGGTGGAATTATATAGCTTAAACTAAGAACTCCAATCCAACTAGAATCACAAAGCCTCTCAGAATTCTACGATCTAGAGGTCGGAACGGGAATTTCAAAAGTCTAGTTTGAGCCTAAACTTACCTAAAATTGACGTAACTCTCTCCTTCGGTTGCGAATCAGAATTTCATCACATGTACAATCCTACCCTCAACTTTTTGCCCACATCTCCGAGTCCTTATAGTGAGAAGGTGTAGAATGAAACGATAATTACCATTCCAACTCCGGTGATCTCATCGCTCACGATTAACCTTTTTAATTTTGTTACCTACAATTCCTTTTTCATGTGCATCACCTCTTACGTAAAAGTATACCTATATGAAATATTGACTCGGCAAATGAATATTTGATCAGTTTGAGCCTTTGCACTTGAATTGGTAGACCAATGAAGTTTTACTGTGTCGCATTTCCATCTATTACCGGAAAGCCTGTCATTTACCGTGCATATTCATTTTACGAAGTATACCTATAGCTTAATGATTTGTGTTACAGTTTACTAGGAAAGTGGCCGAACACCTATGCCTATACAAAAGCGGTTGCAGAGCACGTCATCAAGGAAGAGGCTGGTAACTTACCAGTTGGAATGTTCCGCCCAGCGATTGGTAAGTTTATGGAAAATATTATCGATCCACTTAAGGTGAAGTAAAACGTTTCAAGGCCACGGCCGGGTGCCTTTCACCGCGGTAAAACAGAACTACCGAACGTTTGGTACCTCTGCCCACCGCCAAATTGTTTGCAAGTAAACTGGCTGCAAATTTCAGTTCAGGCTGTGATCTCGACTAAATGTCGATACGGGTTGTGATCTCAACTGAATGTCGGTTTTTTAGTTATGAGTAACGGAGAATCGTCAATTCTCAGCCATTTCTCCATCAAATGACACGGGTTGAGGCTCCAAGTGTGTGGTTTTTCATTGCGATTTTTTTACCGATTTTGTATTTTTTGCATTTAGTCCATCCAAGGCAACCCCTCTCCATGAATGGACCACTCGGTTTCCTTCGTTGGACCACCTAAATAATGAACTTAAAACAGCTCAATGACTTGATATTATTGGTGTCAATAATGAATGGATGAACTAGGGTAGATCTTTATGTAAACAGCAGTATTAAAAGTTACATCATACAAAATCGAATTTATATTAGTACGTTGTCTAATCTTGGATATCAGTCTGAAAGTATAAAATGAAATTCTTCGATTTTACACGTCTGTGCATAACGAAACAATATCTTATAGGTACCTAGATTTATTGAAAACTACGTAAAAATCTTTCTGTATATACCTATTCTTTTTTTTTCAATTATTATAGACTATCTGCCATTATAGATTACTGGTCCATTCATGGCACTGTTTCATGGTCCGTCCATGGAAATTTTCAAAGCAACACATAAGCTGATCTACTACCCCCCAGTTGGAATATATAAATAAATGTCTAGTATCGTTTCGAATCTTGAAAGATGCAAGGCGAAATTACCTCAATAAATGGATAAGGGTTCGAACACATTCGCAAAATCATGAAAAATAAGATCAGAGACGGTAAATTCTTATTTGACTAGATTTCATCACGCCTATTGTAACCGAGTGACTCTTTTCAACATTTTTTCAACTCTTCCCGACTAGTACACTCAATTTCAACTGATAAGAGCTTTTCCTACCAATGCGTTTTTGAAATATTCAACTGGTCCATCGGTCGCACCGGTCCATCGATAGCAATCTTACCTTAAAACTGTACATTTCATTTTCGCTTTTTGAAATCCAAGAGCATCATGCCCTCCGTGCAATTTTTCTGCGTCACTGATATCAATTTCACATCGATCGGATGTGTTTTAGCTGAGAAACGGGCTGCCCAAAAATTCGAGGTGTATGATTGACCTTTCATATCCCCTTAACAAGCGAACGAATAAATACATATAGCTATTCAATGCTTTTGAGTTGAGTACGGAAAACTATTTCTTATCCTGTCTATTGTTGGCTATAAAACAAAATAGTTTAGATACAACCTGAGTCATATCAAAATGGAATCACTGTTGAATTAATTTCAATTCATTTTACGCTGTAAGTAATTACAAGAAAAATTTATGAAAATCTCAAAGAATTATTCCTTCCGACTGTAAAATTCACAGAGTAATTCATATATTAATTGTAATAGTACATTATGTTTAAGGCCACATGATAATTCGATGTGTGATAGAAAGTTACTAGCCAATAATAAATTGAATTATATTTGCTGGACCGTAAAAATATGTGATCATCATAAATTTACAAATTCCCTCCTTTGTAATGCTGAAGTTAATGTAGTTACGTAATGTTCCATTAACGTTCTTTCCATGAACTTCGATGTTGAATATGCGATACCGACGTCAATATTATTTAATGAGTCGTAAAAGCCTGAAAACGGATAGACAGTACAAATCTATAAAACTCCATCCTATATGATCCCACGCTCGAATAAAATATAAATATCACGAAATTTCCTAAGACATTTCGGAAAATGACTATGTATTTCTGACCCCCGCTGTGAATCGTCGAGCCAAAGGATCTCAATTTCTGAACTACTCTTTATGTTAAATATCTTTGATATAGATACGGAGTTCTTCCAATTACTGAAACCATAAAGAACAGTGATTCCAACGTCTTTATTTTCAGTTATTTCAACGTATCAAGAACCGATGAGAGGATGGATCGACAATATGTATGGTCCAACTGGAGTGGCAGCTGGAGCTGGAACAGGATTGCTCAGATCGCTCCACTGCGACGGGTCTATCCAAGCCAACGTTGTACCCGGTGATCTGACTGTTAATGCCATGATAGTAGCTGCCTGGGACGTGGCTAATATCCATGGGTAGGTCATACCATAAAGCAACGTTTTATGCAAGTTACAAAGAAAAATCCTTGCGGATAATTAACAGCGATTGAAATAGACAGGAATATCTATTACCATAAGATTTTCACCCTCCATGATGATCAAGTTTGTTATTGAAATTTTATTTTCATTACCAAGGCAAAACAAGAGCAATAAACACAGCAGCTCAGACATCCCGATCTACAACTTCTGCAGCAAGGATAATCCCATCACCTGGGATCAACTGAAAGAGATGTCCGCGAAGTATGGCATCGAATATCCGTCGATCAGAGCCATGTGGTATTACAGTTTTCGAAACACGAAAAACAGAATATTTCACCTCTTTCTTGTCTACTTCCTGCATCTTCTTCCAGCACTTGTTATCGACACAGCAACGATATGCGTTGGAAAGCAGCCACGGTAAGATACGGATACGTTTACCTGAAGAATGACATTATTATTAAGAATCCGGTATATTCGAATGCACGGAGAAAATGTTATGATAGCAGGTACGATATTAGAATGGTATATTATGGTATGGTATTGTATGGTTCATATTAACATAAAAGATGATAACCATTACCATCAGAATGGTAAATTGTATTATACAGATGATAAAGATTATCATCAGAGTGGTGAATTCAATCATCGCTTTCATTGAATCGGTTGTAGTGTGCTTTTACAATACTGCGATAGTAGTATTTACCATAAAATTCTCTCCGTGTGCCAAAGTCGTCGAATAACAAGTTCCTAATCTATTTTTCTAATAAATTTATAAATACTACTAGTGTTTACATATATATGGGGCATTCCAGCTCAACTCAACCCGCCAACGGAAGTGACCTCTTCGATTTTGTTCTCGAAATAATATATGGTAGTTCTATATTAAACACAACATGTCTGTGAAGATCAAGCCTTAAATCAAAAATCTGCCAAAGTTATGATTTTATTAAGATTTGAGTCGCTTCACATTCAAATATTCACTGCCACCAAACGATGAGTCAACTCAAAAAGGTGTCCAATGGATTATGTCCGGTACAAAGGCTAGTTTGAATGGAAATTCAATGAAAAATTTTATGCATTTTTTTTCGCTAAAATTTCTCGTAAATCTCAATTTTCTCGGGAGTGCCCTAATCGATTGGGATGAATTTTAGACAAAAAATTTTCGGTAAAAAACTACAAATTTTGGTACCCGAAACAATATGCCCGGACGTAAACTTCCGGAGTTGTGCAGTTTTTAAATAATTATATAATTACCATTTCCGAGGAAATTTTTGGTTCGCACGAATAAATGACATTAGGTATGATGCATAACATAGAAAGCTTGGATACAATTATTTAGGAAGTTGCTATTAGACATCAATAAATCAATTTTATGTGTCATAGGCCGTAAAACAAAGGCTGTACCGGACATAATCCCTTGGACACCTTTTTGAGTTGACTCATCGTTTGGTGGCAGTGAATATTTGAATGTGAAGCGACTCAAATCTTAATAAAATCATAACTTTGGCAGATTTTTGATTTAAGGCTTGATCTTCACAGACATGTTGTGTTTAATATAGAACTACCATTTATTATTTCGAGAACAAAATCGAAGAGGTCACTTCCGTTGGCGGGTTGAGTTGAGCTGGAATGCCCCATATATAATGTTATTCCTAGATCAAAAATTGAATCAATGAAGCACGTATAGTGAATTATGGGTATCTCTAAGAATGCAAGTCACTCAATATCAAGATTTCACATAGTCTTCATTATTGATTGTGACGCTTTTTAGCCAGCTATTGATTGGCCTCGTAAATACTGCCCGTCATCAAGTTAATGAGAAATATTCATTCCGTGACATATGTCTGAAAGAAAACTTTTGAGGGCATGAACACGGAAGTCTCACTGAAATTGTCCAGAAAAAGTCGTCGTTTTTACTCCAGAGCCCGAATACACTTCATTTCACTACATTTTCGTATCCAAATGGCAATAAATGATGTACTACGGTGATATATATATGAACTCTGACAAATCAGTCTGGCAGTAATTCGATTTCAATTGCACTCTGTGACAGATCTTTATCTGGGTTAAGTCTTTTGAACCTTGCACTTTGGTGTTACGTACCACTTTACAGACTGTCATAAGGATTTCCCCCCCCCCCCCCCCCCCCCCCCCCCCCCCCGGCATTACTGTGAATTGAGTTATCCACATAATTCATCGATCCAATCTATAAATAAATTACAGATTACTGAAAATCTACAAGAAGATTCACAAATTTATGACGGTACTCAATTACTTCACAACCCAGGAGTGGGAATTCTCAACCGACGGGGTCAGAAGGATGTTGAATAAGATGGATATGGTCGACAGAGAAATTTTCTTCTTTGACATAAAGGATCTTGTGTGGGACACGTATTTCCAGACTTACATACAAGGCATCCGGATCTATCTCATCAAGGACCCACTCGATACGCTTCCACAAGCCAGGATCAGATGGGCGAGGTAAATACCCCTTTTTATTTTCATAATTGATTTAATCAGTAAGGTAAACGTCCCAATGGCCGGACATTCATACGAAATCGTATTTCTGTCTCTCTTGCACACACTTTCTGTCCGGTAACTGGGACCTGTCCGGCCATTGGGATGTTTACCTTAATTATATTCAATCATTACAAGGATGACAAATTTTTTGACGCTAATCGGAGGTTTTTTCCAGAATGTATTGGATTCATCAAGGTTTCAAGCTGTTACTTGCCTATGCTTTACTGAGAATTTCGTGGTCCGTGGTGTCTACTGTTCTTTCCGTTATCATTTAGTGGAATATTCATTTGACCAAATGACATCGACGCCTATTATAGAATTATTTAAGGTCAGAGTGTCGCTAAGAAATAGTTAATATCTCTGTATATGTTCCTCTGTAATAATTAGGCTAAAAATCGCGTCTAGCAGCTACCGCGAGATGTACACGCAACCAGAGGAAATCATAGTAAAATACATGAAGACCAGTGTCATATTATGTAATGACGAAATGTGAATTGATAAATAACGGTAAAGAATATTGTTGCGAGTTACGTCGGTATTTATAATTGTAAATTATCTACATACATAGTTATCGGATTATGTATAAAATTGTATAAACACATGTTTTTTAAATCAAAGAGCTATTTGATTTGATCTTAGAATTAGATATAAGGTTTATTACGCTTCAAGTTTTACGCAACCTGTTTTCTAATACGCATTATTTATATTCAATAAATGTTTTATAAGCAAATATTAAATACACAGCGATTGAAGAAATTCTTTTCACCCAACAATATTATATATAGTTAAAAAATTTGCCTAGGAAATTAAAGTTCGTGTTATAAATTTACAATAAGTGTACAATATTTGTAGATCTCAAAACACAGAATATCGTTTGAATCCTAGTCATTTTTCGACTAGACTCAATAGTTCGAGAGAAAAAGTTCCTTTTCACGTATATCTATACTTAGTAGGTGAAATAGTAGTTTTCGGTCCTAGGCCCTAAAGTCCGAGGACGCACAATCCCTACTCGGTCTGGAAGATCCGACTTCAGGGCCGTGGAGCGAACAGTGTTTTTTGGTATACGTGTCCGTAAAGTACGTGTATCAAAAGAATAATTTATCGTCCGAATATAGAAGGTGATGAGTCCTAACGGATACAACCTTTTGAATTTTATCTTTAAATTCAATCATATAGTCATTAGAGTGCCATAAAATCCATTAAAATCGTATTTTCTTGTTGGTTGCGACCTGATGTCGTGATGGCATTATAGTCACGCGTCATTTTATGAATAAACGAACAGTTTTTGTCCAAATACTTTTTTGTTGCTTTTTCCAACATTCGAAGTATAGTATATTATGCTGCAAGGACCGAACGACAGTGATTTTTGACCAGGGTGAAGTGCAGCCAACTTCGCCCGAGTCAAAAATTACTGTCAATCTGTCCATGCTGCATACCATATTTTTCGTAACAAGCGCACGGAAAGTGGGGTTTGTCCTCATTTAGAAGCGGAAAATGAGTCTTTGAGTCAGGATTCAGGTAACTAGCCACTGATATATATTCTAACTGGATAGCCGATCGACCAAAATCAAGCATATAGACATGGAGGGAGCCAGTCCTGTCTTGTTCCATAAGTGGCAAGCGCAGGAAGGATAGACATAGTAAGGTGATAACCTCTCTCTCTCTGGCAAAATGTGATTGGTCCACTTAACCCTTTGAGCAGCGCCGGATAAAGGGGGGGGGGGGGGGGGCGAAGGGGGCACCGGCCCCGGGCGCGAAAGGCAGGGGGGCGCCTTCGCATATCCGATTCCTGCAAAACAGTCATATTGCAACAGCTTAGTTGAGGGCGCGGGCGGCAAATTAAAATAGAGCTTTGATTATCGAGCACTCGTTGATAAAAAAAAAATTGACAAGCGACATGTGGCATCAAAGAGTGATGTGCACTGATTATGACCAGCGGTGGCGTTATGTTATTTTTTCTAGCGTACGACAATGATCTTTGCTATTTATATTGTCTCCAGCATTCGCGCACTCAGCAGCGTGATGCACATTGTACAGGGTAAAATTTGGAATAAGCGTGATACTTAGGTAAATTTGCATCGTGATTTTGATCTCATGAATAGAACAGTGCCTGCAGATAATTTGACGAATAAAATTCCTGTGGTATAATTCGAGTTAGTCGTTATTCCCCAGTCAACCAAATAGATATGGGGCATTTCTACGTCAAGTCAGTCACCTTGAGACCTCAATACCTTCGATTTTATTCTTTTTCTAGGATATTATTATACTATGTGAGAGTAGTGTCCTTGATTTATTTCAAAAAATTTCAAGCCGCTTTTCCGGAGTTCTTGCAAACCTAAATTTTACCATATTCGGAATTCACGAATTTTTGATCGATGATATCTCTAAATTGAAGAGTCGTATCAACAAAAACAAAGAGATGTTTGGATTCATCTTGAATCCAACTTTGTGAAAAAAAATGTTTCAGAAATTTTCCGCTACGTTTGGGCCGTCGTGACTGAAGTTCAAAGAAAAGAATCGAAATTACATCAGTTATGTCATTTTTGAAAATTTTAAAACATTGTTCATTAGATTCTACGTATTTTTTTACATATTATAATAACGTTCCGTTCGAAATGAAGAAATTCGATTTCCAGTCGCTATGCGATGAAGAAGAAAACATTTTCTCTTAATTAGCAGATTTTTTGTTGCGATTTGAAATTTTTCGATTGTTTCTTGTAATAAAATTAATAATAAAGGTAAGAAACATACATTTTATTAAATCAAAGTACAAATGTTGAACGTTTAATTGAAAAATATTTTGATTGCAGTTTAAACAAAATTTGTTCAAAAACTCTGAAATAAACCAGGGACACTGCTCTCACATATAGTTTAACAAAATCCTAGAAGAAAAATGGAATCGAGGGCATTGAAGTCTGAAGGTGGCTGACTTAACGTGGAAAGTCCCATATACTTCATGTGAAAACAATTTCTTGAACGTTTCACCCAGAAAAAAAGTGTCTTAAATCAAGTCAGTTTCAGGATTGGTTCAAGTATGAATAACTACTTGATTCAAGTAGTAATCATTTCTCATATCATTCCGAATTCAGACTCGTTATAAGTGGAAAACAGTCTCAATTCAAGAAATAGACTTGACATTTTCGAAGCAGGCATGATTCAAGCTGTCTCCAGCGGCTTGAATTGTGTCGACTCCCGACTTAATTCATGCCGTTTCATATCAAGTCGGTATTCCCGGTATGAATCATGACACTTTTTTTCTGAGTGTTTAGGTTTTACTCATGGGGAGGGGGGGGGGGGGGGGGGGGGGGCGTCATTACACATAGTTAGCCCCGGGCGCAATATTGTCTTTGTCCGGCGCTGCCTTTGAGGGGCAGTGGGACGTATGCGTCCCACCTGTTTCATTTGAGTTTATTTAACTTTTCTAATCAATTTTTGCACTCTTTATATGGAGCTATGACTTTGAAAATTTGTTCAATAGAAAAATGTGCCCCTCAAAGGGTTAAACTTGTCACGTGACCACGTCAGAGCTGTGCCAAGCGGTACGGTACCCAGTACCCATGTATCACGCATAGCCCTGTGCCTGTACGTGCTGATATATCCATGTAAAAAATCATTATTTATGAATATAATGTATTATAATATGTTATAATATTATACTCTATAAAGGCAATATACAGTCTTTGAAAATACGATACAAATTTTGAATTCCGTATCTATTATCAACGCGGGCACTGAATTTCCCACGCTACGCTCCCGGCTTGGAGGGAGAAGGGTTATCACGTTACTGTTTCCGTCTTTGTCTTCACGCTTTTAAGCCAGAAGGCTCCCTCCATGTCTATATGCTCTAAGACGTTACCGCATGGTGGCAACGTTCGGAAGTGGAGGACAAATATTTTCATGTTTGACCAGCCGTAGCGGCGTTCGGAACTAAAGGACAGTTATTCTCATTGTTGCCAACCGATGTTATGATTTCCTTTATGATATAAAAATCACAAATAAAGGTAGATTTGCATTAGAGATGAATCGATTATTTATAGTATTGAAAACTCGTTTGAATTGAATCTCTATGTTAGCGGGTCTAATCTATTGAAAGTGTGCATATGCCATATATTAACATACGTTTAAGAAAGATATGTAAGTGTTGGGCTGTGGGCGTGAGAGAGGAACGAATGGTCTGTGTACACGCAAAAAACAGTGCTGTCGAATTTACTCTATGAGCAGTGAATATATGGACAGCACTTTTTTGCAGTAGAAATTATCACAATTTTAGTATCGGGTTCATTAGAGCAAGTGGCATTCCATGTCCATACGATTGAATGTTACCACAATTGTGATAATTTCTACTGCAAAAAAGTGCTGTCCATATATTTACTGCTCACAGAGTAAATTCGACAGCACTGTCTTTTGCGTGTAGTCTTGTAGCATGCATGTCTTGCCATAGACTGCGAATGTATGTACTAATGATTAGTAGTAACTAATCCCTAAGCGGAATATTTCATCCCCACCTTTGCCGTATGTGGTCAAGCAGCCGAAAATAGCCAGGTACTACCAGTACAAAAAAGGGGGTACTTGTTACGTGCGCAATTTAAGAGAAGAATAAGACGCAAAAAGGTTAAGGCTGGTCAGTATTTGCAAAACCTCGGTACGAGTAAGACGTAAGAGAATTTCGGTTTAGCACGTAGTGTGCGCGAGAAACATGAATGCATATGTTGATATGAGGCTGTCAACTCGACGATTAATTAAATAACACGAATGCCTATAGTAGAATTCATTGGAAATAAGAGAGCTATTCACTATTAGTGAAAATCGGAAAACGAATTATAGTATTTATTGAGTTCACGGGAACGAGTTAGTATAGTAGGACAGAGCTGGGTAGGGTTACAGGGGGTTCGCGTGCTGGCCTTCTCTGGGGTCTCACATTGGTGAGACTGGCCAAAATGGTTGACACGCTGGGAAACCAGCGTGGATATTACAGTTCGCGGGTTGACAATTAGAGTCGGAAAAAGTCCGGTATCACGGGATCCGAGAGGCGGTTGACTTGTTGGGAACATGGATATACAGCCCGCGTTACAATTTATGAGTAACAACTTGTACTCAAATATGTTTACCTACTACCTGCACCAGCTCTGTCCGCGAATAGACTCGTATTGCTAGGCAAATAGTATACATGGCGTAGATTAAGGGCCTTTCCTATCCAATCCACAACATTGTAATAAACGCGTGCAGAAGGTGCTATTAAACGGAATATCTCTGCCTGGTCATCGAAATCAATGAAACGAAATACGTCGCGCAATTCCATGTGCGACTCCGAACATGTACAGCCCAAAAAATGTTCGTTTTGCGCGAAAATAGAGAAGATATCCATGAAAAACGGTTTTAGAAACGTTTTTCATGGATATCTTCTCTATTTTCGCGCAAAACGAACATTTTTTTGGGCTGTACATGTTCGGAGTCGCACATAGAATTGCGCGACGTATTTCGTTTCATTGATTTCGGTGCCCAGGCAGAGATATTCCGTTTAATATCACATTTTTTCACGATGTTTTCAGGACTGGTGGAATTGCCTAGGAAAGCACCTTAAGAATCTCGCATAGACCTAGCGATGGTCGATTAACTGAAAGGTTCAAACAATGTTGATAAATGCCCCAATAAATGACCTGTGAACGGTCTATTTGGTTTTATTCATTATCTAGCCATAGATTCATTCCTCCTCCCCTTCCCTTAATCTGAGTATGTCAGTAGAGGCGACGGTCATGACCTATCTGGGCGAACTCCGGTATGTGCAGTATCGGAACCGCGAGGTCCGTCGGTTACACTCATTTTTGACCAGCATTTTTGTCCTCCGACCTAAAAAACCAACGAATTGGATCCTGACTCAAAAAGACTTATTTTCCGCTCTCAAATAAGGACAAAAAAATCCCACTTTCGGTGCACGTGTTACGAAAATAATATTTTGTCGTGTACACACAGAAAAATTTAAACCTAAATCACGATTGACCAATCGTAATTTACAATCGCGTTGCCGTAAAAGAGGATCGAATGTCCTTCACGTATACGACTTTGTATTCGTACACTGTACAAAATTTGGTGTCAAAATCGACACCATTTTAACACCGAAAGCAGTCCATAGAAGTCCACCTCGTTTTCGGTGTCAGTGGACAGTGTGAGAAAGTGGGTGTTAAAGTGGTGTACTGTGGTGTGCTTAGACATTGTAATTTAACATTGTAATTTTTGAGATAACACCATTGTAATTCTAACAACATTGCCGGAGTATTCCATACACTTTGTTGGTGTTGTTATTGACACCAACATTCTTAAACAACAACTCCAAACTGATTTACACCGCAATTTTTTTACAGTGTACACACAGAAAAGCCTAAACGTAAATCACGTTTTACTAGACGTGATTCACCTTTAACACTAATAATATGATGTCTAGTGTGTTTGTATCCAACATGAAAAACGGAATCTACGTATTAGAACGCCATATTTTACGATCGAAGAAAAAACCTAATTTACGATGGTACAAAAAACATGAAATAAAGAGAAAATTTTCTCACTGTACGAATAGGAGATCGTAGGTGAAGGACATTCGATCCTCTCTTACGGCAACGTAAAGCATAATTTACGTTTGTCTCTAAAAACGTAAATTACGCTTACGAAAATGTAGATTACGATTCAATCGTGATTTAGGTTTAGATTTTTCTGTGTTTAGATTTCAAAAACTCTAAGAAGCTTATAATATATATTTTCACCACACCTGCACGGAAAGTCATACTTTCCGATGCCAGGAGGTGGTAGAAAATACAGTCCGATCTCTCAATAGGTCCGCTTCCCCAGTTTCTCGCTCGCTACGTTCCCCCACTCCGCCTATTAAGACGAGGAAAGAGAGAGACGGAAAACAATTAGTGCGACTAGCGAAGAAGGCAAAGTGGGGGTACCTCATTTCGTGGAAAAACTCTTCCCAAGGGGGCTTGGGAGGACTTATAGAGAGATCGGATTGTACTCTCTTAAAAGAAATCAGTGGGAAATCAGTGGAATTTCACTGATTTACCAGTGGATCTCACTGATTGCCCAGTGAAATCTTACTGATTCAACCAGTAAACATAGAAGTGGGGATAATTCGCTGATTCAACCAGTGAATTCCACTGATTCAACCAGTCAGAATCACTCAGAACATAACCAATATCATTATACTTACGCGCATGCGCGCGCACAGCTGATCGAGGTTCACTGGTTAACTCAGTGAGCCCGGACTCACTGGTTGAATCAGTGAAATTCCACTGATTTCTTTTAAGAGAGTAGCATACGTTACACGGGAGTGAAAAAGGCCATCCCAAACTGCGTTGTTGCCACCCTCGCCTTCGGCACGAGTGTCAATCTCACACGCAGTTTGCCATAGCCTACTTTCCCTCCCTAGATACGTAATATACTATTCTGTATTTAAAAAATATCACCTCGGATATCAATTGATTATACGTGTCATCACATGACAATATAATGTACTAATCTCAATATGCTGGAATAATAAGCCATAATCTATTCATGCAAATATACGCTCGATACTTTCTGCTTTTATTTTTGCATTATAATTATGTAGATAATTATAAAATATCACCCGTATTCTGGTATTCATAGACATTTAGTAGTAGTTTTTTGGTCAGCTACTAACGTTATTTTATACTGCAGTGTAATGAAGTTAGTAGCCGATTAAAAAATAGTACATTGTGCACCAAGGTCGTAAAGTGGAACTTTTAAGGCCGAGTACTGAAAACATCGTGCGAGGCGTTAAAAGGCCCACCTCCATGGTGCACACGATACTTTATACAACGCAAGTATGTTTTCCTCGCTTCTTGATGCCTCTGTATAGGACCTAAAAGTGGTACTTTTAAGTCCAAGGACTTAAAGTGGTACCATTAAGTCCAAGGACTTAAAGTGGTACTTTTAAGTCCTACGAAACCTAACTCGAAATAGCTGGTTATTCAACCATAATTTGAGATATCCGGTTTTCCA
This sequence comes from Tenthredo mesomela, assembly GCA_943736025.1. NCBI lineage: Eukaryota > Metazoa > Arthropoda > Insecta > Hymenoptera > Tenthredinidae > Tenthredo > Tenthredo mesomela. The sequence goes on along the minus strand of OX031016.1, from coordinate 15,515,437 downwards.
AGCGGAACTCGAAATAGCTGGTTTTTCGACGATAACTCGAGATAGCCGCTTTTCCAAGCGAAACTAGAAATAGCCGGTTATTCAAGCCTGACTCGAGATAGCCGGTTTTTCTACACAGCCGTCGAAATATAATAACAGGAAAGATTAGAATTTGGATTAGGTAAATATATAATATACAGTTTTGTTATACTTCCGCATTGACATCCTTGAAGAAAAAACACATAACGAGTCAAAATCAAAACACGTATCATTTACATGCAGACTGATGTGTGGAATTTGAAGTAGTCTGGCGAAACATGATTATTATGTTGTTATAAAACCAACAATTTCTCAATATTTTCCAGCTCACGATGCCCGTTTCTCCATTAACGCACGCCGTCTAAAGTTATATTTCGATATGGGAGGGTGTGGGTGTACCGCTCACCTAAGAAAAAATGCTAATTTTTATGTGTTGAACGTCAACTTGAAGTGCAAAAGACTATATTGTAATGGCTTCTGCAACTATTCAACTCGTCGTTTTGAAAATTTCAAGGCGTAATTTCTTTTAGAATCTACAGAATTACGAAAAAAGAAACGTGAGACGCAATTGAGCGGTCTTACCCACCAGCGGGTAATACCCTCGGCTCTAATACTGCTCGGGTTCCGACCTAACCTGCAATCAAATAGTAAACTCTGGTATGAAGAATGAAATTTGTTTGATAATAGTTAAGAATGTGATGAACAACAATATTTAACAACACTTTATTTAAGTGGCTTAAGGTGCTTTCCTAGGCAATTCCACCAGTCCTGAAAACATCGTGAAAAAATGTGATATTAAACGGAATATCTCTGCCTGGGCACCGAAATCAATGAAACAAAATACGTCGCGCAATTCTATGTGCGACTCCGAACATGTACAGCCCAAAAAATGTTCGTTTTGCGCGAAAATAGAGAAGATATCCATGAAAAACGTTTCTAAAACCGTTTCTAAAACCGTTTTTCATGGATATCTTCTCTATTTTCGCGCAAAACGAACATTTTTTGGGCTGTACATGTTCGGAGTCGCACATAGAATTGCGCGACGTATTTTGTTTCATTGATTTCGGTGCCCAGGCAGAGATATTCCGTTTAATATCACATTTTTTCACGATGTTTTCAGGACTGGTGGAATTGCCTAGGAAAGCACCTTAAAAATAAAATATAAAATTCATCCTTCATATTTATTCGAGGGAAAAAGGAAGGAAAAAAAGACAGATTGTAATTAAACTTTATTGAAATATATTACAATGTTAAATTTTTACTGAAGACTTATCGTTATTATAACACAAATAATAGAGTAAAATTATTATTATTATTATTATTATTATTATTATTATTATCATCTGTGACGTGGTATTTTGAAATTCCCCGCCACAAGGCGACTCTATCGAGAATGCGATGATGCGTGACGTAGAAAGGGTCTCCAGGAAAAGGAAAAATGAAGGAAAATAATTAGGAATAACTAACACTCTTTTATTTTTGTAAGCTATTTAATCTAGAGCTCGATACTCTACGAGACGTCTGTCGTCGTGAAAACTACCGATGGGAAAATGACTCTAGCGAACATGAAGAAGCTTCCGTTATCGTCAAGGTCGATTCTGTCGGAGCGCACACCACAGTTGGTCCAGAAAACCCCAAGGTCAGCGCCTCCTCTCAAGTGAAAAATCTACTACCTCCAACTATCGGATTGACGGCGTATATATAAGGGATGTGCGAGAAACACAAAGAGATTCTTCCGTCATCCTGAGAAGCTACCGTCTACAAGAAAGTGCACTGCTGAGGCGAGGGTGGCGTACAGGGTCATGTGCAGATGCATCCTCACAGCCTCCCACCTGATGAACAATCAGTCATCGACAACTGTCTCCGAAGCTGTTATCGCGACCGTGCATGGTTGGTCATGAAAACCCCCAGCTCAACGTTCCGACCTAACGAATTCTTTCGTGAGTGAAGCTCTTAGTATGCTAAACACGAAGCTACCACTAACCTTCCTGTGGATCAACGAATTAGGTCAGGACCTAGGAGAAATATCGGGTAGCCGGGCGAGCGAGGCTCCATGTAAGTCCAGCGCCCAGGGGTTCCAAAGGACGGCGGTACAGTAGAACCTCGTTTATCCGGCCTTCGATCAACCGAGTCTCCGCGATATCCGAGGCAGCGGATATATCCGAGCACTCCGCATTAATCGAGGTGTATGCTTGGATCATACGGAAAATCTCGAATAAAACGGATGAAGCAGCTATGCCTATGCTGTACGCGCGAAGTATTTTGCGATTGCAACTTTGGTGCTTTGCTTTGGTACATATTTATATACTTTTGTGATTTAATTTCATTCTACCGTTTCAAATACATAAAAAATGATTGAAATTTTCGAATTTTTTACTCCTTTTCTAGTTATCCGAGTTTTCGCTTATCCGAGGTACCTCCTCCCCACATTACCTCGGATAAACAAGGTTCTACTTTAATAGGAGGGGTACTAGCAGCGGCAAAACCTATCGTTACGCGGACCAATCGGAGTACCGATATTGCACGTGATTTCACTAATCCGAAGGATAAGCTGACGGCAGAAAATGAGGACCATATAAAGCGGGCACACCCGCAAATCAGCCTATTCTTCGCTCTGTTCTACGTCACGCACCTATCGAAATCTCGCCTATCCTCTATCGTATCTCATCTGTCGAAATCTCGAGTATAATTATATTATTGTGAGCTATCGTAAAGTTTATATAAAATAGTGTTGTGTATCTGATTGAGCACCTTAAGGTAAGGTCTTAATTCTTTCTGTGAAGGCACGAGGTCGTTCAGATAAAAGTATGGTTAATTGATTTAGTTATTGAGCTAAGAAGCTCGTCTTTCATCTTTAGTCTGTTAATTTATCGAACAACCTCGAGTCTACAAAACAACCTCGAGTCTGGCTGAGTTACGTAGATCTTTCGTTGGTTTTTGGCTATAATTTATTGCTTGTCGTTTCTCGTATATCTTATGTTTCTGATTTAATATGTTAGAATTATATTGTGCATGAAATACTGTAAAAAATACCTTTTCTGGAGTACCCTGAGCGAAGATAGGCGCGAAGGCTCAGAGTTATAGTTTAGTTCGTTATAATTTAGTCTGTTATTATAAATTCGTCATTGTCATTGAGTAAAGTATGGTCACTATATTATATAGTTTATTACCGTATGTATGTAAAATCAAGTATGGTTCAGTAAAGTTAAATATCGCTTTTGGATAATTTAGTATCGTAACTATTTAGTATCGTCAGAATTCAGTTAAAGACCAATTTAATATTCCGAATTAATCTGTTATCGTTGAACCTGTGATTCGCGTCTTTCGAACGACCGTGTAGGTCTCTATTTATCAGTAGATCTCGAATTATCGTAAATCATATGGCCGAGCGTGGCTAGTTAATTAACATAGGAAATTTATGATAGTTTGTTACCGATTTTCATAGTTCAAGATCTCAAGCTTAATACGTTGATCTGAGGATGGGTTATGAAATATCATTTGCATTTGGGTACGATGTATCGCTCTGTGATACCAAGTCTGGAGTCTAGTTAAATCGTTTTATATCAAGTCAACTCTGACACATTCCTCGGAGTCAATCGTATCGTAACTGAGTAAATTCTGTCGTGAATAATTAAGTAATCTCTAGTAACGAACTGTTTAACAAAATCACTAATTCTGTACTCATCTCGTTATAGATTATCTAATTTCGTAAATAAATGATTGATTGATGTGCGATCTCAAATATTCTGAAAGAAACAATATTGTTTTATATGGTGTATCCTGCCCCTCTATCTAAGGCTTAGTTATCTGAGCAAGCCGAGTTATCGCTCGTCGCATTTCCGTAAATTTTTGGCTTTATGTAATTTGTTTTATGGTATCGTAACGACGCAGTAGCGTCTGGCATCCAACAATTTAGTAAGTCAGTAAGTAACACCGAAGGGTGCCGAATTGTAGCGGAGTAGTATAGGTTTTCCTCTCATAATAAAAAAACTACTTTACACATCATTGTCATTATTATTATTCACAATAGTGTGAATTATTTACATAACTTCACTACGATTTTTTATCAATTTCACGGATTTAATACTATGTGATAACTGATAACCATTGTCATGCAAAAGTTGGTTTCTGATTGTCACAAAATTTGTCGTCGCACGCATTTCCAACAAAAAAAATAATACAATACTACCTCGTTATAAGCGACTGTTAGAGCGGTTAGGGGAGGGGCTGGTTCAGAGTTCCGAATCTTCAAAGCTCCGAACGGTCAAATTTCCGAATTTATTCTAAACGATTTCATAATTTCCAGAAAGACTAGGGTTTAGAAAATTAAAATTTCGAATGGTCTAAATGCAGATAGCTCAAGACTCCGACAGTCCAAACTTCCGAAAGTTCAAAATTCCGAAAATCCAAAATTCCGAAAGTTTAAAATTCCGAAAGATCGAACGTGTTCTTAACGTGTCGATGAAACGACGCGCGACGGCTTGATGTTCAAGTTTCGAAGTTTTGGCCTTTCGGATCTTTAATAGCTTTCGGAATTTTGAACCTTCGGTGTGCTGCGATTCGGAATTTTTTAAATTGGTTAAATAGACTTTCGGTGAAATACTCTTTCTGATAACTGTGAGTTCGTTGCATTAAAATTCGGAAATTTGACCGTTCGGAGCCTTGAAGATTCGGAACTTCGAACCGGCCCCGAAGGAGGAATTCGCTTATAACGAGGGCGCTTATAACGAGGTAGTACTGTAGTTATGTTTTACTTACGTGATTTTGGTAATCCACCGGCAAACGCACTGTCAGATCCTGAGCGGTATTGGCATCCTGCCGAGCGATATTACCCTCACCGACCGAGCGGCATTACTATGCTATTACTAATTACATTACTAATGTAAAGATAGATAAGAGTTCATCTTGTGATCAAATTACGCGAAAAAGTACCACGAATCGAATGATCATAGTCTGTCGTGAAAATAATAATTTTGAAATGACGAAAAACTTTATTCACTGATCCAGCAATTTTACGCTGCCAGGACCTCAAAACAGAGAGATGTTATTTTTTTTCTATTAGTGATTAAAAGAATCAAATTTCCACAGAAATTAGATATTGGCATTGGATTTTGCAAATTGGGAAAAAAAAACGTGTGAAAAATTTTTAATTATAAAGAAAAAGGGGTGAGCGGTATATTACCTGCTGAGCGGTAAAACCACACTCTCTCCTAATAACCTGTAAGGTAAACGTCCCGATAACCGGACAGCTAAGGTTAACGTCCCAATGCCCGGACATCCATACGAAATCGTATTTCTGTCCCTCTTGCACACACTTTCTGTCCGGTGACTGGGACCTGTCCGGCCATTGGGACGTTTACCTTACTTGTAATAATCACTTTCGGCTAGAAAATATTATTTTCTAACATCCGGCGTGCATTCAAATAAATCATACGACATATTCCTGAAATTCCGGACATTGAACAGTTAAATAACGTTTTTACCATAACGTCCATCCACTTCGCAGATTACCGTAGTCAGATTGAAGATAGTGATATGTACCTGGAGGAGTTATAGTCACCGTTGACAGCCCAAAAGCAGGCCTCATTATGAACACTCATTATGAAGGTTTTGGTACCGCGCGCTTGTTCGTAGCGTAACGAATCAGATGTCATCACTTTCGACCCAACATTTTATTCAGCCGTAGACAACAGTACAAATGTTCCTGCGTGTAATCAACAAAACCATAAACTTGGCAACATAAAAATTACAAAACGATTTCCGGTGCTTATAAACAGAATTTGAAAAAGTTATTGAAAACGAATTGGGGTTTCGCACACTTGGGCTTTTCGTTCTCCATAACTTTTTCAAATTCTGTTTATAAGCACCGGAAATCGTTTTGTTATTTTCTTATTGCCAAGTTTATCGTTTTGTTGATTTCACGCAAGAATATTTGTACTGCTGTCTACGGCTGAATAAAACGTTGGGTCCAAAGTAATCTCATTACCTACACTACGAAAAGCGTGCGCTACCAAAACCTTCAAAGCCCTCCACAGCCGTTAGGATGAGCTTCCGACCTTGGGTGTCTTATCTCAAAATGCTTGTCAAAGCAGCCCCTACACACCCTATCAGTATGTACAGAGTTAAAAGAAACACCCTGTATACACCAAGGTTATCGAACGAAACGTAGAACTTCCTGTAGCTAGTACCTGGATCTCGATGTGAATCAAATACGTACATGTATATAAATGTGAAAATTAGGAAGAATAGATTGGAGCTCAATGTCATGAAACGCTGTAACGCTCAGTGCTCAATATTTATAATTAATTGATCTCAAAGTTCGAGGCTTAAAGGCGTTCCTCATCTTTTCTAGTAATGACGGTAATCGCAGATGACGCTGTTGCCACGACGAGGACGCCAATTCAAGAATTTTATGCTGAGAAAAACTGCTTTATAACAGGTAAAAAATCTGAGAACATTTCCACCAAGAAAATATTTCATCATGCTACTTAATACTGGTCTAACGATTATTTGAATGTATACATCCGGGAAGTTACCGATCTATCGAATTCTATTGACTTTGAAATTATACGATTATTAATGACATGCGGTCGAGCGAAACGTTTAGTTTTCCAAGAAGGCGTTCAAACTCATTTGAAGTTACTAAACGATCTATAATTAATCTGAAAACAGACATCTTTACTGGATCAACATTATATCCCACACAGCACAGGTTTCGATAAATGTTCATAGGATATATCCATGGGGCATCCAAATGTCCGCCCTGATATCCTATGGATATCCAGGATATCCATAGGATACCATAGGATATCAGGGCGGACATTTGGATGCCCCATGGATATCCTATGAACATCTATCAAAACCTGTGCTGTGTGGGATCTTTCCGAATGAAACTAGAATTTTTGAATTTGATAAAACAATTAATCGTTCCAACTCAATTTCCAATGTACGAATACAAATTCTCAGTCTGTGAGGTACATTTCATCAATGCAATGGTGTTCAAGCATAAGGGCCCCACTCACAGAAACCAAATTTATGTATCGATCTGTAATACCTCTCCTTTCTACACAGGTGGCACTGGATTCCTAGGAAAAGTTTTGATCGAGAAATTATTAAGAAGCTGCCCGGAGTTGTCGTCAATTTATCTTTTAATTCGTCCAAAGAAGGGCAAAGACATTAGTAACCGATTAGAAGATATTTTTGAGGATCCCGTGAGTAAATGACAAGCATAACCTTTGATCAGCCATCGAACCATCGACATCATTCAATACCGAAAATTCGAGTGGCATATTATATGCGCTACTCGTTCGATATCGGCATCGTCAATATTTGCTATTTCGATACACGAATGCTTAAGGGGGTATCTAAGTCTCGAGCTCCATGAAACGTTAACACTTTTCATAACAGTATAGCATTGAGGGACATGTACAGACACAAATATAAATGATACCGTTTCAAAGTATACAATTTCAGCTTCAATTTGAAAAAAAAAAAATGGTCACTGTAGCATCAAAATTGTGGTCGTTGCAGCCACTGATGTAGTTTAACAAACACGAGAAATCTGTGCTCCAGACTTAAGAATCGAATTTCTTTGCGGGTCTGGACCCACTTTTGGCGTGCGTATTTCACGTGTTTTCAAATCCATCATCTTGTAGTGGGATAAGTGGGATTATTTCACACGATCGCGCTCCAAATTCGACTGTCTTTTATCTAATGCGATTAAATTACAGACTTTGTCACTTGAATATGAGCAAATACGCCAACAATATTTATAGATTTTGCTTGGCCTTGAGTCTGCAAGTTGTATAATCAACTAATTGGAGAAAAACAGACATCAGCCGTACGACTGTATTCATGCATGTACTTATATGTGAAAAACTTATGACCATAAAAACAAAATATCTAAAAATGCAAGATATTGGTCTCTCCTTGTTTCTCGTTCGTAGGAAATGTTAGCAAATACTCGACCGGTTCTGCAAGTCTTATGAAAGAGATGCAATTTGTAAAAAACAAAAAGATGTAACCTTAAGATTTTACGCTAAACTAATTCTTTCTTGCCACAGTTGCTGAAGGGCGAAATTCAAAGTTGACCGCATACATTTCCTAATTAACACCTCTTGAAATAAAATTCAGCCATATGATAAGTATTCACATTCTTTATGCCACGAACCTCAGACTCAAAAGCCGCACTGCGTCGTTTCTGCAACAAGAGATACTAATCGTGTGTCAAGTTTGAATTTGCTTTACTACATTCTTCGCTTTACTGAATACACATTTCTTTTTATTACACGTCAAACTTTGCATCGTATTCACACTACGCATTATGATAAATACTGCAAATAATTGCATGAATAGAACGATTGTTTGATTTGACAATGCATGTATCAAATGAAACCTGTAAAGGTAGCTTCAAGACTCTGCCGATTTCTTCGTATTATAACCGCTTATTGTCATCATGAGCTTTGTATCTTTTGGATGGAGGAGAATTACGTATACGACCTGCTTTGAAATTATTGATTTTAGCGATATGGTCATTTGAGATCGCCTGCAGTGTTTGAAATGCCAATTCTTATGAGTGTTACTACAGTGGGATCCCTCAATAAGCCCTCCCAAGCCGCCAAGGGGAAGTGTTTTTCCACGAAATGAGGTACCCCCACTCTGCCTTCTTCGCTAGTCGCACCAATGGTTTTCCGTCTCTCTCTTTCCTCGCTACGCCATGTCTTAATAGGCGGAGTGGGGGAACGCTGCGAGCGACAAACTGGGGAAGCGGGCTTATTGAGGGAGGCCCTATTGAGGGATCGGACTGTAGTAAAATTGTTGAACGTATGCCTCTAAGACTCAATTTGTGATTCATGTAGAAAAGCCTAAATTCTCTGCATTATGATTTATGATCACGTCAATTTCAAATCAGATAGTTATATAGAATAGAAAGGAACCGGTTTTCTTTTTTTGTTTTTTTCAATTGACTTTTTTGTAGATCTTTGCTCGCCTGAAGACAGAACAGCCAAAGTATCGACAGAAAATCTTTGTTGTTTCGGGTGACTGTAGCCTGCCGAACTTGGGCTTATCCACAGAAAACAAAGAGTTCCTGATACGTCATACTTCCATCGTTTTTCATGTGGCCGCTACGGTACGCTTTGACGAAAAAATTAAATATGCCGTTGCCATTAATGTCAGCGGAACGAAGGAGATGATGGACATATGTCGATCTATGTACAATCTCAAAGTGAGTATCGAAACACGTACTTCATTTCTACTCTAAATGTCTCTCGAACTCAATTTTGTTCCCTTACACAATTTGCCATGACTGATGAGCAGACTTCGGACTTGCATTTACAGTCCGACCTCCAAATAAGAAACCAAAAGCCCCCAAGGGGAAGAGTTTTTCTTATATATCGCATACCCCCACCAGGCGCGCGCTCCACGCTCACTACCTCTGTCTGTCTCTCTCGCTCTTTTCCTTGGAATGGGGGAGTGGGGGAAGCGCTCGAGTAAGAAACTGGGGAAAGTTCCTTATTGCTGGGTTTCTTATTCGGAGGTCGGATTGTATCTTTCTATAAATATTCAGTTAAAAAAATGTCATTTAGGCCGTCATCCACGTCTCTACAGCGTACAGCAACTGCAACCAGTTAACCATCGAAGAGAAATTTTATCCACCACCTATGTCAGGTAATTATAACGTCTTGTCATCGATGACATTGCTTCTCAAGACATTGGCATGGTCGTACTATGACAGACATCTGATTATATTTTATAACAAAATATCACATCGATTATGTCATACTTCCGCTTATAAATTCACATAAATTGTAGAAACAATGCTCTTAAATTCATATTAGCGTCAGATTAAGGGGACCCGGTGGTCTAGAGCACGAAAATTTCACCTATTTTGACGATTTTTTTTTTGCCATTAAAAATTTAAAAAACGATGTTTCAACTTTTCGGGCTTATTACTACGTTTGTTGAGCATACAAAAAAATTTTATTTTTATTTTAAAAACAATATTTATTATTATAAAAATGCCACTGAAGATGACCCTCTCGAAAAATCGGACCCGGACGACGCAGATGATTTCGAGACTTCTACTCATCTGAACCACAAAATTCAAGAAGATTCTTAATCACAAAGAGTGCAGTTATGGTAGGGACTAGAACGAATCGAAAAAATTTAAAATTGACTTTTTTTTTTTTTTTTACTTTTTTTCAAAAGCGCGCCATTTTGTCAATTTTTAATTTTTTCGATTCGTTCTAGTCCCTACCATAACTGCACTCTTTGTGATTAAGAATCTTCTTGAATTTTGTGGTTCAGATGAGTAGAAGTCTCGAAATCATCTGCGTCGTCCGGGTCCGATTTTTCGAGAGGGTCATCTTCAGTGGCATTTTTATAATAATAAATATTGTTTTTAAAATAAAAATAAAATTTTTTTGTATGCTCAACAAACGTAGTAATAAGCCCGAAAAGTTGAAACATCGTTTTTTAAATTTCTAATAGCAAAAAAAAAAATCGTCAAAATAGGTGAAATTTTCGTGCTCTAGACCACCGGGTCCCCTTAAATACCGGAAGTGCCTAATGGGTGCCGTTGTCAACTGTATGCTGCAGGGGAGAACGTAGTGAAACTGACGGAACGTCTCGACGAAGGCAAATTGGACAATATTACGCCGATGCTTCTAGGAGATCTTCCCAACACTTACTGCTTTACCAAAGCGATAGCAGAAGCTACTGCGAAGGAAAACGGCAAAGACTTACCCCTCGGTATATTCAGACCAGCAATGGGTAAGTGAGATGGAGAAGAAGAGCCGTCAACAAAATGGATAAAGTTTGTTGACGGATAAATCTGTTGCAATTAAATATCTAAAAAGAAATCAATCAGTTATAGAGTGTTACCTGTTAGTGCACTCATACATATTCAGAACAGCCACAAACATAATTGATTCATGATATTTCATAGTGAAAATCTTCTTTTCTCATTTTCGAAATTAGGCCTCAAAGTTATCAGACTTTTGAGATGAAAGTCTCGATTTCCTCATAGACAACACATTCTCATTTCATTACCCGCCCCCAGCATATCTGACGTTTTCCTGGAACGGTGCAAAAATAGCATAACACTTCATAAATACTGCCTACAGTTATCTCAACTTGCCACGAACCGCTCGAAGGCTGGACCGACAACATCTTTGGTCCAACAGGCGGACTCGTCGGAGCAGGTGCTGGCCTAATTAGAACGTTTAACTTGGACGCTGAATGTTCTGCAGAACTGGTACCCGTCGATCTAACAGTGAACGCACTGATTACTACAGCTTGGGATGTAGCAAACAACAAGTGAGTGGAACGATTTTTCTCGTAATCAACAATTCCTGTTCCTGAAACTTCACAAATTATTCAAGAAGAGCCTGCAACAATAAAACTGATGTTGTGATAATTAAACATCATGTGATAAAATATTTTCACCTGTTTCTAAAGAGACACTTATATTCTTGAATTCTTTGAAAAATTAATGATGAGACAAATGTGACTTTCATTCGTTGCGCAGAAATGTGGAACTCGAGCCACCAATTTACAATTACGTTGCAACTTGGGATAAGAAGGGCGTCACCTGGGGAGAGTGGAATAAATACGCTTTCAAATATGGATTGCAGTTTCCTACTACACGCACTATTTGGTGCTACCTAAACTACGTAACGAAGTATACCGCCCTATACAATTTATTTACCATTTTTTTGCACATTATACCAGCTTTGATTCTCGACACCGGACTTTTTGTTATCGGACAGAAGCCCAAGTGAGTATGACTCGATTGCACGAGGTAAATGATTCGATAAATCTGAATCATCGATGTTACTTCATTACACATCACAAATAACACCATTCTGAATATCCGATTCAATTGAACTCTGATTTCAGGCTGCTCAAGCTATACAAGAAGGTTCACAAGTTTTCAGAAGTCACATCTTACTTTACGCTAAGATCTTGGAACTTCCATAATGACAACACGCGAGCGCTTTGGGATAGACTCGCGATCGAAGATCAGAAAACCTTCTTCTTCTCCATGGCAGACTTCGACTGGGACCGTTACATGCATAATTGCATCCATGGGGTGCGACTTTACATTTTCAAGGATGACCCAAGCACCATTCCGGCTGCCCGAAAGAGAATGGCCTTGTAAGAAATTTATTTGTTATTGAGACAACGAGGACTTGTTTCTCTGTGCTTATGTCTCTTTCCTTGTTGTTCTTCCTTTCTTCCTCATCATTATATATATTATGATGATCTTTCATTTATGATATATTGGGTATTTCGATCCAGGGCCTGTATTAGGCCTGGTCATAAGAAGCCATATAATCCATCCATCTTTAGCCGAGAACTTGTTCTAAGTCTCTGAATAGAAAAACTCACTTCACTTACACTCTGTTCGCGTTATGTTTTAACAATATTTGGGCTTTGCAGGATGAAGGTGTTCCACGAATTAATAAAGTACGCATTCCTGATCATTTTCCTCTGGAGTTCGTACAAGCTGGTGTCACTCACCCCAACATTGGGCCAAATAGTAGGAACATCATGATTCCGTGATTCCATGGAAATATCAACATCCTCCGACGAAAAAAAAAAGGTGCTTTCTCAAAGAAGGGAGTAGGACGAAAAAATCGTGTGCAGCACGGGGGATTTTTACTCATGTGATAGTTAACTTCACACTCGTCGAAATCACCTTCTTTCCGCCCTCGATACACAATGTACTATTGATCATATATTTCAATCGTTCAGATCGTAGTAATAGTCTCATAGAATATTCTGAAACTTTTAATCTAGATAATGACACATATTCCATCCATCATCTACGTATTCTTTTTATTTGACAAAATTCGGTACGTGAGTCGAAAAGTATTACACCTCAGATTAATGCCAGAAACTATGACACCTCAGATTCAGAACAGAAACTATGACATGTCGGAATAAAGTTGGAAACCATGACATATCGCCCGATCTCGAAGAAATATGACAACGCTGCATTTAATCATAATTAAAGAAATGCATGAACAGATAAGTGGTCAGTGACCGTTTGCAGAAACGTCTGAAAATTAATTAACAGGTATATTATTACCGAAAAGTAACTCGTTATAATATGTTTCTGTCCTCAATTTGAGGTGTCATAGTTTCGGTCCTGAATCTGAGGTGTCATAGTTTTGGGCGTTAACTTGAGGTGTCATAGTTTCTGGCATTAATCTGAGGCGTAATACTTTATTTCGACTCACGTACCGAAATGATGACATATCTAATGCAAATTATAATGTATTTATATATTATATTTATAGGGGGCTGATCTTAGCTCGAGTAATCATCTACATTTCTTACAGCAACAGATACACTTGTCTTTCAAATAATTAGTATCGTGGCAATTTCGGCTATTCCAAAACCATATTTTAAATACATAAAGTATACATTATACGTATAATGCATTAGTCACATTGATTTCGTTACACTTGTGGTGTGTTGTTCGTATACTAACACGCGGTTATAAGTATACAGTCACCAACACCTAGGTTGTTATACTTTCTAATATTCTCTTTGGTCCGTCCATCGGCAGAGGTGCCTCAGACTTGTCAGTCTGTTCATGTATTACATTAATACCTCTTCCGAAATTGATTATAAGTCTCAATAGCGTAATTGTCATTTCAAAAGAATAATAAGTCTTATCTGATAACTTTGGACCACCGATGTCCAAATCTAGGAATCCATATTGATTGTGAGTCCAAGCGGGCCCATTTAAGGACCCGAGGATATGTTGACCTCTTTTTCAAGATTTCATCAATTCTGACCTAATGGCATCATTTTGATAAGTTTTTTTTTTTTTTTTTTATCATGAGCACTGCCAGCTTCGTTGCTTACCCGTAATACACTGAAAATTGTCGGTTTTGTTAGAGGTACCTGGTCAAAATACCAGAACTTTTTAAAAATTCATGTCGACTAATATTGTTAATGAGATGTTACGCATTTTTTTGCTCCGATCCATGATATGATATAGAATGAATCAGTCTATGGCACTGACAAAAATATCTAATGAGTCTTGGTCGATCTATACGAAATATATAAGCCGTAAAATAAATATCTGCGTTGAACTTTTCCGGAGGATGCCATGCACGGTTCTTCCTTTCAACATAGGAAGTATTTTTTCAAACATCGTGAAGATGTGTTTATACAATACGTTAAAGTTTAAACTCGTTGCGAAATTTGAAATGCTAATTGTTATTATGGTATATATATGGGCAGGTCCACCAATTATAGGTAAACGTGTTTTTTCAACGTTCCCCAAATTTTTTTTCAAATTTGACATTTTTATCTCAAAGCTTGCAGTTTTTAACTTAAGGAACGGAACTATGTTTATTAAATTGAGTATAAAATAGTTTTTTTTTCTTTATTCAGCGAAGAATCCTTATTTTATAGTATGTAAAAAGTATAGCACTCTCACAAATGTAAATAAAATGAATATACTGAACAAAAGAAAAAAAAATTTCATACCTAATTTAATGAACATAAATGTAACTTCCGCCTGATCCCATTTCGAGCACCCAAAATAAAAATCAGTTTCTTTAGTGAAAAACTGCGAGATTTCAGATAAAAATATCAAATTTAAAAAAACGTTTCCGCCATTTAAGACATAAGACGGAAAGATCAAACATTTTTACATAAAAAACACGTTTGATCAAATTCTCTTTTTTGCGATAAAAATAGGATAAAAATTCAAATGTCAAAGTCAATGTGCGCAAAGTTGAAAGACTAATCAACGCGTCTCTCCTGAACGGTAAGGCTTAGAGGTCTAAAACTTGGCGAATTTTTACATCTCAATACACACTATGAGATATCAAAATTGCAGACAAATCGAAATTTTGACTCCGGATCTTTTACCTATAATTAGTAGACCTACCCATATATAAAATCGCGTGCAGATACATAGGGTTTCTGCAACACATGCATACTATAATATATAATAAGCATAATATAACATAACACAAGCTATGCCACTTCGGTATCCGATCGGATATTCTAATTCTGCAACACAAACTGTGCCATAACTGGTGAGCCCGTCATATTAAATTTCAAGTTGATAGTAAGAAAAAAATTGTCTACCAGAAATGTCCACTTCACTCTCAAATCCTTTACCAATGAAGGGGTTAAGGGCAATATTTCAAGAACGTTCGACCGAAAATCGAAAATCTTTGGTTCTCTAAGAGAAGATCTTGCGATATATTGCATTTAGAAGAGCATAGGAACCGAATTCTACAAAATTTTGGGATTGCTCTAGTGTAGTTGCAGGGGAATCATCGCGACAGAATATGATCATAGAACTTTCAGAATGAATGATTAACAAAAACGAAAAAAAAAAATGAAGGTTCGTTGATAGGGAGAGAGAAGCTCAACATTACCTGCATTAGTACCTACTTCAGTGCTACTCAGATTGAGTTTCAAAAGAATTTTCAGCACAGGTTCCTGAAATGGACCTATTCAATCTATAAGCCTCAATAATTTCTAAGCGAAATAACGTGAGCTTTGTTAATTGTTCGTTGAAGTAATTGAGCTTCTCTAATTCAGTGTTTTTTTTTTTTTTTTTTTCTTTTAAATATATATTATTTCACTTAATTTTAGTTCTCCGAAGTAACGGAAAAGACAGTACTTTGATGAATATTACAACTTATCTCAAAATTGAGGTGGTAGGAGTAAGAGAATTCTCTAGCGTAGGCGGGGACTCGAAGTCAGGAGGGGAACTCATTCATGGCTATATAAGAGTAAGACGATCACTGACGCTGTTGACCACCGTATACCAAACTGAAGAAACACACGTCCGTAGTTACATGAGCTGCGTGTACTGCAGAAGTGAATATTTTCAAGTGATTAACTTAGAATAAGAAACTCGGATTCAAACATAATTATAGAGAAGATTTTCATCAGCTAAAAGTAATCACAGTGTTAGAACCTGCATTAAAAAAAGCGAATCTTTCATCGAAATTCAAAAAATTTCATTCACCTAGAAGAATCGGATACTAACTATAAGTAAGTACGAAATTTGTAGAAAATATTATAAGCCTTCAGCACTCGCCGAACATATCAAATGAAACACTATTCGGGTTAAGAGACCTTGCATAACGGTAACAACTATTCCTCGCAGATCTGTAACAATTACCGTTAGAAAAATGTAAATACAGGTGTATGGGGTCAATGAGTCTGAGGCTTCCTCTTTTTGGATTCTGGTAGAACATGCAATTGTCAGATAGATATGTAGTTGAATACCACGGCTGAGATTGCGGAAATCACTGAAATTCGTACATACCAGGTGTTTATCTTGATCGTAGTTTTCTCCGGTAACAAAAGTCACCAAATAATAAATACCATGTTATTTTGGGATAAATTTCCGACAGCGAAGGAGGCCCCTTTTTGGATGACTGAAATTATTCATTTAACCATAACAACAAAGACATAAACTGAAAATAATTTCTACTATTTTATACCTGTCATATTTCCACAGACTTTCCCGCACAAATGCGTAACAAGTTTAAGTCTTGCTTGTTCGCCTTGAGCAGATTTACATGCAGTTAAATATGATTTAGTATCACAGCAATTTAAAATTTTATGGGAATATAAGAATCATTGTTTTGCAGCACAATTGTTGCTTCACGAATTCGAGCGGCTTGCTAAAATTGCTCAGTTCTTAGACGGTTACGAAGAATCTACTCTTATATAGAATTGATTGAACGAACTGATTTGTCTTTGTTTTAATTTGAAGACAAAGATACTGTTCTGCAAACCACATTTCCTTTGGTTTTTTTTTTTTTTTTTTGTAATACCTGATACCCAATGATTTCAGAAGCAATGAAGTTCAAAGAAGATTCGTTTATTGAAAGCAATAAATTAAAAATCTTAAATTCATTAATGGTTTGCTTTCAACTGATTGTGAGACTCTCTGTATAAGAATATAATAATTAAGAAGGAGGGTTTAGTGTCCTTGGTTGATCAATGCATTATAGAAAGCTGGAGACGCCATTAATATACAATAAAGTTTCAAGGGCGGCAAATGCATCCGCTCGTGAGCCATTGAAATTATATTGATGTGTTCTCCTCAATGTGTAACTGCTTCCAAAGAACAATTAAAACGTGGCGTTGAAAGTGTTCGTGAGCACCCTAGGTCCTAAAATATATATCATACCGGATGAACATTCAGTGGCGTAGCTAGCATGGGTGGCACCCGGTGCGGATATCGATGGTGTCACCCCAAGAATGAAACCAATAAAAATGCGAAGGACTTTAAGTATCATTTTATTTGAATAATACGAATTTTTGCGAGTTTTCATTTTTTTTTTTTCGCGGTTGGGTGTCACCCCCAAGCAGGTGGCACCCGGTGCGGGCCGCCCCCACCGCCCCCCTCTAGCTACGCCACTGTGAACATTACCCCATAATAACGAAACATGAAATTGACGAAATGATCATGCTCTGACAGATCATCTCTATAAACGGGAATCTTAACAGTGGGAAATGTCTACCTCCGTAGTATAATAGCGTTGGTGATGAGCACGGGGTGCGTTTTATCGATAAATAGTGGACAACCTTGACCGGCCGGACTGAGTAGACTAGGAAGTGAAATCCACATGTCGGATATATGTAATCATAAATACATCTAGCCTTGTACTTCGATTCGGGAAGATCCGGACTTGCTAGCAAAAAATATATCAGAATTTGGAAATCAGTGATTGCCGTTTCCGGTTTTACTAAGAACTCTGATTCCCTGTATGACTTATGCCCATGACATACTCGAAGTTTCCACGTTTCATGCGGAATTATTATTCCAATCATTGTAACTTGATTGAATTATTTATTTATTAATACGAAACCTAATCAAGCCTGATCATATTAAGCTAATATAGACATTTTATCATATGCGTTACGCGATTATTGAAACATATATAAGTTTCTATGAACGGTATAATAACTATGTATTGGGTTTCGGAAATGATGTTAGGGCTGATACGAAAGCCAAAGTCTAATTTGCAATAATAATATAAAAGATTGACTTGGGCAAATGGTCATGTAAATATAGTTTCTCACATTCTCAAAGAAAGAACTCTCAACGCGCATTTCCGATGTATATTTAAATAATAACAAGCTTAAGCAATTGGTAACGTCTTGCAAAATTATTCTTTCAAAACATTTAGAAGGCATATTATGCAGTATACATAACGAGTCAAATCGAAACATGTATCATATACACGCGGAGTAAGGCACGGAATTTTACGTCGTCTGACGAAACATAATTATTGTTATGAGTCGAACAATTTCCCAATATTTTCGAGCCCACGCTGCCGTTTTCCTATATCAACGCACGCCTTCTGAAGTTATATTTCCATAACAGACTTACACCTGTAATAATACTGTAACTTTCGGCTAGCAAATATTCTTTCGTAATATCCGGAGTACGTTCTAGCACATCATACGACATATTCATTAAATTCTGGATTTTTAACAGTTAAGTCATGATTTCACGATAGCGTCCACCCAGTTCTCAGATGACCGTACTTAGGTTGAAACCAGTGATACTTAAAATAAAAAAGCAAAAGGCAGAACCGGTAACATCACGACATGATGCTAAAACACGGACTGCGAACTGAGACGGGGAAAGTCGTCTCACTGATATCCCCGAATGCGTATACTATATAATTTGTATATATGGGTCTATATACTGTACCTGGTTAAGATATAAAAAGAAGTAAGTATGAGTAAGGTTATTTGGGTTAAAAGGCGAGCTCGGTTACGAATACGGTTTGTATAGTCACTAAGGCCTGTATCAGTCCATCAAGGAAATCGGAAATGCTGCTGAAGTCACGATTTTTCGACTGAAATTTGATGTAGCTAGTACCTGGATCTCGATGTCAATCAAATACGTAACATGTGGGATTGCCCACATCAGGAAAAATGGGTTGGAACTGAATGTTATAAAACCCTCGGCACTCAATATTAAAAATTAATGACTCCCAAAGAACAATAGCTGTGGGCTCAATGGCGTTTGTTATATTTTCCAGAAATGACGATAATCGCAGATGACTCTGCGATCACGGCGAGGACGCCGATTCAAGAATTCTATGCCGAGCAGAACGTGTTTATAACAGGTAAAAGATCTGAGACATTTTTCACCAGGAAAATATTTCTTTATCATACTTAAAACCAGCTTAGCGATAGTTATACCGATTTATTGATATCTATTGATTTTTAAACTGTTCGACCATTAATGAAATGCTGCGAAGTGACACGATTAGTTTTTCTTATCATGCATTGAAAATCATTCGAATTTAATAAACGAAACATCATTGAGAAGGTGAACAAAACATACCATTAACTGAAATGAAAAACAGAGATCTGTATTGGGGTAGTATAATTTCTCTCCGAATGACACCCAACTTATTCGAGATGATTGAGCAATCGATCATTCGAACCCAATTTCTAGTATATTTACCAATACAAATCCTCAGTCTGTGAAATACATTGCATTAAGCGTATTCAAGCATCAGGGCCTAGGAAAGCAAATTTATGTGTCGATACGTAATACCTCTCCTTTCTACACAGGTGGCACTGGATTTTTGGGAAAAGTTTTAATCGAGAAACTATTAAGAAGCTGTCCGGAATTGTCGTCAATTTACCTTCTCATTCGTTCGAAGAAGGGCAAAGACGTTCATAACCGATTGGAAGATATTTTTGACGATCCCGTAAGCAAATAGTCATCATAATTATTGACTAGTCATCGAATCCAAAACGATCGAAAACCATTAATTGCTAATCTGCTACTTATTATTGATTATCTTATACTTAATACTAAGGTAATTACAACGAACGTCAACCGGATTTCGTTTTTTCGGATTTTTTTTGATCATATTGATCATCTCGTAGTGTAACGAGTGGACCCCTTTGCGTGATCGTGCGCTAAAGTCAATTTTTTGGCTAAGAATTAGTCTAGAGATTTTGAAACTCAAATATGAACAAGTACATTAACAATATTTAGAGATCTCTCTTCGCCTTAAGGCTGCAAGTTGTATGATCAACAACTTGGTGAGAAATCGACATCAACTGCGCGTCTGTAGATTCCTATACCTATGCTCATTGCATTTACTAGCATAATGAGCAAATATATATCTAAGAATGAAAAATGCTAGTTTCTTCTCGCGCCTTGTTTGCATTAAATGTTAGCAAATACTCAACCTATTCTGCAAGTCTAATAAAAGAGACGCTCTTCATCAAACGGAAAAGACGTAGCCTCAATATTTTACTGTAAACTGATAGTTTTCTACCACTGTTACTGGCTAGTGAAATCAAATGTTGACCGTACGTATTATACAATTACCACCTCTCGAAATTAGGTAGGATTAGGTTGAAATTAAACAGAAATAAATTTCAGCTATGCCAGAAGCATATTCCTTCGGCTATAGCCCAAACTCAAAATCAACTCTCTCATAATGATAAACACATACATTTTCTTATAATGATGATTCTACGTCAAGCTCTGATTAAGCTACGTATTCTAAATGATTTCTCAAATAGATGGATGGTTTAATTTGAGACTATGGACATAATTACATGAGTATGTATCGTATCCGTGTATAGAGTTCCTGTTTCTGAACTCAAGTCATCATCAACATGTTTGTGTCATAATTCGATAATTTTCTATGACGTTTTGATTCGCGAAAAAAAAAAAACCGACAAAAAATTCTTCCACATCCGCTACGTCAGTTACCAAGAAAAATCACATGATTTTTAAAAATTGCTAACGATCTTATACTTGCTAATTATATTTGATTGATTAATTGATTGATGAGAGAGTTTCTGTTTCTTCTCATCCAGCAAGTGTGCCGATGGCGTCAACAGTCCATAGTCAAGCGAAATGCCAGATACTCGCATGTTTTATCGAACTTGTGCAAGTAAAACTTTCTATTAAGCCCCTCACGAGAATATATGCGGTCAAATAGTCAGGTTGACCAACCTGCGGACACTAAACCTGCATTTGGTTACTTGAGATGTTCTCGATGACCAATTAAAATCGCCGGCAGCGTCTGAAATACGTTCTATTATGAGTTCGAATAAGATTCATTTAGAACAATAGTCATTTAATGGATACTAGGACTCAACGTATAATCTATAAATAGAATTTGAGTAGATTATGATAAAATTGAAAAAGATTTTTTTCTGCAGATTTTCACTCGTCTGAAGACAGAACAGCCAAAGTATCGACACAAAATCGTCGTCGTTTCGGGTGACTGTAGCCTGCCAAACTTAGGTTTATCTGCCGAAGACAAGGAGTTTTTAATACGTAAAACTTCAATCGTTTTTCACGTAGCTGCTACGGTACGCTTCGACGAGAAAATAAAATATGCCGTTGCCATAAACGTCAGCGGAACGAAGGAAATGATGGACATATGTCGATCTATGTACAATCTCAAAGTGAGTATCGAAGCTCGCGCTTCATTTCTACTCCGAATGTATCTCGAAATCAATTTTGTCCCTTTACATAATTTGCCATGAATGATGAGCAAGTTTCGGATTTACATATACATCTTTTTATAAATATTCAGTTAAAAAATGTCATTTAGGCCGTCATCCACGTCTCTACGGCTTACAGCAACTGCAACCAGTTAACCATCGAAGAGAAATTTTATCCACCACCTATGTCAGGTAATTATAACGGCTTGTCATCGATGACATTGCTTCACAACATATTGGCATGATCATACAATGACAGACATTTGATTATATTTTATAACAAGATATCATGTCGATTATGTCATACTTCCGCTTATAAATTCACATAAATTGTGAAAATAACGCTTCTAAATTCATATTAGCGTTAGATTAAATACCGGAAGTTCATGATGGGTGCCGTTGTCAACTGTATGCTGCATTAATTTGAATTGTAAGCTCGGAATAACCATGACTTATTTTCAGGGCGAAACGTAGAGAAACTGACAGAAAGTCTCGACGAAGGCAAATTGAACAATATTACGCCGATGCTTCTAGGAGATCTTCCCAACACTTATTGCTTTACCAAAGCGATAGCAGAAGCCACCGCGAAGGAAAACGGAAAAGACTTACCCCTTGGTATATTTAGACCAGCAATGGGTAAGTAGAAAAGAAAAGAACATCCTTCAACAAAATGGTTCAAATTTGATACCGCAATGTTAGGATCCTTTCAAGCCAATTTACCTTTTTTAATTGAAAATCGAGGCTAAAATTAAGCGATATTGCAATCATATATGTACAATCATTCGAGATTATGTACTGTATTTCTGAGTAATTTCCTATTGCAATTGTAACATTCAACTATAATCTTGTCAATAAATTGTTTGAACGAGATCAGTTAGAAATTGCAATTGTAGCTTGCGTTTGTTATTTAAATACCTATAATAAATTAGCGAATGTAATCGGTGTTTCGCGTCTGTAATTAAGACACCCTTCAACTTAATTTCCTCATCATATTTCGTAACAAAGTTTTTTGTTGTAATTTTCAAAACTGTGACTCAAGGTTTTGAGGTTTTTCAACGGGCAAGACTCGCTTACCGCGAAGGAAGTACATTACATTTAATTTTCATGTATAGTAGTGTCCCAGCCTATATGACCATTGCCTAAAACTGTTAACACAGCGTAACTTCATCATCCTACAGTTATCTCAACGAGCTTGGAACCGCTCGAAGGCTGGATCGACAACGTCTTCGGACCATCAGGTGGAATTGTTGGGGCAGGCGCTGGCTTGATTAGAACATTGAACATTAACGGCGACTGTTCTGCAGAACTGGTACCCGTTGATCTGACAGTAAACGCACTGATTGCTACAGCTTGGGATGTAGCGAGTAACAAGTGAGTCGAACGATTTCCATCATAATCAATAATCCCTGTTCCTGAAACTTTCGGAATCAATTGAAAACCCCCGTTTTGTTGTTGTTGTTGCAATGATAAAGCTGATGTTGAAATGATCAAACATAATGTGATATAGTACTTTTCGATATAAGAGCGCAAAAGCAGCAACGCGCGTACCAGTGTGAAGGCCCGAACGAGCCCGAAGGCGAGCCGAAGGTAGCGAGTGAGGCGCCTTCACACAAGTATAAGCGATTGCTGCCTTGGACTCGTGTATCGAACACTATTTTTCTCGACACATGCAACGGAAGGTCCTCGTCTGTGTGCTGTCTGCGGGCACGCAAACCGGTTTTAGCGTACCAGTGTGCAAAATATTTTGCACACCGGTGCGCAAAAGAGGAATTTGGGTGCATGTGTTAAGAAATAGTACTTTTCACCCGTTTCTGAAGAGACAATTAGATTCTTGAATTCTTATATATTTGTTGAAATAATAATATGACATGTGGTACACTCAATCGTTGCAGAAACCTTGAAACCCAGCCGCCAATTTACAACTACGTTGCAACTTGGGGTAAGGAAGGCATCACCTGGAATGAGTGGAATGGCTACGCTCTGAAATACGGAATGCAGTATCCCAGTATACGCAGTATCTGGTGCTACGTAAACTACACAACAAAGTACACCATCCTGTACAATTTGCTCACCATTCTTTTGCACATTATACCAGCATTGATTCTCGATACTGGACTTCTACTTACCGGACAAAGCCCTAAGTGAGTATGATTCCATTGTATAAGCTGAATGATTCGCTAATTCTTAAAGATTGACGTTATACATCCTTACACATCGCAAATAGCACCATTTAATTTATCTGATTTAATTGAACTTTGGTTTCAGAGTGCTCAAGCTATACAAGAAGATTCACAAGTTCGCGGCGGTGACCTCTTACTTCACACAAAAAACGTGGAAGTTCCATAATGACAACACGCGAGCGCTTTGGGATAGACTCGCCGTCGAAGATCAGAAAACCTTTTTCTTCTCCATGGCAGACTTTGACTGGAACAGTTACATGGAAAAATACATCCGTGGGCTGCGGCTTTACATATTCAAGGATGACCCAAGCACTATTCCGGCTGCTCGAAAGAGAATGGCCTTGTAAGAAATTCATTCATCATTGGACTCGGTTTTTTTTTTTCAGTCCCTTTCTCTTTCTCGTTCTTGTTCTTAGTGAGAGCTCCACTTTTTTGTGTTATGTTCCGACCAATTTTTCGGTTTTACAGGATGATGGTGTTCCACAATATCATAAAATACACGCTCCTGGCAATCTTCTTTTGGAGTTCGTACAAACTGATGTCGGTTATCCTGTCGTTTGGACAAACAGCAGGAACGACGTCACTCAATGAAAACATCGCAGTCGTCCGATAAAACGAGGCACATCGATTATATTAAGTAAAAAATAGCCAAGCTTACTCAAGCCGTAAGAGACTGAACACTGCCACGTACCTGCGGCAATAGAAATTAAAAACAGTGATGGAAGTGTTTGATTGGTCTGGTATCTATCAGTGAGTAGGTACGGCATGAAAGCTTCACATTCTGGCAGCCTCCTGGAATTCCTATGATTAAGGTGCCACAGAAATGGCATGTCCTACATATATTTTGTGACGTCAGAAGCGTCAAATACGAGGAATTTCGTCGACAAATTGAGCCTAAATGGGGAAACGAATTTCACGGGAACGAGTTTTTTTTTTATAGAAGCCTAAATTAAACTGTAGGGCGCTTGCCCAGTGATTTGCAGTGTAGATTACCCAGTAATGTGTATTCCGAATAAATAAAAATTACACTACGTTCATACATATCCAACGTGGCCGCATCAGAATCTCTGCCATTACAGACTTGTCGTATTTTCACCGCATCTAGGAGATGGAAATGTCTATCACCCAGCAGAGGGAACAGGCGCCCTGTAAACACACTCGTTTCGGGAAAACTTATTTCACCCACCTGCGTCCCGTAAATAGGGCTCAATTTGTCAACGGAATTCCTCGTATTTGATGTTTCGGTATGACATATATCTATCGGAAACCTGTGAATTGACAGCAGTTCTGTGGCAACTTGAGAGCTGAGATTTACGTAATTTTAAAATCAGGAAGTAAGCCTCATCTAAGGTCCACGAGCACCTATATACTCATGTATGAATCACAGTGGGAGTCTATTATTTATCAGTGAAATTGTCATTGTGTAATTATGTAATTTATTTTTTAATTATTATTAATATTATTATTATACTTGTAAATGTCGTAGCGAAAGGCCAATAAATTACACAACAATAATCTCAATCACTTCGAATGCTAATTGCCATGTCCACCTTTCCCATTTTCGCTGCCTGATCATTCCAGGTTTTTACCACTAACAAACTTCCAATCTCGAATAATTCGAAAAATTTGTTGGAATACAGTTTGAAGTCTTAGATCCCGATGACGGCTGGAAACTACTCATACATAAGCCTCTTCGATTCAAGATGAAATCTAATTATAATAATAATTGGCTCCAAATTTGTATCCAGAAAATCGGAAATAGGACTACTTCGACACATCTAGCCTGCACCCTAGAAATATATCGTGCCAAAGTTATGAGATTATTATGATTAAAAAATTTGTGACCATTCAAAATGTTATATTATCCCCTCTCCTACCTCCAATAATAACAGTTCATCACCATTGCTATTAACTTTCAGTCAACAACTATTCAAAATCCCATTTGCACGCCAATGGCTTATGGGCATCTATAATCTTTTCCGAGTTCAAATTATATTTTCAGAAATGTTGAAACAAAATTCGAATTCAGAGATTTGGAATCTTGCTTTGTGAGTAGATGGAATCTATAACACCGGTCGACACGATTTTTGGGTCACACTTCTGAATGTCAAATTTTGGTTTCTTTTGCATTACCTACTAATAAAGGGAAAAATAATTTTTTTTATCAAAGTTTGCTTTTGTACCACCACCTGCTACCACCTGCTGCTCGTAAAATCAATTAAAATCTTCAAAATTCATTATCGACGTAAAACAGACTTTAAATGCTGAGAATGGAATATTTTGGTGTTTTTCGATGCCTAGCATCAGAATTTATGCATTAGAATAGAAGCCCAAGAAGAAAAAGTTTTTTTGTCGACCTGTGTATAATATACGATGTCCTCGATTTGAGAATTTCCGTATTTCCGACGTAAGATGAAACGGGATTTTTAATTTATCTTCCTCATCGAATTCAGCATAGCATTATCTGTCGTCAATAAGACAGAATACATACATTTCGAAGAAGACGATCGAAATGTTTTTATATACCAATCGGATTCATCCATCGTACCAACGGCTGGTACAGGAATAACAAATCTTTACAGATGGCATGTGTAGTCAAATCCTAAGACATATTGATAGATATTGGATTTGCATTGGCGTAATAAATCAAGTGAACAATCAACTTATAACGTTAATTGCACGTTGACTGACTATAATTCATAGTTCATAGCATAATATGATAACTACACATTATATCTATCATGGTCCAGTTGCGAATAAAAAATAACTCGAGATCATCGTGCGGAATCACTAATTGCATTATCTTCAATCAATCCAATATGTGTTATCGTGTGAACAATTTTGTTTCACGTTTTATCGAATGTTTTTAAATTTCTTCTAACTTTGAACAAATTTTTATGGGAAAAGACTCCCGTAAATCTATTCAAACCCACCCTCTGGATTCGGAGGGATGCGCGTATGAGCTCACGATGGATGCATTACTAGATCAGAAAAATACTAAATAGAATGCCGGAGAATAGTCAAATCGTCTAGGAATGTATATGAATTGCAAGTAATTTATGAAGGAGCGATATGCCTGAATAGAACAAGTGAATGGTAAGTGCATGGACTAGTCACACAGTTCGTGACCAATAATATTCTAAGTCTCCAATTCCTTGACCTTGCCATTACGAGTCAAGTACAGAACCCTTCCGGCAATGGAAAAAGATCAACGAATACGTATAAAAGGATCGAAGTAACGTTTCCAAAGTCTCGTCAAAATGATTAAGACTCGGAGTCGCTACACCCAGACATTAAATCGTCATGACTGACTAATTGCCTATAGAAATTTGTAGTTTTCCAAAAAGGAAGACTGTTTATCCTGAATTATATACGCAGACCCTCATCTATTATAAGATAGAAAAAAAAATAATTGTACACATATTATATAAGTCGAATCCTCTCGTCTCATATTCGACGAAGAAGAGGAAGTAGATCTCCGTAGTAATTTAGGAGGCATATTATTATCAAAACTCAACAAATAAATCATATAAACATTTTCAAAAGTGATTTAAACAAGATTATGCACGAATCAATACAATTTGCAAATTTATAATCTTTGAGAAAGGCCTCACAGTTTTGCAGGATTTGATCAATCTAACGATAAACATCGGATCCCAGATTGCTCCATCTTTCTCAGCAAACATAATATGGTGCTTTAGTATTACGCGCCAACACGGCCATACTGACTTTTCACACGTCCTGGTGTGCCTCAGTATCTTCATCTAAAAGAAAAACGAACAATTTTCAGAGTATCCACTTCAAATCGTTTGGCTTTCCTGACCTTATATTTGGAAACTAATAAACAAACTAAATGAAACATGAATGCTCTGTTCCCATATCTGCCAAGAAATTGCACAAAACAATGTCCAAAATTCAAACATAGATTTCAAATCAAAATCTGCCAATTGTCAACCTTGTGACACATCAAAACCTCAAACGTCATCTGCTACCAATGCTCAAATCGACCATAAGACAACACCACACTATCAGCCGTTACATTGCGCTATCTCCGTCCACCGAAGTGGGTTAGGGTCTTTGTGATTTACAACTATTAAGCATGATAAGTGTGTGCCAAATAACAATTCCACCACAGGAATCTCAACTCTCATCTCAGAGCTACCCCATTGTACACTCTTCGATAGAGAATTCACCACAAGAGTTAATCTTTTAACTCAACCAACACCTCATCAAGTACGCCGACACTGGCAATACCTGACTAATCTGCAATTTCTTCATCACATACATCCAATTCAATAGGAACAGAACACTCAGGCATAGCGTGAAGCCGATCATGAGCATATTTATACGTACATTTACGATTTAAAGCTCGTAAAAGATATTTATCACCTGTTAATACTTCAACAATTTTGAAAGGACCTCTGAATTTTGGATCTAATTTGCTCTGGTTTCTCTCGTGATTTTTAATCAAAACAAAATCTCCAACAGCGAATTTTGAAACCTTAGCTTTAGTCTTATCGAATCTAGATTTGTCTTCTTGTGCGTTTCTTTCGATAAAATTAGCTGCCTGCTCTCTGATTTCAGACATGTTGACTTCTAACTCTTCATCATAAAAAGGAAATAAACTAAGAGGTCTTGCCACCCTTCCCATAAATAATTCTAAAGAACTTGCTTTAGTGACTCTATTAATACTAGAATGCATTGCTATTTGAACATCTAGTAAAGAATCTTGCCATGATCTTTCGTCATCAGTTTCAACCGCGATGTTAACATATTTTTCAAGGTACTCATAACACGCTCCACCTGACCATTACCTCGACTAGTGCCAGTAGCAATCAAATGAAGTTGAATATTATGAGAATTACAAAATTCTCTAAAATCTGTATTAGCAAAACATCTTCCTTGATCAGCAATAACACGCACTGGTGCACCGAATAATGAAACAATCGATCGAAGAGCTTTTATAGCATTCTTGGTATCAATGTGAAAAGAATGTTCAAGAACAACGTATTTCTGTTCTAACATATTGTAATTTTTGAAGGGATTCGAATAATAAATTGTGGAATTGATGGTAGAATTATGAAGAATAATATATATTATAAATTATAAGAAATTATGGTAGAATATTCAAGAACAACGTATTTCTGTTCTAACATATTGTAATTTTTGAAGGGATTCGAATAATAAATTGTGGAATTGATGGTAGAATTATGAATCCAAGTATAAATAAAAGTTGTGGGTAATTGCAAATACAGGTCTTGACAAGCCGAAAGCAAGATCAAGACTGGTTTTTGTTTATAATAATGCTTGTTTACAAAACAACTCGATAGAGAAAACGACTCTATTTCATAGTATATTTCTAAAGTAAGCCATAGGTTTAAAAAAAGTATATTTCTAAAGTTCATCTTTCATCTCATGACTTCTAGATGTGAAGCGATATCATTTTATGTGTCATAGGCCGTAAAACCGCGATTTCAACCTCGCTTCGCTCGGTTCAAACGCGGTTTTTGGCCTGGACACATAAAATTTTGTATGCCGTACGGCCGAAAAAATATTTTCTGACGAATTTCATCATAATCCTCGCCTTCGGCTCGGATTATAAACTCAAATTCGTCGGAAAATACTTAATCGGCCTAGTGACATAATGTACTATTATGTATCTAATGAAATACAGGGCGTTTCTTCCAACGTAACAATATAATATATATTGGTATTATACCATTGATTTGTTATGCGCATATCACTGCAGGTTTGGTAGCCTTAGAATTCGAAATAATATTTTGATTTCGTACAATTCTTTTCCTAATTGGTTGGCATTCTATATGTAAACTGATAATTATCATGTCGCAAAGCTATCTCATGATGTTGATTTGAAAGTTCATGGAAACCGAAAAAGCTGTCATCAAAAGGAACAAATCATTTGTAAATTTAGATACTATATTGGCATTCGATAACGCAGCACGGCCGGTCACGGTCAAACAAGAATTATTTTGGCCAATGCCAACAACGATTTATTCACTAAGTAAATACAGAATTCATCGACCTCATGATACATGATCAATACACTGATCAACGCCGAATAATCATCTTTTCCGCTGCAATAAAAGGCAGCCCATTTTTCAGTCAAATAATTAAACGAAATTTGTTTCAAGAAATGAGAATAAGGTCTCAAATAACTAAACTTGAATATATGCGGTTATTTTACTTGGAATCATTGCCGGAAGCTATAAGTGTTCGTTATTATACTCTTCTGAAGAACAAATGTATTTTACACTTTGAATGACTTACACCTTGAATCTTGATACATATACAGGGTGTTATGCCGACTACATCGCAGTACTGCAGGTCTCGGACTGTCAGGGACCTGTCAGGTATAGTCGAAAATTGGCCGATAAACATGAGCGCGAAATATCTGGTTCGCCGCTCGACTTTTAGGCATCGAAATCCACGGCTACGATCTGTGGCTACGATCGCGTTGATCGAATTTCGACTGTCTAAAGTCGAGCGGCCGATCCAGATATTTCTTTCGCGCTCATGTTTATCGGCTTTTCGACTATTCGACTATACCAGACAGTCCGAGACCTGCAGTACTGCGATGTAGTCGGCATAACACCCTGTATAGTATATAAATAGGTATATCATCTTGATACATAATTACAAGAACGCTCTGCTTGTAGTTAATCCGGCGAGCAGCTTCTATTTTAATAAACAAAATACCAAAGGCGTTGAAGGTCCCAACCGACCCAGCGCTATAGTTTACCGCAAATCACATGATCATAAAAAAAAGTCAATATTCTTGCATACAGTTTAATGTGGGATTCCTTCGATTCATAATTTAATGAAAATTGTTTTTCTCCGCAAGAGTTGCGGTGATGAAACCTTCTATTTCTTCTTCTTCTTTCACCTTCGCAGATTTGACCCTCTACTTATTAAAAAAGAGTCCTTTTTTTTTTGCGTTGCGCACGTTAGTATTTGTTTTTTAACCAAAACTAAACTTTTTTTCTCCGAGTGTGGGCATCACAATGTGGCAGAGAGCAGTGGTCAGTGGTCACCTTGTAGATTTAAAATTTGATTAATACTCTGTGAACTTGGGACTCCAGTACTTGACCAAGTCAGATTTAAATACTAGGTACACACAGAAAAATCTAAACCTAAATCACGATTGACCCATCGTAATTTACGATTTCATAAGCGTAATTTAAGTCTTCATAAGCGTATTTAAAATTTTTAGGGACAAACGTGAACACGCTTTGCGTTGCCGTACAATAGGTCAAATGTCCCTCACGTACGATTTCGTATTCGTAGAGTAAGACAATTTTCCCCTTATTTCACGTTTTTCAATTCATATATGAATCCTCTCAAAATGTGTTTACCAGAAACGGTCTCTTCTTTTGATTGACAGAACCAATGAAAGACAACTTAGACCATACAGTATGGTATAACTTAGAGTATACTGAATGGTCTAAGCTCGGAAATGACGACGTTTTTCGTCGTGAATTATGGATATAAAGACCGTGATGAACGTTATTATTATTGTCATCATTCTCGATTCTTTTAACGTAGATGACGTTTTGTTCCGTCGTAAATTACGTTTTTTTTTTCGATCGTAAAATAAGGAGTTCTAATACGTAGATTCCGTTTTTCACGTCGAATCCAAAGACACTAGACATCGTATTTGTGTTAATCGTGAATCACGTCTAGTAAAACGTAATTTAAGCTTAGGTTTTTCTGTGTGTATATTTCATTAATGTATCTCGAGGATCGAAGGAGACACAATGGCATAATGTTCCTTGCTATTTTTACAATTACATACTCTACGGTTACTTATTCTGATATATTGTTTACATGCACCAATTACAATCACCCAGACAGCAAAAAAGTAAAACTGGTCTTGAAGACGTCGTATGGACGTCAAATGCGCCACTTTTTGACGTTTTAAAGACGTCGTAACGTCTTTATGACTTCTTTAAGACTTCTTTAATACTTGAGACGTCTTTACCCAGACAGCATCAAAGTTCAAAAGATATCCATAGCACATCCATGGGACGTCGGTATGTTCATAGGACATCTATAGGACATATTTTGAAGTTTGATGCTGTCTGGGTAAGACGTCAAAAAGTGACGCATTTGACGTCCATATGACGTCTTTGAGACCACTTTTATTTTTTTTTTTTTGCTGCAGATATACTCTATCTAGTTTTTTCGAAGCTGGTACATTACCGTTTTTCATTCAACAGTCCAAACGATAACTTTTGTAATTCTTTCATCGACAACTTCAGGAATCGATGAATACCGTTACAAATATTAGTTGTTAACAGGTTTCCATTTTATTTTCCATAATTAGGTATAAATAAAAAAAAAAACATTTGAGGAAATTCTTCGAATCGAAGCCCAAACATTAAAAATGAATCGTTCTTTCATACTGCCGATACAACTAGCGAGGAAAACATTTTTCATTCTTATCTAAACTTCTATAACATAATTGTGAAAAATTACATGAAGAAGTACAATAGCCCTCACATCTTCATTTCCATGGTGAATGTTGTCATTGTTCGTGCTCTTTCGTCAAAAAATATCTTGGGCTTACCCATAGATTGAAAAACAGTAATGATTGAAAAACTGCGATGACATCAGTATAAGTAGCATGACACTTCTAGGTTGCAATTAATACTTCATTTACAGAGTGAAAACTTTCTAGTATATCAATGCAAAATAGACTTAGTCTTAGTGGTTACTTCATCGGACGCTGCCCTCCAAACGATGTCGCCCTAGGCCACGTAGCCTTGAAGTTGGCCTAAACGTAAATTCAGCACTGATTACACCAACTCATACAATTTGGGTACGTATGTATATATATATATGTAGCTGGCAAAATCTTCTCTCTCTGATATGTCTTCTCAAACCTTGGACTGGTCAATTAATTAATAACTATGACATTGGATGTAAAAAAACAGTGTGTAAATCTTCGGGTTTCGTTGAGTACAAACAGGATTGACGTAGGTAGAGCCTTTTTGTGTCATATATACATCTCCGTAAGATTAATAAAAATTTCTGACGTATGCATTAATGACGGGTTATTTTATGAGCAAGTGTATAAAGCCGAGGTAATCGTAATCCTTCGGCCCAATACCTGAAGGCTTAATTTACTTTTAACAATCAGATTGGTTCGTCCATAACGTCAGTGAACTTTACTTCCCGGAGCTATTCGGTTCTTCGCTGTTTTTGGCAAATCTTTCGACCGCAGATGCTATCGCCACTGAATTTTCGATGTGCTACGTTATACCAAACGAATGTGAGTATAGTCATGCGATACAACTCTAACGCATACACTTTCTTCCAAATTTATAAATAAAGGTATAATGAAATGCTTCAAATAATAAGGATATCAATGAAACTTCGGTGTGTAAATTACACTCTTTAATGCACATTGCACATGTTTGCATGTGCTTCGATTGGTAACGGGTTATGTGGAGTACACTTATAACAGATATAATTGGTTTACTATATACCTTCATCAATTGCGTGTACCTACGCATTGTCATAACTACTTATTTACTCTCTTAAAATGAATCAGTGGAATTTCACTGATTCAACCAGTGAGTAGAAAGTTTACTGGTAAATCAGTGAACTTCCAAGTTTTTCACTGGTTCAACCAGTGGAATTCACTGGTTAAATCAGTGAATTATCCCCACTTCCAAGTTTTTCACTGGTTCAATCAGTGGAATTCACTGGGCAATCAGTGAAATTCCACTGATTCATTTTAAGAGAATACATAAATAGATCTAAAAAAAACTGGAGTACCGTTCTGCATTCATGGATACCTCTAGTTGCATTTCACAACAGTTCATCAGCAACGAAGCTCCTGTCTTTGAAAAACTGAAAGATGGTTTCTATTAAACTACGAGGATTTTGTCTGACCTTATCTTTTACTCATTCTGATTTACATTTTTTGTAATATCAAGTTCAAGTTCGTAAAAAAAGATTATGATGAAATTTGAGATCCGGAATTGATCTGTTTCACAAGGAAAACAGGGTTTGCACTAGACCATGGTGTGAGAGTAGAAGCGCTGAATATATTTTTGCCACAATGAATAATAAACACCAGGTAGAAATTGGTGTCGAGTCGTGGCTAATAAAGGCAAAGACGTATGAACGTTTACGTCATAGAAACGAAAAAATTTAAAGAAAAAAAAGCAAACTAAAAAAAAAGATTCGTGTGAATACGGATTAACAAAAAGAGGCTAACCCAAAAGGCCGTCAGGCATGAACTTCTTTCGAGCATAATATCCTATGCAACGCAGTGATCCTCATGAGGCGTTTATGTATGTATATCCTTATTATAGGATTGAAAACTAGACTTGAATAAATCATTATTATTTCAGACTTTACGACCGGTGATAATATTCTTGTCTTCTCGCACCTACGTATGACCTTGCACTGTTTGACTCGTACTTCTCTTCGACTCCTTTCTTATTATTTCTTCAACTCATGAAGAAAGACACAACCGGACGTAAAAACTGATAAACGGTATCTAATATTCCCTGTAAAAGAGACGAAGACATTGAATACCGATTATCCTCTCTTGTATGGAAAATGCCTGACCACAGACACTAAAAGTTATCGAATTTTTAAAATTTCATATATGTAACAAGGCCATGGACGTTGGTCGATGACGTGATACTGCCTTCATCAACAGTTCTTCGGTCACCAAATCCCGGGATATAGAACAAGCTGTGTGTTGACATTACTGTGACGTCACAAAAGTAGTTCTATCTGCGTATACTATAATCATGTGAAAATATTCATCTGTATGGGAAATTTGTCGGACAACCCGGTAGATCTCGAATAAAGAATTCCTGGATTTTACCATGACTGCCATGGATAATCCGGTTTAATAAGCCGGTTTCTCCCGACTCGACCCAACCAGAATACTAACCAAAAATAAAAATAATCACAGGCCTCGCATGCGAGGGGTGTCAGATATTTGAATTTGACTCGTAACTTTGCCGTGGCAAATGGCAATCCGGAGTGGGCTACAATAGTATATTGTGCAACTGGGGTGAGAAAATGGCAATTTTGAGCGAAGGTGAGACGTTTAGCACGAGTCGTAGTAGAGCGCGAATGCTAAAAAAGTCTCACCCGAGGTAGAAATGGCACACTGCCCCTAATTGCACACTGTATTTTTTATAATAAGGGCAAGAAATGGGCCTTCTTCGATGCGCGTCGATCGGATTGGGAATGGCGCTGGGGCGGGTGGAAATGTACATTCCTTCCGCTGAGTGGATATTCAGGCATCACGTTCGAAACACCTGATTTCCCCCACGCCCGACAAGCATGAAGGCTTATTTCATGCATGTGTTATGAAAAGTATTTCTCTTTTCCATGCTGATTGGAAAAATTTCCAAAACCTGTCAACCAAATTTCCTGGCACTTACCTGACTTCTTTTGTCGATTTAGAATTTCTTGACATTCTCAAGATTTATAGGCCTTTCCATGAGTCAACGAAAATTTCCTAATTATTGAATCCAAGTAATCCTGAGATCACCATGGATGGTTCTGAGAAATTCCTATGATTGTGGAATCGACTTTCCACAAAACTGATTTATTCAAGGTGTGAAATGAATGTATTTTTATAAATCCAATTTTTGCTCCATGTCATTCGCATCTGACATTCAGCTGTTGACTCACGTATATCCAGTGGTTAGGGTTTTTACAATATCAGTCGAATGTATATTTCTACCCGACTGTTTACAGCTACAGCAGCTACGCTGAATCAATTGATGGGTTATAAAAATATAAGAATATACCTAATCGATAACAAATCGTAAGTCCTTCCCGTTCAAGTCAGACGGTAAGGTTGTTATTTTAAATGAAAATTTATAGTTTTAATCGATTCGCTTCACTTTTGTTTTCTTTTGGATCACAATTTTTTTCTCGAATCGTAAAATTCCTCAATATTCCGAATCTCAGATTCTCTCCTAGTGTTGGGATTGCATGAAAAAAGCCAATAATTATTTGGCTCATGATACTGGATTTGGTTGATTTAGCATAATGCTCTTTCGTATCCTTGTAACGACTTTCCTTCTCCCATCGGGGAAGCTACGCTGTAAATCAAACCGCTACAAATTTTGCTGGCATAACTTTGCATGTGCTTTCAATTCATAAATGTATGCAATTTATAAATGCATCGGATATTGCCGTTAATTTTCCCCTTACAAATGAAACACCTTAACAACTAATTAAATTATCGCAATGGTATAAATAATAAATTCGCAAATATGTAGGTACTATATAGTTAAATCTATCGAGATTATTTGTCACCATGAAATATGTGAAAATGATTCTATTATTCTCTCCGTAGATGTCACGTGAACCAAAAATTAATAAATATTTTATAAATAAAATGACAAGGATCCAATCTCAAACAACATATTGAAATGATCCTTTAGTCTCCTAAGTTCGAAGAAATTTGTTCTCAGAATATTGATTTATAATAATTATTAGAAGTAACTCGTACATTATAGGCGTTAGGCTTATCGATTGGTGACTAATAATAACTAGCCACTGCAGTCCATGAATATATTAACGATTTGAACTAATGGAATAGATTCATTGCAAAACGAACTGTGGATAGGGTGAAGAGGTAAACCATTTGGCAAAAAATTGAATTAATTCCCGTTTTCATTGTGAAAAAAATACAGCCTTGTGTCTTTCCCGACAATTATTGGGCTTTACAAGTTTCTGACATGTAGCACGAAACTTATTTTACAGAACTCATCAATCAATCCCACTCCCAGAATAATCCCATTTCCCATACCTAGAAATATCAGTGCTAACAACGAGTCATATGGTATACTAGACTAGACCTCGAAAGCAGTAAGACGAATAACAGCAGGAGCGTCCCGCAGTATTAAAGGTGTTCAATTATTTTCATTCTGTTCAAGTAACGACTACGATTGAATTGTGTCGAATAGTGGTGTTTTTTTAACCCTTTCCGGAACTTGCTCAGGTATGTCTGAGTCATACTTGACTATCCATGTATCGTTTTATAATTCATATCGTCGATTATGCGGTTGAAATCTAAATGACTTTGCATTATAATCGGTGGCTACTTGCTACATCGTGTTATTATGAATAACGTAATCGTTCCGTGAAGTAACGCGAAGAAAGATTTGAATTTGTTCAAAGAAATACCAATTCCTGTAAGAACTAAATTCTAATTTGCGGTCGCCTAATTTACTTTGCGCAAACGACAAAGGCATCCTGTTGAAACAACATTGCAGGAAACGCTTCATTTGTTTATCAAGATTGTTTCTCTGACGAAATAGAGGTATACACATCATCGCTCATACTCATTACCGGAGTTTGCTATGGATCATAACTCGACCAATATGGCGATAGGTTTTTTTTTTATATAAACGAAACAAGCAATGGCCGAGTTCAAGTTCATCAATTAAATTATGTATCTACCCGGATGCGTATATGGTATGTACATTAGCGTCAGGTTCTATTTGGATACTCATGCAATTACTGTCACTATCGATATGCAGAAAAAGCTGAGCCTACCTTGCTTTATAACGACTAATAACAAGTTTCACAAGCTCTATATTTGTAATTTTTTTTTTTTTTTTTTCATGAAAAATTTTGAAATATCATATATACCTACTAATATTTGTCATCGGATTAATGAATTCATAACAACAAGAATTGGTCAAACTCTTCCGCAATAATTAATAATAGGCACCCATAATATATTTGACTAGAGAAGAACCCGCGATATATTTGTGCCTGCTCACTTTATACCTACATCTAATTTCTAAACTTACTTCACTCGTGCGTTATGAATTATGATTTGAGAAGCGATACAATAACGCAGAGTTGCAGTAGATTTCCATGTAGCTGGTATGTAATGTGATAAAATATAACGCTGAAATTGATAGAGTGTGGTTAATATTGCAGCCGGAATTAACAATCGAACGTAAATCAAAAAAACAAATGCAATGGGTATTAATCAGCAATGATAACATGCAATTAACAACTTCTTAGCAAATTTGTTTAAGCAATCACAGATTCTCGTAGACGCTGCCCGCAGTTGCCGTTATGTGCGATTTGTGGACTGACTACGGGCTTACACTTACATTTGAGGATCAAGCAACTTCTTAAAAATTCGTGTGTAGAGTTTGAATGGTTAATGGAGGGTGATTATCAAAGAGAAATTCCCGTTACTAATTCATATTTTTAAGCGTTTCTATTCACGAAATGCAATAATTAAAACTTGAATTGAAATTTTTAATCTATACGATTTAAAATTCTCCTACGTTTTATAATTTCATTTATTTCTCGATGAACACGTAAGACATTTCATTTTATGTAGAATCTGTAGAAATTTGTAATTGTGAATATTAAATTTCGTGCGTAGGGTTTTATGATAAACATCACAAGCATTATTTCGTCTAATTTCATCTTAAATCACGTCACAACTCAAATCACGCCAAATACAGTCCTATTTCATTTCATTGCACACAGTACCTCTAAGGCTGGGTATAAATGTCAAGATTCAAGGACCTCTGAGTTAATATTATTTTAAAGATAATCGAATTTACTAAAACGCAGCAAAAAAAGCTGAACATACGTCGCCTCGTTTAATCATACAAGGAAAATAATGTGCTGTTCAATTTACTATGTCAATAGTTAGTATATGAACAGCACTTTTTTGCAATAGAGAAATTACCACAATTCTAGTATTATACTAGTATCAAAGTACACGGAAAAAAATAAAACAGCAAAGTTATCAGTGCAAATGTACCGATATTAGTGTAAACTTTACAGAAATAACAGTAGAAGAATCTATATGATTAGATGTTGGAAATGGTGGTGCAAATGTAAAATAGACGTCTGAATCACAGTACGTCAATTGCTGTCGGTTGATGTGAATTTTCCATTGTCAAGTGTACGCCGAGCAGTACAAGTATAAAATTTTTACCACACGAAGATGTAATTGCGGAATTACATGGTGATCACGCCAGTGAATATTACTGCAAAATCTTACCACAATTGAACAGTAGCTTTGACACTAGTGAAATGCTGTCACTATTTTTACTTGAGATTGCAGTAGAATTTACGCCAATTCATGTATTTCTAGCATTCGATTTTTTCCGTATAGTATTATACTAGTATTATAGTAGTATTATACTAGAATTGTGGTCATTTCTACTGCAAAAAAGTGCTGTCCATGTACTAACTACTCACATAGTAAATTCAACAGTACATTTTTTTCCCGTGTAGGTCGAAATACTATCATAGGGAGCAATAAATCAAAGAGTTAGAAACCCAAAGAGATATAATATGAGCTGAAAAAAAATTACATTAAAAAAAAAAATGTGCGTTTTAATAACACCAGAAAGTTTATCACCACATACGTATAAATAATATGATATGCATAAAACAGAAACTTATATACATGTATGCGTATATACCTACGTCGCGCCGAGGAGCATGCAGCAAACTGTGCGGATAGAAGCATATTTAAGCGCGATGACCATTCGCGTTACTTTAGTCCTTGACAGACAGGCAACAGGTGAACAACGCCACTGCCCTATTGTTATATATAGACATATTTAAAGATTGTACTCTTATATAGTTTACTCATGGCATAAGAATTCAGTTAAATGTCTTTAAAAAATCCGGGAATTCTTTCTAACTAACTCGCGGAAAAGTTTGATTGCTCCGGTTCTGCAATATCTAAAAACTTTGTGAAATTTTTTTAGTGTTTGATAAATTTGCGGACAATAATAAGTAAATTTACTTATTACAAAAACTTGTAAGTATACTGATTATTGATTATCTTCTTATAACTATATTATCACGTACATCAGTTTCCGCTGGGCTCTTATTTGGCAATGATTATCTGGCTAAAGTTCTGCTTAAACGGATACGTTAACTCACCAGAATGATTGGCATTTGAAGAAAAAAATCTTATTGTGTGATTTAATTTTTGATTATCCCACATATATTTTTACGTAATTTCAATCTAAAGCAGTTTTAAATTTGATTTGTATGTTGGAAATTTTACATTCTACGGTATATTAGATAATTACCGCAGAGGGATTTCAAAAAACGTTGTGAAAGGTTTTTTTTTTTTTTTACTAATAATCAGGGTCTTTGTCAGGAAATTTGTTCACTAATCAATGTGTGCCTACATGTGAAATTTCATTTAATTTCATAACAAAATTTCGTGAACTATTTTTACTACAAACATAATATACGATGAATCCGATATCGACGTTTAAAATGTATAACAAAATTGTGCATCGAGAAACCAAGCAGATTTTGAGTGATCCTAAATTGATATCAGAAATTGTCATCAGCACTGCACATTCTTCGTCTATATCCTCATCTGTGCAATCATCTGTGCTGACCTAGCATTCATCGCAAGAGTAAAACCAACTCTTTAACTTTCACGTTACGAAATATTAACCAAAGTAAACCCTCGTCCTTGTTCTGCACCTAGGAGGTTCCAATGCGTTCATCTACCTTGTCTGAATTGTATAACTTCTCCGAGAAGAATTATATAAGTGTTCAGACCCGAGCACTCATTTTGCTCTGCACTTTCTTCGCCTACGTTGCCCAATTTTATCTGAACCTTTTCGCCTGTGTCTGCAGCGAATTCACAATTCATGAAGAATCACATAAAAAATTATTATGATTAGATTAGACTGATTATAGACTAGATTAGCTGATTATTTCAAACGAAATATAACAAACTTGATAGTAAGTTGTGATTCGTAAGATTCAACGATCGGTACTCATTCATAACTGTAAGGTACTCATTGCGGTCAGTCGGTATTTCTTAATTTATTATCAAAAGAAAGAAAGAAAGGATATCTGTTTGGTGAATGACCATAATATAGATAATGTATATATTCATTAGGTTGCACGTGTAAATTACTGTTTCATACATCATTTCGTATTGATGTTTTAGAAAATGGTAATTTCAGTTTGAGCATAGTAGACGTATATGATACAAACTTCACTCAATCAACATGCTTCAGGGAATTTGCATACAAACATGTGAAAAAATATGCCTTAAAATCCATTCAACTGGGGGGGTTTATCTTGCCAGCTCAAGCGTTCGTTGCCACTTTCTGTTTTGGATAATGGGCTAAGCGTGTAAATTGAGACGTGAAATCCGGTGTCCATCTACGATCCATTACCGTTTCTTAAGAAAATGTCTGATTAATAATAAAAACGATTTGTCATTAAAATTACGAAGCAATCGTCACATAATCAAATCATCGACCTTTTTTCAGAAACGATTATAGTCTTCGGCACGCGTCTTCCGGCGATATATATGTCTCATCTGCTGTTCATAATTTATCTAGTCGCACGTTTCCCTCCTGAATGGTTATTCTCCTTAATGGTTATTCATTCCTCTTTGTATACTATGGGCGTACGAGGCATGCACAAACTACTCGCATGTCTGCGAACATGTGAGTCTCTGAAAAATGGAGTGGTATAAGTCAGGTGTTTCAAAACTTAAAATGGGTCAAAGATATATATTTCGTCGTTGGAACAATGATAAGTCAATCAAATTAAAGATTATATCCCCAAAGTTATTTAAGTATTGATTACACGAGTACACGGAAAATGCAGATGCATGTCTTGGTTTCCTGATCTCGACGAAAAAAATGAAGAAAAAAGAAACCCTCGTCTACCTTGTCTCGGAGATCATTCTTCAGCAAAGTGTGAAATTGAGTGAAAATATTAAAATTCAGAGACGTGTATCTCACAAGATCAGTAAGGGGATCCCAATTGGACGTGACCCGGGTACAAGTATTAACCTTGCAAATCTGATACTGTGCGTCATTGACGATGCAAAAATTTTACCACGTGTCGCGAATGATAGATTAGCAACAATGTTAAATGTATAGTACCTTATTACTTGTTAATTAATATTAGAATCTTATAGTCACGTTATAATCACAACTTTCAATCGTCATCGGCCTCGCGTCAGTTGTACAATTGATAAAAATGTCACGACTTTATTGAGAGAAGCCACTGTTCGATACTTTTTTTTTTATATGTCTTCTGATTGTCTGACCAATTCTTGACGTGCATTGCATGTTTTCAAACCAGTGCAATATAAGGCATAAGACTTTAGTAGCTCATACAGATATTAAATTAACGAAAAAATTTCGCGGTTCACCTTCTGCCGCTCACTTTAATCATTGTATCAACAAAATTCACAACTCTGATGCGATTACTGTTCGATACAAGCAAGTGGGTTCTCAGGTTTTTTCTATTCGGGTTATTATACTCAGCTAGGTATATAAAAACAATGAGGCTATATGCATGGCTTCGGAAGATTTTGAATGATGAAGTCGTTATGGCAGCAATTACTTGAGATAGAGAACGTTCAATAAATAAAAAAGCATGCCTAGATAATTTCATACCTATGAATACGAATAAAATATACAAAATTGAAATCGACAGCAAACAAATGTAGGTATAGAAATATTATTTTTTTCACGATATTTTAATACCTCTCTAACGAAACGATAATTGCAAGTTCAAATATTGGATTCAATTGAAATGGTAATCGCAGATTCTAACGCCCTCAAGAAATAATTTATGCAATCACAAAATCTCTAATTCCCTATTAACAATACGCGGCTTGATTCATCGCTTCCTGGAAAATTGTCGGTGATTTTAAATTTGTGAACAATTAATCAATTCAAATGGTAAAGTTTATCATAAAATCTATAACAATTTACGATATATACTAATATGTGTAGAATCCCTTTCTATTCTGACGTCTCAGGGAGAAGGAATTTCATTCATATGGCTAACTCGTTTATAAAAATAAATGATTTCCTGAAAACTACGTAAAGCATAACTATCAGTTAACGTTATGTGTTCTGTTTATCGAGATTCTTTTTTATGCAAATTTTTAACCTCCAATAATTTATTCGGACTTCTTCGCGACTTTGCATTAACGACGTATATGAATAATGGTGGTTCGACATTGTAGTTGAAGAATCTTATTCTCAGGGATTTTTTCGAATGATAGAAGGTGTTTTTTTATTGAATAAATCACCCGTCGGCTGTCCAGTTCTATCAAGTTGTTGAAAGAAAGCTGATATCATTTTAGGCATATACTCAAATATTATACCTGATCGTGTATACATAATCCGTAATTCGATAAAATTGAAAAAAAAAATCATACATGATCATGTATGTTCATATATGGACGGTCATATATGATCAAACATGAATCTTGGCCATGTCTGACCAGGTATGCTCATAATTATATGATAGATATGCTCATGTCTGAACAATCTTTTAAATTTTCTTCACAAATGTAAAAATTTATCCATCTAAATAGGTCAGAACAGTATAGTAGAATCAACAATATGTAATGAGTTAAGGAATATAGGGAGAGGCAAAAAAAATTACAGCCTAAAAAGTGCAAAAATCCCATGTTGATCAAATGAGAAAAGTATCGTCGTTCAGGCAAGGGTTAATGGCACTTTGAAATTTTTTTTTTTTTTTCCATGATTGTTTTTAGGCTATAATCCAAAATGATTTGGACCATACCAGAGTGAAAAAAATCAATTTGTGAAATAGCGGACACTCTAATGAGTATACGTATACATGAACATAAATGCACACGTCTCAAGCGGGGCATATTATATGAAACAGATATCCATATGCATATGTCCATATATTAATCATGTATGCTCATATATGCCTCATTTATGTTCATATATATTATCAATTATCATACATGGGCATATACTATGAATTTTTTTTCTCGGGACTACAATGGGAATTACATACTTTGACATATATCAGAGAAAGTAATAAAATTTGAAATCAACCCAACTGTTTTAGTTGCAGCAGAGCGCCTATAGTAGTGCTGGCGCATGTAACGGATTCAAGAACCAAATCCATCTACTTCAACACTCGGTCTACCTCAATTGATCGAGCATCGTCAAAAGACAAGGGTTTTGAGATTTAACGACAGCACAAGGGTCTGTGCACCTCGCAACCAATTCGCCTTGAAAATACGTCAAGAACTAATTTATTCAAATTGCAAGAATGGTTGAGACTTTGGTAAACCATCCGACAGAGGTTTGTATTAATTATTTGATCATTTTTCATATTCATATATGACCCTAGAGACTTAGAGAGGCATGATTATCAGACACTAAATAATTAACCAGGAAGTTTTCGGGGAGACGAAAGAGGTGTGCACATAATGTGAGTGTTTACCTTCGCGGCCCAATATA
Source organism: Tenthredo mesomela (assembly GCA_943736025.1). Lineage (NCBI taxonomy): Eukaryota > Metazoa > Arthropoda > Insecta > Hymenoptera > Tenthredinidae > Tenthredo > Tenthredo mesomela. Next base: position 15,471,444 of record OX031016.1, on the reverse strand, counting down.
CAAGAAGCCTAACATTCTATCGGGTGAGGTAGTTTTCAGAGAATCTTAACGGGGTAAAGAGCTGTTAAGTCACTGCCAGGACGGTAATCGGGGAGAGTGCAGTACCTATCCCCAGTGCTCGTCGAAGAAAGTTAGTTTTAGAGTCGATTCGAGGTAGAGTACGCGCAAGAGCGCAGCTCATTGCCAGGTGTCAAAACGGTCAAGATATGAGAAGTCTTTAGCGATTCTAATTCAGTTTTTATACCGTACCTTTCTTGCAATTGTTCTTTTCGTCTTTGCACGGTATAGGATTGTGTGCCAGAAAATCTTACCGTAGTCATTTCGTTAACGTGGCTTAAGTGACATCAATATTAGAATATCGAAAGTAGATAAAAAGTGACTTAAACGATTAGCAAGATGTTGTTACAACTGAATCTACCCGGATCTGATACATCAGTATACGAGGTCAGTATTGTACAGTTATTGGTCGATTTCATCTTAGGACCTCTTTAACGATGGGCATTGAACTAAAAGCAAAATTTCACCGATAGGAAAGATATTGAAGGCAACATTTGATTGTCTTCATTTTCAATCGTTATAGTAAACCGACAGTAAATTATTTGAAAATTTTATACGACGTTCAATTTCCGTCCAGGTAATTAGGACGCCTATATAGTTTTGCGAAATAATAATTGAAATAATTGCATCTAACTTCGGGATCCAACAACAGAGTTACGATGTGTAATGATGATAATTACACCTGTGATAATAACCATACATCATCTACATACATCATCAACGGCTCAAAGACTTCCGTGTGTTAGTCAATGCGTGAACACCCTCTCTTCTACGCAATATTTATGCCATCAGATTATGCCTACGTCTATTAATTCGTGTAAACAACCTTAGTCTAAGTATCACCGATTACGGAGTACCAGTTATGAAAATCTCTTCAGGTAATCAAACTTTGATAAATACGTTACTGATCCATCATTATTGAGATGTAGAAGATTTGTGTTGGTATATTTTCGACATAATACTATTAGGCATCAAGATCTAGAATGAATGTGTGAGAGAAATGGAGAAATTTCAACTATTATATTTGAGAGTCTCGCCTGCAGACTGAATTCTTACGAGAACCGGCGTGAATTGATTGGATCACTATATATATATATATATATATACTAGTGTAAGTTATATCAGGAACTGGAACTAGCAATGTTGGACCGGTCTCACCAATTTAAATTGCGGAACTGTTTAAATCTAGTAGAATTTTATAGACAGTTACATAATTGGATCGTTTAGTTGGATCGTTTTGCTCACGTAACTACGTTACTCGTAGTTTCACGTGGCTGCCGTAACTATTATGAATCATATTATTAAAATAAGAAAGCGCGCTGCAATCGTGCCCGAGCAAGAGACGAGGAGAGATGTTCTCTAAAACCGGTCCATCGTCGGTAGAAAGTCTGTTAAGCCAGCTTTACCACGAGGACCAATTCACCTACAGCCAAGTACTCTGAGGTATCATCCAAGTATACAAACTCAGCTCCTTATCTAGAGTACATTAATTAGGGTACATAGTTGTCTAGGGGCAACTTGGTTCCCCCGGTAACATGTGAAACTACGACTAGTTCAAAGCAGCCCTTGACACGGACGGAGATTATCATGGTCAGAGATTATCACGGTCACGGTACTTTCCGAACTGTCAATCTAATTAATAGTGATTATGAAACAGCACGTCGACACCAAATCTAAATATTCTGATGACCTTAAAAATTTTCGTTAACTTTACCTTCGATCTCAATGACCGCCAATTCACCAGCCATATAAACGTATTCATACACATATGTTAAAAATCAAAGTGTGAACAGTGAATGTGCGCCACTCGTTCAAAACTAACAAAAAGAAATATTTTTCGCTTCAGGCTATCTATTAATTTGAACAACGCTAATAGTTTTTATGAATGACTTTGATTGGTAATCATATAATACATTGCAAGTCATACGCATAATTAATCGTCAAAATTGATTCCCTGGTGTTAAAAATGTATTTAATTATTATAGACGGAAAATATATACCCGATAATAACGAACGAGGCGAATAATAACAACAACAACAATAATAATCATACTACAAACGATGATGATAATTCAATTGATAGACGGGGTACAACTCTGCAAGAGTTTTACGCAGGACAAAATGTCTTTGTCACAGGTATGATTCGAATCTATATAATTAAAAATTTGTAAATATTTACAAGTTTTTCGATATCACATCAAAAACGGATAACGTATATTGAGTTTTTTCGTACTAAGGTGGAACTGGCTTTCTTGGGAAAATATTGATCGAAAAACTATTGCGTAGCTGTCCTGACCTAACCGGAATCTACATTTTAGTACGCCCGAAGAAAGGAAAAGACGTACAGACTCGTGTTGAGGATATATTTGACGATGTGGTGAGTTTTGTGTTGATATATAAAATAGTTTGCCATCATATGACACTTCGATTGTTAGCACTTCATATCTTAGAAAAAATAGCTGCCCATTACTTTCTACAAACGATTGATGTACTCACGATCAATACAATGCACAGCGAAGTATAATTGGAATATAATCATACAGGCATTATGCTCGTTCGTCGAAAGTCAACTATCCAATCATCACACTAAAAACATCAGTTATAAACATTCTCTTAATGGATTGACTTTATTAACTCGTTTTGAATTCCGGTTCTTCGATCGTGCGGTGTTATCAATAATTACTATTGCCTATATCAATTACCCGGTTTCAGACACTCGAATTTTTCGAGGCCTAGGTCATAGTCACCTATAGACACTTGATAACCATATTATTGGTATCCTTGTCCTATAAACATTTCCAGAATGTCAAGTTGACGTTACTGAATAAATTTGATATATACAAGTCATTAATCTCACTGATAGCAATCGATAATATTCGTGGCAATTAGACAACGAGGAAAGTTAAATTTACGGATCAGTGAAAATTTCAAAAACATCTAAAAGTCTTCTGATGTAACTCTACGACTACCACCATTTCCCTATGTAGTGAAAGAAAATACTCTGTGGGTTACGTTGATGCCCGAGGCTAACTGGCTATGAGCTCTTGGTCTTGCACACCGATTCAAGGCTAAGATATCGGAAAAACAAACGAAGTAATCGTGGTTGTACAATTAGTTCGAAAACTAATCTATACACCAAGTTCCATATATAATATCTAACCAGTATTTAATAGCTTTTTATTAATCTATTCCCGCTGTCCTGTACGATTTCATGCTAATACTACAATCAGGGTTATGGCTATGGCCCGGCTTCCACGAATTTCGCAATACGCCTGGATTAGACGACGTACAGTACTTTCATTATGAAGTAACCTTGATACGCGACTTCCGCATGATCAGCTTACTGATATTAGTTATCGAGTTAGATACTAATACGGAATGAGAGATCTATAAATAAATTGAGATGTGACTTCGATCCCAAATTAGTAAAGAGTTCCTGGCACAAAAGAGTACTTCTTGCACTTTTTGCAATCCACCTTTTATCCATGGTTCTCTCATTAATGGAAACTACGAATAAATGAAATAATAATTGAAACTAATCTTAATCGTTGACTTGTTTCCGTAGATCTACAATCGCTTGAAAAAAGAAGTACCAAAGTTTCGTCACAAAGTCTTTGCTGTGGCTGGGGACTGTAGCTCACCTAATTTGGGTCTTTCATCGACCGACAGAGCTCTATTAATTCAAAAGGTAAGCCAAGATATAGAAAAATAAACTGCGCTAATGGATAAACGAGTCTACAAATAAGTTAGTAGTCACCGTAGGTAAACAGATCGAATTAGGAAGAATTAAACATTTCTTTTAACGTCTCGATTTGTGTACCGTTTCTCCTCTTAAATCACGTTAACTTTCGATCGAGACTAGAAACTATTTCCCCTACGTAACACAATAATGAAATTAATAACTTTTCATTATCTTCTATCGACAGGTATCGATCGTCTTTCACGTTGCAGCCACAGTTCGTTTTGATGAAAAACTCAAACTTGCAGTAGCTATTAATGTTCGTGCAACTGGTGACATTATGGAATTGTGCCGAAGCATGCCACAGCTGAAGGTAGGTTTAGTTGTCTGATTTTTGACAGTAAATTAAATGTACCGACCCTTAATCGATATAATTTTCAAATTCAAATCAAACTTTTACTTAAATTTTATTGCGTAAGATTTCTATTTCGATCATTCAACATCAAGGTACTCGTGGTACAAGGTACGTGTGGTACAAGTGACGTGTGTAAAGTGCGCAAATATTTTCAAGTATTTGTTAATTTTGCGATAATTTGTCAGAAGATTCAAACAGTCTTCCTGATGTCACGTCCGAGTTCTAAAACGGATTCAGCAAGTATACGCTGCAACGATAAATATGCGTGTACAATGTACACTAAACGTAATGGATTCTGATCCGGACGAGTTGGACAATTCTAGAAACAGCCAATCGGCGCTCTGGATTAAAAAAATCCAGAGCGCCGATTGGCTGTTTCTAGAATTGTCCAACTCGTCCGGATCAGAATCCATTACGTTTAGTGTACATGTTCCCATAAAACTGGGTAGAATTTATAGCCGAATTCATTATTGTCTAAATATTCAACAGCTTTGTCTCGGAGATTTTAATCTTGAGATTGGTGGGTCATTAATGAGTGGACATACCTTTTTCGAATCGACACTCTGTTTTGTGTGATTAATATACATATTCGTATACGGGGTTTCTTTCTGTTTGAACGTTAATAAATTTTCAGGGAGTAGGTATACAAACTATTACGTAAAGAGAAATTTCGAATGCTAATCAGATTTTTTTCTTTTTTTTTTTTTTTCTCTTTATGGTAACCAATTGCGAATCACACAAGTTTGTAAGTGTGTCAACAATTACGCAATTCGGCGTTGACGCGAATAATTTCGTTATGAACGACGTATAGATATGTTTCGAACATTAAAACTTATGAAAAATAAAAGCCTGCATATCCACCTACGTGCGCTCGGTACTTCGCCATAAATTTCTTTTTGAAAGCGTAAACTTAACGAAAATACATTTGCATTATAAATTCGGTAATGCAAAACCCAGATGGCAAAATGCGGGTACATATTTTGTAACTATAGTGCCAAATGCCAGTTCGTTTCTGAATGCAAACAGTTCAAGGCTTATTTGTCTTTCTCAAGAATATCTGCGACAACGCCAATATTACCACAAGACTGTTTGTAGTTCATTGAAATTTCAAACTCTGTAAATTGTCGTCTATAGATCTAGACACTGTAATTTCCTGACCAACAAAATACGGCTGTAATCTATCCAAGATCTAATTTAACCCTAGACGGGGTAACTGGGGTCTCCAAGTACCCCAAGCCAACTTTGAAAAAAGTCATTTTTAGCTCTTCACCGCACTTTTTGTTACTTTAAACAAGTTTTTCTCGATTCTCTCTTGAAGGAAAGGACTTTGAATATATATACCATCGTTTTCCTGATTCAATAACGAAGCAAATGACGTGCAAAAATCGTATCTTATTGCAACTAGAAAGGCATGCATCATTCAGAAACGCTTGGGGTACTCCGGTACCCCAATTGCCCGATAGAAGGTGCAAAAAAATAAGTTGCCCTGTCTAGGGTTAAAGATTCTGCAAAGCAACTCGACGGCACACTTGTGTCTTTTAACGCAATAGAAACAAACAAGTCTCTTGCAATACTATTTGACAAAATGCGATGTTAAATCTTACGCAGATAAATTTCTACCTAAGTTAACTCCGAAGGATCGCGAAATTTCTGAAAGTATAATAATTGTTCAAGAACCTCCATTTATTTGCCTACAAATAACACTTCATTCTGTTGACTTATCTCAAGCAAACCATTTTTTTTTTTTTTTTTTTCAAATATTTTTACAGTCTCTGATTCACGTATCAACCGCCTATGCCAATTCTCACTTACCATTGATCGAGGAAGATTTTTACACGTACGAAACAAAGCACGATGAGCTCACAAAGGTGGTGGAAACTCTATCTGAGTATACCTTAGACAAGCTGACTCCAAAGTGAGTAAAAAATTATCGACCTCATTAACTTTCAGGAATAACTTAAAACGTGTACGTTCCTAACACGATTGTTCAATTTTTCAATATCATTGATTCAGATTACTTGGAAAATGGCCAAACACCTACGTCTTCACCAAAGCACTAGCGGAAGATCTTATTCGAGACAAAAGTAACGGCCTACCAATGGGTATCTTCAGACCCGCCATTGGTAAGTCCATAATTAATTACAATTTATCGAAACAATTGCGGATGATTTTCACATTGCCATTGCCAAAGGTTTGATTAAAAGACGGAAAGAAAAACGGGCGCGACCGCAAACTCGTTGCATTCGCATTCCATCGTTGACCTTGTAAACAACTGCGTGTCCATCAACTGTCACATGGCTCTATTTTTAGTTGGGAAAAAAAAAAAACAAAAAAACAAGATGGCCTCGAAATAGTTTAAAACATAATTGCTGCCTTGGTCAATTTCAAGGTCGCAATGTGTCTTGCCATCGCGATGTATCTGGTCACTGGGACTCTCGGAATATTGTTCCAAATCTTCATGGCCGTTGGCATATTCCTTTTAACACTTCTCGGAAGATGTATACTTTTCGCGTGCTCTTTCGTATATACGGTTCCTCATCAACAACAAGTTCCAACGGGGACCGGAACCGAGGAAACCAGTGAGACTATGTACTTCAACGAACACAACCGCGAGGACAGTGAAATTACCATGAGCCAAGTATCACTGGAAACCGTCAGTAGTCGTAGTAGTGGAAAATTGCGTGTACCGGAATTTCCGGCTATACAACGCGGACAAGTTCACGCGTCCGTAAATCAATCTCAAGAAACTGGCGAAAAGTTTCGGAAAAAAACTGAAATAAACTAAAATTTTCAAAGTGGTTATACAACCACAGTATGAACATTCAAAAATTATTCCAATCTGTCTTTTAGCTGCTCATTTAACTCTGGCACTACTTGTACAAAACATCATGTGGTAGCAACACAACTGCAGTACGTATTGCATGAGTAGTTACTTCTGTTGCATTTGAGTCAAGTAGATTTTCCACTGAGATGTACAACGGATTTAAATTCTAATTTTACAACGTTCAAAGAACCTGAACTTTGTGATTGTATTCCAGAAATATATCTATAGGAACATTTATTCCAGTATGCAGAAAAGCGATGTTACATAATCATAAATAATTTCACCATTAACGGATATATATTTACTTCCTACATTCTGGAAATATGTTTAAAAAGTTACGTCAATCTTTGCTCAACGTAACAGAAGGTAGTTTCAACTTTCCAGGTGTGCCTAATTTGAGTAATTTCTCTTGACTGCGCATTCTCCCGATACAAAAAATCACCAACATCCCGCAATCGCGAATGCCTCAAGATATATCTGTATGGCTATAAAAAAATTAATGCAAGAGGCTCGAGATTATATACAGTTTCACTATGCATATCTCGAAATGTTGCGTGTACATAAAATGATATCAATACAACTGAGACTTTCTTCACAGTTGTGTCAACGGCACATGAACCAGTCGCGGGATGGATTGACAATCTTTATGGACCCACGGGTGTAGTCGCCGGGGCATCTTCCGGTGTGCTAAGAAGTCTGCACAGCGATCCTAATATCAATGCGAACATCGTACCGGTTGACTTGACAGTGAATGCCCTGATAGCCAGTGCCTGGGACGTGACCACGCAGACCGAAAGGTATAGGAAATTAATTTATTGAATCCAAATCTGCATTTTTTTTTTGTTTGTTTTTGTTTAAGAAAATCCTTTCGTTAAACTAAAATCTGTTTTTTATTTAAGGAGAGACAAAAACATGTTGATTTACAATTATGTGTCGTCTGTCGACGCTCCACTGACTTGGGGCGAATACTGTAAGACAAATTTGAGTTATGGAAAGATGTACCCTCTTAGCAGTTCAATATGGTATTTGACATTCACGACGAATAAACACAAAATAATTCATTGGATGTACATGCTGCTATTCCATTTAATACCAGCAATAATTATCGACACTGTCAGCATCTGTATAGGTCAAAAACCAAGGTAAAGTGAAAACTGTTCTTTGATCAATGGATATCTATATTTAGGTATAGCTGTGCATATTTTTATTTTTCTAATTATTCATTCATACCTTGTCGGTGTCTATGTAAACTTATCTTATATACCGCTCTGCGGCAAAAATAAAAGCAGGTAATAAATTATGCAATTTATTTGACGAGATTCACAGTAATTTTTTACGCTTTCTTTCTACTGAAGTGTCCTGCTGTAAATAATCAATGAAATTCCAGATTGTGGAAGATGTACCAAAAAATTCAAAAATTTGCCAGCGTAATTTCTCACTTTGCCACCCACGAATGGACCTTCACAAATGATAATGTGCAAGGCATGTGGAATCGACTGGGCTCGAAGGACCAGCAACTTTATCAGTTCAATATGAAAGGCTTTAACTGGAATTCGTACTTCCAGGATTACATAAAGGGCATTAGAATTTTCTTGTTCAAAGACGATCTGAGTACCTTGAAAGAAAGCAGAGCAAGACTGGCCAAGTAAGTAACTTGTTACTCGTCTCTTCTTCATAATTTTATCTTTACGTTTGAATTATTTAAACGACTGTAGACGATTCTATGACATATACTACTGAGTGTCAAGAACTGCACATCGGTCATAAGTTTCACAAAATTCGAGACGCCGTTTGACTGACAATAACTTATGATGCAATCAAAATTTGTTATTAAAATTTTTCATTGTCTGCGTACAAATATCAACGTGGCAAGAACTATTCATGGTCACATGTTACACGTATATGTACGCATATTTATCATTAGCACAACAATTATTGCAGGAAGATTTCTTAATATTTATATTTACAGCTGTAAATATCCACGCGATTATGAAATTTCATCCTAATTGCATTCTCAGTTATTCATGTTTCGTCGCGTAACTTTGTTCCTCCAATAATGATAGTAATATTAATAATAATAATAATAACACAAAAAGCAATGCTCATAATATGCCAATAACACTTCAGACGTACGCCTATGCAAATATTGTGAATTTACATAACTACGTACTGTGATTTCATTATGATTTATTTATTCATCTAAATTAGTTGATTATTCTGACAATTTTTCGGAGTTAATGACGAATTTTTATTATAAGAAACTAGAAAAAAAAAAACAATCTAATATTAATCATCCACATGTTTATTTTTCAGATATTACTACATGCACCAAACATGTAAAGGTTTGTTGTATCTTTTCGCTTTTTGGTGTCTTTGGAGCATCTTTTCCAGAATAGTCTTTTAGTCAAAGAGATAAGATTTATTGAATAGAAGCGAAGTATGATATCAAACCAAGGAATAAAAAAGCTTATGAAAAATGAAGCAGAGTCGAACGTATATAGGCGAAACTACGGAGTACCCCGGGATCTCCCCATTCACCACCCTATATTCATTCCACGACATGTTAAATTTACTTTTTTTCTGTATCGTTAGATACAGATTTATCCGAGGCCTTATCAATTGATTTCGTAAATAGTAGACAATAAATTCGGCCAATGTTTGAACTCCGTTTTTATTTATAATATTTTTCATTAAAAAATCGTACTAGGGGTGGGTCTTGTAGCTATGAGCTTAAAATTAGGTTAATTAAAAGTATACAATTCTCAATTCAATTTATCTAACTATACTGTAGTTTCGCATATATGGAGTTAAGCAAGTACCTACCTTGCGAGTCCTTGGATTAACGGACTCGGTTTTTAAGTTGTGTAAATATTGATTATTTAGTTTAAAATTATTAATTATTATTATGTCATCACTGTTGCCGTTATTATCATCATTAAAACCACGAATGCCTGGAATTGAATAATTTAAAAATAATGAATTTTATTCAAGTCGAACGTACGTGTGATTTGACTTTGTATCATATCTTTTTATGCTATTTTAATTTTATTTCGATGTGATGTGGCTGTGGGAGTATCAGTTTCATCGTGAATTTTTAATCAAATCTGAGTAAACTGAATTCGATCTAATGCTCTAGCATGTATAGTCATTTCTCGGTCAACACTTTCACTGAATATATGAATATAGATTTTACGGTTGAAAAATAATATAACACTCAATTTCTGTAGCTGGCTTGATTTTATATACATAATCTAAGACTCGTCGATCGAGTTTTTTTTTTTTTAATTTAATAAGTGTTGTCAAGTTAACTGTAAATTATTCTTATCCATAGGTTCTAAATCTGTTCGATACTTATGAAATAGTTAAAACTATAATTCCACAAGGACTACGGATGTTGTATATATTCTGTCAATTTCTCATTTCGATCCGTAATTTAATATTCAATGAAACTAGCGGACAAAAAAAAATACTATAGTTGAGTCTAACGGATTCATTTCGTGAAACATTCGATTCGAGTTTTTTCAAAATTACAGTGGGCCGGGACTAGTTTATATGTTTTTATTTCTTTGAAATATTATATCGTTTACTGAGATTATGAAGTCAATAACCTGTTCGTCTACTTCCTCTCACAACATCTACAAATAGCGGGTCTATATAAATATATATAGTAGACCGGTTTTTTTTTTTTTTTTTTATAAATTTTTTATTTTTTACCTTCTACAACCTCGGAAAAGTAAGTTTTGGGTGTAAAACGAAGCCTCGTGGAACCGGAGCCTAGTAGCTCAATTTTAAAAGGTTCCGCATTCGGTCTGAACTTTTCTCATTTGATTAACATAAGATTTTTGCTACACAAACACTCTCATAAAAATATCTCGAAAACTATGCAAACTAGAAAGCTGTTCTTGATCTCATTTGGTAGGTAATTAAATTCACTACAAAAAAATTCTGATCTATTTCCAAGCTAGAAATTGATCTTGTACTCGTTACGGACCCTTAAACTTGAGCTTTATTTGATGAATAAATTTTTCATAATTTTTTTTTTTTCAATTTTTAGATCTAACATAGATCAGACTTTTTGGTAGTGAATTTAATTACCTCCCAAATGAGACCAAGAACAGCTTCCTAGCTTGGATAGTTTTCGAGATATTTTCTGAGAGTGTTTGTGTAGCAAGAATCTTTATGTTAATCAAATGGAAAAAGTTCAGACCGAATGTGGAACCTATTTAAATTGAACTACCGTGCTCCGGTTCTACGAGGCTTCGTTTTACACCCAAAACTAACTTTTTCAAGGTTGTACAAGGTGAAAAAAAAAAAAAAAAGTTACAAAAAAAACCGGTCCAATATAAACGAGTAATCTCACAACTCTTACCGTTGCATACAAGCGGATAAAATCGTTGGAACAATCTCGAACCTAGATTAAAAGCCATATATATAAATATTCATGTAAATAATCTGGTAAGCGAATGAACTTCTTTTTAATAAATTATAATTAATTATGTGTATAGATCTAATATCTAGCATTATGCAATAATAGGCATTGTATCGTTGGCGTATTTCAGATCTAGGTATAAATACAGGCGATCGAATTAATGGATAAAAAAAAAAATATGTTTTTCCTAGATTGTAATATAGTTAATAAAATATTAATTATAAATTTACAATTAACCATGTTCCTTTACCTCTCTGTTACTATCCTCATATACCATCAACCATAAATTATTAGCAAATTTGTTTTTTCACCCGCGTTAGTATACTATAGCAATTCTGTATTACAGGCAATAAATACTTTAGTAATTATGGTTTAGATATACTATGTATAAATGCATGGAAAAATAATGAATTAACGAAATTTTACAGTAAGGAACTGAACTCACTCATTATATCTATATATGTTAAATAACAATAAATCTCGATAATAAAATATTTAAATGTTGTATATAAATTTCCTATACTCTGCAATCTGATGTCATCAACGTTTAAACTAAATACCATTTAATACCGACGGATCCGCGGGATAACCGCGGCTATTTTGCAATTTCCCGGAAAAACTGTCCATCACGAATTTACGTGGGAAATAACAACCATAACTAAACTCGAGATGCCCACTTTTTCTGGAAAATTTTGCAATAGCGGATATTATTCGACGGAGCCGCTGATTCATAAACTGCGTCATATCATATTCTCCGCATTTATGATCAAATTTGTTGACGTCGTCTTAACATTATCTGATTTTCTTAGATTTATTCAACTTTCGTGAAGTATAGTAATGAAATCAATTAAATCTTTTCAATTTCGGCGTGAAATTGTTTTCAATTATTTGGACCTTGGGAAATCTGGTTGTAATAATCTTCGACCTTTTTTTTTTTTAATCATTTTTACCAGCACTTATGAATAATGGTAAATCATAAATTTTGATATTGGGTAGAAATGAAAGCTCTGCAATGTAAATATGTGCATGTTATATTATGAATGAAACAGACACACGCTTCTCTTGTAAATTCTACAAGCGAAAGTTTAGCGTTGCTAGAAAACGCACCAAGAATCGAATGAATTTCATTTTTTCTTCGGAAAAAAACACGGATTTGTTAAATCTTTTAGCCCAACGCAAGTAGAATTCTTTTTTTTTTTTTTTTTTCAAAAAAGAAACATGAATTATTCTATCTGGTAGCAAAATGCAACTGGCCGGCATACCCTGCATGATATAGAGCGCGGTGGTAGAATTATTTTTACTTTCGCGAATGCTCGTATCGACAATGAGCCATTCTGGTCAAGCAGAACGTACGGTAAAGATACAGACAATTCCTCTTATGGACTTTTGGAGTCCGACTAAAATTCGTCGTGAGCTACCGACCCTCAATAATTCTGGTGGTACATACATTCAGCAAGCCAGTAAAAAAGTATTGAAACCCGCTGGATCTGTGTTGCGATTACCGACTGGAATAAAACGATTCCGATCTTTTTGTCGGTGTGAGTTTTCTGGTAGTTGTACCAGCGATTTTAACAACTAATTATTCAATTAATAATATTAATCAATCTAAATTTATCCAGGGTGAGCTGTCTTTATGTCTTGCCCTTGCCGTTCGATTTAATTCCAATATTACCTACGGCTAAAGTAGTACGCATCCGAGATGTCAATGTACATTGGGTTGCCTACATCAAGGCGCTTCAAAGACGGTAGATCGATAAAATCGATTTCTACAGCTTAAGAGTTCATTGCTTAGAAGATTCTTGAACTTAATTTATTTTCTGTCCTGTGAAGATATTCCAATTTTGTAAAATTGTAATTCTACACTATCTGATTTCCACATCAATTTATTGAGCGCATTTCTCATTTCTGCCGAATTATTACCTATTTGTTATTATTGTAACGATAATTAACAATATTAAAGAAAAATAGCTGCATGGGTTTTAAAAATATTTTATTGTTATTATTTCTACGACCGTTATACGTCAATGTGTGTAAAATTTTATATAACAAAGCTTCTTTGATAAGACACAAAAAGATTAATACCTACGTTCATAAGTAATTATCATTGTATAATAAACAACGCTCAATTTGGACGGAAACGTTTAGTATCTAGAGCTGAATACTGAAAAATTCAGATCAACATGTATATAATAATTACACTATCAATAGTGAATACAAGTGGCATAAAAAATTGTTCGATCAGAGATCTGTTGCCATAAAAATATATAAATATTGATTAGTATCTTATTTAATGGAAATATAAAAGTAAAACATATAAAATATGAAGATGATTAGTTAATATGCAGTAGCTGCTCTTCAATGCAATTTCAGAAGTATTTCGATTCAAACCTAAGCTCAGAAGCTTATTACACTATAATGTATATTATTATAAATTTGTATACATACATACATACATATAATCATACGTAAATGTATATCAATAGCAATAGGTATAAAATAATGTTAAAATTTTTCAAACACTAACATTCTAAATTAATCTACGAATAACTATATATCTACCTTATAAATATGTTTTGGACGGAAAAATATTCAGTTTCAAATCGTAATTACTAAATTGTTTGTACAGCTTCACACGAGATGCATATAAAATGTGAATAGTCATTCATATTCACGAATACTTTGAACATTATGCATGCTGAAATGATGAAAAAATGTATGTCCTACGCGACATTTGTCAGAATTATATCTCCAGATACCTACGCTTACTTCAATGTGGCCGCAAAAACAGATATTTGAGATTCTATAACGTTTCCAGCTGTGTCGGAACCAGAATTCAATTATTTTTTTTTTCACTCAACATTCATCTAATTGTAATATAGATTTAATCAGAAAACATTATATTCAAACCTTTTGAAGGCAATGAATGTGAAATTTATGTCCTAATCCCTTTTAGTTATGTCTTACATAAAACGAAACTTCGCGAAAAGCTCCTAATTCAAGAAAGAATTCCCCGACATTATCCATGATTTATGACCACCCTGAACCTAATCTATCTGGTCAATGATATAGTTCGTTTGAATGACTTGGCTGAAGCGATATTATAAAACAGAATGAAATCTTTCTCTGTTTAGATGAAAGAATTTCCATCAGATTTTGGTGAAATACCAAAATGCCGATTAGTCAATACAAAGAAAAAGAAATATTGCTATTCATTTTCCCTTAACAGAAAAAAAAAAAAAAAAAACAATATCTGTAATACAAAAACGTACTTTTTTAGTATCAATTGACTGGCATTGTTGACACAGTACTGTGCGGTGTTGTAGGTCTAGAACCTGCTATAGAATGAGTGGTGGATGCATTAAGTGACTGCATCGTTCCCATCTGTAAAGAACAAATTATTTTAATTATCATGAATTTCGACGATTTGTCGAATGGTGATATACCAAACTGAAAAATCCAAGGTATTAAAGAAGTGAGTATAAATATACTTTACCCTCAAATGTGCCAAGTCTTCCAGTTTTGTGAGATCGCTAAGTTCAATGTATAAAGAGTAAACGAGTAGCCATCCATAGATAGAAAGGCAGCTGAACACAACCCACAGAAGGCACATCATAATGTTATAGGCAAATATCATGTCGTTTACAATGCTGAAGAATATGAATGCGAATAATCTGAATATAGTGAAAACGGCGAAGACGTATACCCAAGGCATCATTTTCTTTTCATATTCTTTGGTCAAAGCTATGAGCAGCATTATAGAAGTTACAAATACAGCCACTCCACCAACCATAGAAAAAAGAGCGAATACAATGAGTGCGTTGCGAACTGTAAAAACATTTAAATAAAAAATATTAGATATTACATTTTTATCGATACTCTAAAATAATCTGCAACATAAATAACTGTTAGATTTCTGCTTCTACAGTTTTCTTACCATGCTGATTCCCCACATAGACAAACTCATAAGATATCACATAATATCCGTAATGAGTTGACCCAGGAGCAGCCTGAGAGAGGCAATAGATATCAAAGACTGAAGAGCATACTGTGAAAATTCCCAAACACTAGAACATTGAAAATTCGATTGTTAGGTATCATTAGGGCTTAATATTAACAATATTAATTTATAATATTGGCAAATGATTATTTTTTGTTGAAAAATACTCCACATTTCATGCACAGTTCTTGCATGGTTTATTTTTCTATACATACCAAGCCGTATATTGCAGTCATCATAGCTCCTCTTTGTATATCAAGTACAATTGAATTTGTTATTATCGGTTTTTGGTACCATGGGATCTTGACGCTTCGCGTTGATCTAGACGATCTGAGATTAGCGCTACTCCGAGTTGTAACGTGAGAGTATATCGAAGGCGTGCCCATGCTTGGCGACTTTTTTCCATAATTCATTTTGGGGCCTTAAAAAAAATATGAAATAATAATAACAAATCTTAGAGTATAAGGTCGTCGTATCAACGTGCATAGACGCATAGTCTAGTTTTTCATTACACATGACCTAAGTAATAAACAAATTTTATTGAGAAAAAAATTATCATTTTTTTGGTTCTTTCAAACCGTCTGAAATGTTGAGAGTAAAATAAACGATATAAAGAATTTAAAATGAAAAATTTCTACAGCATGAGATCATCGCGAAAATGAATTACGTATAGTTTCAGGAATTGTAAAAACATAATTCACGTATGAATATTCCTGAATTCAGTAATTCGCTAATGCCTCGTTTATCTTAACTCGAGTAAGTTATAAAGATGTATAGATTTTATTTTTAAATTTGAAACTCGTAAATATGGGTTAAATTAGCGTCTCACGAGTCATGGCACACGCCCATGGCAATTGCATGGTGGGCTAAGCGTCAAAACAAATGAACAAACGACTCTGACATAAGTAACACCTGGATTTTCTACACACTGAACAGTTGAAAATATATTTAATTTTTATGCTACAATTCACCTGTATCTTTCACTAGCGTATGAATGAAAAACACTTGCTATTTACTTCGATATAGAAATATTCACTCACTATTTTCGAGCGACGAAAAGCGTCGTGACACACCTTACTGCTTACTCTGCCTTGATCTGTAGTTGTTCGTTGTTGTAAGTTGTAAATTGTGAGTTGTAAGTTGTAAGTTGTAACCTGCGCTACCAACTGCCATCCACATTTGCTCGATTATAAAATCCCACGAATTATTAACAACTGATTCACAATCACTAAGTAGAAATTATGAATTGAAATTATACGATTACGGGAGTAAAATAAATCGGACAATGTTACTGATATTAGTTTTGAATATTTGGTATCGTTACTCTTCTAACTGTCGTTGCCTTTACTTGTAATTGTATTATTAGCTAGTAGCGCTCTAAACGCTTGGACAAGTATAACTCGAAGCTTTCTAATTTATCCAATTATAATTCGAGTCTGACCGAAAGGACGAATGAGAAAATAAGTAGATAGGATAGAGGAAGCGCGTTCATATGTCGCGTTGAAAACTAGGCATTAGCTGATGCAAGAGTCTGTTAGTAGATCGACACACATATTAAGGGCTACGTTCCGAAACCTTACTCTAGTGATCCGAGTATACTCAGAGACGCTCCAAAACCCAGAGTCGCTGTTCAGTCATACTAATGATACTGAAAATGGCATATTCAAGCATACTCTAGAGTACAATTTGTGCACCCAACTCAACAATGCGAATGTTATACTGTCTTGCGCAATGGGATTTGCGCAACTTTATACAGACTGAAAGGGGGGTAACTGGGGGTAACGCGTACCTCCCTCGCTGAGATGGGTAGAAAACTATACTCCAGAGTACGCTCGTAGTGCACTTTCTAGATTTTGGAACGACATCTACGTCATTACTAAATAGTAACTCTGAATTTCGGAACGATTTGTAGCATGCTCAGATCACAACTTCAAGTTAAAGAGTCTTTTACATCTCAAAGCTGTCGTTAATTGATTAATTGATTAATCATTAATGATTTATCGCTTTAACAGCATGTAGTTGACCAAAGCTGTCGTTCAAAAACCAGATAATAACTTATTACTCTAACCAAGCTCTCCTCAAGCTCTTGCTAGACTCGTACTCTTACTACGTAGTAAGTTTTGGAACACACCCATGGGATTCTTTCGCGTGTCAGATATTCACTTGGGTTTTGTAACATCTGGAAGAAAGTAGGTGCCACAACCGGTAAAAGTGGTTATTCAAAAATTGGTCTTAAATTACATTGTGTAAATTAAAACAACTGAAAATGGTTCTTGATCTTGATCTATTCCGTATAGACAAGGGATTCGATCCCGAAAAGATACGTGATAATCAAAAAAAGCGATTTAAAGATGTGGGTCTCGTTGACAAGGTGGTCGAGCGAGACACGTTTTGGCGACAGCTACGCCACAGAGCAGATAATTTAAATAAATTAAAAAACTTATGCAGCAAAGAGATCGGTGATAAAATGAAGAAGAAAGAACCCGCCGGTGGTGACGAGCCGGTCCCCGATGAAATTGCTAATAATTTAGATAACGTAACCTCTGATAACCTCAAAAAACTAAACGTTAATCAGATAAAAAAGATCCGCGCTATGATCGAGGATGCGATTCAGCAAAACGGTCAAGATTTAATAAAAACAGAATCCGAACGTAAATCAGCTCTTCGCGAAGTCGGAAATCACCTTCACTCGTCAGTTCCGATCAGCAATGACGAAGATGAGAACAAAGTTGAAAGAACATTCGGCGACTGTACTCAGCGTAAAAAATATTCCCACGTAGATTTGATACATATGATTGATGGAATGGACGCTGATCGTGGTAGCGCAGTGTCAGGTGGTAGAGGCTACTTCTTAGTCGGACCTGCGGTCTTCTTGGAACATGCGCTAATACAATTTGCGTTAAGAAAGTTATTTGACAAGGGTTATAAGCCGCTGTACACTCCTTTCTTCATGAGAAAAGACGTGATGCAGGAAGTCGCCCAACTATCGCAATTCGACGATGAATTATACAAGGTTGTTGGAAAGGGTAGCGAGCGCGGAGACGACAAAGAAACTGAGGAAAAATACCTCATAGCTACTTCTGAACAACCCATAGCTGCTTTTCACAGAGATGAATGGATCGCCGAAGCCAGTCTGCCCATTAAATACGCTGGACTTTCTACCTGCTTTAGACAAGAAGTTGGATCCCACGGTAGAGACACTAGGGGTATATTCAGGGTACATCAATTTGAGAAAGTTGAACAATTTTGTCTCACTTCGCCGCACGACAATAAATCTTGGGAGATGATGGAAGAGATGATTAAAAACGCTGAGGATTTCTATCAGGAGCTCAACATCCCTTATAGAGTAGTCAACATCGTTTCTGGAGCTCTGAATCACGCTGCTTCTAAAAAATTGGATCTTGAGGCTTGGTTCCCTGGCTCTGGAGCCTTCAGAGAGTTAGTCTCTTGCAGTAATTGTCTTGATTATCAAGCGAGACGACTGTTGGTTCGCTACGGACAGACTAAGAAGATGAACGCTACTATGGACTACGTTCATATGCTTAATGCGACGATGTGCGCTGTTACTAGAGTTATATGCGCTGTACTAGAAGTGAATCAGACAGAAACTGGAATCGTAGTACCTGATGCTATCAAGCAGTTTATGCCTTTGCTGTATCAGGACGAAATCCCGTTTCTGAAACCAGCACCTATAGACGAGGCTGAAACTAAAAAACAGAAAAAGCAAAAAGATGGGATGAAAAAATAGAATAAACTTTATTAGGTTTATTTAGAAATTTAATTTACTTCATTCTAGTAGATATGTAAAGTACACTATAATCCCATGGCTTTATCTGGCGACGAATGATCTCTAGCATCAATTTACAGAACAATTTCTAACGCATATTTTACTCAGATGTAACATCCGAACTAGTTTTCAGGAATCTATTCCCTCAATGATTTTTACTTAATAGTTGATAAGCTATCTTCATCGGTTCCTTCGATATTGAATGGATCAATAAATGCTTTGCTAAATTATATGCATTTAACTAAATAATACGCCTGAACCTGTATCCCTATGTGCTTTAGATTATTTTGTATATAAATTTAGGAAATTTCGAAAAATCAGTATAATATTATTGGCATAATTGATAGAATTTATGAAATTAATTTATTTACCTAATTAGTACGTAAGACTACTACGTAATTTGATTTAACTCGCAGCTTTCTGTTTACGATTGTAAGTAAATTAAACAAACAATAATGAGAGATGAAGCTTTTTGATCTGAATAAAAGAATGTGTTACGCTATTGAATATATTTTTTTCTACTTATATTTATTTTCATATAAAAATGCATCTTCCAGATTAACTTCACAAGCCTGTACACAGAAGAAGTTCTTCAAGTTAAAACTTATAAATGAATCCCTGAGATCTTAGCTTTGTTAAAACGTAGGAATACATTATCTACTTCAGACATATAAAAATATTTAAACTATCAAGTTATGTATCCTCTTCATTTAATTTTTCTATTAGTCGTTTTCGTTCCTCAGCTCGTCGCAGGTTGCTTAATACCGAACTTTCGAACTCCATATCAGATATTTTACTCCTTACACCCTGGAGAGATTAAAAAAAAAAAAATACAGTATTACATATATTTAAAAACAATATATAAATAAAATAAATCTAGGATAAGAATAAAAAAATACTTACGAATACGTTAGGTGCTGAAGAGTAGCTAGGAAATTTGATACTTTGTTCACTCGTCAAAGTCTCGTTAACAGGAAATAACAAGGTTCTACTCTTTGGCAGAGTTCCGGATATGTTGGAAGCATGATGAGCTGCCTTCTTATCAGGCTTACACACCCATTCTAGTGTGATTGGATTACTCGCAAGGCCTTGTTCTATTTGGATTGCCATTTCCTAAATATAAAATAATTTTTCATTATCGATGCTAGCATCTCTTGCAGGGCAAAAATCAATTCAAAGAAAATATTCATGCCGTTGAGTGGTGGTTTATCATTGATAGTCAAATTTTTCTATAAAATCAGACCATCATATAAGAATATAATAAATCTATACGATCATAAAATGCGTCATTTCCAGAAAGTGAAATACGTTATACAGTAACAGCAAATAACACAATATAATGTAAATAAATTGTATCCTTACAGCCGCATCTCTACTGTTATATTCAACAAGTGCGCGTCCAGTCTTATTTGAAGAAACAACCAGTATGGTGATATCTCCGTACTGAAAATTGAAAGTTATGAAATATATTACGAATTTTTGATAAGATCAATCTCAATGTCAATTGGCAGACTAGTGCATAAAACAAGAGTGAATATCATAGACATGATTTGAAATTGACCTTTGATAAAATTCGATGCAATGTACTATAGTCGTAACCACCATTCTGCGGGTCATCTTTAGCTGCTTTCCACTTAATCTTGACTCTGCATTCGCTGAGATCGCCGGGCTGAGAACCGCTGACTGGTACACGCATTTTGCGTAATTCTTCTGAAACTTGTTGGCGAACGAATGCTATCTCTTCCTCGACTTGCTTGGACCCCATGGTGCGTAATCTTTCGATTTCAGCCTGCGTGGGAGAAGAAGAATGAATAAAAGTGAATAGAGAAGTTTGAAAATAAGATTGAAGATAATATAAAGATCCAAATACCTGCAGCCTCTGCTCATCAGTTTTAGAATCTTCTCCATGTTTTTGCGATCTTCTGTAAGCCTCTTCTCTGGCTTCTAGATCTTCTTTTAATTTTTTTCGCTTCGAATCTAACTGTTTGTTTCTAAGTTTAGCTTGGTGTTTGGCATTCAATACCTTGTCGTATGCTCCCTATAAAATTCATTTATTAAATTATTTAATGAGTAAAGTTATAAAAATTCAGAAATAATTCAGAAATCAAATACGATTTATGTAGTTTCAAGTTTTAATTACCCTGGCTGATTCGTCGGTTAATATTTCTAACGCTCTTGACAACTGATGAAATAATTCAGCAGCCTTTGGATTGTCGGGATTTTTGTCAGGGTGACACGATAACGCTTTTTTTCTATACGCTGTTTTGATCTGTAAAAATAAATTTATAGGTTATGAATAAACTAACCTTTGATAATATTAACTCTATCGTATGTATATATAGATACCCACGTCTTTTATCGTCGCTGTTATCACAGTGCCGATCAATTCATACAAGTCAAGATCCATTAAATTATCCATTTCTTTTATTCCAATTACGAAATATAAAGTTTTATAATTTATGAGCAGCTCGTTTGACGTTTATACAACGCTTGACAGAAATAGGTTATTGGAACTTCATAAAATAGCTTTTTGAAACACCCGAGGCGAGGCGCACTTTTGTGTCTAATAGGTTATGTTTACTAGTTTAACAGTCTGCTCAAGTTTTCACGGTCGATAACAATTTCCGTTTATTTTTTTATACGATAATTATATCTAAATTATATCAACACCTCAGTGCGTTGCAATTTTCTATAATTTTCTTGAATTTTTTGTTAACGCAATGAACACAAATAACGTATAATTTCATTCCGCTAAACGTACCTAACCTATTACGAGATTGACGTTGACGTTGACGTTGACGTTGACATTAATATTCTTATAATTGTATAATAATAATTATACCAAGTGTAAATGTTAAGGAAATATAATTATTAAAATGCCTGAAACTACGGAGGATTTTATGCTGCCTAAAGCACCCAAGGATTTATCATTCAATGAAAATGATTTCAACGACGTATGTATATATTATGATCTTTTAATAAATAATAAATATGTAAAATACGTTTAATAAAATGATATAAAAATTTATTTTTCCATATTTCTACAAAATATTTTAGAATAACTTCAGCGTCGATGTGTTCTTACAAGATCACAGAAAAAAAGCAAGTCTTGAGACTATGCGGGATGACTTGGGTGTTTATCTAAAAGTTTTAAGATCAGCTATGATAGAACTTATAAACAAAGACTATGCTGACTTTGTTAATTTATCAAGCAACTTGATCGGATTGGATAAAGCGATAAACAATCTACAGGTGCCTCTGGGCCAATTGAGAGAAGAAGTTATGGTAAATAATTTATACAGTTTTTGTTTATTAATGATTTTGATCATTCTTACAATCTTTTTTTACAGCAAGTACGACAAACTTTAGATGATATGATTAATGAGGTAACTACCACCCTGAACGAGAGATGCCATATTAGAGAGCGGAAACAAAGCTTGCAGAGTTTGGCGCACGTGCATGATTCTATTGAAAAATTATCTAATATTCTTGTGAAGAAGAGTGCAGCTGATTCAAAAGACGAAGAGCAAATTAAGTTGGATTCAGACTTACTGGAACGGGCAGCTACTGAATTCAATCAGCTTAAATTTCATATATCAAGATGTAAAGCCGACCTTACAGAAGCTAGAATCATGGTAGCTTGATATCCCTGTGTTTGTTATCCCCAAATATCACCAAATTCAACGAAATGGTCTATCGAAAATTGATAATCTTTGCTGTTCACAGAGGAGCGATGAAATAGGACAGAGTTTGATGAATAACTTAGACGAGATGTTCATATCTAGCATAAGGAAAAAACAGCCAGAACTATTGATACGTTGTCTAAGGATATATGTTACCCTTGACAAAGTATCAGACACTGAAAATCTCCTGCGAAAAAAGTTGATCGGTCCTTTGGTTGAAGGCGTAGTTAACGAAGCAACACTTCAAAGCGATCCACAAGGGCTGCAGGGTATCTATCAAAGGTTACTCGCTATACTTGATGAAGATCTGGCCCAACTTCTTACCATCACTTTATATCCAGATAGGTAAATGCCTGTTTTGTTTATTATACAAATATAGTTAAGCGTTCTATCAAGACACACTAATGTTCATCAATTTTTATATTTGTTTCTCAGAATGTCTGTGAAAGGATTTAATTTCATAGTAAATAGTTTTTGGCCTGAAGTTGAAGAGAGAATTGAGTTGCATTTGAGTCTAATATTTGCTCCCGGCAATCCGCAATTGTTTTACAGAGTAAGTATGAACATTGAAACACATAGAGAATTTCTATAACTAGAGCATATTACTAGCTGCCTAGAAGCAGAGGAAAAAATTATCTAAAGGTTTTGCTTCCCAATATCTAAGCTTTTGAATTTCATGTGTTAGAGATACCTGGAGACATCAGAATTTCTATTGAGATTGGAGGAGGCTTGCTGTACCCCTGAAACATTATCAGAATTAAAAAGCCATCAGCTATATTATAAGTTTTTGGCAAAATGGAATCTCCCAGTATACTTTCAAATCAGATTTCAAGAAATAGCCGGTTCGATAGAGGCCGTATTGTATGAGGATATTTCTCCTGCATTACTCAAAGAGAATGTCGTTGGAATTACTACACATGAGTTTACCCTTCATACAACTAATGTCGTTTGGGAATCTCTTCTGAGAACATGGGCTGATGGTATATTTTTACCAAAACTTTTACACCGGTGAGCCTGACGCGTTTATTATGAATTATGATGATTATTTTCTTTTTTTAGAATAAAATAAATGGAAGAAAAAAAATTGAATCCATTATCTAAACCAAACTTAAAACAATCAGAAGAACGAAATAAAAATCTTCTAACTTTTCTTAATGATAATTAATTTGTCTTAGGTTTTGGAAATTAAGCATTCAAATATTTTCACGATATCAAACCTGGTGTAAGGAAGCAATGAAACAAGTAAGTTGATGGAATATTTTTCCCCCATTTCAATCGGATTTGATTTACATTTTGATTAAATAAAAATAAAAAATAATTATGATCTCTTTCAGACAATCAGAAATGAAGAAATACCAATTTGAGTTGAAATAATTTGACAATTTATAAAGTATTTCCAACATAATGATATACTGTATCATCGCCACAACCGACTACTTATTATTTTATGCTTATTTCAGAGTTGGCCAGATCCTATAAAATTCGCTTCTAGTAACGTTATCGAGGCTGCGCACCCTACCAGATTACAGTTTCTAGTCTTCTTATACACTGACATAGAAAAACTGATCAAAAAAATGCCTGCGTTTTTGGATATTGTGTGTAAAAAAATTGCGAATACAAAAACTCATGTCAAGAAATTACTGGAAGGTGAGAAAGACGATGTGTTTTAATTCACATATCTATGTAATATTTCTTGGGCGGTCAGCCCTAAATATAATAGCCAAATAGCGGTATGGACATTGCTGTGACCTCAATAATTCATAATATTTTTAAATTAATTTTCCAGATTGCTTGGCAGAGTCTGAAAAGAGTTTAGAAGGCACGCTGCCATTTGTTAGAGACGAAATCGTGAAGGAACTGATGTCCCAAAGTGCAATTCATCTGAAACAAGTCAGCGATATTCCAAGGCTTTTTCGACGCACAAATCGAGAAGTTCCTACTAAACCTTGTGCATATGTTAGCAATGTCGTCGAGCCTCTCGCTAGTTTTTATGCAGAATATAATTCAGCTATACCTGATCTTGTTACCAAATTACTGGTGTCAACTTTGTCTTCGGTTTCAGAACAGTGAGCTAATTTATAAACATGTATTGTGATATAGGTCATGATATAGTTACAGTTCGAAATCTTATTACATAAAAGCTTAATCTTATATTTCTCATGGATATGTAAATTGTCTGTGTAGCAATTTTAATAACACAGACAATCCTGAGTGAATAGGTAACATATAAGTTTCAATGAACTTTTCGTACAGATATTAGTTAAAAATGATCAATTTTTATAGATATCTATTATCAGTTACCGATGTTCTTACATCAGTGCAAAAAACTGAGGAAAGTCTGCGAAGATTGAAAAAAATTAGAGATAAATCTACAGGGATGTCAGCCTCAGAGGGCAAAGGTATCGGTGATGATGAGAAGATCCGGATCCAATTGGACATCGATGTGCAAAGTTTTCATCAAATGGTAAGATAAATGAAATAAGTCAGCTGATAAATTGATTAACAATAAATATGAGCCAAGCTATATCTTGTCTTCATTGTATGAGTTCATCACTACGGTATAAAATGCATTGATATTTTTCTTCTCTGTTGAATTGATTATATTGTTTCTTGATGAAATCAGTCAACAGTTGTGTAGAGCGAGAAATAATCTGCTAATCATATCATGTAATACCTGAATGTAATAATTTTTTCAGATCGAGAAACTTGGAATAGTTGGAACGAGTGTTTCCAAGTTGGAAGACTTATTACAAGTGGTCCACGAAGCTCTGAAAAACAGACATGAGGCAAGATAAAATACTTGCCTTTAAAAGAAATACCTAATAATAATGAAAATATGAACTTGCGAATTTTCTCAGTATTCTAGCGGGGTATCACCTTATTTTCATTTCACATCTCAGTGTAGTTAAACAATGTTCGAAGTAAGTTTTGCTCTCGTTGTTCTTTGATGTAAATTATCTTACTGGCAAAGAAAAGTTCGGGTGATGGAAAATAAGGTATTGGAATTTATTGGCATTGTTTAAACGCCAAGCATTTAATGATAGTAATAGTATATTGTCGTTAAGTGTTTTAATACATTTATTATTTTACCTTTATTATTAAGCCAGTTAAATATTTTACAGTGTCACAATAATTCTATTAATAATTGTTATACGACACGATAAACAATACACACTAGGGAACAGATACTGCAAGAATTTAATCCTGCAAATTATATCGCGCAAGAAAATATATACAGAAACGTAATGGGGAGCAATATAACATTCCTACTATACACTAAGAACACATACACAATATGCTGCTAGCTGACTGCTCATAGCAATATTGTATAACTACACTTTCTTGTTAAGAGTATGAGGTAATTATATATATAATATATATATTAGAGTAAATAATTCGAGTAATAATGAATAAAATTGATTGTAACAAATGGAATGATGTTTTTAACCCACTGCAAACGACAAAAGAAAAAAAAGTAATTTGATTTACATTTTAATAGACGATACAACTCATTTAATGCTTCAGAGTTTGGATTTTCCGATTGATTCACTCCATACTCATAGTTTAATATTTAGGCAAAACCTAAGTATGCGTATCCGTTCTTTAGTTTGAATATTGATTATCAAATTATGCATTTTACAAATATATCAATATTTTGGATAATAGAGCAACAGCATTTTCAATTTTCTAAGTATAACATAGTAGTTATCATTTTTATAATAACAAGTTTTTTAAAATTTTTTTCGAGATTTATAAGTTTAAATATTTTACGTTCATACTAGGATGGTATTTAGTATGTGAAAATTCTGAAACGTATTATTATGTTTAGAACGATTTTATTTTATCAGAAATTGACAACTAGACAAGATGAATTTGTACGTAGACGACGTATATTGCATAATATTCTTTCTTGTTTACGATCGTGTGTACGTACATACATACATACATACATGCATGCCTAACAAAATTCACTGTCACGATGATATCTTTGAAACAATAAAAATTCAATTTTATGTAAGCTTTGGAAATGAACTTGAAGCTATCTTCCAGTAAGGGCAAAAAATAAATTAAAAAAATCATAAGCTCATCTTTAGAAATTCGCATTTGTATTACTCAACTGAAGTAGGAAATAATTGTTTAAATATAATTTACAAAATATAATATCGACCTAATTGTATAAACAACATTTAAATAATCTCGAAACTGAGACAAGCCTAGCAATACTATACAATCTGTATAACATTTTTTGCGCATTTAACTTTTCAGCTAAACACTTACGCCTTTAATGAACATTCTTGACATATTACGTTACTGATAATTTAACACTATTATAGCCAACATGTAATTAATGCATAATCTTATTGATTCACCGTGATTAATATCAGATTATATAATTTAGTACGGGCTTTTTGACATACTATTCAAACTTACGCTGCAGTTTGATATTCAAAATTTAGGTTTTTATAACGTTCAAAAGATTGATCAGTACTTCACATCATGAGAAATAATGCCATTAAGATCTACCCCGCCACGACCCATCATAGTGCATTAATATTGCTTGTCAAGTGTAAGAAAGTAATGAACGGACATTGCATAAAGAAATAACATTTATATCTGGAAGTTCTGAACTTTAATTAGGTAATTTGAGTTAAACGTCTACATATAAGCTGCCTAGATTGTATTATCGGCAACGCTCCTAAACGTTATAAACAACCTAAAGAGGGTTTTTATCGCTAACTGCTAATGCTTTTGAGCTATATCTTCAGTAGTCGAGCAATGATAAATTTTTCAAAACCGAAGAATTTGCCGACGAATATTTACCGACAACTATAAACTCATAACAGTCAGGTAGTACAAAAATGTAATAAGATTCGTTCCAAGTTTAATTAGGTGCTACAATTATGTGTTTAATATGTATATCATTATACTGTAAAAGACTGAAAGGACAATATAAATGTGCTGAGCGCATGACTTGATACAAACAGAATGCATCATCATTATTTTGTTTGAATATGCCTTAATGTTTCGATTCTATATACCTATATCATCATAGTTTACATATTTCTAATAAAGAAAATAGAAATAAATTCGTGAGTATAATTCAATTAAAGATTATTTTTTCATTTTTTTTTCATTTTTTTTTTTTTTTTTTTTTTTTCAACTTCAAGACACTAGGGTTTGAAGATATTCTATAAGCCTGGCTATGAGAGGAAGATGTGCACAATCTGAGTGGGAAGATATTAATGGCATATTAGGAGTGATATTATGATGAGATCAGCGCAGATCTGGGTTATCGTTGACCTGTTTCTTAATGCGTAATAAAATCGTTGTGTACCAGGAATCCAGCCGTGATATGGAATCGTACTCTTTAACTGCTTCTGTATAGCCCTCCAAATTTTGTTCCTCAAGGTGTTCGATTAGCGTCTGAATACACAACAAAAATCATGTTAGTAAATTAATTACAATAGTATACTCTTCATAAAACACCTAATAAGATCAATTAGGGCACAAAATATAAAAAGCTACATACGTAGAAAAGAGATGAAATTCATTAACTCACCTTTATAAGTTTGTACTCTCTGGAATCCTGGAAGGCAGGGTATTGTTCTTGGTAACGTTCGATAGCATGCTGAGCATTCAGAACATCGACGCATAGGTGGCACAATGCAGCACGGAAAAAATACTCTTTCGCACTATATTTTAACAGGGAGCTTTCAAGAGACGAAGATGCAACCTGTAAATCATTGTATTAAATTATCATACATGATTAAAAATTGAAACAAAACTAGCCTAAGGATAAAATGAAACAATTTTAGTTTCAATGTGTTTGTATGGATTATAGGTGAATATCATTAATTTCAGCTGTATCACACACCTGTTCATAAATCTGAATTGCTTTGTCGTAATTCTCAAGTTGGGCAGCGTATTGGGCCACCTTCAGCAAACATTTATTTGCCGATGAGTTACTTTCTTCACCACGGAAATAGTCGGCTGCCTGTTCATAGTGGTGAACGCTTCTTTCAAGATCCACAGATTCACTCTCATACATCTCTGCTATACTTTGATGGTGTTTAGCAGCCATCGTAAATCTTCCCATGTCCGTATATATTTCTATCGCTTTCAAAAGGCAGTTGACTGCCTCTGAAAAATGGAAAACAACCAATTCAGACGAGTAGAACATACAGTTATCACGTTTTCAAAGTTTATACAGTATGATTGCTCTACTCGGAATAACGATATCATCTACAATAGTACCATTTGGATCAGATTTCTTGTAACAATTGGCTGCATCTACGTAGTTAGTCCCAGCATCGTGCTTGCTACCAGCTTTGCCGTGAAGATTAGCTGCTTCACAAAATGCATTCCCAGCGGCTCCCCACTTTTTTGCCATTTTGAACAGGTTTGCTGCACGCTGATAACATTCTACTGCTTCTTCTACCTTATTTGATCCTCTGCAAAGTGATGTGAAATATTTTTCTATACCTCAAGACTAACAATAACCATTTGAATAACAGTTTCGCGTTAATAAGTTATTTCTCCATTCAATAATATTAACAAATTCTTTTTAGACTAATTTCCAACTCTTCAATTCATAATTCATAATTCAATTCGTATGCCCTGCCTTGGGTGCGCCTGTTGGGCTACGATTCCAAATAAATAAATAAATAACATAAAATTGAACTCCAATACTTATACAATGAGATATGGCTATTCTATGAATAATATGCATACTAACTGAAACAAAATTCTGATGTATATGGGCCTCCTGAACTTTCATTGAATTTATAGGATATATATATGAATACGTAGTATTTACTGTATAAGTGAGTTGCAAATTGATTTACAGAAGACATTTTTCGTTATGAATAAGAGTTGAGTAAGATATAAAGATTGATGAACCAGTAATTATTCTAGATCTTTATTCTGATTTGATCATGTTACGTAATAAGATTTAATCAATGCACGGAGAAACAATTGATCAAAGATGTTTCCTGCGCAATTTATCATAAGTTAATTAACTAATTGAAGCAACATATTTCCAACTTGCTGCTGATATGTATACAATTTCGAAACATTTTGAATAAAAAAAAGTCTTATCTCACTATTGGGATAAAAAAAAAAAAAAAGAAGTAATTACTTATTCATAGAAGGAAGCTTATCAAATGTATGATTACTGAATTCTGTACAAATAGTCTTTATCAACATACATTTCTTTTGAATCTTGGGATTAGTTTAAAAAATCATTACCTCCAGGGTTTGTCTCTTGTGAATTTTTAGCAAAATTAATTCCCATATCTAGGCTGAATATCATTAAATTTTCCTTATTTTTTGCCATATTTATCCAATTGAAGGTAAAGAAAAAAGAATTATTAAGAAATAATGAAACACAAGCATAATTTCGAATCATTTGCAAACCCTGATTGTACAGTTAGAACTAATTGATGATCTGCAATGATGTGTTGGACAAGATAATAATCTTACAGATAGTAACAGCTTGGATTTCATTATTGCAATTTGCAAGTAAATAGTGATGACAAATGATGATTTCTGTTTCGAAGATTAATATTGGAGAGAGTTAGAGATGCTGAAGAACATTGTTAAAATTGAATGATGGTAATGGTCGATTTGTGACAGAGTTGATCTATGTAAAAGCATTGCTAAAATAGATAATATATTATATGCGTGAATATCGAATTTGCTGACAAAGATAGAATTGAGTAGAAGTATCGTGAGTCATGTACTGACTTTTAGAGTGGTAATAAAATATGTTGAAATAGCTAAAAATATAAATCAGTCTTAGGAACAGGATCGTTTATGCAAATATGATGGTATTTGGTAAAATCGCGAGGCATGTAACAATAAAATTCACCCATCCATCCCACCAGTCTGTCTGTCATTTTTATCTGACAAATCAATACATATATAAAAACTCACCCAAAAAGTGATCCAAAGAAGCCTTTCGATGAGGTTAACTTTTTCTCAGCCTCAGCCATGAGCTGCATGGCTTTTTGCTCATTATCACCCATTATTACAAATACTCTTTTAAACAATACCCTATTTCTCTTTAATATTACTGTCACTTGGTTTATTGACAAAATGCATTCACTTTGCTCCACCAGTGAGCTCTGACGTCACCATGAAGGAAACATCCACCCAACTTCTTCCGTTGTTTACTCTATGAGATACATACGATCTATACCAATCGGGTTTGTCTATCTTTCGCGAGTTAGACACATGCGCTTAAACTCGATTCCCAACACTTTGCACCTTTTGCTTCAATCCAATTGGTCACATACTTGATAAAACCGCATCAATATCTAGAAAAATTTAGTTCGTGGTCGTCGGTGGTGTCCTATCTTCGTCTTTGCAGTAGAGAATCACCACTTTTGGTTCTCCTTGCTTTTGCACAGCTAACTTTCTGCCAAATTTTTGGGTAAGTATTCCATACGATTGTTTAAACAAAAGAAATAATCGACAGAGTGTGTGCCGTCGCAATAGAGAATAGCCGTTAAATATCTTTTCACACATCTCGATATCGACTATTCCGCGAAATAATTTCGGTCTTATAATTCACCGCATAATTTATCTCCGTTAAACTGATTACATAAATGTCTATACGCACACACACACACACACACATATATGCATACTCTCGTATCCAACATCTGACATAATTCTAAGCCGCAAGTCCGTTAGCGATTTATATATTTTATTTCAGGGGCAGGCCGAGAGTGAAGATGCTTCGTCAAACGGTACATCTGGTGCCTGCGGGCTCGCAGCAAATCCAACAGCGAGGTATGGCGACTTTGAAAACAATTTCAATGCGTCTAAAGTCCGTTAAAAATATCCAAAAGATTACCCAGTCGATGAAGATGGTCTCAGCGGCCAAATACAACCGGGCTGAAAGAGATTTGAAGCAGGCCCGCCCCCTCGGCGAAGGAACTAAAGCGTTTTACGAACTGGCTGAGATCGCACCACCAGAAGGAGTTCCCAGTAAATTGGTAGTCGCCATTACATCTGATAGAGGACTTTGCGGAGCATGTCACACAGGCATTGCTCGTAACATAAGAGATCAGCTCCTCGCTAACCCAGAGGATCAAGCAAATACGAAAATAATTTGCGTCGGTGAAAAGTCTCGCGCTGTATTGTCGAGAATTTTTGCAAACAATATTTTATTCGTCGCTTCTGAAGTCGGTCGTCTTCCCCCGACCTTTACAGACGCTTCGAAAGTAGCTGCTGAAATTTTGAACAGCGATTATTCGTTCGCCGCCGGACGTATTGTCTATAATAAATTCAAGTCTGTAGTATCTTACAACGTTTCCGACTTGCCGTTATTCGATAAAGACGCAGTTGCAACCGCTCCTAAATTATCTATCTACGATTCGTTAGATGATTCTGTTATTCAAAGCTACTTGGAGTTCTCTTTAGCGTCTCTGCTCTTTTATAGTATGAAGGAAGGTGCTTGCAGCGAACAATCGTCGAGAATGACTGCCATGGATAACGCTAGCAAAAATGCCGGTGAAATGATTGAGAAATTAACGCTCACTTTCAATCGTACTCGCCAAGCTGTTATCACCAGGGAACTTATCGAAATCATTTCTGGAGCTGCTGCCCTTGATTAAGCACAAGGAGGTGGAAATATTTAGAAAAGAGATAGATTTAATGTTCTTCTACACAGCTGCGCTGGAGAGAAAGACTCAGTTGTCAGATTATTCTGGTTACTCTGGTTTTAGCGCCGGGAAAGAAAATCTAACTTATATACAGTTCCATGTAATATTGATTCTGCAATTGAGAGTCGTTCAGTAATAAAACTTCACCAATCACTGTAAATAATTATCTGAATAATGAATCATTTCATATCCTTTTCTCTCCTGGTTAAATTTTTCCTTTTTATCCTTTTATTCATTCATTATATTATCTGTATTCATTTCATTGTTGATAGAGATTTATCAGCATTCAGAAATTTTCTATCCACACATACCTAGTTTATTTCATGTCTTGAAGTCTGATCATTGGAATGAACAATACAATTGATGGATTCAAGAAAAACTGACAATCTACCATCAAAGATGAGGGAAATGTAAATGTCAGATTTTCATTCAACCTCCTTTTATCTTTGCAGTGATAATATCCGGTAATTGTAGTATTATTTTTAAGTGTCCGCTGGCAAAGGATAAATGTAAAATATGTGGTGATTTGAAAGTACGACATTAAAGTTATCACCACACCTGTGTAACCATCTTTGATGAACGAGATATGACCACATTGAAAGTCATACAAAATCGTATAAAGTCAGTAACCAACACAAAAAAGATCACTCAGTCAATGAAATTGGTATCTGCATCAAAATTTGCAAACGCTGAACGTGATCTTCGGAACGCTAGACCAATGGGTAAAGCGGCAACATATTTTTATCAAGAAATTGGAGTGATTCCACCTGCGGAAATTGACTCCCAGCTCATAGTTGCTCTATCATCGGATAATGGATTGTGTGGTGCTATCCATTCTGGTATAGCCAAAGTAATTCATGCAAATATTGCCAATGATCCGAGCTTAGCATCAAAGACTAAACTTATATGTGTCGGCCAGTATGCGTTGTCCATTCTTTCAAGCAGTTATTCAGAAAAGGTGATTTGGGCAGCTAAAAATGTTGGCAAAAAGACAATCACGTTTCCTGACGCCGCGGTAATTGCTATGAAAATAAACGACTGTATTACTGAGGATAATTTTACTGTAACAAAGATATACTACAACCGATTAATATCTGGTATGCAATACAAACAAGATGTTGTAGATATGTACAGCAAAAATGCTGTCCAAGCAGGAAATAATTTTCCTATGTACGATGAAATTGATGAAGAGATTTTTGAAAGCTACTTAGAATTCTCTTACATAGTACTGATATATTGGATGATGAAAGAAGGCGCAACCAGTGAATTTGCAGCTCGGATAGTGGCGATGGAAAATGCTACAAGGAATGCTACACAAATGGGCGAGGGTTTAAAACGTGAGTTCAATCGCACACGCCAAGCTGCAATCACTAGAGAACTTATAGAAATCATCTCTGGGGCAAGTGCTATTAGTAATTGATCTGCTTTGGATTTGGCATTGATACGATCACACCAATTATAGCTGTAAATTTTCATAAAATAAATAAATCAATAATATAGCTATGACAATAGTAATGTAGCTATATTTCTACAATAAATATTTACCCTAAGCATATAGTTTTGTTTTTTCTTTAATTTATCATTGTCATATAGTCACAGGACTACTTGTGACCTAGTATATTAATCAAGTGGCTATAAGAATCAACACGCTACCTCCCAACTCTTTTAATAAATTGTTTCGATGTTTCGTGAATGAATGCAGTATTATGCTTAAGACGATTCCAAATCTTCCAGGGACTAGGAAACAAACAGATTTGATTTTAATGAGAATATAAGGTTTTGAGGTAATACGATTGAATGATTTAATTTATAGTAATAATCCCTTTTTATTTAAAATACTTTTACAAATGTAAGTATACATGTATGTAGTATAAGACACTTTTATTCTTCCAAGTATTTGCAAATACACTATACGTACATAGAACACTATTAAACTGATTTATTTACATTTATGTATCAATGAAAAGTAGTAAAACATCAGTTGTTGAGTTATCCAATTGGCTCTATCTGCAACTATCAGTTCGTTTTTAATACAGTTGTAATTTATTTTCATGGGCCATTCATATAATGAAATGACGCAAACTCCTATGTGAATCATTCGCTTAATGTATAGTCGAACACTCAACCACTGGTAACTTTTTTTTAATCAGTTTTTAATCATCATATCTCCATATTCTCCATATATATTTTACATACTTATACCTTCGATTTAATCTGTTGACTAATTTTGGATTACGCTCGATTTTTTCCTCCAAAAATAATCGAAAACACGTGAAGAATTGAACGTAATTTAGGAATAATAAGAGAATTTTTCGAATTAGTTGCTATTTCGCTCCTTTTTTTTTCTTCTTTTCCTTAATAAATATAATAAACCATTTTATGAATTTGATTAAATACAAAGTATAACTTATGAACTGAATAATAATTTAGTATTATATCCATTTAGTTTATAACTTTTATATAATGTTTCACGATATTTACATCCCAGCTAAATATAACGAAGAAAAAAAAAAACGTATTTTATGACAGTAGCATTTGCTTAAGAGTGTGTGGTATTTTATGTCTATTCAACTCCCATACGTCAGGCACTTTACTTCAAATAATGTATGAATTAATCTGATAATTTATCCTTAAATCAAGAATTCGTATTAATAAGTAAAGCGTGCGCTAGAACTCTCTATAATCATTCTATAATTATAATTTCAGACGAATTTAAATATCGATGAGGGTGTCAATTCAATCTTAAAAAGCACATTATAATTGTAAATTGAAACTTAATTAAATCCCTTATCACTAACAAGTGATATGGCATCATTTCTCACGATGATAATGATACACTCAGATACATTATTTTGTTTTTTGAATGTATACTGTATAGTACTATCTTAAGATTTGTATTCTTTATTTTAGTCTGACTTTGAATAGTACCTAACTAGTATTGGTAATTCATTCTCTAGTTTTTCAATCCAAAAAATAATGTTCAAGTGATAAATCGTTTAATAAATCATTGATGGTATTTAGTTATCAATTAACTATCACCGTTCTTATGAGAAATAGAAGAAATAATTTCTTACTTTATATTGCATCACTATGTTTTGTATGTGGAAAATCGAATTTAGACACTTATGTTTTATAAGCCACATTTCACAGTTACATAGATAAAATCTAACTTAAGACAAGGTTTACTTAGTGTATACAAAAGTAAAAACAAGTCTATTCTATAAGTGGTGGTGCTTGTTTCAAGTGTGTTAGGGCAGGTAATAATATAATTTGAAAACAAAAAACGTCAATATCAGTATAACTTAAGACCACCTTATAAAAACATCTCTTTTATCTTGAAATGCAGTTCAATACGATTAGCGATATTTGAATCAAATTTATTAACATATTAGGTATAATTTAACATACATGCTACATGAAAATATCCCTGAGTAAGTTAGCTAAATTCATTTATACTACATTTCGCCAGGACCAGTGAAATGAATTTATTTACAAGATAAATACGAGAATTTAGTATCTGTAAGACCTGACAGTATCATTTTATATTTACCTGTATGTAATATTTGCATAATCATGGAATACACAAATGAATAATACAAAATATACATCAAATATTAGGTATATTTCGAAGAAGTAATGGTAATTGATTTCAAATTTTCACTAATGCTACTATGATTTTGTAATAACGACAGATGATCAGTTTATAACAATGTGATCCATAGAACTGCATGATAAAAGATATAAGAGGCAAGTAACGAACAATACGTTATCACGTGTTGAACAAAAAGTAGTAACCAAGGGCCCCCCTCACCATTCTGCATCCCCATTAGCTTTTTGGAAAACATAGTCTTTCCCACTAAGGTTCATTATACCGTCTTTTAAATAGAATTTCCACTTATTTCTGCTCCTTGTGATCTGAAATTCAATAAAATTTACACATTGTAATAAATACTTTATCAATAATAACTCCATTTACGAAACGTATATATGCAAAATGAGAATACCAACCTTATCGTACTGGCAAACAACTACGTTATCTGTATCAAATAGGTCAGTCGGATCATCGTCGGTAACATCGTCTTCAGAATTCAATGGTTCCTAAAAAAACACATAAACACATGTACATAAACTCCAGATACTTTGATCGTTAATATACCGTATTGGCATGAATATAAGTCGAGGCCTTTGGTAACCGATTTCACCCACAAAAACCGTACTAGATTTATTTTCGGGCTCGAACTATATTCGGGCAGATCCCCCAAAAGTCCCGAATGTAAGTTGAGCCAGAATATAGGGCGTGTACGGTTTTTGAGGGTAAAATTGGTGACGAAAAACCTCGACTTATATTCAGGCCAATACGGTATTTTAGTATAGCAAAGGATACTATTTTTTAATGGGTAAGAAAATCTGATCATATATTATAGTTATACAATCTTGATATCATATATTGCTTTACTATCAAATTTGTTTTCAAATATATTAATCTGTTTGTAATATGAAAAAGTATCTATTACCTCCTCTCGTGCAGCAGCATCCTCATTTTCCTCTTCTTCTTTATCGTCGAGATCCTCGTCATCCTCATCATTGTCATCCTCTTCCTCGTCATCATCTTCATCAGATGTATCGCCGACAGGCCCATCTAATTGTGCTATATTCCCCTGTAGACAAAGTATAAATAAAAGAATTAGAACTCATTGGTTTTACAGGGTGTATAGAAAGAGTAGAAATTCAAAGTATCAAATTTTCAAAACCCTAATACAGATTAAATAAGCAGCCACTCGTTAGAATTCAGAGCCTTGATATACAATCTGCGTAGAGATGGTGTTTGTCTAATGGTGCCGAATGGTTGAAAATAAAAGTAGAAAAATAATTACCTTATAGTAGAGAATTCACATACCTGACTTTGAACAGTCCTCTGTGTCGTTACACTATTGGTATTCTGTGTAACCACAGTTGGTTGGTTTAGTTGAATAGGCGCAAGCGTAGCTTGTCCTTGAAGAGTAGCATTTACATGTTGCTGCAACAATGTTGATGCTAAATTTGCGGGCAGGCCCATCGCCGCAGTAATTACAGGACCAGTTAAGATAGTATGTAATTGGTTACCTGCAACAAATGTATTAGTCACTATTAAAGTCTTATTCAAACGTAAAAAACCAATTATTAGAAGACGAGCATAAACAATGAAGGCAATATTGTAATAATTTGAATAAATCCTGTAAACTGTTTCATCAATGTTGTAGGGAGAATTACATCTTTTTTTTTAAACTAGAGATAGACTTTTTTCATTTAAATCAGACTATTCTGGTGTTCCAATTATTGGCAGGATAATTAGATATCATGTATCCTGTGGGACGATATTTGGAGTTTAAAATAATGCTATAGCTGCATTACGAAGTATCTATTTTTATTTTTTCAAACTTGGAAATTACTTATTTAGAATAATCCTGATGATTCACTTGTGAAAGATGAAATATCTCAAGTAACAGAAGATATTATTAAACGAAGAAAACATTCGAATTAAAAATCAATTGACTTAGATCATGTCTAAATTCTATACGATTATGTATAAATGCATAGTGTTTTTCTATGCCTTTCGAATTTCTGCTGATTCACAAATTAAGTAAAATAAATCTTATAATTCTGGAAACAATTCATATGAAACTTATATCTAAAATAGTATTGTAATTATTATGATTATTCACTTTATATAAAATCTGTTAATAATATAAAGAAGAGACAACCATATTACCTTGAATTGCTGAAGCTGGAACTTGTATTGTAAGAATACGAGGTTGTGCATCAGGTTGACCAGCTTGCGCAGGCAGCGTGATTTGGATTGGAACCTGCCTATCTAAAACTGCAGCAGGAGCAGTAACCACTTGTTGCACAACTCCACTTGATTGTTGTTGCACCGGATGTGCAGCCTGTTGTACATGTTGCTGTTGCTGTTGTTGTTGCTGTTGTTGCTGCTGCTGCTGTTGTTGTTGCTGCTGCTGCTGCTGCTGTTGCTGTTGTTGCTGCTGCTGCTGTACTACAGTTGCAGTTGATTGCTGTTGTACAAAATGATTTCCCGCATTTCCAGCTAAACAAATAGAAGCATGAATTTATAAATCCGATGATTTAGAACTTTTCCTGTGATTCTGTGTTAGCATTGGTAAGTGTGACAAATCTGTAGATCTAAATTGGATATTATAAAGATTATTGAACAGAATATGAAATATAATCTACACATACAGAAAAAAAAAGAAGATATTATTAAATATGTAAAAGCAATTAAATGATAAAGAAAAGGTGGATGTGATAAACAGGTACGTTTGAAGATAAAAATTAGTAATAAAATTCATAATCTATAGTAAAGATAAAAAGGTGTATATTCAAACTTGTAGACTTAAAAATGAAATGTGTTATATTAGAATATTTTTTAAGAAAATGTTGAAAAATTGTATATTATATTCAATAAATATTAAACAATAGTATACCTAAATAAATCATAACAGTAATAAGAAAGCTTATAATAATATTTATACCTTTGTTAGCTGCAGCTGTTTTATGTACATTTAATTGGGGAGGTTGCGGCTCCGGGGGATCCGGGTTTACCTCAAATGCTTTACTAGACATTAACTTTGTTTCCCATATTTGTTTTAACTCCTGTAATACTTGCTCGTCTACGCCTTCGTCCAAAAACGATTCGCGTACACCAGCTATGACATCTTCGATTACCGTCGTGTATAACTTCAACTAAAATCAAAGACAACGGATTTTGAGAATTTTTTTGTGCGTTTAATATTAGGAAAGGCAATGATGAAGTATGGTTCTTTTTAAACAAGTCTATATCATATCGAGACAGAACTTAAAAAAAAACTTTCAGAGCATTATTTGTTGTACAAAATTAATGTGGAAGTGGAATAATACGTTGTGTCATCAATCTCTTATGTTGAATAAGTGAATATCATTAAACTGAATAAAGAATTAATCATTTCGATACACACAACGGATACTTACGACATATCCTGCTATTAGAGGAGTTCATTTGATGAACAGATTTCATGGGCAAGCATACATGTATAAGATGATGAAGTTAGCCAGATTATTGAAGGTGAATAGGTGATTAAAAAAATAAATTTAATTACGACTTAAAAAGTAATGATGAATGAACATATAATACAGAAAATTTTTGGTAGTTCTTCATTTATTATATTTATAAGATCGTTGCAGCGTTAGAAATAGTAGATAAATTATTGTTTTAAAAATCGCTATAGCTAGAGTGACAAGTTGTAGGTAGAGCAGATTATGCTATTGACAGATCGTCCAAGGTCTTCGGGTAAGTGAGATAATATTGAAGACGACTCGTGAGCGCAATGGTTCGTTTCCTGCATTTTCATTAACACATTATTTTCGTGGTAGTTCTTTATTACTCACCACGCTAGTTTGACTCAGGGCCATTATTGGATAATTCGTATTATCAATCTATAGAACAACAATACGAATAATCCTAAATCAATGCCCGCTTCTGAGAAGCCGACCTGCCGCGTTGCTCGAGCTCTTTTATACTTTCTCAACAGCTCCCATTCCACCCTATACCTAAACTGCGTTAATCAAGTCAAGTCTTTAACCATTTGACACTTTCATTTTTCTACAATCTCATTTTAAATAACAATTAATAAATCATATATTGGTCTGACATTTTTTTATACTTTCAAAATAATATTACAAATTATTATGAATTTATTTAATATAGTTTACAGATGTGTGTTATAAGGAAATTCTGTCGTTCATTTGGATATATAACTTCTGGTGATGACGATAGTCGACAGAAGGCGGCCTTCCTTGAATCTAACTATCTAGTTAGCTTGATGAAATGGTAATTAGCCGTGTTATAATAATAAAATCACTTTTCTATCGAATGGCTTGGCTGAGAATAAAAATTCTGAACCAAGTCCAGGATGCAAAAAAACAATTTAAATACCTAAACTATTTTAAAATTCTATATTATCCTTGTTATTAGTTGTGAATGGACGAGTCTAGCTCAGCGCGTGCGCTTGGTATGCACGAAGGTCGTATCTATGCTGTAAGGATCCCGCGCCAAATCCAATTCATAAAAGATGTAAAACCTATTATTGAATAATTTGAATAATAAATTTCTACGAATATTTTTCGCATCGCCCAACTCGTGGTCATATTTAGTGTTTATTTTCGTCTATTTCCATCTTCAAAATACGAATATAAATAAAATTTATCGAACTATACACCAGGGCCCGGTAAAAATCATATACGTTACTATAAAATAACTATTATCGAAGTAGCGGAAGTAAATCGTCTGCTGCAGTGGTCACTCGCTCGTCGTTATCAGGGTTCTTCTAAAGCAGAGTGAAGACAAAATTTTTGATTAAAAATGTTCAATCAAATCCTGCGACCCGTCGCACAAAGCGTCGTTCGTAGCGGTAAGTTAATTATGTTATGTTAATAATATAATATCCATAATTTATCAGTATTAACTCAGATACTACTTCGTTGCGTAAGTTTAAATGGGTGGTTGTACCTATTCACGATCGACTGTACACTCTACCTTACTCAACATATTACAAGTAAATGATGTAATTACGTAATGATTGTCGATAAATAATTTATTATAGAAAATCCTGATTCTTAGTTCCCGAATTTATTCACATGACGCAATTATCACCCTGTCTAATCAGAGTTTTGTATCAGTTTTACGTAACTTCGATATGTACATAGTATCTTACGCCGAACCTAACCTCACATAACCCAACCTATTTTTAAATGCATAAAATTGACTCTATTTAATAAGGAATAAATTTTGTAAAATTTATTGATCTTTAGGATCACGTGCGTACCATCCCCCAGCACATTTCAAACAGGCTACTATGAACGATCTACCAGTACCACAAGGTTCTTGGCAGGCCAGGTTTGACTCTAAACAGAAGAAATATAACATGTATCTTCTGTTAGGAGTTGGCTCCTTCGTTTCAACCATCGTATTTGTAAGTCAAGTATTTGAAATATTTTATTCACAAAAAATAATGAATGAATAAATGGCTAGCATTGTTACCCTCTAGTCTTAGTATTACCAGAAGTTTTTCAATATCTAAGTTTTTCTTATTTTTAGGCCAAAGCAACAAATTCGATCTACCTCAACTACTATCCTCCAACCCCGAAAGAAGAATAAGCACAGTGTATTTGGATATGATTGTATTAGCTAAACTTGGTAGATTATTAACTACGAAGTAATGTGTTACTAATGATACATCTTTGTACATATGAAGAGAATTAGTGTAACATTCTGTGTTCTCTCTCTCTCTTGAATAAGAATTAAATATATCCCCTCCATACCTTATATTTATTGTCAGAATTATTTGCTCCATTGATTTTTTTTTTTTTTTTATACACTGACGAATTCGGTGGTAATAAAATAAACTTGTTAATAAATGATTTGTAATATTATTATATGCTTTACTTATTATTGAATAATTAAAAGATTATTAAGATTTCGAGTTAATAATAATCTGAATCATAATGTAGTTTAGTAGTGAATATATTTTCTATATATCAGCGTACAAGCTTACAATAATATAGGTAGTATTGAATATCTACAATATGTTTACATGATTATTTACATTATTCCGCAACGAATCGTGATAAATGTTAACTATTTGTGGATTTTGAATTATGCTGTTTGTTACATCCGATTATCATACTTCGTTAAATTATTATCTCAGCGACATTTTAATGAGATCTCGCTATTTCTGAAAAAAATTCCAAAATTTCTTGGATTGTAAATTCGAGGGTGACCATGCTGTCAGGGTAACAGCGTTGAATCAATTCTTCGATATATTTGTACTGGGCAATGAATTCACGTTGCATTTCACTCCAGACAACCTGAATTAGGTAATAAAAATTAAATTAATAATTTGCAAATAATTTTCGTACGAAATACTAGGTAGGATGATGATGATGAGAAGAATTTATTCACCTGTAGCAAATTCTCCTCTTCGCATAAATGTTTTTCAACTTTTCTGTACAGATTTTCCAAACCTTTCTTTACTTCTCTAGCAGGATATTCCTTTACAACTCTTCTGAGCTCCTGTTTGCTGAATGCCATCTGATAGCTGATTTCAGATTCTTTTACACCGGAGCCCACTTTGGCTTGCACACCCTCAAAAAATAGCTTAAACAACAAAAGAACAATTAGATAAATGAATATATTGATACGTTTTTTTGATGAACTTGCAACATATTTGAATAATGCATAATGAAAGATAGAGTATATTCTACATTTAGCTTTTCTAAAGGCCGTCCAAAGTATTGAATAACATAGGCTCGTAGTGCATCGTGATATTTTTGCTTCGCTTCTTTCCGTTCGTGGTCTAGTACCGATATTTTCAACTGAGACAATAGGTCGTAGAGGTGATGAAAATTTTCTGCAAAAGATAACATTCTTCATTGGCTACAGTTATATTTAAAAAATAAAAATTTGAACCATTAATATAGTTATAAAAATTTACCCATTTTCACGACCTCCGGTGGTGTCTTGTGATGCTCACCGCTGTGTATAACAATAGCTTCAAACATTGCCTCAACGAGTTTGGTGTACCATTTTTCCAGGTCTACTTTCCTATCAGAATTTTTAAATATTCGTTCTGCAGTCCTGGCAAAGGATTGAAGATTTTCTACATAAGGTAGAATTCCGCATTTTGTCCTGCGATTAACTT
Organism: Tenthredo mesomela; assembly: GCA_943736025.1. Lineage (NCBI taxonomy): Eukaryota > Metazoa > Arthropoda > Insecta > Hymenoptera > Tenthredinidae > Tenthredo > Tenthredo mesomela. The sequence goes on along the minus strand of OX031016.1, from coordinate 15,428,172 downwards.
TGGTATCTCGCAAAATAGACTGCAGTTGAGCTTGCATAGATTTGTCAAATGATCTCTTGACCTGAACAAGCGCGGAGGCAAAAGTCATGGATAGAAAGGAGCCTGTGTCTTGTGCCGACATCACGTGCTGCGAAAGCCTTACTAATACGTACAGACACCAGCTGAAATAAAATATTATTGTGTTTATGATATGGTATGAAATATAACATATTAGATAGAATATTTAGTTGATATGCATAGAATTAGTTGAAGTATGTAACTAGATCTATTCATCAAGTATGTGAATTTTGTGATATTCTTATATCTGTAAACATAAGGAAACTTACAAACTGTCGATTTTATCCAAATATGATATAAAACTATTCAGCTCGGGTTCAAGAGAATGAAATATGGCAGACATGGTTGCTCGAACTTCTTCGTTAACTTGTCTTTCTAGTTTTTTGCTGGCAGTAGATGTTACGGATCCAGGACTTGTTGCTCCATTACTGGCATTGTCTGCTTCGTCTGTATCATTACCCTGATGAAAATAAAGTAATTAGAATTAATGAATTAATGGTGATGGATAAAAATTGTAAAATTGCCCTTGAAGAACTAGGTGCATACTTTTATTGGTGAAAGAACCGAATCTAGTTGGAAAAATGAGACACAAAAGGCTTGCTCTGCAAGACAGACAGGCTGAAGTTGTGATAGTGCTCTATCCAGCACGGAATCCAATAATGCTCCCTCTCCTTGTGGTGCCCAAACTTCTCCTCCCAAGAGGCATAGAGGTGCCGGACTAATTAGCTCATCTCCTTTTTGCCCACCAGACTTAGAGACACTAGCTAAAAATGTATATCGTAGTTCAATGTAATGCGACTGTTAATAACGAGTCGAAATGGTGATCTGCTATTGAAATGAATCACAACTATATTACCGCTAAGTTTTTTGCTGGTTACGCGAGTCTTTGCTTCTTCGAAAAACAATTTCAGGTCTCTCTGGTAAAGCTTGCACATAGTGCCAGTATAGACCTTAGTTAATTGTGTGAAAGCTTTATTATCCAGAGCTCTCAACAATCTCATCAATTCGGTATAAGGTTCCAATTCTCGATGCACAGCTTGATGTGTAGGCAGTGTTAGATCTACAGTAGAGGCTGGAGTTTCTCCTACATCGTTGCCCTATGAATAAGTGAATAAGTTAATCGGACAGAACTAGTCGATAATATAAATTCCAAGAATTTAGAGACAATGGGGAATCCGTACCAAGTGTATGAAGAGATTATTCAGATGTCTGGCTACAATGAGTGAAAATTTAGCCCTCAGTTTGTCAAGACGTCGGCGTTGCTCTGAAGCAGCACCTAATTTATCCAGACCAGGTGGCAAAGGAGCAGATGTAGCTTTAAGTAAAGCTGCTCCTGCTCTTCCGAGTTCTTCCCTACCTCCTGGCAGTTCTGCTTCGCTTAATGTGCGTTGATGTTCTGCTGGTATGTCCAGCTGGGTCTAGACAAATGAACAAAAATAACAGTAGACACTAAATTTTATTACTTAATTCATGCGACGGCGCACACTTACAATTACAGCATCAAGTTGATCGAGCAGAAGTCTAGCATTATGATTAGCGGTATGAATGGCTTGATTCTTTTGCCCAACTCTAGCCATCGCATCTCGAATTCTACCAAGTGCTTCGTCATATACTGCAAGACGTGATTCTACCAAAGATGCTTCGGATATAGCTGCCTCAATACCATTCATTAATTGAGTTACTTGAGGCTCTGAGACTAGAACCGATTGTACATTTTGCTGTTGGAAAATAATTATCGATTATTATTAACAGCTTCGATCTTTGCTTTCGAATGAAAAGCTCAAGAATTTAGGATATTTTACCCCATCTAGTATAGATAGATCCTTGGATAATGTTTCCATAAAAAGTTCCGCGTTAGATACTGCATAATCACAACTTGCTACCAAAGATGCAAGATATGTTGCTTCTTTGTCCGTTATTGGTTGGTAGTCCGAAGATATAGGTGACGATAGTAAGTCTGGATAGAAATTTAAGAAAATGTATTTAGTTACTATTTTTGTACATTCGATAGAACGAATTCTACAAAAATTTGTCATAGCTTGAAACTGGACAGATTATACAATTCGAAACTACTCGGCCAGAATTGGCAATATTCTATTTATAGATGTGAAGGTAATCTCATGAATTCAAGAATATAATTCATCACACCTGTAAGCTTATCCTTATAAAATCATATCATATTTGTGTTATTCCAAGGCGATCTTACTTAAAACTTATCTTACATAAGTGTATTACAAGTCTACAAAGTTTCTCATAGCCAAAACTACCGTTTACTACTGCGGTGATAATAACTAACAGAAAATACTTGCCTGGTGTGAAAATAATGCTATCGCTTTCTTTCAGCGATGCAGGATCAATCATCCAATCGTTAGGAATATTTTTAAACTCAGGTCTCTGCGGCATGCTACAAGAATAGGTATACAAATTGCGTATAAACGTGCTTCTTTCTTGAGCATATGTAGCCGTCCATTTATAAACTTTATCAATATGTAATTCGAGGTCTAAAGAGTTTGTCCCAATGCCGTCTACCATTTGTATATCAGTCAATGACCAGGATTGTTTTTTCTTATAAACATTTTTGTCATTTTGTTTCACTTGATAAAGAAGTAGAGAGGCTGGGGCGTCAGTTGTTGTAGCAATACAGAGAAAGCTAGTTTTCTTTTTCTTAAATGCTTTACAAACGTGACACAAAGTAAGCAGTTTTTCATCTCCAGGTGTAAAGACTTCTCGTTGTAACGCGTGTTTTATTACAGCCATTTTATTCTCTAAATATTTGGATTTATTTTTAAGTATCAGCTGTTAATCAGCAGAGACGAGCTCTCGGTCTAGAATGTAAAAAAAAAAAAAATAATCACATGTCGTTGTTTACGGTAAGAAAATGAATGAATGATAATTCTAACACGTTATTAATGAGGTGAGAAGAGTGTGAATTAATTAGTCGAATTTTGAAGGTTTTTTTTTTTTTTTTTTTTTTTATATTAAATTGACAAAGTTTTTCGTGCAATAAGTTTGGTTAGGATTATGAGGTTATAAATACGAAGTGAAATAATTTTTATATAATTCTCTAATCAGTTCAAGTCTTTCGTAGAACGATAGGGACTTACGATAGGGAAATACTGATTGTCGAGCTAGCTATTATACAGGGGATTCTATAAATGGAAAAGTTCTACATAGTGGATAGATGTCAGTCCAACCTCTAAAATGAACTTGTGTTAGAGATATGATTGCGTTAGATTGAGAGACTGTTTTTACATGCCTGAAATCTTGTCAGTTATTACGCTGTCAGATTATATTTTATTCTGTGAACAACATCAATCAACAAGCACTACAGTAAGTAAATTTCTTTCTCAAATATATTCATGTTCTTTAATAATTGATTGACATTTGACAGCGCCCACCGAGGGCGTAAACATGAGTTGCGTATTGAAGTTGGCAGTTTGTCTAGAACAGAATCGATTAATAAGCGCGCGCTCTGACCCCGCAAGCAGCGGCAAAGTTCGAATTTCAAAGTTTTGTTAGATTTATGAATATGAAATAATACGACACATGCTATTTATTTCTGATAACAGATAATACTGTAACATATATTTATTGAATAAATTCTTCATTTTTTTTACAGGAATAGGTATTTATTTAATTTACAGACACTGATATGTCCCTGATTCTTTATTAAATATACCGTTAAAACATAAAAAAATGCTCGACAGTATCGCCGGACTGTAAACCTTACAATGACTTGCAAAATAAAATGTAACGTCGAAGTTGAACCAATCTTAAGATTAGCATATGACCTCATGACGTGCCGCGTACGATTGGTTTAGCCTTATAGTCATGTGGGATTCATGCTTTTGGAACGAACTCCTTTTTTCCATAATATTGTGATTTCGGTATATCATCAACAGCATCATAATCTACTAATTGCGCTGCTGTGTTACGTTATCTCATACACCAAAATTGTTGATACCTATATCGCAGTTATTTGCTGATAAAATTTGAAACAAGAATTCAACTCACAATAAGCAATAGAGTCGGTCAAGTAAGCGGTGCTGTTAGTATGACAGATTTATATTTACGTTAGCGTCTTTCAGACTCCCGTTATACTAAATAGCTTGTCACTATTACTATATATATTCTCCGTTGGCGCATAGCATCGCCTTTATATAACTTGTCTCAATTCGCCAGCTTAATACCAGAGAGTTTCATTTAAAGTTTGCGGGTTTTCTTGAATGGGATAGAGTGTGTCTTCCTTTCGTTTAATTGCGATCATCCAAAATGAAGAAATTGCAATATAGTCGTGCTTCTGCGGGAGAAAATGAAGCTGAAATACCAGCTGAATTTCCAGAGATCGACCATATTGGTCTTCACACGTTGGCCATCTATTTTATTTTGAGCATGCCACTTATACTTTCTGCTGCACGTGGCTTGAGCTATGTTTTCACTACCGGGAAAGTCAGCTACAGGTTTGCGCTTTCTTTTATTATCTTGCGAATTTTTTACACGAATTAACGTCTCGCCGACTTATAAAAAAACAATATAGTACGGCATGACGTACATATAATTTAATTAATACAAAAAGTAGAATCAAAATATTCTGATGAACAAACATTAAGGATTTAATTCGCAAATTTCTCAACGAGATTCAGATGTTTGTACGTCGCGAAATTTAAATCCAATATATTAATCAACTGCAGCGTGTACTATTATAATTGTTGTTGCAATTTTCAATAACTCCTCGTTTCTACTCAGGTGTTTAGTGCCAGAGTGTGAAAATCCCATGAACACTACTCTAAATCCCTCCTGGTTATCAAATGCAGTTCCTTATGCTGATGGTGAACCTGAGATCTGCACACGATTTGTTGTGAAAAATTCTACAGACTCTTGTTCGACGACTATATTCACGAACGAAACTGAAAGTTGCGATGCGTGGGTCTATGGCTCAGAAGAGTTAACAATTCTCAACGAAGTAAGATATGGTATCGGGTAGAATAACTCTCGGAATAACATTTTTTTTGCTCTCGCATGATCCAAAATGTCAGTATACACATAATAGTACCGCTATACATGTTCATTTTGACGCACATAATTTTTTGAAACAAATATTTTCTTACATCAGAAGCCTTTTTCATTGCAGTGGGATCTTACTTGCGACAATAATTTATGGAAGTTAACGTTGCCAGGCACAATGAATAACGTTGGTCAGTTTATTGGCTTGGTGATATCTGGTCATCTTTCTGACAAGTGAGTCGCTCAGAAAGTGCATTTTTTTTTCTCTCTTCTTATTATAAAAAAAAAGATTCTTGATCGAAGAAGTTTACAAAATTTTCTATATCGCAGGTATGGCCGACGAAAGCTGATTGTCGTTTGCACCACTATCAGCTCGATTTTTGGGCTGATTCGATCCTTCTCTATTAAATACGAGATGTTCATCGTTTTTGAGTTTCTAGACACTATGGCGGGATCAGCAGTGTACAGTGCTGTATTTGTTTTAGGTCGTTATAAATGCAAAGTATTTTTTTAGCCAACTTTTTTGAAGACTTCAGATCGTGAAATCTAGTCAATATTTCAAAGTTTTATCAAGTTTATATTAACCCGTATATTATATATAACTGAATGAAGATATCCATCCATACATTATACAGGAATGGAGTTAGTTGGACCGAAAAAAAGAACACTGGCTAGCAGTTTGACTAGTAGCTTGTATGTCGTCTACGCAATTTTCCTCGGGTTATTTGCGAAGTGGCTTAGGTCCTGGCGGCTTCTTCTTCGGGTATTTTACACACCAGGATTACTAGCAATATTCATGCTTTGTGTAGTCCCTGAGTCCGTGAGGTAAATCTGAATTAAAATGAATAAAAAAACAAAAAAAAAACAAAAAAATACATCAAACATTAAACTATGATTAAGTATAACGTTTCAAATCTGTAGATTTCACGAAAGTAGTTTAATTCTCGTCTGAAATGTGTTTTTTTTTTCAATATTTTTGCGATGGATTATACCAGCAGAAAAAAATCAAACAAAATAGAAATGTTTTTAATTTTTATAGTGAATTCAAGATCTCCAATGTAAAATGTATGTATTATTCCTTGTATTTCTATAAAGATGGCTGCAGAACAAAGGTAGACTAGAAGAAGCAGAGATAGTGCTACGAAAAATTGCTGCTAGAAATAAAGTGGCGGTTTCTGAAACGTCGATTATGACGATAAGAAATTCGACAAGAGAAAGCATTGACAGGGTATGCCATGATTCAATTCCAATTGTGAAATTGATACATCGGAATAGTTCAATTTTATCTATTCAGTCTTGTTACTACAAAGGCGTACTTTCTTCCATAGAACGCGACGAGAAACCGTCCATCCGTTTCCCCGTTCAGAGAAATAATTCACAACAGAACCATATTATTGCGACTAATTATTTGCGCATTCTGCTGGGTGGCTAACACTTTTGTATACTACGGATTATCGTTACGGTCAGTAGCAGTGCCAGGGGATAAGTACATCAATTTTATTCTGGTAACTTCGGTTGAGATTCCGGCTTATTTTGCTTCTTGGATTCTCGCAGACAACCTGGGACGCAGGCGAACCCTAAGCATCACGTATGTGTTGTGTGGTGTATTTTGCATCATCACCATATTCGTCCCAAAAGGTTAGTGATATACATATTTGGTGTTAAATTTCATTAAAAAAACTATGGAATTTTTTATTTTTGAATTATACATATATTTTTGAACATAAACTGTCATCGATGCGAATCATCGATTGATTCCATTTGAACGAAAAAAAAAAAAACAATCAAACCACGGTCTTTCTACCAAATAATGATGTTTTCGATTTCCAGATTGGTGGTACTTGCCACTAATTGTTTTTGTGATAGGAAAATTCTGCATTTCAATTGCCTATAATGTGGTATACGTTTTCACCACGGAGATGTTTCCCACACAATTTCGGCACTCTCTTCTTAGCGTTTGCAGCATGGTTGGGCGTATTGGCTCTATGCTGGCTCCACAAACGCCTTTATTGGTGAGTGTAGGTGTTATAAATTAGGTAAATGTTTTCCTTTTCTCTGATAAATCTGAAATATCAGAACAGAACGTTAGATTTTCCTGACGTTGAACCCATCGGTTGTTTAGCAAAATTCCAGATCATCGTTATAATTATATACACAGGCACAAATAATTTCAATTATTATATAAATAGGTACTTCGATTCAGAATGCCTTTAATTTTCATAATATTTGTTTGATTTACAGGCGAATTATATGCCGTCGTTACCACTACTATCGTTTGGTGTTATGGCCATCATAGCAAGTCTGATATCTTTAAGGTTCCCCGAAACTGCAGGGGTAAGGCTGCCGGACACCGTCTTTGAAGCGCAGAACATCGGTAAACTGAAGACGGAAGATCAGCGTCTTGACTTGCCTGAGCCGACTTAACAAGACGTGTACAGTACATATAAAAAATGACTGAAATTTATAATCAGTTCAAGTATAACTGCAGCAAAGTTGCGAACAATCAGCGCAATTTTGGCACTGTTGACAAGTGACAACCCGAACCTGTGAAAAATGTGAATCGGAGATGTTCGTATACGTTAAATCTTACTTTGAGTAAGTCTTAATATTTTGTTTTTGGTCAAAGCACTTCGGATTGTCTGTTCAGGATAATGCCAGTTCGTATATTCTGACTTGATGACTTGACTGATTTTTATATTGCTGATCTTTGTCCAACAGATCTAAAATCTCTAATCCCATTCGTAGCTCAGTGTATTTTAGTGATTCGAGAAATTCGTGTACAATTTTTACAATAAAGAAAAAGCGCCGATACCTACTTATGAGCCAGATATCTTGAAGTTCATACGATCGCTGTAAGGAATCAATAATTCAGTCAGCGGTTATTTAGATCTTAATTATTTTTAAATTATACCCATACTGTTGTTCATGTAGCAGACATGCAATTATTAGTTAATGAAAAATATGTATCTAAGGAAGAGAGTACGAAAAAAAAAAAAAAAAATTAAGTTCGGAGTGAGTATCACCTAGCAGCATTTATCTCTACGAAGGCCACTCAAGAAATGTGATAATAATATACTTTGGAGTTTCTGAAATACGAAAACTTTACCATATGCTTGGTTAGTGACCAATTTCGGGTAGAGCCTGCTTCACCTAAATTCAGATGCAAAAAGAAGGAGAATTGTATTCACACTTGTCTCAATTATACATCAAATCGCTTCAGAAAACCTGATCCTTGCCGTAGATTGTCCATTGCCACTAGTGCGTGAGTTTCATTTTTCGTTGAATTAAACATACAGTCATCCAATACTGTCCCACGATTAATGTGTATATGGCTGCAGCTATCTAAAAACCTTGAATTCTCATTATTATTTAAGTTGCGAGTCCACCTGATAAACTTAGGTGAGTATCGGAGTAAGCTACAAGTAGGTATACACAAGATCTCACCACATACATTTCGTGTTAATATATTGTGCTCATGTGTTTGTCAAAAAATTGGATTGCCGAAACTTCGCAATGGGATAATTTCAAATAGCTTTGCTTTCGCTACAATTGGAATGATTAAATAAGAGGTAAATTTAGAAAGTTCCCAATTTTCAATAATTTTGGTGGATTGGTTATACCTGTATCTATCATGGTTGAACAGTACGAAATGATTTCAATCCATATGGATTATAGCCGTAGGTCGATAGGAAAAATACTATTTCCTTATAAGTTAGTATAATCTCCAAATAGTTATTGTTGAGTAATCCACCTACCAGATATTTTATTAGCTGATAAGTCACAGATTACGAATTCACATTTGTGGCACGTGCGTTTTAGTTGAACGATAAAAACTGACGATTTATGAAGATCGGAGATTCAGAAATAATTTTTTTTCCATCTTAATTTCACTCAATTAACAGTGAAATATAATTTTTGCAGAAAATATCAGTAACTTTTACATGAAAGGCAAGAATTTCTACCTGTTTTAATATTTTCTTCCATAAACGTGGCAGGGACTTTACTGTCATACAAATTCAACGAGTATTAAATGGTTTAAAGGCTTATCGGTTCACAGTTGACAATTTAAAGTAGCGACTAACTGGGGGATCTCAGAGATATGTGTTCAGCTTGATTAAAATTTTATACCGACTCGACGTTTTTTGTTGTAGCTGAGTGAATCAATCAGTGAACCAATTCATCTGGTATTATTCATAGAGATGCCAAGACCTCAAGCAGTTTGACGTAAGATTTTTTGTTTGCAGCTACGTGCTGATATTATCGACTATTATCTCTGCAATGGAATTTCTATGATACTAACAAATCTTATTTCAGAGAAGTAACTCTGTTCTGTTTCATCATGTGCGTTATTGAGTTGAATTTGTCATAACAGCTATATCAGTTTGTGGTTTCGTACTTAAGTATACTTTACGTAGAAAATATAAATTCTCATTGAAATTTGTTAATTTCTATAGATTCATCACGTGATTTCGAATCGACAAAATAAGGATTCACGTTGAAATAGCAATAAAACGCACCGTGATTCGGTTAGTTGGAAAACGAGGAACTGTATAGGCCGAGAGTTTTGTGTAATCAATTCGATTCATCATTAAGGTGCTTCCTTACGCAATTCCACCAGACCTAAAAACATCGGGAAAAAAGGTGCTAATTAAACGGAATATCTCTGCCTGAGCACAGAAACGAACATGTTTTGGGGCTGTACATGTTCGGAGTCGCACATAGAATTGCGCGACGTATTTTGTTTCATTGATTTCGGTGACCGGGCAGAGATATTTCGTTTAATAGCACCTTTTTTCTCGATATTTTCAGGTCTGGTGGAATTGCGTAAGGAAGCACCTTAATGAATCCTACGTTAATAATGAATACAGGTATTATAAAGACTTAGCAACCTAATTAATATAATAGCGATCGATATGAATCTTCATGAATCGTATTTATAGGAGTGCGCTCTTCGAGACGACGCTGCATAATGCCCTTTTGATGCCCGCTCTCTGGCCCAGTAACATTGATTCGTCACCCGTCTAATCTTGACGTTTATGTTTTGGGCTCTCGGCTTCCTCGTCTTTTCGCCGATGCCCATAGTTCTAAACGTTGACTTCAACATTTACTAAAATTATAAAAATAATCATATCGTCCATTCGCCTCAAGCAGATTGTAGCTCAAAGTTGTCTAAGCAGATATATCATGGCATCGTGGTTCTGTTGGAAAGATGATCAACCAGTGACGATCGAAATATCACCATCGACTGGAGAAATGATAAACGAACAATGTGATGGTATAGTTGAGCATTTTGTTTCTACAATTTCTCATTATCTAGGTATCTACTATGAATTTATCTGCCATCTTGCTACTACTGTAGCAATTATTAAATGCAAATCCACATCACAGATGCTGCGATACTGACTTGTATTGTTAGCCGTTTAGTCCTGCAAGTTCACAAAGTTACGATTGCCCTTAGATATCTTTGTTATCAGGGTTCGTTAAAATCCTGAAGATGTAGAACAGTGATCAATGATGCTGATCCTGCTAATAATATTGCTTCCATGATATAGGGGAAGATGAGGGTGAGATACCAGCTGATTTTCCGGAGATCGACCATATCAGTTTATACACGCTGCGAATTTATATCGTCTTGAGTTTTCCACTGTTACTTTCCGCCGCTTATACATTGAGTTACGTTTTCACCGCTGGAACTGTTAACTACAGGTTTGTTTCTTCCGTTCATTATATACTCTATAAAAATAAAATTAATAATCTGTCTTTGAGATTCTATAAATTTGATGGAAATATAAATAAATAAGTTTGAGCTTTGTGGGTGATTTCGATACAACTAGATTTGTGTCGTTATATGATTGACTAAAAGGAAGACAAGAGTGAATATTGCTTTGTACGTTTTAGATAACATCACGGAGAAAACGGGAAGGAAAAATCTAGCATTTATTATTATAAAATATAGTAAAGCGAAAACGTCTAGACCGCAGCTTAATAAAAAATATTTAATTTTTTGAAACTTTTTACTACATTTTAGTACTTGTTAGTACATTTTTGACGATTTTTACTACGCTGGGCAGTAATAAATATCATAACCGCGGAACTGTTGACGTTTTACTATATTTTATAGGACTAAATGATAAATTTTTTTCTCCGTGATTATTCAGATAGCATATATACTGAGGTTTAAGTTATTTGTAATCGTCATAAGTTGATCAAGTTACTAAGTATAGGTATAGCAATAAGTATAACATTTGTCTGCTCAGGTGTTTGATAAAAGAGTGCGAAGATCTTGAGGACACGACTCTTTATCCATCCTGGTTGCCTAATGCAGTCCCCTATTCCAACGGTGCACCTACGACCTGTACACGCTATGAAGTGCTGAATTCTACAGACTCATGTGCTACAACTGTGTACGCTGAAGAAGTTCAGGTCTGCGATGCCTGGATTTATGACCCTGAAGAGCTCACCATTCTTAATGAAGTAAGTAAAAACAAGGCTAAAAAAACAGATTTCCACGGTACTTTCCAACACACCACAAACCCATGTACTTATTGAAATGTATAGGTTCTTGAGCAAACATTGCAGGTCGAATATTTTCCTTTAAAAACGTACGTTCGAATTGATCGAGAAATGTTAATTCTCCATGTCCAGCACTTGAGTGTAAAGTCCTACAGACTTCAGATCTTTTCACCGAGCCGTTTCTGAGATCAAACAGTGAGTTCGTTGCACAGATCAACATTTGTCTAAAATTCTGTTCTTCTGATGCTGAAGGCCCGAAAATGTAAAGATTCGTTGAAATCAGCGAAATTCATTTTCGACTGGAACCAATAATTTTCTTATATTATACCAAGCTGACAAAAAGTAATAGCCTGATTACTAATACGTGCTCCAATATGTCACTCCAGAACCATCAAGTTCTAAACCCTGGAGAATAGGTGTTTGTTAATCGAATACTCTAAGGAACCTTTTGATTACAGTGGGATCTTACTTGTGATAATAATCTGTGGAAGTTAGCGTTTCCGGGAACAATAAATAACGTTGGACAGTTTATTGGATTGATATTCTCCGGCTATATCTCAGACAAGTAGGCGTTTCACAATAATTTTCCTTACAATTTAATTCGTATGATTCGTATGAAGCATTGATAGAAAGTTCGATCGCAGATACGGTAGACGAATCGTGTTGACGATTGCTCCTCTGATGTGCTCGGTGATTGGATTAATTCGGGCCCTTTCTGTTAATTACGAAATGTTCGTAACTTTTGAGTTTCTGGATGCGGTGGCAGCTGCACCAATATACAGCGCTGGATTTGTATTAGGTCATTGAATGAGTACAGTATTTTTTCGCCACATGTGATAACACAATTTTCATCTATAATTATGGTTGTGGATCTAGTGCAAGCAAGAACCCAGAATGCGATTGCCTAATTTTGATGAACATTACTGTGCGTCTGATTCAAGAGATTTTTCCAGGGATGGAATTCGTCGGTCCAAAAAAGAGAGTACTAATAAGCAACCTGATCTGTTGCATGTACGTTCTCGGAGAAATAATTTTGGGGTTGTTTGCCATGTGGCTTCGTTCATGGCGTTATCTTATTCTTGCTCTTTACGTACCAGGATTACTCGTGATATTCCTGCCTTGCGTAGTGCCCGAGTCTGTAAGGTGGGAACGAAATATTGACTATGACACATATATGAAATCTGCAAATTTTTTTAGTTTGTAAAAGTAACGCCATTCAAATATCTCCTATTTTGCTGTGACAAATTCAGAAAATGAGTAAAATGGCTAAATGTAGATGAACTAGACCGACATTATTCTTCCATAGATGGTTACTGAGCAAGGGTAGGGTGACTGAGGCCGAGACACTATTACGAAAAGTTGCTGCCAAGAATGGAATTGAGGTCTCTGATAAGTCAATAAAATTAATCAGGGATTCGGAGAAACCAATTCAGGTAGAGAAATATGACTATTTTTATTATACTTTTATTTGCAGCTATTTAACGCGATAATTTATCGAGAAAATTAACTTGTAGAATAGACAAGAAGAATTGGGATACCCAGGCATTTCCCCATTGAGACAAGTTATCGGTAATCGAACGATTTTGATTAGATTAATAATTTGTGCTCTCTGTTGGATAGCCAGTACATTTGTATATTACGGATTATCGTTAACTTCGGTGAATGTGCCAGGGAATAAGTATATGAACTTCATTCTGGTAGCATTGGTCGAGATTCCAGGTCAGTTGGCTTCTTGGATCCTGGTAGACTACGCTGGGCGCAAGCCAACCCTTAGTGGTTCCTTTCTGTTGAGTGGTGTATTCTGTGTCCTCACAATTCTCGTTCCTGAAGGTTGGTGCCATGCAATACCATACTGTAATCATAACGAAATAACTCAGATTGTACGAAACTGAAAGTTGTCTATCAGAGGTCTTATAGAAAATGACCCAATGCATCAGACATTTTATTTTCTAAAAGTACCCTACTGAAAATGTCCAGATGGATTCATCTGGTCGTTCGACATTCCTATGGAATTTGCTAGAAATCCAGCAGGTTTTAAATGGAATTCTTTGGATTCTGCTAGCAATCCACTAGATTTCAGATGGAATCCATAGGAATCTCGAACGACTAGATGAATCCATCTGGAAATTTTCAGTAGGGTATCTACTGATTTTGGTCAGAAATACGACTTTCAGATGGAAGTAAACTTCCAGACAACGAAAACTGGCATCCATAAGTCGTCTAATAGACAACTTTTAATTTTTAGCTGTCTGGGAAGAATCGATCGCACATTGCAGTGATTATATTTAATATTTTTTTAGATTGGTGGTATTTGCCGCTGATTGTATTTGTTGGAGGTAAATTCTGCATTACGGTCGCCTTCAGTGTAATCTATGTGTATACTGCAGAGATGTTCCCCACGCCAATTCGGCACTCTCTTCTTGGGTTTTGCAGCATGACGGCTCGAATTGGCTCAATTCTTGCGCCGCAAATGCCTCTGTTGGTGAGTACGCGGGTAAAAATGGGGTAGATACTCTTTCTTCAGGTCATAAAAATGATATTGATTCTGATAGAGGCATTAGCTTATACCTCGGCATGATATGTAATTTGAGTATTGTTAAACTTCATATTTAATTCGCAGGCGGCTTATATGACTTCGCTACCGTCACTACTGTTTGGAACCGCCGCTATCATAGCAAGCATTTTGTCTTTTAACTTTCCGGAAACAATGGGAACAAAGCTACCGGACACTATGTGTGAAGCAATGAACATCGGAAAAGTGAAAAAAGTAGCAAAATCAGTGCCTCAAAATATCTGAACATGTATAGGAGTAAGTGGGGTATAATAATGGACGTATTAACATTTTTCAATTTCTACTAAAATTTGAAGATTTCTGTTGAGGTATGAATCAATTTACTGAAATTACGCTGCCTAGAGCGACTGCTCAGTCACATGTCGTTCGTCATCAATTACTTCGATGCAATTTTATGGTGGCTTTCGTTATTTCTTTCGCAGAAACTATAATATAAATGGGTAGTTATTATACATGATTTTCATTATTAATTTCGACCTGGTATTTGCCGGAACAATTAGATGGTACAGTAATCTATCATTTGGATTCCACAAACAATGTTTTAATTAGGCCTACGTTAATTGGATAAATAAGATAACCAGGAAGAACGAGAATCGTATTGTTAATAGCCTCCAACGCCATCGTTATTTATATAAAGTGGTTGAAGATGCTATTACCTAGTTTTTAATGGCTAACAATTATTTATTAATTGGTGTTTGTAAGCGGAACAGTTTTTATACATAGGTTACATTACGTGGATGAGTGACGTGTAAAGTGGCCTCAATGATTTGTTGACTCAACGAATACAGCGATTTAAAATACACCTGTTGACGCATCGTTAAATGTCTACTACCATTCATTGTTATCTTACGAAAATATTTCATCATTATATACATAGTTGATAAATAATCACTGGTCTAATTTATTACACCAACTTCTAGCTTTCGATCGACATTCTAATCACGTCTTACGGATTATACGTACACGTAATTGGGGATTATTTACAAATTGTAGCAGAACGTCATGAAATGGTACCGAATTCCTCAAAACTTATGTTTCAGGTCTGAAGATGAAATCGCGATTCCCGAAGTGACAGTGTGTAATTTTTACTTATGTCTAGCCGAAACCAATTTAATCGTAAGACCAATTTGATAAAATTCAATATAACTGTATCGTACTGACCTTATAAAATCCCATATTTGAGAACTTAGAGTTCTGTGGATGCTGAAGAGAATCCTACTCTAAAATTCGAATCCTAAAAAGAATCTTCCATACCTACTACGATGTCTTGAAACTCATATTTCGCCGGTCCAACTAGTAGCGATGGTGCTTGTGCTATTTTCTATCACGGGTTATCTGCACTTTTTTGTCACCATTCTCCTACTGGGTATTAACTCCGATAGTGGAAAACGAGAGTGCGTTAGTGTGTCAGTGAAGAATAAGTACAACTGTATTTATAGCCTACAGATGATACTGTGAACCGGCAGCCAGCTCTAATATATAGTATCCTAAATTCGGCTGTAGTTTATATCTTTTTATAGCTTGGTGGTTACGTGTACTGATCAGTGGCTCTATGGCGATCACAGCAGTAATCTTTAGTTATTCGATAGATTTACTAAATATTATTCACCATAAATTAATAACGCTGTGAGCAATTTTTGCGAGAAAATAATCAAGAACCAACAACCCGTTCGCGAGAAGATAAATTAGAGTTAACTCAATGCGCTTGATATATATCAATGTTTATCGAAGTTTACTTGAGTGTCATCCAAATTCTAACGTGGGATTTGCCGATCAAAAGTTTCCACAGTGTTGAACAAAAAATAAACCATTTAAAGAAGCGATAAAGCCGCGCTTTCGTGGATTCCATTTTTGAAGCCACATGCCACTCGGCATACTCAGAGTCAATGACCCGTACAAATTGTGAAATGAATTCGTGCCTGAGTGACGTATAACCAGTCTCATTCCATACGTCGTCGTGGTGCGTCGGGGTGAAAAGTAAGCAGGTATCGAAATCGGAGTTCTTTAGTGATAACAAGGGGCGTATCTTCCTTGGATATACCTAATTAGGGATTAAATTTGAAATTCTGGACGTCTGGTGAGTGAATGTGAATGCATAATGAATCTGGTGCAGATTAACCGGCGAATATAGACTGGAAATGAAAACCCAGTTGAATGGGTGAGAATTTGGTGGTTTGATGGTCTCGTGGAATGGTTGTCTCTTGCCGGTGCAGTATGATGTGTAGGGGGTAGTCATGCCGGAAAATATTTATGCAGATGCAGGAAATGCAGGTCTGAGAGGAACAGCACCAGTGGCGCTATTTCCATTTAATCAGATCCTCTCGACGCTCGAAACCGACTGCCCGAACTAGGATTCGGTAACTTAATCATTTCGACAATACCGCACGGCTTTGATTAACATGACAAAGACGTACCTACCCTTCGTACGTGGTTTTCAGATAAAATTCCCCGTCAGGTTTACTTGTTTTCGGCATAGACGAGACGAGAACTACTGCAGAACCTCTGTTTGCAGTCCCGGCAACTCATTGTTGGAAATTCTTTCCCGTACCCAACGCGATTTGATTTGATCGATGTTCTCATTGATTTTTCAACCGTGAATGAGGAACTTCTCGTCTGGTCCTTTTCACGTGGAGTGGCTTTTAACAGAGACCAAAACTAGTTGTGGCGGGGAATTATACGAGCTTCCATAGGTAGCCGAATTGTTCCCGTTTATTATACTATTGGTTCGTTTGTCAAGAGTTAGTGATTTAATTTCGCGGGAACTGCGTCCTATAACTCCGGTCTATTACGCGGCGATTTTTTTCTCTCTCAAATTGCTGTCAATTACGGCTACTATAAAATTACGTTTCCGAGAAGAATGTGGAATGGTTCAGTAGATATACACTGATAGAAAAGATCGTTTATAGTCAATGAAACGTGCACAACTAGATCAGAATTTAGCGAACATTTGATCCGAAAGAACATTCACCAACTGTGAGATTTTTGTCATTAACTGTTAATACAGTCGTTCCGTACAAATCTCTTGTCGTTAATTATCAACTCTTGTCGTTAATTATCAACGAACGTTCATTTGATCTATTCCAAATCCACGTTCGTTAGTAGTTAAGTCAAGTCATTGGAACCAAATGATCTTTTCTATCAGTGTAGAATGTTCATAATATTTGAAATAAGAAATTTGTATGTCGCTGTAATGCGTCCAGGACGAGAAACGACTGTGAATCTACAGATAGATTTGAGTCGCGTTTATTCGTACTTTCAATTTACAATGTTCAATTTTCAATATATACGATACATTTTTACGTATAATATACATATTATGATCGAGAGGAGAATGACCTGTTCACCGATAACAATGAAAATAACAATAAATAATAACAGTAATAATAATAATAATAATATAAAATGTTGAAATAATTTCGAGAAATGAGAATCGAGATCCTGCGTGACGTCATCCGAACGTACCCACAGCTCTAGAATATGTTGTTTTGAAAGAGTCTGCCTCTCATTTTTGATCTTGAACATAGAACTGGTGGCAAGAAGAGACTTTTTTGAGATCCTAGAATGGCTTATGTTGATTCGTTATCGTGTCTTACCTTTTCTGTTACTAAAGCTTACGAAATTATGCTGCTGTTATATCGTCCTTGCGCTGATTGGGAGTATATCTTATTGCCTCATAACGGATCAGATCCATCTTTTTGCTCGGTTCCATTCTCCGACATACATTATTTGTTGTCGTCGATTTGGTAATAGGTAAATTACTTACCCTATTTTATTTAATACTAAATAATTAATATATTAATAACTTCGTTATGCGTCGTCGATTATTGTTAAAAAAAACAATAGGAGGCGAGATTTCAGTGTCAAGAACACTCCCTCCAAATTACAAGTTCATACGTGCAACGGTTCGACAGATATCGTGGTACCAAGAAAAAGGTTCTGCAACGCAAAAGAAGAAGAAGAAGAAGAAGAAGATTGTGTTTTTCTATCAACTTTAACGGTCAATATCTCAGGAACCGCTTGGCCGTTTTTGTCGAATTTTTGCGAGAAAAGTCAAGTGGGGGTGAAACTTACGCCTATATCAATTTTATCAATAAATAATCAACAGTTCAAAAGATATGACAGATTTTTTTACAAGAACAAGAGTTTGCTCGGGTAGATGATTGGTAGATGATTTTCGATTTACATTTAAAATTCTCTGTTTTACACTTGAACGCAATAAATAAATTATTATAGGGTTGAAGAAAAGATTCTGGACGTATACGTTCAGCGGTATATACTATAGCAATCCACATATTTTATCGCTTGATAATCGAGCAAACTCCGCGCAATGCGATCTTATTACTTATTATATATCTATATCGTTAGATAACCTGCTATTAGCCTGATAACAACGTGTACAGCTTATGAACAATGCTCAGGTTATAGTTCCAACAGTTTGAATATTAGTGGCTTATATTTTAACATTCCCTCTTTGCGTACGCCTCTGCCAGCTATCGAGCTGTGGTGAGAGTGGTCTAGAAAGAGGAAATGGTAAGGCAGCAGCGTAGCCGTCTCTGTACATTAATATTTTTCTATTCCTGACCAGTAATTAATAACTTGTCACATGAATTCGAATTCAAATATTGGTGTTAATTAAAGAGGCGAGACAGTCGATTGTAATAACTGTATTTTAAATATTTAATGTAATTGTATACCTACTACATGCTGCGATGGTGAATTTATCCGCGAGTTGGATACGTGAAAACATTTTTAGAATCCTATTGCTTCCTCAATGAACGGTAAATAATCTCTGGAAGCTGGTGACAGATAAAAACTGCTGGTTCATGATTGCAGCTTTTCTGCACTTTTATCTGTCCAGCTGACGATGAGTAAAGTTGGTGAATATGAGTTTTGAATTTCGCTGCAACGTAGTTCGACGTGTTAAGCTGACTGAGCATGTTGAATGACAGACTATCAGGTATCGGCAGTGTTGTTTAGAGGAAAACAGTAGCTTAAAGTCCCTACTCCGATCCACAACGGTAACGCTCAACAGCCACAGTCACGTGTAGCTGAATTCGCCAGAGTCCAACACTTCGTTCCGAGACTCACAACAATGGACTTCGACGAGATTTTGGAGGAGCTTGGCGAGCTGGGAAAGTTCCAATTGACAAATTACCTTTTGATTTGTCTACCTGTATTTTTCAGTGCTGCCAACAGCTTGTCTTATGTGTTCGTCGCTGGAGTACCAGATTACAGGTAAGTCGGTGCTTACCTTGATCGCTAAATCGTTGAAGGACAACTTTCCTTTTCATTTGTCAAACTTTGGATAGGAGTTCACAATAAAATTGGTGACTTACAACCAGAAATTCATACAAGAATCATCATCAGAGTGGTAACCGGTTTTTGTGAAGTTGAAGATATTACCGTTACTGAATTTAACATCATATAGAGAGTATGTCGAATTTGAAATGAAAATAAAAACAATTGGTCGTTATTTCAACTTCGTTATGTACCTACATCGTTTGTAAATTTGGCTATCGAACGCGTGGTCAGTACCTGACATTACTGATAATGATTTCTTTTTCATTTAGTAATCACAGAATCTCGGTGTGTTATTTCTAAGCTGATTGCATTAAGGCATACAAAGGCTTAATTATCCAATCATTTGTAGCAGAAAGTATAATCTTTATTGGTTTGAATAACGATTGGAATTTCCCAACAGTGGCGAAAGACACCGGTCTCGTAAACTGACTGACATTTCTCTGCATAATATCAATAATATTTGTTGAAACATTTTCACTCACATATTATAATCACATGCCTACTAATCTCAAAGTGCGCACACAACAGCTCATTAAAAGATTAATAGTAACATTTATACGTAAATTTCTTTGCATAACGTTAAAACTGCTGTGAATATAATATTTCGCAATAAAGAGATGTATTCAAAAGCCTAATAATTTAATTTCACTACACAATATCATGTGAAAAGAAAGTAAAGGCGTAGAGCTTGGAACTGATAAATATATTAGATTATTCGAAAATCTACAATCGTACTTAGATTCATATTCCTGAAATAATGACAGATGAAGAGAACATTTATGGTATATTGATATGCCGGTTGTCTTATCGTGTCGTAGTTGAAAGATGTGATCAGTTACCGTCAAAGCATACGTGAACGTTAATATCGCAACATTTTCAAGCAGGGTACATTCGTTTTCTTCAGATGCTATATAGAGGGATGCGATGATAAAAATTCACCAGACTATTCTGCATCTTGGGTCAATCAGACAATTCCCGATTTGGAGTACGAGACGGGAACTGCAAATGTCAAATATGTTCCTAGTCAATGCAGCATGTACCTACAACAGAACTCAACTGTTTTCGCAACCGCCGATAATGATATCGCCTGTCCGGTTACCTTTGCCACGGACACCATTGTCCATTGCAGCGAATGGATTTTTGACCCGAACGACTGGACTATCGTTGGAGAGGTCTGAAAATATTATAAATATAATTGGCATTATAGCCTTTTTTCTTATTTGGTCTTAGAATTATTATTTATTACTGAGTTGAGCTTTTGAAAAAATATCAGGTTTCAGGAATTTAAAACGCGCAAAAATTATTCGAGTTCGGAATCTAGCGAATTTTACGGTATATTCAATATTTCCTTACTATCGAATCCGTACGTATTACGATTGAAGTATAGTAGCGATGCTATAACGATTAAATATGCGCTTGATTATGGGCATATATATCCGCAATAGCATAATATGGGAATAATTAATATCATCATTATCGAGTAATGAAGTAATACCTCACATTAATGGATCGATTCAGAGATTTAATGCCAATAAAGCTGACATATTGTTTTTTGAGAGTAATGATCAATCTGAGATTTCGGTTCATATACAATTAAAAAAATTCATGCTAAAGATCTTTTGCTCGGGATCAGCTAATCAATCATCTTAAGCCACTGGTTGGCGTATACGTTGAATTACATTGTGTGAATTGATTGAATACTAGATTCGCTAACGACAAACTTCCGCGAAAGTATAACGGCAAAAAAAATTTTCAGCATTAAATAATTATGTTTTAGTGGAACCTTACATGTCAATCAAACCTATGGAAACTTTCTCTGATCGGCACAGTCCACTTTGCTGGCATATTCTGCGGCTCAAGCGCTTTTGGATTGCTCGCTGATAGGTAAAAGTGTGATTTAATTAATTGAAAAGTGTGTATTGACTTAGGTCGATGGAATATAAACTAGAGCCAACTCAACCAACAATAAACAGCAACTTTTAATTCAATGCTAATATAATGTTGCCAAGGTATACCTATATGTAGGAATTAGTTGAATGATAAATTCTCACCTCCAAAGGATGCTTCGTCATTATTATAATGAACAGGCGAGGATAATAATTATGCAAAATACTAGTGAGAATTTAATGATATTTTATAACATCATCTCATTATTATTAACGTGGACTTTCAAGTGAAACGTTTATTCGTTCAATGCTGTAAAAAGCGATCAACCTTGAACACGCCAGAGACTGAATAGCACCGTATTAACATGATTATAAAACAAACCGGTTATCTCTAATTGCAAATTAAGAAGTAGATGGTATAGGATTCGGTGTCTATTATACTATGATTGTGAATATTACAATCGAACGAGTGATTTTCATTTAAAAAATTACAAGCTAGCCTCGAAGATTTTGACAGTCTCATTATTTAAGCACATTGAACTATGACATTTGCAAAAAATGATGCTTAAAAAATCAAGGTCTTAGATAGACTTTTAACGAAATAATTACGTAATTACTCACGAAGATTATGTTCTACAGATTTGGTAGAAAACCAATGTTCCTCACGAGCATCATATTGATGACTGTTGCTGGGCTTGGACAAGTAGTATCAAATTCCTACAACGTTTTCAACGTATTCGTTTTTCTTAATGCTGTTGGGACTGCGGGAATATATCCCCTCGCTTTTATCATCGGTAAATATCCATTTGCCAAAGCTATATAGGCTATTTAGCCACTCGTTCATAATAATTTTCTAGCCAACCTCACAGACTGTAGGTATACCTATATATGTAGGAAATTAAGTCGTTCTTTATTTTTGACAAGAACCCATTTCTTCACGTTAATTTTGCATAATTGAATCTTAGCTGGAAACAACTGATTTATTCTGCAGGTGTCGAGTTGGTAGGCAAGGGAAAGCGAGAATTTTGCGGAATCGTACTGAATTACTTTTATGCTTTGGGCGAAGCAGCCGTCGCCCTTTTTGCCTGGTGGTTTGGCACCTGGAGGCTACTACAGTTAGCAGTATCTGCACCAGCGGCTGTTTTCATATGTTACTACTGGTTCGTACCAGAATCAGTACGCTGGTTACTTGCGAGAAATGAAAACAAGAAAGCCAAAGATATAGTTTACAGGGCTGCTAAAGTTAACAAAGTTAGCCTTTCTGCACAAGTTTTGGAGTCCATAGAGGTGAGACATTGCACTTTGAAATTAGTCAATTATGGTTCACCGACTGTGGTGGCAATGAGTTAAAAGGTATTGCGAAGATAATTTTCACTTCTGCAAACAGACAGTATATTGATTCTACATACGTATATAAAATGACAATTAGTTTGGTCTTCTGTTTTCGATTCCATAAAAAAAAAAAAAAAAAAAAAAAAAAAAAAAAATAGATGAGTGCCAACAACGAAGAAGGGAAGAAGTTGAAGAACCCTCCCCTGATTAAGACACTGGCGATGGCTTTTCACTCGAAACTGCTTGTTGGCCGGATTGTAGTGATGTTTTACGTATGGGCAGCCATAGCTTTTGTCTATTACGGATTGTCAGTAAATAGCACCAGTCTCTCCGGGGATAAATACTTGAACTTTGCCCTGGTCTGTCTTGTAGAAATTCCTGGATATACATTAGCGTTGATTGCTTTACCGCGTTTTGGTAGACGGACGAGTCTCGTAGTCAGCTTGTTGGTTTGCACCGTGACATGTGCAGCTGCGGCTTGGTAAGACATTTCATTTTGCATTACCTGTACTTGATATCTAACAACAAGTATTCAATCGAAGAGCATTGACTTATTACATACTCATAGTATACTGTCACTAGATGTGTTGTACCTACTTTTGCTAAGATACTGATTGTTCATGTTTCAGGACACCCACTTCCCTGTATTGGGCGGCAATATTATTATTCCTAGTTGGAAAGCTGGGAATTACAGCAGCCTTCGGAATTCTCTATGTTTACACCGCAGAATTGTTCCCTACCGCTGTCAGGTGAGCCATATGAGTTTATTAATGAATTGGTACCGATATTTTTGCGCTCCAATTTTTTGCCACCTTTGTTTTTTTTTTTGTATCTCAAATTAAATTAAATTATCCTGAAAATTAGTGTTCAATTTTCAATTACGGCAAGTTTATAATTGGAAATATTTTGCTAGGAGTGGTGCGGTGGGTTTGAGTTCAACAATGGGTAGGATAGGAGCTATGATTGCCCCTTTTGCACCACTGCTAGGGACAGTGTCAAAGGAATTACCTTTGCTATGTTTTGCGGCTGCCCCGTTGATCGCGGCTATTCTCGTTGGTTTGTCACTTCCTGAAACAAGAGGACGCAGACTGCCTGACACTGTCAAGGAGGCTGAAGCAATATGAGCGAAATTGGGAACGAAATTGCGTTCGAAAGGCTTGGATTATCGGAAACGACGTAATTGTTCCTATCTTTCGCGATAATCCACTCAATTCTAACCGCGTTTCCAAAATTCATTGCTTAGTATTTTATAATTTAATTTAATGAATACTGGACAGAAATCATTGTTTTGTATTATCAGCATGTTAAGTTACCCACGTACCTACTCATCACACGACGAAAAGTACAAACTCTAATTATTTTAATCAAATCGTCGATCAAGTTTTGTTTTGAAACTATAATCTATGTGATATTATGAGTTTAGTCATGATTTAAAAATATTTTTACCCGATCGAAGGAGAACATAATGTGTATTTAAATAACGTCCCACTTGATCTAGTTGTCTCAATTTCTTTTTCGTTTAATTCTCGTACATTGTTCGTGACATGATCACATCATTTTTTTCATCAACATTTAATCAACCGATGTATTCGAATGTAGTTATATATGTCATAGGTATATTAATAAATACTGCATATAAGGTTATTATTAATTATGAAAGTGGAATATTTGTACATAAAAATGAAATGTCAATACTAAAAATGAGGTAAATAAATGATTGTGCTCTTCTATATCGTCAGGTGGAAAATTTATATGACGAATATCTATACCTGTGTACCGCATGTTCGAATAATCATTCAAACCACTATTTATAAGTTATAACTCGATACAGGCTGTGTGCAGTTCTCTCACATTGAATTTGCATCATGATTCGAGAATAAGTTATCAAATATTCGGGTTAAATTTACGAGAAGTAGTTTACAGATACCTATTTTCTGCTGTGAAGCTAACATTCCGGCGTACTATAGATCGTTCGTCGACTACAAGATGTTTCTCGCTTTATTCGAAAGATGCCGGTACCAGCTGAATTAAGAAGATATCTAGACGTAGAAAATTTCCCATCGATTTTCTTAATCTATAATAAAGAAGTAGCTGGATTGGTATGGAAGGATAAGGTAAGTACTCTGATATCATTAAATTCTCTAATCTGGAAAAGAAACTATTCTTCATTTTCCTTCGCCAAAGAGATAAGACAAACCCCCCGATTAGCCTTGGTGTTCTACTTTGATCAAAACGGTATCAGAAAATCAATCTGATATGTGGGAGTAATGGAAAAGCTTATGAACTTGAACAGTAATTTCGCTGAGTTTAGCCAAAGTAATGCGCATTCAGTGAGCCCAACCTCCAAGTTCTGTATCTGACATACCATCCTCGGGGCCTAGACCAAGGCATTTTAATTAAATCTACGAATGCATGGGATCTTCGAGGTTCTGTTATACGACTCTTGGTACGGTATAAGATCTTTCCACCTTCCTCCCGCATTTCGTCGTGACTCTGAAAGCGAGCAAATGTCTATAGAAATAGCAGACGGATAAATGATCAATATGCTCATTCAGCTTTGGAGATAATGAGTTTATTTTTGATCTTCTAACGCGATTATAGTTTGGAAGTGAATTATCTCGCCTCTCGTATATCATATACGGCCGATACAATTAGACTTTAGTTGAAAACGTGTCGAGGTAGAAGTTTGCCACGATGCTAGATGGGTTCAGGGAAGTCTAGGTGGGGTTAGCGGGTAAGACGATATCAAATATGAAGACGGGTGTTTCAGGGGAGTTCGAGTAAGAACAAAGTTCAGGGTTGCGAAGCGGACATCCTTGGGTCTTTGCTCCTCCGGGTGGCTGCGGTGATTCAAACTCTCGGGAGGTCGACCGCGGTAATGCGAGATTGAGAACGAGGGTGAATTATAAGACAAAGAAGACGGTTAGATAATTAGAAAACGGAAGAAGCTCGTAATGTACGGTTTGAACTGTTTTAATCTTCAGTTTAGTATTAGGAAAAATATGATTGTCTCACGAGAAGATAAGCTCAGGCTCGAGCTCAGGCTAATCCCTGGATTTTAAAGTCCTCGCTTTGACGGGTGGGACAAGCCCGAAATGAAAAAGTTATAAATTATTCGAAAGAATTAACCGTTCCAAGTGTTTCTCCTGTTCAATTCTCCTGTTATTTCTATCTTTGATGAAAATCTCGCGAATACCGTATTCCGCAGTCGGATTTATTCAAGTTAGAGATTCGATCAGACGATACGAGTTTTCACAGAATTCCAGGGGAAAAAATGTTCAGACCACACCCGAGGATATTTTTGATCGACAAAAGTCAAAAACCCGTGACGAAATAACGCTAACACAATGGCACACTCGAAAGTTCAAATCTCGCGTGAATTTTTCATTGTTTCCACTCCTGTCCCCATCGTTTGTGTTCATCCCTGCGTATCTGTATAGCTCGGCTCCAGGTCATTCATGTTTCTCGCAAAAATGGGGGCGATTCGTTTCGCCCATGTGTCTCATACTACGATCATTTTCCCTTGTTCACTGATGCATTGCCTCGCTATACTGGTGTCATTAATAATAGCATTAATGTCTTACGACCCGTAAAAGCAACGACACCAGTATGAGGGCACATGTTATAGGATAGGTCAGTGCAGTGCATCCTGATCACTGCACATTTATATAGATATACCTATATACATAGGTATATGGGTATTAACATTGTACGTGTATAAATACATATACCGTGAAGATTCGTGGAGGCGCACCATAGGACGCCTGCATGCAGGCAACTCAAATATCAAGCGATTAGGTGTTGTTTCCACGTAGCCAATGGGCACGCATAAAACCGAATCGCTTGACTTCTGAGTTGCCTGCATGCAGGCGTCCTATGGTGCGCCTCCACGAATCTTCACGGTATAACTGACAATATTTAAAAATACCACCATCGAACTCAACAGATTATTTATTGAATGACATATTTCCGCCCAATTTTTTTGGAAAAATCTTTATCACTGAGTTGGAGGAAGCAAAATATTCAAAAAAATTGTTTTCAATTGATAAGTTGAATTTTTTTTTCCTGTTTCAGAAAGTTGATACTCAATCCACTTCTGTGAACCTAAACCGCAATTACTTAGGCAAAGTATTGTTGAGAAACGACCAGCTGGGTACATTTTTTGATTGGCCCAAGTTTTTTCAAATCTAAGATATGATTATCATTTTATCTTTTTACTGTTTCTGATTAATCCGTATCAAGGCAATCTCTGTATTTTTAATTTTGGAGCATTCGATTGTAGTCAAAGTCCTGATTTGCCGATACGTGTCATCGTAGCGGAACAGATCGCTTTCCAGTTTATTCTATTATTTTCCCTGATCCATCGGAATACCTCCCGGTTAGGTTGGGTTAGAATCGGGTGCACCTAATTGCCCAAACGAATCGGATTAGTTCGAATCGGAATATCGAGTGAAACGTGATGGATGGCTCACCGATTTTACTACTAGTTTGATATATGTACTATGAAAGAAAATATTGCAAAATATAGCTTATGCAGTTATAAATATATTGATGTGAATTTAATTCAGAATCGAAAAGAATTAAATCTGTGTGACAGCTTCGATTGATTAGCTTTAAAATGTTTTCTGTCAATATACCCAGACTTCTAATTTTTTTTTTTTTTTTAAACCTGCGTCGATGCTAAAAAAGTATAGGTACATATAGTGCAGAATGGTAGCCTTATATGAATTGCTTTCCGTTAGCGGCTATATGGCGATGGATGAAAGTAGGTGCGTGAGAAATTTTTCAATACATGAGAAATTTATTTTGAACCACATAGCGTCGCTCGATTTTTGTTTGATCGATCACGTAATTGCTAATACTGTAAAAGCAAATTATATAATACATAAGCAAGTTACGTCTATAATATTTGCAACCCCGTCACTCAATTTTACTCAGCACCCCACAAGAATGGATATAATAGCGATACGTGCAAAGGGAGAGAACTGTCGCGGCTACTGATTATCACTAATACTTTAATTCTGTCCATTTTAAAATCGATAGTTTGTAATAGAATATCGATTAGTGTCGCAATGGGTGGGTGAATTATTCGTGTTTAAGAATAGGGCGGGGGGTTCTCGGTATAAAAAAAAAAAAAAAAAAATCACCCCTTGGAAACGTGATTCATTTTCGGATTTTAGCTTGCACGTGGGGACAGGGGGCTCGAGCCCGTGGGACAGCTATGGCTACGGCTCATCGCCTATCCCGCACATTTAAGGCACTTACATACTGAGCTACCGTGTAGTGATTGAGCATCCAATATATACAATTTGCGAATAGTAATCCGACCTCAACGTCCGAGTATTGCGGTGAGCTAGAAATGTCGTCAAAATTTGAGGGTAGGGTTGAGAATCGCTCTATCTCCTTGGAGGAAATCGATCGTGGGATGGGTAAGGCACGGATGAAGGGTTCAGAACTTCCAAAGGCATTAGAGGGTTAGCGTATAAACTGTCTCGAGTTTGAGCATCAACATGATCTCGCAATCTAAAAGTTTCCTACCCCGCGGGATATCGCCGTTTTCTTTTCACTCTCAATTGCATCTGAGTCTGACCATTGAAACGAGCTAAAGTTAAGTGAGGCATATATATTTCGAAAAACTTACCAAGCCCTCTCATCTCCATCACCAAAGAGCCTGATAATAAAAGACAAGTTTGCATCGGGCTTTAAACGTATTTCTTATATGACGAGACATTGTCATGCTGAAGTCCAGTTGATCCTTCGGGTAAAAATGGAGTAATAATCCACGAGAACCAGTAAAAGCATGTAAGTGCAGGAAAAGCGGTAGAAAGTTTGGATAAGAGGAGTGGTGCGTGTACGTACGTGTAAAAAGGGGTTTTTCTCGTTCCTCTTTGTAACCATGCGCTCAAGTTTCCTCCCCGCAGTGTTGGATGTTGGAAAGAGCTAGGGGCTGAGCTGAACACGACACGTCACCCGGTGGCAGCTACTTAGTGGAATGGAATTTATCAGCGCTAGGGCCCGTCAAATAAGATTCAAATAAGACGAGGGTCACCCATCCCCGGCTTGCGACTTGCTCGGCCAGGTTAAGGCACTTTAATGTGTTTGCATTGGAAATGGTGGCCCTGCTATAATCCTATAAACCCGCGTGTTATTAGAATACAAATGAGCGACAGTCCGGGTGGTCGGAGGATTTTTATTAATCTACATACTCTGACGTCAGAGTCGTAAGTACGCGTGGCGAGGATCAGAACTTCACCGCCGATTTGTATATGATGCGACGGTGAATTTCGTACGAACAAAGAGCACACCGAGTTCAGTATTCCTGATCAATATACAAAACCGACTGAGAACCGCACATGCCACAGAGTTACAGAACTTCCATTATGATTCGTGGTCGCTACTCTTTGACCAGAGTATTTCTATTGATTCCTAATTGGGAAATGGAAACGGAGAAATATCCCACTACTACACCAGGGTATAAGTGAACGCTGATTGATACGTGGCCCTATGTTAGTGCTGACCACGGTACGCGCTGACCCATGTAAAGGTCAGTCGCGGTATGATATATCACGCACTGTGCCGTCCGTTAACCCCCTCATTAGCAGTGCTTTGAGCCGACCCCACTTTCCAGACAGTGTTGGACGGTCATTGCCGCCCCCGACCCCTTAGGCGACCATCGCATCCCTCAACGGCTCTCTATTTAATCCCAATTAACGCCTCTAGCGCTCTTTGCAACGGTCAATAAAAAGCCCTCGATAATAAAGATTAAAGTTCACGGAAAATATAACGGAAAGATTCGTGTAGTGGCTTCCAAACGCTAGCGAATATAAATAGTTATGGCATTTTGATGTAGGTACATCATTCGAAATCATTTCATTACTCTCTAAATTTGAATTAGTGAAAATCACTAACAATCAGTGAATATTCACTGGTTTGCAGTGATAAGTATGCCACTGATTCAATTAGTGGCATACTTATAACTGCAAACCAGTGACTATTCACTTATTTCACTAATTCAAATTTTAGAGAGTAGTTATAGTTATATAGCTGTTATATCTGATGCCCTTATTTTTTTGTGGGGATGCAGTTTTATGGTAATTTAATGTCAGTATGCCCGCTATAAGAACATATTATAGGTACGCATCGCTGATAGTATAGGGTAACATTGAACAGATTTTATTAATATTATAGTGGTTAGTGATTTAACATGACTTTGTGTATCCATGGAACGTAGGCGGATACGCGTGTGTAGACCGAAGGAGCGTTTCGACCACCACAAGGGAAAAGTCCCCAGGATACAACCCCCACAATCTCGGCCTGACCAAAAGCGTTCACCACAACTAAAGGCCCACCAGAGTCTCCCTGGAATACGGGATAAATAATATATCAGTAGAATTTATAAACGGCAAGATCCACGGTCCGAATTCATCTGCTTTTCATTCTCTCGTAAGATTATTTTACTTATTTTTTACGCGAGCCGTAGGAACTCAAAATTATGAACGATTTCTGATTGTAAAGTCATATGCGAGACCCCAAGATCGTCCCGGTCATGTTTATATCCGTAAAGCACTGACCTTACAAGCGGACTTTGTGTCGTCCAGAGGACCGGTGCAGATGTTTGTGGGATGCAAAGGATTTCGACCCTCGTGACGTAGAGCCTTGTCAAGGGCGCGTTTGCAAATGTTGTAGTCGAGAATGGGAAGGACAGCTTCCTGTAGGACCGTAGGTCTATCTAAGCCCTTGCCACGGCCGATGCTTCCCCATCCCGTCAGCATGGCATTCCCTAGAGGAATTGATTCTGGATAGGGCAGACTCACCGTTGCCACGAAAGGGTTGAGCTCAAACGGTTTCTCCAGTTTCATCAGCGCAATGTCACGTGGTGCTACGGTACTAAAAAATGAAATATTTTTTGAAGACAAGAAATAATTTTATTGCTCCGTGGTGAACAAAATTATTCATTGAAGCAATCTTAAAATCTGTTTAAAAATAATAGACCGATTTTCAATGCTTCAACAATCATTTCTATGGGTGTATATCGTTGATTGTTCATTCATCAAAAGGTTTGACGAAAATTTTGTAGATGTAAGACATTGCATACTCAGAAAAGAACGTAAAAGAAAAAAAATCTTTGTTTAAAGACATGGCTTTCGTCATGTTACCCCGAGTAACCTGGATAAATGAAGCTGTTGGTGACAAGACCACTCTGTTCAGTCTCCTCGGTCGTGCCAAGCTTATATTTTCCGGCCAAGACAAGAAAACGCCCCGGGGGACGTTGTGGGGCAAGAGTTTTGCAGTGGCCAGCAGTGAGGACCCAACCTGCTGTCAGAAGGCTGCCTCCACATACGTGACGCTGCTCTAATCCACGATCTGCGTCCCCCCAATGGACGGAGACTTGCCATGGGTGAAGACCTTTCTTTGCGTCCATTCCGCCGACTATTCTTGTCGGCCTTTCTGCTAGTAGCGAGAGTTCAAAAATCATGGTCGACACTATAGAGGGAAAATAATTGTTGCAGTTATATAATTATTTTATACAGAGACTTCTAGTTTTTTTGTTTTTTCTTTTCTTTTTCGTTAACTGAATGACAATTAAAATAATCGAAACAAAGTTTGACAAGAATCCAACTTTATTTCCAGATAAATCATTTTATTGTAGGAAGTAATTTTTCTATTTTTATTTCTATGTATGTAACTCGAATGATATGAGGCACTAAAATAAGTATAATAATAATCGTTTAGCGACGAACGGAAGATTTCGTTTCAGCGTACTATAATACTTTCGTCTTCCCTTAAAATGAAACTTTTTCAAAGCTCGTTCGGAAATGTACCTAACGTTTATTTCCCATCCATTCTCGATAGTTAAAAGCGTTTACTCAAGCAACAGTTTTAAATTTTGATAAGATCTTGAATAACTGAGTATTTGGCCGATAAAAATGCAATTGGTTAAATTGCCCAGCACGATTCACTCGCGGTCGAATATACTGCGTTTCTAGTATACATTTTTTATGACTTGCTTCCAGCGATTCCCTCTAACTTTATATTTTCTACTTCACTTTAGAAACAACTATAATAATTTTAAAGGTATTTTTTTTTTTCACGAAAATTACCACTCGAACTCACTTCGTGCACATATATCTTATGTGTGATCTTCGTAGTAAGAAGATCCTACTCGCTATTCAAATAGGTATAGTTGAAATAAGAACAATCGATCTGTGCCAAAACTTACCATTTCTGTCCGCGCTCAGTCCCCGAAACAGAGCGAAGAATAATAAAATTGTTCCGGACATGACCAACTACCGAGAAGCACAACGCGCACCAACAAACTTACTGAAGAGGCCGAAACAACCGACGTTGTCAACGAGTTCATTTACCAGGATCCCGAAGGAGATGGTGTGGCGTTTGTATAGGGAGTATGTATCAAGAAATGCGGATGCGGAAATAATTTACAAAGTAAGGAGAGCAATGCCAGGCCGGACACGTTTGTCACTCTCTTATCTACTCGATACGATATGGTTTACCTTATCCAAGACCAGATTCATATATGTCGTTTCAAACTGGTTTAAAGCTATTTTATACTATGCGAACGAACGGGACGACCGTACAGTGGCGAAGATAGGCGCCGTTAGGAAAGTAGTTCTGGGGTTTCCTTCCTTTTAATACGCTTCCGACTGAATTTGCAGTTACCAACGTCCTCCAGACCGCAGTTTTCTTCGGGGCGACCGACTTATTTATCTTACCTTAACACCTCGCAAGTTTCTAGTTTCTATTCCGAGCTCTACCCTGCACAATAGATAGGATTAGTTTTGATCAAGTTTTTCGGTTACAGTCGACAATGACTTCGCGAATATCGCGTCTTCGCGCCACTTGTTAGACCAAACTGACTCTGTAACTATTATTCAGTAGAAATTCTCGTCGTACAATTTCACAAAACTGGTACTTTACGGGTGGATTGATTCAAGGCTGAACGTGAACCCGCCAGCACCGTTATTTACCAATTATGTGCACGAATTGGTGCCTTTTCGCGCTAGCGATATTGCGGTATGCTAGTATGAAACGGAGTGTACAGCAGACTTGATTTCCAGGAACGCCGAAAAAATCGAGTATTTCATTGTTAGGAAAAATTGCTTCGCGCTTGGAACGAGGCTGAGTTAAACGTCAGTGGAAATTGCTGGCACGTTATTGTTTGAAATATAAATAGAAAAAGTATTGCTGAATTGCCAAAGACGAGGCTTTGCGGTTTGCTGTATTTAGCAAACTGACAATGGACTCAGACATTACAGGTGGATGGTTTTGGTTTGCAAAATACTTGACGATAATCAGTAGCCAAAAGATACCATACCATATAATTTGTCTGGATTTTGCCATGAAGCTGCTCTGCTTTGATAATTATTTACACTTAAAGGAACAACTTTGTTGGGAATCTAATTCCCGTAAACATCGCGTTATAATTCATATTCATTCCAACTGTTACATGGCGGATTATACGATGTAGCTTGATTTTGATCGTTAACGTAACAATGGAACCCAGACTCAAATTCCAGAAAGTTATATATGAACACAGCGAGTTTGTAAAGTCCTTGATTTAATATTTTGGTCCGTGAAAATTTTCGTGTCACATTTTTCAAGTGAATATAATTAACCGATAAATAAGTCTCGTTGTTCTATAGTGTAATTCAAGATTAATTGATATAGTGTACATATATATATTTGAGAATTTCGCACAGGAATGTTCACCGCCCAGTCTGCGGGTGACACTGAACTTTATTACGTACGTAATCCAGTATTACCGAAACCTGAGCCCATAACGTAAAAGTTAAGCAATTTATAGGAATAATACCAAAGTCCTGGCTTAGAATTCAGAACTTAATAATTGCACAAATTAGTTTGCCCCAAGATATTGTCTACAGCTTTAATTGCTCGCGAATGTTACAATACGATAGAACAGAGTAGTACATTATAACACGGTAAGGCGTGGTGCTTTTCATTATTTCATTAAACGCAGTTTGTTTCTGTTACTGTGCTAAGCAAAGAATATTATTATCTCACCTTGTTCAGGAGCGACTGTATGCCCGCTGGTCGTAAAACGTTAATTGATTTCATGATAGATTGAGAGCCCGGTGTTTCCTCAAGTCGATATCAAACTCAATCAAATCGCTCAGAGCTTGAAATTCAAGTAAATATAACCAAAACATAAATTTACCACACAGCACAGAAATAAAAGTGGTCTTGAATACGTCATATGGACGTCTTATGCGCCACTTTCAGACGTCTACGAGTCGTCCTTCTTCTTA
Source organism: Tenthredo mesomela (assembly GCA_943736025.1). Lineage (NCBI taxonomy): Eukaryota > Metazoa > Arthropoda > Insecta > Hymenoptera > Tenthredinidae > Tenthredo > Tenthredo mesomela. The sequence goes on along the minus strand of OX031016.1, from coordinate 15,394,222 downwards.
AAGACGTTGCATACACGAAAAAAGGTCTTGAAGTGGCGCATTAGACGTCTATATGACGACTTTAGGACAACTTTAAGACAACTTCTATTTTTGTGCTGTCTGGGTTGTCCATGCGTAACGTAAAGAAATGCGTTTAACAAGAATTACGTACAGAGTATTACGTCACGGGTGTCCAGATATTGATAAGGTCTGACCAAAGGCGTCAACAATACTTTTTATAAACCGAATTACGTTTGCATCGAAACTTGCACTACACGCGTTTACAAAATCGAAACGCTTGAAGGATTTTGGTGCGAGTCAATTCAGTCTTCCATGATATGCAATATTTTCACGATTCCATAGCCTTTTGCAAAGCCTATAGATATTGTAAAACTCATTGCATCCATGGTGTGATTAGTCTTTTAACTTAAACTTGATCCGTCACTTATTCTTTTTTTTTTTTTAAAGCTTCGCTGTATCTCCTCATATTTTGGTTCTATAACAATGATAAGCAGATATTTTCATTCTAATGTAAAGTTTTTCTACTTGTTAATAATATGATATACCACCGTTTGAAAATGACACAGAAGTATTGGAGCGGAATATAAGTAGGCTAGTGCAAAGAGAGCGCAACTAGTACTCTGTTAAATATGCATCGTCGATGCAAATGTTATTTTATATGTATTGAATTGCTCTCTTATCTCTCTTCTCCGTGCGTCCTCTTTGCTTATCTTATTATTATATCAAATGCTTTTGACTATTGCGAAGGTGATTTGTCCATTTTTGCGAACACGTACAATTTTATCTGATACATTTTGTTCAATATCTTCATATCTACGTAATAATTTGGCAGATTGCAGGCGCTTCAGATAAGCCACTAACGCATTATCACTCAAATTTTCTGTCTAAACGAGAGTCCTGGAGAAAAAGTAGCTGTCACTGATCACTGATATATCGACTAAGCGTAGGTATATAGTGGCTTTTTCTGAGTCAATATATATTTTTATCAGTCCCACCTGGCAAAAGCTTATAAAACCATAATCGTATAGATGTGAAGTCGCCTTGGTTCGAAATATAGTAGAAATAAAGAATTGTAGTCGTTGTACGTATAATATGTAGGTGCTTAGATTTATGTCTATGATTCGTGTCAGTTTTTCCTATACATTATCGGGAATCATTGTAGGTACACCTTTATGCAAGAAGCAGAAGATAAAATAAGCATGATATCGTTCGGTTTGGAAATTAATTAAAACTGTTTTAAATCTAATAACGTCCTGTGTACAGCAGGGCTTAAAAAGAACATAGAATATGGTTTTTTTATACTAGAAATTCTCGAAGCTGATCCATAGGATAAGTGCCAAAATTCAAATATGCCTGAATATAATTAAATCGCCCTCAGCCATTGCCCGTCTCGAAATACGTACTTCAATGTTTAATAGGCAGGGCCTTTTATTACTTCGTAGAAAACGAAGCAGGGCTTAAGATGGAAATATTTGATGTACCTTTCTCCACGAGGGGGTTGAAGAATTCAATCGGAATTTGACCAAAGGCAGGGTTTATCAGATACTCTCTGCATTTTATGTACCTATTGTATACATACTCGACCTATGTATGAACAGCTAGATTTATTTCGAGCCTGGTTTAAATTTCGGTCAGTTAGTTCATAAAAAATTATAACGGTGTTGACAAATATTCAGTATTATCTGAAAAGTTTGATGGATCATTTTCGACTAACGCTAAATATACGTACCGACATGTCCATCTTAGTTTCCTCTTTCATTTATGTATTTTACTGCCATACACTTATTTTGTAATGTTCGAAACATGAATTTCATGCAGATACCATTTTTCCTTGAAGTTGATAGAATTTTTATTGCTTCTCATGGAAGATCTTCGGTCCCAAATCATGATAGAAAATGGAAAATCGCATAATTTCTTCCATTTCTTTATATATTTTTTTTAAGATCGATCGCTCGCACGAGCTGCCAACCAGCATACGTGATATGTGTCTTACATGATTCTAATCATCCGGCAGAACGGAAGAGTTTCAGCCCACGACCAAACTTGTAATACTCTGGCTTTGCGTTCCGCATACGAATTCCCGTATTAAAGGGTGCAGTTTTTCATTAGAACCAGTGCCTTGCAGCAGCCCCTAAGCCTTAATCTTCCACACGGTATAACGCGAACAAATTACACACCCCTGCAGCCAGGCACGCGATAGTGCCACGCACTTTCCTTTTTGCCCTCCACCCGTTCTCACCCTTCGCTTAGCAATGTCCAGAACTTTCGTGAAGGACGAGGGGCAGAAGGATCAAGAATAGGGTAAAATAGAATTTATGGACAATCAGTGTCATTCTGCAATGGTTGCACCAACATTTGGTGGTAGCCAGCTTCAATTCGCTTGTGGAAAGAGAAAAAAATCGATGAAACATATTTCCAGTAGTATAAGGGATCCATTTTTTTGTAGAGGCGAATATTTTGTCATTTCTTTGGAGATAATTATCTTTGAGATGTTTGTTTGACGTGGGAATTTAGTATCGTAAACAATTTCAAAACTGATAGCCCTACATGGATCCGGTTCTCAGCTTATGTACAATCCAGCTCACTGTATAAACGTTGTTAAAAACGGTTCTGTTGGATGAGAAATATTTTTACGATCAAAGTGATTTATTGCGTTAACCGATTCACTGGTGGACCCGAAATCAACGTTTTATGCCAAAACTGGTAAAAGGAAATAATTTCGTATTCAACATGAAGCCCAAAAAAACTTAGGAACATCAAGTTTGATGCAAATCTGTTCAAAACTGACGGAGATATCCACGTTGCACATATATGTGCCATTACCAGTTGTGGCACTTTTTCTTCTTGCACATATATGTGCCCTTACCAGTGAACCGGTTAAGTTTGATGTGAATTTCGTTACATTGATATTCAGGATGTGATGACGGTATAATTGCTTTCGAATGTGTGATTTATCGAATACCGATGAGCCACTGATCATGTCTAATTGTGAATCTAGGGCACAATTTTTTTCAGTAGTAATATCACAAGACCTTCAAAATTATCGGATATTTCCCGATTGTTTTGCTGCGTGGCATCGAGAGGGCTAAGTTTTGCAGATCTAAAATCACGAGCGCGCAGCGCGAGGGATTTTTGTGCAAAACTTGGCCCATTCGTTGCCACGCAGGATCAAAACATGAGGGAAATAACCGATTCATTTTGAAGGTCGAGTGGTATTCGACGGATTATTTTTCGCATTCGGATTTGGCCAAGCAGAGAGCGGCAGGTTAGAAAAAATTAGAAATTATTTACGAAGTTCATGACTTTTATCGCGGTATTTGACAGTTATAAAAACATTTGCAAAGCTAGAGGTAAATTATCAAAAGCTATGGGTAAATTATCAGTATAATAACGAATTGGGATGTCCTTCACATCATCAAATACCGCGCTCTGATTGGCCAGAATCCGAGTGCTAAAAATAATCAAATAAATTTCATGCAAAATTTCAAAGAGATTGTATCATTCGATCAACGGTTGCTATACCGAGCAGGTCGAGAGACAAATAGGTATGCAGTGCACTACGATCCGTGGTATTTCCTAGGGACGATTTGTATCGGAGGCTGAATTTCAAGACAAATAAGAATATCGTGGTGCAGGTTCGAAGGGTGTGGGACCAGAGCCAGAATTGTAAGCGGAACGAAACAATATCAAATATTACCCCGCCATTTGTCATTTCGCAGAAATACTAGTTGGCAATTCTGCGTGGGTTCCCGCGTTTAAATAAAATCTCATAAAGGCACCCCTGACTCGGAGCCCCGAAAGTCTGGCCTTCGCTTAATGGCATACTTTTTAAGATTGCCTTCAGGGTAATCCCCGCGCCGTGTATATAAGTCGGTGGGGTGCTTTAAGGGTTTGGCGACATGCGTGCGTTATATCGAGTGGAATTCGATCACATAAGTCATGGAAGGGGGTGTCGCGCACGCGGGGCAATCTTATACATGTGGAAGTGTCTGAACATGTGTGCGTTTGTCTGCGTTATACATTTTTTGTGTAGGGTGAGATAGGGAGGTTGTGCGGTATTTTAAAACCGTTGGTGCGCGTTACCGCCCAGACCGGTCGTTACGCTATTATTGCGGAAAATTTAACGCAATACATTATTCAACGACGTCTTGATATCATTAGCCGAATTGAAAAGTCAACATTGGAAATGGAGTTTCGTATAAATTGATATAATATTTAACGTGTTATTCAAGTCAACAATAGTATCCCCAATAATACTGCTATTTTCTGATTCGCAAGAAGATCGTAAAAATAAATTGATAGGGATTTCACTAGTTCAAGAAACGGAGATTTAATTTGCAAGAATCGGAGTGCAGCAGAATAAAAGCATATTTTTAATTTCAACGCCAACCATACAACATGTATATCGCAAATATTGCAACCTATACGTCCACGCAGATGTAATGCCAAAAAAATAATTAAATTTCCTAACTCGAATTTGAATGCTCATCCCTCCTTACTCATCCTGCTAATAAGTATAAAGTATAGACCTTTGTTTCGTGTACACACAGTCAGTTTATTTGTTTCACGGTTCGGTGACCGACGTGCATATCTGTAACCGTGTAGTACATCAGAAGGCGAGATGCATATTTTGTACGGCTTGTTGGCTGAATTAGATGGATAAATATAGATACCATTCGATCGACTGTAGATATCCTGCATTTACTGCAACGGTGCGGTTGGATCTTATATAGGACACACACACCATACTTCACAAGAACTGAATGAATACCGTTTGTCTGTAAATTAGATGCAAATCTCGAGATTGGATTTTGCTCAGTGCATTGTTCAGAGTGTCAACACCGTGGTGAATTTATTTCCTAACGAAGATATACGACGAGCATTTATCAATGGATGAATAATAGCACGGTACGTACACGGAGAAAATTTTGCGCGCGCCGCCGTCGTACTCTCTTTTTCAAGCAGTACAGCCACACGCTCAGAAGCCTGAGCGCGTCACCACCGCAGTTTCAGAGCTCAAGCGTCTCAAGACCTTCAGCGTGTGGCGATCGCAACTTCTTTTACGTTTGCTTATTAGAGAGAGCCCTGCCTTACCACTACCCGTGAGATGGCCCTGTTCGCACTCTGCGAGGCCGAGCTCTCGTGCTGCGAGCTGGGTGCGCGCACAAAGCTAAGATCGTAGTCGTTCGACTTTTTCGACTACGGCACTCGCATGTGCGACGGCGGTGGCCGCAAAATTTTCTCCGTGTATAGTATTTATGAGGCAAGATATTTGCCAGAAGACCTTGTAAGATTTGAAGAAGTATTTGACTATTGAGCACAATTGAGTATTAAAAACTGGGTTGGTGGAAATGCTTTTGGGAAGTTTTGAGAAAATTAAATAAGACCAAGTTGCTTCCAGATTTGGAGTAGAAATATAAAAAAAAAAAAGTCAAAAAGAACATGAGAAAATGGTCAAACAAAGAGACGTAGGAAGATTAAAAGAATCTGAGTCAGCATGAGGATGAAGGTGAATAAGCTTGTTTTAGTGACCCTATTGCTATGATCCCAGTTACATCCAGTATCCATCCCAGTCCATCGTAGTTCTCAGCTTCTGGGGAAGCGGGGGATTCCCTTCAGATGACGGAATCCCATTAGCACCCCTATTGTTTAGTGGGCGGGAGGAGTAACTAAGGTTTAGGCCAGCGGTCTGGCTTAGATTTGCGTTAATCTTTAGCGAGTCCGGTGTAGGGTCATTCCTTTCCTAGAAGGGCCGATCGATGGTGTAGCTTCTTCGTTGCGATTCTCAGTGGTCAGTTGGCCAACAGGCTGCATCCTCGTCAGACCGATTTCGTTGAAAAAAAAAATTGGTTTTGCTTTTCTTCGATTTTTCTTTCCTTAATTGTAGAATCTACCTGGCCGCAACTTTTTAATCATTGCTTATCGCACATTTCTTTCTCGTACTATTCGATTGGGAAAATACGATTTGCTTGGGTAATAAATGAAGAAACGTTTAATCATATTATAATTTTATTCAAACGAATAAGTATCACCCTCCTTTTTTGAGCGAGACATAAAGTACTCATTGATCACTTACAATTAGTCGGATCTATTTTACCACACAAATACATGCAAGGAAAGTAGAGGGGAAAGAAGCGGTGATAGAAAATCTGCCAATCGAGGAGAAAATTGGAAAAGTTCAGCAATTCGGTGAATGCTACATTAGCCTCGCAGGTCCCCGACATTTTTTCACCGTGTGAGCTCACGATCAGTGTTATTTTTATGTTATCTAGCACAGGGGATCGTATGCGTATTACATAGATATATTTATACCTGAACGTGTACTATACCAGACATATGAATTTCGGTCCTATACACACAAACAGTTACTCACTCTAGTAGATCAAGAATATTTGTAAGACTAGGTATCTTCTAAATCAAACACACGACATTTCTTGAATAAGATTTCTTCCGTCCCATATTATTGGTTATTTCGAACGTTAACCGAGCAGTGCCGTTCAAGGACAGAACGAAGCCACATGATAGCATTTTTTAGATAATAGAAGTAAACATATTCGAAAACAAACGTCATAGTAGACAGAAGAATGCACTGGTTAGTAATGAAAAGGATTGAATAAAAGGTGTCCAGTGTCAGAGGTCTGAACGTTAATGTCGAGTTCAGTTCTCTTTTAATTATCACATGATCATTCAACATTTTTAAGATCAGCCCTGATTGCTGTAAGTCTAAGATCAATGCGTTCATCCGTGGTACCCAAGGAGTCCCTCGGCGTACGATAAAAGTCTGCCACGAACCAAAGAAGCTTTCTTTAGTAATAACCAAAGCTTGTTGACCGTTTTTGAGCATTGTGTTGATATAAGCGTTTGCTTGGTATGTCCCCGGTGTGCAAGAAGCGTTCATGGACCAAGAGTCGAGTAATCGCTCCGCGCATAAATTTCTCCATCCTCCCGGTAGGGTGCGATTACGCAGACGATTTATATATGGCCCTTTATCTTCGATTGATGCATATGCGATGTCAATTATACCCGAGAACATCAGGACATTTCGACCGGAAGCTTCCAACTCCTCGAGAGTTTCTATGTCTCTGGGGATTTCTCTGAAGCTCATTGAATGGATCAAAGCAGTTTGGAAATATGAAGATACAAATATGGAGCCGATGATCCACACGTATAGAATGATTCCATGGCAAGATGGTGCTTGAAGACGCGGAGAGCCAGTGCCTATCAAAATTGCGAAAATCATGAATGGATCTTTGATGTGACCTCGGAACTTTAAGACACATGATGCACACCATATTATTACTATTAACGACCCCATCGTGTATAGAACAAAAAACAGGTTCTTCAGCTGACTGACCGATTGGGTCCCATTTTTGGGAACCAACGCCCATACCTCGTCGTAGTAAACTGCAGCAACGAATTCCACATCATCCATTCTCTCTCCATAATCAAACATATGTAGACCATGAGGGTTGATATCTGCTCTTCCGGAGACAAGGTCATCAAAAACACCAGTAATTGTGCCATTGTTTAGCCACAATCCATATTCATTATCGAGTCTTGGGATGATTGAGTAACTGGCATTGATTACTTTACAAACTTTTTTCATGATTACATGACCAAATCCTTCCACTGTCAAATCTTTCCTTACGTGCATTAGTGGTGGATCATTGACAATTGAAGCGTGTATTCGATGACCAAACATGTCAAGCCTACGATAATTCTGGAAAATGTCGTAGTAGTTCCAAATGTTCGTGGTTTTGTACGAGTTTTCATATGGATTGTATTCGTGGTAGGTTACGACATTTTTCGTGCCCGTGATGGCGAAATCGAGGAACAGTTTGTACTCACGAAATTTTTGAAATAAGTATTTCATCGTATGACAGTCGATGATTGTTGACATGACGAGCAGTACTTTAATACGTAGAAACCACCAATGAAATTCTCGCATCTTTTTCACCACGGCATCCAACTCTTCGTGTTTAGGGCATCGATAACCCGTGTAGAGATAGAGAACAACCAAGTCTTCGTACAGTCGCATCCTCGGCGGAATTTCAGACGCTGTCTGATCTTCGAACTTTAATACCTTGGTTGGGAACTCCTTCAGGATACTTGCGCAGACGAGGTCATAGGCTATAACATCAGATGTCGCGTGGACTAGAATTTCAACGGAGCGAGGATTTGATTTGCGTAAAATTGACGTAATCGGACCAGACAAGATATCTTCACTCTCAAGAATGAAATCATTGCGTTGCCCGTCATTGCATGAAATTCGATAAACACTGCAGATGAGACAAAGCATCCCAAACATGATGCTACCCGACGAATACATTGACTTCAACCGTGACTGATGCATGTCAGCAAACACACTGGCGACATGAACATCAGCTACAGGTCGACTGACATCGACCAATTTGCTTTTTATGTCGATAATAAGTTTCACCATCAAGATCAGATAGTGTCTAGTAGAGAACTATACATTTTAATGTATCACTAAAAGGTCCCAGTTATCTGCTGTTATTACTGGTGTAAATGCGAAGTGACAATGAAAAATATGGCGCCGTTTTCTTCTAATCTATACGGTTCTATCGGTCATTTGAATGTACTTCGGTTATAAGTTTGATCATTCTCCATTTCCATTATTGACAAAATTTTCGTCTAGAAAAAAAGCAGAGCTATTGATTTCAACAATGTTTGTCCGAGTGCATTATGTCATTAGCTTGGCATATCATCTTTAGTCAGCTTTAGGATAAATCAAACATCGTGTATATACGGAGAAGTACAATAATATAGTTAAGTAGTTGGTCATGCAGCAGGCTGATGAGATTTACCTTAATCTTTTAACCGTTCGATTACCGAGCTTTGCAGAGAATGACTTGGTTGATGAACACCAAGTTTGAGAGAATATCGGTTCTGCATGGCACATGGTCCTTAAATACTGTTGCCACTGGGCACACCCCAGATTTCATTGAACCGTGAAATAATTCGTCGAGTAGCATTTAATTTCTTGGCGAACGGATCCATTACTTCAGAATCGATTTCCCACACTACTATTGGTAATCCTGTCACGTTATCTGAAATAAGAAAAGTGGTAGGTATGAGCGATTAATTAATGGCCGTTCACGATAGCTCTGATGCCTGCATATTTTTTAATGCCATACTACTAATTGGATTAGACTTGGTTCTCGTATTCGTTATCAAACGGTTGCACTGATGATGTGTTAGGTTGGCATAGAAATCAGCAAAAAAAAAAAAAAAAAAAAAAAGGAAGCATTGACTCTACTGCATTACTCTACTTCATTACTCATAGTAGATTTCAAGTTTCAGTCCTCAATCATGGAACATATTCCAAACTCCTGATGTACTTCATATTCTTCGAAAATGAACATGATCAAGTTATGAAATATATTAGTTCGCAATAAATTTAGTTAGTATTGTTATAAATTTAGCTTTAGAGCCGGAAATTATGAAATAAAGAAATGGGTCCCTGAGTTGAAAGAAAGATTCAAGTCGATTACAAAGAAATTATATTGAAATATTAGCTTTTAAGTTTATTGGAAAATGTATGCGTTTCGTTTTATGTCTGAAACAAGACTAATATTTACAATAATATCGGTTGACGAAGCAACCGCAATCAACTTTTTACTTCTTGTATTTGTAATCATTTATCTTTGAAGACTGCTAGACTGAATGCAATGAAATCTAATGTAAAGTGTGGAAGGGAAAATACACCAAATACACCTTTGTAACACTATACTATCGAAATTTATATCACTGGATTCAGGTGAATAGAAATATTCTTTCTCAATTCATGATTGAGTATTGCAGCGAGTATTGCGAGAGATAGCAGATAACTGAAACGTATTAATCTGGGATTTGGTATTACCTGATTCGAAGTCTAATCACTTAGTGTAACAAAGTTAAGTCAAAGGCTAATAGAGTAATCCTAAGCTAACTGGATTACCTCAGTCGTGCAGAGATGAAAGTGCTAACCTTAGAGATCTGAAACCGGTAAGCTATAGTTTTCCAATTTCTCATATTGGTGCAGTACGTACAGTTGAGGAATCTGAGTCTGAAGCGCCGTGCTTGGGGTAATCGAGTAACCGAACATACACGTTGTTTTCAATTATCTTCAAGTTGGTATGAAATTAAAGCGACATCTTCTCAGGCGATAGAATAACCCGTATATTTTGATCGCGTCACCGTAAAAACAGTGTGGAAAGAAAATCACTATTTTTTTGCGTGGAATGTTATACGAGTCGGAAGGTAACGGAACGATAAAAGATTGATCAAATAATTTTTCCTTGACTCCATAAAAACCATTAGCTCTAGTAAGTCGACGAAATATTAGATTGTGTCCGATACAACGCCATAATATCGATAGATGTTTTCGATAAACACACGTAGCCAGATATGATAAGGTTGAATTATTTCTCTCAAGTTCTAGCATATTTTTTAAATAACATAAAAGTGTCTATCAAAATAAGGGTAGTGAATCTGTAAGCCTTTTTCTTTTTCTAGAAAAAATTAATCTTTCAGCTCATGGAATTGTACAAAAATTATTACGTCACATTTGATCAAAGGATGAATGACGTCACGCTTGTCAACTCGTGGGGATCATGGTCACGTGGGTCGTTGGTAGACGGTTACGTGATTATCATTGTCACGTGTTCTAGATCAAGCGGGGGCGTTAGCAGTAGCAATGCCATCATTAGTAGTGGTCACTGCTCGTCCGTTCGCTCGCAGAATTTCTCCGATATCAGTTGTATTAATTGCAATTAACCGTACACCTATAAAATATTTGCTATCACTGTTATTTTGGTATAAATGGGATATTTGTTCATGTGTGAAAAATTAGTTGAAGATGGGGTGAGAAATTGTGCATAAACGAAACGTGATCAAAGATATAGTTGGCGCAATTGAAATTAATCGGTAAACTTATAAGGGTTGTAAATAAATACGTTTGTCAAACTCATCAATGCCGAATTTATAAAATATTACGCAATCCATTGATGCTGGAAAAATCAAAGTGAAACACAGCAATAATTAATCCATGGGACCAAAAAATCTACTCCCTACTCTGATTAACTATGGTGAAGCGGAAAAACAACGACGAAGAGTGACGAGGTGAACGTAATTACGAAGAATTCTTTTTCTTTTCTAATTTTCTATTACCTCCAATACTATTTCAGAATAACAATCAACTAACGTTACGCTCAATCAAGCTCCCTTTAACTCTTCTTGATTTGAAATGTCCATCGAGCACATCCCAGTAGTCAAGTTTCCGAATATAGATAAATCGTTGATTCTTGATATCAACGTTTTGTTACGCTTCGAAATAGTTCGAATCATACATACTATATAACTTCCTCGCTGAATTGCTACTCGGTTCATTGTTTAGAGATCAATTTTGCTTCAGTGGCTAATGATTTATTAGCCGCTATGGGTGTATGAATACGTAGTACCTCTATAATCAGCCGAAAAACCAAATATCATATACCTACATGATTTTCCAGGTCGCATTAGTATTTTGATTTTTGAATCTTGTACTGTGTTCTAGTTGCTACTTGATTTTATCATACGAACATCTCGGTTCACCGTATATACGATTCGACGATGTAGTGAAATTCTACGAATGTGTATGCATATACGTATTGGTGCTTGCATGGTACACTAATAAGTCCTGCTTTCAGCCTGAGAAGTTCGAACTCCTTGGTGACTGATTGTTAATTGGGTGCTAATTACGAACGTCCCTTAATATCTGTAGTCCTGGATCGATTGAGCGTAAGCCTAAACTACTTACGATAAGTAGTACATTACTATTCGTTATTGGTCCAATCTAGCATGGAATTGATATCCTTTGAAAACTTGCGAGTACATTGGCACGTAGTAATCGAGGTCTAGTTTCGTCATCACCTAGACTAGACGTTAAATTAATCGCATCCATTGTCTTGGTACAACGGAGTGTTGATTAACTGTACTCCACAGATGGTTAAAACAATACCAGTTTGGCTGGGTATGATTAGCTCCCTTCGTATAAGCGATTTCATTTTGATTGTAACATTCACACAGTGTGCCAAAGGAGGCGGGGCAATCAAAGGTAAATAATGAGCCAGAATAGAACCGAAAAGTATCATACGATTTTTTCTTATGGCAAAGATTAGGGCACACTTTTCACGAGAAAACGATCAGTTATATTATATCTCAAAGTCCTGATGAAAATGTTCAATTATGTATAAAATGTTTTGAATAATAATTAGATAGAAGTATAAAATATCATCATGTGAGTGATCTGGAACTATTTTAGATCATGATAGCTCGTTAGCAATTAATCGTCGCGTAGGTATGCATGGAGAATATTAAACATCCGTATTTCAATTTTGCTGTCTAACTTCAGAGCTACAATTCTGATCACTCATCGTGCACTTCAATTGCAATCATTGAAAATACGGTCTTGTGCACCATTATAGCTTCAGTAGGTACTTCATCTGAGAAATGCATGAGTAATCTGTCGTTGATCTAAGTGAGCGACATATAATCTCAGACTTGATCAGAATCTATAAAAACTTCCAGTGTCTGTACTGTATGTACAGTCGTTACAGGCTTGGATACTGATGAGCCGATATTTTATATCTGTATTGCCTGTATTTGAAGTGGATTAGAATTTTACGGATCACAAGGAATTTAGTTAAACTTTTGATTATATGAACCTGAATTAATAAAATATAATTGAACTACCATTGCGCAATCCATGCTTCCGTGAGGGTGTTCACGCATGAAGTTACTAATTTGCAAAATTAATGAAAATGGTAACAGAGAGATTGTAAATACCCTAGCGGGATTTAACCCACATTAGAGATATTTCAGCCGCTAAAACTGAAATTGAATTAATTATACATATACTCGCGTAATCATTAATTTGTGTGCAGATTGTAGGCAGTGAGGTGAGGTAGTTGGTTGGGGGCCTTTCGCACGGAAGGGATTGTTCCAACTGACCTGGGCTCCCATCTGCGGAACATTCGCGTTCAACCTACATTACGAGTCCTGCGTCAATTACGTCCCAAGAGAAATTTGATCCCTCGTACTGAGAAGTAAATCTATGAAGATTGTCCGGGGTTGCAAGATTATCTCAAAAGACACCACCTCATCGTCCGTGGAAAATAATTAGTGCTACCGATCAATGGTACATTGAATCATATACATACTTCGTAGTTATTGTGAAAATGCATGTGGCAATTAACAGTATAAGTTGTACTTGGATTTAGATTACAGTTTCTCAAGCCCGTACACGTACTGTAATATCTGATTAGCAGTGAAAAATCTAACTTATATTTGTCGCTGTTCCTGCATTGTTTGGTTTCACTGAATAGCTGAGAGGCTTATATTTCAGGATACTTCGTAAACAGATCTTTGAACTAGCCTAAGCCATCGTCGGGGTTTCCTGAGAGAATAGAAGTGCTGGATCTACTCAAGATTAATCTTCAGGAAGTAGGTATCGCGGATTAAAATGGCGCGAAAAGAGGCCCGTTTGGCGTACTCTTAGTGGACGTCCCCAGACTCGAGGTGTGGAGTGGTCCGCGAATGCTACGGTTGCAGATGATGAATCACCCATGATGGCAATCCATTACTGGATAACACTACAACCCCCATCACCACCTTCGGCGTGATTGTCACCCTCTACAGGGGCGTTTTCCTATCTTCTCTATGGTATAGTCTTCCGTCAACCTTCTCCGCTTTCCTCTTTGCAGCGATCTCTGTATTGATAACAATCACAGGATGCACCACTCGATCCACGTCCAGTTACTTCGTCGTAAGTATATTAACCGCAAAGGGTAACAGTTTTGGGTTAAATAAGGTGAGTCGTGGTTAGGGTGGGGCCACCATACTCAGGATATTACTTACATGGGTTCCTTGTCCGTATCTCTCGGCTGGTCACTATTTCAGAGGGCCGTTTGCTCACTATGTTAGGAAGACTTCCCACATAGCACTGAATATTGCGGCAAGATCGCAGGAATATTGCAATATTGTAGGAATATTGCAGGAATATCTGCAATGTTGTTGCGATATTCAGTGCTATGTGGGTTTGTTCTTGATACCACGAAAAGTCGAGAGGTACAGACTCGCGCGTTTATATTTTTTAAATCCCTTCACGGATACTAAAAGTCGAAGATTTCGTTTTGATGAAAATTAATCGCTAGTGAGTGCAATAAAGTCTGGAGATGTAACTAAAAGGTACGGGACACAAAATCGATGGCGGCAGAAAGCAAGTTGAATTCATATGAATACGGGAACTAATAAATATCGTAGACAATGAACTGCGGTTAATCACCCCGAGGGATGTATTGGTCGGGTTTTGCGCCAGATTAATTGATACCCAAGGGAATATAAGCTCGCAAGCCGAGGGAGAAGTTGACTTTCATAAAGAAAAGGTGGCTGGTATTTTATTGGTATTTTATTAGCTAGGTATTAATGTGTTCATGGGTCGTAAAGACGTTGTAGTAGGCGGTGTTTCCACTTTGGAAAGGAGGTAGGCAGTGTATATGTCAGGCCAGAGGCAGGCAGCTCTGAGAGGAAAGCAAGCGGAACGTACAACTGCTTGTATGTGTGTGTAGGACACTGGGACAACAAATTAACTCGACTCATCGTTATCCACCCGGTCCTCCGGCCGTACCGATCCTCTCAGTTGCCCAGGACCAAAAAGCACGAAGGCTGGCGGAGGAGCAAGGAAAGCAAGCCTTTGTCCGCTTGTGTACAATGCGGCAAGCAACTTTGAATTACATTGAAATACCATCTATATGTTGTAAGGGGGGTCGTATTTTTTTAACAATTTATTCTTTTTGTTACGATATACTTGCTTACCTAACTGGGTCTTTCCGAATCCTTATAAAAATATACGAATCTTCAAGAAAATATCTGATATTATGATAAGAATGACTGTTCGTTTGATTTTCAGAAAGGTGGTTTTCACTTAATTTCCTGACAAATACAGCTTTATTAAGATTTTCTTACGGCAAGAGCATCCCACTGTCAACTAATTCATGTGTAAACTGAATCCTAGATACGTATTGGTAGGTAATACCTTACGGCAGTGTTTGGTTGGGATTCGGTAAAAAGCAGCTCATCGCATTATGCAATATAATTTGGCTCTGGTTAACAAAGGTTTGATTAATTGGCGTCTATTGTTCTTGCACCCCCAAGGTAACTCTAATTTAGCCCGTCTGTGCATTTTCGTAGTGGGACTAACTTTGCCGGTTGGATCGTGGCATACCTATTAACTAGAATGTTCTTGCTATATAAAGGTCGTTTAAATTTCTATTTGCGAACGTACCGCACTGTATTGTCCAAGTAGTAATTTTGAGACCATTGGTAGGTATTCAAATCTCTCAATAAAATGTACAAATTTTCTTTCAAAAAGGATCAGCGCTTTTTCTTTACAAACTAAGTGTTTTTTTTCCAATCCAAATATATGTGATTGCTAAACTTAAAATAACTCTTAAAAATGCAATAAACGTCTGAACCTAAATCTTACCGTATCAACAATAATTGAAATCATCGCTGGACAATAGTAGTTGGTCTTTAGCATCTTGTCCTTTCATTGCTGAACAAGTACTTCGATTTCAAGCCGCATTGCAATAATTAAAAAAAAAAAAAAGAAGTATTTTGTGCATAAATGAACAAAATGAGTTTCTTCCTTTGTTATAAGTTTCTATAAGTTCCTATTGAAGAATACAGTGATACTCAGATGCTAGAAGCGCTGAGCCGGCCATAATTTTTAGCAAATTGTCATCTAAAACTATTTCTTACAATATGTATAGCAGTTACTTGTAATTTTTCTTCGACTCCACCACCCTGGAGCTATTAACGTGTAGTATAATATATATGTGAAAGTTTTTGCCACAGTTTTGTTTCCTGCAATCAGAATGCTGTCGTAGTTAAACTGGTTGAAATTATATAGTATAATGTCAGACACATGCGTCGGTCATTCCGCCTGGCTTCGGTTTTATGCCCTAAGGATAACCGGGACGTATACATTATTCTGGCAGGGGAAGTTGCAGCACAAACCGCCCTTTGTTTACAGCATGACTTTGATTTTGTGTGGACAAGGATCTGGGGCATGTGGACGTAATTATGCGGTGCAGTAAATTCCCCGGGCAGAATTCACGTGCACATATATACATATAATATATATGCGGCATCGTTATGACCACAAAATCAGACAAGAATGGATAAATTCGGTAAGCCATACGTGGTATGTAAAATTATAATGCTAGATTCTAATCGAAATAGTCAAGCGTTCATTCGCTCACCCGTGCGAAAACGAAGCATCTCTGTGTTTATACGATGTAAACACTTGATATCCGACCACCCTAGGGTTTGCTCGTGACGCAAACTGCGGCTTTGGTTCCTCAGTGAAGTGGCAATCATGTGCTGAGTTTATGCAAAGAAGCCAGGCTTGTCCGTCGAAGTTAACGTGCCCACATACACACAGCCTTTACACAACGGCGTGTTCCTTGCCTCTTAGGTTTCTTTCGTGTAATACGTTTCACGTGACATCAGAATTCCATGAGATGAAAGCTCGGCGAAATCTTTCTCTTGATATCGTAGATTACTTGAAGAAATTGGTGTTAAGGTGGATAGATTTTTGTCGGGTCCAACGAGCAATTAGCGTTCGTTTTTGAACTGCTGGTATGTTTACTTGGGTAAACGGTTTAACTTTTGTCTCATTAGCTCGCAAGTATATCTTGAAAGATTTTTTCATATCGTTAATATTTTTTTTTTTTCTACAGAAATTTGCAAGTCGCTAAAGTAACTGGCTGATTACCGTCTATTCAATTCGTTTTTCGTTTCGTATGAAATTTTCACCTCTGGTATTCGATGAATGATAAATTCTCGAATAACGATAATTAGACGTTGGAAGATACAACTGGAGGTGAAGTAAGAATCGTTAGGAGTTGACAGACGCGTGAAAATTTTCTAAAGATTCGCTTATTTCCTTGAATTTAATTCAGTGCTTTTCACCTTGGAATATACGAGGTTGATAAATTGTTAACACTCTTTGTCAGAGGTGATAAAATCCACACTCACATCACTTATCGTAACTAAAAAAAGTACTATAATTATACCTATGGATGGCCATTACGCAACAATGAACATTGCGTCATGTGATACTGAAGAAAGAAGGACAAAAAAAAAAGAAAAAATTATAGCCATCACCACACGTATTCTAAAGTTGAATTACCGAATGCTTAACGTCAACCATTACCCAGTATCCTTCTATGGGGGTCATAGCACAATGCAGTTACGCTATAACGGATACAATGGATACAATAGCTGGTACTTGTAATATCCTTCTGTCATTATTTATTATTTACGTTCTTCTATATTTAATAGTTTTTTTTATCCGCAGGTCTACTCGTATAATGTCTATATAGCCCTGCACTAGGTAGCCAAAGAAATCGAGGAACCAAAAGAGAGGGATCGCTTGACGTAATGACCGGACGTCATGACTAATTAAGCGTGGTCGACGTCTGGAGACACGAATCATTGAACGTGACGGGTTTCCCGGACGGGTGTCGGAGTAACCACGTGTGACCACTTACCGCTGCATCGGAGTAACCAAGTGGAACCGATTATAATACCTGGCCCGTCGACCCACGATGACGAGGGTAACGGACCTGGGGTGTCATTGTATGCATACGTCTCTGTAGGCCCCCCGACCTCGGTAACATAGCCAAGTCTGGCTTCCGTGCAGGCTGTTCTAGGTTCGGATGACAGATTCACCTCATTAACACCATCTTTCATTTCTTGGCTAATCGGCTGGAACTACGACCAATTTATAGCGCGTTGCTTTACGATCAACTGAACATGTTGTCGCTGTTACTTCCTCTTTGGCCAGTTGAGAAGTTAATGTTCCGAATACCCGACTCGTAAGATTCATATTACGGATAAATTACATCTTCGGTGGAACTGTGTGAAAGATTTCAAGCTTTCATCGAAGAATGCGATTTCATAACAGCGCAAAAATGTTGTTAACTGACCTCGTTCTTCGTGGTGGAAATGCATGTTTTATTTGAAATTGTACCTTTATGAGCTTGCCCGATTAGTCCGATTCTCATTATTGTCAGGTATATTGTCCGTGGCTGAAATAAGGGTAGATTCAACTCGGAGTTCAGGTTCCTACGAAATATACAAAGATTATATTTAATATAATACGTGTAAGATGCAGGTAAACAGCTCTGCATGCTTCGGGCATGTTATATATCGGGGATAAGATTATAAGTTGGGGTGAAATAGGGAGAGTTGAGTATTTAAGGGAAAATTCACATCGTTCACCGCATAACACACACTTGTCGTGTTCGGCCCATGCTCGGATGACAAATGCTCCAGTGACCACTGCAGATGTGGTGCACTGGGGAAATTAATGTAGTGTGAAATCATAATTAGAGATAAACCAACGCATATGGGTACGTAGTCACGATACCTGCTCGCGTCATTTTCAGACGAAATGTCAGAGTCATAAATCATAATGTACCCATATCCAAGCGGTTGAGCTCTCAATACATCTGTTAATATTTCGTTTCAATTGACTGGGAGAATAACCTGCAGGATACCGACGTAACAAAATTACTAAAAAATTCTAAAACCAAAGTGCAAAGGCTCAAGTTTCGTACAGTTTACCTAAGATCTTAGTTCAATGAGTGCCGAGTGCGTCGTCTGGGTGGAATTTAATCGATGTACTTACTTAGAGATAAATCCTTCGCCGTTTCGGTTGAATGTCATAGGGAATATGCGGCATAACCACATCAAATGTTTTACTCACCCTACTCATCCCTGTAGATAATAGTGGTGAAACGATGTAAGCTGCTGCTTGCGTTCAGCCTTGTGCTAGGGCGGCCGTTCTTTGCTATGCATAGAGCTTCATGCGGCCCACATCAAAAGGATTCACCAGGTCCTGCCAGTTTCATTTAAAGCTATTCTAATTCTTGTCCCTTGTGTCTTTGCAGTGTGTTATTCTCTACGAGCTATTAATTATTAATCATCTGGTTCTACAAGAATAAATATAACTCGGCCTACATCTGAAAGGTGGCTTGAGGTGTATATTCATCATTCCGCATCATAGTTTTCATTCACACAATAGCGATATTTCCTCTAAGTCATCGAAGAGAGAAAAGAAAAAAAAAAAAAAAAAAAAGAATTAACACTTTCCTTCAAAAAGGGAATTATTATAAATAAAGTTGTGTCTCTCTTTGTCGAAACGGACAAAAGAGTTTTCTCTTTCATTAGTGAAGCGTATCTAAAGGTTAAGAAAAAAAAAAAAAAAATACTGTGAATAGCAAATGACGTCGTAAATTCGTAACGTCCCAGTCTCCAACAGGATTAATTAATTCACTCTGCAATGGTATCGGCGACATAGACTGCTTCCAGCATCATAAACTCCAGTTTGTTATTGGCGTACAAACTATACTAGCTATACCAATACGTGTACATATGCTTGTATTTCCGCCGGTAGGGATTTTGTTAATCTACTTACAAAGCGGAGTCTGCACAGTGCGGGGAATATTTGAAAGAAGCGAAGCAAATTGAAAGGAAACGAGATTAAGGCTTGGTTATATTTTCTATCCGCGTTTTCCGTTCACGCGAGCGTGAGAGACGGTGAGATGAAGAAAGAAATAAAGATAGAAATATTAGCTAAAGAAAGAAGGAAAGCTGAATTTGGAAGGGTTCCTTCCTCGGCCGAAGCGTCGTCGTAAGTAGTCTTTATTCCAAAATTTTTTTCATGCTCTCGATCGTTACGTCAAGAGCGTCGTACGTCCTTTTCGGAGGTGAAGTATGGCAAATAAACCTTGCGACCGAGCACCTTTCATCTTTCGCTTTCATCACTCAATTCGGTAGATGGAAGGTGGTGGAACGTTGTGTTGAGGTGAGTGACGGTCTCATTACGCTGCAACGGTTAACAATAAATTTTCTCCATCGCTTGTAGATTGGGGGCTTTAGTGAATGAAGAAACACTCCGAAACAATTAGGCGGAGGTAATTGTCAGCAACGATGAATCGATGCGCGATGGGCTAAATAAAGTTACAGCAGCGAACGGGCTTATTGTTGTCAAAGTTTTACCAGTCGGTTAATTTCCCTTATTCTTAACTGAATCGCGTAATAGCTAGTAAAGTTTAGTGACTATAGTGCAATTCCGTGCATGAAACCGAATTTCTAAAGATGAAATGCACTTGGCTCGAACTACGAGTATATAGAAATAGGAATCGCTGGTATAAGGACAACTTTTCGGATTACATACATTCTACGCCACACACATGCCTGTGTGCATATAGGTAGGTATATATCGTAATTGAATTTATGACTATGTACACACAACGGCGTAGGTCTATACTGTCGGTAATGTATTCCATTACGTGATGCGAATCTGGACGAGGCTTCAGTAAACAGTGCACAAGGTTGAATGGTCAGATGACAGGTGAGATCGATACTGTCGACAAGACATCAATTTCTGATGGTATATAATTATATTGAATTATAATCAGCCGGAGGTATTGAATGACGTGTGTCGCTACCTAGTCAACGCGTGATCGTGGTCCATGCGGATATATAACATGCAAACACAAAGATCCATTTAAACCATCGAAACGTGTGAATGGCCGGTTACAACAGAGCTGCATTAGTGAATGTCCGCAAACAAAACCACGCGTATTTGTAGTTTATTGCAGAGTGTGCATTAACGTTGTGATACGCGTGTTCTGCCAGCCGGGTGTACGCGCTCAAATCTCGCACCCACTATTGTGGACGGAGCGTGACTTCTCCTAAACAAACCATATAAGCGTGGTAATGCGCACGTCGAGATATGAGATAGCGACAAATCCACGACCGTAATATAATTCTTTCTAGCAGGTACAGGGCACCCAACTGCCCTCGACGATATCTGCGAATCGGCATCACTTGAGAAAAAAATGGATATAACTCACGAACAGCCACCATGTGAACCTTGTCTTAATTCCGTCGATCTTCGAACTCAATAATAGGACATATGGGGTTTATCATGGAGTTCATCGTAAAATTCTAAGAATGTCAAAAAGTGTCAACAACAAGTCACAATCAATATCAAGGGTAGTTCTTACGAAAAATCTTGGGTTGTTGATTCAAATTTCGTATCAGTTAGCTTTTCAACTGATGTAACTATTTGATCAGGACTTTGGATCAATCGACGATCTCTTTGTTGACGTATTTTCTATTCGGTGACGACCACGACGCGACGCTGCGACTCCTCTGGGTATGAGTAAGGGCGTCGGAACCATTACTCTTACTTACCACCCGTCTATGAGGGGAGTTCGTAAAAACGTTGGAAAAAACTTCAATTGAGAACGACAGTCAGTCTGGGCGGGTAGCAGTGACGGAGAAACCAATACCACGGAAGTTTTTCTTCTGCTCTTTTATTTTCATCTCTCTTTACTTCTACGAGTACGCGGTTATATTTCGTGACTTTTTCTCTTCAACGTCATAGTATTAGGTATACATGGGTATGTGGGCATAAAGATGAAGTTCAATATATATTCTCCCAATAATTTTTGGTTCAGTTTAGTTTTCTGCTGTTTTATATTTGCTGTTTGCTCTCTGACCCGAGTTAAGACTAAAGATATCGAATAACCTGTCGTAAATCAAAAGAATCCTAAAAAATATCGTCTTACAGGTGTTGTAGCATCAGGTTTCTCCGTGCCAATTTCTTTCTCCCCTTTTCTCATTACGCGAGATCAAACATTCACGCCTTGATTTACACGGCTAGTAACTCTACCCTCGATGCTCGTTTCCAACGTTTTTCTTTGAGTTATATAACTGGATGAAAAAAAAAAAAAAAACGAAAAAGATTATTCCACTGAGTCTATATTAGTGCGAGTATTGTTTAAGACGCTGCGAAGAGTGGCACAATAATGTATCGACGTCATGGCATCACGGAGACGAGCTAACCAGACATAAGCCGCGACACTCTGTGACCCTCTGAATCGCGAAAAGAAAAGAAAATGTAATCGCGTCGTTATCAGAGCTCCCCTTAGCCCAGAAGCAGTATTCGAAAAGCCAGAAGACACTGCCAGCGGCTGACTCAGAGAGTGGAGATATATCTGCGAGTGAACGAGGTCCCTGTTCATTCGGTGGAGACTAAGGGTGGTAGAGAGGGTGGTTTTCGAGGATACGGAAACTCCTTTGCCTGAATTTCATCGCAATTCTTATTTTTCTCAATTCCCGTCTCGTCGCCCGTAAAACTCGCTAGCTTCGGCTTTGCTTCGTGGTTTTCTAGCGAATCAATTGGTAGAGTGTTAGTCGCTTTGTTTTATCTCAGGTAGAGCGATTCACTTCTCACCATCATGAATTTATAGTGGGTATAGATGATTTATTCTTCAGTTCATAACATTTGAAATTTATAACGTTACTGCTTT
The DNA here is from genome assembly GCA_943736025.1 of Tenthredo mesomela. NCBI lineage: Eukaryota > Metazoa > Arthropoda > Insecta > Hymenoptera > Tenthredinidae > Tenthredo > Tenthredo mesomela. The sequence goes on along the minus strand of OX031016.1, from coordinate 15,371,786 downwards.
ACGATGAATCGTAATTGAACATGCGAAGACATGCACAGAGTCGCAGGTGATCATTATCTATTCTCTAGATGCTAACAACTTCGCTTTCACCAACTGTTCTTGATGTGGAAAACAAAGTGACCGAGAAAACAGTCATATTACCCTTATTTAATGAGTCACGAGCATGATATTAGGCCTAAATAAATCTGCGATGCCTCTCTAAGTTTTTTTCACTCTTTATAGTCGTAAATGTGTCGTTTATTTTTTGAACCCCGTCGAACGTAGCTATTTCAGATATAAATCCATGATCTTCTTTTCTCAACAGTCATTGAAAGAAAAATCCGTACATCTTTTAACGATATTTGATGGTACTATACAGATGTCTCAAGTTCACCTCAAAGTCAACAAATAAAATCAAATTAATTGGGCATGACGTTATTTCATCGGTTTTTTTTTTGCCGAAACTTAATACGCAGTTGATGAATCAAATGTAATGAGTTTTTCGGTGAAAGATTATGATTATGAATGGATATATATATAGATATGGGACCTTCCCTCCCAAAGCGACCTGGCCAAAACTCTGACTATTTAAAATTTGTTTTTTTCAACTCGTATGTTGTTAGTCATCACAAAAGAGCCCGTTATACCAAGTTATAGATTTTTAGGAAAATTGGTTTGGTCGTTATCATTTAAAAACTGCAAAACATTGTTCGACCAATCCGATTCGGATGATATTTGAAGCGCTGAATCTCTGTGAAAAAACAAACTTTTTTAGCCATTAGTGAAGGTGGGCGTGGATCTTTTTTGTGATGACCACATAGTGATGACTAACAACATACTAGTTAGAAAAAAAAAAAAAATCAAAAATAGTGAGGGTTTTGGCTAGATCGCTTTGGGAGGGAATGCCCGATATACAAGTTATTTTCCGAATTGAGGAGGTTCTTCCATTGACAGCGATATCGCTGACTATATTTTATTGCGGTGTATAATCGCAATGGTATAGGTCTACTTCATAAAATAATCGAGCACAGAGGAAAGAGGGTACGTAGTTCTGTTTTATTCTGAATATAAGGCTCAAAGCGCGTCCTTTGCCTTTATTTTTTGCCATCAGACTCTTTTCACTCGCGTTTCTTTTTATGTTGATACCACTTATTCCCACTTGATTGTCCTTAACTCGAGATTTTTCTCTCGCCATTGAACACCTCTCAGCAAGCCGCAGGTTACTGAACGTGAAACGAACCCTAAGCTATCCACCGTGAAGCAATAACACGCGGGCCCCCAGCTCAACTTAGTCCTGAAATATCAGTCACCTCTACGTAGGTACCAATCACAAAAAAAAAAAAAAAAAAGAGGAAATTGTGATTATTCTACGGCTAAATGTGGACTCCGCATCTTCAGCGATGAACAAACCGCAACCGATTTCATGCATTAGAATTCATTATCATACATTGCAGGTTGAGTCATGAATTCACAATAAACTTCATGCAGTCATTGCAGCATTTACGATATTTATATGTTTAAAGTTAACACTTCTCGCCCCAGTTTCAGAATATGTTATAGTTTCCTGCCTACTTTAATATGTGTTGATTTATTAACTGAGGTACTGATTTTTTTTCTTCTTTTTTAGATGTATAGTATAGGTATACTACGTGATACAGGCGGTTGGTAATATTTAATTTTCAATTATTCCGTCAGTAATTTAGAGCATAAAATTTCGGGTATAAAAAGTATAAAAATTGATTACCGTTGGTAAATATTTGTCTGAAATAATAAAATCCGCGAAATTACTTGTGCTCTGAAAAGTTTGGCTTATCCACACAAACCAGAAGATTATAACTATGAATTTCAAATTTAATCAAACTCGTACAGATAGATGTTTGATTAATATAACAGTCGTTGAGACATGAATATTAATGTAATATAGGGGAAGATGGGGTAATTGCGAACACCTAAGGGAGATTGGAAAAAAACCGAGGAAATCACATAGTTATGAAATTTTTCTTTATTGCAACCTCAACTATGATATCTTATCTTGGCAATCCATCACAATTTATATCATTAAATCAAGAATTAGGTTAAAATATTGAATAAATACGAAACCCTTGCATTTCGCAATTACCCCGACCCCCCTGGGGTAATTGCGAACAGCACTTGGGGTAGCCCGGACGACTAGACTTGAGATAAATCCGATAATAAATAGGCGTAAAACATCAAAAATCAACCGAATACCTACAGATAATCAATATTCCAACAACACATGGTGAAGAAATATCAGCTCGGGGTAATTGCGAACCTGTTATTACGCAATTCGCAATTACCCCAAACGATCAAATCGATAGAAAGTAACATTGCAAAGAAACACGGCCTCACATTCTGAACTTGAAGGTGGGCGATGATATCGTCATGGATTTTACTTTCTGAAGCTAAATATTCAACACTATATTACATAAAACCAGGTCATTTCATCGATTTGAACACCTAAGAATAATTAGATCAAATTCATTGAAATGTATTTACGGTTATTACCTCCAACATCTTACGAGTTTTTTTACATTTGATAGGGCGTCAACACTGCAATTTGAGACAGCTCTCCATATGCACCGGTTTGCGGAGATTGGGTAGAGGAAACTAGAGAAATGGCCTGTTCGGATTTACCCCGCGTTCGCAATTACCCCACTCTCCCCTACCTACAGATACTGTGGAAATATTTTGGAATTCGGGAAAATATGAAACGGACCAGGTATTCTTCACATCATATAATATGATGCGCACCGGCAAAAGTCGCGGCAATAACTGATATATGATCCCAAGTCGCAAGTAGTATATGAGGATTTAAAAATGGTCTGCAAAGGGAGATGGAGCAAACGTATAAATTAGTAATTATTGACGGGGGTTGCGAGAAGGTAGAGAGATGAAACCTTCCCCTTCCGTCTACCCTCTCCCCCCTTTTTCGTTTGCCCCGTTGGTCGACCAGGGGGTGGTTTAATTATGAGATGAAAGCAGCCCCTTCCCCTTTGCCCCAAGCTATCCACCCATCCTTTATGGCGTCCCCTTTGGCCCAATACATCCCAGGGGTTACATGACTGCCGGGAGCCTCTGTCAACATTCCGTCGCATCAACCTGTTTGACAACCCCGAAAATTTTTAACGTGATTAACATTATATCTAACTGTGACCTGAAACATATATATATCGTTGAAACTTGGGAGACCGTATGTCTTGCGAGCTGCTAGATACACTGAGTGTGACTGACATATCACAAAAATGTCCAGAAATAAACATTTCTATTCAGTTTCTGTAGCGCTTTTACCTCTATAAAAGGCGCTACATTTATTTGTGGCGTGGAAGCGCTTTTGGGAATAAAAAAAAAATGTATGAATGGGTGAATTTTGCGTTATCAGTTCTGTCGTTTTGTGTCTCTGCTCGTTGGATAGCGTAGAATAATTCGTGCCAGCGAGTGAGAAAATTCGTTTTTACTTGATAGATATCGGATGCAGCTCTGAGCAATTGCAATGACAAGTCTGCAGACATAAGAACTCGCGCGGCACTTTTTCAGTCTGCGAAAATTCACGCGGCTTTTTGTTCTCCGCAGGCATATCAATATCGCGTCTGAGGAGTGAATATTCAGAATTCCTTTCAAGAATTTTAATGTGACGGAGAAAGAATTTATTGCGACACAGAATGCGCAGTAATGGCGGAAATACGTATAAAAGTCGAGAAAGGGAGGGCATTGTCGCCGTCTAATGGGCTGCCGCGGGCGTCTCGCAGTGGCGTCGCCATAGACCGGACAGACACGTGTCTCTTGGCTCAATCTGAAATACCCCCGTGAATTTATACACCCATATGTATGTATCTTGTTATAACTGCATCTCGACGAAGTGAATTGCGGAAATTGTAAAAAGAGTCCAAAGCAGAGACCGAAACAGAGATAAGGAGGTCAATTGATTTCAATCGTCGTTCTTCGCTTGTTTCGTTGTCAAACTCAGCCATTGGCTTCTTTGATCAATTTGTAACGGAATTTAAAGAGCATCATAGATGATTCTCAGGCACATGCTTTCGAATCGAATCTTACAGCTGATACACATGAATAATAGCAATAATCGTCCAAGTATGGAACATTTAAAGAATCGAGGTAAATCACGAAACTGCGAAAAGGACAATTTACAATGCAATCTGTCAACCGAAGCTACGCCATTGCATATCCAACCCTTTGTACGCAGATGAGTGTGTCGGTATGCAAGACTTGCTGCGCGCATTTCTCCCTAAAGTGGAAACATAGTTTTACAACCAAAATCATCTTATGGAAACCATTAGGGAACTTTTAAGGGTTTCCACATATCGATACGATCTGAGTGACGCAGGTCCTGCATTTGGTGAAACCTTCGAGAATGCAGTTTGTAGACACCTTGAGATTTTGAAGTTTAGGCAACACTGAAAGTGACTGGGATATGGTGAAAATTTGATACGCTGTGTATCCGGTAAACCGTAACGTTGATGTAATTAGTTGGCTCTATGCATCTATAACGATATTGATCGGGTTCGGATAGTGTTTGCGTTTCACCGTAGTAACGTCCTTTTAGAGCAATAAATTTTTTATGAGGGTCAGAGGTCGTTTTGACGATATCGAACGATGAAGGCTGAAAGCTTTTTCTAATGGATTTTAAATCTCATTGACGTAAGGGTTGAGCCTAACTTCCAAAGCGCCTACAGATTGTGCCTTGGTGCACCGGAAGGGTTATCTGTTCGAGGCCTCGCCTTATAGCTTCCACTTTGAGTCCATTTATTTCTATTACGATATAGTTGCCTGGTAAAATTTATTTCACTTCCAGGGTATTAATATTTCAACGCAATCAATATTCGGGAAGTTCTGATAATTTAGTTAGATTTCGTTGCGGTTCGTCGATGTATACTACCTCTTACAAAGAATCTTGAACGTAACTACTAGGAATAATTAATTCCTTCGTCATCAACGGAGTTCTGCCATGTATCGCCATTTTACGGAAATAAACGGCAATGCATTATCAATATTTCTCTTCAGGTGACAGACCCCCAGTGTAATGATTGCATATATAGTTGAAATTCATTCTTCGTTTGAAATAAGTTCCTGATCGAATGATTTGGATCGACTAAAATCTATACAGGTTTGAAAATTCTGTATGGAATGAAGCTCTTAGTCGCGGTCTGAAGCTCAGCTCGTCATCAAACTCTCTCGAAGCTTCCGGTGTTTGTGTATCGAGCCAGCGTCGCAGTAGAATATCTAAATCCGTGCAGCAACTCCCTCGGGGCAAGGCATGCAATTAAATATTAACGCTCTACTCAGTGGTTACATTAGTAACTCAAGAGGTGGATGTAGGAACACACCAACCGTTGGTTGGCACCGACGTCGCCTTGCGATTTCGCCCGGTCTAGACTACCTAGTGACTAGTCAAGCAGTGATACGCGTAAATGTCAGGATTCAACAGAGCTTGGGTTAGACCGTGCCAACTTACCAGTAACCTTTGAGCTGACTTACCTAACAAACGCCCTATTCTCCAGTAGTCGAGACCCAGGGTGGATTCAGACCTCTATGCTGTAGCTAGCTTGAGTTTATATTTGCACAAAGATGATGAGAGTATACAGGAGAGGAGATTAGAGCTAAAGTTACAAAATGCTGCTACCAACAGCACCTTTACATCAATGGAAGCCAGTTCTCCTTTAACGCTTAGCAATTATACCGAGTTCGTTTTACATGTGAAATACTAGACTATATTTTGCATGTCACTTGGGGCTACTGAGCTCGGATTCACGTTTTCCTGTTTCATCGTACAGGAGAACCCGAAAGGAGCTACCTAGGAAGTAGAAAGTTTATCTTAAGACGTGGTACGCGGAGCACTACTCGTGCAATTTTTATTACGCGCACTTATAAAGTACCCGGAGGCTGCGAAGGTGCCAACCAAATTGTAAATTATGAACAGAGTGACGTATAGGATTACCCCAAAGGCTGACCTCGACTGAGTGAGCCTCCTTTCTTCTTCTCTATTCTAACATCCTTTGCGCTTTTCCTGGCGCAGATGTGCCATTTACTACTTTCTTCCGGGTATAAGACACTCACTGCATTCACTCGAGTCGTACATTTTCTATATCTCAACGCAAAGTGCTTTTTTATGGTCTAGACACGGAAATCTTAACTTCTACTTTCGTCATTCTTGGGATATTCACTGATAACACATATCAAAATTGAATCTGATGCTGAGGCACACAATTCGTGAATGGTGGAGGATATAAATCCTGCTGCATCTTATCTCCGTTTATATTTTTGCGAACTAGAAATGACGGCGAACTAATCTGATAAAATACCGCAGTCGTGTCCTGTAGCATTTTAGAATCTGAAAATGAATCGGATTTATTTTCAAAGTACTGAACCAAAAGTTTCGATCAGACAAAACTGGAATAACAATTCTTCGAATCTGTTTTAATCGGATTACTAAAGATTTAACGAGCGATTTGCTGATGAATTAAAAATGATCATCCGAGTGCCTTTGATCCTTCTATTAATATCTCGGATTCTTTATTTCCAAGCCAAATCCATTTGAGCTTGCGCGCTCTTCCCTTGGGTGGAATAACGCAAGAGTAGGTTGAGGTCGAAAGGTGGGTTCGAGTCTTGCATGATTCGCATACCGAAAACGTCTAAAAGGATTGTGTCCGACAATTTCCATAAGGCTTATCTCCTATAGTCATGTATAGAACGGGAGGAATATGTATGGAACGGATGTCCAAGCATAGTGGTTCGATGAAAAGAATTCCCTGAATGGCACGGTGTAAAAAATGTTATATTTATTCAACCGAAGCTACGTGCTGGCTATACGCAAGCAATATAAAAAAATTAATGGAAATATGCCAGAACGAAAAATACTCTATATTTATTCCGTTCCAATGAGTCTGATATAAACGAGATATGAAATTATCTATCAATCCTATTGTTTTTCTCTTCGGTATTATAATTAACGGTAGATTTATTGCCAGTTTAGATGAGATTTATAGATGGTGTAATGATGGAAACTCGCTTTGAACTGCACTCCGTAGACAGCTATGAATAATAATTCATGGTATATCATTTATGTAATAGGTACGTTATGTTTGTTGAAGAGAAAATAATCGCAGGCTTCATTGAGTTGATGTAAATATTTGAATTACCTTATTTTTGTGGATAATCTGGGAGACATACTTTGAGGATCATTGCCCTGGATTAAAATCCGTAATTGCGTGGTTCAGGCCAATGAGAAAGTATGCTTTGAACGTATATAATCGAATAATCAAAAATGTCTGAGTTTCAAAGCTTTGAGATCCCTAACAAATTCGTATTTTAAAAGCAATCAAGTATGAATCTTTCGCCAGATGCTGGCAGCTTTTCTTAATATTGCAGCGTTCTATGTAAACGTCAATAGACTAAAGATAATAGAAAGAAAAAAAAAAAAAAGAAAAAAATCTCGAATTATTGAGTCCACCCTCGGACAATGTTTAGAATGCCGTAAAACCAACGAAACGGAAAAGGAAAATTCATGAATTATTGAAGAACGGCTAGCATTCGATTCGGTTGGATCCGTCCATCCGGACGTGGAAGCGTAACAGTTGAAACCACTACCGCCTCGAGGTATTTCCAGCGGAGTAAGAGTCGGTAGCCTATCTCTCTATTCCTCCCATATCATGATTCTCTGTTCGCAAACAACTTATGTATTTTTCAAAGATTGGCTCAGCTGCGTTCGGGGAATCAGATCTTACAAATCGTCGATTTGGAATGCTAAATATTGTACAAAGTCCCTTCGATTCAAATTGATCTGAGCACTATAAACTATATGTATATGCATTGTCATCCCAGGTTGTCTTCTCTGTGAATAATTTTTGTTCCCCCTTTCATCTGCTGGAGAGTTGAGTCAATATATTCTTTCTGTCAAGGCTATACCTCGGGCGATCCATAGCCACCAAGAAACCCGAGAGAATAAAGGTCAACATCGGATGAATTTCTCCCGCTTGAAAATGACACAATTGCGTGTAAAAATGAGAAAAGTTGACCTTTTTAGATGGAAAAGTATTGCACGTCGCCATATCTCTAAGATGTTTTATGTGATTCTTCGTTTCTCTTTTTGAGTCCTTTGGGTTAGTGTTTATTCGGACGTGAAATAGTAACGGACTGAGGTCAGGCGCGAGTCACTTGATACCCTCCTTTGCCCGGGAGGATTCATTCGCCCTATCTCAACGAAATTAAATCTGTTTCTGCCCTTACCGACAATAAAACCCTTCAGTACCCATCTAGTGTCAGGACCTATTTCATTTGCATATATTATCGGCGGGAGTATTTTTCGTTAAATAAATTCGCATCTATATGGAAGGAGAAAAGATTACGGAGCACAAAGAAGACCGTACCAAAAGTTATTCGGCTTTACTCTTGTATATTTCCCAGAGGGTCTACTATGTATCATACAGCTATGGAAAGAGGCAATAGCACCGTCGATAAGACGAATAAATCTATCAGGGTGATACATAGCGACAACCTGCCATAAAAATATAATATCTTTTGATTTGTTTCCGTTTCTCTGCAACGTGAACATATTCCGATGGACCGCGTCACTCCATTCTTTCCTCGTTGAGTAACACGGCGTCTGTGCTTGAGATGAAGTAAAATATATTCGCGGCTCCAAACTCGTTTGTCTTGTTCGAACAGCCAAGCCCGTTTCTGCTCTACTCGTGCGTTTAATTGCTTCGCTTAGTGTGGTGAGCAGGTTGCGTGCCTGCGTATTTTTCCACCACGAAGAAACGTTTCAAAGCATTTCGAATGATCTTTCCTCCGCTTTTTCTTAGACCGCACAAAAGGCTTCTCCTCTTTGCCTCTACGGCATTGTTTACATGTACACAAGTATTATTCGTATAATATACTACACAACATTTTATATATACCCATGAGATAAATCTAACACTCCATCGATGCGGCAGCATTTCCCAGGAATTGGTTTCAATCATTGAATTCCTTGCTAAAAGTTTCTTTATCGAAAAACCAGCTGAACATTCCAGTATGAATAAAGATAGCATAGCCCGCCGAAGCAGACATTGCGAAACGTTATTATAGTTAACGAAGGAGACATAGAACTCGCAAGCGAGCACTAAGTAGATTCTATAAGGACGAGATTCCATGCCGGAGTATTTTTTTCCTAATGCAGTCAAAGTGTAATTATATCATAGTAGAATGATTAAAGTATAAGATGCATCCGGTCACCAGGAAACTTCTACACGAAAGAGGAAGAGGACAAGAAGGCAAGAAAGAAGGGCGTTAAATATGGAACACTGCGTTGTTGCAGTTCGTTCACGATCGGTTGAGCAACCATTCATTTAGTTTTAGGTCCAACTCAAGAACCTCCGAAGAAAAAGTATAATTGATTACATCAATGGTACCATAGTCAAACGTTTCTGCTAGCCAATAATACCATTCGACACATGCAAATGAGTGAGAAATTTACTTCTGGCATTTGATTTTGAACATGAAATTCTTACGCTGTTACGACCATAATTATTACGAAACAGCGTGCAGGAAAAGAATAAATAAATGAATAAAAATAACGAGAAGGACCAGGAAGAAAAGTTTCGATTCTGGGTTCTTCACGGAATTTCGTGACCTGCCGTCAAAGCAATGCGCGTGTTCACGGCTTCGTTAACCTCAAGTTTGCTGAATTAACTGGCGAAAGGAATCACGCCAGACTCGAGACCCTTTTGTCCCTTAGATATCCACGCATTTAGTTTTATTCTTTTGTATTTTATAAGGTACCATTGCAAGTTTCTGCGATACTTATCTATACTACAGGGCCGGCGACTTTTGTGTGGAAGGTGTGGAGATGTCCACACTCGAAATTCTCCCGACTAATTGTAAAATTGAATTTTGCCAGTACGGAGAATATAAATTTTCTTTTGATCCCAAAAAAATTTGGGATTGCCCCCAAACACATCGATAAATTTATATCTAAAAACCCTGTTAGAGGTTCAACGTTCGCAATGAATAGATGAAAAACGAAAAAAAATTATTTCACTCCCCCCCCGCCCCCGTGCTACAATTCCACACTCGAAATTATCCGAAGTCGCCGGCGCTGCTATACTAGATGTATACCGACAAACTGCTGTTGCCTGTTGGTTCGAAGTCTGGGTTACTACTAATAGGTAACAACCACGAACAAAGTACGAAATCAACAAAGTTTGGTACTCCCTAAACACTGATCTCAAAGCAAATTGGTTCCCAGCTATATAGGGTTAAACCTCGATATCAACTATCGACCAGCGCTTTATCCAACTCAACAAAATAATTTAAACACATGAAGCTGTAGATATAGGTACTAGATATAATTGTATAAATCAGATCGACTAGAAGGTACGAACTTCCGAAGGGTATGCTTGAAAGAGATTTATTCCATTCGTTTTATCCATTTCATTCAGTTACAGGCGGCACAGCCTAGTTCTTTCTATTCCCTTTCTCGGGACCCCAAACGTTTTGAATATAATTTATGATTATAAGGTGTGGAGCGTTAACGTAAGAGAAGATTAGCATATGTATGGCAGTACAGTGCAAGCGTTTACCGCACAATGGTGACTGCCAATTGTCATGTAGATTTCAGGGGCTAATATAAGGGCCATGTAGGCATTGGGGACCTTGAATGCTTTCACACCCGCTGTTAAATGCCACGTTACTACGATGTGCGATGTCGGTAGGTCTGCTTTGTGCTCATACCACGGTACCGAGTGCTCTTCGAGTTTGTTTTACAATACATTCTCAGCTTACACGTAACTGCAAACGATTTGCTTTGCACTGACACCCCGGGATACGAGCCCAAGTGGGTCTAGGGTAAATTAAAGAGGCCAATTATAGGACTCTTCCATCGTTTCCGCCTCTCCGCGTTTTCTTTATTTCGTCGTTTCTACCTTGACTTCTTTAAGTTGTCGCAAGTTACTTTCTTTTCGGTATATCAAAAGGTTTTGTGTATACACGCGATATTCATGTCGCATTCGCTTTGAATACCTGATGCATTGAATAAAGCAAATCAAGTTTTTTTTATTGGTTGTTACACGGTTCATTTCACATTTTTCAAATGAATCATCGAAGTACCACCACATAGATTTCATTCCTGGAGTATCACGTTCATCATCGAAGATCGAAGATGGCATGGTTGGGTTCCAATTGAAATGTGGCAAAGAGTTCCGGTTGAATGTACCCTGGATAGCGATGAATCAACTTTCAACTGACCTGAGCTAACCGAGTTTATCCTAATGAGGTATTACTTCTATAAATGCAGTTAGTAAATGTCGTTTCTTTTTTTTTTTTAGAGTATAATTTCTCTCGCCATTTCTCACCAATGGTTATATACAGTGAGAGGTAGAGATTGAGGGTAGAATATTGTTGGTGAAAGAGGGAAGATTGTGAATTTTCGAAATCACTTCTTCTTCAATCATTTTAATGAAACTTTTTTTCATTCTTCTAATGGCGGAAGCCGCTGTTTGTTTTTTTTCCGCGCTTAGTCTCTCGCCCGAAGGTATGGAAGGAAGGAAATCTTTAAAATTTAACACAATGCGCCGCCGTAAAGTCTGGGGTGGATGAAAACGAAACGTTGCACAAGCGGCGCTTCCATTGCGTGAAGTGGAGGCGTCTAGACGCATTCGCTATTCAGGGACGTAAACGATAGAAAGTTTTCGCAATGGCTTCAATTCCAAGTAATACCGGCCTGCCTTTGCAAAACAGTAAGAGATGATAGTTGCTTCCTATCTTCTCAAAGCTTCCTATGTGTCGGTCGAGAAAAAGGTGTGCAAACTTGCGGCTAAGGAATTCTTTCGATCAGGCGCACATTCTCATCAACGCATTGCTTATACTTCGTTGATTTTGAACACAAAGTTAAACATTAAGCGTCCAATTTCTTTGCCTTGTGGTATCAGATGGACTTGACAGAAATAACGTTTTAGCTCCTCACGAGGCAGATAACCTGCGCCCTAAGTTCTTGAATTCATTGAGCACGAAGGAATAATTACACCCTTTTCTATTAACGATAAGTAAAGTTTACGTAATTCGTCACCAGTTTCTTTTTTATAGGTATTTGAAATAACAAATTTTTGGTAAAATGCGGTTCTCGATCAATACGCCAATTATGCTAACAAGATCTAACTCCAGTTGTTTTTTCGGAATTCCCTGACTTTTCCAGGTTTTCCAGGTTCACCAGGTGCGTACCAACCCTGATCTGCTCATGGCCTGTAAAGAGCCAAAATCGAAATATATATCCCATGTAATATGTAATATATCTGTATTTTGTACGGTCAGAAAATATGGTGGCTGAGTATAATAAGGGAGGTGAAAATTATTCAGAGCTTAAAGGACAGTTGCCTGTGACTGTTACATAGGTATATGTAAATTGATGTACCTATTTACCAGTCATGGTGGTTGAGGCGCAATTTAGGTCCCAGAAAGAAGTAGTAGAACAGTTGGATATTTTTTTTATTTTTGTATTCCATTAATTTTTGCTACCTTTTTTTTCTACCCCTCCATTACTGTGCCATTATCGTTTCAGCAATTACGGTGAGCGCGTATGTTCCTACGAGTGCTCACTAATTCAAATTGTAATTCCGCTTTTGTACATTCATATAGGAATAATGAAGAGCGACTAACCACGACTAAGCAGTTATTTCAGGACTTTTGGGAACTCTGGATGTTAATGAGAGTCTGGTCAAAGTTAAGTGCTCCGAGGTGATCCCATTTTACTTTAGAGTAATGAAGAAAAAAATTAGTCCCGTGACTCTCCTGCGGCTGAATTGTTGTACGACGAACAATAGACGTAGGTACCTACGTTGAATTCAGCAGAGCTTGTCTGATAAATACTTGTAGTTTATACTTGCGAGTAAAAAATAATAACAAAAAAGAAAAAATCCTCAAGATTCTTTAAACGGAATGTTGGTATTTTCATTTTTATACCACTGCAAGCGGCTGCGCGTATCGTCAGGTTTTCAAAGGGCAATCGATGAAATCAACAGACAGGAAAGGCATTACGAGAGAAGATAAAACCGTCCGTCTGGTATAGAACTGTCAAATGAGCAGCAGTTCCCCTGGTCCCACCATGAATGGATTCGTCCACGCGAATCAAGCCATGGCACAATGGTTCGTATTACGGTTCTACTGCGCTGCAATGCACTCGTGAACGCGATGGTCCTGTTTGATAATCTGAGATTAGCAGAACCGGGCCCACAGACTTTTTCTGTAGACAATATTTAACCCCAGCTCTATTGGGCCATATGAAAATTCTCCAAAATGCAATATCAAAGAGTATAATTTTTTGAGAGTGATACACGATCAATATCAACATTACGCTCAAAGATCTGAATAATGTATTTAGTTATGAGAAGGACAGACTTTTTTGTATTTACTTCAAATGCCGAGTGGGAAAATGGTATGTCTAGTAGTTATAGTAGTTGTGGTACTACGTTGGCTCGTAACCATTTCCGCGTACCACTAACCGGTCCTTATTTCCTCTTTGAGGTATCCTTAAGCGACCTCAATCCGTTTTAAACCCGGCCATAACCGGCGGAATCCTACCTGAAACATACTTTGAAACGAGAATCTCATTTTCATGTATCTTCATTGGGACGTTTTCTACCAGCTGCAATCTCGCTCGCCAACTTTGCGGTTTCATGATTTTATGCAATTGAAACTACATCACATACCGTAGCAGTGACACTAGAGATTTAAGTCAGGCCATAAAAGGTCGAAGATCAAACATAGAATTCTTGCCTGTACCTACTGCAGCGTATATCTCGAGTACGTTGTTGATACCTAAAACTCAAGACAACGTTTAGTAATCAATTGCAGAGTAGATGTACATCGTCAGCTTTAGTTCAATACAATATCCAGCCTATGAAATTATCTCATCTAGTTGTTTTCTGCCATTTTCTGAAATTAAGATAACGATATTTGAGGGTATACCAGTGAGGTATCTGTGTTAACCATGCAGATGGCAGTTTGTGGTCAGCAAGTCGCAAAAATCTATAAATATCAACTAGAAAACAATGTGGTAAGGGTGTGGAAGGTTCGGGGTAGGTATGTATGTTCTTTGGACCTATATGGTACCACTAAAAAGTCCGCACAGACCCATATAATATATATATATATATATGTATAATAATAAATAGAGCCACGTATATATTTTATATTGAATAATGCATGGAGAATAGAAAAAGCCATCAGAATGGCATGGAAATAACCCTGGATGATATTCCTACAGGTCTGTAAATACGCGCTGGAGGCATTTCCGTGTCCACCAAAGGGGAAGAAACGAGATTTCTTGAAGCAGGCAGGCAACAAATAAAGTAACAAATGCGATGAGATGCACCCTCCACATCGTGCAACCCTCGTATCGGTTGGTCCCCCTTGAACTCCCTTGAACCACCCCATTGCTGCACTCGAGCCACGCCGAGCAGAACTAATGTGGTTTGCGGGAATGTAGCTAGTATCTGTCGTTGGAAGTGACTGCCGGTGACGTGTGCTTGCGGGCTCCCTTTTTGTTGTCGTCGTCGTCTTCGTCTTCGTCTTCATTTCCATCTTCGTCTTCGTTATCGTTTCTTCACTCATCGTTTCTCTCTCTCTCTGTCTGACACGACGTAGAAAAATGCGATCTATTGCATGCGTAATGCGCTTGTGTGAATACGTTATAAAATAAGTAGTTCAACTTGACTCATTTATCAAATAATAACTTCGGCGATGGCGGTACGGTACTTTACATTTTTTACAACACCAGCCAAGAGCTGTTATATGTCTCGAGGGAGCCTGCACAATCGTCAAGCACATTACTTTATTTCCCAAACGAATTGCTGTATATAGAAATATGAATACTAGAACGGAGTACTGAGCTATTGTATACAATAAGGGAAAACGATACGTTGGTATTAGAGTCGTGGAAGATGTATATATGTGAAGAAAATTTTATAATAGTTAACGCCTTTCGTAATGTATGAAAACGATAATCTGTTGACGATTCTTTGTACGTAAACAGCTCGTTTGGAGTTTTGGTTTTAAAACTTTTTTCTCACCGATATGATGGTATGTGTCGGGGAATTCATAACTGTCCCGTTTTCTTTAAGCGTCAAACTTTTTTTCACTAAAGTCGTTCCTTCGCGACGTTTCGTTATGACTTTAAGGCTCTTCTTTGAGACTCCTCGTTGAAACTGGCTCACGGACTTTGACTTAAGTTGAGACAAAAGAGACGGAGACTCGATTCTACGACGCGACGTACCAATAAAATGACAGTACCACACCGACACTCCGTGGGCTACTTGCCTTGAGATAAAGAGGAGTTGGTGCGCGGTGACGTGAACAAAAACGGACCCTCCGCTCTTTGCTATCCTTTTGCTGGGCTATCTGCCCGCAAAACACATAAACTTGGAAAACACGAGGCAAGAAACTTAATTCACTGGAAAATACTCGACGTGTCGAGCTGTGCTACTCTCAGCCCACCTATAATAAGAGCCTTGCCGCGGATTCCTTCCACCAGTTCTTTTTAACCGAGAAGCTTGTTAAGAAGTTATTCGTTTTTAACGATCGAAGAGTAAAGTCCTAGAAAATAAAGAGTTAACAATCCAATAGTGGAAATGATGAAGACGTTCAGGACTTTTAAGTTTTCAAATTCCAATTTTCGAACATCGACTAGTCGAATTTGACACAAAGTCATAATCGACGTATTATGCTACCTGATTGTATTTATTTTCCGTAAAAATTCAAATACCTACCGAATAAAGTAAACTTGCAGCTGACGAATATTGTTCTTTGCTAATTACCCAAAAAGATATACCTACGCATTATGCCCAACAATCTCAAAAGGATTCCCGTGCCGTCATTGACAACGTAAACGTTTGTAAACGTATACACAACGTACCTTCTAGAACGAGGAAAAGATGACAGGTTTGTCAGTTTAATTATTTGCTACCAGCACGAGAGCCGCACCGTTGTGCAAAGTCTGGCGGAATTTCCTCGAGCAAAGCATGTAAGGCAATGTAGAGTTAGAGGGCTCAGGATTTGTGCTGTAGTAGCCTAAGAAAAGCCCTTCCGCATTCATGGTTGAGTATCTTGTAAAGATATGAGGTTCAACTTTCGGAATATATGATTCCGAGGCTTGGTTAAAATACATTCTGTCTTATAGGTAAAGTAGACGTAATATCATTGTTCGGTCTTCTGCACATCCCGTATAACAAGTTTTACAATCTTTCGCGGTAACATTTGGAATGAGGAATTGAAAATTGAATGATGAAAATGCGAGTTATGAATCACTCATGTGTCCTGATAAACACAATTAAATTCATGAATAAAATATTCAACAAACCAATACATGATCGAAGTCTATAAATTTGATGTGACCCGTGTAGAAATTTAAATCGGGATCTGGTCGGGTCCCGACCAGTCAGCCCCGTTTCAAATCGGGCGCTGGTCAGGATAACTAGCCAGAATCCAGCCAGGAGTGTCACGGTAATTCATTAAGTTCCTGGCCAGTCACACCGATTTTTCCCTAGCCGGGAACTGGTCAGGCACTAGTATCGCGCCGATATGAAGATTTTCTTCCAAAAATTCTCTGGGATTGATAAAAGGATTTATAAGTGTAAACTATTGACAATTTTGAATAATTTTTATTTCACCTACATTTATTATCATATTATGTATAAGAATATCAAATAATATACCTCACGTATTAGTTAGGATCTTTGGTAATATAAATGCAGCTGAACTTATATATATTTATGATACATTTAAAACATATATTTTTTTTTCTCACTTATGAAAAAAAGATACGCATAAAAATATCAAATAATATACCTTACATATTAGTTAGGAACTTTGGTAATATAAATGCAGCTGAACTATGATACATTATCTTAAAACATACTATATTTTGATATTATATTATTATTATTATTATTATTATTATTATTATTATTATTATTATTTTTATACTATATTCTTGATGTTCAGCAGAATAAACTTGCTCCGGAAGGGAATCTTCTTCATTTACAGACATTTCCTGAACATCTTCACGATGTTCATTGACTATCTGAAGTTCTGAAATTATAAACTAAAATTACCAAATAATTGAAGCCTGAGGACACTGGAAATTGTTGGTATATAACTGCAGGTCATGTATGTTTCAAAACATCAATCGTATTTCTTGATTGGATTTCAACGCATGTCAATGAACTCAGTTTGAATTCGAATAATCATTATTATTACGAAACCGTTCACGAAAACGTACATACCTTCAGAAATGCATGTGGGTTCTTCGACTTCAAAACTTTCATCGGAGTCGGATTCATCCGCACAATAACCCGGCTCCACTAACTTCTTTGACATCAATCGGCGTTTCCTAGTACGCCGCCGATTTTGATTCCTAATTTTACGCGAAAGGTCCATAGCAATATACTATACAAGCTTCAATTGGCGTACGTACAACTGCCAATTACATTGAGGTTAGAAATCGGCAAATAGCCGCACAGGATAACTGAGGAGACGATGTGCATGCGTCTCGTAGGATAGTCAGGAAATTAAGGTGGCCGGTATAAACATTATCCGACGTTAGTGACAGAAATTAAGCTGTGCGGTCAAAGATAATCCGGCCAGAGTCTGACTAGTATCCGCCAAGGTGATAGGAAAAAATACCCCAATCAACCCCCGTTTAATACCCAGTGAGGTTTTTTAGTAAATCAAAACTATCCCGGCCAGTACCCGATCAGTACCCGATCAGGAATCTTGATAGAAAATAGCCTGACTAGTACACGACTAGCGCCCCACTTCTGATCGGGCTAAGTGGGGCTATTTCTACACGGGGAGTGAAAGATATAGCGTGAAATTGAACTACAAAATTTCTCGATACAAAAGGTAATGAAAATATTGAGAACTTCAATTATACAGAAAATGATACAGGCCTATGAATCTTCTGATGCTGTACAAAAAATCGGAGATAGATTAACCCGCAGAAGATTGATGCAAATCATAAAAAATTCTACTGCAATATATTCGTACTAATGGTAATTCATTCACGGTTATTTATGAACGGTAAAAGTGTACGCCACTCATTGTCAGACATAATATTTGATTATTATACGGAGAATTATCGTGCGCTAACAGTCCGTGAGCAATAATTGACTCCGAAACAATTATAGCTGTCACTAATTTCGAAATAAAACTGCAATCTAGAAGCGCGATATGACATAATTCCCAATGCTCTTGACGCGTTAGCGCGTGGGTCAAAACATTTTTCAAAGGTTGAAAATCTGCATGAATTCTAGTGAAAAATATAACAAATTGTGTTAAGCTCAACGTACCATAAATGAGTTTAAATTGTCAGACGTAATTGCAGTTCATTGTAATTACCGCGATTTTTATCCTTGTGGAATAAAACATATATCTTCGCCTTTTGTCCTCGTGCAGCCCGTATAGCTGCAGTTTCGCAGGAAAAAAGTTGTCGTAATAAAAAAAAAAAGGACCTAAGCTGAGAGATCAGAGGTCCTAAAACGGAATTTATACATCTTTGGCAAAAAGATCGGGCGTCACAAGGCGCAGAGGTGGATATATACAGAGGGACTGCAAAACATATAATTTATCGGCCGCTACTTGAGACTGTACTGTCCGGGTTACCCGTATTCGCTTCTATTCGAGGTTCTAATCAAGACTCCAAAAGTTCTTGCGAAGTAGCTGGGGTCGCTGGGGGTAAAAAGCTCGCGTCTTCTTGCCGAACTGGCACTCGCAAAACTTACAAGGCGCAGGTGAGCGCGCAAAAGTGTCCAGTTTCCGAAAGTTATAGCCGTGAGTATTCCGGGAAGGGAGGTACCGTGAAAAAATTTACACTATGGCAAGGGAAGTTCTACTTCAGGCTCCACAAAGAATAGCAGAATGAACAAAAAAAAAAGGTGATGAAAATGATAATAATTTCCTTGTTACATGCAGTAATCCGGTCGCAGTCTACTTCTTCCAACATATCAGCCAGGCTATTACAAGTACTAAAAGTGACAGGCTGTGATATTCCAAGAGATGGAAAGTCAAATATATGGCGATTACGAAATTCTTTGCTCGAT
Organism: Tenthredo mesomela; assembly: GCA_943736025.1. NCBI lineage: Eukaryota > Metazoa > Arthropoda > Insecta > Hymenoptera > Tenthredinidae > Tenthredo > Tenthredo mesomela. The sequence goes on along the minus strand of OX031016.1, from coordinate 15,352,707 downwards.
TTTGTTAATCGACCATTCGTGTATGCTGGACGTAAGATACACACAGAAAAACCTAAGCCTAGATTACGATTGAAGAATCGTAATTTACGGTTTTCATAAGCGTAATCTACGTTTTTAGAGACAACGTGAATCATGCTCTATATTGCCGTAAAATAGGTCGAATTGTCCTTGACGTACGATTTCGTATTCGTACACTAAGGAAAACTTTAACGTAAATCACGTTTTACTATAGTACGTTCAGGTTTTCCTTATTGTACGAATACGAAATCGTACGTCAAGGACAATTCGATCCTATTTTACGGCAATATAGAGCATGATTCACGTTGTCTCTAAAAACGTAAATTACGCTCATGAAAACGTAAATTACGATTTTTCAATCGTAATCTAGGCTTAGGTTTTTCTGTGTGTACTTTGATCAGCACCATGGGAGTTAATGTTTTAATGTAGTGTAAAACTGTAGGTAAAGTGAAAAGAACATTGAATAATCAGCGTGTATCATTAACGAATGACAAGACTGTCGCCAGATGAAGCAGTGGAGTAAATTTATGAAAACTTGTTCTCTTCCATGGAACCCGCAGAATTTGCTTCGATTACCTTCGTGTCATAGTGACCACACGTTTTTCCCGGGCCCCTCCGAAAACTTGTCTCATTCTTTTCAGATTTCATCCAGCTAATGTCTGAAAAGTGAAATGATCGTATAACGTTGACGCCAATTGAGAGAGACAAAAAATGGATGCATCATAGGTAAAATTAACCTTTGCAATTTCACAGGTTTCTCTTCTTGCTGAGACAGTCGATGTCATTGACAACGATGTCTTAGTGATTGGTGCACCTATAGTTTTCGCCACAGCCGAGATAAGTGTGAGATTGATTTGATGCAATTTATTCGTGATTTTCTGCGAGATCGAAGAAATTGTTGAGTTATTATTAAGTTATGCTTTATCTCAGAAGTAAAACTGCTTCCTAGACTTGCATATTACCTCGTCGTAACCTACGTCTGCGACGACGTGTATCTTGTCGCCGTGGGGCTCTAGGGAAATGTCTGTGACGCGCCCACTGTCTTGCTTGCACCCGTCAAAAGACAGTTTCTTCATGAGCTACAACAAAACGAGTTCAACGGTAGAGTCAAAAGGCTCGGTATTATACTTCTGAGAAGCTCTGCTATGCACCGGTATATGGATGTCGAAAATCTTGAGATCTACTCGAACTTGAACAATTTTCAATATGAGTTTGACTCAACGTCCATTTTTCTCGAATAGAACTTAACGGTCTGGTATTCACAGCCAAGGATGCTCCCACTATAATAAACCAAGACAGAATCATTTCGGAGTTGTACTCGGAAAATTAGATAGCAAAAGTTAAAGTAGCAAGATCTTGTTCAGTTGCGATTCATGTAGGATAAAGTCTTATTTCTAGTGTATAATGCGATAATTAAAAGCACAGAGTTGGGAGTTTCATTGTTCCATATTAAATTAACATCCTTGAAGCATACGGCGTTACTCTAAATTGTGAGATTAAATTTGAATGAAAACTAATTGTGGTAGAAATTACTGCTGTATTTGATACAACAAAATTATTTGCGACAGCAGATCGATATACTCTCGTGGGCGTTGCCCATATATGTATATAATATAGTAGAAACGCATGTGTACATGGGGCATTCTCTGTCGAAACGATGACGGTTTAACCGATGGGACGTCGATTTTCTTTCGAATTATTTTGCTTGTTCCATTTCAAAACCGAAACCTACATTTACATACCAAAGCATTTTTGAATTAGAGCTTTGGTTTCTCATTTACGGATTTCAGGAAATTCTCTTTACAAATGTTGGAAATTCAAATTCTGTTTTTTTTCAATATAATAGCTTATTCTGGGAAGAAAATATATGGGATATGGAAAAAAACAAAATCGAAGGTGTGCTTTTTTCAAAAATCGAAATCTTATGTTTGTTTTTTCAAACACTTAAAATCCGTTGACACAAAAAATTCAATAACAATTTCCATGAAAAATACAGTTCAAATCGGACATTTCGTGTCCCATATATTATTTTCCTGTAGATTAAGCTATATATCACTGAGAAAAAAAAAATTTTAATTTTCAGATTGATGAAACAAGCGAATTTCCAGAAATCTGTACTTGAATAGTACGTTTCGACAGAGAATGCCCTATATACATATAATTGATCCATGCGTGAAATCTGCAAATGCATGTATGTGAAGGTATGGCGAAGCTTAGTTCCGCACTCGAGCTAAGCTATCGATTGACGCACTTGCGTGGATTATACATATAACGTTCGGTCCCAAAGCCCGCGAAGTACGCAATCCGTCTCGGAATTGTGCTACAATTTAAAGGCTGGTACAGAGTATTCTAGTACTCACGTTTTTCGATTGCTTCTTTTGCGATCGTTCTTTGCCACGAGCCGATAGTGTCGACGCTGCGACTCAAACTGAGGCCGTGTTCTGATCAGCGAAACCGATTATCGGACGGCATTTAGAACCATAACGTCGTTCACTAATCAGTATAAAGAATGAAATCAACTTGGATATCACAATGGCAGTATGGCAGTTCGCCATAACGTGACATCAATTGACTCGCTGCGACGATAACGACAAACGGTGGTCTGCCTGCATACTGTTACCTTACTCATCAGTCATCACAAAAGAATTCAGCACTTAGTTAAAACGGAGTTTGTCCAAACCAACAAATTTTCATTACTGTTTCATATACGCTGGCTTTAATTTATTGTTTACCAGATTTTAACTACTTCGTATAATCCTGTCTGAAATAGGAATGAGAGTACTAAGACCTGTGGAAAAGCTTAGACGTGAAGCAGGTGGGACAGTCGACATTATAGTTACATGAATTTACGTTTCATTTATATTGGGATCTTTGGAATGGGCGTGGCTTTGAAATTTTAGCCTTCTTTGAGTAGTTCTATTTTCTGCCACTAGTTGGTGTATCGAGGTTCTAAGGTTCCCAATACATATTCCTTTTAATCGAGTCGAATAAGTGATTACACGTTTTAGATCGTAGACTTGCAGTACTCAGGGTATTAGATAATCAGGTTTTAGCTGGTGGTTTGTCGTGGGCTACGTCCAACTACGATCTTTCATTTTAATAAATAGGTCACAGCTTTCTGATTGATTTTTAAGTGATTTTTTTAAGTGACTGATGGGGTATTGATTTTTCCGAAAGGAACCGGGTTTATTGAATAGTTTAATTACTTTTCGAACGAAGCATCTTATAAGGGATTTAAGAAACGTTGAAATTCAATCTCTCCTCGGCAGAGTGCCTTCCAATCCCTACTTGACATTTGTTGATGGATCACGTCAGAGGCTGGAATAATCTCATATTTCACGACACGTTGCGCTCACGGTGTAAATCAATGCATGATAGAGTCAGGAAATGTTTCTCATAGGAAACAGTGATCGCAAATAAATGTACAAATAATGTATGTCGTAGCTGAAGTTCGCAAAATTGACATTTCTATCGATTTTTGCCGAATGAAAAATCTGTCTAGAATTTAAATTTATCAATTTTCTTCTAAGACGTATGTTGAAATACTCTATAATGGATATGAATCAGCGTATGATTGAATAACTTGCAGTGTATATAGCAATTCGTCGTTATAATTATGAATGAATTCAGTGCCGACGAGTGAACACATGGTTATATAGTTAGAGCAAAGTGTAACGGAGGTAAATGATTACATCGATACGCAGAATTTTACTTAGGTATACAAGCGAGTGAAGACATTGATTTTAATAACGATAAATGAGATCTGCTCTGCAGTACCTATATATCTTAATAATTCATCAGAAAAGTGTATGCAAAATAATATACCTAAAAGTGGTCTTTAGTAGAGGCAATTCAAAGTGTGTTTTTTTTGCTGTTATGTATAAAAAAAAAAAACAGGCTATTTCAACTCGTTCTATCGGAAAAAAGTGTCGTTAGAAATACGTGAAGCATAATACGGCGCGACACATGATTGACAACTTAATAATCCTGTGAATTTTTATAATTCATTAATTTTTTGAATCAGCTTTTATTCCAAAGCACGTAAATCTTGAATATCTTCTGATTTCTCCCACACTTGAGTACCAAGAATTTTTCTTTTATTACATCGAGGGAAATTCTTGGGCCATGTTGCGCGAAAATTACTTCGGCTTAGGTTGGTCTTAAGATTCAACCTGAAAATGTCAGGGTGGGTCGGTGGCGTCTACTACCTCCACCACCCTTTACCCTTCTCACTCGTGAATTTGTGGAAGGACAATGGTGTCGCTCAGGATAGGAGGTGAATGACAAGGCAGGACAAGAACAGCGTCACAAGTTTTGAGGAAGATGGCCCCAAATTATTACTGAGATATCACATAGGAAGGAATGTATTCCTTGTGGCCTGTTATAAACTTTTCAGTGGGCAGGATGACGTGAAATTTCTATATAGTGTGTCGATAGTACCGTTTTACAATCAGTATTCTGATGGCAGTTGGGTCGCAAGGAGCTGAACACACAGGACGAGCTGGAGCTGCCGGACATCCCTCACATGACGAGGTGGCCGGCAAACCGCCCCTACGTGCCTAGGCTCCTTTATACCCAGCTCAGCTTGTAGCCACGGCCGTCATCCTAAATCCGGGTGCTTCCTGAAAGCATAAACTGCCCCATGGCAGTCAAACTTTGCCTGGCAAATGCAGACCACCACGAATTTCCACGCAATATTTTTTCGCCTCTCTGCACCCATAAGTTTCATCGTGATGGTTGGATTATCGAGGAATCGATTAAAAAATGAGGACATATGAAAAAAAAAGCTTCATCGAACTCTATAAAAAACATCTACCTATATAGTTGACCCTGAGGAGCAGACGCGGAAAGAGCAGATGAATCGTGAATTAGCTTGCGAAAACGGCATGCAATAGGTTCACGTATGCATTGAGAGTCAAGTCATAGGCAATATTGAAGGAAAAACTTTTTCAAAGGTGGAGATTCGGAGTTCGGGAAACGAGAACGAGAGAAGCAAAGGTATTCGCTTTGAGCGTTCTTTTAAAAGAAGTTGAAAGAGATGATACCGAAGGATATTGCAGGCACGTATTCGTACTCTTACCTACCAACTCGTCGACACGCGCGAAACCCATCACCGTTACAACACTTACGAAGATCTAACGCCTTTGAAGAGTCGATGTCTTGTGCCAGATCTCCTGGGATACTTGAACGTGCTAGTACTAATTTATTTCCAGAACTTCTATTCGTATATCTCTTGCAAGATACTAGAATAAAGAGATCCTTGCTAGTAAGACGTATGGCGGATAATTATCTGTCTCCAATATATTCTAATATCGAATATCTGTCTATGCTTTGTTCTGCAATCGTTTTATTCACTCAGCTTGATGGTATTTCGTAAAAAAAAAAAACGCTTTCGCTTATCGTCGAAGAACGTTAGGCAGGCATATTTTATACCTTTCCTGATAAACTGGCGATTGGCAAAGGCAGAATAACAGATAAGACACGTAAAGTAAATACTCGTTCTTATTTTGTCAGCCTTGCAGGTTGTACTTCGTATAATTATATAATCAACTGATATTTTCAAGGAGACGTTCTACTTTTGATGTAGATATAGCAAGTGGTAGATTCTTTTTTCCACCAATTGCAATCCTGGTGCTTTTAAATAAAACGCGATTATCTCGGGGTCTTCATAGAATTTGAATTTATAAAAAAATGGAGCTTTGAGAAATGGACTTTTCTGCCAACTCTATTAATTGGTCTTCGTTTTGAGCTGGGTAAGATCACGGTACGAAGTATAACAGTATGGTCGGACCGTCGGAGATGCCCCTTGCCGCGACGCTCCGGGAAACACACCAGGACGTCCACGGCCGTTTCACGCACGGTGTCCTTCTGACGCACTAGGGTGATACACTTCCTGGCTCCTCGCCGTGGGGCTAACGACTCAAGCTGAGCTCAATCTGGAACTTGAAACCCACCATGTCCCACCAGGGTACAAGAATGCTTTCCTCCACTTTCCCTCGACGTTGATCACTCCGTTAAGTATCTTGCCCACAATGGCAACCCGCCGCAATGTGAAATCTTGTATATTTCAGGCCATAGAATCTGAATTTTTGCACAACATATGTAACTCTTTGGGTAAAATTCATTCACGACATTCGGCGAAGAATTGTAGTTTGCATTAACTATTCAAATTTCAGTTTCGGATGTGTCCCATTGGTATAAGTATACGTATATCGCGGTGCACCTATGTGGAACGGCAATTCTATCAGTACCTACATTTTTTTACACTCTTTTTTCGCTGCTTATTCGCATGCATTTTCAGTAGGGTGATGATGCCGCTCGCGGCTGGAATAGAATGCATATCAAGCAAGGAAGTTGGGTCTACGAAGGCCCTGGAAAATTTCTGGCTAAATGGAAGTTCTAGTGGTAGGAAGTTGAAAAAACTTTAAATTAGCAAAGAGATGAGATCTCGTTCTAGCCTCTCATGAATACTGAATAAATAATCAACAGACGTATATAGAAATACTAAATAATAATTTTCGCTTGGGTCTGTCGAGGGAAGTCAATATTCTGAACCTGTACCTACCAATATGAAAATTGATTGAAGGGTTTAAACCCGCAAAAGAGAATCTGGAGCAAGCGGTTTGAATTTTTTGAAGCTTGTCGAGTAATAACTGACTCGGGTAGGGTCCGGAAACCATAACTTCGTGAAGTTACCCGTTTACATCGTAGATTTCGATCTCAATCATACTTCAATTCTGGAGTTAGAGTAGATCGAAAGTTTCCCACTTGAATCAGCTTTACTATTTGTTCATACCAGTTCTATATTGACTTTAATCGACGCCTATAATGTCGGTGCAGAAGTGGATTAGATATTTACCCGTTGCGGACGTGAATAATGATATCCGATCAACAATACCACGGATAGCTAAAGCTTTTTCAGCTTTGTTGGATTATAAAATTCATGACTAACAGTCCAATCGCAAAATCTTATTTTGGTAATTTCGAAATTTTAATAGACCCGCCCCCTAAAACTTTTCCAAATGACAAAAAAAAAAAAAAAAAAGAAAAATTCATGCCAAGTTTGAGCCCTTAATATTAATATTAACCTGACCTCCATAGGCGACGAAAGTTTTAAATGGGAAATTGCATAGTATTTTTTAAAACTAAAAACTTTGAATTTTTATGACTCCGATAATTATTGATGAAAAAATCTGAAATTTGGTATAATTATTTGTATACTTGTACACTGAGAGAATTTTATAGTTAATACTACTATCGCATTATTGTAAAAACACACTATCACCCGATTGTAAAAGCCGAAGTAATAGCGATGATTGAATTCAACACCCTGATGATAATATTTACCATCTGGATAAAAAAATTCACGATTTGTATAAAAAAATTAACCACTCAGATGGTAATGGTGACCATCTCTTATGTTATTATGAACCATACAATGCAATTCCATAATCTACAATTCTAATATCGTACACGCAATCATAAAATTCTCTCAGTGTATGATGTACAAAATGGTGTATTGGAACAATATTGAGATAATTAGATTCTTACTTTTTAATGCTTAACTTTTGAAAAGAAACATTTTTTTCATCACATTGAAAGGTAAGAATGTAATTATCTAAAAATTGTACTAATAATTCGTACATCGTATAAGTACAAATAACTATACCAAATTTCAGATTTTTTCATCAATGATCATCGGAGTTGTGAAAATTCGAAGTTTCGTTTTAAAAAAATACATGCCATTTCCTATTTAAAACTTTGGTAGTCTTGGAGGTCGGGTTAATATTATTATTAAGAGCTCGAACTCGGCAGGAATTTTTTTTTCATGTATTTGGAACGGTTTCAGGGGGTGGGTCTATTAAAATTCCAAATGACCAAAATAAGGACCACCCTAGTATAGATGCATAAAAGAGAGACCAGAAATAATTTCGATTGATCGTGTATACACCAGGGGTGTGTGAGTCCGTTGTAATCAGTTGAATTCGCCCTGGGCATGGTCAGATCCCCGATGACCGTAGCTTTGATCCTATTGCCAAATTGTGGATTGTCGTTTGTAGTTTCAACCAATAATCTGGATTATTGAAGCGGCACAATTGAGTCGGCTCATGTTGTTTGCTTATCACCGGTAGCATTGCGAAAGGATGAGGACGAAGAACTAGTAGCACGAATTCTCTCAGCCTTTTCAATATGGTAATTAAAGGCACAAAACTAATGCAGGAATGATCTATTTGGAGTTCCAAAAAATGCCTCAGGGATAGCAAAGTAGACGTCGGGCTTACTTTCAAGACCTATACTACGATGCAATCGTCATAATACGCGTTTCCATTTTAATATTACCGCTTGATACGAATGAATAATCATTCAATGAGGCAGAATGTGATGAATCGACTTCTTCGGGTTCTAGTTTCAGCATATCAGTAAAGATGAACGGTCTTTACAATACACTTAAGTACAGCGTACGCCAACTTGGAAAAATTGGGTAGTTGACTCAACGTGAAATACACACATATATAACATTTCAGTTTGATTACGGGATTCCGTTAAGGGGACCAGTACAGCGACTTTTCGAGAAATTATCATAGTCCGAAATCAATTTATTTCATAACCAAAGTTCATTTCACATCAAAATATTTTTCTTTTTCAAAATCATGTGTCGTAAGGATTTCAGAGCACCGTTGGACCGATTCAGGTCATCTTGGATTCATTTTCTTCAGAAAACAAATCCTCATCATGTGAATGTAGGAATTTTGAAAATTCTTCATTTTGGCCAAGTTATTTAAGAAATGAGTGATAATAATTTTTGCAAATTTGGTAAATTGATCATAACTTATGACATAATTTTTTATTTTAAAATTCCTACATTCACATGATGAGGATTTGTTTTCTGAAGAAAATGAATCCAAGATCACCTGAATCGGTCCAACGGTGCTCTAAAATCCTTACGACACATGATTTTGAAAAAGAAAAATATTTTGATGTGAAATGAACTTTGGTTATGAAATAAATTGATTTCGGACTATGATAATTTCTCGAAAAGTCGCTGTACTGGTCCCCTTAAAGGTGATCAGGACATTTGGAATAAGTTCTGATCTAGTGTTTAGAGAATGAGTTTGGGGGTCCAAAATATGGGTCGAGGAGTGGAAGTAAGCTCGGAGGCATTTGACGTCAAGAAGATGGCCGGTGAGGGGTCTACGGGGATAAGGATTGCGCTAGCTCCAAGGATCCTTGGATCCCTGGATGCGGGTGTCAGGGAGCGTTCGCAGCACACGGCAATCCATCATCCGTAGAGCTCGCCATTCATCCAAAGACGAACAAGATAGATAGTTGTACGGCTCCATGACCCCAGCCAGGGGGCTTGTATGCCTGCGTTTCCCGAGTGTTTTTACAGCGTGTGTCCCTCGGGGACCTCCTCGACTACGACTCATACGCGGTGAGTATCCCACCGTAACGATCTTCTCGGAAGATGGAGCCGCGGCTATTGAGTCAAACGTGATCGGTAATTGCTCTAACCTCGGTTAACTTGCAAAATCTTATTTTAATTCACGGATTAAGACAAATCTAATGAATTGGGGGCAATTCATATCATTGACCATAAATTTCGAGGTCAAGATTATTGCTTTCGTAATCCCGCTGTGTTTTGTCAGAGTAGTAAGGGTGAATGTTTGTCGCTAACTCTTTCGTTTTGAACTGTGAAACGGATGTGTATATCGTAAACACGTGATTTCCCGAAAGGCAGCACCTACTCACGTTGGTAGTTTGATGAGTATTATCGATTTCGCGAAAGCTGTGAACTACCTACGCAGCTTTTAACGTTCTAAAAGCAACGTAATGTGGTTAAGAAAGTTTGAATCGACTGTATATGTAACCAGGTTGAAATTTCCAGAAATTCTAGTAAAATTTCTCGTCAAACTATATGGAAAGTTAATTATATTCCCTGACAAATGGTAAAGGTAGGTGAGGTTCGCGTGTTAATATACTGAGCCGATTATATGCACCTATATATATCTATAATATCGACACATGCATGAATCGATGCACCCATACCTGCACCTTCGCGCTTGTGCCCAGCTGGCCAGGGTTTGTTTGTCGATAAATGAAATAGTAATTTAATTACAGGTTCACGGGCTGTGTTATAGCCAGGGTACGAATACACCGTAATGGTTTTCCGTTTGTAACTACGCGTATAATTCTGTCGAGACGAATCTTGCCCATCGTTTATAGCACCGTGGTAAAAGTTTATATACGGTTGAATTTCCAGCGAAAATATAGAGATTTTGTTAGGAAACATTGAAAAGTCAACCTCGCTGTTAACGAATTGGCTCAATAATTAATCTAATGTCAACAGCGTTGTCAGCGCCGTGTTCTGAAGCCCTGCTTCAAAATGGACTTTTAATTAGTAAGGTTTTCTACTCGGCTTTGTAAAGTCGATTCAGCGAGAATCGAATCTATTGATTTCTTGGTATCGAATATGACGTGAATGCTCGTTCGAGTAGCTATAGACACTTCATCAGAACTTGTCGTTCAATAATTTATCTATTAATTACTAGAAAAATAATTAACAAAGTTTTCAATTTCGCATACTGCTACGCGGCTTCCACGTGTATACGAAGATCTTGCAAATAATAACTTTCAAGTTTATTCAAGAAATAAATATAATTTAGAGTTGCTAAAAGCTGTTTTATCTTCGATGTCAAGATTTTTAAGAGTTGCCTACAGTAAGAAGGAAAAAAAAAAAAAAAAAACAAATTCAGTTGGTCCAGTGAGTAAAAGTTTGTTGAGAATTTCGGAGTGGATCACCCGGTCCGAAGCGAAAACCAAGCCGAAGCTGTGCTTTTTTGCATTTTGCTTCGCAATTACTTGGTATTATTAAACAACCAAATTTATTTCCATATTTCCACAGTGAGCGTGTCATCAAATCGTCGTGCCGTTGGAGCACTGCTCGAAACAAATTAACCAAGTTGTGCAACTGAATAATTTTGCATTGGATTGGCTAATTTACACCGGGCAAATTGAAGATTGTCCTGCTCTCACCAAGAGTGTTACCGCCACCGCCTGTCTCTTGGTACGAAATTCCAACGTCAATTGAGTTGATTAAAAACCGAGCGTTCATTTTCACCGGCTTCTCTCCAATTCAATTGGCCAACTCATAGCATACATATATCTCAATTTCCGTTATAAACTCTGATCCACCTTCTTTCTTATACCCACATATATATAGGTATATGTATGGGGTATTCCACGTGAAATCGACCTGACCAAAACGCTGACCCCCTTCAGAATATATAGGTATATCGGTTAAAACTTTGTGAAATGTTTTTGTTATAGTTGATAAGAGTACCTATGTCTGATTTTTTGTAGATTTTTACTCGAAGGCGGTTAGATGTCGGTAGTTGATATGATATATGGGGAAATCGGCATAACGCGAAAACTGTTGATCATCCAAAAGAAGAAAAGGTTCAACTGAAAAAGTTTTTTTCAATTAAAAATTCGCGTGGAATGCCCCATATGCACTCTAATACATCACCTCAGTTAGCTATTAGTAGAGTGCATAGTATCATTTCAAGATTCGGTTGAAAACTTTGGTGAATTAAGAATTTCTCTAAAGCAAGAAGCAGTATTCTCTTGTGTGTATAGGCACATGTATTCAATTTCAAAATTAAATGACTTGGGTAATAATTTCAAGTTGATTTTATCTTAGCTTTTACCTGGAAATGACGACGGACCCATGTCGCGTCATGATGGCAGCTAACTGAGTAAACTACACGGTCTATCCATGTTCACTTCAAGACGTGGCAATGCCAGCTTGGCCCAATGTAAAATCTTGTAAATTTCGGACTTTTTCATTGAGCCGTTTCTAAGATTTTGTCGGACATTTGCCACCTTAATTCAACATTGATAAAATATATATCGGTTAGTCTGATTATTGCCTCAACAAAAATCCATATTGATGCGATGTTGCCGCCATATTATTGTCGAACTTCGATTTTTAATATGATCTGCCGATACTATATTGCCATGCTAATACCATGTGGTATTGATGTGGCATGTGGGCTGGTCATGTAGAATGTTATACGAGTGAGACCTGCCTATAGGCTTGACAACCAGACGGTAAAAAAATCAATTAGATTAATGAAGCTGAGAGATATCACCTAAAATTCTCGTCAAACAACAGAGAACGCTAATTTGTTAAAACCGAAAATTACACATAGACTCGCACTGGAAAGTTTACTCTGGATTTATATTGTTCAATTTAATAAAACCATTGTTTGATATTTTCTGGCCCCAGGGTTAAATGCAGTTGCCTTTGTCATACGCGAACTCCCTCGCCCTATATTAATTCTACCACTATATTATTGCCTAACAATGAACAGCGAAAATGTATGAATAAACATTGTTCGAATGTGTGCACGTGGACTCACCCCAAATGCACTATATGAAAACTTGCTGTCAGTATCGATGTGTCATTATTGTTTGTTGCACGAAGGTTGTTATCACACTGCAATGAATGATTTTTTGAGTTTGACGAAAGTTCGTGGGTAACAACGGTGGGTGAATTATTCATCAAATATTAAACAATTTGAATTCAATATAAATACATGGAAAATTGCATTTCTATTTTATTCGTATATTATAGATCCAGAAAGTTTTGAATAAATCTTTTTAACCAATTTATCTTCATGAAATTTGATCCTTTTTAATGGTATTTTCTACCAAAAGGATACCGCTAATATACAACCATGAATATTTACACCTCGCAAGGTTCTGATAACACCATAAGCACAAACGCTGTCCATTTCTTGCCATATATATATAGCTCCCTTTACACAGATTATCATTCTATGCATACAAATGAAATATTCGCAATAATAACATCTTTTGTTCGAAATCGTGAAACGTGGAACCATGGCATGAGGTCACGCTTCAACAAACACTGAAGTTTAAATCCAATGGTACATACAGGGAGGGGCGACATACCAGCTGATATGTCGTCGTCTAAATCGTGAGTACAATAGGACGGCGGATAGAGAGATGGGTACCATATTCAGTTGGAACAAGTTAATCGGTGTGCCGAATAAAAGACCGGGGCTGGTGGAAGGGAGTTGATTATTTAACAGCACGATCGACGGCCCTTTGTGTAGCTGCGTGCGCCCCGCCGACTCAATTGATAGACGATTCTAGAGATTTGATGGTCTGCTACGGCCACTCGTTGCTATCATATGGTAAACCATTTTGTAGCTCATTGTCAATTTTCATGTTAACAGGTAAGTTCGATTTCGGACACGTTAATTGATTGAATAAATTTTTAACATTTCATAACCGACATTTAGTCTGGCTTAGGCTTTGGAATGAATTGAAGATGGCTACGAGATGTACGTTTGTTCTTTTGATAAGAATATAATTCCCTTTTAATTAGTTGAATTCATTCATAATGGACATAGGGTGATTCCGTTTAATCGGAAATAATTGCTGCTCACAGTGGAGGGCTTACCGACAAAGCGGATTAAAATTTCCGAAGAGGGCGATGCAGAGCATCTCTACTCCTCGTTTCAAGTAAAATAACTACGCCACATCGTAGACCGATATCTCAATTAGTTTTCGAGTTGCTACCGAAAAACCCAGACTCATCGTCAGCGGCTGGTATGCTTTTTCGGATTTCTTACCTCTTTTTTACCTTTGCTACGTTCTAATGTGAATCGATATATTTGAGTTCTTGGCGACGGAATTTAGCTCAATTTTTTCAAAAAATGTCCAACATCATAGCTACTGCAAAATAAAGAAATCAAAAGACAAAAAAAAAAAAAAAAAAAGACACACACACATAGCTTGGGGCTTCTTATTAGCATGTGTATGAAATTGTGAACCTCCCTGTACTAGCTTATCGAATGCATTTCTCTCTGCCCCCTCGCAATTTCATTTACCCATCCTATTCCGTCCCTTGTAGTTCAATTGTGCTACCATCTATAGACCCATCTTTAGTCATGCTCGACTGCTGTCAGCTGGACAAAAAAGTCTGGTGTATGTGCCTGCTTATAATATGTGCAGGTCTATACATATACCCATATCTGGATGCATTGTTAATATGGAGATGGTATTATATTGTCTATGAATGAAGCTAGGTGTTGATAATGCAGTTGCATTGTGGAGAGAAGAGACGGCGCAATATTTCACTAAAGCAAAACCACGAAGTCCTTTCTATGAAAGTTTAGGGACTATTTTGCGGCTGGCTTAGCATCAGTCTAGCTCTAATGCAAACCTTCATATTTTATCAATGGGAATGGTGTTATTGTGCTGCTTAGAGATAGTTACGAGACTGTTATCAAGGAAACATCGATTGAAGATAGATTTTGAGCAATATTGACAGTCGGATTTGGAATTATATTTAACAACATTCATAAATGTTGTTCTTGTCATAACTTTGCCATATCTTTCAACTCTTCAGGAATAATTGAATGTCATTTTCTATTGCAGGTGAGTAGTGGGGTATAATATATTGTAGAGAAGAGATATTGACGCGAGAGAGTTCCAAGATCATTAGCGCTTGGTCTTAGGAGGCGAAAATACGTCAGATCGCGGGGTTTACTTAAGGTTATTTACGGTAATTTAGTACATGCATAAGTACACAGAGCTTTAAGGGCGCGTCCTACTTTTAATTAAGGAGGACTAACGTCGCCTATCTCTCCGCCTTCTACCTTCTACCTTTTCCTCGTAGATTCGAACCGTGAAAGTTAGGACTTTCGACTTATTTGGTCTAGCGGTGAAGTTCAGTAAGAAATAAGGAGAATTCTTGCTCTCATTTATTTAACCGACCCTTTCATGTTTACGGACGTTTCTTACTTAATCAACCACTTTGCTCTGTTATTTTATTAGTCGTTGAACCTCGGAGCATTAACAACCGCCGCGGCGGCTCCTAATTGATAAAAAGTCTACCGAATATTATCCTGAAAGTGAAATTATTTTATACGTAGCCATATTCACAATAAAAATTTCATAGACTATGCTGTACTCGCTGCAAAGCTGGAGAGAATTTTCCACGAATAACGGAGATGTGATTTCAGATCGAAGATTCGAGAATAAATTTGGTTTTGTTGTAATCCCAAACGATCCGATAGCCATTCTCTACCCACAGCATCCTCCGATGGTCCAGCAGAGACCAGGCTAACTTTGGAACGAGTTATCTCTATTGGATCAAGTTGCATATATATGAAAACCGCGCAATGTTAGGGCTGTTTCAGTACGTCTACCTCCACGAGCGTCGTTCTCCAATCAGTACTCGCTGGCGTCGAGTTTTCCCAGCCAAAGCCATGGGGCCGACCGCAGCTTCCGCTTCGGTGATCCAAAAAGCTCCACGTTTAGATCAGGAGTCCCTGAAAGCATAACGTACACGTTGATCCTGCAGTAACTTACATACGAAGTTAAATGGCTTTACTCGTAGATCGATTTGTAATTCTGTCATAGTTATTCATTACGCCCAACGTTGAATATGTATTAGATCAACGCCTCCGTGTATCCATTCTCGTTTCCCAAACTTCTATATCGCTTTTATCTCAATTTCACAAACAAACAATGAATCCCTTCAGGCTCACTCTACAGATTAAGAATGCATTCAATTATTCAACGAGTATGCTGAGAGATTTACAGAATTTTAGGGTTCACTGTTATATTTTATGAGCCCCATAAAACAGAGTAACTCTGAATATGAACTAATTAACCATTTACCGCTCAGCTTATTCTGGCTTTAATAATAGGGATAATTATACTAATATTACACTCTCACAGAATCACGATGCAAAATAATAAAAATCCAGTAAATCGACCCTGATAAATTGTAAAATAGACCCAGAAATCATATAAGTAATAAAGTTTTGTACTCTGTTATCAATTGAACGGTAGATCATCAACATCAAAAGATACAAGTTTTGCTACGTGTGAATATCCTGATGCTAAATATTATCTACCCATAGTAATCTCGGGATTCACACAAGTTTTCTCGCTTTCCTCATTTTCGTATGTCTAGATAAGATATAGAGCTAGACATTTAGTTGACTCGATAACGTCATACCAAGGTGAAAAAGTTTTCGTTTCTTGTCTTACGCTTGATCCTTATAATATTACAGTACCAAGAATTGTTGACTTTCAAGGGGTTCTAGTTGTAGAACCAACTTGTAATTAAATATTCTTAAATTCTAGAGAGTCTAGACGTACTAGCAAGATATTCACTTCGGTTGCACAGGATCTTGTATATAGTATGGGTATGTATGTAGTACATACCAACATCGGTCAGATTCTTCACTAGGTAGAGAGGGTTTAATATAAATTCATGGATGTTAAGAACCACGAGAAAAGTTTTTTTTTATTATACTCGTATTACATTTTCTTATTTTTCTTTCCTTTTTTCATTGAAGTAAGATATGGTTCAGCTTGATGGAAGCATGGACAAGCAGTTCTTTTCATTACAACAAATCGTTTCGATAAATACGATCGAATTATTAGCGAGTCGCGCGCGATAAATTGGAAGAAATCATCTCGCACTTTCACGTATCGGGTATAGTAGCAGTTAGTTAAGTAAATGATTACAGGAAGACACAAGTGAGGGCGGGATTATAATTTCTGAGAGCCTCTCCAAGCCTGAGAGGGTTTTTACAACGTTATTAAGAAGGGGGCAATTGGCAGGCGAAGCAGCCACGAGCTCCAGAGCTACCTGGAATAACGTACCTGCACACCTAACTCGGTAAGTGCCACTTTAAAAATTAACCAAGAAAATTATGTAGTTTTTATACGCTGGCGGTTTGCTTCGTTTTACGCTCGACGGTCGTGTGCTGGAAAAGTTTGCTCTGATTAACGCTAAAAATTTTCCAGCAAAACCTTATGATCCTTATAACGACGACGTATTTACATCCAAGTTTGTACTCACTTACGTACTTGTTTAACATCAGAACTTGGTCTGTACATTGACGTAAGAAAGAAAAAAAAAAAACCAAAAAAATACAGAAACATTCACATATACTTTGCGAGAGTAGTTCGGGTGCAAATACTCTTCATATATTTGATTCTTTAGTTCTAGTTATGAGTTCGTCCTCGAATTGTATAGGGAATTTATATCTCATTGAACAAAGCTATACCTTGGAATTATTCACATTTGTTGATATTATGCCTATTTTTCTAGCAGCGTCCCGAGGGTCCTCCCAAAAAGCAGCAAATACATTTCGTATTACGAAATTTCGTTTGGACACCACGTAGGACGCAATATTTGTCCCCCAGGAACCGTCCTTTTCCCGTTACCCCAGAGTCCCATTGAAATGCCTTTCGTAATTCACATTTCGCGTAATTTAATAAAAGGATTTGGCACAGACCCTAGAATCTAGAGATAGGGAAAGAGAGAAAGATAGATCTAAGGATGCACCCCTTAGAAGTAACCACGTGGCTACGGGTGGTGGATAGACAGCGGTGATCTGTTAGTCTCCCCTAGTCTTGCAGATACGCAGTAAAAGTAATACCGTAGCGTCAGATATACTATATGAAAGTGCTACCGCAGACACATATACGTACCTACTGTATGCTTTAACGAACACATTCTAGGTACTGCTAAGTAAATAAAATTCTAACCAGTATATTTTTTTTTCTTTCTCTGTTTTTTTTTTTTTCCCGATGGAATGGAGAGACGGGATCAAAGATGGAGAAGCGAAAGAAGTGAGTAGCGTACAGAATTTTACTTATGCAACGAGACTAGAAGCTTTATCCCCAGATTTTCGCGGTTTAGGCGAGGAAGAGATGCAAACGGTTTAAATTTTTAAAAAGTTAAGAGGATTTCATCGCGGCGATATCGTCGGTTTCTTAACGTACACAAAACTTTGCCCGAAGGTTGTAACGCTAAAAAATAATGGGACTGAGTTTATCGAGAGTTTTTCAGCCACTCAATAACATCAATTTTGCATTTTCATTACTTGATGAAGAATCCGACAAATTTTAACTCAATTTTATAATTATTCTTATTCATATTCATAACTTATTTGACATTTCTAAGATATTCAAAATTTCAGTCTCAGTTAACGGTTAAGTAATCGTGAAATGTGACAAGCCATCTGCGTGATAGAACTCTGTGAACGTTGTCACGTGGCTTTCTCGTAACACTTGAACGATCACAGGCCAGAGCGACGGACACGGAATAGCGCGGAGACACACCCCAGGGATGCTGCACGTGTTCCATTGAACTGGTCAGAAGGTTTCATATCGGGGGTGAGAGATTTTCTCAATTTTATATTTTATTGAAATCTAGTGAAAAACGGAGAAAAATTTATGAAAGAGAATTTTACACAGCTATACGTGTATGTAACGTGTTGTATTATATTTTTAGCATAAAAAATGTTGTATTAAAGAACAACTATCGGCTTGAGTTACTCTTTCCAACATTTATCCATACTAAATTTTACTACTAACGAAGACTAGACAGTAAAGCAAAGGCAATTAAAAAATATGTATCCTGAGGAAACGCGCGTGCGATAGAATTTGAAACTTTCTCCTCAACGTGATATTCAACTCACGCAAGTGTTCACAGTTTCAATTATTTTTTAAAACAAGTCCAACGACGAGGATATTTCTTTTGCTGATTGGAAAAAAAAAAAAAAATTTGTTTACCCAACGGTTTGGAAAAGAATATTTCTTCAAAACTTGTTACCGGCGAGATTTTTATTTTCTCTTGTACGATTATTAATTCAAACAAACACAATTTGTTCGTATTTTTTGGTCCAGTACTTACAATTTGTTCAATTCCCAATTCGCACTGATTTTAAATCTTTTTCATTCATCAATTAATTCCTATGCGAATATACTGTAACGTTCCGGTTTTTTTACAGGCCTTTCGACTATAGTAAAAAACTGACGCTATGAGTTCTTTTTATATGATTATGCTGAGAATTGAATTCCAATCTTAAAATATAGACTCCACATACAGCACTGTGGGAAAATATGGGTTGACCGGACAAAAGATCCACCTTGTACTGATTTTTATTTATATCTGATTAACTATAACAGACTCGGGTAACTTCGCTACCAAATCCGTTTACTACTGCAAGCTTGGAACTAAATTCCCAGCCGCCTCCACAGAACCGGGAAAAGCCAAGTCTGTCGTGCCTATCTTTCTGAATTTATCTGACTACAGATCCGGGACTAGGTCCAAGACTGTCCGTCAGACTCGGGATTGCAGCCTGGCCCTTGGACACAGACTTTTCAGTCAACGCCGTCCGCACTAGTTGACCACCAAAGCTGTCCCTGTCTTTATCTGGTTCGCTCGCTGTTTAGGTATTTGGATGGCTCAAACAGAAGGAACAAAAATGTGAGATGAAGATTCGTAAATTGGCTTTACTTGATATGGTATCTCAATTTCTATTCAACATTGGAATTCACAACAAGTTTTAATCCAACTTGACCTATTGGCTTTCGAGGTTTACATTGCAATTAAGAGTTTTTGTGATCTGAATGATAAGTACAACGCGATTTGTGCTTGTTGCCTGTAATTTGTGTAATTTGAAACTATATTCTTGAATGTCAGCGATTATTGCGAAATATAGGTATAAAATGTGATATCGAATATAGTGAAGCTTTATTCTATTTCATCTTGATTCTAAGATCAATTCTACCGGTTCTATACCTGGAATACGCTCGTGCTTATAAAATAATGGTTATGAGTCGTTCTATACCTGACTACGCTCTAGTATCCTAAATTTTGTATAATGAGTTGTGAGACGTACCGGTGATAGCGCCTGACTACGCTGTCGAGCGCTAGCGTCTCGTCCTTTTATAGCGATATCCTTACCACTTTGTGTCGTCATCCCGCTCTACGGCAGTAGAAGATTAGTACAATCTTCATCGGTTATTTGGATTTCTATACGATGTGTTTTTCTCTGTGCTGAACAGCCGGATACGTTACAATACAGGAATTGGTATCATACAATAATGTCTAGCTCTCGTATCTAAGGTGATCTGTTTAAGTTGCTAAAAGTTTTCAGGCAGTGAATTGGCCAAGACTTCGAAGGTTGCAGTTCGGCTAATGCAGTGGAAAGTAAAGAGCTTATATATGCAACATCGAAGCAAGTGCTATGAAGATAAGTTCGAAATTACCTTCCGTACTAAGTATTCTGTATATAGGATGTGGTGGTAGAGACGAGCTGTTAATTTCCTGTGCCGGATCCAAGGTTACCCAAGCGTCAAGAAACAAAGCTTCTTGTGTCTGCACCCTCTATAGTTTACTCCTTGTTGTACCTTCGCCAATATTCACAACTACCTCGGAATATGTATTACATATGTATACGATGTTACTCGGGTATGAAATTGCCGAGTTTAAAAATTATGTCTTTTCCGTCAGTTTGTCTTAAAAGTGTCGATAAACTGCAGTTTTTCGATTATTTTTTCTCATCAACTATATTTCCTGAGCAGAATTTTCGATCGATTCAACTTCTCTCCAAGCGATGGATTGTCAAACAGGCTGAGCGTGCATCCGCCCTGCGGCATCTGTTCCCATTGTGGGGTAATCAGTCCAGACTCCCACGAGTATCACGGCGCGCTTGCCGCCAAGCTTTTATCCATCTCCGTACGCGATGTAAATATGCGCAGAGAGCTTTTCTGTCGTGTCACGTGTGAAAAGAGTATGTGAGTGGAAGAGGAAGAGGAAGAGGAATGGAGATAGGCAGAGGGTGTGAAGGAACAGGAGTGATTTAGAATGAGGAGGAGAGAACGAGGGCGAATACGGGGTAGATAAACGTGACGATAAAAGAAATGCAAATTAAATTAGCACCTTAAAGCAGAGCTGCGTTTTGTCACCAAGCCACGAACTCGTTGACCAAGATATAAACGACATTTACTTATCACCTTTAGTATTAATGTGGCTGTAAATAATCTTCAGCAGTCTAATAGCAACGAGTTTTCATATATATGATACCGAGAAATGGTGCTCCCTTTACGAAGTCTGATCAAGTTGGTATTTAGCCGACTGAGCGCAATCAGACTGATCGATGACTAGCCAGGGATTATCGCATATATATGTACCAATTGCTCACCTTTATACCGATATCGTTTTTTATTTTAATGTTTTGTCGCGCAGGCAGAACTTTCTGATGAAAATATGGCCTGCATGTTAAACGGGGTGCGAGTTATTGCGTCGTAAAATCTTGCATCCTGGCTCATAATTTCGCGGGTCATAAAACAGCTGTTAACTCTAAATCCAAAACGCGACCAGTTCCTCGCGTAGAAAACTCCCCGTGCAATTTGAGAATGAGGATCGAATTCGACAGATTCTACGAACTGTTGATTTTCCAATATATTGCCACTTACTCGACCTAAATCCTTTTGATCCGCGTGATATTGGCTCAGTCACACCTGATTCGACTTCAAACAGGCAGCTTTTATGCATAAAATTCTTTTACCTGGGATAATAGCGAGGCTAATATATGTCTAGGTATAAAAATAAGCTAAAATATTTGTAAATTTTATTTATAATAAACTGTAGCTGACTGTGTGCAGCTAGTTATTGTCGTGTGAGAAAAAATCAATTGTAAATAATTTGTTTTTACAAATGTTAAAAATGTGGAGAAATCAATGATTCTCTTTCAGTGAAATTTCCAGCGCTGAAACCCTTTCTGGAAAGTAAATATTGGCCCAGACAACGCTTCCGACACCCTTCAACTTTCGTCTAGATAATAATTTATAAAAGTCAACAAAACTGTATCTACCAGGGATAAAAATCTTGCATTCAACGGCTCAAGTGGCGAAGGCGAGTGCCGTGCGGTGTTCGGAAAAACGCCGAAGAGGGAGAAACGAAGAAAACAAGAGGGTATAAGGATGGTAGAAGAAAAGAGTCGGAGGGTGAGGAAGGGCGATGAGGACCTGAGATAAAGGTCGGGACATAATTTAGTAATGTAGTTATAATTGCGGCCTTTCAGATCATTGCTATCATTGCTTTCTATTGCATTCACCATAGTTCGGGACACAAGGAACGAGAGGGTAACTTCAGGCGTACATTGTCTCTGCACAATTGGAGTCTTTAATGATCTAGCATCTGCGTGGAAAGTTCATTTTTATGTAACAGTGAAGTCTACGCACATCTCGATGCATCACGAAATTCCCGTTAATCTGTCATCGGAGGTAAAGGCGTTAGGTGAATCGCAAAGCGACATCCGAAACTCGGTTGGCAATTTGAAAAATACAATACCCGAGGGGTTAAGCCGATGGCGGCCTCGCCAACGAAGGGTGAAATCGATCTCGAATCGCACTTTGACCCGTCAATCCTTTTGTTAACATTCCCAAAGGTCGGGTGTGCCTGCTATCGGTGCGTAAAAGATGTCGTGGGCGACTGATATTAAAGAAGGCACTCCTTTGATGTCACCCGTTGCTTGGAGGAGTTTTAAACTCCCATGGATTGACACAGGGGTGACGGGATTGCGACATCGCGTGCTTCGCATCCGGTTCTAAACATTTTTCGAACTCTCGGAAAAGAATCATTCTATCACTTGTTCTGATGCCCCCAAATCTTGTTCGTATTTTTCTAACCAAACGGAATCAGTTTGCCGAAAAATTGGTCCAAATTTGGTGGGTGCCTCTTCATGTGGATCAAAAATGACAATGGTTAGGCAAGAATTTCAAAGGTCGTGACATAGTTACGTACCTGCTGATGTGAGTTTTCGTCCTAAGGATGCATGTAGATGTACGTATATGCATACTATACCGTTGTTACTGTCCAACGAGTGAAATATGATTGGCGTCAGAAGATATGATATTACAAAGGAAGTCCATTACTCTTAGGTAAAAATAATATCTCAACGAGAGAATTCAAGAAGATAGGGGAGTGAGGATTTTAAAAGACTTGTCGCGCGGCTAAACAATTCTGGGTAATCGTTACTGATAACTTATTTTCTTTTCCGTACCTTGACACATTTCTATACAAAAACGATCATCCTGTTAAAGAAAAATGCAAATAATGTCAAGTAACCACAGTTTTTATATTTAAACACACGTAGTATACTTCCACCGGCAGGTAAACATGTGAAGTGTTATCAGCACAGTCTTCAGATATAGTAAATAATCAGGGTAAATAATTTCTGATTACACATGGAGACGTCAGACCCCCTGTAGATCACACATCTCATACAGATTACTAAAAAGTCTCAATGTGAGGCGATAACACATAAAACGATAGCAAACATATTCAAAAAAACTTCTGCTTTTGTTTAGGCATGAATTTTTCTAGGAATCATCAAAAACCATACCTATCATAGATTTCATGAGGAAATTTACATATGCTTCGCCATTTTTTTTTAAATCTTATGTGAGAAGCATTAGTTGGACTCGAAGACTGTGATTATAGGTAGAAAAGAGATCGGAACATGATATCTCGTAATCTTCTGCGGAATACAATTTTTACGAATATTTTACATACGATGATGACGATGGGAGTATTTACATAGCATGAAACATCAGTTTTCCAAATAATGCGTTATTTGTTCATTAATAAAAATAAATGGGCGAATGAGTCCGTATCATCAAGTATCCCATAAAAAGTCAAACACGCCTATTGATTTGGTAGTGACATAAACACCTCAATGCCTCAGATATCTGATTATGATCTGATTGTCAAGTGTAAAGAAAATTCATCGTAAACAACTAGAGTAAATAATTACGCATTGAGATTATGTTTTTTTAATTGACTTATCAATAATTACCATTATTATTGAATGATGCATTTTGACGATGAATAGTTCAATTTTTCGTAAGAATAATTCGACTCTAACGAAAGGGTGGGCAATACTGGCCCCATAGAGTATGACGGACTACCTGTACAATCAAGCAAAATTTGGAAAAAAAGTGACAAAAAGTAAGTTGAAATCAGTTTCGGGTCAAAAGCTAATGAATTGTGATGTTGGAATCGCGCGGACAGCATTAATACTTCCTCAAACGACTCGTCCTGCTTGTTTTGCCCATATTGCAAAAGTTGTCTATGTATATTGTTACACTGGCCTCAAGAATAATTAATAACAAATGATAACAAATCTAGTGTCTAGTAAGTTGGTGAAATACATAAGTATGTGAAAATCTGTGACATTTTTTGTCCACGTTCGATCGCTTTCACAATAAAGCTCTATCAATCTTGCAGAAGTGAGGTGTCATTTACGTAACTTGTTGTCTTCTGCAGAAAATATGCAATTGTTTGCACTACTTGGACCGACATTTTGTCCGAGGATAAGATATCACTTCTGTTATAGATAAGGAAAGAGTATTTATAGCGTGCGAATTCATGCTGGATCATCAGTCATATCAACGTCATTACCATTGTAACGTCAAGTCTAAAGCAAGAGTTAAGGTCCGTTTAACATTCAATATGCAGAAATTCGTTCTACTAGCTGTCGTGGGACTTTGCCTGGCCGCCTACGCCACGGCCAATGATCTCGATCTTGGAGAACGTCAGGAAGGAGACGTGCTAGTGGCCACTAGACGTTTGCTCAGAGTAAGAAATGCTCGTCATTACCTCTTTTAATGAGGAACTATATCTTTGCACTGTACGGTAAATGAGAAGACAGTTGCTTCTTGTTACCCGGTTTACCGTTTGCCTCGTAAATTTTTCTATTTTTCCAACAAACAGAATTGGAAACAGATACATTCGTCTCTACCACACAAAAAGATCATATTAAATTACTCCCAGAATTATTTATTATTTCGGATTTCCTATCATTCAGTTCTCTCATTCAATTTACTTCAACTGATTTATCCCTAATTAGAAGAATACATGAAACAAATTACATCGTAGCTAAGAATTGCAGTTTGTCCTGTGTGAAGATTATTCAAACATTAACCATATTTGTAAAAACAATTACGGTTGGTTTAGAAAATGCTGTTCACAGTTTGAATTTTCACTACTTCCAGCCTGCGGTTCCTGGGAAATCTATGGTTGCTAAGTCAGGGTTCAATGCAGCGGGCATAATTACCGCAATATCGGCAAAGAACGCTGCAGGGAGCGACGCATCGATCACCATATTTGGAGGAGGTGTTGGTACCAGCTCTGTTGTAGTAAGTGCCATCGGCGAAATCGGTGCGGGATTGGATGTGCAGCTCGATATTTACGCCTTGTAGAGATTTCACCATCACCATATTACTGGATTTCATACTTCTTCGAAATAAAAGTTATCGACGATGACTCCATAGATAGATAAGCAGCACCAAAGTCACTTGATGAGTAGATATAGTTATATTTTCAAAATGTAATAAAAATGTATTGCATTGCAAATTTTGCGTGTCCCTTTAGTGGTTTTTATAATTGCTGACTCGAAATTTTAAACACAATAAATTTGTTCCCAGCATAATTGATTGTTTTTGATTCCCAAGATCCCAAGATGGTCCCTTTTGCTATATTAGTACTTACTCGAGGATATGATCATTTTCGTTTTCCAATTCCAAGGGCGGCTACTCCTCACAAAGCCTGTAAAACATTTTGATTTGGCATGAGATTCAAAAGTGACTGAATTAAGCCGAATTGTACGTAAATTGTTTAGTCATTCCGTAACTCGACCGGCTCCATTTCCTACATAAACAGTGACTCCTCGGATTCTAAGAACTTATTTGGATAACCTGTTTCAAAACTTGAATTAGTTGCATTAATTGCATGGCTTCCGGTTTCGTTCAAAGTTTCCGCGAGCTGTGTGCTACGTTTCAAACATTGCCTGGAATCTGATATACCGTGGAAGACGCAGTTCTCAAATCCATTCCGAAGGCAATGTACTAAAACTTGGCGCACTGCTCGGGTTCCGTTCAAAGAAATTCCTGAAAATATTAAACAATTCATGAACAGGGTCAAACGAAAGTTATAGGGAATTCAAGTAATTGGTAATTTCCAAGCCCATCTATAAAACCCGAAGGACCTATCATGAATTCATTTGAACCGTAAAAAAAGAAAGTCCACCCATCTCGCTCAAATAAAGCAATTTCAATGGATTCGTTTCAAAGGGTTGATCACTGTTCAAAATTTCTCATGAAGTTAAGATCCATTCTAGGAACAGAATTCAATTTGAGTTGATCGAGTGGCGATTATATTCTAGTGGGATTTTCAACTTCTCAAGTTATATGTTATGACGTCATGTCCATCAGTGAAGCACCTATAGGGATGTACTTCTAGCTACATTCAGGAGGACTTAATATGACTTGATCGAGTAACTTCCTATGTGAACCAATTGGCGCAATGCATTGGTTCAACTATAGACGTAGTTAGCCTCATTAGTCCCAGCCTGTTTCAGAGCTTTGCAAAGACGTATACCTTATATATTTCGCCCTGATTTCTACCTCTTACTTCGCTCTTCACGAAGATATTATTGGCTTGAGGTAGAGCGTACACGATCCCTTGCTCGTTTTTCTTTTGCCGGTTCTCTTATGGAAGAGACCGCCGTCTATGGCGTCGTATACCTCGTTTCACTCTGCTCAGGTATACATATTCATGGGCGTCATTACCGTCCCATGATGCATTGCACCGCTAAACGTTGCTGCCGCGGGTCCGATGGGTCGTTACCATGTGACTGGCCCTCAAAAAGATAATGTTTCACTTATAAATTAACGCTGGGCTTGGATCTAGTCAGAACCAAAGTTGGGTGTACGGCGATTTTATGAACAGTGATGAATCGTCGTTCATTTAGCCGAGTCTGGGAAACGAGTTTCCCTTCCTGTTACTCGTTTTTCACATTCTTTTCTCTTCCTACCCGTTACGACCACTTTTTACGGTTAATCACGGAGATCCAGAACTATCGACTAATTAAACTAACTACTTAGCATATTTCGTTTAAAGAAACCCAGATAAGATAGCCTCAAGAAACACTGTAAGACAGTCTTTCATACTATGCGATTCCTGTCGCAATAAATCATCGCTGGTGTGCCTCGTCGATGATGAAAATTCATGTAGGTAGGTATACATACTATTTAATAACTAGAAAAAAACTTATGCGGCAGTTATAAACAAGTGTAATAAATTTTCGGATTGCCAAACCGCAGATTTTATCATTACAAGAACCCGTTTATACATCCTCACGCGCTCGAGCTAGGCATTAGGAATACAAATCATAACCAATGACGTTGCAGACAAACTAATAGCTGTACATGTTATCGCTAGATCTTGAACTCGCATTTTGAAGATCAAACCACGCTTTAGGGGATAAATGATTTGGTCCATGGAGAACAGAGTTATAGACGGAAATATCGAGTTACTATTGGAAATTCAATTCACAGTGGCTTAACGATTTGCAGCATGTAAAAGCAAAAGCTTTGTGACTTCGATGGTTCATACTCATAGTAGATAGCATTGGCGAAATTACGAACGGATCAACTGCAAACTGGTGTTTGAATGTAACGTCAAAAAAAGAAGAAGACTACTCAGCAGGTTTAATTTCAGGTTGCAATATTCATATCTTAAGCTAAAAATTCTTATTAGCTGTTTCTTTTTTCATTATTTTCTTTGCTTTCACGGTAAATAGAAATTCTTTACTTCATCTAGGACCAAAAGGTGCGGGTCAGCCAGTCTATTAACTTCGTGACCGCATCAAGAGCAAAGGTTGCAACGTAATGAAGTCAGAGGTTTCGTGGGTGAGGAGCTAGTGTATACGGTCGTATAAGGTCTGCCAAGGTAATTTGCTCTCGCGTTTTAGCCGCTTTCTGACAAGTCACTAAATATATAAATGAGCTTGACCGATTCGCAAGATACCGGAAAATAAATACCGCTGCGGTAACAACCTTGCTCCTTTTGACTCGCGTCATAAACGATATAGGTATATAGTATATTATATACCTATATATACCATATAAATTAGCTGTTAATATTTCGTTGCGGGTTGTAATAAACTTTTATAGGAGCGAGAAGCTTCCAGACACGTACTCTAATTAGATTTTTAAGGTAAGCCTCAGAAATTCCGTGAAAAGTAAAATGAAAAAAAAAATTTAAAAAAAAAAAAAAAAAAAAAAAAAATTGATGCTGTTATATATATATATATATAAGTGCGATAATATATATCAGGTATGGAATTTTGTGTCAGCTGTTTCCTGAGCTCGAAACGTTCTTCAGAAGTTTGGCCTTATGTTTTTGGTAGGTACTTATATCTCCAATTAGTAGAATCAGTTGAAATTGCAACGCGAATCTGACGAATTCGCGCATCGTTTCGTGTCGGAGCGTGAAAAAGACGAGGAAGGCCTGTGTTTGTTATAAGCCTTTAGGCACTCTGACTGAAAACCAGAAGGCCGTAGTTGCCAATGGCACGTCAAACATTTTCACTGGCATTCACGTACCTCATGCGACGCCCGAACGCATACTTACGCGTTTGCAATTGCGAGGCACTCCTCTCGAGTGCTCGCCCTCGGCCTCGGCAGGGATTCGTGACTCTCGCGGTAGTTGCCCGTGATTGCTTTGGGGCACAGACATTCTGCTACCGAGCGAGAAGGAAGAATTAAATAACGAAAAAAATTATTAAAACAAGAAGAAAGAAATCGTCAAGAGAAAAGGGCAGTCGCCGCCTTGAGCGACTCGGACGATGCAACAATAAGTCAAATTGTGGCATATAAAATATCTGAATCCTTTCTTCTATTGTTATCTTTTGATTTTTTTTCGCCGATTATTACCTGACAGATAGGGTATTGTATTCAAAAATCACTATTTTCAACCTTGTATGAATTTGAAGACAAAAATTTAAAATGAACAAAAATTACTTTTCGTTTTTAAATTAAAATTATGATAATTATTCGCCGTAACTCTCAGCCACCTTATACTGGGATCTAGTTGACGAGTACATTGGATAAGTACATGATCCAAGTTTGTAGAGTGTCATTCGAGTTGAAGTGGAGTTGAAATTTTGGTTTGAAGTACTGAGATATTTGCTGTATGTTATGATGGTTTGAGTTGATTGCAGGGGCAGCGAAAATTGCAGAAATTTCAGCAGGCGTGAACCAGGATTTGCTTAGCGAGTCGAGTATATTTCAGTCTTCTTTTTATTCTCTTCCACCTGCGCCTTCATTTTTCGTCTTTTTTCTTAGCGGGTTCTCTTCAAAGGAGCTTGAAGCGGTCAGCACGAGTCTGTGTACTTGATGGCGTGATTTAGGTGATTAAACCTGTGACGGACGTTTATTTCCGTCGCTTTTTTTATTCACCTTTTTATATTCACCTTAATTTTTCTGTTCCGCGTGGCTCGGGGCAACGGATCTTTATCGATTGTTACGCAAATGAATAAACAACATTTTCAATCTAGCGGCGAGTATAGGTAGGCTTCACTATTAAACCCGACAGACGATTAGATCGATATCACTCGTTGACGTATGTTCGGTTGCAATTTTATAGGCGCTTCCAATCTTTCCGAAGTAATACTACCACAGAGAATCTGAATATTTTTTGCGTACCCGGTGCAGCGAGCCACTTAGGTAGGTATACCTAGGTGAAATTTACTAGTAGCTAGTAAATTTGATACTGAATTATAGCCGCTCATTGAATTATGGTCTAACAATAAGCAGGGGCTCAAACGCGTTACTCGGTACAGTGGCGTTTTGATGGTGAGTTCAGAAAAGGACAACCGAGAAAAGAAAGGAGATGAAAAAAGAATGAAGAAGGATGGTCAGATGCGCGGACGGGTGGATGGTCGGAGAACTGAGCTCCCTGTAATCAAGTGTAATCTCAGATCCCGTTTATTTACACCTCGGGAGCCAGACGCGCGAACCGTCGATCGAACGCGGCACAAGACGAGGGAAATTTTCATAAGGAGCGAAGGAACGCCTCGTCTGCAAAAATCATAAATGCTATGTACACGAACTTCTTGCACGTACCTTTCGTCGGTCGAGGAGTTTTATGATTGGCTGA
Source organism: Tenthredo mesomela (assembly GCA_943736025.1). Classification (NCBI taxonomy): domain Eukaryota; kingdom Metazoa; phylum Arthropoda; class Insecta; order Hymenoptera; family Tenthredinidae; genus Tenthredo; species Tenthredo mesomela. The sequence continues at coordinate 15,322,832 of OX031016.1, read as the reverse complement.
AAGTACCGCGTTCCAAGAAACCCGCACCACGTAGGTATACATGACTATATACCTTACGATCACAGGAACAAGGCGTGTATCAAAGATTCACAAATGTAACCGCAGCAACCGATATGATCCATGTTATTATTATCATTATTATCATTCCTATATCATTTCCCCGAAGACGTTAAAGAATTTTATTTAATACCAATCATTTCGAGGAAACTTCCTCAATAAAACAAAATTATTGATCGGACGATCGCATGAAAAGTCAACTGAAACAGATAATCGATGGTATAGGAATGGTTTCCATTTTATTTTCATTTTATGTTTTGGTAAAGCCCGTAAATAGTCGACTATACGAACTCTGCAAATGATAATCAGAATGAAAGTTTTGCTGGCGTTGATCATCCTTAGAAATTTTATTCGCCTATGGATCTTCTGCAACTTGAAAGAACCACGGTTGAATCGTTTCTCTTAAACGTTCTCTCGACCATCTCGAGCAAGCCTTTACAAAAGCGTATTTCTCGCAGAGCGGGTATACCAGTAGAAGTTGATGTTACAGCGAGAAGTTAATAAGGCACTTACACCAGGAGGCCACAAGACTGAAACGACCGGGAAGGAGCGATGGCGTGGCGGCTAGGGTGCAGATCACAAACTCCGTTGCGCGCTAACAAGCCTTCGGACCCATCGGACGGGCCCGTTGGCCATCCTCTTGTCTTCCCTTCATCTCCCCACCAAGGCGCCCACGGTCCTCTTTTCCCCGCCGGGACATAGCGTCGCTGGACTCTTTGAGGGGCCTGAGGGCCCAACAGAGCGGCACGGCACAGCGCAGCGCCCACTGCTGTGGCAAACCTACGCGCGAACGTCCGGCGATACCGGTGTTGCATTATCTTGGAAATTACGGCCCGAAACACGCCCTCTGGGTATTCGAGTTATTGTCTAGCCATCCCTCCATCTCACCTTCTTCTGGCACCCCGTTTGCTAGCTATGGATTGCATTTTCAAACTTTTTTTAACTTACTTTTTTATCTTCGTTTTATTTTCTGAGGTGATAGTCGGGTCAGCACCTGCCGTTTTGGACTGCGTGAGGTGTAATTCGAATTAGCGTTTACACCAGGCTAAGTATTGGTTTGGTGAGAACCGAACGGTGGTCTTCTGCAAGTTGTAGGTATAGTTAACCGTCTCTCTCTCTCTCCTCTGGCTTCCAGATTTCGATTTACTAATTGGCAGACCGGTAGGCATATAGTGTTCGCCAGTCTCGTCAGCAAAACGAGTCAAGCGAGCGATATAAGCCATACACGAACGACACGAAGGTTACTTTCGCTCGGGCAATCATGTTTTCAGAGTTTATACACTAGAATTCCGCTTTCCCAAAGGGAGTCTTTGAACCAGCTTTAATTAGATCCTAATTGGTAGTCACGCGTGCGGAAAATTTACCTATATCTATATTATGTAGCAATCGAAATTGTAACGCCAGTTTGGGAGAAGCAAGCCTTCCGGAAAAGTCAAGGGAACACTCATACATCATTTCAGGAAGCCAGATCTGCGATCTAGTCTCATCTTTAATCTCGTGTTTTAATTTTATCACCAACCTATGGACAGGGCTGGATAAAATGGTGTTAAAATGGCATTTTAAATGGAGATTGGTTTTCAAAATTTTTTTTAAGGGAATCATTTCCATTTCACATTTCAAACACATTTTTTAAACCATTTTTCGTTTTCCATTTGAAATACATTTATAATGCAAATACCCAGCCCTGCCTATGGATAATAATTAGAAAATGTTCTCATTTCAGGTTTGGAGAACTGGACTCTCAAAGTTGCTCTTTGCGAATAATTGAAGCTTATCTTACTCGAGATTTCGTGAATTGCTAGAGTCAACCACTGCGTCATTGGCTACGATGCGTGTTGAAAAGCTTCATATTAGCACATCGTCACCAAATAACCGACACATTGTCACATACTGAGTCAAAACGTGGTTTGTTTGCAACTGTGAAATAAAAGTAAAAAAACGAAGGTTTTTGGTTGCCACTTTGAATTACGAGATCGGAAATTTCTCAAGAAATTTTCTGATGAATGTGTTTTGATAGTAAAAAGTTGTATTCCATAGTTCGTTGAGTTATCCTAAGAATTGCAGTTCAGAATTTTTGTAAACTTTGGATGGTCGCCATTTTGGAACCGGAAGTAGTAGTGGTTTGAAAAGCGTATTGGCACATTGTCACGGAGTAATCGATTTTCGGTCAAAACTAAAGCCAATTCGACCAAGTATACCTAGTTCATCTGCCGATTCGTGGATGCGAAACAAAATTCGAATCTACATAGGTATATACCTACATACTCTTACGAAAATACTTGAAAACTTCTTTATGGGTAAGGGTAGGTACATATTTTCAAGTTTGTTTGCAAACTTTTTTTGCCTAATCTGACAGTTTTGACGATGAGTAACGCATGAGACCTGTATTATTAAGCCTTTTACTGAGATCTTATATGGCTGTGTGTTTAAGACACTTGTGATAACATTTCTTGAAGACTGATTAGTGTTCAGTGATTAGAAGTCTGTATAATAATCATATTGCTTTGCGTTAAATGCAGAGAGACAGAGAGTAAAATTTTCCTGGATATTGTTCTATTATATATGCAGGTAGAGATATTAATTTTAACGAGATGAGTTTAGATAGCCGAGGAAAATTAAGCGTCATTGGTAACTTCTTTCACCCAAGGGATTATAACGCATATTAGGGAAAATGAACATTTAACGCCTGTTATAACTCGGAACCACGTAGAATATTTATTCAGAATTGGACACAGCGTGTGTGTATGTGCGTGTGTGTGTGTATTTCACGCGTGTACCTAACTCTACGTAGCACGTTTTACGTTTTGGGGAGGTACCTCTGACCCTTGACCCAAATTAATGCCTGACTTTCTCATTTTGACACACTGGCTTCCCGGAGGACTTCTATCTCGTTGTGGGAACTTTTTGATCTCCGCCGAAAGGGTCAGGTGCAGCTACAAGGGTCTCTCTATAAGTACGCCTCTGTAAAACTAATACGTATACATGCTTCCATATACAGATAACAGTTATAACATGCATTACATACCAGAATATAACACGATACGCTGTAATGTCGGATGTGGATAAACAGTATAAGTTTTTGTCTAATTTTCTGAGACGTCTAAACCTTGCCCTTATACGTTAACCTATAGTAGGTATATAATATATCCACGTGTACAAATGATGCCGCCGTTTACTATTTCCCTGATATGACGTATGACGAAGGATGATGTTATTCACAGTCTGTAGAGGCCAATTACCTAGGACAATTCTGTGTTCGCTGTTATTCAGATAATGGGAAAATTACGGTAAACTGGTTTTGCAAGCATCATTTGACTCCACATTTAGATCAGCGCTGTGTGGTGGCGTATAGAGACACAGAATGGAAAATATGATGAATCTTCAGAAGAACATCTGCCTCATACACATATTCATACCTATATATGCCTAATAAATAAAAAGGTTATTGCTACGTTCTATTACGCTTGCGGCGCTGACATAAACGATGGTCAAGTTTAATTATATTCAGAATTCGGACGATTAGATAATTCTCAATTCTAACGTCTTCTAACTCTCTCAGGATACCTTGAGAAAATAATTCGGGGAAATAACGACACTGCGAGTACCTACTAGATGCCCTGCTGCAAGGGGCAGCATAAAAATTATTAGCATTTAGGCAACCGGCTTCTAATGTGTGAACAAGAGCAGAATCGAGTGTCAGAAAGTTTGGGCTCATCAGTGATAAGTTTTTTTGGGTTGAGGGCACGCGAGAGCTTTGGCCGATCAAAAGCACCGTCAACTTGGATGGTCTGAAACCGACGGCCAGTCCCTAGGGATTCAACAACCGGCTGCAAGTTGTTTAGAACACGAGGAAATTAATGAGAAAGTTGACCGCACCCGTACGGTCAGTCGCCGAGTTTCGTGGGGCGCGTCGTCCGCAGGCTCGTCTTCGACGACCTGAGCTCGTCCCTGCCCGAGGCAACGCGTTGTTTGAAGGATTTCTTTCGGTTGTAGTCTGCCGTCGTCGTATAGGAACGTCCTAAGCCCTGTCCGCGGCGTCTTTGGCACGTACGGAATGGCAGCTGGGACTTTGGCGTGGTTTAAGGATAGTGAGGCAGACCGGGTGATCTTGGACAAGGGTTGGCTACTGCTAACTAATATCTGAAGCCCCGATTTTTCGCTTGATTAAATTGTAGGAATTCTCGTCAAAGAGGTTTTCCAAATTCTTTCCAAAATCGTTCACGTGATTTCGATTTAGATTGGACTGAAACTGGTCAACGTCAGTTTTTACTCTACAGACGCGTCATTGCACAAAGTAATAATCCCCCCATTAGTCGTTACGTCGAAAAGGCTGGATATAAGATTTCTTCAAGAAGTTCTACTAGCGTATATCCAACTGGCAAAGAGAGATGAAGGAAATAGAGATAATATTTTTAAGCGAAATGAAATAAAATACGATGTAATGCTGGCCCGTCTGTGATGGAAATGAATAATAAATATTTTATAAGCAGATTGAAATTCATAGCTGTAAATATTAATAAATAACTCGAGAAGTTTTTTTCAATTGGTTTTTTCATCTGTTTTTTTTTTTTTTTTTTTTTTTTTTTTTATTACTTTACTTTTATTTTTTCAAATAAGTAGGTATATACTGAACCGATGGAAGCGTTGCCTGCAACGAATTTAATCGTCGGCATTACGCTTGAGGCATTATCGGCAACGGTGGGGTGTAAGGTAATTCAAAGAGCTTTTGCGCAATTATGTAATATAAATAAGAATGAAAATTTATTACATATATACGAAAGGTATAACAGACAGAAAGAAAGCCGACTTTATGTTGGTTATAAATAAAAGTATTCGTTTTTAAGATCGAGCGGACACAATATGAATAAATACGAGACGTTAAACCTGAATGGTTATTCCATCGGCATCGCCCAAAAGTCAAACCTCTAGATTCCAAGATTAACTCATTAAACTAAGGTTGCCGGAATGGTTTTAATAAATTAGGGCTTTGACTTTTATACCCTTGTTAGTTTGAAAACGAAGCACCCGGATTTCAAACTCTCAAGCGTGCGCGGCTATACAGACGCTGCAACCCCTCGGCGATCGATCGTAAATTATGGTTGGCCCATGGGCCGAATTGCCATAAATTTGTCGAAGGATGCCTAAGAATCGGTACCTCGTTAGAGTTTGGTAAAAACGCGACGAGATACGCATCGATTTTGGGTTCTAACTTTTTGTTGCCTATCAGAAATCAAAGATTCCACTTCCTTTTCACGGTTACCATGTAGTATAGGTATACCTACCTACAGATATAAACTATTATATAAAATACTTATCGATTAATCTCGTTATTAACGATCTCTGACACGACTGTTTGGCTTCCCACTTTTGATCTATCTAATTATAATGAATAAAATTCCAAAGATGAAAAATTTAACTGAATTTCAACGAAATGAAATTCTTTCCAAATTATAATCTATGTGACTGACGTCAGTAGCTGGTTTTCAATCAAATTCAATCAACGAGATATCAAAAAATTATATAACACATTCGGTGTGTATCTTCGTAGGTATATGTACACCAAGCGTGATTGATTCTAACCGATAGGAAGTTGGCACCACAGTCTTCTGTCTCTTTCCTTCTCTATGTAACCATGAAGGATAGAAGGAGACAGAAGACTGTGGTGCCAACTTCATATCTGTCAGAATGAAACACACTACGAGTACATGTCTGTTTATGCATCTCTGTTTTGGTTTACGAAACGTGGTGGAAATTGCGAATTACAATTAATTACAATAGACTAGTCTGTTAGCGAGCTCGAGAACCGTATCCACCCAACCATTGGGCTAGTGAGGTTGGGTCTGGCAATCATGCGCAGAATAATTACGAGAGGAAATTAGCGGGCATTGAGCGTTAGACAAGACGTCGTAATTGTCGGTACTAATTAATTAATTAATAGTTGGGAGACACGCAAACGAATAGGCTCGATGATGCAAGGTTCAAATTTAGCGATGGAATTTATTCCGGTAGTGTTTCCATACTCATCGAATTCCCGGCATGGTTCATTCCTTCATTCCTTCATTCATTCATTCATTCATTCGTTCGCCCGTTTGTCTCTCGGGTCGTTCTAAGATCTCCCTTGACTACGTCTGTTTGCCCTTATGGCTTATAGCCTGTATTTATTCGGGGGCACGGTTTATTAGGATAATGGGTCTGGATCCGTAATTAACTCGATCCCCTGCTAATTATGAATAACTCTCTGTCCCGTGGCACGTTTATTGCTAGACGGGATGCCAGAATTTACGTTCACACAGAACCTGCACGTCCACACTTTAAATATTTCGTTCTAAATTGAGAAATTGGTCAATTTTGAAGAAGATATATATATATATGAATGAACGAGCTGAACGCGTTGAAAGAATATTAGCTTTTAAATTGTTCAAAGAAAAACTGCATCACATCTACATTAAATTGCATCGGGAAAATCTCCAGCATCGACTTTCGCTGATTGCGGTTCGTTAGAAGTGCTTATGAAGGATGATAATTAAATGAATTAGGAGGGGCTCATAAAAGTATATATGTATATCTGCGGAGGTACTTCGTATTTCATTCGATACGTCCTTAAGCTGCGGAAGACTTGCGAGTCGCAATATTAGCATCTTACATCACTCGTGCTTCGGAGTGGGATGAGAAGCCGATGGCAAAAGGATGATATTATGGAACGGGGAAATGAGAGGATGAGAGAAGAAGAGAAGGGCGCGGCCCTCCATTCATCAACGCCTGCGCGGCCAATTAAATACCATCACTAATTGATCGAGCACTTTGAAAACCATAACCCTTCATGCTCCAAAAGCTCATCTCTCTGCCGTCCCATAACGATATGTGGGTATGGTCTGTAGTACGTATGGATAAAACCAATAAATATATATCTGTGTGGCTGTCTACGCTTCGATGCCTAAGTGATCCGCAATTAATTTGTACATTCAAGTATAGGTACTCGGAAAACGTATTCAGTAATAATCACGTATAATACAGGATATTAGTGTCGGTCAAGAAAAAAAAGAAGAAGAAAAAAAAAAAAAAGGAAAGCACAGATATATCCTCCGTGAAACATTTCTTCTTTGATTCTTTTACACAGGTTTTAATCAAGAGCCTTATTGCTATGACGGATTCAATAATTATCGTATGACCGAACAAACAGATGATCCGAGTTGACAACCAAAGTCAAATGTTTACATTGAGTTCAAAGAACTATTGTGACATTTGTGGTTACACGTTTACACAGGTATTGTACAACATGTGGAAGAGGTAGATCGAGTAATTAGTTGGAAAATTATAACGACATCGTGATATACTGGGAGTATTCGTGGAAACGCTTCACAGGACGCCTAAGTACAGGCAACTCAAACATCGAATAAATAGGTTTTATTCCCACGTAGCCAATAGGCACGCAATATGCGAAATAAAACCTAATCGCTTGACTTCTAGGTTGCCTGTATGCAGGCATCTTCATTTCCCTATGAAGTGTTTTCACGAATGCTCCCAGTATAATCCGAACGTCAGTTCAGCGTGTATTATAATTGAACAAGTTCGATATAGCAAAACGGGTCAACAGTTGCGTAAATTAATTAATACTTACCTCAGTTCACCCGAACGGTAACTTGGAGTAGTATAATTTTCTCGTTGTTATTAATTCAGGTGAGTACAAATGTCCGAACAGCAATAAGCTGTTGCTATGAGCGGATAGAATTGAAATTCAAACACCGGTAGTCAGGAGCGGGAATTTCATTCTACGAAGTCTATGATCTCGAGAAACGTTTCGATATAGCTATGGTGTTATTTACGAGCAGTTAATTAAATTTTCATTTCTCTGATTGGCTGACCATAACTTGCAGTGTGTCTAGACGAGAGGCAAGAGAAATTGGATGAAGATAAATAAAGACGGTAGCCATAGTACACGTGAGATAGCACCCGGTGGCAACTGCAGCCACGTGGCAAAGGGTTCAACCTTTGATCCGTTAGGAACGTGCCCATCGTCGGGGTGCTCGATTATCGGCAAAACGCGCGCTATCCACATCGTTTGCAAGTAACTACATACAGTATAGTTTCCACGGTGGAAAGTCCGATTGTTATACGAACGGTAAAGCGAAATAGAGGGAAAACGGAATAATGAAGAAGGTTTTTGCGCTATGCGATCTCTCCGATAAACGTCATATCATTACGTCAGTCGTGCCATCAGCAGACGAGAAAATATATAGGAAATGATGAAAATGAAACTGAAAGAACGTCTGAGATCTTACGAATAAACCCGTGGAACCGAGACCCGATATCGGTACGCAGAATTCTTTTCCATGATAACCTGGGCTGAGGATCGCCTCGGGCTAGGGATGCGCGCTCGGAAGCAATACTCCAGGATAATAAAGAAAATGACTGTCGCAAACTGGCTTCCGGTTTTCGGAGTAAACGCATACCGTGAACCGGAGCAAGCGCGCCTTCGGGGCTCGCACAGGAGTCTGCCGATATTAATTCTTCGAAACTGCCCCAGCAGCGCCGCCAGGAAGCATCGATCGGGATAGCAATATAAATAATTATGCTTGGGTTACTTCCGGCTTAACCAGCGAGTGCTTCTGCTATGGAATATCTAAGAAAATACGAAAAATATCTTAAGTCGTCGTCGAAAAAGTATACCTAACTTTGTTCGCAAATGATCATGTGGCAGTAATATTTTTCCAGAAGTCACCAAATCACCAAAAGAAGAACGAGCTCCTCGATCAAAGAAGTTCAACTCCGCTCTGCAGGAGTCCGATACTTTACTGGCTTTCACATCAAAAACGAATGCAGTTCGTTGATCACTGACATGGACAATGTGGTAGTACATACATAGCGTGCAAAGAGAGGAATGTAAAAGATGAAAAACGTGTTCTTTCATTGAGATCATTTGTTAGTCCCGCCAGTCCCGCGATTCTCACGTATATAATAGGTACACACACACATTACGTTCTTGCTACAAGATTTTTGGAGTGGATGGGTGAATAGTCCAGACTCTAGATGCAGTACAAAGCGAAGAAGAGGTCCTCCAACACCTCTTAGGTCTTTGCGACGTGTCGCGTAAAGAAGACAGAACGTTTCATCCTCTTGGCAGAATTCCCCTGTCACCAGCATGCAAAACCACTGCAGTTGCGTCCTTTGTGATATATCAACTGTTTCATGTTTATATGTCAGCACATCGAGCCAATATGATGAGAGTAAATCGTATATAGTACGTATGATTTATAGATTTATAACGCATTTGACTGATGTGAGTGAAATGGACAGATCGATATAACCCCGCTGAATCCAATTCAGTAATTATAACAGATTTGGTTAAACGGATGTTGTAAAATAATTATTAGAATTAGCGTTGATTACAATCTATTGGTAGCACTCGACGAGATTGGTTCATGAATATGCTGAATGTATAACTAGATCCAATTAATATACGAGTTATATAAATAATCGGATAAACCCATTTTAGATCATGCTTTGATAAAACAATTACACTAAATTTATGTTAAACAGGATAAACGGTGCGGATTTTTAACTTATAGGAGCGGAAAAAGAAAGAGTGATACAGAGATGGAGAGCGAGAGAGACAAATAGAGAGAGTGAGGTTTCATTAATGAGATTAACTGGTGAAATAATTGCTAGCTTTATAACGTGAATAATTAGTAACTGTAGGCGTAATCTCGATAATTTTGTGAAACATAACAAAACATAACACGTCAAACATGGGGTGTATGTGGATTGAAAATATGGATGATGTACTACGCAATTACGAATTTTTTTTTTTTTTTTTTACCAAATATACAGAATCACATTTTTTTTTTGTCACGTAGACCTGTAGACGGAATGACTATGAGAGGTCTCGACTAATAAGGTGTATCAAAATAATTAGGTACCTAAATTATCTGATTAATTAATTTCAGGTCGACCGTATAGACATTGATGGACATCTTGACCGTGGATGCAACCAAACTGGTATCAGTGAGAATTTAGTCTCCAAGGATAATAAACGTAGCTATAATAATCGTAAATTATCTTGTCAGAGTTAACTAGGAGAGTGAACGAGAATATCCCGGTATGATTATGCCCTAATTAATAATCACAGGGCTCTAGCGCCATCTTACATGATTACTATCGAGTAACAAGACTGTTAGGCACCTAACAATCTACATAGTCTGAGGTATGAGCAGTCTACGAGGACAAGGGGATGAAGTATGGGTCTATAGCTGTAAGCATGACTATAAGGGGTGGGTTTACACGAGGCCAGGGGTTACGGCTTACCTTAACGCCTCCTCGAGTTTCCACCGTGTGCAAATATTACGAAGCTAGCTCAAATCCATTTTCATGATATCACATACTCGTCGATCCACTCCTGGTGGGTGGCGTTTGCGTTCTGCAAAATCTCTGGGAACTTGAATTCAAACCCAATATTTAGCAAACTAAATACAACAGGATTTTGATATGAAATATTCGCTGGGGTAGTAAATGTCGAACAATCGCGAATTGATTTTTGATAGAATCAATGGCATGCGATATTTACCGAAATTGGGTTGGGACGAATAACCCTAACAATCTACCTTGTTGGCCGAAAAATGATTATGCAAAAGAGATGAGCTTGAAGTTTATGAGCAGTTTGGCCGTAAAAGGTGTCAGTTTTTGCACAATCGAAAAACTGGTGGTACCGCGGAGCTAATCCTACTTTGAAAGGAACCGTTGGACGGTAGTCGTCGAAAAAGATTTCGCCTTTGACGAGGATTTTATTGTTCCTTTATCTCTGCCTAATCCTGCGGCGTATTTTCATCCTTCGTAAAAGTCTGAGCTTAAGGTGAAATATATTTTTTTAGAGCTTTTTCTTTACGCACCTTTCTAATAAAACGTTGACGTTAACGTCTCGGAGTCAGCGTATTTTATTAATAGCCTCATTTATTCAGCCCTGCAGATAAAAGTAAGTCTACTGTAAGCCGTTTTCTAATTTGCGCTTCATCGAGGTCAAGTTTGATCGCTTGGCTTGGTATTTCGCTGTGACATGTCGTACGAAAACCCATTTGTTCTGCGAAAAGCCTGCACGACGTAGAAAAATCTCTTCTCTTCCAACTTCTGACCTTGGCAAATGTTCTCCTAAGAGTTTCGCGAACGAATAGCGTAAAACTTTTGCACAATTCACAAAGTTACCTACATTCACTCGAAATCTATTTACCAAATAGTCTAGCCAAAAAATCTTATTTCAACTTCTACAAGCTTTCAACGTTTTTTCAAAGCTCAAACATACACAGTCCTCTGGTAAATCAATAAAAACTATTGCAAAATCAATTCATAGTGATGAGAATTATATACCAGCGATTTTAGTCATTTGCATTGTATTTGCGAATAGTTAGATAGCACGATTGATTGGAATTTTTCAAAAATGTCACAAGATAAAATCGATGTTCTTCGATATTTTAACTGTTTGCCTCCGTCAGCGAGTTGGATGCGTTTATACTAAAACTGTACAGTGATATGTGCAAAATTTCTGAATGAGAGAAGTGATTAGTGGCAAAGGGTTGCAGTTAGAATGAGTGCAACAAGTGCTTCTAGCTTCTAGTACTCTGGCGGCTGGCTTCTGTTCCGTACATTGCGCGACATTAATATACGCATATAGGATATGAATACGCGGAGAACAAAAAGACAAAATTTTCGTGGCACAGGACATATAGAACTGTTCAAACAACAATTAGCCTTGTCATTTTCGAGAGGAACAAAAAGCTCTTACGGCTTTCACCCGATTCCCGGAAACGTTTCATCATTTTACGCACAAAGCGTCGCGACGACCAGATTTTATTTCACGAATGAGAAGTGGTATAGGTCTATGCGGACTGACACACTATATGATATAATTCTGTGTCGAAAACACAACGTGTGAGTCGATACAACGCATCGATGCAACAATTTCATAACGGAAATCAAAATATTGGACAAATCTCTGCAGCGTCACAGGGGATGCAAAAAATAAACATGAAACTAAATCAAATATAAAGTGGCGTGGCTTGAAGCGGATGCAATCAATACTCGAATTTGCCAAGCCACATCTCATAACCGAATTTGTATTTGATTTACATAGGAGTTATTATATTTTCGAATTTACTAGCGCAATAGTTTGTGTTGTTGAGTAAACGCACACGAACTTTCCACATCGCGTTCTCCCGTTTTCGATATTTTATTTACCACTAACTGATTTTGATTCAGTAATAAATGTGTCACTGTGCTTTTTTTCCGTGATAGTAGCCCGTATTTACACGAATAATTTTGCTGTTGATAATCGCGTTGTGAGAAAATTGAGGTCAACTCGGTGAATAGAATATAAATTACTGTTTCATGTCATGTTCACTGTCTTTAAGGCATCGATTAGTGATTAACGATTCATCATCATTTTCAGCAGGAAATATTTAAATCAGCGTCTTGAGCAGCTGACGATTTTCTTCCGAACGTTGTATTATGAAAGTAAATTGGTAACAAAAGCTGATTAAGTTTGGTAAATTATTGATAATTATAGGCAGGTGTTTGTGCGCGGCGGCATCGCTAACAAGGCGGCGACGGGAGTATGAGTAAGGACTCGAAATAATTATAGGGACGTGGATACTCACTTCCAATACCTTACCGAGAAGGGAGGAAGTTACGTGAAGCGTTAAGGCATCGACCGACGTTATGTGTGATTACCCACTTGGCACTAACTGTATATTCGGCGTACCGGCACGTATACTTTACGATTCACCTTAGTTTAAAATGAGCAACACACAAAATAGCAGAAATCGTCTATTTCAAAACTTGATCCGTATCAATGTTCGGATTCAGTATAGGACTTGCTGAGGTCCTGTGCAGAGGAGGTCACAAAATTTTAATATGCGTGTTACGTTCCAATTACAGATTTAGATTAATTTTGTTCATGCCTTTATTGGGCTGGGCTTTCGGTTATAATTTTATGAAACGGTTATATCGTGTAGTACGCCTGCATATAACACGCTGTTCTTCATTTTACAAATTTCTCGGTGTTATTTTTAATCATGGGAAAACTATCCACGGTAGATTGGAGAGCTGCGGGGAATCGCTGTTTGATACTAAAAGCAAAAACTCGTTAACTTTGTGCCATAAAAATGAAAATTGGTTTGGTAAAATATGAAAGCTCCACTGTCAGGTTGGGAGAACTAGCAGCGTGGGTGTATGCATCCACAGGATTGCGATAAGGCTTGCATTATTGACGAGCCTAAATCAGCGGCAGTTATTAGCTGGAGCTTTGCGTAACGGAAGCACTACCATGGGGGCAGTTCAACTTTCCCTCAATACGATCTGGCAACCGTTGCAGATACCACCATCATCACCCCCATCGCTAACCACCAACAACCACTATACGCTATTGCTATTGCACTGTTTGGTTACGAACCAAAGAAAAGCACTGAGCGAGAGTAGGAAGCCCAAGAGAGCTTTAAAAACCCTCAGGATATTGAGGATTGGGGAAAACGACGTGAATTTCTTTCCGGTAATTACTTCACCATCTACGCAGAAGCTTCATGGTCACTTTTTCGCATCTATTTTTTAATCTAATTAGTCCAAACTTAAGTAAGATTTATCAAATATTTTTCTGAAATCCACTTCGAATGGTGATAAGTACGTTGGTGATTTGGGGAAAGAAAAGTGTTCGTGTTCAGACAGTGTTCTCTCAAGTAAGTATTTAGTATAGGTACTGCTTCCGATAAATGCCTTTACCTTTGAAGACACTCAAACGGGAATTTGAAAGTACTAATTGAATTATTATCACTCACTTTTAATCATTTCACTATCGCTTCACCTTTCACCGAAAAAGCCAATCTCTGTTAGACTTCGGTAGATCGTTTATTGACGTTTTCAGAAAGAAATATAGTTTCTCGAATGCTATCGATTAGATAATATTGCGAAAACCAAAGTACCTACAATATTAACTTTTCCTGATTTCTTACGGTCTTCACGCTGCCTGTTGGGATCCTTCGCCGTTCTGCCTCGTATTCTACTATAGAAGAGAGAGATGCTTTTTGCAAGAGCACCGGCTGTTCGCTACACGTTGCGTTCGCTGAACAAAAACCAACAAAGCCTTGATTAGTTTCTAGTATCGAGCGCCCTGCACCTCTGCCTGACAGCAAGTGAGCTTGATTAATTTCACATCGCACCAGACTGTTGGTGTCTGGGTTGTACATCCGTAGCACGCGAAATTCTCACTGTAGTTCAATGTCTGTGTCCAGACGCAATAAACTTTAGCAGGTATTACCTACGTGCGCACATACAGACACCATGCTGTTACTTATATCTTACCTGAAGTGTAATAGGGAGAAAATAGTCGCAGATAAATAATTATCAAGCTATTGAAAATAAAATAGAAACAGGAAGTCGCAGACTCGAGTTGATTAGTGATTTGTTAATCAAAAGAGAAAAGTAAATGAAAAAGAAAATAAGGTGTTGCGGTTGAAGCCATGAGGAGCTAATCTGTTACGATCTCAAAAGTTGACGATGTGCTTTACTTTGCTCGATGATTTGAGGAGAAATGGTACAGGACGTTACTTCTACACTTACGACCTTTTATTTATTGTCAATTTTGACTTTGGCCATAGAATTGAATATTTTTTTACTGATTTTCGAGAAAAAAATGGTCTTATCTGTGGTTTTTCCCATATTGCTTTTAATTCATTCGTTGTGGCGAAGGCGCCCGATAATTTGTTCATTTCGTGCGGGTGAATTGATTATTACAGATAGTCTATGCTGCGAAATTTTATACGCTATCAATCTGCGACATTTTAACGTTTCATATTATAGCAAATCGCAAGGATAACTGTAAAGCACGAATGAATTTGAATTTGCTGACTGTGATTTGTCCCACGTCAAATTACTCTGGGCGATTGTGAATTAAAGATATCTTGCCACGCGGTTAATGGCGGATTCTTATGCCCTAGCCAAGCAAAGTCGAAATTTCAATCAATAGAAAATGCTGCCACACGGGATTCATACTCGACCGAACACGAACGAAGCCTTCAAAGGATTGGGATACTTTTGAGATCACCGCGTCTAACGGTTTCGAACCGCACAAATGCACCTGCATCGTACGACTTGGTGGTTTGTTTCAACTTTTTGTTCAATCTAATATTATACAAATTTCGTTTAATATCATAGAAGATTGAATCCTGTAGAATTATTATGTCATTACATCGTTTCATATCAGAAACACGGAATAATATATCAAGACATTAATTTTTTTTCTTCTTTTCCCCATAATTTGTCTTCAGCTAAATGGAAGGCGAGATTGCTGCGCGGAAGACTATATCCTGCAGCATAATGGGAGAGTGAAAAATTCATAAGAATTGATCCGTGTGAAAGTGTTGAGGATAAATGGATTCTATTGAGAGCGGAAAGTCTTAAGGTTTTATTAAGGTTGGAGGACCTCTGCGCGTTTACGTAGCAGACTTTTCATTTTGATTCCTAGGACGAGACTTGTGGGGCTGAAACAAGAAAATGAAAAAATGAGATAAAAAGAGAATGAGAAAATGAGAAGATATAGAAAACATAATGACTTTGATGGAATACAAAAATAGAAACAATACGATGGAAAAATATTCTTGTATGAAGATGTTCACAGTGCCAGACTAAACTAAATATAATCAAATCTGTCTGACTCTTCAGATAACGCCACAAAACGACAGCTGACGTGAATAATTTGAGCATATTTTCATGGCAAGCAATTATTTATATCATGTAATTCTATTTTATGTAACAGTATATCATAGATTAGAATATAAATTTTTGTCAACAGTTGATTGAAGTGTAGGTACTTGTATCTTGTTCGATGGTTGTGTTTGGCTAACTGTCTATTGTATTGTGTAATATTATATGGGTGACCAGCGCATGGGTATCAGAATCCTGAAATTCCTGATATTTTTATAGCACGCATATTAAATTGCCTATCGCGTAGTTTAACGATCATTGGTTTTGGAGGAGAAATCAAAACCGTGGAATGTGGGAATAATCGGAGCAGATTTAATGGCGACAAATGTGGCGTCAGATTGCCAATATTAGCGGGTAAATGTTTCGTAATTGTCACACATAGCGATATCGTCATATAACAGAGGGACCACTTCTCACATTCGCCTGATTATTAATTCTCTTTTATATTTTATTCTTTGCATTCAGCCCTCGTTTTCAGTTAGCAGGTATATAAGAGCGATAAGAGTCTACAACCTAATTAATTACGTAGCTAATTATTTCGTACCTAAGTATTATTAATTTTTCTCGAGATAAGAAGAGCAAAGCTATACCCGGAATTTAGTTTTATGTTCAAACTCGAGTTTGCGTTTGTTATCATACTTCATTTGGTACAGACACTGCCAGTAATGTATAGAGGTTTAAAAATTGACAATTACATGATTTCAAATCCCCATACAGTAAAGGTATTCGCTTTTTCTGTTCGTCCAACTGAAGAACAACCGACGAAAGTATGGGGTGAGCAAAAGTATAAACAAACGAAGAGCAATCGGAATCCATCCCTCGGAGTTTAGAATTTGAATTTGGTAGTCGTCGAGCCTAACTTTTAGAACTTTCAAACAAAAAAAATTTGCAGCCCTGTTTTTTCAATTCTATGGGGAACCGATGCAAAGAATGAGCCGAATAAAGTGACAGAGATCGAGAGTCGTCGTTTGAAATTCGAATATTGAATCTCATCAGGTTACCTATATCAGTGGAAAATTTAAATGTATAAAGAAGCAAATAAAATTTGATCAAAGTTCAATTGAATTACTATATAGTTTGCCGGTGTAAAAGTAGGGCGTTAATGCCTAACTAATTACTTTCAGATATGTATGAGAATTCGAGGAATAAAGCTGTGCCCAACGGCTATAAGCTACGAAAAGTTGAAATTTTCGAAACTCATAAGGGTGATATGCACGGAAATCGGATTATTTTCATTATCTGTTTTAACTTTATTAGAAATTGTTAGGAGATTCTTGAGACCGGATTAGCATAGAGAGTAGCTGCACAATTGTTGTTATTAAGGATTTGTGTGCGACTATACGAAATGGTTTGCAGCAACTGACGTAAACTCGGACAATTTTCTACTCCCCTAAAACCGGGAGCACTCGAGCAGGATACCTCACTCTTCCATCCTCTATTCCCTGCGTTCTTAGCGAACTTCCTCATTGCGAAGAGTTTGAAAGAATGCTTATTAATATATCGTCTTGCTAAGGAGAATGCGGACTAGAATTCCGGATGTTTGAACGAGTAACGGCAGATCGTTCATAACGTCATAATCAGATTGTCAAGACGATGTTTTTTTTCGGAAGAAAAAAACGAGTTTACTTGTTTATTACATCATCCTCGAGTTTGTGATAAACATTGAAAATTGCGGAAGGAAAGAAATTACAACGAGTTAACAAAATTTTCGTGCTCTTTTTATACAACGACCGTCTGTACCGTCTGTGACAATGTCATAAAAGGATGATAAGATTTTAGCAGATTCAAGATGTAGATTGAGTTATTTTCTTCCTCTTTTCCAGGTCCTGATTTAATTTTCGCAGGAGTTATTATTTTCACGTATTTTCTTCGCTCGTGAAACAAAGATTTTGGGAACAAGATTCCGAAAATCCTCGTCACAAAACTCGTACTTTTTTTCTCTCTCTTTTGTTTGCCTTATATTTCTGGTATTTATTTCTGAGTCTCCCATCCCCATTCAGCTGGATTGCATTCAGACTGTCCCACGGTTAATTTACAGTGGAACAGATATCCACTTTTAGTTTGGAACGGTGGTGGAGTCACTTTACCCTACACAATATCGCGTGTATATATACGCGTGACATTTGACACTGGCTGCGAGGGGTGTCAAGGGGTAAGTTGAGTGGTAGTTATTTTCAGTAGAAATTTGATGCTATAAGTCATACGGGTTGCAGGGGGGTCTCCTCTATAGAACTACACCGTGGCAGTATGTGGCGGTCCCTCCTTTCCCTTCCTCACTTATCATCGCCCCTGATCTCCTAGCTGCTTCGCTTGCCTCTCTTCTCCCTAAACCTCTCACAGAGAGTTTACTCTTGGCCCGTAGGGACTAAGACTTTGTATTATTGACGCGGAAAATGAAACCAACTCATACATTATTCAGCTGAGCGTGTACCTACATTAAAAGATATGAGGGTAATCATCAAACAGAAAGATAATTTCATGCGGAGTTGAAAAAGTTATTTCCCTAAGACGATCACTGCATGACAGCGTTTATATTTATAAGACATTTTATTTTGTCTTAAAAAAAAACAAAAATTCGGGAAATATGTTATTTACGCGAAATAAAAATTCCCTGTGCTTAGTGTGCTAAAATTTTGGTTATACGCGAAAATGACTCTACAGAGAGAAATGCAAACGTTTATTGCGCGGGCTAGTTAATTTTACGACTGAGTTGTAAACCGTGGATATTTTCTTGCCAATACCGAGGGGTCGTCCGGGTGAATTAAGAATTTAGTCACAGCCAGACAAGGGATCGTAAACGAGTTGAAGAGAAGACTTGGGGGTGACGGAGTTGGATAACATGAGATGGCCCAGACATACTTATCATATTAAGATCAAATTGTAAAAAGATGGTAGATTGGGGATGGGAACGAGAAGCAAGATATCGACAGGGGTCTTCGGATGAAACTGGGAAAAGACAGCTCTCAGCATGCGGTCCGGTCGGTTAAGATAGAAATTTCCTCGCACCCGCCTTTAAGCTAGTTATAGCTCTCTCGCTGCAGCTATCTCTCGGTCTCTTAAGGGACTTACAATTATATCCTTTCCACAGTGATCTCAGAAGTACGAAGTAGATACCCGATAATGAATACGTATAACCTAATTAAAAGCAATTAACCTTTTAGACTTCACGCAGGTCGATTTGCAATCATGAAAATTGGTGCCAGAGCAGCTATATCTCGTGGTTATACTGTTACTGTTATTAACCTGATCTTGGGACGGGGCGCAAAGTTATCCCTCGTCTAAAGTTGGATAGTGCAAACTTCGATTAAGATGGGTCGGGGCTTAGGATTCGATCAGTTCTTGAAGAGATTGAGTCGACGAAGAGAAAAACTCTCGAATCCTTCGCTATCCCGAAAATTCTTTACTCTTTCTGATCTGTAATATATAGATGTAGATAGAATTTTTTTGGTGACCTATACGTACTACAGGCTAAGTCGATGTAGCAGTCTAGGTATAACGATCTGATACCATTCCTCGCTATGGAATCCTTTCAAATTGCTTTGCACGCTATATATAAGTCATATACCTAGGTATATTATGAGCGAAAAAAAGGTGAGGGAATAAAAATTCGTCTCTTAATATATCCTTTAAGCCTTTAATGTCCTCATAAAGGTAACCAGATGAAATCTAATCGTGATCCGTTTAGCGATATTGTTGTGCAGGAGGCCACCAGCCTTCAGTGGAGATGTCGCAGTGTCTGGGACGGGTTTAAGCCGCTGACGCTGTCACATCGAAAGACGAGGGTCTACCTCGAGATTATCATTTCTTTTGCCGGCACAATGTAGAAGAGGTTCCGTTGGCCAAGCTCTGGGACGCAGGTAGCCTACCTATGACATCGTGCCGCACTAACGTATATATAACGTATATATAGATATACGATTATATACCTATATTTATATATACTCGTACCAACAAACATTCATATACATAGGCATGCATAATACGTACGAATGCGTGGCAATCGCCCCTGCATGAAGCAAACCCCTATACAAAGGATACATGATAAAATCGCGCAACCCCTGCCGGTTTTGAAGGGTGACGCACAATGCAGAAGAGTGCAAGGGAATGTGGAGGTACAGGAGGGACCGGTATCTTTATATCGCGCCGGACTGCTTCCAGCCTCAGGTCCATTATTATTTTATAAATCCTTTCCCATGCGCTGGAAGGGTGAATTTTTTTCCATTTTTTTTTTTTTTTATTTATTTTTTGTCCTTACGTTAATATTAGTTTCTACGTGCCTTTGTGCCATTCAAGATAGACACCTTCTCAATCAACCGAGCTTTATACCTTAATATACCAAGCCCCAGGGAAGCTTCTTACATCACGAGAGACAGCATACATAGACTTAATCATCCTTAGAGATATTAGCTTCTCATTTACTTAGCTTTTTCACAATTAGTTCTTTATACCAACGGCTGAAGAGTATTGTATATCAACGGCTGAAGAGAACCGAGATTCATACGAATGATTAGAATATGGTAAAACTACCACCAAGATCTCACGCAAAATTTCGACTCAAGTAGACCGAATTGTGCTGTCATAAGATGTTATCGTATTGTTCGTATATATATATAGGAGCATTTATTGTTGTACGTGGACGAAGGTTGATAAGTATAAGTAGAGTATGAATTCTGAGCGTTGACAATGGTATTATTTCCTTCCGTGGACAAATGCATGTGAAGTAAAGAGCGCCGAAGGGTCGAGATGCTTTTCATCTGTCCGCGATTTGTCTTATCGGATGGATGCTGCGTTATCTGGGATCAGGTCTGGTAATTAACGAGATGGGTTATCCTCAGCGTTTCTATACGAGTTGGAGCGAGTTGGGGGGGCTTGTCATTAGGTAAAGTTAGCTTTGGTTACCATACTACCCATCTCTATATCTAACTATCTACCTACCTACCTGCCTACCTGCCTGCTTAACGACGGGCAAAGAACGTTCATTTCAAAATATAGACGCCGCTTTTATCTCTACATTTTTCTCTTTTTTTCTTTCTCGTTACACCCGAGGTCAACGGGCATATCCTCTCACGTATACAAACATGATCAAATGCAGACAGGAATCACAGGCTAGTCTCAAACGGCTTGAAACAACACATTAACAGTTACAACGCACGTACTGAGCTGAGGGTAGATTACCTGCGACTATTCCGTGCACCGTGTACAGATTTGCTTGAGCAATCAATTACACAAGTTTGCTGGTACATCTGTTGGTAGTTTTCGTATTTAGAATATCCCCAGGGAGTATCGCCTACACTCGCCAGGTTCTCGGGTGGTCATCGTTGAAGCTTCTAAGCAATTAACAAAGCTTATTAATTATTATACAAGGTAAACGTAGGTGTCTATAATATATGTATACTCTATGTGTACCAGATAGTTAGTCTGTATGGAATATGCTGTTTTGAAACATCTGTTGTTGGTCGTTTATCACTTCTTGTTCAACAGATTGCAGTTTAGTTATATTGACTCTTCAACGTTCGTCACACCCAAGTAATGATGAATACATACCTTCGTTCACAAATATTTGATTTCGTTTTATTAAAGTTGTACTTTTTAGTTGAACCTTGGATTTTTATTACCCAAAACGCTCTGGATATAATTGAAACGGATGAAAATAAATTTAGTGGCTGGTTTTAGTGCGCTTTAACTTCCTAAACTATTCTCCACGTTTCTAATTAAACTTCGAAGACTGAATTACTTTAAATTATAGTCAAAATACGGGAGTAGGGAGTACTTTGAGGCTAAGTTTATGTGGTAAGAACGTCGAGTCCTTAGTATTTTGCGACTACCAATGCTAGTTATATTTGCAACGTAGACGTGTCACAAGAATAGGTGTCGGTATGTACCAGAATCTGAGCAATTAATCTTACGGAACTATATGCAGCGAAGTTGCTCTACAGGAAAATGGACGTTAACTAATTATTTTTCTGTGTAAACGTAACAAGGAAAAAGAGTATGGTTCTGTTTCAAAATAAGCGATGATTGGAATTGATGATCTCGCTGTGCGCGTTCGCGGCCTACAAGGATACGGGGCATGGTGAGACGTGTAACATAATAATATAGTACATATACCTATATATACACGTTTATACCCAGGATGGTGCAAATAGCAGTAGGTATAGCGAATGGTTCTACATGTATACCTACGCTGTGTAAAATGAAATAAAATTGCAACACACACACACACACACATAGAAAAAAGAATTAAAAAAAAACAAAAAAAAAAACGAATAGTACCTACGCATTCCTAGCTAGAGACCATAGTTTTTTCATTTTTCCTCGCTTCAAAAAATTTGCAATTACAACCCATGCGACTATAAGAACCATCAACACGTAGAGTCCAAATTAGTCAGACTATATATACTCGCCAACGAGAGTTGAACTAGCTTACCAAGTATTATTTTTTTCATCTTTTTTTCTCTCGTTTTTTTTTTTTTTTTTTTTTCACAACGTTGTGTCTACCGAGGACTATAGAGGGGTACGGGCTTGGTGGCCGGTAGACGGGGGTGGATGTTCGGGGAAGGATTATACGGGAATGGTGCACACGGTAAGGGTAAAGCAACGAAACAGAAGCAGAGAAAGAGAGAGAAGGGTGGGTAAAGAATAATGGAGAAAGACAAAACGCGAGGGTAGCTAGAGAAGGGTGAGAGAGACGAGGAGACATGAAAGAGACGCTAATTACTACATCACTGGGTAGCCGTCCGTAAAATGTACCTACCTACTACATACGCAGCATTGGTGTGCCTGAAGAGAAAAGTATGCGAACGTTTTTGTAATTTATTTAATAATATGCCTTAATTATACATACTCAACACTGCACAAAGACAAATTGTTTAACTA
Source organism: Tenthredo mesomela (assembly GCA_943736025.1). NCBI lineage: Eukaryota > Metazoa > Arthropoda > Insecta > Hymenoptera > Tenthredinidae > Tenthredo > Tenthredo mesomela. Next base: position 15,300,161 of record OX031016.1, on the reverse strand, counting down.
CAGGCGAATGACTTTCCTATGTATATTAGTGCATGCTATATAACTATATATGTATATAATATAAGTGCACCGTATTTCAATTATACTCCGGGCAGTTTTCAGAGAAACGCGTGGTTGGCTAGCCGCCAACTTACTGCATTGTTATTAATTAAGCGAAGCAACGTCATCTAACAAGATGCAGAGAAATCTTCTCGCATGCTCCGTCTCGCGGGCAAGATTTATCTTCATATATTTTCAAGTCTACGCTGTATGTATGTACCAGTGGATGTAACTTGAACGAACTTTATATCTGTTGGTATACCTGTAGTCACTTTACGCTGAAAATTGTAAATTTTTAGTGATAACAACACATTATCCTATGGTTTTAACTTGAGTCATGTGTATTTTTACGTATATATGTATAACTAGGCTAGGATCCCAGGATACCAAGGGGGAGATTTTTAAGACATTTAGAGGATTGAAGTTCGGGTAAATGTCAGAGGGTGCTGATTTTTGAAAAGTCTTGGTTCCATTCGGTAGAACATGAAAGATTTTACGTTCAAAAAATGCCACGATTGCGACATAAAACTTTAATACAGCCTTAAATTTGATTCGCTTCTCGTGCGCTCAAGTGCCTTTTCAGGATCCAATTTAGCTCTTATAACGTTTGAATAATTCTTGAAAAAGACCCTAGTCGTAAAGACGGAAGTGGAGCTAGAGCAAAGACTATAAAACGTTATTAAATTGATATTGTGAATTATTATTATTTACTTGGCTAAACTTTCCAGCCAAATTAATTTGGATCTACGAAGCGTCGTGGCTGGAACACAGTTTGTATTACGAAACTTTTCCCGCCGAAACTCATACTCACCCAGCTATCGTGATAGTTTCAGCGTGCACAAAGACGCGTAAGCAGTATCGACCAGCTTATAATATTCTAAACTAAACTCAAGAAAAGTTTCGATGCTACTAGTATTGAGTGAACTTTTCTCTCGTAGTAACCGAGCCTTCTTGTAGTCACGAAATTGAATTATTTACTCAAAAATTGTTACGTATAGGAGATGTGAAAACTCGATGCCATAATATATACTCAAGCAGAATATGCAATGCAGCCAAAGTCCGTTCCATACTTTCTCTCGCTTTATCATTCGAACAGATTTGATAGCCAGGCCGAGAAGATGGATCATAATTCAAGTGAATTTGAATTCTAGAAGGCGGAGTGAGTAGGAAAGACGTTGTAAGTGGAAAAAAAGAAGCAAAAATCAATATAGTTTTAATGATTAACAAAAAAAGAAGAAAAGGAAAAAATGGAGCATAATGGAGCGGAAAAACGATACGAGAAATGGCAGTGGTGAAATTATACGCACGCCAGCATATTGCGCGGGTTGTGAAGTATTTACGATACTCAGGGCGTTATTTGTGCGTGCGGAAGGGTCTACGAGAGTCCAGAAGGATCGGGCCCGTTATGGCGGCATCGAGTGCATCGCTAATATTGGCGCACTGGACTGCCTGGCGCTTGGTTGAACACAATAAACCACACATGGCCCGTTCAAAACATCAAAACCAACGAAACATGGTCAATTATGCTTCAAATTGATACTAGCACGCTATTCTGCGAACATGAGCCATGCATTTTCCGGGTAATTCAATATACTAGATAGAAACTAATTACAAACTAAAAGGAAAAAAAGATAAAAATGTATAAATCAACTTTGTTTTGTAGTTTCATGTCGTTGAACCTATAATCATGAAAACATCATACTATAGTGCGTATCTCGGACTGATCAACTTCCGTAAACTCATTGAAATAAAAAATGTTCAAGTATCTTGAAGTACGTCCTTGGAAAATTTCTACATAAAATGCAAGTACATGAGTATGATTGAATTGATCGTCAAGTTTTGAAGATATCGGAGGAAAGAGTATAAGACTCTTTCCAAATAATATGTGAAAAGTGAACGGCTGAAGGCTCAGACAGTCTAGAGTTCAAAAATAGCCTCGAGTCTGTAAGGATTTACTGTTTTTCTTGATAACCCTAGAATATTGGTCCGTTGGGTATAACATTGTACTTATTACACTCATCCGGGACGTCGCCGGCCGTGACTAACAGATCAAACGAACCCTCGGGAGTTGGAACTGATTGACAACGCGAGTCTTTTGGACTCTCTGTCATTTCCCTGTCTCTTTTTTTCCTCTATTCCTTCGCCTCTTTGTCTGGCTCCTAGCAATATCGATGATATCGGATATGCGGCCATCGGGAGTTACAGCGGTGGGGATTGCGTTTAATAGAGTGGCCGATGATGGATGGCGAGCACGGGCCGATATTACTTATTTGTACAAGCGGTCCACGGAGAATTCCTTGCATTGGACTGCCGACGTTGGTCGAGGGGATTCGGATAATGTTGGCATAGCGCGACTGACGGGACTTGCCTACCATCCCCAACCTTGTTTGCGATCTAACCTTCCTTCCTCCGGTTCTCCTAGCCTCGAGACCAATCCCATGGCGTAACAGTGTTATTACCTATCTACACGAGGCACTTGAATCGTCGCATTATTGATCGATCGGTCATAGGCCGGCGAAGACCTCGTCAACGAGCCGATCGAGCACTACAAGTCATCTGTCTTGATTCGTTGTTTCGAGAGCCATCGATCGTCCATTGAGAAAGGACGAATAGCATCGCTGTTAGCATATTTGGCTCGAACGCGATACTAGGATCAAAATTCTAGCTTCATTCCAAGTTCACGATTCACGATACTGTCGTATCCTATGCGAGCGGAGACAGCAAGAGATGAAAAGAATAGCCAGTCATGTGGAGAAAAAGTCGAGCTCGCACGAACGAAGCGCTCAACGTGGGCCTGAATGAATGTCTGGCTGTACCATCGTGAAATTGAGCCATCCTTGGCGAGTTGGCAAAGATTCAACAGTTGTTTGACTGTATGAAGTAACTCGACTAAGCTCAAGAGTTCAAAGTACGTGTTAGCCGACTCGAGGCTCGGTTATGATTTTTGAGGCATTGCTCGATGGCTTGCGGCGATATTCGCAATGCGAAATTAAAAATTCTGTTACTGTGGCTGAGAGCAAAGTTTTTGCTAACTTAAGTTAGTCATTTTGAGTTTTAGTTTGAACGTTAAATGAAACGAAAACTCTGCAATTTCGCCCGGACGTAAAGGTACCGCTGGAACGACCGACAGTTCGGACGTGGAGAACTTGTATCGCCTTGGGACTTCTGCAGTGCAAACTAGTTGAGCCACTGCACCGAGGCGATATATAAAGTTAGTAGAAATTACATCTGCATATTAATTAAGAGTTTCAATGCTGCAGATTATTTAACAGCTGGGAAACTTGTTGAAGAGTTTTATTATTCTATTGTAATGGTAAAAGCGTGTCTACTATAATAATAATATTACTGAATACATCTCATTACTCCAGATCGTACCGTGGTAGACACTTGCGCTAATATATGCGCAGTGCACTGTGTCCAGGTGTTTAAATATTCCATGGATAAAAGAATGGGGTTTAAACGCATCTTAAAACTCAAGCCAAGCAATGAAGCGACTGTAATTAACCTCCGGAGACAATCATCGCAGTTACAATAAAACAAAGTTCATACGTATGTGAGTATCATACTCTTACAATACGTACGAACTAGACCCCGTTTACATGGCAATGTGATATGATGCATTAGAATTGTACTGCAGTTCATAAATATTTGATGTATCAACGAATTAAAACGTCAAAGCAGGAATTGAAGGAATCGAAAGTATTGAACATCGCAACCGATTGCGACAGAATTTGCTATGCTTTTTGTTGAAACACTCACAATCAGACCTGTCCGAGAGCCTCTGATCGAAATTTGATTTCTTTACTATATGCTTCGATAGGTTTACATAACTGGAAATAACTGTATCGTTTGCTATTTCATACTTTATGATGTAATACGCGTGAATAGCGATTGAAGCCCTGAGCAGACCATTTACCTTGGTTCTATCGAAACTAACTTGGAAACTAATTCCAATTCTACTTGCGTTTCTGGATGGAAACTGTAACGAGTTACGTGGCAAGTTTTGTAGGAGTTTATGAATGCAAATTCAGGTGCAGAGTGAGTTAGAAATAACAGAAGTTTCGAATTTCACGTAGATACCAACTGAGATATGACGGGATTATAGTTATTTTCATTTTTTTTTGGAGGCTGTATCTGACTTATTATACGTATTATATCACATTCTCATGTTCCTCCGGGCAGCTGGCTAAATAACACTAATTCAAAACTCCAGAAGTACGATTTCGGTTCACACGAGAGTCTTTTAACAGCGTAGTACCTACATATCTCTCTTAACATATATGCCAAGAGGCACCATATTCTGCAAACAATGATACTCGAACTCCGAACTTCTAGCAGAACTTCTTGCAACAATTCGCTCAAGCTCTTCAATCAGAGGCCAGCGCGAGACATCACTCGTTTGTATCAATTTGCTCCAAGGTAGAGCCGCTATCGCCCACCATCTACCACCTCCCGACTCCTGACTCCTGACTCCTGACTCCCGGCTCCCGACTCCCGGTTTAATCTAATGCCGTCGGAGAGCGAGTAATTCGTCGAACAAAGGTGTGTGATTTTTCTTCGCCCGTGCCTACTTTGCACCAAGCGAGCGATGAAAAATAAATAATTAAATTCTGTTCGGCGGAAATTGATGAGAGGGCTCGCGTTCCTCGAGCCGAGTCAGGCAAAGATATACCCCACCTTCTTGAACCGTCATCTCATTCGCCGATAGCAAGGGAAGGAAGGGTGTGTTCATGATATTTAGGGCCCGAGCGCCGGAATTCTGTTGAAGCGTGAAACAATGACGCGAAAATTAAATTTACACGGATTCGCACGGACGACATTAAGCGACATCAATAGTTTTAGATTCAAGTAAATAAGGGAATCTAGAGGGTCGCGTCGCTGCAATATTATAACCTTTTTTTCGAAATTTAATTTTTTCTTATTTTTGATGAAACGTAGGGGAGACCGGGTATGGTTGTTACATTTTTTAATTAGCTTTGAAATCTATTGCGTATGGACTTGAATTTGGAAAATTTCTGAGCTAGAATCTGAGTTGTGACTTGTGCCCATCTCACAATTGACGTAAAAAGGTTAAATAAACAGAATTCCCTCATACTTTTAGTTGTTTTATCATTTCGAATGAAATATATTTCTAAACGATAAAAATGAGAGGCGTTGAAGCTTAGCATATAAATAATTCCTATTCAATTTTATAGAAGTTTAGTGAAACTAGCGCACAACGCGAAAGCCAGTTTTGACCCAGATCTCAGAAGAGGAATAGAACCGTGTAATATGGTAATCTATTATTCTCTCGAAGCCTGCACCTGTTCGTTAAACAAGTTCAAATACTCGCAACGACAGTGTATGAAATAAATTTTCCAATCATCAAGGGCATGGTGAAATCTAATAAAATTTGAATCAGGTGATTTAAATCGATGAGGTACAAAAGGCGCCGTGAGTTCTCTTGAAATTTTGAAGAAGCGATGGCATCTCTTTACCGATTGTGAGAAACGTTCGAAATACTTATCGCCGGACGAAAATCACGAAGGAAGAGGCTGAGGCCACCGTCTCAGCTCTGAAACCTCTCTCTATAAACAATGCGAAGGATATCGCTTGCTCGCGATGCTTTGTCGTTGCTCTTTTGTTTATGGTCTTAATACACAAAATAAGAGCCCGACGTGATGAAGAAGTGGAAGGTCAGAGGGGGACTCGAAGTACGAAGCGTTTGACAACATCTCACTGCCCCGCAAAAGCGGAAGCATAAAGCCTTGACGATTCTAGGACCTCTTCAGTTGCCGGTCCTTTTCACCCCCGCCCCATACTATACGTAATTACCATATCGTTATGCTGGAAAGAATGAACTACATGCTGAATGGTTGGAAAGGGAGGCTAACTAACTCTCTAAATATACACACATGCAGACACTTGTATGACGCATATATATGTGAGCCGTGAACTCACAAATGTGAGTGCATTTATCCATTACCCACGTTTTCTCGTATGAAGTGGACCAGCTGCATTTAATTATGTCGGAAATATTATATCGTTGCATGCTATGTTAGCACGAGTACCTATACTTCTAGTTAGAGTTTGGATTCATTGCGAACGCTTAATTAACAAGAGAAAAAACGGAGTAACAATAGTAAGAGCTCTGCGATTGCGAAAATTACGTAGTACAAGTAATTCGATTGTAATTGAGAATATATGACATCCATGATTAGAAAGTGTGCCAATTATATTAATAATAAAGTGAGGAATCAAGTGAGATTAAGTAATGATTTGAAAACCTTTCATCTGAATTTTGTTTTCAGTTTATTTTTCGTTTATTTCTTCTTTCCTTTTTGTTTTTTTTTTCTTTTTTTGTTCAAAAGCTGATCGAAGCAGGAAATAGAGTCGTTAATTAGTACGTCAGAATCTATTTGCGTCGTCAATAATCCGTGACTGTAGAGCCATACGATTAGGATTCCAAGACAGATATATGAGGTAATTCTAAGAATTTAGGTATGGACTACTACCGCTTTTACGTATATATGAAGAAATAAATGACATTACCATAATCAAGCTTAGCAAGTAATTACGAAAAATTTCAGTCTACTAGTTATGCAGTGTTTGCCTCTCCACAACAACATTCACTGTCAACCCCGGCTTTACGTTTAAGTATAATTTATGTACTCTCGCGTGAGAAGATGAAAACACGAATGCTGTAAACTTCACACTTTATAGAACGCTGCATCGAGGCAAGTGCACAGGGAGTAGAATTCCTACTCTCTATCGCCTGCTCATACTTGAACAGTTCTATTTGCATGGGAGATGATTGTAACATGACAGGATAATTTCCACAAATTATTGACGTAACATGCAATGCTAATACTCGTAGGGTTAATAATCCTCTGCGGTTTGCATTCTTCATATATTATATGTATACGAAATAATATGTTGTAGGTACCTATACGTGGATGTTCAGCGAACAGTTTTCTCATTTTCCATCTATTTCGTAGGATCTAGATATAGAATGTTCCTTTGGAGATCAAGGATCCAATATTAGAGTTGCGGTCAACTATAGAAGTCTACGGTCTTTTATACTAGCAGTGCTCCGGTCATTTTTCCTTTACCTACCGTTTCGTATTTCCTTTCCAAAAACTCCTTCCACCAAGAACTCAATAAACTTCTTATCTAGTGTACACTTAGATTGCTATTACCAAACAATAAGTTCGTACGCTATTAGTTCTTGCCTCCCAGCCTCGTACAAAATTGTATCGAATCGTTTTTGGTATGACAAAGCCATAGATTGCTAGCTTCTTTATATAATATAATAATAAATTGCAGGTTGCAAGTGACGTTTCAATTTACGTAGATCATCGGATCTCAATTTACCAATATAACCTTGCTCCGTTTCATTAATTTCTTCTTCGTTGTCTACGATCTCGAAGTGCTGGGGAAGGAGATGAAATCTCGTTTAAACTATAGCTGGCCGTTGACCTTTCGGTAGCAATCGAAAATGGATCGGTACGACGAATAGAAGTTTAAGTCTTCCGGCAGGTACGCAAGATTTAATTACGCTAAACTGTATTTAACGAGAGCGGCGGGGGGTGCGAGGGAGGAGGATGAGAAAACGGAGGTGGACGAGGATGAGAAGGAAGAAGCACTAAATCCAATAATTAGAGCTCCAGCTGTCACCACGTAGGGAGTCGGCAGTTCGTTCATTCGCCGTCAGTGACGCCTTTAATGAAAGGAGTTTATTAGGAGGCAAGACGCGAAGGGTGCTATCCGGATTTGCATCCCTACCCGCGTGTAATTCCCCTCTCCAATATTGGATTAGTCGCCTAGCCAGGATTGAGCCAGGGGACCCGGTCGAGACTTGGTCGCAGTCTTACTTATTAATCTGACTTCCCCACCATTCGACGCCATTCCATATTTGCGTTTAAAATTGAACCAAACTTCGCCAATCAGAAGGCATATAGTCTCGAAGGATTATAGGATCACTAGCGAGCTCGCGGCGTATACCCTTACTCTAACGGCATCATACTTTATACATTTAATCATTAATTATTCTACAAGTATTACGGATGTTTTAGGATTTTTTTCCAATACTTTGTAAATGCGAAAAATGGATTTCCCGAAGTTTAATATTCGATGCGGTGATTGAGTTTGCCACGAAGAAACTCTCGCGAGTCGTCCGCTACAGAAATTGGCTCTATATCTTGAAACCGATTTCCCTATCAACAGGGCCGCCTACTTCCTGAATCGTTATATACGCTGGGTAAATAACGCGGTTAGAAATTTCCGGTATAATTTTATCAAGAATATACCGGGAATAATTGCCGGTTATTATTAGGTTAGAATCATACAGCGCTGGGTCTTACCGGTTATAACAAACTGTGTCAACCTCATCAATAAAATAAATGTACACCAAGATCGACCCCATTTATCCTAATACAACAATGTGGCGTGCAGTTATAGAGGCAGTAAGTTACGTTGGGTGCAAGATAATATTTTCAACCATTGCGTAATATTTATATGGTGATATGTAATACCCCGGAAACGAGAGTATACAGCTGTATCTACTTTTATAAAGTTGAATATTTGATCATATATACATATATAGGTATACATATAAATATATACGAGGTAAGAAAAGATGAATAAAATAAAAAAAATTATAAGTCATTATAACCGCAGGAAATGGTACTAATATTTTCATTCGTTTGGCGAAGAGTTTCCAGTAAAACATACCACGGGATATAGCTGCGATGTATTTAATTCATTATCAGTCCCTATGCTTGTGATAATTGTAGTTAAATAGCGCTTTGTTCTCCGCGAAGCGGAATATTGCAGTAGGTAAGCATTGCCGAGCGTCCCTTTGTCGTTATAACTACGGCAACGGTTGAAATCACAATAATTAGTAGACCACAGAATTTATTTCCATCGTAACGGGGCTACAGGTATCCGCCGCAATAAAATTTAGTAATTGCTAGTTTGATACTTATATTTCTCGTGTGCGGCCCATTTTGTACAATTGAATATCATCATAATACCCGGAATCGACGGTTTTCAAATTTTCGTCAGGTATAATTATGGCCTTTTATTGCAGCTGGCAATGGAAGACAGAAATATCGTGCGGCCCCAAAGAAACTAAATGTCTTCAGGTATAATAATGAACGAACAACGGTAGCACGCAACAAAAATTATTGACGATATTTTTAATTTTTACCAATTTTTAGTCAACCGTTCGAATTCTGTTAATCGTTAAGGATCGTCCCACAAAATTTCACGCCGTTACCACCTTGGTGGTCAGTTTCAGTAGTTAGAATTCTCCGAGAGTAATACTAAAGCGAATACTAAATCTAAGTCAGTAGCACTTAGGTAGCTTCGTACGGGCTATAATAAAACAAAAGCGATTTATTGCTTCGGTAACAACAAGAGTAAAGCTATCCTTTATACTTTCGACCGTTTTACCGTTATCCGTTACCACTGGTACGCTGTAGTAGAACATAGACAATATACGGGAATTACTTCAAGATCTACTCTAAACATTCGCGTCAATTGCTGGTCGTTGAAACAACTTTTTTTTTTATTCTTTTTCACTGTTTTTCGAAAGGTCGAACTGTTCGATGCTTATTTTTCACTTTTTCTGTAATATCCGATCTTATTTCCGTCGATCTAGACCCCGTGCTACTCAGAAGTACAATACCCGGTACGGTACTACGTTTGTTTTAATTAGCACCCTAGGTAGTTAATTTATTCAGTGGATATAAAAGACCTTAAGAGGGAGGGAGCACGCCTATTTATATCGACTGTGTTTGGCCTGGTAACAGGAAAGGGAGGGCCAGGACGACGGTGGCTCTGTTTGACCCCTTGACGTTTTAACCCCTCGACAATTAATCCCGCCCGCTCGATTAAGCTGCTGTTACGCGTTTAATTAAAAATTCCTTTTTTATTATTCTTATTTTTTTCACAATTCTTCAGAAAAATGCGACGGGCTCGTAAGAGTTTTGATTTTATCCAACACCCAGCCACCATTGCAAGGTAAGACGAAGATCAGGCCTTTTGTTTCTCCGAGGTATATCTATAAACCTTATAGTTGAAAAAAAATGGAATATTATCAATTTTCTTATGCTCAAACAGTACCTACGGAATCCCAGGAATCAGGTCGGCGTTTTGTACGCAAGAAATATAATATAATTTACAGATTGTTCCGCATCTCTGCGGTTTCTCGGTAGTGCTATCCAAGTATCCGTATTCCACTTGGAAAAGTTTTCCCGTGAACCAGCAGGTTGGTGAACCAGTAGTAAGTCAGGAGGAAGGAGCGTAAACCGAAAGCGCGTCGTTCGTAATAAGAGGAGGTCGCAGACCTTGCACCTGCAAACCACTGGGGAGCCATTCAACTTGAAAATGACGGCAGTTACGTTGTTACGTGGAGATACAGCCGAGGAAAGGCCAGGCCAGGTCTCCACGATGTGGTGTCAGGATTAGATTTGTGGTAAGCCAGTGCATCTCAAAATTGTGTATCGTTTTGCGCCTGAGCTTCCATGTAGGTACGCTGCGGTTTATTCTTTTAAGGATGCAGAAAGCGTGAAGGTTGTCCATCCATCCAGGTCGAAGAAAAATCTCTGCTGGTGGAGGATATTTCCGTTGATGTTGTAGGTTGTAGGTCCTCAGGCGCAACCGTAGATACCACCGCGGTAGCCCCGAATGAAGATGTAGCTGGTTTTAATAATATATGAACATGGGTACTTTAGCAAGAGCTATGTGTCAAGTAAGCATGAGGTAAGACCGCTTAGAGTATAGTTTGGACGGCGGTAGCTAGGTTGTGAAATCGTGGTATATACACGACGCGAAATAAATTTTCAAGATGAGGCGTTGGTCTTGAGCTCGGTAGGTAGGTATACGAGGTATGTGAATGAAAAAAATTGAAAATACGTGCCGCTTTCAGATTCCTAATTCGATCTCGGCGTCCAGCTGTTACTTGACCGTAGGGTACGCGAGATTGCTGGGTATTAAAAATATACAATCACTTATAACGAGGCCTGCCTTTAATATTCGTATCTTCTGAGAAGTTTTTTGGTTATAATATTTATGTCAAATGCATACCAAATTGAGTTTTTCTGGATATGAAACACCGTTGAATTATGCTAATGTAATAGTTGGTATAGTTCGTAGCTTTTTCCTCTATTTGCTTTCTACGCCCGTGTTCCTGCAGGTACCCATGCTTCGCGTACCCCAGAAGAGATTTGCATTTATTATTAGTTGCCACTTTGTGTTTGTTTCAACTAGAGCATAATTACCGCCTTTGTCATAAACGAAAATTACATTTCAACGTTAATTATTAGGAGGAGATTTCTCGGTGAGGCCAGCCGCGTGAAATGTCCCTGGTAAAGAATTTCTGAATTATTTTGCATCGCTATTTCTTTCAAGAAACTCCTGGAAATTCCAAAAAATTATTCGTTTCCGGACTTGCTATCGCAATTATTTATAATAGGAATTTCTGATTTTTTGGTGTTTTTACCAACGGTCTCTCAATTCTGATATTTGATGCCTTCATTCTCTAAAAATACAGTTTTCAAAATCACATCAAAGCTAAATATTTCATTCGTTTTAACCTTCTAAAACAAAAATTTAATTCAGCTGGTAATAATAATGTTTCTAAAAATTTCAGCAACCTTTCACCGTTGTTTTATCACAAGGGAGTTCACTCGGCCGAACGGCCTCTCGTAAAATGTGAAACCAACGATTTTGGGTAATAATGTAGTTACAACTGCGAATTCAAGCTTCATCAAGATCGGATTGGATGAAATAAAATTTCTGTAATAAAATGTAGAAAAATTCGTTTTGACACCCCGAATAAGAAGTGAACCAGATTCATCTGCACTGTTATCGAAGTGTTCTACGACGCGTTTATTGCATTTGCGGTAGAGGTGAAAAACTGGTATACTTCGTTCGTACATTTTCGGCAAAGTCCGGGCACTGCTGCATGTGGTTTCAACCCTTATGTGCGTGCGATGAGGGTTGGCGTTTTGATGGTGGGGGAAACAAGAGACCGATCGGAGGCTGCGTGGAGTCAAAAGAGCCAGTGGAGGTCGGGACGCGGAGTCCTAGCTTCAGTCGCGCGCCAGCCACTGAGCAAACAACGTTGTAGCTGGCTGCTTCTCGGTGCACAAACGACCGTGCACTTATAGTTTGAAATTGGTTGGAGAATAAATAAATAACATGAAGAATAATCGAGAAAAATCGTTAATGTCATAAATTGTTCCGATGTATTAATTTTTGTTGAAATACAATCGGGAAATCTTATCGTACTCCGACATTTGAAATTTATCTCGAGTGGATTCTTAACTTTGTAGAGAAGTGGCACGGGTCGTATATTTCACGTAAATTCGATTTCAAGTTTTTCGCTGAAGTTGGGATTCGATGGTCGTTTGTGAATTGATCGGTTTAATAGTGGCTACTCAAACGAATGGATTACCTCACAACTATTCGAGGATATCGAATAACTCAAAGTCCTCGACAATTTGAAGAGTGCGAATAAAACAGATCAATTCTTAAAGTCGCAACTGCATTCAACGATATTTTCGTCTCGTTGAAATATATTTTCGCATCAACAGTTTATCAAATATATAAATATAATAATAATAAAAATAAAATTGAGTGCAATGTGTCGATAAATGTGTTCTCAATAATAACCTACAGCATAAATCGTAATATACTCGTAGTGTGAAATAGTTTCTGAAATTAAAACTGAAGTGTGGAAACACGCAGAGAATATCTCTGTGTCGAGGTGGAAATAAAAAGTTATCACACCCAGTCAGAAACTCCGAGAAACGAAGTCCCGCTAAGAAGGAGGAGGATAGAAAAAAGTAACTAGAAAGGCAACAAAAAATGTCATAATAAATACGTCAACGGTATGTTTGCACGACACCTAAGACTCCGTGCATTGGTGCGTGGCGACAAGTGTACGTCGACAAGTTGACTAATTAGAGAAGCGTGTGATGACAACGAGACCAGCAAGTACCCATAAGTCGTAAAGATGCGAGCAGTCGTTAGTGTATCAAAAGTCTTTGTCATGTTCCTGTTGTCGTTGGCACGTTTGTTAATTCCAGCGTGCCACGTGCTAGCTGTTACTAGCGCGCCTTCGCCACGATATGACGTACCCGATAATTGTCAATGGGACGCGCATCAAGGTGGCTCATTGACTTGCGGTTATCGTGTATTCGTCAACGACCCCCGAGAGTCAAATTTCTCGATTATTCCTGTAGACCATACGACCGGCTTAAGGATTATATGTGATCACGAGGAGAAGATGCACAGTGAAGTTGACGAGGAAAGTTTCGCAAACTTGTACCGGTTACGTACGCTTCAGCTGGATGGATGCAAGTTTGCTCTCTGGCCCGCCAAAGCTTTGAGCGGACTTCGGGATCTCCGAAACTTCACGGTTAGGACGTTTAATAATGAGGGTGCAAGGGCCGGTCTGGAGATTGCGCCAAACGCGTTCCAAGCAACGCCACAGATCGAGAAGATCGATTTGTCGTCGAATAATATATGGCTATTCCCTGAACATGTTTTTTGCCCACTGTCCAGTTTGGTGGCGCTGAACATTTCCTGGAATATGTTGAAGGACGTCACCGAATTGGGATTCAGTGACAGTATCGATCCACGCTCGACCCACGTCCAGGACTCGTCCCTGGCGCCATTTCCCTGCTCCCTGGACATACAGACTTTAGACATTTCTGAGAATCAGTTCTCCGTACTGCCGGCTTTCGGATTTTCTTCGTTGAAGCGGCTCAAGATCCTTCTGTTATCGGGAAACGCGATTTCCATTGCTGCCGACAAGGCACTCCACGGATTACGGTCACTCGAAATCTTTGACCTGTCAAACAATAGAATAGTCGCTCTACCAGCTGAATTGTTTCGAGAAGCAACCAAGTCTATAAAAGAGTTACACCTGCAGAATAATTCCATCAGCGTTCTGTCCCCCGGACTATTATCAGATCTTCAACAGCTTGTGTCACTAGACTTGTCCAAGAACCAGTTAACCAGTTCTTGGCTTACTTCAGGAACCTTCTCCGGCCTTATTCGACTGGTTCTTCTAGATCTATCGCACAATAGGATCGAAAAACTTGATCCGGCCCTCTTCAAAGATCTTTACACTCTTCAGATCTTGAACCTGCAGTACAACGAACTGGAAACCATCCCGGCTGATACGTTTTCCCCAATGAGCAACTTGCACACGTTGGCCATAGCTCACAACCGTCTTACCTATCTGGACGCTTATTCGTTGAACGGACTGTTTGCCCTGTCCCTTTTAGCACTCGACTCGAACCTACTGGAAGGGATCCACCCGGACGCGTTCAGGAATTGCTCGAGTATGCAGGATCTCAACTTGTCCGGAAATAATTTGGAGAGTGTCCCCGTAGCGCTTAAGGATATGCGAATGTTGAGAACCCTCGATTTGGGAGAGAATCAGATTCGGAGTCTCGAGGAGCCTGGATTCCGAGGTATGACCCGTCTGTACGGTCTGAGATTGATAGGCAACGAAATAGTGAACGTAACGAAGGCAGCGCTTGTCGAAGTACCGGGATTACAAATCTTAAATCTCGCAAGGAACAGGATTGAGAACGTCGAGAATGGCGCGTTCTCTGCGAGTCCCGCGCTGCAGGCTATCCGTCTCGATGCTAATCTCCTCCAGGACATGTCCGGCATATTCGCAAGCGCCCCGGGCTTACTCTGGTTAAACGTGTCCGACAACGTAATCGAGCACTTTGACTACAACTTCCTGCCCGAGGGTTTGCAGTGGCTCGATTTACACAAAAATGCAATTATGGATTTAGGAGTGGCGCCTACTGGTCTACGACTTCAAACTTTGGACGTGTCGTTTAACAGGTTAACCAGAGTGCATTCAAAGTCGATCCCAGACTCGGTCGAGCTTCTCTTTATCAATGATAATCTCATTCACACCGTAGAACCTCAAACATTCCTTGGTAAGGACAACTTGACGAGGGTTGACCTGTACGCTAATCAAATAATCGGCATGGAATTGTCTGCTCTACAGCTTTCCCAGGTAGCTGAGGCTAGACCCTTGCCAGAATTTTATATCGGTGGAAATCCTTTCATTTGTGACTGTACCATGGAATGGCTTCAGCGGATAAATTCTTTAACCTTACGTCAGCATCCGAAAGTAATGGATCTGGCCTCGGTATACTGTAGACTCCCCTATGACAGGCATAAGTCTTTTGCTCCCCTTCTGGAGGCAAAATCCTCGCAGTTCTTGTGCACTTACAAGGCTCACTGCTTCGCGCTATGCCACTGCTGTGACTTTGATGCTTGCGACTGTGAAATGACCTGTCCAACGAATTGCACCTGCTATCACGATCAGTCCTGGTCAGCGAATGTGGTAGATTGCTCCACTTCCGCATACAAGAACTTGCCTGGTCGACTCCCGATGGATGCGACGGAGGTTTATCTCGACGGAAATGACTTCGGGGAGTTGAACTCCCACGCTTTTATCGGTAGAAAGAACCTAGAAGTTCTATACGCAAATGATAGTAATATCTTTGCCATTCATAACAACACTTTCAGCGGCCTCAGACGTCTTACTATACTCCATTTGGAGAATAACAAAATACGGATACTCAACGGCCTGGAATTCATAGCACTTGAGAGTTTGAAGGAACTCTACCTGCATAACAACCTCCTAGCCTACATCGACAATGGCACGTTTCTGCCGCTCCGTCATCTAGAGGTTCTCAGACTAGATAACAATCGGCTAACGACCTTCGCCGTTTGGCAGTTGGTCCAGAATCCGTATCTCGTAGACATTAGCCTGTCGAACAACCCCTGGAGCTGTGAATGCAGCTACCTCGATCGCGTCCGCGAGTGGATATTTGAGAACAAAGAAAAGATAGCGGATTGGAGGCGCGTATCTTGCGCTCTGGGATCACCCATCGTTGGTCCCGGAAATGAATCAGCCATAAACTGTGCAGCGCTCACGGGGGCGACCCCTGCAGTAGAAACGCGTCCCCTAGAGGGTTACCTCCCTTTACTTCTAGCTACAGCAGTTCTATTTTTCGCTATGGTCGCCCTTCTTTGCGGAGCATTCAGACACAGACGCACACTTCGCGCCTGGGCAGCGAGCAGATGTGGTCTCCGAGCTTGCTACAAGACTGCCGCTTTTGAGGACAGAGAAAAACCCTTCGATGCCTACATCTCATACTCCGCAGTCGACGAAGCTTTCGTATCGAGAGTCCTGATACCAGGCCTGGAGACCTCGTACAGGCTGTGTCTTCACTACCGCGATCTTCACTACCGTGATCTTGGTGCCGGTGCTAATGTCGCCGACGCCGTTGCTGAGGCAGCAGATTCCTCGAGACGCACAATCCTGGTGCTGTCGCGAAATTTCCTACACGGAGAATGGGCGAGATTCGATTTTAAAACGGCACTGAGAGATGCGTTAAGAGGCAAAGGTCGATCGGTAATTCTACTTCTTGTCGGTGGTGTGAGCCCGAAGGATCTGGACGCGGATCTTAGAAGAAAAATTTCATCGCACACGGTCCTCGTTTGGGGAGACAAATTATTCTGGCAAAAGTTGAGGTTCGCTATGCCGGATGCTCCGCCAATCCCCGTTCTGGAAAGGCCACTTCCGTTACCACCGCCACCTCCACCGCCGCAACATCACTGGGCATAGGAGGAAAGAATTCGATAGGTAAGAGAATAAAAATGTTTTTTGATTTGCATATTTTTTTTGACCGGGTGATTCTCGCTCATCTGGTGGTATCTGCGGTAGGAGGAAATATTCGAGGAAACGAATACCTTACTCGCGGTTCTCCCGATTGAAAAATGTCTGTAGTAAATCACTCTGCGTGTCATTGAGACAGTTCCGGGTCTGTAATTACGCGTCTTGCCATCATGATTTCCGAAGTAGGTGAACGACGTTATTGCGGTAAGAAGCAGTAAATACAAAGTACCTATTTTCAACTTGCGGTTCCGTATATACGCGGTGCAATTGCATTGGAAACGCTCGTTAGAATAATATCGAATTACTCCACGTACGATGAGAAGCCGTAGCAGTTTCGTGGAAAATTCTTGAGCTCAGGTTGGAATAAGAATTTCATCTTGGCTCGTTAGGATTTTGTAGATATCGAGCTACCGTATCGGGAGTAGGAGTTTGACAATGAAAGCGAACTTTTCCCACGTAGGGCCACTGAGCCACCGTCGTGTGGATATTTTTTGCCATATAATCGGAGTATAAAACGGTATAAATCAAGCGAAACAGGGGGAGTGACGGGGATCTCGTTTGTTAATTGTGGGAATATGAATAGAGGGATTTTTCGTCGGTAGGAGTTCTCCGCGAGGGGTTATGCGCCGGGAGCGCCATAAATCATACTAAATCCAACATTATACGGGTACTCGTAAAAATTGGAAAAGTCGAGCAGCACACTCCGTTTTATCGGGTGCGGGTGGGCGGGAAACGATGCGGCGGTAAAAGACACATCCTTTCATTGAATAGCGATTTGCGTAGGCTCAGACGCGAGCCAGGGTAACAACACCGTCCACCTATCTTCAAGGGGTGAAATAGGAAACATTGCTCCGAGGACATACGGGATTTTGAGGCGTCCTAGCGCAGACGCAGACCCTGACGCGAGATGGGACCACTTCCATTAACGGCTGAGCCGCCGATAAGCTGCATCGATACGCCTCCCTCGTGGGATTACGCAAAAAATACATTTACACGCACAATAGGTTTGAAAGACTTATTGTCATGCGCAACGTCCGAACAGTGTGCAGCGAGGAAATTGCTATTTCACGCCACTTCTCCTCCCCCGCATAGCTAACAGCTCTTCCTGTCGTAGCATCATTGTTGTTCTCAACACTCTTGGGTCATTGTTCCTGGCTGCCTTCCGAGTTCCTGCCCGTGTTCCGCGGTGCGCCTGGATAACGAATCCACAAGGATTAGACTGATGACGCTAACATTTTTTTAATGATCGATAACGTCGGCAGCGCTTGTTGCACAACGAACCGTCTACCAGCTCTAAAGGTTTAATAAACCGTTAGGTTATAGAGTCGTACTTAATATTTTTGAACAGATGATTCAGTGGTGTTCGTGTACCTATATATAATATGTGAATAGCCTACACTATAATACGCGCAGGTATACTTATTATTTTTCTCGAGAACGTAGTTAGGTAGAGCGGGACCAAAGAAAGGCGCGTTCCTGACGCAAAGCTTTTTTACGGGGTGCAATTACCCGCGCAATCATTGGAATTATGCAAAATAAAACTCCACCACAAAAGTTTATTATCGTATACACATGGAACACGTTCGGAAATTCTTTTACATATTTTCAGGCAGCAGATGTGAGCGTGGCGATACTTTTAATAAACCGAAATAGTTGTTCTACCGTCTCGACGGTCGTTAACTTGTAGCAAAAAAATCTAGACATCCAATAATTATCAACCGGCATTTGATCGGTGGTCAAATTCAACACTCCTCGAAAGGTATATTGCATGCATATCTCGACGAGAACAAGCATTAGAACGATAAAATCAAGTAGCAAGAGCAAAAGAAATCTCTCTCCATCAGATCTCTTCTTATTTTTTTATGTACAATGAACAACGGGTCTTTTTTCAGTTCGCTATACTATCCATTTAAAAAAAATGAGCCTTCAGATGCACAAGAGAGTAACACAAGAAGAAGAACCCGTGAAGTGATGCTTCTTTTGGCTTTACCGATCCCAGCTCACACCCCGCGGCGCTAACAACAGACCCCATACTATTCCGCGTAGAAATGTTGGCTTTGTGCACGTCAGGTGACGAATTCGGCGAGCCCCATGGCTTTGGCGCTTTTCTTCTAGGAAAAATCAATTTTCTATCCCCAGTACATTGTGTATGTGTGTAAGAGACGTTCACATGTGCGTATGTGTGTATACGTGTAAAGTCGCAGGGGAGCTGTCACTATCCATTCAACGCTAGAATCATAGGCGGATACGGAGCCTGAACCTGGAGGGCGTAAGCTGCAACACGACGAAAATTTGAAAACACAATCAATCTGTCAATCAGGATATAGAAGAAATCGTGGAACGCCCTATTCACACGAAACGAGGGGGATTACAGATATACGAAATTGCAGAGATGAACTTTTTCTTACTTACTTTCTAACAATTTGTTATAGCTACAGAATCATACTATTGGAAATAACTGGCGTGACAATATTTTATGTCAATTTATAAAAAAGTTTATCGGACATACATTTGCGGGATAAAATTTCAAACGCTTAGAACATATCGTAACGATCGTAAAATAAAATAATCATCTCCCCTCTATGTATATACTAGAACGAATGAGAAAATTTAACGATTACTTTATCGAAATTGTATGTGAATGAACAATTCCGTTTTTTACATTTGCTCGTTAGTTGCCAACTTTAATTAATACATTTATTACGTATCTCACAATCTGTTACGTCATTTCATTCCCGTTGTCTACACGGATAAAACAAGTTTCCGTAACTCAATATGCTGCACTCTGTATAATTTTAACCAAGTTTAACTCAATACGGTTGTTACAGATATATCTGTATATATAGATATATATCTATAGAGAGGTGTTCAACATAATGAGATTTTTCTTCATTCAAGCACAATATTTATTCTTTTTTCTTTGCCTTCCTCATTATACTAGCTTTTGAAATCATTTTTAGACGACGTATTGTGCAAAACCAATCAAACTCAAGGAGATTCGTCCAGACTGGTTGACTGTTTGAGCGGGTGATTTGGCATAATAATTATAATACGTACTTATGTTACAGCCATCAGCCATTTCGCGTTGTATACAAAGCGATGGAAATGCTCCTGAAAAAAAAAAACGTCTCTATTTAACGGTTTCTAATACTAGTAGTAGCGCAAATGCCCGGCTAGGTATATTTCCCTGCCGTAATAACACGAAGCGAAGGGCTTTGATCGTTGAAAAAAGTAGACACAAAGGGTCGCTCTAAACAACTGTTAGATTCCCTTTTTTGTTCCTTCCTTTCTTTTTTAACGAGAAATAATATATAGAGTTACCAAAGAGCAGTCTTCTGGAAGTAAATCATCATATAACCTCTGCGACTTGCTCCATGTAGTTCGTCCGTGTTAGAAAGGTGATATCAAATAAGAAAAGTAAGGTGAGAAATACTCAACAAGGGCAAGAGAGAAGGATAGAGAGAACAAGATACTTTCAGGATGAAGAAAGAGGAAAGATGTATCTGTGCCCGGCACGTTGTCGCTACCGCAAACCCAGTCGCTGTGGCAGGTAGCAAACGGAAATGATTGCGATGCTCTATGTCGAGAGACAGATTTCTGATGCCACGTAGTCGTGCTCCTCGGTGAACCATCCCTGTAGAAGATCGTCGAACAAAAGGGCAACAACTTCAACTGAATAGAACTCTTTCTTTTCGGCGATACGATGCGAGTTGCGGGTCAACTGCGTGACCAGAGAACCGACTCACGCACGCACACACATATATATATATATATATATAAAGTAAAGTCGGTGATCATCTTGAGTACGACAGATGTTTGCCGCTCATGCGGCGTTGCTCACGCCGCTGCTCACACCTCCGTTAAAAG
Source organism: Tenthredo mesomela (assembly GCA_943736025.1). Lineage (NCBI taxonomy): Eukaryota > Metazoa > Arthropoda > Insecta > Hymenoptera > Tenthredinidae > Tenthredo > Tenthredo mesomela. The sequence goes on along the minus strand of OX031016.1, from coordinate 15,279,547 downwards.
AGTCGAGGGAAAGAAGATACAAGCAAATAATGGGGCGTACTATAAGCCTATACAGTTTTCAATAAAGGCCCTCTCAAATTCAAATCGGGTAGATCGTGTTATTCTTGCGTAACATTCAACCGCCTTTGTGTATACTTTACGGACGAGTGAACCAGCGAGCGAACGAGTAGACCTGCGCGTCCCTCGACAATGAAGAATTTCGGGGAACTAGTTTTTCTATGGCTTAAAAATCCTTAGGCCATCTCGGAGTCCCGAGGCCCGGGTTTAGGGTCCTTCGGCTGGGTCAGAGCAGAGATGGAGTTTCTATTATAAATTTTCGCCTATTTATCAGAGTAAGAGGAGAACGACGCGAGACAAGGCGACGTGTAAACCTTCAGGGTCGAAATCTTGCAACGGGCACTTGAACGTCTATTCGGTTTCATCAGGGCAAACGTAAAGTTGGGTCTGAAACTCTGAAACTGAACAGACCACACTAAATTGCTAGGCCGCACCTTTATTACAAATTTTGGCCCATTCATTTTGTTCGTCGAGCGAACAAATCCGTAAGGATTTGTCGCGCATTGTCAAGGCAGAATTGGGACGAGGACTGTCTTAATTTACTGCTGTCTCTTAGCCCGCAAACTGACTCGAGACGCGGACTTCAGTTCGGTGGGTTCTATTATGGATAATGAATGGTTTCCTGAGAAAAATAAACAATATTTCGTGCTGAAAGGAGGAGCGATATTGACGTGTATATTCTACCCTATTTTGTCGCATTCAGATATGCAAGGAGACGCGTTAAACCGAATAGGAAAACAATAGACAATACGAAAAGGAAATAGGACTGTTATTGGTAGACGATTCGCCATTCTACGATGCAGCACGGCGCCTACAAACGGATTTGCATATAACGCGAGTTGCGTGCGAGCTCAACCCTCGTCCCTGCACTCCTCCTACCCCCGTAGTCGAAGCAGTTGCTCTGCATGGCGCCGAGTCGCCGCTCAGACCACCTATTTGTACGTGAAGCGGAAAGAATTTTATTTGCCGAAGAAATAAATGTTACGCTATAGATCGAAACAACCGACTTGTATTCAGCCCACGTTTGTGCATAATCATTTTTAGAAGCGGTCGTTGTATTGCCTACGACGACCGACTGCTGTTCCGTAACTGCGTAGAAGCTTTTGCGGTACGCCGAGTGCTTTCGAGAGCTTTAAAAACCTTTCGCATGACGTTTAGAATATCGATATTATATCTCAATAACATCGAATATCTTTTATGTGATGAAATTCGTCTGCTAGACATGAAATTCTGGATGGTACTGCAAAACTACTACAGCAGTGCGATTATTCACTATTCCTCATATTATTGCGATTTTCGAAGCTGCGCATTTCTATGAGATTATATAAGATATAGAAATCCATATAGAATGCAAAATAAAGTAAAAACAAATTTATCAACAGTGTGAAAAAGAAATAAAGACTAATTTGTGATTTTTAATCTGTTACAGACGTGGCCAATCATTTCGATACCAGAAAAGAAAAAAAAAAACGTGTTACTTTTGAACCACCAAAGAAAGGTTAGTAAATATTTTCGAAATATTTCCCAAACGACTTCAACAGATTTCTTTTTCACGATGACACGATGATGTTAGAATTTTCAGATTGAATATTTTCTCGAATCCGTAAGGTCTATGATAGTAGGTAATATATTTCGTATGTTATGTTACATTAACAATGTAATTTACGGTGTGTTTCAGAATTTGACTGTTGGAGGCTCTTCTGTAGTATGAATAATGAAAATTTCTTAAATATCATTATATTTACAGAAATCCTGTAGGAAAAATTATTTCCATTGAAGTAGCTTTGTAGTATTACCAAATAGACAAGGCAAAATATTTAATATCGCGCAACGAGATTTAATTCCTATTTCAACAATAATTATAAACATTTCACTATTCCCTTCGTTCATCTTATGCGATTCGTAGACGTAAGCCAATACATGTAAATACAAGTTTTGTATATTTGTAAAATAGTTAGAATATTGTATGATAATAAAATTATTTATATATACACATAAATATACTATTACATATTTATCTGCTTCAATCGCAATTGCAACCTATCACTAAATATTTGTATTAATTATCCAATATATTTGCTCTATATTTACTCAGAAGCAATGTACTTAATTTTGTACGGAAAAATTACTTCCAATTCGATTTGTGATTCAATGATTACTTATATCAAGAAAATAAAAACGCATTCAAACATACACTCGAATTTGATAGAGTACATAATACGTGTAAGAAGGTAGCACATAACGACATACCATTTCTTTCAATATTATAGTGATCGATACAGCCACCGATATTAAAAATTAGCACCACAGATAATTTCGAAACAAAATTCTCCGCAGATTAAAATTAGTTCACAGAGCAAGAAAATACAGTTACAAACAATATCTTCACACAGTGTTCAGTATCTCAGGATAATTTGGTCCATTTTTCTTATAAAAAAGTTATTTTGACCTCAAAAAAGATCTGATCAGATGTGCTATGGAAATTGAAACGTCAATTCGTGTAACCACATAAGTCATGCTGCTATTGTCACGGTGTTTAACTGAGTTTAAACTACCGATTAGTATGAACTCTGCACTGTGCAAAGTTTGACGTCTCGACATTCAACTTACAACTACAGTGAGGCAGCTGTACGTACTTTTACATCGTATTCGCGCCAGTAGGTATACATATGATGCAGGGAAATCCGGGGCAAAATGAGACACCATGTTTGAGTAAGAAAAAAATTTTGGCCCTTCCCCCCTCGGACACCTACGAAAAATATGTTGTCTCATTTCGCCCCGGATTTCCCTACGTAATTGAAATTTCTGATCAAATTATTGTCTTGAAATTGAATCACTGAACTTAATTATATGATATCGCTGAGTCTGCAGACCACCGTTTAATATCCAGTCTACGCACGTAGACTATACTTCACAATTGTCGTTTATGAGAAAAAGAAATTAAAAACTCTGAAACCATGTTGAGGGGGGTGAGCTGTTGTTTTAAAGATGGACGCTGCAACAGTATTTAAGTACTTGTAGTTAGGACTTCAACATATAGCAATGTGATTACGAACATAGCAACAAGAAAGTTATGAATATGATAGACCCGTTGTATTATACCTAGACGATTCCTTACCAGCAAACTTTCGAGAAGTGTACTACGAAGGTATCTTCTCCGTTTGAAGGTAAGTTCAACAAGATAGCTGCATGGATAAACGATTCAGTCTTCAGTTACAACAGTTGACGCAGTTCGCAGTACAGGAAACCGGATTAGAACAGTGCATTATTTACATTAGCCGTTATGCCGTTAACGATCCTGACGTTGCTTCTTGGTTCGAGGAATGAGAAGCAAACGAAATCTTAGTACCAAGTTATTCAAGGAAGTCGGATGGGGATCCGCGTTATGTGCCCTGCATTTATAATTTACATTTAATTACATCGCTGGAGTCCTCGCCGAGCAATAGCAGTTCTGTGGTGGTCTTGCTACGACCTTATATTCTCAATTTTCTTAAGAAAATAACTGGTAAAAGTTGTCCACAAATTAAAAGGGCATAACTTTTATTATGCCCGTGTTATCAGCATGGAAATGCAATGTGAATGAATCTTAAAAGTGAGTGTTAAAATATCACTGGGATGTCTGGGTACATAGTAATTAAGTTGACAAAGATACTGCGCCAGTTTCTCAACTATACTCGACTACCTACTCTACTGCCTACCGCGATGGGATTACTCGCTGTGTCTATTACTAATTACGTTTAAATGTAGACACAGCTACGGAAGATAATTAAAAATGTATTTAGACTTGGGAGTCAGTGTAAGTACGGGTTGGTTGTTCTTTTCATGGCTTTAAAATAGAACGGGTATGACTTATTTACTGGAAATTATTAATTAAAATATTTTTCAACTCGTTTATAAAAAAAAGTTTTAACATGCCCTAACTGATCCTCCGAGTATAGTATCGGTGATCAATCAAATTGTGTTAATTAAAAGCTATCCATTATATTAGCCAGGTTGTTGCTAGATTACCAACTCGTTATGTAGTATAAGGTTTTGTTTGAAACTTGCACCCGTAATCCAAGACAAGATTAGTCGTTAGCTTAAGACTCAACGCGGAAGATCATTAACTGAGAATGCAAATTTATCGCGCAAAGTCGTGCCGCTCTCGATCTTACCCATTAACAACTGACAAACGACGAGATTCTTCGACGTCAACTCCTTTATATAGGCTGGCAACAATTTCGAACCGACCAACGCTCTTGAATTTTTCCTGCACCTTGACCTTTTACAACTCTGTTTTACGAGTACTATATAAATGGGATGAGACCCGGTCGCGTCTCCTTAATGCAATTACTTGACATGAGACTTTGGAACATCGTCTTCCCTGGCATAGCTAGAGTACCCACCAAGGAGTACACTGTTGTGGTTAAGAACGGAAAAGGAGAGTGAGGGGGAGAGTAGGGTAAGCACGAGTCCCCGATGGTAGTTTCGTGTTTGCGCTTCATTGTTATAGGGCTGGAGGCAAGGCTGACATAACATCCTTGAAATTGTGTCTCCTTTGAGGATGTCTAAAATAACATCGTACAGACAGACGTGAACCGATCTTATTCCGCTTCGGTAGTCCATTCTTAGGCTCCTCGTTTTGCTACTGTTTTCATTGTTAGTAACAAACTTCAGTTCCACCATGATTTGTCGAGTTTCACGGTTCGATGTTGTTCTTCGTTGTTGACATATGCATTCCTATACGTGCGTGAGTACGAAATAACTTATTCAATGACTTGTGTGCTACATGTTTGACGACTAAACCGCAGGAACATATCAACGGCGGGGTTGATTTGTCGAATTTGTTGATGAGAAACTTCATCAAATTCGAATACTAGTTTACTTTAAAAAAATGTTCAACAATCGTATGCTTGATAATTCTGACAGCGTTCGCAAAAACCTGCGGCTGTCTAAAGAACTAACCGCACGATCTCCTTAGAGGAATATTCAACGTAATAAGGAGAACAAGTTTTTACCGCAGTAGTGATGTTTCTTGCTTCTGGTGGTCCAGCTCAAAAGAGACCGAAGAGGCAGTGAACAGAATATAATACAGCACCGGAGCTTGCTGCAGCGTCAGTAACGATCTTTACTATGATAAGCAGACACGAGCTCAAGGCTTGCTGTTGGCTGGTCCCTCAGGACCCGATTCATCCAAGGGCTGGCGTGTGTTATGAATAAATTGTTGAGCAAATGAAGGGTCAGGTTGCGAGGCAGACGCTATACAGAGTAAAATTATTGCCATTACTAGTATATCTAGTAACAAAGCGGCCACGTTATTAATATTGCTGCTGGTGTTATATCCTCGTGTTTCAGGTAAACGCAGAATAAGGTATCGTGAACATCATAGGACCAGCTTTGGTTAAACACTCATAATTATTAGGCCTGGGGCGGTCTGACCGCGTTCCAAGATAAATTCATCAGAATGGAGGATACAAATTATCAGATAGAACTTTGTCCCGACATATGAAATATGCTTGTGGAATTATTATGCTACATCGTATTACGAACAGATAAATTTTCTAGACGGTTTCATGTGGCGAAATTGAATAACGACTATGTGATATTTTTTACATGGATTCACACTAATCTCACTAATCTTGCAACGCGTTGACTGGTCGGTATATCTCTGAACGCAGTTTAAGTTGAGATTATGTTTTGTATGCAGTTCTCTTGTACCACCCCAGTTCCTCTTCATATATTCTTCCTCTAGGTCCTGAAAATTGCATTTTAATTGTGTTCGTATAATTAACTACCTTTTCCTTGTCGCGTTAGCGTAAAGGACAGTGCTTTCACCTTTAATCTAATTTTTTTAGCATCTGTTTTTACGACCTCCTACCCGTGCGGCTCTGGAATAAAACATTTTTCTACGAGAACCGTGCTAATTTTGAACACTCGTTAAAGATAAGGTTTAAATGAAACTCTGAAGGCTATGTTACACCGACCGGATAACTTACTTATCCATTGATAAATCAGCTAGCAAAGTCTCTTTAGCCGCTGGCTTATCTGCTAGCTTTTTATACAAAATGATGCACACGACTGCATAGGAGTTAGCTCACATGGTGACCAGGCCACACAAACTTCTAACGTATACATAAGGCCACATCCGTGCAGTGGATAGCCTTTATGGATATTTTAGCAGGCAGTGTCCAGCTTGGGAAGTAGTTCGTACATGTTCTGAGTAAAGAGGATCGAACCTATAGCATGCATCGTACACTTTACACTGTGGCGTATTACCAAGTCATTGAGAAGCTAGCCACAGACTGTGCCACCGTATTCTGTTGGCGCATAGGATTAGGTGTACGCGGATATCGGTTCTATTTACGTTTAAGTTGGGACTATAAATTATGTAACGACACCTTCACTTTAACTTTTCCGCTCAGCTAGGTAAAAGTGTTTCCAGGCCGTCTAGACGCTCTTATTAGGTGCGAAGACATGACGAATTGTTTGGGTACGTAAAATGCGAACGGGGATGCGAATGAGAAGACAATGCCGGAATTCGTCATTGTAACTCTTCGCGGAGAATTATTGCCGAATAACTCAACTCGGGGTAAGTACCTAAGCGTGCCTGAGCTCGTGGCCGTTTTGTTCAGTTTATATTTTCAGAATATCTTCCTAAACTCGCTCCTCCATTGCCGTTGCCTCAGAGTTAACTTATCGTTGAACAGGTGTGAAGAGTTCAATTTAATTGAGTAGCATTGCAAATTGGTGTATCGATCTCATTCAATTTAATTACACCAGATAATTCAGTCTGGGAGTTAATGACAAGAAAGTAACTATTCCACGCTCAGCCGGACGTGCAAATGTTAGAATATTGAGCAGTCCATTAGCGAGGTGTAACGCGATCTTACAATTCGAGCTGATACTAACAAATAATTAACGACTTAAAAGCTACCAGTCGAGTCTCATGGATTCAGGGAACTGCGAACATGTTTTCTCTGCAATTAGCAACAGCCGTGCCCATATGAATGGTGGATACCTTCGCATGCATAGGCTCTATAGACGCCAGCGCGATGTGCGGTATACCGCACTAATAAAAGTGGTGTAAGCCCTGTTCATTTCATTCCAAGAAATAAAATGTTTTATACCGCGTGAGTTGCATCCTAGAAAATAACATACAGACTAAGAACAACGGAAAACGAGGCTTGCCTCATAAAAACTGGCTATTCTGAAGCGAAGTAATTAAATTCGGTTTATTTTCTATTCAAAAGTGACTTACAACTCTCCAGCCTTCCTTTAGTCGAATAAAAACCGCTAGACGATTAGTAAGATCAGTTTTTCAACATTCTGAATAGGGGTTCAAAGTAGGGGTTGGTATCTAGAGCGTTACGTGCAAATACGTATTCAACTAAGTTGTTCATCGTAATTCCGTCGAATATGTCTACAAGTCTAGTTACCCAAACTCGTAGCTTAATCAACTAACGGCATGTGATTTGTTGCAATTGACACATATCCCGAGGTATTGATAGAAACCTGGTTTCAGAAGTTTGGATCACGACAGAAAAGAAACCTTGAACGAACTTCTGACGTGTCATCGTTTGTAGAAAAAAGCAGAAAATGAAAAAAGCACATCGTCCTTTAGCAGATCGAAACCCTTGACCTCGTAGATTTCCAAAATGGCTAAGGATTATCACCGGGTACCTGATTGCGTGTGATCCCTGAAGTTGTCTACCCCTCGAGCATCGAACCCTTGAAAATGACGGGAACGTGTCAACTACATCCTTATCCAGAATTGGTTTCCTTCTTTTTCATTACCATGCCCAGGGTGTTATCGATGTCTTTATTAGGGTTGGCTGCAAGGAAGAGGACTAGTACTTACAGGTTTTGAATTGAATATATATATGTAAGGAAACTTTGCGCGAATATGGCCTCTTGAGTCGTGCGATTCGCGTAGATGGTGTAACATAGGTAGGTATATGGGTTGGTGGGAATAAATCGTGGGCCGTACTCTCGGAGACGACACTGACATCTCTGATTGATTCGGTGGGGGATTGTGGCCCCCCTTTTCCCTGCGTCGTAACAAGCGGGAAATAGACAGACTCGACGCGCATCCAGAGAGCCATTCATGTTGATTGCCAATTTTATTTCCTAGCGGAAGATCCCTAGATATCTATCGGCACGTAAATATCCATTTATGTTTCTTTATGTCTTTCCAATATCAATGCTACTTCCAAACACATGCCAATTTAATACACCATCAAAAATTTCAATATTTTTTACCTTCAAGGGTGAAATGATATTTGCGAACATCCCGGGCTTTTGGTATTTTTTCAAAAACTCTTTCTCGGATATTCAATTTTATAGATTCTATACTTGGTTCTTTTCGCTACAGGAGCTCTCCTGTTGTCGCGTTATCCTCAAAACTCTGCAAGGACATCGTAAGCCCGGCAGAGGTAATCTAGTCGAGAATCCATATGGTGCAAGGCCGTATATAATGCGCGGGTGGAGAGTGTGTACTTATACAAAGAGGAAACTCGTAGATCGTAGTTACGACGGTAGCATCATAGTATAAGTGTAGAACTGCAGAGCAGCGAAGCTTTCGCTTGGTGCAGGCTGAGCTCGCTTTATTACTTCTTCATTACAACGGATTGCTACCTTAATGCTTCGCCCGTATAAGTTGATATTCTGCGAGAATGTCTTAATACTACCCGCTTCATCTTAAATATATCTCATAAACGGATCTAATCGTAGAATGCACGGCTTTGTTATATATAAAGGAAAATTCTTAACGATAATATTTCCAGCGATGTCTTGTATAGTTTGAAACCGGGGCTGTATATTAAAGTTTTTCCAGATAGGGTAGTAGAATTTAGATAGCTGCCCGGGGAAAGAAATAAATTGAACCCTGTTGTCAGAATTTTATCTGACATTCGGTACTCTCATTAGGTATACGACCATAAGTTCAAATTTGAAAGTGTATACGTTTTGTGTATAATCCACGGTGGGTGTGCTGCGTAATACTCGATGATATTTTTTTATTTCCCAGATCATTCAGGGATATTCGAACCGTGTATAGGATGGGGCAGAGTCACACATGCAACGATAATGAATGGACTCTCC